>OZ004705.1:60017505-62869738 GCA_963924515.1 Vespertilio murinus
CCGCGCCATCGGGCCCGGGGCTGCCGAACCCACGCCTTCGGGGCGAGGAGGACACGCCTGCCCTTTGCGGAGAAAACTTTTTTCCTTGCGGACTCGGCGGGCGGGCGGGCGGAGGCGGCGGCGGCAGGAAGTCCGAGCGGCGGCGACGACCTCTCCAACGCCTGTCCCGCTCGGCCTGCCGGGCGCCGGGCGGCGGAGCTCGTGGTTAAGTTTTTCGGGGCCTTCACGGGGCCGGAGGCGGGTCCCGCGTGGGGAGCGACGCCCAGGGAGGGCGGCGGGCCGGGGCAAAGGCCGAGGGCGTGCGGCGGCGGCGGCGGCGGCGGAGAGGAGGTGCGGAGCGGGGTCGGGGAGGACCCGCCTCGGCGGCAGAAAGCGGGGAGAAGCGCGGCTGGCGAGTGGGGGACCTCCGGCGGCGGCGGCGGCCGCTTCCTAGAGCCCGCAGCCCGGCTCCCTCCCTCCGGGCGAAGACACGGACGGCGTCCCGGCCCGAGTCTGCCGTGCCGGGGGGCGGGGAAAATGAAGTTGAGCCGCCAGTTCACCGTGTTCGGCAGCGCGATCTTCTGCGTGGTGATCTTCTCGCTCTACCTGATGCTGGACCGGGGCCACTTAGACTACCCCAAGGGCCAGCGCCGCGAGGGCTCCTTCCCCCAGGTAAGCAGCTCCGTCCGGGGCGGCCGCGTTCCAGAAGGCGGGCTGGAGAGGGAGGGGGCGCAGTTAGTTACCCGCGGCTCCGGGGCCCTCTCCCTCTCCCTCCGCCGGAGGACCTCACCCCCACCCCACCCCCACCCCCACCCCCCGGGGGCTGGGCGGGCCCGACCTGGGGGAAGACTCCGCCGGCCCGTCCCCGCCGCGCCGAGTTGACAAAGTGGCGGGCGGGCGGGCGGCGGGCCCGGGCCAGGTCGCGCGCGCCGGGGAAGTGGCCCGGGTTCTAGCCCGGCGCCCCGGCCTGTGGGGCTGGCCTCGGGCACCTGCTGCCCGGGGAGCGGGCGCGGCGCGCGGCGCCGTCCTCCCGCCTCGGGGTGGGCAGCCCCTCGGCCCACCCCGGGTTAAAGCGGCGCAGGCCCAGTCGCGGAAATGGATCCAACAGACCCCATCTGCCAGGCGGGTTTTTTTTTTTTTTTTTTTTTTACACCCCACTCTAGAAATAAACAAAAGTTTATTTGGTGTTGCAAGTCCTCTTGGAGGTGAGATCGGCAGGGTGGATGTGGGTGTCGTCATTCTTCAGTTGCCGCCTCGGGTTGGTTTGGAGCTGACGGTGGGAGCCCGGCGGGGAGGCGCGTGTCATACTCCAGCCGGAAGCTGTGGGGCGCTCAGCCCTGTGCCCGGCGGTCGGGCTGTCAAACGAATGGGGAAAACCGGGCACTTCTTCAGTCTCTTTAATTTAAAAAGTTGCTAAGAAGAAGCAAACGGAGACGGACAGTTGTATTTGGAAGGATGCCGCGCCGCGTGTGTGTTCCTTTCTGGTTAGTTGCCAATGGCCGGTACACGAAGGAAGTTTTAAGTTGAGCTGGGTATTGTGTGGTGTCCCCTGTAATGAATGAACCGGAGAAACTGATCTGACAACTACTTAGGGAGAGAGAAACGTAGAAGAGCACGTTGACACGTGTGTGTGTGTGTGTGTGTGTGTGTGTGTGTGAAAAAGAGAGAGAGAGAGAGAGAGAGAGAGAGAGAAACAATTTAAAGGACCAAAAAATCTCCTTGTCATTTGTTCTCTTAATATGTTAGAGCAAAAGGCTTGACTTTATTTGAAATTAAACTACTAACTTTATATGAATTATTATAGAAGTGAAACGAGATCTCCATATGGATGCTACCATCGGTTTAGAGCACACAAAGTGTACTGCAGGTGTGAGGTAGTGAAAATCTTGTTACAAACAGATGCATCAAAAAACTTTCAAGCTTCTGTTTCTTCTAAGTACAGTAGTCTGCTAGGGAAAAATACAGTGAGATACATAACGGGGTATCTTTAAATCTTGATTTAGAGTTTGATTAGTGCTTTTAAGATTGGAAAAAAGTTTTAAAAAGGATACACCCTGTGAAGCAAGAGCAGAAAGAGGAATTTTAGGCCTTGTTTAATATTCGGTTTAATAATTTTGGGGCTCATTTTATTGTAATTCCTCCCCACCCTTACACCCAGTAACATTATTTTCAAAATTTTCGTCATTATAGGAAAAATCATAAAAACTGATATATTTAACTTAAAGTGTTATCTTGAATAAGGTATTTGGGGTTTAGTTTGATGATCAGTTGGAAATGATTTATGCAAACATCTGGGCGGGCAGTTGACAACCTTGACATTTTACTGTTGAAGAAGTGAATGACTCATTCAGTTACTGGGACATCTCAGGCAAAGTTAATCCAGTATTTTAATATACAGCCCGAATCCTTGTCAAGGGGCTGAATTTCTGCTCAGAGTGTAAAGCATTTCGTGGAAAGTGCCTGGCTGCTAGAAGAGAAGGCCCTGTGTATTTTCTGTTTTGTGTGCAAGAGGAGAGGGTTTGGTAGGTGGAGCTTTTTGTATTTAAGGGTTTGCTTCTCAGGTTTTCAGTACTGCATTTCTGTGCAGGAAGAAGGCACTCTTTGCTGATTTAGTTTCAGAGAGCCACTAAATCCCCAAGCAGGTGGACAGTATAAACCTGTTATAAGCCTGACTCATGTGTCTGATATAAGTCTTCCATGATAAACTCTACTTCCACAATCTCACTCAGTAGGTAAGGAAACTGAGGCATAGGGAAAGGAACTTCTCCAAAGTCACACAGCTAAAAGCTGAGATTTGAATAGGTGGCCTTTTGGGAGTAGGATGTCTTATCTGTCAGCTGCTAGCTGTACTGCCTCTTAGTGATCCTTTATCTACTGTTAGGCCCCAGCATACCTGTGGAAAGACCTGATGGGGAACAGAGAACATGTTTCTCCTTAATTTATGACTGTTATTTTTTAAAATGTAAGTTTTATTATGAAGACCTAATGAATATGTTCCTTTTACTGAATCACTTAATGCTTAAGATTTTTATCTGGGTCCCCAGAATATCTTCTAGTTCTCTTCAGAGCTAAACATTGTAATGAAAATCATTATGTAGCCGAGCATCCAGCATTTGACTTGATTTTTTTATTTACTCTTTTTTTTTAAACTGTCATGTAAACCTTAATTGATGAGAACACCAAACAGCAAAACTTAGGTTGTAGTATATCATAGCACTTTGTTGTGGTTGGCTACAGAATTCCTTCGTTATGTTAGAGTCAAGGTAGGCTGAGTCACTATATGTCCTTGATGCAGGTGGAATGATTTATCTAGAAAGGGATTGAACTCCTCTGATTTGTCCATTTTAGCTTCTGCCAGTTAATATGGAACCTTCAGGAAGGTATATAGTCCATTTTACAAGATATGTTTTAAGAACTTCCTAGATTAAGAGCAATCTATTTTGCTGTTATTCTGGCTTTCACTCTTTCCTCCCTCCCACAACTCTGTGTTTCCCACCACTTGGCCAGACTCTGGGGCAAAAGTGGGCCCAACTCAGGGTGCATTGTTTCCCCAATGCCTGCCTCTAAGATAGTAGTCTTTGGAAGGCTTTGTGCTCCTGGGAGGAATTTCTTTGAGGCCTGGAGGCAACAGGTAGACTGTCTTTTTAGCATATGTTAATAAATCTCAGCTAGAAAAATTAATAAAAATTCAGCTCTGAATGAAAAAAGGCTGGCAAGGGCCTAATGCCCTGAAGATGATGTTTTGAAGTTATGTAAGGAGAAACATTGTCAAGGTCTTTCTGAAATGCTTTATCACTTCTTACAAGCATATTTCTCAACTTACTTAGGATCTACTGTATGTATAATATGGTGTCTGTTGTTTGGATCTGAAGAATTAAATTAATGAGCCAGGTTTTGTATAACAAATGATCAATCTTTAAACGAGTATGACACAGGACCTTAGGGACTAATATTATCTGTTGGGACTGATGGGAAATATGAAAATGAAGCTTCAGACTTTATTATTGTACCCAGATAACATTTATAAAGTGAGAATGTCTTTTTTTAAAAAAAATATATTTTATTGATTTTTTTTTTTTTTTTTTTACAGAGAGGAAGGGAGAGAGATAGAGAGTTAGAAACGTTGATGAGAGAGAAACATCAACCAGCCGCCTCCTGCACAACCCCCACTGGGGATGTGCCCTCAACCAATGTACATGCCCTTGACCAGAATCGAACCCGGGACCTTTCAGTCCGCAGACCAACGCTCTACCACTGAGCCAAACCGGTTTCGGCGAGAATGTCTTTACATAAGTATTCAGTTGAAAGAAACTGAAAAGTGGGGACTATTATTCCTTTGGTTTTTTTTAACTTTTATTGAAAAGTATAATTCACATATAAAAATAAGCTTAAACGCTTTACATCTCTAGTACTTTTTAAAAGGTCCAACATAGATGATGTTTAATAAAATTTTACCTCTATTCTCCAGTTGTTTTACCTTGCTTTAAGAAATTTGTGAATCTTTAATGATACATAGAAAAACATGATCTTCCCTGCTTCTTCACACTCCAAGTGCACTCTATCTAAACTGCTTGTTGCTCGTATTTGGGCAAGCGTGTATATGGGAGTTTGTTTCATTTTGAGGGGTATAATGTTTGAGATCTGTGACTTTTGGGAAGGGGTGAAACTTTGACAGTGGTGGCAACTAGACTTTTAGGAGGAATGCAAGAACTTGAAAGCCTCTGGTGAGGCTGGTGTCCTCTACCCCGTCTTGTGTCCAACAATCCTGCCCAGCACAGCACGTTTCACTCACAATCAACTAACTTCCTATACACCCCGGGGACAAACACTCGTGACTGCATCTGGTCTGAAGGTTTCAGTTTAGTATTTCATGAGTTGCATGTGTTGTTCCCAGATCAGCACTGCAGTCAGGGCCTAAACAAGCCAGTTTATTTGGGGATGTTGCAATCCTGTTTGGTAGGGGATTTTCTGTTATTCATTAGCATTAAGGGATTTCTGGGTTATGGAAAAAACATTGACTAAAATTACCAATTTTATTTGTTGTTTTCATTTTGAGTCAGCTATTGCTTTTTGTGATGGCTGTTAAAACTTTGGCCTTTTTTGACAGATGGCATAACTATTGAGATTTTCCTAGAAGGAGTAGTTCAGTAGCTGCTCCCAATCCCCTGCTTAATTATTTGCTATTTTTAGTCCAACAGTCTGTTTTTGCTTGTTGTTCCCTCCTTTCCATAAAGATCTTTAAGAAAATGGGAGGATATTCAGCAGCTGTACATGATCTCTGGTTGCTGGATCATAAAGTTATTGCATTTTGACCCCGCCTGTCTTGGTGGTCAAATTCATAGTAGTATCTGCTTTTCCAGTACATGTAGAACTAAGAAGGCGAGGAGAAACTCTAAAAGAGTGAATTTTGCTTTTTTTTTTCTTCATAGTTGTCAAGAGGAAGCAGACTATTTTAGCTAAAAGGGGTTTCTCTTTCAGTAACAGATTGCAAGCCTTGCTGCTAATTTTAAGGTTGAAATCATGCTTAGGATCAAATAAGTTAGAGGGTTAATTGTATTGAAATGGAGTTCAAACCTAGTGTTTGAGTATTGCTAAAGTTGCCTTATGATAGGAGGAAGTAAATCCTTTGCTTTAAATGAACTCAGTTTCTTGAGGTCATAACATAGTTTTTTCTGTGAGATGCTTTTATGTTATTAGTACTTTTATGCCAACAAGCATATAGTAGCTATCCATTAAATAGTTTTTTTTAATTTTGTTACCCCTCACCTGAGGATATTTTTTCTTTTTTTCCATTGTTGACAGAGAGAGAGAGAGGGAGGGAGAGAGAGAGAGAGAGAGTGTTAGAGATAGGTCGAGAGAAATACTCGTGTGAGAGAGACAGTTTGGTTGCCTCCTGCACCTGTCCCAACTGGTGTAGGGAGCAAACCTGCAACCCAGGTGTAGCAACCAAAAATGTCTCCAGACATTGTTGAATGTCCTACGGAGAAAAAAATCAACCCTGTTGAAAACGAGTTTGGCTGCAGTCTAGCCAAAAGCCTATTCTTTATACACTGTTCTTTATTAGCATTTTTGTTTTCGGAAAGGGTGATCAAAAGGCTTAATTTTAATACTCAAAAAGATATCTAGCATTTTTGGATGATTGAATGTATCCTTTGTCTGGATGTCTAAAATTCACTTACATTTTTGGGATTCTAAATTGCAATATGTTACAGAAAATGTAAGGGTAGATTATATTCATATGCAAGTTAAGGAAAAAATAGAAGATTATTATAATGAAATTTAGTTTTTTAAAAATTGGATATATTTATTCTGAGAAAAAGCATTCTGGAGACAAGGTGATGGTAGTTAGATCATCTTTTACTTTCTGCAAGCTGAATCAGAGGTTGGCAGTAGTCCAGGTTGTATTCCCTCTACCTTTTAGCACAGGAAGATAAGATATATTGATTAGTAACAAGGTAGTATGAAAATCATATGTAAAAATAATTGGAGATATCTAAAATTTTCTTAGCAAGCTATTTCCTTTCTTTAATGAATCATTGTTTTATTTATGTTAATCCTAATGATTCTGGTTATTGCATTTTGTATCCTTTCTTGGGATGAGAAAAAGTGGGGAAAGTTGAAAATGAAGTGTATGGAGACTCTCTTTATTCATTTTATTTTGTTCTAAATAACCTTCTTTAAAGAAAGGGGGATGGAGATAGGGTTAGGAAAAGAACGAAGTTCTTGGTAAATATTTTCCTTCTTTCCCCTTTGTCTCCAAGACCTCTGGTCTGAAACCCTGCCTAAGCCAGCTGCCAAATCTAGACTGCCACCTGCTTTTGTGGGGCCACAAAACCATTTAAAAACATAAAAATGCTTCTTATGTTTTTAAATGGTTAGATATTTCATATCATATCCACAACTCATTGTTCTATGAATTGTGCTAAAAGGTCAGGTGACCCACAAAGGCAAAATATTTTAAAAATGGCCCTTTACAGAAAATAATTCTCTAATTATCAATTTAAACTGTATTTCTCTGTTATTAACACAGGAGGCTTGTAGTATGGTTTGACCTTGAAGTAGAGGTAGGTTAATTAAAAATAAATAAAATTCTCATAAACTGGTTGTTATATAAGCATTTGTCAAATTTAGTTTAGTTTTGTTTTTGTTTTGAAAGTATGGTTTAAAACTATTGTTATCTACATCTTCATACACTTCTAGGTATACTCAGAGAACTTTCATGCTGGATTACAGATGTGTTTGACATGTTTGTTTTCTTCCTGTCACCTGAAGGTTTCTCACTGCAGGACTGCTCTCGGGATACAGAGTTCTAGGGCATGAATAATACAAGCTTAATCGAGTCTCAAGATTGAAAACCACAACTTTATAATATTTGGATTTATAATAATTTACAGATAGGCTGAATTGTGAACCTAATCTGACTACTAGGATGATTAGTAAGCTATAGAATGAGAGCCAGGGTCTAATTATCTTCCTCATAAACCAAAGATCTGGACCAGATTTAGCAGTCTTCTCTGGAACCCTGAGGGCTGCTCAGCTTGGAGGCAAAAAACTACAAGGATTGTCTGAAAGGGCACTGGACTGCTATCCTACTTACCAAAGAGTAATTAATTTCTGCTCATTTTAATCCTTCTTCATGCTTCTTAAAGATAATGTGTGACTTTCTTCATTCCTTGAGGCAGAGGCCACCATCCCTTTTTGTCCACAGAGGTTTTGCTGTCATCATTAATTTTAAAAAAATATATATTTTATTGATATTTTACAGAGAGGAAGGGAGAGAGATAGAGAGCTAGAAACGTCGATGAGAGAGAAACATCGACCAGCTGCCTCTTGGTACGACCACCGGGGGTGTACCCGCAGCCAATGTACATGCCCTTGACCGGAATCGAACCTGGGACCTTTCAGTCCGCAGACCGAGCCAAACCGGTTTTGGCTGTCCTCATTAATTTGCTGTAGAGTTGGTATGAACAGAGTGGGTGTAATTTTTCTTATTGAGTGGTGTTACAACTTTTAAGTATATTTTTTCCATTTTCAAATATATGCATTTGTGCATTTTTCACATGCAAATGGGTTTCCCCACTGGCTTCCTTTTCAAGTAGGTACCTTAAGAAGTCCAGAGAAATTAAATTCTTTTTCCAAGGCTGAGCAGGTCCCAGAATGTGTTCCATTTCCACCAGTGAGCTCATTGTTCTGAATTAGGAGTCTGGAGATCCAGGGAATTTGTTGATTTTTTTTTCTTTTTTTTCTAAACACCTTTCCTCTCGCATAGCTAGTGTTCAGTTTTGTGGTGTGAAACTCTTCTCCTTCAGAGGGAGGCTGTACTTTGGGGCTAAAAATGTCATTTGAGCAGTTCCCCTAAGTTGTTTCATATCAAAGATGTGGAGAAATGTGGAATTTTTGGGTCATGCCTATATGGTAGAGTTTTTTTTTTTTTTTTTTTTTTTTTAAATCCTGTGAAGCATTAGCAGTGTTTCCCAAAGTGTGATACGTGTACCCCCAGGGATACGGGAAGAGTTTGGTGGGAGTACGCATTGCACCTTGCTTAGCTGTGCCTAATTCTACGTTCTCATGAGTCAAGTCAAGACAGTCTTGTGAGGTGTGAGATGGTCTGGTGTGCAACTAAATGTTATTTATAATATAACTTTTATTTATATTTTATTATAATAACTTTATTTTTCATTTATTATTATTTTGTGTATGTACCAAAAAAAGAATAAATATATTTTGATTGTTATTAAAATGCACCCATTTTTTTTTTTTTTTGACAAGGGGTACTCAGCGTTACGAAAATTATAGAAGGGGTACACATATGTCAAAAGTTTGGGAAACACTGCATTAGAGGAGGGAAGCCTGAGAGTATGAGTCATTCTCAGAATTATTTTCTACACAAAAATCCTGAATTTGCATTTTTAGAACCCAGTGAGATAGTCATTCTTTTTTAATACTCACCAGAACCCCAGAAAAGTGGCAATATGAAAAAAAATCATAGAATTTTAGAGTAGGGAGGGTGCTTCCAGGTCTGGTAATTTAGTTTTGGGCTTTTCAGGTAAGGACACTGAGACATGTAAACTGGACTTCAGAAATTTGCCCCAGATTTCAGAACCAGTCATAGCATACCAAAGATATTGTAATATAGTGGCCCTTCTCTTGTACTGTACCCAGTATATATTTGAAAACTTCCCATGTGTTCAGCACTATGGAGATTATGATAGCCATACTAGATACATTACTTGCTTTGAAAAGACTTCTTGGTTATTTGAGGAGATCTAACTGCCATTTGTGAAATAATAAGAGCTAGTTAAGTGTCATTTACTGGTTCACTAATAGTTGAAGAAGTTAAAACAGTGCCTATAGGCATATAGTAAATGCTCAGTAAATGTCAGTTATTACCAATGAACATACATTATGAACGGAAGTTTACCTATTGTATATCAGGCACTGTTGTAGGTTCTGGTTATACAGGAGCAAAAAATAAGACTGATCTTCAAATTCATATCCTTATTTTTGTTTTTGTTAATCCTCACCCAAGGATATTTTTCAGTTGATTTTTAGAGAGAGAGAAAGGAAGGAAGTGAGGGAGGGGAAGAAAGAATTGAAGTGAGAGAAACATTAATTGGTTGCCTCCTGCACTATCCCTGGCCCCAGATCAGGGATTGAACCTTATAACCCAGGTATGTGCCCTTGACTGGGAATTGAACCCACTGCCCTTTGGTGCACGAGGGGATGCTCCAACCACTGAGAAACACTAGCCAGGGATTAATACTCTTGATATAAGGGCAAAGGTTTTAAAGGGAATTTAGAAGCAACAAAGTTATGGTTATGGCCCAGGCCAAGCTGACCAAAGCACATGGGAAAGAAGTTAGGCTTTTCTGATTGGGTAAGACTTTGAAGGGAGAAAGAACATTCTGAATGTGAATACAATGCTTTCAAAGGCTTGGAGTCATGAAGGAATCCTGAATCACAAGAAGTGGGGAGATTGACTTGGAATCTTTGTTGCCTGTTAGATTATTTGGGAAAACAGGGTAGGTAGTTTGGGATCTGATTGTAAATTATCCTGAGAACCAGTCTGAAGAGTTATGAGTTAGATAGAAGTGAACCATTTGAAGTTACTAAGTATACCAGAAAGCTGCTTGAGAAAAGCAGGGCTGGAAAATTAATTTCATAGAAAATTTTAGACCTGGAAGAGAGCTAAGAGAATATTCAGTCTAGATTATTCTGGCAGCAGTGTGTAGGAAGACTCAGAAGCAGTAAGGAACTGAGAATCTTTTTGAAGTTGTATGGACATAAGGCAGAAAATCCTTATACTAGTACTAAATTAGCTAGAGTCAAGAGGAAGAGGAAATAGGTGGCAACGTTCTGTAAAAAGAAGCAAGGCTTTCTCATAGATTTGATAAAGGGTTGGTTTGAGTCAAAATTTTCTTCTACCTTTTTCCTTTGGGGTATTAGGAGATTGCATATACTGTTTGTAGAAAGGGATATTTTGAAAGATAAGCTGGTTTGGAAGCCAAGTTCAGTTTTTTGTTTTTTGTTTTTTGTTTTTGTTTTTGTTTTTGTTTTATACCCAACGTGTTTATTGGAATTGTTTCCTACTCATATTGATTTGAGGTGCTTTTAATAGTGCTGCTTCCTTCTGAAGGAGCATCCTTCTGTAAGCCTTGCTTTCCCCTGTTGTTGGCTGACAGAGTACAGTGGAGCAACCAACATACAAAACTATCTTTTGTGCATGGCTAAAGCCGGTGGTGATTTATAGCATCCTGGCCATTTTACATGCATGAAGTAGGAATTGGGGCCCTGCACCAGGCGCTGCTTCTTGTGTTTCCTCTTCTCCTCTTCTGGAGAAGGATGGAGGAATCCTTACCGAGAGACATATTGTCGTGGGGAGGTCATCACCACCGTAAAGGCTTCAGTTTCATTTCTGATGATGTGGATATTAGTAGAAATAGCCAAGTGGGTTGGAATGCCAGAGTGAGAGATCAGTGAAGAGAGATACTGATCTGGTAGTCATCAGTATATGAGAGTGAATGAGCTCACTTGGGACTTGTGAGAAGAGAGCAGAGAGCCAAGTACATTTCTTATAGCCAAGAGCTCCACTTCTTCAAGATTATTGTGTAGCAGATGTTAATAAAATTAAGGAGCTTGTATTCAAATTGTCAGAAGCCAGATCATTGATCAGCACACTTAAGCAAAGATGAATCTATCATAAGGAAAGATTTCAAAGAAGCATTTCAATAGGAAGTCATTTTTTTCTAGGCTTAAAAGAAAATTGGTGTGTGTGTGTGTGTGTGTGTGTGCGCGCGCGTGCGCGCACACATGAGAGAGAGCATAGATATTTAATTAAATATTAAAAGGCAATACCCCAGGTGAGGACCTCAAAGTTCAAGGTTATTCTGAAGACAGATTTCTGAGAATACCAGAAATTCAATTGCTTCTTTGTTCATGGTGAAGAAGAGCCCCTACTCTCTGATTGGTTGCTGACCCCTCACAAACTGAAGAAGTAAGAACTGTGTTTGTGCCCAGGCCACCTCTTGAAAATTGTAGAGCCAATTGAGGACAACACTAGAGATTCAAGATATTTCTTGTGACTTTTATGGAGAAAATCTAACCAGTAATTTCTTAAAAGAAGAATAAAAAGATTTAACAACCCAATAAATTTATTTAGACGTTTGCTATTATTGTAATTTTATATATTATATTGTGCCATACTATTGCATTGTTGCTTTTGTGGTATTTACGAGGTCCCACCCTTGAAGAACAATTGCTTCAGATGAATTTTTATTTAAAAAAGTCAGTAGGGAATGACTTGTAAAACTATTGAATCCTTGGTTCTTGTAAAGGGTTACTTAGGAAATTCAGAATTTAGAAAGGGGTAGAAGGAGCTTATTGAGGAAATGATTGCTATAAATAAGCTAATTATTTACTTAATACAACTCTATTTTCAGAGGCTCCCCAAAACTATTTCTGTATGAAAAACCATCTTAGACATGTCAATTGCACTTATTTAACAGCAGGTCCTAAAATACAATATGTGCCATTCATCCATGGAGTTCAGAGAGTATAAATGGATAGTGCATAATAACACCTCTATAAAAAGACAGGCATATGTCAAAAAATATAAGAAAGATTACCAACATAGACCAGCAATCATTGGCCAGATGACATATGACAGCATGACTGGTTCCCTGGGAATTGTTGTGGTATAAAAGTACATCTCATAAACTTCATGAGTAGTCTTGGGTAAAATATACTGTTGACATATCTCAGAAGAGAAATACAGTAAAAATACTTTTGAGGAAAAATCAGTAGTTTTAAAACTTTTTTTTTGGCAAAAAGTATAAAGAAAATAATGTTCCATAGAACAGTTTGAGAAGCATTGAATTAAAGGAAAATATTCTATTAGACAACACTTAATTTGCTTAGTAAAATGCTGCATTGTATGAAAATATTTCATAATTCAAACATTTTGCCCTATTTACAGGTTCTTGTAATAGTTATTAAAAAGATAACCTGTTTGGCAGTATCTCATTTATATAGCAGCTTGGTGCCTAAAATGTTGCCTCCACAGGTGATGGTTTCTGTGCTGCTGCAGTGAGCTAGTGCAGGTGGGGATCATAAGGTTTTAATTTAAATATACATCTGGAAGCCCACAGGGTGGAGATGGAGCTGTATCCTGGAGCAGAAGAAAGTGCCAGCAACTGGAATCATGACTATGCTTTTGGAGGTGGTGAAAGGTTGGGGATGACAAAGGTGGGGAAAACTTGAGTGGCCTGTTGATATTTTAGGTATGGGTTGAGACTCTTCTATAGTGATCCTGGCAGCTGCAGAGTGGTTTACCCAGATGCATCCACAAGTCCTTTGAGTTCCCCAGTGAGTCAAGGGATGATGAGCTCTTCCCTTCACAACCCCATTGCAGGGACTCTTGTATATACCTGTATCCTGCATCTAGCAGCCTCTGTTACTATCACATTTAGGCATGTGTGGGGTTATGAATATGATTTACCAGGGCAAAGAATGCATTGCGCTTATGTTTTAGCAAGGTATTATATAAGTAAGTATTCTTTATGTTCACATAGTGAGGGCATTTATTTCTTTGAATGAACAAGTGGCAATGTAAAGATAATAATGTGGAAGAGATTCAGGCATGATAAGCCCTGGGTCTGGAAAATATTAAAAAGTCATTTGCAACTGTGATTTGTGCCTTGTTGATGCAGAAGTAGAGTTAGATACCTAACTGTGGCCACAGCCCCAATTTGTACTCTTTTTGGCATCAACACTACACATCTTAAGGCGTAGAGTGGTCACTTGAGGGTTTACTTGTCATTCTATCATATCAAACTAAAATACTTTCTTGTTAAGTGCTTGAAATCTAACTGAAAAGCAGGATTTTCTTGTATATAGTTGAATAGCTTCTGACTGACTTAGAAATACTGCAGTAATGGTGAAAACCCCTAGTGGAAAGCATCTGCTCTTTTACCAAATCACAGTCCCTATATTTAGCTTTAATGCAGTGATTCTTAACTGCAGATGTGTAAGAATCGCCTGGTGAGCCTTTTATAATTATAAAAAGCATCTCTGTGCACTCTCTCTTAGGTAATGACATTCATTCCCACTGCTTTAAATTCATGTTTATACTGGCCACTCAAGTTTATCTATTTTCCTGATTTTCAGACTTGCATATCTATCTCATAACACCTCTGAACTATCTAGTAGATGCAGAACAGAACCTTTGCCTCTCACTCTGGTCCTTCCCAGCATTTATTTTCCTAAAATGCTACCTATCATCTTCCCAATTGCCTTAGCAAGAAAAAGGCCATTTTTCTTGACCTCTCCTTTCCTAGTTCATCAATGCCAAATGCTTTCACATTCCTCCTCCTCTACCATCCTGGCCCAAGGCATCAAGGTGTTTACCTACCTAACTTCAGTAGCCTTTTACTTCACTTACCCTACCATAGCTCCAGAATAGCTAAATACACTTTTTAAAACTATATACGTATTTTATTGATTTTTTACACAGAGAAAGAGAGAGGGATAGAGAGTTAGAAACATCGATGAGAGAATCATGGATCAGTTGCCTCTTGCACACCCCCTACTGGGGATGTGCCCGCAACCAAGGTACATGCCCTTGACCAGAATCTAACCTGGGACCCTTCAGTCGTAGTCCGGCGCTCGATCCACTGAGCCCAACCGGTTTCTGCTAAATACCGGTACACTTTTTATTTATTAGCCCCCAAACTGTTCAAAATGGAGTTGTTGGTGTTTCTCTGAAAAATTTTTTTAACCATAAAGTTTTCTTCTGCCTCCTTTATCTGTAGCCTTATTAGAACAAAATATGCCCCTGGGGAAACAGCATATAAAGTGTCATGGTCTCAGCCTCCATTGCTTCAGTGCCTAGGGTCCTAGCTTCTCAGACTCAAAGCTCTCTACTTTGCATGGGGATTGGGCAGCTTCCTCTGACAGGGACTCTTAAGTGTAAGAATTCTTCCTAAGCTTTATATTGGTTCATCTCTTTGCCAGGTGTATTTATTTTCTATTGCTGTAATAAATCACAACAACGGCTTAAACTTTGTGAACCAGACTTCAGAAAGCTTTTCACTTGTGGGTGAGGGATGCTGGAGCATGCTGTGACCCTGTGTTTAGCCTGCAGGGCACCCAGTGCAGGGATGCATTACGGTACCAGTTTCGGGGGTGATGCTTTTGTTTATTTTTTTACTCAGTCCGCAGGCCTCCACAGCATTGACAACTGTGTGATGCTTGGCAAGTGTTGCAGAGTGTGTGCAATGATTGCAAAGGTCCTCAGTGGCGCCTCCAAGTCCAGTGGCTAGGGATGAAGGCCAGACAGCTCTGGTGGCTAGGTATTGTGCACACATTCAGCTCTGGGGGTTAGCTGCTAAGGCCCTCTGTAGAGGCAGGGGCTGGTTGCAAACATACCGTGTTTCCCCGAAAATAAGACACCCTCCAAAAATAAGACCTACTTCATGGAAACATAATACATCCCCTGAAAATAAGACCTAGCGCATCTTTGGGAGCAAATATTAATATAAGACACTGTCTTATTTTCGGGGAAACGGTACATCTAATTAGTGGGAGACAAGGCAGGCAGCCTGGATTGGGGACAACTGTGGACGCACTGGTAGTTGCAGGGGCACTTGTTGATGTGCACTACTATGACTGCTCAGTCCCATATGAGTACACAGTAGTGGATACTAATGAGAGGGATCAGGTTGGGGGTGTACAGATGCATGGCTGGAGGGTCTAGCTGCAGGTATGTGATAGTGCAGGCGATTGACAAGACGGCTTTATCTGGGGCCACAGTTGCTCATCCCATGGCTGCATAGTCTTCCTGAGCATACATAGAAAGTGGAGACTAATGACAAGGGTCCATGGTATATAAGTGCACAGCTAGCCCCATGGAAGTGGAGATCAGCTGTGGAAGTTAAGACTGGAGTCTTGGATTCCTGCAGCCTCAGAGGCCTGGGCCAGCTGCTAGTGTGGTTCCTTGTCTCCAGAGAGGGTGGGGAGGGAGAAGGGTGGAATATAGGTGGCTGGCATTAGTGAATGCTAATAGATGTGGGCTGAAAACTGGTGAAATCTGCAGGGCTTTCATGGCGGCTGTGCTGACTTTTGAGTTGGATCTTATTTGATGGTGAAAGCAGGGTTTGTCCGTAGAACAGGTCACTGTGAACCTGTGTTGCTCTTTCTATGTGACTTCTATTGGTAGCCCTTGCTTTTCTCCCTTGTTCTGAGCTGTCTCTATATGTCTCTTTGTGCAGTGAAGGCTGGGGAAGCTCTGCACTTACCCATTCTTCTTTCTCAGCAAGGGGACTCTTTCTAGCTGGGGAGTTCCAGTTGGTGTTGAGACTACTAGCTTGGGGGATGGGATGATGCAGGCAAAATAAAGCTGTCTTCCTTCTTTTTGTGTGTGTGGTCATTCTCAGATTTTGTTGTTTAACTCGGTTGTTGAGGTTTTGTAAGACATCTTACAGAACTGCTTTTGTTCATGAATAACTAATAGTTTTATCTTTGTGGGCGGACGAAAACTGCCATTTTAGTGAAGTTATTCTCTTGGCTGGGGCCCTTACAAGATTTCAGGATGGATTCCTGGAATTTGTAATAATGACCAGCCTTTCATATGATTCTAATGGTTCCTGTTGCACCCTGCTCACTTCACCACACTTGCTACATGCTGGGCATAGCACATTCAGTGATAGAGTCAATGTCCAGAAAAATCTTGATGTGGCTGACTAACAAAATTAGATTTGAAGAGGGTAAAAATAAAATATGATAGAAATTTGGAGTTTCAGATACATACCCTCACATACATTGTGGTAAGGTTTTGTTTCTTTTGAATACTGCCATTGGTGGTTATAGTAAATATAGTAAACATTTCCTCTACAGTTTTCTTAACTAGAAACTAGATTTGATTGAATGAAGATCTTATGTCACTAGCATGGTATGAAGGAGTCTAGAGTCATCTAGAGTTTCTTTTTCCAAAGTCTATACCCTTTATCAATCATAGCCCATTGTTTACTGATGGTAGTGAATGTGGACTGTACAGAATCCATAATCTTTTCCCAAGAAAAGGAGCCACATATTTTACCCTATTCACAAGGTCATAATTGCCACCTGTGGCCAAGAATGGATCAGTTTCTGTCATTTCTTAAACGGTCATGAAGATCACCCTATTATTTAGGACTTTCATTCTTCTTGTTGGGCTATAGTAAAAATTCTTTTCCCCCCTTTAAAACATGTTATTTTTATCTTTATTTAAAATTTAACTTTTTATTTCTTGATTTTAGAGATAGAAGAAGAGATAGACATTGATTTTGTTATTCCACTTATTTATGCATTCATTGGTTGCTTCTTGTATGTGTCCTGACTAGAAATTGAATCTGTAACTTTGGCATATTGGAGTGATGTGCTAACCAACCGAGGTATCTGGCCAGGGCCAGTTAGTGTTATTTTTGGTTTAGATTTATGTGCCCCAAAATGACATTTAATACTTCCATAGAAAAAAAAGTCACAATTTTTCTTTTTAACTTTTCCCTTCTCAATAAATACAGGGGTGTGCAAAAGCAGTTTTATAGTAGTTCATATAGAAAATATGATAATTAGTAAATAATATAAGAAAGAACTCTAATACACATACTTACAAGTGTAAGCATGCTCATTTCTGTATTTTGCACTAGTTATTGTGCTAGGCATTAGGGTACAATGATGAATATAACAGGTATGGTTCCTGTTCCTAATATAGAGATTCATTAGTGATGGACATGGGGGAAGCAATACCTGAGTAAAACTGATAAAAATTCTGTGGAAGAAACAAAGCATAAGTTGACATAGAGTGTAACACTATATTTTAGATAGGATGGCTAGGGAAGATTATGCAGAGTGGTCATTTGAGGGAGAGTTGAAGCACTGTATAGAGAATATGTTCCAAGATATTGAGATAGGATGGGGAGGAGCTGAATTAGAATTATCTTAGTGTGAAGCTAAGTTGGGGAGGACAAAAAAAAGCAAAGGATAGAATGATAGATATGCAGGTCCTTATTGATTGTGGTGCAAGGTATTTTCAATATATTGATAAGTGAACACTGGAATGTAAGAAAGGTATTGAATCTTATTAGGACATGGTTAAAGGATGTGGATATGAGAAATCAGTTAAGAGACTGCTTTACTAGGCTATAAGAGAATGTCTGTGGCTTGGACCAGTGTGGTACCATTTGAGAGGGAGGGAGATTAACTGATTCAGTAAGTATCCTATATAATAAAGAGGTGATATACAAATTGATCTTCACGCCCTCACACAAGATGGCTGCCCCCATGTGGTTAAAGATGGCCTGCAGGGGAGTATAGTTGGGGGAGACCAGACCTTCAGGGGAGGGCAGTTAGGGATAACCAGACCAGCAGGGGAAGGCAGTTGTGGGGGACCAGGTATGCAGAGGAGGGCAGTTGTGGGTGACCTGACCAGCAAGGGAGAGCAGTTAGGGGCTACCAGGCCGGCAGGGGAAGGCATTTGGGGGTTATGTCCCAAATGGGAGGGATGTCCCAGATTGGAGAGGGTGCAGGCTGGCCTGAGTGACACTCCTCCCTCCCCCTCCAGTGCATGAATTTCATACACCGGGCCTCTAATTTTGGAGATGAGATGAAAAGAGCATGTAGGATGTGTGAGCAGGGTTAGGGAGGGAAAATCAGTTATGCCACCAAGATTTTGGGAGTGCGTTAACCAACAAGGTGGAGGTTCTTACTGAAGACTAAAAGACTATAGAAGGGTGTGTGTGTGTGTGTGTGTGTGTGTGTGTGTGTGTGTGTGTGTGTGTAGATGTCTTTTGGACTTAAGTGTCAAACCCAAGTTGAGAAGTCAGTCATTTGGATAGATGGGTCTCTTTTTCTTTTCTTTTCTTTTCTTTTCTTTTCTTTTCTTTTCTTTTCTTTTCTTTTCTTTTCTTTTCTTTTCTTTTCTTTTCTTTTCTTTTCTTCTTTCTTTCTTTCTTTCTTTCTTTCTTTCTTTCTTTCTTTCTTTCTGGGTTTCTTTCTTGGATTTCTTTCTTTTTTTTCAGAGAAGAGATTTCAAATCAAGATATAAATGTGGGAAACATCAATACAAACAATATGGAATTTAAGTCATAGAGTAGATGAGATAATTTAAGATAGTATAGAGAAGGCAGAGAGCTCAAGGACTCACCTTGAGAACTCCACAATTTAGATAGGAGAGAGGGAGATTGATAAACAGTTGGCAGGAGAAAGACCAAGAGTACGTTGTGCCAATAAAGAAACAGTTTCTAGGAAGAAGGAGTGCCAAATGCTTCTTGCTATGATGAATAAGGTGAAGACTGCTCATCAGGCTTGGCAACATGGAAGCCTTTGGATACTTTTCAAGAGCAGTTTTGGTGGAGTTGTGGGCAGGTACTGATTGGAATGGGCAAGTGAGTGAGTGAGAGTTTGTAAGGAAGGGGGATAATGAGTGTAGACTGTTGAGAACCTTTGTATGTCCATGAAGGGGATAGGGCCATGAAAGGGAATATAAGGCTAAGAAAAGCACTGGAATTTGACTTTTTTTTTTTTTTTTAAATAGGATAAGATGCTAAGTTGAACCATAAGAAATTGGTGACATTTGACTACTTTTGGCTTACAAGAATGTCAGTTTCCTATAGTTTGACCTAATAAAGCATGTTATATTATTGAGAATGACTTGCTTTTAGAAGGGGACTTTGATGAAGCAGTGCTGAGAGTTTAACCACAAGAATATAGCCTTTGAGCAATTGGGAGAGATGGGGTTGGAGCTCACCAGCAGTGTTGGCCTTTGAAGTGGGGAGAAGAGAAAGCACATGTTTTTTCATTGTAACAGGAAGGAAGAAGAAGGTGGGCAGATTCAGCATTTCTCAGTGATTACAGTGATGCCAATCCCAGCAACTTATATCTTACTCAGGGTCAAATAATTACATAAGACTTTTTTCAGATAATTTGTAGATGAACATTGATTGATTTTGTTCAGAGGGTTGAGTGGCTCCTGATCCTATTTTGCCTTGTAGTAGGCTCTAAATTTTCTGTCTCAAAAGTCTTTGATATCAGTGATTTTTTTTTTTTTTGGCTCAGTTTTTATCTCACAGAAAGCAGAAAAAAAATCAAATACCATGATCTCCTTCCCCACTCCTCAGCAGTGCAACACCATGGCCTCCCTATAGAACTGATTAGCAAATCAAAAATTAAAGTGGTTTTCTCATAAGTAATTTTTTTGTACTGTAGAAAATTGTCTTTTTCAATATCACCATTGGTACTCTTTGACTTGTCGTCATATGAAACATTACCTATGATTTCTATTACTTTAATGTAGACCATGAGCATATCCTTATAAGGTCATACTACTCTTCTCTGTCTTGTACAGAATTTGCTTATGAAGTGTGTGTATTTCAAAAATTTCAGCTATTTGGAGGGAGACTTTATTCCACTGCATAATATAGTTAAAAAAATAATTTACATTAAACCACAATGCTGACATATCCTGAGGCCACAGTTTTCTCCAATGACCTTCATTCAGTACAGTATTCCAGGTACTAATCATTGATTGCATCTTTAAAGAAACAGTGATATTAAAATCATCTTTAGTGCTTGCAAGGCCCTTTTTCATGAAATATCCGTCTCATATAATGTTTATTTTGAATAGTACTCTCTTCCATTGGTTATGGGACCAGCAAGGAGCTCTGTTCTTTCTCTCTGTGTGTTTGTTGAGCTAAAGGAAGCTTTGCTGTGTGCATGGCTCCAGAATTATCTTTTTTTCTGAAAATACAGGAAGATTTGGAGAAAGTTGGTGCTCATATATTTTTTTATACACTTAAGTGTCTGATAAAACATGTGGCATCTTTTAAAACTCTAAGATGGTAGTATTTACTTATTTATTTTTAGCTTTTCCAGCACAACTTTTAATTTTCATTGGAATAAATTTCTTTTTTCCCTTTAACATTTTCAAAATTTCATTTTGAATTATAGTTGACATAATATTATATTAGTTTCAGGTATACAGCATAGTGATTTAACATTTATAAACCTTACAAAGTGATCACCAGAAGTCTAGTAACCATCTGTCACCATACATACTTATGATGATATTATTGGGGTGATATTTTAGACTAAGCTAAGGCTTTATTTTATGGAGATGTGTAGCTTTACTATAGGCAGAACAAGTCATTGTGTTCTAATTCAGCTTGCAATCAGAAGAACTTGATTTAATGTGTTGTTACCTGCTGTGGTAGAAATTGCAAGCATCACTGAAGTAGACTTGCATCTTCAGCATTGGAAATATTCAGTTCATCAGGAGTGATTTCAAAAAGCCTCAGTGTGTGGTGGTATGATAAATGCGTGAAGAAAAGTTTTTCTCTTATTTCAGATAGCCTTTGATAATATGTCTGTTTTGGAAAATAAGTACAGATTAGTCAGCTGTGTACCTGCCTCTCAAATATTTTTATCTTCTTTGGATGAACTTTGAGTTATGTCAAGAGTCCTCTATGGCCTTTCTTCAGAGAAACGCTCAACCAACATCGATGTGTGCTTATAAAAAAGGGCTTGTAGTATATGTAACACTGCTCAACAGCTTTGCTGACTTGAAGTCTACATGGTTCAACTGGTTTTTCTTTGAACCCTAAACTAGTAATGTACTGATCAGGTTTCCTTTGCTTTGCCATTTCTAGTCATGAACTGATCTATATTCTCTGTCTTGCTTTTCACTAGCGATTTGTCTTGCAGGATGAGTTCTGTGCTAAATTGTTGTACTTCCTGCTTCTGTATACGCTGATGAACAGGCTTCAGATTTCTACCTTGTGGAGACATGCCACCCCACCTAGAGATGACAGATATCTTAAAGGACTGCAGTTTTGATATATGTGGGGCTATTTCTCTGTCTCTATTAAGTAGAGAGGCTTATGAGAGCATCTTTGAAGTCTGAGGAGGTACATGTCTGTCTTGTGCTGCTTGTTTCTCGTACGTCAGGGCTTTGAGTATTCATCTCCAGTGTTATCTCTCCTACTCACCTCCCAAGGTAATTTGCTTCTACTTTTGGCTACTTCCTCTACCCCCCCCCCCCCCCTTATTCTAAAATGTCTTCCCTTGTCCCTTCAGACTTCTGTCAGTTTTCACAGTTTGCTGAAATGGCCTTCTTTTGGTAGACAGCAGTCTGTTGACTTCTCTCCCTTATTGAGCTGACTAGTAACCTGGGAGTAAAAACTTTGTTTCTCTCAGCCTCCCCATTTCAAAAGCAACAACTGTTCATAACAAGACAAAAAAGAAAGCCTAGCTTTTGTGACTCAGTTGGTTGAGCATCATCCCATGCCCTGAGAGTTCTCCAATTCTATTCCCTGCTAGGGCACATGCCTGGGTTACGGGCTCAATTGCCAATTGGAGGTGTGCAGGAGGCAGGCAATTGATGTTTCTCTCTTTCCCTTCCCTTGCTTTCTAATATAACAACATTTTTAAAAAAAGAATGTAAATGCTCATAACCAGTTTTTACCATCTCAATTATGGCCTTCCATATGTATTATTATTCAAAAGGGGGATCATCATGTCATATATACATACTATTTTAAAACTGCTTTTTCCCCACTGTATATCCAAAGTACATTCTCATATATTTTTATTTAAAAAAGTATATTCCTAATACTTTTCAGTCCCTGGAAACTGTTCTGTTATATTAGATATTGACCAGTCCTTCATTTTTGGACATTTAAGTGTTTAGCTTCTTTTCTCTTTCCCCTTCCTCCTTTCTGTCTTTCTGTTACTTATACTGTGATATAATTTTTGTTTTTTGGGTATTTAAAGTTGTTTGCTCACTACCCACATAGTTATTTTATTAAACTCTAATGTGGACTTTTGGGGGTAAAGGGTAGGCTATTTCTAGTTACAGTGTCACCTTGTGTATGTTTAGATAGGGACTCATATCTTATGCATTCCTGCTTTCCCAGCATGTAGCATTATACCTGGCACAGTGGGTGTTCACTAAAGAATTATAGTTGCTTTCCATAAATATGAGGGTTATTTGGCAAATTTTATAACTATTCTGTATTTGGAACCCTTGGAATAGGAGTGAACAAGACAGAGACTATCCTTGCTCTCATAAGCTGAGGTGTTATTCTATAAGCAAGGTTTATGTGATAGAGAGTGCAAGCCTTTATAATTAATGTGAGGATAAATTAAAAACCTAAAGTTACACAATGTAGTATAACCGATCTAAATGACTTAATAATGTGTGGTTACTTGGGGGAGGGGGAATAGTTCATGTAAGTTGTTTGTTTTTCCAAGCTTATGGCTAAATTTACAATTGACTAAATGATTTTTCTTTAGATCATAGCTCTTATTTAGGATTGTCCACTAGTGTTAACTCATTGAGATGAGATGATTGTTTTCAGGTTTAAAGGTTACTTTTTGACTTTTGGGAATAACTGGAATCAATTTTTAGTTAAATTTAAAAGTTTATACCTGAACATAATATGTTACTGTACTTAGTGATTTTAGAGACCAAAATATATTTTAGGGCTGAGTGTGGGATAATAGGAAATATATCCTCAAATATTTTTTGACCCTCTGTTGCTCTTTTTAAAATATGATTAGACAAAGATTGCAGCCATGAAGAAAATTTTATGCTGTAAATTTGTATTTCAACCATCCAGCTGCTAATGCTTTCTATAATCCCACTTATAAAAGTGGAAAGTGAAGGGTGAGTGGCTGCCCTCTTGAGCAGGCACATAACTTAAAAAAAAAATATATGGGTGTCTCAGAGCTATGTTAGAGTTTCATATAGCTGCCTCTTTCTTTTTTATTATAGGGCCAGCTCTCAATGTTACAAGAAAAAATAGACCATTTGGAGCGTTTGCTAGCAGAGAATAATGAGATCATCTCAAATATTAGAGATTCGGTCATCAATTTGAGTGAGTTTGTGGAGGATGGGCCAAAAAGTTCACAAGGCAATTTCAGCCAACGTGCTGGCTCACCTTTTCTGCCATCAAAAAAGTCCCTCACAGTTGACCCTGAAGACTGTCTGTTTGCTTCACAAAGTGGAAGTCAGAATGCAGATGTGCAGGTAATGTATGCATTTGTTAATGACTAGGTTTGTTTTTGCTTTTTTAGATTTGATCTGGTATCTGTTCTTACTTAGTAAGTTACTTAAATTCTCTGGATTCTAGTTTCTGTGATTTGATTAATTACATGATCATTAATATTCTTTTTTAGTGATAAAATTCAGTAATTCTGTGCTTCTATTTTTTTATTTTATACTTTGTGAATATGGCCATTTGTATACCTCTTGAGTCTTGTTTTTTTATAGCAGGTGTAGACCTTTAAAGGTTTAAATTTGGCCAAAGAAATTTACCTTCCTTTGGAGAGTATAAGAAGAGCCCTCCTCTTACTATATCAATGTTATACGTTATAGGTTTTGCATAGGGTAGGTTTAGATTTTTGTTGTTGTTGAATATGCCTTTATGATAAGGAAGATCATTCTAGGGTTGTGCTGTCCATTATGGCAGCCATATGTGGCTACTGAATTTGGAATGTGGCTAGTTTGAATTAAAATGTGCTTGAAATATAATTTACAAAGTGTTGAAGATTTAGTATGAAAAAAAGAATCTATAAAGTATCTTGTTAATTTTCATATTGATTACATATTGAAATAGTAATATTTTGAATATATTGGCCTAAAATAAAACATATCATTAAAGTTAATTTTGCCTATTCCATTTTACTACAAAATTTAAAATTACATATTTGGCTTGCATTATTCTCTTTGATCACACTGTTCTAGAGGACAGTGGAGTTGAAGACTAGGTAAGAAAGAACTTTTGCCTTTCTTAAGCTTTGGGTGTGTACTCATATTTTTAAGTTCTGCAAAATAGCAGAGAGCTATAGATTTAACCTTAGACCTTAGATCAGAAATTGGAACTTTGTGACAGGACCCTTAAAGGTGAATATTTTAAAGTTGGGTAAAATGAGTTGGCTGTGTCCTGGCTTCTAAGTAGGAATTTTTACTAACTTCTATAGAACATGATATGACCTCGAGGACATGGCTCCCAGGCCAAGTTGGAAACTGGGAACAGTTTGGCTGGCCAGGCCTTATGCCTGCATCCTCATCACGGTTCAGTTAGGATTAGGATTGTATCCTGTGATTTGAAGGGATATCAATTTCTGTGAAGCTTTGCTTTGTTCAGGTTTTAATTCATTCCTTTTAAAGAGGAACAAAAAAATTTTTGGTAGGGGTGGATCTAAATCTGGGATGGACAGAAAGAAGGTAGGAGCAATCATGGAATGCAGGCAGAGTGAGGCAGCAGGATTTGGGAGACGTGCAGACTAAAGAAAGAACTGGGAGAAATAGCAGAGACTGCTGACACATCCTCCCTTGGCCAGCTGGTTCCCTAAGATTTGTTGACTTATCCTTGGTGCATTGTATTTTACTTTATTAAAGTCAGAAATTCTGAAATGAGAAATATATTATTGCCTTAAAATACTTTGTATTCACTTTTATGTAGTTTGCTTGATATCTTTAAAAATTTTTCTAACTCATATATATATATTAACTAGCGGCCCAGTACACAAATTCAATCACATTGAAAGGAAATTAATTAGAAGAAATATTTTAATATTGCTATTCGCCCTTTCTCTGTAATAGAAGTATCAACCAAATTCATAATTGACAATGACAGATTAAAACACATGTGTGCGATTATCGCCAGCGAGAGGTTTTATGTATTGTGCATGTGCGAGTCAACTTAGTCGTTTATAGATATAGAATAAACGTGCTTAATTAGACCTGCTTTCTGATTTAGCTAAACTTTTTCCAGCCCAGTGAAGCACCCCAACTTCTCTTTCAGGTAATTGTCAGCAACACAATAGTAAATATCAACACAAAGCCGATTACTATTGTAGATCATGCAGGGAGAACAAAGGGTAAAATATTTAACTGCAGCAGTCTTTGACTATATTCTGTGCAGTGAGAAAACTTGAAGTCATTTTCAAGGTCCACCACTTTTTACTTCTTTTTAGTTGGGTCAAATTTCTAAGCTTTCTAAATCTCTGTTTTCTGGCTAATGAAAAGAAAATAGGATTCCACTGAGTCTCCTATCTACTTCAGGACTTCAGTGAGGATCAAATGAGATGAGGCACGGGAAAATGCTTCACAGATATTTGGTTACAGGGTTAAATCTTTCCAACTGGCTATAAAGCAAGTCTTGTTCCTGGGCTGAAGAACTGTAAGGAGGCTAGTTGCTAGGGAGAGGAAGCTGGGTGTTGCTACATGACGTCGGATACTTAGTATATTAGCCATAACTAACTATCTGTCTGTCTGTCTGTCTGTCTGTCTGTCTGTCTGTCTATCTATTAGGATTTAACTTTTACATGGTTGAAATTTGACCAAAGGGTATTTGTGTTGTCATATTTAATATAACAGAGAGTATGGAGAATAAAAGGTTTTCAAGTTTTTATTTGGAGGGGAGCAATAATTTTTCCTTTGTGTTCAAAATATTATGTAGAAGGAATGCTGTATTGGAACTTAGAAAGCATCTGAATACTTAAAAGCTAAATCTCAATTTAAAAATATTCTTCCATTTTTAACCTAGTCAATCTTGTTGTAGTTTTATTTTTAGAACAGAAAAAGGTAAACATAACTTATGCTAAATGAAACAATAGAAATACATGCATTTTCATTAAGATACAGATTTTAAAATATAAGAGATTGAGTATAAAATAATGACAACTTGAAGTAAAATGTTATTTTCAGTAAATTGTTTTTTAATCTGGTCATAATATATATATATATTTTTTGGTTTGCTGTTTAGTTACTATCTAATTCCTATTAAATTGTATTGGAAATAAAGCAGGAGAGGAGGAATTGAATGAATTATTTTTTTTATTAGAAGCAGATGGGGGAAAAGGGTTACTAATCACAATAGTTATGTAATCCAGGTAGCATTTTAAGCCTTTGAATGGTGATTAAATGTTTTCTACCTCGAACCCTTAATGTCTAAAGAAATAGTTTTATCTTATAAAATATATACTCAGAGTACAACAATAAGTAGTTTTGAACAAATATTTTTCAGCATTAAATTTAAAATAATAATGGTTATACATAATTAAACCTTTTATTTGTCTTTTATATTTTTAGATGTTGGATGTTTACAGTCTAATTCCTTTTGACAATCCAGATGGTGGTGTTTGGAAACAAGGATTTGACATTACCTATAAACTTAATGACTGGGACACTAAGCCCCTTCAAGTCTTTGTGGTGCCTCATTCCCATAATGATCCAGGTAAAATTTACACTTCAAAAAGACTAAAGGTTATTAAATCCCCTGTAGGCACAGACTAATTTACTTTTGTTATTTTTAAAAAATATATTTTATTGATTTTTTACAGAGAGGAAGGAAGAGAAATAGAGAGTTAGAAACATTGATGAGAGAGAATCATCAATCAGCTGCCTCTTGCACACCCCCTACTGGGGATGTGCCGCAACCAAGGTACATGCCCTTTACCGGAGTCGAATCTGGGACCCTTCAGTCCCCAGGCCGATGCTCTATCCACTGAGCCAAACCGGTTTCGGCCACAGACTAGTTTAATGAGAATCTAGTGGCACCCACTTCTCAAATTTTTGAGAAATGTTCCCTAACTTTAAACAATACCATATTTCTTTTTTATGTCATTGTATTTTGAGTTCTTACTTGCTTAATTTATGTTCCATTTAAAGATAAAAGTTGTGCAGTATGAAATAGTAACACAAAGAAGGGGTGCAAACGTTGCACACATTTAAGGCACTGATCATTCATTTAGGTTACTTAGTGTCACATTCTACATGGGATAATTATTTCGTGCCCATAAATTCTACATTTAAAAAGTCAGAATGCATGTGGGAAAGTTTGAGTCTTTAAAATGGAGGAGTACTACAAGATGATTGAGACAGACATGGGTGAGACCCAACCTCATCATGTCCAAAGTGTTAAGTCTTTAGGTAAATTACCTAATCTAAGAGTAAGGTAGAATCAGGATAAAGTTCTTCATAGGGTGAAATCTAAAGGCATGGTACATGGCCAAAAATTAACTGCTATTAATGTCATTATTGTAACTGTTGTTCCATATGATGACTTTTGATTTTTATTGGGGCCAGGGATTATTTTCTCCCAAGGTAAGTGGAAATCCTAAAATTATAATGGGAAATATGATTTAATGTTTGTATGATTTGCATGTATCTGTCCAATTTTCCCAACACCATTTACTGAAGGGACTGTCATGATTCCATTGTATGCTCTTGTCTACTTTGCCAAAGTTTCTTATTAGTGTGAATACACAGGCTCAGAGTAAATGCCCATTGAATATATTTGTAGGATTTCTTTTTAGAATGTACTTCCAAAGACATTTTTTTTTAAAAGGACTTACTGATACTTCTATTTGATCTTTATTACAGTTTCTCAATTTCATATCAAAGGAAACACTTTTCTCTTAGTACTTTGAAGTTTTTTTCTTTACTCCCAACATTCATCTCCTACTTGTATTCTTTCCCACTCATTTACTGTCATGTATTTCTTTCTCTTTCTAAGATAACAGAACTAACAGATTAGTGTCTGGACTCATGATTTGGGATATGTGTGTGTGTGTGTGTACACGTACATGCGCCTGTGTACATCTTTGCTTGTGAGAGGTAGCTAGGGAGATAGAAGTTGGATACTGAAATGTTTGAATTGCCAGCATACTTGAGTTTTAGTAAGCACAGTGGTATAAAACATGAAATAAGTAAGTATTGTTTTTTAGAAATTTGTGATGAGTGTTACTATCCATTAGTTTCTGACCTACTTTATCTGTCTTTGGTCATAATGCCTTTATCTTTTTTTTTATAGATACCTATTAGTTTTATTAACTTTTACTCTCACATGTTTTGCATCATTTTGATCCTTAATCTTAGCCTGTCCCTTAAATCCAAACTTAGGAATGGTTGGGCATCATGGAAAGACTGTAGGGATTTTGAGCCAGGAAGAATGAGGCAGGCATCCTAGACTCTGCTATGTATTGCTCAGGTATCCTTGGGACATGCTTATTTGCATATCTGTAAAATGGAGATCATACAGGTGGAGTAGCATTTTAAGCAGGAGTTGGTTATGAAGTAAGTGCAAAAGGTGATGAAAATCACATCTAATCAAAATAGCACTAGGTTAAATAGTACATTTGCATTGGAAAAATATTGGCTATTTTATTGATGAATAGTGCCATCCAGGAGAAGAGGAAGGTAGTGCTCAAAAGCCTGAACTCATCAATGGCATGTGGGTTAGGAGTTTGGGGTCATGCTGGAAGCCAATTGGTTAGAGGTGAGTCAAGGGTGATCATTACTTTTTTTCTTTTTTAATAAATCTTTATTGTTCATATTATTATAAATGTTCCTCATTTTTTCCCCTCTATTGTACCCCTCCATCAGGTTCCCACTCCACCCTCTGCCCTTTCCCCACCCCCCATTGTTCTCATCTCTAGGTGCACAGTTTATGTTCAGTCTCTTCCCGCACCCCCCAATTCCCTTTTCCCCGAGAATTGTCAGTTCATTCCCCTTCCATACCTCTGATTCTGTTATATTCACCAGTTAATATTGTTCATCAGATTTTTTAATTCCCTTGGTTTTTAGATTCACTTGTTGATAGTTACATATTTGTTGTTCATAATTTTTATCTTTATTTTTTTCCTCTTCCTAAAGAACACCCTTCAACAATTCATGTAATTCTAGTTTGGCAGAGATGAACTCCTTTAGCTTTTTTTTTTTAATTTGTGAAGCTCTTTATCTGGCCTTCGATTCTGTGTGATAGCTTTGCTGGGTAGAGTATTTTTGGCTGTAGGTTCTTGCTATTCATCACCTTGAATATTTCTTGCCATTCCCATCTGGCCTGCATGGTTTCTGTTGAGAAATCAGCTGACAATCCTATGGGTGCTCCTTTATAGGTAACTACATGCTTTTGTCTTGCTGCTTTTAATATTCTCTGTCTTTTGCTCTTGGAATTTTAATTATGATGTGTCTTGGTGTGGTCCTCTTTGGATTCCTTTTGTTTGGGGTTCTGTGTGCTTCCTGGACTTGTAAGTCTATTTCTTTCCCCAGGTGGGGGAAGTTTTCTGTCACTATTTCTTCCAGTATGTTTTCGATATCTTGCTCTCTCTCTTCTTCTGGGACCCCCATAATTCTGATGTTGGTTGGCTTGAAGTTGTCCCAGAGCTTTCTTACATTATCTTCAACGTTCTGGATTCTCTAGTCTTCTTGCTTCTGCAGAGAAGTGTCTTCTGGCTCTTTGTGTTCTAAATCTTTGACTTGATTCTTGAGATCTTCCATTCTGTTTTTAGAACTCTGTAAAATATTTTGTATTTCAGACAATGTATTCTTTATTTCTAGTTGATCCCTTTTTATTTCTAGTTGATCCCTTTTCATATCCTCATAGGTCTCATTTATTTTATCGGCCTTTTCTAGGAAATTCTTTTTTTATTTTTTATTTTATATTTTTAAAAATTTTATTTTATTAAGGTATTTTCTGTGTACATAGTTTACCATTACCACCCCTCACCTCCCATTTATGCCCTCCCTCCCCAGAGTTCTGTGTTCATTGGTTGTACTTATGTTCATGCATACCAGTCCCTCGGTTGTTCTCCTATCTCCCCCCAGGTCTCCTTCCCCTCCCCGCTGTCATTTGACAATCTGCTTGTTTTATGGTGACCATCTCAGGACCCCATGAATAAAATCTGCTCCTCATTTGGCAGTCTGCTTGTTTTATGGTGACTATCTCAGGACCATATGAATAGAGTCCGCTCCTCCTCTGGTTTTCACACTCCTTCCCCTGGGTCCCACTGCTTCCCCTGGGACACACGGCTCGCCCGGGGCACACTGCACCCTGGGATACTCGGCTCACCCGGGGCTCTCGGCCCCATGGGACACTCGGCTCACCCGGGGCACTCGGCCCCCTGGGACACTCGGCTCACCCGGGGCACTCGGCCCCCTGGGACACTCGGCTCACCTGGGGCACTCGGCCCCCTGGGACACTCGGCTCACCCGGGGCACTCGGCCCCCTGGGACACTCGGCTCACCCGGGGCACTCGGCCCCATAGGACACACGGCTCACCCGGGGCACTCGTCCCCCTGGGACACTCGGCTCACCCGGGGCACTCGTCCCCCTGGGACACTCGGCTCACCCGGGGCACTCGTCCCCCTGGGACACTCGGCTCACCCGGGGCACTCGGCCCCATGGGACACTCGGCTCACCCGGGGCACTCGGCCCCATGGGACACTCGGCTCACCCGGGGCACTCGGCCCCATGGGACACTCGGCTCACCCGGGGCACTCGGCCCCCTGGGACACTCGGCTCACCCGGGGCACTCGGCCCCCTGGGACACTCGGCTCACCCGGGGCACTCGGCCCCATGGGACACTCGGCTCACCAGGGCACTCGGCCCCATAGGACACCCGGGACACCCTTCCCCTTTGGGGGGCACGGCTTACCCAGGGCACATGGCCCCCTGGGACACTCGGCTCACCCGGGGCACTCGGCCCCATGGGACACTCGGCTCACCCGGGGCACTCGGCCCCCTGGGACACTCGGCTCACCCGGGGCACATGGCCCCCTGGGACACTCTGCTCACCCGGGGCACTCGGCCCCATGGGACACTCGGCTCACCCGGGGCACTCGGCCCCATGGGACACTCGGCTTACCCGGGGCACTCGGCCCCCTGGGACACTTGGCTCACCCGGGGCACTCGGCCCCATGGGACACTCGGCTCACCCAGGGCACACGGCCCCTCTAGGGTGTTGGGGTCGCATATTGGAGGCGCTGCGCTAGCTCCTTGCTAGCATGGCGGGCAGGCTGGGACAGCTGCAGTTGGGTTGAGATGGTTGCAGGCGGGGGGACCACCTTCAAAGGTGTCTCGTTCGGTGTGGGAGCGGAGCAGCTGCAGACATGGAGGCTAAGTTCTGAGGTCGCCCACTCTTTGAGCCCAAGGCGTGGTGAGCTCTGTTCTTGGTGGATTTCCTTTATTCTCGGCGGCAGTGGTGGGTGGCGGTGCCAGGTGCAATATTGACGGTCGCTCCTGTGGTTCACTTACCACTGTAGTTTTAAAGTTCACATGGCGGTGGTGGTGAGAGCTTCGGCTTGGCCATGTGGCATCGGAGGATGGGTTCGCCTGGGTGGGTAATGGAAGGCACCGTGCCATTTCCTCACCAGCGCGCTCCATTTCCCTCCCAGCATGGTGGGTGTGCTGGGAAGATTGTGGGCGGGCTGTGATGGCTGCATGGGAAGAGTCCGCCCTCAATGGTGTCCTCTTTGTTGAGGATGTGGAGCTTCTGTGGATGCAGAGGCTAATTTCTGAAGCTACACTCTCTGTGAGCCCGGTGTGTAGTGAGCTCTGATTTCGGTGGATTCCCATTCTTGGGGGCGGCGGTGGGTGCGGCAGCGATGGTAGCTCCTGTGGCTCAATTTCCCCTGTAGTTTTAAAATCCGCATGGTGGTAGTGTCTGATGCTTTGGCCTGGCCTTGTGGCAGCGGAGAGAGGATTCTCCGGGTCTGCCAATGGAAGGTGCAGCGCCAGCACAGCGCGCGTGCGCGAAGGCCTGGCAGAGCAGGCCGCGGGCGGTGGCGGAGAGTCCCCGCGATGTCTTAGTCTTTCAGACTTAGTGGAACGCTTCCCCTGAGCCAGGACAAGCAGCACCACCACCACAAATATTGGCCAGCTCAGTGCTGCCCCTCTACAGGTGACAGTAGGGGCATCCTCACCTCGGTAGGCCTTTGCTTTTGGAGGTCTTAACCAGTGGAAGGCAGCACGGTACAGAACTGCCCCACCTTCTCAGTCCTCCGCCCTTTTCTAGGAAATTCTTGAAAAACATTATAACTGTGGTTTTGAACTCTATATCTAGTCTCTTGTTGTCCTCCATTTCTTTTGTTTGTGATCTGTTTCCTTGTCTCGGCATTTTCACAGCTTCCCTGAGTTGGTAGGGTGGCTGTGTATGCTACTGTGGCCTATATGGTTCAGTGGGTCAGCCTCCCGGTTATCTGAGGTAGACACTCTTGGTGCACCCCTTTGTGGACTGTGTGCACAGCCTTATTGTAGTTAAGTCTTGATTGTTGTTGGTATCACTGGGAGGAACTGACTTCCAGGCCAATTGGCTGTGAGGATCAGCAGTGTGTATGCCAGGAGACAGCCTATTCGACTTGACTTGGAAAACTGTAAAAGCCTCTGTGCTCAGCTTGCATGGGGCAGAGTTTCAGGGTGGAGACTACAGCCTTGGTTTCCTGTTAGCCCCGCCCTATGAGGTTCCTGAGTCTCAGTGTTCCTCAGTGTCCTTTGGTACTTGCTGCAAGCACCTCTGAGAGAAAGGTGCCCTAGAGTTTTGCCCGCTACCGGACAGTGTAGGCTCTCCCCCAATGAGCCTGGAACTGGGGTTCAGTGCAGTTGGAAGTGGGGTTGGAAATGGGATTCAGTGAAGTCCAGAGCTTTTGTCTCCTTTGTGGTAGGGCAATCCAGTGGCACAGTCAACAGTCTGTCCTCTGCGCGCAACGTGCGTGCCTCTGGAGCTCTGCCTTTCACTGCTTTTCCAAGTTTCTGCCTTATAGCCCAGATTCTCTCTGTATGAGCCTGGGTCCCCAGGGTGTTGCCCAGAACTGGGATTCAGTGCAGTATTGAGCTTTTGTATCCTTCCTGCTAGGGAACACCAGCCATGCACTGAGCCGCCCCCTGCTCTACAGCTCAGTCCTCTCCCCACACGTGCACCATGTCTCCGTTCCTTAGGCTTTTACAGCTCCTCTGATTATCCTTCTATTTTTCTCTTTCCTTTTGGTTGTAGACTTTCCAGTTAGTCAACTTTTCTGTGGTTCCGGATAATGTCCATTTTGTATTTTAGTTGTAATTTTTTGAAATTGTTTTGTGAGGCTGCATTTAGGAGTTTACCTATGCCACCATCTTGGTTTCTCCAAGGGTGATCATTTCTACAAAGCCACTGTTCTCAAAACTGCCTGGTACTGCACAAGAACAGAAATACAGACCAATGGAACAGAACAGAGAACCCAGAAATCAACCCAATCCATTATGCTCAATTCATATTTGACAAAGGAGGCAAGAGCATACAATGTACTTAAGACAGTCTCTTCAATAAATGGTGCTGGGAAAATTGGTACATGCAAAAAAAAAATAAATTAAACTAGACTACCAGCTTACACCATACACAAAAATAAACTCCAAATGGATAAAGGACTTAAATGTAAGACGGGAAACCATAAAAATTGTTTTTCCTGGGGGAAATAAAGGGTGATCATTTCTTCAGGTGTTCGGGAACTATGGGGTCTTTTCTGGTGTTTTTTGTCTGATCTCATGAGCAAGTTTCCAGATGTTGTTCCAACTCAGGGTTCAGGAACTGAAATAAAACATAGGTCAAGATATTGTCTTTAGTCTTCCAGAGATCCAGATTTTGTGACTAATAGCCAGGTCCAGGCTTCTGCCTCAGAAGTTGCTGATTATTGGGGAGGAAAGGCTAAGTCTGGGAGGTGGGAAGAGAGAGATAGAGGGAGAGGGGAAAGGGAAAGAATTTCTGGAGCTAAGTTTTTTGTTTTTTGTTTTTTTTTTTTTTTTTTTTTTACCTATTTTATTGATTTTCCACAGGGAGGAAGGGAGAGGGATAGAGAGCTAGAAACGTCCATGAGAGAGAAACATTGACCAGCTGCCTCCTGCACACCCCCTACCGGGGATGTGCCTGCAACCAATGTACATGCCCTTGATCGGAATCAAACCTGGGACCTTTCAGTCCGCAGACTGGCGCCCTATCCACTGAGCCAAACTGGTTTCGGCTGGAGCTAAGTTTTAAAACTCAATTTAATCAAAGGCATAAGGACCCTTGGCTGTCTTTTTGTTTGTTTTGTTTTCTATATCAGACACTCAGTGTGGTGAGGTGTTTAAATTTCACATATGGGATCTGAGTCTGCCTGTAGACTATAGATATTTTTTCTATAAACCTTATTCACTCTGAAATATCCTCTAGGTGAGTGAAATAGCAGCAGAGCCACTTGTAGTAAATGGATTGTTCTTTCATCTTTTCTCTGTCGATCATGTGTAGTTTAATTCTTGCCACTTAATTGGGTGTGTGTTGTGATTCCATTGTTTTCCATAGGTTTATAAATATAATTTGCAGTGTACCTTGTCGGTACTCAGGTGAACCCAACTTTCTTCCCTTTTTTTTTTTTAAAGGCCTTTATTATCATTTCCCACTTTCTGCTATCTTCAATTTCCATAAATCTCATTCTTGTTATCTACAACATGGACACTTAACTATAATAAAATTAGCAGTTTACTAGGCACTATGCCAAATGTTTTACTAGTATAAATGTCTAATGCCTCCAGTAACCCTGGAAAGTTGGTGTCGCTGTTCATGATGAGGGTGTTACCAATCTTCCAGGCTTTCATAGGTAGTGGCAACAGAATAGTTTCCTGTTAGTTTATCTGGATCTCCCAAGTGATTATACTATAATGGCAGATATGTGTCTTCTATTATAGTCTATCCTCATTGCCTAGCTTACACTTGACATGTCATAATTGCTACATATATGTGTGGCCTTTTCTCACCTACCTCCATGCCCCTGAACAGCTTTCTCACACTGTACACACACACATACACACATGTTTCCATATAGATACACGTAAATATTTATAGCCTTTTTTCTGGGCCTCCTCACTAGAATGTAAGTTCAATGAGGACTCAGACTTTGTCTTATTAACCACTGGGAGGTTACCTAGAACAGTAACCAGCACACAGTACAGCTCATTTAGTTAAATAAGATAACAAATTAAGGAATCTGACTCTGCAAATTCAGATGAAATATTTAACCTTTGTTCGCAATTTTAACTCCCTTTTCTTCTTCACATTCTCTACTTTTTTCTGTTTAAAAATATTTTTAGAACAAACTTTGTAATTTTAAGTACTAAAAACAGATTATGTCAACCTCATCAAGGGCAGAGATTGCCTCTACCTTCTAGACTTTGTTTAATTCAAACTGTAGTGAGTATGTTGTTCTGTGAGAAGACATCCTTAATAACTGTTCCTAACTGTAAAAAAACGATATGTCTGTTGGTGTCCTAGTATAATCACAATTGAATCTTTTTGTCTTAGTAAAAGATATTAAAATATGTTATTGAACCTTACCCTCAGGCCCTTCTCTACCTGAGGGGAAAATAATGGTGAGAAACAGACCTTGAAAACTAATGTTATTAATCATTGTCACCCCAATAAATCCAATAAAATTTTTTAGAATAAAATTGGGGGAAGGGGCATGAGGGCATTTGCTGAGGGTTGGGGGTGGGCAGGGAGAGGTCAAGAGCGGGGGAGAAGAATTATATAAGACTTTAAACAATATAGAATTTAAATTAAAAATAAATAAAATTAAAAAATATTTTAGAATATAATACCTCTTTAACAACAAAAAACAAACAGTGAAGTGATTTTTGATACCTAGCAAAATTCTAGAGAAAAGAACTGCTGACTTTTCTAAGTAATTATCACCACTTCTTAACAAATGTAGAATTTAGATAAACTAAAGTATGAATCATTCAGATCATGAAAAACCACTTTTTCTGTGAAGGAAAGAAGATAAGTATGCTGGCATCACAAGTCAAATGTGACTGTGGAAAGTCTTTGTGAAATATTTCTAAATAGAAATGCATTTAGGCAGCTTACTTCCTAAATGAGATTTATAGAGATTTTTATTTTTTTGTAACAACAGTTTAAAACAAACTAGCTCAGTAGTTTGTTTCATCAGTGAAGTTTTATCTGTTGGGTATAGAAATATTTGAAATAGGCATTTTAAAGATTCATGTATTTAGTTCTACATTTAAAGAATTATGTTGCTGTGTTTTTATATGTATGTAGATACTCTTCTATTTGGTCCACCTTGGCAATACCTCACAAGAAAGATAAATTTCAATTATATTTGTATTTTAATATAATTTCTAATTATGTCTTCTTTCAGTCCATAAGAACATGTAACAATTATCATACAATATTTTGTGTGGTTTACATTAGTTAAAAGAAAATTGGAAAGAAATTGTTAAGTAAATGCTGATAACTTTTTACTGTTGCACTTTTTACAGTTTTGAATCATGGACCATGAAATTGAAATGTTGGTTGATTGATACATGTTCATGTTGTATTTAATGAGCTGATTAAAACACAATTATAGCACCTTTGTATCTATAATCTTAATTCTTTGCTTCCCATTAAATTGCTGAAATATTTAGGCAATTTTTCTTCAGAGAAATCATAGTGTGTAGAGAGAAGATAAGGTATACTAAATGGAAAGTTGGACAGCATGTTGTTAGCTAAGCAGTTTGTAAAAATGAACATGGAAAAATAATCCCTCATGTGGTATGACTCCAAAATAGAAGGAGGGTCTAGATTCAGGAGTCATGCCTCAAAATAATTTTCTGCATTTGTAGAATTTTTTTAAAAATATGTGTCTTTATTGATTTCAGAGAGAGGAAGGGGAAGGGAGAGAGAGAAACATCACTGATGAGAGAATATCATGGATTGGCTGCCTCTTGCATGGCTCCTACTGGGGATCAAGCGTGCAACTTGGAAATCCAACTATAACCTCCCAGTTCATGTGTTGATTTTCAACCACTGAGCTATACCGGCCAGGCCATTTGCAGAATTTTATTGACTCAAATGATTTAGGATTTTTCAGCATTTTTTTTTAAAGAAAACAGATATTTGCATTTAGTAATATAAGATAATTTGAAATGAGTTTATATATCCTTAATCTTTAAAAAGATTGTGAAAAAGAACAAAAACATCTGAGGAAATCACAGGATAATGCTATTTTAAGTCTTTTCTGTTTAAATATTGTTAGGCACAGTTGGAAGAAAATAATTCTGGTCAGCCATAGTGAGACACAGCCCAGGTAAAGTGAGAGTCAGTGGAGACCTAGAACTCTGGCTGCCAAAGGCTCTGCCGAGTGAAATATAGTGATCAGGAGAGGGAGAGATTTGTATGTGAGCACAGTTCGGGGAGTACTTTGTTTTGTTTAGTTATTGTGGGATAATGTGAGCTCTTTGGTTTTGGCTACTGTAAATGGGGACTTTGAATTTCTGGAGCTGAGATATTCTGAGGAAGAACTGAAATCAATGCCTGTTCTGCATCAGGAAAATGTTGGCTATGTAACTTCATGTCATCCATTCTGCAACCCTGAAAAGTGGTAAAGTAAACCCACCCACTTTATGAGGTGAAGGCATTGAGTCTAAAGTAGATAAAGTTATTTCTTCTTTCAGGGTGAGTTTGTTATAAATTGACAGGATGGTGAACTGCAGCTCAGATTTGCCTGATTCTGAGATGCATGTTTTTTCTGTTTACCATGCCACCTCTTAAGATACTTTATTTCGTTTAAATAACTTCATTATTTTTTCTTTATGGGCATTCACTAATTCAAAGCATTTATTTGAACTTTATGTTATTAATAGGGTTGCCAAATTTAAAAAAAAGAGTCTGTTCAGTTAAATTTGAATTTCAGGTAAACAATGAAAATTTTTTTAGTACACACACACACACACACACACACCAAATATCATGAGGTCTATTTGTACTAAACATTTATTCATTATTTATCTGAAATTAAAATTTAACTGGCAACCTGTATTTTATCCAGTGATCTTAAATGTTAAGAAAATGTATCATTTAAGATAAATATTTACATAGCTCCAGGGAATTGTCTTTTTAAGAAATCTCTAGAATTGATATAATGATATAATGAGGTTCTCTTTTCAGAGGGGGAAAAAATCTATTTGGGCTCTGACTGGGCCACATTCCTTAGAAGCACATATGTCAAGTAGCCCTTAAGAGATGTAGGTGGTCATTAAACACCTCCCAGGGCCCTCCCTCCCCCCATTTCAGTTACTTTTGTCTGTCTTTTGAGCCTGGAATCTTCAGAGCTCACCAGTGCCCTGATTATAAACACTTGCTAGTACTTGTGGGAACTTACTGTTTTGAGCACTGTCCTAGGTATTTTTACATATGTTAAATCCACTACTGCTCTCTGCAACTTTATGACAAAATACTGTTAAAACTGATAAGAACAGATACTATATTTGATCCTAGTTAAAAGGCTGAGAAGTGATTAAAAAAGAAAAGTAATACTATTACCCTCATTTCATAGATGAGAAAACTGAGGCAGAAGAGACGATAGGTAATGTGTCTAAAGAAGGCTGGGTTTGAACCAGGACTTGTAACATTTATTTAACATTGCCTCTTTTTAGGTAATGCTTCTGAAACAATAGGCAGAGCTTCTAGGAGGAAAGTCTTTTCAAACCAGATGCCATCTATGTTATGTTATTAATCATATAAAATATTAACTACTAGAAGCCCAGTGCACAAAATTCATGCATGGGGACTTGGTCCTTGTAGCCCCAGCTGCCTCTACCCTCAAAGCCCCTGCTTCCGGAAGGTCATCTGGACAGTTGTTCAAAAGGTCATTCTGCTGTTCAGTCTAAGTAGCATATTAGCTCTTTATTATATAGGATCTTGCAAAAGGAGGCATCTCTTGCACTGTTTCTTATTCTTTTCCCCCCTGGTCTATCCCTATTGAAATAGATGTTTCTGCCCTTAAATATTGCATTAGTACATGAGACGGTGAGTGGTTTTCCTCATTGCTACATATTTTACAATTAGAAAGTTATTTAGAAGCAGTATTTTCCAGCTTTTAAAATAGTTTCTTCCAGAAACTTTGATAATTTGCCCACGTTTTGCCCAATCATAAGGCTAAGTAGCCTCCTCACATATCTAAGAGTAACTCCTCAAAGGAGGTCAGTTTTTCTTTTACTTCTAATGATGTCTCATATTATATACAGTTTGCATGATTTCAAACAACCAAGTTCTATTTGGGGAAGACTTATTAAGACTGAAGTGTCCTCATTTGGTGTGAGTCCTTAAAAAGGGAGAAAAATTACTTTAGCACAGATTTAGAAATTATTTTGGAGGTTGATCTCACCATTGTAGATATCAGTATCAGCATATGCAGGTCGTTTAAAGGGCATTTAGAAAAGCAATATAGTAAGGGATCACAGTTGGATATTATACACATCCAGCTGCAGGTTGAACAAAACCCCAGCTGTGCTAACAGCAATGCATTGGGTTCTTGTGGTGTGGGATAGAATTTCCAGTGAAAGCATCTTACCAAGGTTCAGAATGTGCTGTATGGAACTTAATGGAAGTGAAACTGATATGCTTTGAAAACTATTAGATGACATTGAATCACCTGGAAAAAAAAAAGTTTAGCTTATTTTGGAAACCCGAGTCCAAAAGCATTTAGAGGAATCAGCAGATTTATAGGTTTCCAAACTTTCATGGGTCTTTAGAAAACCTGAGCTTAATCCTGTACTTTCCTACTTCTCTCTCTAGGAAACTTTGGTCAGTTACTATGTTCTCTTCTTTTTGCCTCCTTGGCCTCTTATTTATATCTGTCTCTTTCCATTGCAATTCACTAACCATTTTTTAGCAGAATGATTGTAATGGCCTCATATCCTATTTCTCTTCTACTTTGTTTTTATTCTATTTTTTACACTTACAGAACAGTTATTTTCCAAAATACAAATCAGAAAACCTTAACTTTATTTCTTCTAAGTTTTCAGTAAGAAATCAAAATGGTTCAGAAGGTTTGCAGTGATCTGACCCCACTTCTGTTTTTATTTTCTCAACATGCTCCCTCCATGTGAGCTGCAATGTAGCCATACCTGGTTGCCTTCTGCTCCCTGAAATCGACATGTGACTTCATGCCTTAGTGCCTTTTCTATATGCTCTTGCCTCAATTTGGAAATACCACCTTTTTCTCCACCCAGATGATGACTAATTTAAGAATCTCTCTTCTGTCCTTCTGATAGGAATTTACCATTTCTTCATGCTCACAGCATTTGTTCATGTTTTCACTATAGAATCTGTTTTCATTTAGTTTAACTTTATTGCTTTGCCCTTATTAGATGCTTGTTTGGATGAATAAGCTAGATCAGAACATTAATTAAAACTCTTTCACAGTTTATTGGTTGGGGAAAAACAAGCTTAATTTATAATAGAAATGTTGGAATTAAAATTAATCAGCAACATATGTGAGTCACGGTAATCCCAATTAAGGTTGTCTGTGACCCCTTAAGTGTAAGACTGGTTGTTGCAGTCAAATATTGAAGGATTTAACAAGTGATGGAAGAAAACTGTTGATAGAGAATAATTTAATTACTAAAATTAAGCTTTCTTTTTTATGAGGCCTATTGCATTTATGTTTAGATTTGAGAATATCACATTAAAATAAAAATAACTTATAGCTTAAGTTGCATTTTTAAAATGTTTACTTACATATAATTATTTAAAAAACATATATTTTATTGATTTTTTTACAGAGAGGAAGAGAGAGGGATAGAGAGTTAGAAACATCGATGAGAAAGAATCATCGATCAGCTGCCCCTTGCACACTCTCTACTGGGGATGTGCCCGCAACAAATGTACATGCCCTTGACCGGAATCTAACCCGGGACCTTTCAGTCCACATGCCGACGCTCTATCCACTGAGCCAAACCGATTTCGGCCGTATAATTATTTTTGGCTCAATCTTTTTGTTTCCTTAACAGTTGGTCCCTATTTAACTTTTGAATAGAATTAATGTAATCATTAAAAGTCATTACTGTAGTAGTTAAAACTATAACAGTGTAATAGTGATTTGAAGGGCATGCCTTTTTTGAAATGTGTGTTTTAAATCATTTTAGGGCTGACAGAGCCTTTTCAAATATTAAATATAAACCTAACGATAATAGTGAAAGATTATTAGGTTAGGATCATAACAGTCAGTGAATATATGAAAGCTAGTAATGTATGATATCTTTTAATTTTGATTTCCTTTCTAGTTACAGTAATAAGTTTGAATTCATATTCCATATACCTTTTTTTTCAGTCCCTTTGGTTAAATGTCATCATCTTTCAAGTGCTTATTGAACTCTTGCTGTTGTAGGCTTCGAACCAGGTGCAAGATTCATGAGAATTAACTAGTTTGAAGTTTAGGTTGGCATGTTTCCAAGACCTGCATTTAATATTTGCAGGTCCAGAGGCAGAAAGTACATGGAGTCCCCTCAGTCTAAACATTTAATAATTATAAATCAAACTGATATATTGCTAAATTAAATAGGTCCTTTCCTCCTGCCTTGGGAAGTAGCTCAGTGATCTGGAAGGCCAAATGTGAGTTTAGATTGCTGGGGTTCCAGTTCCCCATAAGAATGGCAGTGTGTGGGGGAGTCAACCTGCAGGGCAGCCCAAACCCTCTCCCCCTCAACTGGCCCTTCTTGCTGACATACTAACACTCTTTCCACACCCTACAAACGGCAGCCCCTTGGCCACTGCTCAGGCTGGGGAAGTTATTACCTACCTGCAAGGTTAACTTCCCTGACAGTGGAAACTCTAGAAGCCTGCTTAGGGTTGTTTTGACACAGATTCCTTGGCTTTGGTACTCACTAGGGCAGAGGAGGGCAGGCTCTGAATGGCACATTCTTTGCCTTGTGGATTTATCTTGTGGAAAAAGATGTTTTCAGAGAATGAATTGGGAGATCCTCCAAAGTCCAGAACTCATGAGGCACTCTTGCCTAGATCCTAAGGGTGATACTGGGTATGCCCATGAGCCAAATAAAACTAAATGTTCCTTAAGAGGATCAGATCTCTACACAGCCTCTAGACTTTGAAGCTAGATCATGAATCCAATTTTTAAAAAAATATATTTTATTGATTTTTTTACAGAGAGGAATTGAGAGGGATAGAGAGTTAGAAACATCTATGAGAGAGAAACATCGACCAGCTGCCTCCTGCACGCCTCCCCCCCCCCCCATTGATCAGCTGCCTCCTACACACTCCCCCCTATACCCCCCCTGGGGATGTGCCAGCAACCAAGGCACATGCCCTTGACTGGAACTGAACCTGGGACCTTTCAGTCCTCGGGCCCATGCTCTATCCACTGAGCAATTAGTAGGTGTTAGTTTATTCATATTAAAAGCAAGCAATAGAGTTTTCAACTTAATTAGTTGTATATTTTAGGACTTAATTTTTTTTGTAATAATGTAATATTAAATTTGAAATTATGCCTGCTTTATAGAACTTCTAATTTGTATTCTTTGTTTTAAATATTTACCCATTTATTTAAAATAGCAATAAGCTGTTTTATGGATGATAGTGTTGAGAGTGCAAAAGACTAAATGGGAAGGTATTCATGCTGTGCTAGCCATGGTTAAATTTTAAAGTGTATTCAAGGGAAAGAAAAAGGTTATGAATTGACCACTTAAGTAAATCAATTTGCAACTTAATTGTCCTAAAATGATTAAATCTAGAGGTAAAACTATAATGTTATGTGTCACAAAAATTTATCCCGTAGAACTTTTTATAAAATACTATCTTTCTGATTGGGCACATGATAATATACAATTGTAGTTTCACAGTAATTTTGAAAAAGAAAGAGCCAATTCAGTGTAAAAGGGAATACTTGATTATTATATAAGAGCACTAAAAACTTAATCTACTGTTATATTACTCAATATTGAATGCTGTAAGAGGCTATCTTTCAGTTCAATCTTCATTAATTGTGCTATATTGTTGTGATATTAGTCTCTGTTATAGATGAGTTTTATGGAAGGCTTTTAATTCGACATCTCTGAGCTTTTATTTTGGCTCACTTAAGTATCTCTGACGCATTTTTGGAATGATTGTTGAAGGGCAAATGAAGTGTTGAAGGCAAAATGGATTAATCAGTCACTGTGATTTTTTTGTGAAAACTCATGATAAACTATTCTTTGAAATGGTCTTAGTTCATAACAAAGTATAACTGATGAAAACAAGTATTTGTACTTTAAAAACATTTTACTTATTAATCTTTATAAAGACTATTCTAAATTTGCCTTTTATGCTAGAATACTAGAATTTTCTTACTAAATTAATTTTGGAGACATTCCACTGTTCATCATAGCACTTTTCTTTAATTGAGTTAATAGCCAAATAATTAGAGATTAGTTTTTACCTTTGTTAAAATTTAGGTGAAAGGTATGTGTAATGTTTAAAAAATATAATTCTAAAAGAACCTGTTAAATAATTTACATGTAATAATAGTATGGTACAGAAGTAGATGTTACCTACATAATTTGCTTTTGGCTCAGTCTTGCAATATGGAAATAGATGTATATTAAATATTATAATGGTATTTGCTAAAATAAATTCTCCCCACATTATGATTTTTATTTTTTGGTTGATAACTTTTTTTCTAGTGCTATATTAGTTTACTAGGGCTGCCATTCATAAAATACTGCTGACTGGAAGATTTAAACAACTGAAACTTATTTCCTAACTTTTCTAGAGGCTAGAAAGTCCAAAATCAAGGCAGTATTGGTTTCATCTTGGCTTGTAGATGGCCTTCTTCCCCCAGTGCCTTCATGTGGCTTTCTTTCCCTCTGTGTTTATCTGTGTTATATCAGCTTTCCTTATAAGGACATATTGGATTAGGGTCCACTCACATGAACTCATTTTACCTTAATTATATCTTTAAAGGCTCTATCTCAACACAGTCACATTCTGAAGTACACCGGGTGTTAGGATATCATCATAAGAATATTGAGGGGACACAATTCAGTCCCTAACAAGGGCATAGAATGCAAATCATAATTTTGGGCAACCAATATGTTTAAGATATGAAGCAACTTATTTAAATGTTTCAAGTAAAGTGCACATTTAAAAAAATTAGATGTTAAAAATATTATTTAGTACTTTTAACTGCTTTGATACAGACAGGGAAGGTACAATTAAAGACTTATGATGATAATTAAGCTAATAATAACAGCTAGTATTTATATTACATGCCAGGCTCAGGTTTGAACATATTGAGGTTTTTTGTTTTTGTTTTTTTAATAGAGAAAGACTTTTAAACATGGAGAAGTTGAATTATTCAGGTAGCATTATTTGTTGATAAACCAGCTTAAAAGTGCCCTAAATCAAGAAAGTCTTGCCAGAACCAGTTTGGCTCAGTGGATAGAGCGTCAGCCTGTGGACTGAAAGGTCCCAGGTTTGATTCCGGTCAAGGGCATGTACCTTGGTTGCGGGCACATCCCCAGTAGGGAGTGTGCAAGAGGCAGCTGATCTATGTTTCTCTCTCATCGATGTTTCTAACACTCTGTCTCTCTTTCTTCTTCTCTGTAAAAAATCAATAAAATATATTTTTTTTAAAAGCAAGTCTTATAAAGAATAGTTTATACTGTATTTCTCATTGGTTCCTAGCTTCAGAACTATCACTTTGTAGGTGTTCAGTAAATAATCATATAATGAATGAATAGATTTCAGTTAAAACAAAAAGGATAGATATAGTCACCTTGGCTGTGCCCTTTTCAGAAGCTCATATTTGCATTGTCAAAACAGTTGTATTGTCTTCTCTGCCATAGCAGGCTTTTATTTTGTTCCAGCAAATATAGTATACATTGAATATTAACTTAGAGATAAAAGAAATAGTTGGAGTCCTTATGTTGTAGTTTCCTACATATTTTAGACTTGAAAGTATAAAGCAGTAGTTCAACCTGGATATATAGACATCTCACACCCCCCCATAAGATTTTCTAGATAAGTGGTTATTTTTCAGAGGGCCCATTTAGCCAGTAGGTGGAATTGGTGGCTCTGTACATTTTTGCCTCAGTCACTCATCATGTTGCTTTAGTACTCTGCCAGGTAGGGCTATATTGGGACCAATAGGTCTTGTTAAAAATGTTTCTTTATACTCAAAACTAGAGGCCCAGTGCATGAAATTTGTGCACTTGGGGTGGGTGGTGTCCCTTAGCCCAGCCTGTGCCCTCACGCATCTGGGACTGCTGGCTCCTAACTGCTAACCTACCTGTCTGCCTCATTGCTCCTAACCATTCTGCTTGCCTTCCTAATCACTCCTAACTGCTTGCCTGTTTGCCTGCCTGCCTGATTGTCCCTAACCACTTCTGCCTCAGCCCCTGACTCTGCAGTTTCATCTAGAAGGATGTCTGGAAGGTTGTTTGGCTGTCTAATTAGCATATTAACCTTTTATTATTATAGTTTACACATGTTTTTAGATATAATTCTCTGGATATATGGGAAGTAGTAGGAAAAGGCAGATAAATAAGTTATCAACATTTATAATTCTCATTTGAGAAAACTTTACAAAGATGTGTACACATTTGCTGTTTGATTAATGTCAATTTGTTCTACCACAAATGGAATATGAGCAGCCTTTGGGAATTAATGCCTATTTTTAGCAGAATTCTACTTCTCAATATTCATAAAAGTGTTGTGATTACCTCATTGCTCTGCTGCTAGTTTTAAAAAGCAGTTCGTACTTCTGCTTTTCTTTTTCTTAGTTTAACTTTTTTAATGGGTGGAGAATTTTAGTTGTGCCATAAGAGGATAAAAATTTAATCTCATACATGAGAACAATGACGCCAACTTAACACTGTTAGATTTTTAAAATAAGAAAATCCCTTTAATTGGAGATAAATTATAAATAATTAGATACTATATTGTTAAGTTTAAACAAATACTTTTTGGCCTTAGCTCATTTTTCTCATTTGTATCTGAATTTGTGCAGTTTTCATAGTATTTTTATAATTTAAATTTTAATGATTGTTTGAGTTACATGTTCATTTAAATGTAATTTCATTAATTCAGAACTAATTTCATTAATTCAGAAATAATTTCTTAAATTATTGTATATGTCTTTATTTGACTGAAACATCCAAGGGTATCCAGAGATAGTGCAATAGAATATTACTGAGTTGTAATCAGACATTTATGGTATATTTGTATCTTGATTTAGGTTGGTTGAAGACTTTTGATGACTACTTTAGAGAGAAGACTCAGTATATTTTTAATAATATGGTCATCAAGCTGAAGGAAGACTCACGGAGGAAATTTATATGGGCTGAGATCTCTTACCTTTCAAAGTGGTGGGATACTATAGATACTCAAAAGAAGGATGCTGTTAAAAGGTTTGTTTTTATTTTATTTTTTTTTTAGTTTGGTAATATTAAACAATTGTATAATGAGTGTGAAATGAGTGTTGAATTTTTAGACGGTGAAAATTCTTAGCTTTATATCTGAAACTTAAAATATTTTTTCATGTTTTTTTTGGTTCGTCTCTTAAAAAGTGACTTGAAACTTTTCCATTGAAATTCTTATGTTCCAACTTTGTCCTAGAAATGGAATTACTACCGTAGGTTAAAGGGACTTGGTATTTTAAAGACTTTAAAAAAAAACCCCATATAATCATAGGGGCCCCAGAAAGGTTGTTTTAATGTATTCTTTATTGTTCAATCTTCTATATCATAGTGTACCAATTTCTCTGCCCGTTCACCAACAATACAACTTTTTCCCTAATATCTTGACCAATTTGATAGTTGAAAATATAATTTAATTTGTATTTTTGATGACTGATAATAATGCATATTTCTTATATATATTTAGGCAAAGCATTATAAATTGCTTGATTGTGTAATTTTTCTTACTGATTTGTAATTATGCTCATATGTACATACACATACCAACCTTATTTATCCTCAAGTGTTTCTATTCTTTTTTTTTAATAAATATATTTTATTGATTTTTTTACAGAGAGGAAGAGAGAGGGATAGAGAGTTAGAAACATCGATGAGAGAGAGTCATCGATCAGCTGCCTCTTGCACACCCCCTACTGGGGATGTGCCCGCAACCAAGGTACATGCCCATGACCAGAATCGAACCTGGGACCTTTCAGTCCTCAGGCCGACGCTCTATCCACTGAGCCAAACCAGTTTTGGCCTCAAGTGTTTCTTAATTCTATTTTTTAAATTATTGAAAGTATTATATAGGTCCACTCCCATTAACCTCTTCTAGCCCGCTCCCATTCCCATCCACGTCCCCACACCCAGGCCTTCACCATCCTATTGTCTGTGTCCATAGGTTATGCGTACATCTGCATACAAGTAATATATAGACTTTTTAGCATTTTTAAATTTATTTATTTATTTATTTATTTGATTATGGTATCACGTAATTGTCCTCATCCCCCCATTCCCATCCCAAACCCCTCCCACATATGCCCCCACCCCCCTGTTGTCCATGGCCACTGGCTAGGTCCATATGCATGCACACAAGTCCTTTGGTTGATCTCTTCCCCCTTATCCTTTCCCTCCCCCACTTTCCATCTGAGGTTTGAGAGTCTGATCGCTGCTTTTTTTTCTTAAGGTCTGTTTTTGTTTGTCAGTTTATGTTGTTAATTATTTCCTCTAGATGTGTGAGATCATGTGATTTAAGAAATACCCTTGTAAGAACCAAAACTGAGACAAGCCATAATGGTTATGCTGAGAGGCAAATGAATCAGTCTGTAGTGAGTTCCTTTCTGGGCCAACAGTTCTTTTGAGTCCCAATTTCAATGTCAAGCCGTTCCTTACATGTACATGTCAGCCATGATATTTCAGATCTGGTTAGTGGACAGATGGTGGTGATGCAGGTCTCACCGCCTCTGGTTTAGTCCTGGGCATCCTTTAGAGATACGCAGCTGCTATCTGCTGGTATGGCGAGGCGTTGTCAGCGTCTTCCATTTCTGAACTGTTTCTCTTCTGTCTTCATGGCTGGAGCACTTGTGTCTATTCCACTCTGTTACAGGAATCCAGATGGTGTTGGAGTTGTTTTATGAAAATATACAAACATATTCTCCACCAAAAGTTAATAAAGAGATATTTTCTATAAATTTTACTTGGGATCCTTTTTCATTCCCCCCTTCCCCCCAAATAATTTTTCCTCTGGTTTATTTTAACACCATGTGTGTATTTTCATGTATATCTTGCTGTTAGTATTTCAAATGAAGGTTAATTTCCTAAAGTACAAATTTTTTAGATGTAATTTACTCGCAGGATATTTTTCCTTACATGATATTCTTCCACTGTCACCCCCTTTTTAATTTAAATAATAGGAGGGTTTTGGAAATTTTATAATGTAGTCTTGATAGCTTTTACATTTTAATTATTTGCTCTAAACTATGACTGCTTTAGGTTCATTACATGTTATGCAATTTTACCATGAGACTCTGCCAGTAAGAATTTTTGTTAACACTTTAGGAATAGCTTTTTGTACAGTACAATCAGTTTTTCTAGAATATTCATTTATTTCCATTAGCCATGTATTTATTTACCATGTGTGTATTAGTAGCATTTTTATATGTCAAATTGATTAACCTGTTTTCTTGATATTTATTTTGCCTGTCATATCTTAAAAGGTATTTCTTTAGTCTAGAAATCACATAGAGACCTCTTTTCTCTAGTTTCATTTTTTACCATTCACTTTTTAAAATCCTGAAATTTATTTATGTGGTATGATGGGAGGTTCTGTTTACCTTATTTCCCTCCCCTTTGCTCCCTGGAGTTTAAGGATTATTTTAGTATATATTGCTTTCTTTTATCTATTTACTATCACATTACGGTACTTACTGCATTAGTCCCTGTTATAAGTAGTTTACAAATGGTGATTGATAATCCTCACAACAATCCTGTGAAAATAAGTACAGTGACTACCCACATCTTAGAGATACAGCACACACTGGTCTTTTATGGTTACAGGCTGGGATGTGCTGCACTCATATGCTGTTCCGTCTACCCTGTCCAGTCCTACAGGCTATTCCCTTTCATGCTGTGCTGCTTCTCAAAAATTTAAATAGTTCATTCTTTTTACTGATTTGAAGTGCTTTCTTTTATTGTATTTCAATATACATTGATTTCTGGAATTCCTGGACTTTTCTGTTTGGCTGTAATTGTTGCAGTATTATGATGTTTCATTAACTGATAGTCTTCCTACCCTATTAAAAAAAGAATTTTGATGAAAGTTGATATAAACATTTAAAGGTAATTTGGGAAGAACTGTTTATCCATCACTAGCCATTGGAGCTCTCCCTCTTCTGAATAGAACAGTTAAAATGCTTATAAGATTGGCCAGAAAGGTGGCATAAATGAAGACTATAGGCTTTGGGGGTGATGGGATGAACCAAGAGTAGCTACCCCACTCAAAGGGGCTAGCCACTCTTCTACTCCAGCCATATTGTTAGTCCATGGGAGCCAGAATGATCAGGATACTCTTCCAATTATTCAAGACAACTTAGAATTCCAAAATGCTATGTAAAATATCTTGACTTTTTAAATTGAAATGTTAGTGGCAATTTAGATTCTCTCTCTCTCTCTGTCTCTCTCTCTCTCACACACACACACACACACACACAACACATACACACATACACACACACACACATCGTCACACAGAGTAAAACAGAATCCTTAGTTTAATTTGAGCCACCTACTAGTTTTTAAACTTTTATATTAAGGTCTAACATTACTCCATGAATATGTATAATACTTCATATTTTCTTAGATTGCAAGATTTTATTTATCACATCTCTAATTGAAGTACTTTTTATTTATCACATCTGTAATTTTTAAGTACTTTTTGGAGGCTGAATATTTTCCTCATCTTAAGTAGATTTGGCTAAAGCTTTTACTTTTTTGGGTTGGTTTTTACACTCTCTGTCATTCCCAAAGAACTATGTATATGCTGCTTGTTTTTACTCTTGACTTTCCTGCTTTTATTTTTTACTAATTCATTCTACTTGCTTTTACTAAAGCTAAATGGGTCATTTCATTTATTTTAATAAGGATTTCCTTTTAACACTGCTCTAACTAGCTTTTAATTTTTTATTTTTTATTATACCCTATAAAATAAAAGGCTAATATGCAAATCGACCAAACAGTGAAATGACTGGTCTCTATGACACATACTGACCACCAGAGGGCAGACACTCAATGAAGGAGCTGCCCCCTGGTAGTCAGTATGCTCCTATAGGACTGTCATTCAGCCAGAAGCCAGGCTTACGGCTGGTGAGCACAGTGGTAGTGGTTGGAGCCTCTCATGCCTCCGTGAAAGTCATACATCCCCTTAGGGCTCCTGGACTTTGAGAGGGCATAGGCCAGACTGAGGGGACCTTCCATCCTTCCTCTCTCCCTCACACTCCCACCACCCCTCACATTGAGTGGACGAATTTTGTGCACCCGGCCTCTAGTATTTTAATAAAATATTATATAACTGTATTTATTGTTTTTCCTAATTTGAGTATGTTAGGATAATAATTTTTAATTTCCAAGTACAATTTTCCCCCCATTTATAATTTAGATTTAAAAACTAATTTTTATGTCTTATGGTCAATAAGTGCAGACTACACAATTTTTATTCTTTTTGTTTGGATTTGCCTGACTTGTGCTGCTCTTTTTACTTTTTTTAAAAAAACATATATATTATTGATTTTTTACAGAGAGAAAGGGGGAGGGATAGAGTTAGAAACATCAATGAGAGTCATTGATCAGCTGCCTCCTGCACACCCCTTATTGGGAATATGCCCTCAACCAAGGTACATGCTTTTGACCGGAATTGAACCTGGGACCTTTCAGTCTGCAGGCCTACACTCTATTCATTGAGCCAAACCGGTTTGGGCTGCACTTTATAATTAAAAAAAAATTATTTATTAAGATATTATATGTGTACATATCTTACCATTGCGCCTCCCCCTCCCCCCCCACTTCCCAGACATGCCCTCCCTCCCCAGAGTTTTATGTCCATTGATTGTACTTATATGCATTCATACTAGTCCTTCGGTTGATCTCTTATCTCCCCCAGATATCCCTACTCTCCCTGTTGTCATTTGACAGTCTGTTTGTTGCTTTACTGTCACTATATCTATCTTTCTGTTCATTAGTTTATAATGTTCTTTATTACCCATAAATGAGTGAGGTCATGTGGTATTTCTCTTTCATTGAATGGCTTATTTCACTCAGCATGATATTCTCCAATTCCATCCAGGTTGCTGCAAATGATGAGAATTCCTTCTTTTTATGGCAGCATAATATTCCATTGTGTAGATGTACCATAGTTTTTTGATCCAATCATCTGCTGACAGGCACCTAGGCTGTTTCCAAATCCTAGCTATTGTAAATTGTGCTGCTATGAACATAGGGGTGCATATATCCTTTCTGATTGGTGTTTCTTAGTTTTTGGGATATATTCTTAGTAGTGGGATTACTGGGTAAAATGGGAGTTCCATTTTCAATTTTTTTGAGGAAAAACTCCATACTGTTTTCCACAGTGGTTGCACCAACCTGCAATCCCACCAGTAGTGCACTCGCCAACATTTGTCATTTGTTGCTTTGTTGATGTTGGCCATTCTGACAGGTGTGAGATGGTGTGACTTTGAGCATATTTTTATGTGCCTCATGGCCTTCCTTCTGTCTTCTTTTGAGAGTATTCCTTCTGTCTTCTTTTGAGAGGGTTCATTCTTTTCTTGGATCATTTATTTTCCTCTTATTGAGTTGTATAAGCTGTCTGTAGATGTTGGAGATTAAACCTTTATCAGTAATATCATTTGCAAATATGTTCTCCCATACAGTGGGTTTTCTTCTTGTTTTGATGATGGTTTCTTTTGCTGTAAAAAAGCTTTTTATTTGATGTAGTCCCATTTGTTTATTTTCTCTTTAGCTTCCATTGCCCTAGGGTTAGTATCAGTGGAGAAGTTCTTTAAGATTATGTCTGAAATTTTGCTGCCTGTGGATGTCTCTAGTATTTTTATGGTTTCCCGTCTTATGTTTAAGTCCTATATCCATTTTGAGTTTATTTTTGTGTATGGTGTAAGTTGGTTCATTCTTTTGCATGTATCTGTCCAATTTTCCTAACACCATTTATTGAAGAGACTGTTTTGACTCCATTGTATGCTCGTGCCTCCTTTGTTAAATATTAATTGAGCATATGATTTGGGTTGATATCTGGATTCTCTATTCTGTTCCACTTATCTGTATGTCTGTTCTTGTGCCAGTACCAGGCTGTTTTGAGAACAGTTGCTTTGTAATACAGATTGAAATCTGGTATTGAGATCCCTCCTACTTTACTCTTCTTTCTCAATTGATATGACTATATGATTTTTAACTTACAGTTTGTTTATATGATGTATCACCTTTATTGATTTGCAGATATTGTACCATCCTTGCATTCTCAGAATAAATCCTACTTGGTCATGGTGTATGATCTTTCTGATGTGCTGCTGGAGCCGATTTGCTAGAATTTTGTTGAGGATTTTGGCATCTATGCTCATGAGGGATATTGGCCTGTAATTTTCTTTCATTGTGTTGTCTTTATCTGGTTGTGGTATTAGGGTGATGCTGGCTTTACAGAAGGAGTTTGGAAGTGTTCCTTCCTCTTGAATTTTTTTGAATAGTCTGAGGAGGATAGGTTTTAGTTCTTCCTTGAATGTTTAGTAAAACTCTCCTGTGAAGCCATCTTACCCTGAGCTTTTGTTTGCTGGAAGATTTTTGATGACTGTTTCAATTTCTTCCCAAGTCACTGGTCTATTGAGATTTTTAGATTCTTCCTGATTGAGTTTTGGAAGGTTATATTTTTCTAGAATTATGTCTATTTCCTCCAGGTTGTCCAGTTTGTTGGAATAGAGTTGTTTGTAGTATTTTGTAACAATCCTTTGTATTTCAGCGAGGTCTGTTGTTATTTCACCTCTTTCATTTCTGATTTTGTTTATTTGGGTCCTCTCTCTTTGTTTCTTGGTTAGCCTGGCTAGAGGTTCATCAATGTTGTTTATTCTTTCAAAAAACCAGCTCTTGGTTTTGTTAATCTTATGTATTTGTTCTTTGGTCTCTATGTCATTTATCTCCGCTCTGATTTTTGTTATTTCCTTCCTTCTGCTTACACTGGGCTTTTCTTGTTGCTCTATTTGTAACTCTTTGAGTTGTAGAGTTAGATAAGTTGTTACCAATTTTTCTTGTTTTTTACAATAGGCTGGAAGAGATATGAACTTCGCTCTCAAGACCACTTTTTTCTGTGTCCCATAGATTTTGGATTGTTGTGTTTTCATTGTCATTTGTTGCCAGGATGTTTTTAATTTCTTCCTTGATTTCTCTGGTAATCCAGTCCTTGTTCAATAGCATGCTATTCAGTCTCCATGTGTTTGATTTCCTTGGATTATTTTTATTGTAGTTGATTTCCAATTTTATGCCACTGTGATCTGAGAAGATGCTTGATATGATTTCTATCTTCTTGAATTTGAGGAGACTTTGCTTATGTCCCAACATGTGGTCTATCTTTGAAAATGACCCATGTGCACTTGAGAATGTGTATTCTGTGGCTTTGGGGTGGAATGTTCTGAAGATGTAGATTAATTCCATCTGGTCTAGTGTGTCATTTAGGGTTGATGTTTTTTTGCTGATTTTTTGTTTAGATGATTTGTCTAAAGGTGACAGTGGGTTATTAACATCTCCTACTATGATTATATTGCTATTAATCTCTCCCATAATGTCCTCCAGCAATTTTTAAAAAAAATTTATTTTGGTGCTCCTGTATTGGGTGTATATATGTTTACTAGGGTTATTTCTTCTTATTGGATTGCTCCCTTTAGTATTATGAAGTGGCATTCATTATCTCTTATTATGTCCTTCACTTTGAGATCTAATTTGTCGATATAAGTATTGCTACCCCAGCTTTTTTTTCATTTCCATTCGCGTGGAAAACTTTTTTCCATCCCTTCACCCTCAGTCTGTGTGCGTCTTTTTTTCTGAAATGGGTTTCTTGTAGACAGCAGATATATGGGTCTTGTTTTTTTATCCAATTTGTTACCCTATGTCTTTTGATTGGAGCATTTAATCCATTTACATTTGAAGTTATTGATAGGTAAGTATTTGACGCCATTTTTAACTCTGTACCCCTGTGTTCCTTCTTCGCTTCCTATTTCTTTATTTTTACAGTAGACCCTTTAGCATTTTTTGCATTGCTGGTTTGTTGGAGATAAATTCCTTTAGTCTTTTTTTGTCAGTGAAGGTCCTGATTTCTCCTTCAATTTTGATTGATAGCCTTTCTGGGTACTGTATCCTTGGATTCAGACCCTTCCTTTGCATGACTTTGTATATACAATTTTATCCCATTCCTTTCTGGCCTGATGACTTTCTGTTGAGAATTCAGTTGCTAGTCTGATGGAGGTTCCTTTATATGTAACTTTCTGTCTCTCTCTGACTGCTTTTAAAATTCTTACGTTGTCGTTGGTGTTTGCCTATTTAATTATAATATGCCTTGGCGTTGGTCTTTCGGGAATCCTTTTACTTGGGACTCTGTGAACTTCTTGGATTTGTGTGGGTTTTTTCTTGTCTATCTCAGGAATTTTTTCTGTTATTATTTCTTGAAATACATTTTTCATGTCTTCCTCAGTTTCCTTTCCTTCTGGAACCCCTATTATGCTAATATTGCTTTGTTTTGTATTGTCCTGTAGGCTCTCCTCCTGCTTTTTAATTTTTCTCAAAGGTGCTCTAATTGGGTATTTTTTTCCATCTTGTTTTTTAGCTCACTGATGTAGTCCTCTCCTTCTTCTAGTCTACTATTGATGCTTTCTATTGAGTTCTTCATAGTAGCCATGCCATTTTTCATTTCTTCTTGGTTCATCTTCCTTTCCTCTTGGTTCTTCTTCATTTCTTCTTGGGTCTTACTCATATTGTTAAATTTGTCTTCCATTCTTTTTAGCCATCTTATGACCATTACTCTGAATTCTTGCTCTGGTAGGTTGCTTGCCTCTAACTGGTTTACTTCCTTTTCTGGTGATGCCTGCTTTTCTTTCATGTGGGGGCAATTTCTTTGTCTCCCCATGGTCTCTCTTTTCAGGATGTCTGGTTATGTAGTTCTCTTGCTCCTGTGTTGATTTAAAGGCACAAAATACAACACTACCAGGTACAACACATATGGCACTGAATAGGAATGTATTTGCAATATTAATGACCTCTAATAGAGGTGACCACTAGAGAAAGGCAAATTAGGGCAGAGGAGAGAAAGAGAAAAGAGAGAGAGAGAGAGAGAGAGAGAGAGAGAGAGAGAAGAGAAAAAAATAGAGGGATAAATAAAGAGAAAAAGAAAAAAAGAACGAATAAAAAGAAAAAAAAGTAGTGTCAAAATGAAATTGGGTAACGGGAAGAAAAAAAAAGAGAGAGAGTGAGTGAGAAAGAGAGAGAGACACAAGAAGCAGACAAAGAGAGAAAAGGGGAACAAATTCTGCGGAGAAAATTCCAATAGGACAACCCCTAATCCCAGCAAATGCCATCAATGATACAATTCCCACTAATACCAAGCAAGTCTAGAATAACCATACCGTATTTGCCGGCGTATAAGACGACCCTTTGGCCCTGAAAAATATGCCTCCAAGTGGGGGGTAGTCTTATACGGCGAGTATATAACAGACTCTGTATTTTTAGTGGAAATGTTAGGGGGTCGTCTTATATGTCCAGTAGTCTTATACGCCGGCAAATACGTATTTTTCAGGGCCAAAAAATCGTCTTATACGCCGGCAAATACGGTAAGTAAAAAAACATTAAAACAAAGTAATCACAAAATACTAAGCAACATTAACAACAAAAGAATAACCATTTCAATCATACTAAAAAGCACAAAAATTCAATATAATCAACATTCATGCAAACAACAAAAGAACAGAGAGGAAAACAGTTTTTTGTTGTTTGTTTGTTTGTTTTTTACTACTTAATACAGCGAAGAGAGTGGTATTTATGCATTTGGAACAGAGGGTTGTAAATTAGGTATATAAGTAGGGTGAGAATTTTAGCGGGGGGTATGCAGAAAGAAAAGGGAAAAAGTAAAGCAGGAAAGGGTTATGATATATAGGAGACAAAAATGGGATAGGTTAGTAATAAAGTGATGGTGTAAAGGTTGAGTTGAGTTAAGGTTGAACGATGCTATAGTAGGTATGAAACTAGAATGAAGACTAATCTCAGTGTAAAATACAGAGAAAATAAAATGGTACTTAAAAAAAGAAAAGAAAAAGGAAACAGAAAATGTAAAATAGCATTAGTAATGATGATTGAAACTAAAAAATGTAATTATTGAAAAGGTAACCTCAAGTGAGGAAAAAAGAAAAAAATTGTTTCTTAAGTAAAGGATGTAAAGATGAAAATAAAATAAAAGGTTTAAAAAATGAAATTAAAATAAAATATAGAAAAATTAGCATAAAAATGTGCAGTAGTAGTCATTCACTTCCTCTGTTTTTCTATTTGGCATGCCTGTTTCTTGGTTCCCTGCATTCCACTGCACCCCAGTATTGTAAGCTAGACCTTAATTTAAGTAGGCTATTTCTTTCGTTTATTTTTTCATTAATTAAAAGTAGTAAAAAAAAAAAATCAGTTTGTATATCAGCCCCTAGGTGGCAGTGTTTCTGGATTGACTTCCCTGTCTTTTTGGCTGCTCTAGCCTTCTTTCTTTCTCTTTGGCTCTCTGTGGTACCTAGGTGGAGGCTCCTGTTCAGACCCCCTATTTCCAGAAAGGCAATTTTTCCTTGCAGTCTCCCAGGATATGCCAAACTGGGCAGTCCTTCCTTAGTGCTCAGAAGCCAGGGGACAAAGGGGACCAGGCACAGGATGGGTCTGCGCCAAGGGTTCCAGATGTTCAGTTTACGACAGGATAATCCCGATTCTTAACAATTTGTCCCACGCCCTTTGGTGTTTAAAAAAAAGGTCCCGATTTTTGCGACGATCATGCCAAACCTGGCACTGGGTCTTACAGCATGCGATTCTCTCTGGGGCTGCTGCATCTCTCGGAACCAGCTCTGGCCATGCAGCTGCTGCCGCTGCTGCAGCAGGAACCCAGTTCCCTCACGTTATCCCGGCAAACTGACCTTTCTGTGGGTGATTGAAGAATTCCCTTGAATCCACGTGTTTGTGCCGATTGGGGCGTCGTCACAGCTGTTCGGTGGACTCCACTTTTGTGGGTTTTTCAGGCCTCAGGGTAGGTCCTCTTTTGTTTGTAAGATGGCGTAGTTTTCCTTCTGAGCCCGTAGGTCCTGGAGAGGTTCCCGCTGAATTGCAGGATGCCTGTTCAGGAAATCCTGTCCAGTAGACCCCCCCTATCTTCTCCTAGAGCTCTGCCACCCCTCAGCTTGCCAGCTAACACTCCCCGAGTGATTCTCAGGCGCTCCTTCTATCTGCTCTGGGACTAGGTTCAGAACAGGTCCATCTGATCGGCCGCCATTTTGTATGCCCCCTGCTCTTTTTACCTTTAAGGACAGTCTAGAGAGGTAGTTCGAATGGCTGGGCACTGGAGCTGCACTTGTTGAAATAGGGCAGACTTCCATCTACAGTGTGACTTCGGGAAAGTTAACGTCTCTGTGCCTCATTTTATATTTTCTATCTTTAAAGAAGGCTTTCTTATGTAATGTTTCTGTGAAGATCACCTTTTACCCCTCTGGTCAGATGTTTTTTAGGATTTAAAAAAAGTTATCCACAAAATTCTAAATTTTCACCAAGTATGTAGATATAAATAACTTACCATATTTGCCGGCGTATAAGACGACTGGGCGTATAAGACGACCCCCTAACATTTCTACTCAAAATACAGAGTTTGTTATATACTCGCTGTATAAGACTACCCCCCACTTGGAGGCATATTTTTCAGGGCCAAAAAATCGTCTTATACGCCGGCAAATACGGTAGTAAATTTTCCATCTAACAGTTCAAACATTTATCTAGCTTACGTTTTCTGCTCTTACTAATTAATTAATGTTTTTATTTCATTTTTTTAGAATTCATTGTCTAGTATTGAGTTTCTAGTCTCTTTTATGCACGTGTATTTTTTTTTTTAATTTGTTATATTCACTGCTTTTGGGAGTTTTAGGTTTTTTTTCCTGAGGGCTTCCCTCCACCTCCCTCAAGCTTACTTCTCTGTGGTATAGAGTCTGTTCTGTTCTGGCTTTAAATGCTTGGTTTTAACTATATTTTTATTACCCTTTAGTTCTTTGTACTTTTTATTGTTGTTTGTAAGTTCAAGTGTATTCCCCCTTTTTATTCATCCTTGAGCAATAACTGATATGTCCACACTTGGAATTTGTTCCAAAACAGAATGTAACTCTTCTAAAACTTCTTTCTTTTCTAACAAAATACTTTGTTTCTTTGCAATAGGTTTAGTTAATACTGGCTGTCCAACATTCATTTCATCAGATTTCCTTTTTGGGAAACTCTCTCTCACAGAAATCAGGTCCTCTCTACCTTTCCTGCCTCAGATCAGATGGGCCATCTATGACCTGAGCTCAGTTAATCCAATATATTATTTTTCCAGGGTTTTAAATCTTTAGAGAGTGGAGTGAAAGGATAGACAGATGGAAAGAAGGGAAACACATGGAGGGAAGGTTGCAGGTCATCCCTCACAACACTCTTCCTGTCCTGTGGAATGGTCCCTGTGCTCCCATAGCACAATAGCACATGACCTGTTTTCTTCCAGTCCTTTGTTAAGCCTCTGCTTTTAGCCTGTCCTCAGTACTCTGTGTCCAGGACAGTCTCCCATACATTTCTCCTTCAGCATCGGTTTGTGTTGCTTGCAAATAAGAAACATAAACTGATAGATTATTCCTCAAATCTTTGTTGGAGAGATGGGTTATCTAAGATGAGTTTTAGGGACTCAGTGGCCAGGAAAGAAGTAAGGGTTATGAATAGGACTGGTGGAAGGGAAAAGAGGAGCTGGGGTGGTGGGAAGACTGGGAGAACCATGAAGTGGTTGTTTGTTGTTTGTTAGGTGAGGTACCCATGGCTGGCTTTCTGTATCTAGCTTCCTTTTAGATGGCCTGTAGGCCAAGTAGGAGCAGTGGCTTAGATCAATGACTGTAGGAAAGAGTCTGCCACCTCAGAAGGAAATTTGGCTAGCTGTTTGTTGCTTTTGGTAAAGTGAGGCCAGGCCTGGCTCTGTCCCAGTGTAGCTGCATCAAGGAGCCAGCCTCTGTAGCAGTTAAGGCCTGGGAGTAGAGAGGTCTCTGCAAGATGGGACTCACCAAAACACCTTGAGGATGAAGGATAGGAACTGTGATTAGTGTCTGTTCCAAGATCCAGCTTTGTTTCAGCCCTTGGCCCTCTAGATTAGGGGCTGTTGCTAGAATATCTTAGATTCTTCTCTCTTTATTACTTGGGACTCAATGCTTATTTTTCATGCCAGGAGGTTGTAGGTCAGTACTTACCCCGACCCACCCGTGGGACAATCAATGTGGGCGAGGAGGATCCTGTAAGGGAATAAGAAGGTACAAGAGACGCAGAAGAATGGAGGCAAGATAAGAATCTGATCAAGCCTCCAATTTTATTTCCGGAACAGCGGTTTATATGCAGCAGGAACAAAGGGGGGCAGGGTTGCCTACATGGTGGGGCATTTGGCAGTGTATGATTGGTTAGGCGCTGAGTGACAGGGTGGTAAGGTATCTGGCAACACAGAATTGGCTAACTGCTAGGGCGGTGTTCTAACTTGGTGGGCGGGCTCTGATTCAACCAGCAATGGTTGACTGGCTGAAAACCAGGATGTGGAACCAGGATGTGAGCTGTTTTAAGCTTCCTGATTCACTGGGGCTAAAATTTTCCACAGCTCCCAATAAGTACTTGTTGAATTCTTTTAGTTGCACCTTCATAGTTTCTGTCTCAAATGCATCCATTTTATGACATGATGATGGCCCCCTTCTGATTCTCATGGACAAAAGTTTCTCTCTCTCTTTTTCTGTACTGTTGGCCATTTGACTTATGTTGGACCATACAAAATTACTAATGTTTGACTGCTTTTGATGTACAAAATGGCAGTTTTATGTGATTCAACTTAATATTAAGGTAGAAAACAGTAAGATGTTAGGGGTGGGAATGCAAATTAGATTCTAGTGCTTAAGTAGTTTTATTCAAACTCCTTTTGAGAGCTCTTATTTTGACAATGGGAAATATAAGCCTGATCCTCAATGATAACATTTTGCTTGAAGAACAAATTGTTTTATAGTCACATTAGGGCCAATGATTTTGTTTTTGGTCAGGTTTAGCTAAAGTTCCCTCCCTTCTAGTTATAACCATTCACTTTATTGATTTAATATATAGAACTATAGTAATAGCATTTTTTATTACTTAAATATTTTTAGTGGTTCTTACCTAAATGTATGTTTTGGGGAAAAGCGTAATAGCTATATTGGTTCGTCCCCATTATTTAAAATTCTGAGCCTTGTAGTAAATTACATTACTGATAAAAAAAAATTTTTGACTAGTGTAATGCTCATACAATGTCTTGCATTGACTTGTTTTTCCTCAGATGAGTCTATGGATTAAATGTCTGTACCTGAATTTTCAAGCTTGCTGTTACCAAGCAGAACCTGTTAATTCCTGCAGAGTTTCATGTGAGCTTTTATATCTCTGAAGAATACCAATTGATTGTGGGAATTTAACAGAAACATAACTCAAATGATCCCATAATCTATCCTAGCAGTGACTTGTTTGATTCTTTCCCCTGTGACAGCAGTAGTCATCTCCATAAGACTTTCTAAAATGAAAATCTAGTTAACTAAAGGGAGATCCATGCAAACAGCTAGTCTTTTCATTGTTTTGTAATTCCAACTAATTTAATCAATTGTAGTCATGGTGCCTGCCTGTAGCATATCCAGTGGATTTAAAAGAAATTTCCCTAGCTGGATTAGTTTAATGTTTAGAGCATCAACCCTCTGACTGAAGGGTCATGGGTTCAGTTATGGTTGCAGACTCAACCCTGGCCCTGGTTGAGGGGTGAGCATCAGGTATCCAATTGATGTGTCTCTGTTATATCAATCTCTCTATCTCTGTCTCTCCCCTTTCCTTCCACTCAATCTGGAAAACAATGTAGAAAATATCCTTGGGTGAGGATTAGCAAAAAAGTAAAAAATAAGTAAAAATAAATAAACCGCCTCACGGTAAGTAATCACTACATTTTTTGTTTATATTTATTTTATTTTGAAAATGACTGGTATTTTTTTACTTTCTAGGTTTTCTATTTTAATTTTTCCCCTTCTAAATGCAGTTAAATACTGCATGATGTTTTATAAAAAAATAAATCAACATGTGTACCCTGACTCAGAGTCAGCCAGCTGAAATATTAACCTTAGTGTTTCCTTTGACTTGAACCCAGTGTATTACATTTTCACTTTTCCTCTCTGAACTCTGAGGCATTGAAATAGCTTTTACATTGCATCTGTTCCTGGTGTTGAGACCAGTGTTTAGTAGAAAAGTCCATCAAACTGTTAGAACTTAGAATAGTTTGTGTGTTTGCCAAGTCTTGGCAGACTTCTCTGTGTGGACCTTTAGGTGTGAAATAGGTTCTGAATATGAATAACTAATGGGAAAAGGTATCATTAGTTAATGTAGATACTGTATCTTCACCACGTTGCTGAGTTTTATCACTTTGCCAAGAAGGCAAAGTCTTTCTCTAATCTTTATACCATTCTCTTATATCGTATTTCCTGAATTTATATTTAAGTCAGCCTTCTGTTCTCTTAGCTATCTGTGTTTATGTTTTAAAATCAAAGAAATGTTTGAGGTTTACTTTCTTAATAATACAAGTCCAAACTTACTGATGTGAATTTTGAGTTTCACTAAAAAAAAGTACCTCTAAAGTACCTATACATTTTATATAGGTACTAGTTAATGGTATTTAACCAAAAGCTGTGCCATGCTTCCCACCCACCTGGCACCCATCTCTTACACCCTCTTCACCACCCAGCCCCTGGAGAGAGCTGGCGCTGCGGGATTCCCCTGAGTCCTGGAGTTCCTCCCCATGGGACTGGTGCCACAGGACTTCCTCCATGCACCTTCTAGTCAAGTCCCTGCTGGCACCTGTGGGGAAGTAGCATCAAGTCCCTGCCCACCTGCACATGCCTCACAGCACACGCAGCCCTGCCCATCTGCCCGCATGCAGCCTCCTGCTAATCAGTCATAATGGTGTGCTGACGTGATGACCACAGGCTTTTTATAATATAGCATGGAGCTTAGGAATTTAGTTGCTGTTTGTTTGGCTGTTCCTGGGAGCATATTCCTGCCTATGGGACTGGAATGATGTAGCAAAATTGATATAGATGAAAAATTACACCATTGGAATGATTTTTCATTTTAATTCTTATTTTTCTATTTAAGAGTAGTAAATTATTTCTGAAATTTTCCCAAAGATATGTTTATGGGGATACTGAGGTAAGGAAGTCAACTATCTATGTTTGATAGCTAGAGATTAAATTCCAAATCCATTCAATATCTCAGGTGTCCAGATACTGGGCATAAAGTGAAAGAAGTGGGGGTATGGTCCATGGTATCTAGAATGTGGCAAAATTAGGCAATCACCAGGAAGATGAGGAAAAGAACTAACTAGAGGCTAAGTCCACTGTAAGAGCAGGACAAAATAGTCTTGAATTTAATTTGTATTCTTGAAGAAATACAGTTTTTAGAAATTTCTAGCTTTTTAAAGTTATTGATTTGGACCTTTGAAGACCTGAGGTTTGACTGGACATTTGATTTTCTTTAGACAATATAATGAGCTATCTTGTTCTCCATGCAAAATTATATTAATCATTGGTGATTCCTATGGCAATACAGATTTAATTAACATTTTTAAATTTCATACAAGGAATTATTTTTTCATTCATTTTTAGAAATTGTGTCCATTATTCACTCTGTTGCTGGTATGTGATCATGCATATGTTTGAATAAATCAGATGTCGTGTTAATGCTGTGGCTTCTGTTAAAGGCTTTGTAGGAAAATACTTCTCGATCTTTTATGGCTCTGATCTGCTTCAGCTAAATTTGACTAGGTACTTGGCTGCTATTGGTGGTTATCCAGTGATGTATATCCTTATTAAATTTGCTTTTCTTAATGAAACTTTATACCATTTTCCAAACCATCTTGTTGAAAATTGACAAGTCTGTAGCACTTATGTTGTTTTCTTAAATTCTTGACTTTTATATTCCCTCAATTAGTTCATCAGATTTTAATACTTTGATTTATTTTTTTCCTTATCAAAGAAAGGTATCTTATAATAATTGAATGTTTCTGGGACCGGTGATCTAGTTACCTTGTATGGTATTGTGGCAAAGAAAGGAGTATCCAATGGACAGATAATGACAATGTTAGAACTCTTCACTCAATAGTAAAAAATAAACTATGTGGCCTACATTTTAACTGAATCCTGAACAAAGTGCTTTATAATGTTTCCTGTATTCCCAGAGGCATGTGCTATTACTAGCTTCACCTTCTGTGTAGCTTGTATGATTAACTTACCAATGTCAGTAGGGCCAAAATAAATATTGATTTTTCAATATAGGGGTATTGAAACAAATGCCCTGCTTAAAGTGACAGTCCTCCAATAAACACTCACCAAGCATATACTCTTGAGTAAAGCATTTTGCTAGGTTCTTGTAAGATTTAGAAATAAATCAGATGTGGCTCCTGCTATCAGGAACCTTTGAAGTTGTGAGGGAGTTTATACCTTGATGAACAGGAACTTCCTAAGTGCCCTGCAGGCTTAGGGTAGAGGGTGGTCATCTCAGACACTCAAGGGTCCTAAAATTGAAATTCATTCACTAGTTTAAAAAAATGTTTTAACAATTAGTATAATTAATACCAATTTATTCAAAGGCTGTTCCTGATATTTATGTTGACTTTAGTTTTTTTACTTGAACTTTTCTCATATATTAATGTAAATTCTTACATTATTTTCTTTCTAGCTTAATAGATAATGGTCAGTTTGAAATTGTGACAGGTGGCTGGGTTATGCCTGATGAAGCTGCTGCACATTATTTTGCCATAATTGACCAACTAATTGAAGGACATCAGTGGCTGGAAAAGAATTTAGGTATGTATCTATGTCTTTCCCCTTCATTTAGACTATTTTGGGCAGTTAATGTGGGGGATTTTGAGATGAGGCTCTATTTTATTATTTTAAATAATGAATTTTCCCAATACTGATTATTTTTGAATAATTTATTGTTTATTAATTGATGTTGTATCTTCTTTCATGAGTAATATAGATATGATATATAGTCTTTTAGGGTCATCTACCTTGTTTAATCTACTACTTTATTTTTTACCTGTTATTTTTAATATTTAGAATAACTTTTTTGCAAAAGTATCCCATTGGGATTTTAATTATATGCTAATTAACACACTTGATCAAAAACCTAATTTACTAGCTAAGGTTATTTTAAAAAAAGGGTATTAATTTTGTCATTGAGAATTCCAAATGTATGGTAGCTTCAGGAAAGATTGGATCCAGAGGACTCAAAGTATGTTATCTGAGCACTGTCTCTGACTCTGCTCATTTTTGCATGGTTTCTATCCTCTCCTGGTTCTCACCCCAGGGTAAGATGGCCATAGACAATTAGGACTCACATTCTAACAACCAGGAGGAGTTTTTCCTAATACGTTACCTAATTGGTCCAATTGAGTCAGGTGCTTATTTCTGAGCTAGTTACTGTGGCCAGAAGTATAGCAGCTGAAATCACCAAGGCCTAGTCAGTTTGCTGGAAATGGTCACAGGGACGAGGGGTTTATGGGGTAAGCCTCACCTGAAGCATGTGAATAGATGGGTCCTCCATAGGGAAGAAAGGATCCTGTTATAAGAACTGGAAAAGAGGATGCTTCACTAATAAAATCACATGTTCACTACAACTCATAAGGACATAGGACTAACTGGAATTTTTATGATATTTAATATTTGCATTCTGTAACACAATATGTAATTTTTTAAACATTTAATATCTCTCAGTACAACATTGTAGTTCCTGTATTGTAAGTACACATGTTTTTATTGATATTATTTCTAGATATTACTTACATTTTTTCTATGAAGAAATAAAATCCCCATTAATTTTTTCTTTATTTTTTTATTTTGGAATAATTTCAAACTTTAAAAGAACTCCCATAAACCCCTTAACCATATTAACCAGTTATTAACATTTCAGCATATTTGCATTATTATTCTTCTTTCCATGTAGTTGTTACTGTTAGAGTAAGTTGAAAATATGGTACTTGTGCAGAAAAGAGATAACATAGTAGGTCGGAAACTGGTATTCTCAGAAAGGTCTTATCTACAAGGTTGGTCCTTGGTTGATGTCTGGTGCTTGGATTTCCTAAACGCTAAGAGCGGCTTGCTGTGTTTAAGTTGTTTGTAAAAACCAATGTAGTTTATGCTAAATACTTGTTTTTCTTCTGGTAGACTAGAATCTCAATATATACTAGGCAGAGGGTGCCTACCTGACTAACTCCAATGAAAACCTTGGCCACTGAGTCTCTCAAGAGCATCCTTGGTTGACAATATTTCAGGTGTTTTCACAGTTTGCTACTGGAGGGATTAAATGTGTCCTGTGTGACTGCACAGGGACAGGACTTTTAGAAGCTTGTGCCCCGTTTCCTGTGGACTGTGCCCTTGCCTTTCCTTTTGCTGATTTAACTCTGTATTCTTTCACAGTAATAAATCATAGCTGTGTGCCAAGTCCTGTAAATTTTCTTATCAAATCACTAACTGGGAAGTGGACCTGAATACCCCTTGATTTTCTAAGCCAAGAGCATTGTAAGCTAAGAATATTCATTTTTTTAAAAATTCCGTTTTTATGGATTTTTTATGTTTAGCTTTTATTGACATAATTTATATGTAGCACAACATATAAATCTTAACTGTAGAGTTTCATTTTTGAAAAATGTACTTACCCATTTAATCCACATCTTCACTATTTCCAGAAAGTTCCTCATTCTGCTCAGCTCTCCCCTTCAGCCAGCTGCTCTCTGATTTCTAGCACTATAGTTTAATTTTGCCTATTTTAAGAACTTCATATATATGGACTAACTGTTTTAGATCTGGCTTCTTGTGCTCAGCATACATTTTTTCTTATACGTTTATTATTTACCCTATAAAATTCACCCATTTAAAGTGCATAGTTCAGTAGTTTTCAGTATGCACACAGAATTGTGCAACTGTTTATTTTTAGGATTTTCTCAACATCCTGAAGAGAAACCACTAAATCTGTAATAGTCACACCACTTTTTTATTCTCCTATTTTCCTTGCCTCAGGCCCAGTCAATTAGTGATCTCCTTTTACATCTATGGATTTGACTATTCTGGACATTTCACATAAATGGAATAATACATTATAGCCTTTATGACTGGCTTCTTTCACTGGGCATTATGTTTTCAGGGGTCACCCATGCTGTAGCAAATACTGTGATTCATTCCTTTTCATAGAAAAATATTCTGTTGTTTGAATACACCACATTTATTTATCTCTTCTTCAGTTGATTAAACATTTTGATTTTTTTTCCTTTTTGAATGCTATGAATAATGATGCTGTTATACAATTGTATTCAGTTTTTGTGAGGACATATGTTTTCATTTCTTTTGGGTATACACTTAGGAGTGGATTTACTGGGTCAAATAACTCTGTTTAGCATTTTGAAGAGCTGCCTAATTGCATTTCAAAAAGGTTGCACCATTTTACATTCCCACCAGTAATACAATACAAGGGTTCTAATTTCTCCACATTTTCAACAACATTGGCTATTGTCTTATTTTTTTTTTATTTTAGCCATATTAGTGTGTGTGAAATGGTATTTTATTATGACTCTGATTTGCATTTTCCTAAAGACTAAAGGTATTTTCAAGTATAGTAGTATATTAACTATTTGTATACTTTCTTCAGAGAAATGCCAATTCAAATAATTTGCCTATTTAAAAAAATTTTAATAGTCTGAGGAAGATATATTTTAGTTCTTCTTTCTAAAGCAATTTGACCTTGCAGTCAGTGTTGATGGTTGACCTGGATCAAACCATGATTTTGTGCATTTGGGATTCTCAAAATAAATCCACTTTTCATCGCCAGTCACAATTCCATGCAAAAAAGACTTTCTTTTGTGCTGTTGAAGCAACATGTTACTGATGACTTTTTGGTTTTCCATTTGTCTTTCATTCAGTTGATGTGACACCCATTTTCCTTTCTTTAAAATCTGTTCCATTGCTTGTAAATTGTTTGCTGAGCAAAGTTTAATTTTTCTGCAATTAGTTTTTGAGTTTGACACACATCTTCATCCAATAATGCTTGTCGTTGTCGGTTTTCAAACTTTTTCAGTTTACCTGGACGTTTTTGGGCTTTCACATCAAAATCATCACTTTTAAAATATTTAAACCAGCGTTCACAAGTCTCTTGAGATGGAGCATGTTCACCACAAGCTTCCCATAAGACACAATAACTTTCAGCAGCATTTTTCTTAAAAATAAAGTACTGAATTAAAACTTCTTGCAAATGCTCTTTTTTTGTCACAAATTTTGACATTTTTAAACGTAAAAATATCTATGATGTTAACACCTTCAGAAAATTTGACATACAAAGGTTTTTTTTTTAAAAAAAAATATATATATATATTTTTTATTGATATTTTACAGAGAGGAAGGGAGAGAGATAGCTAGAAACGTCGATGAGAGAGAAGCATCGACCAGCCGCCTCCTGCACACCCCCCACCAGGGATGTGCCCATAACCAATGTACATCTCCCTGATCAGAATCGAACCCGGGACCTTTCAGTCCGCAGACTGATGATCTACCACTGAGCCAAACCGGTTTCGGCGACATACGAAGTTTTGAAGCTTGCTGTCAATATAATAGCAGAATGTTGAATTATCCAGCTTTACAAAGCTAGGAATGTGAGATCCTAGAGAGAGTACTTAATTCTGTTTGTTTCTCTAGCTTCATTGAATGGCAATAGTTCTCTACCTATTAAACAACAGAGTGCTTATTCCTGCTCCAATTGATTAACTTCCAGTTTGCTTCCCCAGCCTGAGAAGGCATGGCAGAGGCAGAATCCTCCCCTCAGAGAAACCTGTTGGGTATGCTGGGCAGTTCCTTTGTCTTAGCATCCAGGAGACCACAGAACTCTGGGTTCTAATGTGTTGTGACTTCTTTTTATTTTATTAACTTAAAAAAATAATGCTTGTTTTCTTTTTCAACAGGAGTGAAACCTCGGTCTGGTTGGTCTATTGATCCTTTCGGAAACTCACCAACAATGGCTTACCTTTTAAAACGTGCTGGGTTTTCTCACATGCTTATCCAGAGAGTTCATTATGCAGTTAAGAAGCATTTTGCGTTGCATAAAACACTGGAGTTTTTTTGGAGACAGAATTGGGGTATGTAGGGTTTGATGGAAGTTGAAGAGCTCGCTTGACCTAGATGTTATTTCACAAGGGTTATGAACTCATGCCGTAATGGATTTTATTCAGAGTGCCAATCTTGAAAATCAGGTTGCCTAAGATACACATTCTTATTTTTATAGAATACTTGTGTGGAAATTCTTTTAAGCAATGGTGGAGATATTCATCTATAGAACATTGTAGGTTCTTTTTATACATTAAAAAAACAAATAAATAGAAGGAATTTGATTTTCAAGTCATGTTTTCACTTCTGTTTTAAAAAGTATCTGTTTTCATCACAATTGAGCATGCATTACAACTAATACCGAGTCACTTAGCTCATATTTAGCTAGCATTTCTTTCTTTCTCTCCTGTCTCTGCATCTAGTAAAGACCTTCCTTTTAAAACCTTAATCCTATCCTGCTAGATCAGCTGTCATATTACCTATTGCATGTTTTCTTACTGTGTTTTATGAGAACTCACAATCCAGGGACATACTTTTGCAGCTCTTCTTTGGGTGAAAGGAGACAAGATTTAGGTCTCTTTGTAGGCTTTTGCCTTTCCCACCACCATTGAAAATTCAGAACATCTTATTTTTAAGTTTATTTTTATTTATTGAGTCTTTTTTAGGGGTCATGCATTGTATCATGCACATTATATTAATTCTTTCATTAGGTCTTCAAAATAATTCTTTTTAAAAAAATATATTTTATTGATTTTTTTTTACAGAGAGGAAGAGAGAGGGATAGAGACTTAGAAACATCGACGAGAGAGAATCATCAATCAGCTGCCTCTTGCACACCCTCTACTGGGGATGTGCCCGCAACCAAGGTACATGCCCTTGACCGGAATCGAACCCGGGATCCTTCAGTCCCCAGGCCGACGCTCTATCCACTGAGCCAAACCGGTTTCGGCCAAAATAATTCTTTAAATTAGGGTATATTATTATCCCTTTTGTATAGTGAAGGCATGGTGGCTTAGAGATGTGAAGTCATTTTCCAAAACTCAGGTATTAGGAAGGGAGACAAAATTTGAATCAGTTCTGAGCCTAAATTCCTAGCCCTCAGCATATACTGCCTTCCCACTACAGAATTCTCAGTCAGATTTCATATGAAAAAAAGGATTTAGTTGCTAAAGCAATGTTCAGAAATGACTGCATTACAGCATACTTGCTTCAGTGTGTAATATAGACCCCCCTCTTAAGTATTTCAGAAAAATCATTTGTAAATCTAGATAGTAACTTTCTTGTTACTTATTGAAACTGCTTTGTTTCAATAAGGAAATAATTAACTATATATATATTTTTTTATTTTGGAAAATTAAATCTCTAGGGAAATCAAGAACTTGTAGAGGGTTTGATCAGATGCAAAGGAGCATATTCATTTTTTTTAAAGGATTGTTAATATTAGGAGCCCTACTTAAACTATTGCATACATGCCAATTGCCTGTAAATATTAGTCAATAGGAAATTTGCAATAATAACTTGCTTGGAAGAAGTTTAGAAAACATGCTTGTCTATAAGGAAATTAGGGTTTCATTTGATAAAAACAAACAACACCAAATGCAGCAGATAAATGAAAATGTGTAAATAGGCTGCTAATTAGTATGTGTGAAAAGAAAGAGAGGGGTGAGTATATCCTTGATTCTAGGAGAAAAAAAGGAAGTTACATCAGTTCTGAGACTTGGGACAACCTCTGTGCAGATAGCAAGCATTAGTGACCAACATCCATGATGTCATGTGATTCAGTGAAAGGACTGACAACACAGAATTAATACAGATAACAGCTTTGAAGTTTAGAAAATAATTAGCAATTATTTAAGCTAAATAGAGTGTGAGGTAAAACTGAAATATTTTAGGACCTTTCTGGCAGAGTTGAATTGGCTGATTTAAAATTATATTTCAGAATTGAGCTTATTTGTGTGTGCTGGTTCTTAATGAAGCAGTTATTTTCCTTTTTAAAATGTAAATGTTGCTTTCTTTTGTCTATATTATGGAAGCAACATATACCCATTTTTAAAAATTGGAAATCCATATCTAACTAAAGGAGGAGAACTGGCTACCCATCAGGATCATGCAAATATAACCACTTTTAACTCCTAGTTAAGCCCTCAATCTCACTGGGTGGGCTTCTCAACTCAAGGGCAATTATATCAACACCTTGCTGGCATAACATTTTAATTATAAACAATTCTGCATCAGGAATCAGTGTTTGTTCTCCATATCTTTTTTGTTTGTTTTGTTTTTGAAAATTACTGCTCCTTTTCCTATGCTCCCTTCTGGGTGAAAAGTCCCATTTGCTCTTTATTAGTGAGTGTTGGAAGGACTTCTTGAATTCTCCTGGTTGAGCTTCCTTCTTACTAGGAGAAGTGGATAGGAATTTGCTCAGTATTGTCACACACACGATCTTCTTTGTTCTTTCTGTTCCCTCTTTTACTTCCTTCCTTTCTCCACATCCAGCCTCTCCAGCTAATGGTCTCTCTCAGTGTTTCCTATTACCCGAGTGGGAAGATATGTGTCAGGAACTGGCAGCCATGGATGGACATAGCCATAATGTTGGATGAGCTGGTTATAAATTTTGCTTCTGCTTAGTTTGTACCATCCAGGTCACCAGATGCTGATTCGGGATGGGAATCTTCTATATCTGCTAAGTGTAGATATAAGAGGTAGATTAGAGACAGGTGTGAGTCTCTTCCTTTAGGCTGGTGGTCATTCAGAACTGCTGGGGTATATGTACAAGTAGTAAAAGGAGTTGTTGATTTAGGGCAGAGCTTGCATTATATAAGTATAAAGTGCTGGCATTTTAAACAGTTTTGGGAAAACAAAATTTATAAATGCAGGTTTGTCTGTTGACTCTTTATTTTAGATCTGGGATCTGTCACAGATATTTTTTGCCACATGATGCCCTTCTACAGCTATGACATCCCTCACACTTGTGGACCTGATCCTAAAATATGCTGCCAGTTTGATTTTAAACGGCTTCCTGGAGGCAGATTTGGTTGTCCCTGGGGAGTGCCCCCAGAAACAATAAATCTTGGAAATGTCCAAAACAGGTATGAAAATAATGCATTTCATAAGACATCTTGAACAAGCAAGCATTAGTTGCTTGTTGCTGAAGGGTTGAGTAAATGGGCTTCAGAAGCCAACGTTATCCTTGTTCATGATATTTATTCGAACCAAACCTAAAGCAACTCAAAAATGCCAGAGCCTTGACGATGCCTCTTAATGTATTACAACTTAATGGAAAATGAACAATAGTAGATCAATATACAATAGATAAACTATAATGAACTGTTATTACTCCTTTGTCCTCGTTAAAAAAGCCTTCTACTGTGTTTGATTGATTTCATATACTTTTGTTGATAATAAAAATTCTGGTCCCTATTGTGTAAATTGGTAAGAAAAGCAACCCAATTGCAAAAGCACATTTATTGAAATGGAACACATAAAAGTATAATTATTTGTTCCCTTAATAACAATTCCAATACTAGTGAATGCTGCCCAGCCCTGATGAATATACATCTCTGCACCTTTGTGATGTTTTTAAATCATAGAAAACTTAATTAGAAATATTTATACTTGAATATACTTAAATAAGAATCAAAGTAATGAACATATTTTAAAGAAAATTTGCTAATGACGGAATTATTAAATAAGTTCTTTATAGGTCTTACTTTGATGCTTTTAAATTTTAATTTCCCCACTAAAAATTAGTAGCATATAATAAATTAAAATGAAATGTTATGTTATAATATAAACCACTACTCAACTCTGCTAAAAAATAATACAGCCTTTTAAATAAAGTAAGATCTTTGTACTGTGCTCTGGAAAATTTATGTTTAAATATTACATTTTAAATAATGTGTGTGAGAAGGACGGTGAGATTGTGTCTCTGCCTTGAGCAAGTCCTAATGGTCATAAAGAAATTACTCCAGTGTGAACCTCTCTCTCTGGCAAACATAAAAGTATTTAGCATGACAGCCTTCTTTTAAGCCATGGATCCTTTCCATCAAAATCTGACTTTCATAATTAGTATCAAAACCTATCCAAGATTAGAGATTAGCCTTGATTCATTTTCTTGGTTCCAACAGCAGTGAGAACCATTGAACAGCCTACTTTCAGGGGTTAGGCTGATTAGGCATGAAAAAATAGATCAGTATATTATGTAGGGAAAGGAGGTGGGGCCAGAGGTGGCTTGCCTGTCTGTCTACTTGAGAAACAGTTGTGTGTCATTGAATCAGTTATTTACACTAGTGGTCAGGGATGGGGAATTGCTTGAAGGGTAATAGGCAATTGTAGGGTCCAAATGCACCCATAGCTATTATGAACCCTTCTTTTTCTTTTTGCGTGGTGCTGAGAATATAGAGAGGCGTTTTGTGTAATCCTTTTTATTGTGTTGTCCAACCCTTCAGGAACACACCTTGTGCTCAGTTACTTCCAGTGATTCTGAAAGTAGTATCCAGGTACCCAGGGTCATACAGATGAATGAATCTATATAATATTTAGGTAGATTTAAAAAATTCTTATAAATCTTGAGATCTTAACCCTGCTGGTTATTTCACATCAAATATTACCTTCCTTTTGACGTTGTGATGGAGATCAAACACGGGCATCCCAGTTTGGTGGCACTTGATTTTCTAATACCCTAAATAAAATGAAGTTTAATTATAATATACAGGTGACACATTTGATACATTCAGTTGAGCAGGTTCCTTTACTTTGAAAATAAAGAAATGCCATTCTTCATCAAGTTCAGTTTTTGGTTTAGTACCATGTATTTTACATATGATGATAATTTACATGTCAGATGATTTGATGTTTCAGGATTTTTTCCCCTCAATTCTATTTTACTTGACATTTCATACCTGGTAGGAAAAGTGAGGAGCAAATTGCAGCTGCGTATCTTGAAATGTGATGTTGGTCAATTCATTCGTCATTAGTTTACCATATATTTAGTGAGTATCCACTCTGCCAGGTGGTACAGGCTGGTCCCTGGGCTTTCCTATTGTTGACACTTTCTGAGCAGAAGCTTGAAAGTTAGAATAGTTGCTGAATGGAAAAGATACATCATCAGTGTTCCTGTTTCTTTTATACACACCATAGTAGTAAACCTTGAATGCATTAAAAATCACATATCCTTTTTTATGCAGGGCCTGATGGATCTGGTTAAATGGTCAATCATAGTATATCATATATTTGTGAGTTATATGTTTTAGTCTCTTATTTCTTTCAATGTGATTAATCTTGGATATATTTTTTAATTGTAAATAATCTAAAATGGTTTTTGGTAAACTTAGAATATTGGTAAATTACTAATAAAAAATAAGTACTCAAGTAATGCTAATCTCAGAAAACAAAACATTATTTTATTTATAAATATTATTATGGTTATATTTTATCAAGTTATTAAAACTTGGTTAATAATTCTTATAAAGCAATTTTTGAGTATTAATGTAAAGAAATCATTTGAGATACTCAATTTAGTTAAATGTTTTTTCATAATTTCTATAAAATGCTTCTTCCCATCATTTATGTTATTGAACTTTATTTCATAAGCTTTTATATTGTGAATTAGAATTTACTTTTCTTTAAAAAAAAACCACACATTTTATTGATTTTTTACAAAGAGGAAGGAAAAGAGATAGAGAACTAGAAACATGGATGAGAGAAACATCCATCAGCTGCCTCCGCCTCCTGCACACCCCCTACTGGGGATGTGCCCGCAACCAAGGGACATGCCCTTGACCAGAATCAAACCTGGGAACATTCAGTCCACAGGCTGACGCTCTATCCACTGAGCCAAACCGGTTTCAGTATACTTCTCGATAATTTTTGAAGTAAAAATTGAAATACTGGGTATAAAAGTGTATTTGTAATTTATCATTATTTTCTTGAGCTTTATTATTAACAGAGAGAGCTACTCTGGTTCATCTGCTTGTTTAATTTCCTTTTCATAAGCCCTTGTCTTAGTTTGTATTTTCAAACTTCCTCAAATGGTACCCAGTTCAGCATTTTCTAAAGGGTTTTCTGCAGAATACTAGAATACGAAATATAAAAAGTAGCGAATTGTGGTTAACTGATCTTTTGAGCCATGGGCTAGAGCCCAGGGTGGTAGAAACCAAAACACCTCACTCAAGCCTTAAACTTTATCTGTTGTTGAGTATTGAAGACAGCGTGAAAAATACTCAGGTTATCGATGGCAAGTGTTAACTGAATTGATTTTTTCCTTTAAAAAGGACTTATGTCTATAATTGGTTTAATTCAAAATATGCTTTTTAATATTTAATCAGGCTATTTTAGGTTAAATTAGAGAAAGGGATATTAAGTCAAAGCAAACTTCAAAGTTCATATAGATGAGAAATCCTTATTCTCTTCCCAGACTACTTAATTTTATTTTTTATTTTTTCCTGATATTGGTTACATGATTTTATTTATTTTTTAAATCTTTATTGTTGAAAGTATTACATATGTCCCCTTTGGACTACATTATTTTAAAACACAGCTATCTGGGATCCCATCTCTATAGTTGACTTTTACAGGGTATCGATGCCCCATTAATTATATGCCAATATAAGTATGTGACTTTATTTTTCTGAGGAGTTTTTACATCTGATAAGAACATATTAATATTTTAAATAGAAAATGAAAATTAGTTTGGTAAACAAATCTGCCCCCTATATCATATTAACCTAGGAGATAGATAAAATAGACTACTTCTTTTGATATAATACTTTTTAATGAGGTGCCTCTTTGTACCTTTCTTAATGCTGTACATATTTTCCCTTGTTTGTTCTGTAGAGCTGAGATGCTTCTGGATCAATACCGAAAAAAATCAAAACTTTTCCGCACTACAGTGCTCCTGGTCCCACTAGGAGATGATTTCCGCTATGTTGAACGCACAGAATGGGATCATCAGTTCAAGAATTATCAAATGCTTTTTGATTATATGAATTCACAACCTCAGTATAATGTTAAGGTAATGAGAAAAAATTTACTTATGATAACTGTTTCTCTCAGACAATGGCATCCTTATGATTTAGTGGTGTGACTGGCAGGTGCAGATGAACATGTCATGAATTTTGCAAATAAATGTCTTGTGTCCAGAGAATACATTAGTGTTTTTCTTAGATGAGAAAACTCCCAAAATTAATCATTTGATTATAGTTCTTGCTCTTTTGTTGGAGGGGTTGGTGGTGGAAAATTTAAAGTGTATCCTAAAGTTTTGAGAATAATACAAATACATTCCCACCATTCTGCAATCCATTCATTAGCTACAACATTCATCAACTCAGCGTCACTTTCATTTCAGCTATGACCCACTGTCATCTCCCTGTCCCTAGGATTATTTTGGAGCAAATTTCAAATGTCATGTAGTTTCATAAGGACTCTGTTTAACAATAGAATCATTGTCCTAGTTGGTTTGGCTCAGTAGATAGAGCATCGGCCTTTGGACTGAAGGGTCCCGAATTTGATTTTGGTCAAAGGTACATGCCCAGGTTGTGGGCTTGATCCCCAGAAGGGGGTGTGCAGCAGGCAGCCAATCAATGATTCTCTCTTATCATTGATGTTTCTGTCTCTCCATCTCCTCTCTGAAATCAATAAAAATATTTTTTAAAATAACAGAAAAATAAAATAATGATCATATCTAAAAATTAGCAATAATTCAATAATAGATTCAAGTTTTCCTGATTTCATAAAAACATTTAACAGATGCTTTGTGTGAGTCAAGATTCAAACTGGAGTCACATAACAGACCCTTTATGAGAAAATTACCCAACATGATTATTATATTCACATATTAACTTTTTAGACAATAGAAAATCTGTGAAAATACTGTACAAGGGAAGTGATGTTATTGTGTAGGAAACTTAAAGGCTGATAATGGACCACAATTTATGTAGTGAGAATTCAGGTTTATTAAGAAAACTCATCTCTGTAATAATCTCAAAGATTAAGCTCACATATGTACATTTGATTCAAGGGCCATGTATTTATATTGGTATCTTATCTCTAAATACATTTTCCTGGGTAATGGTTTTGAACTCCATAAAAGGTTCTGCTGCCTGACTGAAGAATTAAATTTTAATTTTGATATTTTACCTATTTCCTCCTTTGTTTGCACACTAGAGCAATTTATTAAAAAGTAATTTTTAAGATTGAAACATCACATGTGTAGGAGAAGTGCACAAGTATGCAGATAATTTTTTTAAGTTTAAAAACCCCCATGTATCCACCATCCAGATCAAGAGATATAACATTTGTAGCGTCCTGGCATGGCAGTCTCAGGAATTCTCCACATCCTTACCAACTCCTGTGAAAGTAACCATATTTTTACTTCTGTCACCATGATTAGTGTTTCTTCTTTTTAAGTTTTATAAAAAGGGAATCTTAAGCATTCTCTATTTTGCATTTAGCATTTTTTGCTCCATATTATTCATTCATGTTGTTGCATATAGCAGTTGATTCATTATTAATGCTGTATAATATCCCTATCCATTTGATAACTATACTATAATTTAGCCATTCTATTCTTAATGGATATTTGGGTTGTTTCTGGTGTTCTTCTATTACATATAAAACCACTTTGTGAACATTTTGTGCATGTTTTAGTGTACAAGTATATGAGTTTCTTTGGTTATAAAATGGGATGGAATTTTTTGATTACTAATTAAGTACATGTTCAGCTTTAATTAGATATTGCCAAACAATATTACAAAATAGATATATGAGCTGTTGCTGTGCATGATAATTTCAATTATTCTACTTCCGTATTCAGACTTTATTTTGTCAGGATTTATTTTTCATTTTTATCCTTTATGGCAGATGTGATTATTTTATTATTTTATTTTGTATTTCCCTGTGGTTAATGAGGTTAGCTGAGCCTCTTCTCATAATTTATTGCCACTTGGGTACCTTCTCTTATGAAATGTCTATTTAACTCTTTTGATGATTTTCCTTCTTAAATTGGTTCGCTTGTCTATTTCTAACCACTTATAGTTCCTTTATGTATTTTGGATTGAGTCTTTTTTCAGATAAGTTATGCCAATATTATCTCCTACCTATGTAGTCTGCATTTAATTAGTGCTGTCTTTTGATTAACAGAAATTCTTAATTTTAATTAAATCTAATATTACAGTATTTTCTTTTATAGTTAGTGCTTATCATGTTCTGTTTAAGAATTTTTTAAAAAATATTTTATTGATTTTTTACAGAAAGGAAGAGAGAGGGACAGAGAGTTAGAAACATCATTGAGAGAGAGTCAACAATCAGCTGCCTCCTGCACACCCCCTACTGGGAATGTGCCCTCAACCAAGGTACATGCCCTTGACCTGAATCGAACCCGGGATCCTTCAGTCTGCAGGCTGAAGCTCTATCCACTGAGCCAAACCGGATTCTGCTGTTTAAGAAATTTTTGTTGACTCGGTCATGAAAATACATTTCCTTTGTTGGTTTTCCTTCCACTTTTAGTTCTGTGTCCATTTGGAATTGATTGTTGTGATGAGGATAGGGATCAAGAAACAAATTTCCCATATGGATATCCAGCATTATTTATTGAAAAAACTATAATTTGCTGACTACTGCAGCATCATTTTTGACATTAATGATGGACCTGACTGCATTCCTATGGGTCTGCATCTAAACTCTATTCATATAGTATGCAATTTTATCTATTTGACCAATCTTATACTAATTACTACAGCTTTATGGATCTTATTATCTGCTGGAAAAGTGTTCTAATTTTATTCTTCATCTCAAGATTGCATTGGTTATCCTTAGTTCTTTGTAGTTTTATGTAGGCTAAGGATCAACTGTTAAATTTTTCTATAAAAAAGTTGAGACTTTGATTAGGATTGCATTCAATCTATGGATCAATTTGAGTGCAGTTAACTTCTTTACAAATATTAGGACATCTAATCTATGAACATGGTATATTTTATGTATAAAAAAGTGATTGACTTGAGTTTTAACCTTGTATGCGGCACCTTAATGCACTTTTTTTCATTCCAAAATTTTTGTCCTTCAAGTCCTGACTGCTTTGACTGCCCTTCTACTAGCATATCTTTGAACAAACTTTTTTTTTCCTATATAATTTATGAAGCTATGTCTATTTTCGGTGGGATATTTAAAATTACTTTGTTTAAGCTGAAAACTGATATCTATTATTTTCTCTTAATGAAAGTAAAAACACAAGTATTGAATAGCTAAAAAATTGACATTGTAATAGCCAAGAGAGCTAGTTTGCCATCCATCAACACTTATTTAAGAATTTATTTAATTTTCTCTATATGATGTCCTGATATAGGAGTTAAGGTTATAGTTAAGATTTAAATTTTGCTTTTTAATTTAAAAACTTTTTAATTATATTTTTAGGTGTTCCAAATGTTTACTTTATTTGAGCTGCCAAGAGACTGTATAGAAAAACTTACTTTAAATATTTTCTTTTGAAACTACTCTAGCATAGAGGATTATATTTCTGCTCTTTAAGGCTGAATTAGGTTTGTAAGAAAACCTACTAGGCCATTTACTTAAACTTTTCTCTGGGAAAATACAAAGTAGGAAGTATTTTCATCTTGGCTAATAAAATTAAATATTTTTAAAAGGTATAGTCGGTTGTTACTAGTAACTCCATAGTATGCCATGGTTTCTTAAAATTTTAAACTGAAAGGGATTTTTGTTATCTAATAGAAATCCCTTATTATTTAGATGAGCAAGGTATGACTGAGATATATTTAGATCACTTAATATTTTGCCTTTGTATACTTCCCTGATGTCATCTGTACTTACTGGGTCTGAATGCAATGCTATATTTCCTTATATTTGTGGACCTCATTTCTTATATGGTTTTACACACACACACACACACACACACACACACACACACACACACACATTCTGCTTCCTAGGAATTAAAGGAAGAAATAAGACTTACAATATTAGTAAAACATATTGAGTACTTATTATTCACATTATTTGACTTATATAATTCCCTAAACATTTTCCAGTAGATACTATAATTATCCCCATTATATATGAGAAAACCAAGACCTAAAAGATTCACATGCCTAAGCCACTATATTTGGTGAAGCAAAAATAAAAGTGGAAAAAACAGTTGAAAATTGATTTTCTTTAATGTAAACATAAGGATTTAGAAATAATTATCTGATTTACTATTACAAAATTTATTGTATCACAGTAAGATCATAATAACTTATTTTTGACTTACTAATATCACTGTTGTGTTTCCAGTTGAAATTTTGCATTTGAAGTGGAGAAATGATAGCTAAAACTCACACCATTATTTCCCAATATTTGTAAGCATTTTACTTAGAATTCCATTAGCTGTAACACAGAGAGACACACAGATAAAATATTTTATGGTCAAAGCCACATGTTAACTGTTTAAGGTAGAATTCAAACCCATGCCTCCAGATCCAGGTTTCTTGCTGTTCTTAATCACTTTACTCATGTGCTATGCACTGTTTAGAACTACTACTTTTAATTCTTTTTCTGCCACACTGAATCAAAATAGTGTTTAATCTCCCCCATAGGAAACAACAAAATTAGCATCTTTCTATTAAAAGGGTAGCATTCATTCCCTATTGAATTCTCTATTTCTAAAAAATACTGTGTTTGTTTACAAGGTCTGGTATAATGTTTCTCTTTCCTTTTGATTTATAGAATAGTTTGTTCTTGTAAAAATGGATTTATGTATTGGAAATTTGAATCATTTGTCAGAAAGACCTATTCGTCTGAGCAGTCAGCTTGTCACTCTGTGTTGTACTTCTCTATTCAGTGTTGTGTTAACCTGCTGTAAAGTCCACTTTTAAAATATGACCTGCTATTCCTGAAGTCCTCCCTTCTCCCTCATAGGAACTCAAACTGAGGGGAGGGGGAAGCAGGGGAGGGTATGTGTATATGACATAATAAAGTACTTAATGACTAACAAAAGTTACTATTCTAGACTTTTGGAATATTTTGCTCAAAATATGTCTTTTATTTATGACTAGAAGCCCAATGCACAAAATTCATGCAAGGGGCTCAGTCTTTGCAGCCCTGGCTCCTTCTGCTGGCCCTCGCAGTGCTGGCTTTGTTGTCTGGGAGGTCGTTCAGATGGTTGTTCTGCTGTTCAGTCTAGTTAGCGTATTAGTTCTATATTATATACTAGAGGCCCGGTGCATGAAATTTGTACAAGGGTGGGGGTGTCCCCTCAGCCCAACCTGGACCCTCTCCAATCCGGGACCCCTTGGGGGATATCCGACTGCCAGTTTAGGCCCGATCCTAATCCGGGACTGCTGGCTCATAACTGCTCACCTGCCTGATTGCCCTAAATTACCCCCCTGCCAGCCTGATCACCCCTAACCACCTCTGCTTGCTGATCTAATCACCCCCAACTGCCCCCCCCTGCAACCTGATCACCTCCATTTGACCCCCCTGCTGGACTGGTTGCCCCTCACTGTCCCCCCTGCCAGCCTGGTTGACCCACAAAGCCTGCTGGTCAGTTGTTTGATCATCCTTCACTAACCCTCTGCCGGCCTGGTTGCCCCATGTAGCTTGCTGTTCAGTTGTTACTGTGAGGGCACTGTGAGGGCATCATGACCAATTTGCATATTGCCCTTCTATTAGAATAGATAGGCTGTTTCCCCATTTTTCTTTTATTTCTGAATTATTCCAAGTCCTGATAATTGAACTTTTTGAAATTCTATAGATATGTAAGGAGTTTTCAGTTCTACAAATTTGTAAATCTAAATAGCTTTTCTTCTAAATGGTTAGTTGTACAAGTTTTCTCCTAATTTAATTTGGGACTTTACCTCCTCCACCCTATACCCTCCCTTTCCAGGCCTTCATCACACTACTGTCGATGAGCTATGCATATATGAATATAAATTTCCAGGTTAATCTCTCCCACCCATCCACCTCCACCCTAACCTTCCTCTCAGACTACGTATCTTTACTTAGAAGCTTACCTTAAATTTTTATTAGAAACTTTTCATTTTAGTGCAATAATAATTTTAATGTAACTATGAATAATTGAAGTATAATTTATTTTTACTAGATACAGTTTGGAACTTTATCAGATTACTTTGATGCTCTGGATAAAGAAGATGCAACTAGTAGAACAAATAGCCAGTCACTGTTCCCTGTTCTAAGTGGAGATTTTTTCACTTATGCTGACCGAGATGATCATTACTGGAGTGGCTACTTTACATCCAGACCTTTTTACAAACGAATGGATAGAATATTGGAATCCCATTTAAGGTACATATACCTTTAGATGGATGTATTTAGTTATTCACTTATTTTACGTTATCATAGCCTTCTGTAGAATTTTGTGTAATATCAAATGTTTATGGAGTGTCAGGATATATTTAATGTAATTGTGAAGTTTTAATGAAATCAGAGATATGTCTCCAAAGTATAATTAAATTATTACATGAGTTTTTGTTCCGGAAGGAAAAGCAGTTTATGTAATTATTTTTTCTGGAAGTTGTTTTTTGTGTTTTATATTTTTCTAATTAATTGCCTGTATTGGCACATGATGATAATATTCAGTGACATTGTCATATTTGTCTACAGGTCAGTAATCTGGCTAAATTATTGGAAATAGACCTGAATCAAAAGGGGCAAATAGGGCCTCTCAGTAGCCAAAATGTGGGCCTCAAAGCACATACTCTAAAATGAATGTTTTTTGGTTGGTAGGAGAACTTTAGAGGCTTCATCTCAGTTTTAAGTTATTTGAAACACATTTCTATAGGTACACTTTTCTGCTTAGAACAAAACTTGTAAGAGATGAGAACTAATGGAGGCAGAGTGAAAAAAATAAACAGACAAGGAAAAGACCAACATCAGTAGAAAACATGCAAATACTCTATACTAGCCTTGTCCAGTAGAACTTTTAGTAACTGGGCATTCGGCAGTGGTAGAAATACTGTCTTTGTACTGTTTAGTGTAGTAGCCACACTGTCAAGGGTTTGAAATGTGACCAGGGTGATTGAGGAACTGAAATTTTGATTTTATTTAATTTTAATAAATTCAAATGCAAGTACTACATGTAGCCAGTGGTTATCATATTGGAGAAGGACAGTTTTAACTGAGTCTTGTTTTTGATAAAAAAAAATAAATCATCCCAGGGATTCGTATGTATGTGTAGCCCAGGAGAGTAATTAATTTTCATGATGAGTTCATTTTCAGTTTGGTTCAAATCATGAATTGATGATTAATTTTCATGACGAATTTCAGTATTAAAAATAAAAAGCTATATCATATCTATGTTCTTTTATATTAGTGGGAACAATACATTTTAGGAAGCTTTTATATAAAAAAACATGAATTTCTTAAAGAGTTGAATTTTGGTATAATAATGTGTTTTTATTATTTTACTGTTGTGCTACTCTTATTATTACAAAAGCTCAATGTTTTTTGACTGGATATTCACAAGTGTGCAAGATGAATAAATTATTTCTGTATTTGTAATAAAATAATATATTTCATATAGATTTATGCATCTTACTATATAGACTGTTAGTTCTCTGTTATGGTATTCTGAACTATCTGTGAGAAAAACAGAACCCGATTATGAATGATTTTTAAGTGTCAGGTGTTTGTTAGTGACAAAGTATTATGAATTTATTGAACATATTTAAGGTGAAGTAGTAACTGTGGATAATATAATTTGAAAATTCTGCTGCTTTAAAATGAACAACAAAATATAATTGTGAATTTCATAATTTAACTTATTTGAAAATAAGTTTATTATCTCAATAATAATATTTCATTTTAATGCTCATTTATAAACACACAATGTTTACAAATTAAAATTTGAATAAAATAGTAAAGTATAAAGAATAAATATTCTTAAAGTTCACTTTCTTACATTTTGCATATATTCTTTTCAAAATCAGTAGTTTCTGAAGATATGTATAAACATATATACACAAATTATTAATACAAGTTTAGTGATTCTTATGCTATAAATTTCAAAAGGTTTAGAATTTAAAAGTAGAGATTATTTAGTATCTTTTCATTATTTCAACAATTTAAATAAATTTTTTCAGAAAGAACTGAAAATCTCCCCTTTTTCCTGATATCTTAATACATTCGCAAGCCACCTTGATTTTCTTTCCGTCATCATTAACATATTTTGTTTAGAGAACCTTCTTATATTTTTTACTCCATCAAGCAATGGCTCTTATTAAAGAACTTTTAAACCTATCTTGAATCATATCCTCTGATGAAAAAAAAAAGGTGAAAATTATAAACTCCCATATTCTTGTTAAAAAGCTATTCTTAAAGTTAAAGTGTTTTATTTTTTAAAATAAACAAGAAAAGCCAGAGTGTGTTTATAATATTTCAATTTTTATTGTTAAATTATCTATAATTGCATGTTATTATTCAACATTTAGAGTAGCTCTTGTCACTGAACTATCAAACTATCATTTTCTGCTTCTCCGTTACTATTCGTCTTCCATTCCTATAATGTGCGTTTTCCTACCACCTCTCCTCTTAATGTATACTCGTGAGAGTAAATGGCTTTTTGGTGATGAAGTTCATGGCATATGTCTTCACTGATCTTGGAGAGAAGAAAGGAAAAAAAAATATTTATCATGTTCTTACTGCTGAGCTGAGATACTTTTTCCCGATGTTATTCATAAATAAGCCTATCTTGCTGCAAGTGTATACTGTCTTCTTTCCAGATCCATCTAGAATGAGAGCCATTTGTATCAACAGGGAAATTATGTTTTTTGATTATTGAGGATATAGATTTATTAGATAGATTCCTTGGTGGTATAATAAAAATGTTTATTATCAATATCTTTCTTATAAATTGTTTGTACTGAAATTGTAGATCTTCAAGTCACATTTGAAAATTTGTCAATTCAACATATTTTAGATAGCAAACTAAAATTGTTTTGTTTTGAAATAAAATAAAGAAAATTAATGACTATTTTATGCATTTAGGGCTGCTGAAATTCTTTACTATTTCGCCATCAAACAAGCTGAGATATACAAGATCAGTGCATTTCTTTCATCTTCCTTTTATACAACGCTTACAGAAGCCAGAAGGAACTTGGGACTGTTTCAACATCATGATGCTATCACAGGAACCGCAAAAGATTGGGTAGTTTTGGATTATGGTAACAGGTAATATAATTATTGAGAAGTGAGCATAAAACAAAATCTTTTAAAATATGGGGTCAAGAGCTTATATCTTTTTAAAAAATATATATTTTATTGATTTTTTACAGTGGAAGAGAGAGGGATAGAGAGTTAGAAACATTGATGAGAGAGAATCGCAGATCAGCTGCCTCTTGCACACCCCCTACTGGGGATTGCCCGCAACCAAGGTACATGCCCTTGACTGGAATCGGACCCGGGACCTTTCAGTCCGCAGGCTGACACTGTATCCACTGAGCCAAACCGGTTTTGGCAAGCTTATATCTTTTAATGAAGTTTCTTTGTTTTATATATATATATATGTGTGTGTGTGTGTGTGTGTGTGTGTGTGTGTGTGTGTGTGTGTAAGTGTGTGTAATTTCAGAGAGGAAAGGAGAGAGAGAAAGAGATAGATACATCAATGATGAGAGAGAATCATTGATTGGCTGCCTCCTGTATGTCCCCTATTGGGATTTGAGCCCCCAACCCAGGCATATGCCCTTGGCCGGAATCTAACCTAGGACCCTTAAGTCTGCAGGCTGATGCTCTATCTACTTAGCCAAACCAACTAGGGCTTGATGAAGTTTTAAATGTATACCCCTTGTAATATTTCTGTAAAAAAGCAACACCAGTTTTCAAGGAATTTTTCAAGAAATCTGTTCACTGCGTACTCGCTTTCTCAATGTTTTTGCAGTGCATTTCTACAAATGGAGTAGCAGAACATTATAAAGTGGATCCAATTCCCCCTTGGAGTCCCTTCATAACTAAGGATTTGGTATCTAAAGCATGGTTATAACTCAGGGAGATAAAAAGCTTCACTTCATTGTATAAAAATTTAATTTCATCCTATTTTATATCCTGTTGTTCTTGGATATCTTATTTTTCTAGAGGGGTATTGATAAGAGGAAGCCTAGAAGCATTGCCAGGAAGTAGAAGAACCTAGAAACCCAGTCAAATATGGATTATATAAGGAGTTGGAATGAGAAAGGAAGGCCTGGGTGTTGATATCAAAGTCATTCTCAACATTTTGCAGCATTTAACATCATAAAGCTGTTAGATGAGTCAGGGGAGAGAACCTCAGTTATTTTCATATTGTGCAGGATTAGGAACAATGAGTACAGGCCTTTAGCTTAGAAAAGCAGGTTTTGTAAAACAGTGTTTCCCAATAATGGAAAGGCTTATCTTTTGTAATAGTGAGATTTCCATCAACATGTCAGAGTGTAAGCCACCATTCATTAGGATCAGTGCAGAGAAGATTCTTACTGGAAGGAATATTGGTGGTTGCTTCACTATAGTTCAGATTATTTCTTCCAGATATTTTTTTCTATCAATGGTATTCTATGATAATATTTTAAAATTATTAAAAATATGCTCTGATTTTCTTATAGATTTAAAAAGTGAATTTCTGATTTACATAAACAATTGGTCCACAACTAATGTTACAAATTGAAATGAATGTTATTTAAGTTTTGTTAATATTTTGACTGCCTTTATAGAAATTTTGGGGAAAATATCATTGACGTTTTATTAGTTGATTTGAGTCCTTAAAATACATGTATTCAAGGTAGTATCTTGAATATCTTCTCAATTTTCTTGTGGCATATGTATTTGGACTCCATCTATTGAGGTTTAAGATGAATTTAAAGTGGAATACACTCACTGGTTGATAATGATGCTGATATTTTTCCCACAAGAAGCAACTTTTTTTTCTTCTTCCTCTTTTTTTTTTTTTTTTTTTTGCTTAAAGTGTTTTTGAAAGTAAGGTCAGATCTTCAATTTTTTTTCTTTTCAAAACTTGTCTTTTTGGTTTATTGAAAGTTTAAACATCAGGCTGCTTAGAATCAGACCCGAGTTTCTAAGGTGAAAAAGAGAAGTCATTCTCCTGCACTGCCTCCTTGCTCTTTGGCTGCCATGTTGAAAGAGATTTAGGTACAGGTTATTGAGTTTTTGCTACAGGATATTTTCTGTCTCATCAAATTTCCAGATACCTGTCATTATATCTTCCCAAGTGTTTAGTATTACTTTTAGCTTATAAAAACATCCCTGTACAAATTACATCTTAGAGAAAAGCACACATTAATTCTCAGATTGTATTGACATTTGTGAATTTGCTTTGAGAGCAGTTCACACTTCTCTGAAACATCATAAACAATTATCAAGTCATTATCACAGACATTTTCATTTGGAAATTTCAAAACTTAAGTATAAACTAGGAGGCAGCATTGGGTGTCCTCTTGTTTTTGGACTATTGACTAATTTTTATTGAAATGTCAGCAGATTTGTCCCTATGAAGAAAATGTATGAGTTAGGGATGGCATTTGGCTACTAATAATAGCAACTCAAAACAGAATAAACCTGATCCTACTTATTTTATGCTTATGTAAGAAGTCTGAAAGTCCCCTGTTCAGGTATGTCAGCTTCTTCTAGCTTTCTCTTCTAACATCTCATGGTGACTTTTAAGAGTTTTGCTCTCAACAACAGATTGAATGTTTATCCTATATAATAAAAGGCTAATATGCAAATCAACCAAACAATGGAACTACCAGTCACTATGATGCACATGATGACCACCATGGGGCAGGAGTGCAGTGCACTACCACAGGGGGAGTGTGGCTCAGCCAGAAGTCAGGCTCACCGCTGGTGAGCGCAGCGGGGGTGGCAGGAGCTTCTCCTACCTCCACTGCAGATGGAGTGCGGAGTCTCATACTGCAAGAGCCCCTGACTGTGAGAGGGATGTCTGACTGCTGGCGTAGGCCCAATCCCCCTGGTAGTTGGACATCCCCTAAGGGGTCCCGAACTGCAAGAGGCTGCATGCCAGGCTGAGATCCCCATCCCCAAGTACACGAATCATGTGTACCAGGCCTCTAGTATAATTATAAACTGGAGAGAAAGATAACATTATGATATATTTTTGGAGATTAATTCTAAACATGGCATAAAAATGAATTAGACTGAGACAGTGTTTATAATAGATGTTAAGCTTAAAAGTGGATAAAGGGGCTATATGGAAGAGAAGAAGAAATGGTAATAAGGTCAGTTACAGAAAGATTTAGAACTTGCCAAGTTGTGATTACAGGAGATAGGAGAAAAAAATGAGCAAAGGACTAAGTGTGAGGGTCCTAACATATACATCAAACTTGGTATTACAAACAAGATGACATTTCTTTGAAACAGTAGCAATGATAACATACTAGAAAATTGTGACTTCTAAGTGATATTGCATGAACTGTTCTATAATAATAGGATAAGGACATGTTAGGAAGTTGGAGGCTCTGAGAAATCCCACATTGATTTTAAATGTTGAAATATTTAAAATTTTGTTGTATCCAATGTTTTCCAAACTCATTTACTGTTTAGTTTTCTTTTGTTTTAAACAAAGCTATTGACATCCTGAGAAAGTGTTTGGAAAGCTGTGCTAGTCTTCAGTACGCATTTCATTAGAAGATTGCTTGTTTCTATGTTTTGATCACTATGAATAATATTGGGGTGCATATGTCATTACGAATAACGTTTTCAAATTTTTTTAGTAGATGCCCAGAAGAGGGATTGCTAGGTCATATGATAACTCTATTCTTAATTTTTATTTTTATTTTACTTTATTTTTTTTTCCTTTTTTTAAATTAAATTATTATCTGTGTACATATATTACCATTGCCCCCCCACGCCCCCCCCCAAAAAAAAAAAACACACACAAAAAAACATTCCCTCGCTCCCCAGAGTTTTGTGTCCATTGGTTATACTTATATGCATGGGTACAAGTCCTTCGGTTGATCTCTTATTTCCCTCATATTTCCCTCCCCTCCCGGCTGTAATTAGACAGTCTGCTTGTTGCTTTACTGTCGCTATATTTAACTTATGGTTCATCAGTTTATAATGTTCTTTATTATTCATAAATGAGTGAAGTCATGTGGTGTTTCTCTTTCATTGACTGGCTTATTTCACTCAGCATGATATTCTCCAATTCCATCCAGGTTGCTGCAAATGATGAGAATTCCTTCTTTTTTATGGCAGCATAGTATTCCATTGTGTAGATGTACCATAGTTTTTTGATCCAATCATCTGCTGATGGATACCTAGGCTGTTTCCAAATCCTAGCTATTGTAAATTGTGCTGCTATGAACATAGGGGTGCATATATCCTTTCTGATTGGTGCTCCTATTTTCTTGGGATATATTCCTAGGAGTGGGATTACTGGGTCAAATGGGAGTTCCATTTTCAGTTTTTTGAGGAGACTCCATACTGTTCTCCACAGTGGTTGTACCAGTCTGCATTCCCACCAGCAGTGCACAAGGGTTCCTTTTTCTCCACAACCTCGCCAACACTTATCATTTGTTGATTTGTTAATGTTGGCCATTCTGACAGGTGTGAGATGGTATCGCATTGTTGTTTTGATTTGCATCTCTCAGATAAGTAGTGACTTTGAGCAGTTTTTCATGTGCCTCTTGGCTTTCCTTCTGTCTTCTTTTGGGAAGAATCTATTTAGTTCCATTGCCCATTTTTTAATTGGCTCATTTATTTTCCTTTTACTGAGTTGAATAAGCTGTTTGTAGATGTTGGAGATTAAACCTTTATCAGTGATATCATTTGCAAATATGTTCTCCCACACAGTGGGCTTTCTTGTTGTTTTGTTGATGGTTTCTTTTGCTGTGAAAAAACTTTTTATTTTGATGTAGTCCCATTTGTTTATTTTCTCTTTAGCTTCCATTGCCCAAGGGGCAGTATCAGTGAAGAAGTTCTTTTGGCATATGTCTGAGATTTTGCTGCCTGTGGATGCCTCTAGTATTTTTATGGTTTCCCATCTTATGTTTAAGTCCTGTAACCATTTTGAATTTTATTTTTGTGTATGGAGTAAGTTGGTGCTCTAGTTTCATTCTTTTGCATGTATCTGTCCAATTTTCCCAACACCATTTATTGAAGAGACTGTCTTGACTCCATTGTATGCTCGTGCCTCCTTTGTCAAATATTAATTGAGCATATTGATTTGGGTTGATATCTGGATTCTCTATTGTATTCCATTGATCTATATGTCTGTTCTTGTGCCAGTACCAGGCTGTTTTGAGAACAGTGGCTTTGTAATACAGCTTGAAATCTGGTATTGAGATCCCTCCTACTTTACTCTTCTTTCTCAGGATTGCTGTTGCTATTTGAGGTCTTTTACTGTTCCAAATGAATTTTTGGAGAGTTCTTTCTAGGTTAGTAAAATATGCCGTTGGTATTTTGATGGGGAGTGCATTGAACCTATATATTGCTTTGGGAAGTATGGACATTTTGATGGTGTTGATTCTACCAATCCATGAACATGGTATGTTCTTCCATCTGTTTACATCTTCCTCTATCTCTTTTTTCAGTGTTGTGTAGTTTTCCGTATATAGGTCTTTTACTTCCTTAGTTAAATTTATTCCCAGGTATCTTAATTTTCTTGGTGCAATGGTAAATGGGATTGCTTTTTTGGTCTCTGTTTCTGTAAATTCATTGTTGGTGTACAGAAATGCCATTGATTTCCTGGCGTTAATTTTGTATCCAGCTACATTGCCAAATTCATTTATTAAGTCTATTAGTTTTTTGATGGAGTCTTTTGGGTTTTTTATGTACAATATCATGTCATCTGCAAATAAGGATAACTTTACTACTTCTTTTCCGATTTGGATGCCTTTTATTTCCTCTTCTTGTCTAATTGCAATGGCAAGTACTTCCAGTACAATGTCAAACAGGAGTGATGAGAGTGGGCATCCCTGTTTGTTCCTGTTTTAAGAGGGAATGGCTTTAGTTTTTGCCCATTGAGTATGATGTTGGCTGTGGGTTTATCATATATAGCTTTTATTATGTTGAGGTATGATCCTTGTACGCCCACCTTGTTGAGAGTTTTTATCAGGAAAGGGTGTTGGATTTTATCAAATGCTTTTTCTGCATCAATTGATATGACCATATGATTTTTATCTTTCAATTTGTTTATGTGATGTATCACGTTTATTGATTTGCGGATATTGTACCATCCTTGCATTCCTGGAATAAAACCTACTTGGTCATGGTGTATGATCTTCCTGATGTACTGCTGGAGCTGATTTGCTAGAATTTTGTTGAGTATTTTGGCATCTATGTTCATGAGGGATATTGGCCGGTAATTCTCTTTCATTGAGTTGTCTTTATCTGGTTTTGGTATGAGGGTGATGCTGGCTTCATAAAAGGAGTTTGGAAGTGTTCCTTCCTCTTGAATTTTTTGGAATAGTCTGAGGAGGATAGGTTTTAGTTCTTACTTGAATGTTTGGTAAAACTCTCCTGTGAAGCTGTCTGGCCCTGGGCTTTTGTTTGCTGGCAGCTTTTTGATGACTGTTTCAATTTCTTCCCAAGTAACTCGACTGTTGAGATTTTTAGATTCTTCCTGATTGAGTTTTGGAAGGTTGTATTTTTCTAGGAATATGTCCATTTCTTCCAGGTTGTGCAATTTGTTGGAATAGAGTTGCTCATAGTATTTTGTAACAATCCTTTGTATTTCGGTGGGGTCTGTTGTTATTTCACCTCTTTCGTTTCTGATTTTGTTTATTTGGGTCCTCTCTCTTTGTTTCTTGGTTAGCCTGGCTAGAGGTTCATCAATCTTGTTAATCCTTTCAAAGAACCAGCTCTTAGTTTTGTTGATCTTGTGTATTGTTTCTTTGATCTCTATGTCGTTTATCTCTGCTCTAATTTTTATTATTTCTTTCCTTCTGCTTACAGTGGGCTTTTCGTGTTGCTCTTTTTCTAACTCTTTGAGTTTTAGAGTTAGATAATTTGTTCCCTTTTTTTCTAGTTTTTTGCAATAGGCTTGTAGAGATATGAACTTCCCTCTCAAGACTGCTTTTGCTGTGTCCCATAGATTTTGGATTGTTGTGTTTTCATTGTCATTTGTTGCCAGGATGTTTTTAATTTCTTCCTTGATTTCTCTGGTAATCCAGTCCTCATTTAATAGCATGCTGTTTAGTCTCCATGTGTTTGATTTCTTTGGATTATTTTTATTGTAGTTAATTTCCAGTTTTATGCCACTATGATCTGAAAAGATGCTTGATATGATTTCTATCTTCTTGAATTTGAAGAGACTTTGCCTATGTCCCAACATGTGGTCTATCTTTGAGAATGACCCATGTGCACTTGAGAAGAATGTGTATTCTGTGGCTTTAGGGTGGAATGTTCTGAAGTTGTCGATTCCATCTGGTCTAGTGAGTCATTTAGGATTGATATTTCTTTGCTGATTTTTTGTTTTGGTGATTTGTCCAAATGTGACAGTGGGGTATTAAAATCTCCTACTATGATTGTATTACAATCAATCTCTCCCTTCATGTCCTCCAGCAGTTTTTTTTATGTATTTGGGTGCTCCCACATTGGGTGCATATATGTTTACCAGGGTTATTTCTTCTTGTTGGATTGCTCCCTTTAGTATAATGAAGTGGCCTTCATTATCTCTTTTTATGTCCTTCACTTTGAAATCTAATTTGTCTGATATAAGTATTGCTACCCCAGCCTTTTTTTCATTTCCGTTCGCCTGGAAAATCTTTTTCCATCCCTTCACCCTCAGCCTGTGTGCATCTTTTTTTCTGAAATGTGTTTCTTGTAGACAGCAGATGTATGGGTTTTGCTTTCTTATCCAATCTGTTACCCTATGTCTTTTGATTGGAGCATTTAAACCATTTACATTTAAAGTAATTATTGATAGGTAGGTATTTGATGCCATTTTTATTCTATCCCCCTGTGTTCCTTCTTCGCTTCCTATTTCTTTATTTTTACAGTAGACCCTTTAGCATATCTTGCATTGCTGGTTTGTTGGAGATAAATTCCTTTAGTCTGTTTTTGTCAGTGAATCTCCTGATTACACCTTCAATTTTGATTGACAGCCTTGCAGGGTACAGTATTCTTGGGTTCAGACCCTTCCTTTGCATGACTTTGTATATGTCTTCCCATTCCCTTCTGGCCTGATGAGTTTCTGTTGAGAAATCAGTTGCTAGTCTGATGGGGGTTCCTTTATATGTAATTTTTTGTCTCTCTCTGGCTGCTTTTAAGATTCCGGTTTTGTCAATGTTTTTTGCCAGTTTAATTATAATGTGTCTGGGTGTTGATCTTTGGGGGTTCATTTTGTTGGGGACTCTTCGAGCATCTTGGATTTGTGTCGGTTTTTTCTTCTCTATCTCAGGAAAGTTTTTTGTCATTATTTCTTGAAATACTTTTTCCATATCTTGCTCAGTTTCCTTTCCTTCTGGGACCCCTATTATTCTAATATTGTTTTGTTTTGTATTGTCCCAAAGGTCCCGTAGGCGCTCCTCCTGTTTTTTTGTGTGTTTTTTTTCCTAGCAGCTTCTCTAATTGGGTATTTTTTTTCAATCTTGTCTTCTAGCTCACTGATGCGGTCCTCTGCTTCTTCTAGTCTACTCTTGATGTTTTCTATTGAGTTCTTCATAGAAGTGATGTCATTTTTCATTTCTTCTTGGGTTGCCTTCATTTCCTTTTGGTTCTTCTTCAGATCCTCTTGGTTCTTCTTCAGATCCTCTTGGTTTTTCTTCATTTCCTCTTGGGTCTTTCTCATATTGTCAAATTTGTCTTCCATTCTTTTTAGCCATCCCATGATCATTACTCTGAATTCTTGCTCTGGTAGGTTGCTTGCCTCTAAATCGTTTACTTCCTTTTCTGGTGATGGCTGATTTTCTTTTATAGGTGGGGTGTTTCTTAGCCTCCCCATGATCTTTCTATTTTAAGATACCTGTATATGTAGTTCTCTCTCTCCTGCTTAGATTTAAAGGTACAAAATACAACACACCCAGGTACAACACACAAGGCACTGAACAGAAAAGCGTTTGCAATATTAATATCCTCCAATAAAGGTGACTAGAACCCAGCTATCAAAATCATACAATCACATAAAAAGAATAAGCGAGCCAATCTTACAAAAAGGCACACAACTTTGATATAGTTAGCATTTAACATACAACTACAAAGGGGTGGAGAGAAGGATTTTTTGTTGTGTTTTTTTTTTTTTTTTAGGACAGCGACAAGGTAGGTGTGAGTGGGCTTGGAGTAGGGGGTTGGGAGTTATATATACACAGGAAGGGTGAAATTTTAGGAGAGGGTAAATAGAAAAAAAATAGGGAAAATCTAGAGCAATAAAGTGTTAAGATAAGCAGGACACCAAAGGGAAAGGGTTAGGAAGAGAGTGATGGCATAAAGGTAGGGATGAGTTAGAATAGAGCGTTGGAGAAGGAAAGGTATAAATAGTCTGTTGAATAGTAATCCCAAAGGGGAAAAAAAGAGAAAAGAAAAAGAAATTTTTAAAAAGTATATAATATGGCACTTAAAAGATAATGATAAAAATAAACAAAAGAAAATAAGATAAAAAAGATAAAACGGGCAAACTAGTAGTAGTAATAATATTGATTACATATAAAAGTGAGTTAATTAAAAAGGTAAAATCAAGTGAGGAAAGATGAAAAAAAAATATCTTCTTAAACTTTGCAACTAATGTAACTGAAAAAAAACAAAACAAAAACAGAAAAAAATTAAACAATTAGAAAATCAAAATCAAAAATTAAATAAAGTTTGCAGTAATGAAGGTCATTCACTTCCTCTGTTGTTCTGTCTAGCTCACCAGTTCCCAGTCTGGGCGTTAATTGAAATTCCCAGTGTTTCTTCCGTGTTGTAATCGGGTCTTGATTTTTAAAGCAGTTCTAGAGTCCATATGTACTATAGCCTCTAGGTGGTGGTGTTTCTTAGCGGCAGAGAGCCAGGGTTCTGAGGCCTTTCTAGCTTTTTTTTCTCCTCTCTGTGCCCCTGATCTATGGAGGGGTGGGGGATGGGCAGGAGGAGCCCACCACGCTCGCCTGTAACTCTCTCTGAGTCAGATCCAGACCTACTACTCCTTAGATATCCCCCCACTTATGAGCCCCGACCACAGTCAGTGGTGGCTCCAGCCCCACTCTGGGTTTCCTACAAACGCAGACCCCTCTGTGAGCTTGGCACCTAGCAAGCTGGTGCTTGCGGGCTGCCGCGCGAGAGCTTCTGCTTAGGGGGGATGCGCGCGCCGCTGGGGATGTGTGAGCCGCGGAAACTCACCCGATCTCCGCAAAGTCCGATTTTTCACCCTGGGGTAGAGCACTCCTTTTAATCCAAGCGTTCGCGCTGACTGTGGTCGGCGTTTAGGGGCGAACAGCCACTTGGTGGTCTTTACAGCCTGGCTATTCTGTCCTCTAATCCAAATCTCTTCCCGTCAAGATGGCGATATTCCCAGTCTTCTCCCTTAGGTCGCTCCGGGAGAGGATAGGGCTGTGGGTGCTTAATTGTCAGGGACACCCTGATCAGGTGCCCCCCAGTTTCTCCAGGTGTTCGCCTTTCTCTTGGCTTGTTAACAGGCACTCCCAGCGAGACCCTCGGGTGCTCTCTCCTTCCTCTTCGGGATCCGGGTCAGAACTTGCCTACCTATTCTTCTGCCATTTTTCCCTCCTCTCTATTCTTAATTTAAAAAAAAATAACTTTATGTGTTTCATGTATGTCTAGAAAGTTTTCTATTTCATGTGAGTTCTTGTCAGTGTTATCTTTTGATTTACTTTTTTTCTTCTTAGTACTTAATTGGGGGCATACCAAAAAGGTTCTTTCTAGCCCTAGCAGGTTTGGCTCGGTGGATATAGCATCTGCCTGTTGACTAAAGGGTCCCAGGTTTGATTCCTGTCAAGGGTACATGCCCAGGTTGCAGGCTCAATCCCCAGTGGGGTGTATGCAGGAGACAGACAGTCAATGAGTCTCTCTCATCATCGATATTTCTATCTCCCTCTCCTTCTTCCTTCCTCTCTGAAATCAATAAAAATATATTATAAAAAAAAGGTTTTCTTTAGCTTTCTCTTTGTGCCTATAGGAATGAGATAATGGTGCTTCAACCAATATGAAAGAAATTGAAAATATTGTATACTGATTTTTGTTATTTCTCAAACTAATAAACTTTTTGATTCACAGACTCTTTCTTTCATTAATGAATTTGAAGAAGATAATTGGATCTTCCATACTACTACTTCTTTTGAAGGACAAACACTCGTATGAATCATACTCTCTTGATACTCTCTTAGACATGGTTAGTTGATATCTCTTATATCCATTATAAAATGTGATTTTTTTTTTGTTCTTTGATTGGAAAAAGGGAGTGAGAAGCTTAGTGAAAAGACATTGAAAAATAATTATTTTTTTGTATATTATTTGAAATAATTTGCATTACTTTATATAAATTACTTGTGTGTTCTTTCCTGTAAGTGTGCCTGTGTTTGATTTATGGTATATATTTTGTTCTGACTAAATTTAAGTGTGAAAAATAAAATAACTTATTTCAAGGAATCTGAAACATACACTCTTTTAGAACACTATTAAGATGATATTGTAAGGTAACTAGACATTCTATATAGCTATTTTGCTGGGCATTAATTAGAATCCCCTTGATATTTGATCTTCTGTAAATCCTTAATTTGTTCTTGGTAAACTTCAATTTGAATACTAACTTGTCTTCTGATTTCAAGATGAGTCCTTGAGGACTTGGTCAGTGCTGGGATGTGTAACAGTAGAGCAGTGATTGAGGATTTAGGAGACTAGCTGTTAGCCTCAACCTCTGTACCTGATTGCATGGGTCTTGAAAAAGTTATAACATCATTGAGCCCTCATTTATTTAACATAAAGTGGGATAATAATATCTACCTTGTCTAGTGTTGTTATTAGGATCGGAGGAACTAATAAAACAGCATACATTGAAAGGAAGTACAGTTGAAGAAATGTTTGATTTTAACCCTCTTTATACTTCCACTTTGGCACTCAGATATTAAAAATTATAATTTATGTGCCATTAGAATCTTGTCGATAGATTTTCACATTTTATATGTAATTTAAATTTACACTTATGGAATCAGTTAATTTCATATAGTGATGCTTATAATCAGATCATGATTATGCATTTTCATACTAATGTTAAAAATTGCAATAAACGGACATACATTTTTTAATGTGACACATGATACAAAAGTAAAGTAGTAAAACTTTGTGCAAAAATATCTCTAGAACTAGAATTATTTTGTTCTGATTAGAGTTATATGGACGCTAGTCCTAAGTAATATACACTGTACTAGATGTCTAAATATATTCACATACACAGTACACACAAGATTTATTTATTTTGAATTTTGTTGGGCATTATGTAGCTGCAAAGAGGATTTTTTCTTATTTTGCCTTTTTAAAGATTTTTGCAAGGTAATAGTGCATAGATAATTTTAAAACTTGTTTCAAAAGTAAAATTATTTTTTTTCATTTTTATAGGATTTGAAACAAAAATCACAAGGTTCCCTGCCACAAAAAAATGTAATAAAGCTGAGTGCTGAGCCAAGGTAAAATACATTTCTCAAATACTTTTACTACTTTTCTGGTTTGACTCTTGGTTTTTATGATTCTGTTTTCTAGTCAGCAGGTAGTATTTTGTTTAATCATTTTATTAATTTTAAAATATTTTCTGAAGAATAGGTTTTCTCTCATGACTGTGTCATGTTCATTGCTAATCATTAATACATATTTGGCATGAGATGGTAAATATATAGCTGTAATAAAATATATAGCTTATTTTTGTGACATTGATTATTTCCTCAGTATGTTTTTAATTAACTTTTTGTTTACTTAGTTTATTTTGATGAATCCCTATTTATTTTAAATGAAGAAAGAAACTTAATTAGTTGGCCTAATAATGGTGTATTTAATAGGTGGCTGCCTCTGATTTACAAAGAAATGCTTTATGTTTTTATTGGAAATTATTCAAAAAAGTCATATGTTTTTAATGACCACATATTCATCAGTCAGTACCCAGTATACCCAGATACACAATGTATTTTTGTAATGTAACTTTTTACTATTTAAATTGAGAAACTTAATATTACTTCTTACAAATTATAGGATAAAGGAATAACTATAAAGAGTAATTCATTATTTTAAGTAAGTATACTTTATTAAAGTTATTAAAAAATAAATGGAATCAGAGTATTATAGAAAATTTGCAATTGATCTTAGGAAGTGTCCATTCAAAGAAATTATTATTGACAGTAGCATGGGCCAGAAGAATACCATGCTATTCTTTGTTAAAGAAAAAAGCCCCTCATATGTATAGGGCACCAGAGCTGAATAGAAGACTGAATATTACAGCATAGCCACCTTAGAGCGTAGCCTTTTGGTAACTTGCAGTCAGGCTGCAACTATGCATTGGATGTATTATTTACTCATACTTTTCTCCATTTCTGCATCTTCTTTACATCGTTCAGGCATTATTAACAATCTGGTTATTTTATTTATTTTTTGTTCATTATCCTTACTAAAAATTGGCTCTGTGAGGTCAGGTAACTTGTTTGCTTTTGAATCCCCTGGCAAATATCTGCCATAATAAATATTTGTCAAATTAACTAACTCAGAACAAGAGAGACTTAAGCCAATATCAACCTGAAGATGAAGGGTAACTTTAACATTCATGGTGTAGATGTTACTTCTATGAGAGTAAATAAATGGAAAAGTTACCATCTGAAACCTATGACAAAGCTCTACAAAATGACAAAAATGGGAATAGTGTGAAGACTCAGAAGAACAACTTACCCCATAAAAATGATTTATTACAGAGACCAGAAAAAATTTTTAATGAAACCTCTTTGGAATTCTCAAAATGGTTGAGTTGTGATCTCTAAGCAAAATATGAAACAGGAAGCAAAAGGCTGAAATGAAAGGACAAGATATGAAAAATGGAAAGAGTGCTGTAGAAAAGATCATTGGGAGGCTAGAACAGAACATCATTAGTGATTCTGAAGAGTAAAGCAGACATTGTGAAAGAGTGTATCACTGACATGAATTTAAAAAATTAAAACTCTTGAGATACTTTTTAAGAATGCAGAGAAAAGAAAGATGAATGATAATGAGAAAGACAATTATAGATATATAGTTATAGAGGACAGGATTTCAACAAAAAAACTAGATATTTTAAAAAATTTTAATTGCAGTTGACATACAATATATTAGTTTGAGGTATACAACATAGTGGTATTTAATGAAGTTTAAACATAAAAAGTTTAAACTTATGAAGTTTAAACATGGGGTGTGGAGAGCGGATCTCCCCCTTGCAGTTCTTGTCTCACAAAATTTGAAGAATAAAATTTGTGAACTAAAAGTACTTGTTAGTAAAAGGGTAGAAATGTATTGGAAGCAAATACAGACTCCTGTGTGGGGAGGGATTCCCAAGGGGGTAACCCACTAAGCCCCTTTTTGTAAGGTTTATAAAGGCTATAATTTCTTTATTGATTAAGGTGTTACATATGTGTCCTTATTACCCCATTACTCCCCCATCCTCCCTCACTCATGTCCTCACCCCACTATTGTCTGTATCCATTGTTTAGGCTTATATGCATGCATACAAGTCCTTTGTTTTCTCTCTTCCTCTTACCCCTGCCCTCCTCTACCTTCCCTCTGAGGTCTGATCGATGTTTCTCTGTCCCTGGATCTGTTTTTGTTCATCAGTTTATGTTGTTCATTGTATTCCATAAATGAGTGAGATCATGTGATATTTATCTTTCTCTGCCTGGCTTATTTCAATTAGCATAATGCTCTTCCATCCATGTTGTTGCAAATGGTAAGAACTCCTTTTTTACTGCAGCTTAGTATTTCATTTTGTAGATGTACTACAGTTTTTTAATCCACTCATCTGCTGATGGGCACTTAGGCTGTTTCCAAATCTTAGCTATGGTAAATTGTGCTGCTATGAACACAGGGGTGCATATATCCTTTCTGATTGGTGTTTCTAGTTTCTTGGGATATATTCCTAGAAGTGGGATCACTGGGTCAAATAGGAGTTCCATTTTTAGTTTTTTGAGGAAACTCCATACTGTTCTCCACTGCATTTTCAACCGCAGTGCAGAAGGGTTCCTTTTTCTCTGCATCCCCTCCAACACTTGTCATTTGTTGATTGGTTGATGATAGCCATTCTGACAGGTGTGAGATGGTACCACATTGTCTTTTTGATTTGCAACTTAATGCTCTCTTCTAATTGGACCCCTTCCCTGTTTTATGACCTTGTGCTTTTCTAGTTGGTCACTCTTTTACAGAGTATCATCTTCCAAGTCCAAAACCCATGTGCTGACCCCTTTTTTTTTCTCCCCCTTATCTTGCAACATCCCTTTATCTCCTGAGAACATATGCTTCCCTCTTTCCATCATCCGTTGACATTTTCTATCCTCTATGAAAGTATGTTTTCTTTTTCCCCATACTCTGATTTTTCTTTATCCTCTGTGAAATTATTTTCCTCTCCCCTTATCCTGTGGCACCTTTCTATTCTCTGTGAATGTATGTCTTCTTGTGGCTCCAAGTTCTCACCTATGCTTTCCTCTCCCATGGGCCCTCTTTATTCTTAAGACTCCCTAAAATTCCTTTCAAAGTTATCAACTCAATGTCTAGTACCCATCTGACACCATACATAGTTATTACAATATTATTGACAGTAATCACTACATTGTACTTTACATCCTTGTAATTATTTTTATAACGTTAAACTTGTACTTTTTAATCTCTTTCACCTTTTTCATTCATCCCCCAAACCCCTTTTTATTGTTCTGGGGAATATAAGTTTGTTAAAAGAATTATAGATTTTTCTTTAGGGAAAAAAATGGAGCAGAGGCAATGATCAAAGATATAATTGATAAAAAGTTTCTGAGCTGAAAAGATCTCTCTTTATAGATGTAAAGAGCTTATTTCTGGGTAATATAAATGAAAAGAGAGTCATACATAGCACATCTTGGTAACTCAATTCAATTAAAAAGAAAATGACATATTGTCAAATATCCAGGCATTAAAACAAATATTATATAATATGGAACAAAAGCTAGACTGACTTATGTTTCTTCTCTGTGATGAGAATAATATGAAGTATTGAAATCATTTTATACTTAGTTATGTTTCATATGTGAAGGCAACAAAAAGACATTTGAAAATATGGAATTCCTTATAAAACATACAGAAGGCACCCTTCTTTTTAAAAATTGTCTTGATAAAGTCTAACCTCAGCTCACAGGTATATGAACCAAAATTGAGAAGACATTAGAAATAGATATTGCAAAATCCAAATAATTATAACACCAAACTGAAAGGAGAAATGCCCATCTAGTTTGGGCAGAACTTTTATAATATAAAGGTATATTACTCACAGTAATGTAGATCTATAGCTTCAAGTAATATCATTTGAAAGAGGTAGAGAGGCAGGAGCTTATAGATTTTAAATAAATAATAGTTTTGCCTCAGTAAGATTTAAAAAATAAATGCTCCTGGTGAGAGTGTTATTTCCTACTTGATTACCTTTATTTATTGTCACGGTACTATTAATTCCTTCAATATATATTTCTAAGGAAAGTATCCAGAGCTCCAGACCCACATAACCATAGGCCAGTTACATAGCTCCATTTAGATGACCCACTCACACCTCCTCAGTGTGTTTCCAGCTGAACTCCTCCTTTCCACTCAAACCTATTCTGTGGTCTCAGGCTCTTTAGTAAAAGTTCAGCATTGTCAGCAAGCTTATCAGGCCAGAAACCTGGGCCTTGATTTTTTTTTTAAATAAATCTTTATTGTTCATATTATTACAAATGTTCCTCATCCCCTCCCCCCCAATTGCTCCCCTACACCAAGTTTCCATTCAATTCTCTGCCCTTTCCCCATCCCCCATTGTCCTCATCCATAGGTGCAGTTTATGTTCAGTCTCTTCCCGCCCCATTCCACTCCCCATTTCCCCGAGAATCATCAGTCCACTCCCCTTCCATACCTCTGATTCTATTATATTCACCAGTTAATAGTGTTCATCATGATTTTTACTTCCCTTGGTTTTTAGACTCACTTGTTGATAGTTACGTGTTTGTTCATAATTTTTATCTTTATTTTCTTCCTCTTCCTAAAGAACCCCTTTTAGCAATTCATATAATTCTGGCTTGGCAGTGATGAACTCCTTTAGCTTAAATTTATTTGTGAAGCTCTTTATCTGGCCTTCGATTTTGAGTGATAGCTTTGCTGGATAGAGTATTTTTGGCTGTAGGTTCTTGTTATTCATCACCTTGAATATTTCTTGCCATTCCCATCTGGCCTGCATGGTTTCTGTTGAGAAATCAGCTGACAGTCGTATGGGTGCCCCTTTATAGGTAACTACCTGCTTTTATCTTGCTGCTTTTAATATTCTCTCTTTGTCTTTAGCTCTTGGAATTTTAATTATGATGTGTCTTGGTGTGGTCCTCTTTGGATTCCTTTTGTTTGGGGTTCTGTGTGCTTCCTGGACTTGTAAGTCTATTTCTTTCACCAGTGGGGGAAGTTTTCTGTCACTATTTCTTTCAATATGTTTTCGGTATCTTGCTCTCTGTCATCTTCTGGGATGCCCATAATTCTGATGTTGGTTCGCTTGAAGTTGTCCCAGAGGTTTCTGACACCATCTTCAACTTTCTGGATTCTCTTGTCTTCTTGCTTCTGCGGGGGAGTGTCTTCTGGCTCTTTGTGTTCCAAATCTTGGACTTGATTCTTGAAATCTTCCAATCTGTTTTTAGGACTCTGTATATTATTTATTTCAGAGATTGTATTCTTTATTTCTAGTTGACCCTTCATTATTTCTTGTTGATCCCTTATCATATCCTCATAGGTCTCATTTATTTTATTGGCCTTTTCTAAGAGATTGTTGAACAACCTTATAAGCGTGGCTTTGAACTCTATATCCAGTTGCTTTTTGTCCTCCATTTCTTTCGTTTATGATCTGTTTCCTCGTTTTGGCAGTTTCGGCATTTTCGCTGCTTCCCTGAGTTGGTAGGTTGGGAGGATCAGCTGTGTCTATGCCAGGAGACAACCTTATTCCACTAGACTTGGAAACCTGCAAAAGCCTCTCTGAGTTCAGCTTGGATGGGGCAGTTTCAGGGTGGAGCCTACAGCCTTGGCTTCCCGTTAGCCCCGCCCTCGGAGGTTCCTGAGTCTCAGTGTACCTCAGTGTCCTTTGGTACTCGCTGCAAGCACCTCTGAGAGAAAGACACCCTAGAGCTTCGCCTGCTACCAGACAGTGTAGTCTCTCCCCCAACAAGCCCACAACTGGGGTTCAGAGCAGTTGGAAGTGGGGTTAAGAACAGTCCGGAGCTTATGTCTCCTTCCCGCTAGGGCAATCTCGCGGCCCAATCAACAGTCTGTCCTCTGTGTGCGCAATGTGCAAGACTCAGGGGATCTGCTTTTCGCCGTTCCCCTGAGCTTCTGTCTTACAGCCCAGATTCCCTCTGTATGAGGCTGGAGCCCGAGGGTCTTGCCCAGGACTGGGGTTCAGTGCAGTCAGAACTGGGTCTCAGCACATTCCTGAGCTTTTGAGTCCTTCCCGTTGGGGCAATTCAGCTCAGCGAACAGTCTGTCCTCTGCACGCAATGTGCGAGACTCCGGGGTTCTGCCTTTCTCTGCTCTGCTGAGCTTCCGCCTTACAGCCAAGTTTCCCTCTGTATGAGCCTGGACCCCAGGGTCTCGCCCAGAACTGGGGTTCAGTGCAGTCGGAGTTGGGGTTCAGCACGGTCAGGAGCTTTAATTTCCTTCCCGCTAGGGAACGCCAGCCAGGCACTCAGCCGCCCCTCCTCTCTGGTCCGTCCTCTCCCAGCGCGTGTGCGAGCACCGTGCCTCCATACCTTAGGCTTTTACAGCTCCTCTGGTTTTCCCTCTGGTTTTCTCTTTCCTTCTGGTTGTAGAATTTCCAGTCAGTCAACTTTCCTGTAGTTCTGGATAGTGTCCACTCTATATTTTAGTTGTATTTTTTGAAATTGTTGAATGTGGCTGCAGGTAGGCTTTTACCTCTGCCGCCATCTTGTTGTGAGTCCTGGCCTTGATTTTTTTAGTGATCATATGTTCCAGTTTGTCACCAGTGTCCCCACTCACTCTCAAAAGTGTGTTCATTTAGACAAGGAATTATAGAATTTACCCTGATCATCTTTGTCACTTTCTTTCAACTTGATTCCAAACAAACTCCAGGTCTTTTTATTCTATTTCTTATATTGACTTGTATCTCAATTCTGTCTACTTTTTTTTAAAAAAATTATTGATTTTTACAGAGAGGAAGAGAGAGGGATAGAGAGCTAGAAACATCGATGAAAGAGAATCATCCATCAGCTTCCTCTTGCACACCCCCTACTGTGTATGTACCTGCAACCAAGGTACATGCCCCTTGACCGGAATCTAACCTGGGACCTTTCAGTCCACAGGCTGACGCTCTATCCACTGAGCGAAACCGGTTTCGGCAATTCTGTCTACTTTTGACCTTCAGTGCCACTACTCTACTTCCGTGATGGCCACAACCTAGTCACGGATGTCTCTCCCTCATTCATTTGTTGAGAAAATTAAATAATGTTATTTATATGAACTTAATACTATGGAATTTAGCAGTTGGTAGGCACTCAACAAAATAAATAACTCCTTAGCTCAAAACCCATTTATTCTCCCTTGGCCTGTGAGTAAACTCCTAGATGCTAACTTGGTTTATGTGTCTGCATTTTGGTTTCTCTAGCAGCACCTTTCATACCACCCCAGCCTGTACTGTGTGCTTCAGTCCTCACCTATCAATTCCATGACATGCCAAGTTCTCTCTTACTTCTAGATTTCTGCTGCTTGGGGGGGAACAAAGTACCACCATCACCTCCTCTCCCCCAATTTGTCTGATTGATTCCTGGTTATCTTTTAGGGCTCAACTTAGATGTTACATTCTGTGGAACCTTTCCCTAATATCTTTGAGTCAGGGCTAGGTGTCATTTTTATAAGCTCCCCATAGGATTAAGTTTTGTTTAATTTTCCTTTGAATAGATGTCCTATTAACCCAGTGAAGTCATGACCTGGGTCTTGTTAATCATTCTACCATCACACATGGAGCAGTCTTTCAGGAAAGTGGTCTAGTAATATGGGCCAGTAGCATTGAAACTGAGCAGTGCCCTGGAAGATATATCTCTCAGCTTTATCATGTGAACAGATATTTTAAAATACTTTACATTTTGGTCAACAATAACCATCAATGGATTAGTCAAATATTCTTTGTTCACAAAATTCTATATCAAGTTTTTAAAATGTCAAATTAGCATTTCTTTTTGTAATAAAAGCATTATAGGATTGGTAAATAGTGAGGTTTTAGCTTAAGTCTTAATGACATATGGCTTTTAATTTCTGTGGAGAAAATGCAGAGGACCTGTTTGAATTGAAGAGGTTGTGGATAGTTGAGTGAAATAAGGAAGAAGTGTTTGGCACATATTGAGGTGCTTGCTCAATTGATTGCTAATTGAGATGAACATTATAAGAAAGAGGTTACATGTAATATTTGATAAGCTGTTGAGAAAAACACATTTAAAAATAAGCAGCCCTTTAAGGAAAAGTTTGTTTATAGTGATGAATCTTTATGAGAAAATTTTTTGCTTTAGAAGAATTATCTTGCATTTAATGTTACCTTCTTTTAAAATCAATATTAAATCTTCGGTACTTGTTGGCCTCCCTATGTTACACAATATCATTTGTGTGTATAGTATTGCACTGAAAAGTGCATTTGACTACCTATAACAGATCTCATTGGCTTTATAAAAAATCATAATTTTTCTTATGAACAAGTTTCAAGGTAGGTAGTTGAGGACTCATGATTTGTTTCACAGGGTCATTGAAGGACCTGGCCCCTTTACCTTCACCTGTGACAAGATTATGCCTGCTTCTCCACACATTTCTCCTGTGTTCCAACCAGGAAGGAGAAATAGCATGGATGAAAGTTATGCCAATAGAGTTTGCTGACTTTTATTAAATTAGGGATACAATTTTCTGGGAAACTCTGCTTATTGAATTCTAATTATATTTCATTAGCCAGAACTGTGTTACATGACTACCCAAAGCATGCAGAATCTTTTTTTTTAAGCTAGGATTGTCATCCTGAGTAAAATTGGGTTTCTATCAGTAAATGAGAATATGAGAATGGCTCTTGGGTAGGCCACTACCAGCATCTACTCTTAGGCTCATTAATGAGTAATGCCCTAGATTCTACGGCATCTACCATGTTTTCTGATCATTGCCTTCTCTCCCCTGCCTGCTTCAGCTCAAACTGGAGTTATGTTCTATACACTTTTTGTGTTAAATAAATTGGCACTGGGTGTTACAAATTTTTAAAAACCTTGTTCTCAAGCATTCCTATCAGGTAGAAAAATATTATTAAAGAAAAAGAGATTTTTCTATTTATTTCAAAACCAAAATATAATTGAGTATTGCAAAATTAAGAATTGGAGAGAGAGAAAATAAAAGCTCATAAAATAAAGAGCACATATATTCTATTGGAATTTGGGAGGTTCACATATTAAGAAAATAGAGTATTCTTAAATGCTTGTTATTTCTTAGTGCCCTATTTAAGACCATGCTAACATTTACTTATTCCTTGGTTGGGTCAGTCAGCCATTCAATGGCAGATCTATTTTTGTTCCTGACTTGTGTAGCACTGTAATAGGATTTTTTCATAGCTTTGTTCCCCTTTTATTTCTTGGTTCTTTCTTGCTCAGAACCCATACAGGCAGGGTGTCTCCTGTAAGTGGTCTGTGACTTACACTCTGCTATATAATCTTCTTCCGAATACAAGTTCTTAACCCTTTACTTGAAATCTTCAAGGTTAGATATATTATTTAATTCTTTTTTTTAATATTAGGAAAATGCCATATATACACATTACACAATACTTCAGAATCTGAGGCAGAACTCACTCATCAAATACTTTTAAATTTATGTATAGTCAGATCTAGTGGAATAAATAATTGAGTATAGCTTCATGTCAGCTCTGTTTTGCCACTAAAAGTTTTTGTAACATCTTTATTTTCAAACTTCTTGGATTTTGAAGATGGATACTGTAGAATAGACCTGTAGAGTAATGATTTGGAAGAATTATTAAATTATTTAAATGATTGTCAAGTTCCCTAATGAAGATGCAGTATAGCAGATACCATCTTGATTCTTCTGACTGCTGTTAGATTATTAGCATTTATGCTTGAGTGCTTTAACTATTCCTCTATGTCCTGATTTCCATTTTTTTTAATAGCCTGTTGGAAAATATCTCTCAAGAAATGTTTGCTAGTTGTGCAGTGCTGAATCTTCACCCTTCTGAACCACATTCCCTAAGCATGGAGATTTTTAAGTGTTGACTTTTTTCTTTGTTAGGAGTCCTTTCCTTGACTCTTATCGAGTGTTCTAGCTTTCTGACTCTACTTCAAGAATCATTATCAGAATTTGCCTATTCATAAAATTTCTTATTCCATTCTTGTGCCTCTTGAAATAATCTCTTTTATAATTTTTGCATCAGGCATTTTAATATTTATGATCAACAGCTTTAAGTAATATAATTGTATATTAGTTATATATACATTTTTAATGTCATTTAGAAGTTTCAGGAGAATGTAAGTAGACTACTATAACTAGTAAATCTCACACATTGACTTTTAAGTGATTTATAATGTGGAGTTTGTTTCCTTAGTACTTTCAGGTTGTTCTTTTTATAAATTTTATGTGAATTTCATAAAGGTCTTTCTTCCTAGGCCCCTTGTGATTAGTCTGCTGTGAGTTTGTTCCTAGGTACAAAATTATTTTAGATTTTATTAAATTTAGATTTTATTTGTGGAAGTGATGGAACAGATTGAATTTTAAATGATAGTTTTAAGGTTTCTTAAAAAGCAATGACACAATAGTTGTATGTTCAGTGAGTACCTGCTAAGTTGCCTGGTAAGTCTATATTTTAATTGACAATTTGCTGTTTATACTTTAAATCAAACTTTCTTAACTCACCATGAGGTTCTAGTTTATTATTCACATATTATTATATTGAGGTGTGTGGTTTGTCTAATGAAATTAAACTGATCTTGCTTGTTGATGACAATATCTTGCAATTATCCCATCAAGGACTATAATCAGGAAAGGGCTGAAGACGGGAAAGAAAAATATTGTGAGATATTTTGATGCCTTGTAATATGAAGGCTGGGTTAGTATGGGGACTACCACTTTTAGTCTAGGAATGAATAATTTCCAGTTAAGATATCTAGAAATATGTCACTTGTAGAATTTAAGAAAAACTTAGGAAAGAAGATAAGATAGTGTTTGTGAAGAGCTGGAATTAGTTTATGTGTGTCTGCCAGATAATGCAAATTTTGAATGATTCTGTTCTATTATTGCTGTAGTGCCAAAGGTTCTTCCCCATAGTTGGAGTTACATAATACACTATGACAGTGTTAAAGTAAATTCAATATCTGGCTTGAGAGTAATTTTTAAAAAATGGTTTGTATTGAGGAGGGGTAATTGACAATTATAGATTTCTTAGTTGTTTATTTTCTCTAGTTTCTTGCAAACTTAGTCCTCTTGCTCTTTTTCTCCTCAGTGTCCATCCTGTCTTCTGAAATTACTAACATAAAGCTAAACTCAGAACAGTTCAGAGCATAGACTGAAGTGATATGGTGTATTCCAAAGTCTTGCATTCTTCTGAACCAGATTTTATCCCTTCTACATTCAGATTAATAAAGCATGCACTACAAGAGGAACAAGGAAAATAATTTTAATTAAGGTTTCCTGATCTTGAGAAAGTCAGGGAGGGCTTCAAGCCCATCTTGGACTTTATAACATTTCACAACTTTGTGGTAAAATAAAAATTTTAAATAGAGCCTCTGGACTTACATATTTTATCCTTAATAGGAAAGTAGCATTATTTGATAATTTTATTTATTTAGGGAAAAATTCTGTGTGCAATTGAGCTATTTTTACATGTCTGGGTATAAGATTTTTTTGTAGGTATTTAATGTATACTCATAGTATTTTAGGTAGTTGGACAACTTGTGTTCTTTATCTCTTGTAACATCATGTTTGATTTCTCTAGGGTTTTGCATCTTCTTCAGTCATTTTATTAGATTGTAGAGTAGAATGTCTTTCCCAGAACAATTATTATGTCTTCAAGTGTTTTCAAAGTAGAAAGTGGCTTTGTGTTTTGTTGTTTTTCTGTTTTTGCCTCTTATATGATGCCTTACTAGCATGAAGAGATGTAGCACCAATAAAAAGTTGTTGTTTTCTCTTCTTTTCACCTAAGAATCTTATATAAGATATATTTCAGTCATTGACAAAGTGAATATTTGGTAGTTCTGTCTTTACCAACAAAACAACCTTATTTTACTACATTAATTTTGAAGGTCTTTTCATTTGTGAAAATCAGCCTGTTTATGTTCTGTTCTGTATGTTGCTCCAAAGTTACAGTGTTATCATTGGAGAAATGAAATTTTCTTTCAGTAGATGAAAATTACATTTTGAGTGAACATCATTCCTTATGCAGTCACCCATAAATATAATATATTTTGCTGTCTTTTCAGAAAATGGCTACAGATGTGATTTCTGAATTGACAAGAAAATAAAACATCTTTAATGTTTTAGGTAAAACAGATGGTATTTTTGTTTTAGGCAAAGCTATCTGAAAGTGAAAGCAACTTAATTGGTGGCAAGACTCTTGGGGTCAGCCAAATTTTGTACAATTTGTGTGTCTATTTCTTTTATTGCTTTAGTATCAAAAGTTTTAGAGTAGTAGGAAAGCAATATTTATCCTTTTTATTGTCTTGCTATTTTTTGTTATGTACTGGAAATACTTAAGAGTTTTTAATCCTATTTTGTTTATAAATATCATAAAATTAAATGTTGATTCTACTTTGGTTATACTTGTGCCTTGGAAATGCTTTTCCCATTAGGAAAAAATTCTGAAATATATAGTTATACTTTCGAGGGTTAGCACTTTATAGTATTGAATTGCATTTGCAGCTATAAATTCTGATAACATTGATTATATTCTTTTGTTTCCACATCATTGAGTGTTGGGCAGATAGCACTGTCAGATGCCTGAAGAGGCACATACTGTGAAGTGAGCCCTGGACTGGGAATTGGGAGGCGGGGGTGGGTCATTCTAGTCCCATCTCATCACTAACCAGCCTCATGTTTTTGAAACTTTTATTTCATTTGTTATATATCTTGGGAGAGAAGAGGCTAAAGTAGCTGATGCCCAGGGTCATGTCCAAGTGACATTTTATTTTCTTATTAGTTAAAACATAAATCATTTATAATGCATTAATCTGAATAAACACCAGGAAAGGAACTTTGGGGGTAGAAAACTCAACTCTGGAAAACAACCAAATTTGTCTGGAATATAAGAAGCTATTTTCCAAAATATCATCATTATTGCAAAAGGAAGACTTGTTGTATAGCAATTTCCCTTATACCTCTTATAAAAAGTTTCTTTTGCCAGGTAAGGTTATATATTTATAGGTTCTGGGGATTGTTATGTAGACATCTTGGGTGGATAATTATTTTGCCTATCATACCTGGAAACCTAAAGTTTATATTTCCAGTGGGTAAGTGGGCAATTAATTGAGAAACATCAGGATAAATCTATGTAGATGCTCCTTAAGCACCTCAAATTCAAGAAGTCTCAACATGGATTTATCACCTTCATCTTGAAACCTCCTCTCACTGCCCTTCAATCTTGGTAAGGGTACCACCATCACTTTCCCACTCTAATTGCAAACCAGGATTTACAGAAGATTTTTTTTCTAGTTTATTCTATCCAGTCTTATCCAAGGAATAAAAAATTCTACTGATAAGATACTCTACCTGTTTCTCAAATTTGTTCTTTTTGTATTTCTTCCACCAAGCTATCTACTTGGTTTTTCTACTTTGAGTCTCGACTCCTTAAATTAATCCTCTACCTGGCAATTAGACATACGTATTAAAAATGAAAATATGGTCATATTAAACCCCACTCCCCATAATCTATATAATAAGGTCTAACTTCCTTGCAGTAACTTAAACTAGCTTATAACATGAGATTTATTTTCCTCTCTGGTTCCATATATTGGCATTGTAGAGGTGTACTTCACTATGTAGATTCTAGTGGTTTTGGATAGTTTGTATGTTCTATAAATAACATCATTTTTCTAAAATCTGCATTTGTTCTTGTAAGCACTGTACCTAAAACATATTTCTACTTTTTTCCCCCCTGGTTATCTCCAATACCCATACTACTTTTAAAAAGTTGCACATTTTTGTTATATTTTTCTTATTGAAAAAATACATATATATTCTTTGTAGATAGTGTTTTATATCCAGAAATATAAAAAGTAGTTGTATTATATTCAGATTATTTACCTAGAATCTAGAGATTAAGAGGTAAGTATACCTCTTAATAGTTTAACTTCTCTTCTGCTGATTCTACTGTTATTAAACATACTGTTGAATTGTTAATTTCTAATATTCATCCTTTTGGAATTTTATACAGTTAATTTTTTATTTTATACAGTTAATTTTTAGTATTTAATTTTTGTGGTAAAATTCTTTATCTTTTTATTTACTTTATTCATGTTTCCCTCTTTTCTTAGCAAGGAGAATTAAGGCTAATTCACTCAACTTGTTGTTTACCTAGCCCACCAAGTTTTCATCTGATAGTCTGGTATACCATGAAGGCCCTCTCCCTGAAATCACATAAGCTGTCTCTCAGATTAAGGGATCTCAGAAGCTTTCTGTTTAGATTTAAAACCCCCCATCTGTGTAGCCCCCAGTATATGGCACATGTTCTGATGAGAAAGTCAAATGTGTGCTTGAAAGTCCCCACCCAATGCTCTTTTGGGTCTTTCTGTCCTTACAGTGATCTTAATATAGTCTTTACACTGGCTTTGCATGGAACTCAGCCTCTCCCATGCTGAGAACTGGTATGCCCCAGGATGAAATGGCCATCATGATAGCTTACTTCTCTGACATTCTTCCCCTCAGCAATTATCTATTATAGCTTTTTTCATCTCATGGTGCATGTAAACTAATTACTAAAGCTCAGTGGCTAAAAATATATTTTTGCCAATCTGACAAAATAGGTATAATTTTGATTTAGTCCTATCAGATAAGTATCTTTGTGTTTCCATTGCCATTTTTTTTTTATTTGTCAATCTAAGGGAAACGAGGTCAGTGCTCCTGACTAAATAGTCAAGTTTTTCATGTTTTAAAATTCTTGCAGCACATTGGTTGAAAATTGCTGCTGTATTGTCTTCAAGCAGATGATTACTTGTATTTTATCTGACTTTTCTAATTGGCCAGTAGAAGTAAGTATTCTTGTTTGTCATCAGCTGCTCCATTTCTCCTGAAAATGGAAGTATAATATATCTTTAAACTTTAATTTGGTAAAAGAAAAATGCTCACTTTTTTCTACTCTAGTGTTTATATTTCTATTGATTTGTAAGAGCACTTTACAAATTTCCTTAATTTGATTTGATTTTCTTTTTTTACTCTTTAATCTTATTGTTTAAGATGGGAAAAGTTTTAAGCTTTTATTATCTTTTACTTTGCTATATTTTTCTATTATAATTAGAAAGACCTTTTGTATCACAAATTACTAATTTTGTATATTTTTTGTTTTTAAACTTTTAAATTCATCTGGAATCAATTTTGGCATGTTGTTTTAATGTATCCATTTAATCATCTACTTTGCCTCATCTGTTATGGATATATATAGAACTAGAGACCTGGTACATGGATTCCTGCAAATTGAAAGGAAAATAATTAGAAGGTGGCCGGGGTGGGACTGGGCAAGATGGGCTGGACACGCCCTGGAGCCAACCTCCCATTGTCCCTCCCTGCTGGCCATAACTGGGGCAGTGCCTGGCCTCAAAGGGCATCTCTGGAGTGAGAGGGGGAGTTCCCTCCAGCAGGTGGAATTCCTCATCTGGCCTGTAGGAATCAGGCCAAAACAGGCAGTCCAACATCCTCTGAGGGGTTCCGGAGTGCAAGAGGGCACTCTGCAAAGTTGCTTCTCAATAGCTCCTGTTTTAAGCGTCTGTCTCGTGGTAATCATTGCATGTCATGGCTACTGGCCAGTTGGCCAGTCGTTTAGGCTTTTTTATACACATATTTTTTACCTCATTAATAATCCCTTTCTTTTCTCATCTTTCTCCCAACAAAAGGATTTCAATATCCTTACCCAAGGATATGCTTATTGATTTTTAGAGAGAGAGAGAGAGAGAGAGAGAGAGAGAGAGAGAGAGAGATGAGAGAGAAACATCAATTGGTTGCCCCCGTTGGTGCATGGAACAATGCTCCAACTAACTGAACTGCTTGGCCAAGACTCAATGGGATTTTGATTGGCATTGTGTGAGATTTTATGGACCTGTGCTACCCTCTCACCCCCAGTCCTATTGTTTAAAGATACCTGTGTTATCATGTGCGGTTTTGTTAATATCTTTCATTAAGATTTATATATCTCTCACACACAAAAAAAGCACTTAAGGCAATTCAATGATCTAGGTTAATTAAAACATTCACTCCACTATCCAGTATGATTCATATACCATGTTCCCTGATGAGGGTGCCAGGAGGTTTTTTTAAAGGACAGGAGAGAAATTAATTGCTACTAAGATTCTACTTAGTGCCCAATCTGGGCTATGTGATTTTTCCAAAAATAAAATTTTATTATTTAACCCTAATAACAATTTTGTCTCCTGATAGTGAGGATATTAGGTTTGGAAAAATAAAATAACTTGTCCAAAGCCTCTTGAATTCTAAGTGCCATGCTGAGGTTTTAAAGTATCCATTTAATCATTTACTTTGCCTCATCTGTTATGGATATATATAGAACTAGAGACCTGGTGCATGGATTTTGAGCTTGAATATGTCTGACTTCATGAGGTTTTGAGCTTGAATATGTCTGACTTCAGAGTCTAAGAGTCACAGAGCTGAGTGTGATTGTTAAAGATCTAATATATATCAAAGAGACCCCTTTGTTCTCATATCTTGATTCCCCAATGGTTAATATGATAAGGATTATATTTTAAACCTAGAACAGTAGGTGGGCTGTATTAAAAGGACTTCAAATTTAGAAATTGCAAATTTTGTAAACATATAACTCCAAATATATATTCATATTCAGAATACTATAAAAGATTATTAATATTTTTATTTTTTAAAATATGTTTTATTGGTTTTTAGAGAGAGAGGAAAAGAGAGGGAGAGAGAGAGAAATATCCACCTGCTGCCTCCTGTATGCCCCTACTGGGGCATGTGCCCTGACCAGGAATTGAACCTGCGACCCCTTGGTACATGGGATTATGCTCAACCAACTGGAAAACACCAGCCAGGGCCACAGTTGTCTTTCTTAATATTATCTGAATTCTTTCTACAAATGAGGCAATTCTGAATGTGAGCATCTTGATAGAATCTTCAAGGATAGAACCATGTGAACAGTGGAATTCTTTCTACTTCTTTCATAAAGTGATTCCCAGCTTGACATGACCATACAGATGGCCTTTTGTTTTTCTCCATTCCTTTTTTTCCTAATCAAAAGTAGATCATTTTCTGCCCTCTAATTCGATGGACAGGTAACACATGAGTGCTTTGTCTTCATATGGTGAGAGTTGTTCTTTGATATAGGGAATTGAGATAGTTGCTGGTAACCACAAGTGGTTGGGGCTTAGTGTCATAATGAAAACTAGGAGTTTGGATGTGACGTGGTGACATTTGAGAAGTAGGAAGCTAATGCAAATGTGGGAGGATTTGGGGGAAGAGTTCTGAGCTCCTATATAGTTACTTCCAAGGTAAAATAGAAATTATTCTCCTTACTTTGAAGCATGGATGCATAGAACAGAAGAACAGATCTCAGTTTATGGGAGGAAAACTTAGCCTAAGGTCATAAACCATGGACACAGACAATTGGGTGGGGAAGGCATGGGGTGGTGCAGAGTTTGTGGGGAAGGAGGGAAAAATAGAGGATAACTGTAATACTGACAATAAAAAAGTTCTCATTTTCAGGGTATAGATATGACTATTGTTAGAGTGGATCAAACATTAATTTTCAGTAAATGAACATGATATAAGATATTAGAACCATTGGTTTTATTCACAACTAAAGAGCTTTAAAAGGCTCATGTTTGGACATATTGGTGGTATATCAAATGTTTGGTTACCAAACATAATAATGACAGTGAAATTTAATTGTTTTATGATGCTGTACTTATTTCCAAAGGAAATATAATTCATATATAATCATGCTTCTATACTGTACTTAAAATATACACAGGTAGAAGTTTGTGTGTAAAAGATAAATTTGTGCTGTGCTACACTTGAAAAACATGCTGTGAATCTCCAATTATGTTAAAAAATTATTTTCTTAGTGCAGCATTATGTTCATTATATACTCTACACATTTAGCTTTTGAATAGATTCCTGGCATGATAATTACATAATCATTCAGTACAGTAGAAACATCATTTTGGTCAAATACTAATTAGCTACTAAAATGAAACAAAACAGAACCTAGTTCATAGCTTATTATAAAAAATGATTTAATATTGTACAAAACCAAGTGAATGGTTAAAGTTATTATTTGCTTTAAATGTGAGTCATTTCTTTTTTTCCCATGGGAAGGAATCAGTGTTCTGGATGCTTGTTACCTAATTTATTGCTTGGGCACATGTTACATTTTATTTTCAGAATCTTTATGACCAATTCTGTGTATTAGAGCATCCAAAGAACTTGCCAGGGAATTCTAGGCTTAGTACCAGGGTGTGCTTGAGGGCTTCTGCACAATTAGGAGACTGGCTGGAGTCTGGGAACATGAGGTTCAGTAGTAAATTACTTCTTTCTAGGATGCTAATTTGAACATCTTTGTTGCTGAGGATAAGTGATCCTCAGCTATTTTTTCTTCCCCAGTGCACCTTAGGAACAGAGGATCATCCTCTTAGTAACAGTGAATGTTGGCCATTGTGATTCTCCAGTGTGTTCATGATAGGAGAATAGCCAGGTACACTGTTAACTCTGGTACAGAGTAATGGGAGGGTGCAAGGAGGTTGATAGATCCCTTAAGTAAGTCAGTTGAACATACCATTCAAGAAGACATTACCCTCACTCTCTTTGAAAATTGCTTCTGTGGATAAAACAGGATTTATGTAGTATTAGGAGGCTCCAATGATCTTTGTAGATATCTTTCAACTGCATGGCTTCTACTGCTGCTTCTTATATATAAGGATTCTCTATTATTTCAAAATATTATTTTAATCATATGTGCTTCTCTTGACAAACACTTTATAAGTCAAACACTTTACAGAATTTTCTTTATCTTCATATATTCCTGTTGCTTTCGCTTTGGTTTTTGCCACTATAGGTACTAATTTTATTTCTTAATGAACTGTTTGTAATGCAGTTGAAACATACAGGACATATATGTAGGATAAAGGAATATTGCTAGACTTTCTGATGCACTGCCTAAATGATGCTAGCTTGATTCTACCACCTTCATTGTAGCTGCTAAGACTCAGGGAGAAAAGCAGTTCTATCTAATTTTAGAACTTTGTTCTTGCAACTAAAAAATTATACAGGAATACAATATTTCAGATCATGAAAATAATCACTAATGAATCAGTGACTTGTATTGGTCAGACATGGTCTTCGCAATATCCTTTTATTTAATTGAAGATAATATGATACAAATTGGTTAAAGTTAAAATCATAAATCTTGTAGGAGGGATCTTAATACAGATTTCAAGCTGTATTACAAAGCCACTGTTCTCAAAACAGCCTAGTCCTGGCACAAGAACAGACATATAGATCAATGGAATACAATAGAGAACCCAGATATCAATCCAAATCACTGTGCTCAATATTTGACAAAGGAGGCACGGATATACAATGGAGCCAAGACAGTCTCTTCAATAAATGGTGTTTGGAAAATTGGACAGATACATGCAAAAGAATGAAACTAGATCATCAACTTACACCATACACAAAAATAAACTCAAAATGGATACAGGACTTAAACATAAGACAGGAAACCATAAAAATACTGGAGACATTTACAGGCAGCAAAATTTCAGACATATGCCAAAAGAACTTCTTTACTGATACTGCACCTAGGGCAATGGAAGCTAAAGAAAAAATAAACAAATGGGACTACATCAAAATAAAAAGCTTTTGCACAGCAAAAGAAACCATCAATAAAACAAGAAAGCCCACTGTATGGGAGAACATATTTGCAAATGTTATCACTGATAAAGGTTTAATCTCCAACATCTACAGACAGCTTATACAACTCAATAAAGGAAGATAAATGAACCAATTAAAAAATGGGCAATGGACCTAAATAGAATCTTCTCAAAAGAAGACAGAAGGAAAGCCAAGAGGCACATGAAAACGTGCTCAAAGTCACTAATTATCCGAGAGATGCAAATCAAAACAACAATGGGGTACCATCTCACACCTGTCAGAATGGCCAACATTAACAAATCAATAAATGACAAGTGTTGGCGAGGTTGTGGAGAAAAAGGAACCCTTGTGCATTGCTGGTGGGAATGCAGACTGGTACAACCACTATGGAGAACAGTATGGAGTTTCCTCAAAAAACTGAAAATGGAACTCCCATTTGACCCAGTAATCCGACTCCTAGGAATATATCCCAAGTAAATAGGAACACCAATCAGAAAGGATATATGCACCCCTATGTTCATAGCAGCACAATTTACAATAGCTAGGATTTGGAAACAGCCTAGGTGTCCATCAGCAGATGATTGGATCAAAAAACTATGGTACATCTACACAATGGAATACTATGCTGCCATAAAAAAGAAGGAATTCTTATCATTTGCAGCAACTTGGATGGAATTGGAGAACATCATGCTGAGTGAAATAAGTCAGTCAGCCGAAAACGGTTTGGATCAGTGGTAGAACGTCGGTCTGTGGACTGAAGGGTTCCGGGTTCGATTCAGGTCAAGGGCATGTACATTGGTTGCAGGCACATCCCCAGTAGGGGGTGTGCAAGAGACAGCTAGTCGATGTTTCTTTCTTATTGACGTTTCTAGCTCTCTATCTCTTTCCCTTCCTCTTTGTAAAATATCGATAAATATATATATATATATATATATATATATATATATATATATATATATTTTTTTTTTTTTTTTAAAGAAATAAGCTAGTCAATGAAAGTGAAATACCACATGACCTCACTCATTTATGGATAATAAAGAACATTATAAACTGATGAACTATAAGATAGATATAGTGACAGTAAAGCAACAAGCAGACTGTGGGGAGGGTAGGGAGATATAAGAGATCAACCGAAGGACTTGTATACATGCATATAAGTATAACCAATGGACACAAAACTCTGGGGAGGGAGGGCATGTTTGGGGGGAGGAGAGCAATGGTAAGATATGTACACAGATAAAAATTTAATTAAAAAAAAATCACAAATCTTGCAAAGGCTTCAGAATTCATAAAGTCTATGATATGATGGTCTAGAACATTTCTACTCAGAGGAAAAGCCATAAAACAGTGAATATCTGACCAAGTCATGCTACTGAGAAGACTAAAGATGTTAGGTTCTTCAACTGAGAATCACTGGAATATCAAAGAATGGAGAGAGGACTTTATGAAAAATGATGAAGTCCTTGATGTTTTACAAAACAAATATAACTATATTTAAGACCATCCTGTAAAAACAAATGTTACAGGAAGGAAATCATAATGTATATGACTTTTATACTTTTCTAGTATAAAAGCTGTTGGAAAAAGTCTGACCAAAACCCCACTCAGTTCTTTTTTTTTTTTCATTCTAAAATAACACTAGTGGCAAATATTGACTAAAATTACTTAATAGTTTTTATTTTCCTTTCTCAAGATAAGTCCCAATCAAATATTTGCCACTATTTACTATAAAATTTTATCTCCTATTTTAAATGAATTAACTTGAAATGTCTTTTTTTCAGAACTAAGTCTCTTGGATTTAAAATATATGTGTGAATTATGTGATTCCACATGTATGGTCGTACATTTTTGCTGTTTTATTGGTCTAAAATGCATGTCAGAATTTTAGTTGAAATTAATTATGGTTAAATTGCAAATAATTTATATATTTCTTTAATTCTGCTAAATTAGGCAGGAATCAAGATATTAGATGTATAGAGCTAATTCTTTGAGACAGATCATATGTATATCAGTCATTTTTTGGGACATGAAAATAACTTTATTACAACCCTGTTAATGGCTTCTATTTGTATATTATTTTATTCTGAGAAAGTGAACCATTGTTTCATTACCCTTTGTATTGTGCAGTGTTTGTTGTGATGAAATTGCATGATCTCCAAAAGTTTCACCAAAATATTCTATGTAATTTCTCCACATGTTGACTCTATGACTATGAGCTGGAGATCTTACAAATAGCATTAAAGAACTGCAAGTATTTTGAGTCCACAATAGTGAAGCAGCTGTTTTTGCAGGTATCTTGTGGTCTGTAATCCTTCAGAGCAAGAACGAACCTCACTGGTCTCAGTTTATGTGAGTTCCCCCACAGTAAAAGTGTCCTCTGCTTCGGGGAAGCCTGTGAAAATTCAATTGAGTGCGGTTTGGAATACAGCCAGTACTATTTCACAAACAGCCTATGAGGTATGTTTATGCCACAGAACTTAGAAGCATCATTAAAAAGGTATGGCCAGTTCATATATGTATACATGATTCCTAGAGCTGTCCAGTTATTGTGTGTGAAATGGTTAAAGCTGTACTTACCAGGGGATTTAACTGGCCAGTTAAATGACACAAGGGAAATAAATTCTGTGTTTCCAAAAATATTAATACATTTGTTAGTATGTATATCCTATGCTACTGTTTGTACATATTAACATGTATATTGTATATCTTTGTAAGTATGTGTATTGCAACTTTTTCCTGAAGTAGTCATTACTTACAGAATATGGATTTTTTGTTGTTGTCTAACTCAATTTAATGACAATTACGCATATCGAAATTGAGATAAATACCACCCTTCTACATAATTTTGGGTACATTCAATTTTTTATTGCAAAGGAGAGACATATATCATGAAAGAGTTATTTCCTAAAATAAGTAAGTTGCTTCTTCTCCAAGATATAATTAAGGAAAATCTGGACCAGGTAACAGGGAGGGGGATTTCTTAAAATAAGTAATATGATACTGAACCCCAACATCATTAGTAAGATTGAAATCTTTGAATCTGGAGTATAGTTTTAATTGTTACTTCTGAAGACACAGACATAAGTGAGGAACTGTAAAAGAGATTTACTTCCATTTGTAAAAAGCCGTTGTTGGTTGCTCTAGTAAACAGAGAATCCTTTAAGTAGAAATGAAAAGTTTGATACAAGTTTGGTAAGATGTTATAGGAAACACCCCATCTAAAAAATAGAACAGTAGTTCTTAGAAGGTCTTGTCTTACAGTATGTGCCTTGTTCAGTGTCTGCTAGATCCCAAGCATTGGGTGGCTAGTGTTGACCTAACTAATACGCTTAATATTATATTATTACATTGCCAGTTTTTCTGTTTAATTTACTGAAATATATTATTGTAAAAAGATTCCTAGTGATTAGGAAAAATCATTGTTTGTAGTAAGGCCTTATTGTTATGGGGAATTTCTCCCTCTGAACATTTATGAGCACTATAAGAGAGTTGAGAATAGTCACATGATTTCATTTATTCAGTAAAAATAATGTCTTTCACAATCCTACTATTTTTTTTAATAATATATTTTTATTGATATTTTACAGAGAGGAAGGGAGAGAGATAGAGAGCTAGAAACGTCGATGAGAGAGAAACATCGACCAGCTGCCTCTTGCACACCCCCTACTGGGGATATGCCCGCAACCAATGTACATGCCCTTGACTGGAATTGAACCTGGGACCTTTCAGTCCGCAGACTGATGCTCTACCACTGAGCCAAACCGGTTTCGGCTACAATCCTACTATTTTAAAGTTATTAGGGTACCTGAATAAACTGAGATGTTTACACTCTACCCCTGAGTTATCAAAACATATTTTTAGAATTAGTTTGTTCTTTTCACAAATATAAATGTGTTTTCTTTCAATAGAGTACAGTTTTCTTTAATAAATTCCGTCTTCTGTCTTTTAAAGATCTCTTTTCTAGCACAGATGCCACCATTAGGATTGCAAGTGTACACACTTTTGGAATCATCGAATTCATATCCGCATGTAGCTGAGTATGTCCTGTATAATGGTAACATAGAAAATAAAAGCATTTTCTATGTGAAGAATATGAAAAATGCTGAAGAAATAACTTTGGAGAACTCTTTTATTAAGCTTCAGTTTGGTCAATCTGGGCTAATGGAGGTATGTTCTGAATAGTTCGGAAATATATAAAAGACTTATTAAAATGAGTAGAGATTACTTATGCAAAGGGAAAACAGTCTTTGCAAATACTCTGAGAGAAAAGGTGAATGCGCTCTGTGAACCTTCTTCTTGTGGTCTTAGTGACCACTTGCTCCTCATAGTTTGCGGCTGGTGCTCCTTTGTGAACTGTTTGTAACTGGTTCACAAAAGTGTAGGAGCAGTGACTGTTTAGAAACATTTATGGAAAATTTGAAAACAATTTGACAGAGTCAATTTATGCCTACTGAGTCTATAAAGGATTTGAGTATGTGTTTGGTATATTACCTTAAATTTAATTTTCTAGTAATTCACTTTTATTGTACCTCACAAAAATATTGGTTCATGCGTATTGGAAATAAAAAATACGCCTGCTCCTCTACTCAAAGGATTGGAGAAGCACTGGTCTCAGTGTTTTAATTTGTGTATCTCTTACGTTATAAAAGTGTGTTCTGAATTTTGTTCCTATTGTGAAGGTTTTTAATTCTAATGTTAAGTATAGCATTTTGAGTGTTCATCCAAGAATTGTGAGTATTAGAGACTATTAGCATTTTTAATCTATCCTGAGATAACTTATTAAATTGACATATACGTGGAACCCGATGCAACATTAATATTTTATACTGAGTTGCCTTTAAATTTTTTTCTCTTTAGGAAATGATAAATAAAGAAGATGGTGAAACTCGTAAGGTAAAAGTACAATTTTCATGGTATGGAACCACAAGTAAAAAGGACAAGAGTGGTGCCTACCTCTTCTTGCCCGATGGGGAAGCCAAAGTAAGTGCTGGTGAGCTGAGTTATTCTAGAAAAATAGCTTGGCCACTGGGTCATATTTCTTTATAACTTCTAGTACCTTAAAAAAAAAAAATAACACCTTTCCCCCCACCCTTCACTTGAAAGGTAGTATATGCAAATTTCGACACACTTTTAAAATACAGAAAACAATAAAATTTATCAGCTATTTCATAAAAGCTCATGGCAGTATTTTGATGTATTATTGTCTTTTATACATACCTCTTTTCCACCATCTGTAAGTTTTGTCTTATTGTATTACATATTTTTCATTGTAACAGTGCTCACAATCTGATGGTATAGGTTTCAAAAAAATTTAATGTACACTGTTGTGTTTGAGAAGTTTTAGTTATAAGATGAATAAATCTGAAGTTCTGATGTTAACTAACTATGGTGATAGCTATATTGTATAATTGAAATTTGTTGAAAGTAGAGCTTCACTGTTCTCACCAAAAAAATAAAAAAATATGTTTATGTATATGTAACAAAAAAAATTTCTATTGTATATGTACATTTTCCACCAATACTTCATTACTGTAACATTGTGGTAATCTTTCCCTGAAGTATTATTTTTATGCAATGCTGATTATTGCCTGAGAATAACTTTCCAGAAGAGTCCTTTTGTGTTAGTGGATGAGACCTTATAAGACCTTTGATAGATACTACTTTTCTCTATGGAAAGAGTGATTGTTCACTTGCATCAGTGTTTTTTGAGAATAGCTTTCGAATACTATACCATTTCATACACTGAGAATTAGCCATTTTAAAAGCTTTGCCTATAATAATAGGTGAAAAATACTTTAATGTTAATATTAAATTTTTATGAATATTAGTGAGATTAAATTTTTTACACATTTATTTACCTTTTATATTTCTTTTGTGAGTTTTCACTTAAGTTCTTTGATCATTTTTCTATTGATATAACTTGTAGATCTGTAAGTGTTCTTCATATATGATAAAATTAATCCTTTTTCATATATAGCATAATTTTCTCAATGTGCTTTTTAATTGGTTAAATTTTATTTTATTTTTCTATTAAAGTACTTATTAATTTTATGTAGTCCTATATTCTTATATTTTAGATTTCCTTTCTTTACTTTTATACTTATAAGGCTTTCTCTACTTCAAGATACAAGTTAAATATTCTCCATATTTTGTTGCCTAGGAACTTACCTCCTGAAAATGTCACTTTTGTTCTACAATTTAGAAAAGCCTGCTAACTGAAATCAAATATAAATTTTAAAGGATTGTGAGGTCATGCTTAAGAATTCTAGTTTTTGTGTTTGATTTAGTTTTTTAAATTAGTGAAGAATTAAGGTATGGTACAGCTTACAGCAGGCATTCCAGGATGTGCAGTGGGCCCATGTTTTCTCATCAGCTTTTGTCATTGAATAGCATTTTGCTTTGACTTTCTTTTACTAAAAAAATAAATATATAAACATGTATACACATACATTTTTGATAGCTCAATTGATGCTTCTTTTCAGATGTAACCCACTAAATTAATAATTATTCAAAGTGTGTATTCACTGGATAGTCATATATCTGTGCTATGAAATATTATGCACGGACCATAGTAACTAATTTATTTAAAATCATTTTATTTTTAAATAACTCGAATGTTAGATAGAAAGATAAAGAAAACGATCATGTGGTTAGAAGATAAAATAAAAGCATATTGGGGAAAGAGGTAGCTGGGTATATCAGAAAAAAAGCAGGGGCCCAGAAATCACTGTTCCAGGTTTCAGCCCCTCCATTACTTTCTAACTATGTGCTCATTAGGTAAAGCATTATATTAATTTCAGAACATTTTTCACTTTTCTGTAGCCAAAGAGGTAAATTTGGAAGAAAATTACATAGTTCTGAAAATCGTATGCTACTTTAGTAGCTCATATTGCAAGCCTAGCTTCTTATACTATTGTTGAACTTTCTAAGGTGTGTAATACTTAAGAAAATATAACTCTATGAATGCTTTAAATTTGTTCACATAAGTTATGTGTATTAGTCTTATATTTTCTTGAATGTAAATTCTAAGTAATAAAAACTAAATCAGTGGGGCTTTTTCAAGTTTATAAGTTTGCTTTATAATCAGCTAGCTCTTTCAAGTAAAAGGGCAGTGTATTTTTAGGGTAGTAAACCTAACTGTGATTAAACTGTGTTTCTGAATCTTGCTTCCTGTTTGTTTCGATGACTCCCTGTGGTCATCTTTGCCACCTGCTTGGCCCTGGAACATTAGGGGGCCATGGTTATAATAAACTTTGCCTGGGAAAATGTCACTGCTGCAGAACAAGCACTTTATCTAATAAGTAACATATGGACAAGAGAGAAGGACTTTAATCAGAAATGTTTATGGCTGGGAGGAATGTTTGTAAATCTAGACCAATCAAGTTGTAACAATTTTATTTTCTATTTTCAGTAATTATTGTATAATGAAAATTAATTTTATAGCAAATGCATATTACACTTTGTAAGGTTTTCACTTAAAATTGCAAATACTAGGTGATATGAATTTGCCATTTTGGAAATTATAATAAATATTTCTTGGAAAAGTTAAAAGCCAAAATATTTTTCTAAAAATGTCATTTTCTTTTCAGCCTTATGTTTATACAACCCAACCCCTTGTCAGAGTACAACGTGGAATGTTTTATTCGGACGTAACTTGTTTTTTTGAACATGTTACCCATAGTGTCCGACTATACAACATACAGGGTAAGAAAACAGAGAAATGCAGTTGTGATATATGTGTAATGGTTCTTGAATCCTCGCTTTCCTTGTGTTGTATTTAATAAATTAGAAGTTGGGTTTTAGAAATGGTCTAAAAGTCATCTTGACATCATACTGTATGAATTAAAATACAATATTTACCCTTTGATAATAAAAAATGGTAAAACATTTAACTCTACCCTACATATACATGTTCTTTTTCTGTATGTCTTCTCTTTCCTACCATCGCATTTGTCTTATTTATGAGCTTAATTTTATTAAGATCTAAAAATAGTGTAGCTTATTTTATTTTATAGAAGGGAAATTATGTCCGCTAAGGCTTTCAATTAGTGGGTCCCTGATACATACACACACACACACACACTGCCTTAAATGTAGAATGTATTGCAATAGCATGCATCATTGGAATTTAACTTTAAAATGATGTTCTAAACTAATTCTCTTTGTTCACTACTCTTCAGCTATTAGAGTATAAAATCAGGCAATTATTTATTACTTTTAGGACAGTGTTAAGCATATTTATTAACTAAGTGATAGAAATAGCCTTTGATCTTTTTAGGAACTTAACTGTGAGCATTAGCATTAATCCTTCCATAGGATCTAGATAGAGTTGTGGTTCCCAAACACTCTCAGAATTATATTATGTGATATCATGTCGATTGATTCTTAATTTAGTGTTTTTATTTTTGTGGCTTGAAAGCAGAAAGCCTCCAAAGTTTGCAGGAAATGACAAATAAGTATAATATGAAGTTGACGTAGCTATGCCTCTACAGATCAGGTTCACTGTACTTGCCTGGATTGAAATCTGAAACGGGCATATTTAACTGTCAAACCCTGAGCATTTTTTCTCAACATGAAGATCACTGATGGGAGATGGAGCTACCAGATCACTAAAATACTTACTTGCAAACAGTATACCCCTCCATGTTTATATTTGAACTTGTCTCTACAAGTCTCCCTTCTGGAAAAAATAACCCCAATTGTGGAAACTTAATATCTTTTCTCAATAGCTCTTGTGACCCACTTCCATCTGTCCTTTTCTTTCATATGTCTTTGCAGGAGGGCCTAGGTGACTTGATCCTGACTCATTGGGGTTTTAATCAGATCACTAATTAAGACCTACAACAGAGATGTGAAGTCTTCAGGTTGGGTGACACTCTAGGTGTTCAAACTACCTGAAAGGGGTTTGATTATACTGTTTCAAAGCAAATGTATGAACAAATACTTGAAAGCTCTTCTATGTTTTAAACTTTGGCCTCATGTAAACCAGTCTGCTGGGTGATTGATCAAAATGCATAGACAGAATAAGGCTTTTCATTTTGGGTACAAAGAAAACTTCAGCTAACTTCCATGGTTTCATAGATTGGCTTCTACTTAATTTTTTTTTTCAATTAACAAAAGTACATATCCTCAGATTTAACTTACTTAACTATCTCTGAATATATGTTAATTTTACATCCTTTAAAATGAACAGATACAGTTATTTGGACAAATATTAACGAGTAGTGTTGTTAGTACCAAATTTATGATCCAGAAAGAAATGGGGGTTGGGATAGAGAGAGTCTATTACTGTTTTATGACTACATACCATAATTGTATTAGTTTACTAAACCAGTTACACACAGAAAATGAGTTAAAATTATGGGTTTTCTCTTTTTATTGAGTGTCAAATTCAGCTTACTTGAAATATTCTTTGAAAAGACTAAAATAATGAAAACCTGACTAAATATTCTTACATTTCTTAATCTCTTTTTTAGTTATTCTTTGGCTCGTCTCTTCCCAAAGTAACTTTTGTCCAAAGTAAGCTTTAGGAGAAAACAAAATCAAACAACCCTTCCAAATTATATAAACTACTAGAGGCCTGGTGCACAAAATTCATATGCAGGAGGAGATGTGTCCCTCAACCCAGCCTGCACCCTCTCCAATCTGGGACCCTTTAGGCCTATTTAGGCCCAAACCCTCTCACAGTCCAGGACTGCTGGCTCCCAATGGCTTGCCTGCCTGCCTGTCTTGCCTGATTGCCCCTAACTGCTTATGCCTGCCAGCCTGACCATCCCCTAACCACTCTCCTGCCAGCCTGATCAATGCCTAACTGCTCCCCTCACAGCCCGATTGCCCCTAACTGCCCTCCACTACCGGCCTCATCACCCCTAGCTGCCCTCCCTTGCCAGCCTGGTCGCCCCTAGCTGCCCTCCCCTGCAGCCTGGGTCCCCTCCAACTGTCCTCCCCTGCAGGCCTGGTTCCTCCCAACTGCCCTCCCCTGTATCGCTCACAACTGATCTCCCCTGCTGGACATCTTGTGGTGGCCATCTTGTATCCACATGGGGGTGCCCATCTTTGACAATATAGGGGCAGCCATCTTGTATGTTGGAGTGATAGTCAATTTGCATATTACTCTTTTATTAGCTAGGACTAGAAGCCCAATGCATGAAATTCGTGCACGGGTAGGGTCCCTAGACCTAGCCAGTGATCAGAGCCCATCTGTGAGGCGACCGGCAGAGAGATAGGGGGCCCTGCTGGTACCTGCCTTGGCTGGCCTGGGGCCTGCAGCTGGGGGCAGCTCCTGCGTTGAGCATCTGCCCACTGGTGGCCAGTGTGCATCATAGTGACCATTGTTCCACCAGTCATTCTGCTGTTCAGTCGATTTGCATATTAGTCTTTTATTATATAGGATATAAGACTCACTTTCTTTAACTATAGGAAGACGAGGGGATCAGTTAGATATAGCCATCAAAGAATTATCACTGATTTTGAAACAATCTGAGATGAGAGGGGCCTGGGTTCAACCCGCCTGCTGATTTTATTTTAGTTTATTTAACGTTAGTTTTTCTATTTATGTTCTCACTGGATGATGTAAATAATAAGAGGCACCATTTAAAGTCTTTTTCTTAACATCACCTAAGTTATATAAAGCGCTGTGTTTTTCTTTTATCATTTAGACATTACATTCAAAAGTTTTCTAGAAATAGTAAATTAGAGGAAATCCACTAGCTTTTAAAGCTCCAACAGATCAGAGTGGTTTTAGAGATTTCTAATGGAATATAATGCTTTGCCTTATGTCAGGTTAAATAATAAGTCTTCTTCACAGAGACCACAGTTTAATGAATAGCCTTTTGGAACTATTTCTTGATTTCTAAAAGTTTATTTAGTTTGTAACAAATAACATTTTTCTAGAGGAAAATATGAGAGAGGTGGGGGTTCATTTTTCTTGTAGTGCAATCGTCTTCCATTAAATTGAAGTTTCAAATATTACCAAATAGGATACTTTAGCTTTTGTTGTTAATCATGGATTGGAAGGTAGAAAATGATACAAGCAGAAGCCCCTGTATCCCCTTGTGTTATATTTGATATTGTACCATCACAAAAAATACATGCCTTGTAGTGACAAAGTGATCAGTTAGTGACATTTGCTAGCTATGGCTTCATTTGTCTTCAGAGCTGTAATTATTAGACTTTGGTGCCCTAGTTTTCTGACATCAGCAGCCACTTTGAAGAATTATGTTGCTATGGGTTACCAATGTGTCATGTACATTTTCAGTGGCACAAAGTTTAGGTTCTAGATTTGTTATAATATGTACTTTTAGGGTTTATCCCCCCCTCCCCCCAGGATTGTGTTTTCTTTTGTAGGAGTGTGTTTGTAAGGGAGTAAGTGAGTCTGTATGTTTCACCCCTTATGAGAAATATCTTAAATAACAGTACTTTTGCCTACTTTCCTCCAACATATTATAAGGGTACTATATGTAATGGATCTTGCTAAAAGAAAGCAAATAGCCTGAAGGTAAAATGTAATGAACTGCCATCAAAAAGTATAGAAGAAAAAACTTTCCTTTAGCTGAAATGACTTGTATTGTATGGGCATATTTAGCAAAAAGAGGTTGCTTAGTTTTTTTTTCTTTCTATTTTTAATATATAACCAAAATGAATTCTAATATTCTCATTTTTTCCCCTGGACTATATTCCATATTTAGTTTGATTTAAGAGTAAAAAGCATTCAGTAAGTTATAGCTAGGCAGGCTTAGGTAATTAAGACATTTTTGGAATATCATGCAATTGACTGCTAGGGATTTTTTTTTCTTTTCTGTTAATTGGAACTTTTAAAAATTGAAATAAGTTTCTATGTGTTGAATCTGATTATTCCCTACAGGTATGAAAGACAAGGTTATTTTAAGGAACTAGAAGCGCTTTTTAGTTACACAAATTCAGAACTCAGAGGTTATCTTGAGGGCTGTTTGACAGCAGCTGTTGCATTGAAGGCACATCCTCTTAGCAAAGAAATAGCATCCCCCACAAATGTGTGCTAACTCAGAAGGGCCCAGGGAAGGGAAACCCCATGGAAGTACAGGATTAATATTTCAAGTTCTGGAGTCAGCCCACCTGCAATTCAATTCCAGTTCTCATTCCATGGGAATGCTTACCAGCTGTATAGTCTGTATAGATTATTAACTAGCCTTGATTTCATTATTCTGACAATAACAAAGTCTACTGCATAGGAGTGTTGGAGGAATAACTGAGTTAACATAGTTTGGTATTCACTAAGTACCATCTTTAAGAGGATGTGTGATCAGATGAGTTAGACAAACAAGTGTTACAAGAGAGTCGTCATTGAGATTTGGGAGAGTTGAGGAAGACTTTTGATAAGGAATTGAATTGTTAAGATGCTAGGTCTTAGAGAAATGTCACTTGAATAGGCAAAAAGGAGGAAGACTATCATGAAGCATGAAGTGGGTTGGTTAGATGAAATTCCCTTGTCCCTATAAGAATTTGAAGAACTCTGTCATTACATATTTTTTAAGTTGACACCTAGTTTTTCTTTTACTTCAGTGTTTTTCAAAATGTCTTTTTCAGTCTTCGCTGGAATTAATTAAGGTGGATGAGAGGTATGCTATTGCTGCCTTTTTTTTTTTTTTTCTTTCCTGCAAATGAGTGAAAGTGTGGTAACATGAGAAGGAAGAACCCATGCCTCCCTGACAGGCCCATTTCAGACAGACCATCTTGTGGGAATTTATGGAAGCCGCACTTCTTGACAAAGTACCTTGGAAAGGACCTTGTTTGAGAGAACAGGAAGTAAGCGAGTTCAGAATGGCTGTGTGAGGACATACTATCCTGATTATTTCAGTATTCTTCTCTCCCTTGTCCTAGGCTAGCCCAAGCCTGGATTGTGGGGAAGGTATAGAAATTTCTGGAGTTGTGAGCTGTTTTATTTACCTCCCAAGAAAAGACTTCAGTTAGACCTGTCTCTTAAATTTAAAGAAATGTAACCAATGCAGATATTTCCTCTAAATCAGAGCTTCCAAAACCCCTGTTGTTTCTTAAAAATCAATGTTTACTAGAAAAAAAACAAAGGTAGCTTCCCAGTTTTGTAGGTATTTCTTAATTATTAGGCCTTCAAGTATGTCATACCTAATTGTTACAACTTTTCACTAAAATTTGGAAAATATGATAAAAATTCTATACCTTTCCTATTATGCACTTATTTTTATCTGATTGTTAGAATTATTGAAATGAAAAGCTTAACATATGTTGACTAGTGTCTAGCTATTGCAAGTAGATCAATAAGTAGTGATGGTTATTTATTTATCCAGGGCTTTATGAATAAAACAAACAGATTCATCATAATTTCCTTAAACTTGAGACTTGGAATGAATTTTGCTAAAATTTGTATTCATGAAAGCAGATGTTGAAATTTTCACTTGTGGAGAAATAATCAATGTGAATATTTACAGACTTGGAAATCAATAGGTACCTCAGAGGATAAATTAGATCTTGTAATGGATAATAAGTTGACTAAATCAACATGGAGAAAAAAGTCATCTAATTGTGGGAATTATTACCATTTTTATTCTTGGTACTTTCAGATATGAGTACAATATTTTAAAATATATTCATGATAATATTTGATTTTTAGAAAAATTTTTATGTTGACCTATTTAATTTATCATTTTTGTGGGAATTGTTATTCAAGTATATGTGCTGAACTAGTAAGTATTAATAAGATAAGTGTCAACTCCCAATTAAGTTAGATAAGTTCACAAAACTGTCACAAAAGCAAATACATGGTGGGGAAAATATTTTTATATTTTTGATTATTTAAATACAAAACAGTATTCTCTCAAAGTTGAAGGGAGGATATTTAAAATTAGAACACCTATTTTTTTTGCTACCTATTCTCCTATTTCTGCTATAAAGTGATGATGGCTCAGTCACCTCTGTTCAGACACAGGTTTGAAGAAAAGGGATTATGAAAACAATTAGATAGATAACAAGATTCCATTTTTCCCAAGAGCCCACATTTCTTTTTTTATCATCACCTAGGGGCATGCTTAGAGAGAGGAAAAGAGAAAAAGAGTGAGAGAGTGACACACACCTTAGAGAGAGGAAAACATCGATCAGCTGCCTCCTGCACATGTCCCATCTGTGGATCAAACCCAAATCCAAGCATGTGCGCTGACCAGGAATTAAACTGGCAACTCTTCAGTGCACAGCATGATGCTCACCCAACTGAGCCACTCTAGCCAGACCCAAGAGTCCACATTTTAAGAACACTTACTAAAAACCTTGTTTTCAATCTTAGTTTTTTCTAAGAACTTATTTTATGTCTTAATGTCAAATTCCTGTTGATCTTTTGTTTGAAGATTTAAACACCTCTCTTACAGTTGTTTCTCATCATTACTTTTCATTTTAATAGATGGGTGTGGGCCACTTGCTGTTATAATTCCATCTTGATCTAATGACTTGTCCCAATTATACTTTTAGTGCCACTAAAACCGTATTTAATTCTTGTTTGGGTATGAGTGAGGTTCTCTTTTGCTCTGTGCCTTCCCCAAACTGCTGCCTCTCGCTGTTATAACCCTTTAAGTGTAGTGAAGATGGAATCTGATTTATCAGATATATTCTTTGGTAAGTGTACTTTGTATTTCAAATTGCTAAAGTAAGGTGATCTGGAGAGGTTGAGAAGGTTGGATCAACTGAGATTCCATAGTTGTGCATTGAATTAGGCTCTTCAGGTAGATTTTATAATAATATGACAGTTAATAGAGTAGATTGTGCAGAGGAAATGACACCTAGGATTCTCCAGAGGCCATCAGTTGCAGCGCAGAGCCCTCACCTCAGACTTTGCATCTGCATTCTTTTCCCCAGTCATTTTCACCCTCATTGATGTATCCTCCACCTCTTCTTTCAAATATAGGGTATGTATCTGAGTTGTCCTCCAGCTTTTCTCTTTGCTAGCAGAAAACTCTTCTTGGTTTCCTTAACACTGCAGCTAAGCAATCAAGTCAGGAAGGTGATGGTCTTTCTTTTCTGTCTGCCCCTTCCTGAGCCACCCAGTAGGAGATGTCTCTATAGGGACCAAGCTCATTTTGAGAGTAACTCAAAGGTCCTGAGGCAGTTGCCCTCTAAAGGATATTCCCTATGATTGGTTGTAGCCTGACCCTGACCCAACCCCTTGTCTACTTAGTTTCATCCCCTCCCTTAGAAAATACTCTTTTAAAAATGCTTCAGAATTTATGTATGCAAATAAAAATAATATATATGTACTAGAGGCCTGGTATATGAAATTCATGCACTGGGGGCTGGAGGTTGTCCCTCAGCCCAGCCTGCACCCTCTCCAATCTGGGATCCCTCAGGGGATGTCCTACTGCCAGTTTAGACCCGATACCACAGCCAGTAGGATATCCCTCTCACAATCCGGGACTGCTGGCTCCCAACAGCTCGCCTGCCAGACAGCCTGATCACCCCCTAACCACTCCCCTGCCAGCCTGATTGATGCCTAACTTCTCCCCTGCCGGCCCAATGGCCCCCAACTGCCCTCCCCTGTCAGCCTGGTCACCCCCAACTACCTTCCCCTGTAGGCCTGGTCCTCCACAACTGCCCTCCCATGTCAGCATCTTGTGGTGGCCATCTTGTGTCTACATGGGGATGGCCATCTTTAACCACATGAGGGTGGCCATCTTGTGTGAGGGCATGAGGCTCAATTTGTATTACCTATTTATTATATAGATAGTCTTGACAAAAATTTCACACATTATAGATCTAAGGTAAAATTTCTCTTGAATCTGTGCCTGGCCTTTGTCCACTGCTCAGGAGAAATAATACCTGTCCTTTCCTTTGTTTTCTCTCTCTCTCTCTCTCTCTCTCTCTCTCTCTCACACACACACACACACACACACACACACACACACACCTGTAAAAAATATAGTTAAACACTCAATTTTGTAGACCTTGATTTAATGGACTTCGAATTTAATGGACAAAATTTTGAGTCTATATATCATATGTGAAAATTAACACTGTTTATTTTAAAATGCTTTTAATCAAGGTTTGCTTATAATTAAATTAACAGGTTATTTTTGTTGTTATTAATTCACTGTTATTTTTAGCAAATTTTAGTGAGTAGGCCATATGTTGGGAAAAAACACTAGTAATTTCGCTGACGTAAATAAATATTACATAAATATTACATAAATATTTATGTAAATAAAAACCTACTTTATTAACACATGATCACACTGCATCTTGAGAGGTAATTGGTTTCTGTTGTTGTGTGGCATGACTTTCTGCAACATTTTTAATGTGTGCCCATCGATGTTCCCACATGCTCTAAGCCTAGCCCTAGCCGTGTGCTCATGGTAACTGGTGAATGCATGCATTTACTAGACCTATTCAGTATAAACTTAAAATTATAGTAATACAGATAAAAAGCTTTTCTGTGAAGTTAAACTTTTCAAACATACTTGATTTTTATTACACAAACATGCCTACATAAGTAAAAACATGTAAACTAATTTGTCAGTTTTTTTAACATAGATATTCGGGAAACCTACTTTATTATATAATGGACTTCAGGCTTAATAGACATGCTCTTGCCTGAAATAGTCTATTATATGGAGGTTTTACTATATCGTGTTTCTGACTGTTTTCATCATAAAGCTTTTCACACTCTATAAGTACTGCATTAGTCTTTTTCATCAGATCTTTCTTGGTCAGGACAGAGCTACCTCATTCTTTTCATTTCCATGTCAGCTAATTTCTGCATGACAAGTGAGTGAGCACCTACCGCATGCACTAAACCTTCTTAAAAACTGAATGCAAAGATGGTGTGTAGTACAGTCTGTGTTTGTGAGAAGCCAGCAGGCTCTATTGGGGAAGAAAAAAGTTGAGGACTCTTTTGGCATCTCTGTTATAGCTATTCACCCATGGACTGATTCTGTTCTTACTTGGCATTGTTTGTATTAATAAGGATAAACAATCTTCATTCTCTCTTGTCTAGGGCATAATGTGAGGCATTAACAGTAAGAGGGAACTTTTCTTTAACCTGGAAATGGCACCTTCCTGTCACCCCCATGGACTACTTTTATAAAGTAGTTACCATTTCCTTTCCCAGGATTGAAGCCCTAGCCATTCATGCCCAGGTAGAACCACTTTGCTTAAAATACCTTTTGCCTCCACATTTTGCAAAGACCCAGAGGCCATTGGAACCACTGGGTCTGTACCCCTGCTTCCCAGGAAGTTCTCCCCTCGGTCCTCTGAGCTGCTTTTGGAATGGCATGGTATGTACTCTTTAGGTAATTCTGGACACAATAAGAAAAGTTGGCAACCCTCTCCCTCACACATTTTAAAATAATAATAATAATAAATTACCTTTGAAAACTCAGGGGTACCTCTGTGCCTTCATTACTATGACAGATTTTATTTGGTTTATTCATATACATATAATAAGTTTGATCTTATTTTAAAAGTCCGTTCGGCCATAGAATTTAAATTAATGTCTTTGCTATATTTTGAATGGATATAGATGCTCCTTTTAAAGGAGCTTGAAGGACTTGTTGCCACAACAGGATCTGAGCATAATATTGAGCTTGAGAAAGATTATTTTCTCAACAGAAATAATTTATTATTGCTAGAGGTGATGTGAAATTATTAATATTTTTTCTGAAGTGTGTTTTCTGTATTTTTTTTCCCAGAGAAACATGACTTGAAATTAATGACACTCTTCTTTGTTAAGTCTTTATTTCATTTTTTGTATTCTGTTGGTCCCTGAGAGAATATCCAGTCTAGAGAGGAGAGCACATAAAACAGTGCTAAAAGCCCTACAAATGTGCCCAGTATATGGAGTTTTTTACTTGTCACCTTCTGTTTCCCCAATACTACATGAGTACTATCCTCCCTGATGTTGCATTTTATGTTTAGATCATTTTTGGTTCATTTATAGAAACTTGCCTACTAATTTCAATATACAATTCATTTGGTTTTTGAACAATATTATGGCTAATCTAAGCATACTGAAATGAAATTTGCTTTTACAGTAATACATTTCCGAGTTCAAGGAAGATACTGTTAGTCTATCATAACTGTATGTGGTTTTATTTAACTTCCCAATAGTAGTGGAGATATATTTGGGTCAACTGTCTTGGGAGTTTCTTCTAGTAATTCTCAGAAGGAAATACATATGTATATTTAACTGGCAGAGGTTAGTGGTTCAGACTGTGTCCATAAAGCAGGAGAAAAAGGCACTCATTACCCCCACTCATTTATACCATACTCCTAATAGCTTTATGATCATGGTTAGGAACTGAAGTTAGCGCTCACTGAGATTATTGACTTGGAAGAGCAGCATCTACCAAAAAAGAACTTTAGTGAGCATTCTGAAAATCCTTAGCTTGTTTAGGATTTTCACCACATTATTTATGCTTTATAATTTCCAGTTTATTTTCACATAAATCTATAATTCCTAAAACAGTTGCATTTTTTCCTTTTCCACAAATCTCACAGATTCAAAGTTTTTTTTTGTTGTTGTTGTTTTGTTTTTTTTGTTCACTATTCTCTGTCACCTTCTATAAGCTCTGGGGATTCTTCTTGGCTCCTAGAAAAAGTCTTGCTTACTCCCTTCTTCTCCTCCCCATTTTTTCTTACATAGCCCTCTTTGTCTAATGAATACTTGCTATCAGCAGAGTGGCAGATTGTGTGAGGAGTAGGGAAAAGCAGATAATGACAACTGCAGGCAAGTAAGTGTCTTGGAATCTCAAAAAACTTCAGGTGTATGAAATAAGATAGGATCAGTCTTTCTTCTTTTAATCACTTTCCTTCTTTGAAGATCCTGTAATATCTTACACACACACTTAGTTCTGTATTAAGAGTGTTGTGTTTCTTCATAACTCCTCCATGCATCTCTGAAATAGACCCAAGGCTTCACTGAGGACTTGACAAGCAGTTAGGGCAGCATGATATAAATTAGTAAACACTTTAGGCTTAATAAAAAGAAAGTCTGACACATCTGGGACTTTTTCAAGCTGTCCTCTGCTTTGTATAATGAAGGGCACAATGAATCACTCAAAAACAAAGGGTCCTAAGATACCAAACTCAATTAAAATTGCTTTAACTTCTGGGGAGTTCTCCAGAAAGTAGTAATATGGAAATATCAGTTTTAGCTATAAATCATGTCTCTTTTCCTTGATATGATCATGGGCACTAACACACTGTCTCTTGAACCAACAGAGTATAAATTTCAGAGCTCATAATTTTCAGTATGTGAAGAGAGAATGGTGAAGAAGTAGGCTGGAATGACTCTATTGGGGAACAGTGGTACAGCTAAGGGGTGGACTGGCCTGGAATGAGCTGACCTTTTCTCATTTAATGTCCTCGTTTCCCTCTAGCACTCATTGGAGAATAATTTGCATGTTATATTTCATCTGCATTTATCTCTGCCAACCTCTTCATCTTTCTGTTAAGTTGTATGTGCCCCTGAATGAATGTTATCTACAATACGATAATTAAAAAAAAAAGAAATGGTGAATTGTGACACTGTTTAGCATATGAGTGTTGGTAAAGATAGGATATAAAAAACAGGAAAATATATGCAGCTTTGGAAGGTGTTCTGGAGAGTATATTTAAAAATAGTGGGCAATAAATTTATTTCTATTATGTATATTCTTTTAAATTTAGGGATAGAAGGACAGTCTGTGGAAGTTTCCAATATTGTGGACATCCGAACAGAATATAACCATGAGATTGCAATGAGAATTTCTTCTAACATAAACAGCCAAAATAGATTTTATACGGACCTAAATGGATACCAGGTAATTTTGCTTTAAAATGTCTATGTAATGATTATGTGCGTGCATAACTTGTATATATGGTAATGACCAGTTAATTTTGCATCCTTTCAAAAATAGGCTTAAGGTCACAATTTATTTTTGAAATAAAACATTTTTAACAGATACTTATAGGTTCTTCATTAACTAGATTTCCAAAATTTCGACAACTAACTGACATTTTGTAAATCATCTATTTGTAAGAATTTATTTTTTTCAAAGGAAGATTTGGTTACAATTATGCATGTTCAATAACATGGTGCCAAAGTATATATGAATTTATCTAATATAAAGGAAACATCATTAGGGATTGATGGATTACATTTTTTTTCTCATAAGAAATTGGCCTATGCATATTTAGCTTAAAATGTATATATATATATATATATATATATATATATATATATATATATATATATATATAAATGTATAACCTAATAAGAAAGTTTTCTTTTAGGAAGACTTGTCCCTTCTCTTTATTGGAGTGGAGGGTATGTACCTTAATACACATACATATGTGCACACAGACATATGAATACAAACATATCTACTTAGAAATGTGAGTAGATATGTATTTAATAAAAAAATTTTTGAAACAGTAATGCAAAAATTGATTCATAACATTTTCCAGATTGTCAGTTCTCTAATTTAATAAAACTCTTGATTATTACCTAAATCTCTGTACTCAGAGTTAATGGGTGTGACATATATCTTTGAAATAATACTATTAAAAATATTAGCATGTTTTTGAGATATTAACATTTTAGAAATTCCTGACTATGAATAGAAATAATTCCACAACAAATGCTTTTATTTTGTCTGATTTTCAATTCAAATGAGTGGAGAGAATTGTGATAATTTTCTCTTTTATGATTTCGTACAAAAGTTAAATTTAAACTTTTTCCAAAGCATGAAAATTGCAACATACATTTTGAATTAACATGTTAATTTTACTACAGCTGTTTGGTTTTCAAATGATGCCCCTACTTTATGGTGATTCATTTTCTTCATATACAAAAGAATGGCTTTTCTTAAAATTTTCAGAAGCAATTATTTGTATGTGTGGGTATATACATGAATGAAAAAAACTTAGTAAAAATGGATTAAAATGTTCTTTTTAAAGATTGAGCATTCCATTTGGGAACATATCATTTTAAAGTCTATAACCTCAATATTTCTGCTTTTTAAAAAAAGCTCTTTTTAACCTTTGGAAAGACTGATACTTGGGCAAGACTAGAAATCTAGATCTACAGCTGGGAAGTGAGGGTAACAGCCATACAGTTGTGAGTTTTAAGTGCCTTTTTATTAAAAGTATATGAGTTAGCCTGGCCAGTGTGGCTCAGTGATTGAGCATCTATCTATGAACCAGGAGGTCATGATTCGATTCCCAATTGGGACACATGGCTGCCTGGTTGTGGGCTCCGTTCCCAGTTGGGGTGTGCAGGAGGTAGCAGATCAGAGATTCTCTCCTGTCATTGCTGTTTCTCACTCTCCCTCTCTTTTCCTCTCTGAAATCAATAAAAGTATATATCTTTTTTTAAAAGTATATGAGTTATTTGGAATGGAAGATCAGGACTGGAAAGGAAAAATGGAGAATTCTTTTGAGCTAGCTTTTTATTTTACCTTTTTGTAATTGTTTCTCTGCTAGTTTATGAATTTCTTAAGACTGTGATAAAAATTATCCCAAGCTGGATGGCTTAAAACAATAGGAATTATTCCCTCACAGTTTGGGACACTAGTGTTAAATCAAGATGTCAGCAGGGCCACCTTCCTCCATATGCTCTAGGGCAGTGTTTCCCAAAGTGTGGTACTCGTACCCCCAGGGATATTGTTAAGAGTTTGGTGGGGGTACGCATTGCACCGGAGTTTGGTGGGGATATACACTGCACTGTGCTTAGCTGCGCCTAATTCTATGTTCTCATGAGTCAAGTCAAGACCGTCTTGTGAGGCGTGAGATGGTCTGGTGTGCAAATAAATGTTATTTATAATATAACTTTTATTTATATTTTATTATGAATAATTTTATTTTTTGTTTATTATTATTTTGTGTATGTACCAAAAAAATAAAAAATAAATATATTTTGATTGTTATTAAAATACATCCATTTTTTTTTGACGAGGAGTACTCAGTGTTACAAAAATTATAGAAGGGGTACACATATGTCAAATGTTTGGGAAACACTGATCTAGGGAAATAGCCTTCGTGGCCTTTTCTAGCTTCTGGTAAGTTCAGGCCACCCTTGGTACACTTTGCCTTGTAAACACATCACTTCAATCTGTGTCTTCACCTGTCACATGCTATCTCCTTGTGTTTCTATACATGTCCTTCTGTGTCCTGATTTTCCTCTCTTTATAAGAATATTAATGGATTAGAACCTACCCTAATACAGTGCAACTTGATTATATCATCAAGGAACCTATTTCAAAATAAAATCACATCATGGGTGAACATGAATTTGTGAAGGCACTATTCAATACAACCAGTAAACTGAAAGATACATTGCAGAGTTCTGGAGATTAAAGGTTTTATCTGTGAAATTCCCAGCACTGTGCCTGGCATTAATGGGTTCTCATTACATGTTAACTTATTTGCTTTAGTTTCATGTCAAATTTTTATAAGTTTAAAAAAAGAGATGACATTTTATGTGGTGTGAATAAGTTTTCCCATAACAGAGTCTCTGTTTGATGTCTCCTCCTGATGTTTGAGTGAGTCTCCTTGCCCCAGACTGGCTTAGTGCACTGCCATTCTCTCTCAGAAACTAATGTTGGAGTTGTATTTCACTCATTCAGATACTAGACCAAGAAAAATTAGAATTTGGAACTATCTACATTGAAACTAAACAATAAGAGTATGCATTGAATAGTTTATAACCATAAATATGCATTTGATTATTATAATGTAATGTGTTAGAGGATTTGATGAGGAGGTCTGGGATACTTATTAAAACTGATTTTAGAAGAATTACGAGATATTTCTTGAAAGGGGATAAAGAGCTATTATGCTTAGCATTCATTACCAAAGCAGTATGTTAGATTTAGATAAAAAAATGAATACTTAATACCCTTATAATTTGTATGCAAATATTGGAGAGTTAGAAGACTTTTGTTAAGGATATTTATCCTGAATTTAAATAGGAATGCCTATTTTAAAAATCTGGACAAGTTCTAAGTCTCTTAAAAATAGTTTTCTGAAATCCTTGTGAATTTTTTTAATATTGTTTTGAAGAATTTTTCAAGTTTTAAATTAGCTCTAACCTTGAACAAGAAAGGAAGCTGTTCCTTTTTCTCTTTGAAGAAAAATCATCTATAGTCAATGCTAATTTTTAAAAGTTCCTATGTAAATATCACTCAATTAAAAAATAATAATTGTATGGTCTTATAGATTCAACCTAGAATGACAATGAACAAGTTGCCTCTTCAAGCAAATGTGTATCCAATGACCACAATGGCTTATATCCAGGATACCCAGCACCGCTTGACCCTGCTATCTGCTCAGTCTTTAGGTGTATCAAGTTTGGAAAATGGTATGTATTGGTTAGATTCTTTTTTTGCTCTTGTAAGTTTCAGTTCCAAGTGTATGACTTTTTTGCCAATCACATGTAATAATTATCATCTCCACTTACCAGGTTTCTCTGGAGAATTAGACTATTCATTTTAGGTTTTGTGGGAATAACATAAAATGATGGATTTCCTCAATCTTAGTGAAGAACAAGGATCTAAACTTCTGTGAAACTGATTGTTTTTCAAGATAATTTACCTCACCTGATAGCCCATTCTTTGCGGAATGGGTGTTGTGATTAAATGGATGCAGAAACTCCAACTGTAGATAACTTAGTTCCAAAGCTGGAAGGTTACAGTTCAAATTTAGGTTCTCTGAATCACATTCTTTTGCACCACCACCCAAAAAAGGGAAGGGAGTAGAGTTGATACAGATAGGGGGATATAGAGGTAACAGACATGACTTTAATGATTCCAAAGAAAAGAATGAGGTGGAGAAAGAAAACAGTATTAGATACTGATTAATTTTTGAAAAGTTTCTATTGAGACGCTTTTGTCTTTTATGATACATATTTTTTATTATAATTTATAGGTCATCAGTTGCTCTTCCTTCATTACATGCAAAGAGTTGCTAAGTGTCTTACAGAGCTAAGGAAATAAATGAGTTCAGATGCCTGGTGTATTCTTTGACACTTTTTATATTAGGCATTACATACATTCTGTACTTCCACATACACACACAAAATACTGCTTCTCATTTTTCTTGTCACCTGTACTAGACAAAATCATGTGATCATCCCATAAAGACGACATGAAATTATAAAAATAATAAATGCCTCACGTCAGAGCAACCTGGAGCAACCCCATGTGCAGTCAGGCGGCCACTGCGTAGTGCTAGTACATTGTCTCCATGGGGAAAAGGGCCCAGTGTTGCCAAATGCTTCAGTTTTTAAAGAGCCCAGAAATCTGGAATTTTATGTGAAAACTAGAAGCCAGGTGCATAGATAGGGTGCCTAGGCCTGGCCATTGATCAGATCCCCCTCCTCCTCCTTTCCTCCCCACCCTCCTCCCACCTTCCTGCCTCCTTCCCTTGCTCCCTCAGTGCCCTGCTGCCACTGCTGGTTGGCAATTGTGTTTCACATCACAATTGGTGGTCAGCGCACATCATAGTGAGCAATCGAACTCCTGGTCTCCCAGTCAAATTCCTGAGGAGAAACTTGGCACATTAGCCTTTTATATATGTAGCTGCCCAATCTATAAATGTTGACTTAATTTTTCCAGTATCAGAGCATAAGACATCTTTGTGCCAGATGTGACTCTGACCCACCCATTTTTAAACCTGCCTTAAGTTCACAAAGGTGGGCTCTAAACAGGATCAGTCATTAGGACTCAAGCAATCATGAGCCATGAGTCTTCTCTCACTTCCCTCCTCTGCCCCTGCCATAGATACCCTACTGCTTGAATAGCTACAGACACGAAAACAATTTAGATTAGTGTCACTTATTATATGGACTAACATTTCCCTGCAGAAAGTAGAGTTGGTAATTGCCAAGAGATTGATATACTGATTTGGGTATGAAGTGATCAAAGTATAATTGTCCTCATAGGCATGGAGCCAATTAGTTGCAGTGTCTGAAGAAAGGTTCTAGACTAGACAGTTGTCTTCTAAAATATGAAGGAGTGACAACCAAATGTTTGGTCAATTTATCTACTGGATGCCCAAACTAAGAAAGGAAGGAAGAAAAGAAGAAAGGAAGGGAAGAAGGAAGGAAGAAAGGAAGTTGGTTTGACTCTAAGAGTAATAGTTATTAAAATATTTTATGTATATTCAGCTCTTTTGTGCTAAATAATTATTTAATAAGTAACAGATGTGAATGAATGGATGAATAAACTTTAGGAATTTTTTTTTTGTATAATCTCAAATATATAATATGACTGGATTTCTTTCTTTGTATTTAGCTTTTATACTCATAACCTAACCATTAGCTTACAATTTAAATTCGAGGAGATGTGAAATTATTTTACAGCAAATGAAGGAACCACTGTGACCCCTCTTGGAGCTAGAGGGGATAGGAAAGTGGTGAAGCTGCTAAAATAATCTCGGAGGGATGAGGGTTCATGGTAGGAGTTACCAAATCCCAGGGCTTCTTCAGGGATCAACACATATCAAGTAACCTAAATATTTCAAGTCTTAGTTAGATCCTTCCCATCTGTATTTGTTTTATTACTCCCTGTGTGCTGTGCATTTTGAAATGAGCCCCATAAACATTTTTAAATTCCAGATGGTGACACCAAAAATTTTGAAGGCCTAATTTACTCTTTAATTTTTGAATTTTAGATTAATACTTATTTAAAGTTTTAATTTTTATCTGCTTTTAAATTTCTTATTAGATTTTACTTGATATCAGTGAATAAAAATAGAAATATAATCATGTTTTTATACTGGCTACCATAAGCCATTATTGAGAAAAAGTTGTATAGATTTATCTCCTTGACTAAAGGAGAAACTTGAATCAAGACTGTGCCTAAACGTCATTGTTCCTCATTAGATATTTGTATTAAATAACCCTGGCCAATTTTTTTTTTTTTTTCCTGTAGGTCAGATTGAAGTTATCATGGATCGGAGACTCATGCAAGATGATAATCGTGGGCTTGAGCAAGGTGTCCATGACAACAAGATCACAGCTAATTTATTTCGAATACTACTAGAAAAAAGAACTATTGTGAATATGGTAGGAAAAAAAAATATTATTCACAATTTGAAATTGTGACTTTCTACTTTTTTATTTTTTACAATTTTCAATATAGTGATATGTTTTAAAATAGATTTAGCCTATATTCACAAGAAAGAGAATTTCAGTTTTATACACATACACACGTATTTACCTTCCTTTCTTCGTAGGCCAGTGCCTCTGTTTGTCCTTGGAACTTGGTTTAATCTCCCTCCTGGAGATCCTGTTACTAGGTATTCTCCCTCCTTACCTTCTCTTGCCCCTCGAAGGAAATTCTTCCTGTTTGCTTTAAAAAACACTCTTTATTTTCTCCCATTAAAACTTAAAACAGAAAACAACTGTCACTCAGATTCTCATTTCCAAATCTCATTTCCTATCTCCCCTACCATCTTGAGTCAGAGTTTATAAGATAGGATTATTTTATCACTTCTCACAATTTATTTGTGGCATTAGCCTCCATCATACACTCTTGCCAATGTCACTAGATACAGCAGAGTATATCTAGATGATGCACTAAATCAGTGGTCGGCAAACCACGGTTCACGAGCCACATGCAGCTCTTTGGCCACTTGAGGGTGGCTCTTCCACACAATACCATGTGTGGGTGCCCACGTACAGTGCAATTGAAACCTTGTGGCCCATGTGCAGAAGACGGTTTAGACCTGGGTGAATCTAATTTGAAGAAGTGGCGTTAGAACACTGAAGAGGCCAAAGAGCTGCATGTGGCTCGCGAGCAGCGGTTTGCCAACCACTGCACTAGATGATGCAGTTCGCTTACTTCACCTTTCAGCAGCATTGGATACTGACCATTGTCACTTCTTAAAACACTGTCCTCCCAGGGCTTCCATGGCACAAGATCAGTAGATTTGTTTCCTTCCTCTGGGGTACTTCTTTCTCTATAGCTCTTATAGTTCTTTAGTTCTCAAGAGCTAATCAGAGCTCTCAAGGCTTGGCCCCAGGCCTCCCTTTCCTTTTTATTTATTTTTATAATATATTTTATTGATTTTTTTTTTACAGAGAGAAAGGGAATGGGATGGAGAGTTAGAAACATCAATGAGAGAGAAACATCTATCTGCTGCCTCCTTCACACCACCTACTGGGGATATGCCCCCAACCAAGGTACATGCCCTTGACTGGAATCGAACCCAGGCCCCTTCAGTCCACTGAGCCAACCAAACCAGTTAGGGCCTTTCTTTCCTTTTTATGTTCTCCCTTTACAACCTCTCCTACTCCCCTGGTTTGGTGACCACCCCTGGCAGATGGAACCCACAAATATATATTCCATCTGTCTAGTTGTTTTCTGTTATTTATTTCTACATTTCTAATAGCACCTGAAACTCAACATATCGAAAATCACTCTCATGATCTCCCTTCTCAAACCTGACCCTTCTCAATGTTCCCTCTCTTGGTGATGAGCACCACCTTCCATCCAGTGCCAGCCACCTAGGAGTCATCTCAGATATTTATCCCTCACTAGCCCTTTCTCACAACAGTGATCACCAGTGTGTGGCTATCTCATTGCCTAAATATTTCAAATCTATAAACTTGTTTACTTCAACCACCTTAATCTCAACTAACATGGATTTCCTTGATCTAGCCTGTGCATCCACGCTGCTCTCCTTTCTGCTGTCTTTTCTTAATCCAGGAAGCATAGTGTTTTTGTCTGTTTTTAGATTTTTTTCTAAACCAAAGCTAAAACTCATGAGCACAAACAGCAGTGTGGTGGCTGCTAGAGGGAAGGAGGTTTGGGGAGAAGGGTCCTAATATATGGTGATGGAAGAAGATCTGACTTTGGATGGGGGGCACATGGTGCAATATGCAGATCTTATGACATAGAAACCCACACCTGGAACCTATATGATAATGTTGACCAATGTCACCCCAGTAAATTTAATTTAAAAAACAAAACAAAAGCTAACATCATTGCCCCACTGCTGAAGCCCTCTGATGTCTTTTCATTGCATTAAAGCCAAGACCTTACCAAGACCTACAGAGCCCCTCATGTATGGAGCCTGCCTAACCCCCCTCCTCATTTAGCATGACTCTCGATATTTCTGCTCTGGGCCCACTGGTTTCCTTTCAGTCCTAATTACTTTCCATGCACCCTACCCCACAGCATCTTGTATGTGTTTTTCATCTTCTTTGCCCAGGGGATTCTTAGTTCTATTTCAGATCAGAGCTCATCTTGTCAACTGCTTCTGCTTGGGAAGGTCCAATCCCCTTCTATGCTCCCTCAGATCTGGACATGACTCCTTCATGTGTGTATGTCATTGTTAGATTGTTGTCTTTTCTTTTGGACATTATACTCCCTGAAAGTAGAGGCTATGTCTATCTCTTCTTCTAGGCTAGGGGTGGGCAAACTTTTTGACTCGAGGGCCACAATGGGTTCTTAAACTAGACCAGAGGGCCGGAACAAAAGCAACCTGACCATGCTGGCACTCTCATCTTGGGCTGCTGGTGAAGGAGTGGAGGAGAGAGCAAGAACCCTCTGCTCTTGCAGCTCCGCTGGATGGATAGAACAACCGAAGGGGCAGGATCCGGCCCGTGGGCCGTAGTTTGCCCACAGCTGTTCTAGGCTGTTCCTAGCAGAGGAAGCACCCAGTATATGTTGAATGAATGAGTGATCTGTGATAGCACACTGTGCCACTGTGTTTATCTCAGTTACTGCTTACCGTGTTTCCCTGAAAATAAAACATCCTCCGAAAATAAGACCTACTTCATGGAAAAAATAATGCATCCCCTGAAAATAAGACCTAGCGCATCTTTGGAAGCAAAAATTAATATAAGACACTGTCTTATTTTTGGGGAAACAGGGTACTTCCTGTCACTATATACATGCTCTACTCCCCCTACTAGATTACAGAAGCTTGTCTACTTCATTTTCATGTGTCTCATAGGGCCTCTGCCTTAGGTAAGCATTCTATCAGTAAAACCCTAGTCCACTGAATGAAATATCAACATCTAATTAAAGCAAAGAATTCTTCCAATATCTAGAATTTTTCAGGAAAAAGATTTTAATATCTATTTTAGTTGTCAAGATTAATCCCAGTTCTTGGAACTCAAGGTTTAAATCAATTAACTGACAATAGCTTAATTTTAAGACTAAAACTGCATAGGAAATATGTTGGAGTACTGACAGCTATTGTCTTTTCCTCCTGAAAATGTTACTGGCTTTTATGATTTTTCTTTCAATATAGAAACTAATTTGCAAAACTGTTAACTAAGGCAATAAGAATTTTCATGTCAGACCTATAAAGCTTTCACTTAGAAGTTAAATAATTTGTTTATTCCCATTCAGAACTCTTTAGAGACTAATTGATTTAAATTTGATTCAATGTTTTTTAATCCTATGTTGGTTAAATTTTTCTTTTGCTCGGTTGTAAGTTCTCAGGCTTAAATCAATAGATTCTTTTAAATAAAAATGAACTAGAGAAAAGAAAATACATTTTAATTTCTAGTGAGATTGATTAAAAAGACATTTGATTAAAAAATGTTGCATATACATAAATTTTCTAAAAAATGTTATTATTTTCTCAGGTCTTAAATTCTAAAAAGTTGATGGTAGAAACTGAGGTGAGGAGACAGTATGGGCAGGAAGGCATTTTAATGGGAAGTCTGATCCTGTTGGAGCCTCAATGGAATAATTCCACAGAGAGGTAGTGAGAATAAGGACTGGAACAGTCCTCTCTGCAGAACCCTGGCAAACAGGACTCACTTCTATTTAGTCATCCAGGGTTACTCCAATGGTAATGATACTCAATGGTCAACAGAAGTGAAACATGGGAATTGTCTCTTTGGCACTGACCATGTCTGATTGTTTATTTGACCCTTACTCCCACCATGGTCCTGCTGGCAACTGATATAGTAAAGGGGGCATTGAGCTGGACTTAGAAGTACTGAAGGTGTTAAAGGGTTACAGTTGTATTATTTTGCCTCTGGATATCAATTTTTTGCATGTAAGGAAAGGGAGTTACGAGAGATCAGATGAAAAACTCAAATACTTACAGGGCTCAGGAGAGTGATGGCATGAGAGAGGTTGGTCAAGTTTAAGGGCAAGGGCTTAAGTTAGGTAGCCAGCAGATCTGTGGGGAACATGACACATAGCCCACCAGGAAGCCATAACTCGGCTCTAATTGATTGTTTTCATGTGGGAACCTGAAGCCCAGTATGACTTGAAGTTCCTGTGTTTGAGGTTAAAAAAACAGTTAATAGTTTTGGGTTTTTGTTACTATTGTTTTTGACTATTTTAATGTGAAATCTCCTGGATTTTTTTCTATTATTGAGAGTTGCCTCAGAAATAAACAACTTTTTAATACCATGCTGACTTCCCAAAACATTTCTATAGGCAAATTAGACCCCACAAACTACCAACCTTCAGCTCTGCTCTATGATACTTATCTCTAAATCTTTAAATTCCATATATTTTCATTCTCTTTCCCTCTGTCTTTTTATTCCCCCCCCCCTAATATTTTTATTTGCATTGCATTTGCTTATTAAATTAACAAATGATGTTCAACAAACATTATGAAGTTCTCATTGTCAGGTCATACTGAATAATCAAAGGTGACTAAAAAATAATCTCTCGCTATCATATATAATTTAGCAAGTTTGGATGTAAGTAGAATGGAAATGTTTGGTGTTTAGGGATCAGGTAACATGAGTAGGCTTAATGAAAGGCACTGAGGAGCCTGACAAGAAGTTTGGCTTAGGAAATAAGAGCTAGAACCCAGTGGAGATGATCTCAACTTGGTGTGGTATGGATCAGAATGTGCTAAAAACTATTTTAATTTCATACATGTTGCAAGGAGAAAACTAGACTTGTATAGTCTGAAACCTTCCAACCAACAAGAAAACAAATCTATATATATAAAACCCTAATTTGCAAATAGACTGAATGGCCGAACAACTGGTCACTATGACGTGCGCTGACCACCAGAGGGTATGCACAGAACATGGCTTGTGTTGGCAGTGGTGGAATGGTGGAGCAGGTGAGCGGGGGGGGGGGGGGGGGAGGTGCCAGACCAAGGTAGGGTGCTGGTCACTGTCATTGGGGCAAGGCTCTAGTGATTACTGAAAACTCTTTGCTCCCACATGCTGCAGTCCCACCTGGCTATCTCACCCGCTGCCAGTCCCAATCGCTCAGTGCTGTAATCAAATGCGAGTGGAAGCTGCTGAGTCCAATAGCCCTTGAGGGCTTCCCCACCTCCCCCTGCTCCTGAGGGGCAATTGGGGCAGCAGCCACTGCTCACACCCTCTGAAGGCACTGGCTCCAATTGCTCCATGTGTTGGAGTGGCAGCAGAAAAGGTGGAATTGCTGGCAGACTGGACCAGGGGCCATGGTGGGAGTGGTAGGGAGGGGGTGCAGAGGATGGGCCAAGACCCGCCCCTATGCCTACTGCAGTCTCACAGCCCACAGGTCCTTTCAAGGTGCACAAATTTGTACACCTAGTAATGTTTATAATAGTGCATTAGTTACTACATACAGGGATGAGGAATTTATTTATAGCACAAACACTTGAACATGTTTTATAAACCTAGGTTTTATTCTAAGCATTACTATGAAAAGATTGCCTGTCTAGGAAATGATTCCAAATAATGGTAGTTCAACAGTTAAATATCTTTGTGAGCCCCCTGACGTTGTGAATATGTTATAAGAGTGTGTGGATGGTGGAGCCTTCTCTGAGAAGGACCCACCCAACTGGCTTCCTTCCATCTGTCATTGTCCATGGTGCTCTTCCCTCACTTCTCTAAACTCTCCTGCCTTATCTTGCTTAGGACTATAAATGGTACATTCTTGAATTTTCAGAGTACTTAAGTTCATGACTTGTTTCTTTGACAAGACTTTTCATGAACATATTCTTGAGTCTGAATCCTGGTTGTTGTTTTTTTTGTTGTTGTTGTTTTTTTGTAATCCAAAACTAGTTTACAAGGTGAGGCTTATACTTTTGGTTCCAGATGGCATTCTGTTTCTTCTATGAAGTCGTAAAGGTGTCTGTGTAGGTGGCAGCTCTCCACACAGGTCCACAGAGCGTGTGGGACTGACTAGATGAGATTCACCTGGAAAGGGATGGCATTACGCTTCATCTTTCCAGGCCCCAACCCTGCCTGGGGATCTATGCTTTCTAAAAGCTCCCTAAGCCATTCCTGTGTATGATCAATTTGAGGGGGAAACACTGAGGGTTAGGTGAACTGATTTGGTGTTAATGTGCACACCAAAGGGAAAGTAAATATGCACATTACTGTGTGTACAGATAATCCATCAAGAAGTCCCGCATCTTCTCACCATGGTGTCCAGGATTTTTCAAAGTGCATAAAACAAAGTGAGAGAGCTTTTTCTGAATGTTTCTTGACCTAAAATGAACTTAATGCCTCCTGAATCTGATAAGGCAGGTGTTTTCCTTTCTGTCAGAATCTTTTATCTCTATTACTCAAAGGTGATTTTGTCAACAATCCTGACCTACATTGTGGAGTTCTTTGATCTTGGACCACATTTAAAGTGTCTTATTGAAAATGTTCCTTCTCTGTTCATATTATTTTACAAGCTGCATTAAATTTCAGTATTGTTGGAGAATAATATTTTATATGCTTTGTTTAATCTTTCCTTAAAAAGTGTGGAATGGATACATTTTTTATAACTCTTTCAGACCTCATATTTTTTGTCAGTATCTTAATATTGTGTGTCTCTCTTGCTGCCTTTAAAAATCTTTTCTTCTTTCTCCCTGGTCTAAATTGTAAGGACATCTACAGTTTGCTACAGACAGGATGCTTGTCATTCTCCACTAACACCCTCTGTTCAATGCTAATCTGACATTCTGAATTTTAAGCTCTGTATCTTCTATAAATCCTATCTTTTCACACAGATAAGTAGCCAAGCCTTTCATTTGAAAAAGGGTTGTAACATCAGAATATATCAGTGAAATAGCCATTTTAGAAATAAGATAACAAATTTAAATTTACCTCCAATGTCACTGGTAAACAAAAGACCTTTCTGCATAAATTTTCTCTTTTTAGTGTGTTTCTGTCTGCTTTTACACCTTATGCATCATTGGTGATGGTTCTGCTTAGTCATTGATTTAATTGTGTGTCATCTACCATATGTATGGCTCCAATCCTGGCAGACTTATGTAATGTTAGAACATGCTGAAATGATTGTCAATAAATCTATACTATAGCAAAGACCAAAGCATTTTTAAATTATACTGAATAATTATAATCATATAAATGTATGATGTGTTACATTACATATGTAACTGTTCCAATTTTGGGAATAGAGTCAAGCAATTGACAGTGACTTATCCAATTTAAAAAAAACATGCTCTAGATATGCCACTTGTGTTATTTAAAAACCTTATTTATTTTGCAAGTTTTTAAGTCCTATCATTGGGTGACATTTGTGAAACATAGCTTTGTATCAACACGTGACTTTTGATCTAGGTAAGTGTACAAGTGAAATCATGAGAATATGATGAGTAAAACTCAGGGGAAAGAGATAACATTTGATGACATGTAAGATTTATGAGCATCCCAGTTCATTTACTTTAAGAGTTTCGTGGTAGGTTGGGAAAGAGTTTCTGTAAAATGTTATACCTAAATGTTCGTGGAAAATGTTTTCAGGGCTTTTAGTATTAAAGCAACAGAAAAAAAATATTTTTAACATATGAGTTAAGTGGACAGTTCATTTTCTTATATTGCTTAGAACTGAACTTGGTAATCTGCTATGCATTTTCGGTAACTATTATTAATAAAATCAAAGTATTTATGTATTTTTGTATTTTCTATTTAAATCCTATCAGATAATTCAGTTAACAACTTGAAAACTGCAAAAATGTAACTCTTAAGAATATTTTTGTTTTTTCTTGATAGGAAGAAGAAAAGAAGGCAGTCAGTTATCCTTCCCTTCTTAGCCACATAACTTCTTCTTTCCTGAATCACCCTGTCTTTACAATGACAGAGAAGACCCCCATGCCCAACCTTCAGCTGCTAGGTGAATTTTCCCCGCTACTGTCATCTCTGCCTTGTGACATTCATCTAGTTAATCTGAGGACAATACAATCAAAGGTAAGTCCCAAAATCTTACATAAGGCATAATATTTGTAATACACCTGATATTAGGGGATGAGAAGAAGAAAAAATACTCTAAGTTTTACTGTGCTTAAAGAAATGATTAAGAGGGCTTCACCTTTAGGCAAAATTATTATACCTTTCATTTGGGTATTGTTCTATAACGTCAATTTCAACCAGTGTACCTAAAGAATTTTTAAAACATGCAATATCTAACTATTTACTGACCTCTTGTCTCTTAGATTGTCAAAAAATTGACCATAATCAACACAGTAGTCATCCAGTGTGAAAAAATCAAAATTACGCCTATTTTTTTTGTCAGATTGGCAAAAATACATTTTGCTCTGCTGCAGAATTTTAGTAATTTGTTTATGTGTTCCATGAGATAAAAAGGGCTAACAATTCCTGTTCTCTAATTTGAAGCATACTGCAATACTAATTTATTCCATTCTCAGAAAAGTTCTTTGTGGTGAGTAGGACAAAGAATAACATCTTTTTCTTCTTTTTACGGATAGGAAGCTAAAGCTGTCTTTAAAAATATATATATATATATATATATATATATATATATATATATATATATATATAATTGATATTTTACAGAGAGATAGAGAGCTAGAAACGTCGATGAGAGAGAAACATCGGCCAGCTGCCTCTTGCACACCCCCCACTGGGGATGTGCCCGCAACCAATGTACATGCCCCCGACCGGAATCGAACCCAGGATCTTTCAGTCCGCAGACCAATGCTCTACCACTGAGCCAAACCAGTTTCAGCTAAAGCTGTCTTGATGTCACATAATTTGTAGGTGGAAGAACCAAGCTTTAAGATCAGCTGTCCTGCATTTTTCCATTCATTTATCATTGTTAGCCAGTGTTTCTGGAGAGATAGAGAAGTAAAGAGCATAGTGTTTGATTAATTCTGTTTCATAGGCTTTTTACCTTTTGTGTCTTTTTCCTGAAAATCATTGCAACCCAAACCTTTGCATTGAGAAACCAACTATTTAGGAGAAATAGAGAAATAAAATGAGAAATTGCATTTGAAAAGAATAAAGCTTAGACATTTGACATCAGTTTTATGTTTTGTGGCGCTAGGCTGATATTGTGAATTGACATATACTTAGCTGAAAATAGTAATGGCCTGAATATGAAAAGAAGAGAATGTTCATGTTTGAAGACAACTTAAGAGGCGGAAAATGTTTAGTTTCAGAACAAACCACTAAAACCAAATATAGTAAGGACAGTTATGGCTTTTAAAATTGTATGTTCAAGATAAAGAACTTATGCCTGACTATATAGGAAAATTCATATAGTTTGTAATAATGAATACGAGTGGATGCATGTGTCTGCTTGCCACAGGCTGTTTAATCCCTGAGTGAACTTGTATATTTAACTTCATGCCTGCCTGGTGCCAGTTACTGCTAAAGGAAAAAGGGATGTTGTCATGATCAAAAAAGACAAAATCCCCTGCCAACTGGACTTTAGATTCTAATAGGAGAAGAAAAAAATAATTAAAGAAGAAAAAATAAAAGTGACATATGTTAGATTGCAATAAATTTTATGGAGGGGAAAAATCAAGGAATGACAAGTGTAAGAAGGTGATGCAATTTTGAGTAGGGGTGGTTGGAGAGAGTCTTGCAGAAATGGTGATAATGAGAAAAAAATATGGCAATCAGAGAATAAGAGACTGCAGATTTTGGGGGGAAAGTGGTCCAGCCAGAGTTAAGAGCAAGAATGAAGGCTTGAAAACCAACGATGTGATCATAATGGAGGCTCCATTAGAGCTGTGCTTTACTTTGATCCCTTACTGTCTCCTCTTGCCTGGAACAATACCTGCACATAGTAGGGGCTCAGTGACAATTTGTTGAATGAGCGAATCTTGTATTTCTAGGATTCTGCTATAGTTTTTGTGGGTCTACTTTTTAACTAATAGAACACACTAATAGAACACACTACCTCGCTTCCCTGAGGTAGCCAGTTATTATTTCATGAGCTAAAGGACCAAAATAATAGAGAGGAGGGCCCCTTGTTGCCCACTCTGAGCATAGATGGTAGAGGACCATGGCAGCCTGAAGGATCCCTGGACTTCCAGGGCTCATAGTGGCTACTTTTTCTTACTACGAGATGACCCATTCCCAAAGTCTTTTGAAAGTGATTGTTGTTTGGAAGCAGCTCCAGCTGACAAGAGTGAGTGGATTACCCTCTACAGTTCAAAGCTGGCCCTTGTTTTCCAGATAACCTCGTTTTAGTGATCACCTGCTCCTTTCATTCTTCCTGCTGCTGGCTACCTTCTTGTCATACAAATCTAATCACTTCCCAAATGAAAACCTCATTACCTACCAAACTGGTTCAGTCCTTGAGCCTCAGGCCTTCTAAGGTCTGACCTCCACTCACTAGCCACCTGGCTCCCCATTGTTCTTCCTTCCTTTGGACAAGTGTGCCACCTTCACTATGGCTGGCTGAGTGACTGCTTACCTAGCTACCACTTGTGAAATGAGGCTGCTATCAGATATGCCTGTTTCAGGTCTGTTGTGAGAAACAAATGAAATAATGCTGTGAAAGCCTTTGAAAACAGAAGTGCTTTGTGAACATATACAATGTTATCCTGATGATGCCTCAGGATATGCCAACTCAGGTGCAAACTAGAGTTTTAGCAGAGGGAATAGAAAGCAATTTAACAATGTAGATATTTAACCAGAAAAATAAAGACCAAAATATTAATGCCTAATGATAACTACTATGCTGGTACATAATCAGGGCTAAATACTTGGGGCTATTTTGCATTATCATATTGATCCTTGCCAGTTTTTATATTAACTTTTGACTCTTAGCACAAATTTCTAATATTTGGTTAAGCTCTCTAGCAACCCAAAGGAATTGATTGGTCCATTCTCACTTTTTAAAGACTTGTTCTCACCAAAACCGGTTTGGCTCAGTGGATAGAGCGTCGATCTGCGATCTGCGGACTGAAAGGTCTCAGGTTCGATTCCGGTCAAGGGCATGTACCTTGATTGCGGGCACATTCCAAGTAGGGGGTGTGCAGGAGGCAGCTGGTCAATGTTTCTCTCTCATTGACGTTTCTAGCTCTCTATTCCCTCTCCCTTCCTCTCTGTGGAAAATCAATAAAAATAGATATATTAAAAAAAAAAAAAGTCTTGTTCTCTGTCCCCTACCACTGTTTCCCAAACTTCTCTCATGACGAGAATCACCTGGTGGAACTTCTCTCATGACGAGAATCACCTGGTGGAGTTGTTAAAATACAGATTCCTGAATCCCAACTAAGAAGTGCTAAACTAGAATTTTGGGGAACATATAGGTAAAATTGTCTACTTAACTAGGGTAAAATTGTCTACTTAACAAGGCAGTAGTTAAGTAGACAATTTTACTTATATGTTCCCCAAAATTCTAGTTTAGCACTTCTTAGTTGGGATTCAGGAATCTGTATTTTAACAACTCCACCAGGTGATTCTCATCATGAGAGAAGTTTGGAACCACTGAATTAATAGGAAGATAATCATTGAAGAAAGCTGATGGTAGGTATTGACTTAAAGAAAGCTTGGTACTTAAAATATGTCAAGGGTAATTCCATGGTTATACTAAAAGAAAAACACAAATGACTTAATAAATTCAGAAACTTGACCTCAACATTTGGGACTGTGTTCCTGTTTCTGTGTGCTGTCAGCTCCAAACATATAATAGTGAGTTGTTCATTTGAAGATTACAGTGTATTTTTCCTACTGAAATACAAATACAGTTAACCCTTAAACAACACAGGGGTAGGGGCACCAACCTTGACCCATCCAGTGGAAAATCAGCCTTTCAAATATACAGATTCACAACTGTCAGTAATAATGTGGGTATGAATGTGTAAGTAGGTTGGATTGAGTGGCTCAGTTGAACAAAATCTGGGTATAAGCAGATCCATGCAGTCCATAGTCACATTGTTGAAGGATCAGCTTACAGGTTGGGTTCCAAGCAAGACCAGAACTCTAAAGGCTTGTGTCTGAGTAAGCATTTTCTTTACCACCACCTCATAGTATTTCCATGATAAATCCATCTGAGGACCACCTTGGATCAGTAAGGGCATGTCTCTGTTCCTGCCTTCTCTCCATCAGAAAGGTCATAAGGACATACCTGCTTCCTCATTGCTTTGGCCACTGTCTCAAGGTTCTTTAGTTCTACGCTTCAGTTGGTTTCCCTTACTCCTCATGAAAAAGAAAGTTATGGGCTCCAGCAACAGTCAAAGAGGTGTGGGGGCCGGAGGTGTGCTAACCCATCGAGGTGGTTCAGTTCCTATTACCAATCCTCAGAGTCGCTGTGTCCAGATCACACTAGGGAAATTTTAGAAACAGAGACTTTTATAAATTTGTACTACAAAATTAGGATGGGGTAGAGATCCTAGGACTTAGTAATTCTTTAAAACTCTCAGATTTGGAAACTAAAGGCCAGAGAGATTAAATGATTGGTTAAATGATTCAAATAAAACTACCTCCTCAGTAAGTGTTAGAATCCAGACATATCCCCTGTCTGAATCCAAATGCTAGATATTGCCACAGAGGTAGTATTTGACTTTTTAGTTACTATAGCTTTTCCTCCACATTATTGGTAATTGGTTTTTTGTTTTATATAAGCCTGTCTTGCTTTTCTAAGTTATATACATGTTCCTAGCCCAGCCATGGGCAAACTGGCCCATGGGCTGGATCCGGCCCGTTCGGCTGTTCTATCCGGCCCGCAGAGCTGAGAGAGCAGAGGGTTCTCTTGCTCTCCCCTCCGCTCCTTCACCAGCAGCCCAAGATGAGAGTGCCAGCATGGTCAGGTTGCTTTTGTTCCGGCCATGCAGTCCAGTTTAAGAACCCATTGTGGCCCTCAAGTCAAAAAGTTTGCCCACCCCTGTCCTAGCCTGTTTTAGCCACTGTCTAGGAACTTAACTGTTAGGTCCTAGCCTATTCCAGCCACTGTCTAGGAACTTAACTGTTAGTCTTCTCATCCTGTAGGTCTTACCTCGAACTCTCTTCTCTTTGTCATCCCCCTTTCTTGCACTATTAGGAGCTTCAAATATTAAAGTTTCTGTACAAGTTTGAAAATTGGGTAACAGGAGCGCCACTCAAGTACACTGAACAGGAAAGCCCTGTCTTACCTCGAACTCTCTTCTCTTTGTCATCCCCTTTTCTTGCACTATTAGGAGCTTCAAATATTAAAGTTTCTGTACAAGTTTGAAAATTGGGTAACAGGAGCGCCACTCAAGTACACTGAACAGGAAAGCCCTGTCATCAGGAAAGAGTAATGATTAAGGGAGAAAGAGGTCTTGGGCGAGAATATGCTGGAGGGATCATCATGGGAGAGAACATGGGTCAGGGTTCTGTAGGCTAGAATTATAGGTGCTGACATCCCAGGGTCAAGAAATGACTGAGCTGTTGAGCTAGGCTTCACAGAGTCAGTCTGCCATGAACAATATGTGATTCCACTGTTATTTTTCCAGATTATTCCCACTGCCTCCATGTTTAACTATATTTTTTTTATTTATACACACACACACACACACACACACACACACATACTGTCATATGCATGTGTACTTTGTTATCTGTGGAATTTCTTTTGATTTGTGCTTAATTGTTTCTTGCAAATAGTTAACCATTCATTTCAACATCAACACCACCTATTTAATAAGATTTTCTCTCCTAACTTATTTACACTACCCCTTTCTTATATAAGAGCCAGTTGTAAGTTCTTACTTTATTATTTTGCCTTTCTTATAAGCATTGATTGGTGCTTTATTGATCTCCCTAGCTTTTGGAAAGGTGAAAATTGTAGGGGAAAATTCTCTTTGTTGTACATATCTAAGAACTGCCATTCACCTTCCCCTTTCTGTCATGTTATCTTGTTCATCAAAACAGGATAACTGTTATTGGACAGTTTAATAAGTACCCTGGAAAATGAATTTCTACTAGTTATTTCCTGTCTCAGGACATATAACACAGTGTACAGTTTTCTAACCTTTCCAGCTGTCAGGATGCACTGAAATTTGAGTGCTGTTGAGCATTTTCAAAGTATGTGAGCAGGTTGGATAAACTTTTTCACCAGGTGTTTAGGTATCCCCTAATCTATGAATACCTTATACATCCTGTGAGGAGGATGGGGTCAAGTTCCTCCTGGAGAATAGGTCAAATTTATAGGCCCTCTCATCCTCAGAAAAAAAGTGTACACATATATTTACTATGGTTTCCAGGAATTTACTGATTTGTGAACCTCACATTTATATATATAAAAGCCTAAGCAATCAAAAGACTGGTGGACCAGTCTCTGTCCACAGGACCACATTTATTAGGATGTGAGCACCAATTCACAGCTAGAGTAGAGGCAAGAGAATGAAGCTGTTAGAAGCACAGACTTTGGAGTCACCATCTGGGTGACATAGAGCAAGTCATTTCATTCTCTGTGTCTCAGTTTTCTCATTCATAGTGTGGCAGTATAGAACCCACCTTAGAAACGTTCTGAGGATTAAATGAGTTAATGTTTGTAGAGCATTTAGAGCAGCAACAGGCACAAGGAAGCACCAAATGTTTGACAAATGAAAGTTCTTAATTGTGATAGTTATGAGCAGCTTTTACATTGTTACTAATAATGAAGTGAAAATGCTGGAATATTTTTTTATAAATTAGAGAAAAACTGAAGTTTATCACCAAAGTAAATTTTGATGCTATTTTACTTGTATTCCTTGTACATTTTATTTAATAATTCCTCAGATTCTTCAAAACAACATACCTAACCTTGTCTCTATCCCAAGCATTATGCTGAGTATTAACTTGAATGTTATTTAGCTCTCACAGCACTGTGAAGGTAGCAGTATTGTACTTAATCTTATAGGGGAGGAAACTGACTGACCTGGAGATGGTAGGTAACTTTTTGAGGTCACACCATCCATCAGTAGTTGGTGGTGCTGTGAGGCATGTCTCTGCATCTCTGATTCCAGTTCCCTACTCAGAACCTTATCCTGCCTTGTGCATGGAGCCAGACAGAGAGTGATAATATGGAATACATTGGGGAGTACACTGACTTATTTCTCTTGTTTACTGAGTAACAATGGAACACCCACCAACTATATATGGGTAAAGATCATGAAGGTCCAATGTAGAGTCATTAGAGATAATTACTATTAAATATAGAGAGGATGCATTGTGATCAGGGATATTCCTGTACATTTAAATCTTAATGCAAACTTGTTTACCACCTCAACTACTTCAAAGGTTGTAAGATGAAATAATCCATGAAAAGCTTTCTGCCGTCTGACACAGCAGCAGTTCCTGTTATTGTCACTGAGGTTGGCCCTTAGTTCTTGGAATTTCAGAGGTTAAATGATATATGCACAGTCATAACTGATTCATGTTGGAACCAACACTTGCCTCTGGTCCAGCTTTCTCTAAGCCTGATGGCTTCATTCTGAAAGCAGACCTACACCCAAACTTCACCCCATTGCTGGAGAAGCTCACAAGCCCCACTTAGTCTAGGAGCCTCCTGTTGGTTTATCCCTGAATAAGTTCTGTAATGTATTTCCCCCTGTGTAACTCAATCATCCAAGCCTTCCAGGATGGATTCAGCTGCAGTTGTGATCAGAACTGTTTTATGAAGACCTTTAGTTTGCAGCTCACCCAACACAGTTCATGGCGCTGTTTCAAAAATTAGTGAATTTTCTTCCTCTTCCTTTTCTCTTCTTTTCCGAGGTCTAGATATTACTTAAATGTTAATGAATGTAAAAATGGGTCTTTTAAAATCTGTTTTCTCTCCTGGTGCACACATTGTGACTACATGATATTTTTAATGGGTTAACCCACACTGTGACTCCTTGAAGGAGGAAGACATGCGTGAGCTCCCTTTTATTGGAGATGAGGAACTGATGTGATTACTCCAAGGTTTCATTCACATTGTTATGTGACAGAGTTCTCTTAGTTATTCTCCTGCAGCTTTTACATTTATTATAAATGATGTGTTTTCATGCTATTTTGAGACTGTGTGAAATTTATAGAAATTTTATTAGAAATCTTTATCTTGTGATTTGAACTTTCTATATGTATTATATGGTCCTCCTGCAATGACTCAGAATTCCTTAAGTGACTTTTTTCTCTCCTTCAAACAAAATCTTAGCAGTACCACTGCAAAATACCAGTGTGAAATGTCATAAAACAGGTTATTCTAGCCAAGAATCTGAGGTGAGGACAGCTTTAAATTGTTCAGGCACATTAAAATCAAATCAGTGGTGGGAATGCTGGCAGCTAGTTAGAAAATATGTCTCTATAGCATATTAAAAACCTTATACCCTAGTGAGGATGATCAAGAACTTGAGCATATGTGTATCTGTGGCCACAGAAGGAAAAAAAAAGGATCATTTTCATCACAGTGTCAGAGGTAGGCAGCCACAACTCTATTTGAATCACTGCACATTTCTTCATTTTTCAAAGGAATTTAATTCATTTTATTATCATGAATACATTTCCACTTAGGAAAACATAAAATTTATTAAGATAAGTGTAATTTAAAATATTCAAAGACCTGAACCACTTATGGCATTATTATTTAAATGGATGCAAGACATTTTACTTCAGGGATATTGCGGGTTTGGTTGCAGGCCACCACAGTAAAGTGAATATCACAATAAAGAAAATCACATGACATTTTTGGTTTCCCAGTGCATACAAAAATTATGCTTACACTATACTGTAGTCTATTAAATGTGCAGTAGCTTGTGTCTAAAAAAATTCACAAAGCTGAATTAGAAAAATACTTTTCACTGAAAACTGCTAACCAATATCTGCACCTTCAGCGAGTCATAATCTTTCTGTTGGTGGAAGATCTTGCCCTAGTGACATCAAAGATCATAGATCACCACAAGAAAAAAGTTTGAAATATTGTGAGGATTAAAAAAATGTAACAGACACGAAGTGAGCAAAGGCTGTCGGGAAAATGACATCAATAGACTTGCTCAACTCAGGGTAGCCACAAACCTTCAATTTGTTAAACACAATATCTGTGAAGCAAAAGTAAAAGCAAAACCCAATAAAATGAGGTGTGTCTGTAACTGACTTGCCATGTTTTGTATTTCTCCTTTTGCCTGCATAGAAAGAATAGCTTCTGTAACGTGAATTTAAGTGATACAGCATCCTAATGTGGTTGGCCTAGCAAGTGATAACTAATTCAAGTGTCTCTTATATAAAAATAATGAACCAATACATTAAAGATTTAAAATATTTTAATGCAATTAATATTCAGAAATAAAGCCTGTTTCAGTTTTAAGATGGAGTTTATATCATCATTCAGTGACCAGATGACTAAATTCAGGTACACATTAACATTTTTATCAAGAACTTTATTCAGCTGATGTATATGTTAAAAATAAATAAAAGTGAAGTGCTTTAAGAAAAACTAATAAAACAGCATATAATAAGTGTACAAAAGGAACAAAGTCTTCAAGGACTGTGAGGAAACCAAGGCCTGAGATGACTTAATAAGGAACCAAGAACATAATACCACCTGACTCCTTGGGGGAGGCGGACAGGCTCAGTGCATGTGGAACCCAAGGGGAAATGCACTTGCCTTGCTTCACTGCTACATAAAATGAGCCTTTGTGGTTGGGGATGCTAACAAAAAGGCGACGAAGTGTGCAGCAGTGACAGTGTTTGTTTTAATATCACGGTGACATGTTGGCACTCTGCTCCTTTGCAGGTGGACGGCAAGCATTCCGATGAGGCGGCCTTGATCCTCCACAGGAAGGGCTTTGATTGCCGCTTCTCCAGCAGAGACACGGGGCTGCTTTGTTCCACTACCCAGGGAAAGGTGAGCTGAAAGGTTTTTGTTTGTCAAGTCAGTGTGCTTTCAAATCCTTTCTGCAATAATCCTGACAATAAGATAATGTTCCATTGCTTCTTCATTGATTTGTTACCCTCAGCTACAAATTAGCTCAAATCTCCACATCTTAAGAAAGCATTTTCTCAACTTTTCAGTTTCTTCTTGGCAACATCAAAATACACAGTCAGAACATGTGTATATTTGAATGTTCACATTGATTCTTAGGCTCTCCATTTTTACCTAAAAAACATCTTTAGATTACCTCACCACCATATTTTCTGTTTTCTTGGGTATACCCATGCATGACCTAGTTCAGTGTTTCCCAAACTTCTCTCATGATGAGAATCACCTGGTGGAGTTGTTAAAATGCAGATTTCCTTAATCCCAACTAAGAAGTGCTAAACTAGAATTTTGGGGAACATATAGGTAAAATTGTATACTTAACTAGTGCTATATGTTCCCCAAAGTTCTAGTTTAGCGCTTCTTAGTTGGGATTCAGGAATCTGTATTTTAACAACTCCACCAGGTGATTCTCGTCATGAGAGAAGTTTGGGAAACACTGATCTAGTTCAGCGGTCACCAACCAGTGATCCCTGGACCACTGGTGGTCCTTGAGACTGAAAGGTTGGCAACCACTGATCTAGTTAAGGGATGGTAAACCCAAGTCCTGTGGTGGCCGACACAAGTTTTATAATAACTTAAGTGAATTTTTGGAGTAATAGGAAAGCAAGGAAAAAAGAGAGTGTAGCCAGTATGAGAATTCAGCCACTGCCCCCAAGGCAACTATCCTGAGCTCTTATCAGTTGTTTCCCCATGGAAACATGCTGGTCTAGATCTTCTAATGAAGCCAAATTGTCATGCAAGTCCCCACTGTAAAGGCCAAACATCCTCAGGCTGACCACTGCTGGACTTTTTTTTATTTCTCTTCAAGTTGGTTTTGCTCACAATTCCATCAAGCCTCTCCCTGGAAGAAAGCAAAACTTCAGTCTTCTGCTTGTTTATCTGAGCGGGTTGTAACTCTGAGGTATTTACAGTTGGGATGGTCCTAGAGCACAGACAGGTCTGCCCCACCCAGCACTTCAGCCAAACCAGCTCTTCTCCAAAACCTCACATATACCCTGAAGCACTGACTCAACAGATTTGGTCCTAAACCTTACAAATTAGCATGTACATAATGAGAGGAAAGATGGGATAGGGGACCTAAATCTATGCAGATGAGCTTCTTCATCCATTTCGTTTACCTCACCCTTTATGGTGTTGATACTAAGAAAGCACTGATAACTTTATTTCTCTTTATTATATTTTTACCTCTACCTACATCATTGTTGATAGGAGTATGCTTGGTTGTGAGCATTTGTATTCTAACATTAAGGCTATGAGTTGTTTTTAAAAAAAAATATATATATATATATATATTATTAATTTTTTATAGAGAGGAAAGGAGAGGGATAGAAAATTAGAAACATTGATGAAAGGAAACATTGATCAGCTGCCTCCTGCACCCCCCCACTGGGGATGTGCCTGCAACCAAGGTACATGCCCTTGACTGGATCGAACCTGGGGACCCATGAGTCTGCAGGCCAACGCTCCATCTACTGAGCCAAACCACTTAGGGCAAGGCTTTGAGTCTGGTGGGAGCTGTATTCATGCAACCTCTCCACCTTGACATGAGCCCTCCTTGTGGCAGGTCTGTCTCCTATCTCAGCTCTATTGGAACAGGAAAAAATGGTTGAGAACCACTTGTGTTAAGGTGTTTTTAAAGCTTCTTGGCCCATAGATATCCCTGATTTTTATTGAAAAGGGCCCCTCACATGGTAAGTTTTCAGGCTAATAAAGGAGTACATCCCAGGTTGACCTCTCCTGGTTCCTACTTTCCTGTGTTTCTCCCAGGGATGGTCTGTATGGTCAAGCCTGCAGACGTATATTTAATCTCCCTCCCTTCCTCATTATTGTACTTAAAGGGAACTTCAAACATATTGTTTTAGCCTGGCCTGGTGTGGCTCAGTGGTTGAGCACTGACCCATGAATCAAGAGGTCACTGGTTCAATTCCTGGTCAGGGCACATGTCTGGATTTCAGTCTCGGTCCCTAGTGAGGGATGTGCAGGAGGCAGCCGATAAATGATTCTCATCAATGATGTTTCTATCCCTCTTCCCCTTCCTCTCACTCTGAAATAAATAAACTCTTTTACTCAGTCTCATACTATTTTTCACTGATTATAGAGCTGTGTTGGTAATATTTCTTCAAAGTTGATCTTTGCACCTTTTATCATTTATTTAAATATGCACCTTTTATCATTTACTTTTTAGATCTTGATACAGAAACTTTTTAATAAGTTTACTGTTGCAAATCTCGTACCTTCATCATTATCCTTGATGCATTCACCTTCAGATGTCCGAAATATAAGTGAGATCAACTTGAGGCCCATGGAAATCAGCACATTTCGAATCCAGTTGAGGTGAATCTGGCTTTCAAATTTGGACTGTGAAGCATTGGCTTATATACATTTCTTAATTTAACGTGCAATAAGAAGCACATTATTTAAGCTTCTGGCTACTGTGAGAACATGAATTGTGTGTTTTGTTTTAACCATTACGTAAGGGGGGGGGAAAAAGCCATGCTACAACCAGTTTGGTTTTTGTTTTGTTTTTTATATTTCTTTCATCAACTACTACCATCTGTATGAATTGATGCAACAAAGAAATGTCTGAAGACAACCTCTTACCAGATTGTATCTCAGGTTAAATGCTAACTAATTATATCTGTGTTGGGGGTTGTAAAGAGATTGTTATGAGTCTTTATGTTGCCGGTCCTTTGATAATTTTACAAAAAAGCCCACTCTTATCAAAATGGAATAAGAAGCTAGTGGGTAATAGCTAATGGCCAAAATGGTTGTAAACATTCATATACATTAGAAAATGTTCTTGTGTTGAAATATGTGGAAAAGTGCAATCCATCAACCCTTATGGTATATGTAGTTGATTTTCACACCTTTTTCTAATGTACCACTTAACCCTTCCCTGCCTATCCTTTGTAAAGTATTTCCAGAAATATCCGATTTTAAATCATTCAGTAGTAGAAAAAGAGACATATTTTCATTACTTGACAATGTGGGATAGGTGCAATTTATTACATTGTCACTAAAATAGAAGAAGCAATTCCATAGGTACCATAACCTATTTTAGGTACCACAAGGTGTCTTTTTACACAGCTCATTTGAATACAGATGTTCTGAGAAGGGGTTTTCTATTTTAAAAATATCATATCAAAATAAATGTGCCTTATTTTTGTATAAGTCTTGTTAAATCTTTTAGTGTTCATATTACCATTTAGGGAAGGGGGGAGGTTGGGGCAGGAGAGAGCGTGGGTACTTTCTATGACACATAAATTGTAAAGTTTTTGCCTGACAATGCTGGCCACATTCTGATCTGTTTCATTAAATTTGTGGAGATATTACTCTAAACATTTTGACTATTTGAATGTACTGAAATCTCAGAAAACAAAACAAGGGGAAAATATAGTTAATTAAAATATGCTGCTGCCAAGGAGACTGCAACTTGAAGCAAGATTCTGTAATGTGCAAGTCCACACCCTGTTTCCACTTCATAGGAGTTAACCACATTGAAGAGAGAATGCTTTAAAATAGACCTCGTTTGGAAACCCAATTAATATGTAGCTCGCCATGACTTATTGTATTTAGAATATGTCTGTTCACTGAATTCCACACTTTGGTATGTGTGTGCTAACCTCCAAGTGAAGTTCTGAGCCCATAGGCTACTACAATATTTTTTATAAAATTTATTTGATATCATTGTTAAGTTGACATTAAAATAAAAGCAACATTTAGACTATTCAGTTTTGAGTATGTTCATTTCTAAAGGTTCTCTTTGTGTTAACAAATAGATTGTCTGACCTTAAAACTTCCATTTACCTCCTGTTATTCCAACATCTTTTTAGAGAAATTAAAATCTAATTTCTGTTTCACCAGGTAGTCTAATTATAATCTGGATTTCTCATCAAGATAGAGCTCCTAAGATTATTGTTATGTTAAATTCATAGGTTTCTTTCGCCTTTAATAATTAAGGAAACAGTACTGGTGGTGATAAAGATATTAAAAGGGAGTAGTTTTCATGCAATAAACATGTACTGTAAGTTTCCTTCCTGGTTTGGGAGGGATTAGACAACTAAAAATGAAACAAAAACTTCCCTTTTGTGGAGGTCTACAGACCTTAGAATTGTCAGAAGTAAGTTCCAGGAATAAGATCAATATTTTCATTGCATATTAAATGTAAAATCTTCCTATGGGAGTTCACTGGGTTCTGTGGTTAATCAGTCTGGGAATTCTGACCAGTTGATGCAATAACAGTGGTTTTACCACTTCTGGTTGTTTAAGGATGGTATATCCATGTCAGTTTGGTCTTATTCAGTGTGTATTGCCACTAATTGTTCACAGGTAAAGCAGAAATTTTATTTAATGAGAAAGTTATCAGGGAAATGAAGAGGGGATGCTTTTGCTTTGAGCTGTGATCAAGAAAATTTCATCAGTGTTTCCAGCACATACTAAATACTGTACACTTCAGTTGTAATTTTGGTGGCATATTTGTGTGCCTAGATTTTATTACAGTTATAACATGTTCAGTTGATCAAGTAGTTCATTACTTTCCTATCTTTTTTTTTTTGAAATTTTAATTTGGGACTTGAACTGCAGTGTTTGAGAACTCAGCATCCTTGTTTTCTACAAATGCTGGCTAAAATAAAATACTGTAAAGTGTGTTGTAAAACATAGTAATTACCTTCCATGTCTTTGTTGTACTTGTGCCGAAATGTTTTCACATCCTTTTGTCTGGAAGGAAATATTTGCTTTCATTTTATGTTGCTTACCTTGGAATCAATAGGTTTTGATATTTTCTCTTGGAAGATTTTATATCTTTTTGGGAACATGTAATATAAGATCTCTAATAAAAGATAAATCTTATCACGCACATGGCCCTCTAGAGTGTTCTTAAATCTTATTTTGTACCCAAAATATATTAAGACATTTTGAGTGGTAGGGTGGAATAGTGAGGGCCTTTGTGAATTAATTGCTCCTTCTTTAGCCCAGTTCTAATTAGAAAAGATAGTTTTCAAGGGCAAGTGGCAAATGGGATGGAGGTGGACTTCACATCCCATCTGCCCCTGGGTGAGGGATCACCTTTGGGATTAGAATCTAGGAACCTTTTGAACAACGTGGTGCCCATGGGTCCTAAGTCAATGAGGAGGAGCAGATTGTGGTAAGATTCCATGTACTCCAGGACAAAGGTGAAGAGGAGAGTAACCCAGGACATGAAGCTGAGAGGGTCCATGTGAGCTGATCCACAAGGTGAGGTGGGTTGGAAGACTGGGATTTGGAGGCGCTCTGCCAGCCCGCTGGCTCTGACCAGAATGCAGCACACACCTAGTGGCTTTGGGGGAGCTCCTTCAGAGCCAGGAGATGGGGGAGAGTGCAGGATAACTATTCAAGAAGTAGTACGTATGGATAAGCCAGGCAAATGATACATGGCATGCTAACTAGGAACTTTCAACTTGTTTTGAGTGACATAGTATAGAGATAAATCAATTTGTATATGCCAAATTGTAAAAACCTTGAAAATATTAATACAACTTGCATCAACAATGAAAATCACCTTCAGATCCATAATACTTGATTACTAACATGTCAAAATAATTTGAATGTTAAAACTGTTAAAGAAAAAATTTAATATAATATGCCTAACCTGTGGTAAGAAACCAGCTATGGGGTTTGTGAGACTTATTAAAGGGGAGGCTGGGAGGGGCATGGAGGAAAATCGTGCAAGGCCCTGCTGCTACCATAATCAGAGCACAGAAGCCTAAAGAGGATATAACTGATGAGATACCTTCGGCATACGCTGGCTTTCACAGACACAAATAGGAAATTTATGGTCCCCAGCAACAAATGTTCAAGGGTAGCTAGAGAGCACTTCAGATACAGCTGTAGCCAAGTCTGAGATGATGTCATGTAGGCCCTGTCTTGCTCTCTTGGTTTTGCTTTTCCTCTGAGCTATTCTCATTCTCAAAGACTGCATATTTGATGGCAGGATGACCACCAGCGACCTATATTTGCATCCAGCCAGCTTAGTAACCTCAGTGGGAAAAGCACCTTTATCTAATTTTTCAGAAAATGTCTTGGGATTGATGTCTCTGGCTGTCATCTGGCTTATGCTAATTGACTGGGTAAGGGTAGAGTTGGGTTCAACTAAACCACGTGGACAAAATGAGTGATAAATAGCCCTCCCCTCATACCACCTCCCCCAATAGAAAAGGGATTCAACAACCAGAGAAAAGGGAATTAAATACTAAGATACTTTGGATGCTAGGCAGACAAAATACAGTAGAAATACATTGCAGAGAAAACTAAATGTGCAGATTTAAAGAAAGCAAGCATACCCAGTTTGTTTCAGGAAAGGTTTTACAGAAGAGGACTTGAAATAGCTCTAAGAAGATGCATTTGATTTTCACAGTATGGACAATATGTGTGCTCCCTGTAAAAAGACCAGGAAACCTTACATCCCCATAATGGCAAGGTTCTTCATACATGAGCTGTCCAAGATGGTAGCCACCAGCCACAGATGGCTCTTGAACATTTGAAATGTGGTTTGTGCCACTAGGGGATTATCTTATTCTAGTTTAATTAACTTTAAATAGCAACATGTGGCTGCAGCATTAGTACTGATCTGGAGCACACAGTATGTATAAGATACTAACTGGTAGGAAATACAACTAAAAATGTATGTTAAAAGCACATTGTGTTGGAATCTTGCTAGTTGGGGTGGTCCTCATGCCAGAAGCATGGGAATTACCTGGAAACTTGTTAGGAAGGCAGAACCTCAGCCCCACCCCAGACAGCTGTTCATAACCCACATTTTAGTAAGATCCCCAGGATTCACTGATCTGAAACACGTTTCAAGAGTCTTATCTCTTTATTAAACTTCAAGTAACCCTGAATCCTCTGCTACCAGAAAGCAACCCATAAAATCTGTCCACTTGTCCCCCAATTCTAAGCTTCCACCTGTACATGGCCTACTGCCTTTGCCTCCCAGAAGTTTCTCTGCCTAATTCCAGCCCTACCCCTTTTGGTTTATTTTTTTCACATAGAAGCCAAAAAGTGAAATTTAAAAAGCTGCTTTCCTGTTGAAAATTATTTCTCATTACACATGAAATAATATACAAACGTTCACCATGGCCAAAAACCCTACATGGCCTGGTCCCTATCCCTTACACCAACTTCAGCTTTAGGAGATTGTGTGTGTGTGTGTGTGTGTGTGTGTGTGTGTGTGTTCAGAAATCCTTTCCTGACCCAAATCCATGTCATGTTATACCACTCACCCTTGTACTGTTTTCTAGGGTTTTTATGGGTTTCTAACACACAGAGGTTTCCTTTTAAGGGCTTTGCACTTGTTTCCTCTGCTTTCAAGATCCTGCTTTCAGATCTTCCAAGACAGGCTCCTTGTTCTTCAGTTTAGTTCAGGTATCATCTCCAGAATCTCCCTTGACCAGCTAGTTTAGCCAGTCCTGCCTCCTCTCCCTCACTGAGTATTTTATTTCCCTCTTCTTTTCTTAACAGAGCCAAACTTGAAATTATGTAGGTTTGCCTTCCCCACTAGAATATAAGCTCCACAAGAACTCCAGCTATTTGTTCTGCATTGTATCCCCACACTGGGAAAAGCAGGTTTTCGGTAAATATATGTCTAATAAATAAATGAAAGCATTATCACCAGTAAAGGTTGAGGAAAAATTACATTTTTCAGAATTGAAGGCTAGAAAGTCTCTTACATCTTCATTGCATTTTTCTGTTCATGCTATTTTCCTGCTTAAAACCCCCAGGAAGGACTCATTACCAGATATTATAAGTGTTTCAAGCTGCAGTCCTGGTCTCCTAAAAGTTGTGACCTTATGGAAGATACTGTAGTTGCTGATCAAGCAGCGACTGCCCCTATGTCTTCTTTGCTAATAAACCCGCAATTTACTCGTGCATCAGACGGTGAGGAGCCTCTGGAGATGAATTGTGATTGGTCTAAATTAGTCATAAGTTCCTTCTGTAGGCTGGGTGACTGATTTAGGGATTGGCATCTGCCACAATCTCAGCCAATGAACTACCATAGGAGGTTGGTTGGGGGCTTCTAGCAGAGGTCTCCTCCCTCTTCAAAAGAGGAGAGCATGTCACTCTCAGTGTCAAAGGCAGTGTTGTGTTGTGTTGTGTTGTGTTGTGTTGTGTTGTGTTGTGTGGAGCCTGGAGCTGAGGCTGGTGCAGCTGCAGCCATTTTGCAACCCTGCAGAGAGACAAGCCTAGGACAAAAGTCAAGTGGATGGGTGACCAAGTGACCAAGGGAAAATAGAGCTTGGGTCCTGATGATGATCTACTGAATGACCAGCTCCAACTTGGCCATCTATAATAATAAAAGCATAATACGCTAACTAGACCTGATGGCCAAACAGCAGGACGACCTTCCAGACAACCTTCCAGATGAAGCCGGAGCTGCGAGGGACACGCCCCTTGCACAAATGTCATGCATCGGGCCTCCAGTATGAAATAATCGGTCAAACCACTTTGGGTGTAGGGTTGTGTGACAATCTGCTGAAAGCATTTAAACCCATACTCCTCACCACTGCCTCAGCCCAGGCTCTCTAGGTTGGATACTTTGCTGAAGGGGAGCCTGTGTACAGCCTGACTAAAGCTTGGCTGTGACATTAGTTTCTCAGAATGCAGACTCTGTGTCCCTACTGCTCCTTCCACCTTGCATATTTTGCCCAAAATGACTAATAACACTGCACTGAATTATAGTTTTTCAAATGTAAGGTGAGAATGGTTTTTAAAAATACAAAGTGGATCAAGGATGTGTATACTAGCCTTAAGGTTAAAAACGCCTTAGTTTTCAGCATTCCTTTAGCATATACGCTAGGAGAGAGTTTTGGTTCAAACATGGAATTGGGGCTGGGTCCTGTGTATCAAGATGAGACTTCCCAGCATCAAGCAAAATCTGGAGGCTGAGGGGAAGGGAAACCAAGGGCTAGGGTGGGAGCAATGAGTCTGAGTGGCAAGCTTCTTTGGAATATGTCACCACACTCATTAAATATTTTAAGATTTTTCCCAAATAGATTTATATGACTGACTATAAGTGAATTTTTAAATCTCCAAACAGGTAAAGGAGGGAAACTGAAACAGTGCTATTTAAAAGGCCATATTTTAAGGGCCTTTTACATAGAGTCTAGTGTTCTTGGCTCCCATGTGGTACATAGCTTTCCAATTTTTTATTCACAAGCTTAGCCTTGGGGCTCATTTTCTGGTCCCAGATCTGAATGGTAATGCCAGCAAGCAAGATATGTCTCTAGGGCCTGGAAGTGTGCAATTTTTTCACTAAACCAAACAAAGCCCTCATTGGTTGGCTTTCAAAGCATGATCTGCAGTTGGGGGGAGATCTTTGTTTTGGCCCATAAATTTTTCCTGAAACAAAAAGTCAGAGCAGTTGCCTGCCTTGGGATGGATTTCCTTGCCTCGTGCAGTACTGAAATAACTTTAGGCTTGTTGTATGGGAAGTGAGTGTTCAAGAAAAATGATTTGACTCATTTGGTCATTTTGTCTTTCTAAATGGATGTTTTAAGTGCAGTTAACAAGATTGCTTTGAAGTTAAAATCTATTTTCTTAGGTAAAATCTAGAAATTCATCCTAATTGAATCTATGGGGCTCCTTTTAATAGAGCCTGAAGGCAATTGGTTTTAATTCTGCATTGAGCTTTCAATAAACATTAACTGAAATTGTCATCTGAGCATAGGCTCTGGGAGGAGGATTTTAATTCCCTACCCTGTGTCTAGTAAAGGAGAGAAGTTTTGCATAGAGTTAAGGAACCATCAGATTAGGGGCAACGGGGCCATCTTAGCAGGCGGCACAAATCATAGACACTGGAAGCACAGAAAAAGGAGACTTTACTTCCATCTGGAGTGATGAGGCGGAAGGCAAGCAGATGGGAGGATGTGAGCCAAGTCTGGAAAGATAGGTCACCAGCCAGCTGTGGGAGAGGAGGGTGGCAGGACACCAACAGCACAAAAACAAGCAAACTCAAGTCTGGTGGAAGTGTGTGAAGGGAAATCATTGGAAGTTGGTTAGACTGTGAATGCTCCCCGTAATTGGTGTCTAAACTCTGGATTCTGCAAAATAAAATGGGGTGCATGCACGTTAATATTGATTTGCAAACACATTATAAGAATGTGAAATGAAAGAAGCATGTGTACAGTTTTCAGGAAACTCTAATATACCTACATATAATTGCCAGTAACTGTGAAGAAAAGTACACATGTATCTCTGAATTTCTGATTCCCCCCCCCCATTATAACCATGTGATGCTTCATTAAGACAATTAAGAAATATAAGTTTCTTATATATGAGCCCTATTGACTTCAGAACTCTGTAGTAATTTTATCAGGGGAAGAGTAGCATCTAATCTAAGCTTGGACAGAAAAATTTTGTAGGATATTGAAGTAACAAGCTCCCTTCCTTAGTCCAGCCAATCCACTTCAGGACAGTCTCTGAGGGTTAATTTGTCAACCATAAACTGAGGAATATTTGTCACCAAGATACACGGTTAAAAAATTAATGAGAGCCCTAATCAGTTTGACTCAGTGGATAGAGCATTGAAAGGTCCCAGATTTTATTCCGGTCAAGGACATGTAACTTGGTTGCGGGCACATCCCTAGTAGGGAGTGTGCAGGAGGCAGCTGATCGATATTTCTCTCTCATTGATTCTAACTCTCTAGCCCTCTCCCTTCCTCTCTGTAAAAAATCAATAATATATATATATATATATATATATATATATATATATTAAAAAGAATTAATGAGATAGATTATTTAAATACTTTTACCTTTAAAAGGTCTATTATTTTAAAGTATAGAACTTTGTCATAATGAATCTCTTAGGGCTGTGTAATTGAAGTGTAATAATGACAAGGTGTTTTATTCAGTAAAAAAGTACCATATTTGCCGGCGTATAAGACGATTTTTTGGCCCTGAAAAATATGCCTCCAAGTGGGGGGTAGTCTTATACGGCGAGTATATAACAAACTCTGTATTTTGAGTGGAAATGTTAGGGGGTCATATTATACGCCCAGTCGTCTTATACGCCGGCAAATACGATACATATGGTGGAAGACTAGCCACCTTATCCAGAATCTCACCATGTTTGCATGATGAGAGATGCGTGAGGTTTCAATAAAGCTATAGGCCCAGTTTCTGTAGCTTCAACGTGTGCAGGGAAAGTGAAGATCTTTGGAGTACAAAATTTCAAATGAGAAGGGAACGCAAGACACAGGGTGGCACCAGCAAAAAATGACGGGTCTTTGAAACTATGCATCTGCCATCATTAAAATCTCTACAAATAAACAATGAAATGAAAACTGTTCAATATTTCAATATTTAAAAAGAAAACTACCTATTGGAGCACCTGATGTCACAGAGCCAGGAGGCTGTAGAAGTTAGGAACTTGCCAGGGTTCAAATAGAAGGCACACTGTCTTGGGGCATGGGGAGCCCTGGGAGTTTGCTGTTGGCATCTGTGTGATTGTGACATTCAGCTACCTGATAATGTTTGTAAAGCAGCGGGTAGGGGTTGCTCATGGCAGAGGGCAGACCTTGACTTGTCTGGGGGCAATAGAAAAAGAAGGGATCACTAAATGTCGATTCCTTTGTTTCTCTTTCTTATTTAGAGGCATAGCCAGAAGTAAAATAATCCTATATAATAAAGAGGTAATATGCAAACTGATCCTCATGCCATAACAGCATCACAAGATGGCTGTACCCACAGAGGAGGCAGGGTTCCTGTAACACAAGATCGAGGTGGAGTTCTCATAACAGCAGATCTGAGGCTGCATTGTACTGGGCTGGGCAGGAGACCTGAGGCTGCGCGTCCCCCCCCCCCCCCCTGTCAGCAGGGCTTGACTGGGAACCTCAGACCGCTCTCCCTGCCCCGGCACTGGGATGGGGGACCTCAGGCCATGCCCTCCACCCAGTGGGGCTTGACAGGGGACCTCAGGCTGTGCCTTCCACCTGTTGGGGCTTCATGGGGGACCTCAGGCTCCACTCCCTGCCCCAGCACTGGATTTGGGGACCTCAGGCCATACCCTTCACCCCAGGTTGGGGGACCTGAGGCCGTGCTCCATGCCCTGGCGCATGGCAGGGGAACCTCAGGCCATGCCCCCTGCCATGGTGCTTGGCCAGGGGACCTGAGGGTGTACCAGGAGACTTGAAACTATACCCCACCCCACCTGGCATGCACCAGGGTACCTGAGGCTGCACCCCTTGCCTGACAGAGCTTGATGGGGGTCCTGAGGCTGCGCACCCCCCCACCCCCCACCTAGTGCCAGGCCAGGGGACCTGAGGTTGTGCCTCTCACCTGGTAGGGCTTGACAGGGTGGGGCCAGCCGGGTCTGGATCTCACCCAATGGGGGTGGGTTAGGCTGGGTCTGGGTCTCATGCAATTTCAAGATTCGCGTGGGTGGGCGGTGACTTGACTCTGGGTCCTGTGGTGCACCCCCACAGGGGGAAGATTTTCATATACATTTTACTAATTTCCTTTCATCTCTGACACTTCCATTATAGAGAAAGGGCAAATAGCAATATTAAAGTATTTCCTCTAATTAATTCCCTTTTAATGTGCATGAATTTCTTGCACCAGGCCACTAGTGATGATAATAATAGTAGACAACATTTACTGTGCCAGGTACTATACTAGTAAACATCTGGCATTATTGCCACTTAATCCCCACAGATACCCTATAAAAACTGAACCATTAATATATATCTATTTTATAGAACAGGAAAGTGAAGGTTAGTGAAATTAAACTCAAACCTTGCTCTGTTTAGGGTTCTGAGAACTACAGTCCACAACCAAAGCTAGCCTCCCATCTGATTTGTAAACAAAGTTTTGTCAGAACACAGTGATACCATTGTTTAAATACTTTCTGTGGCTGCTATAGGCTACAAGGAGAACTGAGTAGTTGCAACAGCTGAAAATATTTACTAATGGTCCGTCAGAGAAAAAAACAAACACAACTCTTGTCTATCTGACTGCAGAACCCACTGGACGTGGGATTCCTAGAATTTTCACTTTGGGGACTATCTATCTTATAAAGAGGTAATATGTAAATTAGGCTGGGACTCCATAACAGGTCACAATGAGACATGAGGAGGTTGTGCACGCAGGTGAGGCCTGGAGCCCAGAGCCTCTCTGCATGGCGGGAGGTGGGGCGCCTCCTTGCTCGATTTTAATGGCATATTGAGCCTCTAGTTTTAATTATGAAAGAGAATGGAAAAGGTGGCATCAGCAGCGGGAAGAGCACTCAACTTTGAGCCTGGAAATCAGGATTCTAGTCTCAATTCTGTCAGAAAGTAGCCTTGGAAAAGTCACCCAGGAAACCTTTTCCTGACCTATTAAATAAAGCCACCCTACCGTCTAATTTCACATTAGAACGGTTCCTAAGTACCTTTTGTGGTTTACAGAAAGCTATTTTAGCATATCACATAAAACGCATGGTTCTCCACAGCAACCCTCACCGCTCTTGCCAAACAATCTTTGAAGTCCCTTTTCTGATTATGCAATCTCTGGATGGATAGACGTGTGAAAACGGGAATAGAATTATCTGTCCAATGCAAAAACGTATTTCTGTTTTGTTTTGTTTGCTTGTTTTTGTGAATGCCAGTGTTTCCTTCTTCTGAAACTGTAGTAGGACTTCAGATAAACATGGGCAGAGCAAGGCCTAGGGGCCAGGTACAGAAGGTCGCCAGGGCAGAAAGCCCAGGGAGCTTAGCAATGGGCAAAACTAGGAAAACAAAGACTTTGCCCCCAGGGTAACCTCTCCTTTCCGAGCATATTGCTGGTCATGCAGTTGTGACTCTCCCCTGCCTTTCACATTGCTGGTCATGCAGCTCTGACCCTCCCCTGACCTTTCCTCTGCTGGCATGTTGCTAGTATGCAGTTAGACTCCCTTAGAGGGGGAACAAATGAGGAAACCAGAGAATAGCCCTTATGCATTAACTCACTAGGAAAATGAGGCTCTGACCTGAATCCAGTGCATGTAGGCCTCAGCTGTGTTTCAGCTCCAGGCCCAGAAAAGCAGCAACGTCAGACCAATGATGCCACTGCGGAAGCTTAGACCAGCTACATTAACTAATGACCTGCCCTGGGGTGGACCAATCAGTGGAGACCACAACCCTGAAAGGACACACCTGAAAAGCTGATGAATATTCTATTGAGTTTCTCCCCTGGGACCTCTCTTCCTAAAATCCCTGCCTTAAAAGTCCTTAGAATGGAAGTCCCATAGACCTCTCCCTCCTGGGGGCAGCATCCCAGCATTCCCCAGTCCTCTCTTCAACTCCCCCCCCCACCCCCCATTAACCACCAGGCTTATTACCTTTACTGCTCTCTCTCCTAAGCCTCACAGACCCTTCTTTTACCTCAGTGGCTTGTTTACTGAGTCCATTTCTTCTACAGCTCGCTTCTACCTCTGTGACTTTCTAAGTAAACTTTCTCTTATAGTTTGAGTCTTGGCTCTGAATTCTTTTCTAGTCAGAACTCAAGTAGAGAGGTTACCGAACCTAGGTCCCATCTGGCCCTATAGGTCTTTCTGGTGCTGTTCTTGCTGCCAACGATAAACAAAGCCTGGAGTTTTCTCTAGTGAGACTGAAGCCTGAAATTGGAGATTAAGATTAAAAAAAAAAAAAATCCTGAGAGGATTATGTGGAAACCTGTGAATCAACAGAAACAGTTCCTACGCAGAGGCCTGTGGAACAGCAGGCTCTTCCATGGAAGGATGGAGACAAATCACGTTTAATCCCAGTCTTTGGCCATTCGTGGTTAAAAACCAGTCTTGGTGTAGCTTTGCCCTCAAAGATTAAAGGAAAAAAGACTGTTTAGTAAAAGTACAGTCACTGAGGTTTGCCTTTCCGCAAAGATGACTCACTCACTTGATAAGAAGGCTGGTGATAGGATCTCTAGCCTGTTCCACGGTGCAACACCTGATTTGAAGTGAGAGAGAGAGAGAGAGACACGTGTTAGTTTCGTGATCCTATCTTAACTCTTTTCTATTCAGAATATGGAAATTTGGAGTGGGAGCAGGAACAAGATAATTAATGGTGTATCTTCTTTGAATTTAACCACAGGCAAGTTTGAGTCTGAGAGAAGCTATAGGTATATTTTAGGAACAGCAAAATCTCAGAACTTCATGCTCATCATTTAGGAATGAACTTCCTTCCCTTTGACTAACATCAGCCTCTTGGATCTCAAGTTGATGAAGCACTGCACGTACCCAGCCTGACCCCTTCTTACGAAACAAGGCGTTTGTAGAGGGTTGAGTGGTGGGTTCCACGTCATAATCCCCTGGAACCTGCTAATGTTACTTTACCCGGGAAAAGGACCCTTTGCAGATGTTATTAAATGAAGAGCCTCAAGATGAGATCACCATGGCCCATCTTTGTGGGCTCTAATTTGAGTGACAAATATCCTTATGAGACAGATTAGAAAACACAGCAGGGAGGAGTCAATGCGACCAAGGAGGAAGAGACGAGTGGAGAGGCTGCAGGTCAAAGAGACAAGGGGAGGGGCTGCAACTGGAAGAATCAGGAAGGATAGTCCTCTGGATCCTCCAGGAGTTATTGTAAACATTCTACCTTCAGAACAGTGAGAGGATAAATTACTGTTGTTTTAAGCTACCCAGTTTGTGGTAATTTGTTACAGCAGCCTCAGGATACTAACAAAAAAAACCTCAAAACATTTTTATCCAATCTACCCCAGGGGAGAGGCACATGGGGCTTTATCCAGACGCTCCTGGGATGCTGTCAAAGAAGAAGGGTGGGGGATCATGAGGAACTGAGACTGGGCGCCTCGCCAAAACGAGAGAAAAGCACCACAGTAGGCAGGAACCCCTTCAGTATTGGATTCATTTTGTCAGAGTAGTTGCACATCTGCAGTTTAGAGTACAACTTGTTCTAAAAACAGGAAGATGTTTTCAGTGACTTGCCACCATTTACCACAGAATGTAACTCATCTAGATAAAGATTGCATTTCATGCCCTAGCTGGTTTGCCTCGGTGGTTAGGGCGTTGGCTCATGGACTGAAGAATCTTAGGTTCCATTCTGGTCAAGGGCACATACCTCAGTTGCAGGCTCTGATCCCAAAGACAACCACTCGATGTCTCTCTTCACATTGATGTTCCTCTCTCTCTCCCTTCCTTCAACTCTCCCCCCACCCCCCAAAAAAAAAGAAAAAAAAAAAGAAAAAAATCAATGAGAAAAATACCCTGGAGTGAGGAGTGAGGATTAACAAAACAAGATTGCATTTCGTGTTGGCGGTAAATAGCATGCTCTTTATTTCAAAGAAAATAAAATTGTATATCTTCCTCAAACACACACAAAAATAATTTGGAAATTAAAGATTAACTTGAAAACTAATTTGGAGATTGAATATTTAATTGAAAAAATTATTTTGGAAAAAAAACCCTATATAAGATAATTCCATTTTTTATTCTAAAAATAATAGAAGAAATACAGGGGATTATTTTAATCATTGGGAATGAAGAAGGCCTTCCTGTGCATGGCATGAACTTGAGGGTTATAAAAATAAATAGGCAAATTTGCTTATAAAAATTAAAAATGGTGTGGCTAAAGATGCCTTCAATAGAGTGAAAGGAAAATCAAAACAATATATAGTCATAAATACTTGCAATATATATTGCTCATTAGTGTATTCAACAGTTTTGGAATATCAGCTCTGGGCCCAACACTATAGTAAAAACACTAAATAGACAAGTGTAGGCCTGACCTCGTGGAACTTGTGATCTAGTCAGTGAGGAACCCACATTGAACAAGTGCTTTTGGCTATAATTAGAATCATAAAGGTCAAGTCTGGATGCCATGGGAATGTATGAGATGAATAATTATTGACAGAAGAGAGTTAATTAACATCTCTAATGTATAAAGAACTCATGGAAATCAATGAGAAAAATATTAACATAGAAAAATTGACAAATTCCCAAATGGTGAAATATAATTCACCAATAAACATATGAAGATGTTTATCACCAGGACTAATAAAATATATGCAAACTAAAATTAGATACAATATTTTACTATCAGATTACCAAACAATAAAATGAGTTATAATAAAGACTGCTAAGGATGAGATATAGAGAGTTGGGTATACTCTGGTAGCAGCATACATTGAAGAAAATCTGACAAAATATAGTAACATTTGCAATTTTTAAGTGTGTGCCTCTGATTAGTGTGTTATGAACTAAATGCTTGCATACCCCCCAAATTCCTATGTTGAAGCCTTTACCCACCATGTGATGGATTTGTAGGTGGGGCCTTCGGGAGGTAATTAGAGTTAGAGGAGCTCATGAGCCCCAGGTTGGGATTAGTGCCCCTAAGAAAAGAGACACCGGAGAGCTGGCTCTCCCTCCACAGGCACACCCTGCAGAAAGGCTGTGTGAGGACATAGCATGTTACAGAATATTATACATACAGCACTAACTACTTAACATAATTTGTCTCATCTCATTTATGCCATGTAACATTCACATGTCATAGGTAGTAACATTCCCATTTTACGGATATGAAATTGAGGGCCGACAGGTTAATTTTCCTTGTCATACAGCTAATAAATCACAAAGCTGGACTGTGAATCCATGCTCTTAACCATGACACTCTGCATAAATGTTCAAAAAATACAAATACCAGCAGTTATTATTTTACAGTAGGGATGAGAATAGTAATATAATTATAGGGACCTTTAATTTTCTGATATTATTTACTGTGTTTTTTTGGTAATATATGCTTGCTGTTAGATATTCAAAGGTATTTCTATTTTGGAAGAAAAAAACCTGTATGAGATAATCCCATGACCTTTGCCTATCTATTAGACAATGTTTACAGTCAGTAAATTGTTGGTACTGTCACATTAATGAAAAATACATTTAAAGCTGTCATGTACTATCGTTTCTTAATTAAACTGTTATCAGAAAACCAATTCAGTATATAAATGAAGGAAAAAAGGCTTTAACATCAATTATTTTTCTAGTAAACTGCAACACAAGCAAAACCATAAAATGTCAAAGCTTGAGATCACCACTATGAGTTCCCTAAGTTTGCATTATTCAAAGGGATGTGATTTTCCTGCCATGGGCTTTGACAGGCAGGGCTTGGTGAAATTAAGTACACGCTGAAAATAAATTAGATTGAAATAAATTAAAGATCTGGATTTAAATCTTGGCCCTGTCCTTTTACTAGCTAGGTCATTAAAGAGCCAAGTATTTACCCTCTTGAAACCTAACATTTCATATTTAAAATGGGGATGTCAGTCCCTAAGTTTCTGGGTTTTCATACTTTAAATCCTCAAATATACCCAGTGCATTACCAACCACTTAGATGCTTAATAAACATTGGCTATGTCTACAGAGATACCCTGTAAGCTCTCAAATAGAAAGTTAAATCGGTCATCTCTGATTTTTCTGTCCACAACTACACTAGTCCAGAAGGAAGGTGGCTTTCTCCCACTCACTAGCACAAGCTGGCAGCAGCACCATCCAGACTGGATGTTCATCACTATGGTAACAACCGTGGTCTCCCTGCTTCCTGCTCAGTGTTTATTCTCCCATTTTTCCCCTCTTCTCAGAACCAGACTTTGCGTTATGACTCCCACTCTGAAGTCTTTTGAAAAGAAAAGAATATATAAATTACAGCAGATGGACATAATCTTTTTTTCTCCTCAAAGTAAGATAGAACTACACTTCTTCCTGTCCTTCCCCTCCCTCTCTCTCTCTTCCTCCTCCTCCTCCTCTTCTTCATCCTCCTCCTCTTCTTTCTCCTCCTCCTCCTTCTCCTCCTCTTTCTCCTTCTCAACCTAACTAAATATGGCACTTTCATTCTTGTAACATGTCACCTTGCTTTGGAAACATTAAGCAGGAGGCAAGATTTTGAGGCTCACTTAAACCTAATGGATTTGCTGATTACTCTTTAAAGGCCTAACTGCAAGTCTTCAGATTGAGGAGATTGTGAGAGCAAAGACAGAAATAGGAATACAATCAGTGGATCTGAAGGTCCACGTGTTGGAAGAGACGGTTGACACAGGTGAGGAGTGGGAAATGAGGGTGGAGTGCTATACGGAGTCCAGGTTGTAAAAGAATGGATACTATTAATGTTGGTTTTCTAGGAAAAAGTCATTTTTCATTATGCAGGGTTTAACTGTAATGGTCTATGGAGTCCTGTACTCCCCATATTTCTGTGATTCCAACATCTGGAAGAGATCCAAAAGCAGAGAAACTCAGCAATATTTGGTCTTAAGCACTTTACCATCTATGACCCTAGATGTAACGGTTACACTGAATAATTTATTTTCTTAGTTTACAGTTTCCAAAAGGCAGATCTATCTAGATCATGATTGAGACAGGAATATATTTTTGCAAACATTAAACTGATAGTTTTTCCTTCCAAGAAATCATGTTGCTATGTGGTTGTGAACTTATTAAATCAATGGACTTCATTTCACAGACGATTGAAACAGAGAAAGCATTTCTTGGTCATAAGTGAAAAACCATATTTAAAAAAAAATTAACAGTGAGACCATAGTATTGAAATCCAGGTTTTGTTGAGAGGGGGGAAAAGGCTGTTTAAATTTGCCAAAATTATTTCTTACAAACCAAATGCTAAGCCTAGAAAAACTGGATCACTGGATTTTATTATAACCAGAGAGGCCTGGTATATGCTATAGAGACAATTCCACCCGAGAGGAACAGACCCTTTATATTTCTGAGAGGAGGTGGCTGGAGAAGAAACACAAGTCATAAGACATGAATATCCCAGCTGTCTGAAATCCTTGCAGTTGTACTTTGCTGGAGTATGTGGTAGAAATACATTCCAGAGCAGTGGGCTAACCCTAATATACATTTTAGAGCCATCCCACCATTGGCATGACCTACACCTAACATGATGTCAGAAAGGACTGTAGAAATGGCTGAGGGAGGTGTCTAGAGAGCTGAGCTTTAGATATCTTCCTATTTATTCAGATCCTACCGTGTGCTGTATCCCTGGCAGGGACGGGAATGAAACAAGAGGTCTGAGGTTAGAAGGAAGATGTCACAGTGAGCTCTTACAGTAGAGCCATGACTTCAGCAGAGGGTGCCAGCATGGCGTTTCAAGAAACCCAGTGGGGAAAAGCACGCACCAGTGGTTGCCACTACCATCCCCTGCAGCAGACCAAACAGGCTATCACATGTCGGAGACCAGCAAGGATCCAGAGGATAATAAATGGCTATATGTGTCACACACATGTTTTTATGTCCAGATGCTAACTTGAGCAAGATGAGGTGAAGAAATGAGGGCAGGACAACACTTCACTTAGAGGGAAACCAAATTTTGAAATATCCATACCTAGGCATCTCTAGATAGCAATAGGCATAGAATAAAGAAATATTATTTTTGTCAGAATGTATAACTTTTGAACCATCTACACCAGTATTCTTAATGACATGGAGAACTTCTTGGGGTTGGGAGAGGTACGAAGTATAGGAAAGAAGGAGAGTTAGCAGGGTGACAAGTCTTTCTAAAAAATATTTTTTTTTCTCTCATTGCTATTTTCCAGATATTTAATTTCAACCATTTTATATCCTACTTTTGAGAAAGGAAAAACTGGATTTGGACCATTCTCATTAGGAGTCTTGCAGAGGTAGGTGTCTTGTGAATGATTTTGGAATCTTGGAGCAGTTTCTCCCTGTTGTCTTAGAGCCTCAGCCTAAAATTGAGACCAAGTCCCAGTGTACCTTCCTGACTGATTCAGTGGCGACAGATCTGTACACTTGGGTGATGTAGGTGCAGAGCTAGGAAGATAGTAAAATCAAAATACTGCATTGTTTCAGTGCTTTATTTGGCTATGTGATATATCTTATGAATATTTTCAACTTTCCTCTAGTTCTGAAAGAGAATCTTTTTTGTTCACATTAGACTAATGTACTTTGGAAAATAATTTGAATTTAAGAAGCTAAATATTTAGAACAACTTTGATTAGACTGCATATTAAAGAGAGTTTATATATTCACCATTAGTGATTCCCAATCTAATATTGCCAATGAGGAAACTCTGAACAGCTGCCATCTAGAATTCTAAAATATCACTCATTGATAAATGTGCAACATAAGCACCATAGCTCAACAAAATGAAGTGCAATTTTCTCTTCAGTCAGAGAAAAGAGCAAGTTCAAGATTACTTATGCATTAAACAGTCCATTTGGGGAAGCTAATTAGAGAAAGAGAAGACCTTGAAATAGAAGTCATCAGAAAAAACTAGCAGATGAGTCTTTTTGGAGACTTAATTTGTCCTTTGTCACAAACAAGAACACCTGTGAAAAGAGCTAAGTTGCCCTCATCCAAAATCTGGTTGTGAGGTTCAGAAGGTTTTCTGATCCTGGAGAAAAACAAAACAATAATAGTTCATGTCTTCAGGGGCACCGGAGTCTTTTGAGTGTTAGGTTTCCAAATCTGTTTAACAGGTGTTCAAATTTACTGCCCAAAACAACAACAACAAACAAACACTTTGGCATAAGAATTTTGATTTTTTTTCTTTCCCCCAAGACTTTATAAGGACTGAACATGAATAGATCATACAGTATTAAGAGAGTTGTATTTTTAAAATAGGAAATCTAGTACGTGAAAAGAAGTAATCAAATTATAGCCCATTAAATATACTCAGATTAGTATAACTCTCATTCCAATGCCCCTGGAAATTGCCCCATTTTAATATTACATGCTATTTTTGTAGCATATTAATCAAAAACAACAAAAATTAATTCTTATATAAGTTGTATTCACATTAGTACCATTAAAGTGCATATTTCTAAGATACTGAGGTGATTTTTTTTTCTTAACAAATTGTGTTAGATGATCAGTATCTAGAGGTTTCTCAATATTATTTTATAAAAGGGCAAAAGAAGAGTTTTGGAAAAGGGTAAGAGAGGTGATTGTCCTTTATGAGAGGCAGCTACCAGAATTAGTGATAATTCTCAGGAAATATCTCTGAGCAGACTGTCCTAGTCCTGTGTTTTATAAGGAATGGGCAAAATGCCCTCAAGAAAAGACCTGAATCATAAATTAAAGCTTTTTTGTCTAAGAGCCTCTGCTGTTTGAAAAAATTGGCAGTCCAGCCCTAAAGCAAGATAGGCCAGAAGTTTGATTCTTAAACTTTTAGTGTCAAAAACTCTCAAATAACCTATTAAAATCTCAGGCCATGTACTTTCTCATCAGAAAAAAAAACACTTTTTATTGTAAAAAAAAAAAATTAGCTCGTTCTGTTCTTCACATGCAAGTAATGAGGCTAAGGAAGGTCACTTCTGGTACTTGCATAATGAGGCGTAATGAGCTTGCCCACTCCTCTGCACTTGGCAGAGGCCACGCTTAAAGGTCAAGAGAGTTGCTCTGGGGCCATACTGTTCACTGCTCTTTCGCCCTCTCCTCCAGCTTTTCTTCCCTTTGGTGCCAGGTAGCAAAAACATCCTATTGACCTGGGTAGGTTTCTGCAAGCATATGCTGCTTGGGAAAAAAACCTCCCAATCTTTACAGCCCATAATCTCACCCATGTGATTCGCCTCATTCATATTTAATTCCCACACACCCAGAGATGATCTTCAAAACATTTAACAAGGAATAAGGCACCTTCATGGATGCTTTATGTGGCGGCCTGGAATAGTGCTGAGGCAGGGCCCCCCCAGTCCCTGCTGTGTCTTAGTTGAAGAATCATGGGAAATCATGAATAGGGGGCCCCAGGGAACACTGCAGGGTCTTGGGCAATGATTACTTATCCCCTTACTAAGGAATTTCCATATTTCAGCCATCCATACAGCTGTTGCAGTGTGTGTGGGCCTGGATGGAAGCTCTGCTCACACATAGCACTGTGAGGTAGAGACTATAATCTTCGTGTTACAGCTGAGGACACTGAGACTCGAGGAGGAGGAGTCATTTGGCTATGGCTACTGCCCTAGGGTCTAGGGAGGAGAGGGAACCTGAAGGGCGCCCGGGCTTGTAAGATGCCAAAGCACAGGCTCTGTCCTCGGCAGATGCTGTGTGGACCCACCTTTAGCCAGCGCCTCAGTATCCAGTCTGACCTTTAGATATAACCTCGGGCCCTAGCTCATTCTATGAGGTTGACCTGGATGGCAAACAATTGCAAGACCCGGGAACCGAGCCTCTGCAATGAAAAGGTTGTTGCTGCCCTACCCCCTACCTCAAGCTGCTGCAGGAGACCAGGCAGGCTGCGCAAGAGCCAGTTCCTAAACGAAAGGCAGAAAATAGGAGGCTTAAATACACTCCTCTTAGATGTATTTTTTCCTCTTCTTATTTCTCTTTGAAGATTGGTGAAGTATAAAAGGAAATTAATTTTCTTTATTTTTATTTAAAATCCTTCTTCATTTCTAAAGTTAACATATACTCATTGTAGGTGACTGAGGGAAAAAAAAGTCACTTTATAAATTATTTACATTCCTACTAGCTATTATTTTGTTATATATCTTTACATATGTGGCCTTGAAATAATACTTTCCAGCATTTTAAATTAGTTTGAAAATTACTGTTTTTTAAAGTTATTTTTGAAACAGTTTTATGAGTTTTTCCCATTTTATTACATTACCTCTGAAATTTGTTCCATTTTCCATTAATTATTACATATGTAGGGGATTTCCAGTTTTCACCATTCACATGATGCTCCATCTAAATCCTGATAACATGAATCTTTAACTCACCACGGGCTGTTTCCTCAGGTAAGATCCTAAAAACTGAGATTACAAAGATGAGAGTATTAATATATTGTACTTAATGGCTCTTTGTGTCTTTTCTTTTTCTGAATTGTTTGTTATAGCTCCTGGCCTACTTTTAACTCTTTTGTTTTTTTTTTCTTTACATGTTAAACATGTAACTAGCATATTTCATTTAAATAACTCCCAGTATATTGTTTGCCATTTAAGATTATGAGGTTATTGTTTTTTCTCATATAGAAATTTTTTCATTTTATAACCAACTTTGCTGTCTTTTTATTATTGATATTTTTTAGAGAGAAAAAGAATGAGAGAGAGAGAGAGAGAGAGAGAGAGAGAGAGAGAGAGAGAGAGAGAACAGAGAGACAGAGAGAGAGAGAGAGACATGGATTCACACTGGCCAGGGCTGTCCTTTACTGTTTTGATTCTTGCATTGGTTAATTCTTTAAAAGGTATTACAAATATCAAGATCTGATAAATATCTTCTTCTCATTTGTTTGAGGTTAATTTTTAACATTTCACTCTTTAAGCTATCAGAAATTTTATTGGTTTAAAACAAACTTTTTTTTCAAAATAGTGATCTAATTATCTCAGCACTATCTATTGAACATTCATTCTCTTCCCCGTGATACCATATTTATCTTACACTAAATTATTATATATTCTAGAATTGGTTTCTTGGTTATTTGTTTCGTCTTATTGATCTACCTATAATTTCTTGAAGTAGTATATACTACTTTGATTATTTAAACAAGAATCATAGTAATATAAAAATTACTATATGTGCTTGAATCAACCTTTTTTAAAATCTAATTTAAGTGAAAAGTTACTAAATTTACTTATGCATATTTGATTACCAAAGATTTTGGAATATTTTAGACAACGGTGACATAACATGATGGAATGAAAATGAGAAATTTTAAAACAATAAGATAAATTCAGGGCTCAAGTTAGATATGAAATGATTGTCATAATGAACTAGAATAGACCACGAATTGGGTTCTAAGCATTCTATTGGTCAAAGCAAAGAAGAAAAATGACCAATTACAAGATTCCAAATTTAAGCAATAGAAATTTTTTTTTTAGGAAACATACTGCTCCTCTAATACTGAGACCTGAAGTGGTAGAAAACGTTCTTGATTACATCCTTCAAATGGCAAATGAGTCACTCCCTCTCTGTGCTTCCAAGGCACTTTTGTGTCATTATTATAATGATCCCTGGGAACCAGCAAATGCTGGCCCTGTCAACTCTTTGAAGCAGGCAAGATACAAGCCAGTCCGTTGGACAGCACACTAGATGTGTGGTCCAACTCCTTTGCTCCTTAGGGAGTAACTTGGAGCTGGGGGTTCCCTCCTGATCATATGGCACTGTACCAGGGGTGAGGTGTTTTTTGTTTTTTAATATATTTTTATTGATTTCAGGGAGGAATGGAGAGGCAGAACTTAAGAAGAGAGAGTTTTCAACAGATCAGGCACCTAAAACACACACACACACACACACACACACACACACACACACACAAACCAAACATTAGATTTCTTTAAAAAATAGAGCCACAATAAGCACTGGCCCAAAATGGGCACATTTCCCGGCCATTTTCGAGGTCTTGGAGAAAGGCCTAAACGCCGATCTCCATTGATCCAAATCGGCTTCATTAAACACTCCCTGGGCCTGTGAGATGGATGGTGTGTGGGCTGAGTCCTGACAGGTAGGGAGAGAAGATCTCCCGCCTCCAGGTGCTCCTGGCCCAAATTAATGTTCCTGCCATGGAAACTTTCAATGAGGAGGCTCTGCTGTGGTCATGAGGACTGAACAGTGTTGTTGTTGTTTTTTTTCTGGATCTTTCAGAAATTTCCTCTGATTGAGGAGGAAACCTGGATGTATGTGCATGATGAGATTGCAGTGAAGATGGGAAAAAGGAAGGTGTCTGTCCTGGCCAGGACACTCAAATGTGAGAGACTGTTACCACTTTGAGTTCATTTTCTTCTTTCTGTAAACCTTATAATACATACCTCATAGGGTGCTCATATTAAGATAATATATGTGTAAACTTGATGTACATGTAGTAGATGGTAAATATGTATTAAGTTCCTGCCACTCTTCAATGCCCATTCCCACCCCATTCCAGGTGAGAACTCTACTTGTGACCTTCAGGCTGGATTACTTCAGAGTACATAGGTAGAAATTTGCTCTGCATTTTGATATAGTAAGTAAACAACAAAATGCTGGACAAATAGCATCTGTTACTTTTGCACTGCGAAGAGAATGTAATTGGAATCTTGGACTCAATGTGGAGAGATGACTTGCTGGGCTAACATTAGCTTGCAGAAAGAAAGTTCTACAGTCTTAAAGTGGCAAACAAAAGGGAAATTTTTTTTTTTCTCAAACCAGGAATAAGAATGAATTTAATCTGAGGCAGGCTGATGAGTAGCCTAGGAAAAAAAAGAATTTCTTTTTTAAAGAGAGTTCAATAGCCAGAGTGAGGGATATTTACTGTGGATGTGGAAGCCTTTCAGGTCAATCTTCATTATTTATTTAATGAGTATGGAAAATGGATAATTAAATGAGCATAAGTGTTAGTTTTCTAGAGCTGCCCTAACCAAGTACCATAAAATGGCTTAAACAACATAAATGTACTGTCTCACAGTATTGGAAGCTGGGGGTCCCACAATCAAGGTGTTGATAGGCTAAGTTCCTTCCTAGGGCAGTGAGGGAAGGAGCTGTTCCCCACCTCTCTCCCTGGTTTGGAGATGGTTGTCTTTTCCCCTGTTTTAACATTGCCCTCCCTCTGTGTGTACTTGCTCCCAAGTTTCCCCTTTCTTTAAGGACACCAGCCATATTGGATTAGGGCCCACACTCATGACCACATTTAAGTTGATTATCTCTGTAAAGATCCTGTCTCCATATATGTTCACATTCTGAGACACTGGGGGTTAGGACTTTGGGTGGGGGTGTGAGATATAATTCAACTGAATTTCATAAGAGTTTTGATAGTTGAAAATCTTTGCTAGGTGCTATATTCCTGGCTTAACAAAAAAAAGGGGGGGTATACAAAGATAGTCATTTTTGTGCCTCTGACAATCATTTCTGGACACAGGCATGGAAAAAATGTGATTCAGAACACTTCTAGTAGGAGCTCACTGAAGAGTCAGGAATTCCCAGAAACATTAAGATTTATTTCTACATGTAAATGTGATGTGACAAGTTCACCTATGTACCAAATGAAGTAAATGCATGGAAGGCCAGCAGGAGAATTATCCATCCAATAACCCAACTTCAGTTTTTAGGGAATATAACTTGAGGTGACATTTACAGAATATGGTGTGCCTCAAGTTATCCTCATCTCTACCCACACAGCATTCCATTATAAATGGGCAAGAGATCTTAAATAAGTAATTAAATAAATAAAACCAAATGTAAAATAAACCAGTAGACATAAGACCCTCAGAGCTCATATGTGCACAGAAATAATAGGTTAAATTTGAGGCACAGCTGTCACAATATAGCTGTCTATGAAAATAGCTATCTTTAACGTTTTGCTTTGTCTTTTACTTTAAAATGGCATGTGAATTAGATAAGCATTGTTTCTTTTGGCCTTTTTATATTGTAAGATGTGGAAAATAATACATCTATTTACTAGTATGTTGTTGTTAATGACAGCTTATGTAAAGGGCATGACATCGAAGAAGGAGACTCATAGGGAGAAATGGCCATCAGCACTGACATTTAGACAAAAGCAAACACAACAAAATGATAGGGAACTAATGAAACAAATTCTGGAATGTTAATATTTCAAAGACTCTTCCTCAATTATTTGTGGGGTTTTCTTGTTGCTCCATATCACCAACTATTAATTAAATGGCACAGTGATGGAGGGCCATTTATTAAAAAGGGCATCTATTAGATGAGACAGTGAAGTTTTATCAGATGACGACCCACTCGGTCTTTGAGTGAAGACAGAAGCTGTCAGGGAGGCACACGTTTTGCACAGGCAGTATTAAAGATGGCGTGGTGTTGATATGGCAGAATGTGGGGATGTCTTTGGTGAAGGGGTTTAGCACTCTTTTGCAATGAGCACATCACCTCATATGGAGAGAGGACTAAGCCTGACATTGTTCCTATAGCTTACCAAATGGATTTGAACATGCTTATGAAAACGGCTGCATAAATGTTTTCCTTTGCCCATTTCAGAGCATGCTAATCAGAAGGGCTTTTTGAAAACAATATTTTTATCCGTACCTCAAATTCATCCATACCTATTAGCTACTCAATTAAGCGCGGCAAACTTTTAGTTGCATGCCAGGGGCTTAATTTAATTTGCCTGGGATAAGCAGTTGACCATAACTGTGAAACCCTGTGTATTTTTATAAATTAAACCAGGCTAGTGAAGCAAACAAACAAACAAACAAAACAAAAACAAAAACTCTTAAAGTACAGTGTGGAAATTAAAGCAGACCATAGTTTACGTTTTGTGGAAATTCAAAGCAATTTAGTAAGCAGAATGCAGGTATGTTAGTCACATCTTCCTGATCATATTCACTTTCCAGTTACTGATTCTCCCCCCCCCCCTTCCTTGAGTCCTGTGGATTCTAAACAGAATAACTCAAGTGACATCAGTTCATGAGGACAAAAGAAGCTTTTTCTTTGATTGTATCTGGGTGGGTGTTTAGGTCAAACAAGAACTGAGCAAACTAAACGTTGTCTTTATAAATCTTTAGCCTAATGGAATTTTCTTGGATTCAACATGTAAATTTGATTAAATTGCTTTTCAGTCATCATAGAATGCACTTAAAGCATTTCTAGACAGTGAAACACATTTAGCCTAAATGCGAAGGGGAAAAAAATTTAACTTTGCAAGAAATTGTTCCTTTGCTTTTAAGCATTTTTTTAAAAATCCAAGATATACAATTCTTACAAAAAGGAATGTGGGAGGGTTGATTCTTTATGGCATATAAAATAATTGTATTTAGGTATGAATCACCTCCCTGGGGAAACAGAGGAGTCAACAGCAAAGCCTGCTCCCAGGGTGAGTCGCTTGCACGCCTGCTGTGTAGAAATGCAGGAAGAATCACATCTGGGGTGTGAGGCTCAGGGACGAGTCCCACCCTGATCCTGACACTTGACCATGCTGTCTTAGTTTCCCAGCGCGTGAAGAGGTGAAAGAAACACTGTCTCATGCATCCCATGGGGGTGGCTTTATAAAATAAAATTTAAAAAGTGAAAGTGATTAATACATTTCAGGTCCAAGTGAGAGTCGTGAGATAGAAAGAAGAAGAGAAGAAGGTTGAGAGAAAAATTGGAAGTAAAGAGCATATGGGGGGGGGGGGGCAAATGTAGCCATGAGACTGAGGAGGGTGGGCAGGGAGAAAGCCTTTCTGAGTCTGCGTAGGGAGGAGCTGGCAGGAGAATGGACAAGGCCCTGCCTCACTGGGAACAGAGAGCCACTTGAGGGAGGTGGGTGGAGCCTTCTTGCTTGGCTGTCTTTGCAGTGCCTACCTTCTGCTGACTGCCCCCACTCGGTAACCAGTGACAGTGGAATTTGTTCAGAATCCAGGTGTGGTCTGGGCCAAGGAGGAATCAGGACTAGTAAGGACATTGTGTTGATGACTGAGCCCTGGGACTGAATTCCCTGACAAGCCTGGTGGATGGGAACAGTCCAGGCAATGGCTGAGAGTAATGAGGTGATAATTGAAGAGACAGAGGAAAAGGCACGGACAACCACTGTGTCTTCAGTGCCCAACACTCCTCAGCATGCTGATCTATCCAGCAGGAAAAAAAGACTAGCTGGTCTTTCATTTGTAAATTTACTTGCTTAGTTGCCAATGAGAGAGAGAGGCTGCTCCCAGGTGAGTTGCCAAAGTGAGTACATGGGAGTTGTGTTAAGAAATTAACAAAAGATGGATTTCAGGCTACTTTCTGGAACACACAGTTTGGTGATAAGATCCACTGAAAAGCGAAAGAGTCTTTCAGCGGAGGAGGGAGTGCCTCGTTGGAGATATTTAAAACAAGACCAGCTAAAGCATCTGCTAGAATCCTATCCAGAAGGGGAAATCCAGACCTGGCAAAAGCTGGTGTCTGGGAGCTCTCACACCTCTCATTCTTGATTTCGAAAAGTTGTGGTCAAATCCCTGAACATTTTCACAAGCACATTTAAGACCGGGGGCCGTGTGACTCATTAGTCATTCTGGTAAACTCTAAGATTCTAAGCTGTGGGATTTCAAGCAGATGTGACAAAATAGCAAAGAGCACCTTTCTGATTCATATGCTCTTTGTCTCTCACTCTGTTTTTATCCATGGAAAAATCTGAGCATATTTTTAAAGGGCAAGTCAGGTGGTGGTAGAAAAGGGAAGGGGGGAGAAATAAAGAAAAAATCTGTTTAAGAGAGAAAGCTTCCAACTTCCTAATTTACACTAAGGGGAAAAGAATTTAAATGTCCAGATTTAAGTATTGCAGACTACCAGTATGCCTTGATCTGACCGTGCGGGGGCTGTGGCCAACCCAGAACAGTTGCCACAGTTAATTATGCATTTGAGCATTAGGACCAACAAATTGGTAATTCCAGACCATCTTTCCTCTGCTGTTTAATATGTTTCTAGTCTGTCCCTTGGCTATTTTCTAGCAGAATGAACTATAACCTTGATGAGACTGCTATTTGAGAAGAAATGCATCTGGAAGGACTGGCAGAAAAGAAGGGATAAGAGTGCTCCCTTGATAAGTCTTTGAGACCATCTGTTACTCTGAGTCTGTGGGTGAGGCTGATTGGGGAAAAGACAGGTGCAGATCAAAGTTGAGAATACTCGTTTTAAATGAATTTGTCAGAAGTTTGCCTTACTTAATTTCCACAAGATACTAAACCAGTGGCTTTAAATTGGCCCCCTGGGAGTGGCATTTGCATTGCATGTCATTGACACATGCACTGTGTAGAAAGGCACGGAGAACCTCAGCGGGGCCCCGGAATCTCAGAGCACATGTCCTGGCTCTGATACTGATATTAACTGTTTGACTTCAGACATGTTGCTTAACCATATTGTCTCAGTTTCCTGGTATATAAAGGATAAAAAGATGAATACCTATCTTTCATATATAGCCCACAGGGTTGTCTCTATTTAAAAGGAAAAAAAAGGAAGCAATTAGTACATGCATTCTGGAGGAAAAAGCACTTAGTTTTGACAAATTCGTCTTATCAAAGCCAACTCCTCTATATATTTAGCAACTGGAGTTTATCCTCTTCTACATAAACTCTATCAATTCTTCATTTTCCATCCAGTATTGTTATAGTCAGTTTGGGATGCTACAACAAAAATACCATAGACTGAATGGAATAAACAACTCATGTCTGTTTCTCATAGTCTGGAGGCGGGGCTGTCCAAGATCAGAGAAGATTCCATTCCTTCTAAGAGCTTCTCTGGTTTGGAGATGGATGTCTCCCTGCTGTGTCTTCATATGACTGAGAGAGATCATTTCTCTCCCGTCTCTTCTTTTTTTTTTTTTATATATTTTATTGATATTTTACAGAGAGGAAGGGAGAGGGATAGAGAGCCAGAAACGTCAATGAGAGAGAAACATCGACCAGCTGCCTCTTGCACACCCCCTACCGGGGATGTGCCCGCAGCCAAGGTACATGCCCTTGACCGGAATCAAACCTGGGACCTTTCAGTCCGCAGGCCGACGCTCTACCACTGAGCCAAACCGGTTTCGGCTCTCCCGTCTCTTCTTATAGGAGAGACACTAATCAGAAGGGCTCTACCCTCATGATTTAATTACCACCCAGAGGGCCACCTCCAAATACTATCACATTGGGAATTAGGGCTTCAACATATAACTTTTGGGACACACATTCAGCCCATAGCATCTATCAATTTTCTTCTCTCTACTGGATCATGGCCTGTATGCTCAATATTTCCCATCTTAAACTACAATGACAAAAACAAAAACAAAAACAAACACCACCTTATTTTACCCTTAGTCTCATTTCTCCCTCCACCTACTGTCTCTTCATCTTAATGACAAAATACTCCAGTAGAGTTGTCTGCATTCTGCTACATACTCATCTTTGAATTTCTTTCTAGCTCATTCCCTTGGGTTTTGTTATCGCCACTTCTTTGAGACCATTTTGGTAAAGTCATCAGTTACTTCCCTATTGCCATCCAGTGATCAACTTACAGACTTCATCTTTCATGAGCTCTCAGGATTATTCACCATAAATTTTCACTTCTTGTTTTTGAAATGCTCTTTGCTTGGCTTCTAGGCCATCACAATGTTCTGATATTCATTCTACATCCTTCCCTCCTTCTCAGGCTTCTCTGCTGGTTTCACCTCTTCTTTATGACCACTATTTTAGGGTGCTCTGGGTTTCATGTCTCAGATCTCTGTCCTCTCTATATCCTCAGGTTACACCATCTAGTTTCATGTCTTTCAATATTATGTGTATCCTATGTCTCCAGGCTCAATACCTCCTCAGGACTAGAAACTCACACCCATGTGTCTTATGGGCATCTTCAAAGTCCAATAAGCTTCTCAAACGTAGTATATTAAGTAAATCTACTCAGTTATGTAGGTCAGAATTACAGAAGTCACCTTTATGTTTTCTTGTTTCATTCATATCTTAGAACTCATCCATCAGCAAAATCTTATTCATTGTTCAAATTACACCTCAAATTTGATGACTCCCCAATTTTAAGACTGCTATCTATTGTATCACCATCATTTCTCATTAGGGTAGTGCAGAAGCCTCCTCACGGCTTTCCTTACTTCTGTTTGAAACTGCCCCAAATCCAATCTCCATTCAGCAGCCTCACTCTTTTTAAAACCTAAATCAGATTCTGTTCCTTCTCATTCAAAATTTCCAATATGTTGCTCTCATGCCTGTAGTAAAATCCAACTCCTTTATTATAACCAACAAGTTCCATGTAATTTGGCTTCTACCTATCTCTCTAAACTAATTTCCTACTTTGTCCTCTTTACATACTCTGTGTTGATCAGATGAACTTTCTTAGGTTCTGTGAATAGGCAGGCCTGTTTGCTCCTCAGGATTCCTGCAATTATTTTTTCCTAAGTCTGAAATGTTTCCTGCAGGCCTATACATATTTCAGAGAGGAAGGGAAAGGGGGGAGAGATAGAAACATTAATGATGAGAGAGAATCACTGATCACTGCCTCCTGCACACCCCACATTGGGGATCGAGCTAGCAATCCAGGCATGTGTCCTGACCTGTGACCACCTGGTTCATAGGTCGATGCTCTACTACTGAGCCATGCAGGCTGGGCTCTTGCAGCTCTTTGAAAGACTTTGCATGAAGAGTCTTTCCCTGCCGAAACCAGTTTGGCTCAGTGGTAGAGCATCTGTCTGCAGACTGAAAGGTCGTGGGTTCGATTCCAGTCAAGGGCATGTACATTGGTTGCGGGCACATCCCCAGTAGGGGGTGTGGAAGAGGCAGCTGGTCGATGTTTCTCTCTCATCGACGTTTCTAGCTCTCTATCTCTCTCCCTTCCTCTCTGTAAAATATCAATTATATATATATATATATATATATATATATATATATATAGTCTTTCCCCAACCATCCTATCTAAAATAGTCCTTGCCCCCCACTGTCTCACCACTATCCTTTAATCTGGTTATATTTTCTTCAGAGCATTTATTAGTATCTAAAGTTACATCCTTTGGTACTATTGTTGTTTTTCCTTGCCTTTCTCTGTCTTCCTAAATAAATGTAAAGTCCTGAAACACAAAGACTTTCTACATTTACTGTTGGCTCTAGGGTGCAATAGATACTCTATAATGATTGGATTGTGTCTCCACACCTTCCCTAAATTCATATGTTGATATTCTAACCCTAAAAAATGATAGGATTAGCAGATGAGGCCTTTGAAAGGTGATTAGGTGAGGAGAGTGAAGAGCTCATAAGTAGGATAATAGGAATACCCTCAAAAGTCCTCTTCATAGTTCCCACAGAGCTCTTCCACCATATGAGGACATAACAAGAAGGTGCTGGCTATGAACCAGGAAGAGGGCTTTCACCCAAACATGACCATGACAGTAATTTCTGTGAGAAAGAAATTTCTGTTGTTTATAAGCCACCCAGTCTGTTGTATTTTGTTACGGCAGCTTGAAAGTATTAAGACATGCTCCATAGTGCTTTTATTTAGTTAGTTAGTTTGCATCTTATTAATCCATCACACCTTTTAAATTTATTTAGTATTTTTAACCTTTGATGCATAAGGAGACCAGGTGTTCTTTGTGGAGCGAGAAAATGTCTACTGTATTGTCTAACTACAATGTGCTATTTTTCATTCTCATAATGATGTGGAGTAGTTGTGTTTGTTTAGTGGCTGATTCTTTATAATTCATGTGTGTGTGTGTGTGTGTGTGTGTGTGTGTGTGTGTGTGTGTTTCCATAAGAATGTTCATCATTCATAGATATTAAAGGAACTACGTGGATGGGCTTTGGAACTTGGTTTTGGTAAAACCATAAAAAATCTGGTTTATTTTTTTGTTTACTTTTCTGAAATACAGATGTATCAATTTGGGAACTGTGGGTTGATGCAATTGGACTTGAGAATGGAGGTGAGCTGGCAAAGAGTAAGTGAAGTCAGGGGGGGGGGTCCCAGCACATTGAAGAAAGCATAACTCAGAGTCCAGTGCACAGAGTGATAAGATACCTCAAGGCAAAGCAAAGAGGCCCACTGGCTGGAAGGAGGGAGGCTATTGATGGACAATAGCAAGATGAGGGAGATGGCCACAGGGCTGAGCCACAGAAGAGCATAGCTATTAGCAGAAGGAAGGGGACAGTGGTAAAGGAGGGACAAACTTTCATTCAGAGAGATTCTCAGATAAATCTTTGTGGATCACTAACCACATTCTTCATTGGACTTAATTTTTAGAAATTATTAAGTGTCTACATCTGCCAATCTTTCTGTTAAGAAGCTAACAGACCAATTCCATGTCCTTCAAGTTCTCAAAGTCTGATGTATTGTCTATGCTCAATAAAACTATTTTTGGAAGAAATATTTTTGAAATAGAATAAACTTGGTTTAATTTTAGGAAAGATAAAGGTGATGGAAAGTAGTAGAGGTTAGAGGACAAATGGAAGGTAGGTTGAATAAAAAGGCTTAAGGGTATAGACTATCTCATTAAAAATAAAGAATTCTTATTTTTTCATTATTATTTTATCCTCAAAGCTTTCATTAATTGATACAGCTAATGCTACCTTGTAATAGGGGGATTTTTTCCTTTTTCTCTTTGACTTACATCAGCATAGAGAAGCATGGATGACAAAATAGGAAATCTGAAGTTAATTGAATAGACACATTATTTCCAAGAGTGTCTGAAAACTTGAATACAGAGGATTTGAATGTAGGTAAACATTTATAAATGCTCCTCTTATCTTCTATGTTCTTTTTTTCCCCTACAACTCCTTGGAGAAGTTTGCGTGACATTCTGTTTGACGTAAAATCAGCATGTGTCCCAAGTAAATCAACAGCAGCTGTTTTAAATAGCAGATTGTGTTCCAAAATATCATTATGAACCAAGGGAAAAATTGCTTGGGAGCTTGTGATTTTAGATTACACTGACGGAACCAAGCATCTGGATGCTGAGGCCACCAGTGGATGGAGGTCAAGTTGGCTGAGAGATAGCAGAGCAGTGTCCTTTGGGGAAAACTTCAGTGTGGCCTTAGGGTTAGAGATGCCAACAACAACAAAATATCCAACAACCTGGCTACATTCAAAGGAGTCATGCATCAATTGGTTGGAGCGTTTACTCAGAATCCTGGGGATTTCTCTAAATGGGCCAGAAAAGCAGTTTAACACTAGTTTTGCCCCCTTCAGAAATACAGCAGTGTTCAAAAAAAAAAATGTACAGTACCTTCCTCCTTTTAAGTTTGAGGTATAATATGATGAGTTCATTATATTATCCACTATAACTAAGAAAGTTTTGGTTCTATGACCTATAGGTTATTTTAGGCTCAAAATAGAACCAGCTCACTCTTAGTCATTGGTTGGGAATTCTTTGGCAATGGCTATGGCACTGCCCCCTGCTTGGATAGCAGGCCTCCGAGGAGGGCTGAGGTATTTCCCCTTCGCCTCCTGACCATTGCTTTTTTAAAAAAATATATTTTTATTGATATTTTACAGAGAGGAAGGGAGAGAGATAGAGAGCTAGAAACGTCGATGAGAGAGAAACATCGACCAGCTGCCTCTTGCACAGCCCCTACCGGGGATGTGCCCGCAACCAGTGTACATGCCCTTGATCGGAATCGAACCCGGGACCTTTCAGTCCTCAGACTGACGCTCTACCACTGAGCCAAACTGGTCTCGGCAACAACTGCTTTTTTGAGCAACACTTTCTCCGTCCATAATGCTGCCAAATGCAGGCCTTACCTGGTGAAACTATCACATATAAAAGTTCTGCCTGCTGTAGGTAAAAATGTGAATACAAATGTTCATTGCTCCAGCCTGTGCTTTCCTACTGTTGTGGTGCCCGTTTCTTGGAGGCACTTTGTGTGGTTCTTGAAACACTTGCTGGTCTCAGACCTCTTTTGTCATAGAAAAAAAATTACCTGAAAAACCAAATTACTTCTTTATTTTAGGATATTTACTGTTAAAAAACTCAGGGGAAAAGCTTGCAAATTTCAGTGCCTTCAAAACATTTTCCAGGTAGGTCCAAATCTTACCACCCTTTAAGGCATGTTAAGGCATGGCTCAAATGCCAACTGATCCTAGAGTTAGAAGTGATCAATAACTTTCTCTTTTGAATTCCCACAGCATTTTGTCTGAAAATATCTGAAGACATTTAAAGTTTTTATCCTAGATTATCTATCCTAGACAGATATCAATACAAATCTGTCTCTCATGTACACTCTATACAGTATAAGGTACAATACTGCTGTGTCTCCAGCTAATGCCTGTGCATGAAGGATGCTTAATATATGTTTGCTGAATACAAAACACAGAACTTGAAAGGGTTAAGCTAAATGGGGAAATCAAATTGAAAATGGCACAATTTCTGGCTCTGTAGGTTCTGGGCAGTGCAGATAATCTTTGGACAAGAGTAGTGGATCCTTTCTGATTGTTCTAGATTACCCTCTGCAGGCAGCTGTGACTCGCAGGAGGCCTGCCATAAAGTGTGAAGTTGTTAATGAGACAAATGCAAAGTGATTTTGACCACCCACCCAACCCACCGTGAAATCTAATTAACAAGCGTGGTCTTGACCAACATGTGAGAATAAGAGTTCACATGCAGGCTAACATTGCCAGGGAGACCTTTCAGAGGAAAAAGGAGCGTCACTGAGGGGCAAACAATGGTCATTTCACAGACAGAGGCAGCCTGGCTGTTTTATGGCGCCCAGGCAGGGTGATCTGTTCAGCCTGGGAGATCCAGACTTAACTACTTACCTCTTTTAAGTCAACAACAAAGGACTCTCCAGCTTTCAAAATGTACTTCTTCTGTCTGCTGCTCTCTCCTTCTAACTCATGCCCTCATGTCAGAGGAAGGACAAAATATAAATGAAGTTTCAGGGGAAAAGGTACTGCCATTGCTGCTACTTTCCCCTTGAGGTTAATTTCTGTTCAGAATCCTTTTCACCTAGAAAGAGGCAAAATAAAATCAATGGAAACAGCATTCAAATTGCTCTCTCTCTGGGAAAGAGATCATGACAAACCCTGCCCCCCACTAAGCAAAGCACTCTTGCTCTTCACCCACATAATGAAGAGGGTTATGTCCTCCTGAACCCTTAGAGTCAGCCACCTTACCCCTCCTGTTCACCTAGATCCTAAGGTTACTTTTCAGTGCTTACCAGAAGCAATGAAGATGGAAAGCACATTGTTCAGGCTTTCTGGTTTACTGTGTGATCTTGCACAACCGGGGAGTAAGTGGATGAATCCCGAAAACTGGCACCTCATGAGGCCCCTTCTGTGTGGCATTATGTCTCCCCATTTATTAGTCAACCCTATGGTGCTTACATAGGCAAGGTTTTCATCATTGTTCAGTGTTAAGTGACAACAATATGTGAAGTGCAGAACATACTTTTAGACAATATTTCTGCCCAGAGGGACATGCATGATGGATGTAGAGTGAAACCATAAAGCAGGGCAGTGCTTAGGGGATGAGGGCAAATACCCGGGCCTGTGCTATTTCCCTTTCCCTAGGGCAGTGTTTCCCAAACTTCTCTCATGATGAGAATCTAAGTTTAGAACACTAGTTAAGTATACAATTTTACCGATATGTTCCCAAAAATTCTAGTTTAGCACTTCTTAGTTGGGATTCAGGAATCTGTATTTTAACAACTCCACCAGGTGATTCTCATCATGAGAGAAGTTTAGGGAACACTGCCCTAGAGGAACCTGGCAGAAGGCTTTTTCTTTTCTCACGATCTCCTCCACCCTCCACCCCACCAGCCCAGCCCTGCTTTTGCTCTCACATCAGATGTGCTTGCAGATGCGGGGACTAGCTCTGGCTCTTCTGAATTTCTGAACCATATGCCTAAACCATTTGTTTTGAAAAGTGTTTGGGTTGTTCTACCAGAGAAATTGACTCACACCCAAACCAGACAGTACGTGCTCCCTGCTTTGGGGGTAGAAAGGATGGTGTTCTGAGAGAGCCAATGCCACCTGAGTATATATATATATATATATATATATATATATATATATACACACTGATCAGATGATAATCACAGAGATGGAGAAGTATGTTCAGGTATGTCCCGTGATCTAACATGTGTGAGTTGATTAAAAGGGTCCTGGGGCTTTCTCCACTCATTAATGTCATCCAAGTAACATTCATTAGGCATCTGCTGCCTGCAAGTATGGTTCTCCAGAGAGATTAATAGGGGATATTAAGCCGAGACCGGTTTGGCTCATTGGATAGAGCATCGGCCTGGGGACCGAAAGGTCCCAGCTTCAATTCCGGTCAAGGGCATGTTCATTGGTTGCGGGCACATCCCCAGTGGGGGGTGTGCAGGAGGCAGCTGGTCGATGTTTCTCTCTCATCGATGTTTCTAGCTCTCTATGTCTCTGCCTTCCTCTCTGTGAAAAATCAATAAAATATATTTTAAAAAATAGGGGATATTAAGGTCTCACCCCATATCTACATGCATTTTGAGAGCAAAACCCACATATTTTTATTTCTCTATCCCCATTATCTTCCCTCAAAGGCTTGGTAGGTGCTCAACAAATATTTGGTGATTGAATGAAGACACAAACAATTAAATGTAGAAAAGTATTATTTTCCAAACAGAGGTACTATACATGATAGCTGTCATTTAATGGGGGCTTATTCTGTTCTAGGCGTTTTATATTCCTTGTCTCACTGTGATTTCTCATGTTATAGGTGAGGAAGCTGAGCTTGGACAGATTCTCACCTTGTCTGATCTGACATGGCTCAAAGTGATGGAGTGAGATTTGGTAAGATAGGGCACCCCTAATGACTCTGGGGTGTTTGTAGATGGATAAGGCCTCCAACACAGGAGCCACCCGGCTTGTCCGGTTGCCCGTCACTGCCACATGGTGCTGTCCTCATCCAGCCTGAGCTGACCTAGGAAAGTGAGCCTGTAATTTAGAGCATTATGGCTCTTTGTAAAAGCTGCAATCAAAGCCATGTGTGTTATTGTAAATGTGTTGCCAGTAATTTCCGAGTCTGACCCATTACCCGAGATGGTGGTTGTAGGAGGAAACAAAACCCTGGAGCTGCACAAGCACAGTGGAGGCAGCCTCCTCTCCGAAGTGAGATCCCTGCGTAGTGCACAGTGTTTAATTGATGCCTGATCAAATTCAAATCTCATTTGAATGTGGAAATTAAAGTTCTCTACAGTGAACTCAGAGGGATTTTGTCAACATGAGATAACTCTCTTCCAAGATAATGACTAAATTTAATCTCACATAAACCTGATAACAGGCAATTCTCCTGACAACCTGGAGCTGCCAGGCTGGTGTGGGAGCAGTGAGGAGCTGAGCATCTACAGAAGCGCTGGAGTGTGGTTTGTGAAGGAACCGATGAGCAGAGAACAGGACATACCCACGTCAAAGAGGCCTGCCTGGTCAGGCCTCTGAGAGCAAATGCAGCTCAGTCAGAGAACCCCAAGAGATGTAAGTTCAAGTCTTAGAGGCACTTTTGGGTGTATTCATTTCTATTTTTCCTACCTCATTTAAAAAAAAAAATGATTATGCTCTTCTTCCTCAACAATACTTGCCCTAGAAATTGGCTTTTCCACCTCAGGCCAAAATAAAAGTACAATATTTCCCTCACCGCATATGCTGATCTAGAGACACTGGAGCCAAAGATTTATTGCCCATGATGGATTTGGTGCACCAGAGTGAGCCAATGAGCGAGTTCCTAGATCTTCCTGAGTGGACTTTTTAAGAAACGTAAATCCTCTTATTTGGACTCTGCTAGAACCTGACCTTGAATGGATTTTTGAGAGTGACCAGGGTCTCCAAGGCCCACATGGGCCCCCTTCCCTTTCCTTCCTGGGCCTATAGAAGTTGGACTATCAGTAGACCCTAGCCAGGGTGTGAGTCCTAGAAATGTGGTGGGGATGGGGATTGCTGTCTGTCTGTTGTTTGGGACTTTTTACCCATGAGCGTCTACAGAGCTAGCTTTACTTAGCTTTTCATTGCAAAGCTTCATTTCCAATTTTCCCCAGCTCCTCTCACTCAGACCTGGTTCTCCAAGAACACTTGAGGTGAAAAAAGCAGGTAGAGTACTTTGGCTAGTTTTGCTGGTTACTGGTCACCTATGGTTGCTGCTGTTGGAGGCTCATGGTCCTGTCACCGCTTCTCCCAGTTGGTGAGGGCCGCATAAGGCCTTTGGCTGCCACGACTGGGACCCAGAACTGCTCCACACTTGGGACTAAAGAGAAGATGCTGCAATTATGGACTGGAAGCCACCACCATCTGCATGACTGGCTCTCTCACGGAGGAGCAGATTACACAGACACAGACAGCAGGGACGTCCAGATGGACATGGCTCTCCAGATCTTTATTGGCTGACCACAATCACCTTTTTCTGACCTTTAATTACAGTGCTGTGTTCTCTTGACTCCTAGCCTGAATGCTAAGGCACAGTGGCTGGAAAACCGTGCCCAGCATGTGCATTGTCACTGCTCTGTTGTTTTCCCCCCTTCTAATCAGTCATGCAATCCAAGAATGTGCTAAAATTACTTGGGCTCTAGGAACTCACAATATCGAGGGACACAATATTAGCACAGACATAGTAATTAAGCACAAAAGAAAGGAGTCTAAATGGCTGCAGAATTGTGTGCGACCGTTTGAAAGGGTTGTAGCAGGAGCCTTGAGGGCTGTGGTAGGGAGCCAAGAAAGGCTTTTGAGAGAAAGTAACTAAAGCTGGGTGTTAAAGAAGGTGCCAGGTTTGAGTAGGGGAAAGCACTGGGGAGGGAGGAAGGAGGACATTCTGGGAGCCAAGACAAAGCGGGGGCTAAGGGAGGATAAAGAAAGGCAGTACCACTCTACGCCAGGAAAGGGCAGGCTGTCCGGGTTTTTAACTGTGGACGAAGCTCCTGAGGGCACTTGTGCAAGGCAAATCACGGTGACTCACTCACAGGTCCAGGATCCACGAGGCGACTTCTCAAGGTTACTGAGCAGCCATGGTGCCAGAATGCTGTGGTGTATGTAGGCTCAAAGCACTTCTCTCTTAACCACGTTGCATTTGCTCCCACTCATAAGCCCTTCGAAACCTGCTAAAGCACAGGTGCACTTTTGTTTTGATTACAAATTGAGAGAGCGACTGGTGGGACTTTCTGAATGGCGAAGTTGCTGTCGCTTCTGCATCTGCTCATATTCTTCAAATTGCTGTGGCCCGAGAGGAAGCAGGGAGGAAAACCTGCCTCCCCCTCCCCCAAGCCACACACACACACACACACACACACACACACACACACACACACCCTTTGGAAGCAGAGGGTGCTGGCCTCTTTCTTCTTTGTCACTGATGCCCCACAGTGCCAAGTGCTGACAGGAGGTCCTGGCTGCTTTCAGCTGAGCATTAGCCTTAATGGGTTTGGCAGGACTTTAAAATAATCACAACAAAGTGTGTGTGTGTGTGTGTGTGTGTGTGTGTGTGTGTGTGTGTGTGTGGTGGGGGAGGGATGTGATGAATGCCTGAGCTTAGATCACAGGAGATGCTGCACAGCCCTGCCCGGAACAGCTCCAAGGCCTGATGCCAAGGGTCTGTCTGAGCTGAACAGAAATTTGGAGTGACTTTATCAGAGAAATTGGTACGTGATTAAAGCTGTAAAGAGTCACGAATCTTAACTTGTGTTTAGCACTCCCAGGATAAGGTATCCCTGGTGTTACTCAATTATTCCCTCGGGTTCAGCCAATCAACAGAACGAATGGGGAGGCTTAGCAAGGAGGAATGGTGCAGGGAAGATGGGGCAGGTGGGGAAGGGAAGGAGCTGTTGGCTGGAGTGGTTGGCTTTGTCTGTGGGAGGTGAAATTCTTTGGGCACTGATTTCAGTCCAGTAATTAGGTACTTAGGACATGTGTTAGAGCTAAGAAAAGACAGAACTTTGACCAGGTTGGATACTGAGATTTTAGTTAAATTGGCATAATGTACACAATGTCTCTGAAAGGGCAGGCTTTCAGAGGGGTGGGGAGGAAGGGTGCTCCCACCTAACCTTTCCATCAGGCTTTGTGGCAGGAGGGTTGTGCTCCTGCCAAAGCCACTCGAGCCTTGTGAGTTTCAGGTGTGGCCCATTGTAGTGAGCATGCTCCTTTGTCCCCAACCCCAGGGCAGATCTTAGGGACACTTCAGTGGAGCTCCTATAGGCAACAGTTTGAGAACAGCCAGGGGGTGATAGGTATCAAAAGCTATCCTGGGTTTTATTCTCATGTCTGTCCGAGGCTCCCCTCCATCCTGGCACCTTTGTCTTCTAGCTCCTCATGCCTGGGGTTAGGACGGAGCTATTGAAAAGCATTTTTTTCAGAGCCATAATGAGGACCTGTGCTGGAAGGGGCCAGGCCACGGCACGCGCCAGCCCAGCACGGCTTTGCAGAAGGCTGGCCTCAGGTCTGGGCTGGTCCCGTCCTCAGGGGACCAGGGGTCTCCCTCGGAGTTCTTTTTGAATGCACACAAACCAAGCGGAATGGAGAACTGATGCTAGGAAGATGGGGCTATTGACTCAAACATGAGGGAAGAATGTGTGACTGGGCCCAGGACTGGCTGGAAACCGTTCAGAGAGCAGCACGGTTTCTCTGTGTGTGTCTTGCTCTGGGACTTGCCAGGCTCTGACTCTCCATGGGTGGCTGTGTGATCTGCTTTATTTTTCTCTCACGGCACCGACCTTGGCTATTTCTTGAAGCAGGTGGCAGAAGAGGGCCACCTCTTAGCTCCCAGTGTTACAAAGCCCTCAGTTCAGGCAGACAGTCCAGCTGGTCCTCTCAGGGACAATTCCAAAGCCAGAGAAAGGAGTCTGATTAGTTAAAGAGTAAGTGAAAGCAGATGAAAGGGTTTGGAGGGAGAAGTGTTCTGAGTTCTGATCACAGGATATGCCTAGGAGCCTGGGTCCAGAGCAGCAACAAAGCTATGGCCCTAGGGTGGCAGGGGAGGGAAGAAGAATGGGCAGTAGAGAGAAGGTCATAGTATATGAATTTAGCTACCTGAACTGGGGTGGGGGGAAGGGTTTGAGGGGGGAGCTTATGGTGGGGTAGAAACCTCCAAAGGCGTTTACAACTTCAGATAGATAACCAGAGAGAGTTGGACTTACCCTTTATCTAGAAGAAAAAAAAATTTGAAGGTACCCTCCTATTGTGTACTTCCGCAAAATTGCTCATTAGCATGGCCCTCATGAACCCGGAGATTTGGTCCCAGATTACCTAATCATCCCTTGACTTCCCAAGGTGGAGACGCTGATGTATGCTGGGGAGCCGTTTGCAAATTTACATGTTCTTTAATATGCATCGGGCACAGATGGTTACCAGGTTGTCTCTGATCCATACGTTTCATCACAGGCTGATCAAAATTTAGTGCGGGCAGGTTTAAAGGGACAAGCTTTTAGGCTTGCAATGTGCATATAAATAAAAAACGTTGCTGTAGCAGCTCCATTGTTAATGAAAGAAAAATGATCCATGTCCTCTTCCGGGATAACGGAGTCCCTGAATATATTTATTCCAAGATGTAGGTGCTGGGGGAACAGGCCACAAATCACAGAGCAGCCATTAATGAGCCTCTGTCCCTACCTGTTAAGCTTATTAACTGCCTGTTACCTGCAGCTCTATATCCCACCCGGGGACACACAATGGATGCTTCCGCAATGCAAAGGCTGAAAAGTACAGAAGTTAATCAAACGCGTGTGGGGGTGGTGGTGGGGTGGGGGGGGGATGGGCATGCAATCAGAAGACATGCGCTGCTGGCTGAGATTGTTGGCGGACTGGGAGGTTGCTGGAGGAAGGATCTGACGCTGTCTGATCTGAGATTTTGGCTAATTAAATCCACCCGTCCTTTAGTCGGTGCCTTCTGCCTCTGCATGCTGCGGACATGAAAGGTGCAGTCCCTGTCTTCAAGGAACCTACATGCTAACTGGATGGGCAACTCAACAGATCTGGATCAGATGGATTCTGATGGAAAGCAGATTCGGGACAGTTAGGCAGAGGTTGTGTGAATGAGCGCTAACATACTAAATAAGAACTGGAGAGGGTGGCAGAATGGAAAGAGCCCTCAGCTGGGAGAGAGGAGACCTTGGGTTTTGTCCAAGTTCCCTTCCTATGGCAGTGGCTCTATTCTTTCTCTCCCAGTCTGAGTTTTCTCATCGGTAAAAGCGTTTCAACGTGGTCATTGCTGAAGAGTATTCATGAAATACAATTTTAGGTATTCATGGAACAGAACTAGGGACAGAAAATTGCATAAAGGAGGGGAGCCTGGATTTGAGTACTTAGCAAAGTACAGGATTTAATTCACAGAGCAGAAGGAGGCAGCCACTCTTGGCAGGGAAACCTGCAATGCCTTGGGCCTAGAGGTGGGTGTGTGTTCTAGCATGCAGAGGAGATGGCCTGCCTCCGGGGGATGGGAGCCAAGGAAGGAGCGGGGTGTATACAGATTATAGGCAACGAGATGGACAGAATCAGGTAGGGGGCAGGCATTGCAGGGTGCAAGACTTGGACCTACAGCTATGTTCTTTAATGCAAACATTTCAGGATTCTTCCTAGTCACTTCCCCACTTTAAGGCAAGGTTCTTTCTACTAAAAGCAGCACCAGTCTTTTTAAAGTAATTAGAAGGCAGAGATAAATACAGAACACTAAAAAGCCTTGGCTCTATGATTAATTAAAGGAATCATCTCAAATTTAGAAAATTGCTTAAATAAAAGGAGATACAAAATTACATCAGTGCGCCTCCATATGTTAATTACAGTGATTTTTCCTTGTTTTTCTGCTGCTACTACAGCTATGTCCCATCTATCACTTGGTTTGAGGCGTCATGATCAATTGACTGTACCATAAACAACATGTTGTACATGTGGCAAATGATAACATCATTTAACTCGGCACAGGGCAAAAAAATTCTCTCTCTTTTTTTTAATCTTTCCAGTCTCTCAGAAGAGAAAAAGGACAGCCCTGAATTAATTTCTTACTGAGGTAAGCAGACAGCCTTTGTGGCCCCCAATGGGAGCAGAGAAACAGTTTCCAGCCGAGAACTAAACCTACTCTGATGCGGGCTCCATAGATGCTGTACCCTAGTTCCCAGAATGGTGCCTGGCACATAGTAGGTACTAAACTGCTGTATGTTAACCTAATCACCACAGAAAATTGATGTTCATCACCCGAAGGAATGTTTTTACCCTTGGGGGATGGTAATTCTTTTCTGTTGGCTGAAAATAGGTAAATACAGAGAATCTCATAATGACCTCTACTTAACAGTCACCTAATTAAGTCCACATGGAATTAACTATTGCTCTCCTGTTTCCTCTCTAACGTATGGTGACTGAAGGCTCACGGCACACTGGATGCTTGTAGCCCATCAGCCACTCAACATGATGCCCGTGTTTTACTCCCTTGGTTACCTGTCGGCCTGTCCTTAAGATTGTAAATATATAATTAAATGAAATACCACACAAACTGATAATACATGTACGAAAAGAAATTTTTTCTATGAATAATAAGAGTATTGCTTTGGTGGAACTGAATAAAATCAGGTACTTAAACCTGTATGTTAAAGTCGTGAGTGAGACACCCATAAATGACTGAAAAGAAGTAAATACCTAAAAGCAACACCCTTTCAACTTTAAAGAAACTAAATCTGGAAATAACGTGATGTATGGGTTGTGTAAGTGTGCTTAATGCAAGAAAGACTATACGCAACTCCAATTGGCAAACGCCCACTCAAAGAAAGTACACTTAAAGTTTCAAGGGGAAAGAAATACTTAAACTATATATGTTATAATTCTTGAAAATGGTATGCTGCTTTGATAAACTTTTTACAGTCAACTATTTTTACTGATTGGTAGGTAGAAAAAGAGGAGTTCTACTAAAAAACAAATTTAAGAAATTAAAAAAGAATTAGGCCACACAAAATCAGCAGAATATTTTTGCAGTGAAAGCACATGATTGGTGATCATGTAATCTTGCATTACAAAGACTAATCTCCTCTCATTACCTTATTAGGCTAAGTGAGTGTGCTTTTACTTCCTAGCCATAATTCTTTTTTTAATTTTTTTTTATTAAGGTATTATATGTGTACATAGCTTACCATACCCCGCCCCAACTCCCACTCATGCCCTCCCTCCCCAGAGTTCTGTGTTCATTGGTTGTACTTATATTCATGCATACCAGTCCTTCGGTTATTCTCTTATCTCCCCCCAGGTCTCCTTCCCCTCCCTGCTGTCATTTGACAATCTGCTTGTTTTATGGTGACTATCTCAGAATCACATGAATAGAATCCGCTCCTCATTTGGCAGTCTGCTTGTTTTATGGTGACTATCTCAGGACCACACGAATAGAGTCCGCTCCTCCTCTGGTTCACACGGCCCCTCCCCCCAGGTCCCACTGCTTCCCCTGGGACACACGGCTCACCCCGGACACCCGGCCCCCTTGGGGGACTCGGTTGACATACTTCTTTTGTGTTATTTAATGCCTACAGTCACTAGCACTTTATTTGGTTATCTCATTTACATCTTGCAATAATCATATGTCATAGGTACTATTATCAGGGTCTCCAATTCACATACGAGGAAACTGAGGCTTACAGAGGTTAGCCTGAGCTTATATAGCTGATAACAAGGGCAGTCTGCTTCCAGAGGCCACTACACTCCTTTGCCACCATATTTCTGGGAAGTGAGAAAAATAGGTGGCTTAAAGCTCATGCACATAGAATGGGATTACCTTCTGGCCTACCAGTTAGAATTTGCTGACTAAATTCTGAATCAAATTATGCTTTCCAATATAATAATCCTGGTGATATGGTTTCTTTTGATAAGTGGCAACTCTTTTTCAATCATAGTTGATTCTCATGGGAAATAAAATGGACACACCGACAGATGGCAGCTGGACAGCCAGAAAGAAATCAACAGAGAGTCTCGAATGGCCCACTATCCTGACACACCCTCCCCCGAGACAACCACTTGCTCACACACTGATAAAACTGAAAAAAAAAGAAAACCGTGCATTGTGTTCCATTGATCTAATTTTTCAAATATTTTACTTTTCAGCATCTGCTCTTACTGTAATAAAAATGGGGTGGGGTGGATGGAAGAAACAGGAGTCAGTGATCTCAAACAGGACCCCTCTAGGTTCATGAATCTAAATGTGAGTTGTTATTGAAATCATTTCGTTCTGAGAACACCAATAACATCTTTATTTATGTAACACATAAACATGACCTACACTGAAGTTAATCTTGATGCTGAAACCACTGTAAAATTCTTCAAGACAGTGCTCTCCTAATTGGTTTTTGGAGCAGACACTTTTGGTGAATAAATTCTCCCAAGACAAGGAAGAACTAACTCTGAGATCATTATCATATTCAGAAGACAAATGCATTACCTCATGAAAATGTTAATGGGCGGCATTAATTGGAAGCAGAGGTCTGGCTGGGAGTTCCCTGTAGATCCAAAGAGCCCCAGAGGACTCGATCCATAGAGCACATCTTTCTAGAACTGGGCAAGCTAGTGTTTTAAGCCCGTTAGGCATCCTGATCCCCTGCCTTCCCTTTTGCTCTATGTCTGCCTTTGTTCTTACTTTTCACCTCCACTCTCTTCCCCCCCTCTTCTTGTTAGCAGTGTGCTCCTCATTTCTGCTACACATTGCTGGCATGAGCTTTAAGGCTCAGGATGCAAAGGAAAGAGAACAAAATTAGGAAAGATACCGACTTCAAGGGAAACAATAATGAGACATCAACCTGAAAATTATTTGAGAATGGGCTATAAAGCATATCATACATGAGGATTCACCTTCCCCATGTCTTCTAGCTATTGTTTCTCCTTTGGAACAGTCAATTCACAACAACTAAACATATACAAACAGCCCTTACCAGTTTCACTCAGTGAATAGAGCATCCGCCTGTGGACTGAAAGGTCCCAGGTTCAATTCTGGTCAAGGGCATGTAACTTGGTTGGGGGCACATCCCCAATAGGGAGTGTGCAGGAGGCAGCTGATTGATGTTTGTTTCTAACTCTCTATCCCTCTCCCTTTCTCTCTGTAAAAAAAATCAATTATATATATACAATTATATATATATATATATATATATATATATATATATATATATTCACACACAAAAACAACAAACAGCCTAGCCCAATTTTCGCTCCACAGTTGCTTTTATTTCTTTTGCTTTCCCTTGAAAATTATGCCATCCTACTGTATTTTATTTGTTTTTGTTAGTACTGTATTTTACTTATTTTGTTACTGCCTCACATTCTTTCTAGGACAAGAGGGATTCAAGCAACAAGAAGCATGAACAATTTGTCCAATTGTCAAAAGCAATCAATGTGTTTCTTTTATTAATAATGATAATCTACACTCATACTGTATGTACCAATTGCCAGGCCCTGTTCTATCATATCAAACATATTGACTCACTTAATTCTCTAACACCCCCATGAGTTAAGCATCGTTATTACCCCCTCCTTCCCTTTTATAGGAAAGAAAATGGAAGCGTAGAGCAATTAAGTAACCCTGCAAATCACAATCTAAGGAGTGGTGGAACTGGGACTTGTAATGATGAACTCTGAGTTCAGACTCCAGGCCTTTCAGGTGTGATGCTGCCTCCTTCTCATGTGCTATTATGAGGGTGATGAGTGAAAGCGTATGAATAAGCCCATCAGTGCTCGGTGAACTGGCACCAGCTATTCCGGAGATGAGATAGTAACTGCACACAGCTACTCTTCGGGAACTAGAATACATATAGATTTAAATACAACCCAATCAATTTGCTAAGTCCCAGCAGATCCTACGAGAGATTTCCACTTTAACATGGATTATTGGTTTTGATTCTGCAGAAAGGCTTTTGCAAAAAGGCTGGTAATTTTAAACTCTGATAAGAAATATGCTTCCCTGAAACTCTCACCGTCTCTTGGGCATTTTGGATATCTTGCCTTTTCTTTATCTTCTATGGCTGTCCCTTGTCACAGCTTCACTAATTTTTTTTCTACCTCTGATGAGCAGTGGTTATTTGTCTCCGAGTGCCATTTGGGACTGTTTCTACCTGTAACCTCATTTGGCTCTTTTGCTAGAGAGCAAAACCCACCTGGCTCAGAGGCCGTGGTTGGGGGCGGTTGATGGATCCTGCATGCCTTTGAGAACCGGGCATCGGAGGGTTTCCTTGAGATATCATCCATTTACTTCAAAGCTGACCCGTGCTGCTTCTGTGTTAGCCCAGACTTTCACCGTACCCAGCCTTGGTTAGGGCAATACGGAGAGACATTTTGACGTTTATGTTTGTGGATACTTCCCAGGCTTAATTAAAAGTCTGAGCTGATTCCAGTTCCTTTGATGTGCTGATGAGGATGTCCAGCTAGAAGGAAAGAGGCAAATTTTCCTTTGAAATGGAACCACTGGCTTGGGCCTCTCCTCAGCTCCTGCCAGTAGAGCCAGAAATAAATGATTGTGAATTGTTTTTCACTTGATTCCACAATGCTTTTAGATGGGAATGGTGGAGACGAGAAGGAAGCAAATAGAAGTGTTGCATTGGTTACATGTCATTTGTACAAAAGGATTAGTTTGTTAGCATATCTCAAGAAATTGCTTTATAAGACAGGGGCCTCTATGCTTGGTGGAAGCCTGCCCTTCCTTTCGGAAATCATTAAAAGTCAATTTCAAGATTTTCTCTTTTTAATGATATCCCAACAGTATAATTTCCTTTCAAGCTTGAATTGGCTCTGCCCATGTTCTCTAGGAATGATTTCTCTGGACACAAAAATGGTTCAGTGACTTCCATTTAGCTGATGACTTTTTTATTTGTTTTTGACACATTCCTCATACACATGGTTATATGTGTGATGGACTGTAGGAGGCTCTTGACTATATCTTGTACCTTTCCCACTTTAGTTAGGATGACTACTCTGCATTTTCCTTGGCTGGTCCAAATATATGCTCTTATCCCAGTATAATTATGAATAATGCTTCTTTCCCTCTAAAAATTGTCGCAGTTTTGATGGTGAATTATCTGGTTACACTATTTGCAGTGAACCCATAACAGATGGCATCCAGTGGGCATCACAGTGGTGTAGTAGAAAACTGGTGTTTAGAACTAGAAAGTTTCTTCAGAGTCCTGGATTGTCCATGGGTACTGGGACAAGTACATTTAAAATCTCCTGAAGCTGCAGTTTTCTCATCGAGAGAATAGAAATAACAATACCTTATAGAGTTTTTGTGAGAATTAACTGGGTCAATATATTGTGAAAACACCCAGGAGTATGCATAAAACCAACAGGGAGTAACAACAGTTGCTTAAGGACAAAGTTTTCACCTGAGGTGAGAGTAGGAATGTGTTATAACTAGCTGCAGTTTAAGTAAAAATTTTTGTGATGGAAATGGGGCAAAAATTTGAGTGGATAAAGGAGGAAATGTTTTAGAATTGTGGTATGAGACACAGGAGTGCTGATTTCAAACGTTGCATGGAAATCATTTCCACTCAGGGCTGTGTAATAACTGTACATGGATCCCCCAGGGCATAAGGGAGGTTTCTCAGTGTATTTCATGTCTTGAGTCTCTTGACATTTTTCTATGTCCCGGCTCCTCTCTCATGTTCTTTTGAAGCAGGTTCGGCTTCCTGTGAAAACATGGCATTTCTGTGGGAAGGCTTGTGGGTGCCCTGGGACTTAAGTCTCCCATAACTGAAAGGAATGAATACAGAAAACAAACAAGTAAACAAACAAGCCAGATCACCAGGCTGGTAAGACCGAGAGAAAAACTAATCCAGATACGAACATTTCTAGGCAGCTGGCTTCAGCTGATTAGACATGAATTACAATACAGTGATAGGTATCCTGTATTTGCAAGATGTAAAGGTCCGGAAACAGCCAGATCCTCTTTTTTAACTCTATGCCTCATTTACTATTTCACCTGGAATACAAATAATGACATGAGAAGTTTTTAACCTGGTTTTACGCCAAGTTCCCATCATCAATGTAGTGCATATTTATTATGGGAAATGTTATCCACATGGCTGCCATTCAAATGCCACCGGTATTTTGGCTTGTTTTATTTGGTCATATTTTTATAATTTTGTATTCCCCTTTCCCCCCTCATATTATGTTGTTATTTTTACCATGTTAAAAGTCCATTGGATGAATTTCCCCAAACTTACCTAATTGTTTTCCAAATGTTAGATCTCAGTTGCTTCAAATTTATGAAAAACAAATCTTTCTGTATAAATCTTGGTCCGCATTTGGGATTACAATTAACCTTTGAACAATAAGGAGGTTAAGGGCTTTGAACCTCATGCAGTTGAAAATGTATAACTGTTGACTCTGCAGGCAGTCATTAGTATCAGCTGTTTTAAGCAACCACAGATCTAAAACAGTACAGTAAAACCTCGATACGGTAAACTAGTTCAGGTGAGGAGATACCCATGAAAGCCAAAAGTCCATTATGTAATAGAGTAGGTTTTTCCAAATTAGCAGGCTAAAATATTGATGGATTAGTTTACCTGCTTTTCCTTATGCAGACACATTTGTGTAATTAAATATGTATGAGAAGTTTAATATTACAGAAAAGTTTTCTATATGTATTGCTGTACTTTTAAAAAATATATATTCTTATTGATTTCAGAGAGGAAGGAAGAGAGATATAAACATCAAAGGTAAGAGAAAAATCATTGATCGGCTGCCTTCTGCACGCCCCACACCAGGGATTGACCTCACAACTTGGGTATGTGTCCTTGACCAGGTTTGAACCCGGGACCTTTCAGTTCACAGGCCAATGCTCTATCCACTGAGCCAAACCAGCTAGGGCTGTATTACTATAATTTTACATTTGTAAGCCATGCACATCCCTGGGGAATGGCTTAGCCCAGCTTGGAACATTGGCCCCAGGCAAAACTGCGGCAGAAAGATATTGCCTCTCAGCACAGAACCAATGACCATGTGAAATTGGGTGTGATCATGTACTAATCATTTGCTAAACATTATTTATGAGTGGTGACTTGGATTTAAATATGCAGACTATAGTTGTAGATATATGATATTTATTTATATTGGTGAAACTACTAGTGTTTTTTCCAACATATGCCCTACTTGCCAAAATTTGTTAAGAATAACAGTAAATGAATAACAAACTAATGTTAATTTAATTATAAGCGAATCTTGGTTAAAAGCGTTTTCAAATTAACAGGTTATTAATTTTCACAGATGTCATACAGACTAGAAATTAAAGCTGAACTTTGTTAAATAGAGGTCCGAAAAATCGAGGGCTTACTGTAGGTCCAACTTGCGGCTGGGAATCTGCGGTTACAAATTAGAAAACCCTGTTTTTGGTTGTTGGTTAAATCTGCTGGTGCAAAACCGGTGGATACAAACTCGGACTGTGTTTGTGAAAGGAATCCGTGTCTGCCTGGGCCTATGCAGTTCAAACCTGTGTTGTTCGGGAGTCAATCGTATTTCTTTGGTACGAAAATAGAGGGAGAGGAATCAGCGGCACAGGTAGGAGCCTCTTAAAGTTCTTTATGCATACTGAAACGCCGAGGAACTATTTTTAAAATATTGCTATAAGTTCACAACTAACTTAATGTTATTTTCATAATCATTTTAATGAGATGTAGTAGGTACTGTCTAATAATCATTGCAATTAATCCTTACATTGCTCTGTAAGATATTCTGATCAAGCTAGCATATGAGCTAATCTGGAGTTTTCAACATGAAAATTCTGGTTTTTCATATCCTCATTACTGATGGCCTGAGTTGTCTCTATACTTTTGTGGTTTCTCATGGGCCAGTGTTTTCCTGGGAGTCTTAACGATCCCTTTTCTTGTTCATTATTGTACTCAGATTATTTAAAAAGTCAGGCCAGTAGAAGGAAGGGAGAAAGAGAAGGATGTTCTTCCTTTAGAAATAGCTTAAGTATTCCCAGAAGGACATATTTTTGGTATTTGCAGCATATTTCGACACAAATTGTGGAAAAGATGTCGATTTAAAAAGAGTGATTTTTATTTTCTATCAACTTCTTTGGATGAGTACTGGGTAGAAATCTTAAATGGATTTCCATATGTGGAGGCTCGGGCTCTGTGGTCTCGTTGTGTCTCTTTGAGGTGAAATTTCAGGTCAAAAACGACAACTACCACCTTTCTGCAGTTCTCTCTTGGAACCTGTCATTGGCAGAGAGAAACCTCCTCTGTGCAGAGGAGAACAGAACCTCTGAGCTGTCTTACTGCTTTTCTGGTTGGAGAAAAAAATAAAAGAGCACCTGGCCATAAGAGAAGGCTCCCTGAGAACCAAGATTAGGCCTCCACCTGTGGCCATAATGCCACCCCTGAGAGCAAGGAGCCCCCATAGTCAGTCCCTGTGCTAGAATGAGCAGTGCAATGCTGATGAGGTGACTGCCAACTCGTTTTCTTTGGAAAACATAACATTCAAATTTCTTCTCTGTTGATTAAAGACAGAATAGTGCTAATTTTGAGCTCAGATAATTTTTGGTCAAGGTGGATATATTTATGATTTTAGTGTTTTCTGCAACTTTAACACCATTTTCAACATTATTGAAAACTTATTTCTCTTCTTTTGGCTTAAACATCTCAATTTCTTCAACAGTTATTCTGATAGAGTGGTTTCTAGAACATTCCCTCTGGCCAGCCCTCTTCCACATCTCCACCAAACTTGTTGATGTCATCTGGAATGTATGTAGTTAGACAACATTATTCTTGAAATATTGTGTGCTCATCAACATAATACCTTATGTGTCACCTAGTATGGCTAGCTCCGATTCTAATAGTATAATATATACATGTGATCAAGATAATACCACTGAGATAGTCCAAAGTTAATCTGTCTTCCCCTACCTTACACATCATAATATTTGCTTATAATAAATCTGTTGTCTGCTCTGACTGACCTTCAGAATTACTGCCAAGAAAACCTCAAGTTTCTGGATTCTAACCTTATAAAATTGCTTTTTATTCTTTTTTTGGACATAGGACTTTACATCTATTTCATTAAAATGCATCTAGTTTAAGTACAAGGTTTTAGTATCATACTATGTACCTAGAAGGCACTGAATAAATGCTTGTTAACAAAATGCTTTATATATATATATATATATATATATATATATATATATATATATATATATTTAATAATTAGGTCACCATGAAATTTTTCTGCTGTCCTTGGTACCTTTAATTTCTCTCATCCTTTCCTTTTCATTTTCACTGTATTTTAAATTCTTCCTGAAGTTGTCAGTGTAGAAATCTTTCTTTTTCATCTCCCTACTTGCAGTAATGGGATGCTAGAATTTGACTCTAATGGTCTTAGTACCACATTTTGAAAGAAAGGGGAAAAAAGGAAAAAGAAGGGAGTTAAGCAAGCATTGCCCTCCTTAATAATACATGTTTTCTGTTCTCTGCATAGTTTATTATTTGGAAACTGTGGGCTCCACTATCTTTCCTATAGCAAACAGAAACAGCATAGGGTAAATCGGAATGATTAGTATGCAAGGGGCTGATTCTGGGATTTTCACTATAGCTTGTCCTTTCAATGTGTCTTCTTTTGACATCTTCACCCTGGGTATCCTGGCAACAGAGTACTTCAAGAAAACAAAAGTCCCATAGACACTGTTTGCTGAATTCCATCAGAATAATAAAAAGACTATTTTATTCAAGCATTTGCTGAAGACAGTAATTTAGGAAAATAGCAAGAAGGCAGCTAAATGTACTTGATTCAAAAGTGACTGACACTGAAGGAAACCCAACACCAAGGATGGTGTCTTTGGGTCAGATAATTTCTCAACCGTTTACAGGAGGAAAAAGAGATGATTTATGAGCTAAAATGGGAAGGAGATCAACATGAACATACTACAGTCAGAAATCCCTAAGAGGGCCTGTTTATACCATAGAGGCACTTGTCTTCAGACGAGCTAGAGGCCTGTCTCTGCTGTCTGTGTGAACAACCTTGGAAGCGACCTCTTCCGGCTACAACGTGGAGCCTCCTCCCCGGTGCTCCATTTGCTCTCGAGGAGAGGAGCCAGCTGGGAGCGTAGAACAGCACACAGACTCTTTCTAGGCCTCTGGGGATCGAATAACCTTAGACATTTGGGACTTCGGAACCACTTAGTGCAGTTCCAGTGCTGCCAATGGCCCCCTCAGGGCTTTAACCGGTTAATTAAAACACCTCCCTCAGACTCCAGCTATCTCCTTGCTTAGACACTGGGGAGAGAAGGATGCAGTGGATAAGAAGACACGGGTTAGCATGATCTGTTTCCTATTTTTTTTCCAGACTTGTCCTATGGTTCCACATCTCCTATGTGACCAGAGACTACATTGGTGCAGGGACTATCTGCTCTCCCTGAGGCTAAAAGTTCAGATATGTTATCCTACTGCAAGGATTTATTGAATAGAGCTCAAGACTCACAAGGGAGGACATTAGGGACTAGAAGTGTAAGCTCTTCAAAGAACGGGAATTCAGGCAGGCTGTGTGGTACAGTACATGCATTCAGACAGTGTGCCTAGTCCCAAACTGCCTCCCACTGACTACTTTCTTCCCACCCTCCTCGCCCAGTTCTCAGAAGTTGCTGCTGAAGCTCTTTTTGTACTGTATCCTGACTCCTATCCCAACCCTTTCCAAAGTCATAGCTGTTTGGAGCAGGAGCAGGCCCCTGACCCCATCTGACTAATCATAGTCTCAAATCTGGAAATTGAATTCAGCCATACTTGTCAGTTCAGATGCTTTTGTGAACGGAGGACAATTACACTTGGGGGACAATTTCTGCAGGCATGGAAAAGCTGAGGCGGAAATGGCATAGCCACGCAGCAGAACTAGATGAGAGCACATGGAGAGGGAGAGAGAGAGAGAGATTGCCCTGACTGTTGAGGCTTTCTAGTTCCAGTTTCTTTTGGGGTTCACCTCTGCTTGCTTCCCTTGGGTTCTATGCAAAACCTACACCAGAGACCCTATTTGGTCTAAGCGAATGCAAGTGGGTTTAGCTTAATTATAATTTAAAACAAAACATAAAAAGGAAACCTTGGCCAAGAAAAACTGATCAAAAAGAGCTTCAGGACTGGAACCAGGTCTTTAGGCCTCAAAGCCTCCTGTCCCCCAAACAAACAGTGTTTTGTCCATCCTACCAGACCTTCTTCCTGGTAGCTCAGCTCCAGACTCAGGGGAAGAATCTCTTTCCTGTGGCAGCTCTCCTGTGTCCTGATGGGGCCAGAGGAGCACAGGCCAGGATTTATTCCCTGAGTGGCCTCTTCTCCAGCCCTTTGCCCCGAATTGTTCTCAAACTGGATAATTAATTACTGATGCCCAATGCTAATCCTCACTTAGGCTAGAACAGAAAACGGTGCTGTGTCTCCTTCCACATGCCCATCTGAACGGCATGTCAGAATGACCCTTGGGCCCTTGCCTTCCTGATTCCCACGTGATCTCCAACCATCACAGAGCCAGTTTCTGTGTGTCTCTACCTGCGAGGCACCCGGTGATGAAGGTGATGCCTCTGCCCCTTTGGAAGGGTCACTTGAAAAATCAACTGAGGGAGAAAAACCTCAGACAGGCTCTCACTCCTACTCTCAGATGCCAGCTCTTATTTTGTGATTGTTTGCCACTAGGTAAGAGTGAGCTGACATTTCAAGTGAGGCTGTGTTTTTGGAGGCAGGAGGGAAAAGGGGGCAAAAGTGGGTTCTGCTTCTGTCAACAGTGTTTCTGTGGTTCCTGAAGGCTCCTCACTCCAGGACAAGACAGACTGTGAGCTTTGGGCATGAATAAAAGCCATGTAGTGACCCACGTTTGATTTCTGCACAGAATTTCCTATATAATGTATGGCTTTAGAATGGGCTATCATAAATTTCTGGGCAGAGAAGGAAGCTAACCTATTCTTATGAAGCAAAGATAGTGTTAGTAGGATAAATACAGGGGTGGGCAAAAGTAGGTCTCCATTTGTAGTACTTGAGAAGCTCCTGACCGTACTAATCAGAACAAAAAGTCTACATGTTGACGGTTATACTTTAAACAATTTCTTTGGGGCTTAAGTTGGCCTATCTAACATCAGGGGCTGGTACAGTCTCTCAGAGGGCAGAAAACCTGGTGAAGATGGACAGCTCTGGTCCTTTTGTGACCATTGTCACAGCAGCACTCCTTTCTGAAAAATGAGGCTAGTGCTGTTTGCAGGAACCAGTGTGCTGCCAGGGAGAGCCAGGGCACATCAACAACAAAATGGGCTGGAGTCCTTGAAATTGCTGTGTTCTGTTCCCTCATCAGTGCATTACCTTCCTGGCTTCCTCTGTAAATCACAGGCAGGCACATGCAAACAGACACTTACGTTCACACATATAGGCACATTACATACTCACATCAGCCCCTCTCATAAAATAAATTCTCAAAGGAATGTACTATCAGGATGAGAAGGGGCTCTAAAGACTGTGTTAATGACCTGTTGCTGTGTTGCAAATTACCCCAAAACTTAGCACTGAAAACAAGCATTCATTATCTCATAGTCTGAGGGTCAGGGAACTCAGGCGTCCTGTCATGGGAGCTTCTGGCTCAGAATGTCTCACAAGTTTTCAATCAAAGTGTTGTCTGTGGCATCATGACCTCCAGGCTCCACACGGGGAGGATCTGCTCCTACTCTTACCATTCCTGTGAGCCTCCTCCTCTCTCTGCCCCTGCACCTTTAATGCATTTTTAAGGGCCAGTTATATGATAATTCTTCTGAGGACCACTGCTGGGCTACCCCAGCCACTTTGCCCCAGCCACAGAGAACTGGAGGTACCCAGGCATTTATATTACCCTCCTATGTGTCTTTAAAAAATAATTTTGACCAGTTTTTTCTTCCCTAAAGACTTTTATTAAACTATAATTCACATAACATACACTTCATCCATTTAAATGTATGATTCAATGGTTCTTAGTATATTCACAGATATGTGTAACCATCACTACAATCAAGTTTTAGAAAATTTTTATCGCCTGAAAAAGAAACTCTATGCCCTTTAGCTATTACCCCTCTGTCCTCCCATTCTATAATCCATCCCTCAGCAATTGCTAATTCACTTTCTGTATCTATACATAAATGTACCTCTTCTAGACATTTCCTAAAAATTGGATCATAAGTGGTATCTTATAACTAGATTCTTTCAGCTAGCATAATGTTTTCTAGGTTCTTTCATATGTGGCATGTAGCACTGTTCTATTCCTTTTTGTTGCTAAATGATATCCCATTGTACAGATATGCTACATTGTGTTTATTCATCAGTTGATGGGCATTTGGGTTGTTTATACCTTTTGGCTACTCTGAATATTGCTGTTATAAACATCCATGTGAGTACTCTGGGGTGGACATATGTTTTCATTTCTCTTGGGTATATTCCTAGAGGTAGGATTGGCTGGGTTATAAGGAAACTATTTTCATGTTTTGAGACACTGCCAGATCGTTTTCCAAAGTGGCTGAATCATTTACATTCTCACAGAATTGTATGAAGGAACTGATTTTTCCACATCCTCACCAACACTTGTTTTACCTTTTTTTTATTCTAGCCATCCTAGTGGGTACAACATGATATTTCACTGGGGTTTTAATCTACATTTTCTCGATGACTAATAATGTGAAATGATTCATTTTCATGTGCTCGCTGCATATCTTCCTTGGGAAAATGTCTATTTTGGTATTTTGCCTACTTTTAAATGGGGTTTACCCACCTTGTTGACCAATAACCTTTTGGTGTGAAGACGTGGAAGTCCAGCTGTATTTCCTTAGGTTGGGACAGCCCTGAGGCAGGCCTTTGTCCCCAGAACTCCTCTCATGAATCAGTAGAAGCCATCGGGGTGAGACTCTTGCCTTCTTCCTTTCCTTATTGGATTCCTCTGGGAGAATATGGTAGCTTGTCTTGAAAACTGGCTGCCTTCAACTTCTTCCCTGCCTGTTTATACATTTCCTCTCTTGCCCCACTGACCGGCAGAATTTCTGCCTCCACCTATTTGAATCTGGTCTGACTCGTGACTGCATTCCAGCAGGAATGATGTTGCCATTTCTGGACTTCACCCAGATCTTAGGCAGTTTCCACGTTATCTCTTGAGTAGACCAGGTAAGAAGAACAGAGTATCTAATCCAGCCTCTTGGTTTTCAAAGTTTCTTAGATCAGTTCAGCATTATTTTAGTATAAACATTTGTTTCTCATTGAAAATTACAGTTTTGCATTGTAGAAAATCTGGAAAAAAACAAAAAAAAAATGGGGGTGGAATGAATAGGCGGAAAACGGAGGATTTTTAGAGCAGTGAAAATACTCTGTACACTAATTATGGAAGCATGTCACTGTATGTTTGTTTAAACCCATAGAATTACAACACTAAGAGTAAACCCAATGGTAAACGATGGACTTTGAATGATAATCCTTTAATGTAGGCTCATCAATTTTAAGAAATGTATCACTGAAGGGAGATGTTGATAATGAGGGAAGCTATGCATGTGTGGGGACAGGGGATGCTTGGGGTATCTCTGTGCCTTCCTTTCAGTTTTGCTGTGAACTTAAAACTGCTGTGAAAATAAAGTCTTTAAAAAAAAAAAAGAAATAAGATCATAAAAATCACTGGTAATATACTTCTCAGTGGTACATACTGCTAACATTTTGGTATATATCCCTGCAGTTTTGCCTGTGATAATAAATCCATATCTAGCCATCATTTGTCTACCAACCAATTTATCTTTATGTATTTTATTAAAAAAATGTTTGGCTTGATTTATATGTACTTTTTCAAAGTCTGCCAAATTTCTGACCAGGGTCATTATTCTCCTGGTCTTAGAAGCCTATGCGATAATTCAGGTAAGACACTCTGAAAAAGTGTTAGAAGGTATATTTGATTTCAAGAGTTATAAATTAAGACAGCATGGGAGAGGGGATAGTGAGAGAGGGAGAGGAGAGAGCCCTGATTTCCCTCTTAAGCAATATACTAAACTCTCTGATCCTTAGCATACCGGTATCTCTATCTTTTTATTCTCAAGCTGTTTTGTGTTTCATCTTCAAAGGATCCGTTTTTGTTCAGGGAATGGAATGCATGAGCTGCAGACCTTCTCCACGTGAAAGCACTTACTCAGCAGATGCCCCGTTGCCTAAAACCCTTAGCCTAAATAAACAGACAGACAGCCAACATATATCTGCAAGTCGTAGACGAGGAAACTTGAAGATAATGAGTTCTGCTTCAGGTAGCACAGGGTGAAATAAAATCACAGAAGCCTCTTCTCTAACATTGACTGCGAGGCCTGGGGGTTAATTGTGTGGATGGGAATGGAGGTGCTGGGGTACAGTAGGTTAGAATGCACTGCTGATATTGCTGGGCCTCATGCAGGAGAACCGCCAGTTCATCATCAGCACGTCCTAAATGAAGCCCACAAATTTGTAGCTCCAGAGTGATACAAAGCAGAATTATCAATGAAACATCTGTTAGGAGGGCGAGGGTGTGAGCACAGATCAAGGGAAGAGAATATAATGACAAGTGCAAACTATTATCGCTATGGAGAATCAACAGAAAGTTGATTCAAATTTATCTGTAGTGGGAATCTTGAATGTAAAATTCAAGAAAGTCTGTTTTGCCACCTTCTTGCAACAGCATAAACAGAGCAAATGAGTTAGAGGTAAAGTCTCATTAGGGGAATGCAGTGGTTCTTCACCTTGTGGATATTGAAAATGTCATTTGTGACATCTAAGCCTGGAGAGTGGAGGCATGGGGCTCTCAGTGAAATAAATATCTGCTCTCCTCCCATGCTCTCTTCTGGCACCAGAAGGCCGGTCTCTTTTTCCTTGTTGGAGGATGCTGGCTTTGGGGCTTGCCAACATTCCTTACACTCCCACGTCTGCTCATTGACAGTGTCATATTTTATAGATTCTCACAACTTATGTCCAAGTTCCCCGTCACTAATCACCAAAGCCTACCATCTTCACATTTCTGAAATATAATGCAATGAATTTATATCCACTGAAACAAATCCCTTCTCCTGGCTGCTGAAATGCTGTGAAAGAAATACGTGTTTTTGGCATGTCGTCTGATTATATGAAATTCCACCAAGAAAGAGTAAGTTCTAGCATCCGCTTTTGTTTTTGAGGGAGCATTTTTGCAAATCTGGGATTGTTGTGATATTGAATAGAAAGGCATTTGACGTTACCAGATAACAACTATTGACCTTGGCTAGCTTCCCAAGCTTAATGAAGGTGAGTGACTGGTTGAACAGGCTGTGTATTGTGACAAATTCCCTGACCTTGCTGGTTCACCTCAGCTACTATTAGCATTTGAACAAAACAATGTCCAGATCCTATTATATGCAAAGATAACAAATGCAGGTTAGAAACTCGTAAAATGGAGATGCATTTCAAATGGAGGGCTTTTTCTAGAGAATACATTCCTATCATAAATATTTAGGACTTACTGATTCTATGTTCAGGTCATAAAATGCATGCTATACATGGTTCTTTACCTCATTGTTATTACATATTCATTTAAATGCTCCCTAAATGTCTGACATAGTATCTTAATTAAGATTGTTTTAGCAAGGATTAGCAGACTCCTGAATAAGACTGTGGTTGTGAAGACAAAGAAGAGGAAAGATCTGAAGGATATTTATAATATAGAATTCCCAGGAAAGTAATTCTACATGGAGGAGAAAGAAGGATTTGGATAACTATGAGCCTTTTCCCTTGGGAGACATGATTAACTGCGTTCTGGGAAGATTTGATTTGAGGTGTCTGTGACATGAAGAAAATGAAAAATTAATTATTTAACACTGTAACCCTTAGTGAATTAAGCTGTCTGTCTGAAGACGTCCCCTCTCCCCAGTAGTGCTTGGATCTGACATGTGTCTCAGGTGGACTTACGAGACAGCATCTGGGAGAAAGAATATTGAAAAGCTAGGAGGATGGTCTAAAGTTATGTACAACTTTCGTTCCAATAAACCCCACTGTAGAAGAAATAGCACTGTTTTCTGAAGATCAACTTGATGTAGACTCCCAGTGCCCACTCTGTTCACTTTGTGTCACATTCCATCTCTGTCATCGGAGCTCCTTCTCCCTCATGGGACTGCGCTGAAGCCTGGGGTGGGGAGGGGGCCTGCATAATGCCTGCAAAGGAGAAGATCCTTTTATTTTAAGTCCACTGTGCTCACTGCCAGCATCCTCACTCTCCAAACACTCAGTGTCTCTTAACAGCTGGCGGGTCTCTGTTTCCACATCGCACGCACGGTGCATTGGCAGGTTTGAGGAAACTAGGACCCTCTGTGCTGAGGGTCCCGTCCCCTTGGGTGCCCATGGAACCATCTCTTTGGGTCTCAAGGCACCACTGCTGAGCAAAACCAGGAAGTTGTCCCACTGCTCTGAGGGGCCCTGTCTGTCTGTCTGTCTGTCTCTCCTCCCCAGGCCGGGGAAATCCCTGCCTGCATGAGCCACTTCTCCAAGGCCCTCTGCTTCTTCTGTCAAACCCTTTCCTCCTCAGTGAGCTTCAAGTTAAGGAAACACAAACCACAAAATCTAGCAGGCTTCCTGTTTTGCATGCTGCTGCTAGGTAGCTGCCCTAAGGCAATGAATCAAAGCGCTGGCTACCTGCTTTGATGAAGGAAGAAAAAGGGGAAGCACAGGAAAGGAAATCTACTTCAATTAATACCTCGAAATATTAAGTGGCTGCTTCAGTCATGAACCTGAAGGGGGAGGGCAGAGAGAGAAACCCTCGGTTTTGAAACCAAGGCAATGAAACATGTGGGGAGCCCACAGATTACAGCCTTGGAAAAGTAAGTGGGAGATGGAGCCTGAAATAGTTCCTTCAGCTGGGGTGGAAAGTGTTTAGCTATCACGTCTCCTTGCAGGATATTCTGGGTTCCATGGAAATGGGGGGGAGAGGAAGCAGCGTGATTTTTTCCTCTCAGTATTTCCTTTTGAAAGAGGCTTACCCTACTTTCTGCAGATAGAATGATCTGCTCTTGCATTTCTGCTTCCTGATATGCCTGGTCCCTCCCAGGCTTTGGAACCCGATGTGCTCATTACATAGGGCAAGACAGAGGTGGGGGGGGGGCTAGGTAAGCAGAAGGGGAATATTGTTTGATCCACTGCTGGGTTGGACTGAGTTATTGATTAACTTATGGAGCAGAAAAGACACAGTTGATAGTGCCTTTTCAAAATAAATCAGCATTCCAGGCACTGAAAGGAAAACCAGGCTTGAGGGAATTGCAAAGACAGGCTGAGAAAAGATCAAACCACTGAAGGTCAGGTACCACCAAGAGGTTTCTGGCAGAATGAGGTAGCCTTTCTTTGATGGATGTAGGCAGCTGGGGAAAGACATCAAAGGAGAGTGTCTATTCACAAGTCCCTCATGCTGATGTGGCCTGCATGGAGTTCACCCAGAAAAAAATCAAGAGGAGAGAGTGCTGGGATTGGGGAGGAGGGAGTGGCTCAGCAGGCACAGGTGTGACAGAGGAGTAGCCCTCTGATATGGACACCACTCTGGGGTGGAGTGAGAGGTGGCGGAGGTTCCAGGGGGTAGCAAGTGCTGGGCTGGGCACAGGTATAGCTTCACTCAGTTGTCTGCTGGGAGCAGGGTTACAGAGCCAAGCAAAAACTGGGCTGTGATTCAGACCACAGGAGGGGACACAGCCAATCTTGGCCAGACGGCTTTCCTCCTTTTCCTTGCTAGACCTTGGTTTTCACACCTGTGTAAGGAGAATATACTTACGGAGTTGTGAGTATTAAATGAGACCAAGCATTTTTTATTCACTTACTCATTCAACTATTTTTTTTTCTTTTGGGTAGTGAGGATATCAGTGCAAAAATAAAGTCTCTGCCCCAATGGAGGACACATAGAAACATAGTGTCAGGTCTTGCGCTGTGACAGAAGCCAGAGGAACCACAGTGAGTGGATGAGTGACCGAAGATGCACCCACAGAAAGGGCACTGGGAGGCCTCTCTGACAAGGGGGTGCTGGGATTTTCTCTCTTGGTTTCCTCTTTCTTCATGCCCTTGCTACACGCTGATGATTTCACTGGTTTATTTGCTTGTTATTTTTGTGTTTACATTTCCTGTCCACTTTTTATAGGGAATTTCAAATGCATTTTTATTTCTTTTTCAACAATACGTTCATTTGGAGATTGCATGACTTGATGACATGCTTTTAGTTTTTCTTTTCTATATAGTGCAATGCTTTGCATTTTGTACACTTATAGAACGAACAGAACTTTGACTTACCTTTCATAATTGATATCACTAATTTCATGTATTATTGACAGTCTTCTAATGTAGTTACCCAATGTAATTTGTTTTTTCTCATGGGAAGTATTCTAACAGCCAAAAGACATCAAAATAATGTTTTTAGCCTAAATTGGTAATATTCTCATACATATACTTAAAAAATATAAAATTATATGAGTATTCATAGTTTATTGATTACTAATTAAGGTATTTTGATTCATTCAAACACGAGTGCATCTACAAAATAGGCATTGCACTATATCCTGCATCCAAAAGATAAATATGTCGAAGTCTTTCTTGATGAGTTTATAATTTAGTGGCAAAGACAACTAAACATAAATACAACCCAGTTTGACAAATTTTATGCTAAAAAGAAACCCAAGAAACTGTAGGAGTGCAGGAGAAGAGGATCCTAATGCTGGGCAGGAGGAATGTGTCAAGGAAGGCCTCATGTGTGTGCTGCCAGATGAAAGCGGAAGGGAAAGAAAGCAGGGTCAGAAATAGCATTTCTGGCTGAGGGAATACTGTGTTCAAACTGCAGGGTTGTGATAGAATCTGGAACATTTCAGGCATTGCAGACGATGTACATAGAACTAATCCTACAGGGGTATCCTTAATATGCTCCATCCTAGTGACTGTTATATGCATACTCTGTTGCCTGGCTCTCAAATTTCTCTACATGTTGACCCTATCCTTCCTCTAATAGCTTTTCTCCCTACTACTTGGGGTTATGCACTCACTCTACACTTATCCCAATCTATAAACCTTTGTTCATAATGTTTCTAATCCATAATACTCTCCTAATCTCTTATGGTATTTGAACTTTTCCCAACCTACCTCTTTCAGGAAGATCTCTTTGACTATAACTGTCCATGGTGATCTCTCCCAGCATTGAACCATTTTTGTCCTTCAAGACAATACCCTTAAGGATCTACTCCATTACCTTCTAATTATTTTGAATGTTAAATTTGAATTATCATTCTTAACACATTTGTGAATTTATTAATAGTAGATATTCCTTCATGACTTTAATTTGTCTAGCTCCATGTAAGGGCATGATGAAAACTCTCAGTTGTTATTTCAATGTGATAAATACTAATTTGATCATATTTTTCAAGGGCACTGCAGTATGCTGATTATGGTTTGGAACCTCTAGCCTCTTGTACAATTGGGTGGTGAAATAGGCAGGTTTTATTTCTTCTATACTGATTTATTTTGTGACTTTGGGCAATTAAGAAGAATCAGCAAGATCTGTATATATCACCATATATACATCACCAAGCATAATGTTGAATGGAAATAGCAACTTGCAGAATGATACAACACAATACTACTTATGCAAGTTTTAAAAAGATACATACTATAGTATTATACTACATTTTTAAAGGACACGTATATGCATGTTAAAGTATAAAAATGGACTAGAAGTATACACATGCTAATGGATGTCTCTGGATTGGGAGAGGACAGTCAGAGAAAATTCCACCAAAATGTATTTTAATTTCATAAAAGAAAAAAAATCCAAAGCAAAGAAGGCACATGTTTTCAATAGTCGATACTCTTTTTCTAGCAGTTAATATGTTGTGAGATTGTTATAGTATTTTTCTCTTTAAAGATTTTTCTCAAATACATAAACATACATACACAAAAAAATTACATGGGTGTTTAAGAGCTGGAACATTTTGGGGAAACAGACAAAGAAGGTAGACGGAGAGCTTGAACAGATCAATTATTGTGAGTAGAACATTTTTCTTGTAAAATATTCAAGATCCTGCTATTTCCCCCATTATAGTTCACTGTAGCTCAGGAGGAAATTCTAGTAAAAGAAAATTCTGTGGCCTTTGCATGGTCTTTGATTTTACTGTAGGCTTCCTGGGATAATGTGGGAGCTGCCCTGGAGACCTTAGCTAACTCTCTCTGAAGGAACTGAAGCTTCCTCTCTGCCTTTTCTAAACTGTATGATTTCAGGTGAGGTTAATGGGCATTAGTTATACCAGTAGCTGGACTATATGGGGCCTGAATTTTAATGCCTGAGCCCCTGCCATTCTGAGATCGATACTGACTCCGGAGAATTGCAAGTAGACAGATAACGTCAAGGGGCTGATTATTAACATTCCCATAAAAGCTGAGAAGGTGGGGTAGGTCGAGAAGTTCAGCAGTGATGTAGGGCCCGGAGGACCTGAGGACATCACCAGCTTACAAGGTCTGAATTGCTCTCACTTAAACTCACATCAGTGGAAAAGATGAGAAGACTTTGAATGAGCAAATTGAGCTGATTCAACAAGATTGTGTGACCTTACCACCAAGTGCAGCCCGAGGAGATAATAAAGAGACAATTGAATCCAAAAAGGAGGGCCCGGTTGTTTTAATATTAACTCACGGAGAGGGAAATTTCCCTGAAATGCAAGCGGATCTAGGTTCCAAAGAATAGGTAATGAGACAGATTTACAAATGTTTTTAAATTAAGTGCATTGGATGTATGTATGTGTATATGTGTGTGTGTACACATGCTCACATAAACATATAAACACAAACATGTAAATGGTATATATAGTATTCACATATCATGATAACCTAAATATATATATTAGTATATACAGGGTGTCTCCAAAAATGTATACGTACTTTAATAGGTGATAGCTCAATTGATGTTTCTTTTCAGATTTAACCCATTGGAATTAATAATTATTCAAAGTGTGTATATATTTTGGGGGGACATCTTATATCTAAAATGATAGCTTATCTGTATATAAATCCCATCAAATGAGTACATTTGATTAATAAATGTATGGTGAATTAATGAGTATCAAAAATAGAAAAAGCCTTAGTATGAGTAGTATTTTCCCTCTTATATTTCTTATTCTTCATGAAGATTTATTAACCTTCCTGAACTGGGCTGAAGTTTCAGGACAAATGGTAGCAACTAGGAGAGGCAAACAGTTGATGGGGAGAGGTGAAGTAGGGAATGACAAATTTCCCACATCTCATAAAGTACCATGTCAGCAGCATGCTAACTCCTCTCCCACTGGCTGGGGGTGTGGTTACTGTTGTTGGTTTATAGACAATTACTTTGTTCTGGGCACTGTGCTAGACACTTAGCATTGATGTCATGTAATCCTCACCATGATGCCTACCAGGTACCAGTATCATCCTCCTGACAACTGAAAGCTTAGACTAAGTAGCTTTGATTAGAGAGCTAATGAGTTTTGATCAGAGACAGTAACTGATAGGTGACAGAGCTGGAATTTGAAGTTGGGTCTGGCTTACTCACAACACCTGCTTTAGTAATTGCCAGCTTCCAATCATACTCAATAGCGGATAGAAGGAGCTTTCTCTCTAGGGCAAGACTGAGGGACGGTTTGGACTTCAATTAGACATATGCATCATCATAAAAACACATACCCCAATAGTTGTGAGGATCATAGACTACTCTTCAACCAGGCAAAGATGCTCCCAAACCACACACCTGAGGTCAATGGTGAGACCTTTCAAGTATCAGCTCTGCACCGGGAAGAAGGCAGCATAATTTAAAGAGAGAGGATGGGCCTTGGAGACAGTGGAACTTGTGATCAGATTCCACACCTGTCATTTATAGTTTGCAGCTTGGGAAAGTTACTTAACCTCACTGAGAGTTTCCAACGCTCTAAAATGGTGACGGTCATGCCTACCTTGCAGGGTTAGTGTTAGTATTGGAGAAAAGCCACAAGAAGTACATGGAAGTTAGTAAATTAAATGTAACTATTCTTATTAGTAGCACTAATTATAAACATTTGTTGGCCATTGAACCTAAAGGGAGAAAAAGGAATACAGGGTCTATGGTGAAGGATACAATAGACCTAATTGAATACATGACTCACAGGCTAGCAGCACAGAGCTCCCAGTGGAAATGTCCTCCCCTTTGCTGTTGAACAAGGTGGTGAGGCTCCAGGGGAGAGAAGACAGTCTCCTCCACCCACATTAAAAAAATATTTTTATTGATTTCAAGAGGAAAAGAGAGGGGGAGAGAGAAACATCAATGATGAGAGAAAATCATTGATCGGTTGCTTCCTGCACGCCTCCTGTTGGGGATTGAGCCCACAACCTGGGCATGTGCCCTTGACCGGAATTGAACCTGGGGATCTATCCATGAATCAAACCAGCTTAGGCCCCCACCCACATTTTGTAATGTGGTTGACCCATAGGACTCAAGAAAACTTTAGCAGGGCAGCTGGCGGGACCCTGGTCTGTGTCTGGGGTGTAGTCTGTCTCTGGACATTTCTCCATTTTGCTCCATTTTCTGGTGTGTTCTGAAGGTATCCATCCTCTTAAGTATTAGCATTATTTTTTAAGAAGAAAGTTTCTCTTTGAACAAGGATTTTCATTCCTGAGGGGAGCCCCTGTGCATAGTTGTTAACATGGATAGACTTGTACAAGAAAGAGAGCAGAAATGATACACTCTCATAGCTAATATTTGCTTAGCATGTACTCTGTGCAAGGCACTGTTCTAAGTGCATCATATGTATTAGTCGTTTAATCACTTAATCCTGACAGTAGCACTAATAGGTAGATACCATTGTTATTTCATTTTATGGTTGTTGACAAAGCAGGCACCACGTGTCAGGTATGTTGCCCAAAGTCACAGTCCTTAGGTGGCAAGCTGGGGTGTAAACCCTGGCAGTCCCTCTCCAAAGGCCTTGCATAGTTGGAGGCAATAATTGATATTTACAGCTCCATGGGCTTCGCATCGTGGTGCCACAGCTGCATAGAGAGCAAAATGGCACTAGCAGAAAGAGTCCCTCTACCTCAGCAGCCCAAACTCTGCAACCTGGAGTTAAGGGCATGCTGCTTCTCAGGATTGTGTCACCGGCATCTAATTTTAGAGCAGTTCGATAGCAGCAGGGATTCTAACCCATATTTACTGAAATCAAATTAAATGTCTGCTCATTTTGTTGCTGTGGAAATATACCTTGCTTTAATGGTATGCTAAGTGGATACAATGTCACGGCAAGATCATGCAGTCTACCTTTGTGGTGACCTATACGTAGGCTGGCATTTGTGATGATATTTTTATGGGAACTCATGGTTTGGGTTGTCTGATTGATGCATATTCCAACTACTTTGCTGCCCTACATTTTGCTTGTTTTCCATTCACAAATGTGCCTTGCTCATAATCTAGAGTGTATTTTGGCTTCAAATGAATATGGAAGCCTACGACAATCCAGGCACTAGGAGTTCTGAAATATGCTAAAGCTTTCAGTTAGAGAAAAAGAAGCAAATAGCAGGGTCATAAAAAGCACTTGGGAGGACACACAGTTACTGAACTTCCTCCTGCTTGTTCTCATTTACAGTATAGACACAGAGCTCTGTAATGTTGAACTCCTCTCTGTGTCACAGAGAATGACTGGATCCTGGATTTTTAGCCTTGGTTGCAGAGACCATGGACCTAGTTATTTCTACCAAGGAATTACACGAGTTTGGAGAACTCTATCTTTTATTAGAGAAATCTGAACCCATGGAGCTTTGTTCATAGGATGCCACAATTTTGCACTTAAGATCAAGACTGGCTTCACACATTGGGGAGAAGGCCTTGATAAATGTAACGAAGAGTCCAGGCCTAGGCAAAATGGTGCTGTTGGTGAACTTTTCAGTGTTGAACCTTCCCAACCAGCATCTCCTTTGCTGCCAGGATGAAGCCACAACTCTCCCTGGTGATTCATACTTATGCCTCCATCTTTCTCCTCCTATCACATTTAGGGCTTATGGAATAGTTTGATAAAATCACTTGCAGTAATGGGTAATTGACTAAGAAGGTTTAATTTCCCACTCCCCCCCTATATTCTGGGACATTTGTATTTTACTAGACCTTCAGTCTTCATCCAAAGGAATAAATGCATTCTAGAAGTGAGGAACTTGTCAAGCAAGTATATATTTTTTGAAGTTGACCATTTCTTTCTGGTACATATGAAATACATAAGTTGCCACTTTTACTGCATAGTAGAAGGGTTGACCTTGTATGTTAAATGTTCACATGTTGAGAAAAATAAACTGTGTACCCAGGTTCTTTGTTAACTTTGTTAAAGGCAAATAAAGAGAGTAATTACAAGTGATTCTTAGCCATAGAGCATTAATACGGTTTGATAATACATGTAATTATAAAAATTAGTAAAAGTTATTCTACTTGTAAACTTAGTATTAAAATAAACATTCCCATAATCTGAATTTTGCACGACTCTTGAGTACAATAACAAAGCTACAAAGAGGTTGTGTAGAGCGGTGTTTCCAAAGTGTGGTCTCCACACCAGCAACATCAACATCAGCATCACCCGGGAACTAGTTAGATAATCACATTCCTGGGCTTCACGTGAGAACTGCCACATTAGAAATCCTGGGGGTGAGCCCAGCAGCCTGTGTTTTAACAAACTCTCTGGGTAACTTCAATGCATCCTAAAATTTAAGAACCAGGTTTGTAGACGATTATGCTCAAACTCATCCTAATTCCCGGATGAGTAAATTGAGGCTCAGAAAGATAAAGAGACTGAGCAGAGCTGCAGATTCCTAGTAGTGTTCTTTTTAGGGTCCTAAACTAAGTCCCTCTGGATAATCCCTCTGAACGAAGGAGGTTTGCTGCAGCTTCCTTGATTGACAGGATGGTCAAATCAGTCTCTGATTGCGGGCTTTACCCTCATAAGGCCTTGGGGTAAGACTTGAACAACTTCAATCTCTTGGAGCCTCTCAGGGATCAGGCTGCTCCATATTCAGTCTCTTAAAAAGATCAGCGTTCATTTTCCTTTAAAGTTGTGGTTAGCCTGCCTGAGTTGCATACAAATAAGATGAGTGAATTCATTACCAAAAGCTAGATTAAGTTTTGCAGCTGTTCTGCCCGGGGATCTAGTACCGGAGAGGGGCCAGCACAACTGAAAATCCTTTCCTGATCAAGGCAGTCTGAAAATGCAATCTTTACATGGCAAGTAGCATTCAGAAATACTGAAATGAAGTAAGAAATTAAAATGACTTTTGCCTAGACATGTGGGGATTGCAGAAATCCTGGGGTGCTACCAAACATATATCAGAGCTGTGGAATGCAGATGCTGTCTTTTTAGCTGGCTCACTTCAAGGGGAAGGCAACTCTTGGATATAGGATTGAGAATTCACATTCCAGATTTCAAAGAGGCTGGATAAATTGCAAGACAAATACTGATGTTTGCCATTTTAGCAACTTCATTTATCCATTTGTCTCTAAATCACAACTTCTAAACTATGCAGTATTTAGGAACTGATTTCTTCTTATCTGGTATCCGCAGTATAGGAATGCCAACAAGTATATTCATCTTCCCCCCTCCCCCCCCACACACACTTCCATCATGAATGCAGCCATTTATTCTGTGATTATTTTAAAACTATCTTATAAGCCAGGACTATTTTGGATTGTTTTTTCTCTTACTTCTTGCCTATCATTCTCAATTGAATGAATGATTTGTATCTTCTATTTTCCCCCTTGCCAGTTAGAAAGTTACATGTGCTATTTCTTTCTTTTAGTAGTTACCCTAGACAATTTATCAAATATAGTTAAATTATTGAAATCTAAAATTAACCAAAACCTGATCCTCCTCCTAGTAATGCAAGTTCTTTTCAGAATTTAATTCCATTTATCCCCTTCTTGACATTGGTTACTGTGTTGTATTTTAAGTCTACTTAAAAACAATAATTGACATTATTGTTGCCATTTTATGTAATCAATGTTGATGAGTATTAGTTCATTTTATTCTGTCTTGTATCTCAAATCTTACATCTAGAATTACTTTCCTTTTGCCTGAAGTGCCTCCTTTAGATTGTCTTTTAATGGATTGTACTAGTGATGGACTCTCTTAGGTCTATAAATGTCTTTATTTTCACTCCACTTTTGAAAGATGTTCCACATGATATAGACTTTTAGACAGGCAGTCATTTTCTTTGAATACTTGGAAGGTTTCATTCCACTATTATCAGGACTCCATTGATATATTGAGAAGTCAGCTGTCTAAGGTATTCCTTTTCATATGATCTGGGTTTTTTTTTCTGGCTTCTTTAAGAAATTTTCTCCTTGCTGATTTTTTTTTTTTTTTTTTTTTTTAGCAATTTTACTATAATGTATTTAATTTGGAATAAAAAATATTTTTACTTGAGATGCACTTGGTTTCTTGAATCTCTGGATTGCTATCTCTAATTTTTTCAAATATCATCTTTTCAAATATTGCCCTGACCAATTTTTTCTCTTTGCTAATTTTAGTTTTCCAATATTATACCTTGTTGTGTTTTTCCCACCCCTTTTCTTCTCTTTTGTGTTTTCTGCTTTTTTTTTCTCTTCATATTACATGCAGGACTATTTATCCTGTCTTATTTTCCTAGAATATAGTAGGTATTGTTGAATAAAATGAAATATTGGATTTAAAATATTTTCTTATTATATGAAACTAGTTTTCTGTCAGACATATAACTTTTAAAAAAATATATTTTATTGATTTTTTTACAGAGAGGAAAGGAGAGGGATAGAGAGTTAGAAACATCAATGAGAGAGAAATATCCATCAGCTGCCTCCTGCAAACCCCCCCCCCCCCCAAATGGGGATGTGCCCATAGCCAAGGTATATGCACTTGACCGGAATTGAACCCAGAACACCTCAGTCTGCAGGCTGACACTCTATCCACTGCGCCAAATTGGCCAGGGCCAGCCATATAACTTTAAAAATGTGATATTATCCTTTTAATTTTTTGTTGCAAAAACTGAAGCCTGTAGGTTTAATAACTTGGTTAAGGTTATAGAGCTAGATAGTGGCATGTCTGGCCCTACTTGGGTAAGAGGTCTATATAATTTTCACTCAGGAGAGGTAATATTATTATTTTAATAGTAATCTAATTTCTTTATTAATGACCAGTAAGAACTAAGGAAGTTGGAAATGAGGTAGATGAAGACAATGGGTGGTTTAAGAACTAATTAAGGAAGTCTTTGATAGCTTTTGTTAAGATAATGACTAACTGGAGAGCCCTCAGGTAGAGAAGCCTCTTTTCATTCCTTGGTCCAGCAAAATCCAACCATAAATGTACCAGGTAAAAGTATTTAGTGTACAACAGTCTTGTCTATAGTAAATGATGAAGAATACTTATAAGAGGGTGGCTTACACTAATGCCTGAATAATTAGCCCTAAGATATGCCAACCTCCCCCTCCTCACAATTACATGAACATTTTTCTGCTGAAAATAGATTCTTTTACACAAGTGAGAACAAAACTGAAATTAATTAAATAAGATCTATGAATGCAGTCTGTGGGGAAACATAAGTGAGGGGGAAAAGTAGAAATGCAGAGAAAATAGAAGATAAATCAAAACACCTGCAACAAAAAGTATGCGTGTGATCAGGAGGTGGGAGACAAAAGAAAAACCAATTCTTATCAGTTATTTTAAAAGACTATGAAACATTATTATTTAGATATGGATTAATCAATGTAATCGCCTAAAAATATTTTACGGAAATTTAGGTTAAATTAATCAAGCGTCCTAGAGTATAGTTTTGAGAAATGCCATGCTTTGTATCTTTTTGCTTTGGGCTATCTGAATACATTTTTGAAAATAATGTTTACTCATATACTGGCTGAATTCTTCCCAATTATATTAGTTTCCAATGCAAAAATTATGCAAAGGTAAACAGAAAAGAAATGTTAACTCCACACCCTTACTTTCTTGCATTCTTCTCATTCCTGGCTGTGCAGCAATAATCACTGCCATATACCTGTTTAGTTCCTCCCTATTGTCCTGTATAATAGGTTGCTTCACAGACGCGATACACAGCTATATGATGACAAAAAAGGGGGAAATGATTTCAAATTCATCTCTTCTAGCTTTGAAACAGTAATTACTTCCACAATTTTTATCCTTCTCCCTGTTAAGACAGTCTTACTGTTCCGAGCGTCAGGGTAACATGACTCCAGGAGCAGCTTTCCAGAGAGCAGGGATAGCCCCCACTTGTAGAGCAAAGGAGATTGACTAATAACAGGAAGGGAGGGGGCAGCATCCAAGCCTAAATCACAAACCACAGATTGGCTGGCCATGTGCTTCCTGCTTTTATCCTCAAAGGAGGGGAAGCAATGGATTCAGACCAATATATTCCCTTCTTCCTTTCACCCCAATAAAGAATGTCATTCTATCTCAAAATGATAAGATCTGACATGTTCTCTGAAGAACAGTTTTTTTTTTTTTCTTTTTTCAGGCAGCCATCTGCATTAAAGCCATCTGTTAGCTTCTCTCGCTTATTAGTCATGTCCCTGAGAAACCAGTTGTAGTATCTGCTAATCCTTACAGGCCATGAAATATTACTGATCAGGAATGGCAAAGGATGACACTTAGTTGCAGATAGTCACTATCCTTACAGTGCAGCCATAAAGCATTGAAAATTTAATTTCTACCAGACTGGAAAGGCAAACAAGAACACTCATCCTCAGTGTGTGTGTGTGTGTGTGTGTGTGTGTGTGTGTGTGTGTGTGTGTGTGTGTTGTTTTATTTTCTGTCTCCTCACTTTTGTTTTGGTTAAGAACCATTAGATGGTTGAAATTTAATCTTTCCTGTGCTTTGAAATGGATCAGGGTATCATTTCTGTCCTGATTTTTTTTTCTTTTTGATTGCTTGTCATAATTGATGGGTATGAAGAGGTGATTATTAATCCACTCAGTTTAATCCTAATCCTTTTACAAAGTTTAATCTAGGGGGGGGGGGGTCTTGCAATTAGCAGCATAGAAAGAGCACTGACTCCTTTGTCAGACATCCTAGCATCTAGCCCTGTTCTTATGGTTACTGACCCTGAAGTTTAGGTAGTTTAACATAATTTACTTTTTAAATATATGATGTAAAACTAATAATATCTTTCTAAAGCAACCAATAGCATTGCTTTGAAAAGATAAAATGAGTTAATATGTTTATTAATTAATTCATTCTATTATTCACCCACCCACTTCTCTACTTAACCAATAATCCATCTTTCAAAAGGTTTATTACTAACACAAGTCAGGGATAAAACAGCAACTAAAACAGACAACAAATCTGCCCTCATTAAGCTTTAACTTCTAATAGAGAAAAATAAATGTTATAAATAATTAAGCTATATAATATGTCAGATGACTATAAGTATTATAGAGAAAAATTACGTAGGAAAGGGCCTGGGGAGTTATCCTTTTATTTTATTTTTGTTTTGTTTTGTTTTTGTTTTTTTGTTTGTTTGTTTGTTTTTTAATTTTATTTTATTAAGGTATTTTCTGTGTACATAGTTTACCATTGCCCCCCCCCCCCCACCTCCCATTTATGCCCTCCCTCCCCAGAGTTCTGTGTTCATTGGTTGTACTTATGTTCATGCATACCAGTCCCTCGGTTATTCTCCTATCTCCCCCCAGGTCTCCTTCCCCTCCCCGCTGTCATTTGGCAGTCTGCTTGTTTTATGGTGACTATCTCAGGACCATATGAATAGAGTCCGCTCCTCCTCTGGTTTTCACCGTCCCTTCCCCTGGGTCCCACTGCTTCCCCTGGGACACACGGCTCACCAGGGCACTCGGGCCCCTGGGACACTCGGCTCACCCGGGGCACTCGGCCCCATGGGACACTCGGCTCACCCGGGACACCCTTCCCCTTTGGGGGGTACGGCTTACCCGGGGCACATGGCCCCCTGGGACACTCGGCTCACCCGGGGCACTCGGCCCCCTGGGACACTCGGCTCACCCGGGGCACTCGGCCCCCTGGGACACTCGGCTCACCCGGGGCACTCGGCCCCCTGGGACACTCGGCTCACCCGGGGCACTCGGCCTCCTGGGACACTCGGCTCACCCGGGGCACTCGGCCCCCTGGGACACTCGGCTCACCCGGGGCACTCGGCCCCCTGGGACACTCGGCTCACCCGGGGCACACGGCCCCTCTAGGGTGTTGGGGTCGCATATTGGAGGCGCCGCACTAGCTTCTTGCTAGCATGGCGGGCAGTCTGGGACAGCTGCAGTTGGGCTGAGATGGTTGCAGGCGGGGGGACCACCTTCAAAGGTGTCTCGTTCGGTGTGGGAGCGGAGCAGCTGCAGACATGGAGGCTAAGTTCTGAGGTCGCCCACTCCCTGAGCCCAAGGCGTGGTGAGCTCTGTTCTTGGTGGATTTCCTTTATTCTCGGTGGCAGTGGCGGGTGGCGGTGCCAGGTGCAATATTGACGGTCGCTCCTGTGGTTCTATTACCACTGTAGTTTTAAAGTTCACATGGTGGTGGTGGTGAGAGCTTCGGCTTGGCCATGTGGCATCGGAGGATGGGCTCGCCTGGGTGGGTAATGGAAGGCACCGTGCCATTTCCTCACCAGCGCGCTCCATTTCCCTCCCAGCATGGTGGGTGTGCTGGGAAGATTGTGGGCGGGCTGTGATGGCTGCATGGGGAGAGTCCGCCCTCAATGGTGTCCTCTTTGTTGCGGATGTGGAGCTGCTGTGGATGCAGAGGCTAATTTCTGAAGCCACATTCTCTATGAGCCGGTGTGTAGTGAGCTCTGATTTTGGTGGATTCCCATTCTTGGGGGCGGCGGTGGGTGCGGCAGCGATGGTAGCTCCTGTGGCTCAATTTCCCCTGTAGTTTTAAAATCCGCATGGTGGTAGTGTCTGATGCTTTGGCCTGGCCATGTGGCAGCGGAGAGAGGATTCTCCGGGTCTGCCAATGGGAGGCGCAGCGCCAGCACAGCGCATGCGAAGGCCTGGCAGAGCAGGCCGCGGGCGGTGGCGGAGAGTCCCCGCGATGTCTTAGTCTTTCAGACTTAGTGGAACGCTTCCCCTGAGCCAGGACAAGCAGTACCACCACAAATATTGGCCTGCTCAGTGCTGCCCCTCTACAGGTGACAGTAGGGGCATCCTCACCTCGGTAGGCCTTTGCTCTTGGAGGTCTTAACCAGTGGAAGGCAGCACGGTACAGAACTGCCCCACCTTCTCAGTCCTCCGCGGGAGTTATCCTTTTAAATTCAGCAGGCAGGGAAGGCTCCACCGAGAAGGTGGTATTTGAGCAGACCCAAAGAAGGTGAGGGAGTGGACCCTATCAATATCTGGGGGTCAAAGTACTTTACCAAAGAAACAGTAGGTATAAATTCCTGAGGCAGCAATCTGCCTGCCACACTCAAGGAAAAGCCAAGAAACAGTGTGGCTGCAGTATCTGGAGAAAGGGCAGAGTAATAGAAGATATGGTCAGAGAGAAAGTGGAGGACAGATGGTGAAAGTGGGGTCTTACAGACCACAGGAGGACTGGCTTTTATTCTGAATAAGATTTGGGAAGAGGAATAACATGATTTGACTTAGGTTTTGGATTCTGTGTCCCAGAAGAAGCTGCATTGGGATAGGAAGGGTATGGGGGTAAAGGCAGGAGCAGAGAGACTGGTTAGGAGCCCATTATCATATAGCCCACAACCAGGCATTTGCCCTGACTAGGAATTGATTGTGACCTCCTGGTTCATGGGTTGACACCCAACCATTTAGCCGCACCAGTCAGGCAAATTCTGACATTTTGAGGGTAGAATCAGGTAGATTTGCTATTTAGAAAGGAAAGGAAAAGAAAAGAGAGATTAAGAATGACTATTGCATTTGGCCTGAGGAACGTAAACAGTGGAGCTGTCATATACTGAGAGGGTGGGCTGGGGCCAGCTGAGGGAGGGATTGGTATGATGGGGAAAATGAGAAGGTGGGTGTTGAACTGCTGAATTTGTTTTGCATAGAAATCTTTCTCATTCATTGAACACATAACTAGGAACCACACCACACTGAGTTCTTGGGGTTGGGAAGAAAGTGATGGGCAGAGTTGACTGAATGGCTATCCCAGCTTTCAAGGTTCTTACTCCTGTAAGACAGTGAACCACAGCATGAAGCCAGTTACCCACAGCGGGAGGCATAGTAGCCTAGACTGAAGGAGCACAGTGTCATTTCTAATCAGAACTTTCTCTTGGGATAAAAATGTCTCTCTAAATGGTTCAAATTTTTAATTATTTAGCCTTCAGATTAGGCACAATCAATATCACACCTCATCTGATTACAGTCTCTTTCTTGACACTATTAGAGATAAAACTGAGGAGACCTCTCTGACCCTGCATATACTTTCGAGCCACACTTTGATGGGTATGTAATTATGTACCTATTTGAAAAAAGTCTCAAGTGAAATCAAATCCTCCTGCTAATACCTGACCTTCACCTTCTTGCTCTATGTGTTTTTTGTCCAATCTTTTTGCCCGAAGCTGGGAATTGTGCAGATGAAGGTATGTCTTTACCAGATTGCTAAAATAGATAAGAAGTCATCTTGCATTATGCATAATTATCAGTGATTTGAGAAACATCCCAAGGATTTTCAGATCAATGTCTTTCTAAGATCAGTTTTGAATGAAATTAAGGGCTATCAAGGATAATTGTTGGAGTAATTTAAAATCAATGTATAAGAATACATGAACACCTAAAAGAATTAAAGTAATTGCCCTAACCGGTTTGGCTCAGTGGATAGAGCGTTGGCCTGCAGACTGAAAGGTCCCAGGTTTGATTCTGGTCAAAGGCATGTACCTTGGTTGTGGGCACATCCCTAGTTGGGGGGATGGAGGAGAGGGTGCAGGAAGCAGCTGATCGATGTGTCTCTCTCATCGATGTTTCTAACTCTCTATCCCTCTCCCTTCCTCTCTGTAAAAAATCAATATAATATATTTTAAAAAATTAAAGTAATTGTGTTGGGGTAATAGATTACAGCTATTTTTATTTTTTCAATGTTTTTATTATTTAAAAATATATAGGAAAGAATCATTGTCATAGTTATATATCTGTCCTATGGATTTGGGGTTTGGGATTTTTGGGAGTCTTTCTCTGTCTTTACATAATGCTTAGAAGATAACTTGGACTTTGTAAACTAAGCCCGTGGTAAGGCCCACAGAAGATAAAGAGGTCATGGTGCTGACCACCAAAGGCTGGAACCAGGCTCAAAGAGAAGAAGTTGGAGCAAATAATTGTTGTTTGTTGCCATACAGTATCTCTTCTTTCTTTCTTTCTTTCTTTCTTTCTTTCTTTCTTTCTTTCTTTCTTTCTTTCTTTCTTTCCTTCCTTCCTTCCTTCCTTCCTTCCTTCCTTCCTTCCTTCCTTCCTTCCTTCCTTCCTTTCTTGCTTTCTTTCTCATTAACAGCACTCACTTGTCCCCTTCCACTCAAATTGATTTTTCAAGAATTGACAAAAAACAGACTGTTACCTTTCTGGCCTAATGGGTGGGCCTGTGAACCAAGCTTGTATAATCAGGAATCTTTGCTGAAGTTAGGAGGGAGAGTTCTCTAGTTCCCCTTGGACTGTGAGCTGTAAAAATATGACTTCAAAACTGGCAGATTCTTTCAAAATTTGGAGTAGAGCTGAGAGCATGAAGTCAACAAAGACAGAAGCTGAGATGAGAAATGGGTAAAAGTAGAGTGGATGAGATGGGGAGAGAGTGTAAGCTTGAGACTGAATATGATTTACCTTGTTTAAATCCTGTGTTTCTGGGGAAACTCAGTGCTCATTAAACCTGTGGGTACTGTTCATCTTTTTCCATGCTTTTATTCTATGATTTAGTCAATCACCTAAAAAAAACAAAACAAGAAAACAAATTAAAAAAAAAAACCAATAAAACAATTATTTGAAATTTATCTTATTTTCAGCCAAATACAGATTAATATAGGGCAATGCATTCTTTCTTTTAGAAGTTCTAGTCAATGTTTTCGACAGAGTCAAGTGGGCAGGTGGAAGAGAGAGATTGTGCAACAGCTAGAGATTCTCCCCCTCCCTCCCTCCCTCCTTTCTTTCTTTCTTTCTTTCTTTTTTTCTTTCTTTCATTTCTGCAATTGAACATAACAGGGCAAAAGTGGATAAAGAGCCCCCACACAGGTAGAGGAGAAATGGCAATTAACCGAGGGTATCATATTTACTGGAATTAATAATAAATATTTAAAATATAATGTTCAGTTTCAGTGGAGATTTCATAAAATAAAAACAGTTGGGAGAGGAAGAGAGCTATTGTTAAATTGTGCTTATTATATCTTCAACACATACTATGCTTTATATTCATTATTTAGTATTATGACCTAGCTTGAGGAAAACAAAACAAAAACAAAAAATTACTGGCTCCCATACTTGACTAGGTCCAAGATTAGAACTGGTTTTTTGGAGGGACTTGATTCAGTGCTTCAGGGTCACTTCTGAGCCAAGATCATTGTGTTGCATAACTCCTGTTACATGGAAAACTAGGCAAGTGGCATTCCTTGGAGTTGTACATCTGCTCCTGCTCTTTTTTCTTATATGTCCCTATTCTTAGGCTTACTTAGGGCACCCTGGAATTTGAGGCTTATATTTTACCAGCACCCATGAAAATGTCTCTTTCCATGAGAATACAAACAAAAGTCTTAAAATTGAGTCTTATCAGTTCTATGCAATCGTGAAAATATTTAAAGATCATAGTTCCTTGGAGTCAGACCGCACTGACATTAAGTCCTGTCTCTACCATTTACTGGCTGTGTAACTTAGGTGTGTCCTTGACTTTTCTGAACCCCAAAGATGGCCAGTACTTTCCTGTTTAAATTTAGTGTCAGAAATTTGCTTTCAGAAAATAAAAGTTATATAACTGATTTATTTACTATATTTTTTAGGGATTCTAGATACAACATTTTGGTTCAGAAAGTGCAATATACTTAACTCAAAAATCTTAGTGCTTTAACTCTTCTGCTTAACTCAGATGGATTCAACTTTTTCACCCTCAGGTAGTTTGAGATTTATTTTTAGCAGTAGTTGGAAGATAATCTTATTGAAAGGGAAAGGTTATGGTCACCCAGTTTTTGCCCAAGAGACTTCCTTCTGATGTTTTCAAGTAGAAAGAAGCTTGTACTAATTCATTCTATACTTTTTTCCTTTCATTAAAATCCTGAAATATTTGTATAATTAGAACTCACATGAATTTTTCTAACATTGATTTCTATTGTACACAAGTTTTATTTTAAAGGATCACTGCCTTTGTTTTCATTAATTTTTAACTTTCTAAAGCAATGATTTTAAACATGTGTGGTGCAAGATTTTTTGAAACATGCAATACTATTTAGTCAGGAGCACTGACCTCTTTTCCCTTGGCCTGTCAAATAAAAAATGACAACAGCCAACACAACTGTAGCCATCTGGTGTAAATAAATACAGGTTATACCTATTTTTTTTGACAGATCAAAAATATATTTTTTTGGTGTGCCACAAAATTTTAGTAATTAGTTTATGTGTGCTATGAGATGAAAAAGGTTGAAAATCACTGTCTTGAGGGTATTTGGATAGTTACTATGTATTAAATATTACACTTATATTTGTTATCTATGACATTATAATCATGAAAGCTTAGTAGCTCCTTGCTCCTTTAACATCTTCAATCTTCTCCTCTTGCCCATAGACTAATACTTGCCTGTCCTAACCTGATATAAGTCTCTGATACTCACAGTTTGTCTGAGGAGTACTATCATGTGTGGTAATACTCCTTTTGATACAATTACAAATAGATATTTAGCACAAACACATACCGTCTTGGAATTGACTTTCGGAAAATTAGAGGTAACTGAGACTTTGTCATCTTAGATTACTTTTGAACTGAGTTTGAGTTATGTGAACACATGCTTGTCAACAAAGCTGAAATATCTGAAACATGGTGTGAAATTGAAAACTTGCAGAACATTTATGTAGTTCAGAGGTTAAAACATAGTTTCTGCCCACTCAGGCTTTGTAGTTTGTATCCCCATTCTGAAAACCACTCCTCTGAGCCTGGAAGATTATCTTTCATCGTCAGAAACTTCAGGTTCCTCAGATCTGATAATCTAAAAGGAGGAGCTCTTCAGCCATCACCCCTCCCCTTCGGTAGGCTTCTCCATCACTTGCCATGTTTCACAACTTTGAAACCCTGTGCATCCCTCTGTGGGAAACACGGCAGTTTCTTGCAAGAAACATCGGCGCATACGGCTCCGAAGAGACATGAAAACTGTCTCCAATTATTTGACAAGTTGTCAGATGAAGAGGGCCCCCAAGGACAGAACTGAAAGATGGGCCAGTGAATGGCAGATTTTACAGGGCGCCATATTTGGACTTAATGTAATGGGAAGCTTTCTAAAAAATCGTAGCTGCTATTCAACTAAAGAGCAGGTTTTCCTAAAGTGTTTGAACAAGGACCATATGATTTTTTATTTATTTAATTTTTTTGGGGGGTAACAGAGTAGGAGCAAGAGGTTTAACCTCATGTCCCAATTCCTAAGGAGATCTCAGAATGTCCTGGCCAAAAAAAGGGAGCCAAAATAATTTCTTGGTCCTATTAGACACACTGACTTGCTGAATTGTGAAGAAACTTGTTTATCCTGCCCAAGTCTCAGAAGCAACTATACAGTCTTTTCCAGAGTGGAGTATGAATACTCTACAGGGCATGGTTGTTATGCAGGAAGGAGATATAAATGAGTGAAGTGGGCCAGGTGGGCACTGTGGTGAAATAGAGCAAACTCCGTTTAAAAACGCATGCACCTACAGCTTCCCTTTGCCATGTGGAATCAAGATCGAATGCTGCCAAACCTGCTGAATTTTCATGGAAAGCAGGAAATTGATTTCTCATATGTGAAAGTTCTTGATTTTTTAAATAATGTTGACAACTAAAAATATTTAAGATACTGTAGTGCAGGATTGAGGTTGGGGGTAGGTTCAAAACCACATGTCTGCAAATAAAATTTGGTCTTTGAGTCACCTGTGACATTTGGAACAAGCAAAGAGATAATAAAGTGGGTGAATAAATAGCTTCCCTGATCTCTGATGAGAGCACAGACTTTTGAGTCTTATATGACTAACTCTCTTATCATTTGGGCCATGTAAAGACTTGATCAGGGGGCTTGGGTCTAAGAATCATACTTGTTATCCTCACAGCAGTACAGGTATCTTGGAGAACAATATAGCAGGGTAAAAATGTGCTAGATACCCATAGCTAGTCAGGATTCTTTTGTATACTGTCATCAAGAATGAACCAATGGAGGTATGATGAAGCAGTGGAGAGTCACAGAGGCCTGAGGTAATATTCCTAATGTTCCTACCCACCATCAGGTGACCTTGGGAAGATCACATAACCTACCTGAGTTCTAAGTTTGAAAAATGGGAAAACTGATACTTACTTCATAAGATGGGTGTGGCTTTCAATGAGAGGAGGTATATAAAACACCTAGCAGAGACCTGGGCACAAAGCTAAAACCAAAGAAAATTACTTCCCTAGATTTTTCTCCAGGATCTTCCTCTCACTCATTTGAGAAGATTTTCTATTGAAAAAATATAATTGTCTGGTTTTATTCAGGACAAACAAATAACTGAATAAAAAAAATCAAACAGCAAACAACCAACATAACTGATATGATGGTTACTTTTGTTTCAACTTGGCTGTCCATACTGCCTATATTTGGTCAAACATTATTGTGATGTTTCTGTGAATTTGGTTTGTGTGTTTTTGTTTTTAGATAAAATTAACATTTAAATTAGTAAACTTTGAGTAATGCATATTACTTCCCTCCCCTCCTCTTCCTTCCCCTTCCTTCCACATATGCACTCACAGATACATTCTACTGTCTCTATTTCTCTGGGGAACCCTACTAATACAACCAACAACATTTGATCCCCAGTAAAAGATGTTAAAAAGGTGATCCATTCATGTGAAAAGTAGCAAAAAGTTGTGCAGGGGCTTTTGTTTGTGATATTTAGGGTCATGAGCTTTTCACCCCTTAGAGTCTATGGTCCTATAGGCAAGGCCAGGCTTGTCCAGCGTCGAATGCTTTGTTAGCCTGACTCCACAGAAAACCCCAGGGCGTGCTCACCCAACAGGAAGCACACAGAACAGGGTTGCTGCGCATTGGATAACTCATCTTTCAAATTCTTCCAACTTCCGGGGAAGAAGCAAAGATCCTGCTACCCTCTGCTTTTGATACTTCATGTCTTCCACTTCACGAAATGCTATTAATGCTTCAGGGAAAGGCTGCGAGGAGGTTAGCTGATTTGGATTACACTGGCTCACAGAGATCTCCGTGTGGAACTGTGGGAGGGAGAAACTGATTACTGCAGCAATTTCATTTGGGGCCTTTGGGGCCCACGCTGTCATGCTTTGTATTTAACAGCCCTGTGCTGTTATTGAACATCTTTGGCTGACCTTCTCCGCTCTCTAGAGATAATGTTCAGACCTACGTGCCTCCTCCTTTGCTCCAGGATGTGTGAAGCAGCTGTCTGCTGAACTTCCATCCAGAGTGCTCAGAGTGCAGGGTGTTCGCAGGGCGGACTCGGAGAACGAGCACAGAGCTTCCTGGGCACTTTGGGGAACTGGTATGCCATGCAGTCAATTCCCTCTCCACACGGTCTGGGCAGATCCTTGAGAATTATTTAAGATACACTTTTTCTTTTTCTCATTGCACTGCCCACTTTTTAAATAAGATCCTAAAATTCATCTAATGCATTGAGCAAATGATCTCAGGAAATGACAGTGATGCTCATGGAATCTGGCTTATTCTGATTGTAGTAAAAGTGGGCACAAGTACCCTAACTGGTTTGGCTCAGTGGATAGAGCATTGGCCCGAAGACTGAAAGGTCCCAGGTTAGATTCTGGTCAAGGGGGGCATGTACCTTGGTTGCAGGCAAATCTCCTGTTGGAGGTGTGCAGTAGGCAGCTGATCGGTGTTTCTCTCTTATCAATGTTTCTAACTCTCTCTCCTTTCCTATCTGTAAAAAGTCAATAAAAAATAAGCCATATTCCAATATATTTATTCAGAAGTCACCCCATTTATAAGCTGCTGTGACATTAGTTGAGAAAAAGACAGCAGTCTTATGCTCATCGCCAAATACATCGTATTTGTCCGATGTCCACACACAGAAGTCATGGCTGGGTGCCATTTCACAACATATAACTTAAAACAGGTATAAATAGTGCAACAGACCATTTCTCTCACAATAAAGAGGACTGCAGCAATCGATATTTATTCTGCAATTTATGGAGAACTGAATGTCTATTGTTTGGGAGCTGGGCAGAGATGAAGTTACAATTGAGGAGACAATTTAATTACTTTTCTTTCATAAAACGAGAGCAGCCTTTACAGAGAAAGTAGATGTGTACAAGTTCCTCAAAATAAAATAAGAAAGAATAATGCTTGACTAAGATTTTTTAAAATTAGAAGAAAAAGAAGTGAAAAGAAAATGCTGATGTGGTCACCACGTGCCACGTCTTATTGGCTCTATTAGTTGGGAGAGGTTATGCGTCTGTTAATACCTGGTGGTAAGCAGAATTTCAGAAATAGCACCCAGGCTTCAATTTTGAAAGTTGCTTAAAATCATGTGGGATCATGACTCCCTTAATATGACAATGCAATGCCTTGGGCTCCCAATATGACACCTTCTGGGTTCTCTGAGCAGGGGACACCCTAATTGGGACCCAGACCTCTATTAAGGGAAAAGTGCTCCTGCTGAGCATTTGACAGCACTCATTAACTTAAAGCAATGCTTAATCACCATTTTTAGGTAAAAGTGTTATTAACCAGATTCCTTTCTCTTCCTTATGATGTTTCTTTCACACAAACTTCATCTCACACTTATGATTCATTTCCCCTTAATTTCTTCCCATTATGTCAAGATGTTTCAGATGTTTGTCTTGGTTTTTGAAAAGCATTTTTCCACATATTCCATATTATCATGATACTTCTTTTACTTCCAATCTTGCTCACTATTTTAAAATATGTATATCGTGTCTATCAGAACCTTATGTCCATGGGGAACAATGATCTATATTCAAATGTCTTCTCATATTTTTAAATATTTTTATAATACTGTAAACAAAGTAAGAAAATAATAAAATCTAATATTTTCTTTCTTTTCCCCCATCACAATGCAGAGACCCTTTTTCATATGGACAAGCCTGCTTCCTCCTTGGTTTCTCCCAGGCTCGGTCAATATCAAACACCATTCACCAAGTTACCCAGATGGAATCACCCAAGTCTGACCCCTCTCTCTAGTCCTATGTATTTCCAAATAGTTCATTTTATTCACTCCTCAACATCTTTCGTATCCAGCTCACCCCTGCTGCCACTGTCCCAGCTTACATACCCCAATAATCTTCTGTCTGGACTATTTCATTTACCTCCTGCTTCTGATCTCACCTCCTTCATTAATTCAATAAATGTCTTTGAGATCCTATCTTAAACTGTGTTGGGTGTTCATCGTGTTGAGCAAGATTGATATGATCAGTACCCTAATCCATTTTAGAAGGGGAGAGAAATGTGAGTCAAATGATCACAAAAATATGTAAGCACAGAATCTCAGCTGCCACAGTAATTTTCCCAAATGGACCCCCCCCCCACCTCCCTCTCCCAGTGCTGAAAACCCTTCAGTAACTTCTGTTTCCTTTCCATTAAAAATCCTAAACCTAGTGAGGTATGCCAGGTCCTCATCTCTCTGGTCCCTAGAGTTCATTCCAGTCCTTTCCTTGACACTACAGTCTCTCCTCTCGCCTCCAACCCTGTGACAATTCCCCAAGTCAGATCATACCACAGCTGCCTGCCTTTGCTTATCCTCTTTCTTCTCCTTGAATATCCGTTTCCTTCCCCTCTTCCTCTCTAGGAACCTCATCCTCTCTGCTAGGCTAAAACTGGTTAATCTTCCCAGATTGAATTCAAATATCAACTCTATTTATAAAAAATATTCTGGCCCTTGTACTTTTGTGTTCCTCCACATGCAACATGATCCACCTTCATGTCACGCTGTACCTTATAGATTTGCGTCTTAACCTTGCTTACTTCATTACCCTTACACATTATTATGAGCATCTATCTTATTCACTAGATTAGAAATGCCTGGAGGTCACAGACCCTGTTTCATTCCTCATCTCTGAATCCTCAGGGCCAGCTCTCATTGCTGGCACATGGTAAAAATAGTTAATTGCAAATGAATATGTGAATGAGTAAATATAGATTTATTTAGATATATTGAGTGCTTGTTTAGTGACTGTTCTAAATGTTTTATGTTTTTAATCATGTCAGCAATTGGAAAGAAAGGCACTATTTTTTTTTTCATTTACAGATGGGGTAATCAAATTAAAACATTTGGCTAATAAGTTTACTCAAGTTTTAAGGCATGGTTGAGAGAATGGGTGAATTCACAAAATTTAAAATCACTATATGAAATTCATTTGTCCTTATTTTGTCACCATGGAGAAAATTATTTGTAGTTGTGACTGTTGGGCTCTAACTGACTAGAAATATGAGTAAGGACTTTGGTCTTAATTCATATGAGAGGATTGTGACACACTCAGAGGTTTGTGGTAAGGAATGAATGAGATAACTCCTATAAAGTGCTCAACACAGTGTCAGACACATAGTAAGTGCTAAATAAATGATAGCAACTGCTCTTATCTTTAACCACTAGACATTCTTTTTTTCCTTTTTCTTAATTTTCAAAATATTATTTAAATTTTTGAGTACAGAGAATAATACAAACCTCCCTATATTTAATGCCTAGATTTAATGTAAATTAACAAAGTTGAAATCCCTTTTACAGGTAAAATCATAACATCACAACATTTTATAGTTACTGTTAAGGTCTCTTCCATTGACTCCCTTCCTGAAGGTAAGGACTATCTTGTCATTGGAGCTTACTCTTCCTCCTCAATACATTTTATCATTTTATTCCACTTGTAATTTATTTAAAAACAATGTATACACTTGCTTTGTGTGCTATTAAAATTTGCATAAATTGCCAAAACCGGTTTGGCTCAGTGGTAGAGCATCGGTCTGCGGATTGAAAGGTCCCGGGTTCGATTCCGGTCAAGGGCATGTACATTGGTTGCGGGCACATCCCCGGTAGTGGGTGTGCATGAGACAGCTGGTTGATGTTCCTCTCTCATCGATGTTTCTAGCTCTCTATCTCTCTTCCTTCCTCTCTGTAAAATATCAATAAAATATATTTTTAAAAAATTTTGCATAAATTATTATAGTCTATATAATTTTTTGCAGCTTGCTTTTTCATTTAATATTATATTACTGAAATTTACCTATTTGAATACATATGTAATTGGTTCATTCATTCCATTGTGTGGGTATATTAATTTATTCATCGTATAGTATCTCTGTATATAAAACCCTAAGTGACCAGTTGACTGGTCGACCTTTTGACCCATCACTATGACACAGACTGATTACCAGGAGGCAGACACTCGACACAGGAGCTGCACCTGGTAGTCAGTGCGCTCCCACAGCAGGAGCTCCACTCAGCTTCTGGGACAGCGCTATGAGGGGCAGAGGCAGGCACAGCAGGGCCCGATGAGCAGGAGCGATACAGTGCCTGCCTGGGCTCAGGCTCCTCCCAGGCCACCTGCAAATTTGCATACTACTACATCCCTGGGGGGTGTTGACTATGGCAGTCCAAAATCCCCCAAGGGGTCCCATATTATAAGAGGGCATAGGCCAGACTGAGGGATCCCACCAGTGCATGAATCTGTGCACCCTAGTATATTCATAAATACATATCTCTTTTAAAAATGTTTTTGGCTGTTAAAAACAAAGCTTGTTACCCTGGCCAGTGTGGTTCACCTTGGTTGGGTATTGTCCTGTGCACTAAAGGGTTACCAGCTCAATTCCTAGTCAGGGCACATGCATGGGTTTGGGTCTTGGTCCCTGGTAGGGGGCATGCAGGAGGCAGTAGGTAAAAAATATGTCCTCTTGATATTGATATATTGCAATATCAAGAGGACAACTGCACAGGAACCTGGAGATCATTCTGTACATAACTTTTTCTTCTACCCCTGAGATACCAATGCATCATAAACCACTATCTCTTCTCTGTTTCCTCAGTGAGACCACCATGCTTGCTTGGGTTTCCTGTTCCTGCACTATAATTTGAAAAGTGCCTTTAAGTAGAAAACCAAGATGTTGCAAGGCTTGGCTCATTTGTTTCCTTTCTTTCAAGAATCACAGTCTGAAGCTACCTGTTTTTCAATATCCTAGTATCATTGTTTCCATGTATTTTGTTCAGTTTCTTGTTTATGAAGAGAGGCAAGTCTGATGTCAGTGTCTCTAATATAAATGGAAGCAGAAGCATTAGCCAATATAATTAAAAGTTAACTAAAAATTAAATTTTCCTTGAATTGGGGAGGGGAATTTTGCTATATTCTTCAAGGATACTGGAATGCTAAAATGTATACTAAATACAATGCAAATATGTATCAACTTTAATATAATATACTAGAGGCTCAGTGCATGAAATTCATGCATGGGTACAGTCCCTAGGCCTAGCCTGTGATCAAGGCCATCTTCCACAGTTGCCCTCAGTTGCCCACAGCTGCCCACCCCTCTTCCCCCTGCTCCCCCCAACCCTCCGCACTGCCACTTACCCGGTTTGCCAGTTTGCCATTGGGCGATCAGAGCCTGCAGGCTGGGGGAAGGGACTGAGAGGTAGTCTGTTCCCACATGCTCACTGGCCCCAACCCCGCTGCAGGTCATCCTCTGTGTGTGGGGTGACCGGTGGGGAGGGGGCCTTGGCCTGGTGCTACCCTCATTACCCACTACTCACCCCTGGGTCTCCATTTGCCTGCCAGCTGGGGAAAGGGACCAAGAGTTGGTCAGTGCACCTCATAGTTCTGCTGTTATGGTCTCTGGGCTTTTATTATATAGGATACGTCATACTTCTTAATCATTATTCTTTGCCTCAAAACCTGAAAGGATGCATATAAGGGATTCTTTCTCCATGAGTGACAGTCAAAACTTTTCAAATAGAAGGCCAGTTGTTGACAATAGAATGGATATTGATTGAACTCACTATTTCCCTGAGAAAACTCTCAAATAATTGATTAAAGCATAACCATGTTAAAAATATACATGTATAGCCCAGAGAACAGATGGAATAAATAGGAATTTAGAGATAACTTTTGAAATCCTTCGTAAATGTTTTTCTCATGCTTCAGAATTGCCAATCATGCTTTCTAAATCACAGTAATATTGAACTAAAAATAAAATCTGGTTTGCATATTTTTTCTATTTGATGTGACATACTGCACTTAACATGCCATTTATAAAAACAAACATACTATTAAATAAATTGAGTTAGTCATCCATATAGCATTTACCTATTTCCTGAAACATTCAAGAAGAGATAGAGGAGATAATGGCTTACCATGGTAGCCTGTTTTTTCTGGATCAATATAGACCTATCACCATCCTACTATACTTCTACTCATAACTCCTCAACTGTATCAATTAGAAGAATACCATTATTAACGCACAGGACTCTGTCAACAGCTGAATTAGAGCTACTGAATGTTTTAAATTTCTCAATATTTTTCCTAGCAGCCCTGCCAAGGGTTTCCTATCATACTGAGACTCAGGATTGAAGATTGCTATTAAATTGACAAAATGTTGATAATTGTTGAAGCTAGATGATGGGTTCATGGGAGTGGTTTCCGTCTTCCTTGGTATCAGTCTTTTAGTCTTTCTCCCCTTTGCCCTCTGGCATTGGCTTCAAGTGTTTCTCTTTCTCTACTGAGGCCTTTTTATCCCTTTGACTTCATAGTCCTTTCACCTACGTAACTCCAATTATCTTGATCTCCATTTATCCCTGGTAACAATTCCTGTTATTTTGCCTCATCCTCTTTCACTTAGTCTTTCTGAGCCTAGAATTTGTTTCACCATGAATTCTAAATATTGCTGAGGAAAATCTCTACTACAGACCTGTGCTCTCTCTTTGTAACTGAGCCCTTATAGCTGTTTGGGAACCTATTTATTCATCTATTGACAGGCTATGTCATTCAGATACCGACCCTACTGCTGACCCCTTATTTGACTTGTCTCTCACTTTAAAGATATCAAGATAAATGTAAATCCCTCAACTTCCCATTTTCCTTATAAAGTTTCTGTGTATTGTTTTCCATTTTTTCTTGTGTGCATGTATGAAAATTATGGCCCTTCTCATTTCTTTTTTGTTTTAATATATTTTTATTGATTTCAGAGGAGAAGAGGGGAGGGAGGGGCTTTTATTATATAGGATATGTCATAGTTCTTAATCATTATCCTTTGCCTCAAATTATATATAATTTGAGAGAGAGAGAGAGAGAGAGAGAGAGAGAGAGAGAGAGAGAGAGAACATTAATGATGAGAGAGGATTGTTGATTTACTGCATCCTGCGCACCCCACACTGGGGATCGAGCAAACAACCCCAGCATGTGCCCTGACAGGGGATCGAATTGTGACCTCCTGGTTCATAGGTTGATGCTCAACCACTGAGCAACACTGGGTGACCATGATGCTTCTCATTTCTAATGATAGACCCTTTATATAACTTTCATGTCTTTGCAATTTTCAAACCCCCCTCTTTTAATTCAGCTGCCATCTCAGAACACTTTCTATATCTTTACTTCTTTAAAGCGTAGTATATACTAACTATGTCTACTTCCTCACTGCCTAGTCATTCCTTCCCACTCTGCTCACCTGGTAGGATCTCAGTCATTAAATCCATTTGTTCTTTTAATAGCTGCTGTTCATTTTCCCTTTGGATTTTTTCCCCTTCTAAAACAATTTATTTATTTATTTATTTATTTATTTATTTATTTATTTATTTTCTATTGAGTTTTAGAGAGAGTAGAAAGGACTGGAAGAGAGAGAGAGAGAGAGAGAGGGAGACAGAGAGAGAGAGAGAGAGAGAGAGAGAGAGAGAGAGAGAGAGATGTGAGAGAGACACATCAATGAGTTTCCTAAGTGCCTGGACCAGGGCCAGGTGTCTAGTCTGCAGCTAAGGCATGCCTTTGACCTAAATCAAACCCAGGACTCTTCAGTCCACAGGCTGACACACTATCCACTGAACCAAACTGGGTAGGACCCTTCTACTTTTTTTAAATGCCTGATTTTTCCTTGACCTCATGAAGGAGTCTGTGATGGCTAAAATAAACATTGACAGTGTATCTAGGATAAGACTAAGACAAAAGAGGCTGATTGTATTCATGACTGTGGTGGAGACTAGGAGTTGAATTGCAGGCTCTTTTAAAAAAAATTATGGGGGTTACATTAGTCAAGATGAACATATAGGTTACATGTGTGGGTATCTAATTTACAAAATCTGTATATAGGACCATGTGCTCACCACCCAAAGTCAAATCTTCTCCTGTCACCTCATATTAGGACCCCTTTTCCCCCGACTTTCCTCCTCCTGGCAACCACCACAATGCTGTTTGTGTTAATAAGTTTCAGTTTTATATTCCACATCTGAGTGAAATCATATAGTTCTTAACTTTTTTGGTTTGCTATTTGACTTTGCATAATGTTCTCAAGGTCCATCCATGTTGTTCTAAATGACACTATTTCATCCTTTCTTATGGCTGTGTAGTATTCCATCGTGTGTACATGTACCACCTCTTTATCCAGTCCTCTAGCATAGAGCACTTCGGCTGTTTCCAATTCTTGGCCATCATGAATAATGCTGCAATGAACATAGGGATGCATTTATCTTTGTGCATAAATGATTTCAAGTTTTTCAGGTATATACCCAAGAGTGGGGTTCTTGGGTCGTATGGTAGCTCTATTTTTAATTTTTTGAGGAATCGTCAGACTACTTTCCATAGTGGTTGTACTAGTCTACATTCCCACCAGCAGTGAATGAGGGTTCCCTTTTTTCCACAACCTCTCCAACACTTGTTGCTTGTCTTGTTGATAATAGCCACTCCAACTGGTATAAGGTGATATCTCTTTGTAGTTTTAATTTGCATTTCCCTAATTGCCAGGTTAGATTCAGGCTCTGATATAGTCTGGAAGAGGACCCCTTAAGGAAAATGTCAAACATGGAGAACATAAAGGAATGGAATTTTTAGACTGGGCAGAATGGTTCCCAGGATCTTTGTTTGTAGGAGTCAAAGAATGAATCCACAGATGGAAGATGGTATAGTAAAGGTGGCAATTTATTGAAGAACAAGTACAGATTCCCATGGGGGAAAGGGGAAAGACTCATAACACTGACTCCTATGTGGGAAGGGAGAAAGAGGCCCACTGAGTTCCTTTACCCTACAATTTATAAAGGTTATAGATCTTTGTGCCTTGATATCCTTTCTAAATGGTCACTATTCCCTTAAACTAGTTACTATAGTATCTTTTGGGCTCAAAGGTCAAACCTCACATGTCCCATCCTCCTTCCCTTATTATTTTCCTATTTTCCCTCCTTCCTTATTGTTTTCCTATTTCCTTTGGGCTTTCTTTTTCTCCTTCTGATGAGGGGCTTACTTCCCTTTATTTTGTAAATACAGACCTTCTGCTGTTTCCATCTCCTTCATTCTATGGAAACTAGAAGCCAGATGCACAACTATTCATGCTAGAATGGGCTTTCCTTTCCCTGGCTGCTGGCACCAGGTTTCCACTCCAGCCCAGCCCCTTTCTGATCAGGCCTTGGAACTGCCTCTTTCCACTCCAGAGCTGCCTCTTTCTGCTCCAGCCCCGCCTTCCCACTCTGCCCAGAGGGCCTGAGAGAAGGGGGGTGGGACAGAACACCTGCATCATTGTCATGGTGACAACACAATCATCCCGCCTGCCCCAGTCACTCAGCACCTATGTATGCAAATTAACCACCATCTTTGTTGGGTTGATTTGTATATCACTCCTGGTTGGTTGGTGGCGTAGTGGAAGTATGGTCAATTTACATGTTTGTCTATTATTGGGTAAGATGTACCTGCTGCAGTTCCCCTATTTTATGGAAATACACCTTCTGCTGCTCTGAAGCCCTGTGCTTCTTCCATAGTCCCCTTAATTTCTAAAATTTCCTAAATATGTATTTTTTTTTATCCCTAAACATTCCTCTTTCAGAAGGACCATAATAGGTATTACAGAGCCAATAGTTCAGAGCTCAGAAGACTTGACCACAGCAAAACTGACTGGAACTGAGCAGGGAGTGTGGGTTGGTGGTAGAGAGTCCTGAGTGAGAGCTGGACATTAGCTCATGTTTAAGGATTGCCCTTGTGAGTTGGTAGGAACCTGATGCCTAGGAACACTAGTCTGGATTGAAGGCCATAGATAAATCAACCTCACTCTATCTCAGGTATGACTGGGATGTTTTCCCAGTGGAATTTCTTGATGTAATCTAGTGCAATCCTATATAATAAAGATGTAATATACAAATGGTCATTATGCCATGAATCATAACGACCAGACCGAATACCAACCAGATCATAGATCAGCAGGAGGGTGGGGCAGCGAGCTACAGGTGGGTGGCCGAGAGCTATGGGAAGGCGGTTGTGTGCTACTGGTGAGCTACTGGTGCACAGATTCGTGCACAGGGCTACTAGTATTAAAATAAGACTCTGATTCCCAGATAAGTCCTTTAATTCCTACCATTTTAATTGCTCCATGCATTGTTGCTCTGGGCATCAAACATTTTTATCACTGCCTAATCTGGCTCTGTACTCTGGTTGAATGTGGGTCTATCAGTTTTTTAAAAGATAACCAGGAGAGGCTGTGGATTAGGTTAAGGGTAAATTACAGATAGTTTATGATAGATAGGACTAGTTAAGAGAGTTCTTTCCATTAGCAACTCATTTGAGGACACTGTGTGAATAAGGGAGACTCACCAGGGAAGGTTTTTATCCTTTACTGATCTGGGCAGTGGCAGCAGAACTGAAGGGATTGAATTAGGTGGCTAATGGGCTTAGTTGGAGGTTTTGTTCTGCAACACTTTCTTATATTCTTGATTTCTCAAAGCATGTAACTAGAGTTGGTGGCCTGATTCATTCATTCCATAGATATTTAAAATATGGCCTCTAGCTCATTGTTAGGAACTAACACATACTAATTGGGACTATACAATGGAACCTGATTGTTTCACTCTTTACCCATAGATTATCATCTTAAATTTTTTTCTCAATTATAATTTACTTTCAATATTATTTTTTACTGGGTTTAGGTGTACAGCATAGTAGTTAGATAATCATATACTTTACAAAGTCTTCCCCCTCGTATTTCCAGTACCTACCTTGGCAACATACATCATTGCAATATTATTGACTATATTTTCTATGCTGAACTTTACATACCTGACAATTTTATAACTGCCAATTTGTACTTCTTAATTCCTTCATTTCTTTCACCCAACTTCCTCTTTTCTGCAACCACCGGTTCGCTCCCTTTGTCTATGAGTCTTTTTCAGGTTTTGTTCATTTATTTTGTTCTTTAGATTCCAAATATAAGTGAAATCAGATGGTATTTCTGTGACTTACTTATTTCACTGAGCAGAATACCCTCTATGTCCAATAGTGCATGGGCAGCCTTTAAATGTGAGTGATGTATATATGTGGTGTGTGCCTCATGGTTTTTTCAACTTATTGCATAAATTTTTCTATATAATTATTGTGCTCTTGGATAGCAATAACTTTTACTTCCTTATTCAGGTTGAAGATTTACAGTAGTTCTGACAAAAGTGACATTGGTGTTCCAGTAGCTGGTCATTCTGGACATGTGGTTTGTGTGTGTGAATGTGCTGTGATTCAATCAGAGGTAAAGAAAACAACATTACTCCAAGTCAGGCATACAGACAAACCTCCATTTTTGAGTTTATAGTCTCTGTACTAGTTTCTTAACTTAGGAAATACTATTGTCCCACATTATATTACCCTATTACACAACCACACTAAAGGACTCAATGACTGTTTCATTTCCCAAGGCTGTCCAGTGGTCCCATTGGATTATTTTATGTACTTGTATAAACTGTAGTCATTGCTGGTAGTGCTATAGGTTCTCCTGCTCCCTTTCCATTGCCTTGTGTTAATTTGATTACTAAAGCTGGCTTTGTTGAGAGTACTATATACAATAAGTATATTAGTAGGAATAGTTATTAAAGTCATTTGCAAGCAAATTGCAATGTCAATGCACTATAATAATGTTCCCTACTTCTGATCTTTGCAAAGTCCTTTTTCCCCCTCAGAAATAAGTCATACTTTTAAAAACTTTGCTCTAACTAAAATATGAGCCAGTATGCATCATAATGGAACACCCTCTAGGGTAATAACATTATTCCTATAAAAAAGGGACTGTACATTTAATAGTCATAAGAAAAGAATTCATACCTCATCTCAGAATTATGCTACAGTCCTTTTATTTTAAGCCTTTCCTACTGTTTAGAAGGACTGAAGCTTGTTTTTGAACTTGGAAAGATATTTTCAAGGACATTTCTTCCGCCCCTAATCCCTGCTTGAGCTGCATATGTCAGCGGTGCTATTCTGACTCTTAGTTTACAGCTTTCATTTGTCTGCTTTTGCTCTCTTAGTCCCTTTAACACTTCTAAATCCTTTAAATCACACAGTCCTGCTCTAAGCCTCCCACTCTCTTGTCCAGATGATAGTGGACATATTTTCCTTTCTAGGACAGTCTTTGGGTATCTGCACAGAAAGGGTTTCAATCATGAAAATGTGTAAAGTTGGATTAATTTACCTTTACCACTGCTATTTGGGCTGGCTCTTCAAAAATCAATCGGTAGGGGGTTGGGTTGGAGGGGGAAAGTAACTTTCTTTTGTAGATCAGGAGCCCAAATCTGTTGAAATATGTTTCTTTAGCTTCTGAGAAGTAGAGATCAAGATAATATTAATTTGCCTCAAGAAGACTACCAGAGGGTCATCTTTGCTTAGAGGAAATTGCATTGTTGGCCCTTTTGTAATGATCAGATCTTGCCCTGAGTTGGTTTTAATAATAGCTCCCATATTTTGAACTACTATGATGAGGTCTATATAAAAGTGCTTTATATATGTAGCAGTTGTGAATTTGAGACTACATTTAAAATATGCAAATCTGCCTCTTTTTTATTGAGATGTAATTTACATACCACAAAATGTACCCGTTCAAAGTGTACACTTTGATGGCTTCAAGTATATTCACTAAGTTGTGCAGTTAACACTACTCTCTAATTACAGATAATTTTCATAACCCCCAAAACAAATCCCAGGTCCATTAGTGGTTATCCCTACTCTCCCTTCTGTTTCTGTGGATTTGCCCATTTTAGGCATTTTGAATAGTTTGATTATATAATAGATGAATGCTTATTTTCCTGGGTTCCTTCACTTGGCATAATGTTCATCCATGTTGTAGCATGAATCAGTACTTCATTCCTTTTTATAGCCAAATAATATCCCATTGTGTGGATAAACCCACACCTTTCACATTCAACAGTTGATGGACATTTGTATTGTTTCTACATTTTGGCTAGTAGGAACAATGCTGCTATGAACATTTGTGTACAAGTTTCTGAACATTCATGTACATATGTTTTTATTTCTATTGGGTGAAAAGGAATCTCTGGGCCATATGGTAACTCTGTTTAACTATTCAGGGAACTGCCAAACTGTTTCCCAAAGCAGCTGCACCATTCTCATTCCCATCAGCAATATATAAGGGTTCCAATTTCTCCACATCCTCGCCAACACATTATTATCTGTCTTTTTTTATTATAACCATCCTAGTGGGTGTGAAATGGTATTTCACTGTGGTTATATTATCTCTCATTGTCTACAAAACAACTGACTTTATATTATAAGCTTAGATAGATCCCACCAGGCTTACACTAAGTGATTTTTTTGGTATTTGTTTCTGGAGGTCACATTAAGATCCTGGGAGACTTACACATACCTGGATATTAACAGATCAGGAACTAAGTTGTTTGATCACTGAATTATCCACACAGATAACTCCTAAATCATTTATCAGCTTGGTCAACATGTGCACACAGTTATCTCTAACCTTCTTAGGACACAGAACTCTTGTGAGGTGGCTTAGGGTTCCATCTCCATAGGGGCATCATGTAGCCATGTGTTTCTCTGTTCTGCTGTGACCTTACTGTGTAATTGGGTGGGCCTGAGTTCACATTCCCCACTACCCTAAGATCTCACTATTTCTCCATTAATAACAAGTGAATCTAGCTTGATGGAAATTGTTTTCCCTTCATGTTTCACTCACCAAAATGAATCTTTCTCTCACTTTCAACTCTGGAGTTTAAGATGGTAGAAGCAAAAGCCATGGAAGCAAAGCCTATCTAATAAAGAGGGAATATGCTAATTGACTACCAAGCCTTCCAAGATGGTGGTGCCCACCACCAATAAGGAGGGACTGTGCTAATTGACTGCTGCTCCCTCAAAGATGGTAGCACCCACAGCCAATAAGGAGGGAATATGCTAATTTACTGTCACACCCTCAAAGATTGCAGCACCCACAGCCACAAGATGGTGGTACCAGTCCCCTCAGCCCTGCTGGGGCATCAGGCATACTCCACATGCCTGCCTCCAGAGTCCCCAGTCTCAAATGGAGAACTAAGGCTCTGAGAAATTAATCAGCATAATAGACATTATATGTATTGGTTGAATTAATTGAATTTACCTAGGATTACGCAGTTAAGTGATAAAACTAGGAATTGCACTATAAAACTCAAGCTCTCCAATATGCCCCACTATTTGAAATTTAAACTTACTTGAGAGCTTGGCTCCAAATGGCTGCTTGCAGTCCAATAATGAGTTTTATCACTGAATTCCCTAGAGAGTGTTATTATTTCTTCCTTTTTGTACTGAAACAAAGGTGATCAATTGTACTATAAACATGAACCTTTTGAATACTGCTTCAAGTCAGGAATAGTGCAACTGTACATTGCAAAAGCCATGAAGTCTGGACTTGTTTACATGTCTAAGAGCTGACATTGCCATGGTAGCTTGATTTGCAGAAGGCTGAGTTGGACCCAATGTTCCAATATTAGGAGGAAGGATCGAGTGTGGCAGGGACACTACTGTTCGTTTGAGGGGAATGGCTGTTCTGGTTACTGGATTTGGGGATGTGAGATTTTTCTGAGACATTTACTTGTTTTTGTCCTCCCAATAGCTGTGGCCAGGTAGACTGTGTCCCGCCACACTTGGCCGAGAAACCACACCCTCTCCTCATTGTTTCCCTAACCCAGAAGGAGGCCAAGTATTATTGGCAAGCAGGTAAAGTTGCCTTTTGTACCTGCTGCCTTTTCTTCCAATGGTTTTATTTCATGTAGTTCTATAGGCTCCACTCTGCCTGTGTTTCTTCCCTCATTAAAATATGCTCCTCAAAATACTCCTATAAGTCATTAATTCCTTCCCATCAATTCCTTCACCTGAATTTCCCAGGATTTTATTTATATTTTAAGATGCTTTACCTTGAATTATGGGAAAAAAGACTTTTATTCTTTAACAAAATTTTTACTTCAGTGAAGCAGATAAGCCATGAGTTGATTTTCTAAGAGTGGGGTTTATACTGGCAATAGGTAACAATAAATGCTAACATTCGCAAAAACTTAATTCCATGCCAGGAAAAAAACTAATGCTTGATATGTGTTATCTCACTTAATAACGATAATGAAAGCCCTTAAATATATGTATTATGTACTGTTCTATAGGTGGGGACATTGAGGCTTAGCAATGCTACAGGACTTTCCTCCGGTTATTTGGTTAATAAGTGGTGAGGCTAGAAATTTGACCTAGGAGTTTCTGGCTTCTAAAATCCTCTGTAGTTGGCTATTGATTCCTTTCATGCTTATCTTTGAAACCTCAAAGACAGGTCAAACTACTATGTCTGAATGTTAGTGAATTCCTAGTGAAAACAGAGTGTGGATCAAGTAGAAGAGGTAAGGAATAATTTAAAGGAGGTTATGTAAGTGCCTATTATGGACTAAATGTTTTTGCCTTCCCAAATTTCATAGTTAAAGTTCTAATCCCCATTGTGATACTAGGAGGTGGGGCCTTTGGGAGATGATTAGGTTTATATGATTTCATGAGGGTAAAGCCCCTATGATGGGATTAGTGCCCTTAAAAGAGAAAGAGACATCAGAGCTTTTTGTCTTCTCTTTGTGAGGATAAGGGAAAAAGGCATCTATCTGCAGAACAGGAAGTGAACCCTCTCCAAGAATCAAATCTGCCAGCCCCTCATCTTTAGCTTCCCAGCCTCCAGAATTGTTAGAAATGACTGTCAGTTGTTTAAGTCACCCAATGTATGACATTTTGTTATAGTAGCCTACCCTGACTAAGACAATGTTCATCTTAAAATATCACCAGCACCAAACTCTTATCTTCCTCCCAAATCATTTAAGATTATATTCTTTTAAAAAAATATGTTTGATTGATTTTTTACAGAGAGGAAGAGAGAGGGATAGAGAGTTAGAAACATCGATGAGAGAGAATCTTCGATCAGCTTCCTCTTGCACACCCCCTACTGGGGATGTGCCCACAACCAATGTACATGCCCTTGACCGGAATCGAACCTGGGACCTTTCAGTCTGCAGGCTGACGCTCTACCACTGAACCAAACCGGTTTTGGCTAAGATTATATTCTTTGAGTCCAGAAGTTGGATTCTAAGAGTTTGGATTCCAATGTGCCTGTGTGTTTGTGTGTGTTTATATTAGAGACCACTATGCCTTTAGTGATTGCCAGCAGCTTTGTTGCCATGTTAGCAGGGATTATGTTATGAGCCAGTGCTGAATAAATGAAATGCAGGTAGACTCACCTTCTGGGGGAAGAGGAGGTGGAGGGCAAAGGGAGCAGAAGCACCAGGGTGAAGTGCATTCTACAGAGGCTGTTCTCCCCCTGTTAACTTGTCTATTGATAGAGACAGTTGCAAGGGGAGGCTCAGGGCTGACAGAAATAGGAGAATTCTGTAGATGTGACAGAGAGGAGTTGCTTGCCTTGCAGTGATGAAAGTGGAATCTGTCATTAGTGCTGTGGTTTATGCCTAAGCAGAGAGATAATTTGGGGAAAGGCAATCTAATTACATATTATTGTATTGTCAACCTTTCCTAGTTTTGACTTATTCTTTTGATCCTGCAGACAGACTCAGTTCATTTCCATTGTGCAGAAAATTCCTTCATAAGCTATAAATTTACTCCCCTCTTCTATAATTTTATACTCTCTAAGAGTTCACATCCTCCTCCTACCGTCTTACTTCTCTTTGAACTTCTCATCCCCTTATAATCATGTTTCTTCTTTCACCAATCCATTAAGTCTGATTTCACTGAAAACATCTAGAAACAAAGCACAAGACTCCCAATGGTCATATCCCAAGGACATTTTTGTGCCTCATACCACCACAACATCTGCAGCATCAGGCTGTGAGAATCATATCCTCCTTATGAAATTCTCTTCCATCTCATCTCATAGGCTGTTTTATTACTCGCTTTGTTCTCATTTGTTCAATACATTTATATATTTATTCATTCTATGTATTAGTTTCCTAGGCTGCCATTACAAAGTACTGCAAACTGGGTGGCTTAAAGAACAGAATTTTATTGTCTTACAGTTCTGGAGGCTGAAAGTCTTTTTTTATTTTTAATTTAAATCATTTTCAATTACAGTTGCCATACAATATTATATTAGTTTCAGATGTATGTCCAGTGACTAGACATTATATTGCTTACTAAGTGGTTATCCTGATAAATCTAGTTAGTACCATCTGACAGCATACATAGTTATTACAATACTAGAGGCCCGGTGCATGAATTAGTGTACCAGTGGGATCCTTTAGCCTGGCCTTTGGGATCAGGCCAAAACAGGCTCTTTGACATCTCCAAGGGGTCCCAGATTGCAAGAGGGTGCAGGCCAGACCTAGAGATCCGCTGGTGCATGATTGGGGCTGGGAAGAGATGTGGGAGGCTAGCCAGCTGGGAAGAGATGGCAGGAGGGCTCCAGGTTGTGTCTGGCCTGTCTCAGTCCAGATTGGCTTGATCAATCAGTGGATCCCAGCAGCAAGCTAACCTACTGGTCAGAGTGTCTGCCCCCCTGGTGGTCAGTGCACATCATGACAAGTGTTTGAGTGGCCTTATCATATCTAGAATATTATGCTTTGATTGGTTGAATGGACCACCAGATGACTGAACACTTAGCATATTAGGCTTTTATTACATAGGATTATTGACTGCATTCCCTATGCTGAATTGTAGACCTCCATGACTATTCTGTAACAACCATTTTGTACTTCTTAATCCCTTCACCTTTTTCACCCATCCCCCCAAAGCCCCTCCCATCTGGTAACCTTCAAAATGTCCTCTCCATCTGTGAGTCTGTTTCTGTTCTGCTTCCTTGTTTTTGAAGATTCATTTGTTGCTATGTATTTATTGCCATTTTATTGTTCATATTTTTTCTTATTCTTAAAGAAGACCCTTTAACATTTTATATAATACTTGTTTGGTGGTGATGAATTCTTTTGGTTTCACATTGTCCTCCCTCTACAGCATAGAGCTTAGGCTTACAGCACATTTTTGGTGGGGAATAAAACAATTCAGCCCATAATATTCAACAAACTTGTTTTGGTTGTCTGTGATTTGCCTGATATGGAGCAGCAAGGAGTTGGGAGTTTGGGTATAGAATGATCCAGCACCTATCTCTAGGGGGACTCAGAGCCTAATTTGGAGACAGACTCAGTTCTTGAGGTTGGGCCACACAATATGGTGACTTAATACAACATACTTGATGGTTTCACAGCCCAAACATGGAGATTCCCCAGAAGTAAAAGAACATGTTGGGGGTCTAAATAATGAAAGCAAAGAGTGTGAGAAACACTGAAAGGGGGAGTATGATTGTGACATAAATTATAGGAAATGACCAATAAAAGTAAAGACAGGCCAGGTGCCATAGTCAGGGAGAGCCCCAGTTGTGCACTTTTCTCTCTATTACACTTCCTGAAATGGCTAGTAGATACTTTGTTTACCATAGTAGGAAAGGAGAACATTTCAATACCAGCCCAGTTTTCACAGTGAAGGGGATTATGGGATAACACCAGCCAGGGAGAAGAGTAGGGTTGGGAGGAGAGAAACATGTGGGCAGGCTGATTGGCCCACTTTCAGGCATTTTCTTATTTTTACCTCCCACGCCTTCAGTTCTAGGCAGTTAGAGCTGAATGATGAAAGCTTTTAGAGAAGAGCAGTGCTTGGGCCCGAGGAATGGAGTAGTTTCCACAGGTGCAGGATTACCTGATAAGCAGAATGCAATCAGGGTGATCAAATCCAGACTGTGAACGCATCACCTGAATCAAGATAGCTGATAACATTGAAGCAATCAAGTGATTAATAGTACAACCAAGAAAAAAGGTAATAATGAGTATCCTATACAGAACCAGAATGAATAGAATAGATCAATACTTTAAAATATACCCAATAATTATCTTCAAGAAGATAATAAATGGTACTGTAATATGAAGCAGGAATAAGTATGTCTGCTTGTGGAAGGATCCTGGGAATAAAAAAATTAACATGATAGATGTAATTATAGAATGCTATATCAAAGTAGGAAGCCACAAATTTGATGTAAAACTTCATTTGATTCTTACAAGAAAAGAACTAAGTGGCAAAAGTGGAAAATAAAGTGAGATTTTAAAACAATAGCTATCTAAACTAAAAGTCCACCTAGTCATAAAATAAGAAATACATTTTATAATAATATAAATATATATAAAGACATGTATCACACACATTAAGTGACTATTGTGCCATTAATGGGTATATAAGTGAGGGCTCAGGAAAGAAGGTAAAACATTAAAAAGAGGGGAACTAAAAAAAAATAATTAAAAAATAATAATAAAAAGAGGGGAACTCAGCTCTGTACCTTGAAACAAAATATATTTCTCTTACCTTGACAACCAAACCTTTTTAGATTTCTGCCCTGGTTCCTTTTCTTCTAATTATCCCTGAAATATTAATGTTCTAAATCATTGACTCTTCTCTTGTTGCTTGGTGAACAATTTCACCATACCTACCACATCAACAATAATCTGTTGCCCAATGAACATCAGCTTCCTCCTGGTTCCTCATCTCTGGTCTGTAATTGCAACTGTTGACTAGATTTCTCTACACTAAATCCTTAATTGCACCAAGCATACCTCCAGAGTCCTGGGCCTCGCATAGTTCATGGTCTACAAGAATGGTGGCCAAATGGTGGTTTGCCATCTTCTAGAGTTGACTATTGCCTCAAATGCGGTACCTGTGGATGAAACCATGTGAGAGAGAGGAAGGTGCAATGTTGCCCATTCAAACTTTCTCTGTTTTGAAAAACAAATTAGTTTTGAGACTTCCTGTTAATTGTTATGGGGTTAAAAGATGAACTGCTGGATATATCTTTGGGTCTCTGTAGAGTATTGTCACAGATTGTTTTAGAACTGATTTATTGTATGTTTGGTATAATAGGGTTGAACACATAAACTGAGTGGCCAGATTATTATGATCTCTGAATGCATAATAATCTGGTCACTCAATGTATAGCATATATAATAAGAGGCTAATATGCAAATTGTCCCCTTGACCAAGAATTTGACCAGCAGGCAGGCCAGCCAACCGCCCATGTCCCCTCCCCCTAGCCAGGCTGACCAGACACCCCCCCCACACACACACACACTTGCTGTGGCCAGATTATTATGCCTCAGAGATCATAATAATCTGGCCACTCAATGTATGTGTGTAAACATTTGAAGTTGGAATAAATATTAGCTGTCATAGAATGTTGTGGTTATCAAACCCTTCCCAGCCTAATGCTTTCCTAGTGAAGCCTGCACATCTTACCTCAAATAAAGAAGCTGTGGTTAAGAGTGGAGTGGTGAGAGCAAAAACCAAGGAGCTGGATTCTATACTAGACCCACCATGTATAGCTATGTGACTCTGGGAAGATTTCTTAAGCTCTCTGTACTTTTTTTCCCCCTCTGTGAAATACAATTTATAACCAGATTCACCTAATATGATTTTGTGAAGATTATAATAAAGCACTTAGAACATGAAGAATTTAGAACCAAGCCTCCTACAGAATCCATGCTCAGTGAGCACTCTTATTGTTCCTATTGATTTATTTCAGATAATGAGACTTGGGTAAGATTTTTATTAGAGAAAGGTTTTAAAAAATGTTTAGAATTTTCACTTTTTAGTTCTTTCCATAATTTCATGGATGGGAGGCTGTGACTCACCTATAACCATGCAGTTAGTAGAGTGATAATAAGGTCTTGGGACCCCTGAGTCTCATCACAGTGCTCTGCTCCCCACCCTCCTCCCAAATCAGGTACTTTGGACATTTTAGCTTCCTTCCTGTATTAATCATCATTCCTTGGGTTACAAGTGAGGGTAAATAATTCAAACTGGCTTAAACAGAATAAGAATTACCTAGGCTTGGTCACCTCTGACCCCTTTTCCAGAGAAAGGTCTTGCCTAATTAGAGCAACAATTCAATGACTCACTCTCATGCTCTTCTTGGACCAGTGTGGGTATGTGTGCACATTTATGAACTAATTCTTGTGGCCAAGGGGACCAAATGCTCTGACTGGCCAGGAATGGGTGAAGTGCTCAGGCTTGGAGCTGGAGATGAATGGGGCAGTCCTTGACACATACCACAGCGGAATTGAATGCAAAAGAGGATGTTCCCTAAAGGAAAACTGAGAAAAAAAGAATGATTCTCAGGAAGGTTAAAACAATAAATGTTATTTCTAAAAATTGACTTAATCCCCAAAGAACTGAACACCTCAATGTAATCAGTCCTATAACTTAGAATAGCTGGGCCATTTCAGTTTATATTATCGGACAGTTCACTGGTGGTTAAATCCAAATTAACCCCTCCTTTGCTCCCCTTAGTGGCTGCCATGTCTTTCTTGCCAACATGGCTGCTGATTTTTTTTTTTAAAGGAGATTATCTGGAGGATACTTTTCTAAAAAAAAATCACCTAAGCTGCAAAATGGACTGGGAAGGTGTTCTATGTAACATTTTAGGTGATTTTTATATTGTCAGCAATTTTCCCTAAGTCTGTCAGTATTTAGCTGTAATTTGAGTCTGAGTGTTGTACCTTTGAGATCCTCTGGGAATAATGCATGTCCCCCTGTGACTGCCAAGTAGAGTGGAGTGAGCTTTGGGGATTTGAGGCCCCAGTGTGCTCAGGCTGCCCTTTTCATTCCTGGTGCAATTCTAACTGAGACACTGATCCCCAAGTCCCTAAATAACTGAACCTCAGTCTTGGAAATTGTACTTCTCCCCAGGAGCCGCCATCACAATTAGCATGACTTGAAGCACTCTAGCTACAGTTTGGAAATTCAGCCTTCAGGGAAAGAGAAGCAGAACTTTCCCTGTGGAAGGTCCTCATTTGTAGAATTTTCTCTGCCTGCCCTGATTGCAAAACCCCAGTGAGAAAAACCTTCTTTTTATTATGGTGAGTTGCTGATGCTAATGTATGGCAGCCAATGTTGTTTGCAATCTATTTAAATTAAACATTATTTTGCCCTGGCTCCCTGCTGAGTCTGTCTCACACACAAAAAAGCACAGTTTCATAAATCTAATAAACAACTAAACAAATACAAGCCTTTGCACATTGATGCCACTTGGAATCTCTGTATTTTCCTGTTTGTCCTATATGATTTTGAAGACAGCTATTTGTTCTTATTTGTGCATGAGTAATTCTTCCAGTTCCCTTGGAAGTGAAGCCAACGGCAGACATTGGCTGCTTCTGTGCACATCTCTATGTGTACACAGGGATCTATAAATATGAATGCTCCTACTTTTAGAGTCTGAAAATAAAACAATCAAGTATTTTTTGAATGAAATTGGTCTTGCTTTTAATCCATACTAGCTTTCTGAGGAAGAACATTCTAATAAAACCACTGTAGCAATCAGGTGTTTTCTTGAACACCAGTATAATTATCCTTTCAAGAAGAGAACAAAACCATATTGGAAACCTCAGTTTAAAATAGAGTGAAGCCAAATACCTAATTGTAGTGATGTCTCCCCCCTCCCTCTTGCTTTGATTTCCTAGCAAGACATTATTTTATGTCTTTGTTCTCCCTTCAATGACCATAATAGTTTTGGCATAAATTTTGTCAAAAAACTATTATGGTGAAAGCCTCCTCTCTTATATTTGTTTTTCTTTTGGAGGATAGTCTTAGAAATAACCAAACTGGTGGTCTGCAAAAAGGGCTATCAGCCAAGCTTCACACAGACATTTCTGTCTTCTTCTTCCACTGCATCCTCAAGACCCTTGAATTTCTCCTTCCTTGTCTTAAATCCCTTTCTGCTCAAGGGAAGGGTTATATTAGGGTGGACTTAGAGGCACCTGGGAATGCTTATAAAAAGCCCCTTGGGATGTCTGAGCTGGGACCTCCTGGAGTTGTCTTTTAAGCTTTGTGTATGAAATAAAGCATGTTTGTCCCCAGTGAAAGGGATCCCTCTGTGAGCAGGATGGGGAGCTATTTGTGTGTTGGGAATCTTTTCCCATGGGAGGGGAACTAGATGAACAAGTAACAGAAGCATAATAAATACAGCTGGTAAAAGCTGGGATTTCCAGGTGACGGGCTCCAGTACTTTCTAACTATAGCTCTGGGGGTTAGGACTTAAAACACCTCACTTTGCACCTGACTTAATGAGAACCCTGAGGGAGGAGTTGTTTTCTCTTCACTTCCTGATTTGCCTCTGAAGCATGAAGGAAGCTGAGCAATAAAGATCCTTGATACTGCAGTCCTATTTCACCATTACAATAGTGAACTACACCTGATTCCATTAGCATGCCGGTTTTCACTCATCACCATAGTTTCCTGATGAAGGCTAATATTACAGATCATGGGCTTTAAAGAGGAAAAACAACCAGTGGGAACACTTGCGCTGGAATGTGATTTCTAGAAGACTAAGTTCCTTTGTTATTGTTTTTCTCAAATATGTGACTCTATTGCAAAATTTTAAATCAAATTATATCTAAAACATGTGTTGAAATGCAGAGTAACATCAGTAGTGATTATCTTTCCTCTGGAAATGGTAATAGGAGTCAATAAGCCTTCTTTCCAAATGGCAGCTTTTGAGGCAGTTAGGATAAATCTGAAATAATTTATCATGGCTTAACAGCTTCAGTATTGGACACTGCCTAACTCTTAACCTCTGCTTTGTTCTCACATTCTAGTTACCATGGACTTCTTTCAGCACTCGAGTCCACCCTACTTATTCTTACTTTTGGGGGTCCATCTGTTTGTACTGTTTCCTTAGCCTAGAACACTCTCCCTCACAGTTCACTGATAACCCTCTGCTCACTTTTCAGTTTAAACTTTACGTCCTCCCCTGGACCCCAGAAAGGATTGGTTCCCTTGTTATTTATGCCTTTAATACTGTGTCCAACTTTTGACCCGCTTTCCATATTTATAATTATTTTTAATATCTGTTTTTGTCATTAGAATATTAGTTTTTCAATGTTATGGGAATTTCCTCTCAAGATAGAAATTGAGAGGAAACCCCAGAGAAATTTCCAGATAGATTTTATTAAGCATATTCTCAAGCAAAAGGGAGGCAGCATAGAGGAAAGTAAGGTGCTGTGAACTGACTTGGGGGACTGGCTCTGCTTGCCTGCTTTTATAAGACAGGGGAAAAGTGGGCTTGTACATAAAGGAGGACTTTTTTTTTTTTTTTTTAAAAAAAAGATGGCTTGCCTAATTTTCCATTTCAGAGTCAGAAGACTTTATTTTCCAGCTGTGTTGCCTGGTGATTATGTTTGTACCTGTGCCTTGGGGGCAAAATAGCAGACTGTTCATTGCTGCCCATCCTAGGAAGGTCCTATATGGGTCAAACCTTGATCAACTCCACATTTTGGTTGGTAATGTGAGCAGTCAGTTAGAAGGGAGATACAATAAACTACCTCTGTGTTTCTGAGTAGGGAGAGGAGGGAAGGTACCGTATTTGCCGGTGTATAAGACGATTTTTTGGCCCTGAAAAATATGCCTCCAAGTGGGGGGTAGTCTTATACAGCGAGTATATAACAAACTCTGTATTTTTAGTGGAAATGTCAGGGGGTCGTCTTATACGCCGGCAAATACAGTATTTTCAGGGCCAAAAAATCATCTTATACGCCGGCAAATACGGTAACTTTTTTTTTAATGAGAAACATTGATTTTACCTTCTCTCCCCAAACTTTTAGGATATTCAGTTAGGTCTGAATAGAATGGCCCAGAACTTTGTGTGTGTATTTATTTATTAATTTATTTTAAATTTATTTATTGATTAAGGTATCCCATATTTGTTCTCATCCCCCCATTCCCATCCCAAACCCCTCCCCACACAGGCCCCGACCCCCCTGTTGTCCATGACCACTGCTTAGGCTCATATGCATGCACACAAGTCCTTTGGTTAATCTCTCCCCCTTATCCCCACCCTCCCCTACCTTCCCTCTGAGGTCCGACAATCTGATCTATGCTTCCTTGTCTTTGGGTCTGTTCTTGTTCATCAGTCTATGTTGTTTATCCTGTTCCCTAGATGAGTGTGATCATGTGCTACTAGAAATACACTTATAAGAACCGAAAATGAGACAAGCAATAATGGTTATGCTGAGAGGCAAATGAATCAGTCTATAGTAAGTTTCTTTCTGGGCCAACAGTTCTTTTGAGTCCCAATTTCAATGTCTAACAGTTCCTGATGTGTACATATAAGCAATGATATTTCAGTTCTGGATGGTGGACAAATGGTGGTAATGCAGGTCTGACCCTCTCTGGTTTGGTCCTGGGCAACCTGCAGTGATGCACAGCTGCTGACTGCTAGTATAGCAAGGCATCTTCAGCATCTTCAATCTCTGGACTGTTTCTCTTCTATCTTCATGGCTGGAATAGTCCTCTCAATTCCTCTCTTGCAGAAACCCACATGGTCTCAGAGTTGTTTTCTGAAAATATACAAACATATTCTCAACCAAAAGTTAATCTTTTCTATAAATTTGACTTGCAATCCTTTTTCATTTTGCCCTAACAATTTTCCTTTGGCTTGTTTTGACACCATGTATGTTTTACATGGGTGTCTAGCTGTTAGAATTATAAATGAAAGTTAATTATGTAAAGTGAAAATTTTCTAGATGTGATTTACCTACAGATTATTTTTCCTTACATGATATTCTTCTACTAACCCCCTTTTTGATTTAAATATTAGGAGGCTTTGGAAATTTTATAATGTAGCCTTGATAGCTTTTCATTTTTGAATATATATATTTTTATTGATTTTTAGAAAGAAAGGAGGAGAGATAGAACCATCAATGATGAGAGAGAATCTTTGATCAACTCCCTCTTGCACATCCCCACTGGGGAGGGAGGCCAAAACTCTGGCAGGTGCTCTGACCAGGAATCAAATCAGAGACCGCTTGGTTCCTCGGTCAACCCTCAACTTCTGAGCCACACTGTCTGGGCAGCCCAAAAGTTTTGACTCACCTGAAAGTGAAGCTTAGACTGAGCAAAGAATTCTTAGTCCCATTGATTTGATTATAATGACACTGCAAATCTCCATGAGGTCCAGAATATAGGATAAGGCTAGTCCAATTTTAGTAAATCCTATGCATCAAACTCTGAGGACACAGGAAGGCTGGCTTGCACTGAGTATTTAAAGCCTAATATTAGGCCCCATCAGACGTGGGTCTTTATTCTGGTCTTTTCCATAACAGTGCGCTATCTCTATCTCTATCTCTATCTCTATCTCTATCTCTATCTCTATCTCTATCTCTATCTCTATCTCTATCTCTATCTCTATCTCTATCTATCTCTCCAGTCATATGAAATCAGGTCAGGGGCCTGGACTTCCCTTTTGCTGGATGATGAGGCATCTTGGTTGCCAAAGGATTCAGTTTGCTCTTTATTCAACCTTTTGCTTAGTTAAGTCTTTGCTGCATACTCCTAGCTCCATCAGAACTTTTCAATATTAATGCAGTTTTATTTGGGATCATTAAGTTGTTCAAATTCTAATCAGCACTTAAAAATTATATCATCATCTTGTTAGCTTCTAAAATATTTTTGAAGCCTCTGAGTCCTGAGTAATCTATACATAACCTTAAATCTCTACATGTGGGGATCACACTGAATCAAATAACATTTTTTTAAACAAAAAGTTACATCTTTGAGGATTTACATAGGAAATAATGCTTTGATTAAATAAAGGATAATAATTTTCATATTTACATGGATAATACAAAATCTTATTGAAGTGGGAAACTTTTTTATCCCTACCTATTTCTCCTTCTTACCCATTTAAGCTTATCCTTGTATTAATAACTTCTACAGTAAGGGTGAGGTCTGGAATCAATTTATTATAACTTTATCATCTTTGCAATATTTATTGAAGTTGCTCAGGGAAGTTAGAATCTTTTAATGAAAATCTAAGTAAATATAATCTCGGACAACTATTACCTGGTGAGCAAAGCATTTCCTAGGAATTAAACCTATATATGAACCATAAAACATTACACAGAAATTTCATATACCCTCATATTTTCCTGACTTGGTTATAGTTATTGAAGGTCAAAACAGCAGTTACAAAGATACCAAGAAAAATAGAGGTTTTCTTAATAAACTTAGGAGACTCCTGATAGAATGAGCTGTCAGCCCACAGAATCTCTTAGTCCTGAGCATTTACTAAGCATAGATTGTGTGCCAGGTGCTATCCTAGGTTTGGAAGGCTAAAAATGTAGAGGCACAGTTCTTGTCCTTGGAGTTGCAAGTGGGTCTACCAAAGGCACTTAGGGTAATCCTCGTGTGAGCCCAGGCCATAGGAATGAAAACTGAGGTCATATATGGCAAGGGTCTCGAGTTCCTGACACAACCTCCCTGGGTTACTATAAAGGACATTTGCCATTTTAGAGATGAAGAAAATATTGGTTTATGATTGGAAAATAAGATACTGAGGAATATCTCAAAGTGAACGCATGAAGTTGGCAGCAATTTCTTTGTTGTTTTTTTTTTTCTTCAAGTCTTCTGTTGCTTCAGTTTCATTGTAGATTCTCCCTGAATTAACTGTAGTTACCACAGTGTCATTCAGGTTATTGTTTTCCCACCCCGTTAGTTTCTCATTTTAATCATGACAGAGAAAGGAGTAAGTGCAGTCAGAGTACAGGGACCATTCCTTGGCATAAAAAGGCTGATTAAAGTAGAAAATTAAAATATTAAAGAAAGGAAGTCCTTTTATCTTTTTTTCTTTTCCTTATGAAAAATTCAGGTTGTTCAAGGTCTTCTGGAATTAAATATTTGTGCAAGTTTAGTAGTATCTGGATTGATTGATTTATACTCTGCTTTTTTTCCAGAAGTGATTTCAAACAGGCTAAAATGATACATGAAATGCTTTTGGGTTAAAGTTGGAGAAAAGAAGCAATAAGAACAGGGAAAAACAAAAAGTAATTTTGGAAAAAAGCCTAAAGACACACCCACTATGGAGACCACCACACACCTATGATAGGTAGCCCACACTTCCTGACTACATTGCCTTAAGGGAAAAAAAAACCCCACACACTTCTGTATAATTACCATATCCCCTGACTTTCTGAATTGAATTGTGTGCGTTGATGCTCCTCTGGAGTAACTAAATTGACAGATTATCTTCTGTTTTCTATGCAACTGTTTAAGCGATTTCAAGTTTCTTGGGGCAGCAGCTTGGTTTTTCATTATAACTGTAGCATCAGATAAAATGCCTACTAGCACATAGTGGGTGCTGAATATACACTGGTTGACTGACTGAGTAAATGAGGGAATTAAGTAGTATGAATCAAGGGATCAGCCAAATCTAGGCAGGGGTTAAAACTCCCTGAAGTGTTAGAAGTCTTTGAATAACTACTGTAAGAGAATTAGCAAGAAAAAAAGTTAATGATGAGTTATATGTGTATATATTCTCTATAATCCTATATAATAAAGAGGTAATATCCAATTGACCCTACACCCTTGTGTCACAATGGCCACCCCGATGTTGTCACACAATGACTGCCACAAGATGGCCACCCCCACATCATCACAAGATGACCACCCCACATTGTCACAAGATGGCCACTCCTACGTCATCACAATATGGCCACCACAAGATGGGCACCCCATGTTGTCACAAAATGGGCACCCACAGGTCATCACAAGATGGGTGCCCCAATGTCATTACAATATGGCCACCCTCACATCATCACAAGATAACCAACATAGGAGGGCAGTTGGGGGCAATCGGGCGGGCTGGCAGGTTAGCAGTTAGGTGTCAATCAGGCTGCCATGGGAGCAGTTAGGGGGCGATCAGGCTGGCAGACAGAAGTGGTTAGGGGTAATCAGGCATGCAGGCAAGTTGTTAGGAGCCAGCAGTCCCAGATTGTGAGAGGGATGTCCGACAGGGATTGGGCCTAAACTGGCAGTCAGACATCCCCTGAGGGATCCCAGATTGGAGAGGGTGCAGGCTGGGCTGAGTGCTCAAATTTCATGCACCAGGCCTCTAATATATATATATGACCAGAGGTATGTTGTAGTCCATGCAGTAAAATTAAAGTGGACAGGAAGTGTCTTTAGCTACCCTGGGGGCCAAGGAAAGCCTGAGAATTCACTTACCAGTTATACTAGTATTTTCAGATCAGCCCCATGAAGGAAGACCAGGTAGATACTTGGGTATTATCTCACCTTTCATCCCCTGGATGATATGAAAGTTCAAAGGTTATTATTCAGCATTTAGACAAATGACTAGGAAGAAGGGAATCACCTCTGTGCTTCAACTGACAGTTAGGTCTGTGCTGATAGGAACCAAGCCAGGAGACACTTTGAGAGTTTAAGAAATTTTATTACATTCTCTCACAGTGGGCAGAGACCAGTATATCAGAAGCAACACCAATGGAGTGTTTATATTCTCTTATATAGGGACTGAGTCAGGGTTGCATTGGCCAATTAGGGTAGCTGCCTGAATAACAGGACATCCTTGGAAGGTAGCAGAATATCTGGGGGGTGTACAGCTTGGTCAGGCAGAGGGGAGTGCCCTAGTCAGTTGGGGAGGGTATCTTATCTTGCTTATGCAGGTGCATACCCTGTGCTTCAAACTATGGGGGGGGGGGAAACTTACATTTCAGAAAATGTGTCCAAACAGGAGAGGCCAGAGGTAGTACATCCAAACACCGTCCACTTTATTTCCTGGTACCACAGCAGGGCAGAGGTTGTACACAAGGGCCTTCTGAAGGGTGTTTAATGCAGGGATCCCCTTAGAATAAACATTTCCTTTTTTCTATAGAAACATTCCAGGATTGATTTCTAGCATTCTTTTTTTTCCCCTCTTGCAAGGTACATATGACAACACTTTAAAAATATGACAAAATACCCCATAGACATTAAATGTTACAGAACTTTTTTCCTGCTTTTAAATTCTGCCGCACAGCAGTGGGTAACATCTATCCTGGTATCTATGTAAGCTAACCTCCTGGGGAGGAAGAAAGAGGAGCCCTGGTATTAAGGAAAAAAAAAAAAGAATCATGATGGTGGTACTGGTGGCGGCGGCAGTGTGTTTGTGTGTGAAAGTAATCTGCACTTTCACTCTGGATTGCAGCTGGTTTTTACTCCCATTGTATCAAGAAAAAAGCACTTGTTTAGTTCTTCACTCCACAATTGAATTTCTTCAAAAAACTTCTAACTGGTCTCCTGAGCAATTCCTATCTCTTCTGGTGACATAAGTGTAACCTTTGCAACCTAATTGTATTGACTTATGCTAAGAAAAATTCACTTCCTCTCTGCTCTGAGTTCAGTTCAAATATTCCTCCATTAACTGACAATCAGTTCTTCTTGCTAGTAAACTGATTGCCCCCTGACTCCAGGGATGGTATAGAATTTCTTTTTATCCTACTATATTCATCAAAACAAAAAATTTACAAATTATTCTGACAACTATATAATATCTTTAGCTTTTGGGAACATTAGTGATCATGTAAAGTCCTTTACACTCATTGTGAAACTGAAGAACTGACTTGCTCTTTTCATCGAGATTTTTCATACAATGTGTTTGGATTGGCAGCCCTCTCCTTAAAAATTTTTATATTATTAAAATATATATATAATTGATGTTACAGAAAGGAAGGAAAAGAGATAGAGAGAAACATTGATCAGCTGCTCCTGCATGTCCCCTTTTTGGGGATTGAGCCTGCAACCAAGGTACATGCTCTTGAGCAAAATTGAAACAGGGACCCTTCATCCTTGCACTGATGCTCTATCCACTGAGTCAAACCTGTTAGGGCTACAACTCTCTCCTTTGGACACACAGCCAGCATAGTTTGATGATGGTGTATGTTAGGATGTTTTAGACTTCCCTTCATTGAGAAAATATGCCTTATAGATAAAGCAAATAGGGCAAAATTCATATATATATGAATTTTGTCATTTACTTTTTTCTACATAAAGGGGGGACAAGTGTCTTCTTCCTTTCAGAGTGACTAGAGGCAGGCCATGTGCCTCTAATGCTACTTCTGCACAGAATCCAGACAAAACATGACAGAACTCCCCAAAGGAAAAATAATGGACAAATCATAAAAGAGGTCAGCTTCTTTCCTCATAGCATATCTTGAGAAGGACATAACAAAGAATGTAGGTCACAAGGTCTCCTTTAAGAAATGGAGAAAATATGTCTTTGAGGGAAACACTGGAGATGACATTATGGGACCAGAAGACATATATTATTTATTTCAAAATTTTTAAGTTTTAAGATAGAAGAAAGTTAATCTTTATTATATGTTTAATATATGTTATAAACAATGGCTAGCAAACTATGGCCTGTGGGCCAAATCCAACCTATTGTCTGTTTTTGTATGACTTAGGAATTAAGAATGATTTTTGAATTTTTAAATATTAAAAAGATCATAAGCCTTTTCATGAGAAGAGCTGTTCAAGAGCTGAAGACACTGTAACTTGGCCTATATCACCTAAAATATATACTGTTTGTCTCTGCAGAGAAAGATTGCTATCCCCCATTGTGAACTCTATTAAATACTGAGTGCATTATCACATTCAATCTTTGCAGCACTCCTAGGATGCAGGCACATTGCTTTCCTCAGTTTACAAAGGAGGGGAAGTAGGCTCAGCAAAATATAAGTAACTCAGTTAACATCAGAAAACAAGTATATGGCCAAGTTGGAGTTTGAACCTGGGCTTATTCTCTCCACAGAAACAGTATCAAGAGCGTGTGTGTGTGTGTGTGTGTGTGTGTGTGTGTGTGTGTGTAGAGATAGATAGATGATAGATAGATAGATAGATAGATAGACAGACAGACAGAAAATAGATAGAGCTAGGACAATGGGCCAGTTATAGAATTCACCAGGTCACCAGGGTGGAACATTCCAGGCACCTAACAAGGAGAAAGAACTGGTAGAGCAGATATTGGAGATATTCAAAACCTTACCCCTAAGACCCCCACTCCACCCTAGAATGACTTTGGTCAAGCAGGTCAAATTCTTCTGATCTTTTCTCCCCTGGCATGTGGTTAGTCAAGTGATAGATCCCTAACCTTAGAGGAGGAAAGCCCTATCAAACCTCCATGCCAGGACAAAAGATGACAGGATAGGACCCGAAAGGTCAATTTGAAGAAGAAAGCAGTTAACTTCCCTCCAATGGTTTAAAAGGAGCCCTAGCCCTCTCCCCTGGACAGCTCTTTGAGCCTCCTGCTTGAATTTTCTCTTTGCTTGCCCAAATAAATTTTCTCTAGCGAGTTTGAGTTTTGGCTCTGAATTCTTTTTTTTTTCTTCTTTTTTTTTAGCTGGAACTCAAGTACCAAGGTTGGTAAACCTAGGTTTGATCTGACCCCAGGGATCAGACACCCAGTGCCATTCCTGCTACCTACAACTGATAGAGATTTTAAAGAATTGGCTCATGTGCCCTAGCTGGTCTGGCTCAATGGATAGTGTATCAGCCTGCCAACTGAAGGGCCCCAGGTTTGATTCTGGTCAAGAGCAAATGCCCAGGTTGCCGGCTTGATTCTCAGTGTGGGGTATACAGGAAGCAGCCAATCAATGATTCTCTCTCATCATTGATGTTTCTGTCTCTCTCTCCCTTCCTCTCTAAAATCAATAAAAAATATATTAAAAAAAAAAGAGCCGAAACCGGTTTGGCTCAGTGGATAGAGCATTGGCCTGCAGACTAGAAGGTCCCAGGTTCGATTCCAGTCAAGGGCATGTACCTTGGTGGCTGGCACATTTCCAGGAGGGGGTGTGCAAGAGGCAGCTGATCAATGATTCTCTCCATCGATGTTTCTAGCTCTCTATTCCTCTCTCTTCCTCTCTGTAAAAAAAAATCAATAAAATACTTTTTAAAAAATTGGCTCACAAAAATCTGCAGAGGGTGGGCCAAAGTCTGGAGAACCAGGAAGGAGCCAAAACTGAAGATCAAGTCTGAACGCTGTCTGCTGGCAGAATTCATTCTCTTCAATGGAAGTCAATCTTTCGTTCCATTTAGGCTTTCAATTCATTGGATAAGGCCCATCCACATTATGGGAGGAAATCTGCTTTATTCAAAGTTCACTGATTAAATAGTAATCTCATAAACAAACCAACAAAAAAACCCTCACAGAACCATCCTAATATATAAAAACCTTGGGTCCATCACATCCACAATGACCAGGAGGCTTGACTGTTCACCAGATTGCATGCACAGTAAGTGAGTAGGCTGAATTGCTGACTTCTCGGAGAGACAGAGGGATGGTGGTGATCAGCAGTGGCAATGGCTGCCAGCGAGGCCTGGATAGAGAAGCAGGGTGATCAGACCCTGCTTCTCTCTCCCTCGCCACCAGCCAAACTTTTCTCTCTCTCCAAGAGGTCAGCAGTTCAGCTCTCTAGCCAGCAGTCTGGATCGAGCCTAAACCAGCAGCCAGACATTCTCTGAGGAGTCCCAGATTGGAGAGAGGGTGCAGGCTGGGCTGAGGGACATCCCCCCCCACTACACAAATTTCATGTACCAGGCCTCTAATCCTAATATATAAAAACCCTGGGTCATAAAGACCAGTAATGACTGGAGGCTGACCAACCGGAAGTCAGTGCTAGCTCCACTCCTAAGCAAGCAGTTAGGGCAATCATACAGGCAGGAAGAGTGGTTAGGGGTGATTAGGCAGGCAGGCAAGTGGCTAGGGGAGATCAGGTAGGCAGACAGCCCCTCTCTGGGCTGGCCCCACCACTAGGCAAGTGGTTAGGGGCAATCAGGCAGGCAGGCAGAGGGGTTAGGGGTGATCAGGTAGATAGACCAGAGGTTAGGGGTGATCAAGTATGCAGGCAAGTGGTCAGGGGAGATCAGGTAGGCATGCCAGCAGTTAGGGGTGATCAGATAGGTAGACAGCCCCTCACAGGGCTGGCCCTAATGCTCAGCAAAGAAAGAGGGAGGCCCAGGCCAGCCAAACCATTGCACCCCAGCCTGTCGCCTGCAGAGGGAGGCCACTGGTGGCAGGGGAGGTGGGGCAGCACTGCACAGATGGCAAGCAGTGGCAGCTGTGGGCATGGAGCCTGCTGCCTGCAGCCCGGGGAAGGAAAGCCCCATTAGGCTCTGATCTTAGGCCAGGCCGAGGGACCCTACCCCAGGGGTCCCAGATCCTGAGGGATCCCACGGAGTGCATAAATTTTCGTGCACTGAGCCTCTAGTTTTATAATAAAAGTTTAATGCATAGAAATATAGCATTTTAATATTTCTTAAGAAGGCCATATAAAGCTAATTTACAATAACTAAATTATTTTAAAAGCCTATTTCACATTTTCTAGAATGCAGAGCCCAAAGGAACCATTCATAATGCCTCATTTACTCTGCTTTCTCACCATTGTTATGCAGATGAGGAGATAAATTAGTGGAGTCAAGACAAGGTTCTGAGTATCTGGTGATTGGCAGCCCCAGGGCATTCTCTTTGATCAAACCACATTCCTGGACCACCATTCTTTTATACCCATTTGTTCAAGTCATAAGGTCATCTCAGAAAATGAAACTGAATAAAACATCAGGAATTATATGAGGTGATACTGAAAAAGTAAGGGTCTATGTAATTGTGTTTAGCAAATTTTAACAGTGGTAATATATCAAGATTTTAATTTGCTTGGTGATGTATCTGTTCACCCATAAGGTATTTTCTGGTTTGAGTTTGGAATGATTTACATTACTGGTGTTCACTGTGATTTCATACCTAATGTATTTACAGAAATTCAGGAGCAGGTGTTTGTGATTCAGCAATGTCTCAGCATCTAATTCAGTATGCAAGTTAGTAGGTTATGTATCATATTTATAGGAACTCTGTTACATTCATAATAGGGTGAATTTTTTCCCTGGGCAAAATCTTAAAGTTTATCAGAGAAATTATGTATTCATGGACAAGTACATGAAAGTTTATAATTCTGAATTTAAATTTCTTTATTTCTCTCTCTCTCTCTTTAAAAATCATCTCACTATTTGAAAAGTAAAGCGTTAAATAGCTTTTCTTTTTAAATTTCCAGTTTTGTTTTCCAGCACACAGAGGTGGGAGGTAATTAAGTATTTGGAAGGAATCTTAAGTGAAAAATCTTCTTGGCACCTTAGGACACTGAATGAAGTCTAAGAAATGCTGGTGGATGTGGGATAAAGAGCTGGTTGATAAAGTGTCCTGGCTCTATAGACCTTGTTCTTGCTTCAGGGCTGCCAACAAGATGCTAAAATATAGGGATTGTCATCCCTTACCTCGGGGAGATGCATTAGGGCTTAAACTTGACTTAAGTACATAACACCTGGAAGTATTTTTATCCTTTTTACTCCAGGCTGGATTTGAACTGCTAACTTGAAGTTCTACAGCCCAGATCCAATCCTTGGAGTCAATCATGCTCCTTCTGTATACAGTTTCCACTGTGCTGGTGTCTGAGATAGATGTTAAATGTTCCTGAAGAAAAACATGATGTTGTTTCTGTAGGCATTCACGGCCATGTTGACATGCTGTAGATTGATAGAGCTCTTCTATTTTATTAAAATAGAGTGAAAATTAGCTTTAATACCATAAACCAAAACCAGAAAACCATGAACTGTACAAAGAGGGGACAGCCTGATTAGACATTTCTGCACAAAAGGAAGATACATTTTTTTAAAGAGGCTTGCCAGCACCACTATTCATAAATGTGTGTTCAACAGATAGTCTAATTGCCTCATTTATAGTAGTAGGACATGCGGTTTCCTTTCACATTATTTACCCTCCTGCTGTGTTTTGGAGGAGACAGTCAGACTGCTTTTCAATCCTGAAAGCTGCTTCTCTTAAACATTGCTTCTGTCTCCATGACAAGTGTTTTATTGTCACTTCTGACTGGATTCATATTTTGTTCAGTCAGTTGTCTGTCTTCAAAGAGTTCATGAGTTTCAGTAAAGGTTCATGAAAATATTTTTTAAACCCTTCAATTATTATGACTTTTCAAAAATAAAGTTGCTTGTTCTATATTTCTTTATGAGTGAATAAGACAAACAAACTGGAAAACAATTCTGTGGCTTTTCCTATGCATTGAACTACAACCATTTACATCTATATAGGTTTTACTTTTCATGCATATCAATTCATAAGCCTTTTACAGTACTTGGTTAGATAGTCAAGGCAGACTTCATTTATTCATTCACTCATTCAGTCATATATTTATTAAGCACTGATATGTCAGGCATTAGGCTAGGTTCCAAATGATTAGGTCCTGAGAGTGGAGCCTTTATTAATGAGATTAGTGCTTTCACAAAGCAGATTTCTTGCCCTTTCTGCCATGTGAGGACACAATAATAAAATGATTGTGTATGAACCGGGAAGAGGGTTCTCACTAGACACCAATTTGCTGGCATCTTGATCTTGGGCTTCTCAGTTTCCAGAACAATGAGAAATAAATTTCTGTTGTTTATAAGCTCCCAGCATTTGGCTTTCTCTTCTAGCAGCCTCAATGGACTGAGACACTTTCCAATACATATATTTTATTTTTATTTTCTATTGCACTGCTTAGCATCTCCAGTAAATGACAGTGATAATTCACATCCCTGGTTGTTTTTTTCTTTTAAATATGTTTGTATTGATTTTTTTTTATTTTAGAGAGAGAGGAAGCAAGAGGGAGAGATAGAAACATGGATGAGAAACATCGATGGGATGCCTCCTGCATGCCTCCTACTGGGGATCAAGACAGAAACTTGGGCATATGCTTTGAGGGGAATCGAACTGGTGACCTCTTGGTGCATGGGAAGATGCTCAACCAACTGGGCCACACTGGCTGGGCACTAACATTCTTGTTTTGTTCCTAATCTTAGGTAGGAATAACATTTTTAATGTGTCACTAATTAAATATGACATTTTTATAGGAGTTTTTCATAACCTATATACTCAGGTTAAAGATGGATCCTTCCAGTACTTTTTGTTAAGAGGAGCAGGTGAAAGTAGGCAAGAAGTTCTGGAAATGCTATTCCAGTTTGGCTCCCTTCTGGTCTGTGGCACATGGGGGAACAGGAAATTTTCCCATAACGAAGAAGGAGAAGGGGAGAGAGGGCTAAGGAGGGATAGACAAAATAATTTACTCCCTTTCTTTTCTCTCTGAGTCACATTTCTTCTACCATCAGTCTCTCAAATGGTCTGACCCCTCTCAACATTCTTATATTTTTTTTCTCCTGAATTTCTACTGTAGATGGCAGTTTACATGCGCTCTTGATGAAATGAACAGAGAGGCATTCTTCCAGCCACGGCACTGTCCCTGTTGAACAACTGGCAAACAACTTTTCATTTACGGTGTGGGTGACCCACTCAGCCAGTGCTGTCCCAGAGGCCATTTGCACCCCACGCCTGTTGACCTCACATCCAGGGCAGTAAGATAAGCTCTGATGCTTCACAGCTCCCTCCGGAACTTTCTGCCCCAGCCCCTCACATTTCCTAGTAACAGCTGTGCTGCTGGAGTCTCAGTGATTAACAAAGTATCAAATTATTCCCCTGGAATCCTCTAGAATTGCCTCTCCCGGGGTACCTGATGGATCTCTGCTTCAGAGATGGTTTATCAGTACATCACGTAATAACTTGCTCTTCTGTGTCCGTCCTCCTGAGTACATTTTAGAGGGGAAAAATCTCCAGGTCATATGATAGGTGTTTTATCCTTGTTAACACAAGCACCTGGTAATGAATCTTTAAATTATTAGCTGCATGCTGAACCAGCCCTGTTCCCGGTTTCGCTTTGAGAGCCTATAATTCCACATTTGCTTTAGCTTTCTTATGAAAGCTTGAGATTATTTATTTTCTCCGTGTATATTCTTGGCATATTTCTGCCTAGAGGAAGAGCAAAATCAATAAGTCCTACATTTTTATTAAGTTTCTTAAAGAGCAGGATATCTGATCTGTTGGCTGGGGTTGGTTAATCACCATCCTGTACAAATTAATCTTTGGATGGTGGTTTTTCTGCATGTTTTTTCCCCCCAGTTGTTATTGGTAATAGTGTTCTCTGACTTGATAACCTTACTCAAAGGATATTTTTTTGCGCCTAGTGCCTTTTGATGTAGCCCAAAGCAGCCAAAAAGGTAAAGAATATTTTCCTACACACACATTCTCTTGCTTTTTAGCCTGCCATAGACTACAGTTCAATCTCTCTCCTGTTTCTTCCAATGGGGCCAGTTTTGGCAACTTTAGCTACCACTGAGCCTGCACAAATTTGCAATAAAAGTCAAGTGAGATCACATGACATGTATCTAATTTAATTTGAATATGGCCAGTCATGTACACGAGGCTTGGGATAAACTGCAGCTGGCTGTCCCAGAGTACTGGGCTCTGCTGGAAAAGGGCATCCAACAGCTTGGACAAACCCTTCAACCTTAGCCAGACTCTCAGTGCTGCCTGGAGTCATTCTCCATGAAGCTAGTCAGCTACTACTCCCTTTTGTGTCAGCAGCTACTCCAAACTTTTAGTATTCTGCAGATTCCGTCCTCTGCCCCGTCCTCGCCTGCTCTCAGCATATGGCCTTGCCTTCTCATTCTTTTGGAAAAATAAGAAATAGCTCACCCACCTTCACAGCCCCAAACCAAAAATGTATTTCCAATAGGACACATGCTTTCACTATGTTTTCTATTTTCTGCAAAAGACTGTCCCCCTGCTGCCAAAGTCTAATTCTTCTACCCAACCAACCACCTGCATTGAAGTTTGTCTCTAACTTGACAGAGACCCAGGGCCATTAGCCACCCAATATATATTCTGTTTACTCCATTCAAGGAAGAAACATGCCTTTATAAATATATCTGCTGACCCTCCATCACCTTTTAGCTACTGTTGTATATATCTTTTCCTTTGTAGCCAGACTTCTTGAAGAGCTCTATGTATTTCTCATCCTCAACTGACAGTGATTTATCTTCTGTCCCCAGAATAGCAATGAAATTATCTCCACCAATTAATTTCATTATTGAATCCAGTGGATATATTTCTTTTCCTTTACTTGACAACATTAACAATTTCCTCTTTCTTAAACCACTCTTTTTTTTAAGTTTCATAAAATTTTTCTCCACTGGTTTTTCTGTTGTGTTTCTCACACCCCTCAGTCTCCCTCATTGACTCCTTTTCTTGTGATCCCTCAAAAATGACAGTGTTCTCAAAGGTTTCTTTCCAGGTGTAAGTACATTTCCCATACTGACTTCAGCAGCCATGTACAGATGGCTGACTCATAACTCTAAATATACAGCTCATTCCTCTCTGCAGGATTTTACACTCACATTCACTTGAGTATTCCTTAGTCACTAGAACTGAACATCTCCCAAACTAGTCTCATTGTCCTTCTTCCTAAGCGAGCTGTTTCTATATTTATCTTAAAGAATAGCACCCAGAGGCCCAGAAGGAAACCTGAGTCATTCATTAATTTACCTTCTCAATCACTACATCCTTCTATGCTTTTTTCCCTAAATATAGCACATATCTCTTCATTCTTATTATCATTACTTTATTTCACCCAATTGCCTATGTAACTCTCTAACTGGCCATTCCCCCCCCCTTCAGTCTGATCCCTAATAATAATAACAAACTTGATAATATATTTACTACTACTAGAACAATGCTTCTATATTAATTTTGCCAAAAATTTATAGATTTGTTGCAAGTCCAAAAAAATTATGACTTTAAAGCAGGGGCGTGGAACCTTTTTTTTCTGCCAAGGGCCATTTGGATATTTATCAGATCATTTGTGGGCCATAAAAAATTATCAACTTATAAATTAGCCTATTTTATTTGGTCTAACATTTAATTAATTCACCCCTAAAACCCTGGCAGGGCCAGACCAAGTGATTTCTCGGGCCATAAGGGCCAAACATTCCCCACCCTTTCTCTAAAGTATATACTCTTTTTTAATGTAGACTCTCTTTTTAATGTTCCATATTCTATTGATGTTAATTGCTTCTCTCCTTCTCCTTTTTGGACCAGGTTCTGATGCCTTAGCTTTACCCACAAGGCTCCTCTTAAAGCCTTCAGAGTTTCTGCCCATCCCACTGCATCTCCTGTCACATTTCTGGTCTCCATCTGCTCAAACCCTTCTCATAAACCAAACTCCACTTCTGGTGGATCTCTGAGCAGGTCCTGCTGTTTCTGCCTTTGTGCCTTTCCCCAGGATATTTGCTCTTCCTGGAAATCCCATCCTTTCCTCCTTTCTCTCACTGACCTCTCACTAGGAAGTCTTGCTTGACCCTTTCGGCTGGGACTCCCTTAATCCCTTATGCATAATTTGCTCATGGGTGTAGAGACCAGGTCTGCTTTTGTTCACTATTGCACTTCTCCTGTATGGTATAGAGTAGACTTCCAATAAGTATTTGCTGATTGATGGACTTATTGAATGAATGAATGAACTGTGAGCATTGCTGTTTTTCATGGTTATAAGGAGCCTGTCTGATGGGCTGGTTGGAGATGCACAGCCCACTCTGTTACCTGAGAGCATGTACCAGGCTTATTCAAGGAAGGTTGCTGTGGGCACTGCAATATAGATGAGGATGGTGACTATAACATCATGACATTTCAGGTACTCCTCTCCTTTCTTGGCCTATGACTGACTTCTGAGCCTAAACGAGAGAAGATTTACAGGCAGAGGGTAAAGAAGTCCTTCCCACAAGGGAAACTCAGATGTATGAGATCTGCTATACTTTGTGGCCCAGTTGACAAAGCCACTCCAGTTGAGGTTGGGGAGGAAATCTCCCTGCCCCTGCACAATCCAGGGTGGTGCTTTGAGTGCAGAGTGACTCGAAGGCACAGTGTCAACAGCCAAGCACACTATCATGTGACTTTTTGAGGGGGAGCCATTCACAATTAGGAGGAGCTAGAAGGAAGAAAAACCATATGTCCTCTTAGGATACAGCCTGAGGCAGAAATAACTAAGATCCAGAGCCATGTGAACACTGTTTTGTGCACGTGTAGTATAGAACAGTGGGATTAGAGGGTTTAAATATATATACATGAGAGTTTCAAATATATATATTTATAGGTTGCCGAGGCCTGAGAAAGTCAGGGTATGTTATTACAGTTCTCTGTGGTCCCAGATAAGAACTTGCTTCTGAATTATTTGAAGTTTTACACTGGATATAGTCTCTAGTCTCAATCTTTAGTGATGTGTTTTACTGATCAATTTACATAGTTTATAGTTTGACTTGTAAAAAGAGCCCTTTAGTTTGACCATCTGGAATTGTTGATGTTAATTGCTTCTCTTCCGTATTCTATTTTTTGTTTTGGCCTTTGGTGCTACATATGACCTTCATTAATATTTAAGGTTGCATGCCTTCGCCTCTAGGTCTTCGTTGAATGAGCTTGTATTGCCAAACGAATATGTTAAATGTAGGAGAGCAAAGGCATTTATTACCTCAATCTTTTTGCCTAAACTGAGTTATAGTTCCTGTATTTTCTTCACATGGAACCAACTTTTATTCTTAAGCCTTTAATTACCCCCGGGGGCAATCTTTATTATCTGTTCAGAGACCTGACATCTCCAGACTTTCCTTGGCATGAGCACGCCACGTCAGCTGCCAGTGCCGATGCCTCCAATTCTTCCAACAAAGGCGCTTCCTCAGACACCAGAAAGAGGCGAACTGAAAAGGTGGGAGGTCACCACACTGCACAGCAGGGGAGCTTGGGTCTGCCTATGGCTCTTCCACTGACTCCTCAGGCCTCAGATAATTCCTCTATACAAATGAAGGTGATGATCATAAAGTAATCCCACCCCCAACCACACACACAGAAAGGGAGGGTGAGGCCCAATATGTACCAGGAAGCTGTGACCCAGAATTTCTGGAGGGCTGAGCAGTCCAAGCAAGTCTGATCCTGATGTCTTCTTCGTCACCTCCCTGCAGAAAAATCCCATTCAGCCCCACGCTTCAGACCTCACCACTCTCTCCCTCACTGACCTGTTTTCCCTCTTCGGCATCCCTTTAATAGGACACGTTCTGCTCCTTAGCTTTCCAGCTATCACTTAGACATCTCTCTTCCCACATATTTAAACTATGCCGCCTCGGGTAGTTTGCAAGGATGAGATGACAAAATACCAACTGATAGATAATATGAGAGTAAAGTGGAAAAGTACATGCAATACTTTTCCTTTTAATTTTCCTGTCTTTTAATACTCAGCTTTGGACAGAGTTGCCCTACCCCACTATTATCATTTCCCTTACCCCTTAAAATTAGCACAGAGGTCTCAGCAGGTGGTTAATTCTCTAAGAAGGGTTTTGAAAAATCAGCCTCAGCCACTCAACTGCATTTTGTCTCCTCTGCTCCCCACCTCTCCTCCGATCCTGACACAACCGACTGACCTGGTGTTGCAGACATGCGTTCTGGCACCCAACACCCACTCAGCTTTTCTCTATCTGTCTTCCCTTTGTTGTCGGGCATGTCTGCGAGGGACTTCTAAGGCAGGAAGGAGCCCAGCAATACACTTTTCCCAGGCTGCACGCGGCATACTAATGCATGCTCCCCGGGCTCCTGCAATTGCAGATATGGGCTGTGTGTGTCAGGGATGAAAGTGGAGGAACAGCTGCAGCTGCCAGGCGAGAGATAATGCGGGAATGAGATTGTCAAAGTAGCTTTGCGGGCCTTCAATTAGCTGCTTGTTTCTCTTTCTCTCCTCTTCCATTCAATCTTTCGATCCCAGGGTTCCCAGCATCTTTCTCAAGACTTTCATCTGTTTTGCTACATTACCCGAGCCAGTTGTTCTGGAAGGAATAGTGGCCCTCACAGGAGAGGAGAGAAGAGGGGTTGGGGGTGGGGGATGGTGTGTGGGGGAGGGGTAAGAAGGGAGGGCAGCTGGATCCTGAGGGGAAGAGTGTGATCATGTATCATAACACCTCGCCATAAGCACCAATTAGAGTGTCTCCAAGGTTATAATACAGTTCAGGGTTCCAATTCTTAGTCAGCCTTTTAAAGTCTATATTGCAAGGCTAAGGATGTTATGCCCACCTCACGTTTTAATACTGTATAGTCCTACCTGCCTCTGGGGATTAAAATGAATGATGCATTCCACACGCGGTGAGTTTCTCCATCTTCCTTCTCTGCACGGTGGGAGCACAGCTCATCTGTGCACCCCTGGCTTGCCTGCCAGTCTTTTCTTCCTGCTCTGCCATTGCTCTTTCCTCCCTTATCTTCTAGGAGTACAAGTGGCTATTTGTTCCTCTCTCTGCCTTGCAGCCCAGCACTGAGATAATTCACCCTTCCCCCCCTTATTTACAAACACAGACATCACTCCAGAAGTGAGGACAGAAGTCAGCAAGCTGCCCTCTGCCCAAGCCTGACCTGGCTCTGGGTGGGGGGCCAGGTGGAGGCGGTTTTGAGAAGCTCTGTGGGCACTGCATTGGCTTGCCATCCGCCGGTGCTTCCTGTGTGTGCGCCCTCCTGTAGCCTGGCCTTTTGACAATACCATTTGTTGTCATTGATTTCTTGATGTTCAGAAGGCTGGCGGATTCCGCAGGCAGTTTCTTAAATCTTAGAGGAGAAAAGGCTGCGTGCTAACCCCGCTGGGACCCGTCAGTCCCTTTTCTGGCTGGAAAGAGGCTCATTGAGGGACTGAAAAGTTCTCAGTAGTCAACTCCACTTAGTTCAGCGGATATTTACTGAGACGTTGCTTGGAGTCGGATGTGATGTTAGGCAGGACAAGGCATAAAAGATGAATGGGACTCAGATCGCTGCCTTGTGGGAGCGCTACGACTGGCGAGGGTTACAGTGAGATGCTTTCAGGAAAAGCCTGCAGATCTAAAAGAGGCAAGGATTCTCTAATACCTTGGGCTTTGGGAAGGCCGAGATACGGCAGATTCTTCAGAAGAGGACGGGAAAGTCTGTGTACAAACTGGATCTGTAAATTGGAGGCATGGGGTCTCTGATTGCCTGCATGTTCACTGAGTACGAATATTCAGTTTCCCCACCTGCAAACTGTGAGAAAGTAACTACCACTTAATTATTATCTGATAACAAGTTTATGCTGAGAAATAGAAACTGTTGAGAAAACGGAGCCCTTTAGGGGCAAATGGTGCAAAAGGGGCATAAATATTAAGGGTGCACCACACATGCCTGCTAGTGAGGTCTGCTAGAGTTAATTCCAGCGGTGTCTGGTGTCATAGTTCCTTTTCTCCTCCCACAACACTCACCTCCCAGACACACGTGGGGAATATTTATCTTCTAGTACATGAGCTTTCTAGGAAATCCTGTTTCTAAGAACTTGAGTTTCTGGAATCTTAGACATTTTTTTTTAAAACTGCTAAGAAGAGGTGACTATGCTGATTATTACTACTTTTCCTAAAATGTATAGTACTACATAAATCAGTCTCTTTTTTTTTTTTAAACTTAATTTAGATAAACAGACCTTAATTACCAGGAAGGCTTTGGAAATTCCAAGGATTCTTCTTAAGAGTTTTGGCAAACAAAATGGAAGAACAGATCCACAGGACAAGTCCGGGCTGCACATCTGTCAGGCGCTTTGTCCCTGGCACTGCCCATCAGCTTTGAGCAGCTTCCCCAGGCACAGACAGCCCCCAGTGCCCCTCGGTCCAGATCCTTCTCTCTAGTGAAGGGTGACCCCAAATACAGTTGAGTTTTTTTGCCACCAATTGCTGAAAACTGGCGATTAGCTGGAGTCTGTCCACCATCCACCCCCATGTCTATTTCGGAGCCACCACGGTGTTCTCGTTCTGGATCACTTCTCCATGCCCGAGGTTAGCGTGCCCTGGCTACTCATTACCCAGAGCAAAGCTCTTTCCGGCGTACTTTACTTCATATCCACTCTTTTATGGCTATTTAAAACACACAATTACTAGGGAAGAATAGATGGCTTTGAGGCATAAAACATCAACCCCTGGCTCTCACAGTAATGGGACAGTCTCTACCTTGCAGAGTTATGGGTTCTGTTTGGTATATAGTTTCATCTGGTTTATTTAGGTCATCATTTGAAAAATTTTACACACATACACAGACAGACACACACACACACACACACACACACACACACACACACACTCACACACACACACAGTATTTCCCTCCCTCCACCCAGGACACAACAAGGACAATTTTTGTTTAACAAAATAGAAGCTGCCTATTACCTCATTTAGTTAGCATTCACTATCTGTTAGACACATTTCTAAGAAGCTTAAATGTATTAACTCATTGAAAGACAGGTTAAAGCAAGCTGATAGGATATTAATGTGGGTAGGCACTGTATGTCCACTGAATTCGGACCATTATCAATACTGTACTTTTGGGGGAGTTTTTACCGATTAGGTTGTTTAAAGTAAATATTTTTTCTCTGCTTTCACAACACTTAGGGGTAGATCAGGCCACCCCAAGAAGCCTCCAGAGCATGTGGCTCCTCTTTGCCAGGAGCCAGCTGCCATTTGTTCTTTTCTTTTTTTCTTTTTTTTTTTTTTAAATATATATATATTTTATTGATTTTTCACAGAGAGGAAGGTAGAGGGACAGAGAGTTAGAAACATCAATGAGAGAGAAACATCGACCAGATGCCTCTTGCACACCCCCTATCGGGGATGTGCCCGCAACCAATGTACATGCCCTTGACCGGAATCGAACCTGGGACCTTTCAGTCCGCAGTCCGACGCTCTATCCACTGAGCCAAACCAGTTTCGGCCATTTGTTCTTTTCATTACAGTTGCAAACTGACATGTGTGTCTCCTCTCCTTAGTACCATTCTATGTTCATGAAATTCAGCACCCTGCAAAGTTTGGTGCAGATTTGGAAACTCCCCCTCCTTTCTCCAGTTGGTCTCCTTGCTACTATACTTGAGGTATTTAATCTGGGAAGATGATGTCAAAGGTTTCAACTTCTGAGTCAGCCTCCACAGGACTTAATGTGTGGACAGGCCTTCCTGTTAAGTCCCTTATCCTCAACCTGTGCTTTGCTCCCCTTCTTTCACTCACTGGGTTGCTTGGGGCTCCTCCACGTGAAATTAGGGAAAGGGTGGGAGGTAAGAGGTATATGTTCATTCTGACCAATGTTGTCATGTCATCCCGGGCACAGGGTGGCGCATTAGTAGAGCTTTTGGAGCCCTCTCCGGCCCTTTCACTTCTGAAATCCACCTTGATAATGGTAAACAGATTCTTCAGGCAACTTACTTCCTATTCCTCCTTTTGCCCTTAGACATGTAGCAAAGCAGCTCCAGCTTTTCTCTCCTAGGATCACTTTACCCCTCCAAGTGGCCTTTGGAACAAGAATTAAGACAGCCTCAAGCCAGCTCTTCCTTTTTCATGGACCACTTTTGGTCCAGGAAAATTATATATTCTCTGTACCCTGAAACTTTGAAGAGAGACCTCTTTTTTTTTCTGCCTGCAGAGAGGCTGGCTACCTTTTTCTCAGGGCGGGGCGGAGACATTGGGCCCCTTTGTCCCCAAACACCAGGAGACACATTTTGTTTTAGAGTAGATGAGGGCATCTCTAAAGCCATTTCTCTGGTTTTCAGCAAGAAACATTTCTAACTGCTCCACTCTTTCTCAGCCTTTCCAAATTCTTTTATGGATTAGAGGTGGGTATTCAGCTATGTATCCCCAAACTGGTTCTCAGCCACATTACTTTGAAAGTCCTGCCTTTGCTTTCTTACAATTCATTTTATAAGATAGCTGGAGTTGATCCCCTTATCATATGGCCCCAGTCAAACTGTGCTGCCATAGCTCCATTTGAACATTTTGTTTTACCTACAACCAAATGGAATAGTGGCAGAGTTATGACATCAATTCACAGATGCATTCATATAAATAGCCAACACACTTCTTAAAATATGTTCAACATAATTATGAAATCTTGTCATTACAATTAGAGCAAGTAGAAATCATGTTTGTTTATTATATTGGTGAAATGTAAAGGGTTGATAACAGCTAGTATTAGTGGCATGTAGAGAAATGATGCATTGTTGGTGGGGTATGCATTGATATATAGTCTTTTTTTTTTTTTTTTGGAAAGCAACCTGTCGGTCTCCATTAAGATAAGAAATGTGCACATTCTTTGAACCATCATTTATCTACCTCATTTTCTACCCTGGAGATATACCTGTCCATGTTCTAACAAAGGCAGGTACAAAGATATTCATTGCAGTGTTATTTGTGAGAATGACAAGAGACAGGCCATCCATCAATGGCAGAATAGTTACATTAGCAATGTTTAAGTCTCCCTTAAAGTTATTAGGTAATATTAGTAGAGGTAATGTGGGTCACTTCTGGGCTGTTTCTTTTAAAAAGTAAATGAAACTTCTCTATGCTCTTACACTAACTGGATATAGATAATTGCAAGACCCTAGAACAGTGTTTCCCAAACTTTTGACATACATGTACCCCTTCTATAATTTTTGTAACGCTGAGTAAAAAAAAAGGATGTATTTTAATAACAATCAAAATATATTTTTGATACATACACAAAATAATAATAAACAAAAAATAAAATTATTCATAATAAAATATAAATAAAAGTTATATTATAAATAACATTTATTTACACACCGGACCATCTCATGCCTCACAAGACTGTCTTGACTTGACTCATAAGAACATAGAATTAGGCATAGCTAAGCATGGTGCAGTGCATATCCCCACCAAATTCCGGTGCAACGAATACCCCCACCAAACTCTTCCCGTATCCCTGGGGGTACGCGTACCACACTTTGGGAAACACTGCCCTAGAAGATGGACAACAATCAGATGAAAGGAGCTTGGGTTCCTAATTGGAAGAATACTACCTGTTGACTTGCATCACTCTCGTTGGACTGATAGGTGAATAAGACATAAACTTCAACTGTCTTAAACCATTGACATTTTGGGACATATTCATTACAGTAGCTAGTGCCACCTTAATTCAAATGATATGTAGCAGTTAAAGGGGAGGGAGTAGATTCTTATGCTTTGACTTATGTCTCAAACATATATTAAGTGAAGAAAGTATATGATGTCAGGTACATAAACACTCAGATTACCTATATATGTGTACAAACACATGAAAAAAGTTCTGGAGGGTAAACACCAAACTCATAAGAGTAGATACTTCCAAAGAGGGGAGTAGGATTGTGTAGTGGAATAACTGGGGACTTTTGCTTTGTATTATTAAAAATTTTATGAGGAAACTATTTCTTGAATTACTTGTATAATTAAAAATTATAAAAGAAATTGGATTGGTTCCCTAGGCAATTGCTTGCCTTGAACTTCTCTTTTTTGTTTCTGTCCTCATTTATGTGAGAACATAGATAAAAACTTTTCATCCTTCCCTGTTGACCAATATCCCAGTACTGATTATTGGGAATAAATTCCAAAATTATATTTTTGGGGCACAGTTCTCAGGAAATTTATTAAGAGTGTTTAAAAAAAAACACTACAGGTGACTCACATCAGAAGAAAAATGTTAACCCATCAGTTATCATGACATTTAGAAATATTTTGCTGGGACTGTTAATGTAGTACTATTGAACTCATAAATATGTCTTACAAAGAACACTGATTCACTCACCTGTCCTTCTCAGTAATTACAAATGTGATCACAAATAATACCACCTTTCATAAAGCAATGATGACCTAACTTCTCGTTTTGAATTCAATATAACGGCATGGGAATATGGGAGCCCGTTTCCTTTTGGCCCCGCTGTCAGCTTTCAGGGTGTCATCTAACAGAGTGAGAATATCTAAAGTGTCCAGCCACGAGTGACCCAGAAAAAAGCAGTAGCATGATGCCTTTTCTCCCACTCTGCCCCTCTGCTTTTTATGCATTACTTCCTTTAGGTCTCTTCACACAACTGTTATTGGCTCCCTCTTTGTTACTAAGACAACTGCCTGTCCTTATGCCCTTTGAGAAAAAAAGAAAAAAAAAAACAAAACACCATTAAAGATGCTCTTAGAGGCTCTGTGGCTTGGACTAACTTGGTCATTCTCTCTCCGGGGTCTTCATGAGGCTTCATTTTCAAATTATGCCTCAGGCACCACACACACCACTTTCCCAAGAGGGCGGGAAGCTGTGTAGGTTTTAAGACTCACTCCTCTCTTTTCCCTCTTTTTATTTTACTCTCCCTAAAACTGGATCAGGGTTGACCTTATGATTTCCACTTCTTTCACTACTCAGTTTTTTCTCACGGGTTTCGTTCTGTAATTCCCGTTACAGCATTTAGTAATATCCAGATAAAATAGAAGTAGCGAAGCCTAGCTTGCCTGAGTGTTTTTTTGTGAGAAGTAGAATGTGAATCAATGTGCTTAGCGGGAACACCATAATGCTCCTTTCCTTCCTTTGGCTTCTCATTTCTCATATTCTGCAGGTGTTTGTCAGTGTTGCAAAATACCAACCAGGTGGGCTGTTAAACTGGCAGTTTTTAGAATGGCATGCCAAGTGTTGTGCTTCCTGGGAGATGGGGATGGTTCGATCTGAGAATGATGGGGCCGAGGTGGGCGAGGGTGGGGCAGCTCCAGGGTGAGTTAGGAGCTAGGGAAGCCAAGAGCAGACAACTGCTGCCTGCAGAATCACACTGTGGCAGGGACCTTTTCCCATCAAGAATTATAACCTGGCAGTAAGCTTAACTTCCATTTCAATCTAATACATTAAAGCTAAAATCAGAGTTAAAAAAAAAAAGCAGCAGAAAAAGTCTAAATCCTACCCCACTGTGCATATGATTGCTTTTCAGCGTGAAACTTTGCATTACGAGGAATTATAAAGTAAGCAACAAGTCTGATGGGTGATTGAGCTTTAATGAGAAAACAGAGGCTTATATTTCTCCAAGCCAAAGTCTTCCCATTGGTTAGGTGTTTTTGTTTTCCCTCTCCAGGTCTCTCCTAATGTCTTTCTCAGTCTGCCAACAACTTGCTCACTCCCGTTATGTTATTGCCAGTCTGAGAATCACAAGGATCCTATGTGTGGCCAGCGTGCAGGCTCCTCCCCTTACTCTCTCTTGCACCTCCTCTTAACCCAAGGCCTGTGGGACCTTCATCATAATGTGGAGAGGCAGTCCTTCATCCGGTATCTCCCTCCTCCCTTCCCTCTCTTAGTGAAAACTCCGCCTCTCTTCCCCAGGCATGGGTCTGCTTTCTTTTCAGAGCCACTTCTGAAACATTGGCTCATTCTGATTCTTATTATTTGAATACTTCAAATGATTACACTGCTGTCTCCCACTGCCTCTGCATGTTTCCTTTTCTTAAGTAAATTTAATGCCTCTTGTAATTCTTTCCCTTCTGCCATTTTGGGATTCAAGTTAATGACCTTTCCATCTCATCCTCCTTAACTACATTGAATACTAATTTTGTCCCCACCTCCATCTGTCCACATTTTACCCATCCCAGGCTCAGCTCAATAGCTATCCCCTCCACACAGCTTTTCCTGATCCTTCAGCTGCAAGTACAAATTACCTATTTTTTTTTCTGGGTTACCGGAAATGCCTTTATTTGTACCCTTTTAGTCATTTGAAAATTTTGATCTTGAATAATTTTTAAACATTTCCCCTTGTTAAAAGTATGGCATTTAAGGACAAAACATGTGTTTTAGGCATATTTATATTTTTGCCAACCCTATTTCAGCACTTTATTTTGTGTTTGGCATGCAGAATGCACTTAATAAATGTTAATTTGAAAACAGAATGATGAAACCCACTCCCTTATCATTCCCCATTATAGTGCTACTTGTCATTGTGTCATAAACTACAACTCCAAAATCTAAAGAATCCAGGAACTCCCTGGATCATTTCCACAATAATATTTTTAATAATATTTAATATTATTTTTTAGCATATCTTGTGTATTGAGCCCTTTTATAGCTGGTGGACAAGGAGTATTCTATGTGGTCCAGAATGAAGCCGCTTGTACACCCATGTGGCAAGGGGAGACCCAACAGCCCACCCTAATCATATGGCCTGACTAGGATTATAAAATAGAGCAAGAGGAGTCCCTAAAGCAAAAACCATGTTCACTTATTTCTTGTCCCCAAATCTGTCCCTCTTAATCTCTTCTGTAGCTCTTCTCTAGAGTAGGCTAAGTTGCAATTCTGAAGAAGTCCTATTTTGTTTAAAATCCTTTAATAGCTTTCAACATGAAGTTCAAGTGCCTACTTTAATATACAAGACTTTCCTGAGCTTCCTGTTTCTGAAGTATCATCTTCTTGCACTAAGCCACATGCATGCCTGCTCTTTAATCATGCCAACCTTCTTTTAGTTCTCAAACCTGGCATGCTGTCTTAAGCATCTGTGATTTCTTCACTTCCTTTTTTTTTTTCTTTCTAAAATGGTTTCTTTGTTATAAACTAGTATCTTAGCTTGGGCTCCTATAACAAAATACCATCGACTGGGAGGCTTAAGCAACAGTTACTTATTTCTCACCATTCTAGAATTCAAGATCAAGGTGCCAATAAATTTAGTTCTTGGTAAGAACTCTCTTCTGAGCTTGTAGATAGTTGCCACCTAACTGTATATTCACTTGACCTATTCTTAGTGTGCTAGGGAGCTAGAGAGAGAGAGATATCTGGCCTTTGTTCTTCTCCTTATAGCGACTCTAATCTCCAGTTATAAGACCTTCACTCTCATGACCTCATCTAAACCTAATTACCTCCTAAAGTCATCACATTGGGGACTAGGGTTTCAACATATCAATTTAAAGGAGACACAGGCATTCAGTTGATAACAACTAGCAAGTTCCTTTTTACCTTCTAAATTCAGTTTAAGGATCATGAATCCTGAGAATCTCTATTGACTTCCCTATTTTGTTTAAATATATCCTCTCTGTTCTAGCATTATGGGAGTGCTCTGTCATAGCACTTATCAGACCCTCCATCCATCATGGTGAGTTTATATGTCTGCTTCCACTTACTGGGTGCTCTTTTGTTTTATTCAATTATTGAAGCCACACCACAGCCTGGGGTCTGGTTTACAGTAGGAACTTGGTAGCTTTAAAGGATTATATTCTAATACTTTACAAGGCTCTCCATGAAATTCAAAATAAATAATAGCTTTACTTATTTACCTTCTTCACTTTCAGAAGAGTTTATGTTGGACAAAATTTTATTTGATTCTAGAATTGTGTTAAACTTCTTATTTAGATAAATGTTTTATTTCTAGTTGGATAATTATTGATGTTGATGCTGCTATCAAAGCACTTATAAAATTGAATTACATCAATTATTTATTTGCTTTTCTATCTACTTCATGCTATTGTGAAGCCCCTGAGGTAGGATCCACATCTTATTATTCATTACTAGAGGCCCATGCACAAAATTCATACATGGGTAGGGTGCCTAGGCCTGGTGGACAATTAGGGCCTTCCAGCTGCCAGCTGGGGCCTTCCTTCATTCCACACCGCCCCCTGGTGTTCAGAGCATGTCATAGCGAGCAATTGAACTCTATCTCCCAGTCCAACTCCAGAGGGGACACTTTGCATATTATATATATATATATATATATATATATATATATATATATATATATATATAGCTTGGCACATAAACAGTGCTCAGTGAATGTCAATTGAATGAATACAAATACATATCCTGTTTTTCTAACTAACCCCTCACCTCCTGATGATACATTGGCTCTTTTTTTTCCCCACACTGTTGGATCCTTCCTTTGTGTATCTTTTATTTAAAAAAATTTATCTTTATTGTTGAAAGTATTACAAATGTCCCCTCTTTTACCTGATTAACTCCCTCTTTCCCACTCCCACCCCCTTCATGGATGGACCTAGAGAATATTATGCTAAATAAAGTAAGAGAAAGACAAATATTATTTAATCTCACTTATATGTGGAATCTAATGAACAAAATAAACGGATAAAATAGATCCAGAGACATGAAAGAAAGCATGAAACAAACTGAGGATTCTCACAGGAAAGAGGGGTGGGGAGAGATTAACCACCTTTGTGTATCTTTTAAGAACCCTGCTTTTACAATTATCCCCTCCTCTTTCACTAGGAAAAGTAGACACCAGGATAAGCATATGCTGTTTGCTTATAATGCATCCACCACCTATGGATTGTAACTGGAGGGCAGGGCAGCTGAATGAGAGGAGACATCAGGAATTTCTGGTGGCAATTTCATGTCTTCTTCATGTCAGTCAGATACAAGAGAGGACTAGGTGGGTTTAAGGACACAGCATAAGAACCTCGGAATGCCAGGATAGGGTCAAGTCAGTTCTTAGATTGACACTGTGGGCAGTAGGGTCATTTTTGGAAAAGCCTTTGTGACTAGCTAGCACTTCTTCTATTTTTAGGGGTCAGCAAATGGAGGGAAGCTGAATAAGAATCAGAAGGTCTTAGGGTAAATTTTTTTCTGTTTACAGATGTTTATCAAGTCATAAGTTCTATGAGCCTTGGTTTCTGTTTTTCTGATATGGGATAATCATATTTATCCTCTTTATCTCACAGAATTGTTATAGCCTCAAATGAGATAAAATCAACTGCAAATTGTTAATTATGTTTGCAAATGTGAGAGGTTATTATTTTTTATGAACATGGTGATATTCTTACCTAGTTTCTGGATTTATAGATGTAACATGTAGACTGCCTACTTTTTAAAAACCTAAACTTTAATTTTTATATAACTATATCCTATTATGAGAGACTGGTATGACCAGTTAACTTTCCTCTTTGGAAAACAGTATTTAAAAAAAATTCTCTTTATTGTTGAAAGTATTACAGATATCTCTTCCATTCCCCTTCCCCCCATGTTGGGGAGCACAAGAGAATTGGTTGGAAAGTTGGAAAGTTGTAAGGACATTCTGATAAAAAGGAAGTGTGAGGAAGGCCTCCTGCCTTGTTTATCGGAATTTCAACTTAGGGGAGGGCCAAAGGCGGTGTTCCGAATTATTACTTAAAAACAAGCCTGTGTGTTTGCAGACCCCCAGGTGTTTACTGGAATCCTTATTCTTAATCCCTGGATGCCTTTGCCTAGAGGACAATGTGAGCACATGTGTCCTCCTAAGATTACTCACCCTATTGATTGTATCTAAAGATAAAAATTCCAATAAAGGCCAATGAGGCAGGCAATCCAGGTGGCCTGGCTCCTTCAGTCCTTCTGGTTTAAAATACACATATCTTGTGTATTGAGCCTTGTTAGGGGCTGGTGGACAGTCTCGATACTCCCCTCGTCTGCCCCCCACCTATTGACCCCTTCTAGCCTGCACCCGCCTCCTGGCCCAGGCTTTCACCACACTATAGTCTGCATGCATTGATTATGCGTAGATACATATAAATTATTTGTTTAATCTCTTCCCACCAACTCAACAACCCCAGAGAATAATTATTTGTGCTGCACCTAGTGTGAGTAACTCCTGTTGTGAGGCTCTGTTCCTTGTTGAGAAGTCAGGGAAGAGAAGGGATGTGAGAGGAATGCAGAAGCCAGCAGCCTTTCATAGCTTGATTTCACTTGGTTTTATTTTGTGGACAAGCCCAATCCTGCTGGAAAGTCACAGTTTTCTTCAGTCACCCATCATCTCAAGCTTATCCTCTCAGAAAAGTTTTGATGGTCTGTGCATTAACAAATATTTATTGAGTGCCATCAATATGCCAAACAGAAGAAAAATAAAATGGTGAATAACACAGAGAAGGTCTTTGGGTTTTCAGAATTTATATTTTAGTGGAGAAAATGAACAGCAAACAATTATAGATGTTGGGAAAGTATAATTAAAAACAAAATCTCCCAACCTAGAAAACCTCTCCATAAAGGTAGGAAAGGTAAAAATCAGTTTTATTATCAAATACCAGGTAAACATTAAACCAGAATGGGACACCATCACAGACAATCTCCTAAGAAATTGCAAAGACAGAAGTAAATCTCGCCCTTTTATATAGCAAAGTAGATACAACCCATTGCACACATGTTTTCAAGAAAAGCAATAACTAGTCTTCAAATAAGAGGATTTGGCAGCATCACTTGCTACATATACTTAGTAATTGGAGTGACCATATGTGTTGGCTAATTGGCTTATCCAGAAGAAAAACATATTTCTCATATCTTCATGACAGGAAGCAGTTTGGCAATTTAGAGCAAAGAGCCCACCCAAGTTAGGTTCCTGTTCTCTCACAGAAACTGGGACATAGGGGTTCCAGCACTGTGTCAGTGGTGATGCCTAAGCTCTTATGAAAGCCATTCTGGGTTATCAAGATGGCAAAAGTTCTATCTAGTTTTCAAAAGTTTTTCGTACATATTTCAAAGGGAAGATAAAGTACTTACAATTTTTTTGAAGTGACTGGTCTAAGAAAAATGAGAAGTTAATCTCTTTATTTTCAACAAGGAGAATTAAGCCTTTTATTTTGAATTTTTATTTGTTCATACACAGCTAAACTAATTTAAGAATTCCAAAGGTCAAAACTATTTCAACTTAGGAAGACTGTTACTGCAGTTGATTTATTTTTTATTGATTTGGGAGTGCTTACTCACATTAAGGGTAATGTTGATGTTTCATACCCTGCACATGTATTTTCTTAGTATCTTTTTCTCCTCTAATTTCATGGTACACTTCATTACACAGAAATGCCAGCACTCCCCATTTTCAAGACGATGGGGGGAAGCTGCAGTGACAGTTCATTTGACTGAAATGATTAAAGTCTAAAAATTAGTTATGTAGACAAACCAGGGATAACAATTGGAAAGTGATCTTGAACTTTGGTCTTGAGGACTATGAAACTACTGATGGTGATCATAAACACACTTTAAGTTGATAATACTACTTTTTTACCTCAGCATCTTGTAAATCAGGATTCCCCCAGATTATTAGGTTCATGAATATTGATGGCTCAGCATTTTTCTCTCTTCTCTGCTAGACCTTGTGGGAATACCACAAAAGCACTCTTAACACAATGAACATTAAACTTAAGTTAGCTAAACTTCCTGTATTCTGCCAAATTTTAGAACTTCTGCTAGCTATTTCTAGTCTGCAATGGCTGAATAAAAAAGGGTGCTTTCTCTTCTACCTCCCCAACCAAAGACATGCTTTTCTCATATCTGGGCTGTATTATTCAAAGTTCTTCAGTCCATACCTTTTGCTGACAGTAGAAGGGTATACACTACTACACATGGGGTCATAAGTGGTGGATAGCTTACTAGGTGTACCAGTTAATAATGAGGATTTTTTCAATAGATGGAGTTACACATATGTTGGTATATATTCAATTTGATATGTATGCTATTTTGTTGTATAAGCTTCAAAGCTTCATATGTCAACTTTTCTGCAGGTGTTAACATAGATATTTTTACACTTAAAAATGTCCAATTTCATGCCAAAAAAAGCAATTGTGGGAAGTTTTAATTCATTACTTTATTTTGAAGAAAAACTTATCATATACTTCAGGAAGCTTATGGTAAACATGCTCCATCTCAAGATATTTGTGAATGCTGGTTTAAGCTCTTTAAAAGTGATTATTTATGTGTGAAAGACAAAGAACATCAAGGTCAACCGAAAAAGTTTGAAGATCAACAATTACAAGCATTATTGAATGAAGATGCCTGTCAAATTAAAAAACAACTTGCAGAAAGATTAACGTTGCTCAGCAATTTCTGATAATTTACAAGCAATGGGAAAGATTTTAAAGGAAGGAAAATGGGTGCCACGTTAACTGAACAAAAGACAAATGGAAAAGAACTCATTAGTAAAATGTTGCTTCAACAACAGGAAATAAAGTCTTTTTTGCATTGAATTGTGACTGGCGATGAAAAGTGGATTTATTTTGAGAATTCCAAATGCACAAAATCATGGGTTGATCCAGGTCAAACATCAACATGGACTGCAAGGCCAAAGCGCTTCAGAAAGAAGACAATGCTCTGCATTTTGTGGGATTGGGAAGGTGTGGTATATTATGAGCTTCTAAAACCAGATGAAACTGTTAATACTGATCACTACCGACAACAAACAATCGATTTGAACCACGCTTGATTGTGAAATGTCCAGAATGTACCAGAAGACATGCCAAAGTAATTTTGCTTAATGATGACACACCATCACACACTTCAAAACCAGTTAAAGACACATTAAAATATCTTGCCTGGGAAGAATTAACCCACCAGCTATATTCACCAGACCTTGCTCCTTCAGATTACCACTTCTTCCAATTGATGGCACACATACTTTCTGAGCAGCACTTCAAAACATAGGAAGAAGTGGAAAATTGGGTCTTTGAATGGTTTGCCTCTAAACAAGAAAAGTTCTATTGGGACAGTATCCACAAATTACCTGAAAAAATGGGGGAAATGTGTAGCTATCGATGAACATAACATTGAATAAAACACTTTTGATGTTTCTCTTGAAATTATTGTGTTGTCTTTGATTACAAAATCCACCATTATTAACCAGTACACCTTGTACTTATTTTTGCTTGTGATCACCATCATCTTTCTAATTTTCTCAAGATGCTTTTTCTTTGCTGACTAGGGTCCATTCTGACTTGCTTTGTGACATCAACCCACCCTCAGGAAGCCTCTGTGGGTTTCTTTCTCCCACCAGTTTTCTGATCACCAACTTTCTCTTCAAGATACGTCCCTGTTTCAGCATACACACAGACATGTTTTTACTATGTATATGTAGTTAGAATAATAGAATCACCTAGACATAATCACTGATATAGCATATGACACTATAGGTCAGCAGTTTCCCCCTTCCTCAGGAAAACCTCATATAATTACATTTTTCTAGATTTAACCAGTAAGATATTTGTAATTAAATTTATCTTATTAGAAGTCATGAAAAAGGAAATGATTTTTCACTCTTTGGAGATGTCAACTCTTTTCAACTATTGAGAACAAAGAATGTCCAAAAGGATAAGAAGGGCACCATTTAACATAAAGAAACTACAATTTACTTAAAACTACCCTAGTAGTTTAGAAAGACTCACACAACTGCCGAGCTTTAAACATTTAATCAGATGATTATTTGGTGTTGTGCCACTTAAACATACAGATGATTGATTTCACTTTTAAATCACTTGACTACATCATCCTGATGTTTTGGCATTTTGCTGGCTCCCTCAGCAGGCACCACTTATTAAGAGAGCTCTTTACTGCCGCCTCATGGTGAATTGGTGAATGGCCATGGGTTAGGAGATGATGGCTCTCCCCCTATGCAGGTAAATTGAATGATTTTGAGTAAATTACTTTGTGTGGACCTCAGTTTCCTCTTTTGTAAAATTCAAGTTGAATTGGTTATAAAAGTGTGTAAATATGAAGCTGTCTAATTGGCAAGGAAAATCCTCAGGAATCTGTGAATAACTTGGTGGAAAGCATGCCTTTGGGCTTCTGTGCTGTTTTCATTTTCCCTTCTAATGACTCCCTGACTCACAGATTCACGTGATTTATCTGGAGTTCCATGTCGTCTCTGTCCCTGTGTGTTAATACACCCTCACACTGTTCTGTTTCTGGGCTTAGGAACATCTTCTGTTTTGGAATCCATTCCAGCTGCTTCATGAGGATAATTAAAAGCCTTTGCCCTCATCCAATGGAACAGGCGTTGATAAACAACAACAACAAAAAAGTGGAATTTGGAAATTTATGTCAGTAGTTGAATAAATCAGGTACAAACCAGGATGCAGATATGGGAGATCAAAGTGGAAATTACCTCTGCTGGCCCCTTGAAGAGCAAATTGTTTTATTGACTTTTCTTCAACATAGTTCTTGTTCTGCCTTGTAGGGGTTTTTCTTCTTTGCATTTAAATAAAATGGAATTTGATGATCTCTAAAGGAGGAACAAAGACCTCTGAGTAGCGCAGCCTCTGTCTGGCTAGAGGCTGAGCTAACTTTGATGGTGTGCTTTTTAATTACCACGGAGGCTTCCATGGCCTCCTGAGTAAAAGCCAGCCGCCGTCTTTCCTGCCAGAAAGCAGGCAAGGTTGTGCACAGGAAGCAAGGACAGCTCTGACAATTGGAGCCTGGGATCCTTACACGGAGGAATCGGTTGGGCAAAGTCAGTCCCTACCCAGAAGTTGGCCTTTGGGGGATGGGCAGAGATTTGAGAATTTCTGAGGGAAACTCAGAGCCTGGACAAGCCTCGCTTCACAACTTAATCAATCCCAGGGATATGAGCAACAATGCTTTGCCTGGTACCTATCTAAAATGAAAGGAGTTTCAAATTTGAGTGAAACTGTATTATTCAGCTGCTTTCATTCACTTTAAAGACATTCTACTTTATAGGCTATGCATGAATTTCTCTCATTTGCAGGAGTAGAAAGCAGTAGCCAAAAGCCATCAATGTTTTATAAACTGTGACTAATCACCAACAGAGTCAGTCTCTCTCTCTCTCTCTCTCTCTCTCTCTCTCTCTCTCTCTCTCTCACACACACACACACACACACACACACACACACACACACACAAACACACTCTCTCTCCTCCACTCTTTTTTCTACTGGTCAGAATATTTTGTATTTGTTGATATTTAGCTGCTGCTTTCTATACGATTATTATTGTTTAAATCACTTGAGATCATGGAATACTGTGGGGTTTAGAATTGATAGGGTTATTAGGGAAGCCTGCTCTTTCCAGCCTTAGGATTGCTTTGAAATATTTTGCTTGAAAATAGCAACAAATAAATCTGAAGCTCTGCCTTCCGGAAGCAGCAGCACGGTGCATTTCCAGAGTCCTCTTGGCTGTTGCCACCCAAAAATAATAGTGGTCTCATCAACGTTTAGCAAATGATGGTAATGAATGTGGCCAGGGCAGACATGGCCAGTGTGTGTGTGTGTGTGTGTGTGTGTGTGTGTGTGTGTGTGTGTGTTTTAATCATGCATCATTTAAAACAAAGATGATTCTAGGATGCTGTGACAAATTAATTTGTACTGCACTTCAGAGAAGGGAGAGAGCAGCTGGGCTGTAGCCCATGGAGCTGCACTAGCTGTATCTGCTAGTAAAGTTGCTGCTGCTGCTGCTTCCTATGAAACCATACATGGAACCATAAGGCACAAGGAATTCTTTGCTTTTTCCCCTCTGGGGTTTTGGTGAAAACCATGTCAGTCTTTCTCTAGTGTTTCCAAGAGCTCCTGCTGTACTATGTCAATCACTTCAATGCAACCATTGCAAAAAAAAATTATCCTCTACAATTTAATCACTCATATGTGGAATCTAATGAACTGATGAACAAATTAGATCCAGAGACATAGAACTATGGAACAGACTGATGAATTTTAGAGACAAGTGAGGGGAGAGATTAGCCCGGGAACTTATATACATATTTGCAGAGCCCATGGACAGGGATAGTAGTGTGGTGAAGGCCTGGGGGCGAGGGGGGTGGGTGCAGAGAGGAGGGCATCAATGGGGAAAATAGCAACAACAAACAAAGGGAACATCTGTAATACGTTCAACAATAAAGATAACTTTAAAAAATTAGGCACAATGACATCTTCTTTGACATTTGATGAAATATGAACTCCTGAAAAATTCAAATGTAACTTTTCCCCAATCCCTCTTTTATGTTTGCTGTTTTGTGTAACTATATAAAAGGCCATAGGTGGGCTAGGTTTTGATTTAAAGACAAATGGTCTGAAAGAAAAGTGCACTTGAAAGAAGTTCAAAATTTAGTTACCATTCTAAGAAAACAGATGTGAAGTGGAAGGAGAGGGAGATGTATGTTATTGCACCAAGTTAAATACACCAAAATCTCTCCCAATCTTTACCATTCTAATAACCTCTACATTAATGGCTGTTGTCCCCCAAACCTCTTCACCATTAAGTCTCATCTCCAATCACAACCAGTAGACATGAGCCACCAAATTTTCTTTTTTCTCCTTTTTGTTCTACCATTATTTAAAAAAAACAAAAAAAACAGGAATGTGTCTCTTTTTTATGCAATCCCTCTTTCTCTTGATTTGCTCCATTTCTGCCTCTTATCTATTGCCAGAGCTCTGCAACACCAAATCCCAGGAGTCATCCTTGCTCCCTGACTTGGAAGGCAGAGGAGTGGGAAGGGCCATATGGGCAAAGCCAGAATTTTCTTTAGAAGGAGAGACAGAAGTCTGAGAATATTCATATTCTAATAATTTTCAAAGGCTACAGTTTTGACCCTGGGTACACATGACCTTGTTCTAAAAATACATACGGAAAAACATTCTGTTTTCTGCCTTTCAGAAGAGCTGAGGGACAGCAGAGGTGGATGAGGCCTGGGGTTAGTTTCATGTACTTTGCAATGACGAAATATATCTACTAAGACCCTTAAGACTTGAATTGGAGTTAGTAAGAGACTTGGGAAGAATAAGGCCTCTTGTTATCATCTAATACTGCCACTTAATACTAAAATATGATTTTTATGTTTTGATTGATGGACAGCTTTATGACTATCTGTATATGTAGGAGTTTAACATTCAAACCAATTTATACTTTAAGCCTGGGTGTTTGGTTATTCGGTAGCTAAATGGTTTCAGGGACTAAAGTGTACTTGAAAAGACTGACAGGCATATGATGTGTGGTTTGACACCTTCCAATAGCTTTTGTGGTGAAGATGATAATGAAAATGAAGATAATAATGATGATGAACATCATACAAATACCTAATATTTTTATGGAGAGCTTAATTTGTGCAAGGTGTGCCCAAGAGCATTACATGTATTAATTCATTTAATCTTCATAACAACCTCATTTGGTAGAAACTTCTATTATTCCCATTTTTCATGGAAGGATACAGAAGCACAGAGAAGTAATGTAACTGGTGAAGTGGGCTTGGTGCCAATTTGCTTGTATTGGCCGAGTACAGCCTGTGTCTCACTATGTGGCCTTTAACAAACGCCCGAACAGATCCTGCCCTGGAGCGGCCTTTGGTGGGCTGTCAGCCAGATTGCCACCTCTGCTCGACATTTATCTCTATTAGAAACACAGATTGGAAAGTTGCCACTGGCTTCCAATGTCAGATAATGTGCCATCCAACTAAACATTAATAAATAAGGACAGAAAATAGAATCACAGCGTCTGGCCTACCTGTGCCAGAAAGACTATGGCTCTTAGGATACCTGTTTCTGAACAAACTAAAGAAATTTCTATAGAATTATGTCGGCAGTTTTCAAATCTGATAGTCTGCTCTTTTGTGCCCAGCACTGTGATAGGTAGATATAATAAAAACAATACAAGAAGCAGAATAATAGTCATTAGGTTTGGGGTCACCTGCAGTTTTGTAGGGAAACGTGACAACACACTGTGAAGAAGGAATGAATAGCACATGGGCATATTTGAGTAACCATCAAGGAGTGCAGTTCAGATCATGAGCGTCAAAGGAGCTTTGTGTTGCATAATGGGTACTGTACCTCACACAGGTGGTACACGTGGCTGTTTCAACAAGGCCATCATCCTCAAGCCATGGGAAATATAAGATATAATCCATTTTTGCCATCTTCTAAGCCCTGAAACACTGCACAATTATCAGCATCGAGTCAACTACTGGACAATAATATTTTTTCCACACTGACTTAGGATTCATAGATAAGTAAGTAAGTGTTAGAATCAGCACTGCATGGTATAAAGTGACCTCTAAAAGTGTCTTTGCAACTTGCTGGAAGGCTTCAGTCATGGTTCATCATTGGTCCTGGAATGTCTGAGAAAACAGCATAGCCCAAAGGGTAAGCCATTCATTCATTCAGTATCTAATTAGAAGTTACTATGTGCCCAGGTCTCTGCTAGTTTTCTGAGTTATTTCAAATTCTAGGATGATGAAGCACAGAATTTGGTATCAGGAGACTTTTGAGTTATATTCCTGCTCTCTCCTTAATTTATAGTCAGGCAGGATGATAGCCAATTTATCTAACCTGGCTTTAACTCCACATTTGTGAATGAGAAATTGGCGACATCTGTTTATAAATTGCACTCCATGGAGCTCTGTGGTTTATTTTTCAGGGTCACCTGGGGATATTCTAGAACAGTGGTTCTCAGCCAGTGCCAGTTTTTACCTTCTCACTATGAGAGGACATTTTGATAACGCCTAGGGGGATGTGTTTGCTACTGGTTTTTAGGATAAAGGCCACAGATGTTGCCTACAATCGACAAGACAGTCCCTACAACAAAGAATCATGTGGACCACATGCCAGTGGCATCCAGACTGAGAAACCCCACTGTGGAAATGTATGTGAGCCCGAGCTGGGGGGACCCCAGGGCCCTAAGCCACTAACACCAAACAACATCTGCTTTTATTTGGTGGGTGTAGCAGGCGTGGATTTGACAGGCAATAAACAAATGTGTAAACTTTAGGTTGATTTTCTCTAATTGAGCTTAAACGATATCTTAATTCCTAACTCTGGTTCTTAATTGATTTACAATTTACACTAAGGTATTTCAAGATTCTGCTCTTTTCTTCTCTTCAGCTCTGAATCTACATCTGGGGCTTAAAAACCATCTTGCTGTTGGGGAAAGTGGCAGCCTAGTCTTCGGGCATTATGTTTGTTTTGTTTTAAAATTTGATTTGTTTAGAATAGTGTCAGGTTCACAGCAATATTGAAGGGGAGGTACAGAGATTTCCCTTTTGCCCTATGCTCCCATACATATATTGCCTCCCCATTACTAACATCCCCCTCCAGGGTGGTAATTTGTTACAATTGATGAACCTACATTGACACATCATAGCCTTTTCTTGACGCCCACTCTTGGGGTTGTATATTCTATGAGTTTGGACAAATAGATAAGGACATATTTGTCATAATGGCATCACAAGAGTATTTTCACTGTCCTAAAATCCTTTTCCTCTGCCTGTTCATTCTTTCTAACAATGCCTCCACCCTTCACCCCAATCTCTGTCAACCACTGCTTTCTTTTTTCCCCCTGTCCCTATAGTTTTGCCTTTTTCAGAATGTCATATAGTTAGAATTGATGCTGTTGTAATTAGCTAGGTATTGATAACAGAAGAGGAGCAAAGGGGGAAACCAGACATTATAGGCATGCCCTTTGGGCAGCTTTGCCAGGAAGCTTCAGATTCACATTCCCCAGGTGCTCCACTAAGGGGAGATACATGCATATCGGGGACTAGGGAAGGTGCTTGCTGTCAGTAATAATTGGGGACAGGTCATTGGTCAAATGGTTTCGACCACTGCAAGCACACAAATATTTGAGAATGCGTAATCCCCTAAACAAAGGAATTCACTCTCAGTTCCTTGTGGACTCTTGTTATTTGTGTGACTCTTGGCTTTTGGCTCTCTTACATTCGGCTAGGATGACCCATGGCCATGTGGACCCCACATGCAGTGGACTAATGGTTGGCAGCTAGCCTAATGCTGAACTGGTCCCAGCTTCAACATGGAAAAGGAAACTCTGGACATTGGCTCTGATTTTAGTTCTCCTGAAATCACAGCTACACTTCTTTTATGATTGGACTAAGGGGAAATGGGACTCTGGAAACCCCGGGGTGTAATTCTAAGGAAATAAAACGTTCTACTATATTGCATCCTCCTGTGTGAGTTTCAGAAAATTCCTCTTCTCAGAATATCGCAAGAACTTCACCCCCAGCAGCAACCGGGGGAGACGAGCGAGTTATGTTCCCCTCCAGTAACAGAATCACATTGGCTTTTTCCACCTAGGCATATACACTTCAGTTTCTTCCTTGTCTTTTCACAGGTTGGTAATTCACTTCTTTTAGTGCTGAACAATATTCATTGTCTGGATGTATCCGATTTATCCTTCATCTACTTAAGGACATGATGGTTTCTTCCAAGTTCTAGAATAAAACTGCTATAAACACTTATGTGCAGGTGTCTGTGTGGATACAAGTTTTCAACTCCCGTCATCAGTTTTTGTCTTTGCTGCTCTTGTCCCTGACCTACCATAACCACCAGCTCCTGGGCCTCGCAGCATCTATAGTAGCATGCTCTAAGCATATCTGTAATGACACTCCCTCAGCTACTTGTGTGCCCATTTGGGGTCACTACAATTTTTTTAGAATTTGCCCTGTAAGCCCTTAAGGTTGAGAACCGTCAGAGTAGCGCTCACTCAGATGCCCCTCTCCCTTCACCTGACCTTCTCCCATTTCTGTTCGCAGCTGTGCTTTTATGCTGGACATGGGGGCTTTCCTGTGAGGCTCCCTGCCATTCCGGAGAAGCTCAGAGAAGTGGGGCATATTTCTCCCAGCTCTCCGGCTCCCAGTCTTATGTAGTTTCATTTGCAGAGACTCTCACCAGCAGCTTGTTCTAGTATTATTCCACTCACGATCCTTTCCTCCTCCAAACTGGCTGAAATTTATCTCTTTAAGAGTGGGAGATGACTTCTCTATAATCTGGCATTTTTTTTCTAACCTTATTGTATGTAGTATAAAATTAATGCTCTTATTTTTATCAAAACTGCCATTTCAAGAAATGCTTTCTTCTTTCAAAATCCTTGCTCTTAAAATAGAAAAAAAACTTAGTGTGTTTTTTTAAAGCTAGTAACTCAGCCATTAATTTCAAAACCCAAAATATAAGCATTGACTTCTTTGTAATCCAGCAGTGTCTGGCCTCCCTAATGACAGAATGCCAGTGATTCAGTGAATAATGGGTTTCAGGATTAATAGTTACAGTTTCAACATGCTTTCAAAATGTGATCTGCTGCTTAAAAAAAGAAAATTAGGAAGGAAAGGATGAAAAAAGGATGAAAAGAAGGCAGGAAAGATAAAAAAGCCCTGGGCTAAATGGCCTCTATTCTAATTCTTTCATCGCAGACTGATCTGAACATGTAGAAAGCTGGGATTCATTGTCTATGTCTGTTACTCTCCTTCCTTCTTCTCTAAAGGGACCAGGAGAGACTAGATCTCTGGAGTTTCCACAAGGAAGCAAGGGGATCCACTCAGCATTTTTCCTTTCAAAATCACTGTCAATGGGAAAGCAGGACTGGATAATGGGAAACACTTGACACATACATTCAGCCAGTTACTACTCATGTTGATTCCTATGAGACATTTGCTTCTGAAGACTTAGAAATATTCAGAGATAGAAACAATACTCCCTAATGGGGAAGATAACATAGTTACCAAATTTAGGGACTGACGAATCTCTTTTGCTGTCTCCCCCTCACCTCTCTTATCATTCATCTATCTGTATGTCTAGCTACATCTACTTATCTATCTAATCTTTAGCATGGTTGATAATTTCTTCCTGTTTTTTAGGGGATTAAGATTTAAATCTTTTGGAAGGACAAGGGTTTATTTGAAACACATTTGGGTCATTCATTCATTTATTAGAATACTATTTATTGAATGTACAATGCTTGGATAAACCCCTTGAGCTAGTCTAGTACCTAGAAGGCTAGGTTGTAATGTTGCCTGGACTATTAATAGTGGTATGACTAAAGGACCCACTACATCTTTATATAGCTCGACTTATTCATATTTAACATTTAGGGCTATTTCTAAGGTTAGAAACATGTACCTTTTTCTCCCACTAGCTACTTGTGGTACAGCTTTATTAGAATATAATGTGCAAGTGAATTTAATTCCTACATTTAATGATTTAAAGTTCCAATGATTAAATAGTCAATTCTATTTCATCTGCATTATCTTATTTAGCAATCATTACCTGATAAAGTGCACAGCAAAGAATAATTACCAATCTAATGAATGTAAGCCAATGGCAACCGAAGAACTAAAATCCATTTTTACTATAAATAAACTTTCTGTATTTTAGGTAAACTCTAAACTATAACACATAAGGTTTTATTCAAAACAATCTAACAAGTAAGACATTTCAGCTGAGAACAAAGTAAAACCAATCTTTTTTCTCCCTTTTCTTTCCACTTAATCCTCCGAGTTTGGGTAAATTTCATCAATGAAGGGTCACAGTGAAAGCTCACAGTTATCTGGAGGGTTAGGTTTCTGATTAAAGAAGGAACATTGAGTTGAACTTTTAGTCAGGACAACATTCTGGGAAAATCAGCTATTCAGTCATGCTGCACCTGCTATTGGAATAATTTATTATGAAATTCATTCACTTAAAAGAAGGTGTAGGTAATTAAATTTTCAACTCAAAATTTGCTATGTGGTAGGAGCTAACATTTTAAATTAAGGGGGCTTTTGCAAGGGCACATGTATATGGGGGCTACTGTGTCTCTGGGAAAAATGACCATTGCTAATTCTCATGGTATGCTACCAAAATACATCCCTGGAAGTTCTTCATCTTTGTCAGTGCACATATTTCTATCTCTTCTTCAAAATGGACTGTTCTGTTATCAATGTTAAATGCCAATTCTCTGCATTCCCATGTTCACATTTACCTTTGAATTGGAATCTCCCACATCTCTGCTATCAGCTGACTGCATACTCATTTTCCCTGAAGATAAGACTTTACTTACATTCCAGTCCCCAGAGAGAATATGTGCTTAAAAGCACTGACATGCACCCTTGAGTGTGATGGGCAGAAATAGTGCAGGAGTGCAATGTGGATCTTGGTAGGGATCCTATCCTCATCCTTCCTGTAGTCTGATAGATTGATTATAATTCTGATCTCAGTGTCAGCGCTGCACTGGATAATTACAGAATTCTGGGTAAAACATTCACTCACCCTTTCTTTCCTTGCCAAAGGATTTGGTGAAGACATTGATGGGCTCCATGGCAGTTTCTGTTGCTATTAATCATCATATACAGAAAGCATAGCCTAGTACATTTTCTGAAAACATGAACAAGCCAAGATTTTTGTCCTTTATGAATTCACATGGTTCAAGATGAAGAAATAAATAAAAATAACTCTGTCTTGTACCACTATATCTGAAATTTCATTCAGAGCTGATAGTGTTTTGGTGTTTCTGTTATTACAGATTCAGTATTGGCTAGAGTTGTGTCTAGATCTCTATCACCTCACTTTTATGTAGGTTAGGAATATAAGACTTGGCTAGGATCACTTAGCTGCTGCTGCTTTACATATTTTTCCTTAAGGAGATCTCCGAATGCCCCAGTATTTAAAGTGAATATAACCAAGAATCATCTTTCGAAGTAATAAAATGTAATCTATAGAAAAATCTGACTTTAATTTTCTTCTTCCTAAATATTCATTTACTCAGAAAAAGCCCAGCAGAGAGTTTATGGCTCATTTGAAGCATATCAGGATCTGTTTAATGAAGAGAGGCAGTTGGAGCTGCATATTTTCAGTTATGAAAAAAGGAAATTAATAAGAGATGGAGATAACCATGGCTTCTATGGAAGCTAGCTTGCAATACAGGTATGACTGCCTCCCACAGAGGTTTACACAGTTAGATACATTCAGCTGCTGATTGTCTTATGCTTTTTTTGCAGAGGCCTGTCACAATATAATGTGACAAGGATATATTAAAGCACCATCCACCCCCACAGGTCAAAATTTTCTGATACCGTGTATTTATGTAGCACCTGGCTCCAGGGACCTCACAGTGCTGACACACAACATTACTCCCTGATTACATTTCACAAGCCCCTGCAGTGACTGGTTGACCGCTGTGCAAATCCAGTCATAAGTGCATATTCTGAGTGAGGATACAGAATGGGACTTGGGAATACAGCCCCCAGTTTGAACTTTAAGTGCAATGCTGCATGATGAATTAAAAGTGAGGAGGCTTAGACTAGACATCAGAAAGGGCTTCAACTCCGGAGCAACATTAAATGTAAAATTAGGTTCAAGGATAGAGTGGCCATGACTGGTAATATAGAAAAAAAATGGCTGAGAATTATGGGTGATGATTAAGAAATAAAGTAAGAGACTAAAGAAATAAACTTATCAAGAGAAAGATGGTCTGACTTGTCGGTCCATTTGACTACCATGTATTTCCTGAGTATCAGTGGCCCATCAGTACACAGTAAAAGAACTATGTTTATTTAAATCTATATCAAGCTATAGCTGTACTTGTGGATGAGATGTGTGACAAAGGCAGGAGGAATTTTTGGCCAAGGGAGCATCATACACGTCCAAGCTATCTGGGAACTGGCAGACCGCCCAGCAGAGCAATTTAACACATTTATTGGGGTAATGGTATATACCTTTATATCAATGGGACATGTATTCAGTCTTTCTCGCTACATTTACTGAATGAAATCAGTTGGACCTCAGAATTCAAAAACAAAACAAAACACACACACACACACACACACACACACACACACACACAAAAAAAAAAAAAAAACAACAACCAATACATGCCTTGATTTCCACTTAATAGTAATGTCTCTAGTATACATTCTTATTTATACCAAACAAATGGTGTTGATGTGAATTCCTCCCTCTGGATTCGTTTTGGTTAATGGGCTAAGGTCAGTGATTCTTCTCTTCTGTCATTAGCTTGGCCTGATACTTACAGGATGAATGATAATCATATTATTTTCATATGTGAGAAAACCCAATTAACCCCTCAAGAACCAACTGCAATTAGGACACTGATTAACATATTGAATAACTAGCTAATACGTTGTCATCACTGTCAGAATGAAGGGAAAGAAAGAAATTAATACCAAGTACCAAGTACAAGGACATTTTAGTTCATTTTCCTTCCAATGCAGAATTTATTAAAGTACAGTAAACACAAGACCTTTGTTGTCATAGATAACTGTATGGCTCTTGCTCTAGGCTCAGGACTTCAGTGCAAACCCCTCTAGACTTCTGGTTGCTCAACTCCCAGAGGAGTATCCTGAGGACCAAGAGATCCTACCCACTTAAAACCCACTCTCCCCTTGTAGACCATCCTCTAAGTACCTACAACCTGGAAATTTCCTATATATTGGCCCCAAATCCACTTTCAGTGATTTTGTGTGCCTTTCCCCCAGAAGTCCTTAGACTTCTCTAAGTCTGAGGACAAGGGTCAGTTGTTTCTGGGTGTAGGAAGCTTTTGTTTCTAGGTTGCATGTCCCGGGTCTGCTTGGGAGGTCCCTCCCTATGTGATCATGGGTGGGAGTACGATGGGGGAGTGTGTGACTTGTGAACTGGGGGCCTCTATTTGTACTCTTGCCCTGTACCCTGTAAATATTAGGTGTGGGTCTGTATAGACCCATGCCAAACAATCTCAATCACCACCCCATATTTACCACTCTAACCCCATAGTGAATCTTAGGTCTCTGCCTGCAGAAATCACTTTTTTTCTTTTCTTAAATTCTATAAAACACTGGCCTTCTTCCTTTCTTTTAAAACCCAACAGCCAATCACCAGCTTACATCCTACTTTTTCAATCTTCTAAAATCTTTGTAGGAACAAAGAATGCCAAAGACAGATGCATACACTCAATCAAGAAAGTAATTTTGGAAACTATGGTCTGCACAAATGGATAAGGCAATTATGTAAGGTCAGTAGGCATAGCTTTAAGGCTCAGAGTGAAATTATGTTGAGGGACTTTTTTTGGTAACTGCCCTCTGGCATGTTTTATTCCCTGCTTCTTGGAAATGATTTTCATATCCCTTATTTTTCATCAATGATGCCTTTTCAATCTATATGGCAAGTGTGAGCCTGGCCAGGGCGAGTATCAGCAGAACTTAGAGATGAGTAGTCAGAGTAGCTGTTGTAGGATTGGAATGCTGGGTGCAATTTTAGAGAAGCTAGCCACATCTGTTCTCTTCCCAGACTAACATTTCTCCTAGTCTATAGTTTATGTCTTTAGGAATGGGAGAGGGCAGAAAAGGAATAAGAAATGAAGAGAAGGAGATGGAAATCAGTAAAGTGGTAAAAGGTCCAGAAGGGAAATTACAACCAAATCTGGCCTTTTATAAAATTTTAATTTTGGAGAATCTTGGAAAAATGAACACTTATTTACAAACATATCATTGGCATTTAGAATCATTTCTTAGAGTTGACTCTGCAAAGTGAGCTTAGATGTGTCATGGGATATCAACATTTTCAAACTCAATCTCTATGTCAAATTATAATCTTCACTCCATCCAGAAGTGTCTGAATATTCTTGTTTTATTGCATTTTTACCAGTATTAGCAAATACTTCTGTCTTAATATTTAAAAAATCTTTGTGTAATAGCCAAGGTGTAACTTTACTGTCTTAACTCTATTTTCAATTATGTAGACAAATACAAGACAGCGTTCTTTTGCCTTGCATTTTAAAATTACTTATTTAGGTATTTTGCCCTTATATTTATGTTAGAATCTTAGAAATTTAGTTCAAAAAGTCTTCCTTTTAGATACTAAATGGAACATCTGGAATATGTATGTAAAAATCAACCAGTGCAATGTGTTTTCAACTCAATTGATTTTTCTTATATATACACCCAGGCATGTTCTTTCCATTTTTTAATTTTAATTTTTAAAAGTTTCCTTCCAGACCTTACAGCATTTGAGTGATATAGGATATGGTTTAAGCTGATTTTGTACCATTAAAAGACTATATTTGAAAGTCTGATAATTTAAAATCCAAATAGAAGATACAGTGGGTCATGAATTGAAACATAACTGTAGCTAATTCTAACTTGTTTTCAAGTTGGCTGTTTTTCACATAAGCCCTTATATGTGAGTCACATATAAGATGCTTTTCTCAGCAGAGGAGAAAAAAAATCAAAATGCTTTTTTGCTCCTTTGAGCAAAAAGATATCTGGTAAGTGAAAGGGAAACTTGTGCCAAGAATTTTTCCCTGGTCCCTAGAGACAATCAGGTAAAATGGCCACTTCAGGCAGAGTCTCCATCTGCTACAGGAGCCAGACTAAAGCCTTTCACACTTGATTTTTTGGATTTGATTATTTCTAAAACATGTTCTCACATTAAAGAAATAGAATATATACCATGAGTGAAGAATAGGAAAACAGTAAAATGTCCCCGCTCCTCAAATTAAATCAAACTTAATCTTTTTTGGATGGTCCAAGAGGTTGTCTTTTTTGTTCATTTATTCATTTGTTCAATTAGTATTTATTGAGCTCTGTGCTTAAGGCATTAAGCTAGGTGCAAGAGAGATATAAAAACAAATTATTCTGCATCCTGCCTCATAAGAATGTGCAGTTGAATAGGAATGATGTGACACATTTTTAAATTGAAATAGTCCAAGGCAGAAGTGATAAATGACACACAGGAGGTTCAGCTGAAGTGGCATGGATGTTTTGTGTGAGGAGACCATCCGAGCTGTCCCATCTTGACAAGCTTCGGAACTGCTGCTTCAAAGTCCACTTGCTTGTGTATATGGAACAACTGCACTACACATAGCAGAACTTCCTGGGAGTGCAGCTCAGGACTGGAGTCCACTAGCGTGTCCCTCCATGGTTCAAGTAGGTGTGTGGAAAGAAAGACAGCCTACCTTAAGGTATGACCTATAGTGACTCAAGGACAATAGCTAAAGGGCTGGCTGATTGGTCAGGGTCTTGAAAATGGCAAAGTTGAAAAATTGTGATAAGCATGTCTGAGAAAGAAGTGTATAAATGGATTTTTGAGAATAGGTAGAACATGTGAAGATACTCATGTTCCACAAAATGCCCATCAGAAAGCATCCACTGCAGAAATAAATAAGATAAATAAGATGGATGCCAGTCTCTTTTCCCAAGCCACATACTTCTAGTCAAATGAGTTCAAATATAAAGTACCTAAGGTGGCAGGAATAAAAGTTATGTATGGGTTCAAACTTATAGTCTTCTTCGACTGCCATTCAGACTGCCCTCCAACAACTTAGACCAACACTGAACTCATTTGCCAGGGAGGACCATACCTGGGGGCATGCTATTTCTTAACCACTCTTTATATAAGGAGGACATAGCTTTGTCCTTACAGAAACAGATTCATATTTCAGGAATGCTCAACCCCCTGTTCACGAACCTGAGGAATGTTTTCTTCATCTTCAAGGTATATCATCTCTGGCCAGTGGACACATTTTTCATCAGAATAAGTATGGAAACAGGCACATGCCCATGATCTCAGCATATGTGTTACTTCTGGGAAACACTTGGTTTAGTAAAATGGCAGGATAGCTGGCTGAGAGTTATGTTTCTAGCTAGGAAACACCTTGTAAAACTGAACTACTGTATGATAAGATGTGGTATATACCGTATTTGCCGGCGTATAAGACGATTTTTTGGCCCTGAAAAATACGTATTTGCCGGCCTATAAGACGACCGGGCATATAAGACGACCCCCTAAAATTTCCACTAAAAATACAGAGTTTGTTATATACTCGCCGTATAAGACTACCCCCCACTTGGAGGCATATTTTTCAGGGCCAAAAAATCGTCTTATACGCCGGCAAATACGGTACCACAAACCACCCTATCTCTTAGCTAGTTTCTCATACATTATTTTCTATGTTAGCTAGAACACAGGGCTTCTGCAATAAAACAGTGAGGATGAGAATAGATTGGCCATGTTAGATATCTTTCGACTACATTCCAGATGGTTCCATCATTCTCTTCCTCAGAACACTATAGATTTCAGTTTGGTTTGGCCACTGGGATTCTCATAGGATTGCTTGAGAATGTTCATGTCCCTTGACTGGGAGTGGCCTCTTTTACACAGTTCTATGTGGGTCTGGTAACCCTTTCCTCTTGTTACTTCACTGTCCCTTGTGGCTCTCCTACACTGACTCGCAGCTTTGTAAATAGTATTTTGACTTTCTTTGGCATATTCCAATGTGAAGTGTTGTTTGCTTCTTGTTGGGACCCTGACTGATACAGCTGCTTAATCCCACAATATAGTGACAGACAAAATGAACCAGAATCCTGTGTGCATTTTAGACCTATTCATATGTAAGTTGACATTACAGTGCTAGCTAACCTTCTAAATCATCAAAATGATTAAATTACATATGGTAAAAGTTTAAGATGTAAAACATTTTATGATATCTTACATTTACTATAGATGTTATTTTAATACTATAATAAACTTTAGAAATATTTTATAACAATTTAAGGAATGAAGAAACGGAGCCAGAAATATTAAAAGACTTGGCCAAAATGTTATAGTACCAGAAAAATGATTAGTATTTTCTTGGAATATCCTCTATATTTTTTCAACTTGTGTGATATGAGTAGACTGGTGTATTCATTTATGAGCAAGACTTTTCTATGAATCATTGGCTCAGTATGTCCTGTCTGTATGGATATAGTACAATTTATATAGTCAGAATTAGAGATGACTTCATAGAATTTTCCACAAATTTGATAAATATTATATTGTAATTTTATATTTATTAGTTTGTCTTTCAAATTCTACACAGAATTCCTCCAGGTCTGGGCTTTATTATTTTTACATGCTCAATGCATTGTACAGTGTTTGTCACTTAGTATTCTCTCAGTATAGCATATTTTAAAATTAAATAGATGTCCAACACTTGTTACTGGGTGAGAAGTTAAAGAGGTCTTTTCTTTTCTTTTTAAAATTTATTTTATTGATATTTTACAGAGAGGAAGGGAGAGAGATAGAGAGCTAGAAACGTCCATGAGAGTGAGAAACATCGACCAGCTGCCTCTTGCACACGCCCTACCGGGGATGTGCCCACAACCAATGTACATGCCCTTGACCGGAATCGAACCCGAGACCTTTCAGTCCGCAGACCGACGCTCTACCACTGAGCCAAACCGGTTCGGCTAAAGAGGTCTTTTCTGAGTGGTCTGCTTTCTCTGAATATCTCAGAATGGTTTAATATATTTTATAGTTGTTTCTCTGAATATGAAGGCTGTGCTTTTATAAAATACCTTTTTTTTTTTTAATCTTCAAAGTTTAGTTCATGTAGCTGCAGTCAGCATTGTTTTATAACCAGGAGCATTCCTTCTTATTTAAATTTCTCTTGCTTCCCAGGAACCTTCTCTGACTTCACCATCAGCTCTATAATTATAGAAGCAGAAAGCTCATCTTCGAAATTCAGAATTTGCTCTCAGGTGATCTGTTGGGACATCCTCAGGTGTTATGTGTGAGGAGATTTATTGATGGAATTCCTATCTTCATAGACTGAGAGGCTGGCCAGTTATATAGTCAGTGTTCTATGACAAGGATGCTAGTGAGTAAAAGCTGTGAGGGACCCCCCTGAGGATATATGTCCTGGAGACTGACTCAAGCCAAGGTTATTGGCAACCTGTCCCTGCTGGTTGATGTTGAGATCAAGCCCAAAGGAGCTTTAAAACTGTCCATGTTGCAATAGTGATGTGATATCTAATATAGTTCAGATCACTTAATTATTAAACTTACAGCCAGATTTTCCTCCTGTTTTCAAATGAAAGGGAATAAAATTAACCCTTTAGATCCTGTGACTTGGGCTACCAGAAGCAATTCCACTTGTGACATAATGTGTTGAATTGATAGAAAAATGCATATGATCATATTAAAATTATAGCAACCCAAGCGTATGAAGGAACACAGCTTTTGTTATTTCCCACCACATTCTCTGTATTTCCTCTTCAAATAAGCAAGCTTGCTGTGTATCCTCAAGGAGAATACTGTTATATTCTACAGAGTCCTGAGTGAAGGAATTGCTATTCTTCTCAGTATTCACTTTCAGCTGTTAAATTGCATCTTCAATGAAAGGGAAATGACAATTGCTAAGAAATGTCATAATCCTTTGACTTCTTTGTTTTCTTATCCTGGTGCCATTTTGAAGTTAGGCAACTGAGAATGATGGTAGAAATTGGAGGGCATAGAGATAGGAAAAAACAAACACTTCTAGTCCTATTGAATTTTTTAAAATCATTTTTAATGATTTCAGAGAGAAAGGAAGAGAGAGAGAGAGAGAAACAATGATGAGAATCATTGATCAGCTGCCTCCTGCACGCCCCCTAACTGGGGATCAAAACTGTAACCGGTGCCCTTGACTGGACTCAAACTCTGGACCTTTTCAGTCTGGAGGACGATGGTCTACCCACTTAGCCAAACCCTCTAGGGCCAGTCCTATTGGATTATTTTTAATTTCATTTTATTGTTTAAAGTATTACAAATAGTAGTACACATGTCTCCTTTTTTCCCCATTGACCTTCCCCTGGCCTTCCCTCCCAGTGCCCTCACTCCCCCTCCCCCCACCCCAGTGTCTTTCATCCACTGGTTATGCTTATATGCAGGCATATAAGACGTTCGGTTGATCTCTTACCCCCCTACCCCACCCCCTGCAACCCTCTCCAGCCTTCCCGCTGCAGTCTGACAGTCAGGCCTATTGGATTTTAAACACCATCAGCTGGGTAGTTATTAATGCCTGGAGAAAGTGAAATAACTCAATATCTTCAAAGGGTGGGGGAAAGGGTGTGAAGAATCAACAAGAGGGAGAAGTTGTTTCTGCTTTTAATGTTTGGTCACAAAAATTGTCAGCTTGTGGTTTATAGCTACTGGCTTTTGGACACTATGCTCATGGCGTTATAGGGGTTTGAAAGAAATGTTGCTACTCTTGATACATACAACTCAATAATCAGCACAAATTGCCTTTTTATTTGTGTCTACTGGTGTTTGCTTGGTTTGTTATAGTAATTTCTAGTAGCCAAGGGAATTGTAAGTTAGAAATACATGTGCCTTTGTGTTGGTAATGAAGGGAATGGTACAGAATGGAGCAGAATGGTGGCCAGTCTCTGTGGAAACTTTTCTTTCTCTTCTACTTTACAGAGATGTCTTTGTATCGTATTTTCTTCTCACGTTCACAGCTGTGCACAGTAGAAATTTGTAAACAAGAGTCTATCTATGCCTTCTCTGGGGATTTGGGGTTTCCTTGGAATACTAATGATGTCAGGGGAATAGGTAGTGTTGACACAGATTCCTGGACTGGTTGCTATTAACAGGCAAACAATTATATAGGTACTAGAGGCCTACTGCATGAATTTGTGCACAGGTGGGGTCCCTCTGGGTGGCCTGCAGGCATCAAGCAGAAACCTGCAGTCCAATGCTGCCTGCAGCTCCGTCCTGTCACTCCTGCTCCTCCTGGCCCCGCTGTGCCTGCTGTGGACTCATGCCCAATCAGTCCCGATCAGGAGAGGCTCATGCTACCACAGCTGTGCTCACTAGCCATGACCCTGCATCTGGTGCCCTCCCAAGGGGAGTGGCCTGTGGTATTGGGCTGAAACCAGATCTCGGACATCCCCTGAAGGGTTCCAGATTGCAAAAGGGCACTGGCCAGGCTGAGGTGCACGACTGGGCTGGGGAGAGACCGCGGGAGGGCTCCAGGGTGTGTCTGCTCCATCTCACTCAGCTCAGTCCCAATCGGCCAGACCACAACTGCAAGCTAACCTACCAGTCAGAACATCTGCCTCCTGGTGGTCAGTGTGCATCATAGTGACTGGTCGAGCAGTTCACTGTCTTCCCCCTGGTGATCAATACACATCATAGTGAGTGGTTGAACATCCTTAGCATATCATTACCTTATTAAGCTTTGATTGGGTATTCAGTTCTGCTGTTTGGTCTATTTGCATATTATTCTCTTATATAGGATGACAACCTATATAGTTAAAAAATCCTCTCAGAAAATGTTCCTTCCCAAAGGAGAGGATGGTGCATTAGTGAGTTACTTCCTCTTCACATATACCAGGAGTGATCAAACAGTCGTAGTGGACAGAGAGCATTCAGTCCTCTGTGGTTTGCAGAAAATGGCTGTGATGTCATTGCCCCACAAGCTAGAATGTTATCTGAATGAGTCAAGAATCGATGCATCACTCAACTCAATCAAGTAAAACCTGTGATCTCTGGAGAAATACATCCCAGGCAAAATTTCTTTCTTTGCTATAAATTAGTCACTACGTGAGATAATATTAACCCTTTCGGGGCCCCAGAGTAAAGGGGCAGTGCTAAAGGAGTATCAGCAGAGCTTCACAAAATGCCTTTTGTACAGGGAGAATTTGGTTATTCCTTCCTTCATAAAACAGATAATCTGGACTCCTCTGTTGTCTTCAACCTATTTTTTTTGTAATTTACTTTTTTATTTATTCTTGTGTTGATCCAACATTTAATGAAAGCCTACCTTGTCAGGCCACTGTGCACTAGTCCCAAGGTATATAAAGATGAACGTGATATAGATAGAACTCACCATTTATCTTTCCAGAACCTCAATCACACACCTGCTTTTTCAGTATCAAGAGTGCTAACCCTTAACTACCTGGATGACTAATTTCTGAGGCATTCTGCAAAACTGTGCGTGCATGCACATGCAGAGATTATTCATAGCTTTTATCATATTTGCAAATGGACCTAGGGAATGTGTTTTTTTTAAATAAGTTTTTATTGATTTTAGAGAGAAAGGGAGAGGGATATCAAGATAGAAACATCAATGATAGAAACATCAATGATAGATAGAAACATCAATGTTTGGCTGCCTTCTACTCCCAACTGCAGATCTAGCATGCAACCCAGGCATATATCCTGACCAGAAATGGAACAGGTGACCTCTTGGTTCATGGGTCAACACTCACCCACTGAGCAATACTGCCTGGTGGGAATAATATTTTTATAATTAAAATTATTGCTCTTGGTAATTTGAGTAGATATTGGAATGCGTTGATTAAGTTGGCAGATTTTAGACATCAGGTTACATGTACAAGCCAAAAGTTGACAAACTTCAAAACCACGGGAAACCAAATAGTTGCACAAGAGTCACCAACTTCTGCAGAGCAGAGAAAATCTTGTTTGCACATTTCCTTGGGCATCTGGGACTTTGTATAAGAAGTGATTACTCAACACATCACACATAAATACTGCAAAACAAAAGAATTTGATTCACTATCAGCCACTGATCTATCTTTTACAAATATAGCTATGTTTTGTTCATTGCATAACTTTACTTTGACTTTTTAGAAACTAGAATGTTCTCTGGAGTAGGGGAGACCATCTTGCTACATTTTATCATTTTAGCAGTATTTATTTTTGTGATCTAACTTCTTAAAATATTCTGCCTTTAAAACTTTTCCGTGTAATAGAACAATGTAATTTGGGAAGATAATTAGCCAATTTTTGAATTGGGTACTTCAGTATTATAAAGAAAAACCATAGTAAAAGAGCTCGCAATTTATAAAATGTCTTAAATTTTCTTAGCATTATCATATTTAAGTTTCATGATAATCCTATTAGATAATCACTACTATCCTTATATTATAGATCTCAAAGTTAATGCTTAATTACAATCTACCTTATTTAAAATTATTAGATATGTTTGAATATCAGATAAGCAAAACAGTATGTTCTCTTATTAGTGAAATATAAATGTAACATTTGCTGAGTTTTTCTACTATATTAAATATTGATGACTGTATACAGCAAATACGAGTTTTCAATAGCTGTGTGAACACAATCTTTTATTAATACCTCTATAGTCAATGCTCCTTATTGAAAACATGGACCTTTTCATACATTTGTTCTGTGAGATCAGAATGTTTCTAGAATGTTTCTGTTATCTAGCGCAGGTCATAGAGAACATAGAAATGCTAATAGTATTTTATAGGAAATAAACTGTTTACAACTGGCTACCATTTGAAATAGGTGTTTTATGCACATGAACATGAACTTTAAGAACAAGTTTTTGGGACAGAAAATATTTCGGATGAGGAAATTGTTCAGAAAGTTGTATAACTTTTCTCAAGTTAGTCAGCTCATGACATGTCCACTCTATTCCAAGGTAAGTATTTTTTATTTGAAAACTCTTCCCATTACCCAAGATATTCTACTAGGAACAAATTTGGAGGAAATACTGAAAAGGGTAGTTGACAGCCATGACTCTCAAATTAGTTATGTGCCCTCTGGGTCACATGTTCTCTCAGAGACCAATCATGGAAAGGCAGTGCCAGTGGAAACTGATAGAAACTGACAAAAGAAACTCCTGTTGCTGATTTGTTTTCCCATTTGTTCTCAGAGAGTTGATTTAATGGCTGCACAAGCAATATCCAAATGCGAAGAAGGGTTTAGGGTCACCTAAAATGAATAGTGCTATTAGTTTTGACCACAGAGAAGCAGAATAAAGTTGGCAGGCATCTCTTCTCCTGTATTTTCCTCTCAAAGTCACCAACCCAAAGTCATCGAAGCCTCAGAGAATTTCACTACCACCTTCTGAGAAGACTGCTGTTTGCAGAAGGTGGTGACATGGCAGCATTTCTGGAATGACCTTGAATAATTTTCCAAGGTTAGGCAGAGTCAATACTTCCATATTTGAGTCTCTGAGTATGTCCTTTAGGTGATTTAATGTTTGTGTGTCTAGAATTAACAAACATAGATACATGTCCTATAACAAGAGCTAACATTCATTAAATACTGAATGCCTCTGGATGTTACATTAACAATCTCTAATCTCGATCTTACATCTGTAAGACATTATCATTCCAATTATATAAATGGACACACCGAGTCTCATGAAAAGTAAACATCTCTTGAACCTAGTACAAAACTTTAGTTACTGTGCTGCCTCACACACTAAGTGCATTGTCTGATACAGACATGTGTAAGCACACCTATGATAATGCCAGGGGCAGGACATCTGAATTTATGTTTCAGCCTTTCATTAGAATTACTTGTAGAATAAGTAGCAGTACTGTATAATAAAAGTAATTTTTATTTCTTCAATTAATTTTGATTCAGCTAGTTTGTCCAAATCCATAGTACATTGACCAAAACTGTCATTGTTAAATTACAGTGGTTCATTTAACTTAGAAGAGTTGAGAAAGAGATAAATTATTTTAATAAAAATATAACCTCTCCATGAACAAGTCATTTTTTTTAAAGGGCAAGAAGAATGAGGGACATTTTTGCCCTGTCATCTCTGTGGCCACCACAGAAATCTAAAGGTGCTTATTTGACTGTTATAATGAGCTAATGTCTGCAGACGCTATGACAGAACCTGCAATTACATTTCCCCTTTGATTTCTTTAGGAAGAGAAATGCAGACAACTTTGTGTGTGAAATCAAGTAAAGTGCGAAACTGTCCTAGAGATCTAAGCTGAGAGAGGAAGCATTTAACATTGAGTGTTGGAGAGGTTTTTAATTTTCACTTAATACCCAGGGCAAGACTGAGGGAAAGGAATCTTGAGCAAGGTAGGAGGGGAAAAGGTACCATTTAGTCTGTAGCAAAAGAGGGGAGGATTTTTGTCAATTAATTCATTAATGTTACCAGAGGGACAAACAGCGTGATTACATGAGCATATATGATTTATTTCCTTTACTCGTTCAATAAGTGGTGGAGAGATGTCTGTTTCCAGTGAAAGCCATGGGTTCCGTAGGGTCATATGAACAGCAGTTGGAGTGACAATCCCAAGCGCATGAAGAGGTGATATAAGAAACAGTGTGATAATCCAAGGGGAAGCCAGGAATAAATTCTTTGAGTTGCTAAGTGGACCTTGTCCATGTCACTTTTCTAACTCCATGTTTTTTCTGAATAGAGAAGACCAGTACCCCACCCAAGAGTGATACAGTGATTAGCTAGTGGACCTATTGGTTAATCCACCTTTAGTGGGTGACTAGTGTCTATAAAAGAATTATCTTGACTATTATTTCTTGTTGTAAATTTTAAAACAAAACAACCCAACAATAAAAACATCCTTCCCAGTGGCACCGGAGTCTGTTCATGAATCTCAGTTTTTTCAAACTAATCAATGTTTGATTTCTATAGATTAGCACTGAACATATACAAAACGATAAGAGGAAAACATAGACTTGGTTTTGGGAATCAATTATAATTATTACTACCACATATGCAATGCCAGACATAGTATCTATAATATTTTACTCAATCTTCAGAACATTCTTATGAGACGGGTATTATCATATAATGGCACCTGGTGGTTCAGTATGGGCTTTGGAGTCCACTGTGGTGTCCTCTGGGTGTGATGTCACTTTTCTAGACTTCAGTTTCCTCAACTGTAAAACAGGATAATAGTAGCTACCTTCTACAGATAGCCCTTGAAATGCTTAGCACAATACCTAGCACACTGGAAACTGTGGATTGTTAACTTTTATTAGAAGTTCAAAAAGCTTAAGCAATTTAGTAAATGCCACAATGTTAGTGTGTGGCAGAGGAGAGATTCACATCCAATTTTGATTGGTTCCAACACTCCTTTTTCTGCTGCACTAAAAATCACATTCATTTCTTTGTCTTAAAAAAAAAAAAGACTTTCTTCTAAAGATCAAATCCCACATGTAGAGTCATGTTGGAGAAAGAAATGTTCCAACAATGTAGATCTGTATTAGATATCTGATGCCATACTTGGCCCAAATGTGAATCAGGAAAAACAGGTAGGAAGGGAGGGAAGGAGGGAGAGAGGGAGGGAGGGAGGGAGGAAGCCCCTGCTTTATAGTTCAAATCTGACAAATCCTACTCTAGAGCACAAGGACTTGTTAGAAATGTCTTAAAAAAGAATAACCCAGAGCAGAGTTCTCTTAACCAGGCAGAATCCTTAGTTAGGAGTATTAGTCTCAACTTTTACAGTTTCAAGTGACAGAAATCCACTTCTAACTTCCTTGTGCAAAACGAGGGAGTTGGCTAGAAGGTTCTTACAGGTAAATAATGTGCTTGTGTGTAGAGTGGAAAGGCAACAGTGAAGCTTCTGTGCTCCAGGAATAGCAGGAACCAGATAATCAAATGACACCAGAACTCCATTGTACATCTCATTGTCAATCTGTATTTAGGCTTTATTATTATTTTAAAATACAGACTTGCAGAGCACATGACAGTTGACTGGTTCCAATTTTCATGCCTTGCAGCATTCATCCCCACAGAGTCTAAATTACTCCCTCATTTACCATTTCAAATTCCCAGGAAGAGCTCAGGTTGACCCCCGAGGCTCACAGGGCAAGGGCGGTGGAAATAGGAACGTTGCCAGACCCTTAATTAGGGGATGAGTGACTCTAAAAAGAGAGGGTTTATGGAGACATCACTGTCCAGCTACATCAGGAAGATTGAAAACAGAGGGCCATTCGTTTTCAAACAGGTTTGTTAGAGTGTAAACTTATGATTCATGAGGCTTAAATATGGGCATACATGTTTATAATATGTGTATAGGAAACTCTTTTCTAGGAAAACTTAAGAATGCCTTACCATTCAGACTATCCAAGCTCATCTTATTTTGCCATCACTTATTCTTCTAAATGGATAGTCGAATTTTATGGGAGACTAGGGTATTTAGGAAGGTGGGGCTTTAACTTTTAAGATTAATGATAAAAAAGCATAGTTAAGTTTAAAAATAAAGCAAAAAACAAAACCATGGTACTGAGATTTCAAATCCCAAACCAGGTTGATTCAGTAACATAGCTCTTGAAATTTTCCTATTTATTTAAAGCATATGCAAATGACCCCAGCCTTTCTCTTGTCTTTCTCTGTTTTTGTTTTATTCCCATCAGTAATAACAATTATGGAGGTACACACTGGTGTCTTCCACAGCTTCATTTTTTCCCAAGTCTGTTATGCTTTTTAAAATAAGCTTTCTTCTAGTGAAAAAAATTCTCAACAATCTCTGGCACTTGCTCAGTTTTTCCTTGTCTTTTATGACCTTGACACTTTTAAAAAATACATGCTAATCATTTTGGAGAATGTCCCCTCTATTTGGTTTGTCTGATGTCTTCCCCATGATTAGATTAGGTACTTTTCAGTCACCTTTTAAATGTTTTATTTTCTTCTAGTTTCCTTCCAGTTTCTCTATATTAAGTTCTTTTAGAAGAAAGATTTATCCACATCCACACCCCTGCATACACACACACTCACACAAATTAGGGATACCCTATTACCTATTAGGAAAAGTGGGCACTTCCGAGTCCATCCCCAAAGCCATATGGAGTCTCATAGCCACATTTCCATACTGCTCTTGACTCATACTGAACTGGTGAATATGAAGTCAGACTTTTTATTTTTCTTTATTGTTGAAAGTATTACAGATGTCTGCTTTGTTTTATTTTTTCCCCCGCATTGAACCCCTCTTTCCTATACCTACCCTCTCAAACCTTTGCCATATTATTGTCTATGTCCATGGACTGTGCATATATGCATATAAGTTCCCCAGTTAATTTCCCCCCACACACTTTCCATCTGAAATTCATGTTTGTTCACAGTTATATATCTCTGGGTCTATTTTGTTCATCAGTTTGTTTGTTTGTTTGTTTGTTTTATTAGATTTCATATATGAGTGAGATCATGTGATATTTATTTTTTTCTAACTGGTTAATTTTGCTTAGCATAATACTCTCTAGGTCCATTCACGCTGTTGTAAATGGTAAGAGTTTCTTCTTTTTTACCGTTGTGTAGTATTCCATTGTGTAAATGGACCACAATTTTTTGTAATCCATTCATCTGCTGGTGGCACCAAATCTTAGCTATTATAAATAATGCTGCTATGAACTTCGGGGGTGCACATATTCTTTCTGATTGGTGTTTCTGGTTTCTTAGGGTATAATCCTAGAAGTAATGGGTCAAATGGGAGTTCCATTTTTAATTTTTTGAGGAAACTGTACTGTTTTACACAGTGTCTGCACAGTCTGTGTACAGCAGTGCACTAGGGTTCCCTTTTCTCCATATCCTTGCCAACACTTGTTTATTGACTCGTTGATGATGGCCATTCTGACAGGTGTGAGGTGATACCTCAGTGTCGTTTTAATTTACATCTCTCAGATGATTAGTGACTTAGAGCATTTTTTTCATGTCTCTTGGCCTTCTATATGTCCATTTTAAAGAAGTGTCTATTTAGGTCCTTTGCCCATTTTTTAATTGGATTATTTGTCTTCCTTTGGTAAGTTGTATGAGCTCCTTATAATTTTAAATATTAACCCTTTATCTGTTATATCATTGGCAAATGTGTTCTCTTACTTAGTGGGCTCTCTTTTCACTTTGTTGGTGGTTTCTTTTGCTGTACAGAAGCTTTTTATTTTGATTTAGTCCCATTTATTTATTTCCTCCTTAGTTTCCTGTGCCCTAGGAGATGTATCTGTATACCTATTGCTATAAGAGATGTCTGAGATCTTACTGCATATGTTTTTTTCTAAGATTTTTATGGTTTCATAACATGAAGGCAGGCTTAAATTGACTTTTCCATTTTCTGTGCTGGACTGTTGGCTCTGACTCTCCTCTTCCTCCTACATCATACATATTATTATTCTCATTTTACAGACATGGAAACCAGAGCTCAGAGAGATCTAATAAACTTTCCCATATTTAATAAGACCTTACGTTTAAAATCAGATTGTTTTCCTCCCAGAAGTGAAGGGATTTGGCTTCTAGAATATATATATTCTCCTTTAGTAAAAAGTTTAGTTCTTATTCATCTTGAATTTTCTCACAGAATTTGGAACAGTATCTTATACATAGTATGGCTCCAATATATATTAGCTGAATGGCTGAATGAAATATCGAATTCGAATCAGAAGTTGCTTATATCAATATTATACTCTGCTGAGCATTTATTATAATGTGCACTACAAAACAATTGTGTTTATTACCAGGGTGCATTCCAAAGATGAGTCTATGTTTGGTTCCTTCTCTTGTCAGCTTTGGAATTTAAATTATTTATGAAAGGCTGTGTATTTTCTTAATCTACCTTTGCACTGAGCCGTACTTATTCCCAACACAGTCTTTGGGGTGTGACTAGCTACCTGGTAAATAACACAACTGCTGGGTTCAACAAAGCTGCCACGTTAGGAAGCATGAGAGGGAAGGGAGAGCAGAATTGAGCTTTCTCAGAGCTCTAATGCAAAGATCCCTAAACCTCTCTGCTCAAGCAGGGAGCCAGGGAGCTGCTAAATCAAGAGGGCTTGAATGAAGGAGATTTTGATACCCCTACAGGGAGGTAACCTTCTGCCCTTTTCCTTGTATGCTGGCTTGTGTTGAAATGTAGATTCTGAGTTACTGGCCTTCAGCCTGGTGGGACTGTGAGCACAGCATGCATGTGCAACTCCTCGGCTGCCAGAGGGCACTAATGTTTCCCCCAACAATTTTGATTTGTGTTTTAATTTACCTTCAGAGAGCACTCATTATATTTTCGGAGCTGGTTAATTCTCAAAACCTCTGGGTGTTATTGCATAAGTGGCATTTACGTATTCTGCCTCTGCTTTTAAAAGTGCAGTATATTCTCATTTTCAAAGTTCTTTAGGTATCAAAGATCTAGTGAGGGTATTATAAACACTGCTCTCACCATTAGTCCTATGAAGATAATCTAACCCCCAAATCAGCACTTTGTTGATCTTGGGAAGGAATATAAAATGTTGATCTTGGAAAGGAATATAAAATACATTTTACATCTATTCAGTAAATTACCGGTACTTATTTGTTTTATTTTTTCCCCCCAAAAGAGAAACTCATTTACGCATTTTGTGTCAGTGACATTTTTAATCGACCAAAATCAAATTTTTGTAAGTTAAACTCCTTTTCAGTGGGATAAAAGGTCATAAATCCCAATTTATGTGAGATTTGGTTTTTATGCTTGAAGGATAATAATACTTTTCTTCTTTACTTCATAATCTTGAATTTTAGAAGCCTGAAATATTTTATTGATTAAACCAGAGGCCTGATGCATGAAAATTCATGCAAGAATGGGCCTTCTTTCCCCTGGCTGCCGGCACCACCTTAGCTCCAGCCTGGAGCTGCCTTTCCATTTTCCCATGCTGACCAGAGGCCCAGAGTTCCTGGGGCAGTGCAGAACACCTGTGTCATTGCCTATCCCCAGTCACTGGATGCCTGAGTATGCAAATTAACCTGCCATCTTTGTTGGGTTAATTTGCATACTCACTCCTGATTGGCTGGTGGCATTATAAAGGTACGGTTAATTTGCATCTTACTTTTTTATTAGTGTAGATGGTCAAGATATATTCATATTCATTCTAAATATCATCAAATCATTTTTTTAGAAAGGTGAACTGCAAATGATGATTCATTTGTTGGGGTATCTTATGAGAATTACAAAACAAGGATGAATATGCTTCAAATTATGCTTCATGGCAATTTTGCCTTAAACCAGGTCAAATACCATTTAATAATCCTTTACCCATTCTTCCTCAGAAATATCTGTTCACATCAGCCTCTTTGTCCCATGGCTGCTTTGGTGATCCATCTTATTATCCTGTCTTCATTAAACTGTGTCATAGCCTCCCGACTGGTCTGCTTCTACCCTTGCTTGTTCTCAAATTCTTTTCCATACCCCTAGCCTCTAGTCCTTCTCACAAATGCAAATCTTATTCATGTTACACCACTGATTGAAACTCTCCAAAGGGTTCCATTGTTTTAAGGATAAAGACCAAAGTTATTTTATTTTTCTCCAGCTTTAGTGAGGTCTGGTTGACAAACATTATATATATTTAAGGTATACAACATGAGGTTTTCATATATGTACTCATTGTGAAATAATTCTCCCATCCAGCTAATGAACTTATTCTTCATCTATTTATCTTTTGTGCGCATGGTAAGATTAACCCTCTTATCAAATTCCAAGTTACATTTTAACTATAGTCTTCATACTATACATTAGATGTCCAGAACTTATTTATCTAATTACTAAAAGTTTGTACCCTATGACCATCATCCTTCATTCCTAATCCTGGGCAGCCACTGTTCTATGCTATTTTTATGAGTTTGACTTTTTTGCAAGTGGGATCATGGAGTGTTTGTTTTTCTCTATTGGACTTATTTCACTTTTTATAATGCCCTCTAGATTTATTCATGTTGTTGAAAATGGTGAAATTTTCTTCTTTTTATGGCTGAATGATATTCCATTGTATGTGTATATCACATTTTCTTTATGCATTTATCTGTCAATAAACACAGATAAATGTTTCCATACCTTGGCTATTATGAATAATACTGCATGATTATGGGAATGCAGATATCTCTTCCATATCCTGTTTTCATATTTTTGTTGTTATATACCCAGAAGTGATATTGTTGGATTATATGGTAGTTGTATTTTTAAATTTTTGAGGACCCTCCATACTCTTTTTTCATAGTAGCCTTACTAACTTACAATACTATCAACAGTGTTCTAATTTCTTTACATCCTTACCAGTACTTGTTAATTTCTGAATTTTTGATAATAGCTATTCTAACAGGTAAAAGGACAATTGTGCTTTTAATTGCATTTCCCTGATGTTTATTGAAGTTGAGCACTTGTTGGCTGTGTGTATGTTTTCATTAGAAATCTATTTATTTAAATACATTGCCTATTTTTAAATAAGGTTATTTGAGTATTTTTTAATTTGCTTTTGAGTTTCTTATGTATTTTTTATATTGACCTTTTAATTGGAAATATGATTTACAAATGTTTTCTATTATTTCATAAGTTGCCTTTTCATTTGTTGATTGTTTCATTCATTATGCAAAATATTCTTAGTTTGATATATAGTGCTACTTGCTTATTTTTGATTTTGTTGCCTGTGCTTTTGGTGTCATAGCCAAAACCAATCAATCAATCAACCAATCAATCAATCTGCCTAAGTGACCATTGCGACTGAACAACTGGCTGGTAGCTATGATGCGCACTGACCCAGACTTGTGCTACGGCCCTGACAGCCCCAAATCTGGTTCACCCACACCCCGGTCCCAGACAGGAGGTAGGAGGGAGTCTGATTCCATGTGGAACTGGCCATTGGTTAGCTTGCTGCTGGGGCCACACTCCCGAGATCCCTCCCCTGGCCAGCTGCTTTCCCCCACCTCCTACCCCCCCCCCCCCAGTCAGCCCCCATTGCAGCTGGTCTGAGGAACTCCACCTGTGCATGAATTTGTGCACTGAGTCTCTAGTATAATAATAATAAATGGCAACACCAATGTTGAGAAGTTTTCCCTTATGTTTTCTTCTAGGAGTTTTATAGTTCTAGGTCTTGTATTTGTCTTTAATTCATTTTGAAATGATTTTTGTGTATAGTGTAAGATAAGGGTAAATTTTGTTTTATTTTTTTGGATGTGATTATGCAGTTTTCCAAACACAGTCCCTTTACTGAAGGGACTATCCTTTCCTCATTTACACAACTAAATGGAAAGATATTCTATGTTGGACAGACAATAGATTGGTGAAGGCCTGGGGGGAGGAGGGATTGGCGCCAGTCAATGGGAGAAAGAGGAGGAAATATGTAATACTTTAAACAATAACAACAAATTAAATAAAATAAATAATAAAATATTAAATTTACCCTATGCTGATCTACATATCCTACTTATAAAAATAAGAAAAACGAAAATGAAGAAAGATACTTCATGTTTGTGAATTGGGAGAATTAATAACATAAAAATATTTGTAATATCCAAAGCCATTTACAGATCCCATGCAATGCCTATCAAAATTTCAGTGTCATTTTTTAAATAAATAGAAAAACAATTCTAAAATTTGAATAGGGAAGATACACTCTAAATAGTGGGGTAAATATGAACAAATAGTGGAATACAAAACACATGTAGTCAGTTTAATTGTAGAGCAGTGTTTCTCAAACTCAGTTGTATTTGGAATAGAAAAAATGTTAGAATTGTAATCTGGGATAATATACTGGAGGAAATTACATAGGAGACTCTAACTATTAGGCTTTGTTTTATAGACAGGAGAATTCATTAAATACTTTTTTTTTTATCAAGTTGCCAGTAGAATATTGTAGTTCTAAGTGCTAGCTGTGGAGTCAGAATGTTTGGTTTTCAATCCTGGCTCTTATTTACTTATATGTAAATATTTTACTTATATGTAAAATAGTACATATTTTACTACTAATATTACTAATAGTACTACTAATAGTACTACTAATATTTCCTACTGCAGAGAGTGGTTTTGATGTTTACATTAGGTAATCCATTTTAAGATTCTTCACTTAATACTTGTTCTAAAGAAAGCACTTTTTAAGGACTGAGCTTTAGGAAGATTGACCTGATTTTGATGTGTAAGATGGTATGTATTTCCATTTGTTTAATCCACACTTACCATTAGCCAGGTGCTATCATGGTGTCAGAAACAATAGCAAAAATAAAAATAGTGTCCAGACAGCCCTTTAACATTTTTAAAATTGTTTCCACATAAATGAACGTTGACTTTTACCACCACCCAGTGAAGGGGAAGCAGGGGCTCAGGCACTACCCTGACTTCAGTATTTAAAATGTTAACTTTAGGGGTTAAGCTGGAGAAAGATGCATCTTAATGCCAGAACCAGACTGATGACCTACCTGGTTACTTAGAGATACATGGCAACAACAATGAGTGAAAAAGGTGACAGAGGCGCAGAAGTGGAAGGTAAAGTTCAGGGAGGAGGATTTTCTATTTCAATTTTCCTTGAAGACCACAGAGTCTAGAGGGTGTTGATTTTAAAGGCTCAGGCTGCCTCATAAGCAAGTGGCATTTCCATGGTGATAAGAAGGTTACTCGTAGTCTTCCGGGAGCTTAAGAGTCACATTGGGATTCTGGTGTCCTGGGGAGATGTGTGGCCTGCTTCATGGCCCACTTCTTAGCATGGCCTGCTTATAAATATCAGGAGATTAGACACAGAATTATCATGGCAACAGGTTTTCATTGGTGCTTTTCAAAAAGCTGGAAATTAAAGGTTTAAAATGGAAAGATGTAACTAATCTACCAACTCACTCTTCATTTTAGTTTCATAAAACCTCCTTTTCTCAACTGATAAAAACTTATTGTATTTTAAATTTCTCCAGAGAGGCTCTTGTGAGTTTGGGGGGAAAGAGACTTTCTTGAACTGGGTAAATTTGTTCCCAAGACTCCATGTATAGGAAAAGCAAATAATATTCTGATGTCAACATTTAGGTAAATGACAAAACACTGTATCCAATAATATGTTGTCAATATACTTTCATTACTGAGTGGGACTCCCAGGGTTGATACTGATGTACTGACAACAACCTTGAGTTGCCTTCAGGTTATCTATTTGCTCAACCCCTGGTTTTATAATTCAAGCCACATTTCCCCAGTTTAATGTTGAGTATACCACAGAGGATGGCATCAAAGTCTTAGGAAAGTCAAAATATGTTATCTCTATTGGTTTTCAGAATGTGTCAATCTGTCAAAGAAAATTAAGTTATCTTCACCAGACATATTCCAATATTACCCTGTATATTGTTTTCCATAGGCTGTCCAAGCATGGGTTTTAGATACAATGATCTTTCCTAGTATCTTCACATCTGGGATCATCAAATAAATGCTCAAAATTAACTTTGTCTTTTAAACACCTGGTCTTTCGTATAACCCAGGGACCCATGAGTGAATTACTAATGTAGAAAATATGGAATCTAGCAAAACCTTTCCTGGGATTTCTCCCCCCTGGCATTTAGCCAACTTAATGGGGAAGATTTCCTCAGTGCCTAAATCAAAACATTAAAAGTAAATGTTGCCATTTGTGTATAAAGATGACCCTTCTGAGCCGTTATCCATGGGGTCTGAACCCTTAGTTTGTTTTCTCAGGACAGTAGTTTATAAATTTGCTGTGGTCTACCCTACATTGGTTGTCCAGAACTCTTGTAATCATGATGAGATGATTCACTGGGCTTCGAGGTATCATAGGTAACTGCTATGGTTCAGAGGAGAGCCTGTGACCTAGCTTGTGCAGAGACAGTTTAATTGATGTATTGCCACCTAAGCTAATAACACCTTGCTGTGTTACCCTGAGTTAAGGAAGGGCAGTGATAATGTTTGCCCAATAAATCATGAACACATCCATCACTCAATATATTTGAAGAACGAAGATTATTATAGTACTCTAGGAATAAATGCTTAAACTAAAATGCTTAGAATCAAGTAGAAGAGACCGGAATAGTATATGCGAAACAAAGGAGAACTTGTAATACATATACTCAGATGGCATGCAGAGATTCTAATTCTGGCCACAGTTGTTAGAGAAATGAGAAAAGACCAGGGTTGGTGTAATGAAGGAAGCTTCACAAAGGCAGAACAACCCAAATGTTGAATTTGAGGACAGAACTTACTCCAATGTAAGGGAGTAAGAAGAATTAACATGTTTTACTGTGAAAACAACTGTTTTTGTTTTTCTGATTATTTGCTTCCTTGGGAGGCTCCAGCCCATTCTAGGAGAGTTCACTTCACTTCACACACCCTACCCACAGGGACAAGAATGCAAATATTTTCCCTCACCTCAGGGGGGTGTTTGAGAATCCTCTCTTGGAAAGGAAACTAATTTATTTGGTTGCTAATTATTTTGGCTCTGGTTTTAATGAGCCATCCACTGTAAAAGATAAAGAGGATAATAATGCCCTTTCTTTCTTCTTTTTTTTGGTAAAGTGATTAAAAAGGTATGGTCAAGCTGAAACCAGTTTGGCTCAGTGGATAGAGCATCGGTCTAAGGACTGAAGGGTCCCAGGTTCGATTCTGGTCAGGGGCATGTACATTGGTTATGGGCACATCCTCGGTGTGGGGTGTGCAGGAGGTGGCTGGTCTATGATTCTCATCTATGTTTCTGGTTCTCTATCCCTCTCCCTTCCTCTCTGTGCAAAACCAATAAAATATATTTAAAAAATGAAAAAGAAATAAAAAGGTATGGTCAAGTATCTTGTAGTAATTAAGATCATGGGCTCTGTGGTAGACTATCTGTGTTAGTATCCCTGATTATTAGGTGTGTGTCCTTAGGCAAATTGCTTTTTCCTCTCTATGCCTGAGAGTCCTCATCCATAAAATAAGAATAACAATAGTATCTATATCAAAGGGTTGTAATGAGGATTTTAACAGTGATTATTATTATTGTTTACTATTATTTATTGTTACATTATAATGGCCTGGACACGTGGAAAGATATGGGGGGTATATGGGTAGGTGACATGGACAGATGGGAACACAAAAACTTGCAAATGATTTCAGATAACTTGGCTAGGCAGTGTGTGTGTGTGTGTGTGTGTGTGTGTGTGTGTGCGCGCGCGTGTGTGTGTGTGTGTGTGTTGTGTGTGTATTTGTACACACACAACACACACAATTGGGGAGGAGAGGCTGGGGTTGAGGCAGAGTGCGATTTCCACAGTTCTTGTTGAATACATTATATAGGACTCCATGAAGAAAATTGTTTTTGATACCCAAACAATCAGATTTTCCCCCTGTAGCCACTTGCTGTCCCTAGTGAAGAATTTATTTTGCCTGAACCCAGGACCCAGCCAGTTGATCCTACAACATCTAGAGGAAAGAATATTATCAAGTCTGCTGTTTCTATGAGTGTTTTATCAATTGATGGTCCAACAGAAGCAAGGGCCATTCATGCTACAGGGATTTAGTTTGGCTCCATCAAATTAACCTGGTGTGGACAAATATGAGCCCTGCAAAACAAATAAGTGAACAAACAATAAAACCTGTAATACCTGTCTCAGAAGAGGGTCTCCAGGCACCAAAGTGTTGGTGTTAGAGGACTTCCTCTAAACCTGTATATCTAGGATGCCTAGATTGGACTTAGCTGAATAGTGTTTAGTGACACCTCCTGCTACAAAGAGCAGAATCTTGAAATAGCTGAAGGTCTCCCCCTCCCCCCTTTTAAAGAACTACTTGTTCCATGGAAGAAGCTCCTCAGAGTGGAGCCACTCGGGTGGAGTCACCCAGTGTAGCCCATGGACCAGCAGCTTCATATCACCTGGGAGCTCGTGAGACACACAGCATCTCAGATTCCATTTCTTTACGGGGTCCCAGGAGACTCACGTGCATATTAAGGTATGTAAGCTCTGCTCCGTGCCCTCAGTGGGTCACCCAGCTTCTCGGGGTGCCTAACTCATTACCCCGGAGTCACAAAGCATTGTGAGAGACTCCGGTTGATCACTTCCCAAAAATTCAAGGAAAAGTGTCCCCAGAAGGCAGAGATAATGATAATAAGCATAAAAGTTACAAATAAAAATCTCTTCTTTGAATTAGCTATTAAAGAACGATCTGAAGAATGTAACTCCTCATTTTGAGGCCTTTGAGGCCTCAGAGGTCTACCAGTGAAAGATACCGCTGAAATGCAGCATAACACAGCTATCTTAGAAATTTAGATCAAAGGTGAGCATCATCAAAGTGTTTGTGGGCTCAAAGGCAAATAGACATCAGTTATGAAATACAAGACTTGTGCTGAGAGGGTTTTTGCCCCTCTGTGTGCCTGTATGAGGAAGAGTGCTCCTTGAGCCTTTGAACCTTAGAGACCTGCCCATTTGAGTGGAAGGTGTGACATTTTACATTGAGCTACTGGTTGCATTCTGTGCAGATCCTCCAGCATCAAGGTCAGGCCCTGTTCAGCATAACTGAATGCTAATTGACCTGCTGGGTATTAATGTGCATTATCTTGTTTACACCAATGTTCTGCTGGCAGTTTGCACACCACTCTCTCTCTCTCTCTGGCAGGCTCTGACATGGATTTGAAGTTTGTTTCAGTTTTATAGGAATTTGTCCATCTCTAGCTATGCTAGAGGGTGAGAGAAATTAGAGAGGGGGGCGGGGGTCCTCTCCTTTGCACCCGTCTATATCATGAATGATCACCACAATTGACAGTTGGTTGTGGAGCCTGCATTTTCCTCCAGGTAAGAAACAGGCTGGCTATATAATTATGCTAACACTTTCCAGGGAGATTTTTTTTATTGTTGTTCTTTAGCTTTGCCAAATGTGTACAGACTCCCACAGGCTGGCACACTCATAAAGACCAGGCAAGGTGACCTCAGTGATTTGTGTGGCTACCCTTTGCCATGTTCCATTTCTCAGTGCAGTGGGCAGCCTTCCAAATACACAGCAGCTCTCTGTGCAGTAATCACTCTGACTTCCACTGAAACTCCTAGCAGGAGCTGTTCCGTTTCCCTACACCTTGCTCTGCCTTTGGTAGCTAGAATCCCAATGTTGTTTATTTTGCTTATCATTAACTGGCTATGTGACCTTGGGCAAGCCACTGAGCTTCAAATTCCCTATCTATAAAATTAAGGGGTTGTGTTTATTAGCTATAGACTTTGCTTTGCTTTTTCCTTTGGTTCTTGGGAGCAATATGGTTGCCAGCACCAAGGCTGCTGGTCTTGGATCTCAAGTCTGGAGGACGTTTCAATACTGTATGAGACCTGGCCTGGCCTTAGAGACTTTGTGTGAGTCCCGGTCTGCCTCTGACTTGGTGTGCTTCCGACCTTTGGCATTTCTCTTGAATCTTCAGTGTCTTCACCTGTAAAATGGAGATAAATATCCTGTCTTGCCTACCCTGCAGGGCTCTGAGGAAAGTGTGCACCGCATTTGGGAAACTGCTGTCCAGTGCAGAAATTACCAGGTTTGTCTGATCAGTCGGTGCTTTTAACCAGGGAGATGACATCAAGCTGGTCCCAAACCCTGAGTGGCCTCAGTTGGCCACAGCCATAGTGCTCAGCTCGGGCTACACAGCAGGACCCTGGACGTCCTCAGCACCATCCAATCAGAATTTCTGGGGGATAGTGTCAAGCTCAAGAGACAGATGTGCAGCCAGACTTGAGAACCACTGAATTGAGGACAAGAAAAAAAATACCACTTTCTTTATCTCAAACCTTGGTGTTCATTGTGAATGACAAGATGACTCTTCTCACATCTAATGCCTGAGGTATAGCGTGAACAAGACAGAGTCTGTGGGGAACCGCCTCCCATAGCCTTCTTATTAATCTGGACAAATATACCTTCTAGTTTTGATCCATGGTTTCCTTCACCATATATTAAATGGGAGAAATCTCTGGCACTACTATTGGAAATGAACTTCCTGAGAACTGTATATCTTTTGGAAACTAGCCAAGGTTCAACTTGAGCTACATTTAGTTCTCTCTAAGCCCTCTTTTTAGTGCTAAACTGAGCACAATTGAACTTGATCTTTTGCCCTTTGGAGTACAGCAGTTGTAGAGGGTAAGAGAAAAAGGAGAAGAGGAAGTAGAGCGGAGTATCGCCAATAAGTTTCTGCTCAGATGACTTTGTTATCAGTTAGAGTGTGTTTGGAACTGACACTAGTTGAGTTCTGTGCTTAAGGAACAAGCTGTGGGGTGAGTACCTAGGTTTATGCAAGTTGGTTCACAAGCCACCACGGTTTAGGCTTAGTCCTTCCCTTTACTGCTCTTCTGAGCAATTTCCCCCATGTCTGGGACTAAACTCAAGCTAGATATTTCAGAGGCACAGTCCAAGGCAGGTGCCATTAAGAACCTCAGAGAAGGGCCCCAGGGTGGAGGGATGGGGGGGAGAAATAACCCTGCAACAAAATGTACGATCCAAAATTAAAGGAGCAAAGCAAATTCCCGGGAGGTGGACTTTTTATTTATTTCATTCTAGTTTGTCAGTGGAATGAGATAAGAACATCTGTCTCCTGCTAACTAGGAGCCACGTTCTTTCAGGTAAGAATGATAATGCTAGGGTAACGCATTTCTGCAAACTTGCCTTAATCTATTTCTGGGGTAATGGACTTTCACAGTGGCCTCAAGTGCCGCTGTTAATAGCTTCTTGCTTCTCCCAGCAGAAATGCACTAGAGCTGTTTTCAGATGTATGTTCACTTTGAGAAAAAGAACAACAGACCCTTCTCTGAAAGAAAGGGGGAGGAAAAAGATTAAACCCTTTCCTTAATCTAGCAGAAATGACGAAATTACCTCAGTGCATGCTTCTATTGGTATAAACAACAGTATGAGGAGAAAAGCTAGTTGCTTCCTAACTGACAAATATTTAGGGCAGGGAACGTGGTCTCCAACTCCTCTACATTTCCCGGCTTACTTTCATACTGTGAGCTTTGGACTCCAGGGAGAAAGTCTAAAAATACTGGAGCCTATTTGTTCCAAAGCAGGTAACAAAGATGGAAGAGGCCTGCTTTTGCCTCAAAGGGAACAAAGGAAATATAAAATCTTAATGTTTTCATTTTTAAGCTCTAAATCAAAGTCAAAACTTGGGCTATTATTCTTTATTTTTATTTTTAATAGGCAATGTGGAGAGATTGTAACACAAATTCAAATGGCCCAGAAGAAGAATACATCAAAAAGTTAGTCTCTCTTTCAACACTACCCACCAGCATGCCAGTCCTCCTTCCCCACCTCGGATGCCAGTTCCTTGTGGCTCCTTCCAGAGATATTCTCTGCATATTGATGTGTGCTCGTGCGTGTGTGAGCGTGTGTGTGTGTGTGTGTGTGTGTGTGTGTGTGTGTATGCCTGCCCACGCACATTCAGAGGGCTATCTCTCCCTTCATGCAAAATAAATAGCTCATTCTACACACAGTCTCCTATCCCTTGCTTTTTTTCACTTAAAAAGAGGTCCTAGCAGTAATTTTATTTCAGGACATAGAGACGATTGTTCATGTTTATAGCTGTACAGAAGTCCATTGAGGCATGTGTCATCATTTACTTTTAAAAATATATATATATTACTGATATTTTACAGAGAGGAAGGGAGAGAGATAGAGAGCTAGAAATGTCGATGAGAGAGAAATATCCACTAGCTACCTCTTGCACACCCCCTACTGGGGATGTGCCTGCAACCAATGTACATGCCCTTGACCAGAATCGAACCTGGAACCTTTCAGTCCACAGACCAAGGCTCTACCACTGAGCCAAACCGGTTTCGGCTGTCATCATTTACTTAACCAGCTGCCAATTGAAGGGAATTTAGGCTCTTTTAATTCATTTACCACTGCAATGTTAGAATGAATCATCTCCTTTTCCGCATACATCTACAAGTGTAAAATATTTTGGAATCAAGCTGCTATAATGTAACTTGATTCTCATCTCTTTTGTGGTTGCAAATTTCTCCCAGTCCCTGCAGAAAGCTTCAGCAGACTTAATTGTGTTTTGTTTTTCCAGCGCTGATTTCTGGGTTTGGGATTTCCCTCCGGTTTAGTTTGTCTGTTATCAACCTCACCAGGGAAGACAAGATTGGAGCTGTGTTTCCACCCGCACACTGGGTCAGTTACTGAGCAGATATGAGCCTTTCTACTACCATTGTAAGGTCATGAAAGTCACCTTAACAGCCTGAGGAAATCAATTTGAATGATGGTCAAGGTACCACCTCTGACTCAGGGCTTTCTGAATGTATAGACTTTCTGCCTCTGCATTGATAAGGCCATACTCATGTATGCACCCCAAACTCAGGGCTCCCTAAGGCTCTGGTTTTCAAAATTCCGAACAAATATAAACTGGGATACATTTAGGAGGAGACTGAAGTCTCTGGGAATAGTAAACCTTTATACCTTTATCTTTTAAATAACAAGCATATTTGAGGGATGCGCAAATAAGGATCTAGTCATGTAAGGATGGGGAGGCAATCTTTCCATTTATCAGATGGCAAGCCATTCCAGGATAACAAGGTTGTCTTTAAAAGCTGAAAGCTTCCAGTTAGAATTGCTAGAGAAAATTTGTCATTTCATAAAGGAAAAAGAAACAATATTGGGGAGGGTGGCACACAGGACCAAGGCAGTGAAAAACAAAAATGAAAACAGAACACAGGTTGAAAGTTAGAAGATTCATAGTTTCATTCAAGAACCGCATGAACTTAGTTACAACCAAGTAAGAAAGCCCGTCAAACCTAAGTAAAAAAAAAAAAATATATATATATATATATATATATATATATATATATATATATATTTGCTATGTGAATTTGTCTTGATTTAGATATTTAAGAAACATCACTGTACCAAGTCCCTCTCCAACTTTTAAGCTTTTGTGTTCTCTGGGTTGGCTCCAAATGATGGTATAGTGGCTGCCAGCAGCTGCTATCCTGAATCCTCCTGGGCTCAAGACTGGCAAACAGAAAAGCTATTTTTTTTCTTTAAGAGTTCAAACAAAAAGTCCTGCATGGGCAAGGGTGTAAAGTCAGAGTGCTCTTAAAATGAATGGGGGGTGGGGGGTGGCTGCCTGGTTTCCCCAATTCATAAATGTCCCAAATAGCCTCTCACTAGTTATATGGCTTGGACTTACTTAATTTCTTATTGTCTTATTTTCTTTGTCAAGTGTGGTTAAACTTGATCATCTCTGTGGCTTCCTGCAGTTCTAACCCAATTTCCTTTCTTCCTCTCATCCTTTGCTTTTCTCATTTATTGAACAATTGCACTAGACATGCATTTTGTTTGTATTTCTCTTTATATTTTAATAGGTATAGGAACAGATATGTGTTCTAAAGTAAAAATAATCAAGTAGAGATGAGTGTGAAGAGCAATAGGAACACAGAAGAGGGAGCAAACAATTCACTACTGTGGCCATAACTTTGAATCCCCTTTGAAATTTCACCAGACTAACAAGTCTGTGGTTGAATACATAGAATGGAAATGTGAAGCTGGAATTCCTGACAAGGAGAAAAATGCAGTGGCAAATTCACCAACATTTACATATGAATGTACTAGCATCATCTGCTATTCTGATAGTACCCAAAGAGGGGGTTAAAGACAACATGAAGACAGATAAGAAGACCTTAGCCAAATATTTAAAGAGCTGACAAGCATGGTTGCTGAGCAAGTATCAAAGAACTTAGAAAATAAACACTGAAGGATAATTAGATAATTATTTTAATACTATATTGTCAAGAAACAAAAGAAGTCCAATAAAACAAACTAAACCATACCTCCACCATCACCGCCAGAAAGCACGTGGTGATTTATAGTATACAACTCAATGAAGTTAGAAATCAGTTGACCAAGAGATTGGATTTTTTTTTTCTAAAATCTTGAAACACAGGAGAGTTACCCTCGTGATGGGTTGTGTGTACCTGAAGCCAGAGAAATGAACTAGAAGATCTCTTAAGGCCCTAGATCCTCACATTTTAATATTTTGTGTTACCTCAATGGCTGTTCTATAGGGAATTGACCCCTAATGAAAAAGTGCTACTGTGTAATAAAATAGTTGGTGCTGATTAGGAGTTAAAAATGCTGGTCGAGGGAACTGTTTTAAAGCATATGAAGAGAATTCCCTTCTCTCTAAATTTCAGGGCAAAATAACACCAGTTAGAAAAAATAACTTACATTCTCCTGATCATATTCTCCTTGAGGATGCCAACAGGCCCCACAGCCATAATCCTTGTAAGGACAGCAACAGCTGGAACAGGAAAGAGTTAACCAGGGAAGGAAGAAAGGGCTTCCCTACCTTCCCTTTCTAATCCAGTTCTTTTCTAAATTAAATTTTAAGAGTATGTACATATATTCACATTTCTATGAAGAGTTAATTCCAGTCTTATTTAGAAATAAGAGACTGGCTCACTTCACCCTTTAAAGTTCCTTCCAGGACTACTGTGATTCTGTAACAATGCCTTGGGCGTTAAATAGTGTCAGAAAACTAAATGTGTGTTTTTGGTTCTGACTCAAAAAGGGGAAACAAGGCTTCAAAGAGAAGAAAAAGAGAGTGGGGTGACAGAGAAATGAAGTCTTTCCCATTCGGTGTTTACTGTTCACAGGAATACAAATATTTAGCATTGTTTTGACTTTTACACTGACGATGAATGTCAGTTTACTGCAAAGATGTGAATTAATTCTTGAACTAAACTCTAAAACTCAAATTTTTTAACACATATTAGGAAGAACAAGCTGTGCTAGGTAGTGTGGAGAATATGAAGACGTAGTCACCACCCACCTCGGGGGGCTTCCATACTAATGGGAGATAAGATTTAGGTGGATGCAGGCATAATACACTAAGAGACTTCCAAGGGAAGAAAAGTCTGCCAGCGAAAACTCTAAGGATGAAGTAAAATTTGAAATGGACCCTGAATTGAGGGTAGATTTTCTGGCAAGAAATTAGGTGATTGGAGAGGAATAGCATGAGCAAAGGGACAATATAGGTGAGCACAAGGGGAAACAGGGATATCAATTTGACTGGAAGAGTCACTTATATATAATTGACTTACCAGGGACTTCAATAGTAGCAATGGTATAGCAAAAAGCTACATACAAATTCTGGCTTATCTTTGGGGAAGAAGGGACTGACCTGTCTGGAATTATGGACAGACCTTTGTGCTGAGCCCTTCCTGCTAGACCATTGTTCTGTGTTGTAATAAGAAGGAAATGGAGCTGGAAGGACTGTGAGGAGATAAGTGGGAAAGAGAGAAAGAAGAAAATATTCTAGTCCCATCTGGGTGGGACCTATGTTTGAGGCCTATTATAGTAATTGTCTGAGTTTGGTTTTTTAAATTGTTCTCTTTCTCCAGAGTAAACTCCTAGTCATGGTTTAAGCTTTAGCTTCCATCCCTTACCTATGTGGTAGCAACACTGACCTTCTGTTGAGCATAATCCTTGGCAAGGACCTTGACTTGAGGTCCCTGATTCTGAAACCAACCCTGTAAAGTGAATATTATTATCTCCCTTTTATAACCAAACCAAATGGAGCTCACCAAATTAAGCACCTGTCCCCAAATAATATGGGCACTAAGGGTCAGAGCCCGGTTGTTGCATTTTAATCCAACATTGTGCTTTATTTTTTTAAAAATTTACAGAGCCTTAATTTTAAAATTTGCTTGTAATTTTCATAAGACTGAACTTGTTGTCATGCAGTGATTTTCTAAAAGGGAAGTTGTTTTAGGAGAGCTTAATTTAATAAATATCAAATTTAAACATTTTTATTTACAGCAGAAATAGCAAGGTAGGCTCATCAGTCATTATAAAACTTACCATGTGATTCTATTAAATAGCCAATCAATCGAATATATATTAACTTACACAGGTGGGTAGATAGATAGGTAACTTTTGGATGATTGATACATGCTCATATTATTTTAAAAAATCATTGCTAAGAAAGATAAATAGTACATGTTCATAATAAAAGTTATAGTTTCTATTTTTTTTCAAGAAAAGGTAAGTGAGCCATCTTTGAATTGGACCCTGCAGACCTACAAGCTGACATACGACTGAAACCACAAGAGAAATTCCAAATAAGAAGCCTAGTCCTTACTTGATTTCTGACAAAAAGAAATAGATAATAAAATGACTTTTTCATTTAAAGCTATATTCTCTGTTCTGAGGATACCAACCACCCTGTCCTGGCTAAATTGGCTCACAAAGTGCCCATCTTGTTAATGTTAGAGGTTATTTTTAGACACAGCAACAACGGTTTCCACTCACCAAGTCGGATCTATCTGCAGCCACTGCTGAGTGTCCAACTGGCCAGCAGCAGGCTAACGCTGAGCCTCTGATGCAGCACTGTTCCCCAGGAAAACACTCAGCTGATTACACTGGTCCATTCCCATCAGGGAAGAGACAGCACGTTGTTCTCACTGGAATAGACATTAGTCTGGGTACTGATTTGCTTTCCCTGCCAGAACCACCATTTATAGCCTTAAGGCATGTCTTATTCACTGTCATGGTGTATTAGTTTTGAATGTTGCATAACAAATTACCACAAACTTATTGACTTAAAACAACACACACATTTATTATCTCAGTTTCCATGGGTCAAGATTGTGAGCATTGCTTATCTTGTTTCTCTGCTGTCTCACGGAGGATGCAAAGAGCTGGCAGGCTGTGTTCTCATTTGGAGGCTTCCAAATTCATTTGGATTATTATTGGCTGTCATGTGGAGAATGATCTCAAGTCCAAGAGGTCCCATTCAGTGCCTTTCCATGTGACCTGCTCCATAGGCAGCTCAAAAATGGCTATTTACTTTTCAAGGCCAGCAGGCGAATCTTCCTTTCCGGTTTGTTAAGATGAAATCTTATGTAATGGAATATAATTCTGAGAGTAACATCCCATGGCCATTGGCATATCTGGCAAAGTACTTTTTGCCATGTAAGGTAACACAGTTATAGATTGGGATGGGGATTAGGGTGTTCACATAATTTGGGCAGCTATTATTCTACCTACCACAGGAAATTCTAGGAGGCAGGAGCCCTGGATGAGCTAAACATCTTACCATGAAGAGAACATGTTCCACAGCAAAGAATTGACTGGCACAAATGTCAGTAATGTTGAGGTTGAGAAATCATGTTTAGGGTGATTTGTTTCATAGCATTATTGAGGCATTCGTTGAATAACACTGATAATAATACTGAGTCCCTAAAATCCTCAAAGTCTTTTAAAAAGTATTTTAATTGATGTTTTAGAGAAAGAGGAAGGAAGAGGGAGAGAGAAAAACATTGATGTGACATCTCTTTCTGCATCCCCTGACACCCTCCTCCCTCTGAGAATATTTAGGCTGTTCCATTTCCATGCCCCCGATTCTATTACATTCACCATTTATTCTATACATCAGATTTTATTCATTTGATTCTTAGATTCAATTGTTGATACGTATGCATTTGATGCCACTTTGTTGTTCATATTTTTTATCTTTACCTTTTTCTTCTTCTTCCTCTTCTAAAAGAATACTCTTCAGCATTTCATATAATACTGGTTTGGTGGTGATGAACTCCTTTAGCTTTTTCTTGTCTATGAAACTCTTTATCTGACCTTCAATTCTAAATGATAGCTTTGCTGAGTGGGTAGAGTATTCTTGGTTGTAGCTCTTTGCTATTCATCAGTTTGAATATTTCTTGCTAATCCCTTTTGGCCTGCATAGTTTCTGTTGACAAATCAGCTGACAGTTGTATGAGCAACCCCTTGTAGGTAACTAACTGCTTTTCTTTTGATGCTTTTAAGATTCTCTCTTTGTCTTTTGCCCTTGGCATTTTAATTATGATGTGTCTTGGTATGGGCCTCTTTGGGTTCCTCTTATATAGGGGTTCTCTATGCTTCCTGGACTTGTAGGTCTATTTCTTTCAGTAGGTAGGGGAAGTTTTCTGTCCTTATTTCTTCAAATAGGGTTTCAATGTCTTGCTCTCTCTCTTCTTCTGGAACCCCCATAATTCAGATGTTGGTACATCTGAAAAGTTGCCTCAGAGGCTCCTTACATTGTCCTCATATTTTTGGATTCTTTTTTTTCCCTCTTCTGTTTGGGTGTTTTTTGCTTCCTTTATATGGCGTTTGGAAGTGACCAGATGAGGCCCAGCTGTGAAGCAAGGCAGGCTGGTGCCAGGTCTTGGGCCTTTTATTGATAAGTTTGGAGCTCCCCGACCAGCTGCAGCTTGTTTGTCAGGTTTTTAGCCTAATCCAGTGTTTCCCAAACTTCTCTCATGATGAGAATCACCTGGTGGAGTTGTTAAACTACAGATTCCTGAATCCCAACTAAGAAAGTGCTAAACTAGAATTTATGGGAACATATAGGTAAAATTGTATAAGTGCTCTAAGCTTAAGTATACAATTTTACCTATATGTTCCCAAAAATTCTAGTTTAGCACTTCTTAGTTGGGATTCGGGAATCTGTAGTTTAACAACTCCACCAGGTGATTCTCATCATGAGAGAAGTTTGGGAAACACTGGCCTAAGCAATCACAGGTCATTATATGCAAAAGCTGCTGCAAAGAGCTTGGGTAAGGTTTTAAATTGGGTGGATTGGGAGGAGGGAGGTGGAATCTCAGGGAATCACCAGGGCGGAGCAAACAGAAATGGCTGCCAGTCAGCCCTGCACCACGCAGGTCCCAGCATCGGAACAATAACTTCTGGAAGCACCTCCGTCTGGAAGAAAGCCACCCCCAAATTCCTGCCTTGATGCCAAACAGTCCAGTTTCTCTTCATATGTGTGTGAGTCCCCCAGAGCCTTGCCTGGCACTGGAGCTCAGAAGAAACGGGAGCTTGTAAGTTCATTTCCTTTTGCCAGCCTTTTAAGGGGAGCAGCTGGGTCTCTAGCAGCCTGTGTGTCCTTCAGCCCCAATCTGCACTGGTTTTTACAGCCCATAGTTCTTACTGCCCATAAGGACTTCTTTTTTCTGGCTCTCAGACCCCGGGCTGAGCGTCTGATGCGGGGCTGGGATCCGTTGCTTCTCAGTGAGGCCTCTGCAGAGACAACCTTCTTCCTGATTAAAAAAGTGGCACACCTGTTCTGCACTTCCTCCCCTCCTACCAGTCTCAGTTTGCTTTCTTCTTTCTCTAGTTATAGTACATCCATTCAGCCAGCTTTCCAGCAATTCTCCATGATGGTTGTTACGTATTTTAGTAGTAGTTGCTCAGCTGAGTTTCACAGTTGACCACCATCATTCTCCAACCACCCTTCTTTATTTGTACAGCCTTGCGTCTCTTTGTGGTCTGGCAAACTATATGCTGTTTTGAGTACATGCTCTTTCCTGGAATATACGCGGCAATTTGCACTTGCCCCCTGGCTTTGAGAACGAGGCTGATTGAGACTGAGCAGGATAAAAACTAGGAGGAGGGTCTTTGGGCTTTTAGCTTTTAAGAGCAAAGAAATTTGATTTTGAAGTGCAATCACTCTGGACTTGAGTGTTTTTTGGACTTAAACTTGCAAGGAAATTTAATCTCTGAATTTTTCTCTCTGGGAATTTGATAATAGGAAGGGATTTATATTCAATTTTGGTGCATCTCTATTTTATTACTGGGGTATCTTCATGTTGTCATTTAATCTCATAGCAGGATTTATGATTTGCTATTTTGGGTTATGTTGCTGGATGTTCTTGAGAACCAATATAAAGAGACTGAGTTTTATTTTCAGCCTTGAGTACAGAGTGGAGTTGATTTAATTAGTGCTCTTCTCTGATCAATTTCAGAATATAGTGGGTTCAAATATAAACTACCTACAAGTTGTCCCAGGATAATACACCATGGTCTCAGAAGAGGGGTCTTGTTAAAGGGGGAGCAGGGCTCAGCCCTGATGGCTTGCTCTTCTCCCCTGAAAAGAAAAGTCTCAGCTCTGGTGAATCACAGGCTTAATGATTAATCTCAATGGCTAAGACCCCCAAACAAACAAACTAGTGAGTGTTGGCAGCAAACACTTCTTCTCAATGCCTTATGTTTTCTTCCACGAGAAGGGACCCCAATTAGTTCTTGTTCTTCCTCCTTCTTCATTCATTCTACCCCAGACAAGAAGAGAGTTCTTTATATATTTTAGACTTAACTCCTTTGTCTTATATGTGATTTGATATGATTCTCTCAGTCTGTGACTTGCCTTTTCATTCTCCTAACAGTGCTTACCACAGAATAAAGTTTTTAATTTTGATGAAGTCTAACTATTAATTTTTTATGGGCTTGTTCTTAGTATAATGTCTGTGGGCTCTTTACCAAACTCTGTCATAAATTTGCTTGAAATATTTTCTCCTAAAAGTTCTATAATTTTATGTTTAAATTTAGATCTGTGATTTACTTTGAATCCGTTTTTGAATGAGAAGTTTAGGTCTAAGTTTATATATTTTTCCTGCACATTGAGTTGTAGTTGCTCCAATACCAAAACTATATTTATTGATTTTTTTGTATCTTTGTCCAAAATCAAATTGTCATATTTGTGTGAAAATACTTCTGGACTTTCTCTTTTGTTCCATTAATTTGTGTGCTATTCCTTTATTAATAGCACATTGTCTTTGAGTCCAACTGTTTTCATTTTTATATTTGTTTTAGCTATTATAGTTTTATTTTTTATGTAAATTTTAGATTCAGTTTGTTTATATCTACAAAATATTATCCTATTGATTGGTAATCCATTAAATATATAGATAAATTTGGAGAGAACTAACTTTTTTATGTTGAATCTTCTTCATTTTTCCCCCTGTAATTAATCAGCTTCTGGATTCTGTCCTGAGCCATATTCCTTCAATGTCTACATTTTATTCTTAACTAATACCATCTAGGCCTAAATTTCAAGTATTCTATGTATGCAGAAGACCTCAAATCTGTATCTCTACTACATATTTAAATATCTTACCATGTATCTAGGATTTCTCAGTTTGAATGTCCTATAAAAAGCAAAAACTCAGAATACCTTTAGCAAAGACCTCAACATCCATTCCCTTCTTCTTTTAGGACTAGAAAATATTTCCCTACAGATTTCTACCAAATTTTCTTTTATCTTTTTTTCTGAAGTCAATTTTTAAAGGAATAATATATACAAAATAAGACACACCTATTTAAAGTGCATAGCTTGATAGCTGTTAACAAATATATACACCCATAATACCACTAACATAATCAATATATAGAATATTTCCATCACCTCATTCAATTCTCCCCAACTTTTAGCCCCAGACAACTACTGATCTTATTTTTGTCTGTATAGATTAGTTTTTTTCTATAGTTTTATATAAATACCATGATGGCAATATACGCTTTTTTGTATGTCTGATTTTTACTTTACATAATATTTTTGAGTTTCATACATGCTTTGTGTTTATCAGTAGTTTGCTTCTTTTTATTGCTGAGAAGTTATCCATTTTATGGATATATAACAATTTATTCCTTTATTAATAGACATTTGGATTGTTTCTAGGCTATTATGAATGAAAATACTAAAATCTACAAAAATAATTCATTTCTCATGATAAATACTTAGCAGTTCAATTTATTTTACACATTGATAAATGTATAAGGAATTTTTTTCTCTTGAGTTGGTTTTGATAATTTGTATCTTTCAAGAATGTGACTATTTTAAAAAAATATATTTTATTGATATTTTACAGAGAGGAAGGCAGAGAGATAGAGAGCTAGAAATGTCAATGAGAGAGAAACATTGACCAGCTGCCTCTTGCACACCCCCTACCTGGGATGTGCCCGCAACCCAATGTACGTGCCCTTGACCGGAATCGAACCCGGGACCTTTCAGTCCGCAGACCGACGCTCTACCACTGAGCCAAACCGGTTTCGGCAGAATGTGACTATTTAAAAAAAATATTTTTATTGATTTCATAAAGGAAGGGAGAGGGAGGGAGAGATAGAAACATCAATGATGAGAATCATTGATTAGCTGCCTCCTGCACACCCCCCGCTGAGGATCGAGTCTGCAACCTGGGTATATGCCCTAACCAGGAATCGAATCAGTGACCTCTTGTTTCCTGGGCTGATGCTCAACTGGTGAGGTACACTGGGCTGGGCAGTATGTGACTATTTAAAAATATATATATTTTATCGATTTTTTTTCAGAGAGGAAGGGAGAGGGATAGAGAGAAATATCGATCAGCTGCCTCCTGCACACTCCCTATTAGAGATGTGCCTGCAACCAAGGTGCATGCCCTTTACCAGAATCAAATCTGGGACCCTTCAGTCTGCAGGCCAACACTCTATCCACTGAGCAAACTGGTTAAGACAAAGATGTGACTATTTTTTTTATCAATATTGTCAAATTTGTTGGCCTATTTATAATATTCTCTTATCCTTTAAATGTCTATAAGATATATAGGGGTGGGAAAAATAGGTTCACAGCTATAATACAAAGAAATTATAAAATAATAAATAATAATACAAGAAGAAACTCCGTGTTTCATGTGCTCACAACTGCAAAACTACTTTTGCCCACCCATGCATAAGTTGACCCCTCTTAGATTCCTAATATTGGTAAATAGTGTATTTTTTAAAATAGTCTAACTGGAGATTTATCAATTTTAATGATCATTAATGTCTTTAGTCAGAGCTAGGATTTGAGTTTAGAACTATTTGATCTTATTGCCTGTCATATGTTACTGTGTAGTATTACAGTATCTTTACTCTGTAGATAGGAATTGTTCCTTGTTATTTTGTTTTTATTCCCCAGGTCAGGAGACTGAAGAGAATAGATATCTTAATTATCCTACCAAATAGGTGTTTTTGTGACAGAAATTTTGAAATTGAATTATTTGCCCATTGAAATATTATAACTACAGTGGTATGTATCCCTTTACAGCTGTCAATTATCATTTCCTTACATTTCCCAGATATTTCTGAAAGTATCCAGGTTATTTTGTTCATGAGGGGAGCTCTCATCTTATTCCAGCCCAGAATTCATGCTGCCTCTTCTATTGCATCCATCCTTATAAAATTATGGCTCCATTGGGCAAAGCTGCCCTCTACACATGTTTCTGCTCCTATAATTTTGGCCTCAGTAGAGGGGGCCCTGCTTCCCTCTGAAGCTTTAAGGATGGACGTGGCACATTAATTTTCCAGACTGTAGCAAAGACCAGCCTGTACATTTTAAGGAAACTCAAACGGAGCAATAATTAAACTATTGCACAGACCTAGGCCCAACCTGTCCTAGGGACCTCAGAGAGCTAATTTCCTATTTTGTATCTCCATAGCTCCATGTGACTGAAGCAGTTTGCTAACCATTACCTGGTACTTCCACATCGATGTGTCCAAACTAAATTAATCCCATAAAAGAAACAGGTTCCTCTTTACCTCTGTCTTAGACTTTGTTCCTCATATTCTTCCCAGAATATTGGCTGTGGGAATATCCATTCCCTTTCAGGCAAAACACTCACTTAGAAGTAGTCTATAAGCCTATATCTTGACAAAGTAAACATACAATCTTCGTAATTACATTTCTTAAAATCTGGGTTATTTAACATCATTCTTATGGTACTATGAAAATGTGTTAGTGAGTTTAATTTTGAAATCAATAGACAATAAGGGAATTAGTCTTCTGTATATATACCTTTATCTTGCATATGTCCCTACTAAGTTTTGTTGACTTGAAGGGAGAGTAAACTGAGTCTGAGACATTTAGGTGATGAGGGGTCTACATCTTCAAATTAAGGAGAGATGCATTATTCATGTAGAATATCAGGATTAGCAATATACACAGTATTCATACAGACTCTCCTCTCTCTACTGTGACCTTGACAGAGGAGGACAGGTCAGTGTCCTTCTTTGCACCACTCTGTGGTTCTCCCCACCCCCCTCAGGATGCATATATTATAAGGAAAACTTTCCACATTACAAGGAAAGTTGGGGTGAAAGTGTCATTTCTGTTGGCCCGAATACTCCCATAGTGGGAATGTGACATTTAAGGATGAAGGAGGTGGTAGTTAGGAGACTCAGTTTCCTCATTTCAGCAGCAGAACTACTGGTTAAGATATGGGCTTTGGCATTAAGAAGCTCTTGGTTGTCATTGTTGTTCATTCTGTTTATGCCAGCTACTGGTTGAATAAGTTGAGGATCTTGTTTAACTAGTTGAGAAACTGGTGGAGTACCCTTGTAAGAAAAGTTACTTCTCTGAGTTTTCTCCTCTAAGCTGAGAGAATTTAACATGATGATACGAATCAAGTAGATACTAAGTGATATATCATGCTGTTGGTGGTGACGTGGCCTGCTCCAGATGTACTTGCAAAGGGTACATTTTCTGAGGAGAATTAAAAATAATATGTCCTACTAAAAGTTGGGTTGTAATTTATTTTCATTGTGTGACATCAATTCTAAACAATTTCAGTCATCTATCACTCCACCATGCTAGATAACCCACCCCTATAATTTCTACCTTGGTATACCATGGAGTAGCTAGAAAATATGAGTCTCTTTTATAAGAGATATTAATATGTGCAGATGTTTTTGAAGGCCAACTAAAATTGGAAGGTAAAACAAGGCCAGCCCTAGCTCTCAGCTGTTAGGATGGGTGTGCACAAATACGGTTACAGAAAACCTCTATTCTTTCTAGGTGAAGACACACACCACAGCTGTAGATTAATTCCTAAAGTTTTTGCCCCTTCAGAAACTCCACAGAATAATTCAATGATCAAAATCATTTTAATTTAAAATTACCTTTTGACAAAAGCTATCTGCTGTCAATCATTACAATAATCCAAATCTTTCTTTCAAAGAAAAAAAAATGTTCATCTTCCACATTCTACTGAAGACAGAGGGGTTTGTGTACCTCCCAGAAAAATAACCCAATTAGCTTAAAAAGAAGTGTTCACTATTAAGCAATTAAAATAAGTATTTGCTGAAGGTTACTTTGTGTCTTCCTTTCTGAATGTGATTCAAAGGCATAATTAGCCCTGAGAGGAAGCAATGTGGTTATCACTCAGAAGCGCTCTCACATTAATCTTTTATTACATGAAATACTCTCTTCTATCCCGGCTTTTCATTCTGCAGGTAGAATGGACTCAAACAGATCTTAATTCTTAACTTTTCCTTCCTTTCATTTTCCTGAATCTGGGTTGGGATTGAATACGGGCTGATGTCATGGTTTGTCTTTTCTTGAGAAGAGTGTTTAATTTTTTTTTTCTCCTTAACTTATTGGCAAGTCTATTGTCCTGACATGAATTCTGAAGCACAGCTAAAAAACCCTATTTACTTGACGGTTTTCTTCTCTTTGGTTGCAGGTGCAATCAATTGGGTAAAGTAAAAATCCCAATACCAAATTGAAAATCAAGGGTAATTTACATTATTTTTTTTTGCTGTAGTACTCTTTTCTCTCCAGGCACCGAAGCACTGGGACTGCTTACGCACAGTGCTGATGTAACAGGTTTTCTAAACCTAAGTAGCTGTCTGGTGGTTCATTGAAGACACTTTTTTCCCCAAAATGAAAATGATTTAAAATCTCCAAGGGACACCTGATTGTAAAAAATGAGAGCTTGCAAGTATGTTCCAGGCATAGCTATTTTGATAATCCCTATTCATGTTATCAGAGATTATGTTTACTTTCCAACACTCTGCCATTAAGCCAAAACTTATCTATTTCTCTAGCCTAATCCCCTCGAAGAAAATCCCCTAATTTGATACTAACTTCAAGTCTTCAGTGATAATGTTAGTGGCTGCAATGCATTCCCACAGATGCCAGCATTCGGCACTGCAGACCCTATTTTTCTGCCCTAGTCACTAGCTAAATGCCTGTTATATTTTGTGGTTAACCATATTACATGAGGAGTGAGAATCAGAATGAGCTCCCCTGGTGTCAGCTAGTCTCACACATTTTGTTTCAGACTGAAAACTTGTCACTATTTCTCCATTTAATTCAATTTTTTAAATTTCATTCTCTGTTTCTAGAACAGAAATTTATTTTCATTTTTTGTAATATTATAGCATGGAAGGAAATAACATTTTGAATCAACAGTGTTTACTATAGCCCTCAAATGTTATTTAATAGAACAAACTAGTAGTGAGTGCACAACCAGGCAAAGCCTTATCAATATATTTGAAACAAATCTAAGGTTTTCATGATTTGTCTCCTCTAAAGTTTGATTACTAATCTACAAAGGATATAAGCAACAAGAACAAATAACTTTGCCTTTCTATTTTTCTTTATATTATTTTCAAGAAAGAATGGAAGAGGTGGAGTCAGTCATCCAATAAATGACAGTTTTCAGAGGGAGAGCCCGAGTGTTTGTGTTCCTAGATGTCTGGATGAAGGGAAAATATAGTGCTATTCTTGTTCTGATGGTGCCAAATGGCATCCAGGATGACTAGCCAGAATAGTGAGAATAAGATAACTTACTCTTAATCCATTCCCTATAAAATCTGAAAGTAAAATTGGGAAACATTGTTTATAGATATCTGATTATATTTTAGGGAATCAGGCATCCAAGAAAGCAGCATACTTCTTTACTTTTTATTATCCTGTTTGGAAAAGAAGAGTTTAAAAATTTGTGTTTTTTTTTTCTTCTACCCAGATCAGAATGTATTAGTTATTTGTTTCTGTGTAATAAATTAGCACACACTCAGCAGTTTTAAATACCATAAATCTTCTCTCACAGGTTGTGTGTATTAGGAAACTGGGCAAAGTTTTACTGGGCTCTCTGCTCAGCATCTCACAAGGCTATACTCAAGGTGTTGCCCAGGGCTGAGGTCTAACCTGAAGGTTTGAGTAGGGAAGGGTCTACTTCCAAACTCGTGTATCAGAATTCAGTTTCTCGTGGGTTGTTGGACTGAAGTCCACAGTTGCCAGCTGGCTGTTGGCTAGTGGCTGCCCACAGTTACTTGGCATATGACAGCTTGCTTCATCAAAGTACACAAGCCAAGTAAGTCAACAGAAGGAATTTGTTAGCAAAAGGGAAGTTACACTCTCATGTAACCAAATACAGAAGTGATATTCCTCCAATGTTGTTGCATCTACTGATTAGAAGCAAAGTGCTCAAGGGGAGGGGACTATACAAGGTTATGAATAACAGAGGCAGGAATCACTGGAGTCATTTTATTTATTTATTTATTTAAAATATATTTTATTGATTTTTTTTTTTACAGAGAGGAAGGGAGAGGGATAGAGAGTTAGAAACATCAATGAGAGAGAAACATTGATCATCTGCCTCCTGTACACCCTCTACTGGGGAGGTGCCTGCAACCAACTTGAATGGTCTTGACCAGAATGGAACCTGGGACTCTTGAATTTGCAGGCTGATGCTCTATCCACTGAGCCAAACCAGTTTCAGCATGGGTGTCTTTTTTAGAGGTTGCTTATTGCAAAGAAATTACCTGTTATCCCTCTATCTCTGTGTTCATATTTGTCATATTTATCCCTCTATCCATTTATATTTATTATATAAATTAATATTTATAAATTTCAGGCACTACTGTAGTTAACCATGATTCAGCAGTAAAAGGAAAAATAGAGTTGATGTTGTCATAGGAGGGATAGGTAGTAAGGTAATAAGCAAAAAAAATAATTGACATATTACAGGTAGTTATAAAATCTACGAAGACAAGATAGTAAAATGGATAGGTATGGACATGCTGTATTTAATGGGATGTGAGGAAAGATTCTAATAAATTGAAAATTCAACAGACATGAATATCTGAGAGTAAGACATTCCAGGCAGTATGAAAAGCAAAAGCAAACATGAAATTCCTGGGACAGAAATTAGTTTGGTGTGTTTTAGAAATAAAATAGCAAGAGGCTGGTGTGAATAGAGGGCAGTGAATGAGGAGGAGATGAGATCACAGAATTGTGCAAGGCCCAAGCCATTGGAGCCTCAAAAGGCCTGGAAAGAAGTTTAAATGCATTTAGGCTGTAATGGGAAGCCACTGGAGAATTTTATGTTAGAGAATGTAATAATTAGAGTAATTCTAGCTACTGTCACAAACAAATAAAAATTATACAAAGGCACAAAATAATACAAGATTATTTCCCATCTATATAAATCACAGAACATGTATTCTTGACCAGTGGGTAACTCTGCTTCAGAGGGTTGATTCAGAGACTCAGTGTATTTCCATCTGGAGACAAGTTGCACACTTGCTTCATCAAGCTAGCAGAAGGGGAAAGAGTAGGGAATCATACGTGGAGGTTAGAGTTGGCAGTAGCACATATCACTTCCCCATATTTCATTAGTTAAAATGAGCTGCACGACAAAACATAACTGCAAGGGAAACTGTAAAATGTACTCTAGTTTTGAAAGCAAGAAGGAAAAAGCTAGATTTTTAGCACCTATTTATTCTTTGCTTTGGGGCATAAGAAAAATTTGAAAAGCTCATGTTAGCCTTCATGTGGGCAATAAACTGTGGAAGGGAAGAGTAAAAGCTGGAAGTTAGATGAGTATTCAAGTAGTGCAGCCAGAAAATGATGGCTCCTGGACTAGAGGTAAAAGTGGAGGTGGTGAGAAATTGTTGGACTCAGGATATATATCGAAGATATGGTCAAGGGGAATTGCAGATGGATGAGATTCTGTATGAGAAGAAAAGAAAAAAATAAAAGATTACTCTTAAGTTTTAGCATTATCGAGCAGATAAAAGATAGTGCTGGAATGAGGAAGATATGGGGAAGGGCAGATGTGTGGTTCAGGTGTGAGAAATCAATGATTTTCTTATTAAATTGCATAAGATTATTTAGCTAGGGAATAAACATTTTGAGATTAAGGTTTGGGGTGCTCTAACATGAAGAGTGGGGGACAATAGTCAGTGAATAGGAAAACTTCCTAATGAGGTTGATATTCTTGAAGCCAAGTGAAGGAAGTTTTTCAGGAAGTGAAATGTGTTTATATTAGGAGGACCAAAAAAAATAAAAGTGATTATTGGATTTGTAGGATGTGGTCATTGTGAATATGACAAAAGGAATTTCAATGTGGTGGTGGAATTAAAATGTGAAAGATAAATTGGAGGTAAAGAAGCGAGGAAAGTATCTCTCATCTTTTAGGAATTCTTGCTATAGAAGGGAGTAGCTAATAAAAAGTATGATGGCATCAAGACAGCTTTTTAAATAGAAAAATATTATAGTATGTTTTATGTTCTTAGAAATGGTCTTGTAAAAAGGGGATTATAATGAGGGAGGGAGAGGAGATACCTTCCTTGAATAGGTGAGAGAGTAGGTCCCAGTATATATTTTGAAGAAGTGGTTATAGAAAAGAAGCATGAAAATAGGCCAAAAAGTTGAATTAGTAGGTAAACACAGTCCATAAGTACAGATCCCTATTGGTCCAAGGAAGTAATTCTGGAAACAAAATTCTTTCTTCTGATTGTGTCATTTTTTCCCCAGTTAAATAAGAAGGGAACTCAACAGCAAAGAGTAAAGAGGAACTATTACATATTTGAGACAAAGAAAAGTTTCCTGATAGGTAAGAGACTTATGGACCACGCAAAAACACTCCAAGACTAAGTGTTTTATTGTGTGTTTTTTGTGTTGTTTTGTTTTTGTTTTGTTTTCTTAAATTGATTTCAGATAGAGGAAGAGAGAGGCAGAGAGGGATAGAAACATCAATGATGAGAGAGAATAATTGAGCAGTTGTTTTCTGTACACTCCCACCTGGGGATCAAATCTGAAACTCAGGCATGTAACCTGACTTGGAATCAAACCATGACCTCTTGTTCATGGTATACACTCAACTACTAAGCTACACTGGACAGCTAAGTAATGAGTTCTTTATGGCATCAATATTATTGCTAAAAATCTGCACACTCCCTCTTAGTATCATACATTTATTACTGGAGGTTATGGGCAGAGAAATCAGCTATGAGAACCTTTGAAGTCCCTTTCAGACTGAAGATTTTATTATTTAATTTTTCATTTTTACACCAACTCATGGATTCTGCAACAATTTAACAAAGGTTTATTGAGTTCAAATTGTCCAAACACATAGTTGCTGCCCTCAAGGAATTTACAATCCTGATTCATTCCATTCATGGAGGTGAGATGATGTCAGAATTTTTTTAAAAAATACTAAAAACAAATAGGTACCCGCTATGATCTGAATGTGTCCCTCCAAATTTCATTTTTAAATCCTAATGCTCAATGTGATGGTAACTAGGATCTGTGGACTTTAGGGGGTAGTGCCCTCATAAATGGGATTAGTAACCTTATAAAGGAGACTCTAGAAAGATCCTGTTCCTATTCTGCTACACGAGGAAACATTCAGAAGGTGACATCTATGAACTAGAAAGCAAGCCTTCACACTACAGCTGCTGGCACTATGAGAAATAAATCTCTGTTGTTTATAAACCACCCAATCTATGGCATTTTTTCATAGCAGCCTAAATGGACTAAGACAGTATATGTTTGAGGAAATGAAAATTTAAAATGTTTATCTTGTTTTCAAACTTGCCAGTCATCATCCACTCATACAAAATGATCTTTCTAGAGTAATCAGTTGCTGGAGAAAGATTTCTGTAAGAAGAGTGAATATTCCCAAATAAAATATCTAGCTTAAATCAGTAGACTAATGTACCTAATGTTTCTCTCTGTCTCTCTCTCTCCCCCTTTCTCTCCTCACAAATGAGACTACCAAAATTTTTCAGAGTCCTTTATACCCATTGTCTTCATTTCCCTACTTCCAACTCACTCTGTAAATACACTTTAACCTGGAAGGACATTCAGCTTCTCCAGTAGCTGGTGTCCCTCAGGGTCCCCTGTCTGTCCCTTTGTAAGCCTTATAGTGGAATGTCCCCACGGAGACACCGCCTTGTAAACAGCTTTCTCTAGAGCAGCATTTCCCAAACTTTTGACATATGTGTACGTACCCCTTCTATAATTTTTGTAACGCTGAGTACCCCTCATCAAAAAAAATGGATGTATTTTAATAACAATCAAAATATATATTTTTGGTACCTACACAAAATAATAATAAACAAAAAATAAATTTATTCATAATACAATATAAATAAAAGTTATATTATAAATAACATTTATTTGCACACCGGACCATCTCACACCTCACAAGACTGTCTTGGCTTGACTCATGAGAATGTAGAATTAGGCGCAGCTAAGCACGGTGCAGTGCATATCCCCACCAAATTCCGGTGCAATGCGTACCCCCACCAAACTCTTCCTGTACCCCTGGGGGTACTTGTATCACAATTTGGGAAACACTGCAGAAGATAACTATTTGGAAAGTTGCAAATGGTGACTTTTCAGCAGCTTCCACCAGTGGGGGACCACAGCAACTTGGCCATCCATTCAGCCATGGTTGTATCCTCTCTAATGAGGTCTGGATCTCAGCCCTGTGGTGGCTGCTTCCTTGTGTGCTCAATTCTAGCCCAAAGGCTGTTCCTTATATCTGCTGTTCTTGTGTTCTTTAGAGTCCCTCTTATTAGACAGTTTTTCTTTACTCCAATCCCTCACTACAGTCAACTCTTTAATTAAAAATTCCCCGTCAAATTATAATGTAATTCCTCTCTCCTAATTGGATACTAACTGATAGGATTACCTTCATTTAAAAAACATAAACTAATGTTAAGAACTAGTTTAAATGTGTGCAAGTTCACACAGCTGGCAAACAAAGAAGTGGTATTTGAATCCAAGCAGTGTGAATTCAGTGCCTATGCACCTACCCACTATGCTAAACTGCCTTACAATTTATATAATTAATATATTGTTTCATAAAGTCACCAATTATGTGATATGAAGCACCTTTATGATTTGTTCTAAACTTGGGGATGATGTATACATCTCCAAGAGAGGACTGGAAAAATTAATATGATTGATTGGGGACCAGATAATTAAGAAAACATTTTAAGTGATTTAAATACCATTCCATTAAAAAGAAAAAGAATCAACTGAAGTGAGTGAGCATTTCAGAATATAGCTTGATTTTCTTCTCAACCTGTCTAGATTTATTTACTTAAAAAAGTAAAAACTCCACAAGAATTTGTGCATTCTCTAGTTCCTAATTTATGCTGCATCTTTATTTTTAAAAATATATTTTATTGATTTTTTTACAGAGAGGAAGGGAGAGAGAGAGAGACAGCGAGCTAGAAATGTCAATGAGAGAGAAACATCGACCATCTGCCTCTTGCACACCCCCTAACAGGGATGTGCCCGCAACCAATGTACGTGCCCTTGACGGGAATTGAACCTGGGACATTTCAGTCTGCAGACCGACACTCTACCACTGAGCCAAACCGGTTTCGGCTATGCTGCATCTTTATGTTGGATTTCTCCAAAACATTTTTTAGAAATTAAGCTAATAAGTCAATTATCTCTCCCACTCTCAAAAAATAAAATAAAAAATCAAGTTTCAGTTCTGTAATTTGGAGCATAGCATACAGCCTCAGGACATTTAAAACCACAATAATTTCCTGGTTTTAAGAGAAATAATTGAGTTGTAAACTTCACAATGGAAGAGTATCAATGAGTTGGGAGTGTTCCCACCTGATAGCCAAGCAGACAGCATCTTCTAGTATGCAATTTTGCTCTGCAATTCATTGTTGCCATACTGTATCTCTGAAGGGACAGCTTTAGTTTTCTGAAAATGATTTAATTGGTTTTAAAAAAAGGTCCCCTGTCCTTCCAAGGAGCAAGTTGCCTGTCTTGTCCTTTCCCTCAGAGGGGAAGGATGAGAGTCAAGGGGCAGTGTCTCTGGAGATATTCTGAGAGCCCTGCAGAGTGGAGGTGCCCCTTTGACCTGTTCATCAGTCTTTTCATTCCTCACAGGAAGATTCCAGCAAGACAGCCTGGGAAGATGCCTGATGCAGAACTGAGTTCCCGCTGTTAGCAATCTGCGATATCCAAACAGAATTCATGGTAAGTAGATTGCCTTTCGTTTGTGATATTTTTGAATATAATTTTGAAGATCTCTTGGTGGTTGCACTCATTTTTTATTGTGTGAATTCCAAACATATGTTTATAAAGTGTGTGTGTTATGCACTAGTTTATGCTTTCGTAAACACAAAATGACTATCAGAGGTGCTGCTTCCATCGTGGGTCCCTATATACTGGTTATTGTGATTTTTCTTTTCTTAACTATGCCCAAAGGATATTCCTTTTGTCTATTTTTCCATGAATAAACCCATGTTAGTGAAGTGAGAGATTTTTTTTTCCATTTTGTCTTCTTTCAGTTAATTTTGACTTCATTATTAAGATGAATTGTAATGATGTTTAAAACCCCAGAGGCCAACTGGCTTCATTTGATGTTTTCTGGTAGATGAAAAAGAAACTGTTAACAATTTCAGTCTTCTGTGAAATGTGCCCTGTGCTTTGTGCTTACATTTTTAATGTGCCTTTCAAAACAGAATTTATTTGGTTCTTTTTCAAAAATATATAAACAGTAAATATTTTATAAAGGAAGAGATAACCTTTTTTCCCCCCTTCCTTTTTTTTAGGGGAGGGGGGGCAGAGACATGAGCAATTGAAGCAGAAAAATTAATCTCACCCTATTAGCCAGTTGAAAACAAAACAATGCTTTTAAAAATTATTTTGAACTTCCAAAATTATGTCCCTCAAGGTGCAACATGTCTGGCCTGGGCTGTCTAGGAAAAAGAACTTGGCCTCAGCTCTCTATGCAGTCTGTCCCCCACTCAGGCCTTCTGGTCTCCCAAACAAAGAGAATGGAAGCCAGAAACAAATGCTATTCAGAATTCACTCAAAGGAAAATGTGTTATAGATATATCAAGTGTTAATTTTGGGTGGAATTATAAAAAAAGACACATTTTTTCATAAATTCTGTAGCTCTTTGTAATACAAGCTTATTTTTGCCATGCTCCCTGTTCAGGCCTTGGGAGCGGAGTCATCTGCATATTAGTCTCTGGCTTACATAGAACCTGCTCTCTTCCATTTCTTTAGGAGACAAACATTAAGTTCTTTCTCTGTGCCTTGTGTTTGCTGAAGGGGACAAAAGCCTGCATTAAACATAGGCTCTGCCCTCAAGAAACTTCAAGTCTAATGGGAGAGATGCATACTATTTATACTCATGGAATACTTAAAAGAAGAAGGGTGGTGAAGAAGAAGATAAGGAAAAGTGTCATGTGAAAGGACTATTTGAATCATTTGGGATCTCTTGGGAGAGGAGCTTGACCTAAGACTGTTTCTTCTTCGCATTGAATACAGAATGAGATGTATTTGTCTGGAGGCTATTTTACTGTGATAAAGTTTAATCTCACCTGGATTTTAGGGAGCAGAGGCATTTCCCTTGCTGCTGCTTCATCTTTTCTCTCTCATTAGGGCACTGGCTTCTGCGAATTAAAGCAACCCCTCACCCACCCTTTGGTAACAATCCTAAGCCTGGCTTGCCAGCCTGATTATTAGCAAATTGCTCTTGCAAGATCAATGGGCATGCTTTCAAGTGTACTAAGAATGAAAAAAAAATGTTCAAAAGCTGAGATATTTTTAGTCCTACAGAGAGATTGATTTTCTATGAGGTTCTGAATTACTTTTAAAAAAACTGTTTTTAAATCTGCTAACATTTCAGGTTTGAGGCTCACAATGATGAAGGCATGTTTTCCTGGATGTCCTTTCTTCTTAAGTTAATATCTCATCATTTCTTTGGGCTGGGAACTCATTCATGCTTTCTCAGTAAATGTTAACATCTTGATGGTATGAGCTCTTGCTATAGTAAAAGTGCAACTCAGATGCCTACAACAATAAGTATTTATAATTGAACATGATTCAGTAGGATTTTCTGGGCTGTGCTAGATCGACTAAGATGAGGATGGCCTTACATTATTGGGAACTTGGCTGGGGAAGCTGTGAGGGCTGGGATCTCTCAATGGGGCTATATTCTTGGAAGCCAAAAGACTTTCCGATTAGATCATTAGGGCAGAGACAACATCTCTGCCCACTGGGCAGCAGTAACTCCAATGGTTTTACCAAAGACTTGAAGGAAGTCTCCAGTTCTATAGTGCTTCCTACATGTTGCTGTCTATAAAACTGAACCATTATAATATCCTATTTATGAGTCATTTTCAGGAAAAAAAAATGTGGGAGCATCAAAGGAGAGAAAAAGGATTTTATTTTCTTCCCTGTCCCAACTATCAAATTAAATCTCAATTTCATCATTTCTGAAACATGCAGATGCCATATTTACATTTACTGTTCACTGTCCATTCTTTTCACCACTCACAGGAACTAGAAAACAGTTAATCTCATAAATACGCTCCGAAACCTTCATGGCATGAAACAGAGTTTCTTAGAGGGTGGGGGACATTTCTATCTGAGTTTCTGGTGAAGTGGCTAATCATTTTTTAGGGATGATTTTAAGAATTGCCCTTCTAGTAACATTAGAGTTAGATGGAATATCAACTTCTACTAGAAGAAAATAGTAATCTTGGGACATATTCTTGAGAAAATTAAAAATCTCTTCAGTTCAAGCAAGTTCACAAAACTGGTATTCTCCCACCAATAAACATGCAACTATCAGAATATTTGTAATAGAACTTCTGTCCAAGCTTATCAAGGGTCTACCTCTACATACTGCCAGGTATGCAGAGCTGCCTCAGGCACCTTGGATTGAGTACCTTCTCCCTTTTTTCCTTCTCACCCCAACAGTTAAGATGCTACTGTTAGAGTTCCAGATAGGTTTATCTTATTCAACACAGAGGCTACAGTAACAAAGTTGTGATTATAAATACTCCAGGGGGGAAAAATGACCTACACTTACCTTTGGACCTTCTGGAGCTAAAATTCTGTATCTTGCAAGTTGCTGGATCCTCTCTAACAGGCTTTTATGAGAGTTCATTGAGCAGAGGGAAATGAGGCAGGTACTGCTAAGTCATTATTTCTGCAAAATGTCTGTTCATGGTCAGGTTGCCATCTCTCAGCTCCTATGTTAGGTGGGGCTGTAGGACATCAGTTAACTCTCAGGAGACTTGCTTCATACCTGATTACTTCAGAATAGTGAGTTATAGGAAGTTGTTGCTATGTCTGATATGAATTAATTCCCATTTGGGGGGTGTGTGGAAGTACGGAAAATGTATGGAATTGTTTTCTAGGAAATCTCAAATAGACAGCTGTGTGACTTGAGCAGCATGTATTATTTTTATTAAGTTAAGAGAACCTCCTCAAATCCCCAACTAAATTGTTGATTGGATAACAGCAAGGAAAAAGATTTTCACTGGAGAACCAAATATTTAACCTGCCAACTCGTATGTTTTAGATTAGCTGCTAACACTGATTTCCTTTATACACACTCCTTCTGGGCAAAGGAAATGACAGTAAAATTGATGGGCTCAAAATTGTAATCAAGTCAGTGAACTGCCTGATTTACTAACACTATGTGTCAAACAGTCTCTCTAAGGCAAAGGGGCTGGAGGTAGGAAACTTGTATTTTTACAAACTAAAAATGTTAGTTGCCTTTACAAAGATATGACCAGCATAGTCTGATTTGTATTGCCCTGTATTGCATATAGTTTCATATACAGGGTAGGTCAAAAATAGATGTACAGTTGCGAGTTCACAAAACACAGTTTATTCTTATATTATTATATATTAATTATTGTCTAATTTTTCATATGAGCAACCTAAACATACTTTTACCCCACTGTGTATGTGTCTTCTGCATTAATAGATAAATATATTTAACTATATGCAAATAAGGAAGCCTCTCTTCTATAGGAGGAATTAGAGAGAAAAATCTAAAGAATGAGATGTAACCAGGTATCTGATCAAAAGCAAAAGCAAGTTCAAAAAAGAGAAAAGGTTCAGTTATGTTTTCCAAGAATTACAAGAGAATCCATTTCTGCAGCAGTGGCTGAAATTGTACCTGGCACCTCTTTGTTGTGATCCAGGCAATAAGAAATATAGAAATGAAGAGGGACAGGGCTTAGATCCAACTGCTGTCTTTCTCCCACACATGCATATCCTCACCAAAATGCAACTACAGTGCTTGGCATGAACAACATATCCCCTATCTAAACTAATTTTAACAAGAGAAAGGATATTATCTTGTGAGAGCAATATTGTAAGATAGGCTATATGCCTGGATTTCACGTGGATGAGATAATATGACTAAAATATCAAAGAAGGACTTGTGCTATGTAAAGCATTCTTTGGGGGTTGAGGACTTTCAATTCCCTTTGATTACTTCAAGGACTTTGTATACAACTCCCTTTGGATAGCCTTGTGTCTCCCTACCAGGAGGCTTATCCATACTATCATCCACCTGACAAATTTCCTCCAATTCTTAAAAAGAAGGGGCCTGTCTTCTTATTCAGCTCACTTCCTTATCTGTTTTCTTAAATCAATTTCCTGCCTCATTTGTATAGAATGGTTCCATTTACTAACATTTCTCTCTCCTATAACATCCATTCATCTTTTATACTGACTCATCCCCTCCCTTTTGAAGAAACTCAAGTGTCTCCCATTTTCAAACTACTCTTCTTTGATATCATCTAATTGCCAATTCCAGTGAACATTTCCCTATTTGTAGCTTACAGCTTCTCTTATGCTTGCTCGCTTATGCTATGTGCTTGGTGTTGGTAACACCATCTTTTTTTCAGCTTCCCTCCTCTGTCTGTGCCCATTTATGCTCCTCCTCATTCCTTAAGTGTTGGTGAACCCCAGGCTTCTGACTTTTGCCCAAAGTTCTTCTTGTTGACATGTTATGTTTCAGTACTACCTTCTAGCCCTTTCTTCGATGACTCCCAATGCATATCTTTAGTCTACATTTTTCTTCAAGTTTCTTTAGGTGAGCTTGCTGGACATTTGGGGCATTTAAATGTCTCAAACATCCTCTCAAACTCAATGTCGCAAATTACTTATCAGTTTCTACCACTGGAATTTAGATTCATCTACCATTTTGTTTGTATTTTGGAAATACAAAAGAAAAAAAGAACCAAAATTTATAAAAATAATTTAGCAATTGCTATATATCTGAGTGGCAGAAAGATACTGTTTAGGTCCTGATTCAGGGACAAGACAGGGTTATCCTTGTTCACAGCTTAATATATGAAGAACATATCTGGTTCTCTACCTTACCCAGAAAGGCCCTATGACCCCTGACCCTGGCTAGACATTACAACCCCAGTTTTTAATTAAGGAATGTTTTATCCAGTTCCTTCTGTGTCCTAATCTTTTCCTATCTCCTCCCTCAAACCTCCTCCTACCAAAACTTTGTGAACAACACTCTAGCTCCTGAGTCTTTTAAAAATTAAAATGTAATCACCCAGAATTCCTATTTAAGTGTATGTGTGTGAAGAACTGCTGGAGAGTGGAGAGAGAGAGGTATTCTTGTATCTGCTTTGTCTGCAATTGCCAGTTAACCTGGGAAATATCAGTAGGTACCAGCGAACCACTGAGTTCCACACAAACTTTTTTCTGCCCCTATTATGTAGTAGTCATCTTACATTCTTATGCTAATCAGCTAATTTTCATTTAGCAGTCAGAGTAGTAATGGCATGAGTGGTCTATAGGCATGAAAAACCAAAAATGAGTAGCAGTAGCCATAACTTTGAAATATTGATTAATCCATTGATTTTGCTATTAAAACCAGCTTTACTAAAGAACAGTTTATACTCAACAAAATGAATCCATTTCAAGTATCGACTTCAATGAATTTTTAATTCATTTGGCTCACATACTAATCAAAATAAGAAATATTTTATCACACCCCAAATTTCCCTCATGCTCCATATCTTTTGCTAGAATATCACAACAAAGCACTACAAAGTGGATGACTTAAACAACAGCAATGTATTGTCTCAGTTCTGGAGGCTAGAAGTCTGGGATAAGACATTGGAAGGTTGATTTCTTCTAAAGGTTGTGAGAAAGAATCAGTTCCACGTCTTTCCTAGTTTCAATGGGCTTGCTGAAAATCTTTGTTGTTCCTTGGTATGTAGATGCATTACATGATCTCTGCCTTCATTTTCCATATGGCATTCTCTCTGTGTGCCTGTCTGTCTGTGTCCTATTTCCCTGTTTTATAAAGACACGGATTACAACCTGCCCCATTGGTCTCAACTTGAATGCATTTGCAAAGTTAGATTAAGAGGCACTGAGGATTAAGAATGTGAAAGAAAAGAGCCACAAGCTAACCTGACAAGCTCAGGGAAGGCCTGCATGGCAGTCTTGCAAACTCAGAGACCTAAAGTAACCACAAGGGATGGTTTGAAAATTAAATATCTTACTACAAACAGGTTATAGTGGGCAGTCATTTTCTAGGCCCATATTTTCCCAGACAAATATCAGCTTTGATCTTTACTGAGCCCATTTGCCCTTTTACCTCTAAGATAACATATCTATGAGATGTCTGGGTAACTTGTAACTTCCCTTTTTCTGGAGCCCCTGGGGCACAACCAATTGTGGTGGGTGCCAGGACAGATGTCTCAAATTCCTTCATTATCATATCAATTGTTCCTGCACTCACTTAAGTACCAGTCCATCATTTTACTTTTTATCCAATCCCAGGGGTTTCCCACCAGCTTGCTTTCTCCCACCTCCTTACTCCATCACCAATGAATTTCATGTAACCCACCTATGTCCTTCCTTTGATTGCAATGTATAAATATAGAAACGTAAGTAATCGGCCATTCTCCAGAGCATTATCTCAATCCATTGAGGTCCTGCTCCCTGGCATATGTGGACAGTTTGGCTCAAATAAACTCACAAAAATTCTTTACAGGTCTCAATGGGTTTTGTTTTTTTTTTCGTTAACAATAACTAAAATATTTTCCACTACCACTCTCCTTTTCCTGAGCTCATTCCCCAAAATACCACATGAAAAGAATCCTTGTTCAGTCTCTTTTCCTAGCAACTTATCTATTGGATATCATGGCCCAACAAATTCAGTGGTGCTAGAATTGATATTAGGGGATAGGGATGCTGTGCAAAATCCCTGGAATGGCCCCATAGGAGAGTCACAGTGCAGACTTCTAAGATTCTGAGAAAAGTAATGTGTTCTGGAAACTGTTTGAAAAGCACCTCCTGGTGTGCCTTGGTAGAAATGGAAGGACTTTATGTGACTATGCCACCATGGGTGTCTGTCATGTTCAGGGTGGTAACGGATCTCTGTGGTCACAATGTCAGGCAGGTGCGGCAGGAATTCATTCATGATAGAAATGTTTGAGCAGATTCAGAAGGCACAAATAAGTGTTTCAAATTCCCATGTCACCTATCTCAAAAAACATTTATAATTTCTGTATGGTTTTCTTCAACAACCAACAGATCTCTCAGTATGTCACTACTCAGCAAGAGTGAATAATCCCTGCATGAGAGCCTTCCCAGGGGTGGTCATGAAGAACGGTTATGAAGAGAAATCTTCCCAGCGGTCAGGGCTGTAAGCCATACACTTGCATATTCAGGCTGTATGAATAAAAATGGAACTAAAGTGTGGATATACATGGATTTATAAGCCATAATTAATAGTTTGGTTATTCAGGGATGTCAAAAGAGCAAGATTAGATTAGCAGAAACAAAGACATTTGAGGAAGAAACACGTGGATAGACTTATGGGAATGGGCAGAAAGACTGAGCATCTTTATGTCTATGTCTCACCAGCATCCACCTGAGAGGAATCACTCAGTATCAGCTGGTAGAGACTCATCTTGGGCTTCTTAGCTAGTCTTTCTCCTTGGTCTCGTAACAGTTACACAATGGGCCTGTGAATGGAATAGTGATCATGGCAGGTGTAGAGGCTGCTTCTCTTGATTTGATATCACCCTTTAGAGAGAGATCAGGAAGCCTCTTAAGGGCAGGTTGATTATAGCAGAATCATTCAACCCTGAAATTGTCAAACCATATCCCACATTTACTCTCTTTATCTGAGGTACCTCTGCCAACACTATCCTTTGAGGTCTTTGAATGTCCAGTTTATAAACATGAAATCTACATGTCATTGCCTCAGACCACAGGACCATTTTTCTTTTGTGAAATATGTTTTATTGATTTTCCACAGAGAGGAAGGGAGAGGGATAGAGAGCAAGAAACGTTGATGAGGGAGAAATATCGACCAGCTGCCTCCTGCACACCCACCACTGGTGATGTGCCCACAACCAATGTACATGCCCTTGACCGGAATCAAACCTGGGACCTTTCAGTCCACAGACTGACACTCTATCCACTGAGCCAAACCAGTTTTGGCAGGACCATTTTTCTTATAAAGAAGGTATGACTATGGGTGCATGACCACCCATGTGGATTCACTGTTACTGACTTATCCACATGATGTGGAAAATCCTTGTCTAATAGGATAATAGAGCAGCTTATTAAAAGCTTGAGTATTATACTCCACAGGGTACAGAATCTGTTCTCAAAGATGCAGCTTATACTTTGAATGGGTGACCAATATTGTGTGCTCTGTATTCAATAATAAACTATATGGATTTGAGAACTAAGTGTGGAAGTAGGATCGGCTCTCTCACTATTTTTCCAGGAACCCATGTACGGAATTTGTGTTTCTCATCTATGCAGTCTTAGTGTCTGCTCAATTAAAACTACGCATTATCATTGTTGGTGAAATAATGCTTGGAGCAGATGATATAGCAACAAATCCACTGGTCCTGAAACTATGACATTTTGAGCTCCTCATGCTATTGAACCAGAAAGAAAAAAAAAAAAAAGAATTACTGTACTGGTGGGAGATGTTAATTTCAATGAGCTTTATCATCGTTTCTCAGTAAGGATCCTGGGTTATTGCTACACAAGTGAAGATAGAAAAAAAAATGTCTAAAATCACTTGAAACTCACTTTGTGAAACCTTTAAACTCAGTGACAATCATACATTAAAAAATTGAAGCAACAATAAGAGTAAAGCAGTGGAAGAGTCTTATCCTCAGGATTGAAGGTCTATTAGACCAATGTAGGTGCTAATTAAAACAATCTAGAATGCATAGTAAAAAAAATTAAATAAAATAATTATGCATATGCTTTTTATGTTCTGATTTTGGGGTGAGGATAGAATAATATTCTTTAAAATTTATAAAATCTAGAGAGGGTTAGGCTAATGCAGTGGTCGGCAAACTCATTAGTCAACAGAGCCAAATATCAGCAGTAAAACGATGGACATTTTTTTGAGAGCCAAATTTTTTAAACTTCTTCTAATGCCCCTTCTTCAAAACAGATGCCCAGACCATGGTATTTTGTGGAAGAGCCACATTCAAGGGGCCAAAGAGCAGCATGTGGCTCACAAGCCATAGTTTGCTGACCACTGGGCTAATGGAATCCACTTTTTCTTCATTCTTATCCATTTTTACCCTCCATCATTCTTGTGTTGTTTCTTTTGGTGAATTGTAGATTCTATGCAATTGTGCATCCATTGCCAGCTTTTGTCATGTTATTTAGAAAGCACTCCGAATCTTTATAAATGTTTAATGTGTGAAGTATATAAATCATATGGAAATTATAGATAATAATATTGAAAACATATACCATAAAGCTATTGTACTATTTCCTTTTTGTCTTCTTCAATATATATTTAATATATTAAGTGTATAATATCTGTGTTAAAACAGGCTTTTGGAAGTCTAACAAAGTCCTTATAAACACAACTACTTCAAAAATTTAGATCCATGTCAATTTTTGAAGTGTTTACTTTTCCTCCCTAGCTTAGAGCCAATAGCATTCTCTATATTGGCTTTCCAGCAGTCTTCAGGGAAGTATTTGTTTTGGAGGCCTTGGAGCAAGTGGTAGCCGGTAATCTGTTACTTCTCTAGTTTATAGCCCATTGCTCTTCTAGTAGCAATGGCCAAGCATTATTAAATACACTTAGTTCTATCAATCACATAATGGTGAATAATATAGCCAGGAGGAATTTGGATATAAATAAAAGTATTATAAAAGCAACTAATAAAGTTTTATGGAGCTCTATTTGCTTATTGCATTTTACTACTATTGCATAAATGACGATGAGAAAAACATTCTTTGAGTGAATTGGACTCTGGGTGTTGGAACATTGTTAATACAAAGGCTGTATTTACTTTGTACTTTGGGTGCATAGGGATCAGATATCCCAAACTTTTTTAGTTAATAGATCTCCAGATTAAGAGTAGCTACATCCAAATACCCGCATTTGGACTTGATGTAAATAAAGAGATATTTTCCATATTGGCTTTCACTTAGTAAGATGAAATGTAAGCTTCTCCCATGTCTTTTCAAGGCCAGATAGCTCATTTCTTTTTAGTGCTAAACAATATCCCTGAATAAAACATAGGTGTTTTTTTTATTTTTTGTAATACCTCCACCTGCTGAAGGACATTTTGGTTGTTTCCAAGTTTTGGAAATTATGAATAATGCTGCTATAAATATCTGTGTTTATATCAGGTGTTTGTGTAGACACATTTTCATTCCTTTGGAAATACCAAAGAATGCAATTGCTGAATCTTAAAGTAAAAGTGTGTTTAGTTTTGTTAGAACCTGCCAAACTGTCTTTCAAATGCTGTACCATTTTGCATTCCCAATAGGGATGAATGAGAGTTCTATTGCTGCACTTCTCACCAGCATTGTTGTCAGTGTTTTGGGTTTTGGCTATTCTAATAGTGGGATCTCCTTGTTGTTATAATTTGAAATTCCCTGATGATACATGGTGTGGAGCATCTTTTTATATGCTTATTTACCATCTTTATCTCTTTTCCAACTATATTTTTATTTTGAAAGGAATTCTCATATTTAAAAATGACTGACTGAGGCAATACTACTAAGATATTAGAGTTAGATAGTACTCATGTTTCAGTTACTTAATTCATGAGTCAGAAAGGTCCTAGTGTTAGAGGAATAAGATCAACAATGTGTGTGTGTGTGGGGCGGGGGGGGGGGGGTTACCATGTATCTGGGACAATTTATCATGTACCTGGGACGTGCCAAGTACTTTCATACAACAATGGCAGAATGCAGGCTACTGTTCCCTCATCTCTCCTGGGAGAGGTCTATTGGTCATATGGAGGAAAAGGATGCCATAGTGTATATGACTAGGATAATAATATATGGGCATTCTGAGGATAATCTCTATTAACATGACTAACGCTTGTTTTCTGCCATAGCAAATTTCACTGTGCACTTGCTTAAGACTCCATCAGTGATGTCTAAGATCTAAAGGGCCTGCACTGCCCCTCAGAATTGAATCTCAAACCCTAGCAGTGATGCTAGAGGGAGAAAGACTAGGAAGAAGTGGAGATTCATAAACTCCCAGCTGAGATTGAATTTAATGACTAGAAAGTTATTTGACTGGGAAAGTAAAGAAATTATTACACCAACCTCTGAATTTTTAAATTTTATCATCATCTACTAGCATTGGGATAGAGTAATGTTTTTGAAATGTTAACTTATCTTCCTCCTCCCTTTCACACAAATAAGAGTTTATACACGTTGGCACAGGGAAGAAAGGTAGAACAGAAAGCTCACTGATTTTTTTTTTGATTTTTTAAAATATATTTTATTGATATTTTACAGAGAGGAAGGGAGAGAGATAGAAAGCTAGAAATGTCGATGAGAGAGAAACACCGACCAGCTGCCTCTTGCACACCCCACACCGGGGATGTGCCCGCAACCAATGTACATGCCCTTGACCGGAATCGAACCCAGGACCTTTCAGTCCGCAGACCGACGCTCTACCACTGAGCCAAACCGGTTTCGGCGAAAGCTCACTGATTTTAATTCTTTTTCTGGATTATATGTTCATAAAGTCTTTGGCTCTAAGGTAACATGGACATAAATATTCTCAATGAGTATTATGCACTAGAGAGCCAAAAGTTGAAAGAATATGGAGATTTAAAAATAATTTCCCGGTTAAAAGGAAGAAGGATACAGAGAAGATATTATATCTTGGGTCACAAAGATGTGTGTTGGTAGTTATTAGTACCGTTCATCTAACATATCTGGTTAAACCCCACCCCCACCGCTACCATAACAAACAGTAGAATTGTTTCTCAGTTTCCTTCAGATTGGATGTGGCCACATGACTTACACTGACTAATGTAAGAGCCATGTTGTGGCTCACTCTCTTCCCTTCCCACTGGAGTGGTTTTGGTAGAAGCACCTGTTGAGGTGAAACCTCCATCAGCCTGGGTCCCTGAGTGAGTACAAGGAGCAGAGTTTCTCTAGTAACGTGCATTGAACACATCATGATTAAAAAGCTGACTTCCATGGTGTGTGTGTGTGTGTGTGTGTGTGTGTGTGTGTGTGTGTGTGTAGACTCTGTGTGAGTGTGTGTTGTGTGTTTAGTCTCAGAAGGCCTTAAAGATAGAACCTTGCTGTCAAAAGTCTAGCTCAGATTCTGAGGTCAGATTTCCTGGTTTGCAATCCTGACTCTGCCACTGACTAGCTAGGTTGTTTTGGGCAAGTTATTTGCCTTTCTGTAACTCAGTTTCCTCATATGTGAAATGGAAATAGTAATACTTGGCACAGTGTTGCTGGGGATTAAAGTTAATCTTTTTAAAGGGAAAGAACAGTTTGGGGCACATATAAGTGTTAGTTTTTTTTTTCCTCTCCTTTAACTCACTCCCTCTCATTGAAGCCTTTCCTAAGAGATAACCCAGGACAAAGAAATGAGCCAAAATATTACCTTCAAAGGGTTTAATAATAGCGTAATTCACTTGAAGTTTTAAAAATGTATCAAATAAGATTCTTTTTAAAATATATATTTTTATTGATTTTTTTACAGAGAGGAAGAGAGAGGGATAGAGAGTTAGAAACATCGATGAGAAAGAAACACATCAATCAGCTGCCTCTTGTACAACTCCTACTGGGGATGTACCTGCAACCAGGGTACATGCCCTTGACCGGAATCAAACCTGGGACCTTTCAGTCCGCAGGCCGATGCTCTATCCAGTGAGCCAAGCCATTTTCGGCTCAAATAAGATACTTAATGAGAGTCATAGAATGTTTCCTTTCATCATAACTGCTTACCTGCATTTGTTGGAGTTATGTCTGTGCTCCTGTGAGATAACTAGGCATTTAATGTTACCAAATAACTAGTTTTATATGAGCATCTTCCTCTCCTCCTCACCCCCATCATGCTTTTCCCTTCCCCGTCCTTCCCGGGGAAGGGGGCCACCAAGCATCCAGGAAGAGAGCTAACTAATTAACTTTTAAACTCGGTTTCATCTTCTTATCCCCAGCGAATCTAGAAACCTCCCTAAGCTATCTGGGTAAGTGCTGCAGGTTTGAAAGCAATCTTTTAATATATTCACTTGATTTTAAAGACAAAAACCTCCCTGGAACATTTAGCCTCAGGCACCACATTTGCTCTTCTGCATAGCTGCTCCCTGGACTTCTCTGAAGCTGCTGTTAGCCGTGGTTGAAATATTTTTCCAAAGATTCAAGTTCTCTACTGGACCATTAAGCCTTTGAGGTCCAAGAAAAACCACAGAGGATTGCTGGTGTCAGGACTGAGGGGGAAACAAGCCTTGAAATATAGGAGAGGATAAAAGCAAAGCCTCTGCAGGTATGTCACTCCCAATCAGATAAAAATACAAACTGAGTGAGTGGACCATAAAGGCGGGCTTTGCAAAGCTGCTTCCATGGGGTGAAAAAGTTGGGGAGGGCCAGGTCAGAGAAAGGGGATGAAAAACCCCTCCTGGCACATTTTAACCTGCTGTTTAATGATAGTATTACCACCCAAATTCTTTCACGCCCGTGGAGATGACCAAAAAGGAACAGAGTAAAAGAGCACACGGGCAGGCATTTTGTGGGATCCTGGACGCCAGAGCCATTTCCGGTTTAGAAGTTTCACATCACAGGCTTCATCTGCATGGCTCCCCAGAAGATCACAGCTTCCGGTTTTCCTTCAGGATGCTGATGAGAACATTCAAGCCGAAATAAGGTCACTGTGAAGTGATTCAGGGTTTATTGGACTCCTAAGGTTGTTTTCCAAGGGATATTTATAAGAGAAATGTAATTTTGGAAGGAAAATGTGGTGGCAATTCTTTCTGGCCCCAGATCTTTATTAAGGCAAAAGCACTGCAGCTCCACAGAAGAATCTACATCTCAGCTTTAACTTTTCTTCACATAAAAAAAAAATGTACCAACCCGAGAATTCTGTAGGAGGACCTGGATTTTTTTTAATGCCTTTAGTTTTGTGGTTCCTGATTTACATGGGGACATAGTGCAATAAATATGCAGCACCTACTTCCTTAATGAAAATATGCTTTCTTATTTTATGAGCTTGCAGACATTGCACAGAAATTCTCTAGAAGGGACCAAATTTATGTTGAAAGCTGATCCAAGGAAAATGGACTTGAAAGGATTTCTCCAAAGAGTAGCAGAAGTGCCTGCTTTAATTGTAGTTCCTGGTAGCTGAGCTGAGTAGATATTAATACAACAATTATTAATGATAATACTATGAACATTTTAATAAAAATCAATTGATTTAGGAAATTATAGGTGACAGAGACCACTATCAATTTAGCATGACTTTTTTGTATAGAATTTTCTCTTTACCTCCACTCAAGAGATTTGTCATGACGTGCAATGCCCTCAAAATCATACTTTAGGAGAGGCTACCTACACATTTTATAGTCTCAGCTTGTTTTCTAAGTGTGGATATATTAAACACAGAGCTTTTTTTAATGGAGTCTGGTTGAGGCCATATAGGATTCCATTTTGCTCTAATGCATGGTTCATCTCAGCTCTTCTTATAATTCTTTGTTTAAGATATGGTTTAAGCCCTTGCTAAAAGTTTCAATCACACTTCTTTTCCCTTTTATCCTGCTTCCTTCTTTCCTTGCCCCTTTCCTGCTCCCTTTTCTCATCCACGTCCTTCCCCTTTAATGCTCATATCGAATAGCTTATAACAATAAGATTTGAGGCTTCTATCATTCCAAGTCTCACGCAGACTTGTGATAGAGCAGCAGTGATGTGGAGACTATTAGAATAGATTTATTCATCTAACAAGAGCTATAGTAAGTGTCTGAGGTCAGTAGCACAGGGAAACATAAAGCACACCATCTGCATCCAAAGGATTTACAGACCAGTGGCTTGTTAGGACAGGAAAGAGAGTGGGAGAGTAGGGTAAATTGTTGAAAATCCTTTATGACTTTCTCCCTTATAGTTTCTTTGCTCCACCCACACTCACAAGTGAGGAGAGAATAATGGTCTCAATTTCTTTTTTTTTTCTTTTCCATTTGAAATGTCTTTGTTTCTAGAAGAAATTATATTTCAGCAAGTGGGAATTTATATAAAAATCATTCTATTCATAATGCATTAGAGATATAAAATATAATTTCCCTAAACCACTTAGGGAGAAATGTGGAAATTAGATATGTGGAATTACGCAAATAGAATTTGAGTGAAAGCATCACTGGGAAGGACTAGTGGGTATAAATGTGACATTTCTCTCTCTTTTTTAAAAAAAATATATTTTATTGATATTTTACAGAGAGGAAGGGAGAGAGACAGAGAGCCAGAAACGTCGATGAGAGAGAAACATTGACCAGCTGCCTCCTGCACACCCCCCACCGGGGATGTGCCCGCAACCAATGTACATGCCCTTGACCGGAATCGAACCCGGACCCCTCAGTCCACAGACCGACGCTCTACCACTGAGCCAAACCGACCTCGGCTAAATGTGACATTTCTCATTTGACCAGACTTGACCATAGAAGCTGTAAATTGAGTCTATGTGGTATACCCAGAATAATAGTTTAAAAACCAGTTTGATTTCATGTTACTTTTATTGAACTGATTGTTTGAGCATATTGACTTATTAGAAGGATGAAGGTGGCTATGTGCTTCATAGCAGCTCCAGACCCTTAGTGAGATGTGGGCATAAGGACCTTAACTCTGATCCCAACCAATTTTGACTCCACTTCTGATTTCCCTTCGGTTCATGGAGGTTGCTGGTGTTTTTCATGGTATTGTACTCTGTTCCGGTGAAGCAGCTCAGAGTACACTGACCACAGTAATACAAGTTTTCTTAACTAACTCACTGAAGTATTTTTTTCATCTGCTTAAGGAACCCTCTTCTGTTTTTAAGGCTAATCTGTGCGCCCTGGCTTTTGAAGCTTTATTTTCATTGTGGCAAATATCTGGGGAGGGAGGGAGGTACCCAGCATGCATTTTCTGCTCCTCTCTGCTTTATCCTACATGGAGGAGGCTCCGCGCCTGGACAACATTGTCTCTAATGTTTCAGAGATCTTGGCCTTGAGACTAGTAGATGTGTAAGGTTTGGAAAGAAGAAAAGAGGCAAAGGCTATTGCATTCTTTTTCTGACAGTAGATTATAGGTTTCACAGAGTTGAGTTTGGTAATGACCTCTGTTTTCATTCGCTATTCACCTGCCACAGATGTGGAGGAACTATCAAGTGTTACTGGTTTTCTGTAGGTACTTAACCTCTGGACAGATGTTTCTGATTCTGTCCACACCTTTTCTGTATGTGCTCCTAATTTTCTATATTATACCCTTTCCTGTTTAAATAAATAGAACGGTATTTGTTTTTTTAACTGGACACTGACTATATAATATAAACCCTCCTCTATCCTAAAACAAATAGCAAAATACAAACTGTCTCCATGTGCTTGTGGGTTCCTTTGTCTCTCCCTTTGTCACACCTATTAAAATCCATCTATGTCTGCCTCCATGTATTATTTCTAGCCCCTGAGTCCTCACGAAATTTGCATTTCTTAACTGTTTCAATGGTAGTAGCCTATAGTGAACAAATTATCAGTTTCAATTTTCATTCTCTTTTGTATTGCTATTTTTTATCTTATTTATTTCTTTAGTGTCTGCTATATTATTGTGAGCTCTCTGAGAGCCAGTCTATTATTTTAATACTCTTCTGATTCTTTTATAGTGCAATACTGTATGACAAACTTAATGGGCTTACTAAAAAAAAAAAGAAGAAAAAGAAAAGAAACATCCCAAATACCTCTGTGGTTTTTGTTTTATGATTATAAAAGTTATGTATGTTTACTATACAGACATAAAAAGAAGTTAACAAAAATATTCTTCATTTTCTAATTCAGAAATGATCACTATCAGCACATCAATTCAGTTTAATCATGAATATTTAAATATAACATAAATTTTATTAGAAATAATCATACAGTTTTTTATATAATTTTTCTTCTACCAATATAAAACAAATATTTTGCCATCCTTAAAATTCCCCAGGAGCACTGATTCCCTATGAGCAATGAGATGGCTTTATAGTATCTGATTGTACACAAGTGCCATCATTTACTTGACTATTTTGCTGAATAATTAAATTGTTTTGCATGTTTTACTATAAATAATGTGGCAGTAAAAATAATTGCACATAAATTTTATCACCATAAAACAGTAGTGAACATACTATTTTCTTAAGATTAGAGATATTTCAGGTTTACCTATTCAAAATAAATAGTATTATAAGTAACTTGCAAAGAGCTATGAAAATACAGAGAAGAAAGCAAAGAAGTCATTGATGGAATGGCTCTCCTCAGATATTGATTTAGCAAATAAGTAAATGAGAAAATCATTAAGTGAATGAGCAAAATGGTGCTGTTGCAAATCCATCTCACCTCTGTCAGATAAGTAAAATAATTGGACTCTATTTAGAAATATACTTTATATCAACATGGGTCATTTATACATGCACAACTAGATTTATTGGTTGCATTTCTTGGAATATGCACTTTTTAAAATAATTCATCCTGCATTTATGGATCTTGATGTATTTTTGCATAAAAAGTTGACCAAAGCCTAGTCCATATTAACACTATCAAGTAAAGAATCCAGTCAAGGAAATTATTTTACTTCTCATTTTAAATTAAGAACAAATTACTTCAGTGAAATCCAGATGAGTGGGCAGACTGAGGGTCCTCATAAAATAAGCACATGACACTTGGGAGTTGCAGTCTGCCTGAGAAGAGCAGATTGTGCAGAGGAAGAGCAGAAAAGGGAGTGTCATAGAGCGCTTACCTAGGCCAATGTAAATGTTCTGGGCCAAAGAAGAATTAATTTGAGTTTTAATCATTTTTAAGAAACTGCTCTCCGGACTATGACCTAGATGAGCAATAGGATGAGATCACTTCTTAGTTGTAGGAATTGCTATGGGTAAACAAAGAGCTATTTTCAAGTTAGCCTCCAGGCAGTCAATTCCCAGAATTAGCATTTAGCATTTCAGACACTGATAGTTTCTTTGTATGTGTTGGTGTTTTGAAAATGGAAAACCACATCAAATACCAATATAATTTAGGAAAATAAAGGTCAAGTTTCATATAATAAAGGAAATCAATATGCTCTGCTGACAACCCCTAGAACTTCAGCGTCTGGGGATGTTCAGAGATAGTTGCATACAAAGAACATCAGAGAAGAAAGCTTTCTGAAAGCTATAACAAATCTGATGAGTAATATTTCTTTCAAAAAAGTGTCCCAAAAGGAAATTCTGAGGGAATCAAAACACAGTATAAAATAATATTGATTTAGGACAGCGATTTTCAACAGGTGAGCCATGGCAGGCACACTGGTGTGCCACAAGATTTTAAAAACAGGTAATACCTGACTATAGTCAGGGGCCCCATCTCTCCTTGCTTAGGTTGTGAAATTAAAAGAAAAGAAAAGAAAAGAAAAGAAAAGAAAAAAGAAAAGAAAAGAAAAGAAATGACCACAGCCAACGCAATAGCCATCCAGTGTGAATGAATCAAGATTATACCTATTTTTTTGTCAGATTGACCAAAAAATATGTTTTTGGCCTACAACAGAATTTTAGTGATTAGTTTATGTGCACCATGAAATGGAAATGGTTGAGAATTGCTGGTTTCGATAATGGAGTAAGAGTTCACCTTGCAGAAACTTGTAGACAGCCTTCTCTTTTGTTTGGCACGGGTGATTAATAGCTGGTTCTGCCCATAATTTGTCATCACACACACTGGGCTCTCAGCACCCTGTTGTATGTGCAGCCAACACAGCTCTTACTTGGCACTGGATACGGACTGGAACAGTACTTGAGACAGATCACAGATGCTGTTGTGCACTGTGCTGGGTGACTCGGGAGTAGGGAAATGGTGGATCTTCCAAATGCATCTTAACAGTGGGTCACAAATATGTTCACTCTTGGAGACAATAAAAGATATATATTTTTTAAAACTACCTATTCTGAGAATGGCACTTTTTAAGTACTTTGCATATATTAACTTACTTAGTCCTTACGGCGGCCGCAAGAGAGAGAGGTACTATTAGGATCTTCTATGAATGAGGAAACAAAGAACACTCATAGAAATAGTACTCAACAATATTTCCCAGGTCACAGAGCTGAATTTTCTGGGATTCAGCACTTTTCCTTAAGATCTCTCTGATGACTTTCAATGCACAAGCCAACTAAATGTTTACTATCAGGCCCCAACCATCTTTGTCTTATCTCGTTACTGTGCAAAATGCTCTCTGAATTCTAGGCACCCAGATTATTTGCCATTTCCAAAATGTGCTTTGTATTACCCTCTCCATATCTGTCTGACATGCACTTCACTTCTTGGCAAATTTGATCTTCAAAGTTCAACTGAAATAATCTATTTATAAAATCATCATGCATGTTTCCTTTGCAGGACAATATAATTATCCCCTCCTCTGTTCTCCAATCGCCATTGTTTCTTGCCATGATTAGCACTTACCATGTTGTATTACTTGTCATTCTGACTATTTCTATCTTTCAAATGGCATTCATTTAAAACAGGAACAGGATCAATGCGTTATACATTTCTTTTAAAGTTCCTGCATCTGTAGCAGAATGCATGGCATTATTTATGGACTTGATAGGCTTATGTTGAATTAATGTTTGCAAATAAATGGTTAGCAACATAAATTAGTTACAGGACTCTAACCATTCAGTGCTCTTCCAAATACCAGCAAGGAAAATTTTAAAAATTAATACCATATATAAAAAGCCATTTTCTGTGGAAATTTTGTAGAATTTATTAGTGGAATCCCACATGATCACTCGGGTGGACTGTGGAGACAGAGGGGGAGTTGGTAAAGCTTAAGACTATCCTCACATAGGAAACAGGCACTCAGGTTGGGGCATATGAGTGGTGGTAGAGAGCTGGTTAGAGTTCCAAAGGCTCTATGCATGTGGGGGTTACTATGGAATAAATGTGACTTCCAGAGAAAAATAGGTCTTGATAATGGTTTAGAAAAGGGGTCAACAAACTTTCTCTGTAAAGAACTATATAGTAAATATTTTAGAAATTTCAATTCTCACATGGCACAACTACTCAACTCTGCCAGTGTAGCACACATGCAGTTGAAGAAAATACCTGAATGAATAAGTGTGGCTATATGCCAATAAAACTTTTTTAAAATAGTGAGCCAGATCTGGCCGTGGGGCATAGGTTGTGGAATGCTGGTTTGAACCACAGGTGAACAAAACAGCTGTTACTGGTATAACCTGCCTCTGCACCACTTAACTACACTTCTCTCAAACAATGAAGAATAAAAAGATATTGGTCAGCATTCAAAGAACTTTGGCTGGAAATCCAAGAAGTTCTATTCTGAAGAAAGTGTCAGAATGGATGCTGGAAGTAAATATGTTAGAAATAATGGTCTAAATTCCAAGAGAAGATGTTGGAAGCAGATAAGGCAGCCGCTTTCTCATTGGAGACTCGTGGCCCAGGCCCCTGACCATCAGTTGTAAGAGAGAGAAGATGTATGAGAGTGGCCCCAGAAACAAAGGCCTGAAGACCAGACTCCACAGTGCATGTAAGGAGAAAAGTGGAGGCTGCTGCTGCGGAAACCTTCGGTGCCAGCTGCAGTGCTATTCCATCTGTCCCAGATGCAGAGGGAGATGGGACAAGGCCAGGAAATTCCTAGGGCTTGAGTATCTGATCAAATGTGAGGCTAACATAACTTAATGACCTCACAATACATGTTATGTAGATTCATTGGTATCTTCCTTTTTTTAAAAAAAAAAATTATCTTTCTCTAACTTTTAAATATTTCTTCAGTTTTTTTATAAGCCAGTTATTTTGGAAAAGTTGAAAGTTTCATCTTCCCTGCACATAAGTTGGCCTACTCTCTAGTCTGTCAGCTCCCCCTGTCTGCATCTAGGTTTCTGGCCTGGATTATTGGAGCAGCTTCATAACTGGCCTGTTGCCTCTAACTATAGCCTTGATGTCTTCCTCCACTCATTAATGGACCTAATATGTGAAGCCTGACCATGTCAATTGTTGGTTCAAGACCCATCATTGGCTTCCCACTACGTAGAGAAAAAAGTCTAAAGTCCTTAAAATGGAAGAAAGGCATTCACTGTTTTGCCCTTGTCTACTTCTCCAGCATTCCTTTGGCACTTACTATTTTGAACTTTATGTGTGAGCAACATCAAATGGTTTTTCGTTTCCTGTCATGCTGAGCTATTTCTTGCCTCTCTAACTTTGGTCATGCCCAAATCCTCACTCCTTGACCAGTCTGCATGGTTCCCTCAATCATTTAAAACTCAGATTCCATACTTTTCTCACAATCTCTCTGTGTTTCTTTTACTGTGTTAATATTCTCTTTTCTTACGTTCTCCTCCACTGGAGTGTGAACAGGAGTTGTAGTCTTATCTGTAGCACAGAACCTGACACATATATTTTGCAAAAAAAATTAATACATATCCATTATATCTACTTGAACAGAATGTAGAGGTTCAAAATAGAGGAAGAAAAGTTAAAACCTAGGACAGAAAAAAAAGGTAAAACTTGCATATTAATTACTTTCAATCTAGGATGAGTTATACATTAAAAAATAATACAGGTTAAATAAATAGATAAAATACAAATCATTCCACATAGCTTCTTTCTAATTATTTTGGTAAAAAAATACATTTGATATAAGAGTTTGTATGCTTCAGTCTAAGGAGAATTTGGCATCTATGTCCTGAGCAACACGAGTACTCATAGAAATGAATGTACATCTAACTTTCCCCTGTCATAATTAATGGTGTTAACTTGTAATGGCATTCAAAATAATTTGGTTGGGCATTTTAATGTGCAGGAAACATGTATACGAAGACTTTAAAACAGCCTAATTCTTAAACTTTTTCTGCACTTACCTGTGGCCATTGCCACACTAGCTCATGGTGATAAATAGTTGGTGGTGCTATTGCTAATGTTTCCTGCACAATTAAAAAATTTTCAGAAATAACTAATTATTGTTGGTTATATCTGGTATCATGCTATCTATGTATTTCACATGCATTATCCAATTAATCACACAGTGGCTCAATGATACAGATGAGGAGTCTATAGTTCGGTGTAGTTCTTCAGGTTGGAGAATCATCCTGTACAAAAAGCTGCCAGGCTGCAGGTTTGATTTCCAGCCAGGCCACATATGTAGATTGCAGGTTTGATCTTTGTTGGGGCACGTATGAGAGGCCACCAACATTTCTCACATTGATGTTCCCCCCCCCTCTCAAAATCAATTAAAAATATCCTCAGCAGAGGATTAAAAATTAAAAAAAAAATTACGGATCTGCAGCCCAAGGCCACCCAGCAGCAGTGCTAAGATTCTGACTCCAGTAACTATGCTCTGTATCATCACATTATGCATTTACTCTAATTTATTAGTTCCTTTAGGTCTTCCTGTCTAGTCAACACAGCCACCATGGATCTGCACACTTACTGAAAATGCATGGTCTGCTAATTCCAACCCTCTACTGACTGTGTTAGTCAGTTCCTAGTTTCAAGCTCAGGCGCAAATTATAGACTTTTTTATGAGATTTCTGGCAGCAAGCGGGTAAAAGAAAAAAAAAATCAAAGCCATCTCTTTTGTTGGGACACATCAAGTAGCTGGGAGGAAATGGGGCTGCCTTTCTGACATCGCTCCATTCAGCCCACAGTCTAGTCTCTTGGAGAGCAGCACTGCAGTCTCCCCATAATTGCCTGTCTGGAAGGTGGAAAATGGGATCTGCGATGTCACAGCAAATGAGGGCATGCTGAACCATTATTGCAAATCAGCGAAGTGGCTCAGGGATTTGCTAGGCACTCTTCACCCATTTCCTCGTTTAGTTTTTCGTCAAAAGAATACTGCATAAATTATACAACAATAACTCGTGGCTGATTTTAAAGTCTTTTCTTCTGACAGCACATATTTGCAAAGAATTAGAGTTAAAAACTGAGAAACTAACCCTCTTCGAGTTGCTGAACTGCGGTGTAACCTACCACAGGACCAACCACGCCATGGGTATTAAGTATCTATTAGCAGCCCGGCATGAATTTTCATGCATTGGATTCTAAAAGAGTACCAAGAACAAAGTTTCTGCTTACCCTGAGCAACACACAAGACAAAATAATACATTTCAGTGCTTAAATAAATGGTTGCTAGAAACTATGGCAATTGAGAAGATAAAGAGATGGATGACGGCTGTACTGGTCAGGCATAGTCAGCATTTGCTCTTGCTGCCCTATTTGTGGACTATTCAATTTTCCTCCAGTAATATGATGCAGATTTTGCACTGAGGAATCACACATCTCCCATTCTCAGGCCATTTAATTTGGGTGATGACTAAGTCGGGGAAAGAGCTCAGAACTGACAACAACCAATGATATAGATTTTTTAAATTCCTAGATTGCCTGTGTCTGAAGCCAGCCTTACTTCAAATGTATATATAACAGTCATCAATTTATTTAATTATAGTTACCCCAAATATATATAGTAAGAGACTTTTTAGAAAATAATCCATATATGCTCTTAACATATGAACTGTAATGCCCCTAACTGTTGATTTATCCAAGTCATGAAACAACCGATGATGTACCACAATCCTTAAAAATGTGAATTTTGGCATCAACATACCGGTGTTTTGAGTCCTTGCTCTACTTTTCATTAGTTGTTATTAAGCTATTGAATTCTTTTTAAAAAAAATTTTGGCCTCAGTTATTTTATAAGGGATAATTGAGCCCTGCTGGACTCTATTAACTACTTCTTACAAATCAATGGAATGACCCACTCCAAAAAAAAAAATTCACCAATTATTTTCTCATCTGTAAAATGAGAATACTAAAAGTAACTTATCCATTGCATATTTATGAAAATTAAAAGAGATCATTCATATAAACTTTTAACAGTGCCTGTCACATACTATGTACTCATAATTATCAACTGTTATATAATGATCATTATTTATATTTCCTTTCTTGCAAACAGCAAAAGAAGCATAATTTTTATCACCTCAGAAGTATTGAGGGCATTTTTACCTGGCTGTGGTAACTACTATTGACTTTCTCAACAAATATTTTCCTTTGCACACTCAGATAAGCTTGTAAAGTAAAGGTCATTTTATTTTGCTGGCCTCCTTACCTACTTCAATTGCCAAGCTGTTCTAAAGCACAGTGAGATTGACCACAATAGCAAGGCTCCCTTCCACTTGGATCTAATTAGATTTCAAACAAATGAGGACAGAATAGGAAAGGTGTTAATTACTTCTCATTGCTTTTCCTTGGTGGCTGCGGAGATAAAAGCATACTTTTATTTGGGGGAAAAAGGCAGGCATCACATGCGGCCCAGAACTGGGTGGGTGGCAAATCAATGCCATAGCATTTAATGGAGACCAGTTTCTCCATGGGCCAAGCCAACCCCCCGCCTAATGCAGAGGCAAATATACAAGTGTTTCCATAGAGAGGGATCCGACTCCTTTAATGGATCCCTTTGTGTGTGCTTGTTCCCTATAATCAGTCTTGCTTTATGCATCAGCATTAATTGTGATTTATGTGTCCAGCAATGATTAGGGTGAATAGAGTTGTTTGATTAGAGAGGAGAGAGGGCATCTTGCGGTTGACCCATGGATAAACCTCCCATTTCCAGAGGCAGCTTCATCAAACTCCAGGGAGGCTCTAACACAGCTCACGTGATGTGGCTGAAATATTATCAAAATCCAGGTTGGACTATGGGACAGAAGCTCCTTCTGCCCTCCTGGGCACTGACCTTACCTGGTGGTGATAGAAGTCTGACTGGAGGTGCCCTAGGCTGAATGTTTGTGTCTCCCTCAAAATTCCTATGTTGAAACCTAATTTACACTGTGATGATAATAGGGGATGGGAACTTTGGGAGGTGATTTGCCATGAGGGTAGAACTGCCATGTATAGACCCCAGAGAGCTCCATTGTCCCTTTTACCATGTAAATACACAATCAGAAGACGGCCGTCTATGGACCAGAAGCAGTTTGTCACCAGACACCGAATCTGTTGGTACTAAAATCTTGGACTTCCAGCCTACAGGACTGTGGAAGATAAATGTTTGTTGTTTAAACCACCCAGTTTGCAATATTTTTGTTATAGTAACCTGAATGGACTAAGACTGCAGTATATAGTGAATTCCACTGGTAGCGGAATAATCTCAATAAGATGGTACATACATCTATAGCTTAGCTTAGCTGTAGGCTCTGCCAGATACTTCATGATATATGGGGACAACAGGAAGAAGCCATCTCTCAGTTGCTGTGAGAATGTCCTTTAACCAACAGCACACTCTCCCATTCTGAAATAAGCAACATATTCAAAATAGCAAATGCTCCTAAGATAGATAACGTTAAATTTAATCTAAGATGTAAATGTCCAACAGTATATTTCCAGGACCACTTTTTATCTATGGGTGATCTATGAGACTTGGCAGTAAGTAGAGTACCCTCCAGGGAAGAAAACAAACAGTATAGTCTCTGAAGAAAACCTTTACCATTTAATTTCATCCAGTGTCATCCTCTGTATTGGCTAGAGCAGTAATGCTCAGACTTTTGAGGAGCTTTAAAAATGCACATTTCTGAGTCCCCATCGCACATATACTAAATCAGATCTCTGGTGGTGGGAGAAAGAGGGGTGGGCAGGGCTCAGAATATGCATTTGAGTAAGTTCCTCTATGGTCTTTTGCACACTCAAATTGGAGAATCTGTCTCAGGGGAATCAGCATTATGCAATTGTGCACACTGATTTGCACAGCCTTTAGTAAAGAGGGGTGGTGTGCAAGACCGCTGGGAGCAGGCACAAATCGACTCTGCCTTCCTGCTTGGGAAGGATGCCATTTAGGAGGCTGTACTTGAGCAACCACTCTTAACTCATTGCCTCTACTCTCTGTATTTACAGCTCCCAGAGTGGCTCAATGCAGCCACCAGCTCCTTCATCATTTTAATATGTTTTTCAGACTCTCTGCCCACTGATAGTATTTTTCTGTTTAAAACTATTTGATTTATTGATGCTTCCCTGAAGAATGTGCAGCAACAATTGTTTGCTGCATCTAGGAAAACACACATACACACATACACACACTCACACACACCCCCAACACCAACACTGTACACCACACCATTAGAGATATTTGCTATTTCCATCCTATCAGAAAGGCCAGTGTTCATGTGTAGTAATAAACATAAGATGCTGCCACCGTCTCCACCCTTTCCATGGTGCATGCAGGTGTGGCTGACATTTGCCTATGCGTCTCTTCAGTAACAGCCATGGGTGCTTCCCCAAGGTCCAGCTCTCCTCTTTGTTTTGTACCAGCTGCTCCACACACATTCAGCCCTCAGTTTTCCTAAGCACAGCTCTCTGGCTCTTCAATATTAGTCCTAAGGCTTTATTTGAAGGCCCTGGGAGAGCAGTCCTTAGGGGCAACCCCAGTTGCTCCCCAGCTGCTTTCTTTTAGGCACCTCACTTTTCACCTCAGCCAACTCTTTATCTCCTTGTGTCTCTTTCTCAGCAGTTCTCAGCCCACAGGGTGTCAGCCCATAGCAAACTCAAGCAGGCTCTGGGGAGGTCAGTTTGTCCGGGGGTGAATCTGGCCTTGGGAATAAGCACAGATCTTACATTACTGGTTCAGGGGGGATACCAAGCCTTTGGCATGGTCACTTCATGTCAGTGACTGACAGGCATGTCACTCTTGCAGCCAGAGGAGCTTGGCAGGCTCACGAGAGAGTCTCAGACCCGCTGGAATCTGCAAAGCCCCTCCTCCGTGCCTCAGATGTGAAGAAGAACATTCCACATGGGGAACCTTCATTCTCTTGCCTCATTAGGCCATAGAATAGCTAACAGATTGCACACACCAGCTGCCTCCCCCTCGTGCCCTCCCCTGCCCCAAGGCCGGTTTGTATAAGGGCAAAGTGGGCTCATGCAGGCTTCGCAAGGCTTGAAGAAAGAGCAGTGTTATATACCAGAAGGATGCAAGCAGGTTTCGCTTTGTGCACAGACAGCATTTTAAAATGGATAAATCTTCCTTCATTATGTAGCTTTTCAGAAGGAGAATAAAAGGCACATGCACAGTAGCGGGTCTTTTGAGCATGTGTGAGCGTGAAAGAGACAAAGAAGTATAAAAATTGCATTTCTTTCTTTGGCCAGACCAAGGCTATTAATCTTTCCCTAAAGCCATGAGGTCTGGGCAGCAACGTCCTGTGAAGCCCCCCCCCACTTCCCCTTGGCTTTCCTGGACAAACTGGGGCCTCCCATCAATTAAGTGACATTGATGAATTTTGGAGATAATTAATATTCTAAACAATGCTTGGACATGGTCAATAACAAAGCTTACACAATTCTAACCAATGGCATTATAGAGGAATCTGAAAAGCTTTTAACTTTTCAGATACTCTCAGAACATTTAGTAGCATCTTTACTACTGATATCACAGGTTCCTTGATCTGTTCCTTGACATGAAATGTTCTCTATATATAAAACATTTTTATGAGATCACATGGTACAGATGTTTTTTTTTCCTAAGCATGGAACAAATATGCTTTTATACTTATGTTCACTCATTTATGTTACTAATTTATAGCATTTTCAGTGTAATAATTGTTGTTGCTCATTTGGTTTGTAATTCTCAATGTGCACATCCATAGACGGGACTGATATACTGGCTGTTTCCATTATAGCCCCAAACACAAATGTAATGGAACACCTTTGTTCTCTGTGTTTAATTCTCCTTTGCCCCTCAGCCTATTCTGGACCCTGAAGGACAGAGATATCATTGAGCGTGTTTCCAGGGAGAGCAGATTGAGGATGGTCAATAGGAAAGACGAATTGAAAACATAAAATAAAACAACAAAGAGTTTATTTGCCAGGTGAGAGATATGGAAGCAAGGGGAGGCCTGCTCTCAAGAGATCCACAGAGAAAAATACAAAGGTTAAGAACAGAAAATGATCAGGGGTAGGAACTAGAATAAATCCACTAGACTATTGATCTGATGTGGGTCTGCTTTAAAGAAGCATATAGGTTTATGGGGTGCTGAAAGGCAGAGATAAAAAAATATGAGCAACCATCTTCTAAGTGCATTTGCTGGCCATTGCTGGAAAAAGATGTATGAATACCTAAAAAAATCTGCACCCCATAGACTCAGAGAAAATAGCTGGGGATTATCAAGAGTTGGCAAATGATCACCATTTGGAAACAGGTACCTCTCACAGGGAAACACATTGACTAAGTGACAACTTTCTTATTTAATGCTCTGCAGACATCCATCACCTTCAAGTGTGACACCTCCTGCTGTATCCCTAAGACTCTTTTAAGAGCATCAGCAACCCTCCTGAAAGCCCCAGACACTCTCACTTATGTTGCCAAGTGCTATGGATTGAACGTTTGTGCCCTCTCCCCGATTCATATGTTGAAATCTTAACCCCCAATGTGATAGTGTTAGGACTTAGGACCTTTGGGAGGTAATTAGGTCAGAGCAATGGAGTCTCCATGAATGGGATTTATGATTTTATAAGAAGAGACACCGAGAGCTGGCTTTTTTCTTGCTTTCTGCCATGTAAGGATATAATAAGACATCTGTCTGCAAACGACGAAAGGGTTCTCACCAGTGTCATATTTGGACATCCCAGCTTCTAGAACTGTGAGAAATAAAGGTCTATTGTTGAAGCCACCCATTCTATGGTAATTTGTTATAGCAGCCCAAACTGATTATGTCACCAAACTAAACAAATGATCTGTAGTTGTCTCTAGGATTATGGTGCAATCTTCTCAAATAGGAATAAGATAAATGGCCTTAGACTGGCAAGCAGGCTAAGGGAAATGCCCTTCTGTACTAATCAAAGGCCTGGAAATCCCTGGGTTAGAGCTCCCCATGTGAATGCTACATATCAGTGATGGTACTGACCAAAGTGTGATAGAGGAACAAAAATCTGTGGATTCGTACACCTTTTGTGTTACATTAGCAATTTGTATAGAAGCCTCTATAAATACATTGGATCCAGGGAGAATACTTCAGGTTCTCAATCATTTTCCTTTATTATCCTATATAATAAAAGCCTAATATGCTAAGTTTCCAGTCATCTGTTCATTCAATCAAAGCATAATATGTTAATGATATGCTAAGGCAGCTCAACCACTTGCTATGATATACACTGACCACCCGGGGCAGACAGTCGACCAGTAGCTATGATGTGCACTGACCACCAGGGAGCAGACGCTGCACCACCAAGGGTCACATGCTCTAGATTAGCTTGCTGCTGAGGTCTGGTGAATCCAGACTGAGTGAGATGGGTCAGACATACCCTGGAGCCCTCCCGCAGTCTCTTCCTGACTGGCCAACCTCCCACATCCCTTCCCAGCCCCAATAGTGCACCAGTGGAGTCCTTCTGCCTGGCCTGTGCCCTCTCTCAATCTGGTACCCCTCAGATATGTTGGAGAGCCAATTTTGGCCTGATCTCACAGGCCAGGTCAAGGGATCTCACTGGTGCACAAATTCGTGCAACCAGGCCTCTCGTTGGAAAATAAAAAGATATTTGTTTTTCCAAGTAGGACACAAGTTTTCTTCTTTTAGTATTTAATTGATTCAACTTCTTATCTATATACCACTTCCTTTAACCCTTGCAGTCTGATTTTTATCCTCATGACTACATTGAGACTTCTCTCTTGAACATCACCAGTATCCTTCCTGCCTTATAATACACGATTCTCCTGAACTTAACTGCACTGTTTGACTCTTGAGAATCTCTTTCTTTTTAAAACTTCTTGCTATCTTGGTTTCTATGACATGATACCTCCTGGACTCTTCTCTTTCTGTTGTTGATCTTTTCTGTACTTTATTCTCCCTCATTGTTTTGCTTTTTCACCTTTCCGTCCCTTATCCTCAGTGATGGTGGTTCTTCAAGATTCTTTATCTTGCCCTCTGCTTTTCTTTCTAGAAGCTCTTCTTTTAATGAAGTCATTTGTATGTGTAGTATCATTGTGAAGATGAGCACTTCCAAATTAGAAATCAACAGCACTAATATATATTGCATATATATAATATTCCCAGTATTAAAAACATGTTAGTTTTGGGCTTGGGCTTGGGCTTGCTGTGGACTTGTGAGGTTTTGTGAATTATGGCAAGTGTCAATCCTCCTGTGCCTCATTTTCCTAATCTGTAAAATGGTCATATGAATACATGACTCCATGGTGCTATCATAAAGATTGGCCAAGATAACCTTAATGCTTCCCTTGGCTTGACTAAAGTTTATATGGGCTTCTGACTGTCTGTAGGTACCGACCTTCCTCTCACCTATCCCCTTACAGAATCCAGAGGACCTATGATCCCCATACCCCATCTCAAAGACTCCTCTACACTTTGATTCAATGAGTTCTGAAAAACATGTGAAAATCCTCCCATGCCATCCAAATCCCTAATATGACTATTATAATCCTTTCACCAATACAACAGCAAGCTAGAAAGTGTTCAAAGAATTATGGACTTTAGTTCCAACAATAGGAAAATTAGGGTGCAAGGGAAAGGACGGGGCTGATCCAGAACTCTGAGATATTCAAAACACTGACAATGTGTTACAAGCCGTGAGGTAGGCAGCACACTAAGAGTACCACGATGTGATGCATCCTGAGCTGAAGCACCTGCTGGGAGGCAGAGGCCTCAGAAACCTACCACATGACAGGGTGAAAGCAGGCTGGGCTTTTTTTCTACATGCTGAGAGTAAATCAATTTTATAGAATTCCTTTTGGTCCACACCCTGTTATGGCCTGGATAATTCCCTGTTTTTAGAGTATAAAGGAAGAGATTAGAGATCAAACTTACAGTCATAGTTAATGACTCTCCCCCCCCCCCCTCCTCTCTTTCATCATTTAGAACAAAATAAAACAAGCAAATAAAAACAAAAACCTCAATCATTTCCATTCTCATCTATCTTTAATGTGGGGCCTGGAGCGGAGGCCTGCAGGAGTTCCTCATGATAGCACTGCTGCTCTCTGCCTCTGAGCTTTCCAGGACCAAGCACTTCAGGCTGGTACTGTATTCCTCAATTGTCTTGGACTCCCACCTCTCTTTGCCAGAAACAAAGAAGGACCTTGGTTATGCCTTTTTCCCAGCTACAGCTACCAAAGGAATGGATATTCACTGGAGAAAGAGAAGCCTTGTTACTAGGCAGTTGAGTCTTCCTTCAAAATATTGAACATTTAATCTTCAGAAACATGCTTGTTCTGAAATAAAGAGTGTGTGTGTGTGGAAAGGTGGTGATTGTATTTATGGTGATGACTAGTCCTCAAAGTAATTCAACAGTATTTGTTAAAAATCATTATTTCAAAAAATAATAGCATCACAGTATTCAGGGCTATAAAAGATCTGGGAGAGATTGACCCTAGAATGAGGGGTCTAAGACAGTTATAATAGGTGTCTAAATATAGGCAGGAGAGAAAGACAGTTATGGCTACCATCCCAGTGTTGCACCATAATAAGCTTCTTTCACATTAAAAATGTTTTTTTTTATTGATTTTTAAGGAGTGAAAAGGAGAGGGAAAGAGGGAAACATTAATGCATCAATGGTCAGCCTCTTGCACAGATTAAGCTCACAACCCTGGCATGTACCCGGACTGGAAATCAAACTCATGACCTTTTGATCCATCAGATGATGCTCAACCAACTGAGCCACGCCAGCCAGGACATGTCCTTCATGTTTTCATTCTTTCTGTCATGTTCAGGTTCTAAGAGATTCAGCACACAGGGACACCAGGCTAACAGTTGAATCTTTACTTGATCTAAACTTTTTCCCGAAATCTCTTTCTGCTTTTATTCTACGATAAACTGGACTGGACAACATAAACTGTGATCATTTTTAAAAATATATATTTTATAGATTTTTTTCACAGAGAGGAAGGGAGAGAGAGTTAGAAACATTTATGGGATAGAAATATCAATCAACTCCTTCCTGCACACCCCCTATTGGGGATGGGCCCACAACCAAGGTACATGCCCTTGACTGGAATCAAACCTGGGACCCTTGAGTCCGCAGGCCAATGCTCTGTCCACTGAGCCAAACAAGATAGGGCTAAACAGTGATCATTTTAAGACCCATCTATTTGCCTTTATAGTATTCTACCTATAGTATTCTACCTTGTTTTGTTCATAAGTGTATTTATTTTTATCAGATCAGACCCCAGATGAGATGGATGCTACTCTAACCACTTTAGAGTAACCACTTTAGTTGAAGTTTCCTAAGAGCCAATCCTATCCTCTGCCTACCTTCCTCCCTCTGGGAACATCTTGTCCCCAACTGTTATGAAATCTACAACTGGGCAACATCCTTCTTTGCATTTAGCAGAGCTTAGGTAATTATGTTCTTGCTAATGTAAAGTAAGAAAATGTGTTGTGTAGAAATTCTGGAAAATCCCTTTTGGTGCTTCCTCTCTTCTTATAATGGAAGTTAGAGTGCAGCCATAATGGCTGGAACTCAAGCAGCCTTTTTGGCCTATGATGGTGAGGGCCACGCCCTACCAATCAGAGGAAGAGCCTGAGTCCCTGGGGACCATGGAACTATCATTCCAGTCCAAGCCTGGCCACCTCCATACTTTTTTTTCCTTATGTGTCTGAGAAATAATGTTTTATTAGCCCTTTCACTTTCAGTTGGGATACTATTTTTAATTTTATTTTAACAACATCATCAACATGTGCAAACGTACTGGGTTGACTTTTCTCCCATTGTTATCCTGTGTTATATTTCTAGGATAGCTCCCATCATCTTTACATATATGCTCTAACCTTTTCCACAAACTTCAGTGGAAACCAGTGTTCTAGGAACTATGCCAACCTATTGAAATACAAAGGTTAGCAATGTAATATTTCATGGCTATGATATGCACCAGACCCTCATTATAAAGAAATACAGGTGAATGACATCAGATTAATATCACTACCATACAGATGAGCTTTGTTGTTGGAATATTAAAAATAAAAAAACAAAAAAGCCCTGATCTCTGGCACTGGAAAAAAAATTTAGCCTAATAAAAAAGGAGAACAGAAGAGCATACAATAATGAATGTTTACAAGCATTCAGGGAGAGAGCTAGATTAGTGCTTCTTTTCCTTGCAGGCTCACTGCTGAAATTACTAATCATCTGGGGGTCTACTATTAAAATAGAATCAGCAGTGACCTCATAGGGAGCCCTAAACTCTCAAATTGCACTCCCTCTTCCCTTCATTGGTTGGGAGCAATCCAAAAGTGTGATAACTATGAATGGCCAGACATCTGCAAAAACAGAGCTTTACTTTTCTCTAATTCTTGCAGTTGTTTCAATATTTATTTGAAACAATTGTACTTTTAGTTCTTAAGCCCTATTAGAGTGTTCTAAAAACATGGTTGAAAGTATGAAAGGGAAAAATTACACTTCCCCCTCCCCCAACTTCCTCTAATCTAGGGCTTTTAAATTTGGTTTTAGGGTCCGGATGTCCCATAAAGCCAAGCTATTTTTATGTTTATGAACGGATGCTAAACGTTGAGCCTATGAGGATTGCTATGGCACTGACTTGTTTCTCCTCCTCTTCTTATTACTTTGCCTACCAACTTTGATCCAGGGTGCACTGTTTGCTAAGTAGTATGTGTTCTGGCTTTATAGGAATGATCTCTTTTGATCCTCATAGCCTCTCTTTTAGATAATATAATTACTTTTTTACAGATGAGGAAACTGAATCTAGGATAAATGATACAACCTATTCCAAGGCATGCCATCCGCAAATGGTGTTGCCAGATTTGGATCCAGGCAGCCTAGCTCCAGAATTCCTTGTTTTAAACCCTTATGCTATAGTATCTCTAGTGCTAACAGGGACCTAACACCCGATGAAACACAAGTATTTCAGATTCCCAGTTGGTTAATTCTATAAACAAACCGTCCATTATTCATAAGCTGCAAAGAGCTTACAAGCATAAAAAAAGATCAGAAACTTGTCAAGATAGAGAGTGAATGCCCAGGAGCAAGTTGCCTCCCTGCCTTCTTCCTTCTTCTTACAGTAATGGGAGGTTATGATGTAGAGGCGGAAAACTGGGAGAGAAGTTAATTTTAACTGGGAGCATAAAAACCCATCTCTGAGTCAGTCTTGTCCAGGATGTTGCAAGTCCTGTGGTGGGCTGTGCTTTATGACCAATATTATTCTGCCACCAACCTTCCTCTACCCTTCTTCTCACCCCCCAATGCTCAAAGGTAATTTTCATTACCCCAGGACCACAGTGACCATTACTGCAAGAAGGGTTAAGAGATCTGCCTTGGCCAGTTGTGACTCTACCTCTTCTGCTGTTTTCTCCTTTCTTTAGAAGGTGAGAAATAAGTGAGAAATAAGTGAGAAATAGCCTCTGCCAGGTCTTGATCATCATCCCTTGGGCATCTGGGCCAGCTGAAAGGATAACCTCTTAGTGTGGAGGCCATATCAAGACATCGAGTTTATTGCTGTGGAAGACTGTCTGGGTCAGAAGTTAGGTGTGAGCATGAACATCTTAATATATAAACTGGAACAACTGAAACAACCGGATGGACAACTGAAAAGCAGGCTGTGTGGGGTGACCAGGCCGGCAGGGGGATTAGTGAGAGACAACCAAACAACTGAACAGTGGGCTGTGTAGGGTTACCAGGCAGGCAGAGGGGGCAGTTGAGGGTGACCAGGCTGGCAGGGAAGACAGTTAGGGGCAATCAGGCCAGCAGGCAGATACATCTCTGGATGATGAGGCTGGCAGGGGGGCAGTTAGGAGCCAATAGTCCTGGATTGTGAGAGGGATGTCCTGGATTGGAGAGGGTACAGGTTGTGCTAAGAGGACCCTCCTCCTCCCCCATGAACAAATTTTGTGCACCGGGCCTCTAGTAAGTAAATAAGGAGAATCCATGGCCTTTGCAATTCAACTCTTATCACAGATGTCACCTCATCCAGACTTTCTCTGGACAGCCATTCTGAAACTCAACTATGCATGAGTTCATGCACCAGGCCTCTAGTATTGTCATAACTATCTATAATCTCCTTGAGGACAGATGCATTTTTTTCTATAGCTTCAGCTTCTAGAATTAGTGCCTGACATATATAATAAAGTGGTTATTAAATATTATTTACATAGATAAATTATTTAGTCCCATTATTTTCTTTTAATAGGACTAGCAAAAATGTCTGTAAAATGCAACTAGATTTGACAAACTTTTAGTGTATGTCTTCCTTTATAGAAAAGTCCAAAAAGGGTATGATTCTTTCCCCCCAATTGTCCAGTATGTGTGCCTTATTGTGTGGCCAAACAACTTTCTCCTAATAGTACTGAGAGGGACTGTACACATCCTCTATCCTTGCCCCACTCCCATTCCCCATTCAGCCACAGGAATAATAACAAACTGAGCTAGTTGCTCTGTTTTCTGCAATTGTCTTTTTTTTTTTTTTTGTATTACACTGTGTGTGCTAAAAACACTCCATGCTGGAAGGTGCTTCAGTGTCTGTCCTGTTGCCAGGTGAACCCAGTGGGAGAGTGCTTGGGACATGGTCACGGTGGGCCAGGAGCATTGCTAAGGAACTCCCTGCTAGAACACTTGCTCACCGGATGCCACCCAGTCATGAGGGAAGCCATCCTGCAGACTTCAAAATAAGAGTGTAAAAAACAAGATAAACTTCCTTTTTGCAATCCAGAATGTTCTTTGTACAAGCTGGTGGCATCTCCTACATGTTTCCATTTCTAGTGCTAACAGGGACCTAACACCTGAAAAAACACGGGCATTTCAGGTTCCCAATTGGTTAATTCTGTAAACAAGCCATCCATTATTCATTGCATATCTGCTACGCTCAGTTTCAATGCCTGGTGCTTTAGGGGGCACAGACAACATGAACTTAAACTCTCAGATTTTATATTCTGAGAGGGGATATTATACTAATTCAATCACAGAATATAATTAAAGCTAAATTGGCTTTCAGGACAATACTATATTGTCATCGCATCGTGTCTGGGTTGTACATCTCATGTTGAAAATAATATTGTAAATTACAGGGATGGTGGGATGTACTTCTCTATTTTTAATGAGAGCAACTTGTATAGTCCTGGATACTTCCTAGGCCCTCATGGATAGAGATGATGGTTTGCATGTTATGGAGCTCTATTCAAGTTGACCTGGTCTACTGTTTTGCTAATTGAAAAGAATTGGAGGTAGGGCAGAGAAATCCTGTTCTAATCCCAGGGCACATTTCAAGAGAAAGAATTATATGAGCCGTGCCAGAAGCACTTCTGAAGAAGATCAGCGTTAGGTCGATCCAGAAAATTTCGAGTTGTCCTTAAAAAAGCGAGCCTCCCTGACACTGCCCATGTCATGTCTGGGAGACCAAACAGTGCTTTGACACTTGGAACCCTGGACTCCCTAATTAAACTGGTGCCAACGTGTCAGGAGGCCTGGGAAGCTCCTCATGGCCTCAGTGCATTGTCTGCCTGCTTTTGTTGCTGGAATACCTGCTCTTTTACTGAGTTGAAGTTTGCCCTTCTTTTGTTCAGTTTCTTTTTCTGACCAGCTGCCCTGAACCTCATTCAAATGCCATGTGCGTGTTTTTGAAACCTGGCCATTTAATTCACAGAAGAGCCTTGGGGAACTTTTAGGTTTCAGGTTGTGCAGGGGTCACATTGCTTTGAATTTCAGCTTCCAATTGATGTTTAAAAAAAAAAAAAAACTTAAAGAAGGACTCCTGCTGCACGTTCTGAATTTCACCAGGCGTGTTAGCAGAAGCCAGCAAGAAAAGGAGGCAGGCCGATCAGAATCACATGGCAGTATTCCAATGGATTTACTGTTCATGTTATACGACATTGCATAGATTGTTATTATTGTGCATCATAATAAATGGAAAGTGTAAGAGAGGAATAAGACAGTACTAGTGAAAATGATCAGCCTTGTGTTACTGGGACCCCCACTGTGAGAACCAGAATTCAAGATGCAATAGTCTCTGTTTCATGCTGTCTTTTCAGCTGAGGGAGGCTTTTATAAGATCCCCTAGTCTCTGTAGATCTCTCAGCTCATATCTGTCTGAGAAGGAAGTGGACCCTACATGTGTTCCCAGAGCCTTAGTACTGTGAGTGAATGACCACGTGGACAGGTGTTCTGGAAATTCAAACTGTTTTGAATCTCAGTAATAGAAGTAAGGTAAGATCGCAAGAGATTCACCCAGAGCAATCTTGCACCCACCTACCCACAAAGACAGTTATTGATTGTTTTATTATGAAAATGTCCCTTGAAAATTAGCTTTTCTTGTCAAACTTTATTTCCTACTACCTCTTGTTGTGCATTGGGGTTATATACAGGACAACAGAGGCTGAGAGGTGAGAGAGGTGGATGAGCTATCATCCCGACTAGGTTGGTGTGCACCCCTAGGAATCACTCTTCATTTCACAGTCCTAGGAATCTGCTTCTCCAATACACTCGCTCATAATTTGGTCCTTGAATAGAGATTTGACACTGAAGAATTATTCAATTGCTACAAAGATGACAAGTACATGAAGGAGGGTAAAAAGTTTGAGAGAAGGGTTTCCCCTTTAAAATAGAGAAAGCTAGCCAGCATACACACCCATGTTTGCAATAAAACCATTTCCCTTACCATTTTAAGTCTCTACTGGTTGAGAATAAGAGCCATGCTTTCAGTTACATCATCTGTACATCATTATGAGAGCACTGGACCTTGAAGCCAAGTCATGTCAAGTTGAAAGTGTTTTAAGCTTTTCATTCACCTAAAACCCTATCTCAACACAAAACTTTTATTTTCCCCGAAGCTTTTCAAATTGACCCCTTTCACAAGGAAAAGAAATCATTGCATGCATTAAGTTCTTTGGACGTCCCTATTTCTGTTTCCTAGCTGACACATTGTCATTTCCTCTGTCACACACAATCTGGCATTATTGAATTCTTTGCCATTTGATCTCCTTAAGTAGCCTGGTTTCATCAGCCTATTTCCTTGCATTGAGAGATTTTGCCTTATGCTGAATATAAATTGTCATATTCCAGTTCTAAGGAAATCACAGTTTCAGATTTTATCTGAGTTTCTCAGAGTGACTCTATGAAAATATTCCTAGTAGCAGAGGTCCAAAATGATTAGATTTAAATTTGGGTAAGGACCAAATTTGCTGACTCTTTAAGTTCTTCCATCTGCTTCACTTTTTAGTTTATGCATCATATCTTGATTATACTTTATTGAAACTTTGGCATCTATCCACCAAGAGAATAAATGCCCCCCCCCAAAAAAAGAGAAAATAGAGGGACAAGGAAGGGCCTGCATAGGTACAGGGAGAGATTGATTGATTCAATATAAACAAATTTCACTGAAATTAATAAAGTCTATGAAGTCATTTTAGCACCAGAAAAAAAAGAATAAATGCCCTCTCTGTTAAGTTACTTCCTTTTTAAAAATGGAGAGTTTATTAATACTTACTTCCTTGGGCTGTTGGTGGATTAAAAGAGAGGCTACATGTTCAGTATTTAGAATAGTAGCTGACATATAGAAAGTGTCCCAGATGTCATTGTTATTATTATTGCTGTAATAATTATTAGGTAGGTTATTGAAATGGGTATGGTGTACATTGTTACAATGTAATTTACTTTCCTGTATCAGGTGTTAGGAATGCTAAAAGATAATTTTGGACAGGATAGGACTCTCTGTAACACATTCAAGTGATACTGAGATGCTTCAGCCACATCCTGCAAGCACCTTGGAGTAGTCACTATCACGTGGTATTAGTTTGCCTCCTTAATAAAGATGACACTGCATCTTACTCTATATTCTTTGCATAGTCCAGTGTCCCATATTAATTACTGTGTTTCCCTGAAAATAAGACATCCTCTGAAAATAAGACCTACTTCATGGGAAAATAAGACATCCTCTGAAAATAAGACCTAGCGCATCTTTGGGAGCAAAAAATTAATATAATACATTGTCTTATTTTCAGGGAAACAGGGTACCTTGTGCTAATCCCTAAAGCATGCCCACTTTTTATAGGCAACTATTGCATCTCGAGCAGGCACTTTCCATGTTTTGTTTGTATCACAGGACCCATAGGAGCCCAAGGTCATTTAGATGTTCCCACTGCCAACAGATGGATGTCAATTCACTCACCTCTAACAGATAAGATATTCTTTAAAGATATCTCCATAGAAGGGCACTGTACATTACCCTTTGTAATTTATGTCAAAATGCTGACTAAAAATCTTTATTTGACTTAAATATCTTCATGTCTTGTTAGTCTTGCTATTTTTTGCTCCAGTATGTTTCTAAGGCACTTAAAACAATTTTTCTAAGGCACATTCTATACTTTTTTTTGTGTGTTTAAATGGTGTCCACACTAATTTATTTTTAGTAGATATAGTTCATACTTTCTGTTAAACTCAAGTGACAGAAATCTCAATTCAAATCAGCTGAACAGAGACTTAATATAAATTAATAGAGAAGAGTAGGGCTAAGATGGCTTCAGATGCTGTTTAACCAAGGGGCAAACAAATAACCAGGATTTAGTTGCTCCTTATGTCAGTTCTCCACTTTTTCCCCCATTAGTTCCATTCTCCTCCAGGTTATCCTTCCACATCCCTTCACTTCCTTAAGATATTGCAACAGTTCTATGCTTTATTCTCGGATGTAGTCCAGGAGGAAAGAGAGAATGTTAGTAAAACAAATTTTGATGTTTAAGAATATCATTAAATATAGAGCTGTGGTAGAAAATTGGTGATAGAATGAGTGCCTTAGGGTGCTGAGGTGAGAACTTTCTGGAACGTGTTTTGTTTAAGCAAGAATTAAATGAGGGTTTGGGAGAAAATAAGGTCAGAATTTGGCTGAGTCACACTTTATGGATTCCTGACCATCAGAAAAATAATTTTAAAAAAAATTTTGTAGTAAAATAAAAATACTGGAATGTTTTTAGTCAGGGACAAATTGATTTGACTTATCTTTAATAGCCAATTTTGGCTGCTCTGTGAAAAATGGACTATGATGTGTGTTATCCTGGTGGTGGTCCCTGTCCTCCATGCTCCCCAAAGTAGAGGGCTAAGATGAGAATATGCACATTGTATGTATGAGAGACGTTTCCAGGGAGCCTGAGTGAGAGACAAAGAAAAAGAAATAGCTGTACAGAAGCTACTGCAAGTTTCAGAATCTGTCACCTTATTTCTCACCATCTCTGATTAGGTTACTTGCCCTTCTCTGCTCCAATCACTTACTTAGGGAAATACTCTGATTGGATGTGACCCAGGTCACACACTACACTCTTGAGTCAGCAGCTAAGCCTTTCCCAGAGGATGAGAGCTAACAGTGGGGTGGTATAACGGTTCAGAAAGGAATTGAGGTACAATTACCAGAGGGTGATGGACAGATAATGAATTACTAGAGAGGTGATGAACAGATAATGAATGGCATAAACAATAGATCATCTTCATAGGTTTGAATTCAAAAGTGATAGCAGCTGGGTCTGGTATATTAGAATTTCTTTATTAATCTGTGATATTGAAAGATAGGCTTCAATTTTTTTTGTACTTAAATAATATAGATGGAAAAACACAGATGCACATCATTGATGGTGGGGAAATGTTGACAATAGGAAACTGAGTTTTGAGAGGTTACTCTGCTGGAGTTGCTTAGGTAGCATTATTATAATAATTTTTGCTGAGCAGTCTGTTATAGGATAGGACATTTATTTAGAATTTAATACATCCATGAAAGAATACATATCTTGTGAACGAATCATTTTAAATATTTCATATCTCTTGCCTAATTTGGATTTGACTATAACACAGAATAATTTTAGAGCTAATTTCAATTTCAGATTACTTTCAAAGAACCTACCTTTTTTTATTCTCTCTAAAAAGGGGAAGAGATTTGAGAACACAGGAAAAGTTTTGAGATGGGAGGGCCTGATACCACAGTTGAAGATAAAAGAGTGACACATCTGTGTGTTTGTGTTTGGGGACTGCTAACAAGGTGAGTTTCGGGAGAAATGTACCTCTATCTTTGCATGTGGTAGAGTGTTAGCAGAGAAAGGACTCAAGCCGGGATGCATTTAAAAAGATCCTGCTGAAAGATAAAAAAGGGCGTCCCCATACTGTGAAAGATAATATTGTTGAAGGTATGTGAAAGCATTCTCAATAAAAGGGAAAAAAGAAATGAGAAATAAGGACACCCCAAACAGAGAGAAAGAATGTTGCACACATAACCCAAAGTCAGATGACTGAGCTTCATCCACTTGTAGTGGTGAGGGAGGAGGAAGTATTTTGAACTTGGACCAGTGACCACAGGCTATCCTGCAGGGATGGCTCTCTCCTGGAGACTAGTCAATGTTGTTTTGTGGAGACCTGATATTCTAAAAATTAATTTTTTTTATCCTGGTCTTATTTGCTACTTCCTTTTAGTGCCACTGTTCAAGAATACAATTTTGATATTTTATTGTTGCAGTACATGCTTTCCTTCCTGGTATCTACTATTTCCTACTTACCTCTCTCCCTGATGGCCTTACGGAATTTTATATCCCTGGGCTTAGAAGCCATTTCTCTTAAAAAAAAAAAGGTTGCCAAATCACAGGTGGGTTTTGTTTTCCATTGTAATTCCTACTCTGCAGAAGCCTGTTCTCTGAGATTCATTTCTCTGACCCCAATCTTCAGTAGTCTCCACAGTGGAGCATAAGCCTGAGGAGAAGATAGAGAAACAGTGAAGATACACACAAAACACAGCTAAGACTTTCAGTGCAAAGCAAAAGAAAACCCTGCAGTGATTTTATATTTGTTAAGGTATAAAACACTAGTTGCTATGGCAGGTACTGAAATCTTGGTACTTGAACAAAGCAAAATATTTTTTCTTGCTCATCTCAGGCCTGTTCTGGTCAGTATGCAGATGGGTGGGTTGGTGAAAAGTAAGTATGAAAGGATTCTGCTGTACATGACTCTTAAGGAGCCAGGTTCCAGGTTTTTGGGCTTCTGTTTTCTGAGCATGCAGATGAAGATCAAGCTGCTGGTTGTTGAACTAATCTTGAGCATCCATAACAGCCTCAGTCACATGAATGCACCTTGGCAGGGGCATCTGGAAGGCTGAGCTGTACTTCTCCCATCTACATCTCATGTAGTTTCTCCCACAGGATATATAAAGTTCTTTTTTTGGGAAAAATTATTTGGGTAACATTGGTTAGTACCACTATATAAGTTTCAGGTGCATAATTTTATAGTATACTAGTAGCCCTGTGTATGAATCCATGTGCCAGTAGCTCGCCACTAACTTGCTGCCACCCTCCTGTAGCTCTCCTCCTGCTGCCCTGCCCTCCTGTAGCTCCCTCCACCCCTTCCACCGCCCCCCCCCACCCTCATAGCTTCCTGCCCTGCCCCCTCCTATAGCTCTCCACTGCCCCCTTGTAGCTTGTTGCCCACCTCCTGCTGGTCCATGATCTGGATGTTACTACATCAGTCATTATGCTTCAAGGCATAATGACCATTTGCATATTGCATCTTTATTATATAGGACTAGAGGCCCAATGCACAAAATTGGTGCAAGAGTAGGCCTTCCTTCCCTCAGCTTCCAGCACCAGCTTCCCTCTGGCAATTGGGACAGCCTTCCCTCCATTCGCTTGGTAGGCACCGTGGCTTCCCTGGCAGCCTCGGCTTTGTCTGGAAGGATGTAAGGATGTTTGGTCTAATTTATTATTATAGATCATTTGTATAATACATTGTGTGTTCACTACCCAAAGTCTAGTATACTTCTATCATCCTATATTTGACTCCCTTTACCCTCATCATTCTTCCCCCAACACCTTTTCCCTCCCATAACTACCATATTGTTATTTATGTCCATAAGTTGGTTGGTTGCTTTCTTTTTTTATATCCCAGAGTTGATGAAATATGTTTCTTGTCCTTTTCCATCTGACTTATTTTATTCAGCATGATACTCCAAAATCTATCCATGTTTTTGCGAGTGACAATATTTCATTTTTTTAATGGCTGATAATATACAATGAAATATATGCACCATTTGAAATTCTTATAAGGGGGTCCAGGACTCAAAGAGAGCAGGGAGTTCAAATACCAGATGAAAACCACCTGGTGACCCAGTCAATACTTAAGGAGAGAAGAATCACTCAAATGAGATCTGCCCAATTTCCTAACCCCCAAAAATTCTGAGATGGAATTAATTGTGGAATTAATGACCTGGAATAAATTATTTATTACAGAAATTGGATATTATAATACTATGAGAGAAGCTGATGAAGTAAAAGTCTGGAAGGGATAGTTGGAGAGTCAGAGAAGTCATTAACCAGAGACCATGAAAGGAAAGAAGTCTAAATGTCCTAGATTGTTCGGGCTACTCTAACAAAATACCACAGACTGGGTAACTTACAAAAACACTAATTTCTTTCTCCTCGTTCTGGAGGCTAGAAAGTCCAATATCAAGGCAGCAGCGTAATTGTGTTCTGGCTTGAGGCTTCTTCCTGGCTCATAGATGATGGGAGGGGTGAAGGATATTTCTGGGGTTCCTTTCTTAAAGTCATTAATCTCATCTCTGAGGGCTCCACCCTGATGACCTAATCACTTCCCAAAGGCGCCACCTCCTAATGCCATCAATTTGGGGGATTAGGATTTCAGCATATGAATTTTGGGATGACACAAACTTTCTGAACAGAGCACTAAGCAAGGCTCTTGCTTCTGTAACTGGAATAGGCTGTGATCACTGTATGTCTCCAGGACAGGCAGAGGGAAAGAAAAGTTGGATGGAAATGAAGAACATACTGGAACCTATAGGGACAAATGGAATCCATGATGACAAAGTGGAGACACATTAGTCTCTTTCTACAGCCCATCTTGATGTTAGGGGAAATCTGCAGAAGGTTCTGGTGCCCCTGCCTGCAGAGCTGCACAAGCAAAATGAGTTGCTTACTCCTTGATGTTTGAATGAGCCAGAAGTATAAATGTGGATGAAAACTGGGATCCTTGGCTCTGAGTCCACCTCCCTATCCTATACCAAGTTAAAAAAAAATAGTGAATTCATTCATTTCATTCTGTACCTTTTTTCCTCAAAAAATCCTTTAGAAGCTCAGAATTATTTCAATGGTTTCTTTTTCTCCTCAGAGGAATGTTTATTATATTAGCTATTTCTTCCCTGGCAGAATTGAAAGTCTCATCATTAGCAGATATTACCATTTTCATTTCTCCTCAGGGGACTTGATGGGTTGGAACTTAAGCATGAGTGTTCAGTGGAGACCGTATCCTGTGATTCAGGTTAAATGTGATATAATTCCATAACTATCCAGCCTCTTCACACCAAAGCAGCATTATCACATACAGATGGTTATTTTCTTGGCTTTCTAGGATTTAGTGTCACCTTTGAATCTTGACACTTCATGTTTCTTTTGAGGACAAACTTGAGCTTTCCTCTCATGTTGTTTTCATGTCTAATGAATGTGTTTTTCCTGAGAGGCTTTGATGTCAGGTTATTTCTCACCCAGAGCTACACTTTAATGTGCTATCTGTGGAGTGTAACTACTAGAGCTTTACAGTGTCATTAAGTTGGGTAGGCATGGGAGCTCTACAGCAAAAGAAGGCTAAAATCTTTTCATTTTCATACTAAAGGGTCCCAGCTGGAAAGGAAAATGGGTTGTTTTTAATTTTTTTTTTTGGTCTAGGGTCTTATGAAGGAAAGAGAGAACGTTTCTATTTGTACTGTACCATTATGGGATTTAGAATAATATACTGTAGAAAGGTGATTACATTTAATTTTAGTCTTTGTGAGAACTCAGCTACCAGGACTCAGTCTCTCTAAGGAGGCTGAGTTACATGGAGAACAAAATAAATTACTGTTTTCAGGATGATGGGGAAATAACAACATCAAGATAGACAGTTCCCCTCTTATTCTTAATGTTTTGGGAGAGGCCCCCACCCCTGCTCTTATGTTCTTCCTAGTGCCAGTGAGATGACTGACACGGACTTCAGTTCTCCGGGTTTCTGAGCTCCTACAGGTTAATAAGCACCTAGACTAACAGCACTATGGGGAATTCAATTTAGAGTTTTATGTAAAGTAACATCCACTTCCAAGGGAATAAACATTTCTTATCTACACTCAAGGTTTGGCTCTTAGGACTAAGGCAAAGTCATCTACTGGGTAATCTCTTCTGAAATATCTTATTCTAGCTACGGTACCAGTAAAGTTTAACCCAGCCTTAAGATGGTGACTATCATCATTAGCATCTTCATCTTTTTAGTTCAAAATAGCTTATTCTTTAAATCAAATGCAAACTGATCTGAGCCTATGCACGCAAACATAATAAATGCTAAAGAGAAAGGCTACTGTGTATTAACATATTAACAAATGCATTGCATTAGATTTGGCTAATCGTCCCTTGGCTATTGAGATGTTACCAGGTGTCACTATATTTGGATTTAGCTCTTGTGACCTTTAGATGCTACCTAACATAGAGGAAGAAAGGAAGACATATCTGACTGTGCAGACAATACACACTGTAAGGCAGGTTGCAAAAGCTATTGGTTTCACGACATAAATCTCTTTGCCACCGAGAGGTTGGAAAAATCTTAGTGATTCATGGGCACAATCTTTTATTTACTCTTTTCCTGGGTGTCACTGAGGGATGGTAGGAAGGAGAAACCTTATTATCAGGAGCACCATTCTTCTATTGGAAAACAAAAAGGATGTGAAGAGAGGATTCAGTGGCTAATTATTACCATGCATCTGCTTGTTATCAAGGTGACTAAATAAAAGTCCTTGTGCAGAATTGAAAAGCGGTCTTGCAGCATTATTCAGCTTCTTTTGGACTGCTCATATACAATGAGGCACTAGCTGGTACTTTGAATAGTTAAAGTTGTCTGTTATGGCAAGATAAACTGAAGAAAATTTTCATGGGCATCTCTTTTTATAGGAACCCATTTTTTGAGTATATCTTGAGGTAATGTGTGTGTGTGAGATGGATGGGTTTAAGAATCTAGTGAGGGACAAAGGAGGCAGAACTGTAGCGTGTACTTTCCTTTTCCTTGTTGGGATTTGTCATGATTTCTGGAGAGAGGTTTCAAAATGTGAAAAGCAGACAGAAAAGAACAAGCTCTTTAGATTATGATATCGCCCTTGTTTGCAAAGTGGCCTGCAGCATCTGCATGGTTCTGTTTCTGATAATGCTGTATGGTCCCATTCCCTAGCTCCGTGGTGGAGCCTTTTTATTGTTATTATATCCAGTTATCCTGGGGGTGCAATAGTAAGTAATTTCTGGCAGAGACCAAACCCAAAGCACAAACACTTTAACATCTCATTCAACACTTGAGGCTGCATTGTCAGAAATGTGAAGCCACAGGAAGTTCCTCACAAAGTGGTTTCTTGGTGTTCACAGCACCGCTAGACGTCCTTACACCTGTCAGTAATGTGTCCCTGGCACTGTTTTACAGATCATAAGCCTCCTTTCCCAAGGCTCTTCCAAAAGAGAGGCTCTTGAGGCAGCACTCAAACAGCGGCACAAACTCTAGAATGCATCCGGGATCTCAAGAGCACAAATCATGCTGGCAAATAACATTTGACAAATAAATCAAATAGTAACATTCATTATCTCCATGCACCTTGAAACTTGCACTAAAATTGAGGTGAGTTTCAGGCCACCTCCATTCTGCTTTGAGGAAAACAACAACAAATCGGAAATATTTTCATGGACATCAATAATACTGTGGTTTAGGTATTTAACCCCTATTGAAACTGGTGATTTATATATCTTGGAAATAGTAAGGGTGGTTAAAAACAAAAAAAAGAACTTTTTTCCAGTAATATTCACAAGGTAAATCACATCAGTGGAACTAAGACCACAAAGGAGGTTTTCTCATGTGCCCCTTTTTCTGGCCCAGCAGGAGGAATTTCCCAGGTTCAGTGCCTATCCCTCAGGGGATGGCATAGTCAGGACAGCTCATAGTAGGTACAAGGTGGGGCATGCTATAAAACAGGTGTATTTTCCATTTTCCACTTCTCTTTCTTTAAATATTAAATTGTTCTAAACCCATTTAGGCATTGTACATTTGTGACAGAAACACATATTAAAATATGAATTTATGTTTGCTTTTCCCAAGGTTTTCTAGGCAGGTAGACAAACCACAGTGTTTTCATTCTTCAGGTGTGTTTGTAGAGCCAAAAGCAGGAGCCACCTAACACCAGTGGTTATTTCTGTTTTTTGTAATATCCCAAGTTCTTTTAAGGAATGATGCTGGTGTCTCCGAGGGCAGAGGGAGAAAACGAGTCTCTCAGGAGAAACCAGTGCAAACCTCCTGGATGCTGCAGCCAACAACGACGTTTGCAAAACCCTTGGGAAGGAGGAGCTGCAATTAGGATGGAAGTGGGACTGAATTTGAGTGCATTTAAAGAGAATACATTAGATATTTTCTACATACAAGGTTTATGGGGTGAGATTCATACCCTCCCATACTTTATTCTCCGGGTAATTATATGAGAGCATGCATCATAGTTTGCATAAGCCCGTCTACTAGATTGTAAGCTTGCAAGGGCAGACAAATTAATAAGCCACTGTTTTTTCAGCTTCAAAGGCACCTTGATGTTCTACTTTATGATGCTGGCACTGAGACACTACAGTCACATACCTGCTTTGCCCTGCCGGCTCTCTGTCGGCCCAGTCAGTAGGGAAACTAGAGGGAGAGGAAAGCTGGAAAAGGAAGAAGGGGCACTTGCCTTCCTGTGTGCTGCCTACACTTGTCAGTGTCACCCTGGGACACTGCCTCTCAGCTGTGGCGGGTCATTCTAGTAGGAGCACTTGAATTAGTTTAAGTTTCTTCTAAATCAGAACCAATGACGTTTGCCCTCTCAGGGACCTACCACCAGTTGGTCAGTTGGGCTCCCCTCCTCAGAGGTCTGGTTACCAAACCCCCCATAGCCTTTCCTGAATTGATAGTCTAGCACCTGCTGGCCCACCCCTCCTCAGAGAGGTCTGAGTGGCAAATCTGTGTCTCTCTCTCTTCCCCCAAACCTCCAAATTTTAAGTTTTAAAAAGTCTGAACTTTTCCCTCTGACCCTTTATTATTGGGGAAGAATCTATATCCTAATACATTTGTGACACTCAAGCATTTCTTTATTATGCCTAGCTAACTATTCAGTGTATTCTGTACCTGCTATTTCCTCCACGAAAGTAAACTGGTGCAGTTTCTTTCTCCTGACAGGACCCTGACAGACACAAGAGATTTTTTTTTTGCATGTGCCACTTTTGCCTAGAATGATATCTTGCATTCCCCCATATGTTCAGCCATTTCTCTCTGTCGTCCCCAGATTACTTGTTCACTGAATGAAATGTGTGCTAAGTAAGAAAAGGAAACTGTCTTGTGAACCTAAAATCAAAGACGGGGCTTTGTCTTATCTGCTGTACGAGTGCCTGTATAAGGGAGGGAAGCACCAAAGTGCGTTGATAGAAAGGTGCCATCAGATCAAAGGACTGAAATGCTGAGCTGATACCTGACGATAGCTCCTCACAAACTTGTCTGCAGAGAACTTGTCCACAGAGAGTTTAGCATGAAGTGGCTGCGAGAGATTTGGAGGTTGTTATCATAGGAAACCTCACCTCTCTTGACTCATATACTGTCTTCAATGGGTAAAGGATGGGGCATAAATAGTTACATATTAATAATCTTCATACATGCATCTTCTCACATAATCATCAAAGCAACCCTGTAGGTAAGTACTACTCTGTTTTATAGACAGGGATACAATGGCTCAGAGAAGTGAATTTGCACAAGGGCCCACAGCTGCTAAGGTGGCAGAGCTGGGGCTTAAACTGAGGTCAGAGTTCATGCTCTTATAGTTCACACTCCGTTGCTTCCAGCAAGGTTCATTCACTCACCAGGTGAGGTGCTGGACTCTCTCTTCATCGACCTCAGGATCCTCCAATATCGGTACCAGATGTGTCCATAGCCTCATCCCAGATGGTTGTACAGCAAATTTAACTACAGGATAGGTATTTTTCTTGGTTTTATTAAACATTTATTTTCTATTGGTTATGATGATGTAAACTGATTAAAAGAGCAATTGGCCTATAATTAACAAAACTGCATTATACACTTTAAAATTGATAAAAGAGAGCATGTAAAATGTTCTTGTGCAATTAAAAAAAAGCACAAACTCAAGAAACCGGCTTTCTCACAAAATATATACAGATATGCAAATGCACACATGCATATTTTCATAGTATAACTGCTCTGTCAAGTACTGAATAAACACAATATACTGATTTATAATGCACATTATTTTCTTTTCAAAGTGGACAATGAATAGTCACTTCTCGGATTAAATACATTCCAGTGATGAACATATAACTACTCTATGGAAGGCGTAGGTAAGCATATCTATGTAAAGTGAAATTGGTTCATGTGAAGTCAAGTACATTGAAATGACTGTCTCATTTCAGTCTCCTTCCGTAGTTCGTTGGCTCAGCAGAAATGTTCATTTGCCCAAACTACTCCAGTGATCCATTCTGCTGACCTCCCTCTCCCTTGCCTTTGGAAGTTGTAAGTTTGCCTTCAAACTACTCCAACTCTTGTGTAACCACGCTTCACATAGCTTTATGAAACATCAAGTTCTTGTCCCTGAAATAAAAGTCTAGTTACTTTCGTTGTGAATTACTTCCTTCAGCTGGGTGGAATTGAAACTTTTCTGTTTTCATCTGTTCAAATAACTGCCAGGTCACATGGAGGCCACAAAGAAATCAACAGAAATACTTTCTGCTTAACACTTTGGTGGCTCTAGATGCTGCAGTTAGAAAGCGAATAGGATGCATTTTCCTGTTATGAACTACCTCTTCTTACATTTTTTTCTATGCCTTCCATATTTAAGAAGCATTGATTCATAAAATAAGTGCAATTTGAATGTATACATTAAAGGTCTACTCCACATATTTTCATTGAATATTTTATCTTTACTACAGTGTGTAAGTTTCAGATATAGATCAAAGGCCTGCAGTCTGTGACCTCTGGCCTTTAGATTTGCTGCTACATTTGATAACGATTTCAGCAGTTGAATCTGCAGACATCAGATTTGATTGCTGTTCCTGATAAAGTAAGCCTTTGTCAGCTTGAGTTATATTTTAAAGGCTATTGGGACAACCAACTAAAATTTATAAAAATTATTAATGTTCTGAGTGGTCTTGCAAAGCAAGAGAAGCACTTTCTAAATGTCTTGGTGCTTTTGCTCTAGCATAAGCTCCTTACGTTCTGCTTAAAATATAAAGCATTTGCTGATATTTTCGGGTATCTGATTACATGCTTACTGGAGAGCATGAAATAAAATGTCACCCCAAAGTAGCAATGGTGACTGCTAACTACAAAGAGAAACTCAAGTGGCTTCTTATTATAGTCCTACTAACTGTGCCCATCCACAGAATATGGATTCCTTTGTTGCGTGAAGGGAGTCGGTGTTTTGGTCACAATTGCCTATAAGTAGGTAAAATATTCCATTTGTGATGCTGTATTTTTGTTTTGCCTGTGCTGACACCGAAGAGATCTAAAGCTTAGTGTGGAACATTTTAGTCCTAGAATCCTGGTGAAAACTACATGAGCTTTACAGCAAAAGCCATTCACATTTCAATCAATGATAAAATTACCATCTCTACATATAAAGAGGTAATGTGCTAGTTTGTCCGTTATGGTGTCCCAGTCACTACCAGTCTGTGGGCAAGGACTACCGCCCCCAGCACTAACATCACGCTGCCTGCGTGCGTCCCTTCCCAGTGCTGAGGTGCAGCTGCCTGCCTGCATCCCATGCTAGGAACTTGAAATGCCTGCATGCGTCCCTGTTCAGCACTGGGGGTGAGGGTGGGGATGTGAGGAAGTTGCTGGGCTTGATGGGGGACCTCAGGCCACACCCCCGCCCCAGCACCAGGCCAGGGTACCTCAGGCTATGGTATCACACTGGCGCTAGGCTGGGGGACCTCAGGCTGAATCCCCCATCCAGCAGGCATTGACAGGGGATCTTAGGCCGTGCACCCCCTACCCAGTGGGTCTTGACGGGAGACCTCAGGCAGCGCCCTCAGACCACCCGGCCATGGCTCTGGGCCAGGAGACCTCAGGCTGTGCCCCCTGCCTCAGTGTCAGGCTGGGGGACCTCAGGCCGCATCCCCTGCCACAGAGTTGGGCTGGGGTGTCTCAGGCTGCACCTCCAGCCCAGAGGAGCTTGATAGGGGTGGGGCAGGCCAGGTCTGGGTCTCCTGTGTTTTCAAAGTGCATGCAGGTGGTGGTTGGGGACTTGACTCTGGGTCATGCAGCGTGCCCCAGGCTCTGACAGGAGGGAGATTTTATATACATTTTACCAATTTTCTTTCATCTCTGACACTTCTATTAAAGAGAAAGGGCAAATAGTAATATTAAAATATTTCTTCTTATTAATTCCCTTTTAATGTGCATGGATTTCACACACTGGGCCACTAGCTGTTTATATATTTGAACCATCTCAAAGCTCCCAAGTAGATTAGTTTGTAAGAAAGACAATATATTATAGGACATTTTCTACTAGACATTGAATGATTCTTTATATCATGCTACAGGCCCAGTACATGGATTCATGCACTGGTGAGGGTGTGACCTGCAGAGATCAGCCCACTGTGGGAGCACAGCTCATCTCTGTCAGCTGAGCAGCTGTGGACCCACCATCTGAGAGGCTGCTGAACGAGGAAATTCGTCTGAGCTGATATTTTGGGGTAATGTCTGTGTAAAGGTGTGTTCTGTGTCCTGGAGAAAACTGGCAAAGAGTTTTGCACCCCAAAACCACTTGGTGATGTCCTTGATGTGTGATTCTAGGTCAGTGATGCCATTGGGGATGTTTAGGGCAGCCGTGCTCAAGGATCCTCAGCCATCAGGACAGCCTTTCTGTGGGGTCCACAGTCATGTCCCCTCTTGCCATCGCTTATGCCAGCTCCCCATGCTCTTTCTGGAACACACCTTAGAGGACCTTCATCAGCTGGTGTAGTCAGGCCAGAATCTGGATTGTGTCAGGTATTTGATAGGTGCAGAGACTCGGCCTCACCCTGGGCCTGCTAGTGGCTGCTCCTGCAGTGGGAGCAGCTGCACATCCTGGTCAGCTGAGTGGTGCTCCCATTGTGGGAGTGTATTGACCACCAGGGAGAAGCTCCTGCATTGAGCTTCCCCCCTGGTGGTCAGTGCACATCATAGTGACTGGTCGACTGGTCATTCTTGTCATTCTGCTAGGGATATGTATATATATACATATATATATATATATATATATATATATATATATATATAGTTAATAGGAATTATTTTTTTTTAATTCAGACTTTAATATATGCTTTGCTACTCCATTGAAGCATAAATCATACCCCAAAACTTAGTGTTTTTAAAAAAACAAATAGAGCTGAAACTGGTTTGGCTCAGTGGTAGAGCATCGCGCTGCGGACTGAAGGGTCCCGGGTTCGATTCCAGCCAAGGGCATGTACATTGGTTGCGGGCACATCCCTGGTAGGGGGTGTGCAAGAGGCAGCTGGTCGATGTTTCTCTCTCATCGACGTTTCTAGCTCTCTATCTCTCTCCCTTCCTCTCTGTAAAATATCAATAAAATATATTTTTTAAAAAACAAATAGAAATATTGGCAAAACATACACTGGTGGCCAAATAATTATAATCACCTGACGTTTATAGGCAAATTAGCAATACACTGCATCGTATGGGATATGGAAGCTGAAGGTCTGTTCAAACACCTTGGCTGTCTGCAGTTACCAAGATAAAACATCTCCAATTCTCACAGGAACACAAAGATTGAACAGTCAAGCATTAGAAAAAATTCATGTGGTCCAATGAATCACATTTCCAGTTGCATCATGCAGAGTGAGAATTTCACAGAAATAGCAGGAAAGCATGCACCCCATATGCATGAGTAGAACCCTTCAAGCTGGTGGGGGTAGTGTTATGATTTGGAGCATGTTTTCCTGGCATGATTTGGGCCCTTTAATTCATGTGGAATAATGTCTGAATAGCACAACATACCTACGTATTGTTGCTGATCAAGTTCATCCTATCATATTGATGGTATATCCTAATAGAAATGACTTTTTCCAACAAGACAATGCACCATGTCACAGTGCTCATTTGTGCAGGAGTGGTTTCAAGAACATGAGGGAGACTTTACCTTGCTTAGGTGACCCCCCACAATCACCAGATCTCTATCCAACTAAGCATTTGTGGGATGAAGTTAAAAGAGCCATCAGGAAGCTGGTTCCACAACCATCAAATCTCACAGAACTGGACAGTGCTATTCACCAGGCATGGTGTCAGATTCCTCACATCACCTTTCAACATTTCACGGAGTCAATGCCAAGAAAATCACCACAGTATTGAAAGCAAAAGGTGGCTCAATGAAATATTAATGGGGTGGTCATAATAATCTGGCCACTCAGTGAATATATAATGAAGTTGTAATAGCCAAAATATATAAGGTATTCAAACAACTTAATTATCAGGAAAAAAATCTGATTTCAAATGAGTAAAGAACCTGAATAGACATTTCTCAAAAGAAGACGTACAGATAGACAAAGATATGTAAAAAGGTGACCCCTAATAATCAAGGAAATGAAAATCAAAACCATAATGAGATAGCACCTACCATGTGTTAGAGTGACTATTATAAAACAAACAAAAGCTAAAAAGTGTTGGTGAGGATATGGAAAAAAGGGAAACCTTTTACACTATTGGTGGGAATATAAATTGGTACTGGCATTTAAAAAACTATTTTAGCCGAAACCGGTTTGGCTCAGTGGTAGAGTGTCAGTCTGCGGACTGAAAGGTCCCTGGTTCGATTCCGGTCAAGGGCATGTACAATGGCTGCGGGCACATCCCCAGTAGGGGTGTGCAAGAGGCAGCTGGTCGATGTTTCTCTCTCATTGACATTTCTAACTTGCTGTCTCTCTCCCTTCCTCTCTGTGAAAAAAATCAATAAAAAATATTTTTTTTAAAAACAAAAAACTATTTTAACTAATTCCTCAAATTATTAAAAATAGAAGTACTATATGACCCAGCAATCCCACTTCTGGATATTTATCCAAATAAAATGAAATTAGTATCTGGAAGAGCTATCTGTACCCCCATGTGCCTATTGATGGATAAAGTAAGTGATATATAATTAATCCATGAGAAAAAAGGACATAGTATCATTTGAGACAACATGGATGAACCTGGAGGCCATTAGGCTGAGTGAAATAAGCTGGACGCGGAGATATTTATATTGTACTAGGATCCTGTTGCAAGAGGATTCCTGCAAGCAGCCGCTTGCACTACTGCCTCAGCCTGCCCCGCCTGCTCTTTACACTTTTCCTCCCTCTTCCTTCTAAGCCAGCTGTGGGCAAACTACGGCCCGTGGGCTGGATGCTGCCCATTCGGCTATTCTATCCAGCCTGTGGAACCGAAAGAGCGGAGGATTCTCTTGCTCTCCCCTCCATTCCTTCACCAGCAGCCCAAGATGAGAGTGCCAGCATGGTCAGGTTGCTTTTGTTCCGGCCCCCTGGACCAGTTTAAGAACCTATTGTGGCCCTCGAGTCAAAAAGTTTGCCCACCCCGTTCTAAGCTGTCTTTAGTCTTCACTCCTCCTTCTCTCTGCGTATGCAAATTAACTGCCATCTTTGTTGGGTTAATTTGCATACCCACTCTGATTGGCTGTGGTGAAGGTATGGTCAATTAGCATTTTCTCTTTTATTAGTGTTGATAATCTCACTTATTTGAGGAATCAAAAAAAAGTCAAATTCATAGAAGTCAATTGTACTTCAATAAGCTGGAAAAAAATAGATTCATTATTTGTTCATGGATTTGTAATTTGGGCAGGATTAGGTGTGGGCAGTTTGCTCCTATTCTGTGTGGTATCAGGTGGGATGGCCCAATTGAGGTTGATGGATTTACTTGTAAGATGGCTTACTCATGTGGTAAGCAAAATGTTGGTGTATATTAATGGCCAAAGCAGTCCCAGGCCAGCCAAGATTCTAGAGGGTGAAGGAATAAACTCTACTTGATAGAAGACAGGAAGGAAATGAATGTGTGCATTTTTGCATACAAATTATAGAGGATATAATAGAGGACAAAAGGTTTAAAAGTAGGAATGAGTAACATTGGACATTTGATCTTTGGTCAATATTTACACCTGTATTTATCTCAGGAGCATTTAAAAAATCCCTTTTTAGTTGTTGAATAATCAATTTCTGCTTTGTAAATGTCAGCTACCAGTATTTATTTGAAAGATAGAAAAGGCTGATGATTTCTACCACAATTTTTTTCAGACACAGAGAGAACACAACTACCGGTAGTTTGAAGACAGGGTACTTGAAACCACAGTATGATTCTCCGTTATGACCTTCTGATTTGCTCAGCAATATCTAAAAATCTGGCTAGCTTTCTGGATTTTCATGTTTCTCAATATGACCATAACTAATATTAGGTGCTTTCTGCTATTGGTTAAAAAGAATACTTAAAAAGCAAGACATGAAATAGAATATGTGAAATGCTAAATAGCTGACTTTGCTGGATTTTAACTTAGAATACAGGAATAAATGCCTGCATCCACAAAAATAATAATTTTTGGTCTAACTCCTTTAGAGAATTTTATCGGGGAGAATGATTTCTTTCTAGGCAAAGCTAAAATGAATATTTTTATCATGCATTACTGGTCTCTATGTCAACTTGGGTATTTAAAACTTGATATAATATGGCTAGTAAACTTGAGAGGGTTATATCAGTGTTCATCAACTTCAACACTATTGAAACTTGGACTAGATATTTCTCAATTATAGGTTGCTGTTCTGTGCATTGCAGGGTGATTAGCAGCCTACATGGATTTTACTCACTAAATGCCAATAATTCCCACCAGTTGTGACAACCAAAAATGTCTCCATACATTACCAAATGTCCTCTGGAGTAAAATTATCTCTGGTTGAGAACCACTGGGGCTTAATAAATTCATAAATTGAAAAAATATTTTCCCTGAGGCAACTTTTCTTGTCTCAGTAGCATTCCTCCGCCTGCCCTTTTATAATTTGAGGTATCTTAATGAGCTAGATTTATCTTCCATTTAAATGAAAAATGGGCTTCTTTAATTTAAAATTTAAATTGATATTTCAAGAAATAGAAATGGATATGTTTGCATATTTTAATACATTTTCCGCCAGTGATATTTGTGGATGCCCCCCCCCCACACAAATGACTTCTTAATTAAGAATTTTAAGAAAGAAATTAATAAAAAGAAAATATAAGCAAAACTTCATAGATTATAGTTCTGGAAAGAACCTTCACTCTCTAGAAGGGCTTTAGAAAGCAGGTTAGAAAAAAAATTTTACAAATGAAGTCAAGCCCTAGAGAAACCATTTGACTTGATCACACTTCAGATTTAATCACAGATTGAATAAAAATTAGAAGCTTAAATCTCCCAATTTTCAGCCTCGTTCTGTTTTCACTATCCCAGGGTACTTGTCAAGAGCGCTCTCTTATTATTCTCCTGGTGCAGTATTTTCACAAACATATGCTACAGTATTTTTAGACAGGACCCTATAGCACAGTGGGTGTAAGATTGAAAAGCTGCAGGAAGGGAAGAAGTAACAAAGAATGCTTATTTGAAGGAAATTCCATGTCTGTAGAGTCTGTTAAGACGAGGTTTAAGTGTACTAATAAACACTTGTATATATAGATATATCGTTTCTATTTCCAGTGTTTGGCTATGACTGTATCTACTTATGAAACTATCTCTTCCTCCATTCTCTCACTCCCAATAGCCCTGAGAGATTACTTGGCATTGATACCACTCTCTTGGGAATATGATTTACTTACTTATTTAAGAAACAGGCAAATCTAGTTCCAAAGTTATTCTCTAAGGATAAAGCCACACTGTGGCTTGAATATATTTTGACTGCTTTCTCAGAGAAACTAGCCCTGAGGAACAAGATCAAAGGAAAGAATGGCAGCAGCCCACATTGCAGGGAAAGGAGAAGAGCCCAGAGAAAAGGCTACCTTGCAGAAGGCTCATCAGAGCCGGCAGTGTCTTTCCCGAGGTTCTACTCTCTCTACTTTTTAGATTTCTTCCAAACCTCTCTGTCCCTGTGCTGCCCTTGTGTTAGTCCTGATGCCAGAAATTTTTTCTCCTTTGAGTTTAGCCTATCCATTTTGTATTTAGCCTTTAAAAATTATAACTCTTCTCAACACATATCTTGAGAAGCAGTTTACTGACTCTAACAAATGACATAGGATGGGCAGTTCTGATGGACTGTAAGACATATGCATGTTATGTGCCAATAAGAAATATTGGCACAAGAAGTTAAGGATGTGTCTGAAAACTCAAACCGTTGAAGTGATAATACTGACAATTCAGTGCTTTTGCCTAGACCCAGTCATTCCAATACTTTTTAATGCACAAGCTTTAAACTTAACTACAGAGAAGTTAAATATTCAGCATCCTGCCTGCTGAAAAAAGAAAGTCTGAGATGTGGGAGGTAACAGTAAAGGTTTACAGTGTGAGAGAAAAGAGTAGATCTTCTCTCCTAATTTTTGAACTCCTTTCTCCAAATAGTATTTGAAAAATAATTTATTCCAAAAATAGAAGGATTAAATAAAACTACCATTGCTTTCCTGGAAGTTGATTCAATCCTGTTGGTCAGGGTCAATGCTCAAAGTAGAGAGAGCAGTTATCATGAATTCAACAAGTTTCTGAAACATCTGTCAAGTGAACCGCTTCAAATTCTTTGCATATTGGCAGGGAATAATATATGCATGGATGGGTCGATGAATGGGTAAATAGATGGATAAACAGATAAACCATAGATAGACATTAAAACTTCTACTACATAATTAAGTATATAAACCCAGCTTTTGATTGATTGAAACATTGCTATGAGGCTATACATTCTCTTTCTTACTCCTGTCTCATAATTGGTACATATCCTCCTTCTCCTACCCCTTCTCCCTCTACCCCCCCCCCCAATGCAATCAGTATCTGTGTCCCCTTGGAAGGAATGGAGATTGAATTTCTAAACTCCTTCCAGTGGACACCCAAATAATCATGATAACCTCTGATCAGGAGCAAAGGAAGATCACAAAAAAGGGGGAAAGGTACAGGCTTCTCTATTTTTTCTTAATGTTTTTATTTATTTTAGTGAGAAAGGAAAGTAAAAGGATAGAGATATAAAAACATCAATGAGAGAGAAACATTGATCAGCTGCCTCATGCACGCTGATTGGGGATTAAGCCCAAAACCGGGTCATGTGTCCTGACCTGGAATTGAACTGGTGACCTGTTGGTTCATGGGTCAACACTCACCTACTAAGCCACACCTGCTGGCCAGGCTTCTACATTTTAATCACTGGTACTTTTTAGGAAGTCGAAGAAACTAAGTAATTACACATATTTAATGATTGTAAAATGACTGAATAATAAAGTCCATAATACTGCTCCAATCTTATTTTTACTTGGTATCTATTACTTATGTCCAATTTCACAGATAATTTATATATATATATATATATATATATATATATATATATTCTATCTAATAAAAGAGTAATATGCAAATTGACCATCTGGCCACCCCCATGTGGACAAGATGGCAGGGGAGGGCAGTTGTGGGTGATCAGGCCATCAGGGGAAGGCAATTAGGAGGGACCAGGCCTGCAAGCAGGGTAGTTGGGAGGGACCAGGCCTGCAGGGGAGGGCAGTGAAGGGAGACCAGGACTGCAGGAGAGGGCAGTGAAGGGAGACCAGGACTGCAGGAGAGGGTAGTTGGAGATGACAAGACCAGCAAGGCAGTTGGGGGCGACCAGGATGGCAAGGGTGGGCAGTTAGGGGTTACTGGGCCAGCAGGGGAGGGAAGTTAGGGGTGACCAGGCTTGCAGGGGAGGGCAGTTAAGGATGACCAGGCAAGCAGGGGAGGGCAATTAGGGGCAATAGGGCCAGCAGGGGAGCAGCTAGGCATTGATCAACCTGGTAGGGGAGTGGTTAGGGGATGATCAGGTTGGCAGGCAGAAGTGGTTAGGGGCAATCAGGCAGGCAGGCAGGTGAGCAGTTGGGAGCCAGCTGTCCTGCATTGTGAGAGGGATGTTTGCCCATTTAGGCCTGATCCCAATAGGCTCCCTCCTCAGGACTGGCAGCTAACCTCCCACACCCCATCCCTCCCCCCAGCTGTCAGGTGCCAATTGAATATCCTTTGAGCAGTTCCAGTTTGGAGAGGGTGCAGGCTGGGCTGAAGAATACACACACACACACACGCAGAAATTTCATGCACCAGGTCTCTAGAGTGTGTGTGTGTGTGTGTGCATATATATAGAAGCCTAAGCAACTGTTACAACCAAATGACTGAAACAACTGGAATGACTGGTTGACCAGTTACTGTGATGCACACTGACCACCAGGTGGCAGATGCTCAATGCAGGAGCTCCCCCTAGTGGTCAGTACACTCCCACAGCCAACCTCCCATGGCCAGGTATTGGCAACTGGCCTCCATTCCTCAGCATCCTGGTGATCTTCACTGCCTCTCCCAACCCTGCTGGGGCCTTTGGGCCCTGGGCTTGGACAGGGAACTGGAGTGGATGGCAGCGGATGTGGTCCCTTTCCCACAGGGACTGAGAGCTGGCTCTCTCCTTAGGACCGGCAGCCAATCTCCCGTACCCCATTCCCCACCCCCCCCAGCCGTCAGGTCCCTCCTCCATGATTGGCAGGCCCAGATTGGGCCTAGGGACCCCACCTATGCATGAATTCATCCACCTGGCCTCTAATATATATCTCCCAGGGCATAGAAACTTCTTTTTATAGCAACTCAAAATAGTCAATAATTAATATCCTCTCTGTAAAAGATTTATGTGTGATTGATACCAAGAGGTTCCCAAACATTAGTTTTCTATGAATCTCTATTTTTTTTTTGTTCTCTCTGCTGTTAAGACCAGAATAATTCTTCTTAGGTCATTTTAAATGATAGGCTCTACTTTCAACTGTTTATATAAGAAGAAAAAATTGTTGGTTGTCAGAATGCAACAAAGTTGTTAGGTAGTTATTTGAAATGAGGGTTAAAACATTTTTAAAAGACTAATGTGTGTATATATATATATATATATATATATATATATATATATATATAATGGCCTTTTATATAAAGAAAAATGTGGGAATAATTAATACTCCAACACAGTAGATTAAATTATGGTATATCCAAACAATGGGACACTGCAGCCATGGCCTTCAAAGATTTTATTAATTGAGAAAATGCTCACCAAAAATGGCATGTGCTGATTTCTTAGGGGGAAGTATATACTAAGATTATTCTCTGTCCTTGAGGAATGAAGTTTTCATATGGGATAATGAAACTACTGGGCCTTTGGCCATTCTACTAGAGGGTGGAGTTTATGGCATTGGCAAAGAACAAAACAATAATTCTCGTGTCTATGGAAAAGGCTACCTTGAATTTCCTCACTTGGCTCTTGGAACTCTTGTCTCTCTTAAAAGTATATTGTGAGTGTAGAGGTCTAGGCTAAAGGGGATGCCAAGGTCAGTTAGTCTAACCTTTAACCAGAGGAACTGGCATAATTCCTTGTTGTCTATCAGACATGGTCAATTTCCTAAAGGTTGGGTCTAGAGAGAGGCTTAAAGCTAAAACCTAATAGTACTAACAAGAGTAGCTACTTTTGAGTTTTTGTGTGTTTGTGATCTCTGCTGTCTCTCAATCTCGTGCATGATCTATTTTTACATAAAATAATTGAGTCTATCAAATGGAACTTACGAAAGATACATATGAATTATATTAAAGATGTGATGGAAATAATTTAAAACAGTAGTGGTTATCTGTGAATGGTGAAAACATAGTAGCTTTCATTATTTTTCAGAGGCTTTTCTGTATTTCCTAAAACTTATTTGTTTATCAGAATAATCACATGTATAAAGACTTTTACTCACAAACATACATGCCCAAGGAATAAAACAGTGAGAGTGTATTTGAAATTCTGTGGGTGTAAGTTTAGAGACAAGATTTAAAAAAAAAAAGAAGCATAGCTCAAATATCCAAGAAATCACACACTGTGATTGTATCTGAATATTAGTTTAAATCAGTGTTCATTTGGTCATTTTATGCAGAGGGTCTATATCCTTAGAATTTCTAAATGAAGCAGGGATCATTGTTTAAAGTATGTCCAACAGTAAACCCTTATTTAAAAGGTTGTTTGGTTCCCACTCAAGAATGAAATGAGCAGCTCACCGATCAAAGATAAAGATCTATTTGTCTGGCTCAGCTCTCTCAGGGCCAGTGACACAGAGCTAGAAGCCAAAATGATAGGACAGCCTACGTTTCTCCCAGTTTCGCACCTTGGTGAAGCCAGATGAGTTCTGAAAAGTCTGAATTGGAGGAGCACAGCCACAGGAGGCAGCAGCCACACACAATGAGAACTGGCTGGCCCATTGTGGGTGACCCATAATTGCTCCTGCAACTTGTCCTTCAGGGCCCAAAGGTGTTTTTGAGCCAGATTCTTAGCTTATATGGCTTTTCACCTCCCAACCCCTGCTCAATAATTCTGACCTTCCTCTCTTCAGAGTGCTCTCAGTTGAGCTACGGATATAATTCTGCACAAGATCCTAACCCTCTTAGTCTCCAAATGAAAAGCTGAGAATTGAGAAAAAGAATAGAATGAGGAGAACTGAAATTTTTCATGTCTCACACCTGGAAATTCTGGTTTATTCTCAGAAATACATTAGCTACTAGTGCTGGACACTGTTCTGGGTGCTCAGCAATTATTCATTTTGCTGTTCAGAAAAACTAGGGATTCTAAATCATCTCCAGATTGGTGATGCTTCCTAGGCACCTGGGAGGGATGCTGGCGGACTATAGGGGTTGCTCGACACAGTCAGACCCCACTGCAGCCTCTCCGAAACCTCTGGAGCATCACTCCTCTGGAGATGGTCTTATCTCAGTCAGTACAGAGGTCAATGTCAGACTGTACAATCAGCCTCAGGAAGCATACTTTGTTTACCCAAGAAATCTCTATGGATGAGAGATGTCTATGAGAACCTATGGATGGTCATGAAACTCATAATTGGAAAGCATATTGTGTTAGACCCAATTCTGAGGTAGCCCTCCCTTAACATTTCTACCCACCTCCCAGTTGTTTGTGCCTTGTCCAATTCTCTCCCCTCAAGTATGCACAGGACCAGTGAATATAAGGGGATTTCACTCCCATGCCGCGGTTATGAATCAGTTGAATTTGAGCTAATAAAAATGGAAATTATCTGGGTAGGGATGATCTAATCAAGTTAGCTTTAAAAGGTCTTAGGCTCTTCCTAAAAGAAAGTTTGAAGCATGAGAACGCAAGAAGGTCTAAAAGGGGCCATTACATAAGGACTCAAGAGTTGCCTCTAATAACTTAGAGGGACTCCTGGCCAATAGCCATCACAAAACTAGGGACTTCAGTCCAATTGTTGCAAGAAATGAAATTCTGCCGAAACTGGTTTGGCTCAGTGGTAGAGCATCGGTCTGCGGACTGAAAGGTCCCAGGTTTGATTCCGGTCAAGGGCATGTACATTGGTTGTGCGCACATCCCCGGTAGGGGGTGTGCAAGAGGCAGCTGGTCGATGTTTCTCTCTCATCGACATTTCTAGCTCTCTATCTCTCTCCTTTCCTCTCTGTAAAATATCAATAAAAATATATTTTAAAAAAGAAATGAAAATCTGCCAACAACCTGAATGAGTCTGTAAGAGGACCCCAGGCAATTTGATGAGACCCCAGAATTAGTCGACTCACTTTTCAACCTGATGAGGCTGGGCTAACTCATACCCAGACTCCTGACCCATGGGAACTGTGAGATGATAGATTTGTATTATTTAAGCTGATAATATTTTGGTACCTTGTAACATAATAGTAGAAAACTAATATTCACTTCAAAGGTCATTTAGTTTAATAGGCAAAAACCATAACAACCACATCCATTAAAATGCTGCTGCTACTTCTTACTTACCTTCAGTTCAAGGGACTTATTCTCTTCCAAAGAAGCTCATTAGATTGTTGGAAAGCTTTAATTATCAGATATTATTGTCTTTTTCACATTGATTTGAAACCTGCACTATAATTTTTCTCATTGATCTTAGATCTATATTCTGGAATAACATTTAAAAAATCCTTCTTTTATATGCTAGTCTCCCAATCTACTGAAGACAGCTATCATGATCTAACTAGGTCTAATATACCATAGGTAAAAATTCAAAGTCCTGGACTTCCCCATTTAATAATTTTTTAAAATGTTTCAGCAACAGTATACTTGAACTTGGCAAACACTGTTAAAACATGAGACCCAAAACATTGTCCAAGATGTGTCTTACAAGTACAGATCCCATGCTTTCATCACTTTTCCCATTCTCTGATTCGGGTATGGAACAACTGATGATCTGATCAAAATTTGTTTGTTTTTAATTTCTCAATTATAGTCAGCATACAATATTAGTTTTCATTGTATGACATAGAGATTAGACATTTATATGCCTTACAAAGTGATCACCTAAATAAATCTAGTACCCATCTGACATGATATATAGTTACTACAATATTGACTATATTCCTATGCTGTACTTGACATCCCTGTGGCTGTTTTTATAACTGGAAAATTGTACATCTTTGATCTTAAACATGTAGGGATTAAGATCAAATTTGAGTTAGGTGCCCTCAGAAAACAGACCTTAATGCAGAGTTTCACTTGCAGTGTTTGGTTTGAGTGCTCTAAGGAACAACAAGAGTGAGATACTAAGGTAAGCAGAGTTAGGCTGAGGAAATGTGGATGTAAGACCTCAGCATTCTCCTCAGTGAGCTTAGGATCCCTGATGGCCCTGCAGAAATATTATAAATTGAGGCAAGAGTACTGGGCCTTTGTATACTCACTAGAGGCTCAGTGCATGAAATTCGTGCATGGGTTGGGGGTGTCCCTCAGCCAAGCCTGCACCATCTCCAATCTGGGACCCCTCAAGGGATGTTCAACTGTTTAGACCTGGTGGGATCTGGTCTAAATGAGCAGTCAGACATCCCTCTTACCATCCAGGACTGTGGGTGCCAACTGCTCATCTGCCTGCCTTCCTGATTGCCCCTAACCATTTCTGTCTGCCAGCCTGACCACCCCCTAACCACTCCCATGCCAGCCTGATTGATGTCTAACTGCTCCCCTGCCAGCCTGTTTGCCCCCAACTTCTCTCCTCTGCTGACCTGGACACCCCTAACTGCCCTTCCCTGTAGGGTTGATCGCCTCTAACTGCCCTCCCTTGCAGACTGGTCCCTCTCAACTGCCCTCCCTTGCAGGCCTGGTGCCTCCCAACTGCCATCCCCTGCTGGCCATCTTGTGGTGGCCATCTTGTGTCCACATGGGGCAGGATCTTTTGGCCACATAGGGGCAGCCATCTTGTGTGTTGGAGTGATGTTAAATATGCATATTACTCTTTTATTAGATAGGATATCAACCAGTCATTAAATGTATACTGTTTCTGAGGAGGAGGTAAATGCCATTATCTTTAGCTCAGGCCAATTTCCAGGGGGACCTAATCTACAAGCCCTTAGCTAACAAGATCTCTGAAACTGGGGAAGGAATCGCTAGGGGATATGGATGGCACCCAACAGTAGTCATTATAGTCCACTTAGTGTGCTGCTCAGATCTTTTGTCTGATATAAAACTGCCATCGCAGCAAGGAACAGCATTTTCAGGATTTTGATTAGTTTTACTTCCTAAGGAACAAAAAAGAGGAATTTGAATGCCATGAAGCACAGTCCTTGCCACTGAAGTTCATCTCAATATGTAGTTCATACTAATTTCTTCTCCTGTATTCCCCAGTTTAGATGCTCCTTACCAGCTCAGATAGGGTGTCTGCTGATCTGGGTGGATTGCTTGATAAAATGACTCCAACCTTCATCACCAAAAGGATAAAGTCTCTAGTCACCATGCCTTTTTCAGGCCATGTGTCCTACAGTTACAGTTGTCCATTTATTGATCAGATTGGGCAGAAGAAGAATAAGAGAGGCTTCAAAGAATCTCCTGGATGCCCAAGTGTTCTCTCCCCCCCATTGCAAAGCACCTTATTCGCCTCCTTCTCATGGTCAGGTTCAGTTCTCCCTAACAGAATGTTAACTCTTCCTTGCTTATTTGTATCTTGGCATGAGGAAACTGATGTAATCGGTGACAGACATAGCTTAAAATTTAACATGACTCTTTCTGAATTTCCTGGTAAAAGTATTTTCTGTTGGGAAGTAGGGCCCGAGACAGAGCCTAGAATTTGGGGGAGAAAATACTAAAATTACCCAAGTGGGTCACTTGGAATAATGCTAAATAGGACTATTAACTGTTATCTCTTGATTTCTAAACCCATGAATATCACATACTGGGGACATAACAATTTATAATGATAGTTGGTTCAGGGCATATATTCTGTTCTGGGGGTGGGTAGGACAGTGTATCATAACCAAGGTGATACCTCAGCTGTGTCTTCAAAAGGCTGTTTGATATCTCTATTATCCTCTGTGAGATACCTATATATATGTTAGGATTAGTGGCTACCACAGTCATATGCCCACTGTCATAATTCTTGCAGTGAAACAGGACCTTTAGGCAGATGCCACATTATATCAGATACCACTTCATTGAATCAAAAATCCTGTAAATGCTAGCTAGCTAAAACCCTGTGGGCAGAGAAGGCTAACATATACCCAAATACATGTTACCTTTAGTCAAGTTGCATTGCTGACTCTTCCAATGATTCCACCAGAATGGAAGAGGTTCGGTGTTATGAAATTGTCACACTGACTGGTTGGGCTTGTCAGGGAATAGTGCCATCCCAGGGACATAGCATTCGTCGTTGTTCCTGACAGGCTGAACATTTGGCAGTGGCAGAAACTAGAGTGGCATTTGTGAGTAAGATTTCATGCATAGCCTAAAATCCTGCCACCCAAATGACTGCATTAATGTACCTGTGGTACAAGCGCTGAAGTGGCTTACAACAGAGGCAGGTGAAAAATCAAGTAGCTAACTTATTCTTTCTAATTCACCTGGTCAGTCCCTTCCACAGTAGATAAATTCTGTTGTCCAGTAGTGTGCAATATGAGAGTCTTCTCCCTTTGTGCCTGCCTCCACAGGTATAGTCACATGCCTCTTTTCAGATTTCTTTGTTACAAACTTCTGATCTTTCTCAATCTAGTTTAAAAATTAATAAGCCAAGCCATTCACCGCTGTTAATGATTTAATATATATTATTTCATCAGGCCACTTTTCTATTTACATGTAGTGGACAGCCAAGTTCACTACTGAAGCCTTCCTACTGGGAGGATTTCCTCTCATTACTGTCTTTCAGCAACATACCACAGTGGGGCAATAGTGCAATTTGTTTTTGGTTTGTACCAAACCTACACAGCCAACCTATCCTTGAACCAATCTTATTTGGATTCCCTCTCCCACCACCCCTCACCCCATAATCACATCATAAGTGCTCCTATGCAGCCATAGATGTGAAGAGAGAGACCGAGGCAAATGCACAGAGACAGTGGCAGAAGTCAAAGGGGTTTGTAATACCTGAGCATGCCACTAACTTTTGTCCTCTGCCTGTTCATACCAGTTTTCAAATATGCCTTATCCATCTCGTGACACATTGCTATTGGGCTCACCCAAATATACCACTTAGGGGAGAAAATACCAAAATTACCCAAGTAGGTCACTTGGAATAATGCTAAGTAGGACTATTAACTGTTATCTCTTGGTTTCTAAACTCATGATTTCACATACTGGGAACATAATAATTTATAATGATAGTTGGTTCAGGGCATATATTCTGTTCTGGGCATGGTCACATCTAGGGATGTTCCAGGTCATAATGCTTAGTCTGGTTGCACGGTTACTTGTATTTCATGATGTTGCTCTGCCTCTCCCAAGACAAGCTAACATGCCAGAAGCTATTTTTCAAATGATGAAACCCTGGCACATCCTTTCTCCAACCCTAGGGTTTTGTGTTGTGATAGCCACACAAAATATGTAGCTTGTCAAAAATGCCAGTGAGCATCTTTTGCCATAGATACTCTACATTTTTGCCACTTCTTGCTCATCCAGTTTGATTAGTTCGATGTCACAGATGCATGGACCAATGTAATTTCTGCTAGAGGTCCAAATAGTGTAGGTCCCGTAGAATTGTGTTATGCAGAGGGCAAGAGAATTAACATAGGCTAGGGCCAGGCTGATAGAGTAAGCTATGGTAACTCTCATGTGAATAAAACTTTATTGGTCGTGCCTCCTGATTGGGATGAAAAGGAACTCATTTGCCATAACAGGGGTCATGTCCCAGGCACCTGAAGCCATGTTAATTTGCTCTACTAAAGATGCCGCATCAGGCACAGCAGCAGCAATTGAGGTTACAAGTCGGGTGAGTTTAACATGGTCTGCTGTTACTCTCCAGGGTGTTTTTTATGTAGGTCACACTGTTTATATGATGTGGACCACCACCTAGGCAGCCTTTTAGGCCATTAAGAGTGGCATTAATTTCTGCCATTCACCTCTATATGCACTGTTGTTTTTGACTTAACTGTGTAGGTTGGGGACGGGGAAGGGAGGTGTCGTTTTACAGGCTCCCAATTAACCTTCCTTCTTGCTGGTTGTTACCCTACAGGCTAGGGGAAAATACCACCAGCTATCAACTGTGAAGTATGTCATTATACATTCAGAGGTTTGGAAAATGACCACTAGGAGACTTTATGGATCCACAGTCCCACCGTACCAACCCAAGACACCATTTTACCCCATAATACGCACTAGCACAGGAGGGCTATGATGACACTTTGCCTCCAGGTATAAATGTCAATTTGTCAAAGCTGTACTTAACATTTCCTTTCACTAACGAATTATAATAGTTCAGGCTTCTATGGGGAAAAAATGCCACAAATTGGATGGCTTGTAAACAAAAGTAATTTTTTCCTCACAGTTGGGGAAGTCCGAGATCAAGGTGCCACTATGGTCTGATTCAGCTGAGAGCCCTCTTCTACCCTGTTTCCCCGGAAATAAGACAGTGTCTTGTATTAATTTTTGCTCCCAAAGATGCACTAAGTCTTATTTTCAGGGGATGTCTTATTTTTCCATGAAGAAGAATACGGTACACATTTATTGTTAAATGAAAATAAAGGAAATTTATTACCTGTGTACGGTACGGTAGTACGGTAGTTGTCAACACAAACCAGACAAACTGTGAATCCTACAGTATCAATAATTTACTCATTTATTCAGTGACAATCATGTCATGATATTCTGAAACATCATCATAACAATCCAATTCCTGAATTTCCTGGCGAATTTCTTGTGACTCCATTTCTTTCAGAATCAGTGGACCAAATCTCTCATGTTTAGCAATAGCACTGTCTTTAAATGAGTACTTCTTGTCAAGGTAGCCTGCTCACAGTGCATTTGCAATGCAACAGTCAGTGATTTTCTCCCATGAATTCTTCACCCAAGTCACAACTTCTTGCAGTTTAGGTTTCACAAAGTTTCCATGCTGATTTCTCTCCATTCACACAGCAGTGACTTCAGGACTCAGCGTAATATCACTGTTTGCTAGACGCCAGTAGGGGCCGCCCTACAGACCAGTTTACAGTAAATTAATTTTCATTCTGAGACAGAGCCTGGGGGCCTTATTTTCAGGGGGATGCCTTATATTTCACTCAGAAGGAAAACTGTAAGTAGGTCTTATTTTCGGAGGATGTATCATTTTCGGGGAAACATGGTAGTTGATAGATGGCTGCGTTCTCATCAGCTCCTCATATGGCAGAAAGCAGAGAGATAAGACAAGCTTTCTCATGACCCTTATAAAAAAGCACTAATACCTTTCATGAGGGCTCCAGCTTTATAACATCTAGTTCTATCTATCTTCCAAAGACCACACCACTTAATATTATCACACTGGGGGATAGGGCTTCACCATATTAAATTGGGGGGAAGGGAACTAACAGTCAGTCCATACAGGTATGGTTAGCAAAATAAATGGCCATAGATTCCCTTTGGGAAGGATTTGATGGATCATAGTCATTACTGTGATCTTGCATGATCCTTCTTCCTAGGACTGATCCTATTCTTTAACCAGTGGGTTTTGGATCTAAAATATGGGCTCACATCCAGAATTTGGGCAAAGGATTATGAGCTTTTATTGAGGTAACTGCCTTCAATTTCCTAACCTGTCATTTTTTCCCCTTCTTTGAATATATAAATTAAACAGCAAACTGTTGGCTACCATCTGTTTTGCTCCTCTACACATTTATGTGTGTCAGGTTATTCTCATTGCCACTCTCAGCATGCCACTCATTCAGATAATTGTGCCCACCTTGCTCCTGATGGGTAAGTATCATGTTCTGGCTTCTATTTCTTCGAGATCCTGCTATCGCCCTTGCTATGAGGGAGTAACAGCTTTTTGTATCAGACTTTGAGGCATAACCAAGAGGATTTGCTGATAAATTAGATGTGGGGAATGAGAAAAAAGGGGATATAATAGATAACTCCTAAAGTTTTGGCTGAATGAGATAAAAATATAACCATTTACTGCCATATTGAAACTTGCAAGAGTAACAGGCTTGGGGGGAAGGGGAATCTGGAAGAGTATGGAAACTTACAAAAACAGAATTTATGATTTGACTGGACAATAAGACTGCATATAACACTGCTACATTTCAGCAGCTTATTTTTGGTGTACATGGTTAGCCTGGCATATTGCGGAAATAACCATTCTCCTTTCTTTGGAGTTTACTTACCAGGAAGGGCCTGAGCTAGAATCAAACCAATGTCTGGAGTGCTAAAGTGTGAGATAAAGGAACATGTCAAGATGCTTGGCACTCTTCCAGTTCTCCCCATTTCTCTAAATTCTGTATGGATCTGTTTCTTGCATTACTGGAAACCACTGCCTTCAGGTTTTAACATCCACATGGGAAGACACTTTGAGAAGATAAAGAAAGAAGGTGACACTGTTGCCACTACAAGTCATGGATTTTCAAGGAAATTAAATTAGACACATCACTAAAGAGCACCCTCAACTAGCAATGGCTCAATATTATTCAGCATCTAGAAAAATCTGACCCTCTCTGCTTGACTCATTACTGGATTGTCTAGCTTCCTTAAAAGAATTAAACATCAGATTCAAATGCTGGCTTTCAGCAAGCTCTCTTCACACTCTGATGATGGGAGAGACTGAGTTAGCTGCCTCATTTAGAGCCTGGATATTAGAGTAAGATATGTCAAAGAAAAATGAGGGAGTGAGGGGAAGTTTTGGATTTTTCTAATTGAAATTTTTCTATTGAAAAATGCCAAAACTGTAAAAAAAAAAGGGGGGAACTGGTTGATTATGGGGTCAATTACAGGAGCATGACCTATGAGACAGAAAAATATAGCCGAGAAATGGACTCTGGCAGCACCTGTGTTCATGGCATGCTGATAAAATGATGGCAATCAGATTGAAAATGAGGTCCTGTAGGCAGAAATGGTTTTTAATGGTCCAGCTCTGTACCTCTGAGAGGTTTATTTTAGCACATTTGTAAAGGATTACACAGGAAAGGTACTTAGTTGGAAGCCCTTCAGTCTCCTCTAGCCTTTCCTCAGACAAATGTTGAGGCAACTGCCAACTTCTATTTAGGACAAACTGATTGTTTGTTTGTTTGTTTGTTTATGCAAGCTCTTTTCTGATCACTAGGGATTTGGGTCTCAAATGTCTCTGACACTTTTAATTCATTTATGATTTGGCACCTTGTTGCATCCTATAATGACACTTTCTAATTTAGAAATATTCAAAATGGAAAAGAAATTCTCCAAAGTAGTCAATCCCAGACCCTTAAGCTATCTGAGATGATTGGTTAAAAAGTGCCATTCTCAGAGGATCTCTTCTAAAGATCTCAATCAATGAATACCTTAGGAGGAAGAAATATAGATGGCAGCTAAACACTAGAAGTTGGACAATTAGGATTAGAAAAAATATTTCCTCATTGTCTGCAGTGATATTTATATCTACTTACAAATCCTGTATCAAATAATTATAGAGCAACTGAGAAGCAGCTAGGTCAATAAATATGTTATCAGAAAATGGTTTATACTTTGAAGATGTGGTAGAGAGAATAATGATTATCCAAAGATGTCTATGTCCAAACCTCCAGAACCTATTACTTTACATGAAATTAAGATTTAGGACTTTGAGATGGGGAGATTGTCCTGGATTACCTGGGTAGGTCCAGTCTAATCAAATGAATCCTTAAATTGAAAGCCTTTCTGGCTGAGTCAGAGAGAGATGTGACAATAGAGGATCAGAGAGATGTGATGTATAGTTAGATTTGAAGAAAGAAGAGGGCCAGGTGTCAAGGAATGCAGGTAACCTCTAAAATCTGGAAAAGACAAGGAAGTGGATTCTCCCCTGGAGCTTCCAGAAAGGAAGACAGCTTTGCAGATCCCCAGTGAGGCCTGGGTGGAATTGCTGACCTCCAGAGCTGTAAGATGATAGATATGAACTGTTTACACTACTAATGGTGTGGCAGTTTGTTAAAATAATATTAAAAGAACTAATGTGGAAGAATTACACCTTTGATAAATTTTACTATAACTAAAAATCTTTGACATGTACAAATATCCTGTAATCACCAAAAGGTGAAGTACAAGCACGTGGACAGATGGCTATGGAGAAGCAATTTTCTTTTAAAAAATAAATTTATGTATTTTTTATATTTCTGATGTGTGTGCATATCTATAATAATAAAATCATAATATGCTAAGTAGACTGGACATCCTTCTAGATGTCCTTCTGGACGACCTTCTGGACTAAGCTGGGATGCAGAGGGAAGCCCGTGCCGGCAGCCGGGGGAAGGAAGGCCTACTCTTGCACGAATTTCATGCATCGGTCCTACATAAATGAACAGATATACATATGTATTTATATGTATATATAGACCTATGTAAATGTACTTTTATATGTTTATAAGCATATATATGTATTTATAGACACACATAAATATACATACACAGAATAAATGGAATTTTATTATATATCTGTAAAAGCAAAAAAATACTTATTTAGAATCCCTTCTCTCCTCCAGAAATGGTGGATCTATGAGCACTACATCTCTTTGCCTACCTATGCTTATCTCTCTCAGAAGCGGATTTCACATGCATCCAAAGTGACCTTTTCAAAATAGATTTCAAATATCATCCTGAGTAAAATATTTTAATGTTTTGTCATTGCTCTTAGGGTCAGACCAAAATATCCTGAATTTGACCCCCCCAAAAAAAAATAATCTACATAATATACTTCCTTTCTACTTCTCTAATGTTTTCTTGTGTAAATGAAAGCTTTGGGAGAAATGTAAAGAAGTTTTAAACTTTAAATCTCTGTATAGTGAGGAGACAATGCAATAGTGCCCCATGAATTAATTTTGAGGATATTTTTGCCAGAGATGTCCCCTGCTGAAAACGGAATTATCTTTTTAACTAAATATTATGTGGTACATATTTTTATGGTATCGTGAGTTTTTAAGATGTAGTAGAAAAGAGGACAGGCTTTGAAGGTGCAATATTCCAAGAGATTTTCCATGTGAGAGGGTAAAAAATAATAGAATGTATAGATCCTGTCAAAACAAACCCTAGGATTCTGCAGCTGCTGCAGTTCCTGGGTCTGTGGTAACCATCTCACCCACTGACCCCATGGAAGAGTCTCCTCTTCTGCCTTAACAAAGTGAAGGATACTAAGCTGACATTCATCAAGAGCTTGTGCTCTGCCAAGCGTATGCTGTACTATCTGAAGTATAGAAGCAAAGATAAGCAACTCTAATCTCAGCCATTCTACAAAATTTTAGAGAGGTCCAAATTTAGTCATTCCTCTGAACAGGAAAATTCATGGAGAAATCAAAGGGCTAGTGAAGGTTATTGGGGCAAACTTGCGTGCCCCGGAGAGAGAGAGCTGAGTGCCCTGCGTTAGAAATACTTAGAACTAGAGCAATGGGTGAAGAATAAAGAACAACTTGGCGAGAGTCCTGTACTGATGTCCTTTCAACCCATTTGTTCATAACGCATCGATGTGATGGGTGTGGGCCTTATTTACAAAATTTAATTGATTCATCCCATCTTGTTTCAAACAGTTTTAGGGTAGACTGTTGGCTATGTAAAATACAATGAAATAGCATTTATTGGAAGCAGATAAAAAATTAAAGAGGGATGATCGGGAGTTATAAAGTGGAATGAGTAACAAAGTAGAGGAAACTGATGCCCTGGGACAGTTGTAGACTCGACAGCACCAACCTCTGCCAATGTAACACCTGCAGGCAGTGGTGACTTAAGCCCCGATAAGGATAAGGTGGGAGGGCTTAGCCTACAGTTGAAGCCTCTGCATTTTAGGAAGCTCCCAAGTAGACAGATTCCCATCCTGTTTGCTCCTCAAGCATCTCCATTCCCTCTTTCAAATTGTTCATAATACATATGGTCACCTGTGCAGTGCCTGTTTGTGTTTGACTGTAAGCTCCATAACACTTGGTCTGGTATATTCAGTACTCTATTGTATCAGCTAACACAGAGACCAGCATTTAGTAGTTACTCTATATGTCTTCTTTTAAGTTAATAATATGGATCAAGGCAAGAGAAGTCAGAGAGAAACATAGGCAGAGGTAAATTGATTCAATCAGAGCTGGGAATAAAATTTATTTTTCAAAATGTCACTTGATGATTGTAAAATGTGCAATTATATGAATGGTGCCATGCTATGTTTAAACAATGCCCTATTGTTGGACATTCTTTTTTTTTATTATTATTTCCAAGAGCACTCTGCTGAATATCTTCATTCACAAATCTTTACCCCCATCACAGTCTGACTGGATATTCAGAGAGAAATCATTGTGTTGAGTGTGTGAACTATTAGAAATGAAGTATTGCCTTCTCTCACATGAATAACCGACTTTCAGGGCTAGCTAATGTTTATGTTTCTGTCTTTTGTTATGCAGTCTACACCTTCAGGAATCATTTTAAATTTGTGATTTCCCAGAAACTATTGCATATTTAAAAAGGCACCATGGGCTGACCCTCCCAGGCTTTGTACCCACCGACATGACACAGCTTTGGCAGGCAGAATAATTCCCCACCCCAACATGTCCATGTCCTAACTCTCATTAGCTGTGACTATGTTATATTGCATCGCAAAGGGAACTCAGGTTGCAGATGGAGTTAAGGTTGCTAATCAGCTAACATTAACCAAAGATAATATTCTGGATTATTTAGGTAGGCCTGATGTAATTACAAAGGCCTTTTAGATGTGGAAGAGGAAGGCAGAAGAATCAGTGTCGGAGTGATGTGATATGAGAAAGACTTAGGATATCATTGCTGGCCTTTTAGATGGAAGGGATCAAGAACCAAGGACTGGGACAGCCCCCAGGCGCTGGAAAAAGCAAGAACGCAGATTTTCCCATACAGCCTCAAGAAAAAACTAGCCCTGCCAACAAGTTGATTTTATCCCAGCGAGACCCATGTGGGAATTGTAACTTTGAATTGTAAGATATGCATTTGTATTGTTTTAAGTCACCAAGTTTGTGATAAGTTATTACCACAACCCTAGGAAGCTAATCCAACTCTTTAGCTTCCAAAGACCAGCTCTGCCTAGCCTCACCTATACCCTCTTTATCCAAGAAAAAAACACTTTTCCATTCAGCAGCAAGTGCTCAGCCAGCTGCTCATGCTGCTGCACCTTCTGCTTTATGGTAGTGCCCCTTAAGATAGGGAAATAAAAATGAATATAGAGGAATGTGATCGTCAGGTCTACGCTCAAAACTCCAGTTTGGAATTTACATTTATCGATGTCTGACCAGCAGATCAACTGATATTCACTGAAACTAACCCTTGGCCATGGCCTTCCTCCTTTGGCTATTGTCCCCAGGTCTGTGTCCTTTGATAGGTACTAATCAGTGCATGTTCTCTAAGGATAAGAACAAGCTATTAGCACTGCATTTTGTGGTTTGTTTGTTTTTTAACCTCTTCAGAAGCTTTGTCCCTCTCCTTACAGATTCCAAGCTGGGGAATCCTTACACATTTTTAAATACCAGCAGCAGACTCGGGAATAGCAGATGACTTTAAGCAAGGCGATCACTTAGCCAACGTTAATTGCACCCTCTCTGTCAAAAAAATCCCAAAGAGGAGATCGATCTCTGTGTGAGTCTCACTGGGAAACAGATTATTGTTTTATGGGACTCTTGTTGCAAATCTCTGTAAACTCTGATATCAGTCACGTTCTGCTGCTGTAGTGTAGGAATTTAACAAATGCACCCAGTCCTTGCCTAAGAGCAGTGCTCATGGTTCAGGTGCTCAATCAAGGGTGCCAGTGTCAGATCCAGATTCAATTAATGTTTGGTGAGTGCCCACAGTATAATAGACACTGTTCTAGAAACTTTCACCTTACCTCATCAATTCTCACAACAGCCCTCATTTTACAAAGAAGAAAACTGTGACACACCAGGGTTAAACACATTTCTTCAGCTCACACAAGCTAGTAAGAGCCAGTTTTTGACTCCCTAGTCTTTTGCCATGGAGTTAATGCGTTTTCCACTACACAGTCTCCACCTCACAGCACTTGGACTAGGAGTATAAGAAACACAGGCATGAAGCTAGCTTCCACTGCAGCCTAGCCCAATGGCCAATGCCAGTTTTTGTATCATTCCTTCCTTTTGCTCATGGGCACTCATTAAGGCTAATCTAGAGCAAGAGATGGTTGGTGCAAGCCCTGGGTACAAAAACTTTAGTGGCTTTGGAGCAGAAAGTGTGCTTGAATCTCCAAATGTAATCTCATATGGGGGAGTTATACAAATATTTTAACAGTAGAAATATTATTTAAATTAGTGGGAATAAATCACAGTATTATAGATCTGGAGAAGACCTTAGACATCATCCAGTTCTAGTCTTCACGTCACTGAGGAAACTAGGAGTAGGAAAGATCAAGGTTCATGGCCAAAATCTTATATAAAACAATCATGGACATTAAATTAAAGCCTCTTGTAACTTAGGGCAATATTTTTTTTCTTTATACATGTTGTTATCTCTTCTAAAGGACTATAATTTTAGGTAATAGCACTTTATAATTTAGTTGTAGAATTTCCATGCACATTTATGAAAAAAGTCATTTCTTGAAAGTAAAATACCTTGTTAAATCTACTTTAAAAATGCTATTGAGCTCTAGTGAATTTTGCAGCCACTTATTTCAGGTCCCGGAGTAAAACTATAAAAAGCAGACAGACATGATTTGTCTGCATAAGTGGAATCCTCTGGTCGTGGCTCTTTGCACACAAAACAATTAAGGTAAAATAATGGGTCATATACTAAAAGACAGGTTTCTCTTTTCTTTCATTGAAACATAAACACCCTTATTAACGATGATGAAATGGCAACTGAGTAAAGCATATAGATTTTGTTTCCAAAGCAGCAAAATGACCAAAAACTTTATCCCCAATGCCTTCATTTCTATGTGTACAACAATAAAAATAAGCCAGAGTAAAAACAAAACAGGCACAGTTTCTAAAATTACTCACTTCATCTATATATCTTAATTTGACTATGAAAATCTCTCACTATGGATTCCTTCATTGATCCTGATTAAGAATTCGTAGTTTCTAATTGGTGGTAGTAAAAATAAAACTATAAAAAATGAAGAAAAGAATTTTGCCTGATACACTATATTCTACTAAATTAAATTTTATATAGTTGACTACTGAGTGTTCCTGTGATTTGATTTATATGCACGTTAGAAAACTTCACCTTCCTTAGTTATATAGAGTTCATAAAGTAGAATGTTAGTGTTAATTCCCACAAAGCTGGGTGACAAAAATCTGTATGTACATAATTCTTATTATGCTACTTTATTTTAATGAAAAAATAAGTTTTCAACTCTGCAAATTCTAACTTATAATACTTTATTTTAAGTCAGTGATTTTAAACCCCTGTGCCACAAGAATTTTTAAAACTTGCAATACTGACTTCTTTTCCCTTAGATTGTCAAATAAAAAATCACAATGTCCAACACAACAATACCTAACTTATTGTGAATGAATGAATTAAGTGTAAATGAATCAAAATTATACCTACCATTTGTCAGATGGTCAAAAAATATAATACTTTTTGGTGTGCCTCAGAATTTTAGTAATTAGTTTAAATGTGCCATGAGATGAAAAAGTTTGAAAATCACTGTTCTAAAAACATTACTCACTTTAAGATTGATGGACATTTGTACTAAGAAGATTGCCAGGATCCAGTTTGTTAGTAGCCCATTCAGAAAGGTTCTATGCCATTGTAGGAGCTCAAATAACTTTTGTTCGGAGTTTGCTTTAATCTAGATAATTTTTATAATCAGAAATTCCCCAGGATGGTGACATCCTTTCTCTTTCTCACTGTATATTACAGAGTTTTCAGTCCCTACCTACTGGGATGATTACTTGCAATTAGAGTGTACAGAGCTCATTCATTAAGAGACTGCATGCTGAATTCCTTGGCTTGGAAATAAGGCATCTTAAAACTTGATGTACTGAAGAATTATTCCCTTTTAGGTGGTCAGCCTAAAATCTATGTGTTTTTCCCCCTTCTGGATCCATGGGGGGATAATAGGCAGTCACTTTCTTCCTAAATCACTTTAATTCTCTCTAGATAAAATAGTCAAATATATTTGCATTAATTTAATTAATGTGGTTACATACAGATTTCTATTGCCTAGTAAAAAGTAAATCAGGTGCAAAGAAAATTAGTTCTGCTCAGAGACTAATTTATTTCTGTCCAGAGTACAATACCATTTACTTTTTATTCTTAGTGATTCAATGATAACACATTATTATATCACCTATCATAATGTGTACCATTGTTGGGAGGATATACATGAATGTGGGTGTATGGTATGCATGTGTGGCCTTGAATGATGATACGTATTCTGCATATGTGTACATATTGCATACCTAGTAAGAATTAATATAAGCTAAAGAAGAAACTAGAAAGCATGCTTGGTGTTTTCAAATGAATCCTAAGGATTTGGGTTCCCACTAAGGGCAATCAGGAGTGATACAGAGAGCTCAAATTGGGTGTCCTGTCATTTTTTTTGATACTATGCTATTTTGAGATACTATGTAAATTTTTTTTTACAATTCTTTCAAACTCCTGGTGAGGCTGCTATTGTTTTAAATCTCATGTAGGAAACAAACCAAATATGGAATGTCTACAAGATGTAATTATGTTAAAGAAAAGGAAAAGGGGAAATGATGGCTCAAGATCTCTATGCTGGAAAGTCTTGGCAGTGCCAGTCCCAGTTCTAATTTTGGTTGGAACGGGGACCTAGTTGGCAAGGGCCTTTCTTTGCAGAGCCAGCACAGGAAGGCAAAGAATGAAAGTAGAGAGCAGACAAACTTCTCTGCAGAATACAGTTCATTCTTTGATTCTTTTTCTTTTTGAGTAGATTTTTTTTTTTGCTTGGCTCAAAATTTTGTTTTTATTTTGGCACCAATGACTTACTTCCTAGTGACTTTCAGGAAAGTCTTCTAAATTTATAAGTGTTAAGATGTTTGTGCTAGTACACATTTCTAGAGAGGAAACTCTAGAAATGCCCATAAATAGAATATGAATAAGTGTTCTACAGTCATTAGAAAGAGAAAAGAGATTGTGCTGATGTGTGTGTATTTATAAGACTGTATACATTTCTTGCCACACTAAGCTCAGAGTTATAGGTCACAGATAATAATTACCCAAACTAGAAAACATTGTATGACCTCTTTATTGCCATAATATTGATATAAAAATTAGAAAATATCAGAAGAAAACACTATACAAAATAGTCCAATAAACCACATTACAACAACAAATAATAAATTCACAGCCTTATGAATTGGTGATCTAAATAATGGAAATAAATTTCCCACCAAAAGCATCTAAAATAGCTGAGTATAATATAAAAACACTAATAAAAGACAGTTTAGATAGTCATATTAATTTTGAACAAAGTGCCTGTAATGAAAATTTATTAATAGTGTCACTTCATAATAATAGTTTTAATTCACCAAGAATATATAACAATTTAAAATTTTATGCACTTATTAATGCAGTTCATATTCTTTAAACTTCCAAGTGACAGAACTATAAGAGAAATATACAAGTGAACACTGTAATTGGAGATATTTTAAAAATATAGTAACTCACAGGTCAAGCAGACCTGTAAGAATATAGATAATTTTAACAGCATAGCAAATAAGCTTGAAATAATAGACATATGAGGATATTTTCACCCAATAAATGATGGCTCACTATTTTTTAAAATGGTGAAAATTATAACTCTTAGCCACATGCAGGGGTCTGCTACTTACTGGATTTTTTCCCCTTTGAGAATAATTTTAAAACTCTGAGTCCCAATTCCCTCAAATTTAAAATGACAATAATAGCAGTTACCTTGTAAGACTATGAGCATTACATTAAACTATGAATGTAAAACATCTGGAGTGTGCAAGTTGCTAAAATATAGACGTTTCTGCCTTATTCTAATATTTACCTCACCCAGGTTTCAAAGAGCAGAACCTTCATAACACTATCCTAATACATCAAGAATCTGGAAACAAGCTTAAATTAAATTTGTTCCTGATTTTTATATGATTTCACTTTTTTTTCTGATTTGGACCAATACCTTTACAGTTTAAATATTCCAAATATGCAATATAAAACATTATCTTCTTGTTTGAGTCACTGTACTTTTCCCTTTCTAGACTTCCTGTAGTTTGTGCTTTACTTAGAGTGTAATAATGCCAATTGTTGCAAGGTGAGTGCAAGGAGGTTTCTGGCATATGTCCAGAATTCAGAGGTCATAAATTCTTCCTCATATATGTGTATTCTAATTCAGTTTCTACAAATTTCTATGGTAGCTAAATGGCATTTCATAGAAACTTAAAGATCTGTAGTTTGTTCATATTCTATCACTTTGAAAAAATATGTATAGCAATTAGAGGGTTTCCATGTTTGTTTGGTTTGGTTTACAGACTATATATGTCACTTAGCCAGAATCCAAATGGCTAGAAAGGCCCACAGTTAGTATTCATTCACAGTTCTTAGCAAGCATTAAGTGTGGTCAGTGCTCAATGTGTACATGTTGATTGGTGAGGGGCTAACCAGACACTTAACTAGATTGGAGCATAGCACAGGAAAATGAAAGGAGTCAGGAGGGCTGGGACGTCACATAGGAAGAGGAGAGACTGGAAAGAGAGTTCAAAGACTGAACATTCTGGAAAATCCTGCATGTGCAGTCATTTATGAAGTGCGTGATGGTGTGTAATTGCTCACAGTTCATTGATGATGTAGAGGGTACGTACAGCACAAACCAGAAGTGTGAGCAGGATGATTTAATTTTTTCGTTAGCAGTGGCACAGACTATAAAATATTTATGTTCATATTCTAAATATGTATGCCTGGAGTAAATAAATAATTTACTATTCAGGCTGTAAATTATTTACTAAGTTTTTCTAAATATATAATACAATTTGCATTTTACTGAAAGTAAACAGGTAGACTGATGGTCTTTTAGGGTTTTGAAATAAAAAAAGAAAGGGGAAAAACATCAAGACTTAAGCTAAGTTTTCTATAAAGGAGAAAAATAGCAGAAGACAGCCCCAAATATATTAGCAACCCCCTGCTCCCCAAATAAAACATCAACAACTTAGCTTTCCTTGTTGAAAATACCCTTTTACCTGTTGTTCCCAAATGCCTAAACATGATAAATATATTTTCTTTGGAATTTCCGAGCTGTGTGTCTTGATTAGAAAATTTGGTACCACAAACCCTTTTTAAAATTCCGTTTTAAAGCTTGCTGTGACTTCAAAGCAGTAAGCAAGATAATGTCCTGTTTGGGTTGGATGCTCAATAAAATGTGGCTATCTGGCTGGTTCATGCTTTGGAATCAGTCTGCCAAAGATTTCAAATTCCTAGCAATGACTCAGAAGAAAGCTCCTTCGTGAATAAATCTGCTTTCTTCTAAATCATAGTATGGGTTGGTTGGCCAAACAGTTCAGACTCATTCCCTTGGCAAGCAGAGTTCTGAGTCCGCTTTGTTTTTGGATACATCTGTTCCCAATATCAAGCATGGAGTCATGTCTTCTTGTCTCCCGCATACAGACCTGGATGCATCCTCAGAATAGCTTGTGGGAGCTAAATCTATGGTGATGGAGGGATAGGTCTGCTGCCCCAGAGGTATTGAACTCTACGGCCCAGAGTTCTCACCTCATGGGCATGAATTTGGGAAGTATTGATTCCTTATGTGCACAAACAATACAATTTACACTGTATACTAACGAGAACAGAGGTTCTAGAGACAGACATCCCAGGTTACCTCCCTATTTTATTTGGGTGATCTTGGGCAAGTCAGCCTCTACATATCTCAGTTTCCTTATCTTTAAAATGTTGACCATAGTGCTAACCACCTCAAAAATTGTTATGAGGATTAAATGAGTTAAAACACACAAAACACTTGAATAATGCCTTGCACATAGCATTCAATGAGTGCTAGTTCTTGTTATTGCTACTATTATTATATATACTTTGCTTTAAATTAAATTTTGTGTTTATTTAAGAAAGAGATTTTCCTTATTAATTTTGGAAACCAGTAGGGTACACAGGTCATGTCAGATGATCAGTGAATACTTATTGAATGAATGAATAGGTGGATACATATGAATAAGTGGATTACTTAGTGAGCAAATGAAGTGGGATGCATACTTCAAAAGAGTGGATTATTAAGTTATTGAGAATGTTCACTGTAAATAACTCCCAACATGTACATGCATATAAAGCTCATAAATGCTACATAATTATAAACTTATTTATAATTGTGTGTAATTTAATCAGGAATTCCTTTGTTGGTCTTAAATAAAAATGTCTTCCTATTTTGGTTAGAAATTGAAAAGATATTGGTCTGATTTTCCTGTGGCATAGGCTGATGCATTTACCTAAAAATTTGTAAAAATGGTGCCCTCAGAAAGGAGAATCTTGCACTTCTTGGAAACCTTTTTCTTTTACATCATTGAGTCTCTTTACAAGCTTCCTACCAGTGAACCTGTATTCCAAAAAACAGTCTTTGAGTGATAGAGTGGTGGACAGCAGGGCTCTTTTCTAGGAACAACTGTACTTACCTTTCTATAGGAACTCTAGAGTCACTGTGGCTTCCTGTCCTTGGGGACACTGCTAACATGAAGTCCTCTGCAAACATGGAATCTGATGGAGGTAGAGCTGGTGAGAACTTGTGGCAGCCAATGGGAGAAAGCAGTGGCAACATTTCTCTCTGTGCTTTCTATGGGCAACCCAAGGCCCACATCTGGCTTGGTTTAATCCAGTTGCCAACCCCTGAGCAGACAGGGTGAGGTGTTGCCTTGACCATAGCCAAGTCAAAAATCTGTGTTGCCAGACTAGAACCATTGGTGGCTATAGCACCTTCAGCTTGAATGTTAGAGCAGTGTGTGGAAGCCTACAACAAAGGCTGTTCTATTATGGCCTAAAAGGGATGCTTCCTTATTCTGCTCCTTTCTGCATGTCCAAGGGGGTTGTAGAAAAGAATATTTATGTAATGGCTTAATGTGATTCTTGGTGCTTACCCTCATTCCCTTCTTGATGTTCATTCTATCACTGACCCTTATTAAGTCAGTGTCATTTATATCTACATTGCACTATCCAAAAGAGACAGAATAATAAATGAAATAAAGGAGAATGAGACTTAGGTATGGGATATGGGAAGTGGCATGGATCCATTGTATATAGTACTTGATTATAAAGATATGTTGATGTTTTTGTGTAAATAAGTCAAAATATGCTGGTTTCAATTATTTTTACTTTTAGTGATGACATATCTGATAATAATTATTTGCCATCTAATATAGAGTGCAAAGTTTTCATAGCTTTTTGCCACCTCTTTCTTTTGTTTTTTCTCTTAAAAACATTCTTTGATCTGTTAGATTTAAAAAGTTAATAATACTTTTCTTTAAAATAGAGAACAATTTATATTTTCTATTATGTGCTTGTGTGTACTTTCTAAATATTATACAAAGGACCTCCATCACTTTAGTAATCGGAAAAAACTATTAAAGTTATAATGGGATTGCAAAAGAAAAGCTCACAATACTTCCCTGGAGGCCCTCCTCTGGCTTTCTTCCATGAAAACATTTTCTCTCTGCATGGGAGTCACAGAAATTGCTCAATGCTTTGTTGTTTTATTTCCATGGAGTCTGTCCCTTTTACATGACCCCCACCTCATCATCCCTGCTTCTATTCTTGTAATAAGATAGTGCATCTTTACTTTCTCCTCTATAAGCTGTTTGTCAATGACTCTACAAAATATTTCTGCCAACTTTTAGAAAGCTATGAATCTTCTCCCATCTTCCACCTTGAGTACCATGTCTAGTCTGGCACAGAATGGGTAGGGGGGATGGTCCCATCTCTATAATATATGGAAAACACTTCTTATTCTTGGTTTTACTTTGGTCTAGCCATTAGCTTATAGCAACCAATTTTTTTCCTTTATGTTTGTTTTTTAACTATTAAAATAATAGCAAAAGCTGACTTTGCTGCTTAAACTTTCTGTTTCCACTGCTGATTCAATGTCTGAGCTGAGTTTTTCAGGGATTGTCACTGCCTTGGTAAACTCCTCTGCTTTCTCCACCCTTGAGTCTTTCTTTTGGGGATGGTCCTTGGCTTTACTGAGTCTAAGACTTCTTTCCAGGGAGCTTCTGGGTGTGGCTGACGCTTTGGAGGATGTCATTTCCTTTCATCTCTCCCATGCTTTCTTCCTCTCTACCTTTTAGAAATATAATAACATTTCTGGATTATTTCTCATTGAAGAGCATTCACAGTGAGATTGCTAGAAATTGCAGAGTCAGAATCCTAGGCATGAAAAAGAGAAGAGGAAAGGGTAAGTTGCATATATTGAAGATCTAAAATGTCCTCATTGCAATTCCTGAAAAAATCCCTGAGGGAAGAATGGCCTTACTCTGTTTAAACACTTCCCTCCATTACGTGTGGCATGAGCAATAAGTCATCTACTGTTCTCTCTATTGGAACACTTTCTCTCCACTCACCTGCCAGGCTAATTTCTACTCACCCTTCAATATTCAGCTCAAACACAAACTCTTTTTGGAATTATTTCTTCCTGCCTTAATTTCAAAATGCCTTTGCCCATAGCTCACTCCTGATGAGCTAGGTGACCATTCTTCAAATACCCACAATACTCTTTAGTCCTCATCATCTTGAACAGTAATTATTTACTTTTACCACTAGGTGGAGAGCACTTTCAGGGAAGGCCCTGCCTCTTTTCTTTTTATCATCGACACCTGGCATGGAGCTTAGCACACAGAAGGATCTCAGTAAGTAGTTGTTGAATGGATAAAGGTTTGTGGCTCTGGTACTTCTGTTGCAGTATCGAAGACAAAGAACCCATCCTAGGGTACAAAGGCCACACTGTATCCCAGAAGTTCCTCTCCATTATTCAAATCGCCAGTAACGTCTTCTTCTAGTTTGAAATGTAAGGTGCCAATAGAATCAGGTTTTCTTGAAAATAAAACTCCTGTCTAGCTTCTCCATAGCAAGGTTCCCGTTGTGCAGAGGGCTACGCTGCATCACTGTGCTCCATTGCAGTTGTCAGCATTTAGCCATCTCATGCAATTTTCATTCTGGTCGCTTTGTGATTCTTCATCTCTAGGCAAGAGGAGGGTAAATAAGAAAAATGTCTCTGATGTTCCACGGCAGCTTGGCAGTCACACAGCTTTGGAAATCCGGATACCGTCCTACGTTGTCTGTGCAGTGGCGTGGCTCCAAGTATTTTAGCTCTGAAAAATGAGCTTGGTTTCTGTCTGTGAGCTAACACATGGATTTTGCACACACTCTGTTAGCTCTGTGGGAATAGTGTCCTAGAATAACAATGCCACAACCCAACGGGCTCCTTGAGATCATAATCTTATTTTTTAAAAGAAGGATGTGATAGCCCGACAGGTGGAGAGATTTGCTCAAGGTCATGCCTTTAAGTGGGGGTAGAACTACAAGTCAGGTTTCTGGTGCCCAGTCCAGAGATGTTCTGAACACAACGGGCTGACTTTTCCAGCTTGGAGAACAGCTTGTGGCTTACTATGGATCAGAGGAAAGAGAATGACTTTTCCTTTACAGAAAAGGGGTAGGGGGGAATCCCACAAAGACTAGCATGTAACCTCAGACAGCTCTGGCACCTCGCTGGGCCTAGTTTTCCTTATCTTGAAAGTGGGAGTGACAATAGTTCCCCTACCGGCTATTTTGAAGATTAGGTGACATCATGTCAGCACAGTGCCTGGCCCAGAGCCTGGCCTTAGGGGGGGCTCAGCGAACAAACTCAGTGAACAAGGGCCATTATTACCAACAAGCATGTTGTCCAGCTCCGTTCCCATTCCAGCTCCAGAAAGCTTCCCGGCGGGCAATCAATGCAGCAACCTGCTGGCTGCCGAGCAGTCACGCAGGACACATTTGTGAAGGGCTTGAGAACAAACCTAGTGTGTAAGAAAACAACCAAATTCCAATAGAGCCTAATTATGTGCACCGTTTATTAATAGCTCTGCTCCTCCGCCTCTCCCCCAGCAACAAATGAGGATGTGACTTGAGGTATGGCTCTGGGAAGGAGGGCCTGGTGTGCATTTCTGCAGGGGGTATCTCCTGCATAATGTATCCTGGCATCCAAGGGGGGTCTGGATGGCTGCCTGCTCTCGGCTTCCCTTTGTATCTCCCATCATTACCCATAAAAGCCTTCATTATGATTCGGGTCCCCTTTATTGCACAAATAAATAAAATCTGACAAAATTGTAAGTAAATCCTTTAGTGGTAAACGCTAATAGAAGAGGGCAAAAATTAATTTTATGCATGAAGAATCTCATTAAGTAGCTTCACAGAAATAAAAGGAACTGGCACCAGAGACTGGTGGGGTGCTGGCTTCCCTGCAGCCTCGTCCTGGAGGAGGCAGCGCACTCCTGCTGCTGATGATGGCGGCACCAAGGATCTCACGTGGATGCGTGGCTCCAGAGCCACACCTTCCAGGAAAGACTTTAGCTCCAGGCCGGCAAAGCCTAAACCCAAGGCCCTTCCACTCCAGAGGCCCTAGGGATGCACAGGGAGGGCACTAGGATGAAAGGTCTCCCAGAAACGTTGAGCAAGGCCCTGGGGCAAGGCAGGAGGCATGCTCCTAAGACAGCATTGCCTGGGCTAAGCAGTCACCAGCTTTCAAGATACCTGCAACCAACTCTAGCCCCTCTCCTGTAGGGCCCTCCAGTGATAACTTAACCCTATAAGCTGCTCTCACAGGAGGATGAAGGACTTGCTGGAGGGGTAAAGGGAAGGAGGAAGGAAAGTGCCCGGGCTTCAGCAGAGCCCGTGTTGGTCCACCGGGGATAGGAAATGGACAGTAGGCTCAAGTGCTCTGCCAGTGAGCCCCAGGCCCACCCGTCAATGATTGATTCCATATTAGTTCTTGACCAATTAATTCTGTGCATCTCTTCATTGCGTTTTACTAGTTTTGATTCATGTTGTGTGGGATAAATGATCCATTTAATGTGGCTTACTTCCCCTCCTGGAAAGGAAGCTCTTGACATCAAGACAAAAATAATTTGTTCGGTCCCATATTCTCTCACCAGCTCTCTGCTTTCAGCCATTGTACATTTTAGGCAATGCCATTCATCAATACATGTTTTCTCTAGATGTAAAATAGCTCATTATCGGGTATTTGTGGTTTCAGTGTCCAAAGACCATACACAGGTGTCTTATCATAGATAATTTTAATTGCTCAACTATGTATGTAAGTACAATGTATTTTAAACACACAGTGAAAATCTGCTGAGAGGATAAGGTTTTAAGAAAATACACTTTTTAACTTATTTTCCACTGTGGCTGCATGTCTCATAAGGAAGAGTCACTCGGATACAATGAGAACTGCATTGGCTATCAGAGAAAACAAGCAATAGCAACACCAATAAAAACAGGAAGGAAAGAACAGCCCTTCAATAGCAGCCCCTTCTTGATGTTAAGTTGTTCCGGGAAAACTCTGTAAGTCCCCGAAAACATGCTGAGAAGACACCAAACACACTAACATTTGCTTGTGCACCTGGGCCTCAATAGGGCAGAATCAGTATTAGGATAATGGTCAGAAGGGAATTGAATTCAGAAGCAGCAAGAAGTGACAGAATTACAATTGAATCCCAGCTCCATCTCTTAGCAAGCCTGAAACCTAAATAGTGTAAAATAGTTCATCTTTCTGGGCATCAGTTTCCTCAAAGTTCCTTTGAGGATTGTAGAAAGCACTGCTGTGCCTGTTTCTACCACGGGCTCTCCATAAATGACAGCTCTTACGAGTCTTTAGGGAACTGAGATTGGATGTGTAAGGTGAACCAGATTGTAATCTCTGGGCCTTTTCCAACCATTTGCATCTGACTATTCCTTCTGAATATCTTCTGTTCCATATGTCGTGCCTTCACTTTGATGAAAGCACCAAAGCGATTAGAATAAAGAGCAAATGCATTTTTGAAATGTCAGCCCCAGAGCATTGTTTAGATATCGTTTCCAAGTTCTTTTCCAAGTTGTTTTTTAAAGAATTCAATTTTCTTTTTAAATGTGCTTGCTGATCAAGGCACCTGCTTCATTGGTTGGGAATTTGGTTTTCTCAAACTCTGTCTTCATCATATTTCCCAACTTAATTGCCTTGCTCTCATCTGAATTACTGGATTTGCCTTTTGTTTTTATTGTGACCAGAAAAAGGTAATATTTTAGCTATCCTCCTTTAAAATGAAAAAAAAATCTAAATCTGACTGTCATGCAATTAATTAAGAATTATCCATTTGTGATTAAGTGAAGATAGTTTAGTTTAGTAGTTATATCATGAAATCTATGCAGGTTGTTTGCTGCTCTTTGAGAAAGCTGTTCTTTAATGCACATTTAATATTGAAAAGTGTGAATTTACCTATTTCTTCTTAGGTCCTTTATCATGCTTGCCCACCTTTTTGCACCATGTGTGACAAAGATAAAATATGAAGTAAAAGAAACCTCATGGTTTTCCAAACTAGCTGCACTTTCTAACTTTATAGACCTTAAAAAATATATAGAATATTGGGACTCACCTCCAAATATTCATTCAGGTGTCTAGTCTGGGAGGTCCTTTTAAATTATCCATATGCAACTGTCCCATGAGGTTGTATTTAGGGAGCATTAATCTAGTCCACACCCCATCTTTCACAGCTGAGAAATTACAGAGAAGGAGAGTTAAAGCAACTATCAAGGTCACAGAGCTAGGTAATGACAAACAAGTTTCTGACCATTTGGGCTATTCTGAATTCACCACTTTCATTCTGCTCCTTGGAACCACTAATTTGATGCTATTATCTGTATAAGATTTTTAAATTATTTCTTTAATATATGTCTAAATCCCAAATCATTGAAAATAATATTACAATATCAAAACAGTAAAACACCAAAGTAACAATAGAAGACAAAAATCCAAAAACGTCCAAATCTGTAGAGTGAATGGACAAAACTTAGGAAATCTATTTTGCTTTTTTAGTAGTTCCTTAAATGCATCCCACTTATTTGACTGACACACAGAGTCTTAAAATGGCCAACGTGGGTATCTTTGGTTCCTTAGCAACCAAATCTGACTCTTGCATCGATGGCCCACGCACCCTGGAACTGGTGCTGTAATTGGTCAATTGTATGACATGACTGGCTTAGCTGAGAGGAGGAACCAGAGATGCCATTTCACAACTCTTCGAGAAACAGGATTATACCAAGTGATAGAATCATCTACTCTTCCTACTTCTTTTCTTATTTCTGCCTTTTCTTCTTCTCTTCAGACTGGTTCTAGGAGAAGCAGTTGGAATAAAGTTGTCCAATAGCTGTGGTGTAGCTAGAGTAAAAGCTGATGGCAATCTTGACATTCTCAGACTCTCATTATGTCCTCTGGGTTGACAGCACTAAACTCCTGTACGTTATTCCTCCCCTCTTTGTCTCAGGTCTCCTTTTTCATGGTGACGGCAGGAACAAATGACTTTGTATGTTTTCAGTATATGGATGGTTTGAATTTCCCTGAAGAAACTAAATGTAAACACAATTTGTATGATAAAAACCTATTAAATTTTGAGCTTCAATTTCCTCCATGGCAAAATGTGAGAATCTAGCTATTAGCATCATGTTTGATCACCAAAACAAGTCAGTAATAATTAAAAAGAGCTACTGATGGCTTTGTATTACTACTCATTATATTAACAATTTTGATCAGAGTGTTTTTCTTATGAAAGATTCCAAATCTTTTACCATCTTCAAGACCAAATATTCTCAGCCTGCACAGTTAGCAGCTCTTTAATCTACTACCCACACCATCTTGCATTAGAAAAAACATAGCTCTTCAGTGTGTTTATCACAAGGTATAGAAATTATTTGTTTTTAGGTCTGTATGTACTAGATTTTTAGCTCCTCAAGGAAAAATGTTATCACTAATTCCTTCCTGAATCTTCAGGGCCTAATTCAATGCCTGACACATTGTTCAGAAAGTGCTTGTGGAATGCATAGAGAAGTGCTCAAGCTCAAAAGGACCCTGGGCAATCATGGTGGCCAACACAAGACTCCCCACTTTAAGACCCACAGGCACACTGGACTTTGAGTTTTGATTTTCCAAATTACAAAGGAATGAAAATCAGCCTTGTCCTCCTCCTGCCTGCCTTATAACTCATGCTGTTATGGGTTAGAAGCCTTGGCAGGGATAAGGCAAAAAGCCATTCTGTCAAACTTGGCACCTTGCTGTAAATTTGGATAATGGGTCTACTCCAGTTTAAAAAAAAAAAAAAGAAGAAGAAGAAGAGGCAATCTGGGCTTTTTCTCCTCTTTAATGGAGTCAGATAGTTGTAACAGTTTTTTCCAGCTTCATTTAACTCCCTTCTGTTATAAGAGAATGGGAAAATCAACGTTGACAGGAACTCGCATTAAGCTGCTGATCTACAGCTATGTGGCCATTTGCTACAGAGGGGATTGTTTGTAAGAAAACTTTTTAGAATTCAGAGTTTTCTTCACAGACACACTATAGTGGCTTCTTGGTTTTATAGTGATTCCAAAGAAGGCACAACTGATCTATGCATTCATCCCATAAATATTTGTTATGGTTCCAATATATTAGGACAAGATTTTCCTTAAAGTCACTGTTGGAGATAAAGCACCAGGTAAACAAAAGAAATTTCCTGGTCTCTAGAGCTTTAGCAGATATTTAATTCTCATTTTGCCAGTGTAGAATCAGCAGATGTTGCCAACAAGACTCGTATAATCTATCAAGGGTCACATCCTATGGCCCTGACAGGCTGCACTAGATAATGAGAGGAGAGAAAAGGCAAACATTGCTCTCTGCACCACACATGCTCCACCCCAAATGCATTTATGCTCATCTTGCTGACTTGGTAACTGAACTTAAACATTTCCTGCCCACTTTGATTTGCTCCTTTCTCTTAATGATTTTCAAAGGTAACCAGAGAATTGCAAATTAAAGAACAAATGAGAAAAAGAAGATACACCCTAAGTAGTTTTTAAACAAATCACCTGGAAAGCTTATGCACAGCTGCCTACATGTCTGAAGGCCATTACCAGTTCCTGGAAGGATAATATCCCCACTTCCTGTTCACTGCATTTATCTTCTCTGCTTGGCAGGAGAAAACCATTCTGCTTTGCCTCTGAGGACATAAGGGAACAATTTTCATCTCACCTGCTTTCATTGAGCTCATACTACCACCTCGTAGGGCTTTGGGCATGTAGTGCTCAGTAAATATTTGTATGCTTTACTCAGTAGTGCTATTTCCCCCTGTACTAACCAAAACAAGACCAAGTCATTTGAGTCTGTGATATCTGCAGTAGGGTCTGTTTAGAAACAATTTCTAGGAGAATTCCAGGCATCTTTAGTGGAATAGCATATCATACGAGTTTATAGCCATCTTTTCACATTAGATGTGACACTTCCTAACCCCCCAATCTATTTACATGTTCTGATGTTTAACCACTCCCTGATGACTACTTACAGTGCTTCCTAAAGAGAAGAGTGATCATTAGATTCCAGTCCTGACACTATGTGACCTCAGAAAAATTAACTTTTTGGGGCATTTACTTCTTCATCAATATAACACGAAGACTGGGATAGATTAGCTCTAAAATTAGGATGGTTAAGGTTTTCTCTGAGTACCAATACCACTCTGTCAGCAAGCTCTTCCTGGAGCACAGGTCACATTCTGGCTCAGAAAACAAATATCTGGGGTGAATGCAATGCCTGTCATTCAGATGGAAGCATGACTTTAAAGAGTGAATGATATGCATATACCAGCTATCTGACTCTTAGCTATGTGTCTATGGACAACTTACTGAATCAGTTTTCTTATCTGTAAATGAGCATAACATTAGTACCTAACTTAAGTAGAATTAAATATGGGGATACATCAAATGCATTTCAAACAGTGACTAGAACATGGTTTACACTGAATGAGAGTTAGCTATTACTATTTTTTTGTTAATGTTATATTTAAACTATTTACCTGAGATCTCTTTCGGTTCTGATATTTAATTATGATAAGCCAACACTTGCACTTTATGAAAAGTACTAGCCCAGCTTTATGATGTACATTGAAATACTAGTCCTTGATTTTAGATAAACTGTGAAGTGTCGGTAGTGCTTTTCCACGGGGGGTCAAGAGCAATCATTCTTCATAGGAGGTTGCAAATAGGTTAATCCCATTTCTACACCAAATGGATGGCTGGGTAATAATAAATGCAACTGGACTTCTTTATTTATTAATTCACAAACTATATAATTGGTTAATATCCACAATGTATTATTGTGGACACTAGAGATGGAGTGACATTTACAACAGAAAAGATCCCTGTTCTCAAAGAGCTTAATTCTAGTACGGCAACAGGTGAGAAGTAAGTAAACAAATAAAGAAAAAGGTCAGTCTCAGAAAGTTATAAGTGCCATGATCACCATAAAACCATCCTGGGCGATCAGAAAAGGCTTCTCTGCGGACAAATATTTTAGATGAGACCTGGTTCCTGAGTAGGAAGCAGCAACATGGATATGAGGAGGGTTGTTCTGGTCCTGTGCAAAGGCCCTCATGCAGGAGTGTGGCGCAATCGGAGGAACAGAAAGAAGCCCAGTGTGGGTGGAGTAGAGGAGAGTGGTAAGGGCTAAGATGAGGAGTTAAGCGGTGCCTGATGGTTTGGGGAATCACAGGTCCAGGTAAGAAATTTACGTTTTACTCCCAACATATTGAGAAGCCACATGAATGTGATAAGCAGAGAAGTGACACAATCTGATATATGCTATGCTTTTTTTTCGGTGAATGCTCAACACGATATCTGACTTTATTTTGCTCAATTGTAGCAGAGGATATCTTTTTTATACCTTATTTTTTTCAATTACATTTTTCAACCAATATAATTTTGCATTAATTTTGTGTTTACAGCATAGTGGTTAGACAATCATATACTTTACAAAGTGTCCTCCCTGATGTTTCCAATACCCAACTGGCACCATACATATATTTTTAAGATTGCTATGGTTTCTTTGTCCCAAAGGGATTTTAGTGGACAAAAGTGTAATCAGGTTAGGCAGTTGCCATTAATCCATGTAAGAACTGAAGGAATTTGGAAGGTGAAAAGATTGGATAGATTGGCATGTGTTTCAGAGGGGAAGATGAAAAGATTTGCTTTAAACCATGTTTAAGATTTTATCTAATGTGGCATTTGTCTCATATCTACAAACTTCTTTAAGGCAACAGGCCACTTTTTCTCAAGTATTGAATTAGTTTCTAAGTATTCTGCTTGGTCTGGAAGCCTAAAAATGTTAATGCAACTTTTTTGAGTATTTGTCATGGAAAAAGCATTACTTCCACACACTGAGAAAACTGAATCAATAGGCACCACCAAAATAAATGTCACTGCTTGGTCTTTAGAGACATCACTATAATTTTATTGTTCTTCCACAAGAAATAAAGTCCACAGCAAGTGATTAAAAACCCATTAAATAATCATATACTAGAGAAAACATGAGCAGACCTGAATTTTTAAACCAAAGAACTGTCAAAATTTACAACATTCCCCCTGCTGGTCCAGCCCCATGTGTGTGGCCTCTGTGCTTCCTACCTCCCTTCAGAACACTAGAGATTAAACTCAACTTGCAATGCCTAACTTCCCCAAAGGAAACTCTGATCCAAACACATACCATGCAATGTCTTTGTTCCTGCTACATTGCTTTCATGATAAGTTATCTGGGATTCCTCCATCCTGGAGGAGGAATCCAGAGTTCAAGTCTCTGCTTCCCACTCAGATTAGTGATGTGACTGCCTTTATTGACCTTTCTTATCTAGAGACTTTCACATCTTTCTGCAGACATGTTTCTTTAGGATACTTTGACTTCTATCATGGCAAAGTTTGGTGTGTGTGTGTATGTGTGCAGATCACAATTTGTCTATTTAACATTTTACAGGCATTTGTGTTGTTACTAGTTTGAGGCTATTACAAATAAATATTCTCTGAATGTTTGTATAACATTTTTGTATGTACATATGCTTTTATTTCTCTTGAGCAAATACCCAGTAGAACATCTGGGTCATGTTGTAGGTGTACGCTTAACTTTTCAATAAACTGCAAGACATTTTTTCAAAGCAGTTGCAATATTTTACCCCCAGCTGTACATAAAAGTTTCAATTGTTTCATGTGGTCCCCAGCACTTGATGTGGCCCAAAACTGGTATTGGCAGGCTGTCATAGTTCTGGTAACATATTTATAGTTCATGACCCAATGGAAAAAAAAAAGAATATCTATAAAATCCTTTTCAATACCATATATAAAGTACTGGGAAATAATTCCTCTAGTGTGCCAATCATGGGCCTGTGATGTTCTTGGCTAAGAGTAGAGAGATACTGTAATTGGAGGTGACATGATGGCCACAGAAAATGGGAAGGATAAGTTTCCTAAAGCATGGCAGGGTTATTATTTGAGGTACGGAGAGAGTAAATCTAGGTAAACAAAACACTAGGTATTTTAGTATTGCCTTGAATTTAAGAAGTGTGGAGACTGGGGGAAAACCTAGTCACAATGTTCAATAAAGTTTATGAGTAATACCCAAAGTAGGCAATATAAATCGGGCTTTCTATGTCCATAAGGATCAAGGCAAGAAGGGGTTCAAGACAAAGACCTGGAGTATATAATTCTACCAGTAAGTCCCCTCCTGTACTGACCTGGAAGTGCTCAAAGGGAGGTAACAAATGAATCTTGGAATAATTCTCTAAGCCCAGGGCAGGGAAAAGCATTGTAGTGGCTTTTTAGTATGTCCTGAAAGCTTGAAAGTGCCTGCTAGGAGGCCATACTTTATCACTTAACTATTAGTTATGATTAAAAATTCTGTCAGTAAATCTTGTATAAATATGGAAAGCAGTAAGTTTAAAAATATTTAATTACCCCCAAATTAGGATAGCCTTAGTCCTATCCTTATAAAGGTTCTATGTCTTCTCTGTATATTTCACTTTTTGTTAAAGTCCAGTGCTCTTAGGATGTGCTCAGCTGATAGGGATATCAGTACCATTGATGGTTCTAGGGTTTGGGTAGTGTTCAAATAGAAATGTGGGTTGTTATTTGGAGGTACCAGTTTGTCTTCTGCTTCGATAAGCCTGATATTTCTTTGTATTTTTATCTCCAGTGTAGAGATGACAATTTTTAATGTTGATATTAATTATATTGTATAATTACAGCTTGCTGATACTTCACAGTGAATGATGGAGTAGAGATTGGTATGGGATATGGATGCCTCTCAAGTGTTTCAGGACTTAAACCAATTAAATTGTTTCCATCTCTTATGAGGTTTGAGTAATTATCTCATGAAACTTATATGAAATTATTGCTATTATAAAGTTCTGGGAAAAAGGTGAGGAGAATCCTTTGATTTGCTGTGTTTCAGATTTTTGGCTTGACATTGAAATCATTATTCTTTATCTCTACCTTACTCACCTGGTTTCTCTCTATCTCCTTAAGTTACTGTGATAGACATGTTCACTGGGAAAAGTCTTGTCTGCCAATATAAGCATTGCCTACCATGCTCTCTCAGGCATAAACACTCCTTAAAGCCAGACATGGGCTGTGGCTTTCAGTGCTTGCTCTTTCATGTCAAAATCCCAAGGCCAGTGTTCTGTCCTTTGACTAAAATAGTTTTCAATTCCAGGTGCTCGGTGGCATGGCTCCATGAAGACTATGGGGACTGAAAAGATGATGCCATTTTATTTTATAAATTCTAACTTGCCAGACTAGTTCTCTCATATTCATCTCACAAAAATAGAATGGTATCTTTGCTTTGAATTTTAGGATATACTGAATAATAGTAGTAGTAATAATAATAATAATAATAATAATAATAATAGAATGTTATATCACAAATAGAAAATGTTCCCAAGTGGGTTTTGTGAAGGTAAACTCTACAACTGCAATTATCAGGAGGCTCCTAGGATCTCCACAATCCCTTTGGGAACTCATGGAAAAATGGTACTTTTCAATAAATCCATCCCAGGAACATTAGGGAGCAAGGTCTTTACAATAGATATCGCAGGAGTTAAAGTTTCTCAGGGGACACCATCAGTAGATCCTAGTACATATCCATGTAAAATATAGGATATTATCTGCAAATAAAGACAATTTTACTCCATCCTTTTCAAAATATATGCCCATAATACTGTACATGATGTAAGCTCTGAAAACCTCCCCAACACTATGTCTACTCTACCTTTCATTCAGTCACATCAACCTTTCTTTCAACAAAGCTTATGTACCCTTATTTCTGTATTTGCACATGTTAGTCCTTTTTCCTGAAACATTCTTCATCCAAATCTTTCATGACTGCTCCCCTTCATCATTTTTTTAAAAAATATATATTTTATTGATATTTTACAGAGAGGAAGGGAGAGAGATAGAGAGCTAGAAACGTCGATGAGAGAGAAACATCAACCAGCTGCCTCTTGCACACCCCCTACCGGGGATGTGCCCGCAACCAAGGTACATGCCCTTGACCGGAATCGAACCCGGGACCTTTCAGTCCGCAGACCGACGCTCTACCACTGAGCCAAACCGGTTCCGGCCCCCTTCATCATTTTTATCTTTCATGTCTCAAGTCAAAAATCATCACCTCAAAATGAACTTTCCCAGGCCATCCTGAGGAATTTAACTCCTCTACAACCATTCTGTATCTTTCTGTAAGCTGTTTGATTCAGAGCATTTACAACCCTCAAATAACCTTATCTTTTTGTACATTATTTCTGTCTCCCAACTCTCAATTTGACTATAATTGTCTTAGATACTGTGACCTTGTATATCTTTTCCTCTGGTCAGTCCCAGTGCTGAGAATAATGCCTGCCTAGTGGTAGATGTACTTTTTCTTTCCTTTCTCTTTTTACTGTATAATTAACAAGAGAAAGAAAAAAAAAGAAAAATTTAAAGCAGGCTGAGAAAAACTCTTCTAAGGGAGTAACTTTTATGCTTTTAGTTATTGATATAAAGGCGACTGGAAATTATCACAGGGATTAACTGTTCTAAAGGGAAGAAAGGCCATTACATAAAGGTAACCTGACACATTTGGACTATGTGTTGGCTCTTTGAAACACTACAGGAGATAGTAGTGTCTTAGTGCACTCATGCATGGTATTGGGATTGTCTCAGATCCTGGAGTTTAAAGGAGAGATATTCAATTGTATCTGTACAGATTCTTTCTGTGAATTGGTTTGGGAATTAAGAGTGCAATTTCTAATTCTGGAAGTTCCTATAAAGCACAGACCAGCTTATGACATATGGGCTTGACCTTTGTTCTTCTGACCTGTGCTCATCCTGTCCTCGCTGCTCGGCCTGATGTCAAAGTATCACCATCCTGGGATGTGATGCTTCGAGGCTAATAGCGCTGACACAGAGCCGTGGGGACCCCTCTGGTGCACCATAGCATCCACTGTGGAGCCCACCAGATCCTTTATTAATTTCCTTGGTGTCATTGCCTTGACAAGTAACTCTTGGAATTCAGTGCATATTTCCCCTTCAGCTAGATGCCGCCAGCATATTTGACTCTCTGGATGTGTCAGGCAGTCTCTGTAATTAAATGGCTCAGCATTTCTGTTTGTCAGGGTGATATAAAATAAGGGGAAAAAAATGTTTGCTTTGTGAAGCCCTGCCATAAAACCTTCAGGAAGGATTATACATCATCAGGCCTTTGGCTCCCAAAGGAAACTGCTCTGAAAGACAAAACATATTTAGTGTCAATTTTCAACCAGGAGAAAATTGAGTGAAATAAAGTTTGACATATGGAACAGTTTTCCTAAGTTGTTTCAAATATGAGTCACAAGAAAGGTCATTTTGAGGATATGGCAGATCAGTGAGTTGCTTCTCATGATTTAAATAGAGCCCAGAGCTGCGTTACCATTGTGTGCTCATGGTTCATGCCGTGGACCACTTTCAGTTAAGGAAGAAGTGGATCCATTCATCATCTGTGATTGCAGAGTTGGTATTTGTGTCTTACAGTTGCTTCTGTAGATAGGGATACTGAAACTAGATTGGATGATACTTAGGAAGATTATCTCTACCTTCATTTACCTAAGCCCATCACTGAAAAACTGCCCTTTCACCAAGTGTTTCCATTCACATAGAATTTTTTAAAATCCTCCTATATCAGCAACTTTAATACATACAGCTAGACACAGGATTAAATATAACTACCACAATTGCATCTTCAAGTCATATTAGAAATTCAGTCTATAAAATTAACACTAATACGCTATGATGAAACATAGTTATAATACCAAACCAAAGATTGTAAGAGGAGTATATTTCTTAGAAGCTATGGTCACATATGCATTTGGGGGTGTTAATAAATTAATATGATTAAAATGCAACTTCATAAAGTATTCATAGTTGGCTAGCCTCAGTTCTAGATTCAGTATACACCACAGAAGAATTACTTCAGATTCATTTTTTAAATAAATTAGGGTTTACCAAGCCTTATATCATGCATTTCTTTGCGTGGTTATGAATCAGACTAATATACCCTCTTCCTCATTGCCTCCTTTCCTACTCATAATCCCATTTTCCCAAACACACAATAATATGAAGATTTGTTTCTGTTTTCTTGCAGTTCGTGGAAAGTTAAATTACAAGAGATTACAAAGCCAGCCTAGTAGCTCTCTGTCCTGATTCACAACCTTAGCAGACACAAGAAATTACTGAATGCATCTTCCCTCGGAGAAGTATGGATAGCAGCTGGAAAAGCAAATTTTCTTCCAGTATGTTACACATAAAGAAATAAAAGGGAGCTTTTCATTTTACATTTCCAAACCCCTGTCACTGTCCTTTCACCTAATGCCCAAGCCTTTGTAGATTATACGTCCTTTTTGAGATAATAGCATGTCAATTGAGATTCATAGAGTATAATTGTTCCTTTTGGTGAGAACAGCCCATCATCACAAGTAGCAACAAGAAACATGCAAAGATACAGGGGCAGATTGCCTCCTTACCCGAGCTCCCTTTACCCCGTTTCCTGGGGCTTTTTCTATAGCATCAAAGGCAGTTTTGTGAGTGCTTCTGTGGTTATGTGTCAGCTTCCCGCACAGCCCACATGCTACTTCTTAGTGGATTTAAAGTACCAAACCCTTTAGTATTAGTCATGCTGATCAATTTTAATTGAAAGAGAAATATAAAATTTACACAATATGGCACAAAGTACACCCACCAAAGAAGCTGCTGGTAGGGAGGTCAGAACTCTCCTCTCCTCTTTTGCTGGGGTCGGTGTTTCTGAAAGGGAAACACAGAGTAGAGAAGGAGAAGAGGGAGTATAGGACTGCTGGTCATCTCTGGTTGTCTGCATGGAGAAGGATGCTGCAGCCATATCACTCTCTCTGTTTTATCCTTAAGAGAAATCAAGTCATTGTGTCCTAGAAATAATGAGCACTGTTTGCTAAACATGGAAGCTAAGCACTCCCCTTATATGACCCATTTTCCTTCTTACAGTGAATCTTGGCCAGTGCCCACCTCAACATCCATTTCTGTGCTCTCTGGCCTGGTTGATCTTCACATGCCTCATGCTTTCTTTTTCTATAACCTTCTCTCTTGTCTCTCATAGTCTTGGTACTCAAAGTACCAAGATCCCTTTCCGGGCTTGTTGTAGGGATCTTTGCCTACAACATTTTCTGGACGTCTTTGTATAGCTGGTTTCTTATTTTTCTGTCCTTTTCTCAAATATCATCTTTACTGGACCATCTGGTCTATGATCATTCCTCGCCTTCACTCATTATTGCATATCCTGTTACTTCCCTTTACAACACTTTCCACAGAGGAAAATTATCTTATTTACTTTACTTGTCTGTCTTCTTTCCCAGAATCTATAAAGTGAGAGGATTTATCTGTCTTCTATCACTGTTGGCTCTAGTGCCACATGTCCTGCACATAGAATTTGTTCATCAGAAACTCATGCAAACCAATCGAAACCAGAGTAATTATTATCACTGAATAAATTAGTAAATTGCATTTTAGAGATGCCAACTAACTTGCCTGTAACCACTAAATGATCTTGATAGGATCTGAACCCAGGTTTCCTTAGCTTAGTTCTAGTGTTACAGGTTGAATGCAGAGCTAGGAACCTCTTTTTCCAGAGAATTACTTTAGAGTGTCTTCAAGAAATTTAACTCATTTATGTAGCTTCTCTGGTGGAAAAAAAATCTGATCAACAGCTAATCATTTAGGTATCTACATGATTTCTCATACCTCTATCTAAATAATTATTTTTTTTATGATTTGCCATTTAAAACAACGAATAAGCAAATATATTTAAAAATAAAAACAAACAGGAAAAAGCTCTCTTTTCCTGAATTTGCTTTTGGAATTTGTAAAACCCAAACTAATGGGTTTGTTGTTGTTTTATTTTTAATAGCAGCTTTGCTGAGACATAATTCACATACCATAAAATGTACCCTTTTAAGTGTACAATTCAGTGGTTATTAGAATATCCTCAGTCTTGTGCAATCATCATCACTATCTAATTGTATAATATTTTAATAGCCATTAAGAAATCTCATACCGGGTGGGAGGGAGCATGCGTAGGGTGGCCGGGGCGCCGAGGCGCGGGGGTTTAGTTTCTGGACTGCGAAGGGCCGTGGGCGCCTAAAGATCACACATGGTCTGCTCAAAAGGCAATGGAGCCCGGAAAGGGATCCTTTAAAACAACAGAGTCCAGACACCTCCCTTCTAGGCAGCACTGACCACAGGCATTTTAAACTACATTCACAACCACAGAACTGACACACAACACTGCTTTGCAAACTTAAAAAGGTAAATACATCTAATGTTGGAATGATGTACAGGCATAGAACACTCTTCTACATGGTTGGCAAGTAAGTAAATTGATGCAACCTTTCTTGATGGCATCTTGCTAGTTTTATTCCCAAGGCAGTCTCTTTCATCCGATATTTATTCATTCAAAAAATATTTACTGAGCACCTTTAAAGGTGCCAGGCACCATTCTAAGTGATGAGAATGAAATCATGAAGACAATATACCCTTCTAGACAGAAGAGAGTCAATAAATAAGAAAATATATAAATAAATATTGTATAATGCTATGTGTTATTTTAAAAAGACGCATGGCCCTAGCCTGTTTGGCTCTGCAGATAGAGCGTGTCCTGAGGCCTGAAGGGTCCTGGGTTAGATTCTGGTCAAGGGCACATGTGCAGGTTGTGTGCTGGATCATCCCCAGTAGGGGGCTTGTAGAAGGCAGCCTCACCATTGATGTTTCAATGTCTCCCACCTCTCCCACCCCTTTCCTCTCTGAAATCAAATATATATAAAAGAAATCTCATACCATTAGAGTTTTCTTCCCATTTGCCTTCCTCTCAGTCCATGGGAACCTCTATTCTACTTTCTGACTCAATGCTGGATATTTAATATAAATGGAATCATACAGTTTGGGCCTTTTATGTCTGGTTTCTTTCATCTTATATGTTTTTAAGATTTATCCATATTATTACATGCATCAGTATTCCATTTTTCTACTAGTATATTACCAAATAATATTCCCTATACCACCTTTTGTTATCCACTTATTAGCTGATAGACATTTAGGTTGTCTCCATTTGGGAGCTAGTGTAGATAATGTTGTTATGGACATTTGTGTATAATTTTTTGTGAACATATGTTTATATTTTCTTAAATATACACCTAGAAATGGAATTGCTGGGTCATATAGAAATTCTAGGTTTAACTTTTTAAGAAAATGGCAAACTATTTTCCAAAGTGACTACATCATTTTCTATTTCCATCAACAATCTATAAAGGTTTCAATTTTTCTACATCCTTGCCAACACATTTATTATTCATGTGTTGATAATAATGATCATAGTGGGTAGGAAGAGGTATCTCATTGTGGTTCTCACTTTCTTTTCCTTAATAACTAATGATCATGTGTTTATTGATCATTTGTATATCTTCTTTGGAGAAATATCTACTAAATCATTTGCCTGTTTTTAAATTGGATTGTCATTTTATTTTGGGGTTATAAGAATTGTTTATAAACTCTGACTAAAAGTAAGTTCCTTATCAGGTATGTGATTTGAAAATACTCTGTCCCTTTTAGTGGGCTGTCTTTTCTCTTTCTTGCTGATAGCCTTTGGAGCACAAAAGTATTTTTGTTTTTGTTTTTATTTTATTTTGATGAAGACCAATTTAACTATTTTATATTATACAAATTTGTGCACTGGTGGGGTCCCTTGTCCTGTACCCTCTTGTAATCCTGGACCCCTCAGGGGATGTTGGACTGTCGGTTTCAGTCCAATCCCTACAGGCCAGGCTGAGAGACCCCACTGGTGCACAAATCCATGCACCTGGCCTCTGGTATGCATATAAGATCTTTAGTTATTCTCTTTCCACCTTCCCCCATTCCCTCTGAGATTTTTCAATCACTTGGGCATATATATATATATGCCTTGTACACACACACATATATATACACACATATATATAGTTCATTTGTGATCTAAAAAGCCATTATTTAATCAAAAATCACAAAGATTTATACCTATTTTTTTCTAAGTGTTTTATAGTTTTAACCCTTACATTAGGTCATGATCTATATCATGACCTATGGAATTAATTTCCATATGATGATGGATTATATGGAATTAATTTCCATATAATGGTATTAGTACAATTTCATTTTGTTCTTTTTGTATGTGGATATCTACTTGACCCATCATAATTTGATGAAAAGACTATTCTTTTCCTCTTGAATTGTCTTGGTAACCTTGTCAAAAATTATTAGACCAGCCAAAACCGGTTTGGCTCAGTGGATACAGCGTTGGCCTGTGGACTGAAAGGTCCCAAGTTCGATTCCGGTCAAGGGCATGCACCTGGGTTGTGGGCACATCCCCAGAGGGGAGTGTGCAACTGATTGATGATTCTCTCTCATCGATGTTTCTAACTCTCTATCCCTCTCTCTTGCTCTCTGTAAAAAATCAATAAAATAGATATTAAAAAATTATTAGACCACATAAGTGAGGGCTTATTTCTGTTACAAAACTATTTTTATCACCTTATTTTCTGAAAATGTCTTGGTTTTAGAGTAGTAAGTTTCATATCTCTATCCTGAGAATTTCAAACCACATTCTTTGGACAACATACTCTTTATTTATGGTTCTCAAGTGTTGTCTTAGGTGGATTTTCCTAGCAGCAGATTCTAAACCAGGATTTAAGTGCAAGTTTGTGTGTGTGTGTGTGTGTGTGTGTGTGTGTGTGTGTGTGTGTGTGTTTACTTTGGAAAAATAGGAACATAGATGGTATAGAAGACAATAATTAGAGTACTGTATTAAGACAACCCTTCTAACTGGGCAACTGGAGGTCAATATTGTGAGAAAGCACTAAGAAATTACCAAAATGTTGCTCCAAGTGTTTATACTATTATACTATCTAAGAGATGATAGCCTGTGGTGTTTTATACATCTCCTGATTGTCATTGGTTGGAGGTTGCTCCTGAGGTTGTTAATTCTCTGGAACATCCAGCCTTAGTGCACAGGGGAAGAGGGCTGTCTGCAGTGCTTGAAGAAGACTTTAAGCACACAAATTCAGATTCTGGCATTCGAACAGTCTGAAACACACCAACACAGTAATGTCAGGGGGCATAGGAAAGGCATGGGCAGTGTCTATTCTGTGAACAAAGAGAGATTTTATTTTTCAGAGGGTGCTTAACACTCAGGCCCTACTTAAACACTATCAACCTCTACCCCAGCTACCACTTCTAGAGGAAGGCAGAAGGGATACTTGCAGCAGTATACCATTTCAGCTGACATACTAGAGAAAATGAAACAATTCAGATGTCATACATACAGCTGGAGGGGGAAACACTTTTCTATTTGGGATCACTGACTTAGGAATCTTAGGTTGCTGGACACAAAAGAAAGTAAATTTGCTTAAACAAAAGAGAATTCTACTGGCTCATGTAATCCAACTACAGAAAGAGCAGGGCAGCGGGCCTTTGGGACATCTGGGACTAGGGCCTCAAATACAGTTATGATTCTGTCTCTACATTGCAGCTTCTTAAAATATGTAACTCCTCTAAAGCAAAGGGAATATGTCTTTCTGCTGCTCGTGGCTCGCTTTCTTTTAGCCACCAAATTATAGACAAATGGGCACTTCTCTGGCAACTGCAAATTTAAAAAAAAATTCATAGGAAGAGACCTACTCTGACACCATTCTGTCCAGAAGGATGTTGCTCTGATTTGGTTCACGTGGCCAGAGGGGAGAGCCTATTACCAGAAGAAAAGCGGGGCAGTTGAAGCAAAGCCCATTGATTTCTGGGGAGGTTACAATGCTGCCTAGTTAACAAGAGCCGTTCAGCTGCTTTAGATATAAGAGAGTAACATCAGATACCAAATAATCAGTTTTCAAGCAAAGATTAGAATGAGAAAGAGTCTAAAATGCCTAGGAAACTCCAAAGTGTTTCCTTAATCATTCCCCAATAATTATCATCATTTATATCTCCCAGGAGTCATCAGGACAGAAACAAGACCCACCAGCCATTTCTGGGAAGGGCGAGTCTGACTATTTGCTTTGAGGGAGCAATCTCTTTAAGAAAAAAATAAGAGCATTGGAACTACTTTTACTAGTGATGTGACAAACATAGCAAGTAGTTACATGCTAATTCAGGCTATCACCTTTAATTAGGATTTGGGGAGGCTGAGTTCTGCTGTCTTCAGTCTTCGGAGATGAGCACTTATGATCAAAGAGCTCTCTTCTTTAAATAATTTAAATAGATACCCATTTTAATTAAAGTAGATATTGAATATTGGATATGAAAATGGCTGCTTTTTTTAAACCTTTAGATTTGGCTGCTGCTGCTGCTGCTTACATGAATAGGTCCCTATATGGAAGAAAAAAGTTTGAAATAGTTCCTCTTCAGGGCTGGGGATCAAGCACACACACAGCTGAAGGCCTTCCATGGTCCCAACAGCTCCCTTGGATGGAGCAGGTGGGAGGAACCCCTTCCAGAGTTACCTCTGGGTTACTGTGCAGGTCTCAACATCTGACTGAGGACAAAGCAATCTGGTTTGGGGAGGAAGGGAGGAGAGGAGAGAAGGGAGAGGGAGGGAGGGAGGGAGAGAGAGAGAGAGAGAGAGAGAGAGAGAGAGAGAGAGAGAGAGAGAGAAAGAGAGAGAGAGAGAGAGAGAGAGAAAGAGAGAGAGAGAAAGAGAGAGAGAGAGAGAGAGAGAGAGAGAGAGAGAGAGAGAGAGAGAGAATGAATATGGGGACTGGATAATATAGAGCAAATTTTATTTAGTTATATTTTCTGAAGTCCATGTGCCCCCAGACTTCCTTCTAGGCCTCTAGAAAGAACTGGGCTACTGTGCTCTTTATTATCCTCCTTTTCCTCCTCTTCCTCCTCTTCTTTTTTTTCTTAAATGTTTATAGATCCTGATTAAACTCACCAGTCTAATGTGATTTCATTTATCTAGCATTTCACTGAAGTGGAAAGGACAGATTAGATTCACTGCCACTCATTTTACAGGTAGATTCCATTAATCAATGAAAATATCCAAGAAAAATCATAAAAATCAATCCAGAACAACATCCTTCTAGATGTTCATGGAAACCCACTAGCATGCTGTGGCTGCCCTCCAAGGACGGTTCTCCATGGATTCCCATTCACTGAGTCAGATTTGCTTCTTGTCCTTTACATATTCTGTGGCTGCTCATCTCTGTCACTCCACAGGCCTAGCTCCCTTGCTCTGAGTAACTTTTGGCCATCCATCACAACTTGACTCTTGGCATTTCCTTTGAGGTGGGCTCTAACCATTGTTTCCTTGTTGTATGCATTGGACATTTGGGCAAGAAGAGCTGTCTTCCAGTCACAGGTTCCCAAAGCAGGCTGCCATCTTCTCTTCTCTACTTGGCCTTTACCTCACAGAAGGTAAAGGGGTCTCATACAAAGGGGTTGGACAACATGTAAAAAACAATTTTGTTAAAGGAAAATAAGTAGAAATCAAGACTTCCAGTCAGTTAAGGCAGTGCAAGGAGAATATGGGTGGGACATGCGGAGGCAGTGGGTGGCTAAAATGGTAAAGATGAACAAGATGTTTGAAGAATGCCAGTGAGTTAGGGTGGTTATTGTCACATTGACTGAGTCAGAAGGTAATGTGAGCTTAGTCATGGTGGAGAAGAGAAGAGGAAAGGAGATGATGGAAGGAGGCTCAAAGCAAGAGGGTGTGCAATGTGAGAAACACTAGAAACGTTTTTTTTTTTTCCCTAAGATATCCAGGAGGTTGAGATACAGTTCACTTGGACTTCTGTTTTCCCTAACCCCAGCAAATTAATGTGTGGCTGAGCATAGAAGTCATACATCCAGGGTAACAAGATGATGATTTTAAAACCATTCTCATTCAAAACTAATCAAAGGTACTTGATAACTCTGGGTACGAAATTTGTGCTAAAATAAAAGTAAAGTTTGTTTTAACCATTGCATCGAATTCTGAAGTGAAGCGCAGCTGGCATGAAAATTCAACATCAAGAGAACGCAAACATACTGCATGACCTTGCATTAGAATAAGCCTCCCAAATGACTAGAGGTACTATAAACTGAGCAAGAATCAGGCTCTTTTCTAAATGCCAATATCAGACAGGTATCAAGATTACCACGTTTCCACTGGGGCTCAGGAAAACACTGACACTAGAAATAAATGGGCCACTGCCTTTTCATCCTTTGCTCTGCCACAGTGAAATTCATAATAAAATGTACACAAAAATAAAGAGCATGTCAGGCCTATTCATATCAGAACAAGTGTCTGCTAGGATGATCCTATGCCCCAAACACTGGCAATCCTGGTAATGCAAATATCTGTCAGAGAAGGGTGCATCCTATTAGAGATGAGGACTGACTTGCAGATTTGCGTCTCCTATCCTTGGGGAACATTAAGAGATAAAAGATGACTGCACGTTTCCTGAACATTCCCATAGCCACCTGAGCTTTTTGTATCTAAGCCACTCTCTTTCATCCTTGCTGTTCTTGCTACTGCCCTCTCCCTATTCCATGACTATCATATCTCTGTTCAGAAGAGAAAAATGAAATGTGTAGGTTTAAATGGTGTCATCTCACTGCAGGAGAGTTCTGCCTCCCAGAAGAGAATGATCAAGTATTGCACAAAAAAGGGTCTTCTCGAATCCCTGCAAATGAGAAGGCTTGGAGGATGTCGTAGCCTGCCACCTTGTACACTTTGTGGAGTGACCCTTCGGTATTCCTCTCTGGAGATGGATCAACCTTGGCTCAGTTTTGCAGTCCAGCTATTAATCTCTCTTGCATTCTCTTTATACCCCACCATCTCTCTCTCTTTTTTTCTCTCTAAAGAAAACTTTGAAGTAGACAGAGTCAAATGATGGGCGGTGAATGGCCAAAGGAGCATTGAATACCCTCTGTGAGAGCCTCACCCAAAGACACAGGAAAGCCAAAGGAAGGACCTCTGTGGCTATCAGACCCTAGTCATGTATAATACGAGCATCTGGATGTGGGACTCTGAATTCCTCTTAAAATACATTGGTTTGGCCATGTGATAGTTCGGTGATAATGCTTTTGTAATAATAGTGTGATAGCCAAAGTCCAGATCCCTGAGCTACAGCAGAGAATTTGCTTGCTGACAATGTTCACCTTTGGGAAGAGTCAACTGCCATGTGCATGGTGACGTTTCAAAGAACTGGCCCCATTCTTCCCAGCAACATTACAGCACACACGCCATAGGTATTCATTGCCTCTGACAGGAATTAGAACCAGAGGAGTTCCTTCAAGACACTGCTGTCACAATGATGCCACAGTGGTTTAGAACGTTTGTTTGTATTAGCTTGTATGTATGAAGCACTAGATGCCTGCTTTATTTTATTCCTTCTGTCTTACAATAAACTATCATGGCAGGGATGGCCTTTTGTGCAACATTGCTTTGTAAGTATGCCCTAAAGCTAATAAGCATGGGCATGTCTGATGAATATGATGAGATAACTGTGTCAAATGCTGCTTGAGAAAGGCTGGTACATGTCTATGAGCAAAGAAGTATGAGGCTCCCATATAAATAAGACTGTGTGTGTGTGTGTGTGTGTGTGTGTGTGTGTGTGTGTGTGTGTGTATGAGAGAGAGAGAGAGAGAGAGAGAGAGAGAGAGAGGCTTGAGTGAGACACATCCTACATGCATACATTCATTCAATCAATCAATTATGCAACAAGTATTTACTGGGTCAGTGTGCCAGGTGCAGGGGATAAAATGTTAGTGACTATGCATGCCCTTATTCTATCTAATAAAGAGGTAATATACAAATTGATCATCATTCCAACTCACAAGATGGCTGTTCCAATGTGGTCAAAGATGGCTGTCCCCATGTGGACACAAGATGGCCACCACAAGATGGCGGGCAGGGCAGTTGTCAGCAATCAGGCCTGTAGGGGAAGGCAGTTGGGGGTAACCAGGACTGAAAGAGAGGGCAGTTGGGGGGGACCAGGCCTGCAGAGGAGGGCAGTTAGGAGTGACCAGGCCTGCTGTAGAGATAAGTTGGAGGGGGACCAGGCCTACAGGGGAGGGCAGTTGAGGGGAGCCAGGCTTGCAGAGGAGGACAGTTAGGGGTGACCAAGCCAGCAGAGGAGGGCAATTAGGGGCAATCAGGCCAGCAAGGGAGCAGTTAGGCATCAATCAGGCTGGCAGGGGAGTGGTTACAGGGTGATAAGGCTAGCAGGCAAAAGTGGTTAGGGGCAATCAGGCAGGCAAGCAGTTGGGAGCCAACAGTCCTAGATTGTGAAAGGGATGTCTGACTGCCCTCAAGGGGTTCCAGATTAGAGAGGGTGCAGGTTGGGCTGATTGTGCACTGGGCCTCTAGTAGAGTTTATAATCTAATTGGAGAGAAAGATATTACTCATAGGATAGGCAGTACTAGTTGGAAAGAAAATGTAGTGTGCTGGATAATGCACAGATCTTGGGTTAAATAATGACATGAATTTGGTTAGATGTTTTGGAAAGGAAAATTATAAGTATGTACTCAAGCATATTTAGGGATATTGTAGACACTATATTTTCTTGATAGAAGTAGAATCTATCAATACAGTAAAAGTAGATGAAATTGCTTTTGTCAAAAGAACATGTTTGATTATCAATATATTTAGAGATTAAGTCAAGGTAGAAGTGTACAAATGACACTGCAATTATTTTGACAAGAGAATCGTAATTGAGGGAGAGTGTGCAGGAGCTTGGGTAAGGCTAGAGGAAAAGACAAATGCTAGATGGATGAAAAAATACATGTAGAGCTTGTAGGCTTAAGGATCTATTGAGCTTGGAGCATGTCATTGTGCCCCTTGCATGTGCATTTTTAGCCTAACTAGAGAAACAATGAAAAGCTCACATTGCATTGTCTGCCCTACCAGTCAGCCTTTTTGATTCTTTTGTATCAGGAATTTCTCATACAAATGGCAGAGGTCATTTTCTAGATAGTGTTTTTCAATTAGTTAGGGTTGCTAGCTATCGGGAAGCCTATTTCAATTGCCCTTCAAAACCCTTGCCTCACACAAGAGGACTGAGTCAACACTATGAGAGGCAGAAAAGAAAGAGATACAGGGTGGTACAAAATTGTTTTTATGGAAAATAATACAATAGTTAATAACTAATATGAGGATAAACTGTTTTGTGTACTCATAACTATAACCCCACCTTTGTCCCACCCTGTAAGATTAAGGAGCCAAAACCTTGGGGAAAAAAACAAGCCAAGAAGCAGAAAGAGCAACACACAGCTAAGATCAGCATCTTGGTGAAAGGATATATACATGGTTTGATAGGCTGAATAAAACTTAGGTGTAGATGTCCTCCAACTCAGTCATATAAATAAATTAGTCAATTCAGGCGGCTATCACAAATTACTGTAGACTGGGTGGCATGACCAGCAGACATTTATTTTCCCAGTTTTGGTGACTGGGAAATCTATGGTGGAAGTGCAGGATAATTGGGATCCTGGTGAGAACTTGCTTCCTGGCTTTGCAGGCAGCTGTCATCTTGCCTTGTGCTCACATAGTGGAGAGAAACAGTGAGCTCTGGTTTCTTCCTCTTTTTATAGGACCACTAATCCCATCCTTTGGGTCTCGGACTTATGACCTGATCTAAACCCAATTACCACCTAAAGCCCCCACCTCCAAATCAGGTGGTTTCAAGCTATGAATTTTGCGGGACACAACATTCAGTCTATAACAATTGCATTCAATATTTTTGTCCCAGTGACCTGACATGGAGTCACTCTGCATAACCACTGTATTTTATGTCTGTATCTAGAAGAGACTACTTCTTGTCTGCAGTATTTCATTTTGTTTCTTTCAAAAGCAATGCAATACCTAATATTTAGCAGTGAGTTAATTTCCACATATTTTGTGATTTTGTAGATTGTCTTCTCTTATTGATTTCTAGGTAATTCTGTTATGGTCTGAGACTATACTTTAAATAATTTCAATCCTTTAAATTTGTTGAGGTTTGTTTTTATAGTACAGAATATGGTCTATTTTGAAGACTGTTTCATGTGCACTTGAAAAGAACATATGTTCCACTGTAATTGGATGGAACTTCCTAGAAAAGTCAATTAGGTGAAATTGGTTGATAGTGTTCTTAGGATCAACAATATCCTTACTCATTTTCTGTCTATTTGTTCTATCAACTGCTGAAAGAGAAGTATTAAAGTATTCAACCATAATTCTGGATTTATATTTTTCTTTTCTTTCAGTTTTTGTCTTATGTATTTTGTAGCTTTATTATTGGGTACTTAAATATTAAGTTCTTTTTGAAGTATTTACTCATTTATAATCATGGATGATAATAAATAATATTCTAAATAATATTTCTTTCTTTGGTGATAGTAATATAGCTACTTTTCTATTAATATTTACATGATATATCTTTTTCATCTTTTTTTACTTTTAACCTTAGTTTTTATAAATGAATTAATTTATTATAAATGTCATATAATTGGAATTTAATTTTTTTAATCCAGTGAAATTTTTTGTCTTTCTGTTGGTGTTTTTAGATATCTTCTATTTATAAAGACCTTGATCTATTTTCTATTTGTTCCATTTGTTCTTTGTTCCTTTCCCCTAATTTTCTGCCTCTTTTTTAATATTTTTAATCTTTATTGTTGAAAGTATTACATATATTCCTGTTTTTCCCCATTGACCCTTCTAGCCTGCCCCCACATGCTGCCCAGCCTTTATCACTCTATTGTTTGTGTCCATGTGTTTTGCATATATTCATATAAGTTCTTTGGTTGATCTCTTTTAATTTTTTAATTATTCTATTATATCACCACTATTAGCTTACTGTTTATACTCCTTTTAAATATTTTGGTGATTGATCTAGAACTTCTACATCAAATAACTTATTAGCACTTCACAATATTAAAAGGCCCTCATAACAGTATAGTCTCAATAACTTCCTTTTTTAAAAAAAATATGCTTTTATTGATTTAAGAGAGGGAGAGAGAAATAGAAATATCAATGATGAGAGAGAATCATTGATTAGTTGTTTCCTGCATGCCCCCTATTAGGGATTGAGCCCAAAAGCCTGGCATGTGCCCTTGAATCTAGACCAGAATCTAACTCAGGACTCTTCAGTATGCCAACCAGCACTCTATCCATAGAGCCAAACTGTGCTATTGTTATTTTCTGTGCTATTGTTGTCATATGCTTTGCTTTTTAGATGTGCTATAAACACACAATACATTGTTATTATTTTACTTTAGACAGCCAATTTACAACCAATTTAAAAAATAAGACAAACTACTATTTATGTTTAACTACATATAATGCATTTTCAGTATACTTTATTTCTTTGTGTAGAGCTCAATTTTATTGGGTAACATATTATTTCTACCTGAAATTTTTCCCCTCTCTATATAACATCTTTTATATCTGATTTTAAACAGTTTTAATATAATATTCCTATGTGTTTTGTTGCTTATTTGTTAGTTTATTTTTGTATATATCTTGCTTAATGTCCTCTCAGTTTAACTTCTTGGATCTGTCAGTTTGTGTATGTCATAAATTTTTGAAAATTCTCAACCAATATTTCTTAAATATTTACTGTACTGTTTCCTCTCTCTTTCTCTCGCTTTCTATTTTTCTCTTTGTGTTTTAGTTTGATTAATTTATACTGGCTTATCTTTAAGCTCAAGTTCATTATTTCTCTCCTCAGTTATATTGAATCTACTGATAAGCACATTGAAGGCATTCTTTGTCACTCTGCTTTACATATTTAGCTTATCTACTTCTATATTTTTATTTCTTCTAAATTATTCATCTGATCTGCCATGTTATTCACCATGGCATTCTTTAGAACTGTTACTCTATTGATGCTATAAATTCTCTATTGATACATCCACATCTGTGCATATCTGAGTCTGATTCTGTTGATTGCTTTGTCTCTTAATGGTAGGTTGTTTTTATATGTGTTTTTATACACCTCATAAATTTTTGTTGAAAGTTGGAATTGGTCATCTTGTGTAGGACAGGAGAATCTGAGGTAAAAAGAAAATGTTTAGGCATATAAATGGACATATCTTCCCCTAATCGGCCTGGCTCAGTGAATAGAGTGTTGGCCTGGGGACTGAAGGGTTCCAGGTTCAATTCCAATCCAGGGCATATTCTGGGGTTGTGGGCTCAATCCCCAGTAGTGGGTGTTCAGCAGGCAGCCAATCAGTGGTTCTACCTTATCATTGATGTTTCTATCTCTCTCTCCCTCTCCTTTCCTCTCTGAAATCAATAAAAATATTTTTATAAAAATAAAAAAACATAAATGTACACATCTCTTCTGCTAGGCTTAGTGTGAAGTTGTCTGTGTCTGTGTGTGGTGGGAATGATTGGGTCATTATTGTCATGGTTGTAGATGGATTTTAGAGTTGTTGCAATGATTACTGTCAGTATAACATAGGCTTTAAATCATGTGGACTGGTTTGCCAGAGGGATTTTCTTCAATGTCTATTCCACCTTCACTTTGGTCTTCCCTTTAATCTGTGGCTCAGAAGGGGTCTTTCTGCATGCTCTTTCCCATCTTCAAGCAGTAAACCACTGGCAGTTGTTACTCAATGCTCATTAGCCTGGTGGGTGGTTTGGTGGCATTCTCTGTTGTTTTAAGTCTCAGTTGTAGGCACGCACAGTGTTCCTGAGTTTCGGTTCTTCCTCAGTGATTCCTCCCCACTCCTAACTGTAGGTTTGGGCCCAGCAGGTATTTCTTCGGTTCCTTTCTCAGGTGTAGAGGGTTTGGTTTTGTTCCCTTCCCCTGGCATCAAACTTCTTTGAGAAGCTTTCACAGTGCACTAGGGATACGAGGTTGTTTCCCTCCCTCCAATAGTTTAAACCTCTTATTTCACAGAAGATATAAGGGGAAATGATCTGTGCTTCACCCCATTGCCCTTGATACTCCAGGACCTGTATCACAAGAGACACATTTTTAGGACTCCTGCTAATATTTTCTGTGAGCACCTGGTCCTTTGCAGAAAAGTCTGTGATGAGTGCAAGTTCTGTACTACATTCTTTCCCCTCTTATGTTGGCCTATAGCAATTCATTGAGTAATTAACTAGTAAGTTGAATTTCCACTTGTGACAGATAGCATCTGTCCCATGTAAGCAAGTGCTCAGGTCTTAACTCTTTTTGGGTGGCTTTCTTTATATTTCTGTTAGGTTGGTAATCATTAATTTCCTGCATGGATTAAGAAAAGTTATGGATTTTCAGATTGTTTAGCATTTCTGCTACTGTTCCTTCTGCTGCTATAGTTGTTATTTTTGTAAATGCAGGAGGAGCAGGTGCTCTTTACAGCATTCTACATCCTAAGCAAAATGCAAGTCCCAGAATACACAAAATTTAGTTGGGCATGTGACCAGTTAGAATCAACACTCCATTTCTTGGCCTCTCTTAGGGCTAGATCTGTCCAATTATGTGCACATGGAAGTTGTAAAATTCCAGCAAATATACTTAAAGGGAGAAGGAGCATGCTTTTCTCTTTCCCATTCCTAATTCTGCTGACTCAAATACAGACATAAGATCTGGATCTGATGCAACCATCTTGCACCTTGAAGTAAATTTAGGAAAAGAGGGCAGTCTTGGTACTACATAGAGGTACCAAGATAGAAGGAACCTCATACAAGCATTGGGTAACCTATATGGATATTCACCTTATAGAAAAATAAATATCATGTAATTTACTGGATATTTTCTTTGATTGCTGAACCTAATTCTAGTATATAATTTTATAAGCATTCAGTGATGAACAATTAGTATCAAGATGAGTATTATTCTGCTAGTTAGCATGTCTGATGCAATAAATTTTCTCTCTCTCCATCCCCTCATCTTTAGTACCCAGTACCTACCTCAGGGACTCACATGTCACTGGTGCTCAATAAATATTCAGTAATGAAAAATGCAGGCATACCATCTGACTATAACTTCTCCAAACTATACATTTGTGCTGCTATGTTTCTTACATTCTTTTATATAATCATGATTTATATGTACCTCCTCAACCACCCCATTTAACCCCACCTTCAGTCCTCAGTCAAAAATATATAATTAACAGAATGATTTACTATTCTTTCTTTTTGCTTTTTCCCTTTAAGGATGTAAAGAAAGCCAAAAAGGTGAGAACATGTCTACAGGGGAGAAGAAGGTGGGAAGCAGGAAGCTGAAAGACTCATAATTTTTAAAATGGACCCTTATAAATAAGAGGTGACTCCTGGTCATCTCCTGGGATAACCCTTTGATTCTGGTTGAGCATTGGGCCGTAAAAGTGTTCTTGGAAGAAATATTTCCTTTTCTTTTCCAGAAAGCTACTATCTTCCAGTTATTTATATCCCACGTAGAAGAGAAAAACAGTAAGACAGTTCTGCAATCTGTCACTGGACATAGAGCAAATGCTTGAAGATCTAACCGAGTCGCCAAATGTGGCCTGAAAGCACCTGTGCCATTTTGGGTAAATTTGAAATTTCTCAGGACCAGGATCTATATGCCATCTGTTTAAATTTCAAATGTCACACCATCATGAACATAATATGTAAGATATTTCTTACACCTACAGCTGCTGTTACTGCAAAAATACCAGCAACTAGCAGCTTCAGGGGTTTAATTGTAAATGAAGGAACTGTATTGAGAAATGACATCTCTCCATGCAAGAAGTAAAGAAGAGGCATGTTTCTCTTTTCTGTGTATTATTAGAACTTGTCTGCCCTCCTCAGCACATCGGCACTAATGATGCTGAAGCCCATGAAAGATAATTGCCTTGCATCATTCTCTAGCCCCAGAGAAGGTAAGATTAATAAAGAACATTTGTTATAATTTTGCATCTAATTTATATAATGGAACCCACAATAAATAACCACACTTAACACAAACATTCATCAAAGTCAATTTAAACATCAATTTGTTCACTATATGTTAAACCAACCATTTATAAGAATAAGTTGGTTTCTTTCTTTGTTTTTCTTTCTCTCTATTAAACTATAAATTATTGTTATATATGGTAATTTTTTTGCCTTTATAGAGGCAGCATTGATAATGATATATGTTGACTTCTCAGCTGTTGCTACATGATATATAATTTTGCACAGCATGTTGCTTCTGTCTGGACAAAGAGAAAATTATTGTTTTAAAAATATAAAACCATTATTGATAGTCTATTCTTCTCTCAGTAACTTGTCACCTCAGGTGAATATAGTTCATAAGAGAGGTTGTAGAATGCCATGGACTGTCATCTCTTAATTATTTAAAGAATAAGGGGCCAATACAGTCCGGTAAATAAAATTGTTATCTCTAAGCATTTTTTAAAACCATTTTTACCATACCCTACCAGTATTTCCAAGCTTTAGGCAGCATCATCACTTCTCCCATTTTTTTATCTACCCACTATTGCAAGAAGAAGGTGGCTCTTACCTGTGTATATTCTAGAAAATGCTGCCACTGCATAGTCATTTACAAATCTGTGTAGCCAAAAAAATAATAATAATAATAAAAAAGATCCACAATCTTATACTGACACAGAATAATCAAGGTCAGAAATGTTGTTAATGTATATAGTACATTTCTATCAGAAAAAGACCAAGGTCATAAATGGTTGGTGGTCCCAACTGTGGTAGCCTGAATAATGCCCCTCTTAATATGTCCATATCCTAATCCCCTCTTAGGAGCCTATGAATATGTTACCTTACATGGCAAAAGGGGATTGGCAGATGTAATTAAATCAAGCTCTTGAGATGGGGAGATTATCCTTAATTATCCAGATGGCCCCAATGTAATTATAAAGTTCCTTATGAGAAGAAGGTAGGAGGGTTAGATAAAAGGGGAGGTGAGAGTGAGGGTCATGAGCCAAGGCATGTGGGAAGCTTCTATAAGCTAGAAAAAGCAAGGAAACAGATTTTCCCCTAGAGGTGCTGGAAGGGATGGAGTCCTGCCAACAACTTGATTCTAGCCCACTGGTGCTGATTTTGCACTTCTGACTTCCAAAAATATAAGGCAATAAATGTGTGTTGTTTTAAGCCACTAACTTTTGTTATAGTAGCAATAAGAAACTCATGCACCCAAAAACCAGAATAGCACTTATGAAATTTTCTTTATAGAGCCATCTCTCTAAGAAAAGTGAACAAAATCAAAATTTAAGATGGATTTGACTTGGTGGGAAATTATTTGAAATTGCAAAGACTAATTTGAATACCCAAGAGGATATGTTATTTTTTAATGTAATATAATTCATACGTCCTAGTAGACAAAAATGTGTAAGAACACATGTATAACACAAAGTAATATCCACCTATAAAAGCAACTGTATTTATACTTGCATTACTCTTTTAAATCTTTGAACAGGACCATGTATCTTTGTTCAGATGTATAAACATATTCATATGATGTCAGTTCATCAGATGGAGACTTATGGAGGGGTGTAATTTTTGAGATCTAAGTCCCTACTTGAAGACCATATTTAATGAGGTTCCTGGAAAATGATACAGTCATACTGACCATGGTATGTGATCAAACTCTCTTCTCTCCTATCCTTATTTTTCAATCTTAGAAATGTATTGATACCATGAGGGTAATGCCTACATATTAATTAAGTCAACCCTGAATGCATCTTATTTGGAAACATGTTGTCCTATGAGATAAAATGCTAGTCTTTAAAAAACTAAATGTAATAAATTGTATTTTAATTTACAACCTGAATGTGCCTTATAATGCCAAATTTTACATGTGAGTTATCTTTGGCTCCCAAAGTATGAACTACCATTTACTGCTTGTCTTTTCTGCTAATAGTATTTGTATATTAGTCTTATCTTCCTACAAAGAAGTCAAGTTCCTTAAAGACATAGACCATGTTTTCCGAGTCCTTAAGAAGCCCTCTGTATATTTATGATTAGTTAAAAATAGACTCCATTTTATTTAAATCCAAGTTATATCAGTGCATTTGTCTGGGATAGTTAATTAATTGTTCTTTCAGCCTAATGATATGGAGGTTAAATGCCTGAAACAAATAGCATCTTCAGGAATAAGTTTCACATGAACTTTTCTTCTGGATTTTTTTTTTACTTTTATCTCTCAAGAAAAGGGTATGATCATATTAAACAATATTTCTAAAAATATTTTTATATCCCCTTGAATAGGAATGGGTGTCTATTGCTCTTCTGTATCCTTATTTCAATATTATTATGGATTAGAGGTGACATGTACACTTCTAACGCCTCTCTAAGATAATGGCTGCTAACCTTGAATCATAGTCTCCAAAAAATCTGTATAAATGTTACATGTAATTTGGTAGGTGTCCAGGGCTCTTATGGTTTTTGAGTATGAGGGAAAGCTACAGCTGGTGCCACAGAACCCACAACCTCCCTTGCGTCTCGCTCCAGACAGATTTGTACAATCCACTTTATAATCCATGAGCCCTGATGTCACATAGTTACCTTCGGTTAGTTTGGCACAAGCTGTGTGCTTCATGGGATCGTAAAGCATGAGGAACGCGATAGTCTCAGAAGGTGTCCTGATGCTGACAAGGCTACACCTACGTGTCCACATGGCTACATTGAGTCAGCATTCAAAATGATTCCTCAGTCTCTCTTCAGAGCTCTTAATATGAGATTGTGTCCATTTCATAAAAATTCTACAGTGGACCATAGTGGCTGTTCCTGGTGTTGTTGTTTGGAGAGACAACAATATCTGCCATCTACTTTGCTCACCACAAATGAATAAATAGATACATGAATAGAAACGGTTCTGGTGCTGGCCGCTACAGTGGTGGCAGAGCAGCAGAGTTTCTGTAGCCCATTGCACAGTGTGGACGTGCAGCTATTTCTGGAAGCTCAGGCAGCAGTCTGTTTCCTCAGCCCTCCAAAGATTCTGTGAACTACACTACCCACTCCTTTCATTAATCCCCTCTGCTTCATCTGGCAGGTTCCGGGCTCTGCCATGAAGAACCTTGGACAACACACCATTTAATTCAGCATAAAAAAAAGCTTACATGGCACAAAGAAGTGGAGGACAACTGCAAAAGGTAAACTTTTTCTGACAGTTGATTTTCTTCCGAGTACAGCCATTAATCCTCCTGTCAGCGGGAATAAAGATACTTCCTGAGGAAGGTGTGAAGCAGGCTCTTATAACGGTGAGCAGAGGCAGCATGCAAATGAGAATAAGCCTCAGGCCCTCTCACCTCCTGGTTAACTTTGCTCCAGCCGGTTTCAGAACTTCAGTTAAATGTGTGTGTGTGTGTGTGTGTGTGTGTGTGTGTGTGTGTGTGTGTGTTTAATTGAATCTACAGGAAAGATGCTTCATTTTTTTAGAAGACAATGAATGAGACCACAGAAAATCCAAGATATTTTATTGACTGATTGTAACAAAAATACAGTTATGGGGAAGAAGATATATTTTGTGAGGAAAATGAGACATGGAGAAAAGTTTCTTTAAGTCCCCTGTCTCAACCCCCTTAGAATAATAAAACAACGTATTTCCCAGAGATGTTGCTTTCTTCCCTCATGATTGACTCGCACTTTGCCAAAATGCCCTTAGTTGTCTTTGTGCCCCAGGATTGCTCAGAGATCTCTCTGAGCTGCACAGGACAGCCATCTGTCTCTGAGACCATTCTTGTCAGGCTCAGTAATGCAGGCCACTCAAAGTAGCTTGTTTCTCACCGCCAACCAACCGTGGCTTCCTGCTTTGTCCTTCACGCAGGGGCCAGAGATAAGCTGGTCACGTTGGGCCTCGTCAGGCCTGTCTGTTTCCCTGCAATACCCGCTTTATCCTTCTCCCAACATCGGTCTGAACTTATTACTGCCCAGTTGAACGCCTCCTCCAAGGTACCATGCAGCGGTCCACCCATCCCCTTCGTCTACGGTTCCTTTCACTGCTCTTCCTTTTAAGTCACTGGGGTGGGACAGTGGGCTCAGAAGTGTGTTAGCTCTTCTTGATTTCCATCGGCCTCAAGTGACTTCAAATCAATACGTATTAGCCACGGTGTTCTCTTCACCCAAGTGCAGATTCAAGACAAATTCCCTAGTTGCCCTTTCTTACCTGATGGCTACCCAGGACCTTTCTTTCTAGATATTCTAAAGCCACTACTCAATGACATGCACACTCCCAATCTGAGCATCAGGCTCTTCTCCCCAAACACCCTGGATCTGGTGACACTGATGCTTGATCAGTGCATGCTCACCAGGCTGCTTTTGGTAAGAGATCACTAAGTTGTGTACTTTGTGGAGGGATTGGGGGCACCACACACAAAATAATCCTTGCTCTTAAGGCCCTAGCATGCACTTCTAAGAGGATAATCTTTTCTGTGCCCTGTGGCCTGCCTACCTTAGCCCTATGCGATCATAAGTGTTTAAATTTTGACTATCCTGTTTAAACAATTCTCTCATTTGTCAACTCTCACTCATTTTGCCTTAGGTCAGTATAGATAAATAAAAATTTAAACGAGATAAAAAAATGTATTACCTGCTTATAATTACTATTATCTACTCAAATAAATAGCATATTATTTTTTGTATTAATAAGCAATCAGATTTACTCTCATAGAGCTGGCACATTTCACCCAATAACAGAAGCATAGGCTTAATCCATACGAAAACAGATAAAATAATATACATTCTGCTCAGTGCATCAGTGAGCAATTATTCTGTTTTCAGGTTGTATATTGCCAGAATCCAAATTAATTATTTTTATTTTAAATATGGGTATACAGGAAGCCTGCTTAAAATCAACAAGTAGTGTAGTGGCATTCATTAGAACAAAAATTTCCAGGAACAAGCAGAATCTTCTACTTCCTTAGACACATTTTGACCTTTGTGGCATAACTTTCTGAAAAAATTACTAGTTATCATGCTAGTTGATTTCTGGCTGTATTCTTTTGTTCTCTCAATCATCTCAATCTTTCTTTCTTCTCTATAATCACTGAAATACAGATATTTAGTCTGTCATTCACCTCCCACTTCCAATCCTTTCCCTAAAAACGGTGTGTGTCAGAAACCACTTTCTGCCTTAGCATTTGGGAGTCTTGTGTCAGCGTAGAAAAATACCCATTGTCTGCTGTTGCTGTTGGGTGTAAATGAGGCTGACGTATTTTGGAAACTACCTGTCCAAAGCTACTGTTGTTTGGCTAATGGATCTGAACAGTGATGTCAATCTTACTCTCTTCTTTGTTCGAAGGTGCTCAGTGGGAAAACAGTGGTTCATTTGTCTAGGTAACCCGTGTAATCTAATACAGTAGTCTAAAAGCAACTTAGTATTAATGCACCATTCTTTGTTTAGCTTTGAGCACTCCTAGAAAAGAGATGAATTAGCTTTATTAATTTGGAGTATCAGTATTTAGGGTTTTATTGATTTGTTCCTATATAAGTTGGGGTGTGACTAAACCACTTACTGACCCAGGATTGATTCACCTGTCTGGCCCAGCAAAGTGCATCAATATGTCCTTGGAACTACCAGCACCAGAAGAGCCTCCCCCTCTCTGCTCATCCTGCATCATTGGCTGGGCCCTGCAAGATTTCATCAGGTCACCCCCGGGGATTTATTCCATGACCATAGTGGCTTGTTCTAGCTTGTGAGTTTGGTGTTTTTAAAATTTGGTTTGGTTAAATGTTGAGCTTGATGTGAGTTTGAGGCCTGGTTCTCTTCAGTTCTCTCATTGATTATGGTGCCACCCAATCTCTTTCTAACACATTCCCTTTTACTTAAATTACCTAGGGTTTGTTTGCATTGTTTGCAACCAAAGAAAACCAACTCATGCAAATGTTGCCAAAAGTAGGGAGATGGTAGATGGTTTTAAGAATAAGTAGCTGCTCATTTTCTCTTTAGTTTCCATTGCCCTAGGAGAGGTATCAGTGAAGAAATTGCTTCGACATATGTCTGAGATTTCTCTGCATGTGGATTCCTCTAGTATTTTTATGGTTTCCTGTCTTATGTTTAAGTCCTTTATCCATTTTGAGTTTATTTTTGTGTATGGTATAATTTGGTGGTTTAGGTTTTTTTTGTTTGTTTGCTTGTTGTTGTGTTTTTTGTTGTTGTTTTTTTTGCATGTATCTGTCCAATTTTCCCAACATCATTTGTTGAAGAGACTGTCTTGACTCTATTGAAAGTTCATGCCTCCTTTGTCAAATATTAATTGAGCACAGTGGTTTGAGTTGATACCTGGGTTCTTTATTTTATTCCATTGGTCTATATGTTTGTTCTTATGCAAGTACCAGACTGTTTTGAGAACAGTGGCTTTGTAATTCAGCTTGAAATCTGGTACTGAAATCCCACCTACTTTGTTCTTCTTTCTAAGGATTGCTGTGGCTATTCGGGGTCTTTTTTTTATTCTAGATTAATTTTTAGAGAGTTCTTTCTAGATCTGTGAATTATGCTGTTGGTATTTTAATGGGGGAGTACATTGAATCTATAAATTGCTTTGGGAAGTATGGACATTTTAATGATGGTGATTTACCAATCCATGAACATGGCATGTTCTTCCAACTGTTTACGTCTTGCTCTCTTTTTTCAGTGTCCTGTAGTTTTCCACAATAGGTCTTTTACTTCCTTAGTTAAGTTTATTCCTAGGTATCTTAATTATTTTTTGGTGTGATGGTAAATGGGATTGCTTTTTTAGTCTCTCTTTCTGTAAGATCACTATTGGTGTATAGAAATGCCATAGATTTATTGGCTACATTGCTGAATTCATTTATTAAATCTAATAGTTTTTTGATGGAGTGTTTTGGGATTTTATGTACAATATCATGTCATCTGCACATAAAGAGAGTTTTACTTCTTTTCCACGTTTAATGTCTTTTATTGTTCTTATATAATTGCAATGGCTAATATTTCTAGCACTAGGTCAAACAGGAGTGGTGAGAGTGGGAATCCCTGTCTTGTTCCTGTTCTTAGGGGAAATAGTTTTAGTTTTTGCCCATTGAGTATAATGTTGACTATGGGTTTGTCATATATGGCTTTTATTATGTTGAGGTATGATCCTTCTATTCCCACCTTGCTGAGAGTTTTTATCAAAAATGGGTGTTGGATTTGAAATGGAACTACATAAAAATAAAAAGCTTTTGCACAGCAAAATAAACCATCAACAAAACAACAGGAAAGCCCACTGTATGAGAGCACATATTTCCAAATGTTATCACTGATAAAAGTTTAACCTCCAACATTTACAGGGAATTCATACAACTTAATAAATGGAAGATAAATGATCCAATAAAAAAAATGGGCAATGGACCTAAATAGAAACTTTTCTAAAGAAGACAGAGGAAGTTTAAGAGACACATGAAAACATGCTTAAAGTCACTAATTTTCTGAGATGCAAATCTAAACAATATTGCGGTACCATCTCACACCTATCAAAATGGCTATCATCAACAAATGACAAGTGCTTGTGAGGATGCAGAGAAAAAGGAACCCTCTTGAACTGCTGGTGAAAATGCAGACTGGTGAAGCCACTGTGGAGAACAGTATGGAGTTTCCTCAAAAAATGAAAATGGAACTCCCATTTGACCCAGTGATCTCACTTTTAGGAATATATCCCAAGAAACTAGAAACACCAATCAGAAAGGATATATGCACCCCTACGTTCATAACAGCACAATTCACCATAACTAAGATTTGGAAACAGCCTAAATCTGGCTGCTATAAAAAAGAAGGAATTCCTACCATTTCCAGCAGCCTGGATGGAACTGGAGAGCATTATGCTAAGTGAAATAAGCCACTCAATGAAAGAAAAATACCACATGATTTCACTCATTTATGGAAAATAAAGAACCTGATGAAAGAAAAGATAGATGCAGAGGCAGTAAAGCATCAAACATACTGTCAAATTATAGCGGGAAGGCTGGGGAGTGTTGGGGAGTGGGGGAAAGAGATCAACCAAAGGACTTGTATGCATGTATATAAGCACAACCAATGGACACAAGACACTTGGCTGGGGGGCGGAGGGGATGAGGGCATGCGACAAGGGTTAGGGGAGGCTGGAGGAAGATCAATGGGGGTGGGGGGAAGGAGATATATGTACTACTATATGTAATACTTTAAGCAATAAAATTAAATTTAAAAATAAAGCCAGTAGGGGGAAAACTAATGGCAATAGAAGAAATAAAACAAAGTAACTAAATTATGTCTATTTTAATATTTTTTTTTAAAAAAAGAATAAGTAGCTGCTGTATAATATGTCTCTGATTCCCTGACTGTACTGGGAAGTTCAATAGGAGGAGTGATTGACAGCTTCATCAACATTCTGGTGATGACAGGTAACATCTCTGAAGGGTAATTGGGTCTTATTTTTGCTATCCAGTAACTCAAGACTCAAAGTTGAGATGTCAAGATGGCCTGGAGTGGATGACATTTGTCCCAAGAGAGGTCATTGTACCTTGATTGAGAGAACCAGGTCTCAAATCTGTATCAATTATCAAAGCTCAGCTCCTTGTTATATAAAGGCCAAGAACAGAATGCACACTTGTTTTCCTGGGTCAATATTTTGAAATTATTTTTTAAAATCAGAAGATGTAGCATTTCCCAGCTAACCTTCCTGCAAGGCAATAATAATTGGCCAGAGCTGAGGAGTGCTGCCCCATGGGAAGGACACATGTTCTCTAGTTCCTGAGTCCTTAGGATCCTGCTGTTTCCCTGAAAAAAGAGGGTGAGTTTCAGCTGCTGTGTATCATTACACTGGCAGTGGTGTTTTCCTTGGAGTTTGAGTAATGTGTTTCTGGGTAATGCCTCTATCAGAGGGGAGGAATTGAACACAGAGACAGAACAAAAATAACGAGTATTTCTTTATGGTGGTGAGAGTATCCCAGATGACTCACCCATTTACATCAGTCTCATTCCCTACAAATAGTTTGGTCTGCCATCCCACTTCTAAACCCCTTGGGATTGAGGAACATGAGAATTGCCTTCCTGATCCACAGAGAAGATCGCCAGTGCTGCTTGACGTTGTTTCCTGACTAAATCTTTTACATTTTGTTGCAGCCTCACAAAGTTTCAACTTCTACTCTAACTGCTCTTTCAGAAGTTTAATACAAATATTAAAATAAACATTTGTACAGTTAAGGCATCAGAGACATATTATAGAGCAGCTACTCACTCTTAAAACCCTCTACCCTCTCACTATCTTTGGCAACGTTTGCATGAGTTGGTCTTCTTTGGTTGCAAACAATGCAAACACACCCTAGGTAATTTAAGTAAAAGGGAATGTGTTAGGAAGACACTGGATGACCCCATATCAGTAAGAGAACTGAAGAGAACCAGAAGCATAGGGACAGGTACAGCTCAGGGAAGTTCAGTAGCAGGAGTGAGTGACAGCTTCATCAACATTCTGGTGATGACAGGTAACATCTCCAAAGGGTAGTTGTGTATTATTTTTGCTATCTATAACTCAAGACTCAAAGTTCAGACATCAAGATGGCCTGAAGTGGATGACACTTGTCCCAAGAGAGGTCATTGTACCTTGACTGACAGTCTCATCAAAACTGCAAACAGTGGAGGACAAGTAATTTTGTATAAAATATTTTAAAAGTTCCAGAAGCCTATGAATGAGAGAGAGAGAGAGAGAGAGAGAGAGAGAGAGAGAGAGAGAGAAGAGAGAATAGTAGCTAAAAATATAGCAAAATTCACCATAATCTAACAGATGACTTCTAGTGTCTTCTAATTCTGCAATGTTTTGATATAAAGAAAAATAAAAGGACCCACTGTGTGCTTTTGGCACATTCTCTACAGATTGCCTTTCATGGATAGAAAGCCATATACTGTTGGCCTGACTCCTTACAAAAGCAGCCCCATGCCTGAGAATGAATAGAAAGGCTCAGTCTTGGTATTTCAATTCCAGAGAAAAATTTAACTAATAAATCTCTTAGACTGTGAGCAGAATTAGAAAGTCTACTTAAACTACTGTAAGGCAGATAAATAGATCTAAGTGTTAAATTATATTTGCTAGTCTTTCCCCAATATAAATGGTCCTCTTTGCCATCATCTCTCTCAGCTAGGTAAAACCTCCTAATCTATGTTTGTGCCTCAGGATAGGACACTTATTTTCCCTGCAGGATTTTCTGGGATAACTAAGGATGCCCCATATTCTTATTTTGATCTGTGTAGCTTCGGCTATCCATAGATTGTCAGACGCTAAAACAATTGCTTGGCAGAGAGCTGCCTGGGACCATTCAGAGCTCAGGAGATTTACAAATGATATCAGAGGATATCGAAACCCTCTGAGCTGCAGACCTGCTACAAAGATTTGTTAAAAGCAGAGGAATTATTTATGCTGGAGGGGAGAATTACAATAGGAACACATAGGGATTTGGTCTGATGAATTCAAAACTGAGTTGAATTTAGTAAATACTATAAACCCCTATTTCTCAATGTAATGCAAAAACCTTTAAAAGTAGTACACTGAAAATATTCAGTGGGCAGCCTGGGCCTGAAAGCCAGAGCTGAAAAGATCTCTACACTGATTTTCAACTGTGTGTGCAGCGGGGTGGGGAGTGAGGAGGGAAGGTGTGGGAAGAGGGGAGTAGGTTGAGCAGAGCCTAACTATCTTTGTAAGCAAATTCTCCAAATTAAAAGACAGGAGATGCAAAGGAAAATTAGGTATAAGATCAAGATAGTAATGTGGGTTGTGGAATGTATGTTGGACAAGGGTGTCACAATTGTTGCTTAGCTGACCCCAATTGCAAAGCACCAATTATAGAACACATTCCAATTCCAGGGTGTTAAATGTAAAATGAATGTACTTAGGATCATGGAAAATGGTACAACTCTGATCACTATATTCGCAGCCTGAGTGCTGTTGCTAGATCTGAGCTTCTCTTTAGGAAAGATGATCCTTCTTTTCAATATGCCTGTCTTCAAGAAAAGGTTTAGAGATAGTCTTCTATGTCACTCCTTTGTCTGTCCAATATCTTATAGTCCCTGGTATATAGTTTTTCTCTTGCAGGATTGGGATGGGTTTTTGTTTTGTTTTGTTTTGTTTTTTAATGATTTTGCTCTGTACTTGTAAAGAAGGGATGTGGAATCAGTTTCTGTTGCACATTGTCACCTGTAGATGCAGGCATGAAGAGCTCTTGCTCTAGGCTGCAGACATGAGTAATTCCTACTCTCATTCTCTGGCCAAGGTTCTCTCTATAGGGCAAGGAAACCAGTTAGTGTAGTGTGTCTTCTCTCTCTCTCTCTCTCTCTCTCTCTCTCTCTCTCTCTCTCTCTCATTCTCTCTCAAAATCAATGGGAAAAAAACATCCTTCAGTGGGAATCAACAACAAAAAAGAAGTACTGTCTCATGTTTATCCATCCAGCTATCTCTCTTGCAGAGGCTGTAATAGAGTCTCTGCCATGCTGGATGAAGAGGATGTTTAGCTCCAGGCCTGTGTCCTTCCAGTCTACCCCAGGGCAGTTACCTTGATGCTGCCAGGTCAGAACTTTCATACACGTTCCCCCCAGGATGTGTATGTCAGGACACATCCCAGAGAGTAAACAAAAACATAGATTCTGGACCTATATAAACATTCATATCGATGTTTCTCATTTTGATTTTTCATATTTTTCCAGGGGGTTCAATGTCCATTTGTCTTCCTTTTTCTATCAATAATTGACATCCCTTTTTTCTTCTTCTTCTTGTGATAGTTACCCTTTTAGCAATATTTTTTAAAATATATTTTATTGATTATTTTACAGAGAGGAAGAGAGAGGGACAGAGTTAGAAACATCGATAAGAGAGAATCATTAACCAGCTGCCTCTTGCACAACCCCTGGGGGTGTGCCCGCAACCAAGGTACATGCCCTTGACCGGAATCGAACCCAGGACCCTTCAGTCCGCAGGCCAACGCTCTATCCACTGAGCCAAACCGGTTTCAGCTAGCAATATTTTTATAAATTGTGATTAAATGCACATAACCTAAAATGTACTATTTTAATCATTTTAGTGTTTAATTCAGTAGTGTTAAGTATATTCACATTGTTGTTCAACCAATCTCTGGCATTCTTTTATATCACAGAATTAAAGTTATATATATTATTGAACAGTAATCCCCATTTCTTACTCTCTCTAGTCCTTGGCAACTACCATTCTCATATCTGTTCCTATTAATCCTAATTAGTCTAGATAATTCAAAGAAGTAGAATCATACAGTATTTGTTCTTGTGACTAGCTAATTTCACTTGGTATAATGTATGCAAGGTTCATCCATGTTGTAGCATATGACAGAATTCATTTCCTTTTCAATGCTAAATAGTATTCCATTGTTTATTTTTATAAACCTCAGTTTATGCATTCATCTGTCAGTGAACACTTGGATTGCTTCCACCTTTTGACTATTGAAAATAATGCTGCTACAAACATCTGTGCCACCTTTTCTTTGAGTACTATATTACTTAAACAATGATATGGCAATATGATATGTGAGGGTGAGAATAAAATCCACAATCTATATTGGTTGAGTAATTTCAAAATAATATTTACTCTTCTTACATATGGTGTCCCATCTCCTTAGCACATTGATCTCACAGCTCTTCAGAGCTTTGATCTCAGAGACACAGAAAGGAGTTGTCAAACACATTCACTCAGCTTTCAATGTTATTAGTGCCTACATGAGAAAAAAAAACAGTATTTGTCAGTTCTTCCCACAGAGGAATATAATTTTAACATTAAAAACACAAATCAACAAAAGAACTAATTACATTTGATGTTGGAGACATTGCTTTATTCTGCTTCTTAAAGTGGGAGATAATTGGGGATTCAACCCTAAACAATCCTATCTCTTGAAAATATTCTTAGAAGACAGCTACTGCCAAATCCAATCAAACCTATTTTCTTTGCCATTGATATGGCATCTACAAAGTGAATGAAAACCATCAAAAAACCTACATGCACCATTGTGAGAGCTCCCTCGTGCCCTATTTTGAGTTCCACATTTCTGCTTGGCATGAAGCAATCATGGCCATTGATATGTTGAATATATGCCTTTCTTACTGAGAAGGAAAAAAGGAAGGCTGCTGTATCAGTTTAACAGTAAAAATATAGTAGCCAAACTCTCTTTTTGGAATAGAGCAACAAAAACAAGACAAAAACAAAAACAAAAACATCCTTCTGTAGCATATGTATTTTTATTTATAACATCTTTTTCCAATAAAAACTTAATACAACTGAATAAATTTTAAATTCTTGTTGTTTGGTTTTCCTTTATCAAGTTTGTTTCATACATTACATAAATATCTGTTTCCAATGGAAAGATGCTTAGATCCATCTTTGTTTTATATTGAAAATTATTCAATGTATTAGATTTAAGTTGAATTTTTTTCAGCTCCCAAACCACCATTTTATAATTTGTGATATTCTTTTAAGAGCATATTAAAATTTTGGTGAATTAAATATCAACTTCAAAAGAAAGAAATCATTACACCTTTTAACATGAGTTTCAAAACATTACAGATTAGACTTAAAGGTGTGTGTGTGTGTGTGTGTGTTTCATCATCCCCCTAAAATATAATTTTCCACAACTCTCAGTTAAAAATCTAAATCTGGAATATGGCTCTCATAGTTTTACCTGATCTGGCCCAAATTTACCTCTAGTTTTACCTCCTTTGATCCCTCTGGGGTCTAATCTCCAGCACCACAGGATTCCTTGCTTTTCTTTTGAACATACTAAACTAACTCCTCTCAGCATAGGCTGCATTATTCTGCAGTGATATATTAACTGATCTCAAATTCTTAAAACCTAAAAGGTTTTGTCTTTTCATACACATCATTTTTATTAGAGGAGCTCAGAATGAGAAAGGACTCCATATGTTGAACATTGTTAATTATTTTTCTGAAAGGGAATTAAAAAAAACCTGTAAATTTTAAGTCATCAAGTAAATGCCCATCCCAGAAATGGAACACAGCATTTCCTTTCACAATCCATTGGCCAGAATTTGCCATATGACCCGCCACAACACAGGTGCCATTAAGCACAATGGTACTATGTGCCCAGGTGGGAGATGAAGCAGAACTATTCAGGAAAAACATGCATGACTACTCCAGTCATTTTGCATTTGTTGTCAACACTGCCCGGAATGCTCTTCCCCCAGAATGTCAGATGGCTCGCTTTCTCTTCATTCCAATTTTGCAGAAATCTTTAGGTCATGCCTGAAGGCTCTCTCTAAAACAGACCTTCCTCAATACTGTTTTGTTTTAACCTTCACTTGTTCCTATCTGAAATTATATTTTTGTTACTGGTTTGATGCATACAGACCCACATGTTATTTTTAATATGTAGAATGCTATATTTTATGTCATGTTCATTGATTCTTTGATATATTATCAGTGCCTAAAAGAGTATTGGGAACTGAACAGGTAGTCAATAAATATTAGCTGAATTAATGGTTACATAAATGCATATACCAGATTGGTGGGTAGCTGTTGAGATTATCTGTTCATTTATATCCATATGTTGGAATGTCAGTTTCACATATATGTTGCAAGGACACAATTTTAGTTTCTTAGAGTTATCCTATCTAATAAAAGAGTAATATGCAAAGTGATCATCACTCCAGCACACAAGATGGCCACCCCTATGTGATCAAAGATGGCTGCCCCCATGTGAACAAAAAATGGCCACCACAAGGTGGCCAGCAGGGGAGGTTCAGTTGTGGGCAACCAGGCCAGTGGGGGAGGGCAGTTGGGAGAACTAGGCCTGCAGAAGAGTACAGATGAGGGTGACCAGTCTGGCAGGGGAGGGTAGTTAGGGACAATTGGGCTAGCAGGGGTGCAGTTAGGCGTCAATCAGGCTGGCAGGGGAGTGGTTACAGAGTGATCAGGCTGGCAGGCAGAAGCAGTTGTAAGGTGACCAGATCGTCCCGCTTTTGGTGGGACAGTCCCTATTTCCAACAATTTTTTCCGCATCCTGCAGTGTTTTAAAAAAGTCCCGATTTTTTGAAAGATTCTTTCCAAAAATCAGGACTTTTTTAAAACACCGCAGGACATGGGAAAAATTGTTAAAAATCGGGACTGTCCCGCCAAAAGTGGGACGATCTTTTCACCTTAGGTTAGGGGCAATTCAGGCAGGCAGGCCAGCGAGTGGTTGGGAGCCAGCAGTCCTTCATTATGAGAGGAATCCCAGATTGGAAAGGGTGCAGGCTGGGCTGAGGGACACACACCACCCTCCCCTGTGCATGAATTTTGTGCACCAGGCCTGTAGTTTAATATAGAGAGAACATTTAGTTTCTGAAATTTTATAAAAAATCATTTATATCTTCTTTATGAGGCTCCCTCTACTGGTAATCTTGGGCAGTTTTAAAATAATCTAAATCTAGGACATCATGAGACCATTCAAATGTTAACTTGTTTATTTGGGATAACTGCTTTGCATTTCAGTTTTCTATCCACCCTCCACCCCGTTTTCTTTTCTAAGATGGTATTTGACTATCTGGTGGAGAGAAGTATGGCCTTATAACATAGTAGAGAGGAGAGTGGTCCTTAAATCTTTACAGTGTTCCCAGTGTGCTCTGGATTCTCCATGGCCTCTGCAGTAGCATGGATGAAGGGTGTGCTTTCTGCATCAATGCACCTTGAAGCAGAACCAATCCTCTCTGGTGATGGGTATACTATGTTAACACCAGAGACTGGGCTTCCCATCTCTCTCCTACCAGGTGTGTATTGGAAATGACTGCATACAACACCTTTCCCTTGAACTTACTGACTTGCCAGTTCCCCAGAGGTGCCTGAGTCAGTGCTACTAACCAGATGTGCGCAGGCTCCTTATCTATCTGGATGTTTATAAACAAATCTTATCGCTTGAAGTGAGGAGTCAGGGTATCAAGCACCTTTGACTCTTACTTTCCACAATGTCTGCTTGGAATAGGGCTGGGCCTTCTCTTCCTCAGGGCCTGTGTTTCCTCTCCTTCTGGGCCCTAAATATCATGACCTAGTGATCAGGTTGGAAGATACATACTACCAAAGGACTTCTACTGCATGAGTCCTCCCTGCATCACTGCTGATTGGGAGGCTTTTGGTTGGGAAGCGAAATGAAAAATTAGAGCTAGAGATGAATAGGGTTCCATATGTTTGCATAATAGAAAAACTATGCCAGTATTTATAATACTTGTAAGTAAACTCATTTCCTAAAGGCTTTATTATGCTCTCAAAAATAATTTTTATGTAAGAAGAAATGTAATGGACTATTAATGTACCTGAAATCAGAAGAGAATTGCATTTTTTTAGCTCTATCCTTGCTTTATGTTGTAAATTAGAAGGATGGTTCTTCGTTCTCACATTTTCCCCACTCCTATTCTGACTTCAGTATTATAAAGGCTGGCTTTAATGTCAGTTGCAATGGGACTAAACTACACATCATTTTGCATGTGTTACGTATGATAGACAGGTCTTTTCATTTATAATAGAAATGCCTATCCATAGCACAACAGTGAATGGCATGAAGGCACACCCATTTTACTCTTAAATGAATAAACTTCTCTAAAAATGAGCTTTTTATTTTTATAGAAAGACCTTAAGCCCTCTTAATATTCATTTACCCATTCAGACAATCATTCTAGAAATACATGTTGAGAGCTTACTATGGACTACATACTGTGGTAAGGTCAGAGTAATTCATAATTAAACAGACCTACAAAATCCTTACTCTTAAGAAGTTTATTTCATTCTCTTCCTCATATTTGTGATGGTCCCCATATTCAATCTTAACTAAACTTGCTGGTATAATTGCAGACTCAGGGCTTAAGAATAAAGCCCTAGAAGTTCAAAAAGGCCCACCCACTAGATGTGTAACTTTAAACAAATTAATTAACTTCTCTAAGCCTTAGTTCCTTATCTATAAAATGATGATAATAATCCACATGTCCAGAATTGTGAAATGTTATTAAATGAGAAGCATCAGTATAGTACTTAACCCATATTATGACATAAAGAATTCAATATACATTGGCTTTTATCACCATCATCATCATCACCATTACCATCATGAAGTCTCTTGGCTGCCTATTGTCCTTCTTCCCTAAAATCATTGCCATGTTAGTCATTTTTCTAGAGTGGTTTTAAGGAGGCAAGTGAATAGGAAATGCAAGGTTTAGAATCATCATAGGAAAAGTTAAAGAAACACAAAACAGTCCTTGTAAATCTGAATTATGATATCTGCTTCACTTCCCAAATGCTATTTTGCAATCCCTGAAAGAACAGATAAGTCTGCATCTACAACCTTGGCATTAATTTTCCATTTGCTTTTCATAGGCATGTTTTAAATAAAGCTATGGGTATACTCGTGAGGTAAGGTATTGCTAAGGACTACCTGTAGTGGTATAGTCATAAGAATGGGAACCCAAGCCCTGACTGGTTTGGCTCAGTGGCTAGAGCGTTGGCCTATAGACTCAAGGGTCCCAAGTTTGATTCCAGTCAAGGGCATGTACTTTGGTTGCAGGTACATACCCAGTAGGGAGTGTGCAGGAGGCAGCTAGTAGATGTTTCTCTTTCATTGATGTTTCTAACTCTCTATCCCTCTTTCTTCCTCTCTATACAAAAAAAAATTCAATAAAAAATATTTAAAAGAAAAGGAGCTCAGAAAGCTGAGATAGAACCCAGGGTTTACCACTTGAATTATTTGGGGCTCATGTCTAGCTGCAACTATTACCAACGTCCTCTTTAAAAACTTATTTTCTTCGAGGATAAAAAAAACTGTCTAGTTGACAAAATGGAACACATCAATGAAATAGAGTCAAGGAACAATAAACAAACAAACAAAAACACATTTTCTTTTAATTGAATGACTCTGCAAGGACACAGAAATGGCACAGCCAAAACTTTTTCCCATTGGCTATCTACCTCTCTGCTTCCAAATGAGCAAAGTTTTTCTTAACCTAATTGAAATACAGTTTTTCAGCATTATATTTTTCTTTCCTTGGCTTTCAGTTGAATTGGCCTACCAGGGAGCTACCTATGGTCAATCGTCTTGAGAATACAGCATTTATCCAAACATAGTTTTCCGATGAAATATAGTGATGAGTGTCTGTAAAAAGAAGCTTGAAAGCAACTATAGAGATTCAAAGCATCATTGGGTTGCCAATAGTCTGACTATGTATAAAACGGTTGTGCTGGTGATTCTGAAATGCTTAACCTCTACCTTGTTTATTAATTCATAAAAGAGAATCTACCTTTTCCAAGCAGAATCATCTGGGGAAATTTCACTAGAAAGTTAGATACCATACGCATCTTTCAACTAAGAAATGCTTTGGAATTGCATCTCTTTTTATTTTTGGCTTTCTAATGAAGCAGGAATAAAAAATAACAAGGCACTAGGTATTATGTAAATAGGTCCCTGAGCTAGGAGGATTAAAGGAAAAAGTAAGCTTGAATAATATGAAAGCCAAATTATCCTTGAAATCTATGTCACTATGAAAAATGCATGTAGCTCAAAAATAACCAAATCATCAACAGAATTTGCAAAACTATATAAATAAATGAATTTATGTTATAGAAGATGATAATTTAAAGTGAGTTTTGTTCTAAGTTTTCAAACATATCCCAGATGTCAGAGAAAATAGCTAGAATTAGTAAATAGAATCTTACTAATACTTTGTCTCTGGTGGCAAGCCTACAGCTGTGAAGTGCATTGTGGGCTGGGTGTACGATGGGACATGTCTCACAATCCAGGACCACTGGTTCCTAACTGCTTCCCTGCCTGCCTGCTTGATTGCCCTTAAGCCGCCTATGCCTACCTGATCACCCCTAACCACTCTGTCTGCCTGCTTGATCACCCCTAACTGCTTGCCTTCCTGCCTGATTGCCCTGAATCACCTCTGCCTCAGCTCCACCACCACAGCTTCATCCCAAAGGATGTCCGGAATGATGTCTGGAAGGTTGTTCGGTTGGCCAGTCTAATTAAAATATTACGCTTTTTATTATTATCAATATACATAGCCCATGGACATGGGCAATAGGGTGGTAAAGACGGGGGAGGTAGGATTGGGCAGAGGGAGTAAAGGGGGGATGGGAGGCATATATAAAAAAAATTATTAAAAAGTAAATTAAATTTTAAAAAATTAAGGGTGCTCTTGTTTATGTTGCCACGTCAATAAGTGGATATATGAAAGGAATGAAGAGGCTTCAAGAGATCTGTGGTAATTTTAATTAAGAATCATTACCTGACCCAAAGTGAGCTTAATGTCCCAGCAGTTTACCAAGCAATTACCAAAAAGTCAACTATGAAATTCAGAAATTCAGTGAAACTCTACAACACTCATTCTTGCTGTGGAACCATTTGGTGGCACGGGCATAGTGGAATGGCTATGGTGGTGTATGGGAAGAAGGAACTGTACTTACCATTTATATATTGTAACTTTCTTTGGATTTATTGATATTGAAATAGGAATTTTAGGGGAGTATATGCAGGTTTAGGGAATTTTTAGAATTGGGGCCCATGGAAAAACACAGGGCTACAGACTGGGAGAAGGTATATTTTCATAACTCAAGGAAGCCAGGTGCAGTTACATTTCCATAAGACAAGGGAACAGCAACAGATATATTTCCATAAGACAAGGGAACTGGAAGTAGCCAAAAAAAGAGCTCTATATTTGCAAAATAAAGAAGGAGGAAGAAAGCCCAGAAGGAATTGGAGTACAATGAGGGAGGAGGGCCTCAGGAGTCACTATAGTAACCAATTCAAAAGGGAATATTGACCAATCAGTGGGGATGTCAGGACACAGGAACTACAGCCTTTAGAACCCATGGAAACAGGAAAGCTGGGGGACTCTCCCCCTCTCCCCACTTGGGAGTCTGAGCTGTGAGAATCTTGCCCTTTCCCCAGGGGGGAATCGGTACTTTTTCTTCAATAAATCTCCACCTTTGCTGTACTACCTTCTGTCCACGGATTCATTCTTCAACTCAGAGAGGATAAAGAATGTGTGTTCCGCTGAGGTCGGTTTGGCTCAGTGGTAGAGAGCGTTGGTCTGTGGACTGAAAGGTCCCGGGTTCGATTCCGGCCAAGGGCATGTACATTGGTTGCGGGCATCCCCGGTGGGGGGTGTGCAGGAGGCAGCTGGTCGATGTTTCTATCTCATCGACGTTTCTGGCTCTCTCTCTCTCTCTCCCTTCATCTCTGTAAAATATCAATAAAAATATATTTTTTTAAAAAATGTGTGTTCCAGTCCAAAAATTCCGTATCAAAATGAAAAAAAAATTTAAAGTGAGGAAAGTCACTCTAAATTAACTCGTAGACAGTTATATGTCCCAAGGAAGATTTTTACAGCACCAGCAAAAGGAATCAATTACTTGCATTATAATTGCTAAACATCACTATAGAGTCTCTATCATTGTTACTGTGTGAGCTCCTTTCAATTGTCTACTACTCTCCAGGCCTCTTTTTCCCAAACACCCACTCACTAGTATCCACAGTGAAGGTGTTTGTTTTGCCTGTTTTCCTCCTTAAACCTGTCTTTGCCATGCCCTGCAAACCTTTGTGGATCTTTTTATTTCTCTTTTTTAAAATTGCACTAGAAGAAATGCTTATTTCTATGCTTCTGTTACTCAGAATTTGCAATTTACCTTTTTCTCTCTTTTGTTGCCTAATATATGTCTTTTACCCTAGGGAAACTAGCTAAAATCTCTATACATATTTTCTTCTCAATCAAGAAACAGGTCTATGATATAGTTTGTGCAAAACAAACACACAAACAAAACACCAAAATGTTGCTTTGGTGGATGCGAAGAGAAGTCTATAGAGAATTTACAATAAACGGATGCAGAAAGACCTCAGTTTGTCCTTTAAAATAAAAGTAAACCCAGGATAAAGTGGCACAGAAACAGGTTTTAGATAGAAAAGAATTTAGGCCAGGGATAGGTTACCATGTCCTGCAGCGAGGCGTTTACAGATGAATACGAGCTGCAGTGGGTAAAAGACAAGGAGTATCTTTCTCCCTTTTCTTCTCAGAGTCTAACCAACTTCTAGTGGGAAGAGAGAGTCTGGGAAAATAAATAACCAAGACTGAGAAAGCACAAGATGAAGAGCAGGAGAGGAGTTTAAAGAATCTGCCTGGTGCCCAAGTCAGCCTGAGGCTCATAGAAACCTTTGTAAATGTTGAGGCAAAGTTAATATTAAGGTTTCATTACAAAGAGTTCCATTTGAGTTTGTGTTAAGTACTGACTGGAAGAATTAAAGTTTAGTTATGTTAACCTCTGCTTTGTTTAAAAAGTAAAAATTTATTTTTAAACCCTTTACATGAACTTAAAAGGTCATGATGTTTTCTTCCAACTTTTATTTTGTTGGTTTTTTTTTTTTGTTGTTGTTTTTTGTTTTTGCTTTTGTCTCAGAAAAGGTAAAAATAGGGCCTAAAATGCAGGGGGGGTGGGGAGTGGACTTGTCACTTATTGCCTGGCCTAATATGTTCTAGGCATTGAGCTTGGAGTTTTTTCCAGTTATTTAACCAGCGTCTTTCAGCAGCAAAGCCACCCTGCTTTTCCCAGGAAGAAGTGTTCCAGGATGAAGAGAAGGAACTTGATTCTTTCAGGGGTTTTTTGCTCTTCCTGACAACTTGGTTTCTGGAATAGCCAACTTATTCCAGTTTCTTTTTTCTTTCTGGGATCCCCAAACAGCCTTGTTGTGCCTGGTCCGAGGCACCAGCTGGCAGTGCCTCCCACGCAGAGGGCTGCTTCCCACTGTGTGTGCTGCCCCCTCCACAGCTCCAGATTCCAATAACCCAATCCTTTCCTATCCCATCCCCTGCGCCTAGAGCCGGTGGCAGTATCCTGTAGTAATGATTTTCTGCCTGTGTCTTAGTTGCCTTTTCATTGGCTCAGTTCTCTAATACCTTTTGAAACAATTCCTTACGTTAAATTCTTCATAAAATAACTGATGTTTCCATTTTCCTGATTAACTTCTGGCTGATACCACTATTTATATATATTGTGCCCATTTCCTAAATGAGTAAACTGCAGCTCAGACGGGTTCAGTATCTTGACCTAGGTTTCATAGCAAGCAGGAGGCATAGGCAGAATGTGGGCACAGACATATGAGCCCCAGTCTTTGCTAATATTCCAGGACATAGGAGGAAAACCATAAGAAGTATGAGTTGCAAAATTTTAAGAATTTTAAAGAATAACTTAATAAAGAATTTGAGAATAATTAAGAATCCTTATATCTTTATGTATTCTCAAACATATATATTCTAGCCGAAACCGGTTTGGCTCAGTGGTAGAGCGTCGGTCTGCGGACTGAAAGGTCCCAGGTTCGATTCCGGTGATGGGCATGTACCTTGGTTGCAGGCACATCTCCGGTGGGGGGTGTGCAGGAGGCAGCTGGTCGATGTTTCTCTCTCATCGACGTTTCTAGCTCTCTATCTCTCTCCCTTCCTCTCTGTAAAATATCAATAAAAATATTTAAAAAAAATATATATATATATATGCATGTTTATATGTATATTCTATTGAAGGTAAAAACTTGTGGTCTATGTGTCAAATTTAAACCAAAATTATGTGAGTTTTTTTTAGTTACTTGCCCACATTTTGAAATTTAGTAACTTTTATTTTAAAAATAATCCCATCTGAGATGTTCTTAAAAGACTGGATGATCCCACAATACTGGACAAACAGCACAAGAACAGCTGAATTGTGGGAACTTTCTTAGGGTAGAATAGGTTTTCTGTAGCCCTTGTCACTAATTTATATTTCCGTCCTGACCTGGTAGTCATTTGAGTTTGATATCTCTGATAAAGCACCTGTCTCTTAAGTATCATCAAGCCACCTATGCAAAATTAAAGTTGGTTTTTATCTACATTTTTTAGACAAAGAATATAAGGCCTCACAGGAACCCCATCTCATTCCTCTTACTCATAGGTTGAGAACATCAGATAAAGTAAACTGACGTTGTAAAGATGACTCCTGATTGGATTATCAGTAAGTGCAACTGTACCTTCCAGGACCATCCAAATCCATTCTCATAAATGCATCTAACAAAATAAAACCACAGTCTCAAAAGTCTACTCTGGTATATGTTAAAATTCAACTCATTCTGAGATGACTGGGCCATTCAGATTTGCTTATAAACAATAATTTATCAAACTGCAGCTTCTGACATATGGTTTGATTTGGCACAAATTGACTATGAAATACAAATCCAAACAGGTCTCTAGCTTCTTTTATTTGAATAATAATTACTGTAGGAGTATCAGTTAATGCTCATTCTGTTTTCAAGAAATAATTCTTACATGCAGCTCACTAAAAATTTGCAATTTATTTCCATCTAACTGTCCAATGAATATCAATACTCTAAGAATCATTGATTAAGTCTGCTGTATGATCACAAGATAAGAGTCAATTGGGAAAAGTCTAGCTGTATCCTTGAAAATGTTTAATTGATAAAATCACTCAATGTGATTAAAAGCTAACTGTTAATTGAGGACTAATATATTACTACTACAAAGCATGTACCAGGATAACAACTCCTTTCTAAGAGATGGTTTCCAGTTAATTAGAATAACTTTTTCCTAACATGTCTTGGACTCTTTTATGCAGTGAATATCTGGCATATGGATCTCAATTTGGGAGGTCATTTTTGCTTCTGATGAAATTTCTTCAGTCTTAGGAGGAAGCTCATAGGGTTTGGTTTGCTTGTGTAGTTTCTCTTCTCTTTTCTTCATAATTTCTTTGAAGTGATTTTTTTCCTTTAACTTTTTTTCTTCATATTCGATGGCCTCAGATAATTCATCTTCTTTCTGTCGGGTCTTTAGCTCTTTCTCCCACTGTTACAGAGAAAAGGTGTCATTTACATATGATTAATAAATTAACTTCTCAAAATGCAAATTTATATATTGAATTATCAACTTAGGTTTTCTTACATATATTCTTCAGGAATTCATACTCTACCACACTGGAAAAAATATATAAACCATCTATCAGAAAGTGTACAATTCCCATACACATAAAGAATAATTCCTCTTAACATTTTTAAGAATAAGAAAAGATAATAAGGTTTATATTTCCATATACCAAATGAATTTCCTTTCTTCTTCAATATTGGTATTTATGAGATCACGGAATCATGAAGTAAAAAAATCAAGCCAAAGAAAAAACAAATTAAAGTGAAAGGCAGAAATTGTGATACTATTATATGTGTGGTCAAAAATGAAATTAATCAGACAATAAATGCTGATTTGCAGTAGATCATTAATATATATATATATATATATATATATATATATATATATATATATAATTCATTGCAATTGAGCATGTTAACTCATAACAATAACAGCATTTCAGGTGACAAGGCTAAAAAGGGCTAACTCCAATGTAACCCTGATATTTGGAGGCTAGTGATCTGAACCCATGCCAGTAAGCTCGGTGTACATTCTTATCACCTATAATTAAGTCACTGCATCCTTCCTAGATACTGGTCTTGCAAAATGGGTTACAGAGGCCATGGGGCTGTAGATAGTGCACTGCCCCGGAGGGAGGGTTATTAACACTGGCGCCAGGCCAGACCATCAGATATGGCCTGGAGACCCCCAACACCTGGGGGCTTTCTTGCAAGGCCTGCAAGAAAAGGACAAGAACATAATTCATGTGTGTGGGACAAAGACCACAGGGAGATATAAAGGAAAGCCCCATGCATGTTCCTTCACTCAGATTTGGAAGGCTGCTCCCTGAGTCCACCACTGTATTAAACAGTGTCCCTCCTTTTCTTTGAAGCATCCTTAGTTTTCTTTGGTCTTCTACAAGAAAGGTAGCTAGGAATAATGAGTTGGAAGTAACAATGGCCTTTCAACCAAGCAACATGAGGAGGACATTTTTTCCCCTTCTAATATCTTTCATGAAAGATAGGGTAAAAATAAGATAGGTAGTAAATAAACCCTCTTTAGGCTAGGTGAAAAGTTCAAGGCAGAATGCCTTCTAACATGAAATATTGGAAATTTCTAAAGATACTACCTTCATTGCTTGTTTTGTCATCCTCCACACATGCATACACACAAGTGACTATGCTTAACAACCTATCAATTAACTTATAGATTACTCTATCCCAGTGCTGTGAATTATAACTGATATGAATAAGCAAGACCAAACCTCAGAATCAATAACACATCACTCAGCCTTCCAAAGGCAATAACATTTTTTAAAATGTCAACATACGCAGAGTAAATAGGTTTTAGAAGCATAATAAAATTATATCTACTTTTTAAACTCCAATTAAAATTTAAAGGTGTAAGAAATACAAAAATTACTTGCACTTATCTTGAGGCCGTTCCTATAAACAGTTATTACTCATATAATTTCATTTCTCAGAAACCATTTTTTGCATGAAATACCCAGAAAATTGAGGCAAAGCATCCTGAACATTCAAGCACAGGCTGAAATTCATGCTACACATTCTGTGTTACTTATCTGAGATAATTTTTCTCATATAACAAATTAAGTAGTAATATTGTATCACAAAACTACCTATTTTATGTTATAGCATAAAAGTTTAGTAGTTGGTGAAATAAGACAGTATCTGTTAACCAGATAACTAATCTGCTTATATGAGAGATTTCAGTGTACCTCATGATTTTTATCTCTACATGGTGAAAAACTGATAGAGGATTAATGCAGAAGAACTCTCAGTAAAACAGAATGCTTGGGTATCCAAAACAATATGTATAAAAACAAGAATGTGGTATATCGCTAATGTCTAGGAGCTATTTTTCCTCCTTTCCCCCATTATAGACTTGGCAAGGCTGGAATTCACCATAACATTATAAACTTTCATTTTGTTAACCCAACAAAAAGTAAACTTTCCCCTCACATTTGTCTCTGAAATGAAAGAGAATTACAGGCCAATATCCCTAATGAAAATAGATGCCAAAATCCTCAACAAAATTCTAGTAAATCAGCTCCAGCAGTACATCAGAAAGATCATACACCATGACCAAGTAGGATTTATTCCAGAAATGCAAGGATGGTACAATATGCGCAAATCAGTAAACATGATACATCACATAAACAAATTGAGAGATAAAAATCATATAGTCATATCAATTGATGCAGAAAAAGCATTTGATAAAATCCAAGACCCTTTCCTGATAAAAACTCTTAACAACGTGGGAATAGAAGGATCATACCTCAACATAATAAAAGCTATACATGATAAACCCGCAGCAAATATCATACTCAATGGGCAAAAACTAAAACCATTCCCTCTAAGAACAGGAACAAGACAGGGATGCCCACTCTCACCACTCCTGTTTGGCATAGTACTGGAAGTACTAGCCATTACAATTAGACAGGAAGAAGAAATAAAAGGCATCAAATTGGAAAAGAAGAAGTAAAATGTCCTTATTTGCAGATGACATGATGACATAAAAAACCCAAACACTCCATCAAAAAACTAATAGAATTAATAAATGAATTCAGAAATATAGCAGGATACAAAATTAACGTCAAGAAATCTATGGCATTTCTATACAACAATAGTGAACTTACAGAAAGAGAAACTAAAAAAGCAATCCCACTTACCATCGCAACAAAAAAAAAATTAAGATACCTAGGAATAAACTTAACTGAGGAGGTAAAAGACCTTTACACAGAAAACTCCACGACACTGATAAAAGAGATAGAGGAAGATGTAAACAGATGGAAGAACATTCCATGTTCATGGATTGGTAGAATCAACATAATCAAAATGTCCATACTTCCCAAAGCAATTTATAGATTCACTGCACTCCCCATTAAAATACCGATGGCATATTTCACAGACCTAGAAAGAACTCCCCAAAAATTCATCTGGAACAAAAAAAGATCCCGAATAGCCACAGCAATCCTGAGAAAGAAAAATAAAGTAGGAGTTATCTCAATACCAGATTTCAAGCTGTATTACAAAGGCACTGTTCTCAAAACAGCTTGGTACTGGCACAAGAACAGACATATAGATCAGTGGAATAGAAGAGACAATTCAGATATCAACCCAAATCACTATGCTCAATTAATATTTGACAAAGGAAGCATGAGCATACAATGGAGTCAAGACAGTCTCTTCAATAAATAGTGTTGGAACAGAACTCTGGGGCAGGAGGGCATGAATGGGAGGTGGGGGGGAGCAATGGTAAGGTATGTACACATATAATACCTTTATTAAAAAAATTGAGAAAAATAAATAAATAAATAAATAAATAAATAAATAAATGGTGTTGGAAAAAGGACAGGTACATACAAAAGAATGAAACTAGATCACCAACTTACACCATACACACACAAACACACACACACACACACACACACAACCTCAAAATGGATATAGGACTTAAACATATGATGGGAAACCATAAAAATACTAGAAGCATCCACAGGAAGCAAAATCTCAGACATATGCCAAAAGAACTTCTTCACTGAAGTTCTAAGGCAATGGGAGCTAAAGAGAAAATAAACAAATGGGACTACATAAAAAATAAAAAGCTTTTTTACAGCAAAAGAAACCATCAACAAAACAAGAAAGCCCACTGTATGGGAGAACATATTTGCAAATGTTATCACTGATAAAGGTTTAATCTCCAACATCCACAAACTGCTTATCCAACTTAATAAAAGGAAGATAAATGAGCCAATTAAAAAATGGGCAATGGACCTAAATAGAATCTTTTCAAAAGAAGACAGAAGGAAGGCCAAAAGGCACATGAAAACATGCTCAGAGTCACTAATTATCAAAACAACAATGCAGTACCACCTCACACCTGTCAGAATGGCTATCATCAACAAATCAGCAAACAAGTGCTTTTGAGGATGCAGAGAAAAAGGAACCCTTGTGCATTGCTAGTAGGAATGCAGACTGGTGCAACCACTGTGGAGAACAGTATGGAGTTTCCTCAAAAAACTGAAAATGGAACTCCCATTTGACCCAGTAATCATATTCCTAGGAATATATCCCAAGAAACTAGAAACACCAATCAAAAAGGATATATGCATCCCTATGTTCATAGCAGCACAATCTACAATAGGTAGGATTTGGAAACAGCCTAGGTGCCTGTCAGCAGATGATTGGATCAAAAAAACTATGGTACAGCTACACAATAGAATACTATGCTGCCATAAAAAAGAAGGAATTCTTATCATTTGCAGCAACCTGGATGGAATTGGAGAACATTATGCTGAGTAAAATAAGCCAGTCAGTGAAAGAAAAACACCACATGATCTCACTCATTTATGGATAATAAAGAACATTATAAACTGATGAACAAAAAATAGATACAGAGACAGTAAAGCATCAAACAGAATGCCAAATTACAGAGGGTAGGGTAGGGAGATCTGGGGGAGATAAGAGATCAACTGAAGGACTTGTATGCATGCATATAAGCATAACCAATGGACGAAAAACTCTGGGGAGGGAGGGCATGTATGGGAGTGGGTGGATGGAGATTGGTAAGGTATGTACACATATAATACCTTAATTTAAAAAATGAGAAAAAATAAAATAAAATAAAAAAATATTTGGCAAAGTACGCAAGAATATACAACATCCGTAAATGGTATAAACAACTCCTAAAATAAAAATGTTTATTCAATAAATGGTGTAAACAACTCTTAAAATAAATTTAAAAAAGCAATCATAAAACAATTTAGCAAGAAATGATCAACTAAATAAGCTCGATTAATTAAAGTATCTTAAGTGAATAGCCTTGTATTGCCATAGTTTGTTTAACTTATAGCACAAACAAAGTGACTAAAGTCTTTCTAATATTTCAAGGGCAAAGAATGGTCACTGAAAATTGAGTCAAAAATTTTTTGTTCTATTTTTAAAACTACTGTAGAAAAAACAACAACAGTGTTTAGTGTTCAATATCCGATTCTTGTTTTTAAAATCTAATTCAGGAAACAGGATAAGGCTAGTATTTTAAACTAGATGCTCATGCACTCGTGCAATAGACCTTCCTTCCCTTGGCTTCCAGCACCAGTTTTCCTCTGGCACCCGGGACCCAGGCCTTTGCTCCAGCTGGAGTCTGCCTTCTTTGTCTTTGTGGCAGACTCAGACCAGAGCCTGCCATCTTCATCTTCACCTTGGCACTCCACTCCTGTAGATCCCTTCAACTCCCGCCCTCCCTCTAATAGCAAGTATCCTGCCCCACCTAGCCACTCCCACTTAGAGCAGTTGGGCAGCCGCCATCTTTGGCCTTCCAATTTGCATACTCACTCTGATTGGCTGTGGGTGTAGCAGAGGTATGGTCAATTTACATGTTTGTCTATTATTAGGTAAGATAACAGAGGCCAATTTTCTATAGCCCAGTGAAGGCTCTGATATGTATAGGTAATACAGTGAGATATAATTTAGTTTAGCAATACCCAATCATGGCTATGCTTTTAAGTTCCACATGTTGATATTAAACTCTCAGATCTACACATTCTAATTCAAAATACCTTTAAAAAACAAAGCTTTTTCAAGTAGTTTAAGAAAATCAAGCTTACATAATGTTCAATAATTCTTGTCAATTCTTCATCTCTCTTGGTGAAGAAATCTGGATATGGGAACAAGGGGACTTCTGCTACAGAAGGATGTTCCCTTTAAAAGAGGATAAGAACAGACCCAATATTAGGTATAGATATTCCTCCTCCCAGGAATATATAACTTTGAAAGTCATAATTCATTATTAAGCATTTGATTCTATATTGTTAACATCAAGAACTTAACTCTGTGCAGACTACTATATTATTAGTATTTAGTTTTGGTAAGCTATTTGGGGTTATTAAAACTGACATTTTAGAGGATAGGGTATGACGTACAGAATAAGAACTGGACAATAATAAAAAGGCAATATTCTCCTAGGAGTTGTATATACTATAGCTTGTCAGTAAAAAATGAGAGGTAAGGATATGAAAGGCTAAAGGACAGTTGAAATTGACTATGATCAATGGGGAGATGAAAGTGTTGCTCACCATACATAGCCCCATGATCCTGGACATTCTGGTGGAAGTCTAAGTCTAAGAATCTGAACTAAGGCATATTAAACACACACACACACACACACACACACACACACACACACACACACAAACCCACAAAAAAAAAACCCAAAAAACCACCAACAGAACAAAACAACACAACAACAGTGATGTTAGTTCAGTATTTCTCCTAGCTCTTCGTAATACTAAGAGTGAAACTGTGGCAGACAGCTTAGCAGCAACAGCTCAATGAAAGTGTTGGCCGTGCAAAGTGAGGACTAAGCTATTGGAGATTTATTGTTAAACTGTTCACATAATAATTGTATTATTTTAGGTATTTTGAAGTAATTATTGTGAGTCCAGAAATAGGTAAAGCAACAAAATGGTGATAGAGAATATGGCTATGTGGGAGAGAATGTGGGTTTATAAAATAAAGCTATTAGGCAAGAACCTAATAAGGGACATAACTGGTGAAATATTTTCCAAATTAAAACAAGCCTGATAAATTTTTATAACTATGTTTACATGCACTTTTTTCCAAGTTGCTCTATATATGGAGCTCTATATTTTTGATACCCTATGGTTCCCTAATATCACAAGCTGTCTTTCTTTACATTGTACTAAATGTTTCTCAAATATTTCCTTTATCTTCATCTTCAACATCATTTCCCTGATTAAACCATCATTCTTACCTGGACATAGACCTCTTCTTTTAAATCCCTGCATCCACCATGTCTTACCCTCTTCTCCCCCTCTTATCTCTGAACAAGGCTGGTTAATGTCTATTCATCCATCAGCTCTCAGTTCAAATCCACTACCATAGCTCTCAATCCACCATGGGCCTTTCCTTCATACGCATCTCAATTGTAATTTTAAATTTTTCTGTGTGCCTGTGTGAGTTTTATATTTCCTGATTAGAATATGACCTACATGATTGTGCGGATTGTTGGCTTATCATTGTCTTATCAGTCTCCAATATAATTAGTGAATGATAGAATGTATAAATGAAAGTTGTGACATTGGGAAGAGTCTACCACAAAACATACTTATGTCAGTAGGGCAATGTCCAGGATAGCAAGGGAATGACAATCGTAGGAGACAAGTTATAGAGTGGAATGAATAGCAGGAGTTCAACTCATGTGGCTGGTGACCACAGGAAATAAATGGAGCCCTCTCCCAACCCATAAGATTCAGAACTATTGTGGAGCAGAAGAGCAGTGACCTTTCTACTGCATGCCGAATAGGAACTCTAGTCCTTCTGTTAAAATATTAGAAGAAAATATGATTCTAGAATATTGAGAAATTGGGGGACGTCTGGGAGCTGATACAGATTAACTATATTTAACAAAATTTGAGCACTTTTGATATTCAAAGAATGTGCTAAATACTGTGAAAAAGGAATAAGAATAGTATAATTATTTAAAGGTTAAAAATATTCAAGTAACTTATCTCAGATTCCTTCTTGAATTATAAAAGTTTAAATTTAAATTAAAGAGATGTATAATAATATACTAGAAAACCTTTAAAATGAAAAGGTTATATGGGTATGCTTGTGCATCTGTGATTTCTAGTTATTTAAGTTGAATAGTCTGTACTTGAAAAGAAAGATTCATAGATAACAATAATACAAGACAACTTGAGGCATAAGAGAGACAGACATTCAATGATATAAACAGAAAAATATAGTGAAACTAGAGGCCCAGTGCACAAAATTCATGCACAGGTATGGTCCCTAGGCCTGGCCTGCGATCAGGTTCATCTTCCCAGGCTGCCTGCAACTGGCCCTGCCCCCTGCCGCCACCCACCCCCAGTATCTCATTTGCCATCAGGTGATCAGAGCCTGCTGGCTGAGGGTAGGAACCGAGAGGTCAGCTATTCCCATCCGCTCACCAGCCCTACCTCTGCCGTGGGTCACCCTCCACATGTGGGGCAACTGGCTGGGCAGGGGCCTTGGATTAGCACCTCCCACATCCCCTGCCATCTATCCCTGTTTCCCCATTCACCATTGGGAGATCAGAGCCTGCCAGCAGAGGAAAGGAACCGAGATGTGGTCAGTGCGCCTCATAGTGGCTATTCAAGCAGCCATTCTGGTTATCCTGCCATTAGAGTCAATTTTCATAGTGCCACTTATTATATAGGATTATTATATAGCAAGGTTAAGCATATAGTTCTGCCACCTAGTATTATTTAATCCCTCTGTTTCTGTTTTTCCCCCATTTTTAACATAAAAATTATGTTTTATTTTTACTTTATAAATATTAAAAATAAATGACATAAAACATTTTTGATGGAGCAAATACTGAACAAATTTCAGGTGCATTATTCCTTTTTAAAATTCTTTATTGTTTAAAGTATTGCATATGTCTCCTTTTTCCCCCATTGACCTCTCCCTACCTGTTTCGACCCCCCCAGCACATGCCCTCATGCTGCTACTGTTTGTGTCCATGGTTTATGCTTATATGCATGCATACAAGTCCTTTGGTTGGTCTTTTATACCGTCCCCCTCTCCCCTGCCTTCCCTCTGAGGTTGGACGGTCTGTTCAATGCTTCTATGTCTCTGGATCTATTTTTGTTGATCAGTTTATGTTGTTCATTATATTCCACAAATGAGTGAGATCATATGATATTTATGTTTCTCTGACTGGCTTATTTCGTTTAGCATAATGCTCTCCAGGTCCATCCATGCTGTTGAAAATGGTAAGTGTTCCTTCTTTTTTATAGCAGCATAGTATTCCATTGTATAGATGTACCACAGTTTTTTAATCCACTCATCCACTGATGGGCAATTTAGGCTGTTTCTAAATCTTAGCTATTGTAGATTGTGCTGCTATGAACATAGAAGTGCATATATCCTTTCTGATTGGTATTCTTAATTTCTTGGGATATATTCCCAGAGATGGGATTACTGGATCAAATTGGAGTTCCATTTTAAATTTTTTGAGGAAACTCCATACTGTTTTTCACAGTGGCTGCACCAGTATGCATTTCTACCAGCAGTGGGAATTTTCTCTGCATCCTTACCAGCACTTGTTTGTTGATTTGTTGATGATAGCCATTCTGACAGGTATGAGATGGCACCTCATTGTGGTTTTGATTTGCATCTCTTGGATGATTAGTGACTTTGAGCATGTTTTCATATGTCTCTTGGCCTTTTTCAAAAGGAACCTATTTAGGAGGTCCTTTGCCCATTTTTTTATTAGATTGTTTATTTTCCTTTTGCTAAGTTATATGAATTCCCTACAAATTTTTCAGATTTATCACCATCAAAATAATTTAGAGGAGGAAGAAGCCATGGAAAAATAGAGTAATTCAAGATCTTCTTTAAATTATTCTAACTTGGATGCCTCTATTGTGGGGTCATCCAGTTGTTTAAGAAGAACACCTCAGATGGGATTATTTTTTATAATAAAAGTTGCTAAATTTCAAAATATTTGTCTGGCTTTGGTATCAGGAGAATTATAGCATTCTCCCCTGTTTTATTTTCTTCAAACAGTTTCAGAAAGACAGGCATTAATTATTTAAATGTCTGATAGAATTAACCAAGTTATTTGATTCTGGGATTGTCTTGGTTGGGAGGTTTTTGATGACTGATTTAATCTCCTTATTTGTTATTGATCTGTTCAGATTTTCTTTTTATTTTTTTAAAGATTCAGTCATTTTAGCTTGTATGAGGGTTCTAGAACTTTATTCATTTCTCCTACTTTATTAATCTGTTGGCATATAAGTATTCATAGTGGTCTCATGATCCTTTATCTTTTTGTGGTATCTGTTGAAGTATATTTTATTTTGCTTTATTTTAATCTTCTCTCTTTTAATTTTGGAAAGTCTAGCTAAGGGTTTGTCAAATTTGGTTACTTTTCTTTCATTTTATGGATTTCTTCAATTGTTTTCTAATCTGTTTCATTTTGTTTCTGCTCTAGACTTTGTTGCTTCCTTCCTTCTGCAAATTTTAGGCTTATTTTATTTTACTCTTTATATTCCCTTGAGGTATAATGTTTGGTTATTGAGATCATTCTTTTTTTTCTTAATATAGGCATGTGTCTAAATGTCCCTCTTAGAACAATCTTTGTTGTATCCTAAAATTTTTGGTATGTTATGTTTCCATTTTCATTTATTTCAAGATATATTTATATTCTATTTGATTTTTTGACTCATTGGTTGTTCAGGAGAATATTGTTTAATTTCTACATATTTGTGATTTTCCAGTTTTTCTCTTGTTAATAACTTATAGTTTTATAACATTTTGGTTGGAAAAGATACTAGGTATGATTCCAGTTCTTTTAAATTTGCTTACACTTGGTTCGTGACTGAACATATGATCTATCCTGGAGAATGTTCCATGTTCATTTAAGGACAATGTATGTTCTGCTACTTTGGGATAGAATGTGAAATATATTAGGTCAATTAGGTCTAAAGTATATTAAGTTCAATATGTCCTTTTTATTCTTCTGTCTAGATAATCTATCCATTGTTGAAAGTGGAGTATTGGTGTCATCTACTATTTTTGTAATATTGTCTCTTTCTCCATTCAGATATGTTAATATTTGCTTAATATAATTTGGTGCTCCCAAGTTTGGTGCATATATATTTACTAGAGACCCGATGCATGAAATTCATGCTAGAGTAGTCCTTCCTTCCCCCAGCTGCCAGCACTGGCTTCCCTCAGACACCTTGGACCCTGTCTTTTTTTGTAGCCCCGGCTTTGTGAGGAAGGTAGCCCAGAAGGATATCTGGTTTGGTTAGCAAATTATGCTTTTATTATTATAGATCATTGTTATTACCTCTTGATTAATTGAGCCCTCCGTCATTACATAATAGTTTTTAAGTTGAAGTCTATTTTGTCCAAGTAAAGTATGGTGCTATTATTGCTCTGTTTCTACTTGCATGGAACATCTTTTCCATCCCTTTGAGTCTCTGTGTTCTTAGAACTCATATATGCAGCACAGAGTTTGAGTTTTATTTTTTTATGAGTCTTATATATGCAGCACAGAGTTTGAGTTTTATTATTTTATGCATTCAGCCACTCCATAGTTTTTGATTGGAGAATTTAGCCCATTAACATTTAAAGTAATTATTGATGGTTTTAACTCATTTTTCATTATCTTTTGTGTATTTATTTTAGGTTTTTGCTTTGTGACTTATATAAAAGATCTTATTGATATAACATACTAATTTAAGCTAATAACAACTTAAATTCAATCACAAACAAAATTAGATCTTAAGTTTACCATCCAATTATATTTCAGTACTATTTTCACTTATTCCATTTTAATTCAGTACTCTTGGGAACCATGGATCTTTCTTTAAACTGAAAGTTTTCCAATCCTTAAAGATATATTTAATCATAACTTTCATACTCAAAACCCCACCTGGTAATATTTAATATTTTATGCACCTTTTAAGCAGGAGGATTAAAAATAAATGATTTCTGGACATACAAATGACAAATTTTTCATCTCAAATAATGTTGATTTTCTATTCTATAAAGCTGATTAATTCAAGTAGCAAATCATATGTCTTTTCTTTGAACACTATTCTTGTTTTCTTTCACCATAACTTCCTTGCCTAAACAAGAGTACCTCAAGATTATAGATTTCTGTAAAAGACAAGATTTAAGGTATGGATATTTATAACAAAATTATTTGAAGTTAAAAAACGAACAACATAATGCTCATCATGCTAAGTGAAATAAGCCAGTCAGAAAAATATCACATGATCTCACTCGTTTATGGAATATAATAAACAACATAAACTGTTGAACAAAAATAGAACCAGAGACATAGAAGCATCAAACAGACTGTCCAACCTATGAGGGAAGGTGGGCAGTGCAGGAGTAAGATATCAACCAAAGGACTTGTATGCATGCATATGAGCATATCCAATGGACACAGATAGTAGCAAGGTGAGGGCATGTGCTGAGGGGTGGGGGTAGCCAGAGAGAGATCAATAGGGGAAAAGGAAACTCATGTAATACTTTAAACAATAAAGAATTTAAATTAAAAAAGCACAAATAAATCTTCTTGAATATTTTTAAGGATGGGTTAATAAGTAATAGCTTGTTCTCAATTTGACTATTACCATTACTTGATTTCACATTAGCACGATCTTTACTTATTTAATTGCCTTTGTTTTGTAGTTCTTGCATTATAAAACATTCTATAGATTTATTCCTTTCAGTGAGAGAAAAAAATTGTTCTGCTCACCCCTCCAACATCGATACCCTGGGTAGTGATCCTGTTTCTGCTTGGCATGAGGAACTGCCACTCAAGGGAACCTGCAGGGTCCTTGGCTTCTCCTATCCCAGTGATCTTGTCCCAGGGGCTCTGCCCAGACATTATCTGCTACAGTTTCAGTCTTGCTTTGCTTTGCCAGCCAGACTATTGATCTGGTAGTTTCCATATACAGTACCTATTAGAAAGTTTCAGGTATCACTTTCACATTGACTAGACCTTACAGAAGCAACTAAGGAACACAAAGTCAAGTTTGTTGAACTTTAATTTCTTTTCAACTCACTGAGTCAAAATGTCCAATGGGATGTTCCACTGAAACAATTATTTCTATATTTCAGACATAAAATTTTTCAATGTTAGGCCGAGGATAGTTCTCTGCCACTGTAGCATTGCTGATGCATCTTCTATTTCAGTTTATCCACAATCCCCTAAATAAATTTTGTCTTAGAGTCTGAAATGTTTTTTTTTAATAAGTTTCATTTTAGACAAAAATCTGTAGGTTATCAGAACAGAATTATGCTTTGACTGAAAGATGCCAAAAGACATAATAAAAGGATGCTAAGTTTCTTTGAAGACAGTTTATAGAAACTAATGGAGATGGTTTCACAAACTAAGAGAAAATACATTGTGCTCCAGGCTGAGGTATGGCTCCATGAACACCTCTAAACAGCCCGGAAGGATGAATAGTGTTAGTGTGAATAAAGGTGCATATGTTTAAGTGAGTACACGTATCAAAGAGCTTTTTGAGTTTGCATAGAGAACATGTGATAACTTTAGTTTTTAAAGTGTTGAGTTTAAGCGTCTTCTTTTTTAAAGTATATATATATATATATATATATATATATATATATATATATATATTTTATATAGAAGGAGACAGCAATAGAAACATCAATAATGAGAGAGAATCATTGATCAGTTGTACAATCAGGCATTTGCCCTGACCAGGAATCAAACCATAACCTCCTGGGTCATAGGTCAGTACTCAATGGATGAGCCATGCTGGCTGTGCGAGTTTAAGTATCTTCTTACTCCAATTGGAACTGGTTGTCACTAGGCCTGTCATCCTGGGAATACTCCTCACCACTGTTTTCTGAACCCACTCTGTTCCATTTTTTAGGTTTACTCCCTCATTTGGAGAAAGATATGCTTAAGAAGCTTCCTAGATATGGAAAGTAGAAGGTAAATAATTTGAAAATATCTTTATTCTAGCCTCATATTTAATAAATTAAAGCAGCAAAATATTCAGTGTCATTTATTTGGACTCTACCCAAATGAAGAACAGAATAGATTCAGTTAAAATTTTATATGAAGTGTTTATCTTTTTTCCAATATAGTATTAACTAAAAATATTTAATGTTTGTGATTTTAGAGTGAATAGTATTTTCCCTCAGTTTATTGAGACTGAACATTCTTCTTGCTTCTGATCCTGCTTTTGAGGCATCTGATACCATCCTGATTTCCAAGCATTTGTGGTAGTCTGTTTATTCTCTCTAGAGCTATATTATTCAAGATGTTTACACCTAATTTTAATCTCAATTAACAAATATATCTGTTGCTTACATAAAATCTAATGCAGTTCATAATATCTCTATCAAGTGCTGATAGAGACTGGAGACAACTCAAAAGTTAACAGGGAGAGAATCTAGCTTCTAGCACATTTATAGGACTGGTGGCAAGCCTCAGTCCTAGCTGGCTATTGGTCAGTGACATCAGTTTCTGCCATTGAAACTTCTTGGAGAAACAGGAGTTGATTTTGCTCAGAATAAGTGAGTGTGAGAGTCCATAAGATAGAAGCCACTATATATTTATAACCTAATCTTAAAAGTGGCATCTTATCACTTCTGCTGTATTTATTCATTAGAAGTGAATCACTAAGTCCAGCCATACTCAAAGAAAAGAAAGTATACAAGAACATGAATACTGAGAAGCAGGAGTCACTGGAGGCCCTCTTAAAAATATATATATATATATATATATATATATATATATATATATATATATATAATTGATATTTTACAGAGAGGAAGGAAGAGAGATAGAGAGCTAGAAACCTCGACCAGCTGCCTCTTGCACACCCCCTAATGGGGATGTGCCCGCAGCCAAGGTACATGCCCTTGACTGTAATCGAACCTGGGACCTTTCAGTCCGCAGACCGACGCTCTACCACTGAGCCAAACCACTTTCGGCACTGGAGGCCCTCTTAGAGGCCGCCTACCACAGGAGTGAAAGCTTTTTTTTGGGGGGGGATCCCCCAAATATCATATCTACAGACTTTTTCTTTTTCTTTTTTAAAAAACATATTTTATTGATTTTTTTACAGAGAGGAACAGAGAGCTAGAAACATTGATGAGAGAGAGTCATCGATCAGCTGCCTCCTACACACTCCCTACCGGGGATGTGCCCGCAACCAAGGTACATGCCCTTGACTGGAATTGAACCCAGGACCCTTCAGTCCACAGGCCGATGCTCTATCTACTGAGCCAAACTGGTTTCGGCCAGACTTTTTCTTGACATCAGAGACATTAGACATTATTTACCTGATCTCCTACCTGGGGTGTATCACTCTCTCCCCCACCGCATTCCAACCCCCAGGGAAAGAAGGGAAGGGGGAAAGTGGGAGAGACGGAGACAGAAAGGCAGGCTCTGAATCTGATTCTTTTATATGAAGACTTCACCTTCAGCCAAGCCAGTGTGACCATTAACCAGGAGGTCATGGTTCAATTCCCAGTCAGAACACATGCTTGAGTTATGGGCTCAATCCCCAGTAGGGGCATGAGAAAAGAAAGAAAAAAAAAAGAAAAATACTTCACCTTCATTCAATACAACATTCTTGTAGTGTTTGAAGACTTACAAGCAGTAAAACAGTATGATAAGAATTCTGTTTCAAAATGATTACTCTGACAGTTGTGCAGATTGAACAAGAAATACTGAAAGTTACAGGACCATTTCAGGAGTCATTGAAACAAGAGTGTTGGCGGTACCTATTAGAGATTGGAAGTTATCTCACCAGAGAAGCAATTGATTGCCATAGCAACTATACAGATTTGGGGGTGGGAAAGTGGAGAAATACAAAAGACCATGTTTTATCCTCTCTTTTCTGCCTTTGAATGACTCAACTCTTGCTGGTTAAAGAGCTTAATAGTACAAATCTTTGGGTTTGATGCTAAACTACTAAGAATGTTTAAATATTAATATCCCACTAGTGCTTTATTCTAGAGATTCTAAGCTATAATTTATTGACATTTTGGCATATTTCCATAATTATTAGGTATACTACAAATAATTTGTTATCAATAATAGCTAAGGACTGAATTCTGAAAATTATTCATACTAATACAATACACTATACTAGGCTTACAATATCCCCATAATAATACTCTAATTCTTATCTATTTATAATATGTTCTTGAATGGAATATGATAAATGGAGCATGCTGAAAATGGGACATAATCCAGAATCTGTATTTACTAGTGGCAATCTTTAGTAATATAGGAGTCATTGTAACTGGATTGCAGTGGAATTGAGGATCCAACGATACTCTTCTAACAGAAGTAGAAAAAGGCTCATTTAAAAGCAGGTAGTCTTAGCTTTATAACTGTTTGTTCCCAATGTCTTTACCAACCAGAATTACAGGCACTGGTTTTTTTTGCAGCACCTGGAGAGCTACTTTTTATGACCCCATATTAGTTCCCCTATATATACAGTTAGCTTCAAGTCATAAAAATAATTAAAAAATAAATAAAAGAAAATTGATGGGTGAGATTATATTGCATCCTACAGAGGTTATTTGCCACAAATGAAATTCTATTGGGGGAAAGGGAAATATCTCAAAAATAAGAAGGGCTCTGTTTTTCTAACAGACTGTTTTCCGATAACACTGTTTGAAGATCTGAGATCCAGACAGAATAGATGGGAAACTATCTTCTCACATGCCAGCATAGCCACATTAGATAAAAGCTTGCCAGATATTAAAACCATAATATGGTCATTAATGTCCTACCCAGTTGTAGATCTAAGAAGGAGCTTCTACTGGCATACAAATGTGTAGAGTGGGACACAAAGACAATGTGTAAATTCTATTGGCAAACACCAGTCATATAGAGAGCTCTCTTTAGTACACAGCAAATTGAAGAAAACTTTCAAACAAATGTGTAAATTATTGATAGACATGAAGAATTATACATTATCTCATATATCCAGAAGAAAATAAACTTTAAAAATTGCTACAATTTTAGATGACATATGAATCTGAAAGAAAGGTCAGAAAACTACTTGGCATTCAATAGGGTATAGGATCGATAAAATAGGAGTTGAAAAGTTAGAGATAAAAACAATATGAGAAGAGGAAGGATGTTATGAAAAAATAAAGTGCCATGGTAAAAGATCAATAAATAATAAAAGCAGTTTTAAAAATAAGAAAAAATATTATGAAAAATGAACCAGTGTTTTGGATTACCAATTCAAAAAGATTTCCAAAGTTAGAGGAAAGTAAAACCTGAAAATAAATGAGAGAAAGTAATATGTGATTCAACCTAAAATGGAATAAATAATATGTGATTCAACTTAAAATGGAATAAAAAATATGTGATTCAACCTAAGAATTATCAATTAAAGAGAAAAATTGTTATAGAAACAGTATTAAAAAATATGATCACAGAAAATTTGTAGATCTGAAAAATGACCTAACTACATGGAAATGATTTTCTGTACCAGTTCAAAAAGGAAATAGAGACTCAAGTAAAAAGTAAACTACAAGGACAAAAGTAAAATCTCCAAATACTGAGAGAAAAATAAGTAAACATAAATAAAATCACCCATAGTTTTCTCCTCTACAATATGAAATTTAAAAAATTATTTGCTCTTGAGAATCTTTAGATTTTCACATACTTAAAAATAAATTCCTTTATACTTTCCATAAAGTACTTACATTAGGAGATTAAGAATGGGAGTAATTCAAGCTTTTGTAATACTTCTAACCAAAATAGGGAACAAAAAGAACAATTAGCCCACACTGGTTTGGCTCAGTGGATAGAGCATCGGCCTGCAGACTGAAAGGACCCAGGTTTGATTCTGGTCAAGGGCATGTACCTTGGTTGCGGGTACATCCCCAGTAGGAGGTGTGCAGGTGGCAGCTGATTGATGTTTCTCTCTCATCAATGTTTCTAACTCTCTATCCTTCTCCCTTCCTCTCTGTAAAATATCAATAAAATATATTTAAAAAGAAAAGGAAAAGAAAGGACAATCATATTGAGAGAAAGCCATTAGACTGTAAGCTCTTTGAGGCCAATGATCTGTTATGTAATTCTAGGAATTAACATTTAGCCAATACTGTACAAAGACTAGCACTGAAAATTGAACTTAGTGCTGTATCAGATTCTAGGACTTCAAAGGATCTAATGGATCCTTCCAAAATTTGCCTCTTTTTTGGTTCTCTATTTTGGTACAAATGCCAGATGTAACAAATGCCAGATGTACTAGTGCTTTCCATCATTTCTGGATCTACCTACCTCCCTCCCCCACCCCTCATAGTCAGATGTGCTCTTGGGTTAGACTCTAAGGTATTCATCAAAATTCTACTGTATTTGTCTTGAACACACAGAGAGACTGCATTTCCAGTCCTAGTCCTTCTCATCAATGGAATAAGTATGATTTTTCTCAGATGAATTAGTTAGGCATTTATGCCTTCCTCTTGGTTATCCTTACCGTATAAATGATATGTAGGATCTACAGAAGGATAGAACTATACAATGAAAGCACCTAGGTCCTTGAATGACCAAACAGTAGGCCAACTGAGAAGGAACACCACTTTGACTGTGATAAAACAAGAAATAAATTAAGCCACTGATAATTCATTATTTACCTTTTTTTTAGCTAGAATTGCCCTACTAAATTATTCTCTCCTCTGTCTCCTTAACACCCCGTGTCTGTCTCTATCTGAGAAACATTCAAACTATAATTCATTTCTTTTTTTTATTTTTAGCTCTATCTCTTCTTTCAAACTCAAAACTCCTTAAGAGCAAGGAAATTCCCTTTTATTTTATCTCTAAAACATAGCATATTTGCATGAAGTTAAATAAATCCTGTAAATATGCCTCTCCAGTGTTGCTTTTATGAATGAGTCCTTATATTTTATGATATGTTTCAATAGTCCTAATACTCTGATGGCTCTTCATAGCCTAAAAAGAAAAGTTCAGTCTTGAGCTGGTTTGCAAGGGTCATGTTTATCTGGTCACAGCAGACATATTTTACCTTATACAGCTTTCTTATTCAGTGCCTTAATCTTATTATACTCATTATTTTCAATAAATTCCCATAATCCACTGCTTCAATGATTTTGTTTATACTGTTCGTTATATATAAAATTAATTTTTAATCTGTTCAAAATATATTGCTTCCTTAAAGCTGAACTTAAGTAACTTACTATCAATTAACATTTCCTAATATATATATGAAATTAGGAAATGAAATTAGGAAATGATTTTTTACAGAGAAGAGAGAGGGAGAGTTAGAAACATTGATAAGAGAATAATTGATCAGTTGCATCCTGTACACCCCATACTGGGAATGTGCCTGCAATCAAGGAAAATGCCCTTGACCAGAATCAAACCTGGGACCTTACTGTCCGCAGGCCAATGCTCTATCCACTGAGCCAAACCAGTTTTGGCAACATTTCCTAATTTCTTCCAGCATAAAATTTTCTTTGCCTTCTAGGAACTCTTACAGCCTTTTAACTTCCTTATACTACTTATTATTTATACTTAATATTATAGGTATTTATGAACCATGTTAATTACATATTTGGTATTTTAAAAACTCAATAATGTGATATATTACCAAGTATGGAATCTTTTTCTAAATATGATAAAAATTACAATAATTATCTCCTTACTAGAGTCCTCGTGCATGAAATTCGTGCACTTGGGGGGTCCCTCAGCCTAGCCTGTGCCCTCTTCGAGTCCAGGAGCTCTCAGGGGATGTCCAACTGGTGGCTTAGGCCCATTCCCCATAGGGGAGCTCCTACATTGAGTGTCTGCCCCCTGGTGGTCAGTGCATGTCATAGTGACTGGTCATTCCATCGTCGAACTGAAGCCAGCTCTCCAACATCCCTGAGGGGTCCCGGATGCGAGAGGTTGCAGGCCAGATTGAGGGGCCCCATTAGTGCACAATCAGGGCCAGGGAAGAACACAGGAGGTTGGCCAGCCAGGGAGAGACCACAGGAGGGTTTCAGGGCATAGTCTTGCCTGTCTCGCTCAGTCCTGATGGGCCAGACCCCAGCAGCAAGTTAACCTATTAGTCGCCTCCTGATAGTTGGTGCACATCATAGTGACTGGCTGAACCATCAACTGTCTTCCCCCTGGTGGTCAGTGAACATCATAGTAAGTGGTTGAGCAGCCTTAGCATATCATTAGCATATTATGCTTTTATTGGTTTAATGGCCTACTGGAGGATCGGACACTTAGCATATTAGGCTTATATTACATAGGCTAGTTCAGCAGTTAACTTAAGGGGAAATTTGTTTACAAGCACTATCTAAAACACTGAGAAAAGTATTTTTTGTTGATTCTGGCTAAAGTAGTGCAGTATATTCTAGCAAAGCAAACTACCATAGACTCTTATTCAGTTTATAATGCTTTTTTTTTAAAAAAACATCTGACTTCTAAAGTAAAGCTGGCTACAGATTCTTGATTTTAAGAAATGACCTGTTACAATTGCAGTAGAGTAACAATTATCCATCATGCACAAAATGTTACATATACTTAAGAGAAATATAATAAAATGCTATTTGAATTGATTTTATAATAATTACTGCAGATGATAGGAAAAGCAATAATTAGTACTAGGTAAGACAAAATGCATTTTGTAGCACAGGCAACTGAAGATTGTTGACTAGTGGATTAGTTAATCTCTTCCAGATTCTTAGTTTTCCCTCATTGTTCCTTTCAGTTTTGAACAGTGCAATATAGTACACTTTTATTTGAAGAACCTTTCCAGAAGGCTTACATTTCCGTGGGATTGATTTTTGCAGCATCTGAAGTACAGGTAGTAGTTTGTTCTGTGTGCACACAGAAAAACCTTGAATTGATTTAAAAGGAAGCAGGTTAGTGCAGATCAATTTAGGCCATGCCAACCCATGAGGAGATGCAAATTAGGATTGTCCTACTGAGACTGAAAATAGATTCCATCAAATCTTTTCTAAGCAGATTCTTAAAAAAAATGTATCTTAAAAGAGACAGCCATAAAAATACCAAGATTTGTGTAGTACTATGTATAAGAGGAAATGGAAGAAAGGGCAGGGGACAAAAAGATATTTCAACAAAATAATTTTCCAATATACTGCCTAGAGTTTTTGTTTTCTATGTTTAGTTTAGAAAGAAAGGTACTGTTGGAAGAACAAATAAAAGAGTAATCTATTAATGACTTTATGCCAACTGATTTTTTTCATTCATACTTTCTCCTGCAAAAATGACAAAGGACAGTAGTCAGTTCCAAATTCAAGGGATAACATTGCATCTGAATGCATGCATATACTCTTTTCATTGTATGAGGTGCTTAGCAGAAAGATTTTTTAGTGAAGCACCTGGAAAACCAAAGTGTTATTACACATAAAGCCACTGCACCAAAAATTGGACTTGGAGAAACACACTTCTGTGGCATAGCAATTACTTGGCTGATGTCAGAAGATAATTGCTCTACCTTGTCAACAATTTCATCTTAGAAAGAGAATGTGAAAAATGACTTTACAATGTCTTTTGGTCTATTTCTCTGCAGCACAATGAGCTGTTCCTCATAATTTGTTCCAAAGAGAAGAGAATTCCCTATTTTGAGAACTCATGTATAAGACACCTGACTTTAAATCTCTATTGTATACCTGAAATTGTTGGGCAATAAGGTGCTTATTCAGAGCAAATTCTTTGGCAGATATGTTTTCAGCTTGAGTGGAACTAGAGTTTCCTCAGTGGGGGTATTTTATTTTATTTTATTTGTTAATCCTCATCAGAGGGTATTTTTCCATTGACTTTTAAAGACAGTAGAAGGGGGAGAGAGAGAGAAACATCCATGTGAGAGAGACACATATACCTAGGCTCCAGCAAGGGCCCTAACCAGGGACAGGGCTAGAGCCTGCAACCAAGATACAAGCCCTTGACTGAAATAGAACCAGGGCCTCCTCTGTCCTCAGGCTACTGAGCCAAACCAGCTAGGTCTGCAGTAGAATCTTAGTCCTGGTCTGCCACTACCCAGCTAGGTATAACACGGCCTCCTTACACTACAGTTTCCTCATCTCCGCCTCTCATTTGAGCCTCTCTTCTGTTTGTTTGTCTCTCACTAAGCCTTTGTTTTCTTCTCTGAGTTATTCATCTTAGTGGCCTCTTCGAGTCTTTTGCTATTTCACTTTTTAACAAACAAGGCTCAGTTTTAATTCAATAATCCAAGAAATAAAGGCCAATGTTATAAAACAAACACCTTTGGGCTAAAAAAGGACATTAAAAAATGATGAAAAAACTTAATCCACTTGTGTGTGGATCTAAAAATTGTGTTATAGAATACATGAAGCAAATACAATGGGCCTGAACAGAGAAGTAGACACATCTACAATTTAGATTTGACATATCAGTAATACTTGGATACTTCAACAATTCTCTCTCAGAATTTAATATAACAAATAGACAGAAAGTCAATAAGGATATTGAAACCTGAAACAATACTATCAATCAACTTGATGTAATTAACATTATAGAGCATTCCAACTAACAACAGCAGAATACAAATTAAGGCTCTGAATATTGTCTATGTCTAAGCCATAAATAAAATCATAGCATATTTAAATTAATGAAAATCACAAAAGGTTAATTCTAATATTATAAAAAAAACAACTTAAATTAAAAAAAACAGTAATGGAAAACTACCTGGAAAATCTTCAAATACTTGGAATGAAACTAAATGCTTCTAAATAACCCATCAGTCAAAAAGAAAGTCACATGGGAAATTAGAAGATACTTTAAATTAAAATTTAAAAAATTGTGGAATGCAGTTTAAGCAGTGCTTAAAGGGAAATTATAAAATTAAATGTTTATATTAGGAAACAAAAAAAATCAAATTGATCTAAACTTCCACTTTAACAAATTAGTAAAGAAAAACAAATTTAGTCCTAAGATGTAGAAGAAAGTACAATATAGGCATGATATTCAGTGAAATTGAAAGTGGAAAAAACTATAAAGTAAATGGAAACCAAATTCTTGTTTTTCTCAAAGATCAATAAAAATAATAAACCTCTAGTCAGACTTACCAAATAAAACAATAAAACAAAACAAAAACAGAAGATACAAATTACCAATATCAGAATAGTAATGGAAACATCATTATAGATTCCACAAACATTAAAGGGATAACAAAAATTTATAAACACTCTAATGCCAACAAATTCAACAACTTAGATGCAATAGGCAAATTCCTCAAGGCAAAACTTATCAAAGTTCACTCAAGAATAAAGGGAGTATAACATGACTACTCATATAAAGAAATTGAATTCTAGAAAGAAAATACCAAGCTCAATCAGTAATGCTTCTAAACTTTTAAGAAAGAAATGCCAATACCATAGAAACTTCAAAAAAGTAACATTTCCTAATTCATATTATGAGGCCAGCATTGCCCTTATAGAAAACTAGAAATAAGAGTTACAAGAAAATATTAGTGATTAATATATTTCATGAACATGAGTGTAATATTTTAAGCAAAATAATAGCAATTCAAATCCAGTAATATATTAAAGGGATAATAAACTATGAACAAATAGGTTTTATCCCCCAAGAATGCCAATTCAGTATTGACAAAAATCAATCATAATTATCATATAACTAGACTAAAGAGGAAAGCCTTCATATAATTAACTTCTGTAGGTAAAGAAAAGGTTTTTTTAATATATATTTTATTGATTTTACACAGAGAGGAATAGAGAGGGATAGAGAGTTAGAAATGTTGATGAGAGAGAAACATCAACCAGCCGCCTCCTGCACCCCCCACTGGGGATGTGCCCGCAACCAAGGTACGTGCCTTTGACCAGAATCGAACCCAGGACCTTTCAGTCCGCAGGCCGACACTCTATCCACTGAGCCAAACCGGTTTCGGCTAAAGAAAAGTTTTTAACAAAATTCAATATTTATTCATGATAAAAAGTCTTTGAAAACTAGAAATAGAAGGAAACTTCCTTAATCTGATGGACATCTATGAAAACCTATAGCTTACTTTCTCCATAATGGTGAAAGCTAAATGCTTTGCCTTTAAGATCAGAAACAGAAAAAGGATATTTGCTCTTACCACTCCTACTCATCATTGAACTAGAGGATCCTAACCAGTGTAATCAATACTTTTTAAAAAGAAATAAGTAGAAATTTTCTTGACTCCATTGTATGCTCTTGCTGCTTTTGTCAAATATTAGTTGAGCATAATAGTTTGGGTCAATTTCAAGATTCTCTGTTCTATTCCATTGGTCTACATGTCTGTTCTTGTGCCAGTAGCAGGCAGTTTTGAGAACAGTGGCTTTGTAATATAGCTTGATATCGGTCTTGTGAACCCTCCAACTTTGTTCTTCTTTCTCAGGATTGCTGTGGCTATTTAGGGTCTTTTTTTATTCCAGATGAATTTTTGGAGTTTGTTTTAGGTCTGTGTAATATGCCGTTGGGATTTCAATGGGGATCGCATTGAATGTATAAATTGCTTTGGGTAGTAATGACATTTAAATGATGTTGAGTCTACCAATCTATGAACAAGGTGTGTTCTTCAATTTATTTATGTCTTCCTCCATCTCTTTTTTCAATGTCTTATAGTTTTCCGAATACAGGTCTTTTACCTCCTTAGTTATGTATTCCTAAATATCTTTTGTGTGTGTGTGTGTGTGTGTGTGTGTGTGTGTGTAATAGTAAATGGGATTCTTTTTTTTTTTTTTAGTTTATCTTTCTGTGAGTTCATTATTGGTGTATAAAAAGGCCATAGATTTCTGGGCATTAATTTTGTATCCTGCTACATTGCCAAATTCATTTATTAAGTCTAGTAGTTCTTTTACAGAGTCTTTAGAGTTTTCTAATGAACTCAAAATGGTTAAAGGACTTAAATGTAAGACAGAAAACCATAAAAATATTAGAAGAATCCATAGGCAGCAAAATATCAGACATATGTCGTAGCAATATCTTTAACGATATAGCTCATAGGGCAATGGAAACTAAGGAGAAAATAAACAAATGGAACTACATCAAAATAAAAAGCTTCTGAATAGCAAAATAAACCATCAACAAAACAACAAGAAAGCCCAGTGCATGGGAGAACATATTTGCCAATGCTATCTCAGATAAGGGTTTAATCTCCAAAATTTACAAGAACCTCATACAGCTTAACAAAAGGAAAATAAACAATCCAATATAAAAAATGGGCAAAAGGCCCAAATAGACACTTTTCAAAAGAGGACATACAAAAGGCCAAAAGACATATGAAAACATGCTCAAAGTCACTAATCATCCAAGAGATGCAAATCAAAACAATGAGGTACCATCTCACACCATCAGAATGGCTATCATCAACAAATCAACAAACAAGTGCTGCCAATGATGCAAAGGAAAAGGAACCCTCTGGAGGGAATGCATACTGGTGCAAGCCACTGTGGAAAACAGTATGGAGTTTCCTCAGAAAGTTAAAAATGGAACTCCCATTTGACCCAGTAATCCCACTTCTAGGAATATATCCCATAAAGCTAGAAACACCAATCAGAAAGGATATATGCCCCCCTATGTTCACAGCAGCAAAATTTACAATAGCTAAGATTTGGAAACAGCCTAAATACCCATCAGCAGATGAGTGGATTAAAAAACTATGTACATCTACACAATGGAATATTACACCACTATAAAAAAGAAGGAACTTTTGCCATTTGCAGTAGCATGGATGGACCTGGAGAGCATTATGGTAAGTGAAATAAGCCAGTCAAAGACAGATAAATATCACATGATCTCACTCATATGTGGATTAAAATGAACAACATAAACTGATGACCAAAAATAGATCCAGAGACATAGAAGCACAGAACAAACAGTCCAACCTCGTGGGGAGGATAAGAGATCAATAAAAGAACTTGTATGCATGCATATTAGTAAAACCAATGGACAGGGACATTGGGGTGGGGGGGGGCTTGTCCCGGAGAGCGGGCGTGGTAGGGGGTGTGGGGGGGTGGAGGAGTGCGGGACACTCAGGGATAAAGGAGACATATATAACACTTTAAACAATTAAAAAGGAGTAAGTAAAACTGTCTTTACTTGCCACTGACATGATTATCTGCTAAAAAGCCTATGAAATCTACAAAAAAAGTAATTAAAACTAATAAGTGAGTTTAGCAAGGTTATACATTAAAAGGCCAATATACAAAAATCAATTGCAATTCTATATACTATCAGTAAATAATTAGAAACCCCAATACAAAGGTTTTATAATAGCCATGAAAACATGAAATAATTAGATATAAGTCTAGCAAAATATATACAGCATCTATCTTCAAAAAATTAGCAAACACTGATAAGAGAAACAAAATAATGATCTAAATTCAGGGAGAGATATTCATGTTTCTGAATTGAAGGAGTCAATATTGTGAAGATGTCGATACTCTTCAAATTGATCCAGAGATTAGTGTAATCACAATCATACCTCAGTAGAATTTATAGTTAGCCACAAATCAATTGATTATAACAGTTACATAGAAAAGCAAAAGAGTTAGAATAATTTGAAAAATAAGAATACTACCTGGGTTTATTATAGAGCTACAGTAAATGAAAGAGTGTGTTATTGACATCAGGACAGACAATGAGATCAATGGAAATACATCCACAAAAATGCAGTCAATTGTATTTTGACAAATGTGCAAATGCAGTTACAATGGATCATTGATAACCTCTTAAATGGTGCTGAGATAACTGCAATGATATATACACAAAAAAAGAAAATAAAAAAGAACAAAAACTTTGTATAGTATAGAAAATTAACTCAAAATGCATAGAGACAAACATAAAACGGTTTTTCTCTTGCTGCTTGTAAGATTCTCTCTTTGTCTTTTGCCCTTGGCATTTTAATTATGGTGTGTCTTGGTGTGGTCCTCTTTGAATTCCTTTTGTTTGGGATTCTGTACGCTTCCTGGGCTTATAAATTTATTTCTTTCACCAGGTGGGGGAAGTTTTCAGTCATTATTTCTTCAAATAGGTTTTCAGTATCTTGCTCTCTCTCTTCTTCTGGCACCCCCATAATTCTGATGTTGGTATGCTTGAAGTTGTCCCAGAGACTCCTTACACTATCTTCAACTTTCTGGATTCTCTTCTCTTCTTGCTTCTCCAGAAGAATGTCCTTTGCCTCTTTGTATTCCAAATCTTTGACTTGATTCTTGAGTTCCTCTAGTCTGCTGTTGGGTCTCTGTATAATATTTTTTATTTCACTCAGTAAATGTATAATTTCTAGTTGGTCCTTTTTCATATCATCTCGGGTCTCATTAAATTTATCAGCCTTTTCGAGGAAATTCTTGAAAAACCTTATAACCATGGTTTTGAACTCTATATCCAGTCTTTTGTTCTCCATTTATTTTGATTGAGATCTGTGTCCTTGTCTCCCCATTTTCGCTGCTTCCCTGGGTTGGTAGTGGGGCTTTGTATGTTTGGTGTCTTTTATGAGCCAGTAGGTAAGCCTCCCCAGTTGCCTGAGGTTGATACTCTTGGTGCTCCCCTTTGTGGACTGTGTGTACAGCCTTGTTGTAGTTAAGTCTTGGTTTTTGTTGGTATCACTGGGAGGAATTGACCTCCGGGCCAATTGGATGTGATTACCAGCTGTGTCTACACCGGGATGCCTTCTGTATTGGAGACAGCTTATAGGATCAGACTTGCAAAATTGCAAAAGCCTCTGTGCTCAGCTTGGATGGGGAGGAGTCTCAGGGCTGGGCCAACAGTCTTGGCTTCCCATCAGCCCTGCCCTTGTGCACATGTCTCAGACCTCTGCCTTCCATGGATCCCCTGAGTTTCTGCCTGACAGTCCAGATTCCCCTTGTAAGAGTGTGGGTGCTTCAGGGGCTCACCCTGAACTGGGTTTCAGTGTTCAGTGCAGTCAGAGCTGGGGCTCAGTGCAGTGAAGGGTTTCCGACTCCTTCCACTATGGAATGGCTGCAGCATTCCGTGGTCAGACCTCTCCGCACACTCACTGGTGCAAGAGTCTAGACCAGGGGTGGGCAAACTTTTTGACTCAAGGGCCACAATGGGTTCTTAAGCTGGACCGGAGGGCCAGAACAAAAGCAACCTGACCATGCTGGCACTCTCATATTGGGCTGCTGGTGAAGGGGTGGAGGGGAGAGCAAGAGAACCCTCCGCTCTTTCGGCTCCACGGGCCAGATAGAACAGCTGAACGGGCCAGATCTAGCCCGTAGGCTGTAGTTTGCCCACGGCTTGTCTAGACCCTGCCTACTGCGGCTCCCAGTTCCCCCGAGTCTCCCAGTCTCCGAGTCTCCAGGTGCCTTTCTCTACAGTCCAGACTCCACCCGTATGAGCCTGGGTCCAGGGGGTTTCAGCCGGGGTTGGAGTTCAATGCAGTTGGAACTGAGGTTCCATGCAGTCAGGGGCTTCCTTTCCCCTCCCACCAGCCAGGCACTCTGCTGTCCTTCCTCTCTGTGCGCACATCTCCCTACCTTAGTGCTTTGTGGCTCCACTGATCCATGAGACTCCTTCTTTCTAGCTGTAGATTTCCCACTCAGCCAGCTTTCCAGTGGCTTTGGATGATGTCTGTTCTGTCTTTTAGTTGTTTTGAAATTGTTGTGCGAGGCTGTAGTTTAGGTGCTTACCTAGGCTGCCATCTTGGTTTTTCCTGAGAGAGATCACATTTTATGCTATTGCCTTGGAAATGTCAACTGTCTGCTCTTCTCAACAGTATCAGTGGCAGTTCGTGCTTCCTGATGCCAGGCAAGATAGAACTCTTTTAGACTATAGACTACATGGACCCTTATTTATACCAAAGCTTTTATTTTTTGACCTATTATCAGGCTGATGTATCTTAATGTCAAAGGTGCACAAAGCTTCAAAACACATAGCACTGAGCTTGATCTTTAAAATTCATAACCAAAGGTGTTTTAAATCTTAGGAATAAATTCTGCATTTTATCTTATACTAGTGAATTAAAAATGTAAGTTTTTGCATTCTGGTCATTGATATGAAAAATAAGTATCTGTGATAAAGGGCTCCAAATACTTTTCTCAAGAACTCTTGGTTTATTAATGATTTCTCCATACCATTTCCCACTGAAAGGAACCAAGTCTCTTTGAAGAAATGGATGACCTCAGAATTGGGGCAAAAAAAGATATAAGGTAAGAGCACCTTGTTCCAGCAAGTATGGAAGCACTTAAAAATGATTAGGACGAATCAAGATGACACAGGAGCCTAACTAAAGGGCCTCTCATTGTCAATATATGGCACCAAGTAAATAACGAGAATAGCAGATTAAAACTCATGAAATAAGAATCAAATGAAACCACAGTGATATTAGTGAATAACTAAATAAGTAATTGCATATATAAGGAAGGAAGGAAGGAAAAAGAAAAGCTTTGGGAATGCTTACTCATAAATATAGTAGATATGATAAAGGTAGAAAATCACAATTTTGAAATTATGATAGTTATACAAGATATAGCAATTGATGCTAAAACTACTGGGTAAAGGTTTGTTGTGAAATGAGATACTTAAATAGTATAAAAATATTTCCCCATAAATTAATTAATTACTAATGGAATATCGAGTAACTTTATGTTGCAGAAATCAATTACACACTCTCTTTGCCAAGAGATGAACATTAAAATCAATAATAGAATAAACTAAAATCACCCTGATATGATACACTGAGAAGGACACATCATTTTGTGTTATTCTTGCTGAAGATGGATAACCTGAATCTAATAATAAGGAAAATTTAAACTCAGGTTGAGTTTTGTTCTACAGTGTAATTTCCTGTAGTCTATAAAATGTTAATATAAAGAAACATAAAAAAAGGTTGAGGATCGGTTCCAGAAAAAAAGAGATGTGACAATCAAATGCAATGTGTGCTCCTAGACTGGATCCTGGGTCTAGGGGAAAATAGCTATGAAAGAATTTTCAGAACAAGTAGGAAATTTTGAATATGGGATCTGTGTTGTATCTGATTTTGATCATTGTTCTATATTTATATAAAATAATGTTCTTATTCTAAGGGAATATACTGATATATTTAGGAATAAGGAACATGATGTCTGAAATTTAATCTCATATGGCTTAATAAAAATATGTGTATGTATAACATACATACATCAGATGTGTGTATGAATAGAACAATTGATAGATAGATAGTAAAAGATATTAAATGATAAAATGCTACAAAATGCTAACAATTTATGATTCTAGAAAGAGTTTATGGATGCCTTTGTACTATTCTTGATATTTTTCTTGTATGAAACTGTATAAAAAGTTATAACAAAAAGTTAGCCCCCATACTTGCATTAAAATAGTAAACATTTATTCTAAGAATATTACAAATTAATTATTACTTTTGCTCACATTGTTTTTTGGAAATTCTTCAAAAATTATCTTGATACTTTGCCACTTCACACACACACACACACACACACACACACACACACACAGTTGGATGTTTATTAGGTATCTTCAACTTTATTGTCCCAAGCATGCTACTTTTACCTATTTAGTCCTATTTTTTCCCTTGATCTCCTCTCAAATCATTCTTATTTTAGTAAAGTGACAAAATTCTTCCTGTTGTTGAGTTCAAACACATAGGATTTTCTTTTCCCCACCTTTTTTCCCACTTCAATTCATTAGAATGTGCTTGGTTCTGCCTTCAAAACATTCATCTCTAATACTATTCTACTCTTTCCCTACTCCAGACCCCCTATTGCATCTCACCTGCCCTACAGTATTCCCCTACCAGACCACCCTTTATCTCCTCTGGCCTCTGTTCTTCAGTTGTACTGGCCTTCTGTCAGCCGCTTACACAAGCCTGGTGATTATTTCTCACCTGAGGGCCTTTGTTATCAGAAACATCCTCCAGAGGCTCACGTGGCTGTCCCTTTTCCTCATCTAGATCTTAGCTCAAATGTTGCTTCCTCAGCAAGGCCCTTACTGCATACCCTATACATGGGATCCATCTTCTGCCTAATGTTTCATCCCATTACTTGAACTTTCTTCATAGCACTTACCACACACTGAAATTATGATAATATAGTTATGTTTATTCTCTCATTTAAAGAGCCAAATAAGAAAAGAATGAAGTGGGGAAAACCAAGATGGCAGCAGAGGTAATCACCTAACTGCAGCCTCACTCAACAATTTCAAAAAATACAACTAAAATATAAAGTGGACATTATCCAGAACTACAGGAAAGTTGACTGACTGGAAATTCTACAACTAGAAGGAAAGAGAAAACCAGAAGAACAATCAGAGGAGCTGTAAAAGCCTAAGGCACTGAGACACGGTGCACGCATGGGGAGAGGACAGAGCCAGAGAGGAAGGGGCGGCTGAGTGCCTGGCTGGCGTTCCCTAGCGGGAAGAAGATAAAAGCTCCGGACTGTGCTGAACCCCAACTCCGACTGCACTGAACCCCAATTCTGGGTGAGACCCTGGGGTCCCACGCTCATATAGAGGGAATCTGGGCTGAAAGGCGGAAGCTCAGGGGTGTGGCGAAAGGCAGAGCCCTGGAAGTCTAGCACATTTGTGCGCAAAGGATGGACTGTTCACTGAACTGCTGGATTGCCCTAGCAGGAAGGAGACAAAAGCTCCGGACTGTGCTGAGCCTCAGTTCTGACTGCACTGAACCCCAGTCCTGGGCGAGACCCTTGGGCCCCAGGCTCATACAGAGGGGATCTGGACTGTAAGGAAGAAGCTCAGGGGAGCAGCAAAAGGCAGAGCCCCAGAGCCTCACACATTTCCAGCAGAGGACAGAGGTTGATTGGGCCACGGGATTGCCCTAGAGGGAAAGAGGCATAGCTCCAGACTGCTCTTAACCCCATTTCCAACTGCAATGAACCCCAGTTGCGGGCTTGTTGGGGGAGAGACTACACTGTCTGGTAGCAGGCAAAACTCTGAGGTGCCTTTCTCTCAGAGGTGCTTGCAGGGAGTACCAAAAAACAATGAGGTACACTGAGACTCAGGAACCTAAGAGGGCGGGGCTAACCAGAAGCCAAGGCTGTAGGCTCCACCCTGAAACTCAGCCCCATCCAAGCTGAACACAAAAGCTTTTGCAGGTTTCCAAGTCTAGTGGAATACAGCTGTCTCCTGGCATAGACACAGCTGATTCTCCCAACCTACCAACTCAGGGAAGCAGCGAAAATGCTGAGACGAGGAAACAGATCACAAACAAAAGAATTGGAGGACAAAAAGCCACTGGATGTAGAGTTCAAAACCATGCTTATAAGGTTGTTCAAGAATCTCATAGAAAAGGCCGATAAAATAAATGAGATCTATGAGGATATGAAAAGGGATCAACTACAAATAATAAAGGATCAACAAGGATCAATAAGAAATGATAAAGGATCAACTAGAAATAAAGAATACATTCTCTGAAATAAAAAAAAATATTATACAGAGTCCTAAAAACAGAATGGAAGATTGCAAGAATCAAGTCAAAGATTTGGAACACAAAGAGCCAGAGGACACTCCTCTGCAGAAGCAAGAAGACAAGAGAATCCAGAAAGTTGAAGATAGTGTAAGAAACCTCTGGGACAACTTCAAGCGAACCAACATCAGAATTATGGGCGTCCCAGAAGATGACAGAGAGCAAGATACCAAAAACATATTGAAAGAAATAGTGACAGAAAACTTCCCCCACCTGGTGAAAGAAATAGACTTACAAGTCCAGGAAGCACACAGAACCCCAAACAAAAGGAATCCAAAGAGGACAACTCCAAGACACATCATAATTAAAATTTCAATAGAAAAGACAAAGAGAGAATATTAAAAACAGCAAGACAAAAGCAGGTAAGTTACCTATAAAGGAGCACCCATATGACTGTCAGCTGATTTCTCAACAGAACCATGCAGGCCAGACGGGAATGGCAAGAAATATTCAAGGTGATGAATAGCAAGAACCTACAGCCAAAAATACTCTACCCAGCAAAGCTATCACTCAGAATAGAAGGCCAGATAAAGAGCTTCACAAATAAATGTAAGCTAAAGGAGTTCATCACCGCCAAGCCAGAATTATATGAATTGCTAAAAGGGGTTCTTTAGGAAGAGGAAGAAAAGAAAGATAAAAATTATGAACAACAAATAAGTAGCTATCAACAAGTGAATCTAAAAACCAAGGGAAGTAAAAATCATGATGAACAATATCAACTGTTGAATATAATAGAATCAGAAGTATGGAAGAGGAGTAGACTGATGATTCTCGGGGAAATGGGGAGTAGGGGGGTGCAGAAAGAGACTGAACATAAACTGCAACTATGGATGAGGACAATGGGGGATGGGGAAAGGGCAGAGGGTGGGATGGAAACTTGGTGGAGGGGAGCAATGGAGGGGGGAGAAATGAGGAAATTTTGTAATATTAACAATAAAGATTTATTTAAAAATTAAAAAATAAAGAGCCAAATAAGAAGGACTTACTTGTCATTGTTTTATGCAGAGTGCAGTGCTCTGTACATACTCAAAGTATATTATTAAACAAGTGAAAAAATAAACAGAAGCTACACAAGAAATAGAGTCCCATAATCTTTTTTCTACTGGACAATAATATCTCACCACTATTAGCATGAGTCAGCAACTTGGGACTATGTTGATTCTCAGGAGAGAAAAATAGGGGGAAAAATGCACAGCCAGATAAGCCATCATGGGGACAGATTATGTCTTGGATATGGACTTATATTGCCAGCTTGCTCAAAATTCCATTAATTGGTAGATTGTCGCAATGGGAAGATTTCCATGCATGTAAATGAATACTTGGGAGTCCGGCCCTGCTAGCATAGTGTGTGACATTTAAGCTCCACTTTATTCAGGTGTACCACAAAGCATCAGCCAGAGGATGTACAATTCTTCTATTTAAAAAATCATTTTATATGACAAGATAAATCATCCCATATAAAAAATAAATTAAGAACTTTACATTTCAAACAAAAGAGATAATTGAGATAGTATGTATTCCCATGGCATTTGGAAAGACCTGAGAGTTAAACCTCTATACCAATAACCTATTATAAAATCCCATGCTTCTAGCTCCCTGAGCTGTTAAGTGTTTCCCAAGGACCTTCAAGCAGTAAATCTACAGCAGAACACGTTAATGTCTGATCTGGTAACGCTCATGGAGGAAGCCAGTAAAAACCTAGGTCTGACTTCCCTAAGTCAGTAATCCTTGTAAACAGACAATTTTCCTGAAGAAAAGTAAGGATAGCTAACAAATGACACCAAGAAAAGCACTACCAAAAGCCACACGTTTTCAATGTAGATATTGAGTGAAAAGCTGTCTTTACTTTCTGTGCCTGCTTAGCACACTGTCAAATGAATATGCTGATAGACGAAGACAGGGAAAACCAGGTCAAGATCAGCCTGGTTGGGAAGCTGTCTTGATAAAATGGTATATCAGTGAGGCATCAAACTGGAAGTTCCTCGCAGCTGTGGTTATGTCCAGCTTTCTATTTGTCACTAGGACCTCCACCTGACAAAGTTGTCACATTCAACTTGTTAAGCCATTCCATCAGTGTCAGCTCTGATTGGTGGTTAACATCCTATGACAAGGCAGGTTCAGGAATGTGTAGTCTAGAGCCCAGACTCCTTAACATTCCTAAAGCTAGGCTGCCTAATATTAGCTGGGTCCAATTTCAGTCTAAGGATCTGAATGTACCAGAATACTGTATTTTTTCATCCTCCAAAGATCTGAATGTACCAAAATACTATATTTTTTATCCACCATTTATTTAATGAAGGCTTCCATTTTATTTTGTTATTTACAATACCATAGCACTAATTTGCTATATAAATAAACAGTTTAAGGGATGCTTTAACAATTTGACAATTCCAAAAATCTAACACATATTCACAACCACTAATTTAAGAACTTAAATGAAATTATAAAATGTATCCAATAATATATCTACAAGTTTACTCATCACTCATTTTTTATAAAAGTAAAACATTTGGATATTAACTAAATGACCAATGATACTGAATTAGTTAAATGAGCTGTGACTCCTGCAGACAATATGGGACTCAAAACTATTAATTGGTTAGAAAATAATAGTCCATTTATTAATTTACTCTCCCAATATTTACTGAGTATCTCCGTTGTGTCAGCTTCTGCTCTAGTACAGCGATGAACAAGACTGAATAATCTGTGCTCTCATGATATTTTCATTCTAGAGAGATTAATGAGTCAGAAAAAATTTAACATTATATGAATAAATGAAAATAGCAGATTACAAAATTGTATGTACAAAATAAGCTCAATTATGGAAAATAATAAAGCTATATACTAAGTGAATACTGCTATTTGAATAGAAAAGCATTTATGGATTGATTAGGTAATGCCAGAGAACAGGCAATAGCAACTCTGACAGATTCCCACAACATTATTACCTTAGTAGTGAGACAGAAACAAGTTGTATCAGTGCAAGTGGATCATACTCTAATGTATATTCATATAAACCACATTTAAAAAAAATAAATGCATAAAAACAGAATGCCAAGATATTGATTTACGAAGAGAACTAATTTACAAGCATGATTTCTCCCTATAGGCAAGGGAGTTATTTTCTCAGAGGAAATCAGTTATTTTTAAAAAATGCATGTTGAGCAAAAGATCAGAACAAAGGGAATTAAACACATGAGAATTGGTTTGTGTAATGCTCACTTTTGTCTGTTTCCACTGATGATTTGCCTCCAAAATTTGCACATTTTTTAGATTAGTTTGTTCAAGCCAAAGAGTTAAATAACTTGATTGAGTGGGGGTCATTGGGTAGTATAATTTCTCTCTTATCCATTAATGTACATTTATTTATAAGTTATGAAGTTCATAGGCCAATGGTTATATCTTAGTGTTGGCCTAAGTATGATATGTGTATGTGTATGTGTGTGTGTCCGTCCGAATGTACACATCTGTGTGGGTTCTGGATAAGCCATCTCCCAAAACTAGATCCAGAAGGAAAGACACTGAAATATTAATTGTGATTCCCCAGGGTTGATGGGGAAAAAATGGATAATTGAGGACCTACTTATTTTCTACATTTTTAAAGAAATATGTATTATGTTCTTGACCAGAAACACAATCAAAGAAGATATATGACAGACCAATACTCACACCAAGAAAATGGAGAAAAACAAGCTTAAATCATTCATCTGGTTAAAGGCATCATCATACTGCTGAAACAATGAAGAGTGGATAAGGGAAGTTTTCAAAGGAAGAGAACCATATAGAAGTGAGCTGAACATTCCTAAGTACTATTTCTCCATGTAATTCGTCAATTCTGAGTGCAGAATGGGAAGCAAAAATATGTGTTGTGCTTTGGTAGACACCTACTGGTGGGGGACAGAAAAACTAGGAGAACTTTTGGTGACAAAACTGAATAATTGATGAGCTTCAAAATCCAGCCAGTTTTTCTCCAGAAGTATTGCCATATTCTAAAGCTATGCAGTGTGAGAAGTTAATAAATACACTGAGAGAAAGCCTCTGAACATCAAAGCATTTGCAACAGTTTCAAAACTATGAAAAACACTAGCTCCAAGACTCAGGAAACATTTCAAAAAGCTTGCAAACCAAAAAGGAAGGAAGGAAGGAAGGAAGGGAGGGAGGGAGGGAGGGAGGGAGGGAGGGAGGGAAAATAGAAAGAAAATAACACCTAGGTATATCATATTGAAACTGCTAAAAACAAAAGATAAAAATCTTCAAATCAGATCCACATTAGTTTGCTCAGGCTGCTATAAAAAGTATCACAAACAAAGTGACTTCAACAATATACGTTTGTCTCACAGTTTTAGAGGCTACAAGACAATAATATCAAGGTGTCAGGCTTTGTTTTGCCTTTTTTTTTTCTTTTGAACGCCATGAGGGATATATATGCTCCATGCTTCTCTCCAAGATTCTGGTGGAGTCTGGCATTCCTTGGATTTGACTGCATCATCTTGATATCTACCTTTATCTTCACATGGCATTCTTCCCTGCAATACCTGTGTCCAAATTATCATTTTTTAGTAAGAACATTAGTCGTATGGGTTTAGGGGCCTGCTCTACTCTAGTATGACCTCATTTTAACTAATCCCATGTGCAGTGTTCCTATACTCTCTAATAAAAGAGTAATATGCAAATTAACCATCACTCCAACATACAATATGGCCATCCCCCTGTGAAACACAAGATGGTCAAAGATGGCCACCCCATGTGAAACACAAGATGGCTACCACAAGATGGCTGGTAGAGGAGGGCAGTTGGGAGGAACCAGGCCTGCAAGGGAGGGCAGTTGTGGGCAATCAGGCCTAAAGGAGAGGGCAGTTAGGGGTGACTGGGCCAGCAGGGGAGCAGTTAGATGTTGATCAGGCTGGCAGGGGAGTAGTTAGGGGGCAATCAGGCTGGCAGGCAGGTGAGCAGTTGGGAGCCAGCAGTTCTGGATTGTGAGAGGGCAGTCAAACATCCCTTAAAGGGTCCTAGATTGGAGAGGGTGCAGGCTTGGCTTAGGGAAACAACTCCCCCTTACCCCCCTGCATGAATCTTGTACACCAGGCCTCTAGTTTTTATTTATTTATTTTTATATATATACTTTATTGATATTTTACAGAGAGAAAGGGAGAGAGATAGAGAGCCAGAAACATCGATGAGAGAGAAACATTGACCAGCTACCTCCTGCACACCCCCTACCGGGGATGTGCCCGCAACCAATGTATATGCCCTTAACCGGAATCGAACCCGGGACCCTTCAGTCCGCAGACCGACGCTCTACCACTGAGCCAAACCGGTTTCGGCAGGCCTCTAGTTTTTAAATAAAGCCACATTCTGAAGTACTAAGGGTTATGACTTCAACATATTTTTGAGAGACACGATTGAAGCCATACAAATTATGGCCTTAAATAAGTTTAAAACTTTGAATAAAAATGTAAAACAGAAAGGCTAATTATTAATGACTAGAGGCCCATTACAGGATCCCATATTGGGCCTAAACCGACAGTTGGACATCCCTCTCACATTCCAAGACTGCTGGCTCCTAACTGCTCACCTGCCTACCTGCCTGATTGCCCCCAACTGCTCCCCTGCCAGCCTGATTGCCACCTAACAGCTCCCCTGCTGGCCTGATCATCCACAACTGCCCTCTCCTGCTGGCCATCTTGTGGCAGCCATCTTTTGGTGGCCATCTTGTGAGGATGTGAGGGCAGCTATCTTGGCGTGGCCATCTTGTGATGATGTGAGGGTGTCACACAAGGGTGCTAGGACCACCTAGGCTTTTATTAGTATAGATATTCCTTATGAACATGAATGTCACAATGCTAAATGAAGTATTAGTGAATATTTGTATTATATATAAAAATAATACTTTGTCATGGTAATGTGGGCATAAATCCAGGAACATAAGTTCATTTTTTCAGTAAAAAAGATATATATATATATATATATATATATATATATATATATATCAAGGGATATAATTTACCAGTTTAATAGAATAAAGAAAACATATAATTACTTTAATAGCTGCATGAACATATTTAAGAAAATCCAAGATTCTTTCTTAATAAAATCTTGAAAGGTCAGAAATAAGAGTTACTTCCTAACATGATAAACATAATTTTTAAAACCTACAGATAATATTACATGTAATGGTGAGTTATTAAAATCTTTGCCCATTAACCTAGGAATGGCTCATAAAATACACTCATTATTTCTATTCCACTATAAATTGGGGATCCTAGCCACTCTCATGAGGAGAGAAAAATATGTAAAATCTATAAGTACTGGTATAGAGGAAAGAAAAGAAAAAGATTATTATCCTCAGTGACTTCTGTACATAAAAGAAATTCTTTTATATATCTGTATATAAAAGAATTTAGACTTAATAGATATATTAAGTATTTGGCAAGACTACTTATATACAGTTAATGTATACATGGTTAATGTACAAGAATAATATCATTTCTTCATAACAACAAATAAATAGCAAGTGAACTTGAAAAAAGTACTATTTACAAAACATCAAAAAATTATAAATAATGCTAACAAAAATATTTGACTTCTACATCAAATAGTATAAGAAATTAAAGAATATCTCAGTAAAATCAGGAATATACTTTGCTCATGGACTGAAATGCTCAATATTAAATGTAGTACTTTTCTGAAAATTAATTCCTACATTCAAATTTCATAAGCTGATGCTAAAGTTTGCATGAGAAATGAAAAGGGCCTCAAGACAATCTTGAAGCAGAAGAACGAATCTTTTAATCAAGACTTATTATACAGTTATAGAAAGTAAAAGGATAATATTAGTTAATATATAGAAGTAGACCAGTGGAACAAAATACAGTCCAGAAAAAGAAGTGCGGTGATTTGATTCATTGCAAAGGGGACTCTGCAGAGCAATAAAAATTAGAACTTTTCTTTTTTCAGTTACTGGGATAAATTCATTAGATATCTGTAGATAAGAAAAACTCTTATACCTATAGCACCATATACAAAATTCCGTCCCTTATAGATTGTAGTATTTAATATGAATGACAGCTTCCAGGCAAGATGAAATAATTGGTCTATATTTATGTTCCTGTCTGAATAAAGTAAATTATATATATATATATATATATATATATATATATATATATATATATATAAATTTACACTTGAAGAATACATCACCAGCCGACTTAGTTGTTTTGCATTTTAAAAATGTAAAAGAAAATTCTTCAGGCAAAAGGAAAAGGATGCCAGACAGAATTCTGGATTATACAAGGAACAGAGAGTACCCAAAACGGTAGCTCCATGGATAAATGTATAATCTTTTTCTCATATTATTTAAATCATTAGCACATTCTCTCCTTATGTTCGTTATTCCACCTTCACAGCTAGAACTGCAACAAGCAATGATTGTGTTTCTATCTGTTACTGTTACCATTTACAGCAAAAAAATATGTTGTGTGATTTAGAACAGAGGTAGAAGTAAAATTCATGACAAGAGTAACAGAAAAGCCAGGAGGGAATAACTGGAGTTCAGTGTTCTTGTATGACATGTGAAGTGTTACAAGAGTCTTTGAAAGTAAATTGTGATAAGCCAGCGATTTTCAAAAAATTTTTGAAACATGCAATACCTGACCATTTAGTCAGGGCTACTGACCTATTTTCCCTTAGGTTATCAAATGACAATAGCCAATATAATAATGGCCACTCGGTGTGAAGGAATCAAAATTATATCTATTTTTGTCACATCTGCAAAAAAATATATGTATTTTGGAATATCACATAATTTTAGCAATTAATTTATGTGTACCATGAGATTAAAATAAGGTTGAATATCACTGTTGAGATAAATATGCATCTTATACCCAGATAGCAGCCACATAAATACATAATAAGGACTTACAGCTCAGAAGCTAACAAAGCAGAAACAATGAATAATAAAAATACTCAATTCAAAATTAATTAAAAATAAGCACATACACATACCAGAGAGAGAACAAAGAATAGACAGAATAAACAGGGGGAAACAGAAAAATGGTATAGGTAAACCAAATAATATCAATAATTATATTAATTTATGTGGTCTAAACATTCTGATTCAATGGCAAAAATAGAGAGACACATGCAAGCTGCCTATCATAAGCCTACAGAACAGAAAACCATATACTATGCTAACACTTATTATATAACATGCTAACATTAATAAAAAAAAATCCAGAGTGGCTATATAAGCAGCCGTGTGTGGACGAATCCTTCCACAGTGATCATGAGTGATCCTCATCTGGCAGAGGACAGTGTGAGACAGAGATGGCAGAGGTGAGACCATTAAAGACATCTCTCTTCCCTTTCATTATTCCACCCTTCATGGCTGGAACTGTTACCAGCAGTGATTATGTTTCTATCTTTTGTTGTAACCAACATTGTATGTGGGCTATTGTTTATAAAAAGTACTCACCATTGATGGGGCAGGATACTCAGAACAGAAGTTCAAGAGGCCATTGTCTCCATGGCTACATCTAGTTTGGATTGCACCCAGAGCACTCTATACAAAACAATTATCCAAATATAATAGGATGCCAACCTTTTATCAGGTTATAACCTATATAGAAAAATCAAACAAGCTCTTTCTCAACCTTACCTGAAGCAAAGATAGAAGCTACTATTATAGTTTTTGTTGTAATTAAATTCCTTTATCTTGTTGATTATCAGAAGGCCTAGTCAGAAGATCAAAGGATGCTTGAACATAAGTTTCTTAGAAGAAAGGTGTTTTTATTTGGGAAATAAATTTCAGAAATTTTGAATGATGACCTTTTATTTATGGTGTAAAATAAGAATTTGAAATTATTAAAATGAATCAGTTTTTGAGATGAATAAAATTCTCCATAAATACTGGGAACTATATAAATTATTTCATAGGAAACATTTCATTTAATCCTTTCATGAAACCCATGAGGCAGACAGAATTATTCTAATTTTGTATTAAGAAACTGAGGCTTTGAGTTTACATAGTATAACACAGAGAGCTAGTAAGCTGGACTAAGGTTTTTCAATAACAAAGTATTATTAATGCTATATTGTAGCTATCTCATGACACATGTTGCTAATGAATTTAACCTAAATAATTGGCCCGTAAGTAAAAATTATATTTAAAACTATAATCTCTTTAAATTTGGATGAGAGTAATGAGAAAAATGTTGGCTTATTAAGTATTGATCTTAATGTCAGAACCAGGTTCTATATTTAACTATCAAATTAATTATTTTATTTTTCCAGACATGTTAACCTAATTGGGTTGCTCTGGTCCCATCTATTAAATTTAATCAAAATCACCCGGGAAAATATTTTTCACTCTTATAAACACTGAAATCATGATTAAATGGCTCACTCTTTCAAACATATTTGCTCCAGTGTGATATGTCCTCTACTTTTTCAAAATAATATATTGTAAAGTACTTTAAATTATAATTACTTGTATCCTAAATGGAATCATTTGACCCAGGATTTCCATTTTAGTCCTGCCAATAAGTCAATTACAATGCTTGCTGAACATTTATTATCAGATGAATGCAAAAAAACATACAAATAAAATATATTATCCTGGTACTCAATGGGTTTACAATGTGGAGTTGAATATAACAATAGGGGAACCACTGAGTTAAATAAAAGGGTACAAGAGATCATGAAGGAAAACTAACTTTGAACAATAAGGAGTAATAACAAACCTAAGGTAATCAAATCAGTATATAAACCATATAAAACAACATGTTCCTAGGAATTGATAGGGACTTCTTTAACTTAGGAAAAAGTACTTGCTCAGAACCTGCAGCAAATATATATATATATTACAATGTATATTAGAGACTTCAGAAGGATCTGTTTTGTTTAAAAGAAAAATGTAAAGATGCTCATTAACCCTACTTCTTGTCAAGATTATAGAGACACCCTATATATACATATAAGAAAAAGAAATAAGCAGAAAATATTGTTATTTACAGATTTTTTATATATGCATAGAAATAAAAGTGAATCTATAGAAAAACTATCAAAATTATTAAGAGAGTTAAAAAATTTTACAGTATACACCAAGTGGAAATTTCCCTTCAGCTGTCAAAAAAAAACAAAAACACCCTGATCCATTGTATAAATTTCAAATGCGTCATCCATTCCCATTCCCCACAGCCTTTATTTCTTCCGAGGACCCAGTCTCAGTTAACTGCTGCACAGTTCATCCAATTGTCACAGACAAAAATATGAACATCATCCTAGACTCTTCCATTTTCCTCACCCCTAAAATCCAATCAGCTATCAATCCTGTTAGTCTTCCCTCCAATCCAGCAAATTTTCATTGCTTCACTGACATTTCCTAGCAAAGCCATAACTACCTCTTGTCTAAAGAAATATTATAGCTAAATATATACTTTTTAAAAAAATGAAAAGAATATAGAGAATATGAGAAACTAATATTCTCATCTAAGAAGCAACCAGATCTCACATGGCCTCCTATTTTTCAGAATTGCATCCCTTCCTCTACTTCCTATCCAAAGTGTTATTTCTAAACTGCAAATCTGATTGTGTAGAACCTTCATGCTTAAAAATTGGTTGATGCCTTACTATCATTCTTTTTTGTTTGTTTTGTTTTATATAATAAATCTTTATTGTTCAGGTTATTACAGGTGTTCTTCTTTTTTCCCCCCCTAGCTCCCCTCCACCTGATTACCCACCCCACCCCATGCCACTGTCTTCATCCATAGATATATGATTTTTGTCCAATCTCTTCCTGCATCCCTCAGACCCTCTTCACCCTGAGAATTGTCAGTCTACTCCCTTTCTAAGTTCCTGATTCTATTATATTCACCAGTCCATTCCGTTCTTCAGATATTTTATTCATTTGATTTTTAGATTCATTTGTTGGTAGGTATGTATTTGATGTCTTTTTGTTGGTAGGTATGTATTTGATGTCTTTACCTTTTTCTTCTTCTTCCTCTTCTTAAAGAATATCCTTCAGTATTTCATGTAATCCTGGTTTGGTGGTGATGAACTCCTTTAGCTTTTTCTTCTTGTCTGTGAAGCGCTTTATCTGACCTTCAATTCTGATTGATAGCTTTGCTGGGTAGAGTAATCTTGGTTGTAGGTTCTTGCTGTTCATCACTCTGAATATTTCTTGCCACTCCCTTTTGGCCTGAATGATCCTTTCTCTTTCAGTCTAGTTGTAGCGCTTCCTTTCAGCCAGCTTTCCCGTGGCTCTGGGTGATAGACGTTTTGTTTTTTAGTTGTAGTTTTGAAATTGTTGTGTATAGCAGCAATTTAGGTGTGTTTACCTAAGCCGCTATGTTGGATCTCTCACCTTACTATCATTCTTAAGATAAATTTAAATTCCTTAATTGGCCTAAGAAGGTCCTGTACTATATACCTCCTAATTCTATCTAATAAAGAGGGAATATGCTAATTGACCATCATGCCCTCACAAAGATGGTGGCACCCACAGCCAATAGGAGGGAATATGCTAATTTCCATACCCTCAAAAATGTCAACTCCCATACCCATAAGATGGTGGCGCCCAGTCCCCTCAGCCACACTGGGGCAGCACGTACGTGGCATGGCCGAGCCCACCACCAGGAAGGTCTGGCCACTCCACACGCCTGCCTCCAGAGTCCCCCAGTCCTCTCAGTCCCCAGCCACCTAGGGTCGGCCCAGGGTGCAGGCAAGCGTTGGATGGCAGCTGCCTAGCTACCCAGGACCCCCCAAGGCTCAGGTAACTAGGGCCAGCTGAGGCTTGTGCTGCAGGCAGTGGTAAAAGCAGAGGTGTGATGGGGACATTGCCTTCTCCTGATTGTCGGGTCACCTCTCACCCCTAAGGGCTCCCGGAATGTGAGAGGGGGCAGGCTGGGCTGAGAGACCCCCCACTCCAGTGCATGATTTCTCATGTACTGGGACTCTAGTTACCTTATAAAATCTTATGTTTCTTGCCTCAAATTCTTTCTATACATCCATATTGACCTTCTTAGAGTTCTGGGAACACACTATTCTGGGTTATATGTTCTTCCTGCATAACCCTATATATGCTCCATTATGTCATTTTACCATATTGCCTTATAATTATTCTATATTCTTATCCTCATTAGATTGTAAACTACAAAAGAACATAAATTATACTTAATCTATCACTTAACCCCTGTCATACTTCAATAAATATTCCTTGACTAAATTATTTGAATGAAAAAAAGTTTTAAGAGATATCATACTAATGTGGAGTGATCAATAGGTTAGCCATGTAATATTCAACAAGAAGTTTTTCAGAAATTAATTTCATTTAATTGAAGAACAAAATATCTAAATAAAATGGAGATCACAAATATTATTCATTGATCTATAAACCCATTACACTTCAAATAAAAATTTCAATAAGACCATTCAGAAAATTGGAAAAATTGATCCTAAAACCTCAATAATTGATAAGACCATGTAGTACATGAAAAACTAGAGAAAAGGGATTTGTTTGGCATACTCAAAAACTCACTGTAAAGCTATAGTCATTAAAGCAGTGAGTTGTTGGGATGAAAACAGAAAAGCAAACAACTGAGGAGAGAAACAGATTATATGTATATATAACAGACTATGTGTGTGTATATAACAGACGTAGCACTGCAATCTGTTGTAAAAGGATAGATTATTCAATAAAATAGTGCCAAGACAACTTGCGTTCCATACAATAAATGATAAAAATAGATTCCCACCTTATACTATGCAAGGAGATGAAATATTCCAGATGGGTTAAAGTCCAAAATGTGGAAACCAAAACTGTGGAGGTTTCTCAAGGAAAATGGGAGAATATTTTTAGGCTATCAAGATGGAAGGATTTTTTTAAAACATAAGCCACAAAATGTAGAATACTTATAAGAGAATGTAAATTAAATACACTAACCTTAAAAACTTTTGTAGTAAAAAAAAAAAGACATTCTAAAGAAAATGCAAAAAAAAACATATTTTGAGAAGAAAATCTGGGCAATATTTGAATTTAAATTAAAAACATAAAATTAATGTGAAAAAGTAAAACAGTGATAGGGAAAAAATGGCATTGAGTATGGTCAGGTATTTCACTCAAGGGAATTCAAAGTATCCAATTCAACCTATTAAGACATGTATAATAAAAAAATAATACCAGAATACAAATCATAGCAACACCATTTCACATTATGAATTTGGGCTAAAATTTGGATTAGCAGGAATTCTTATACATTGCTGTATAAATTATACAACTACTTAGGAGAACAATTTGGCAATACCTGGTAAAGCTTCATATGCATACTTGTATCACTCAGCAATTCCTTTTCTAAGTAAGTATGTCTCTCTAGGAAGCTCTTACTCGTGTTCCCAAGGAAGCATAAGCTAGAAAACTCTTTCTAACACTGGTTGGAATTGAAAAATAAAGAGTTAGAATTACCTAATTGTCCATTTGTAGCAGAATAGATGATCTGAGGTTTAGTCATTTATTTATATACTAAACAGCAGTTAAAATGAGTAAACTAAATCTATAACCATCAACATAGGTAGTTCCAACGTATATAATGTTGACAAAAAAAAAACAAAACAATTGCCACATTAGTGAATTTCAAAAGCACCATACTGAGTTAAAAGCCATGTTGCAAATAAATATATCTGTTTTCAAAAAGTTTAATAAGCACTTGCTGGTTTGGCTCAGTGGATAGAGCATTGGCCAATGAACTGAAAGGTCCTGAGTTTGATTCTGGTCAAGAACACATGCCTGGGTTGCAGGCTTGATCCCCAGTAGCGGACATGCAGGAGGTAGCCAATCAATGATACTCTCTCATCGTTGATGTTTCCATCTCTCCCTCTCCTTTCCTCTCTGAAATTAATTTTTAAAAATTAAAAAAGTTTAATGAAACACTGACACAATGATAGCGGATTGCTTATAGACATATGTAGAATAAGTATAGATACTTGGACATGAATGAGTGCTGAAATTTTAGAGCAGTGATTTCTTCTCAAGAAAAAGGGAAAGAATATGAGTAAAGTGAAGGAATTGTGAATAGAACTCCTTTCTTAAATCTGGGTACCTGTGTGTGTATGTTCTATTATTTTTGTTATTTGGTCATATTTGACAATTTTTATATTTTTAATTTAAAGGTGGTCTTATTTAATATATGTTATGAGCTTAATCATGTGCCCCAACTTCATCTTGAAGCCCTAACCCCTGGTATCTCAGAATGACTATATTTGAAGATGGGACCTTTAAAGTGGTATTTAAGGTTAAAAGGGGTCATATAGATGAGCCCTAATTGAATCCAACTATTGGCCTTATAAGGAAATTAAGGACACAGATATCAAGGGTGCCTGCCAGTGCACACAGAAAAGTCCACATATGGTCTTAGTGAGAAGGCAGCCATCCTCAAACCAAAGACAGACACTTTAAGAAAAAGTAGACTTTGCTGACACCTTGATCTTGGGCTTCACGCCTCTGGAACTGCTCCCCAATCTGTGGTACTTTGTTATGGAAACCCTCGTAAGCTAATATAGGACATGTGTGTGATCATAAAAAATAGAGTTCATAATAAAATCATAAAATGGATTAATGTAGAAGAAATATTATAAAGTCTAGATATTTTTTCCACACAAAGAACTAAGTTGACAGCAGATTGCCTATATTGTAATGAAAAACCCAATGAGAAGAATATCTGAACTTTGCTAGCATTTTCCAGATATTATTCTTCCTGCACTTTAGGCTACCCTGATATTACTTCATGAATGTCCCAAGGGGTATATGTGCTTGATGATTTGCATTTTTATGAAAAATTGTAACTTTTTCCAGTTACCTTACTTCTTGTGTTTTAAAGATTAAACCTTTACTTTTCAAATTTGTTGTCCTAATAGCACCAAGAGACAGAGAATGATAACATACATGGTCTTGGGAATACAGAATTCATTTGTTTTAAGACGGTCAACAAAAAAGGATGAGAAGGTATGTGAAATCAAATCTGCCTTTGGGAATAATAAATTAACTGTATTAGTTTGGCCCCATTTAAAAAATTATAAAGGTTCTCAAAGCAAACCTGAAGCCTCTTTTAGATGTTCAAGAAAATAGAGGTGTTTCCAAATGAAAAACAATATTCTAAACACATTTAGTGAGATGAATCCAACTATTTTGTTATTTTCTACAGAAGAAAGCAAGCAATAGGTTTCAATTTTCCACTGGGAATTGAGCTTCCTTCCATAGGAAGCCCCAAACTGTCTTGTACAATGGGGTCTTTGTTGTATTATAATAATGCTTGGAAATATGGAATGATGCCCCAGTCTAATGGTATCAATTTTTATTCAGAACTCATTACTCAAAGTAACAAAGCTAGTTTTGTAAATGCAGTAGTAAAGCATTCTGAGGAGTTCAACTTTCTTCGTAACATTGTGGCTTTTTGCTCAAATAATTATACTTAATTATTATGTTTTGCCTCTCAGCAAGTTGGAATGTGGAACTATAATATTAACAAGACTATTGCACAAACCTTTGGGTACGTCAATCATGCAGCCCCTCAATTGTTATATTAACTATTAGTTAAGAAAACCAACCTCCAGCTAGTCAGAAACCTCTATTTCCCCTCAATCTAAAAGTTGTTTCCCAAAATGTCTGTTTCTTTGATAAATTGCCTACAAGATTATAACAATTTCATAATGATGATAAACCACTATCAATTTACTACATCAACATACATCAATTGAATTGATTAAACTTACATCTCATTTTGTATAATAGAAATACAATCACTGCAATAAAACACTGTCGTGGAATTAATGTCTTCTTACACTGAAAATATAAGTCTTGCCTTTGGCTTGGTATTTTATTAAGCAGCAAGAGACCATTATCCAGTGACAACACTTTATTTCATTGACAGCTCAAATATATTCTTAATATCCTTTATATTTATGTTCAGTTTAGAATAAGAAGATTAGAATAGGTGTTATTATAGTGGAAAGGCATTCATTATTACATTCTGAATAGTATTACCATGTGACCTATCTCAGCCATAAGAATCTCTTGGGAAGCATTGCATCTTTTATCCTTACACATTCATTGCTGACTGTATTCCATGCGATGAATTTTTCCTGTGTTGATCACCAACATTAGCCCTGTGTTATTGCTATATGATGCCCACTTTAATTTACATACTATGGAAATTACTCTGATCACTAAAATGTTTACAAAATATTTTTTAAAGTTATCTAACTTTAAGCCAAAATAATAACCATAAATTCAAATTCTTACTCCACTTTAAATAAATATCTTCCTTTCCTTTTGAAATCACTGCCCTCAGCACTTTTCCGCACTCTGAATTCTAAGGATTTGCCTATGCATGTAAAATACAGAATTGCAATATTATCCTTATAACTCAAACTAAGAGAAACACAACTTCATTTGAAATATCTAGGCAACTAAGGCCATTTTTGGACTTAGATTATCCAGTTCTCTATCACATTTTGCATATATATATATATATATATATATATATATATATGCAAATAAGGGGTAAATTATACAAAACCAGATTCTTAAATGTGAAGTGGAAGACAGAATAAGAAACTATGAAAATTCATCTGTGAGCATTGATGTTGAAAGTCTGTATGCACGGTAAGGGAAATTAGCAGAGTTTTAAGATATTACTGTAAGACAACATTTTTAGTGTATTGAGTGTTTAAAGTGCCAAATTGCCTTGTTTGTGTTACACCATTGCTATAATCACAACTCAGCTAGCTATTGAAATGCTAAGTAGTGTTTTGTCTATGCATTATTGTAGCAGCGTTTTGATTAAGAGCAGATGAAGACATTATTTTTTTTCTCTTTGTGGTTTAAGCATAAGGTAGTAAAAAGTCATGTATTGATTTCTTTGGCTGAAACTTAAAGGGGTCATGTAGAAAATCTTTAAACTCCTTAAATTCTATAAAATTCTTTAAATATAAAAGTTCTTTAAATGGTTATTGGCTGGCTCCAATGTACTATGGCCAGTTATATAGTTTTTGTGACTTCTCTTTTCCCCTAAAATATCCAAGAAGGACTCACTATTCAGAGCAAATAATGACTTTAAAACCTTAGGTCCTAATTTCATTGATTTTTGCTTTGTTTTGTTTTTGCCTATCTGCTCTTGTCAGAATACATTTAGGATTAATCTGTAATATAGGAAAATATCCTCTTTCAGCATATACCCTAGATATTTTTCTCTGTGATGACTTAGATAAATTACTAGTATAAATTAGTATAATAAATATATAAAAAGTAGTGTATACATACATAAGTGTACAGCCTGTTAAATTATCATGATGTAAATAAATTCAATTAAACAATACCCATATCAAGAAATAAAAATTACCTTTATCCTATATTTTAATACTACATATTAGTTGTGATTCTTTTTGAACTTTAAATAAGTGGCATTATAAAGCACATATATTTATATATTGATTACTTAGCTCCACAGTATTGTGCATGTAAATATAGTTTATTTATTTGTATTATATAACATTTGATGACTATATCACAGTATATTTGATCTATCAGTTTGTGGTGATTGTTTATTAAATGCATAATTTTCAAAACATAATTGTTTTAGTGTCTGCTAAGGCACTACTAACTACAACTTACTTTCTGTGGATGATTAAATGCTGTAACCCCAATTAATACTGTAAATTAAATAGATTTAGGGAAGAAAATTAGGATTATATATTTTTCCTCTCATCAGAAAAAAATATGCATTTTAAATGTTATGTTGAATTGAATATGTGTACAATATATTGCATATTTTTTCTGGTGAGAGGAATTTTCTTCCCTAAATCTATTTAATTTACAGTATTAATATGACATTATTTTCAAATTTTACTTTAGACAGTCATCCTTAAAATAGCTATTCATTATTTTTGTACTATTTTAAAAAATATATATTTTATTGATATTTTACAGAGAGAAAGGGAGAGAGATAGAGAGCTAGAAACATCGATAAGAGAGAAACATCAACCAGCTGCCTCCTGCACACCCCCCACTGGGGATGTGCCCACAACCAATGTACATGCCCTTAACCAGAATCGAACCCGGGACCCTTCAGTCCACAGACTGACGCTCTACCACTGAGCCAAACCGGTTTCGGCTATTTTTGTACTATTTGTCTTTTAATTCTCAGGGATGTTTACAATGTGTTTCACATTCTATAAAAATGGAAGTTGGAAGTTAAAGTTATGTAAGAGCAGTCTAATTCAGTGTTACTTAAAAATAGAAAATTGTTTTTTCGGCGTGGCTCAGTAGTTAAGGGTTGACCTATGAATCAGGAGAGCATGGTTCGATTCCCAGTTATGGTACATGCCCAGGTTGTGGCCTTGATCCCCCGTGTGGGATATGCAGAAGGCAGCCAATCAGTAGCAGCCGATCAATGATTCTCTCTTATCATTGATGGGTCTCTCTCTCTCTCTCTCTCTCTCTCTCTCTCTCTCTCTCTCTCTCCCCCTTCTCATCCTCTCCCTTCCTCTCTGAAATCAATAAAAAAAATTAAAATAAATAGCATTGGAAGAAAAAAATCCCACAAATGTATATATATTCTCCATGAAAAAAATCATCTCTACAGATTAAGAAATGAATTACCATTTCCTTTTTTAATACTCAACTCTTATTTAGATAGCCTAACAATGTATTTTCATGATCTACTTTTCATATCCAAATGCAAGCCTCTAAGCAACTTACCTTATCAATTAAAAAGAATTTACAGATATTTCTCCCTCAAAAAAAAGTTAGAAATAATGAAAATGATGAATAGGGGTGAGAAAGAATTCTTTAAACTGGACAAAATTTCCTAAGTAATAAATTCAACCTCATTGAAATTAGGAGCTTATATCAGCATAAAATAGAATAACAAGTATGGAAAAGCAGACTATAATTTAATCAATAAAATGAATACACTAAAAACAATGGAAGTGCTAAGATGGCTATGGAGTAGGTGGAAGCTACACACATCTCTCCCAGTGCCACACCAGAATTATAGCTAAATTATAGAGCACTCAACCTGAATAACCAATTGAAGGCAGCTGAGTAGGACTATTACAAACAAGGATTTATGGAAGAAGCTACATGAAGACTGGTAAGAAGGGCAAAGACGTAGAGAAGACTTGCCCCTACACTCATGTGTAGCAGCTGAGGAATATCTCAGCTACTGAAGTCACTTCTGAGGAGCGTGGGGTTTCAACCCCAGGCTGGAATCCCCAAGGTGGAGCATCAGGGCTCAGAAGAGAAGCCTGCATAGCACCTGGCAGTGAAATTCATTAGGGACTTTGTCCGTCTGAAAGAAGAGAGAGTCTTCCAGAAACCCAGGCACTTTCTTAAAAGGCCAAGGCCCAAAATCCTGCTCTTGACACTGCCCCTGGGCTTTGGTAGAGGGAAGGCAATCCAAGGCTACAGGAGTCCTAAAGAGATCTGGGTGGCATGGCCCTGAGAAGAGCTCTGGAGGGCCAGCCACTGAGATCCCTGTGCTGAGTCCCCTATTCTACACCACACTCAGGGGCCATCTTCCCAGGGTCCAACACTGCTACTCTTACAGCACCAGCCTGGGAGTGCACTCGAGTTCCTAAAATAAAATAAAAGTTTGACAGTAGTAAACGTTGGTGAGAATGTAACCTTAGTATTTTGAGAATAAAAAGATAAAAGTGAGCTGATCATTTTGAGACAGAGAAGAACTCTATTATTATAAATTAAAGAAAATAAATCTGTTGAATAAAAAAATAAACATGAATTTTTTTCTTTCCTAGTTAAAATCAAAAACAAAACACTGAGCTATAAGGATAATAGGGATAAAGATACAACAGATTTAAACATTTCATGCATAGAGAAATTTACTGTTTCTGCCTTATTTTTCAAGTTAGATATGGCATTTTGTAATATAATTTTATGATTTCTTAGTAAAATCGCATTTAAGTCACAAAATTACAACAAAAAGTTTTACTCTCAAAATACTAAGGTAACTTTGCAGATTTTATTTAAAACTTTTACAGTCATTTGACACTTCATTATAGAAAGACTCCATTGTTCATGTGGTAAAAATTAGGTGACTATATTAAAGTTAATTGTGGTGTGTAATACTTAAGCTCTATAGCAATTCAAAATGATAGTAAGTGCAGTTTTATTTCATAAAAGGAGTTGCTACTTTTTATAGCAGGCTGTGAACAAAGAACAGCAAATTTAATGAATTGAACCTCATGAATAACGTTACTCATGTAGATGTTTGGATTGGAAAAGCATTTGTTTCAGACATGCAAAGCCTTATGTTTTTATTTCAGTGTTCATTTATAGAAATTGATTTAGGATGCCATCGTGTGGCACAATGACTATGTTCAAAAGGCAGATGCATACTAGAGTAGAATATATATCTATTAGAGTAATGCTACAGTTTTCTTACATTTTATTTCTGCTTAACAATCTATAAGAGAATAGAGAGTTCAGATGAGAGGGAAAATTTGGTTCTTTAACAACTAGGATACCTCCTTGTCTATAAAATGCATAAAGGGAAATAGATACAATTAAATCAAAATTTTGGAAACAACAGACTGACTCAATCTTCACCATTACAAAATTTAAGTGATTGAATGAGGTCATAAAATACTCCCAATTTCAGGGAAAGATGTTTTATTTTATCTTTTTGGCTCCAAATAATATGATTTTATTTTACTCAACTACTCCAGAAATAAGAAAAAAACCAAGGAGGTAAAAACTTTTAATATTTAATGGAAAATTACAGTGGCTTAAATCTGTGAGTGCTGTTGTCTCATGGAAAGGGAAACAAAGAGGAGGCTTGAATTCCTGAGATGTGGCCATTAGCTTTCTGACTGATCAATGGTTGTCATTTAACTTATTGAACTTTAGTTTCCTCATCTCTCAAATAAAGGGTTTGGATACGATACATCTATGATCTCCTCTAAATCAATACTCTTCCTACAGTTTCACCTTCCTTCACACTTTAAAAAAGCCTTATGTATTAACACCAATAAAAGAAAATTGAAACCTCAGAGGAGAAATAAAGATGCTGAGAAATGAATATACAGTGTGAGGCAATAAAATTGATAAATGAAATTTTACAGATTTCACAAAGGGCATGGTGGACAAAAACTGAATGACTCTCAACAGCTTTCTGGGGATGTAAAACTTGAACTGAGCATAGAAAACCAGGATTTGGATGAGGGAGTATTCTGAGTGAGTGAGAGAGAATGAAAAATACAGGAAGAGCCAACAATGGAATCAAGGGAGCAATTAAAGACACAGAAACTCTACATTACTTGCTATAGACAGAATGTTTGTTTCTCCAAGATTCATATGTTGAAACCTAATCCCCAATGTGATGGAATTTGGAGATCGGACCTTTGGGAGGTTGTTGGTCATAAGGGCAGAGCACTCAAGAATGGGATTTGTGGTCATATAAAAGAGAACCCACAGAGCTCCATTGCCCCTTCCACCATGTGAGGATGCAGCCAGAAAGTTGCTGGCTATGATCCAGTAATGCCAGTGGTCTTGATCCAGCATCTAGAAGGATTCTGGAAACCTAGAGAAGGGGCTGTGTATAAATTAAATAAGAGTCCAGAGATGAAACATAATTTTGAAAGGCATTTGGGGGGGGGGGGCAGCGGAGCTTGGCTAAAGAAACCAAGTTTTCCTTGTCTCAGGACCCCTTGCTTTTTTATTAATACAATTTTTCCTAAGGCAAGGTGGAGATACACACATCAAAGAGTAGGGTTAGGTATAGAATCCATTGTCAGATTGGGGAATTGCCTTTTTGCTGTTCAGGTGTTTGGCCAACAGAAGGCAATAACATGTAGATTAAGATGCCCTAAGCTGTCTGTCAGCATTAATCATCCTTTTCTGGTTTGGGGAAATGCCTTTAGCTATTTCCAACAGGCGATAACATATGTGACTCAGCCCTTGTTGAGTCCCCAAGTTCCATCAACCTTCCAACGAAACTTGTAATTATGACATGCTGGAACTGGCTTCCGGCAATCCAGGAAGCAGACCTCACCAGACACCAAATCTGCAAGCACCTTGATCTTGGACTTCCCAGCCTCCTGAACTATAAGAAAATAAATGTTTGTTGTTTAAGCTACCCAGTCTACAGTATTCCACTATAGCACACCAAACTAAGACACTAATCAAGTGTATTTGATTTAACATAAAATACTTTAATAATCAGGACATTTCACACAGAAATTATTATTTTTAGCTCCTCCTGGATGTAGAAAATCTGACAACAATTACCCATAGAACCCTATGTGACAAAAGCTGATGAGGTTGACATTTTATATCATGCATGCTTTCTCCAACCCACCTCATTCTCCAGAACTCTCTAATGTTTCCCCATGCTGACCTACTCTACACACTTATGTTATTTGTCTAGACCAGCCGTGGGCAAACTACGGCCCGCGGGCTGGATCCAGTCCATTGGGCTGTTCTATCTGGCCCACAGAGCCAAAAGAGCAGAGGGTTCTCTTGCTCTCCCCTCCGCTCCTTCACCAGCAGCCCAAGATGAGAGTGCCAGCATGGTCAGGTTGCTTTTGTTCTGGCCCTCCGGTCCAGTTTAAAAACCCATTGTGGCTCTCTAGTCAAAAAGTTTGCTCACCCCTGGTCTAGACTTTCAGGCATTAATTCATCTGAGTATGCACCTCCTGAATATAGTCATATAAAGCCAGGTTGGAACAAACAAGGACAGTAGACAGAAAATAAGTGAAGAGACTGGGTACTTTCAGTTCTGAAAGACAGTTTAAACACATCTATTTTATGAAACTTAAGTTAAACACTCTTGAACTAAGAATGGGAAATTATGTAGGATAGATATAAAGCATTTCCAAATCTGAAAGTTTTGTACTCTCTAATTATATACTTATAAAATGAATTTTATATTAAAGCAAAAAGAAAACAATAATGTCTGCTTTACTCAATGAACTGTGTCCCATAGCTACATCATTTAATTCAACATAAGAATATGGATGTTGATGATAAAATTGATTTTTTTAAAAGGCTGTTCATCTCTCTGCACATAGTTTGTGCATATATAGATCATATGACTTGCTAAGTTCTGTGAGGCTCAGAATCTTCCTCAGATTTTTCAGAAGGGGAGCTTTAATATTAAAAAATAATCATTTTTCCAAATTCAGTTCTGGGAATAACAAAGTAGTCTTGATTTAAATTACCCTTCCTGAGGTAACAATCATAAACTAGATAAAATATAAAAACCAACTATTTAATGGCACTGGACAGCAATCAAAAACAGGCAAACTGAAGGCGGTTGAACTCTTGAAAGAAAGATAATGCAACTGGGTGATATAAACATTTATGTGACTTCGCTTAAGGGCACACTCCAGCCTTCCCAGATGCACAGTGGCTACTGTTTATGCAAAAACTTTGAGGCATATCGCTTTAGGTGTCAAAGAATAGAGTTTAAGGCTTCTGGATGGCTGGAAATCCCAGAAAGCATGGCATCCTAAGGAACAAAGCGTGAAAATCTGTATGTGAATCACCTTTAATCCTGGGATGTCCTGTGAACTGAACACAAGACTAAATAGAAAAGTGAAAAACAGCAGCTAGGGGGTGAATGGGCTGGGCATAAATGTCACCTATTGACTACTGCAGGAAAGAGAGTTTAGGATTTGTGTGCTGTTAGGTCTGAGAAGCTTGTCCAGACTGTTAGCTGGCCATTAAATTCCCACCCCAAAAAAATATATATATACCTTAAGAGTAAAGAATATATTCCAGAATTAAGGAATTTTCCCCAAGACTGAGAGCTAAACTGAAACAGATCTTCCTAAAAAAGTGAAAACCAAACCTCCACAAGTTGAAGATAATTAGCCAACAATTAAATTGCTGACACTAACAAAATCAAAACTTTTCACAGCATTTTATCAGAATCCAGAGTCTCTACAATGTTTCTACATTTTATATGAAGCAGTATAATACTAATGAGACTTTGACATGTTGAAGATACATACTCCAATAACTTAAACAACCATCAACTAATATAAAATAAAATAGAAAGGTTGCAACAAAAAGGCCAATACATGATATAAAATGGAATAGTAAAACATATTAATCCAAAAGGGCAGGAAAAGAGGAGAAAAGATGCAAACACAGAGAACAAACAGGAAAATTGGTAGCTCTGAATTAATCATGTCAATTTTAAATTTAAGTGGGTAAAGGATTCCAATGAAAATACAAGGAATATAAAACTCATTTTTAAAAAAAAGACCTAACCATATGTGTGTATAAGAGATATATTTTAAATTTAAAAATACAGATAAGATGAAAGGAAAAGAGTAGGGAAAACATAGAAGTACATATCATGAAAAAGTAAGCATTAAAAAATAGTATAGAAATATTATTATCAGATCAAGTAGATGTTCAGACAAAGGAAATTAACCAAAATTAAAGAGAATAATTCAAAATATTAAAAGGTTCAATTTCTCGGGAAACATTAAAAGGGTAACTGTGTACTTAAGAGGAGAAATTCAATAAAGCAAACTCTGGCAGGGTAATATTATAGCTGGGGATTCTTACATCTCTATCTTGTAATAGAGACAACTAAAAATAGTTTAAAAATTAGTAAAGATAGAGAAAAGTTTCATTATTCTTTTAACCATAATGAGCTAATTTGACATTTATAGAACATTACACACAAAGACAGAATACATATTTTCAAGTGCATCCAGATATTCACTAATATAGAACAAATGCTCAATCATAAATCACTGTATTTTTTAAAATTGAAATTTTATAAAGTATGGCCTCTGACAACAGTGGGATTAAATTTTATGTGAATAAAAATTATAGCTATAAATCCCCTACATCAGTGTTTCCCAAAGTGTGGTACACATACCCCCAGGAGTATGGGAAGAGTTTGGTGGGGATATGCACTGCACCATGCTTAGCTGAGCCTAATTCTACGTTCTCATGAGTCAAGTCAAGACAGTCTTGTGAGGTGTGAGATGGTCCGGTGTGCAAATAAATGTTATTTATAATATAACTTTTATTTGTATTTATTATGAATAATTTTATTTTTCATTTATTATTATTTTGTGTATGTACCAAAAAAATAAAAAATAAATATATTTTGATTGATATTAAAATATATCCTTTTTTGACAAGGGGTTTTCAGCATTACAAAAATTATAGAAGGGGTACACATATGTCAAAAATTTGGGAAACACTGCCCTACATGTTTGTAAATTTAAAAGTTTATTATAAATAGCCATGATTCAAAAAAGTTGTTATAGGTACAATAAGAAGATATTTTGCACTTGGTTAAAATGAAAATACAAAATCTCATTAGAGGGAAATCTGTAGCTTTGAAAATACACCTTAAAAGAGAATAACAGTTTTAAAATCAATGCTCTAAGTTTCTACCTTAAAAGTCAGAAGGAGAAGGAGAAGAGGAGAAGGAGGAAGAGGAGGAGGAGGAGGAGAAAAGGGAGGAGGAGGAGAAAAGGGAGGAGGAGGAGGAGATCTAAAGTAAATAGAACAACAACAAAAAAACCTATGGTGTAATGACACCAAATGGATAGTCACAATAAGTACTTTGTAAGATAGTCAAGGCTGGAGTTGAAGACAGTAGACCCACTGCTGCATCATGGGGCTGAAAAAAACACTTGGGAAGCTGAAAGCTTCAGAAAAATCAAGTTGTGAAAATGCAAGGCTTTCTAGATATATAAATAGTTCTGGACATATAAATAAGACTGGGCATATAAATAGCTTTAGACATATAGTTTTATACATATAAACAGTTCTTCCACAATACAAAGAACTTTGGACATTTTTGTAAATCCTTATAAGCTGATCAAAATACAAGATACAAAGTGGTGTGGTTTGTTTGCAAATTATTTATTTGCCTGTTGTATAGGGATAATAATTTTATTTCTGGAATAAGTATAATCAATATGTCCCATTAAAATGTTTCCTTCAAAGAAAGTGACATTGCTCTTGCAATGGGCTCTTGCAAGCATAAATGGGTGTAATACATGGTCTGAACACCTTTTACCTACTTACAATGTAATAGAGGAAAAAATCTGCCTCCTAGTGCACTGTGCTACACCAAAGAGGAATGCAGAAGAATCACTTGAGTTAACAATAAATCATAATCTAAAGTGATAAACTCTTTGAAGACAAAATACTGACATCTCAACTATTAATTTGCTTCTGTTTATAAAGGAATTGCAAGAGAGAAGTAGACTGTAAATACTCATTAGTTGTGTTATAATTAATTATTATACATCTTCATCTTTGTGATGTTATATAACCCTTAAATTATGATGACATTTTGAGTATAATCAAAGATAAAAACTGTTTTTCAGGAAGAGGGCAAAACTTTTATTAATTTTTTTCACTTTTTATTAAGGTATTATATGTGTACATATCTTACCATTGCCCCATCCCACCCCACTCCCATACATGCCCTCACCTCCCAGAGTTTTGCATCCATTGGTTATACTTATATGCATGCACACAAGTCTTTCAATTGATCTCTTATCTCCCCCAACTCTCCCTAACCTTCCCGCTGTAATTTGGCATTCTGTTTGATGCTTTACTGTCTCTGTATCTATCTTTTTGTTCAACAGTTTATAATTTTCTTTATTATCCATCAATGAGTGAGATCATGTGGTATTTTTCTTTCATTGACTGTCTTATTTCATTTAGCATGATATTCTCCAATTCCATTCAGGTTGCAAATGGTAAGAATTTCTTCTTTTTTATGGCAGCATAGCATTCCATTGTGTAGATGTACCATAGTTTTCTGATCCAGTCATCTGCTGATGGGTACCTAGGCTGTTTCCAAATCTTAGCTATTGTAAATTGTGCTGCTATGAACATAGGGGTGCATATATCCTTTCTTATTATTTCCAGTTTCTTAGGATATATTCCTAGGAGTGGGATTACTGGGTCAAATGGGAGTTCCATTTTCAGTTTTCTGAGGAAGCTCCATACTGTTCTCCTCAGTGGCTGCACCAGTCTACATTCCCACCAGCAGTGCACGAGTGTTCCTTTTTTTCTGCATCCTCGCCAACACTTATTGTTTGTTGATTTGTTGATTATAGCCATTCAGCCTGGTATGAGATGGTACCGCATTGTGATTTTGATTTGCATCTCTCTGATAATTAGTGACTTTGAGCATGTTTTCATGTGTTTCTTGGCCTTCCTTCTGTCTTCTTTTGAAAAGATTCTATTTAGGTCCGTTGCCCATTTCCTTATTGGATCATTTATCTTCCTTTTATTAAGTTGTATAAGCTGCCTGTAGATGTTGGAGATTAAACCTTTATCAGTGATAACATTTGCAAATATGTTCTCCAATACAGTGGGATTTCTTGTTGTTTTGTTGATAGTTTCTTTTGCTGTGAAAAAGCTTTTTATTTTGATGTAGTCCCATCTGTTTATTTCCTCTTTAGCTTCCTTTGCCCTAGGGGCAGTATCAGTGAAGAAGTTCTTTTGGCATATGTCTGAGATTTTGCTGCCTGTGGGGATGCCTTTAGTATTTTTGTGGTTTCCCGTCTTATGTTTAAGTCCTGTATCCATTTTGAGTTTATTTTTGTGTATGGTGTAAGTTGGTGATATAGTTTCATTCTTTTGAATGTATCTGTCCAGTTTTCTCAACACCATTTATTGAAGAGACTCTCTTGAAAAGAAGGCATTGTATGTTCAGTGCCTCCTTTTCAAATATATTTTAATCTTAATAAGTTAAGGATAAAAATTTTTGAGTGTCCATACTATAAAATTATAGGATAACTTTTCTTGAGACAAATTTATTTTAGGCAGGTGTAGCCTTAGGATGTATGCAGCATAGGTGACCATTTTGAGGGTTCTCGTAGTAGATGCAATTTAAGATAAGAGAGGCCTTCCAGACCCCAAAGCCCTACATGACTTGGCTAGGTTCCTGGAATTAAAAATTCATTTTGTAGAGTCAATAGCTTTGGGGCTTTCAAGAGCCCTCTATGAAATTTTTAGTAACTGTTAGAAGGAAAAAAACACACACCTTAAGACAGTGTAAACTAACATCTCAAAAATCACTCGTTGAAACTAGAAAAATATACAAGAGATAGTTGTGGGGAAAAACACTATTAGAAGTGTGAAAGAGGTCTATCATATTTAACATATTTAATTTATGTAAGCCTAGCTGTATCAAGAATATTTTAGGGCAGTAAAGTTTAGTTTAGTTTTTAATTGAGCTTTATTAAATTTTTCTACAGCAAATAGAATAATCTGAAAGCCTAAAGTATAAGAAAACAAACTATAGAAATAAAATCATTATCAAAATAGAAATTTTCCTTGTTTAGCTTGAAATGTTGTGATAATAGGAAAAGAGATGACTACCACAGAAGTGCATGATGTTATTGCCATTGCTGGGATGGTAAATATCATAAGTATAAAAACAAATATTTGCTAGGACACATTTTTTGTGAGTGTTTGCATGTGTGAGTGTGTATGTGTGATTGTTTTTACTATAAACTCCTTATAAAATGTGAGTGTGTGTGCGTGTGTGTGTGTGTGTGTGTGTGTATGATTTATAGACAAATACATGCAAATATCTATATTTTCTAAAGCAACATACCTAAAAACTAACTACAAGAATCTCTTCTTTTAAATTTTAATTTAAAAATCAGTATTGTTTCATAAATACTATTCTATTCTTATGATTATTCCAACCCCATTGAATGAATTGATCAAATGTTGCCCTCCTCCAGCCACTAAAGATTTACCAGGGAATTTCTGCAGTTGTGAGGGGCTGAAACTCTAGCCAAATAATAGAGTTATAGGTACAGACTAAAATTTCTCTTAGTGCTTGGGAAGGGTAGGTCTCAGAAAAAAAAAGAAAAAAAAAAAAGAAGAAGAAGAAAAAAAATCAACATTTAGTATAAACATTCAAAACCACTTTTAAATCTTGAAAAGGGGGATAAAAGAAATAGGAGAAATGTCAGTTTAATTCAGCCTTCAGCTCCAGACCAACATCCGTTCTCTTTACAAGGTGAAGTGGCTCTGTTCCTCTTCTGGTTAAAACCTCCCAATGACTTCGTTTTGCACCATAATAAAACCGAATTCCTTATCTGATTTACAGTCCTATGAGGTCTGGTTTCAGTAACAACTTCACCTCCTCTTACTTTCCCCTTTCTCACTATTCTGCAGCCACACTTAACTTTTAGTTACCACACGAGGTGAGTCCTTCGCTTCCCCTGGGCCTTGTGTTCACTGTTCCCTCTGCCTACATTTTTTAAAAAGCAGGCTCATTCTTTTGCAGCTGGGCTCTACCCCAAATCACTCTCTCAATAAGATCTTTCCTGGCTGTCTAATATGGAATCCTCCAATTACCTCCCTCCCTGCCCCCCAGATGTATGAAATTAGGGGCTACTGCACAATGTAGTGAAAAAATACATGGGATTTGCAATCAGAAAATTTGGACTTGGGTCATAAGTACTAACTAAATGAACTTAATTCAATTTTTTACCTCTCTGAACATCACATTCTGATACAGAAAATGTAGGCAATAATCATACTGATTTTATAGGGTTATTTTGAGGATCAACTGAGTTAAGGTATAATCACCAAGTCGAAGATACTAACAATAACCTCAAAGGACTGCTTGTACATCCTCCTTTATTTCAATCCCATGTCTAATACTACTTTCAAATTGTTCAGACTTCAACTGTACTAAAGATATCAATTACTTTAAATATTTTTGCCCAGTTAATTTCACTCATGGGATTTTAAGTAATCTGTAATTACCTTGCTTGCTCTCTGATTTTTCTGACCTCTGTTTTAGATTATAAACTAGGTGAAGGTGAGAATCGTATTTATCCGATTTACTAGATCTTTAGTGCTTAGTGAAGTGCCTGATCTACAATAGAGATTTCAGCTATTGTTAGTGTCCCACTCATTCTACCATTATTACAAGTGTAGCTTCCACAGCTAAACTGTGCTGTCCCAAATAACAATCTGCTTTCTTCTTTTTTGAATCAGGTGGAAACAAGGGATATGGTGAAAAATTTTGGAGATATTTTGATTGTCTGATGGAGTGAGTGACTGAACATGGAATGTGAGTGAAACAGAGACAAGTATGGTTTCAAGGTCTCAGGTAATAGAGGGATGAATTTTCTTTTTACTGAGAAAATAGTGGAACAGGCCGGTTTGGGTCAGAGAGAACTGAGTTAAACTTCAGTTATGTTAAATTTGGGGTCTTGTCAGACCATCAAGATGAAGAAGAAAAAAGTAGGTGGTTGTATATGTGAGCACAGAATTCAAGAGAAAATTAGGCTCCTAAGGGTCCAACATAAAAATGGGTATCATCATGAACCTCACTAACTTAAGGTAATTGAATGATTTATAATATATTTTATCCATTTGCTTCAGACATATATACCCAGAGCCTAGTTTGATCAGGTTTACCTATGTTAGAATTCTACAGTCAAATTTGGCCAGGATCTTTGTTCTTCTCCACAAGCCCATTCTTGTAGCCCTATACTTCAAAAATGCAGAGCAGGCCCTAAATTTTGCTGCTCAGTGCTCAGCAAATGTTCTTGTTCACCTTATCTTCTGCTTTAAGAACTATCTGAGTGGTTGTCAAATGACTATGCATGAAAGAGAGCTGTGTGGCCTTTTTTAAGAGGGAAATGAGTCCCTTAAGCCTTCTATACCCAAGGAACTGACCCTTAAAATTGTATAAGAACATGGGATAATTGATCCTTGATATGTGTCTATTTTTCATTCCCTCTCCATTTGTTGTTTGCAAGTCATACAGTGCATTCCTTTGAATATCTTGGCAGTTTATAATTAGGCACCTTGTGAGAATGAAACAGGATTTATTGTGCATCTGTAAATGAAAATAGCTATTTTTCTATCTTTACATATAATAGTCACTTTAGACGGTGCCATTTTAATTCATTGTTTTTTTTGTACAAGTTTTCATCTTATAATGTGGACCTTTTACTATCTTTATTAAAAGTCTCCTTTGAGACAGAGACTATAAAAGACCAATCAGGGAAAAGAATAAAATATTGAGCTCACTTTTTAAAATAGCTGCTCGAGTAGAGAAAAGTTATTACTTAGAATATTAAAATGCTGGGCTTTTAAAAAGAGATGATAATGCTAGAATACAAGAGAGCATAACTATAACACAAAAACTGCTACATAAATTGACTAGACATTAATTTTCACACAAGAAATTCTAAAGATTTCAGCTCAGAAAAGCTAATAAAATTTTAGTTAATTCCTATCAATGTGCCCTTTGAAAAGAGTCTTTCAACCATTAGAGTATTGCCACAACTCTGAGAATTTGAGGTGTTCAAATATGAAACCATATAAGGAGTAAGGAAATCTTAGGTACTAATCCAAGTCTGCTATCTTGCTCTATTTCTCCTATGTAACCTTGTAAAATCTTACTTTCCTCATATACAAGTAGGGCATTGGACCAAATGACTCCTATGGCTCGTCGCTGGAAATGGCTCTTAAAACTGATGACAACTTTGACTGGTTGGCCTCCTCACAATTGATAGTGAACTCCCCAGCTCTTAGACAAGAGCAAGTCCTAGCAGTAATCATGGTATTTAAAAAAGAAAAGAGAAGCAACACGATCTGCTAATCTGAATTGTTCACACTGGCCATAGTGGAACAGTAGGTCTTCAGTACCCCTGTTGCTCTCAAACAGGCATGCTTAGATTCATAAAAATTATAGAAAACTGAACTATTCTTTTTATTTTTATTCCATTGAAATGAGAATTTGAGCAGGGGGTGGGGTGTGGTAATGAGGGTAGGATGAATGAGAGGGACCCGAATGGTACAAGTTGCATGACCAAATCAAACTTGCCCACCTAATTTCCTAAATCCCTTTATCATTAAAACATAGAAGGTGTGTACTGTTCTGGGCTAGTTTCACCCTTAGGGACTCCCTAATAGTAATCTGTTTTTCTTCCAACACACTGACAACCATAGTAATCTTTTGTGGTCCCAGTTATATAAAGACTAGGAATTTATTTTCTACTACACCTTACAGATACCAGTGGGTGTAAATTGATTTTTATTTTTTACCAAACTTAATTATTATTGCTGTGGCAGCAGTTATGTGTTTTCACCTTTTAATTTTTGTACTTTTTTGTGTGAAAGCTCATTTTCCCTCATATTCAGTCTGCTTATTTTAAAAAATCTTCTTGAACTTGCATATAATACTATAGTCCCCAACAAAAAGTAAATGCAAATGGGCTGAGAAAACAATTTTAGAGGTGGTTGTCCACATACTGAAGGGAAAATATGGTAATTAGCACACAATTGGGACTCACTGAGACAGCCAAATAGGATCATTAAAGTCCTAAAGGGAGTTTCAGGGGTCTGAATTACCCACTTCGGCTATCTACATCAATCAAATTAACTGTCCTCTTGTACAATTATCATGCATGTGATAACATATAGTCACAATTAAAGGTAAAAGATATGGAATGGCCCTCTGACAGTGAGGCTTATTCAGCAACAGAATATATGAATACTGAATAATTTCCATTCCTGATGATTAAGACCCTGTTAAGTCATGGTTGGATTAGATGCATCCCTAACCATAGAAAGCAAGAGAAAATGTCAAAATGTCATAAGAGAACTCCCTTAATGCTTCCATTTAAATATTTTATTTCTTAAATATGAATTTTTATAGTTTTATGTGTATACATCCTCCCCCAAAAAACAATTATATATATATATATATATATATATATATATATATATATATATATATATATATATATAACATTTTCCAGCCACATTACTACTACCTTGGATCTGTCACTTTATCACACTCTCAAATAGATCTGACCTACTGGCAAGAAAACTCTGAAATACAGGGTTAAAGGGTTAAAATGACTGCTTACTAAGTCAGGAGTGGAAGAATTTACAGTAATACTATTGGCCAGTCCTATCTGAACTTATGTGTAATATTAATGGATATTCTGAATATTCTAGCATCCAAAATTTGAATATTTTCATAATATTGAGATTCAATATAGAGTAAAATATGGAATTGAACAAGAGAGCATACATTATTTTCTGCATTTTTTTTCTTTTATATGCAAACACTAGCCAGAACCTCTCCCTGCTTGGTGTCAGTATGTTAACATACAGTTGGTTCTTTGGCCAGCTATGTTTAGAATTCTATGACAGCAAGTGCTATGTGATGACTGAGTATAGGTAGGATGAGTACAGAAATGTTGGTAGATTTTCCAGAGGATCTTGCTAGTAGATTTTGGGATCCCCAAGCTTGTTCAGTTACTGTTGCCGTCACTTCTTTTGCCATTTCCACTGCTCCCCTAACTCCTCCATGACTTCACAACCACTTATTATATACATTGGTATGCTGAAAATAAACCTGGAAAGTCTTCAGTCTGAGTTAATCCAATGTCTACTTGAACAGTACGTCTCAGAGGCCAATATATAGAATATTAATGCTGGCTGGGTTCTCAGAGTGGGCTTAATTGCCCTACCTAAGCCCATGGGCTATGTCACTTCATAAGCTCTTCTCTCACTGTGGGGTATGGTTGTCAGAGAGGTAGTCTGAGTTCCCAGTGGAATTCACTGTCTATTGTCTTTCTTTCCATATTTTATTACAGGGACAGTAGGTAAGTATTATGGGAATAAGACCAATAGGCTTTTGGGAATTTGCGAGGATGAGCATGTCAGATTTGTTTTAATGCTTGGCATTTAGAGAAAAACTGAAAATCACTGTTGGCTGCAACATAGCCAAGCAATAAAAGAAGCTAGTGAGCCCAGCTCATGTTGCTCAGTGGTTGAGCATCAACTAGGTGGTCATGGTTTGATTCATTATCAGGGTGCATGCCCAGGTTGTGGGCTCAATCCTCAGTAGGAGACATGCAGTAGGCAGCAGATCAATGACTCTCTCATCATTGATGTTTCTATCTCTCTCCCTATCCCTTCCTCTCTGAAATATTTTTTTTTTAAAAAAAAGAAGCTAGTGAAATTATTACACACTAGAGTCCCATTGCATGAAGAAATTCGTGCAATAGGCCTACCTTCTCCTGGCTGCTGGTACCGGTTTTCCTCCGGCACCTAGGACCCCGGCCTTCACTGTGGCTACCACCTTCAATCTTTTGCTGCAGCCGAAGCGCCACTCCCGTAGCTCCCTCTGTCCCTACCCTTCCCCTCATAGCAGGTGTCCCACCCCACCTGCCTGCTCTGCACCTGTATACATGCTATCCAGTGTTCCAGGAGCAGCTGAGGAATGGGGCCATCACCATAGTTGTCAGAATAATTTGCATAATCACTCCTAATTGGCTGGTGGGTGTAGTGGAGGTATGGTCAATTTGCATTTCTCTTTTATTTAGTGTAGATTACCTTTTTGGGGGTGTGGGGCTGTGGTTCACTTATCACAACCTTTTCTTGCTTAATATCAGTATATTAATTGGTGGTTGATTTGTTAGACTGCTATGCTTAAACCTCTGTGTGACAATATTGGTTTGCTTATATAAATGTTTTAGTAAAATTACAATGCTAAAGATAGGTTTGTTTTTTATTCCTTTGAATAGATTAATGTAGAAAATAAAACACAGAAAGGGGACCACTCAACATTAGTTCTAGCTTGACAAGACTCAGGTTAGTGAACTATTGTGAACAGCCAAGAATTTAATGACATTTCACTTCAGATATGATAAATGCTTAGCAATTACTGATCCTATATTGCTGTGACAGAGTTGGCACTGAAAGTGAAGCTGTTCAGAGTGATAAATGGATATGACAATTTATTAAAAATATAAGGCATGATTAGTGTTGGATGTGGATGCACCCTTTTAAATAAAGGGTAGAAGATTTGAGAAATAAAATGCAAAGAGGATTTAGAATGTGAAAATAAAAGTTTTGGGAAGAAAGACATATATGAAGCACATATATACCAAAATATATAAACAAATGTGCAAAGTTTAGACATGCAGCAGCAATATAGTTTGGAGATAAGGAAGACATGCATGGAGACATGCAGATATGTAACACAATTTTCACACATCCTGGTACCATCTCTCTTTCTCCTGTTGATATCTTCATCACACTCTGCTCCTGGTCATAATATTCCTCACTGGGCTCCATACGCAAAACACGTGAAGCCTGTTAGGAGGATGTTTTGAACTCACTCTGAGATCTCCAGTTTCACAACAGCCATTGGCATATACATTTTCATATAGTCTGGTTTGAGCTGAGTTTTATTTCTTAAACTAAAATGGAGGACATGAAGTAAATAAGGGGCCGAAAAGTGTTATGGGGAAATTAATCCCTTATGTGCAACCTCTGTGCCTTTTTTGTTGGATAAACAGGTAGGAGAGATACACTGTGCCATTATTAATTATATCAGTATGTCATTAACAAATATTTTTTAATTGGAAAGGCTAGTAAATTTTTTAAAGGCCTTTAAGCTTGTGAAATAACTAGGAAAGCTATTGAGTTTTTGCTTCTAAGTGACAAACTGCCCCAAAATACCAATTTCTTGGTATTTTGATACATGCAAATGTCTCATTAAAAGATGGAAATTCATTTCTATTGTGTGTACACAGATATACATACATACATAATATACAGGATACCATACTTCTGTCCACTGGATGTTGTCTATGAACTTAGAAAGCTTCATGTACTGGTTTGGCAATTTTTCGCCATTAGGCAGACAAAACTAAAAGTTCTTTGGAAGTATGCTCTCTGCAATTATTTTGTCACTTGCATTTGTATTTTTGTGCAATGAGCAGAAAGTACTAACCAGAGATATTCAAAGAGAAGGATTCAATAGATTCTTTAGGAGAGTGTCCCTTATCTGTCCTTGAGTTAACATCTACATACACTTAAAAATTTTAAACACACGTATTATATAATTATCACAAATTTTCATAAATTTTCTCAAGTTGTTATAAATCCTCTTGGATATTCTCCTATCTCTTCAGCTGTTCTTAAGGTTTGGTTTGTTGTTTGTTTTGCTATCATTCTCCTTTTTCCAGACATTAAATAGTATTTTTCCTTAAAATTCTGCCCAAGGCCCCCTCTCACATCATTTGATGTTCTTTACCAAGGCACTGCTACTGGTGCCTGTGACTTCAGTTACCACCTTTATTCAATGACTCAGCCTAGACTTCTTCCCTGTTGACAGAACTGTGAAACTCACTGCCTACTTGAAATCACCACCCAAGGAATTCAAAAATACCTTCAAATTCAACATGTGCAAAATCAAACCCACAATCTTCCCCTATCCCCAACCACATCTTCCTCTCCACCAACATTCCTGGTCCAGGTGAATGGCACCACTATTGGACTAGCAGCTCTACCTGGAAGAGATTCTTCTCTCCTTCCTGCTGTCACTCTTTCATATCTGATAATCACCAAATCCTGCTGCTTTTTCTTTCAAATATATGGAATTCATCTGCCTTTTTTCCATTTCTATTGCCACCAGCCATGCTATATTGCAATAGTATTCTATGTACTTTCCATACATAATAAAGTCAGTAATGGCAAGAGTGAAAATGATTATGATACACTGATAGTGAGATAATTATTGTATTAATAGGTCAATATATTTATTGCATTACATTTATAATTATGCTATAACATTTATTAATATAATAATAATAATTTTGTGTTCATTCTGTGCTGATGATAAGCACTTTTAATTGACTACCTCATTAATTTCTAATAAGAACCCAACAAGAAATGTGCTATTAGTACCTCATTTTATAGACAAAGCCAATTTGGTTTAGAGAAGTTAAGCAATGTTCCCAAGGTCATTTAGCTATAATACTTCACACCTATGATCATGTCACAACCTCAAATATATAAGCATACAAACATCCTTCTCTGTTCACTCTTTCTCTAACACATAAAACACAATCAGTGCCTTCTAAGATAAAGTTGAAAACCTCGACCATCTCTCCAACTTAATCTCCCTGTGATTTAAATGCTCTATGATTTCTTAACCATGTGAGTTTGGCACATACTGTGTCCTTCTGCTTAGCATACTTGAACCCCCTCCCAAGTTCATGTCTTCACAACACCATACACACCTCCTTCCGTCAGGACACATCATTATTTATATACAATATCACACTCTTTCATAACACTTATTGTGGAGATTTAACACATACATTTGTGTTTTTTACATGTATTTGTGCTTTAATTAACACCTACCTCAGACACTTGATTGGGAAGGAAAAATAACTATTTTTATTCACTATTTCACCTGAGACATTTTATTTCATAGTATCTCACCTACATTAGGCACTCAATAAATGTGGGGGGGGGGAGAAAACTGGGTGCAAAGTCCCAAATTATCTTATGGTAAAAATCCAGTATGCTAAAGATAAAAGCAGTAGTCCTGGACAAGAACCGTCAATCACACTTGAGCATGGTTTATATTCCCACTGCCTCGCACAGTGCCTACCCATAGAGATGTTTAGTTAATGCTAACTAAAGGACTGCACCTCCTGTGCTAGCAGTTCTGTCTTCTGCCTCTCATTTAAAGCCATAGCAAGATATGTGCTGGGACAGGCTGGGTTAGTTGAGGAGCAACATTTGTTCTGACAGGTGGACGGAAGCACGTGCCTTGGGCACTAAAGTTTTCAAAGAATTCATATGTCTGAACAAGTATTTGATCTTACCAAGGAAACAAGTAGAAATGGGAGAAGATTAAATTCTTTAACTAATTCACTTAATATTTTCTGAGAGCCTAGAAATTTGAGAGGGTATATCATTTTATTAATGTCATATCCAAGTTTACATTCCAGTTAAACAGGTAATACATGTTTTCCAACCACTACAAATGTGTTTCATCACAAGCTGAACACTGCCCTTTTCTTTGAAAGAGCATAGTGCACATGAAAAACAAAAGAAAAACATAGATATTGTTTTTAGTTTTGGTTGCACAATTTTTGTCTTCCATAGGGCTATCACTTTTAAAATATATTTTATTGATTTTTACAGAGAGGAAGAGAGAGGGACAGAGAGTTGGAAACATCAATGAGAGAGGAACATCAATCAGCTACCTCCTGCACATCCCCCACTGGGGATGTGCCCACAACCAAGGTACATGCCCTTGCCCAGAACTGAACCTGGGACCTTCCAGAATACAAGCCGATGCTCTATCCACTGAGCCAAACAAGTTTCAGCGAAAAGGGCTATCATTTTGATTCTCATTGATCTGTATTTAAAACATAGCATGTTTTTACATCTTACCCAGTTTGTTTCCATAACTAAGCAGTTTTAACAGTCTGCATTCCATTGTGTTACCATGAATGAAGAACTCCTAGGGTTAATGATCATATTGAAACTAGACTCCTGTCTTAAAAGCATAAAGCCACTACATTAAAAGCATCAGCCAAATGTGTGGGCCCATCTATCACACCTGGATTTCTAGTTCAAACTAAGGCTCCAGTGGAAAGGCAGGAGAGGATAGGAGACATTAGAAGATAGATGGGGATTGACCTGTCTCTAAGGCAAGACTTCAGGCAAACTGAATCATGTATTGGAAATGGATATATGAAGCATGGTTCTGTCACTGGCAATTGGATTTCACTTGCAATACCACTTCAATCTTTAGAAGTTTTAGCACTTCAAATGATTGATCGGAGTTGGTGATCTAACCAACTTTTTAAAAATCCAAGAATTATTTGAAGCTTTCCTTTTTAAATCCCTATGTGTGTGTGTGTGTGTGTGTGTGTGTGTATGATACATATTTATTTATATATATATATATATATATATATATAGTATACATATTATATATACACATATATAATATATGTGACATACATATAATTTACATGATTATATATAATACAAGGTATGGCAAAAATAGGTTTAGAGTTGTTTATATGGAAAATAATGCAATAGTAATAACTATTATTATTATTATTAATACAAGAATAATTACTAATAATATGAGAGGTGCCAGTGGCAGGTGCAGCAAGGCAGAGATGAGCAGGATTGGCATAGACCCTGGCCTGGGCTTAGGCTCCTCCCTAACCACCTGCTGCTTCACACACTACTATATCCCTTGGGGGATGTTGGACTGCCAGCTTCAGCCTGATCCCCACAGCCCAGACCTGAAACCAGGAGTCCGACATCCCCCAAGGGGTTCTGGATTGTGAGAGGATGCAGGCCAGGCTGAGGGACCCCACCAGTGCTTGAATCCAGGGGTCTTAAGAGTCTCCCATTTGGCAGAGTTTATCCCAAACCCAACTTCCCGAGAAGTCCAATAGCCTTCTAGGAGCATGTCTCAATGACTCCAGATTTGGGGCAGCTGACATATCTAGCATCCGCTGTCCAGCTGACCTCCAACTTCAGATAGCTTGGCAACTGAGCCCAAATTCTTTTTCACACTTAAATTACAATACACAGAGAGTTGCAGTTAGTGTCATTTCCCACAAAAACATTGACTATCCAATTGCTTCCCACCACTCCAGTGCACCTCAGTGAGATGAGAAATGAGTATCATGCACCTCTTTTTGCTGAGAATAGGTCTCTTCAATAAAGCCTGTTTTTAACCTCTCTCCTGGGATATTGTGGTATTAACCTTTTCCCACCCTGTCTCCATTCAGCAAATATAGGCTACACCTAGTTCTATTACTTGAGAATTAACTCATTTTATTTAAAAAAAAAAAAAGATAAAGAGGATGTGAAGTAACCTTGAATTTGTCCATCCTGTTTATGAAGTCCGTCATGTAAAATTTCCTGCCTAAATGACAACAGATGTTCTCAGTCCATTTTTACTAGTTTATCCTGGCCTCTCTTCCAGGTGCTGGTCTTATGAATTAAGTCTTCCAACATAAAATGTCCAGCAAACTAAGCATGATAAGAGATAAAGTTTTAAGCTAGTATTCTCCTAGTCTTTACATATGTGCAAAAAAGTAGTTGTTTGTGAGTTTTTAGCAATTCAAGATATAATCTTAGGAAATACACTTAAGAAACCTCAGAAGCTATATGACCAAATATTATAGGTATGGCAACTTTGTCTTCAGAGTTCTGAATCTCAGCCATAGGGAAATTTAAGATAGTTTTACTGACAAAGAGAGGAAGGAAAATACTATGCTTTGAAGAAGTATTATATGCCTGTTTTGGGGGGCTGCAGCCTTTACGATATAGTGAAGGACCATAATGATTTTTCCATTTTTAAAGGACTGCTGGGGGGCAAAAAGAGCATGTACCCAGCAGCATGATGCATTAACTTAAAGCAAAACCCAAAAATTCAATGTACAGAAGCAAAATAATACATTTTCTTTTGAAAATTTTTATAAAGAAGTAAAATCTGCAAGTCATTTAGAACAAAATATATGTTTACCAACATATAAAAGAGAGAACTGCTTTCAAGGAATTTTATAGGCTAGAAACACAAGTGAGAAAAAAAATGATTTTGGAGAAATTATAGGTCATGAAATGTAGCAGATGCTTCATTAATAAGGGAAGCATTTTGCCACCCTTGAAAAAGCAAGCTCCCATTTCCTTTTTACTAGTAAATTTTCAGATCTTCACCCTGAAATAAGTATACTTTAGTGCTCTAAGGCAATAAGGAATCCTATCTTAAGTTTTCTTTCCTCCTGCCTCTTAAATGTGCCCTATATTCCAGTCCTTAAATATTGGCCTCCTTGTAGGCTTTCACATTGCTATTGGTTGAAAACACAAAGTAGAGATTCCTAGGAATACTTGATGAAGAATTGGTGATCTGACACTATGCATGAAGATCTTTAAGAGGTGAGAAAGAACTTAACATACAAAGGGATGTACATTATATCTTTGTACTTTACTTATGCACTTCAACATGCTCAGATGTTCATTAATTGTATTAATTCCAGTTTGTGAACCTGGACATGGAAGGTGGAGAATTAGCAAAAGGACTTAGCTATGAGGCTGTTGAGTAAATGAAGGATAAAGCAAATGGAAAAAAGAAAATTTTCCGTAATTGTTTAGTGAGCCAGTGACATTGTCTTCTTTTTTTAATGCATAGCTTACATTTAAACTTGCTTTCCAAAAACTTTTTAAAAAACAGGTATATCCCTTACCCTTTTTTAATTTTTTTTTTTATTTCGGAGAGGAATGGAGAGGAAGAGATAGAAACATCAATGATGAGAGAGAACCATTGATTAGCTGGCTCCTGCAAGCCCCATACATGGAATTGAGCTCACAACCAGGCATGTGCCCTGCCTAGAAAATAAACCATGACTTCCTGGTTCCTAGGTCAATGCTCAACTATTGAGCAATACTGGCTGGACTATCTCATACCCTTAATAAACAACAGAGACTATTTAACCAGGCCAGACCTAGACTTTGACTTGATGCCATTGAGCTATAGCCTTACTCCAAACACCTCTTTTATTACCCAGAGATTAGTTTGCACCAACTGCACCTGGAAATGTGCACAACTCCAGGGGGCACTGCTGACATACAATATAGCATGAATGGTACGATATGAGAATCACTGTGGGAACTGTGCCACACTGAGGAGCTTCTGCTAGAGAGATGCTCAGGCTACTGTGTCCCTGGGATTCTCAGGTGAGACTCTAAGTTTAATTGCTAGGTCTTATGAGCTATGAGAAAATGGATAAGGAGATAATATTTATTCAAATATTTATTCAGTGATGAATGCTTATCATTTAGGCAATGAACTGTAGGCTCTGATGAGAAGCTTTTGAATAATCTTTAAAAGCCTATAGGACTCTTTGGATCTTAACCTCACCACTCTTTTTTGTCTCTTCTCTGAGTTTGCACATTCTCTTCTCTTTCTCCAAAACCCTGTGCATATCCCTCTATTTGTACCTTTCATCCTCATTGTGTCTGACTTTCCCCTTATACCTTCTTCCTTTCCTTTTGGTCTCTTTCAACTTTCTCTCTACTTATAACTTTTATTGCTCCATTCTACTATTTTAAGCATTCCCAGTATGTCTCTTTTTCTCTCTCTATCTTTCCTTTCTGTGTCCCAGCGGGCTCCATTCATTACCATCTGTCTCTTTCCCTTGCTGTATGTTTAAAGTCCTTTTGTCAATATCTAATTTCTTCTATTTTTCTAGTTTCTTTCTTCCCTTCCTTTAATTGACCATGATGAGAAACCAAAGTACACTCTTTCAGTGTCCTCTCATTATGGTTCCAGATTAATTTTTCTTCAATATTTGTGATCCTTAAGAACATACAGGAGATATTTGGGGATTCTAAAATAAATCTCAATACCCATGACATTTAAAGCTGGCATTTCCATTGTATCTTGATCACGTTGCAATTTTATATATTTTTATTGATTTTCAGAGAAGGATAGAGATATAGAAACATCAATGATGAGAGAAACATCACCAATCAGCTGCCACCTGCATGCCCTAGCTGGGGATTGAGCCAGCAATGGGCATGTGCCATGACCAAGAATAAAACTGGTGACCTCTTGGTTCATGGGTTGATGCTTAACCACTGAGCCCCACTGACCAACAGGTCAAATTGCAATTTTATAAATATTTATATGTTGAAGAATAATTTTAAATATTTATTTCTGTATCTGAATCTGCTAAAGTGCAGGTTGTGTGATACTTAATCTCAAATTTATAAATCATCCTCATTGATTTTTAAAAAATTAATGCTTACATCTATGTAAAAATTCCCCCTCAACCATCTCTATTTTTCTGTTGACTCTGCACGAAATAAAGCCTGCCTACTAATCTTGTTCCATACAATAATTATACCTGCAATAATTGGGCAGCAACAGTCCCATGATTTGGGAACTCACATAATGATTTAAACAAAGGCTAAGAAAAAATTTCCCAAATGATTTAGCATCTTTTTCAATAAACTATAAAATCAATCATAAAACAGATCAAAGGATAGAAGCATTAACAGATTCATAGATATAAGAACATACATGAGTTAGAATCCAAATCTGGGTTATTGAATAAAATATATAAAACACTAAATAAATGAATAAAGGAAAATAAAGGGACAAAATGTAGATTTATAAAATAATTGGCTAAGAGGAGAATAACCACAGAAATAGAGAAGACACTACTTTGTTCAATTTTGGCTAGGTAAATTCTGAAAAATTGAGTGAAATAAATAATATTCAATGAAAGCATAATATGCTAAAATTGACTTAAGAAAGAGAAATTTCAAAAGAGATGGGTGTTCAGTACTGACACTCCAAATAATTGTATGACAAGAGCCATAATCTAGCTGTTCTTGCACATTATGACTGAATAACAGCCTTGCCAATACTCATATAAAATGGAAAAATTTGACAAAGAGTTACCCTTAAAAGAAGCATAAGGTACTGATAGTCTAAGAGGGAATTTATCAAAGTTTGACAAAGTAGATAATTTAAATTACTGAAATTATTTTAAAACATAGAAAAATAAAATAAGTGGGAATTTACTTTTTAATTAAGATAGCATGTAAAATAAAAATATTGAAGAAATATAGATGACAATAAATATTGCTGGGACAATTGAATGGTCACATGGAGCAATACCTCATGCCAAAACAACAACAAAACCCTTCCATTAGACCAATGATTAAAAATGTTCAAATGAGTCCTTAAAAGTACCAGGAGACAGTGTGACAAATTTTTAATCTAAAACATGCATAAACCATAGAGAAACTTGATAAATTTTATTATGTAGAAAAATGACTATATGGCAACAAAATATTATAAGCAAGACTTAAAGATAAATTAAAAAATGGTGCAAAAATAAACATTTGTAATTCTTACCATAGACGAAAGGACACTGATTAATAGGCAAATAGTTCTTGCAAAGTAGAGAAAAGATAAAACCACAAAAGAAAAATGGACAAAATAAACAGGAGTTATTCCCATATAAAGAAAAAACAAAAGGCTTTGAGCAAACGAAAGGTATTTGAAACACTTGTCTTAAGAAAAACAAAAATGAAAGCTACTTCTAGAAACTATACTTTTCAGAATGTCAAAACCCAAAAGTTTGTCAACGTCATCTGTTGGGAATACTAAAGAAAAATTAGGCAGTCTCATTTATTGACAGGCACTAAGATGTATTAAATTTGCACAACTCCTCTAAAAGGCAATTTGGAAACATCTCCCCACGTTACAAAGGCATATGCCCTCCGACACAGCAGTCACACTTCTGAAAATTCCTCTTACCAGCATTTATTCCACATTGAAAAATATATTCATGTGAAAGTTTACTTTTGTGGTAGTCTGTAGCAGTAGACAATCAAAAACAACCAAATGCCAACCAAAAGGCAACTGGTTCAATAAATTGTAGTGCATCCTAACTAAGGAAAATATCATAACTAATTAAAAATAATAAAATGCTCTATGTACCTACTCACATGGAAAGTTCTCTAAGAAATGAGGTTAAGTGAAAAATGCAACAGATGTTTAGTATACCAACTTTCATGTAAAAATTGAGAAAAAATTAAAATTTACTTATAATATCTTATATTTATAGATTGTGTAGAACCTGGAATGATTCACAAGCAATTAATGATAAGGGGAAGTGGGGGTAAACCAGGCAAATGAAGGTCAGTAATGAGAAGGAAGCTTTCACTTTATTAAAACATTGATTTACATTTTATAATAATACCTATTTTAAATATGAGAAAATAATTTTTGAGAAGGGAATACTTGCTTTTGATAGAATATCTAGAAGGTACTAGAGCCAAAATTTGAATTAAAAAAAAAGAAACCGAGTTAAATAATGTGGCACATGATTATAAATAATTTTATGACTTTGAAATATAATGTGTTAGAATAACAGGACTATTTTGAATAGTGCTTTACTTTACCTTACAGTAAAATGTAGAACTTTCTTCTTCATAGAATCTTGCTTTTTAGGCAGATATTTTGTTTTATGAGGTTTTATCAATGGTGTTTTTAAAGGAAGAGTATCGGCCGTAGGGAAGAATAGTTTGGAAAGTATGTTGGCAACTCTCCATCCTATATATTTGGAGAACATTTCATCCCCTGATGAAACTTTTACATTGTAACTAGTGAAAGGATCTGTGGGATCATTTAACTCAGCCTGTTGAAAGAAAAAGAAACCAGTTAACATAGCATTAAATTAGAGGGAAAATGATATATTATTAAATAAAAGATAAATGTATGTTTGTTTTCTTTGACTAATGTTGCAGTCTTTCTGTTAAATAAAAATAGCCTTTATAAAATAATAATTCCCCCCAAATTAAAATAATTACCATTTCCAATGACATACAAAATTAAGCAAGAATGAAATTTTGAAATAAAATTTTTGAATATAGTGATATAATTTTTATCTTAAATTTGCATACTTCCCACACTAGAATTTCATAACCATCTATAGTATTTATTCAATAGAATTGAAGCAAGCAGTTGAATATATGCATTTTATTAAATAAGAATTTCATTTCTCTAATGTATAATCTAAACTTTCCTTGAAGTCAACAGAAAATTTCTATAGCACAAAGTTTGTGTTAAACAAAGACTGCAAAATAAAAAAAAAGCAAAAAGGGCTTTGTATTTAATTTACATTAAAGATGTTCTAGGATTAAATTTAGGTTTAGATTAAATTTAACATGTTCTAATAACAAAACAAAAAAAATCCCAAAACTCTAATATAAGAATTCTACAATGTTTATCCAGTCTTTACTCAGGAAAGAGCTATTTTCTGTATTCTCCTATTTATGTTCAATAATGTTCATGACAGATTTTATATTACATCTTCTTTTGAGATGTCTAAAGTCATATTTTCCTTGGCTGAAATTGGTAATAACAAATAAAAATATAAGTTCCAAAATGTCATGTATCATACTTTTTTATAATGTTCAGAATAGGTTTCTGTTAGGAATTCTCTCACACAAGTAAATTATATACTTTCTCCTTGCATTTAAGTTTTTACATTTTTTATTCAATTATATCTATCTTCATGCAGTTTATTACCAGTCACTAAGGATTCATTTTATATGCCTATTGATCTTTTTTGCACATGAACAACTAACTAAACCTCTTTAGGATTCCAAGATTAGGCTTGGTTCAATGAAATACTGTTTAAATATTGACTATTGCATTATTTAGACAAAATTATTGTGTGTGGGGGGGGGAGGGGAATGAGAACAATCCTATATAATAACAGGCTAATATAGAAACCTACCAAACAGCAGAATGACTGGTTGCTATGACGTGCGCTGACCACCAGAAGGCAGATGCTGGACACAGAAGCTGTTCCCTGGTGGTGAGTGCGCTCCAACATGGGGAGCACCGCTCAGCCAGAAGCCAGACTCAAGGCTGGCAAGCGCAGCAGCAGTGGTGGAAGCCTCTCCCGCCTCCATGACAGTGCTAAGGTATCTGACTGACAGCTTAGGCTCCTGGACTGCAAGAGGGCACAGGCTAGGCTGAGGGACCACCCCCCCAAAGTGCACAAATTTCATGTACCAGGCCTCTATCTGATAATAAAGAATGAAAAAAAAAATAAAGGGTTAGAGCAATGAGGAAAATAGGAAAAAGAAGGTAAGTCAATAATGGATTACTGTAAAAGCCATTGAAGATGGGAAATAACAACATGCAAAAAAAATTAAAAATTAGAGGCCCAATGCACGAAATTTGTGCAGGGGCTCAACCTTCACAGCCCTAGCCAGCCCTCACAGCCCCTTACAGCCCTGGGTGCCTCAGCCAGCCTTCACAGTCCCCACCTTCGCCCAGAAGATTGTCCAGAATGTTCTCCGGACAGTCATTCAGCTGTTCAGTCTAATTTGCATATTAGCTCTATATTATATAGGATAGAGTGAAAATCTTGCAAATAGGTAAGCACCAAAATATGAAATGAAGAAAGTCTCAAAACGCTGGAAAATCATTAAAATGTATAAAGAAAACCTATTTTTCATGTTTTAGAAAAAGAACATAATCAGAAGTTCTCATTGAAATATATGTATTCTAAAAATATATTTTAATTATCTCTGGATATTTGAATCAGCATACAATCATGTTTATACTCTTTCCAGTTGTGTATCTTGCTTATTAAATAGGTCAAAATCATGAAAAAAAGCAGTCAATTTGAAACAACAAATTAAACTGTGTCCAGGACACTTAATGCCACTTGTGACTTTGAGAACATTATTTAACTGCTCAAAGTCTGTGGTTTCATCTGGAAAATAGTAACCATGTTACCTGGATTATATATTCTGCTTAGCTGCCATGGCTTATTTTTTATATAAATATATTTTATTGATATTTTACAGAGAGGAAGGGAGAGAGGTAGAGAGCCAGAAACGTCGATGAGAGAGAAACATCGACCAGCTGCCTCTTGCACACCCCCCACCGGGGATGTGCCCGCAACCAATGCACATGCCCTTGGCCGGAATCGAACCCGGGACCTTTCAGTCCGCAGACCAACGCTCTACCACTGAGCCAAACCGACCTCGGCAACCATGGCTTATTTTTTCATGAGAAAAGTTACTTCAATATCAATAGCAACATGTAGTAGTGCACAGACTTATTACTATGAGCTCTTCCATTACTGAGAGAGTGATGAATGAATAAATTTGTGAATAAATGAATGGACTAGCAAACATAGTGTCTTCTGATGACAATTTCTGATAAAACACATTGTTTCCAGGGTAGCATTACAATGCTTTATAGAATTATAATGCTCTTTCCACATGTCTTATTTGACTTCTTGTTTGCTTCCCTCCAGAATGGTTAAGTCATAGATCCAGATGTCAGCTTTCTCAAGAAGCATAATGATGGCATTCCCACCTTTCATGATGGTTCCCTGGTTGAAATTACAGGTAATCCCTCCCCCATAGTTGTCCAAGGCATAGAATTCCAAATATGGGTCAAATGCATCATTGCTGGATCTATAAAATGTTTTGCTTGTTTTCCTACAGAAAGTAGCCAGGAAATAGTATGGGCTTTGTAGTTAGAAAGATCTGAAATCAGGTCTGTCTTTTCCATGTATTAGTTAAGAATGTAAACTTGGGAAATTTGAACTCTCTATGTTTGGTGCTTGGTTTAGTTCCATCTTATATTTCATTGTGATATGGAGTTAATAATAACTGCCTTTCAGAATTTTATAAGGATTACTTTAAATGGCAGAGGGTGATCTGTCTAGTAGACAGTGAGAAGCTCAATGGGTTTCGGTTTCTTTCAGGGCTCCTATAAGGCAGAGCACTAATGCTCCAGCCCCTGCACCTCCTTCCACGACCAACCCACAAAAGACTTGGTCCATCCTCTACTGGGCGTAAAAAGTATGATGTTGTCCCTTTTATGTTAGAACTAAAGGCCTGGTGCACGAAATTTATGCATGAGTATGATCCCTAGGCCTAGCCAGCAATCAGGGTGGATCAGGTTCCCCACCTTCCTGCATCCTCCTTCCCTTGTTTCCTCAGTTCCCCACCACCGCTGGTTGCCTGCCATGTTTCATGCCGCCCCTGGTGGTCAGTGCATGTCACAGTCCCAGTCATACCCCCAAGGGAACACTTTTCATAGTAGCCTTTTATATAGAGAGATATTTGTCAAAAAGGATCATGATTATACTTCTGTAGTCATATTTTTATAATAGTCTTCCCTTTTCTCTTAAAGCCATTATTCTAATGTTACAACATTCAGCAACTTAAATATCAACTGTGCATAAATATAATTCTATACTCCTTAGAAGTAGATGTACATAAAATATTAATGACCATTCCTTATACCAGAATCCAAATACATGAACTTCTAGTAGTTTGCATGCTGATGAACATTACCACCAACTCCATCTTTAAATGTTATTCAGACATTTACAGTTTCATCATAGGTTCCTATTTTTCTTTTTTCTTTTAACAATGCCGATATAGGCTTTAAAATACAGGGTTTTTCTTATTGCATTGTTGAAACTTGACAGTTTTATTAACAAATGGCATTTTTTAATATCTATCTTAATTTTACTGATTGAGTATTAAAATTGGAAAGAATTTTGAAGAATATTTATCTTACACAAATTCTAACCATATGCAGGAGCGTGGCTTTGTATTGGATATAAGATGGTAAAAAACTACCACTAATGAAGGTTAACAGGAAGATGGTTAAGTCAACACAAGGGGAAATTCCAAAGATATTGTAATTCAGCTAATTCACTACCCTCGACATGAGAATAAAAAGAAATAGGATTTTAAGTCATTGCAACACAATTTGCAGCTAATTCTACCTCTGTCTCTTGCTCTCTCTTTTTTTGTCTCTACCTGTCCTTAATAGTCTTAGAGCTAGGAACGTTTAACTTTTTTGTGGAAAAATTATATTTTTTTCTTTAAACCTCAAAATTTAAGTGTAAGGAACTCTTTGGTAGTCTCAAGTTTTAGGAACTCTTTGGAGTTATAAAAATTTTACAAAGGACAGAATGAGTAACTCCTTAGACCATTATTATTGTCATTACTTCCTGGGAGCATATTATAAATACAGAAGAATCACAGGCCCTATTCCTTTATACACATTAGAGTTTAAGATGGGCTGATGTTGTAGATTTAAGAAAGAGAACAGTTTGGAATATCTCATTTTCTGATTTACTAGTTGTCAGATACTTATACAAGTTATTTAGCCATTCTGAGCACATTTCCTTATTTCTAACATGAGATGATAATACTACACATTCTTGGGTTGTTGCTAAGATTAAACACAAGAATGGAATATATTTTTTCACAGTTTCTGGCATGCAAATAATTTTTAATAAATACTTCTTGTTTATATTTAATTATGGAAAGAGACAAAGTAAAAATGGCAGAGCAAAGCTTTGGGTTAAATTCATTAATGTGTGCATCCCTTGTTTTAATTATGATTAGACTCATATCCCCCTCTGTGCAGGTGATGATGGTGGGAAAGAGCTATGGGGGGTTAAGTGAATAAATATATGTAAAAGTAGGGGCCTAATGCACAAATTCATGCATCTTGAAAGGAACTGTGGGCATAAGACTGCAGTGGGCACAGGGGTGGGTCTTGGCCCACCCTCCGTGCCTCTGCCAGACCCCTCCAGCAACAGCCCCTGGGTCCTGTCTGCCAGCAGCCCTGCTCCTGCTGCCACGGCTCCCACATGCTGATGGCACCAGCCCCGCTTGCACCCACTGATGGTATGGAGCAATTGGGGCTGATGCCAGCAGCAGGTGCAAGTGAGGCTGGCGCTGTCAGTGGGTATGAGAGGCAGCTGCTGCCCCCAATAACCCCTCAGGAGCAGTGGGAGGTGGAGAAGCCCTCAAGAGCAATTGGGGCCGAGACTGGTTTGACTCAGTGGATAGAACGTCAGCCTGCGGACTAAAAGGTCCCAGGTTTGATTTTGGTCAAGGGCATGTACCTTGGTTGTGGGCACATCCCCGGTGGGCGGTGTGCAGGAGGCAGCTGATCAATGTTTCTTATCAATGTTTCTGGCTATCTCTCTCCCTTCCTCTCTGTAAAAAAAATCAATAAAAAAAATATATGTATATATTTACATTTAAATAAATAAATATATATATATATACCAGAGTTTTGCCCCAATGACAAAGACCGGCACCCGCCTTGGTCTGGCGCCCCTGCTCACTTGCTCCACCATTCCACTGCAGCTGATGCCCACCCGCCATGTTCAGTGCTCTGCTGCAAATGCCTGCCATGTTCTGCGAGTGCCCCATTTGATCAGCACACATCAACACAACCAGTTGTTTGGTGGTGTGCCATTCAATTTGCATATTAGGGTTTTATATAGTTACTTAGTAGATACTTAACAGTGTGCTTGGTGCATTATAAAAGCTCTACAAATGTTTTATTATCTTAAACAATATATTTGTTACATTGAAGTTCTATTGATTTAGTATTTAAAAGGATTTTTGCTGTTCCAAAAATACATCTCCCTTTCCACAATGTTTCCATTTATATCAAAAGAGAAGGCATATGTGAAGGAGGAGAGAGATAGGTACCGAGAGAAAAGAGACTAATAGTGTTGTTTGTTCTATTTTGCTGCTTTTTAGAGTACATTCAAAGTATGGAAATATTGTTAAGAATGAAAACAAATTTTATTTTAAAGATCTCACCATGAAATGTTAACCACAAAGTGCTTTCCCTGATGAGTACTCCAAATAAAGTCACCTATTCATTTTAGCTGTACATATTTCTTTTTGATATTTTAGGTCATATACCAGATGGCATAAAGCATTTATACATGATGACTTTTCCTAGGTGTGCCAACATATGCTGCTGAATTGCTTATACAGAAGAGCCTTGCTCGTTGCAAATCTCCCTGGAAGTATTTCAAACAAAGCACATCAATTAACATTTGTTTACTATGCCACTGTGAGTATATGGCAGTTTATTTCTTTCCCAGATACTCAGGAAACAGTTGGGTTTATATTGAGTATGTCAGTTGAAGGGCTCATGTTTAGGAATTTAGATCTGTTTTTCATTTAAAATCTGCTATTAGATATCTCACCTCTCTTCTAACCTCTTTTAAGCATCAGATTTTACAAACAGATATAACAATAATTTAAATACATATAAGAGCCGAGACCGGTTTGGCTCAGTGGATAGAGCATCAGCCTGTGGACTGAAAGGTCCCAGGTTCGATTCCGGTCAAGGGCATGTACCTTGGTTGCGGGCACATTCCCGGTGGGGGGTGTGCAAGAGGCAGCTGGTCGATAATTCTCTCTCATTGATGTTTCTAACTCTCTATCCCTCTCTCTTCCTCTTTGTAAAAAATCAATAAAATATATTTTTAAAAACATATAAGACATGGTAGCACATAATATAATTAGTAATGGTTTACCAACGATATAGAGAAAATGACATATTTAGTACAAACTTTTATTCATTAAATCAACAGTTTCATATAAATTACATATTTAAAGTATAAATAGAAAAGTTATACTTAATTTCATAAAGACTCAAGTATACTCAACACTTAAAAAAAACCTGCCCATTATATATTAGTTTACAATTAAGGCTGTTTCACTCTGTGTGGGAGATATTACTTAACATAACGAAAGGTTCTGGGAACAAGGTGTTAGGAAAGGAAAAAAATAAAGGTTGTGCTATAAACAGTCATTTGAATTAACTGAAACAAGAATGGATACATATTTTTATATCATAGCATATGGGGCACAAACCCTCACTATATAGCTTTTTTTTTTTAGATAGTCTCCATTCATGTTGAGCAGTGAGGCATCACTTAAACACTGACAGTTTTTATCCTGTGTAAGAAAGCTTCTAGCTATTTCATACTATAAATGTATTATTGTTATATCTGTTTGTAAAATCTGGAGGTATCACAGGGCAATAATATGGTGGTTCAATGGGTTTGGGAATTAGTAAGTTATTAATAGAATGCTAATAATGTTTAGGGATAAATAACTAACCTCTGTAGTTTTATTACTGTAAAAAGTGTAAAAAGTGTTGCCGTGATAGTGCCGCAAAAAGAAAAGAAGATCCCGAGTTTATCATACTCATGTTTTATTTTAAAATCAGGCACACCTGTAAAGATAACTGATATAGAACGTGTTTAGACTTTTTCAGGCAAGAAAATATAGTTTTAATAAATTCAGAATATTTTCTCTAATGCATCAAACCTATAGACCAAATATGCTCATTCCTTTTTTTTTTAATGTGCTCAGTCTTTTGAAATTGTTTTTGCTTTGTCTTATTCAAATGTGTGACATGTAGTCGCTTAACTTATTCTATAGTACCATTATTAACTCCATTTAGGTAGGTAGGTTTTAAAATCTGAAATAAATATGACTATTATTTTCCTCAGAAATTAAGCATATAAGGAATGGAGTTTCGGCTACGGACTTTAAGAAAGTTAGGTCACACAAAGGTATCGAAGAGGAGTAATAAGTATCGGGATGACAGAGAGAGCTACACAGATGTTAGTCACTGGTCTTGTGAATAATTAGGTTTGGAGAATTTAAGGGAGTTAGTTCAGACATTATTACCACTGAAACCTAGTATAGATATGTTATTATGCAATTTGACATTTAAAATATACCAGCTAATAATAAGCTGGGGGAAAATCTTTATGGTCATAGTCATAAAAATGATAGAAAGAAAAACACTGCCTAGGTAAAGAATAAACCAAGGAATTATTAGACATTTAACTATATGTCATATCTATATCCACATGGAAATCTTAGTCATAAAACTATCCTCCAAAATCAAACTGAATAAAAGTCTTCAAGTAAGTGAAAACTGACAGAACTAGCCACCAACAGATACTCATGAAAAAAGTACAAAGGGGTTTTCTTTGAGCAGAAGAAAAGTATTTCTTTACAGAAGGTCAGAGATTCTAGAAGAAATGGTAAGGAGAGAAACATAAACATGTGGATAAATCTAAAGAATACTAAATGTATAAACAATGTGATATATTGGTATCAAAACATAAATATACAAACACATTAGATACACACACATGCAAAATTAAAATGCTCAACTGGGAGATGGTATAAGTAAATAGAAATAAATGGAGTTAAAATATTATAAGACCACTTTATGGTCCAGGAAAATATAACATTTCGCTATATTAAAGTTCAATAATTCAAGGAATCATTTTGTAACATCTGGGTGGGTGAAATGGTACAGTATTATTTTAAATCTTCCCCAAAGAAGCATACAATGAGCTTTTAAAGAAAGAGAGCAAAGAATAGATACAAATAGAATCTACACTAATGAAAGAGGAAGATGCAAGTTGACCACACCTTCACGATACCCACCAGCTAATCAGGATTGAGTATGCAAATTAACCCAACAAAGGTGGTGAGTTAATTTGCATACACAGGCACCAAGCGACTGGGGGTGGGAGGCTTGCATTGTCACCCAGGCAATGACTAACGCAGGTGTTCCACACGCACTGCCCCAGCTGTTCTGGGCCTTTGGGTAGTGTGGGAAAGTAGAAAGGTGGCTCCAGGCCAGAGTAAAGGTGAAAAGGCAGATCTGGACTGGAGCAAAGGCAGAGCTAGCAGCCAGGGGAAGGAAGGCCCATTCTTGCACAAATCTTCATGTGTCAGGCCTTCTAGTAATAAATAATAAGATGTAGAAATAAACATAAGGATAATGCAATTATATTAAATATAAATAGAACAAGAGTCCAAATGTAAAGACAATAATTTTAGGTTTAAAATATACTAATTCTCCAAAGAGATATATGTATCAAAATTCAGAGAATTTGGAATAAAAAGGTATAAATAGGTATACTGCATATTCAAAAGAATCTATCAAAATAATCCTAATAAAAGAAAGCTACTATGGTTATATTGATAATAGGAAAGGTACACTTTTTATAAAAAAGAACATTTTTATAAAAAAGAATGAGAGTACTGACAATGATCATAGAAATATTAAAAAATAAATCAAAATTGCAAACATAATGAAAAAATTTCCATATATGTACGCATGAAGTCATAAACTTCAATAAGGCATAGTTCAAAATAGAAATTGTAGTAGAAATTAGAAGTGCTTTTGAACTGAATGATAATGAAAATACTATCACAATTTCCAGGTTACACCTAAAATTGTGTATACAGCAAAATGAATAGTGTTAAAAATTCATATGTTAGAAAGGAGAAATGGCATAATTCAATAAAGAGTAATATAATTCAGCAATTTTTTTTAAAAGAATAGCACATTAATTGCAAGGAAATTAGCAGACAGAAATAGAAAACTAATATCAGCTATTAAAAAATAGAGAAGAGTCAAAACTGGTTTGGCTCAGTGGATAGAGCATCAGCCTGTGAACTGAAGGGTCCCAGATTTGATTTCAGTCATGGGCATGTACCTTGGTTGCGGGATCATCCCTAGTAGGGGGTGCGCAGGAGGCAGCTGGTCGATGTTTCTCTTTCATGGATGTTTCTAACTCTCTATCCCTCTCACTTTCTCTCTGTAAAATTTTATATATATATATATATATATATATATATATATATATATATATATATATATATATTAAATAGAGAAGAGCCTGGCTGTCATGGCTCAGTGGTTGAGCATCAAATTATGAACCAAAAGGTCACGGGTTTGATTCATGGCCAGGGCACATGCCCAGCTTAATCTCCCATTGGGAGAATGCAGGAGGCAGCTAATCAGTGATTTTCTCTCATCATTTATCTCTCTCTCCTCTCTCTCTCTCTCTCTCTCTCTCTCTCTCTCTCTCTTTCTCTCTCTCTCCCTTCCTCTTAAAAATAATCAATAAAAATATATATTTTTTTAAAATAGAGAAGACAACAGTGTGGTGATTGTGGTTATGATTTTGGCGGAGGTTGAAGCGAGCATAGAAGGGATATATGGTGAAAGAAAAAAAGTTGTTTTTCAAAAGACAAATAAATTCATAAACCCTTGGTATTATAGAATAAAAAGAGAACAAAAGGCAATATAAGAAGATTAAGAATAAAGGAGGGAACACCATGAAAATTTTAAAGACATAAAAAATATCATAGAAAGATTTTTGGTAACTTTATAAAATACTAGGCACACTGGTTAATAATGCAGATTTTTTTCAATAGATGGAGTTACACATAGGTTGGTATATATGTGATCTGATATGTATGCTATTTGGTTGTATTGCTTCAAAACTTCATATGTCAAATTTACTGAAGGTATTAACATCATAGATATTTTTACACTTAAAAATGTCAAATTTCATGCCAAAATAAAGAGCATTTGTGGGAAGCTTTAATTCATTACTTTATTTTGAAGAAAAGTGCTGCTGAAAACTTCAGGAAACTTATGGTGAACATGTTCCATCTCAAGGTACTTGTGAACATTGGTTTAAACACTTTAAAAGTGATTATTTCAAGTGAAAGACAAAGAACATTCAGGTCAACCGAAAAAGTTTGAAGACCAAAAATTACAAGCATTATTGGGTGAAGATGCATGTCAAACTGAAAAAAAAAAACTTGCAGAAAGATTAAACATTGCTCAGCAAACGATTTCTGATTGTTTACAAGCAATGGGACAGATTTTAAAGAAAGGAAAATGGGTGCCACATCAACTGAACAAAAGACAAATGGAAAACTGAAATGTCATCAGTAAAATTTTGTTTCAACGGCACAAAAGAAAGGCTTTTTTGCATCAAAATTGTAACTGACAATGAAAATTGGATTTATTTTGAGAATCCCAAATGCACAAAATCATGGATTGATCCTGGTCATCCATCAACATTGACTACAAGGCCAAATTACTTCAGAAAGAAGACAATGCTCTGCATTTGGTGGGATCAAAAAAGTGTGGTGTATGATAAACTTCTAAAACCAAGTTAAACCATTAATACTGATCTCTACCAACAACAAATAATCAATTTGAAATCGTGCTTTGATTGTGAAATGACCAAAATTTTCCAGAAGACATGGCAAAGTAATTTTGCTTCATGATGATGCACCATCACACACTTCAAAACCAGTTAAAGACACATTAAAAGATTTTGCCTGGAAAGTATTAACCCAGACCTTGCTGTATTCACCAGACATTACTCCTTCAGATTACCACTTATTCTGATTGATGGCACACACACTTTCTGAGTAGCACTTCAAAATGTATGAAGAAGTGGAAAATTGAGTCTCTGAATGGTTTGTCTCAAAACAAGAAAAGTTCTATTAGTAAAATGTACATGAAAACCTTCCTCTTGTCAGAGTCTGGAGCTCACCATGGGACCCAGAGTCAAGTCCCTGCCCTCCTACATGCCCCTCAAAATCACATGAGACCCACACCCGGCTGCCCACCTCCACCCCCATTGGGCTAGATCCAGACCCGGCCAGTCTCACCCTTGTCAAGCCCTGCCGAGCAGGGGGCAAAGACTCAGGTCCCCTGGACTGGTGCCGGGTTAGGGGTGGCATATCCTGAAGTCCCCTGTCAAGCCCCACCTAGTGGGTGGCATGGCCTGAGGTCCCCCAGCCTGGTGTTGGGGCGGGGAGAGCAGCCTGAGGTACCCTATCCCAGTACCAGGATGGGAAATGCACCTTGAGGTCCCTGTCAAGCCCTGCTGGGTAGGGGTGTGTGGCCTGAGATCCCCTTTCAAACCCCCTGGGGGCGGGGGTGGGTGCAGCCTTAGGTCCCTGCTGATTGCAGCTTAAGGCTCCTTATGGGAACTTGGCCTCAGCTGTGGGTGTAGCCGTCTGTGATGGAGTGATGTCAATTTGCATATTCCCTCTTTATTATATAGGACTAGAGGCCTGATGGACAAAATTTATGCAAGAATAGGCCTTCCTTCCCCTGGCTGCTGGTACTGGCTTTCCTCTGGCACCTGGGACCCAGGTTTCCCTCTCAGCTCTGGCTTTATCCAGAAGGATGTCCTTTTGGACATCTGGTCTAATAAGCATATTATGCTTTTATTATTATATAGCATTATTATAGATTGGTATTGTCTTATGGTTCAAATCAAGTCACATAATCAAGCCTAGAATTTGGGTGTGGAGGGAATGAGGCAAGTATGTAGAAATAGGGAGTCTTGAATAAATTGGCCAAATTACTCTAACAATCTACCACAAGTTCCAAAGCAATACTTCATTATTTTTAAAAGATAGAGAAAATTTACACATGAGTTTTATCTCACAAAATGACAAAACCATTAAAATTCAGAAAGAATGAACAATTTTTACCCAAAATGAATTCCTTTACTTAGTATCTCTATTTTTTATGAAACCATCCCTAAGTCTCTAAAACCTTAAGTTGGCAAACCAAACATATATTTCAAATGTGATGCCTGTAGTGCCCAATCAAACCCTTTTTTTCCCAACTAGGCAAGTCAGCTGATGGCTTTCTTCCAATGTCATTTCTACTCGGCTTGTGATATTTACTTATCTGAAAGATGGTCTCTTCAACCCTGCCCCTTGAATCATTTAATGTAATTTATAATTTACATTTCCAGCTCAAACACTGCATAAAGGTGTTGTCACTCATTTATCCCTCGTTATTATAATAAGTATAACGAGGGATAAATGAGTGACAACACCTTTATATATTGTAATAAATCCCTCATTATTATAGCATTTCATAAAGGTGTTGTCACTCATTTATCCCTCATTATTATAATAAAAAATGAGATACCAAACCTTTATCTGAATTCTTATTTTATTCCATGAACTTTGAAGGGTTTTGCCATGTATATAATATTTCATTTATATTGTTCCTTATCTATTTCTGGAGACCCTAGCTTCTGAGTGAGGGATTAAAATGCATTGAGTAAAGGTCAAATTTTGGACTTCTTTGTTTCTTCCATAGAATTAAGTATAGAAAAAAATAGACTTAGGTACTCAATATGCACATATTTATTTCATATTTTTCACTGATTTGGGTGAAAGCTTTTATATAACTTCTTACTTTATACACATGTAGTATCTTAGTATTAACTAAGGGAATTCAAACTAAACGATATTTCAAAGTCACTAGCTAGCTTTTTTATCATTTATCATATATTTTATTGTTTAATAATTCTAATTCCACTATCTCAACTTTTATATAAAACAAGAAAGAATTGTATATTTAATGTATCTAATAAAAATTAAACATGTCATATTAAATAGGTACTGTGCCTAAATTAATATAATTGCTTTTAGAAATTTCTCATTTAGATTTTCTCTGAGGAAAACTTGCCTTCACCATACATTTACTATTTAAAATGAATGAAAGCAGGCTTTAGATGTCTTCTCACTGAGCATTGAAAACTAATTAAATGGTTATGCTTTTGCTTTTATTCTTTTATTCTCAGTGCTGATGCTTGAATAATGTCTTTACTTGGATCTAGCTTCTAAAAAATATTTGCAATGTCTTATTAACTGACTTATGAATATCAACTGTAGTTATCTATAGATATTTACTAAAATTCTTAAGAAGAAAAGACTACCTTATACCAAATTATTAGCCCTGGAAATATCCATATAAATAGAATTCTAATTATAGAAATGACAAATTTGAGTTGGTTTATTTACTTACAGAATAATCCATTTGAGATGTGAAGTCACATATAAAAATAGATTTTTTTAAAAAGCAGGAAGTAATATAAATAATTGAAAATGTCATGAAAACAGAAAAAGAAAAAAATAAGACTAAGTGAGATGAATACATAGCATTCTCTATTTGTTAGAAATTGGTCAAAACTTTGAATCTTTTTTTTTTTTAAGCACCAGCGAATCGGTTATACAAAATCAGTAGTAAGGTTTGAAGAGTACATGAAACTGAGGAGGATTTAGTTCCAAAATCCTAATAAAGGTGATATTGGGTGATATCGTGGTCATATCTATAATAGGTAAAATAACTGCTTTATTTCTATGTCTTTCCATGCTCCTCAATTCAAAACCAAGGAACAAGCTGAAGCATAGTTGCACAAAGAAAAGTCCATGAAATCCAAAACAATTTGTTCAAGTAGACAGCTCTCTGATGATCTTTTTCCATGAAAAAAATAATTTAGAATGTAGAGAGAGAAAAAACAGATAGTCTTTGTCAGAGCACAACTGCTCGGCACTGCAGCTCTGAGTTGTTCAGAGTCGATATATTCCTCGAGGATACATATTTAATACCTTAATTAATCAATAAATTAAAAATAAATTCTTCCCGAGTGTGCCAGGGCAGATCCTTCTCAAACTCTGCCCACTTTACTAACTGTTGGGACATTAGTCCAAGTTCCTCCTTTATCCTCTACTCACTAGTTACAGGCATCGGGTCCAGCCCCTCTACCCAGGGCTGGACCTCCAAGGATGCTGGATCTTAGAGAAGCCATGAGAGGTTGTTGGTATGTAAGAATGAGTCTTTATTGCAGACACCATATAGCCATCAGACAAAACAACTCCTTCACAGCAAGTCTGTGCAGGCAGGCAGCCGGATGCTGATTAACACGTACATCTTTATCACAAAGCAGCATTAGTCTCTGAACCCACAGCTATTATCTAAGCAGCTGCAAGCTGCCCCCTAGACTCACCACCTAACATCATAGTGGTACCTAAGATCTCTGCCTCAGCAGCTTCTCTAGCCTTTTGGCTCAGCAGGTTCTCCTATATCTCCTGACCAGCATACTGGCTACTCTCTGTAGCCTCACACAGTAACTACCTCCAAGCTTCTCTCCTAGCTCCAACTCTCCAGCTTCATCTGAGTGCTCCTCCCCTCCCTTTGGCTGGTCAATGACGTGTATTATACTCCTTAGACAAAGAAGGCCACATGCCAATAATAACAACATTCATTTTGGCTACAGAAGAGCACAGTGACAGTGAGATCACTGTGCACATGCACATAGTTCTTGGATCTGTATGTGGTATCTTAGCCTTGAACATTATGATTATGAATGCCAGGCTTAGAGTGGCCTTGACTATCTGATGCACTCTAAACAGGGTCCCCACAGCCTTCCATATTCTAAATCAGACTTATGATTAAAAAGCAGAGTTGCGGTAGAGATCCAAGATGGCAGTGTAGATAAATATCTAAACTGCTGCTGTGCACAACAATTTCAAAACTACAACTAAAAGACAAAATGCCTATCACCCAGAACCATGGGAAAGCTGGCTGAGTGGAAGTTATACAACTAGATGGAAAGAGAAAAGAGCATTCAGGGCACAAGCACTAAAAAACTGAGGTACGGGGGTGCGCACATGTTACGGGTTGGCAGCGGATCCTGCTGGTGGCAGGCATTGTTTTCTTCAACCCAAAGAGAGACAAGTTCCTAATTTCTCTGAAATCCAATTTCTAGGGAGAAGCTGGACTGTCTGCCATCTGATCAGAAAGTGAGGGTGGCTTGCTTGCAGAGCTGCATGCAAGAATAAATGTTTGCTGTTCTGGGGTGCAAGACCCGGGAACACGGTTGGAGAGACAGAGATGGCTCACTGCCAATCATCACTGTTGGCCACGCCCTAGCCTAGTGACGCCCTGATACCCCACCCCACATAATCTACAAACACACTTAAGCTCCAAGCAGCGGCTTTTACCTATGAATGGCCTTCTCCTTTGCAGTTTAACCTAGCAAACGCACAACCCTCTGCAGACAGCTCCAAAACCTCCAAGCTCCAAGCAGGGAGGAGAGGACTGTGGTTATCACTATAATTCCTACAGGGTGGCCTCAGAGAGTAGCTGAACTGCCCCCCATTGGAGATCCAGAAGCCAGTGTACCTAGTGGTCATTGTTAGACACCAGATTTAAACTCCTCACATCCATAAGTGACACATTCAGGAGGTGGACTCAGTGAGCACCAAAACCCCACTGAAACAAGGCCTGCACCATAAGCGTGTCTCCATCGCAGCAATTCTTCCATTATAGACACTGTGGGTCTTCACAGCCAATTGGCCTAGAGGTCAATTCCTTTCAGTGTACCAACAGTAATCAAGATTTAACTACACCAACACTTTTCACTCGGCCCACAAAGGGGTGTACCAAGAGCAACCACCTCAGGTGATTGGGAAAGCTGAGCTACTGGCCCCTATAGGTCACTTACCACACAAAGCCACTCCATCAACACAGGGGAAGCAGCCAAAATGCGGAGACACAGAAGCATGTCACGAATGGGAGAGATGGAGGAAAGTAAACTACTGGATGACACAGAGTTCAGAACCATATTTATAAGGTTACTCAAGAATCTTCTAAAAACCACTGAGAAACTTGAAGAGACCTTCAAGGACCTTAATGAGAATGCAAAAAAAAAAATGGAAAAGGACCAGTCAGAAATTAAGCATACACTGTCTGAAATAAAGAATATACAGAAACTCAACTATAGATCAATGTACCCCAAGAGTAAACCAAAGATCTGGAATATGAGGGAGCAAAAAACACCCAACCAGAGAGGCAGAAAGAAAGAAAGAAGAATCCAAAAGTGAGAGGATAGTATAAGGAGCCTCTGGGACAACTTCAAGCATACCAACATCTGGATTTTTGGGGTGCCAGAAGAAGAAAGCATGATATTGAAGGCCTATTGGAAGAAATAATGAAAGAAAACTTTCCCTACCTGGTGAAAGAAATAGACTTACAAGTACAGGAAGTGCACAGAACCCCAAACAAGAGGAATCCAAAGAGGACCACACCAAGACACATATAATTAAAATGCCACAGGCAAAAGACAAAGAGAGAATCATGAAAGCAGCAAGAGAAAAAGAGTTACCTACAAGAGAGTACCCATACAACTGTCAGCTGATTTCTCAACAGAAACTATGCAGGCCAGAAGGGAGTGGCAAGAAATATTCAAAGTGATGAACAGCAAGAACCTACAACCAAGATTACTCTACCCAGCAAAGCTATCATTCAGAATTAAAGGTCAGATAAAGAGCTTCACAGACAAGAAAAAGGTAAAGGAGTTCATCACCAGCAAACCAGATTACATGTAATGCTAAAGGGTATTCTTTAAGAAGATAATGAAGAAAAAGGTAAAGGTAAAAATTATGAACAACAAAAAGACATCAAATACATACCTACCAACAAGTGAATTTAAAAATCAAGTGAATAAAAAATCTGAAGAACATAATGGACTGGTGAATATAATAGAATCAGGGACGTAGAAAGAGCATGGACTGACAATTCTCAGGGGGAAAGGGGTCTGAAGGGTGGGGGAAGAGAGTGGACAAAAATCTTACACCTATGGATGAAGATGAAGACAGTGGTGGGGGGTAAGGATGACATGGGGTGGGGTGCGGAATCAGGTGGAGTGGAGCTATGGGGGGAGGGAGAGGAACACCTATAATAATCTGAATAAAGATTTATTATAAAAAAATAAAAAGTATTTTGTTTTCTACTAAAAATGTAGAATGTAGCTACTCTGTGTATCCATATGCTTTGATGATTAATAGGCAGAGTGGATTCCTTATTTGTTCTTTTCACTTAACATTAATTAATACCCATAATTATTATTGTAAAACAAACAGGGCATTGAGAGCATTAGAATAATTGCATGTGTGAAAGCTAGAAAGAATCAGAAATATTTAGTGACAGTGGGAAGAAAAGTGTGTGTAAAGATAACAAACAAATTACCCTGGCTCAAAAATAATACACAGAGAATAAAAATATTGTTTGGCATAGTTTTGAAATATAGGCTACCATATGGACAAAGCATCACTAGAAAATAATATTTGTATTTTATGAAAATAGATAGCTAATTTCATAATTATTTTTATGTCATTCAAATAGTACTAGAAAAAAATAAGAACTTGTACATTTTTAACTTTAAAGAAAATTATTTTAGTGTGTGTTCAGATTTGCAATTTATATTGTCCAATTCTGAAAATAAAAAGTATATACATATAAATAAGAAAACTAATTTACTATCCAAATGGAGACTCTTTTGAAAGTGAATTAATTCACTGCTAATAAGGAAGCTTGAAAATTAGGCACAGACCCAGGTTAACCTTCAAAATTGGAATGCATGGTAAATGCTTCTCAAAGGCACAAGCCCAAAGTAGCACAATTACTATTCCTAAAAATCAACTCCTCTCTTCAAAATATTTAATTAGAAGATTGCCTACCTTCATAACTAAAAATAGTTCAGCCTTAAAATTTAAAAATCATGTTCTCAACTGTGTCACTGATGCTCACTGAATGTGGACATTTCTTTCTCCTTAAAAAAGACAAATGCTCCCTGATGACAGGAATACCCATTTACTCCCCAGTGTTTATCTTACCTGAGCTATATTTACTGCATTTTGGATTCGCTGATCTTTTTCATGATTCTTCATTGTCTGTAATGTTTGCCACATGAGGTTTCTAAGTCCATCCTGTTCCTCATCTCCTCGAAGTTCCCATGACATTTTCACAAGGTTGTACACTAAGCCGTAGTACCCAATCCATATGACTTCATCACCTGTTTAGAAAGAAACAGTCTGCCCTAACCAGCTTGGCTCATTGGATAAAGCATTGGCCTGTGGACTGAAGGGTCCTGGGTCTATTCTGGACAGGGGTAGGTACCTCAGTTGCAGACTCCTCTCTAGTTCAGGCCCTGATAGGAGCTAGTGCAGGAGGCAACTAATCGATGTGTTTCTCTCACATCAGTATTTCTCTCTGTCTTTCCTCTCTCTACTCTCTCTAAAAGTCAATGGAAAAATATCCTCTGGTGAGGATTGAAAAAAAAGAAATATTGTTTGAGAAGATAATAAATTTATTCATCATACTAATGTAGAAAAAGAATGAACTAATTTTCTGAGCTTTTCAGTCTTCACTGCTTTTACTTCTTTAATTTTAAAAGATTATATATTCTTTTAAAATTGCTAACCATATAAAAAATGAACTGCGCCTCACTAATATCAAACCTCAAAGCTAAATTTCAAATATCAAATTTCAAAGTTAAACAGGTAAATTGTAAACTAGGTACTAAAAAAATCTTTTGAATTCAAGTAAAGAGGAATTTGTTCATGGCATTATGAATACTTAGACCACCATGGTGAATTTTTATAATAAACTAGAGGCCTGGTGCACAAAATTCATGCACGGGTGTCCCTCAGGCCAGCTTGCACCCTCTCCAATCTGGGACATCCCTCTCACAATCCAGGACTGTTGGCTCCCAGCCTCTCACCTGCCTGCCTCATTGCCCCTAACTGCTTCTGCCTGCTAGCCTCATCACCACCTAACCAATCCCTTGGCAGCCTGATTGATGCTTAACTGTTCCCCTGCTACTCCGATTGCCCCTAACTGCCCTCCCCTGCCAGCCAGATCACCCCTAACTGCCCCCACCCTGCCAACCTGGTCACCCCTAACTGTCCTCCCCTGAAGGCCTTGTCGCCCCCAACTGCCCTCCCCTGCTGGCCCAGTCACCCCTAACTTCTCTCCCTTGCTAACCTGGTCACCCCTAACTGCCCTCCCCTGCCAACCTGGTCACTCCTAACTTTCCTCCCCTGCTGGCCTGCCCCTCCCCACCGCTCCAACTGCCCTCCTTGCTGGCCTAAACATCCCTAATTGCCTTCCCCTGAGGGCCTGGTTTACCATAACTGCCCTCCTCTGCAGGCCTGGTTGCCCCCAACTGCCCTCCCCTGCAGACCTGCCACCCCTCCACAGCTATCCTCTCTTATATACCTGGTCCTCCCCAACTGCCCTTCCCTGAAGGTCTGGTCACTCCCAACTGCTCACCTCTGCAGGACTGGTCACCCCCAACTGCCTTCCCCTGAAGGCCTGGTCACCCAGAACTGATCACCCCTGAAGGCTTAGGTCCCCCATAATTGTCCTCCCCTGCAGGCCTGATCACCCCCAACTGCCCTCCCTTTAAGGCCTGCTCCCCCCCCCGCAACTTCCCTCCCCTGCTGGCCTGTTTGCCCCCAACTACCCTCCCCTGATGGCCATCTTGTGGCAGCCATCTTATGTGTTGGAGTAATGGTCAATTTGCATATTATCTCTTTATTATATAGTATCAGAAGACAGGAGAAAAATCATTGGCTGTCATAAGAATGACCAAATCTATGAAACATAGCATTTGAACCATGAAGAAAACTTTGAAAACAATGTAAGAAGCTAATGAAAATTTCTGATCTAATTATATGTTGTAAGATTTTTTTTCTAATAACAAAGTCTGTTGAAATAATGGAAAGAAAATAATGAATCCAGAAGAGAAAAGACGGTTATTCAGGAAAAGAGAATTCTAATTTAGATAGTGAATGGGATAAATAAATTTGGAGAATGAAATAATAGAGTTTTAAAGGGAATATGAACTTAATTAGCCATGATAATAGTGAATACAACTGAAGCAGGGAAGAGAGAAAGAGGAAGAAAAGTTTCAGAAATGGAGATGGAAGAGTTTTAAAGCTAAATAAATTCTTTATTGTACTATCACCCCAAATTTTGGTGATAGCCCATGTGATATTAGAACTCTCCAATGCCCTTCTTGAAAAGTCACAATTCTCAACTTTCCTTAATTCAATCTAGAATTTTATGATTCAGGCTAACAATAATCATCACTATTATTATAACTAGAATACTTGGGCATACCTACTAGATGCTCTTATTCTAGTCCTCATTACAACCCTGCTATGTAGACCACATTATACTTAGAATAACAGAAGAGAACGTGAGCTTCAAGTTGGTTTGAAAGTTCCTCCCATAGTGCAGTCAGATGAAGGCTGATCTCATTGTGTCCCATGCAGCACAGCCTCTCCAGTTCAAATAAGTAATTTTCTTTCCAATACCCACCTTCTATGCCATTCATATGAAAGAAAGAGTCTAGAAGGTAGGCGGAGGAAGCAGAAGAGAAAGTATGTACAAATTTTGGAAATGGAAGACAACATATGTCCAGCTTCCAAACTTAAAAGGAAAATAATGAGGATCTCATATTGAGCTGAAGTGGAGAGTTCATATTAGAAATGGGAAAAAGGTAAAACAACTAAAAATAAATGGAATCAGGTTAAATGGTAGATGTTTGAGCAAAATAGTATTGTTATAGTTATTCAATAAAATGTTATATCTATTCAAGCAATAAACTGGGAGTTTTGTGGGGGTATTTCAGCTCTTTTCTGTGATGAGCAGCAGAAGATTGGAGATTAGAGAAACCTAAGACTTTGTGGAGAAGATCTGAGAAGACTTCTTAGGAAAAGGAAGGAATGAAATGTAAAGGAAAAACACATTTTTAAGCTCAGAAAATTGAAATAATAATGAAATCACTTGCATAAATGGAATTATGTAGAAGAGCCTACCTGGGAAGAAAGAAGACAAATATTATTTGGAAATTGTGACATGGTAGAGTGTGAGGGAAATCTAATTTTTAGTGTCCTGTAGCTTGTCATAAAATTATAGCTAATTTTCAAGTAAAATGGCAAAATGAAAGTATGGATTTGTAACTAGAAAAAAATAAGGCTTGAACTAAATATGAATAAAGAAATAATGAGTATTTAATAACTAAAGAATTCTGAAACTCTGAAATAAAAAAATGGTTTTGAACAATATAAGTAAAATATGCTGTGGATATTAACCAATTTATAAATTTATTTTAACAGGCTTTGTATCTGTTATTATTGTAAAGGCTTCCAAATCCTTTACATTGAAAAGAATAAAAATATATCCAAACCACTTTCCTTCATGTACTTTATTTTTTTATGGAGGAACAATATTTTATAACCCTGCAGTATTCAAATCATTGAAGGGAATATGGTTTGCTTTTAGACTCCACAAGACCAGCGATGAGCCCATAAAGTATATTCTGAGAACTGTTCTCAAAACTCAAAAAACTTTAAAAATGCCATTGATTTTAAAAGTGAGCAGTTCACCTGTTGATTATGAATAATATTTGGTGGAAGAATCTATTATATCCAATTGACTGACAGTTAACAAAGGAAAAAAAAACATTCTAAAAACAGATGGGATGTGTTACAGCTGTCATAAAAGGTAGAATGCATTCTAACATGCACATCTAGACATTTTCCTAGAAGCGTGCCTGTGATGAAACTCTTCATCCAGGGACCAAGCTGTGGCATAAAGCACTCTTCTGTTCTGCTTTGAGTGACCCTGTGGCAGCTATCAAAGATGTCACTTTAAATATACTGAGAGAAAATGTGTCTCTTTTCAGTAAGCAGAGCAGACAGTAACAAAGCTGAACTAAAATAAAATTCTTAGTAAATCTTGAAAATTTATTAAGAAACGATGATGTTTGAAAACCAATATTATGATCCTTTTTGTTGTAGTTCTATTTTAGTGTTTGAACTCCTTGGAAGCCTTCAATTTCCAGTCTAGATATTTACCTTTCACCTATACAGTGATTATAAAATATGAATATTTCTATTTATTTAAATGAGTATAAAAAGTACATACAGCCTTATAATTTTGACAAATCTAATTTGACACCACAAATTCAAGTATATTACTGAAAGGTAACTTGAATGTAAGATGTTGTTTAAAACACTGTCTTTATGAAATGTCATGGTGTATAGAGTGGAAAGAACTAGATGAATGCCAAGAAACCAATGGACAAGAACCAGTCAGTAAGCCAGGCATTTAACAAGTATTTAGTAAGTCAATCCTATGTGGCAACTGCTGTTCTATATACACACAAAAAAAGTTTTCCAGCAATTGTGGTTCTAGTGATTAAACACATGTGAAAGATTTTCAACTTGCCTGTCCTATTTGGTTCCTGCTCAGGGTATGTGCCCAGGTTGCTGGCTCCATCCCCAGTAGGGGTGTGCAGGAGGCAGCCAATCGATATCTCTCATCATTGATGTTTTTATCTCTCTCTCCCTATTCCCCTCCTCTCTGAGATCAATGAAAAAAATACATTTTTAAAAAAGAAAAAGACAATGTTATTGCTTTCATGACACAATATCTAGTTAAGAAAGTAAACAGAACAATATCAGTTCATAATGAGTTTTAAAAAATAATAGATGGTAATGTGACCAACAATGACTAGGAGAAGAAAACTACTATGGATGTAGAGAGAAAGACCTCTATGAGAAGATGATATTCAAGCTCAGATCTGATGAACACTAACCTTCCAAGGAAATGGGGAAAACTATACCCAGCATATGGGATAGAAAATGCAAGGTTTTTGGAACTAGAATATTATGATAGTGCAGAGAAGCAACAATCTTGCAATTATATTTTAAATTTAGTGATTTGTTTAATTACATAATAAATCCAGTATGATTAATTGATCATCTACTATATGCCAAACACTAAACTATCTACTGGGTTAAATATAAATATAATTCAGACATGATTCTCCATCTTAATTATCTCATAATTTAATGTAAGTGAGAATCATATACATAACAGGCCATAATGATACCTACTACAATCATATTCATAAAGAAAAGTTTTAGTCAACCTAAAAGGACACTTTTGAATGCATATTGTCCCTGTATTATCATTTTAAAAATAAAAGTATTTTATTTTTATAGCTCCCATAAACAACAGCAGCAAAATAACCTTTAGTCTTAAAACACCGAACTGGTATATTTTGATAGAGTATGAGATTGTATATGTGAAGAATGTACTAAATTACATGACATATTGAAGAGAAATTTTCTGGGTGGGAAAAGAACAAGAGAATCAGCCGATGCCTACAGAAGACAGATGAGAAATCCTTATGTGAAAAAGGAAAAAACTTATGTACATTTCATAAGTTTTCGCAGATCAACTTTTGTTTTCAAGAAATATAATTTGAATCATAAATCAACTGATTCTATATTTCAGTTGTTTGTAAATCATTGATAAAAACTTTCCATTTTATAAAATATTATTCCTAAATTTATAGAAACCCCTACTGAATTTAAAATTACTTCCAACTTTAAAACCCTAACACTTTGTGAAAGGAAGATATTTTAAAAATATTTATCAAATTGAAAATAATTTACTTACAATCATGTGAAATTTTTGAAGAGAAATAGTCCAAAAGACCTAAAAAACTTGTTTCCCTCAGTTCTGGCTGTTCTGATTTGCCCAGTGGTGAAATATGTATTTTTGAATTTTTACAGCCACAGAAACCAATAAAAGCAGTTTTTCTCAATTTAGAAATAGCTGCATACAAAGAGATTTCTGTAAGAATTGTTACATAGGTGTAGACAATAATCCAGGCCCAGGAAAAATCAACAGAGCCATTTTCTTCCTAAAATAAGAAAATAGCTGTTAGATAATCCAAACATTCTGTCATAACAAGAACTATATATTGTATTTATAAGAAATATCTTTAAATTTTATAGAGTTGTTAAAATGATATAATCTAATATTTCTAAATGTACTTATTAAAAGGCAGATTTTAAATGGATAAATTGCATAAAATCTAATTCAAAGAATATGAAACACAAGCAGCTAACTAGTATATGCAGAACAACTTTTCAACTTCATTTTTAATCAATGGAATGTAAATTAATCCAATGAGATACTATTTTCCATATCATATTTTAAAAGAATATTTTTATGTAACACTCACTTCTAAATTTTGGTCTTAAATAGACAAGATTCTCTGGAGTATATGCTTATCAAATCTTAAGATAATTTAAGATACATGAATCTGACTTTGCTCAGAAAGGAAATTAAATGAGTCAGAAAAAAAAATAAACAAAACCATGGCACGTTTACACATTTTTCATAGGAAAGGAAGAAACATATTTTCAGAAAAGGAATTTGGACATTTACCCTAAGAATGTAAAAATGTAATGTATTAAACTATGCAAAGAAATCATCATAAGTGCAAATAAAGATTTTATGTATGAGAATCTGTTTAATATAATTTGTAATTAACTGTGATTAATTATAAACAAACTCAATGCTTAACAATAAATTAAATAATTACATCCCCACTAAAATGTAAATTTTAATAAAATCTAATAACAATAAAAATGTTTTAGAGTCCTAGATGGTTTTGCTCAGTATATAGAGCATCAGCCTGTGGACCAAAGGGTCCCAGGTTTTATTCATGTCAAGGACATGTATCTTGGTTGCAGGCTCCTCCCTGGTCAGGCCCTGATCAGGGCTCACAAGAGGCAACCAATCCATGCGTTTCTCTCACATCGATGTTTCTGTCTGACTTTCCCTCTCTCTCCCATTCTCCCTTAAAATTAATGTAAATTATCCTAGGGTGAGGATTAACCACAACAAAAAATGTTTTAGATACATTTTAAATATTTTTGAAGGAGAAACAAAATCATGTGTAACTATATGATTTTGAGTTTGTTAATAAAATTTAAAATCCCTCTCATGTGTGTGTGTGTATGTGTCAAGACATAAATCTATTTCTATAGCTCTATTTCTATCTACATCTATATCTATCAATCCATGCTGGGATATACGGTAAATAAGCATTTAGTTTTATATTTAATTAAAACTATTATTTCAAAGTTATGCTCATTATAAGCCATAATATAGTATACAATTTAAACAGTGCCAAAATGTTTTGTTTCTATTTGTCTTTTTTGAACACCAAAATTAGTAAATATACTGTTACCTGATTCTGAACAGATACAATGCTTAAAAGAAAATCTCTCATTATATCCATTAAAGTTTTCAAGCAGGCCATGTTTAATTTGGCAGACTCCCCAAGGACCATCAAAGCCAGTATAGAATCCGTCCTAAAAATATTATTAACAAAACACAGACTTTAATGTATAATAATAAAGTTTTTAATGAAAAAAAGTATTTGGCCAGAAAAGAGGAATATCCTGGATTGCAAGATACATTACTTTCAATAAAGACTAGTATCACTTCACAAATATAATATTCAACTACAAATAAATTATAATTACAAAAGAACAAATATTGGTTCATACTGGTTATAATAAAAATCTGCAAGAAAGAGCCACATTTTAGCCAACCAAGAAATGAATAGTACTTAAGAACTTAGGAATTGCAAATACTACTGTTAAATGGAGTAGAATGTAAGACAAAAGCAGGTAGTTACCTATAAAGGATAATACTCATTTGACAGTGAGTAGAAAAACTAGATACATTTTAATAAATCAACGTAATTTTATAAATATGATCCAAACTTAAATGCAATATATAAATCATAACTACATAAATAATTCTATAAGGAGAAGACAGACATTTTTTAATTTAAATAAATCTTTATTGTTCATATTATTACAAATGTTCCTCATTCCCCCCCCCTCCTTTGCTCCCCTCCACCTAGTTTCCATTCAACTCTCTGCCCTTTCCCCATCTCCCATTGTCCTCATCCATAGGTGCAGTTTATATTCAGTCTCTTCCCGCCCCACCCCTACTCCCCATTTCCCCAGAATCATCAGTCCACTCCCTTTCCATACCTCTGATTCTATTATAATCACCAGTTAATATTGTTCATCATGATTTTTACTTCCCTTGGTTTTTAGATTCACTTGTTGATAGTTACGTATTTGTTGTTCATAATTTTTATCCTTATTTTCTTCCTCTTCCTAAAGAACCCCTTTTAGCAATTCATATAATTCTGGCTTGGCAGTGATGAACTCCTTTAGCTTAAATTTATTTGTGAAGCTCTTTATCTGGCCTTCGATTCTGAGTGATAGCTTTGCTGAGTAGAGTATTTTTGGCTGTAGATTCTTGTTATTTATCACCTTGAATATTTCTTGCCATTCCCGTGTGGCCTGCATGGTTTCTGTTGAGAAATTAGCTGACAGTCGTATGGGTGCTCCTTTATAGGTAACTACCTGCTTTTGTCTTGCTGCTTTTAATATTCTCTCTTTGTCTTTAGCTCTTGGAATTTTAATTATGATGTGTTTTGGTGTAGTCCTCTTTGGATTCCTTTTGTTTGGGGTTCTGTGGGCTTCTTGGACTTGTAAGTCTATTTCTTTCCCCAGGTGGGGGAAGTTTTCTGTCACTATTTCTTTCAATATGTTTTCAGTATCTTTCTCTCTGTCATCTTCTGGGACGCCCATAATTCTGATGTTGGTTCGCTTGAAGTTGTCCCAGAAGATAGTGAAGATTACACTATCTTCAACTTTCTGGATTCTCTTTGTCTTCTTGCTTCTGTGAAGGAGTGTCCTCTGGCTCTTTGTGTTCCAAATCTTTGACTTGATTCTTGCAATCTTCCATTCTGTTTTTAGGTCTCTGTATAATATTTTTTATTTCAGAGAATGTATTCTTTATTTCTAGTTGATCCTTTATTATTTCTTGTTGATCCTTTATTATTTCTTGTTTATCCCTTTTCATATCCTCATATGTCTCATTTATTTTATCAGCCTTTTCTAGGAGATTATTGAACAACCTTATAAGTGTGGTTTTGAACTCTATATCCAGTCGCTTTTTGTCCTCCATTTCTTTATTTTGTGATCTGTTTCCTCATCTCGGCATTTTTGCTGTGTTAACGAAAAAACCATTGAAACCTGTAAAGAATTTTTGTGAGTTTATTTGAGCCAAACTGTCGACAATTGCCAGGAAGCAGAACCTCAACGGATTGAGATAATACTCCAGAGAATGGCGGGTTACATTTCTATATTTATACATTGCAATCAAAGGAAAGGGAAGTAGATGAGTTACATGAAATTCATTGGTGATAGATTAGGGAGGTGGGACAGAGTGAAGTGGGGAAACCTCTGGGATTGGGTAAAAAGTGAAATGATGGACATGAGCTTCTTTTACAGAGATGGATACAGGATACTCTAACATAATTAACAGTTGAAAATTAACTTGATAACAGTAACAATGAGGAAATGTCTCAGGGCCATTTGTTGTGCCCTCGGGGGTCTGGGGTAAAAGGAAGTTACCAGTTACCCAGACATCTCACAGATAGGTTATCTCAGAGGCAGGAAGGCAGATGGGCTCAGTAAAGCAGATCCAAATTTATCTTTGTCAGTTGAAATACCTGGGACATGACTACCTGCTATAACCTGTTTATAGTCAGATATTAAATTTTCAAACCATCTTTGTGGTTATTTTAGGTCTCTGATTTTGCAAGACTGCCACGCAGGCCTTCCCCGAGCCTGTCAGGTTGGCATGTGGCTCTTTTTGTTCACAGCTGCTTCCCTGAGTTGGTAGGTTGGGAGGATAAGCTGTGTCTATGCCAGGAGACAGCCTTATTCCACTAGATTTGGAAACCTGCAAAAGCCTCTGTGTTCAGCTTGGATGGGGCGGAGTTTCAGGGTGGAGCCTACAGCCTTGGCTTCTGGTTAGCCCCAACCTCTGAGGTTCCTGAGTCTCAGTGTACCTCAGTGTCCTTTGGTATTCGCTGCAAGCACCTCTGAGAGAAAGGCGCCCTAGTTTCGCCTGTTACCAGACAGTGTAGTCTCTCCCCCAATGAGCCCGCAACTGGGGTTCAGTGCAGTTGGAAGAGGGGTTAAGAGCAGTCCGGAGCTTATGTCTCCTTCCTGCTAGGGCAATCCCGTGGCCCAATCAACCATTTGTCCTCTGTGCACGCAATGTGCGCGACTCGGGGGCTCTGCCTTTCGCCACTCCCCTGAGCTTCCGCCTTACAGCCCAGATCTTCTCTGTATGAGGGCCCTAGGGCCCAAGGGTCTCACCCAGAACTGGGGTTCAGTGCAGTCAGAACTGAGGCTTAGCACAGTCCTGAGCTTTTGTCTCCTTCCTGCTAGGGCAATACAGCAGCTCAGTGAACAGACCTTGCTCTGCGCGCAATGTGAGTGACTCTGGGGCTCTGCCTTTTGCCGCTCCCCTGAGCCTCCGCCTTACACCCAGGTTCCCTCTGTATGAGCCAGGGACCCCAGGGTCTCGCCTAGAACTGGGGTTCAGTGCAGTCAGAGTTGGGGTTCAGCAGAGTCCGGAGCTTTTTTCTCCTTCCCGCTAGGGAACGCCAGCCAGGCACTCAGCCACCCCCTCCTCTCTGGCTCAGTCCTCTCCCCACGAAGCCTGTCTCTGTACCTTAGGCTTTTATAGCTTCTCTGATTGTCCTTCTGGTTTTCTCTTTCCTTCTAGTTGTAGAATTTCCAGTCAGTCACCTTTCCTGTAGTTCTGGATAATGTCCACTTTATATTTTAGTTGTATTTTTTGAAATTGTTGAGTGCGGCTGCAGTTAGGCATTTACTTCTGCCGCCATCTTGTTGCCAAGACAGACATTTTAAATAATGATTTAACCATAATGTTATCAGAAACTCAGGTTTAGCCCGGCCAGCATGGCTCAGTGGTTGAGTATAGACCTATGAACCAGGAAGTCACAGTTTGATTCCCAGTCAGGACATATGCTGAGATTGGGGGCTCGATCCCCAATGTGGGGCAGGCAGGAAGAAGTCAATCAATGATTCTCTCTCATCATTGATGTTGCTTTTTCTCTCTCCCTTTCCCTTCCCCTCAGAATTCAATAAAAAAAAATATGTTAAAAAAAGAAAAGAAAGAGAAACTCAAATTTATATTAAGAGGCCAGAAAGGGGAGGACTAATATAAATTAACTAGAGGCCTGGTTCACGAGATTCATGCACTCAGGGGTGTGGGAAGGGCCCTCAGCCTGGGTTGCACCCTCTCAGGAGGAGCATGCCTAAGCTCACAGTTGGACATCCTTAGTGCTGTTGTGGAGGTGGGAGAGGTTACCGCCACTGCTGCTGTGCTCGCCAGCCTTGAGCCTAGCTTCTGGATGAGAGGTGTTCCCCCTGTGGGAGCGCACTGACCACCTGGGGCAGCTCCTGCATTAAGCATCTTCCCCCTGGTGGTCAATGTGCATCATAGCGACTGTTCATTCTGCAGTTCTATCTATTTTCATATTAGGTTTTTATTATATAGAATTAGTCTCAATCTTCATTAAACATGGAGAAGAGGGCAGTCAGCATTTCATTTGGGAAAACTAGTTTAAAGACTGTATTTATTTTGCCAGTGCTTGATTTTTGATACCCAGAAGAGATGGACTATATGAAAAGCCAGACTTAAGCAAGTCTGCTAAAAAGGTTCCTTCTCCTGCTTATAGAATTTCATTTTTGAAGCTCGAGAGAACAATGTGGAGCAGAATATAGGCAATGACTTCTGTCTCAACAGAGAAGGCATAGGTAGGCCATTGATTGTTTTCTTCCATTCAGCCCTACCAGGCACTTCTCTGTGTTGGTGGTAATTAATTACAGTAGCAAGAACTCTTTGTTCTTTTGTTAAAATCGTGTCAAGTTGTGAGACCCTAATTCGGTCTGCAACACCTGTGCCAGGAAAAACAGTTCTTATTAAATAGTTTTAAGTAGGAGAATGGTGTAATCACATTTATGTTGCAGCCCTGGCAGCAGAGTCTGACAAATTATGGAGAAGAAAACTTAAGGCAAAGAAATCAATTAATAAGCTATAAGAGTCTATCTTATAAAGAGGGAATATGCTAATTGACCACCACACCCTCACAAATATAGCAGTGACAACAGCCAATAGAGGGAATGTGCTAATTGACTGCCTCACCCTCAAAGATGGCAGTGCCCACAGCCACAAGATGGTGGCGTCCAGTCCCCTTAGCCCTGCCAGGGGGGCAGGTGCGTGGCACAACCAGGCCCACACCTATGCAGACCTAGCCACTCTGCATGCCTGTCTTTGGAGTCCCCCAGTTCCCTCAGCCTCCCAGCTGCCCAGGGCCAGCCCGAGGCATGGGCAAGCCTCAGATATTGGCTGCCCAGCTGCCCAGGGCCAGCCCAAGGCAAAGAAAAACCTCAGGCGGTGGCTGTCCAACTGCCCAGGGCCGCCCAAGTCTCAGGTAAACAGAACCAGCCAAGGCTTGTGCTGCTGGCAGTGGCAGCAGCAGAGGTGTGATGGGTCCGTCACCTTCCCCTGATCACGGGGTCGTCTCCCATCCCTGAGGGCTCCTGAACTGTGAGAATTTTCATGCACGGGGACTCTAGTGAGAAAATAATGTCCCAAACCAAGATTGTGACAGTGGCAGCAGAGAGCAGGAGATAGTTCTGAAATGTAGTGGGTAAGCTGTCTAATTTGGTTAACTTGAGCAGAAGATATGTGTCAGGTACGGAGACAGAAATTCTTTAGGCAAGATTCTGTCTGAAAAAAAATTAATTCATATATGAACTAACATGAAATGAAATGTTAGGGGATAATGAATGTATCAAAAGTATTTTCATATTACTTACCTTATTTAAATATCCCTAAAGCCCTTTTAGGATGACTATTATTTCTATTTAACTGCTAAACAGACTGTTCAGAGGGGTTATGTGACATTCAAAATTAGGCAGCAAGAGACAGGACTAAAACTCAGGTCTTCTAATCTAAGGTTAATTTTTTTTCACTGTACTATAATGTAGCAAAGCATAATTGACATATTTACCCTAGATTCAGATTAAATGTTTATATTTAGCTCACAGGATCAAAAGATTAATAACAAATCCAGGAAATGAGAAAAGTGGACCTACATTGGCATCTCAGCTCATGAATAATGAGAAACATTATTAATGAAAACTTTTTTTGAATGCTGTTAGACTGTCACATAAACATTATAATCACTGAGGATCATACAGACAGACAATGTGGATATCAGTTATCTAGCCAGAAGTAAAAGGCTTCTTGCCCATACAAAGCAGTTGATTCTTTGATCAATTCATGTTGATGGAAACACAAATACTGTACATCTGTAAAAAACTATGTCAATATAATTTAAATTACCAAGCTTTTTTTTTTTTTTTTTTTTTTGAATACATGCATGGGGTGTATTTTGCTTTTGGAGCTATAATTTTATGCTATACTGCTCTACTGAAATGTCATGCTGAATTTCTCAGCAATCTTCATTGGCTAATAATTTAATTATAAACACAATTCATTATTTTCATGTTAGATTAGAAAGTCCTTTGTGCTGGCTTGAGGTATCTACCCAGAGCAAATAGGGCAGTTTATAAAAGGCCAATCCACAAGGGAGCATTGAGAGGATGATGTATCATCTAAAGTTTAACCATATTAAATAGAAATCTGCTTTACAGCAAGCTAGTTATCTACAGTTCAGGGCCACTAAACTTCCAAGGTAAAGGTCAGTGCATGCCAGCTGGGAGGAGCTCACAGATTCTCCTTTTCTCTACTTCTTCACCCTGATTTATAATTTACTAGTGACCTGGTTCACTAAATTCATGCATGGGGGTCCCTCAGCCCAGCCTATACCCTCTCCAATCAGGGAACCCTGGCTCCTAACTGCTCACCTACCTGCCTGCCTGATTTCCCCTAAACACTCTGCCTGCCTGCCTGATTGCCTCTAACCTCTCTGCCTGATCACCCCTAACTGCCCTCCCTTGCCAGCCTGATCTTGACCCCAACTGCCCTCCCCTGACAACCTGGTTGCCCCCAACTCCCCTCCCCTTCTGACCTCATCTCACCCCCAAATGCCCTCTCCTGCTGGCCTGATTGCCACTAATGGCCTCTGCCTCAGCCCCCACCACCATGGCTTTATCCAGAAGGAAGTTGGACATCCAGAAGATGGCTGGTCAACCTGGACTAATTAGCATATTACCCTTTTAGTAGTATAAATAGATTATATATGATATGATTACTTAAAAAGCCTTTTTAATCAGGAGATGCTCTTGGCAGACAAAAAATACATAATCCCCCTATCTGGACTGATAGCCAGCCATATGCACACTACTGCCAAATCAGTCATTAAAAAATTGAACCCCTTTCTTACATCAAACAGCTGTTGCCCTTAAACCCCACCTCAGCCCCCACCTTGTTTCTGCCTTATTGGTTCATCCAGTTAGGTTCTGATTGGTTGGTTTCTATGCCAGTTAGCGTCAAAAACTCTGCCTCCTAGGCAGCCATTGGCTCCTCGCACTTCACTCAGATTTGGTTCTGATTGGTTGGTTTCTATGCAAGTCAGTGTCAAAAGCTTCACCTCCTAGGCAGCCATTGGCTCCTCAAACATCACCCAGATTTGGCTCTAATTGGTTGGTTTATATACCAGTTAGCATCCCCGGGCCTATCAATAGGCCTGATCAGAGAGGTGGGGCTGATCAGCAGCCCCAGCAGAGGCCTAAGAGAAAGAGAGGCTCAGCTACTGGCCAGGCTGTGAGCAAGAGAGAGGCAAGTGCTGATCAACAGCTGCCAGAGATGCTATGGATGAGACCCTGCTTCTCTCTCCAGGCCTCTCTTCAGGCCTGATCTGCAGCCCCCTTAGGAGTCAGTGCTGGGTCCCCATGGCAACATAGGTTGAGCCTTTGTTCGTTTTGGATGTTATGGACCCTGGATTTTTATATATTAGGATTGTGTTCAGTGCACTTCCTTTCCTTGTCTCCCCCCACCCCAACCCCCATAGAGAAGAGGTTGCTCTAATTCTGAGTTCTCCTTTGAGTTCTTTCATGGATTCAGGCTTAGCTGAAACCACATGCTTCCATTTCTTTCCTTTTGAGTTGTGTGATCTTTATAAAAGGGGTTAAGAAAAGTCTGGCAGGCACATGAATGATGAGATACCCACTGAGGGATAACATTAGAAATGGGCAGAGGAGAACCACTCACCTGTATGGACACCAGAAATTTTGCCATTATTAACGTATTTTTATAATTGATAAATTGAATGGTCTCCTTCTACATTTCAAATCTCTGAACATTTATTAATCATTATGGTACTTTTCTGATATACATATAAAATGAAATTGCTCCTGTTAATACTCACTTGGCCTTGAGTTTCAGGTACTAAACCAAAGATATCTTCTGCCAAGTGTCACAATTCTAAGGCTATCTGGTCCAGCAAAGCCTGACAAAGTCTTAATTTACTATCAAGGTCTGATGCCCAAACATTTTTATTTCATTCTAAACATATGTAGTTCATTTTCTTCATTGCCACATGTTCCCAATCTTAGGAGTATGTGAGACCATGTAAAGGCATTTCTGGTTTGATTTTGATAATTACATCACAGTTTGTTTTGTTTTATCTAGAATAATGACTTCTTAAAAGCAGTTTAGGCTATTACATAAATAACTTAAATACTTTGTAAGAATAAAAGTTATTTTTAATATTTTAATGTTAGTGTAACTAAAAGAATATTTGACTAATGGAAAAATTAGCCACACTATTCATTTAAAAAGACATTACTCTTCCAAGTCAGTGGGTTATTATTATTATATAAGTTTTTTTCTCTTAATAAAAACACAAAAACAGTAAAAATACAAAATAGGACCACACTGTGCTTTTTTTTTTTAAAAAAAAAAAAAAAAGCATATTGTCCTTTCTGTTTTAAACACTCTGTTTTGCCATCTTTTCATTTTACCCCTTTGTTCATTCAGCATTATCTAAATAGTGCCATGCTCTCCCTCAGTTGATTTCCACAACACCCTCCCAGAAGAAAGAAGTCAGGTTTCAGCAACAAGATGTCTTAAAAATGCAACCAGAATGACAGTGGGATGATGTACAAAAAAAGAGTCCTACACTGGGACCCTTAAAATCTGGCTCCAGCCCCTAATAAGCCTAATAAATTTAGTCTTAGTTTCTTCATTTGATAAGTAAAAAGTTTGTATTATCTCCAACACACCCAAATCTATAAAATACTAAGTATAAAGAAAAAGCTACCTTTAAGACAAATCATTAACAAAGTAAATTAAATCAATGTTGATGCAATGTAATAAAAACTGAAAATAGGTAATCAGCCACTTTTAGTATTTCAGCACTTTATTTGAACCTGGTAATGATTAGAATACTTTGAAAATAAATTTGGCAAAGTTGTACAATATTTAGTTTTTTATGTTAAACTATAACTTGTTGTTTTTAAAACCAAGTTAGAGGTTAGAGTCTTCCAAGATCTAAAGTAGCGCTAGTTGTTTGTCCTTTGAAAATAAATTGTGTTTGATTTCCCTACAATTTATTTTCTATAATAAGAGTGGTCTGCATAATCAACCTATGCACCAATAAAACTAACTTTTCTTACATTTAGCAGCTCTATATTAATACATATTTATTATATTCTATATTATTGATATAACATATTGAACCACATCCAGATCTATATTAATTCTAAGTTACTGATATAACATATTGAACCAGAGGCGGCAGAGAGCGGTGAAGGATTAAAGAAGACAGACAAGAGAATGCACTTGGGGCCATGTGGGACACTGTTCTTGGCTAGAGAGACAGTGCCACAGCCTGCAAGCTGAGTTTTTATTTTATAGTCAGATTCCACTAGGCAAAGCAAGAGTGTGGTCAAGATGTTTACAATGTTCTCAAGATTTTCTAATCTACTTAATTACGTGCACCTGAGAACTCTATCAAGCTTTGTTCTGGCAGCACACAGCCTACATCACTCAGCCACCTGGGACCACAGATTCATACCATAAACTCAAGCTTACAACCATAGCCTTTGGCTATAATTGTGCTGGGAGGGCTTTGCCCTCAAAGCTGGTACCTGCACGTTTTTGCCATGAGAGGACCGTGCCCTCTCATTAGTCTGAGGCTTGAACCTGTCTAAATGCTATAGCTGCTCTCCACACATATATTCTATTTGCATTTTGATTTTTTTTTTAATTTAAAGATGCTATCCTCACTGGAAAGGGAGGTACTATATGAAAGAAGGTGAAGGCATTAGCCAAATAATATATATGCATGACACATAGACACAGGCAACAGTGTGGTGATGGCCAGATGAAAGCAAGGGCAGGAGCTGGGTGGACAAAGGGGGAGAGGGTATGAGGACATCTGTAATAGTGTCAACAATAAAAGTAAAGTTAAAAATAAATAAAATATAAAAGAATCATGATTTTGTTAACTGCATTACTGAGTAGGTTGCTCTTATCACACTAAGAGATGGAATAAGTTCTTGATGAACTATCTTCTAAACTAGGTAATTCCTAGGAAATTACGCAAACTCTAAGCCATCCTCCAGAAATCTTTACTTGATCTAGATTCCCCAAAACTTCCAAATGAAACTGAGAAAACAGCTTTGGTTCATAAAGGAAGCTCCTGATTCTTATAATTTACATATACAGAGACCATTGGTGCAAAGTGGGCTGCCAGAGGCTTAAAAACTGAAGATAATTTTAAGAAAAATATATGACAATTGAATTTGAAACTTGCTATGGAATAACAAATTATTATTATTGTTAGCATTGGAAAAGGAATTGTGATTGTCCTCTAATAATTAAAAGGGGTATCTCTGATCAATTTCCTCAGAAATAGTCCTTTACATTTTTTCTTTCCTCCATTGAACCCATGACCTGTTTTGTAGTAATATAAGACTTTTTTTCCCTTCTCAAATTTACATTTGTACAGGGGGAAACTAACACTTATCAGTCAAGATTCACTTTTTTGTAAATTACAAGTAAGGCATAACAAAACAATATTTTTCCAAAAAAATAAACTGTACTTCACTGTTGTTTAACAGGTTGAAAAAATAAAAAGCGTTTTAAATATGGGAATTAATTTATTAATAATAGATTTCATTAAATAAACTGTAACGCATGCATAGTTATACAGCCCCCCTCCAAAAAATAGGGACAATTTATTGATGAACTGAACTAATGCAAAATATATAAATTGCCCTTGTCTTTGGAACTAAGATTATAAATTTTTTCATAGTCAACTAAGGTGTGATTAACATTTAAGTACAAAGGTTATTTAACATTTAAACACAAAGGTTTCTCCGTGAGTTATTTTGGATTTATATGATCCCTCTTACCAGCATTTCTTTTGAAGCTGTGTTTTATGATCGGTGAGATGTTTAAGCACGCTTTTCAAATGAGGACTATTTTTCTGAACACAAGTCCAAACAGCAACACAGTGCCAGAGCAGATTGTTAACTTCATAGCTTTTCTGATTGTCTTGTAAATTTTCCTGAAATTAAAATACAAAATTATATAGGGAAAGAGCTATTGACTTGAATAAACCTAAAATAAATTTTAAATATGTAAGAATGCATATTTTCTTACACCTCATGCTTCATCAAACGGAGCAATTTTGCAAGTTAACCTGAACATACTGTCTTAATATTGTTCATAGGGGACCCTGGTATTCAAAGACATGAAGTCTATAGTACAACAAAATTAATTAAGGAAAAGTTATTAGAGACAAACATGCTTCTTGGGCTCTATATGACTTAGCTGTCCATGACACCCAAGGAGGAGGGACAGGGGAAAGTCTGAACAACGATCAACCAACAAATAAGGTTTTAAAATGTGGATTTCTACTTTATGGACCAAAATATATGCCTAGCTGGACACAGTCAATGTCTGCAACATATTTTAAAAGCCTACAAATTTAGAATACAAATAGGCTGTTTTTAGTTTGTTTTTTTCTTAGAGTGCTAACAGTTTTATAGATTGAATTGGTCCATTAAAGTAATTGGTATAAAGAAACCTGACTTTATTGTTAGATAACGATAACGTAGCATTCTCATTAAATTTCTGTCAACAGTAAAGATTCAAATACACAACCTATGATATTTACTCAAATTGCTAACTTAGCTAATATTTTACTGTTTCATGATCAAAAGAAATGCTTAAAGAGATGCTACTTATTTCCAAAGGAAGTTAGAATTCTCACTTATCATATAAAAGTCAGGACTATAATTTAAAGAAAAATTTCTTAAGATAGAAGGCCAGAAGTTCATACATAAATGCTAAGCTAAGACATGTTAAGTTCTAGTAGGCTGTTTAAGTCCCGAAGATGTGTACTGATTAGCTTCATGTAAGGAACTCAGACAGTGAAAAAAAAGGCACAGTGAGATAAAGTCTTTGCACTCTGCTACTTACTCTTGGGTACAATCATTCAGAAAAACAAATAGAAACAAGTCATTGTTTACAATGTAAAAACATTCTACAGAAACACTTTATTTTAAAACAATGTAAGACATCAAACTGAGACATACTGACTGTAGTAAATGCATTATTTTTTATCCAAGTAACTCAATTTCCTGCTTTGCTCTTCAGCCCACCCAAAAAATGGAACCCATAAAAATGAAATTTTTTCCCAAATTGTTCTAGATGTCTCAGCCATGGAGCCTGATAGTCTCATGTAGCAAACTTATTCAGAATCAATATGTAGGTAGATAAATTTTGAAACTTGTAATGGGCCTGACTAATTAATTTAAAACACTTTTTCCCATAATGTACACTGCACGGCTACCCTGTTTCCCCGAAAATAAGACAGTGTCTTATATTAATTTTTTCTCCCAAAAATGCACTAGGTCATATTTTCAGGGGATGTCTTATTTTTCCATGAAGAAGAATACGGTACACATTTATTGTTAAATGAAAATAAAGGAAATTTATTACCTGTATACAGTACAGTAGTATGGTAGTTGTCAACACAAATTAGACAAACTGTGAATCCTACAGTATCAAGAATTTACTCATTTATTCAATGACAATCGTTTCATCATCTTCTGGAACATTATCATAACAATCCAATTCCTGAATTTCCTTGTGAATTTCTTGTGACTCCATTTCTTTCAGAATCAGTGGACCAAATCTCTCATGTTTCACAATAGCACTGTCTTTAAATAAGTACTTCTTGTCAAGGTAGCCTGCTCGCAGTGCATTTGCAATGCAACTGTCAGTGATTTTCTCCCATGAATTCTTCACCCAAGTTACAACTTCTTGCAGTTTAGGTTTCACAAAGTTTCCATGCTTATTTCTCTCCATTCACACAGCAGTGACATCAGGACTCCGCGTAATGTCACTGGTTGCTAGACTCCAGTCGGGGTGGCCCTAGTGACCAGTTTAAGGTAAATTAATTTTCATTCTGAAACAGAGCCTGGGGGCCTTATTTTCGGGGGGATGCCTTATATTTCACTCAGAAGGAATCCTGGAAGTAGGTTTTATTTTCAGAGGATGTCTTATTTTCGGGGAAACACGGTACAGAAACTATTCAGTTAGGTCAAAAGATCCTGTTAACAAACCTATGCAACATCACCAGAGAAAATTCCCCAAAGCCTTTGGGAATGAAAATATTAGGATTTTGGACAATGAACAATATTTAAGTTTTATTTCCAGTTTTATATGATACCATTTTTACTCATCATTGAGAAAGAATGAAAGCAGCCTCTGATGTCTGGAACTGATTTGACATCAATATCATTACAAGCTGCTCTGACATTCAACCAGGTCATTTTGTTTCGTGTTGGATATAAACTCACAGAGCATCAAACTTAAGACAGTGGTACTTTGAGAACATGATACATAAACAAACAAAGCTACTTGATGAAGTTTTCATAGGAAAACTTTCTTTATAACTTCCTCCAATCACCCAAAGTTCAAATCCTGTAATAGAGTCATTCTAACACTCTCTTACTAAAATATCCTGTGGTTGCTTGGCCATGTGTTCTTTTTCTGCAACAAATAATAAACCCATTTTGCTTAAAATGCATGTGCAGACCTGATGGTCTTTGGGTAAAGGGCATTAGCATAATCAAGAGCAAATGATGAATTTGCCACACCTGTGAATTTTCCAGGTAAGGGAGTCTGATTTATCCTTATGTGTGTTATATATTTTAAGCATTTGCATGGAAATCTTGCTGAAGTTTCTTCCCTATATGTTTTCTTTTAAAAGAATACATAAATTTTCCAAACTTGAGTAAATGAGCATAATAATGCTGATTGTGATTTAATACAATCATCATGTACATCATCAGTGTAACAAAACAAAGCTATTTGGTGGCGTAGAGTTCTTTGCCTCTACACTAAATCAGTCTTACTCAGTGTGGTTAGCGGATAAGTGCCATCTGCAAATTGTTAACTGGAGTACAGACATAAAAAATACACATTGAGAAACTTATAACAAGTTGACAGAGTTAACTTTATATATTTTGCCTAATAGAAAAAAAAATTATGCTCGCATTTTCATGTTTTTATTTTTGGTAATTCATTATCATTGTAGTTTACAAAACTACCAGTCTATGACAGTTTGGAAACTAACAAAAAATGTTAAGAGGGATCTTTTACCCTAGTTTGAAAAGCACTGAGCACTGCATTAAATAACTTCCAAAGAACTTTTTCTTTTTCCCCTTCCCTCCCTTTCTCATCCCACCTCCACTTTATTTTATAGTTCTTTCCTCTCTCCCCTTAATGTTCTGTCCAGTTTGGGCTACGTTGCTTTGCAAACTGGCCCCTGTGCACTTGTGCAGAGAGGGTAGGAGAGATGTAAGAATGAGGCAGACCACTCCAGATTGGAGGTGGCAGGTTTAATAAGCAAGGCAACTTACCATGCTTGTCTTGGAGCCACCAATAGAGTAGATCACATCCACCCACCAGAATTTTAAAATTTATATAGAGGTCTTAACTGGGTTCAGTCATGTATACCATCCAGATGGTCTGAACAACACATTGCTTTGTCAAGGTCACATCCTTGAAAAGTGCTCCCATTGTGGGAACAGTGAGAAGGATATACATTCCAAGGACAGAGGAGGGGTGAGGAGCTCTGATTGCCCAAGGTCGACTGGAGGGCAATTCCTCTAGATTACCTCCTCCAACAGTGCTATCAGTGTCAGTTTGTACAATGCCTACTTCAGGGTGCCCACCTCAAAAGAGTATTGTTAATTTTATGTTGTCTGAGAATTCAAAGGGCCACATCAGCTTAAATTCTATGCAAATTTGAGTACATAAGCTCTGAGAGTCTGACCAAGTTCTTTTTTATAACAGAAACTAGAGGCCCGGTGCATGAATTCATGCCCAGGTGGGTTTCCTTGGCCTGGCTGACAATCTGGGCCCATTGGGGTTATCTCACCCAGTCCCAATCAGGGTTGGCCAGGGGGAGGAACCATGGGAGGTTGGCCAGGCAAGAGGCTGGCTGTGGGAGGACCCTGACCACCAGGGGGCAGCTCCTGTGTTGAGTGTCTGCCTCCTGGTGGTCAGTGCATGTTATAGCGACATCATGTACATCATCAGCGTAACAAACCAAAGCTATGCATTAAATAGGGGAATATAAAAGATATACTTGTGTTCATTCGGCAGGTCATTTGGTCAATCGGTTGTAATGGCCACTTAGGCTTTTATACATAAAAGCCTAGGCTCTGTTTTGGCTGCTCAGAAACAGCTTTTTTAGTTCCATCCTTGTTTTCAGCCATTTTGGGGATGGTTGACATTGCCCTGAAAGGACCTCTCAATACAAATGTGTTGTTTGGATGGTAGGGCATGAATCATATGATAATGCTCCTCATTTTAAAGAACCTGTGTCTCAGGGTAACCCAATTCCTATTAAGCATTTCCAATTACAGTACAGCACAAAATGTCCCAAATTTAGAGAATACCTTTGGCATACCAGATACTTAAGACAGTAAGGATAAGATTGCTAACCACATTTTAACGTAAACTCTGCATGTTTCCTAGCTTTCAGAAAACTATTTGTGCTTTACGACAGCTGCAACTATTCTGTAAAGAGTCTATAGCATTTTAATTGAGATTGACTCTACCTTCTCCAAAGAGCTATGTTATTATCATGTGACAACGAGCAAATCCAGCTTTGTTAGTGAGCAAAGGGCAGAGTGAGAGCTCAATCCAGTGGTCTAGCTCTGCAATCCTCAGAACTAATTAAAGTGTACCATTTGTCAAAGTCAGTGGGAACCCTGTGTCTGTATCAGCTTTAAAGGATATTGGAAGGAGAAATGGGTTCCATCAGCAGGAAAAAAATAATGTCCTATTCTTAAATAGAACCAATACCCATTTTGTGAGTGTCCTAATAATTCTGTATATCCTACAGAATTATTTTCCCCCCAGAAATTTTATAGCAACACTTTGGAAACAAATTAAATAATTATGCTTATACTCCCATGCTTATAAATATATTAAAAATATTTTACAGTGGCCAAAATATGCTCTCTTGGACCTTTTAGCATTATTAAAGGATAAGGGCTATAGAAATAAATCCACAAGTCCTCTACTAAAGTATAATAATAATAAAGATGGGAGAGAGAATGAACACAAGTATATCTTTTATATTCCTCTATTTAATGAATAAATACTCAACTGAACAAGAGAGGCTGCCTCAGGTTAATAATGGGGAAATGAGCTGAAACTGGAGCACAACATTAAATGATGCAGTCAAGCCCTGGAACAGTTAGCTCAACCAGCAATGTTAGCAGCACTGTGGCTACACTACCTTTTAAATTCTTTATATTATAAGGTAATGGGAGGAGAAAAGGGAGAGCAAGAAATCTGATAGGCTAAAATCTGTTTTAACCTCTTCACAGAATTACACCTATAGTGCTGACATAGAGCTTAGAAAAAGTTGGAACTGGGACTGGTCCCACTCTGAGGAGATACATTCTTTTGATGTGTTGACATTTTGCCCCTTCCAATTCAAGCTGTACAGCTGTCAGCTTCCATTTCCTAGGGCACCAAGAGTGGTTGATTATCAGAGAAGCAGAAGCCACATTGAAGGTTGCCTATCTCATAACCAGAACACTCATGTCCTGAAGATCTCAGTGTATCCTATTTGTTTAAAAGAAACACACTCAGATACATGACTACATTAAGTTAAGCACAATTAACTACATACTTTAGCACAATCATTTAGTCAGTATAATCATGTCCTTAGATGAAAATTATTATATTTAATAATCATTGTTTATACTTGCATGACAATAATTTACAAGGCACAGGCTTTTTGCAATTTTCACAAAAACTCTATATATAGATTAGTTAGGGCAAATATGATGATGATGATGACAGTGATGGTGATGTCCTTTTGTTTTGGAAAGTCAGTAATAAAAATCAGTTTTACTTCATAAGTTACATGTCTCAAAAGTGATGATTATAATAAGCAGCTCTGAGAGAAGGTTAAGAATGTTGCATACATCATTTTAAGTAGAGTTGGTATGTAATATTATATTACTCATATTAGTTTCAGGTATACAATACATTAATTGGACATTTTTATAGTATTTGACAATGTGAGGAGACACCTTTTTTGAAGATATGCAAATGAGATTTGGAGAGCTGAATAGGGCTCCTCTGGATCACACAGCCAGTTGGTAAGAAAGTTTTCCCTCTTCATAATCAATGCTCTTTCTGTTGCTCAATATCATAAGTTATATATATTTTGTAAAACATTTTTAAACTTAAAAACAAAGTCCTTTTATGCATGCAGCAATTTGTGTTCATTAGCAATTAAAACAAAAAAGTTCAGATTTCTCAGTATGTTGCTCTTTATGTAAATGGTTCATCAAGTAATGAGCAAGAAAGAAAACACTAAAGCCTAGAAAAATTAAAAATAGGTGTGCTTAAATGTTTTTCCTTATACACTTAAATTTTAGGTAGTTTTAGAAAAGGCTCAATGCAAAGATTTGAAAACTGTGAGTAACTTCTAGATAAAAATATTTTTAAAAAACCTAATCTTCCTTATATTTTCTTATTTGTTTCAACATGAATTGTGTTAAATGTATTTTTTCAATTAAAAAAAAACACAATCAAATAGAAAAACTATCTATATAAAAGCCTAAGTGACCATTCGACTGTCCAACTGGTAGCTATAACACACAATGACCACCAGGGACAGACACTCTGACCAGTAGTTATGATGCGCACTTACCAGCAGGGGGTAGACACTCAACACAGGAGCTTCTGAGCTGCGGTGACTTGGTAGCTGCAGTTCTCAGGTGACACACTGGAACCAGAGAGAAGGGAGCCTGATTCTGGGGTGCAATCCAGGACCCCTCAGGGGATGTCAGAGAGCCAGTTTCGGCCCAATCCCCACAGACCAAGCTAAGGAACCCTACCGGTGCACAGGACTTGGGCTCTAGTTTTTTATTCTTATATTAGAGGCCCAGTGCACAAATTTGTGCATGGGTCCAGCCAGCCTGCCCCAATGGGGGCCCATTGGGCCAGTCAGCAGGAAGGAGGGGCCATAGTGATTGGCCAGCCCTACCCCCAATCAGGGTGATGAACTCCTTTAGCTTTTTCTTGTCTGTGAAGCTCTTTATCAGGCCTTCAATGCTAAATGAGCTTTGCTGGGTAGAGAAGAGCATAGCCAGAAATATTCAGTGACAAAGAACAAGGACCTGCAGCTAGGGTGACCTTCATTTTGAAAGGACGTGGCTGCGCTGGGGACTGAGAGTTCGGTCTCCATGAAACCTGGGTCAGTCTTTGCATCAGGCAAGTGGAATCCCTGAGGCCTTTTTGAGAGTTTCCAAGGCTGGGGGTGTGATCTCAGAACAATTAAAAACACATCCGTGAAGAGATGTTATGGGTTCTCTCTGTCATCAAAAAACCATGACTGTGCTACACCAACAGAGTTGCTTTAACAATGAAGCCTCCATCCACAAGCCCACCCACCTCCAGGAGCTGGCAGGAGGTTGAAAGTGGCTGCGTAGATGGGGCTGGTGCCAGGTGACCTGGTAGGTGTCAGCAGCTCGGCCGTCTGAGCCTCAGACATGGGGAGACCGGCTCTGACATCACCACTACTTGGAGGATTTGACAGCATCAGCAGCAGCTCCAGAGCTTGTTGCTATTTTGCTTTATTGTTATCTCCTTTTCCCTTTAAACCTCTCCAGGTTACATGCATTCAAGAGAGGAGCAGCCTTTGCAGAGAGCAGAGAGCGGAGAGCACACCTTCGATCTAGGTTCACATGCAGCCGGACAGAGTCCTGTTTAGAAACTGTGTAGGTCTTGCATTATTTGCACTATTACCAATAAAGAGGGTTTTAGATTCTGGCACATAGACATGTCTCCTGCTTATCCATGAGGGCAGGAGGCTGAGTGCAGCCACAGGCACAGCCACAATTCTTCACTCACTCACAGACCTCCATCCAAGGACAGTGATGTAGGCCCTTTGCACACGGAGGGACTGGGGAGCAGGGTCAGGCAGCAAACACAGAACATGACCATCCATGTCCGTTTTTCCCATACCTTCTGTCTTAGTCCCAATCTTCCTGCTCAGGGTCTTTAGCATCTTCCTCAGACGGTTGTGGGACATGACTGGGCTGATAGGCAGGAAAGAGGGGCCACGGGGGGTTGGCCAGCCCTACCCCCAATCAGGGTGATGAACTTCTTTACCTTTTTCTTGTCTGTGAAGCTCTTTATCAGGCCTTCAATTCTAAATGAGCTTTGCTGGGTAGAGAGGGCATGGCAAGAAATATGATGTTTATCAGACTCTGTCAGCATGGGGTTCCTGAATCAGGCTCCCTTTGGCGTTGTGGGGCAGGGGGGAGGACAGCATGAAGGTGCAAGCACAACCCATGCAGACTCTTGTTGAGCATCTTCTGTATACCTTCTAAATACCTGATGGGCATCTCCCCTCAGAAGGGGTGCTGACAGACAGCTCAGTTGCATGCTCCCTCTAGGCAGGGAAGCCTGAGAGAGGGGCTGTGGGAGGTTGGTGTGAGCCAATCCAGCAGGATCAGGCTGGTTGGCTGCTGCAATGTGTGTCATAGCCACCAATTGTTCCGGTTGTTTTGGTCATTTGACCATTATGGTCACTGGGCTTTTATATATATTAGAGGCCTGATGCATGAAGATTCGTGCAAGAATGGGCCTTCCTTCCCCTGGCTGCCAGCAGAGCCTTTGCTGGGGCCAGAGCCGCCTTTCCGCCTTACCACGCTGCCCAGAGGTCCGGAGCAACTGGGGCCATGTAGGAAGCGTCCTGACCCACCCCCCACCACTAAGTGCCTATATATGCAAATTAATCTGCCATCTTTGTTTTGTTACTTTGTATAATCACTCTTGATTGGCTTATGGGCATCTTAAAGGTATGGTCAATTTGCATCTTACTCTTTTATTAGTATAGATAGAAACTATAAAATCTATATAAGTATATATAACAACAACAAAAGAATCAAGGTTTTACAGTATTTACTGCTTTCTTTTAGAATATATGCAAGAAAAGGAAATAAAGACATCATCAACCCCAGAGATTGAAATGTGTCATCTGACATACATCATCCCATAAAGTATATAAACAATTACATGGTTTACTGTAGTTCTGTCTGTATAATACATTTGCAAAAGAGTTTATTACATACCTAGGAATTATATAAGTGGGACAGCTAATTTTCTCTAATATTAACTACTGAAATCTAAGTTAGAACTGGAAAGGAGATTTTTCATATACTAGGGATTATTTTAATTTTTCAATTTTGAACTACTTAAATTTTTTAGTTGATTTTAATAGCACATTAAATGTTATTACATATGAATTATGGAGGCATAAAAATATTACACTTGTTCTCATTAATAGACTGTATTTTATACACTTTCCTTTTAATAAAAAATGTAATATCTTAAAATGTTCATTTATGTGTCAAACTAAATTATGTGGCAATTTTCATTTAAACAGCTGAGATGGACTCTATAAGGAAAAAGGGCTTATGAAATTACTCTATTTAAAGTAGTAGTGGTACATATTGATGCCCCATGACTAATCCAATTAACTACTCCTCTGGTGAGATGAACTTAAGTGTCTTTGCTGTTCCCTCTTCCCCCAGCTCAACTCAACTCAGAAATGATTACTAAATTGGCACACACAAATATTTAATCATAGTAATTTTAATTTGATTCATCGTGCACTAGTATAAACTCACCATAGGAGGATCTTTGCCCTCATCTTGATTCTTGTTTTTCATACGGCTAAAAATTGAGTCAGGTGGTAATTCTCTTTTACATATAGCTTCCAAGATTTTCAGAATAAATTGCACACTTGAAAAAATGTTTGGATACATATAATATGACTCTCCAGAGAAAGAAAGTGCTGTTGTAAGAATAAAAATTTGTGAGAAATATTTTATTAATATCTTGTATAGTGTTTCATTTGTTTTTTAGTTATTAAAGTATACTTAAATTCAGTGTTTCAATGCTGAAACTGCTGTACAGTTCCCCATGCAGATTTACAATGTTAGGTATTCCCCCTTGTGGTGTAATAGAAAACTACAAGGTAAATAATTTATACATGAAAGTTTATATGGTGGAATGCCCAATTAAGAACAGTTACTGCCCACCTGGGTTGAGCATTGACCTTTGAAGCAGGAGGTCTCAGTTCAATTCCCAGTCAGAGCACATGCCTGGGTTGCAGGCTCAATCCCCAATAGGAGGCAGTCAATGAATGATTCTCATCATTGGTGTTTCTAGCTCTCTATCTCCCTCTCCCTTCCTCTCTGAAATCAATAAAAATATATTTTTAAAAAATAATAGGTACTACACAACAATGCTTGGAAACTTTCAGCTAATAAGACATAAAATTACAATAGGTACTATATTTATAATGAATACTTTAAAATTGTAATCCTAGAAACAAACTAATGTCATTGCTTTTAACTCAACATTCTCCATTTTTATTTCTTTTCAAGATGTTATTAATTTTTTAAAGTAAATATTTTAAGTATAGCGACAATTATGTCATTTAACATAAGACTGTATGATATTCAACAGACCCATCTTCATGGTGTTTCTCTATATATAAACTTTTAGACTATCTCTGAGTTTCAGTTCATTGACAGAGTGGAAAATTTCATAATAACCAATCTTTTACTGGATTGCTATATGTATAGGTGGCATCTGCTAATAGCCTTGGGTAGGACAACTTATTAGGCTTTTATTATATAGGATCCTTTATTTAATTCCTTAAAGTGTTCAACATAGTGATTCTTCACATATTCAGATTATGGTGACAAGTAAACTTTGAAGACTTACTTGAATAAAACCTAAAGTTCTCACTTTAGCCTGTTATTGTGGATATATATCCCAAGAAAGCCAATGTCTTTCATATAAAGATCAAGTCTCCAAATTTTGCCCTCTTATCAAATACAGTTAAGTACAGCCTTGCTTAGGCTTTATCTCTGTTTTCAAGAACAGAGATATAGCCTATTAATCAACATGTAAAACTTAGGGTTCCTCTTCAATTCCTTGCTTTCCCTTATATATTGCCTATATCCAACTGATCACTTAAGTCCAGTGTCTTTTTAAGACTGCTTTACTATATCCTATTGTCATTGTAATTGTATTTAACATCTCTTGCCTAGACTGATGTCATAGCTAATTGACCTCCACATCCACTCTCTCCTTACTCCAGTCCAGCTCCCCTTTCACCACTAGGGTAACCTTACTAAAATATGAATTTAACTTCCTTACAATTTAGAATAGTGGCTACTACATATGAGGAAACTGAGTCAGACAAGGTGGTAGAAGTAGTTAAGTAGAAAAGTAAAAAGTAAAAACCCATGCAACCTAGTCCAAAAACTGCTCTTCAATACTGTATCCATCATCTTTCCTGAAATAGAAAACACAGCTTGTTCTCTTTATAGTGATAGCCTGAGCTTCTCAAAATATAAAACACTCATAAGTATAGAAAATAAGAGATAGTCTACCGTATAAAAATGGTTGAAGTCTAAGTAAGTGTTCTTTAAAACTTGCTAGGTGACCATGCAGGAAATATATAAAAAGTCTTAAGGAGATCAAATAGCCAACCTGTCAAAAGAGAAACAAAAAAGCATTTTTGTGTTGCATCAATAAATGTTCAAAAACCATAAAGAAAATAAACTATTTTCTTATTACATTGGCTTTTGATGGAACAATTTCAAACTCTTGAGATCGTGTGCTTTTGAAATAATTCTTAAACATTTATATCAAGGTTGAAATACTGGTTCAGCCAAAAACACATTTCTAAATCATCTCTACATTACATATAATGACCAATACTGAATGAAATGTTGTTCTGTGTCTTTTAAACAGTATTTTTCAAATTGCAAACCATGCCCTTTAAGTAGTCATGAAACCAATTGAGAGGGGATTTTTAAGTAAAATAAAATACTATAGTACATTACACAGTTCCTTTTTTCACTTATATATAAGTATGTTTTAATGTGTGTGCTGTATTGCAATGCAAAACATATTTCTCCCTATGGGTCTCAGTCAAAACAATTTAAAAACATTTTTAGGTAGTTTGAGAAATAGTCTGCATGTTCATAATATTCTGTACTAAGATCCCCATTCCCTCATGAAAAAAAATACACACACACACACACACACACACACACACACACACACACAGAGCCTGGGTCCGCAATGTCCAAAACGACCAAAGGCTCCACCGAACACTAGAAGTCAGTCCTGCAGTCATTGCTGGGTCACCATGGCGACCCAGCACTGACTGCCATGTTGAAGGCGCCTCAGCAACACAGCACTGACTGCCAAGGGGGCAGAGGCTGGGAGAAAAAGCAGGGTCTGCTCACAGCCGCCGTGGCAGTCAGTGCTGGGTTGACATGGTGGAAGTCAGTCCTACCGTCAGTGAAATTAGGGTCAATTAATATTAAGTGAACATAGGGTAAATTAATATCTCTTTGAGAGGAGTTGAGAATATAAAGTACAGTGTAGAGCAATTTACTTATATTATTTCATATAATATAAACTCTTTTCAACTAAGATATTTTCCTTTATTTAAAATGTATCTTTATTGTTGAAAGTATTACAGATGTCCCTTTGTATCAGTTTCCCCCCCCCCCCCGCCATTGGTCTCCTCTATTCTGCACCCTCCCCTTTCAGGCCTTCACCAGACTACTGCCTGTGTCCGTCAGCTATTCCTATCTAAAAATCTAGAAAGATTTAAAGGGAAAAATAAATAAATAAAAGCTATGCCAGGTAAATACTGGACAGCTGAAGTTGCTGCATGAATACTGGATAAAGGCTTAAAGCCAAAACACAATTCATGAGATAAAGTTAGTCATTGTAACATAACAAAAGGTTCATTCACTAAAGAGATAAGGTGGATCCCAATACTTATATAAATAATAGAACAGTGTGAGGGTTCGGAATGAACCTCACTAAGATGTGTCTAAGTGGTATGCAGAGTTTTGAGCTAAGGGCAATTTTAGTTTCAGGCTCAAGTGAAAATTCTGCCCCTCCCTTTACCTAAAAAAAAAAAAATTGAATTAGAGGCCTTGCTCATAAAAACACATTATCCTATATAATAAAAGGCTAATATGCAAATTGGACAGCAGAACAACCAGTTTCTATGACACGCACTGATCACCAGGAGGCAGATGCTCAATGCAGGAGCTGTCCTTGGTGGTCAGCGTGCTCCCACAGGGGGAGTGCCACGCAGCCAGAAACCGGGCTGTGGCTGGCTAGTGCAGCGGTGGCAGTGGGAGCCTCTCCCGCCTCACGGCAGTGCTAGAGATGTCCGATTGATGGCTAAGGCCCACTACCCACAGGGAGCCACCAAACATCCCCTGAGGGCTCCCAGACTGCGAGAGGGTGCAGTCCAGGCTGAGGGACACCCTCCCCCTCCGAGTGAACAAATTCCATGCACCAGTAAAACTATAAAACCACTAGTGAAGCTAAATTTCTTTTACTGACAATAAATTTTGTAGCAGGCAACATGATCGCCACACATGACATCAGCCTAGGAGCTTATAAAACATCAACTACCGGAAGATGATTTCCCATTTGATGGCTCTAAAATGGCTGGGAATACTTTGAGAAGAATGCTTTTTCTCAAACTAAGCAAGCATTTAAAAAAGTGAGCAAGCATTTAAGGTGATCTGTTGGCATTTTTAAATTTTAAAAAGTGGCATTTTAAAAACCTTAAAATAGAGAGGAGAAAAGCTACATATACTAAGATATAAGGATAAGCTTGATTTTTATTTGAATCCTAGAGACCTAGTGCATGAAATATGTGCAAAAGGGGGGGGGGGAAGAGTCCCTCAGCCCAGCCTGCGCCCCCTCACAGTCCGGGACCCCTCACTCCTTACTGCCCACCTGTTCACTGCTCCTTACTGCTTGGCTTGCTGCTCCTTAGAGCTGCCTCCACCGCTGCGCTACCCAGCCATGAGCCCAGCTTCTGGCTGAGCAGCGCTCCCCCAGTGGGAGCACATTGACCACCAGTAGGCAGCTCCTGCGTTGAGTGTCGCCCCTGGTGGTCAGTGAGTATCACAGCAACCAGTCATTCTGGTCGTTCCACCATAAAGGTCACTTAGGCTTTTATTACATAGATTATTTTCTTACATAGTTAATGATATATTTTCTAGAACTATCTCTGTTTGAATAGCAGACAATAATACATTATACAGCCTACCCAGTGTGGCTCAGTGGTTAAACAGTGACCTATGAATCAGGAGTCATGGTTCGACTCCAATCAAGGCATATGCCAGGACTGCATGCTCAATCCCAGGAGGGGATGTGCAGGGTGCAGGCAATCAATGATTCTCTCTCATCATTGAAGTATCTGTCTCTCTCTCTTCCTCTCTGAAGTCAATAAAAATATTTCTTAAATGCATTACCCACACATTTAGAGAAGACTGACACAAACTGCCAAGTGAGAAAATATTCTATAATAAACCAAACACTGTTCAGATCCTAAAGCAGAGTCCATACAGTTACACATAGTACATGTAGTAACTACAACACATTAAAAGCATTTTAAAACATACCTTAGCCAGCTTTATTTCCACAGAAAATAAGTATGGCTTTAGGAATGCATCACAACAGAGTCTATAAAAAACCGATTCCGCAAGAAAAAATAAGGCAGGCGGATGATCGTAATAAAAGGAAGCATGGTCCAAGGAAGTAGAAAGCATATTTAAAGCTTCTGAAAAATAAAAAAAAGTAGAAACTCTATAATTGATAAATTATGCCATTTTCTACATTCTACAATTAAGTTTTACAGTGAACGATTTGCTCAGTCCCAAGACCAGACTATAGTTTTAAAATATTTACATATTCTTTCACACCTCTCCCATCAAGTCAGTCTCCTTGCCTTTGAACCAGATCAGGCCTGGTGGCTACTTCAACCAATAGACTGTGGCAGAATTAACACTGCAGGGTTTCCATAGAAAATGCAATCCAGCTGCACCTGGATCTTTCTTTCAAAATAGGAACTTTGGAATCCTAGGCTGCCATGGAGGAAGTCCAGCTTTTTCAGAAGTCACAAAGCTTGAAAGACCATAGAGACAGGGAAAAGAAAGAGAATGCCCAACGATCTCCAAGCCGTTCCAGCCAACACAAAATAGATCACCCAGCCACATACACAACAGTGTGGGAAATAAGACAGAACTGTATGACAAAAGACAGTGCTGAAGATAAGTGCTGTAAAAGAGAAGAGTGGAAAATCAAGGCAGAGAAAATAGGGCCCCGTGGAACTGAACAAGGAAGAATATTGAGCTTAGGCCCTAAAGAAAATTGTACCTCAAGTCATCACAAAGAACTGTCATGTAAGTATCTGAGGAAGAACAGCAAATACACAAAGATTTGAGAAACAGTCATGTAAGTATCTGGAGAAGAATAGCAAATGCAGGGACGTGAAAAAGGAAAAGCCCTGGCAAGTTCAAGGGATGGGTAGGAGACCAGCAGGGCTGGAGCACAATGAATAAGCAGAGAAGGCAGCCAAGAACCAGATCATCCATAGCCTTGTAGCCCATAATATAAAGTTGGAGTTCTTTTTAGGTTAAGATAAAAGAAAATATTTAAATTTAGAATGGTCACCGCTGACTAGAGGGAAGACAGTGGAATAAGGAACCTCCAGTCCAGGCTGCAGACTACAGGGTACAGGCTGGAACACTGATGGTGAAGGTGTTTCAGTTGTGGAGCTGGTGGAAAGAAATCATACTCAGGGCTTTTGTTTGGAGTTCAATATTATAATGAGCTGTTGGCTGTGTGCAACAGAAAAACAGTGTCTTCAAATAACTGTGCTTGTAACTTCACAAGATCCAAGTTGGAAAGGTTCTAAGGCTGGTTAAGGTAACTGCCCTCTATGTGCATTATCTCCGTCTTCTGGTTCCCGGGTGTACCTGATGGCTGTGACGATTACACAGGCACTAGGCATTTTGTTCTTCCCACCACATCGTTTATAGAAGAATCCAGAGAACATAGGGAGGAAAGGGGTGCTTTGTTCTCAGATATGTCTTGATCAAAAGCAATTCATAACCGGTTTGGCTCAGTGGTAGAGCGTCGGTCTGCGGACTGAAAGGTCCCGGGTTCGATTCCGGTCAAGGGCATGTACATTGGTTGTGGGCACATCCCCGGTAGGGGGTGTGCAAGAGGCAGCTGGTCGATGTTTCTCTCTCATGGACGTTTCTAGCTCTCTATCTCTCTCCCTTCCTCTCTGTAAAATATCAATAAAATATATATTTTTAAAAAAAGGCAATTCAAAGAATAAGTATTCCAAACAGACTCAACTTCACATCTCTTGATCAGGACCAGGTCCTGTGACTACCCCATCTATCTACCGTATTTGCCGGCGTAGAAGATGATTTTTTGACCCTGAAAATACCGTATTTGCCGGCCTATAAGACGACCCCCTAACATTTCCACTCAAAATACAGAGTTTGTTATATACTCGCCGTATAAGACTACCCCCCACTTGGAGGCATATTTTTCAGGGCCAAAAAATCGTCTTATACGCCGGCAAATACGGTAATCACTGAAGTTTAAAGGGGTGTTGTCTTAATTAGCTTAGCTCAATCATTATTCACCCCTGAGGCTGGGGAAGACCAGTCCACTTCTGAATCACGTCACTGCAGGATGCCTGAACAAAACTGAGGCTTAATTTGACAAAGAGGAGTAAGTGGCTACTGGTTGCTAGTAAGCCAAGAGTGTTCACGCCCATATCATTTAAACATTTAATAGAGGTGAAGCTGTGGATGGCACTGTGACAAAGTGTCATATAGGCAAGTTCAATGCAAAATTGTTCTTATTCTTCCTGTTGTTTGGAAGCTGCCAGGCAGCACTGCACAACCCAACTTACACAGGGAAATACTCTCTGACCTCATGCACTTCACATTCTAAAAACTCATTTTAAAAGGCACGCACATAAAATTTAGGATACTGATAGAAGCAATTTTACCTCCTTAAAAATAATGGTTTTTAATTTCTTTTTTAGATCAGTTGGAGGGTAGTTTGAAAGGAGACATCTAAGTGAGAAGTGATAAATGAAAAGGTAATGAGTAAAGAGGCTGTTTAAAATGAGTGAGAGGCTAACGGCCGTTTGGTTAGTGTTTTATGGATAAGAACTCTAAAAGGCAAAACCAAGTTTCTCTGTAAGTCTCTATTGTAATTGAAAAATCACTGAATGACACTTTATATTACTTTTTAATTAGTTACTAATTTTGGAAAAAAGCAATAAAGACAATGCTGAGCAAAAGAGTTTAAAGCAATTTTGTAATTAAAAAGTTGAGCAAATTCATTAATTCAAAATTACAAAAGGAACTTTTATAATGAAACATTATCAGTTATTTCGATAGAGAAAGACAAATTTTTCTTGGATACTGTACAATTTCTAAATATCAAAGGTCTCAAATTACACCTTCACTGCTAATTAAAAAAAACACACACACACACACACACACTTAGGGTATCTAGGATAAATTTAAAGTTAAAGCACATACCATCTTGAATTACTCCTTTGCATTGAGCCAGAAAGGATATTTCAATCCATGTAGTAGGAAGATGCACATGTTCCCCGATGCCTAATGTGTTGAGACCCAATTTTCTCTGTGATGGGGAGACATGAAAGAGACAAACAAACATGTACTATTTATTTATTTATTTAAATTATCCCTTAATTATATTTTCAAAGTAATTCTATGAGGCTGATATTCTGTGGCTAGAATTTTTTTATTTTTTTATTTTTGCTTTTATTATTTTTACATGTTGATCCTTTATGAAAACTTTTAACATTAAAATGTAGAGAATGTTTGCTACTATTATGAGTGATATTAGCTATTTGTTGAAAATAATTATCACTCTTCATTTTCTAGGGCTTTCTTCTATTTTTATCTCATTTCCCTACCAACAGGATGCATCTCTGATTTTAAAAAGAAAATAAAAGTATATTAATGAAATGTGATTCAATAGGAATTAGTTTCACACCAAACTGTTGAAAAATTCTGGCTACTGCACTGTAGAGAGGCAGAAGTTAATAAATATGACAATCCTATGTGCATATAGAGTGAAAGTTAAAAAAAGGCTTTCTTTCCTCTTTGGAACACATCATATCTCAGTTACCATTTTTAAAAGACAAAGTAGAATTTTCATTATCAAAAATGTATTTACCAGCATTTGATATTTTGATATGGGCTCTTAGACTAGTGTCAGTAGCTATATTCCCTAATAATTTAATAGGAATCTCACTCTAGAAGCCATTTGACATTGAATCATCTCTACATATAAAAAGCTAATATGCAAAGTGTCCCCTCTGGAGTTCCACCAGGAAAACAGGAGTTGGATCGCTTGCTATAACGTGCACTGACCATCAGGGGCGGTGTGGAACTTTGGTGAGCAGCAGCAGTGGGGCACTGAGGGAGCAAGGGAAGGAGACAAGGAGTCAGGGAGGTGGGGATGTGGGGAGATGGGAAACCTGATCAGTCCTGATCACCTATCAGGCCTAGCGATCTTACCTGTACACGAATTTCATGCACCAGGACACAAGTTTGATTATAAACTTTAATTTGCACTAATATTTTTAACTATGCCTACTTATAATTAAAGAAAGGTGTATTCTTACTTTTTTTCTTTCACTATTTTAGAACAAGTAATCATCCACCAACTAGAACAGAAAGTTCACATACCAACTAAACCAAATAATGTAACATTACCTTACATTTGAAAAGAATTTTTTTAGCTAGGTCCAACAATTTTTCCTTCTCATTTAGATTTTTTGTTTCATTGAATTTCAAGATGAATTCTGCTGTGATTGAAAATGGTGGCCTAAACAAAACAAAACAAAAATCAATAAATATACCTATCACTTCTAAATCTTAATTAACCAACTTCTGATGGTTAAGTATAACTATTTTTTTCTTAAAAAGCACCTTATAAGAATGTTTCACACACAAAAACAAATCAGTAAAACAATATATATTTACAGTCCTCCTAGATTAATCTTCTCATACTTAGCATTTTTGGATTGAGAAACAGAATTCTCATGATGTCAATGAACTTTATAGCCTCTGGAAAAAAGTTTCTGGGATAGTTGCCAGAAATTTTGTTGGTATATGCCTCCTTTATAGGTAAAATCCAGCACAGCTTTAATTATAAAGACTGATTTATCTCCTTCTATATGTCACCATTAGTTGAATTTAAGATAAACCTTTATCCCATAATGTAAGCTGAATCAGTCCAACTATGGCTGGAGTGGGCAGGGGAGGAAAGATATATGTAGTAAGGTCAGAGTGACAAGTAGCCAGATTAACTCTAGATAAGATGGGAAGCCATTACAGGGCTTTGATCAAAGGTATGGCATGATTTAATTTAATTTTTAACATGATCATCCCAATTCTGGGTTGAGAGTTGAAGAGTAGGGATATAGATATAGCAAGGGAGAAAGCACACATATTTAAGTGAGAGGTAATGGTGGCTTGAATCAGAGTTCTAGCAATGCAAGTAAAAAGAACAGTCTGGATATTGGATGTATCTTGACATGAGCTCTAATCAGACTGACTAACTAATTAGAAATTAAGTGTGAGGGGGGAAAGGGAATTATAATTGAACTGAGTAACTGGAAGGACGGAATTGCCATTTACTGAGCTGGAGAATATTGATACAGGAACAGATGTGGGGTGAGGGTAAAGAATAGGTTCAGTATTGGGATATGTTATGTTTGAGATGACCATAGTCATCCAAGTGACAGATGGATAGATGAGTTTGACATCAGAAAAAAGTTTCATTCTTGATACATAATTTTAAAAATCATTAACATATATAAGATCTTTAAAGTCTTATGAACTAAAAGAACCCCATGAGAAAAGTATAGAGAGAGTACATAAGTATATGAAAGAGAAGTGAGACAAATAAGTTGAGGTTATAGGCTAGAAAATGAGCAGACTGATTATAATAAGGTACCACAGAATATAAGCTGGGCATGGAATCAAAAGTGACATCAAAGACATAATGAATAGATAGTAGAATTAATGAGTTATTTATTGGTGTAGGCAAATAATTGTTGGAGTCATGCTATTCAATAAGTGATCTGGAAGACTAAAACATATTTTTAACATCTTACTATATTCAGAATTTACTGAATTAGCTAATCTGTGGGATATAGAAAAGAAAACATAGATAAAAATTAGACTTTGCTTCTGATTAATTCACAGATCAATTGGGGAGACACATGTACACAAAAGTAATCACAGTGATACATGATCACAGGATAGGCAGAGGTAATAGTATAATGCCTTGTAATTAGAACCAAATATAGATATCCTAGATAAAAACAATTAATGAAATAACCAAGTTAAAACCTGGCCGATGTAGCAAATTGATTGAGTATTGACCTATGAACCAGGATGTCATGGTCTGATGCCTGATCAGGGCACATGCCTGATTTTGGGTTCGAAACCTAGTTGCAAGTGTTCAGGATGCAGCCAACCAATTATTATCTCTCATTATTGATGCTTCTATTTCTCTTTCTCTCTCTCTTTCTCTATCTTATCTCTCTCTATCTCTGAAATAAATAAAAATATATTTTTAAAAGAAATAATCAACTTTTTAACTGCATACCAAAATGGATGTTCACTTGGTCATATATTTAGTAACATTTATTGACTATCTTCTATGTATCAGGAACTAACCTTGGAATTGGAGATATAACTGTGAAATATACAAAAAAAAAAAACCCTGCCCTCGTGGAGCTTATAGTAAAATAAAGAAAAAATTGAGGTGACAGAACTTACAAAATCTCCTAGAATTTGACATTTTAAAATAAATAATTTCATTATTTTTCATGTTTTTATCGATTTTTAGAGAGAGAGAGAAAGGGAGGAGGAGATGGTGATAGAAACATGGATGAGAGAGAAACACTGATTGGCTGCCTCATGCATGCCCCCTACTAAGGATCTAGCCTGCAACCCAGGCATGTGCCCCAGCTGGGAATCAAACCCTGACCTTCTAAGAGCAAGAGTACCTAGCACCTCTGTGAGTCAAACATTCTTCTAGACAATAGAACACAAGCAGAAATGAGTAAAAAAGCAAATGTGCAATCACTTGCCTCATGGATTATATACTCTATTCGGGGAGAGTAGATATGTAATATCTATAAGAAAACAAAGAACAGGATGATTTCTGAGAGTGACTGCTATGAAGATAAAAGCACAATAGTATGAAAGAGAGTACAAGTCAAGAGAGCTATTTTACATTAAGCAATTAGGGAAGATTTCAAGGGAGACACATCTGAGCTGGAATGAGAACGAGACCAAGAAGACCATGGACAAAGAGAACCTGATGATAAATCAGTTAGCTAGGAGCTAGATCTTGCAGGGTATTTAGACCAGAAGGTAAGGTCTGGATTTTACTCCAGATGTAATGGGAAGACAATATAGACTAAACTAGAGCATGAAAAATTTAATTTATATTCTGAAAATATCATTAAGGCTGTTGTTCAGAGAGCAGGAGCAGGGATGCTGATTAGGAGGCTGCTGCAGAAAGTCAAGGAATTAGATGATGGTGAGTTAGTAGAGGAGGAGGTCATAGAGATGACAAAACTGCTTAACCTCAAAGGGCCAAGAATTCATCTCAGCTCTAAATCTAAAGCCCACAAAAATCTGTTCCATAATTTAGTATTGATGTATCTGTCTTTTAGTCCTTGCTGTAACTTGAGGTTCTTAAGTTTTTCCTTATTGCTGTATATACAATTTGCTTAGTGAACACTTGGTGATTAACTGACACTAAACTGTACTTTCTCTGTTTTACAGGAGCTGGGTTGGGGAGGGAGGCTCAGAGAGGTTAAGAATCACACTTAAGGTCATAGCTTTAATAGTGAACAGAACCAATATTTGAAATAAGATGTCTAAGTCTTTTTACTCAGGTTTTTTTTTTTTTATAAGATCCCTCAGAATATATTTCTCAGAGTATAGAAATATATACTGTGTGCATTCTTGTTAATAAAATAATAGTCAATGTGACTTAAGCCTATTTCTCCACTACCATTTATAGACACCCCCAACATATCCAACATACACACACAGAAGCTCACATACAATATTCAAGGTTTCAAATACAAGTTAAAAAATATATTTTCTGAAATAAGATACTTTATCTCAACTTTTTCATAGGATCTGAGGAAAATGCATTTGTTTGATTTTATTTCTAAAGCACAGGAAAAAAAGCCTCAAGATGAAAACAATACATAATTTAATTTCTATGCTTAGAATACATTTTATAAATAATTTAAATATTGTTGATTATTTTTCAATATGGATTGTGGCCTGTAATAAATCATAGAAAATATGGAAAGCCAGTGGTTTTCAGCTTTCTGTATAGATATCACATACTTAATTGGTCTGCCACACTCATGTCAATAAATATATTAATGGAAAATCAATATAGCTATTTTAATCATTCCTTACCCATAACAAATAAATTGAGATTGTTATACAAATGAAGTTATTTAATGATAAACTCAATACATGATAAGAATCAAAAACTTTAAAATAGCAAATATAGGCATTTAAAAAGAAAACGTACTTTAGTCTCACACATTGCAATTTTTTCAAATTATCAAAGAATTTCACAAAGATAAATGTAATCTACTCTAAGTGCAAGAGTGCAGTTCTGTAGAAAAGGTAGTAGCTGAAGATTATTGTCATAATTCTATATAATAAAATCCTAATATACAAATTGACCAAACAGCAAAACAACTGGTGGAACAACAGGTGAAACTACTGGTGGGTTGACTGGTGAATCGACTGATCACTATGACATGCACTAACCACTGCTCAATGCAGAAGCTGCCCCCAGCCTGCTGGCCCCAGGCCAGCCAAGATGGATGCCAACAGGGGGCCCCAGATTGCCCTGCCAGTCGCCCCACAAATGGACACTGATTGCCGGCCAGGCCTAGGGACCCTACCCATGCAAGAATTTCATACATCGGGCCTCTAGTTTAATACAAAGAGAACATATTAAAGTCTCCCAACCACATGGATACCCTGCTCAAAGTGATCCTTTATATACATTATCTGTGAATTCAAAAAAATTTTAGATGAAAATTCATTTGTTCAATACATATTTAATGAAAGCCTCCTACATGTAATGTATTCTGTTAGATACAATAGGTTAAAGAGGAATCAGGCCTGGCCTCTGAAAGTTCACAATTTAGGAGGGAAGTGAGGCACACCACAAATGATGTAGCATAAAGGAAACTACTAAAAAGAAAAGAAAAGCAGTGTGAGCACAGAAGGAGAGCTCATGATTCCCACACTTCCTAGTCCTATAATCCTATCTAATAAAAGAGTAATATGCAAATTAACCACCACTTTGCTACACCTACAAGCCACGCCCACCAGCCATGCCTACCAGCCAATCAGAGCAAGTATTCAAATTAACCCCAGCCAAGATGACTGCAGCCACAGAGAATAGGAGTGTGGCCTGGATTTCACTGGCAATGGAGGAAGCCAAGCTATCCACACACACTGGAGGGCCCAGGCCTCCACTCAAGGGTACAAAGTTTCAATGATAGAAGATACATAAATACAAACAGAAATGGCGGCAGCCACAGAGCTGGAAGAGAGGAGGATAGGGTTGCACCCAGCAATGGAGGAAGCCAAGCTTTCCACACACTCTGGCCAGCCCAGGCCTCCACTCTAGGCTACAAAGTTTCAATTATAGAAGATTCATAAATTCCAACAGAAATGGGTGCTGCCACCAAGTGAGCAGGAGTCTTGGCTCCACTCCAGGCTACAAAGTTTCAATTGTAGAAGATAAATAAATTCCAGCTACCAGGGCCTCTGCTTGGGTCGAAAACCACCACAGGCCCCTCACCCAGGCTGCCTCATGCCCCAAGAGAAACCCCACCCTGATCTGGGACACCTTTCAAGGCAAACCAGCTGGCCCCCACCCATGCACCAGGACTCTATTCTATCTAATAAAAGAATAATATGCAGATTGACCATCATCCAATACACAAGATGGCTGCCCCCATGTGGTCAAAGATCCTGCCCCCATGTGGACACCAGATGGCCACCATAAGATGGCCAGCAAGGGAGTATAATTGGGGGGCACCAGGCCTGCAAGGGAGGGCAATTTTGGGTGATAAGGTCACCAGGAGAGGGCAGTTGTGGCCAATCAGGCAAGCAGGGGAGGGCAGTTGGGAGGCACCAGGCCTGCAAGGGAAGGGAATTGAGAGGGACCAGGCCTGCAAGGGAGGGCAGTTGAGGGCAATCAACCCTGCAGGGGAGGACAGTTAGTGGTGACCAAGCCAGCAGGGGAGGGAAGTTGGGGGCAAACAGGCTGGCAGGGGAGCAGTTAGGCATCAAAAGTGGAGTGGTTAGGGGGTGATCAGGCTGGCTTGTAAAGATATGAACTTCCCTCTCAAGACTACTTTTGCTGTGTCCCATAGGTTTTGGATTGTTGTGTTTTCATTGTCATTTGTTGCCAGGATGTTTTTAATTTCTTCCTTGGTTGACGTCAAGCTGTGTCTCTCTATGTGGCAAGCTATGATTTAGTGATTAGCATGGTAATAATTTAAAATTTCTTGCCTCGTTTTCTATTAATTTATTAACTGCATTTACCTTTTACAACTGAAATCAAGTATTAAAATCTTAATCCTTTCTCATATTCTACCCTCTAGAGACTTGAACCAACACAATGGTACAAGCCCAAGAATAAAAGGACTGTGGGTTTAAAATCTGTCAAGACCCTACATATTTTATACAGATATTCTTATCAGTAGTAGCTGATACATTATTGGGATAATATATCCTAAAGGAAGCTATACTGCAATATATTGGATGTGTTCATGCTTTTTTTGGCCACCAGGTTCCTAAGTTATCTCCAGTTCTTTTAGAGACCACATAGTGAATACTGAGTGAATGAATGAGGTCTGGCTGTACCTTCTGCTCTCAGGCTCCACAAGATATCCCTATATATTGGTCCATTACTTTTGGCTAAATCACTTGTTAGCCAACCCAAATGCTACAAGTACAGATGTATCAACCTAAAATTAACAAGTCTAATTATAAGATCTTAGCCATTAGAATTTCATTAAAAGCTTATAATAATTCAGATGCATGAAACAAAAAATCAAATAACAAAAGACCAGCATTTAAATGAGTATAAAAAAGTTTCTTCCTGGTGCTTGACAGCAGACATTTAAAATCCACATACAGAGCTATATTATATTAAAAATGTATACATATAAAAGTCAAAATTATATAGATATACACTATAAATATATAATATTTTTAAAATATTTAGAATATGCACTTGTTGAGCACATTTTACTAAATATAAAAGTGTCAAAAACATTAATAAAAAGGAAATATTTTGGGCTTATTAACATTTCAGGAAGCTTTGAAGACTACAGCATCCTAGACTAAAAATACACAAGCAGCTTTTGTAACAAACATGTAAAATAATCGTAATAGCTTGCCTAAATCTTCTTAATATAAGACTTAGATTCCCTTTAATTTTTTCCAGTCAGCTAAAATGTATATAGTATATTAAATCTTTTGGTCTTTTCCATCTCTAGACGATGTAAAAACAAAACAAAACAAAACAAAGCAAAAAAAACCCAGCCGAAACCGGTTTGGCTCAGTGGTAGAGCGTTGGTCTGTGGACTGAAAGGTCCCGGGTTCGATTCTGGTCAAGGGCATGTACATTGGTTGTGGGCACATCCCCGGTGGGAGTGTGCAAGAGGCAGCTGGTCGATGTTTCTCTCTTATCGACATTTCTAGCTCTCTATCTCTCTCCCTTCCTCTCTGTAAAATATCAATAAAATATATAAAAATAAAAATAAAATAAAATAAAAACAAACAGAAAAACATATTATACACAATAAAATAATCTTAGTTATAAAATAAATAGTGGCAAAATAGTGTCATCTGAACCAGTAATCCATTGTAAGGCTATGTGATTCTCCCTTTGGTCCAGAAATGTGTGGACTTCAGTACCTCTTTGAAGGATTTACATGGGTCCCCTTGTGTGTCTCTAACAGAATACACTCTGAGCCTGCAAAAACTCATGTTTCTAAGGAAGAATAAGGGAAGCACATTTAGTATGAGGTCTATGACAATTCATGCAAACCTAAGGAGAAGAAAAAAAGAAAAAGATGATAATCCTTTGTGTAAGTTAGATCTCTACTTCATCGCAAACAGCTGATTCCAAGGACAGAATCTGATTCTCTTGATACAAGGGGTCATGGAGAGAATACCCAGTATGTTTTCCAAGTGACCATACAGTGAAGAGAAGGCCAGGATTTTCAAAGTGTGGGAAACTTACTGGAGGTTGCCTCCACATAGTCTGTCATCCCAATTCTTTCTTCCTAATCCCGGGGAGCTATAAAAAGGGTTCTGGGTGCCCAGCAAAGAAAGAAAGAAGGAAATGTGCGTGCATGCGTGTGTGTGTGTGTGTGTGTGTGTGTGTGTGTGTGTGCGTGTGCGTGTGCGTGTGTGTGAGAGAGAGAGAGAGAGAGAGAGAGAGAGAGAGAGAGAGAGAGAGAGAGGATCAGTCTCAATAGAGATTTACACCCCAGGAAAAGATAGATAAATGGCAAGGAACCCTCTGGCAGCAAAATTAGTTTCAGCTGTTCCAACTAGTAGGATCTACAGGTGTCTGGCAGAGAACAAATGCAAGATCATCTGCAAGATGACACAAACACTTCTCTCCCCAACCCCAAGGATAAGTGGGAAAGGATAAGCCACAACATAAATGAAAACAACAAAAATTAAAAATTTACCAAGACTATAAGCATTAAAATAATCAAGACACAAACTGTACAACTATCATACTTATTCTACAATATGCTTAAAAGTATCTGCAGGCAACCAGATATTCTAAGTCAAACTTAGATTTGAAGAAAAATATTACTAGAAATGTAAGATATAATTACCAAAATTGAATGGACAAATTTGGTAAGAAGAGAGACATTTAGTCATGCAGAAAACAGATCACATCAGAATAAATTCACAATAGAGTAAAAATATACAAAAATGGAAAATGGAGATGAAAGAGCAAAGGATCCTAACTAATAAAAGAGTAATGTGCAAATTAACCATCACTCTGCTCCACAAGCCACGCCCACTAGCCAATCAGAGTGAGAATGCATATAAACCCAACCAAGATGGCTACAGCCACAGAGAGCAGGAGGGAGGTGGTTCCCTGGCAACAGAGGAAGCCAAGCTTTCCTCCTGCCATTGCCAGCCTAAGCCTCCACTCAAGGCTACAAAGATTCAGTTATAGAAGGTAAACAAATCCAAATAGAAATGGCTGCCACCATGGGACAAGCAGGTGGCTTGGCTCTGCTCCAGGCTACAAAGTTTCAATTGTAGAAGGTAAATAAATTCCAGATACCAGGGCCTCTGCTTGGGTCACTGTGGGTTGTGGCCAGCCTGCAAACCACCACAGGCCCCTCGCTCAGGCCGCCCCATGCCCCAAGGGAACCCCCACCCTGATCCAGAACACCCTTCAGGGCAAACCAGCTGGCATCCATCCATGCACCAGGCCTCTATACTATCTAATAAAAGAGTAATATGTAGATTGACCATCACTCCAACACACACCATGGCTGCCTTCATGTGGTCAAAGATCCTACCCCTATGTGGACACAAGATGGCCAGCAGGGGAGGGCAGTTGGGAGGGACCAGGTCCACAAGGGAGGGCCTACAAGGGAGGGCAGTTAAAGGCAATCAACCCTGCAGGGGAGAGCCGTTAGGGGTGACCAGGTCCACAAGGGAGGGCCTACAAGGGAGGGCAGTTAAAGGCAATCAACCCTGCAGGGGAGAGCCGTTAGGGGTGACCAGGCCAGCAGGGAGGGCAGTTAGGGGCAATCAGGCTGGCAGGGGAGCAGTTAGGCATCAATCAGGCTGGCAGGGGAGTGGTTATGGGGTAATCAGGTTGGCAGGCAGAAGCGGTTAGGGGCAATCAGGCAGGCAGACAGGCAAGTGGTTGGGAGCCAGCAGTCCTGGATTTTGATCAGGCCTAAATGGGCAGTCGGCCATCCCTTGAGGGGTTCCAGATTGGAGAGGGTGGAGGCTGGGCTGAGGGACAACCACCCCCCCCCCCCGGCCACCATTGCCCCAGTGCATGAATTTCATGCACTAGGCCTCTAGTGTGAAATATAAAATGGGATGGTCTTATATGCATTTAATCAAGAGTCCAATAAGCAGAGATAAGAGAAAATAGGTTTACAAGGTAATATCTGAAGAAACAATGTCTGATAATTTATCAGGAATTATGAAAGACACAGTCCATAGATTCATCAGGTTTAAGAAATCCAAGGAGAATGATTTTTTATTACATTCACACACATCACAGCAAAACTGCAGAAAATGCAAGACAATAAAACATTTTTGAAAGCACTCAAAATTTGGGAAAACACATTAATCCTAAGTCAAATAACAAAATTTTCACCCAACTTTTCAACAGCAATAAGGGAAGCTGTGAGTGGAATGACACCTTTGGTGTGCTGCAAGAAAAGAATAAAAGCAATAACAGACCAAAGATAATTCCATATTCAGTCCGGCCAGCATGGCTTGGTGGTTAATCATTGACTTATGAACTACGATGTCACAGTTTGATTCCCAGATAGAGTATATGCCTGGGTTACAGGCTCTATCCCCAATATGGGGCATGCAGGAGGCAGCTAATCAATGATTTTCATCATTAATGTTTCTATCTCTCTCTCCCTCTCCCTTCCTCTCTGAAATCAATAAAGAAATATATGTTTTTAAAATAAAAATAATAAAAAAACAATTTTCAGATGTCTGTATGACAAAAGTTACCACAAAAACAAAAGACAGACTGAATGAATTAATAATAAATATTTAAGAATAGCAAGTATCAATTTGAAAAGACAGCACAAAGTAAATTGGTCAAACACATGATCAGGCAAGTACCACTTTGACCCTACTATACCAGCAAATATTAAGAAGTCTAACAATACCAGGTATTGGTGAAGATGGGGGAAATGATATTTTCACATATTGGTAAAGAAAATGTAAATTGATTCAAGCACTTTGGAGAGCAATAGCATCAAGTTAAATTTAAGGAGCAAGGCATAAAAAAATTCACTTCAATGAAACATACAGGTCACAAAGAGAAATGTACAATAATTTTCACTTTAGCATTAACTTTATGGAAAATTTTTGGAAAACAAGGTAAATAAAATAAGAATTTATTATATTTGAATATTATGCAACTGCTAAAGTGAATGAAAAAATACATCATTAGCAATATGACTTGAATTAAAATCATAGCATTATCTTTCCAAAATCAAATCATAGATATATGTTATAATCTATCTCTGTATATAATTTGTGTAATTGCATAAGTATATTTAAAATCATGAGGGAAATGCAATTTTGTATTTGGGTATACATTAAAGTAGAAAAATGAGCTGAAACCGGTTTGGCTCAGTGGATAGAGCGTTGGCTTGTGGACTGAAAGGTCCCAGGTTCAATTCCTGTCCAGGGCATGTACATTGGTTGTAGGCACATCTCCAGTGGGAGTGTGCAGGAGGCAGCTGGTCGATGTTTCTCTCTCATCAATGTTTCTGGCTCTCTGTCCCTCCCCCTTCCTCTCTGTAAAAAATCAATAAAATACATTTTTAAAGTAGAAAAATGAACTGCAATTACATATACCACAATTATTATGGTTGGGAGAGCATGTTGTCATAGCTTCAAGTTGATCTCTTGATCTATTCTTCATTTAAGAAAAATGTTTGAAATAAACATAACAATATTTGACCTTAACCAAAACAATATATAATAATGTTTTATTATATATTCTATTCTTTTTAAATTTTTTAAAATTTCTTAATGTCAAACACAATTTTTAAATTATCAACAAACTTCGATCTAATAACTTCATTTTAAGACATTATATCCTAAAGCAATAATTTGATGCAGAAAAACATTCTACTGTGGTTTAATATAAAATAGCAAAGGATTTAATAATAACTAAAATGTTGTACAATGTAATGGTTATTAAATGCTTTCTCATGTGTTTCAGGATTATTATGGCAACTTAAAACATATATATGATTATAAAAGCATTGCTTATTTTAAACAAATGTATAACTCAAAATTTTAGAAATGATTAATAAAAATTGACCTAGTTATTTAACAAATAGTAAATTTTAAATTTTTAAATTCTATACAGCATTTGTATTGATGGACAAAATAGCCTGTAGTTATACTTATTGCTCACATTGTCTGTATTTTCTGAATTCTACAATACCTATGGGTCTACTACTTTCATAATATGAAAAATTTTTAAACTTACTTTGATTTATTACTCTTTTCCTTTTTCTTTTGCGAATTAGATTTTGAGACTTTTTCTTTATAAGAGGGACCTATTATTCCAAATATATCAGTCGCGGGTGATTTCTTAGAAGACATATTCACAGATCATAAGCCTAAAGAGAAATATTAAATTGTATATTAGAATACAAATATACTCCCAGTGCCACATAATATATTTCATGTAAATGTATTATTTATGGGGGAAAGGGTGGCAAGAAGGAAATCAGGCTGAAGCATGAAATTGTATTAAGGAAATATTTAAATTTAAAGTGTCAGATTTAGGATTCAAACCCAACTTTGAATCAAAAACCCATGTTCCATATATTGTTACTACTATAAAATTAACATTTCATGTAATATTTAGTCTTTATTGTACTTTACCAGTTTTATCAGTAAAACTATTGAAAGAACAGCATGGCTATTAGTTAAAAGAATACAACCAGATTAACTGATATACTTAACTGCTCTGTGCCTCAGTTTCCTCTTCTGTACAAAGAGAATAGTACCTTTATAGCATTGTTATAAGAAAGCCTATGTAATAAAAGAAAAACATGCAAATTGACTGTACCTCCATTATGTCCACAAGGCACATCCACAAGCCAGTCAGGAGTGGATATGCAAATTAACCCAACCAAGATGGTGGTGGCCACAGAACTGGAGCAAGCAAGAGGCTTGGGTCGTCCCTGGCAATGGAGGAAGCCAAGCTTCACTCTGCCCTGGCCTGCCCTGGCCTCCACTCGAGGCTACAAAGTTTCAATTATAAAAGATAAATAAATCCCAGATACCAGGGCCTTTGCTTGGGTCACCAGGGGGTGTGGCCGGCCTGCAAACAACCACAGGCCCCTTGTCCATGCTTCCCCATACCCCAAAGAAACCCTCACCCTGATCTGGGACACCCTTCAGGGCAAACCAGCTAGCTTCCACCCATGTACCAGGCCTCTATTCTATTTAATAAAAGAGTAATATGCAAATTGACTATCACTCCAACACACAAGATGGCTTTGCAATGACGTTGGCAGTTATTTAAATAAAAAAAGAAAAGGAAATGTGAGATGGTGTTGTTCTCAGAGGCTGGCAAGAAGGGAGTAAACCATTACCACTCCCAGGACTCCACTACAATTGTCTGCCTGTGCTTTCCACTGGTGTGCAACAAGGATTTTTAAAATATGCAATAACTGACTATTTAGTCAGGGGCACTGACCTCTTTTCCCTTAGATCGTCAATTTAAAAAATGACAACTATAGCTGTCTGATGTAAATGAATAAAATTATTATTTTTTTGTCAAATAGGGAAGATATATAATTGTGGTGTCCCACAGAATTTTAGTAATTAGTTTATGTGCCATGAGATGTAAAAGATTGAAAACCGCTAAACTACACCAAAGTAGAAGCCAGAAGGAGCAGGGCAGAATCCAAAAGAATAGAAAGTAGATCTGGAAGGGTAATGGGAAAATAGCACAAAATAGATTATAAACTCAAAACATCATTAACTATTGTTATTAGCTATAGTAAATTTTGCTTATAATAATCCACATCCATTAAATATAAAGCAAAAGTATGTTTATGTCCATAGCTATATTGAGCTATGTATAGAGATATCATTCAAAGTGGACCTAACTGTAATATAAAATGCAAGTTATTCTCAACAGAATTAATATATTCAGGAATTGTTGCTTTTTCACATCTGCTGGTAACAGGGTAGATATTTGGACCATCTGCTCAAAATCCCAAGTTCTATACCACCTTGTTGTTGAAACTTTCCCAGATGGAATGGGTAGAAAATGTCAAATTGCTATGAAAGTTTCTTCATAATTACTTTCAATTTCTGGCTTAGTTTACAAGTACTCATCTTGATAGTAATAGTGCTTAACCAAAAGTAGTTGTGAAACACTATTTGAAAATATTTTTATAATGTTATCAACTTCCACAAAATTTTTCATCTTTTTGCAAGAATATTTTTCATAAAATTCTCAAAACTTAAACCTAAAACTATCAACAGAGTCCAAAATATAAAACTATCAACAAGGAATTATTATTATTGTTGTTGTTGTTGCTATCTGTAAAGTAGGATCCAGTCAACCTTCATGTGACTAGAATCATCAGTAATAGTATTACTGTTATTATTACATGTGCAGTAGGGCCAGCCTACTCCTTAGATTGTAAAATGAACATGTATGCATTTCACTATATGCAAATTTCCCCTCAATAAAAATAAGATTAAAAAATATATTGTATGGTATTAGGTTTAGTGACATATAACAAAAGTAAAAATGACAATTGTTTAGCAAGATAGAAGTGTATTTCTTTCTAAAATTTGAAAAAAAAATTAAGTTTAAGCCTAGACAATTTAGGATCTGTTTAGCAGCTTCATAGTCTAAGAAACCAAGGTTCCATCTATATCTTCCTTTCATGGTCATTGTCCGGCGTCACCTTGCTTCAGGTTGTTCACTGGTTCACGTAGCATCAAATTATTAGGGATGCACTATTGTGGCTATGTGCCATTGACTTGTGTTTTCAAAGGAACTCTGTTAATCAAGTCTCCTTTTCATCTCTTCTGCTATTCTCCTAAATTAGGATGCCATTATCTTTGTCCTAGATTAATACGATAACTTCTTATCTTCTAGTCTCTGGACCTGGCTTCCTCTCCAGGGGTGGGCAAACTTTTTGACTCAAGGGCCAAAATGGGTTCTTAAACTGGACCGGAGGGCCGGAACAAAAGCATGGATGGAGTGTTTGTGTGAACTAATATAAATTCAAAGTAAACATCATTACATAAAAGGGTACGGTCTTTTGGGTTTTTTTTTTTATTCAATAGTTTTACTCACTGGATCCAACCCATGGGACGTAGTTTGCCCAGCCCTGCGAGTCTAGTCTAATCTTTTACATAACTGCTAAAACTTTTCCAAACTTAAATCTCCTAATCATTTCACCCTTCCCCAGTCCCCACCTTCTTGTTTAGATCCTTAAATATATCCCTACTGTCAACAAAAAACTCTGTCAGATTGCTGGAGCATTAAGTTTGAGTGTATGGTTTATATTTTATCTATCATGTTTTTTAAAAAATAGCTAATAGTTTTATTCATCATTAAAAAGTTAATATATGTGTATATCAGTTATAAATTTTAATTGCAAAGTATTTAGGAAATATATATTGGGAACTAGATTATCTCATCTATTTCAGGGTTTAAAACACACATTATTGAACCATTTTATTATGTGGCATAGGGGCGTGGAAGAAAGTGAGGAAATACAAAACCATGTCCCATTTGGAAATAATTAAAAGACTAAAAATGTTTAGTTTATAAAAGAGAAGTATAGGCCATGGGGTACCATTGATGACTCTTAAGGATGAAGATTTTACATATTATTTTCAAGAACTCCTTTTTGTTTGTACTTCTCTCAGAGAATCTATGAATGAATGAATGAATGAATATATATATATATATATATATATATATATATATATATATATATACAGGCTTTCTTCTCCTCTTGCCTGCATTTCTGCAAGGCAGGAAGCTGAAGCTGCCTGAAATCACTGGCTTCTCCCCATTTTAAGAAAACAAACAAAAAAATTAAGCTCGTTGAAAAGATGATGCTAGATGAATTCTTTAATTCGGGTTATGATGTGTGTCAGTACTTTTTAATTTTTTGCAACAATCAACATAATATGAAATAAAGAAAACTATATACAAACTCACACTTCCATATAAACTAGAACTAAAAGAATGTTTTAGACTATTTTATATTTAGCACCACCAAAGAGTACTACATTAGATCTCCAAATTTACTCAATTGACTGTTGTTATTTAACAAATTGTTCTTATACGTATCAGATACAAATACCTTTTCAGATGTATGATTTGCAATAATTTTCTTCCTATCTGTAAGTTGTCTTTTCACTTTCTTGATGATATGCTTTGAAGAGCTATATTTATAATTTTTATAAAGTCCATTGGTTCTATTTTTGTTGTTGTTGTATGTGCTTTTTGTTGTCCTATCTAAGAAATCACTACCTAATCCATATTGAAAGATTTATGCCTGTTTCCTTCTAAGGACTTTGTAGTTTTAGCTCTTACATTTAAGTTTTTTTTATCCATTTGAGTTAACATTTGTATATGGTATGATATAGGGTTTCAACATCATTCTTTTGCATATGGGTATCCAATTGTGCCAGGACCATTTGTTGGAAATTTTTTCCTTCATTGAATTATTTTAGCACCCTTATAAAAAAGCAATTTACCACAAATGTGAGGGTTTGTTTCTAAATTCTCAATTCTATTTTATTGAAATCTATGTGTTTCATGCCAATACACATTGTCTTGATTATTGATGCTCAGTAGTAATTTTTGAAATTGAGAAATGTGAATCTTCCACTTTGTATTTCTTTTTCAATATTGTTTTTTTCTATTCAAGGCCCAATGTAGACTTGCCATGTGAATTTTAGGATCATATTATCAACTTCTGCAGAGATCAGTTAGAATGTCAATATGGGTTGTACTGAACCTGAGGATCAATTTGAGAGCATTGCCATCTTAACAATATTAGGTATTCTTATCCATGAGCATAAGTTGTCTTTCCATTTATTTTTGCCTTTTTAAATATCTTTTCAATAATATTTTGTACTTTTCAAAATGTAATTTACATTGCTTTTGTTAAATGTATTCATATTTTATTCTCTTTCATGCTATAATAAGTGGGGTTTTTTCTTAATTTATTTCCTTTTCAGTTTGCTAATTGCTACTGCAAACCGATTTTGTCTATATATCTTACATCCTGCAAGCTTGTTAAACATTTTTTAGATCAACTAGTTCACAGTAGCTTCCTTAGCATTTTCTATATGCAACATCATATAGAAAATTTATTATGGAATTATACATGAAAGATCTTTCTTAGCTTAATATTTTCTAATTCAAATCCTTATAAAATTTCCTGTCTACCAAGTGCCGAGCAACTTCAACTTAAAAAATTCCACAAATTTTGAGGAATTCTGATTAACTTTAAAGTTAATTTATAGAGATTGTTCTTGTTAAGTAAATTGCCTTAAAATATTAAGAATTTCAAGACAACTTAACTGATGAAAACTTCTGATACATCAATCCAGAATTGTTTCTTTTCAGAACAAGCACCAGGTAAATCTTGTGGGTTTTTTGTGTTTTTTTAGCAAATCTTTATATTTTAAGTAGAAAGTATTAATCCAAACCCATAGAATATAAGAATATATAGAACCAAGAGTGAACTCTTAAACTGTGAACCTTGGACAATTATAATGTGTCAGTGTAAGTTCATCAATTTTAACAAATGTACTAAATGGTTGGTTATTGATAATGGGGAAAACTATACATGTATGGGGGAAGGGAGAGTATGGGAAATCTCTGTACCTCTTATTTTGTGTGTGTGTGTGTGTGTGTGTGTGTGTGTACTCAAAACTATACTAAAATGTAATAAAAATTAAAAATCAATTCACTTTAAAAAGTAATAAAGTTTGAAAAAACAAATTATAATATCCAGTCCCAGGCTTCTCTGAAACACATTTCTCTTAAAAGATCGGTAAATTGAGGATAGAACAAAAATAAAACTAAGATATAACAGAGAGAACAAAAATATAATTAATATTAAAAAGAATTAGTAGGGAGAAAAAGCTTCTTTGACCTAAAAATAATAAACTTGAGACAATGAATTAAGAGTGCTTATCATATTCCAACTAGAATGTATATGGAAAGAATATTATATGCATTTAAAAATAGCTTGGTGGACTTTATTTAAAATTTCTTTCAAGAGATCTAGGGGGAAATATTATAAGCATTAAAAATACAAACTATTAAATAGGGTACTCCCAAAGGAATAAAAAGCAGGTTAGCTAAAATATCCTTCTCCAAAATATAAAAATCAATCAATTCTACAGGGCATTATTTTTTATATATATAACACATGTCATTTCCTTTTTTTACTTAGAAAACAAGATTTTAATGTGAGGTGTCTTTTAAAGATTTACTACAATGAATGTTTATACTCAAAGCAAATATTCTCTAAGATAATAAGGTATTCAGTTTACTTGGATCTTATACTTAAACATATTAAAACTTACAAATCCTAAGATAACAACAACTTAGAATTCTAACATTTTCACATGGCTTCGTTGACTCTGAAATGCAAAAAGACTATAAATGTTTAAGTGGCATGACCTGTAAAAATTACACTGATATTACCAAATGATCACATACTGTAGAAGACTTATGAGACATGAGTAACTATGGAAAGCTAGTCTCCAGGACTTGAAAGACTATTTGACCCATCATTTTAGAGGTGGGGGGAAGGGGTAACAAGGGAGGGAGATGAGGAGGCTCTACATGTAGATAAGAAAATTCTAATTAAAGTATCTTAAGACTATTTTAGATGCTTATGGCCAACTACCAAAAAGTACTTCTCTTCTTCACAAATATCCATTTATCAAGAATTTATACAATCTGGTGGTGGGAGGGGGAAGGGGAGACCTAGAAACGTTTTCTTTTGCCTGAGCAAGTAGATTTCTAAAAAGAAACTCCGAAGTCTTGACTAAAGGTGTCAGACTGCAATGAAATGTTTGAGTTCTGTAACACACTGCTCATCTATTTCATGTAAATTCTGCCTCAATGCAAACTATATGGATTTTCCTAATGAAGGGTCTTTACAATCAGCATTTTCATAGCCCATCCTAAAAGTCTCAGTCTTATTGGTAAACCTGTTCAAATCTCTGTTTTTGGTGCAATTGCTGTAGAGTGATTGTTTAGCTGACTGTCTTCAAATAATTCTATGCCTTCTGTTGCACAGGATTCAGGTTCTTCTGGCTGGTCAATGGATAATGGTGCTGTGGATCCTACATCATACTCAGAAATTTCAGGTAAGTTACTTTTATCTGCCTTCTCACTTTCAGCAGCCCATTTGCTTGCAACTCCAAGTTCCTTTGTAGTTAGCCTGCTGGATTTGTCTAACATTTTTTTTTTATATTTTATTGATTTTACACAGAGAGGAATTGAGAGGGATAGAGAGTTAGAAACGTTGATGAGAGAGAAACATCAACCACCCGCCTCTTGCACACCCCCCACTGGGTGTGTGCCCGCAGCCAAGGTACATGCCCTTGACCGGAATCGAACCCGGGACCTTTCAGTCCGCAGGCCGACGCTCTATCCACTGAGCCAAACCGGTTTCGGCTGTCTAACATTTTTGATGAAGGAACACTTGAAAAGCTTGAGGGTGAAGTGTCTGTCTCTTGATGTTTTCAAAGACTAAATACACTGAGTGGCCAGATTATTATGATCTCTGAATGCATAATCTGGCCACTGTGTGTGTGTGTGTGTGTATTAGAGGTCCGGTACATAAATTCATGTATGGGTGGGGTCCAGCCAGCCTGGCCAGAGGGATGGGACTTGGGCAATTGGCTGGCCTACTTGCTGGTCGAACTGCTTGTAGAGGGGACAATTTGCATATTAGCCTGCTGGAAACAGATCATTGTCTCACCAATAGATGTAAAAGGCTGGTCAACCTTGAAGCTCTGAATGGTAAGAGCCAACCACTCCCTATCTAATTAAGATAATGGTAACTGAGGCATCTTCCCCATTAAATAATCATGTAAATTCTTACTGATATGGTAATCTGCTTATTACCTAAGGGCAATGGGTATATCCCATAGTCTCAATAAAAGGGATAACAAGGCCTAAGCCTAATGGTAGTCCTCCCACTAGAGGTGAGCTCCCATCTGGACCCCCATATTACCAAATTAAATATTTTCTAATCTCTCTTAATTTGTGTGAGGCTTTCTCCAGAACCAGAACCCTGAACAACACAGGATGTGAAAGAGGCTCCCATATTAGCCTTTTATTATATAGGATATATACTAAGTGGCTAGATTATTATGCATTCCAAGATCCTAATAATCTGTCTGCTCAGTGCAGGTCTCTCTTTGCTTCTATGTTGAGACTGATGGAGAGTTAAGTTTTACTTCTTTCTGGAGAGTAGCTTCTACTACTGACAGTGGAGCCAGATCTGCTATGTGGAGAATCCTTTCTCAATGACCAAGCTTTACATGATGTAAAACTTAGAACCTTTTTCCTCTAAAGCTATCTCTTCTCTTATGTCTCTATATTCAGGCTGACAAGTTCCAGGATGATAGCCTCTTGTTCATATAACCATTATCCCTTTACATTTCACTTTTATGACTTGCCTTTTCATGTCCTTTGCTCACATTTCTACTGATTTCCCTTTATTGGCAAGAGCTTTTTTTTTTACAAAAAAGTGACCTATTGTCTAAATCATGTTAAAAATGTGACATTTCCCAATTTGTGACTCATTTTTCAATTTTGACTAAAATGTTTTTGTTGTTCTTTTTATTTAGAAATTTAAATGTTCTATCGTCAAAGTGATTAGTCTTTCCTTACATGGATTTTTTACTTTATTGTCACTTTTAGGATGTTTTTCAATCTATTTGAAAAATATTTACCTTTTATTTTTTTCTATATTAAATCTTTTTAAAAGGGAAAAGTACAATATATTACAGCTGGAATTTATTTGGGGATAAATTGCAAGATGGGGCTGTTATTGTTTTTCCCCTCAACTGGCTACCCAGTTGTCGTCCTTTTAATAATCCATCCTTTCTTCACTGATATGAATGTTGAAGTAAGGTAGCAACCATACTTAGGTAAAAACTGCTGTTTGAATTTTAACCCTGCTATTCTGGCTTCGGCACTCCCTTACTTGCTTAAACAATAGGGTAGCTGCCTCAGCTTCCAGATTGAGACCTGGAAGCAAAGCAATTTTCCTGTGCCTGTGGACCAGGCCCACAGAAGATCGATTCCCACTGACTCAGTAGCTCCGGGAGTAGAAACTGTAGATAACCTTTCGAGATTACTAACTGTTTGATTCTGCTCCCGTAAAAATTGCTTTTGCAAGATAGGGCCACATTCTAACATCTAGCAGGATGTGGCTAGGAATGACTCTGCTGGCTGTTCCCAGCATTTAGAATTTAGAATTTAGAACAAAGGAAAAATTTTGTGGTTTAGACCTTTAAAAGGAGTCCCTACACCTGGAATGCATCCTCATGAGTGTGGCCACCTGCATGTGGTGCTCTCAAGGCCGTCCTGGCCAGTTCAATAAATACTTGCCTGCTTTTTTTTTTTTTAACCAATTTAGCAGCCTCCGGTGGTCTTATTTTTGATTCCAGGGTTCGACCCCACAACAAATGTAAATTGTAAGATGCTGTTGCTTTTATATTGAAGGCATACACACACACACACACACACACACACACCTTTTCCTCCTTCTCCTTTTAATAAATAAAATTTTGGATCTGAGCTAGTCCCATCTTTGAGCCAATATTCCTAAGGAACAGAGAAATATTTTTTTATTGCCATGTCCTGTAACTAAAATTGGTTACATAGTAGCTTGGTACTTTACTCAAGGAATATTGGATACACATTTTAAGGGAAAGACTACATACATTTGCCCAAGCCCCCTCACAACTCAAGAATGTCAAGCCACTTACGACGAATTTGGTTATCGCTTTAAGTAAAGGTTCCCTTCTAGAAGATTGAGGGCAGTGCGTCAGGGTTCTCTCCTGAAAGCCCTCGGAATGCTGGGCTCCTGTGGGGGGAAGGGGCACAGGAAGAACCCATGGTAGGCTCAGTCAGATCTATGGACAGGGACTCCGCCCGAGGAGTCCTTGGAGCTGATGAAAACAGGTAGTAGGGGTCATTTTAATTCTTCAACTGAGGTCTTGATTTTTAAAGGTATAAATACCCTGAGTGATTTAGATGCAGCACAAAAATACCTACAGAAGACGATCTGTAGGTATTTGGTGGCATTAGAAAAGCAAAAAAAAAATGCTTAATTTCCTTAAGTCCCTGAGAGTAGTTTGTGTTCATGGTGAGGAGCCGTAGGGGGGACAGAAGAGGGGGGTTTCTCCCTGCACGTTCCTTTTGAATGCTTACTTACGCGGTCCACATCCCCTCTGCGCTCCCCGGGCCGCCCTTCTCTCGATTTTTACCCAAAACGCCAAGTGTGGGAGGCAACGTTAAATGTAACGGTACGAACACCCCGCCCCTCGCACCTGAGCGACTCTCCTGCGGCAGGTGAGCACCAGCCTGATGAGAAAAAAAGACCGAGATCGGCGGCCTTAGCGTGGAGCGGGACCTTCAGGCTGAGGTCTCAGCCAGTCAGATCCCGCGAGGCCTCAGTTATCATCTCCCTAGGAAACGCCTTTATTCGACCTTCTCGGGTCCAGGCCGCAGCGTCCATCCCTGTTTCCTCAGCATTTCTTTGGCAAAGTGTTCCGTTAACTCCCGCCGCCTCCCCACTCCCTCATCCCTGAGGGTGGCAGTTTGAAGGAGGGCTCCGATTACCCAGTCGTCTCCCTAGCAACCGCGTCCCGGAAGACCAGACCGCCGGAAGGGGCCACGGTCACGTGCCCGGCGAACTTCCGGACTCTCGCCGTGACTTCCGGTTGTCAGTTTCTCCGGACGCGGTGGCGGCCGGGGTGGCAGAGGAAGAGGAGGAGGAGGAGGAGGAGGGGAAACCGTGCGGCCCTAGTGGTGGTGGTGGGCTCCCGAGGGCTCGTCTCGCCCTGCCCCGTCCGCGATGCATCCGCGGCGCCCGGAAGGGTTCGATGGCTTGGGCTACCGCGCGGGTGCACGGGACGAGCGCGGCTTTGGCGTGGCCTTCCCTGCAAGGTCCTTCAGCTCCGGGCCGGAGCTGGGCCACTGGGTGACCACTCCCCCGGACATCCCCGGGAGCCGCAACCTGCACTGGGGCGAGAAGAGCCCGCCCTATGGCGTGCCCGCCCCCGCCACCCCCGAGGGCCCCGCGGAGGAGCCCTTGCCCGGCGTGGGCAGCAGCGGCGGCGGCGGCGGCGGCGGCGGCGGCAGCGGCGTGCCGGGGCCGAGCACGGGTGAGGGGCGCCGGGAGCCAGGCCCGGGCGCGGGGACTGGCGGGGTGGCGGCCTGCGGACCCCAGACGCCGCGCCGAGGGTCCCGCGCGCGGGGCCTCGGGGTCTAATCGCGCGCCACACCCCGCGCCCTCCCCGTGTCCTCTGCCCTTGAAGTGGGCCTCTCCTCTCTCTTCCTCACACAGCAGATGTGTTCTCCGGGATAACTTCCAAAAAAACAGACATCTGGCTTAGCCAATTAAGTGGCCACTGTATTTATACTTGATGTGATTAATTGTAGCTTTTGTTCTGCAGAGTTTTTGGTTTTTTGTTTTTGTTTTCAGCATGGACAGGCTTGGGCTCAAACCTGGCTCTGCCAATATTAAAAGCTCAGAAACGGTGTCAACGTCTGTGAGCCCTCCGTTTTCTCATTTTTAATGTGGATAGGAGAATGTCAGGGTTTTTAAAGGGTTAAATAAGAATGCACAGTGCCCTGTGGAGCACCTAGTAGGCTAAAAATATGTGTCTTCTTCCTTTCCCCCTTTTCATTATAGGAGTTGAGTCTGTTTTCTAAATCCCAAAATACCCCTGGCATCAAACCCCTTTTTGGTAGAAGAGAAAATGTTTATACTTTCCCATGTTCTTCTTTTAAGACTTAATGGTAATATCAAAGTGAGCCTCACTCATATTAAATGATTCACTTGAAATACATAAAGTTATAATTTTATTCTTTCTTATTTTTAATGAGCTGATTTAACACGTTCTACTTATATAAATTATAGATCCTAAATTCATGTATCCCATGGGACCTCTGTAACAAAAATTTATGGAGTTGAGAAATATACCTACCTTCTGCTTTTTTTTTTCCTGACCCAAAAAGTCCACTAACGAGCAAAAATCACTGATACAGTTTCAAGATAAGATTTTAAATTCAAGACATAATTCTTTGCAAAGGATTGTCAGAAGATCTGTCTTTTAATTACAATACTTGTGATTTAGATATTCTCAACAACTTTTTTAATCATAAAGTGGAAATAATGGCACCCTCTTCCCATTCTCCTGAAACTGTTAGAATAGTAGATTATATTAAATATAAATGTAAGCATATTTATCATTAAATATAAAATATAATGAGTTTTATCCTCATTTTTTCTATTTTTACTTGTAGGTATAATAAGATTTATTTGATTGGGGATAGCTAGGAGGAATAGACTTTAAATGCAGTATGATGAGCAAATGATGTGGAGGGGACCAGTGATTTAATGTCATGCAATTAGCATGTTCACTCTGTCTGGTTTTCTTTCTGTTGGTCCCAAGAGAAGTATTGGAAAATTTAAATGAAATAATTCAAAATGCATATATACTTGCTACATAGTTACATTCTTAGGCAGTAAAGTTTAATTTTTCATAATTTATGCTTTGATGGTTACAATGAGAAGGAGCTCTTCATGTAACTAGGGCTGTTTTTTTGTTTTTGTTTTTGTTTTTGTTTTTTTTAGCAGCAGTAAGAGGCTGGTGAGTCTACTTTGCAAGGTTGGATAGAAGCCTGAGATCATTATACAGTTAACAATATTAAACCTTCCTAATACCTTCCAGAAAATATGGTATTTTCTAATACTATTAGGGGATGATCAGGACACACAAAAAGGAGAAAGAACTGAAAGGAGGAAAATGCCTTCACTTGGGCAAAGAAAAGCTATCTCGCTTGTATGTTTTCCAAAATAAGGATGAACCAAATAATGTCCTCAGATACATGTTTACGTGGCCTTGTTCTGGCTGTAAGGAAATTGTGCATTACTTCATTTAAAAGAGCAGAGATGAGAGAGATGGAAGAAAAAGGACAAGAGAGGAGAGAGAGAAAAGAGATTGAGAGCCCTTTATTGCCCGTTTTGATTATTCTTTCAATTTAATAATTTTGTGGTGTTTTATTTGTGACTGGTGGTTTAACATAAATGCTCTCTACCACTAACAGTGAATGCCTAATTTTACAATATGGGAGGTAAAGTTGTTGGTGTATGTATCAGAGCTTTCTACAGAAAAAAAATTGTATGTTGTTTGCAGTCAGAAGTTACAAACTGGTAGCCCATAGATTATACCTGCAGATATGTTTGATTTGGCCCACACAGTGTTTTAAAATAGTTACCAATCTTTTTTATTGAAAGATACTACATAAAAATAATATATTTTTTTTAGAAAAATCACAGCTTAGAAATCAACCCTGAGCCCACAGTCCCACATTGCAACAATGAATTGGAGCTAAAGAGCTGTTGTGCCTTACAGCTTGCCACAAGCCCAACAGAGTTCTTCACTCGTTCAAATGACTTCCCTGGCCCCTGTCAGAATTTGACTTGGGGACCTGGAGTTTAAGTGTATATCGTGTAAATAAAAGAAAATATTTTTTGTTGTTTTTGCAGTAAGTCTAAGTATTGATTATGAGTAATCTTATTTCTTCTATTTTAGAACAGTTGAGTAGATTTGCTGGATTTGGTATTGGACTTGCAAGGTAATGTTTTATCTAAATTTTAATTTTTATAGTTTTTAATGTTATTATAAATGATTGATAATGTTCCCTTTAGATTGATTCTTTGTAGCAATAGGTTAAATATTGAATAATATTTTGCAGAAAAAATTATTTAAAATTTGTAAGTTTAATTTTTTCTCCTCAGTAAGGATAGAGAATAGGTATTACATTTTATAATCACAAAATAATTTTGTAAGGAATATTGTTAACATCTTCCATATGTACCTTTCCAAAGAATAAATCAATTTTAATCTTGATTCTTCTGCTCCAAAAACCAAGTAATTTTACATTGAGTCTTTTTTAGAAATTGCATTATAACAAGATATTTAGCAACATGGAGTCTAGGTTTCAATTATAATTAGCATTTAATGAGCATTTTTATTTTTTATTTTTAATGATTATTTTGTATTATAAAAACCTCTAGTCTTGATTTATATGACCTTTAGTGAATACTGTTTCAAAAATACTAGAATTGCACAAAGGCTGACATATGTTAACATAAGTCATTGTTTTAAAGATTTTAATCAAGAAAATAGGAACTTATTAGAATGATTAAACTTGAGGATGTTAATGTTAATAGAAATAAAATTTGTGTAATAACATTTTCCTTGTGCTATAGTTAATTTTTCTTCAGCCTCACTGTTTATACTTTAAAGTCATTATCGTCCTATATAATAAAAGCCTAGTATGCTGTGTCTGACCATTTGTTCAACCATTCCACTAGTTGCTATGATGTGCACTGACTATTAGGTGGCAGACGCTCTAACCTGTAGGTAAGCTTGCTGCTGGGGTTTGGCTGATCAGGACTGGGTGAGATGGACCAGATACACTCTGGAGCCCTTCCTGGTCCCATCCTGGCCAGCCAACCTCCTGCCGTCCCTCCACAGCTGGCTGGCCCTGATCAGCCCTAATCAGGACTGAGCAGGCGAGACGGGCTGGACACGCCCTGGAGTCTTCCCGTGTTCCTTCCCTGGCCCCAATAATGCACCGGTGGGTCCCTCGGCCTGGCCTGTGGAGATGGGCCAGAAATCAGCTCTCCGACATCCCCTGAGGGGTCCCAGATTGGGAGAGGGCGGTTCTCAGGTGATGCACCCCAGAATCGGGTTTCCTCCTCTCTGGTTCTGGGTGCATCACCTGAGAACTACAGCTGCCAAGTCACCACAGCTGGGCAGCTCCTGCATTGAGCATATGCCCTTGGTGGTCAGTGCATGTCATAACTACTGGTCAGAGCATCTGCCCCCTGGTGCTCATTACATGTCATAGCTACCAGTCAGACAGTCGCTTAGGCATATATCCTATATAATAAAAAGAGAATATGCAAATCTACTGAATGGAGGAAGAATCAGTTGCTATGACATGAACTGACAACCAGGGGGCACATGCTCAATGCAGGAGCTGCCCCTGGTGGTCAGTGGGCTTCCACAGGGGGAGCGCCACTCAGCCACAAGACAGCTGGTGAGTGCAGTGGTGATGGCACTAAGCATGTCTGAGTAATGGCTTGGGCCCACTCTGGGACATCCCCTGAGGGCTCCCAGACTGCTAAAGGGCTCAAGGTAGGCTGAGGGACCTCCCCTCCTGAGTGCACGAATATCATGCACTGGGCCTCTAATATATATGTGTGTGTGTGTAGATGTGTGTATACCCAAGCAGGCATGTGTTACTGTTAGTATTTAAGCCACAATTGTAATTAGTTGGTGGGAAATATTTTGAGAACTATTTTGTACCTAAAATAATAGTCAGTTACCATGATCATTGAAATCCCTATAACTTAAGTGCAAAGTATATCAAAAACAAAATTTATAGAATGAGATTAATGAAAAATAGATGGCTCTTCTGATAGGAACTTTGTGCATAAGACGTCTGAAAGAATTAAAAGGGGCATTTAAATTTTCTAGGAAAGGAGTTTCCCATATTACATATACAGAAATGTCATTTCATGTTTATATTATACGTGTTATTATTATATATTGCTTCCCTTGATTATCAGTTTCCGAATCTGGCTTTAATTCTTTACATACTGAATTTTGTTACTGGTACAGTGATTTGCAAACATATTTTATAATTGTTTTTCTGATTCTTCAAACAAATGATTTTGGATACATATATGTTATAAATTTTAGCTATATTACATGTATTTATAAATTATTCTTCTATAGTCTCTTTACAGAAAATGTACTGGCTCATCCTTGCATTGTTCTACGCCGCCAATGTCAGGTAAATATACTTCCTATGAAATAATCCCTACCCTAACTTGAAGTACATGTGTCTCTAATGAGAAGGGACTGGAATATGTGCTGCATCCTAATACTTTTAAAAAATTATTTCACCTAAGTATTGGTTCTGACCCCCTTTACTGATTTTATGATTTACTAATTTTTTATAACTTATAGTTAGAAAAACACTAACCATTGGGAGACACATAACTTCTGTTCCCTGAGATCTTTGTGGCTCCTGAATGCTCTGCCACACTAAATGTAATTTGACTGTTTAAGGAAACATAAATTTGAAACCAAAAGGCCATATTATGTATGCTATATTATTGTGTATATTGTGCATTGATCTTTAGGGTTGTATTTATATAACCATATGTATTTTACTTTTAATAGGTTATTTAAAGCACTTTTAAGAGTAATTTTGCTTTGCTAATGTGTAATTTATGCTAACCTTAGAATTGAACTTTTGTTTATAATGTGACTCTACAGTATTTGTTTCATACCCTTGTTATTTTTTACAAAACAATAATAGAAAATAATTATGAAATATATATTTTACAGGTTAATTACCATGCTCGGCAGTATCATCTCACTCCATTTACAGTCATCAATATTATGTACAGCTTCAACAAAACTCAGGTGAGAATTAGTATATAGATTTTATTAAAATTATTTATGTGTCATTTTACCTTAGTAATAATTAAAGCAATAGTAATTTCTTATAATTTAGTTAATAAAAATATCTTAACTCTGTACTAAAACTAGTGTAACATGATAAGGGCATCTTTTTGGTGTCACTGAATAATCAGTGAATTTACACCTTTGCCAAAATTAATTAAATATTAGGGGTATTTAATCAGTATTAGAAATACTCAGTTAATTGGAATGTTCATCTTGGCCTAACCGTAGGCTACCAACAAATATTAAAATAATATTAAAATTAATTTATAGTTTTCCACTAAAATGTCCTTTTAAATAATGTCTCATTGGAAATATCAATAAACATTCAATATCAAGTTTTATTAAGTCCCTTTTTTTTGGTGTTTTTTATTTAACAATTAACCAAAATAACAATAAATTTTGTTTATTATAGGGACCAAGGGCCCTTTGGAAAGGAATGGGAAGTACATTTATTGTCCAGGGAGTCACACTTGGAGCAGAAGGAATAATTAGTGAATTCACACCTTTACCAAGGTACCTTTTGGGCATTTTCTCAATATTAATGTCATATTAAAAACAGAGCAGCCGAAACTGGTTTGGCTCAGTGGTAGAGCATCGGTCTGCGGACTGAAAGGTCCCGGGTTCGATTCCGGTCAAGGGCATGTATATTGGTTGCAGGCACATCCCTGGTAGGGGGTGTGCAAGAGGCAGCTGGTCGGTGTTTCTCTCTCATCGACGTTTCTAGCTCTCTATCTCTCTCCCTTCCTCTCTGTAAAATATCAATAAAATATATTTTTTTTAAAAACAGAGCAAAATATGGTAATTTCTAATAATACCTTGAATTTAAAAACTTGACTTTAAAAACTGAAGAGAAGAAACAAAATAAATTTAATTGCTATCTTAATTGAATTAGCATATGATAAAGAAAATGCTTCCTGGTATAGTATCTATTGAAATATGTCTTTCATTTCCTGCTGCTGTGTCAGCAACTATCAATTAAGGAATAAACACAAGTATGTGAGCAATTCCTGCTCTTTAAGTCGCTAGTTGATGAAGGAGACACATGTAAGCAAATTAAGGTATATCATTATGTGTGCTATAATTAAACCCCTTTCAGAGCCCAGGGACACTTTGCATAGAGTTATTGTTAGGATTTCAAAAAAGAACTGGCCAAAACCGGTTTGGCTCAGTGGATAGAGCATCGGTCTGCGGACTGAAAGGTCCCAGGTTCGATTCCTGTCAAGGGTATATACATTGGTTGCAGGCCCATCCCCAGTAGGGGGTGTGCAGGAGGCAGCTGGTCGATGTTTCTAGCTCTCTATCCCTCTCTCTTCCTCTCTGTAAAAAAATCAATAAAATATATTTTTTTAAGAAGAAGAAGAAGTGAAATCTGAGCTGTCTTAATTTATGGGCAGGAATTGACTTGGCAGAAAAAGAGAGGATTCAGAGTAGAGGTGACAGCATGCCCATTGGAGGTTGGAACATCTGGGTAATAAGTGTCATATGTACGAATAATGGGCATGTGTGGAGTGGAATAGAAGGAAAGGGGTTAAGATGTTAAACTGAAGCATGGCAATGCCTTTGTAAGGGATTTAGGTTTATTCTCTGTGGGATTGGGAATCGAAGTTGTTTTTTGTTGTTTCTTTTTGTTAACATGGGTGATTTGATCAAGGATAATATTCAAGTGATGTTGTGAAGAAGAAAAAAAAGACTGGTGTAGACTGAGACTTGTGCAGAACTTCCAGTAATCTAGGCCAGATTGAGAAGGGTTTAAACTGTGGAATAGAATAGAAAACGATGAGCTGGAGAGACATTTCTGAAGTATATTTGATAACTGGTGATATATTGGGAATGGGCATATGGGAGAATGAATTGTCATCAGTGACTGAGATTTCTAGATTAGAATCAAGTTGAAGAATTCATGAAGGAGAATGTTTGAGTTGGGAAAAAGATAATGAATTTAACCTTCAATAGATGATGTTTGAGATTTCTGTAAGACATCTAGGGGGAACATGTCTATAAGTAGTTGGAAACATGGGTCAAAGTCTTTGAAAAAATTTGAAGCTGAAGGCATAGCTTTGAATGTAGTGGTATAAAAGTAGCAGTTGAAACATTACAATGAATGAATTTTCAAAGGTGTTAATGTAGACTAAGTGACAGAAAGTGGACCAAACACAGAATGATGGGCAGTGTGTGAGTGCACATGTGTGTGCCACACCTGTGTGTGTATTAGGAGAGGTAATTGAGGGGAATAATAGGAGATGATCACAAAGTCATCAAAAATAGCAGCATACTGTAGAACAATAGTATCATCGAAGCCAAGTGAGGTGATTTGGAATTATTAGATACATTTGTAGGGAGAGGATAGAGAAATTGGGTACTTATTTCTGCACCTGTTTTCTCCCTGGAACAGGATACAAGGTCATTAGGTGAAAGAAGAATGAGGAAAAGCATGAAAAGAATGAGTAACCTAGGTTCTCAAACTTAATATGTTCCTGAAGGCTATTAGAAAACTGAATCATGCTTTCCATTAGAAATAATGTAAATCGAATTAATCTGTTCCAGACCCCCAAATGATTCCCCTATTTTAACCTTTCTTATATATAGTACATATTTAATTACTGTTTAATCTGTAAGTAAACACTTTAAAAACAAAAAGAACATTAAATGTAAGTGAAAATTTAACAAAAAAGAAATGAAAAATTTCAAAATAATAAGCAGCCACAACAAAAATATTCACAGTATAATTTCCTGAGAGGTTTTGTCGTAAAATGACTTATACTCACGCATTCTCTCCTTTGTCACCTGAGAGATCAGTGACTGATCATATAGGTATGTATCATCATGAAAGGGCTGTTGGTTTGAGAAGTGAATTGTTCAAGATGGGAAACATTCAAGAACCAGGTTCAATTGTATGTTTGGGACAATCACAGCTACTATGTGTAACAGAGGGGGAACCTTACTGGGGATATATGAAAGGAATGTTAATAGTTAATATTGGAAAGCATAAATTTGTGTAAGTGCTATTTGGTAGGAGTCTGTGATTTTCCCTAATCAACACTGAATTCCAGAGACAGCATTAAAGATTTGAATGGTTTGCTAACATAATTGCAGTGATAGAAATGTATTAGCTTCAGAAGGTACTGAGGTGGTTCATCTTAGTACAGTGTAAAAAAAAATTTTTTTGAATGGTTTGTTGATCCAAAGGTGGCCCCTGGCAGGTAAATTTTTGGGGTTGACAAGGAAGTGAAGTAGTTGCACATACAGCCAACTATCTCAATCTTGGGATTCAGCCTTTTATAGGGAAGAAAATTAAGACAAGCGAGACTGGTAGTAGGCTTTTTGCCAGTGTTTGCTTTTAAAGGACTGTATAGTCTTGAAGATCTTGAAGTTCTTTTAAAATAGCTTTGCTAAATGTTATAACAAAACAAAACATTTAGCCAGCAACAAGTTTCCCATCTACTTTAAAAATCTCAATTTATGACGTTAGCTAATTTTATTCACCTTCTTGCTTTTTATATCACAGGATAAAATGAAAAGTTAGTTCTTGAAGTACTGCCAGAAACACAAAAATTTATAACAATTTAACAAATTTCAGGAATTTCTGTATGGTAAAATGTAAAGAATTCTCCATTTGCAGTCAGACACCATTGGTCTTACCTACACCACTTTTTAGTTCTGGGAACTTAGGCAAGTAATGACACTTCTCTAAAGCACAGGTGAAGTAGTAACTTTCACTCCAGGTTGAGGAGAAGGAAAAAAGAAATGGGAAGGCACAGAATTTTATCAACCTTTCTCATTCTGTAGATATACAGACACATCAGATTATGTGGACATTTTGAATCATATTTAGGAAGACATGAGAGGTTATCTTTGTTGTATTTTATCTGGATAATTTTGGTAATATGCCCCACTCATTAATTAACTTATTTACTTAATTTACTAATATTTCCTGAGCACCTACTATGTTCTAGGAACTGTACTAGAAATCAGATAGACAATGAGAAGAAGAAACAAAAGGTACCTTAGGTCTAGTATAAGGGACATGCATTAAGTGAAATAATCCCACTAATGAATAACTAAGTATCAGTTGAGATTGTTGCGGAAGAAAAAGAATATGGTTCTGTGAGAGTATTAAAGGGTTAGGAACAGTGTCAATAATAAAATGAGACTTGTTTTATGTAGATTATGTATTAAATATGTACATTCGTCTATCACGTGGAAGGAATACGAGTGCCTGATGGCCGCTGGAAGGACAAACAAGTTGCCAATTAAAAACTGCCCTGGACTTAGTGGCATGAAGGTCATGGGAACCTTGGCAAGAACTGTTTTTGTTGGAATAGTTGGGTAGAAACCAATTTGGAGTACATTTAGAGGTGAGTGGGAAATTAGGACATGGAAATAGCAAGTTTAGAAAGTTGGCTGTGATGAGAGAGGAAAAAAGTAGCTGAAGATGAGAGGTTAGGGTTGGGTTGAGGGAAGATTTTTTAAAGAGGGAAGCTATTTGAGCATGTGAAATGAGAGACAATGGAAATTAAAGACTGCTTAACTATAGAGTTATTTAGACAATGGGGAGGAGAGCTACAGGGCAGGCTGGAGAGGATCAATGGGGAGGGAAGAAAACGTGATACTTTCTAAAATAAAGTATTTGAAAAAACAGAAGGATAAAAATTCTATTGTTTTGTGTAGATTATGCATTAAGTAAGACACTATTAAATAGAAAACTATTTTGAGAAAAAACAAGTCACTTCTCTCAATTCTGTTGCTTGTTTGAAGGGTAGTTTTTGCTTGTGAAAACTGATTAAAAGGTATTTAACACAGGTTTTGATATTTAATTATGAGATATAAAAAGGTTTAATCACAAGTAGATTTCTACACTACCCTCTTTCCTGAAGCACTTAAATGTGCTAATTTAAATTTCTAGAGTTGTGGCAAAAAGTTTTACTCATTTTATAAAGGAGTAGAGAATAGATACAAGGAAGAAAGTCTTAATTCTTTATAATTGATTCTTATAAGGTTTGAGGCGCAGGAAACTGACCAGGAAGCAGGACTCATTAAGGAGGCACAGAATTAAGGGAGTGGGGAGAGGAGAAAGGACCCAGCTGGGCTGCCCCCACAGATGGAGATGGAGAGAGCAGCACGAGGAGGGTCTGGGGAGCCTTTTTGAGGGGAGGAACAGGAAAGGGGTTGGACCCAGGGTGGAACAGGAAGGGGTGGGCTCCAGGGTACTTCAGCACGCGCTGATTGGTGGTTCAATGTCTTGGGGATGTCTCTGTGGCAGGTGCCAGTAATGTCATAACTCTGCCCACCAGTTACGGGGGAGGAAGGATCTCACAATTCTAAATTTCCCTTTTACCTTAATAATCTTACCTCAATAGTTAGTTTTGTATTCAAAGAGAAGGTGGTCCTGTCCTTTCAGAAACAGGCCACAGACTCATCTGTCCATAATGGTTAATAACAGTTTCATGCTTCAAATCAGTGTCATAATGGCCTTGAAAATAGTAATAGTGCTCAGATGATTGGCAAACCACGAAGCATAATTTTTTTTATAATCACAAAGTCACTGTCAGTAAGATGAGAGGCCTAATTTTTTTTTGCATTTTTCATCTTAATCATTAAATATCATTTCGGCTTTATTTTTCTGTGGTTGTTCAGACCTATAGTATTCCAGTATTAGTTAGAATGTGACCCAGAAGGTTCTCTAGGGTCTTATAAATCAGAGAAGATTATTCTATTGTCTAAAAATTTCTCTACAGACCTCTCACTCTCAAGTTCACATACCACCCGTGCTATAATTGTACTGAGTCTGTTTTTAGAGCACTTACATTATTAGTGATTAATTATCTTTGCCTTTTTAATGTAAAATATATTTATTCCTTTATTTCCTTATGTTTCTTGTATTCACTTACTTGAGATAAAAAATGTTTTTCTCAGTTTCCTGCTGTGGCTCTTGGGCAGTGAGTGTCAATTTTATCAGGGGAACTGGCAGTAGCCAGTCTCCTCTTTATTTTACACCCTCCTTTCTCTGCTATTCTCCCTCTCCCTTCCTCTTCCTTCCTCCCCCCTTCAATCCCCATTGTCTGACTCTTCGTTTACTCTTTCTTTTGCTCTTCATATTCTTTCTCTTTTTTTACTTATCACCTGCTCTGCTGCTCATAGGGGATTCCTTCTTGTATCAGGATGAGATAAGAGGGAGCAGAGGCAGAAGCAGACTTTACATCAGAGACCAGGTTTAGAGCCCTTGTTTTATTATTAACATTATTCTGCATATAGTTACTTCATTTTGTTCATTGTTTTTTTATTCCCATTCTTACATACTTTTTAAAGTTTTATTTCTCCCTTTTGTCCTATTCCTTGTTATCTTTTCCCTTTCCCACCCATTCTTTTTTACTCAACCTATCCCTTTTAATAATATATATTTTTATTGATATCAGAGATAAGGGATGGGGGGAGAGAACCATTGATCAGCTGCCTCCTGCACGCCCCCTGCTGGGGACTGAGCCTCCAATCCAGGCATGTGCCCCAGAGGAAGCCCTTCAGTCCAAAGGCCAACTCTCTGACCCACTGAGCCAAACCAGCCAGGGCTCAACCTATCACTTTCATATCTCCTTTAATTTCTCATGTTCATTTTTTAAGTTATAACTTCCTCCTCTGTCAGCTGATACAAAAATACCTTGCACATTGTTTTTATTTTCAAACCACTGCAATTGTTTAAAATGTGTCCCAGAAAGGGACGTGTTTACCATTAGAATATATTTCTCCTATGGATTTTTTTAAATTAAAACTTGATTACCTTTTTGCAAGTTAGGCTGATTCAAGATGTTTTAAGTAACATGGCTTTTGTTTTACTTAAACTTATTTTTATTTTTTAGGGAGGTTTCACATAAATGGAATCCTAAACAAATAGGAGAACACCTTCTGCTGAAATCGTAAGTGAAATTTATATTGAAAATTTATTTTCATATAAAAAATTAATTTTTATAGCATTATAACTGAAAAACATCATTAAATATACTGAAGGAAATTAGATCAATGAAATATTTAAGGGACTAGAAGTTCAAAGGACAAGTAGAGGGTTTAGGAATAAAAATCCTGAAATATATATTATCTTTAAAATAAATCCTTCTAATTTGAAAGGGTGAAATCACCACCTAATTTTTCTTTGTGTTTTTAGGAAGTTAGCAGAAGTCCTGAACTCTTTAAACACAAGTTGCCAAGAAAATTATTATTATTGTTTTATTATTAAGTGGAGATAACACATTTATTTGTATGGTGATGAGCAAACTGAAAAACGTAGTCCTGAAGGCACTTAGTAATTTTACAACACTGACCATTTTGGTAGATTAGAATTTTACTCTTCACTTTTTAATTTTTTTTGAAGATTGTGAATTGGAAACCCCCCAGCTTGCTGGCTCCCTTTGTGGGGCATTCTAGCACATTATTACTTAGTGATGTTCCATTCACCTTGAAAACTACTACTTGCCAGGACCTGGCCCGTAGGGTTAGGTAAGTCCCACCTTGATATTATTTTAATAACTATATTTTGCAGGCTTGCAAAGTTGTAATATTACTCTGTCTAATATTAGTGGTAGGAAACAACTTTGCAAAGCTGTACAATATTGTTTTTTAATAATAAAAGGGGACTTCACTTACCATTGAAGACTGGCTTAACTCTGCTGGGTGGGAAATCTGGGAATGAATAATAGGACTTGTTCAGATATCACTGAGAAGGCAAGCAGAAGACTGGATCCCACCCCCTATATTTTAAGTGTCAGAGTTACAGGATTCATTACCTATGTGCAGGTAGGGGTCCAAAGAATGATTCAAATGAGCCTACATTTCATACTGCTTTAAAATAAAATCTATGTTCTTTGCAGGCTGTCCCTGTGTTATTATTAATACTTAATGTTTCATTTGTAATTGTTGAATAAAGATCTTCTGTTACAGGTCGCTGAAGTATCTTTAGGCTGTAGGTATTAATAGTTGAAAACCTTACAAATATCACTCAGGCTTGTTGATACATTAAAGTAGAATTGTGTTGATACATTAAAGTAGATATTAAAAGATTTAATATTTAAGCATCTTGTTTCAATAAGCTAATGTTTGTTTTAATTTCTACAGCCTAACTTATATAGTGGCAATGCCTTTTTATTCAGCAAGTCTGATTGAAACAGTACAGGTGAGCTATTTTTTAAATCATTTTTTTTACTTAATAATATTTTGGAATATTAAATGTATAATTTATGCCTGATTATATAACAGAAATTTAAAACAGTATCCTTTTAAAATTTTATTTTGCAAATATATATTAAAGATTATATACTAGCGCTTTGCTAAGTATCATTCCTTTGCAAACCTACTTCACACTTTTAGTTTTAATTTATTTTATCTCTTCTGTAGACAGCTGTATACTCTTTATTCAGATATCTCAGAATTCAGCCTTTGACTTGCTTTGAATACAAAAAATCCAAAGGATTGTGTGTTTGTTTTTTTCAAAATTTTAAGACACAACTCAGAATGATTATGGCTTATCAGAGGTCAATAAATTAAGCATTAAACATGGTAATCATCCTAACAGTGAGAAGCTAGACTGCACAGTAGTTTACTAACAGCATTCTTATTAAATAGGCCTTTTAAGGAACATACTATGGTGTGTAAGTGCTACAAAGCTAAAGCAATCTCCTGCTAGTTTTTAAATTGTTTTATTATTTCTAACCACAGGGTGGCGCTCAAGTACATCAAATTCATAGATTTTTTTCCACTATTGGATCTTACACTTAACAACTGTCAGATGAAGATAATTTAACTTCACCTATACATAAAATCCAACTAATTGTGCATCACCTATCTGCCATCTCCATCATCACATCCTCTAGCATATTATTTGTCTTCAATATGTATGAATTTCTTCTCTGAAAACCTCAGTGGATCAGCCTTTTCTCTTCAAATTACTCTTTTCCACGTAATTGCTTTTTACGCCCCATCATTGATTATTTATTTATTTAGTTAGTTAGTTTAATTGACTTAGTGAACAGAAGTTAACATCTTGCTACTCGGATACACTTTTCTCTGCTTTTGCACTTGGCATTGCATGAAATAAATGGTATCACCTTTGGGACTGCAACTTACACTTACTACTCTGAGATATTCTCATAGATAAAGGAAAAAACATCAGGAAGCTGAAAAAACAAGCAGCATGATATAGTGGTGAAAACAAGTTTATCAGAATCACATATGTGTTTACATCTGTGACTTTAAACAAAAATCTTAACTTTCTCATAAAATGGAAACAGTAATTTAATAACTAGGTTGTAAAAATTGAGTTACTTATATAAAGTGCCCAGCTCACTATGTTTGCTTATTAACCCAGTATCTACCTCTCTTTTTCCTGCTTCAGGTTCTACCTGCTAATTGCCTCATTTTGATTTCTTTTGTCTGATTTTCTAGAAGTCTTTTTATGTCTCCTTAAGTTTCTCTTCTTCTTTAACTTCTTTGCCATCTGTTCTACCATATTCTCAGACACAGTCCTTGATCCTGTCTGCTTTTATCCTGTATTCACCATCCTGGAGAACTCACTCTCATGAATCGTTTTGACTCTAATCTTTAATAAGTGAATTAAGTCATTATCATCTCATAAAAACAATCTTGTCTTATTCTTCTGAAAATTTACTTTCTTCCGAGCATCTCCTTATTAATATACTATTGTTATCTTTACCCTAGAGTCTTAAAACTTTAGTTCTTGTTTTTAGAAATGTCTTGATTTTTATATATCTTTCATCCTTCATAACCAGGCAGTCATTATGCCTTCTTAGTTCTAACTCCAAAAAGTAAATGAGATTTGTCTTTCTCTCCACTGAAAGGCAACCATTCTCATTCCTTCTTTATCACATTTTTGGTTTATTATGTTAGCTTCTTCTTATTTCACATCCAGTAGGTTTTTGCCCTCCTGGGAGCTCGTTGAGAACATTCTTCCCTTGAAAAATACACATTCATACATACATCTCCTGAAGACCTCCTGGATCCCTTAAATATGAACTGCCTAATGAGCTGTTGTCTTCATTAACAATCCCTGTTCTAGTCACTGCATTCCACATCAGTGTAAGACTAATGTTCTTCACTTTCAGTTCTTCCCTATTTTTGCTGATTAAGGATCCACAATGACTAAAACTTCCTAAAATCAATGTCAGACTTTTCAGTATAGTATTCAATTAAGTTTTTTATTAGCCTCACTTTATCTTTCCAGTATCTTCCTTAACTGCTCTCTTTTTTTAAAACACCATTAAGTGTTTATTGAGTGGGAACCCCTTTCATGTCCTGCGTGGCTCAGGTTTCCGGTTCAGGGTTTGGGTTCTGGAGAAGGGCTGCATACAAATGAAAGAGACTAGAAGAAATTTAATGTGGTGATATGGGGGGCCAGGTGGGAGCCCACCTCTAGTGGGAGGATTACGCTAGGCTCGGGTCTTGCTGTCCCTTTTATGGAGACTAGGGGATACACCCATTACCCTTGAGCAGGTTTGGGACACACCCATAGCATTTAGGCAGGTAATAAGTGGATTATCATATCAGAAAGGATTTACATGATTATTTGATAGGGAAGTTGACTCTGACCTTTCAGAGCTTCACGGTTGACCAGCCTTTTTCTGGTAGTGAGACAATGATTGGTTTCCGGCATCAACCTATATCAAGCACCATTATAGATTTTGGGGATATATCAGCAAACAAAACAGACAAAAATGTTCTGCCTTCATAGCAGTTATATTTTTATGGGGAAGATAAACATAAAATCAATGTAAAGTATACTAGGTGGTGCTAAGTGCTAAAGAGAACAAAAATAAAGCAGGGAAATTAAGATTAATGGGTTGAGTGGGACAGCTATTCTTTTTAAATTAGAAAAGGCCTTATTGAGAAGGTAACATTGAGTAAAGATCTGAGCATATGAACTACATAGATATTTTGGAGAAGAACAGTCTAAGCAAAAGGAAAGCAAGTGCAAAGGTCCTGAGGTGGGATTGTATTTCATGTGTTTGAGGAGTAAAAAGGAGGTCAGTATAGTCGAAGCTCGCTAAGCAAGGGAGAGATGAATTCTTAGAGGTAAGAGGATGATAAATCATAAAGGACATTTTAGGTCATTGTAATAATCTAGCCTTAGGAGAAGTTAAATAACTTGCCAATGGTTACATAACCAGTAAGTAGTGGAGGCAGGGTTGGTTGAAACCCATTTGTAAGCAGTCTAAGCACTATACTACCTCTTTTGGTGTCATGGAGTTAATGCTTTTCAAGATTATTTCTAAGGAGCTTCTTGAGGCCAGGGAAACCAGATGTGTCCCCACCCACATCTCCTACTCTTTTCTTTTTCCAATAAAAGTAGCTCTCACTTCCCTGCTATCTGTTTTTATGAAATTTCATTTGAAAAAAAGAATCTAACACCCTCGTAAATTTGAAGTCTGTAAACTGTTGATGTTTTCCCTTTTTGGTCAGCTAGTTACTATTTAAAAGGAACCTAAAAAGAGTCCTTTGGGAGGGTGGGGGGGGGGGGCAAAATAAGCAAATATTAACTTCCACTCATTTCATCATTTTTATTTTAGAGTGAGATAATTCGAGATAATACTGGGATTTTGGAATGTGTTAAAGAAGGCATTGGAAGAGTGATAGGCCTGGGAGTGCCTCATAGCAAACGACTGCTTCCTCTTCTCTCTTTGATCTTCCCCACGGTGCTGCATGGGGTTCTTCATTACATCATCAGCTCCATCATTCAGAAGATCGTCCTACTAATTCTAAAGAGAAAGACTTATGGCCACGCAGCTGATAGCACTAGCCCAGTGCAGAGTATGCTGGATGCTTATTTTCCAGAACTAATTGCTAACTTTGCTGCCAGTCTTTGCTCTGATGTTATACTTTACCCTTTGGAAACAGTTTTGCACCGCCTTCACATTCAAGGAACACGCACAATAATTGACAATACAGACCTTGGCTATGAAGTGCTTCCAATTAATACACAGTATGAGGGAATGAGAGACTGTATCAATACCATAAAGCAGGAGGAAGGAATGCTTGGTTTTTATAAAGGGTTTGGTGCTGTTATAATACAGTACACACTGCATGCAGCTGTCTTACAGATGACTAAAATCATTTACTCTACGCTTCTTCAAAATAGCGTTTGAGATATAGGTTCCCGATTAGTCTAAAAGGCACAGTCTGGACACTTTGCTATGAAATTTTGAGGGATAAAAGTGAATACTGGGGGGGAAATGGATTAGAAGTGAAACTGGAAGAGAAAGCCCATGCTCATTATATTGCCTTTTTTTTATTTTTTATTAAAGCATAGGTCTCTTTGGGATCAAAAGTATTCCAAATTTGAAAACTCAGAAAAAAAATATTCATCAATTAAATTCTAGCTAGTGTAGCACGCATACTGAACTAAAAATGATCTTGGGCAGAAGCAAAAATTTATCAGCAAACACAAAGCAAAACTTTACAGAGCTGAATTTATTCCACCTAACTTTAATATTTATTACATGTTTATTTTACCTTCTTGGTTGATATTGGTATGTCATCCTTAATGTGTAATATCAAGAGGTCATAACTTACCTTCAGGCAATAAATGTGTAACCAGTGATAATGATGAGAAGGATTAGATTTGGCAATCTGTAATCAGGAGTTGAAGTTTTAAATTGTATTATCCCTATTAATGTTTTAATGGCTGCATATGATATAAAGCCATTTCTGTTCACATACAAAACTTGGAATTTCCTTCCTTTCAACAAATTTTCCATCCTTAGATCAGCTTATTGCATAAGATGAAGTCACACACTTTCTGCTTAAATATCAAAATAGAATATTAAAAGCCAAGGTATCCAAAGATTTAAGGCAAACAGCATACTTGTCTGTATCCAAACGCAGCATTTTGGTACCAGCAATTTGATGTTCGTCATATGTTTATAAAGCTTGGTTTGCTTACCTAGTTATGTGAATCATCAGGCTGTTTTTAGAGCCACTCTTAACAGAGATAGAAAATAAAATAATCATGACAACTATTACTGTTTCTAAATTTAGAATTGTGTGCTGAAAGGAATGTCACTTGTCTTTCATTTCTGAATGACTGTCGTAGTGGAGACGTGATTAAAATTCACCTGGGAATTTGTGCCTCTTGCCTTCTGTATAGTTGTCATAAATTAATGTCTTCAGTTTTTATTCCAGGTTTGTTTATAATTTCATACTCCAAATCTCCTTAATGCCTTTTATTTAAACTTGTTTGGATGAATACTGAAGAAAAAACATAAACTTTAAAGAAAGTTTGTTCTCATTTTTTATGGATGAGGTAAAGAGGTAAATTTTAATAAATAATAAGCAAAAAAAAATTGTATGTTCCTAAATGGATGAAGTTCTTTGTATAGTAAAATGATATGCATTTGATCCATCATTTAACATTTTAAAGTTTCATTCCCTCCTGTAAGTGATCACAGTGTTACTATGAGCCATGTAGCACACTGAAGTGCAATGACTTTGCACTTACATTTTCCAACCAGATTTATAAATAGATTTATTTTAGTTGCTAAATATCAGAGAAGTGGTTACTTGATGTAATTAATAATGTTGAAATAAAAAATGATATCCAAGAAGTGTGAAACAATATTTAAGTAGCAACTCTGTCTACTATCCTGTGTTGTATGTTTGTGGGTGGTTTTTCCCCCCAATTACTAAAACATACAAGTTTTACCTTTTTAAATTTCACCAAGAGAGGAAAAATAAACACCACTGATCAGATATTGTATTTTATGGTTACTCCTTCAGATTATGGTTTATTTTGTCCAACGTATGGCATTTAAATTCTATTCATTGCTTTTAAACTACTAAGTAAATTGTTATTTATATGTCGAACTTCCTAAAAATCTTTTCATTTTTATAATCAATGAAGATGGTTTCAGGCAAGAGTTCTGAAAATTGCAAGTTTCAGAAAGTTTCTGGGAGAGAATCTGAATAGAATCAAGTATTTACCAGTGGAAATATATGGGATCTTTTACCTAACTAAAAATTAGGTATTTCAAGATCATTTGATGGAAGTTAGCATGCAGATTGAGATAATTGTTTCATTATGAAATCATTATAAGACTAATAGCTTGAACCACACACAAGTAAGGTTAGTCTTATTTTCTGTCTCTTTGGAAAAGTATACAAATTAACATCAAAACAAAATGAAGTTGGCCAAAATATTGAAATGTAGCAAGTTAAAATACTATTTTTTTTTAACTTCTCACCTGAGGATATGTTTTCATTGATTTTAGAGGGAGAGGAAAGAAGAGAGAGATAGATGAGAGAGAAACATTGATCCGATCAAACTGGCAACTTGGGTATGTGCCCTGGCCCTATTGGTGTACTGGGCAACACTCTTGCCAACTGAACCACTCAGCTAATGCAAAATACTGATATTTTTTACTCCCATTTCAAACCTCTAAATTTTCAGCACTAGAAACTATGATATAGTTAAAAAAAAAAACAAAAAAAAAAACCAGCCATTTTCAAAATGGCTCTGGATTTGGGGATGCGATGTCTTAGTTACTGTTTTCACAAACAAAACTGGAGAGATAAGAGGTCTCACTCATGTACCTGACTACTCTCAGCTGTCTTTTTAGTACTGGCTTTCTTATAGCTGCACAAAATATTCATTTTACCTGTTGGGCACAAATGCTTCAACCTTTCGCAGTGTGTTCATAGATCTCAGAAAATAAAATATTCTGCTTTGATACTGGTCTTTTCCACATGCGATTCTGAAGGATGTTTGCCCTCAGTTTGCTTCCTCTCATGTTTTAACATAAAGGACTACTTTTTCAGCTCTTGAAAGGATAAGCAGCGTTTTTGTTGTTGTTTTTAATAAAAGCAAATAAAATCCCCTTGGTAACACTTCACATTGCACTAGGATTTCAGTGATCTTAACTTTGGCATTTCTGCTTTCTCTTCTAAGTAGTTGTACATTTTGCTTGCTAATGCCTTTCTTTTTGAGTCATTGAGAATCACTGATATGGTACCAAGTTGGATAGCAGAGTAGCAAAAATTTGGGATTTGACAATGACTCATATAATATTACCTCAACTAGAAGAGGTGTTTTGTCTGTATGTGTATTTCTGTGTGTCTTTTTAAGTTGTTTTTATCTCACTGGCGTTTTAAATGTTTTCAGTAAGTTGTGTAACATGAAAAGATTCAATAAAATGTTGAAATAAAGTTAGAATTTTTCTATTTCTGAAATGTTGAAATAAAATTAGAATTTTTTTATTACTGATGCTGGCGAACTATGCAGGCTGGTGATATAGGGGTTCAGAATGTTTCACCCCAAAATATGCGGGGTTGGCATTTGTTCCAAAGGTACTTGAGAAACAGTGGTGCAAAAAGGACTGCCCCTCCTTTGCCCCTCTGAAAGTGGATGATAAAGTTACCCTGGCTGTCCCAGGGGGTAGAAGGCACCCTCATCCTACCAGAGAGAGACATGGAATTTAGAGCTTTGTAAATAAACCTTGTTAATTCCTCACCATTTATTTCTCTTAGCACAAACCCCTCTCCTCGATCAATTCTTCACAAGTGGATTGTTTCATTGTCTATAAGATAATAAACTTTCTGCTATGATCACCTCTTTGCATCATGTTTTATAGGGCTTCTGTGTATTCAAACAAATTTTTTCCTGTTAATTTGTCTTATGTCAATTAAGTTATGAGACCAGCCAAAGAAAAGGAGAAGGAAAATTTTTCTATACCATAGTGATAAAAAGTTTCTTTTTTTTTTTTAAGAAATGAAGACCAAGAAAAATATATATGTAAAATTAAACTTTTCTGCCCACCATTTAAAAAATCCTGTCTTAGTGATGTTTTATGAATTTGACTCCAAAGGCAAGGGAAAACAGCAAACAAATAGGACTACATCAAACTGAAAAGCTGTACAACAAAGAAAATGACCAACAAAACAAAAAGATGTTAAAAGACATTTGCAAATGATATTTCTGGTAAGGGTTACTATCCAAACTATATAAACTCCTACAAGACTACAACAACAAAAATGATTTAAAAAATGGACAAAGAATCTGAATAGACATTTTTCTAAGGAAGACATATAGATGGCCAACAGGCACATGAGAAGATTCTCAACATCACTGATTATTAGGGAAATGCAAATCAAAACCACAGTGAGAAATCACCTTACACTTGTTAAAATGGCTGTTATCAAAAAGACAAAGTATTGGACAGAATGGAGAAAATGAGCCCTTGTGCTGACTGTTGGAGGGATTGTACCCTGGTACAACCACTGTGGAAAACAATGTGGAGGATTCTAAAAAAATTAAGAATAGAACTACTATATGACCCAGCAATTCCTCTTGTGGGTATTTGAAAAATATGAAAATACTAACTTGAAAAGATATATGCACCCCTATGTTCATTTATAACCAGAAGCCCTGTGCACAGAATTTTTGCATGGGAGGGGTGGTCCCTCAGCCCAGCCTGCATCCTCATAATCCAGGACTCCTCAGAGGGTGTTCAACTGCCAGTTTAAGCCTGATCCCTAAACCGGCAGTTGGACATTCTCGAAATCCAGGACCGCTAGCTCCTAACTCGGGGGTGGGCAAACTTTTTGACTCGAGGGCCACAATGGGTTCTTAAACTGGACCGGAGGGCCGGAACAAAAGCAACCTGACCATGCTGGCACTCTCATCTTGGGCTGCTGATGAAGGGGCAGAGGAAAGAGCAAGAGAATCCTCCGCACCGAAACTGGTTTGGCTCAGTGGTAGAGCGTCTGTCTGCGGACTGAAAGGTCCCGGGTTCGATTCCAGTCAAAGGCATGTACATTGGTTGCAGGCACATCCCCGGTAGGGGGTGTGCAAGAGGCAGCTGGTCGATGTTTCTCTCTCATCGACATTTCTAGCTATCTCTCTCCCTTTCTCTCTGTAAAATATCAATAAAATATATTTTAAAGAGAGAGAGAGAGAGAGAGAGAGAGAGAGAGAGAATCCTCCGCTCTTTCGGCTCTGAGGGCCGGATAGAACAGCCCAACAGGCCGGTCCGGCCAGCTGGTCGTAGTTTTTCCATGGCTGTCCTAACTGCTCACCTGCCTGCCTCATCATTCCTAACCATTCTGCCTACCTGCCTGATCACCCCTAAGCATTTTGCCTGCCTACCTGATCGCCCCTAACTGCTTCCCTGCCTGCCTGATGGCCCCTAACCACTTACCTGTCTGCCTGATCACCCCTAAACACCTCTGCCTGCCTGCCTGCCTGCCTGAACACCCCTAACTGCTCGCCTGCCTGCCTTATAGCCCCTAACCGCTTTCCTGCCTACCTGATCATCCCTAAACACTCTGCCTGCCTGCCTCATTGCCCCTAACTGCTCACCTGCCTGCCTGATTGTCCCTAACCGCCTCTGTCTTGGCCCCCGCCACTGCAGCTTTGTCAGAAAGATGTCTAGAATGATGTCTGGAAGGTCAATTGTCCAGTTAATTAGCATATTATGCTTTTATTATTATAGATAGCCAACATATGGAACAACCTAAGTGTCTATTGGATAAAGAAGATGTGATGTATTATGTACAATGGAATACTACTCAACCAAAAAAAAAAAAAAAAGATAAAATTGCCATTTGTGGCAACATGGGTGGATGGATCTTGAGGGCAAATTGGCCAGAAAAGGATAAAAATTGGATGATTTCACTCACATATGGAATATAAAAAAGATATGAATGAATAAAGAAAATCAAAAACAAACTCATAGATATAAACAACAAAATGATGGATATCAGAGGGGGGAAAGTGGGGAAGGGCAAAATGGGCAAAGAGTCGAATATATGGTGGGGGATGGAAACTAGACTATTGTTGGTGAGTGCACATAGTGTATACAGAAGCTAAATTATAATGTACACCTGAAACATCATGTTATTAACCAGTTACCTCAATAAAATAAAGTATTTCTGATATAACTGTGATGTGTCTCACAAATAACATTTTCTAAAATATGGTTTCCTTTGCATTATCAAACATTCTCATATTTGATCCTTACAGCAGTCCTCGGGCATTTTCTAAATAGTCCTGTGTAGGGAGGAAATAGATATAGATGGTGGGCATTGCTTGAAAGTGGTGTAAGGTGATCAGAAAAACCTGTAGCCTCCCAGGCAGGACTGATGGTTGAAACATGCAAGAAAATGCCTAAAGCCAGGGAGGGGATTTCTTTGGCAAATTGGGACATTTAAATGTGATCATGCATATTGAGGAATTTAGAAAGCCACACACATGCCCAGGACAGGACGCATGCTCAGAACAAAACTGAGAAGACCCTAAAGGTTCACTATTGGATGACTTATAAACTCAGACAGGAAGTGAAGGGTTAGGCAGAGTTGTCAACAACCCGGCTAAGTGTTCAAGGGGTGCCCCAACACAGAGTCCATCCACCAAGTTAAGCAATTAACTAAATACAAAGCCAGAAATCAAACTTAGGTCTTGTGATCCAGTTCAGTGTCTCACCCTAACCTCTCAAAGTCCAGAATACATGGTACTGGGGCCCAAGACAGGCTGCCCCGAAGTATCCCAGAATGGCATGTTGATTACTTTTCACTAAAGCTATTTGACCAGCAGCTGGTGCCAGAAGGGCACCTTAACCCTTGAATGCAGGAAATAAATCCCTGTGAGAGGTATCTTCCCACACCTGGAAGACCCTTATGCTAAACAACTTAGAGCCAAAAAATAAAAAATAAAAATAAAAATCTGTGTAATCAAATCTTATTGCAACTTTCCTAATTTACTGATTTTAAATTTCTCATTAACAAATACCCAAACCTTGTTTACATTCTTTTATAATGAACATTTAACTTTTTTTTGTTTGGTCAATCTCTCACAAATGTATTGTTTCTTTTTTAAAAAAATATATTTTATTGATTTTTTACAGAGAGGAAGGGAGAGGGATAGAAAGTCAGAAACATCGATGAGAGAGAAACATCGATCAGCCGCCTCTTGCACACCCCCTACTGGGGATGTGCCCACAACCAAGGCACATGCCCTTGACTGGAATCGAACCCGGGACCCTTGAGTCCGCAGGCCGACACTCTATCCACTGAGCCAAACCGGTTTCGGCACAAATGTATTGTTTCTTTCTCTAAATAGTATAAAAGGTGCCTGGTTTGATCATTTCTTTGAGCCTCGTTTTATGGTCTGAGCATCGTATTGCAATTCTGTGGGCAAGTATAATTTTGGTTTTTCTCCTATTAATCCAGTCTTGTGTCAATTCTATTACGTTATTATTAGTTCTTATTGCTATAAGAACTAAAGAAAGGTAGAGGTGGAAAATTCTCCCCCTCCTGACAATGTTCTAATAATATCTGCTCTTTAAAAATAAAAACAATGGCTAACATTTATTAAGCACTTAGTATAATGCCACATCATCAAGAATTTAAGTGCATGACTTCATACATTCCCTCCAGCACCCTTATAAAGTAGGTACTGTTTAGTATCTCTTTTTACAAATGCAGGAACTAAGGCTGGGAGGTGAAGAGCTTTGCCTAAGGTCAAACAGTAAGTAGCACAGCTAGGATTTAACTCAAGCTTGCTCCATTCTTGCACTTCTAGCTGGTCACCAGGCTAAAGTGTGTCTTGCTTTAGTGACATCCAACAGAAGGGCCAAAGGACACCATTGTTCTCACTAATTGATGAATTGCTTCTCTGCTGAATCTGTACTGGTTTCTAAAAGCTCTTTGCTAGGTACTTCCACAGCCCTCACCATTACTCTGAAAACAACTTACAACCTCTCTTTTTCTTTGAGCTTCCGTAGCCTCTTAGTCTTTCTTATGACATGGACTCCTTACCTTGTAGTTATCTGTAGCATTTAAGTTTTCAAAATATACTAGACATCGTGTTTTCTCCACATTCCCACTACACATGCATAGACAAAGACATAATGAATTACACAGACAAAACACAAATGGAATGAATAAAGGAATCTTATAAAACACTGTACCCAATCTTGTCTAGATACTTTAAATGTATTCCCTTTTAGCTTATAATTTCAAAACTGAAAGTGGCCTTTGGAAATCATCTTGACTAAACCTCTAATGTCACAGAATTGTAATCTGATTCCTGGAGATGTTTGGTAATTTTACTAAGGTCACAGAATAACAGAGCTGGTACTACAACCCAGGTCTTACCACTCCCAGACCGGTTTGTCCTGTATCACCTGCCACTTATCTTTCATTCAACACTGACTGACTCCTTCCATTCTATCTACACATATCTATACAAATATACAAATACTTGAGGCCCAGTGCATAAAATTTGTGCACAAGGAGGGAGGAGTCCTCTCAGCTCAGCTTGTACCCTCTCCAATCTGGGACCCATTGGGGGATGTCCTATTGCCGGTTTAGGCCCGATCCTGGGAATCGGCCCTAAACTGGCAGTAGGACATCCCACTTACAATCCTGGACCACTGGCTCTAATTGCTCACCTGCTTGCCTGCCTGGTCATCCCTAACTGCCCCCCCCACCCCCGCTGCCAGCCTAATAATCCCCAACTGTCCCCACCAGCCTGGTTGCCCCTCACTGCCTCTGTGTGCCAGCCTGATTGCCCCTAACTGCACCCCCTCCAGCCTTGTGGCCCCCAACTGTCCCCCTCTGCCAGCCTGGTCACTCCTAACTGTCCTCCCCCTGCTGGCCTGGTTGTCCCCAACTGTGAGTAACTCCCCCCCACCCCTAACCCCACCACCACTGACCTGGTCTCCCCAACTCCCCCCATGCCTGCCTGGTTGCCCCATGCAGCCTGCTGTTCAGTCATTTGGTCATCCTTCACTAAGCCCCCCTATGGCCTGGTTGTAAGCTGCCATCTTGTAAGAAGGTCGCGAGGGTCAATTTGCATTTTACCTCTTTATTATATAGGATATACATGAAATTCTGAGCTCTGTGGCACTTGATAGATCTCACTTTAAAAAAATCAACTTGCAAAATTTTTATCTCATTCATCTTTTCTTCACTGGCTCCAATTCTGCTTCTGACCTCAAGTTTTCCTATATTTTAAGGCTTTCCTGTTTTGCCTAGGATATATTGTCCACCACCATTGTTTCTTTTTTTTAAAATATATTTTTATTGATTTTTTACAGAGAGGAAGGGAGAAGGATAGAGAGCTAGAAATGTTGATGAGAGAGAAACATCGACCAGCTGCCTCCTGCACACCCCCTACTGCGGTTATGCCCGCAACCAATGTACATGCCCGTGACTGGAATCGAACCTAGGACCTTCCAGTCCGCAGGCCTACGCTCTATCCACTGAGCCAAACTGGTTTCAGCCACCACCATTGTTTCAATTGAATTTTCTGTGTTTACTCTCAGCCCTGATTTGTCCTTCAATCTCCACACCCACATCTCTAATTACTTTATGCATATTGGCCCTTGTGTTCCTCACTGTTGCCTCAAATTCAATATATTAAAAGCTTAATTCATGGTCTTTTACAAGCTAGCTGCCTTCTCAATAATGTTAGCATTTTCCTAATCATGCAACCAATTTTGAATAATCTTCATTTTCTGGGGCCCAAGACAGGCTGCCCCGAAGTATCCCAGAATGGCATGTTGATTACTTTTCACTTGACCCTTGAATGCAGGAAATAAATCCCTGTGAGAGGTATCTTCTCAGATATCTCATAGTCAATCAATTGTTACATCAGCTCAATTGTTGGAGTCTAGAAAGCATGGCACTGAATTCTGGTTCTATGGCATACTAATGATCTCTCTGAGCCTCAGTTTCCTCACCTCACCTGTGAAATGAGCATAAGGCCTACCTCACTGAAGGCTAAATGAACTAGTATATATAAACAACCTACAGTATTGAAAGCTTTTCCCTTTCCAATTTCCTTTCTAGCACTGGAGTTTAAATTCTCCAGTGGTAGAAAGGAGATTATTATGGGAGTAACAAATAGGTTTTCCCTATAGACTTGCCTTTTAATAATGCTGCACAACTATGAGATGTTACTCTTCTTAATAATTTCATTACCTATCATTTCATTAGCATTTGCTTTCCTATTCAGTTGCTTTCATTAGCCACCCAATGCCCATGAAATTAAGTTTCTACTACCCATCCAAGTGCTTATGCTAATCATCCAAAGGCTTACCCTCTCTTTCTGGACTTTCCCGACCACTTACTGCTGTCCCACATGAGCACTGGCGAGATGAGGCAGAGTACCTCAGCACTCTTACCATCCTTGTTCCTGCTTTTGTATCTTTACTCATCTTACCCGTACAAATCCTATCTCTGCAATTTGTAACTCAAATCGTAAGTCACTCAAAGGGCCAATTCAGGAGCTCATTTTATATGCTAAGTGCTCTGACATAGCAGGAGAGGAGCTATGAATGAAACACTATTACAAGCGCAGGGATCTTTCTGCCACACTTTCTCAAGCTACTCTGATTCACATCTATGTTTCCTTCTTTGTTGTCTCATAGAAATAATCACTTTTATCAAATCTTTGGGAAGATATCATGGGTTTCTCATTTAACAATATTTAAAGACTTTGTCATAATAATGGCTGTTTGAGTATTATATGTGTGCCAAGCACTGTATTAAATACTTTATAAACTTTACAAGCTTTTTTACCCCCATTTAATCCTTACTGAAAACCCATGAGAGTTATCTTATCTATTTTAATATAATTATTATATTATTATGATATCAAATTATAACATATGACTACATGTTATATTATTTTTAAAATATATTTTATTTATATTTTACAGAGAGGAAGGGAGAGAGATAGAGAGCTAGAAACGTTGATGAGAGAGAAACATCCACCAGCCGCCTCTTGCACATCCCCTACCGGGGATGTGCCCTCAACCAATGTACATGCCTTTGACCGGAATCGAACCTGGGACCTTTCAGTCCGCAGACCGACGCTCTACCACTGAGCCAAACCGGTTTTGGCTACATATTATATTATTGTAATATAATTATATATAATTATGTAGGGGTTGGCACAACTAGGTTTACATTTGTATGTGCAACAGTTTATTCTTATATTATTATTTATTAATTATTGTATTATTTTTCATATAAACAACTGTACATCTACTTTTGCACACCCCTGTATAATTATTAAGATTATAAATTGTTAAGATAATTTTACAATGTAGGAAAGGCTCTCTTTTTATTACTATTGATTTCAGAGAAGAGGGAGGGCAGGAGAGAGAGAGATAGAAACAATGATAAGAGAGAATCATTGATCGGCTGCCTCCTGTACACCTCCTACTGGGGGTCGAGCCCACAACCTGGGCATGTGTTCTTGACCAGAATCGAACTTGGGACTCTTCAGTCCACAGGCCTATGCTCTATCTATCCACTGAGCCAAACCAGCTAGGGCAAGGAGAGGCTCTTTTGACAATCAAATTCGCATAGCTAGAAAATGAGTTCAGGACTATAATTGCCTGCCTAAATGACAACCGTGAGGCAAAGACCTTTCTTGAGGTCTATCGGTCTTGAGAAATGGCTCACAGCCTCGGAATAAACCTACACTTGTAAGACTATTGAGACAATCTCTCCACTCCAAATCAGATTCTACTGAAATCTGATTAAAACTAATTTTAAACCGAAGGATAACGTTTTCTAAACAAAGCCTATTTCTGGCTACTGTAAGATTGTATCCATGAGACCTAACCTGTTGTTAGAGGAAAACTTTCCATGACTCCTTCCAACATGCAGAGCCCAGGCAAAATACGTGTTTAAAATACTGACTTAATTACAGGATTCCTTTATCCAACAGTGTAAACACAGGGCCAATCACATTTTATTTCTTTAAAAAGACCTGTGATGTGCTGCTACTAGTGAGCTAATGATTTCTTTGGGGCTAGCTGAAGTCGTTCTGAGCCAGGCAGAAAAGACCTGTCGCTTGTGTCTTAGGGCAAAGATAAACTTGGTATGATCAAGCTTTGGATAATGAAAGAAGTAGGTTCTCAGTTACAAAGTTTGGTGTACTCACTACTGAAAAATCCACAACACTGACATTCTCAACTTTTAATAAACCAGAGATGGTAAGTAGGAAAACTGTCTGCTATATAAACATTTTTAATATATTTTATTGATTTTTCACAGAGATGTAGAGGGATAGAGAGTTAGAAACATCAATGAGAGAAACATTGATCAGCTGCCTCTTGCACACACCCCCCCCACTGGAGACGTGCCTGCAACCAAGGTACATGCCCTTGACTGGAATTGAACCTGGGACCCTTCAGTCCGCAGGCCGACGCTCTATCCACTGAGCCAAACTGGTTTCGGTTGCTATATAATTTTGAATGTAGCAATTTCTTGAATTAGATCCTAAAGCTCGTTTAGGTTCTTTTCCAAGGACAACAAATGGGCTCTGCTCATTACAGCTCTACAAAAATATCTAACTCAAAATAAAATTAAAATATTTACAGTGACATCTGTCTATGCACATAGTATAGCAAGAGAGGGCAGTATTTGATAATTCTGTTGATCTCGGATCTTTATCAAAATTCTGTTGCTCTCCGATCTTTTAAAGATAAGGTAAAAATAAAATAAAAGTCAAAGACTAAAAGAAAACAATTGCTAAACATTCATTTGATTAAGGACTTGCATCCAAAATATATAAGAAAATATCCCAATTAAAAATTGAGCAAAGATCTAAACAGACACCCAAACATCTTGCCCAAAAACATATGTAAGATGGCAAATGAGTATGTGAAAAGATGCTGAACATCGTATGTTATTAGGGGTTGCAAATTAAAACCACAATGAGATACCATTACATTCCTATTAGAATGGTTAAAATCAAAAACAGTGACAACACCAAATGCTGATGGGGATGTGGAGCAACAGGAACTCTCCATTACTGGTGGGAATGCAAAATGTTACAGCCACTTTGGAAGAAAGTGTGGCACTTCCTTAAAAAACTAAACATAGTCTTACCATACAATCAAGCAATCCCGCTCCTAGGTATTTATTCAATTGAATTGAAAAATTATGTCCCACACAGAAACCTGCACACACATATTTATAGTAGCTTTATTCATAATTGTGAAACAATTTATAAGTGAATGGAAAAAAAAAATCAAACTGTGGTACCTCCATGCAATGGAATATGATTCAGTGATAAAAAGGAATGAGGTATTAAGTAACAGAGACACATGGGGAAGCTCACACGTTTATTACTAAGTGAAAGAAATCAGTCTGAAAAGCCTACATGTTTTAGCAGTATGACATTCTAGAATAGACAACTAGATGAGACTCTAGAAGAGGCAAAACCATAGAGACACTGAAAAGATCAGTGGTTGCCAGGGTTTGAGAAGTTGGAAAGAGGGGGAAGAACAAATAGTTGGAGCACATGGGATTTTTAGGGCAGTGAAACTATTCTGTATGATACTGTAATAGTGGGTACACTTACAGAGGCATTCATTGAGACTTATAAACTGTATAACACACACACACACACACACACACACACACACACACACACACACCAGAAGTTAATGTAAAGTATGGACATTAGTTAATAGTAATGCATTAAAATTGGTTCATTAATTGTAACAAATGTACCATGCTAATGCAACTTAATGGGAAACTGGCAGGAAGGTGGGAAATTATATGGAAACTATACTACCAGTTCAATTTTTTGGTAAATCTAAAACTGTTATTTAAAAAGACATAATTTTTATTTTATCTATCTCCTATAATGTTAACATATTCTATAACCATAGTAAAATTAACAAATATAGAAAATAACATTGGAAATAATATTAACTAAACTACAGATTTATTTGAATTTCACCATCTTTTTCTGTTATAGGATATTATCCAGGATTTTACATTACTCTTAGTTGCAAAATTTCATTTTTTTTCTCATAAGAGAACTGATCAGTTATTTTGTAGTTTGTCCCTTAATTTGGATTTGTCTTATATTTTCCCATGCTTGAAATGAGACTATGTGTTTTAGCAAGAAATTGACAAAAATGGTATTGTCTTTCTTTTTTTCAAGGGATTTCTAATGTTGTTATGTCTTATTACTGGTGGTGCTCATCTTAGTTACTTAATGAAAATGGTATCTGCTGAGTTTCTCCTCTGGAAAATTATCTTTTTTTTTTTTTTTTTTTTTTTTTTAGAGTTAACATTAGTATCTTGAAAGAGATACTTTGAAACTGCAAATTGTATTTATCCTCAAATTTTTACTCTCTAATTTTAGTGTATCTTGCTTGCAAAAATGTTTACTGAGATGTGTGCCCAGTGGTAATTCTCTGTTTCTATATTTCCTTTTAAATTACTGATTTAAATATTATAAGAAAAGTTTCTCTATGTGCTTATTTACTTATACAAGAACAAACTCATGTGTAGAAAGGTACATTTAATTGAGTCAAAATTTACCAAAAAATATGTCATTTAGGAATATCTATGCAACAAATAACACAGCAATGACCTTTAAAAAGACAAAGTACTCAAGATGCAAAGTGATAGATATAAACTAATGCTAGGAAATTTCAACATGCCATTCATAGTATAAGTCAGATAAAGTGGACAAAAATAGGTAGTAATACTAAAGAGCTAAACAACATAAATGATCATATACATTTGATGGGTATATATGAAATGTTATATCCTAATACTAGAGACCAGATCTTCTCAATATACCATTAGGAAAAATATGTAAACCAAATGCTCACAAATGTTGATCACCTATATATATATAAAAGCCTAATATGCAAACTGTCCCGTCAGGAGTTTGACTGGGAGACACTCACTGTAACGTGCTCTGACCACCCGGAGGTAGTGGGGCATGAAGGAAAGCCCAGGGAAGGGAGTCTCTGGCTGGAGGCCGGAAGGTCCTGATCAGCCCTGCTCGCTGGCCAGGCTTAGGAACCCTACCCATGCACTGGGCCTCTAGTATATTATATAAGAAAGTTGACACCTTCTCTATAAAGCAGAAATATTATAAACAGTACTCTTCAATCACTACCAATAAAACTAGAAATTATTTTTAAAACATTATTAAAGGCCCTTTGACCAAAAAACAAAATCAATAACATTTTCTACTAAATAGGGCTCAGATTTAAAAAAAAAAAGGAAATAAAACTGAAATAATGATAACAAAACACTACATATCATAATCTATGATATACATTTAAAACTCTGATCAGTGCAAATTTCATAGTATAAACAAAAAAATTAAAATAAGTTAATTAAATATCAAGCTTACAGAAAACAACTTAAGCAAAGAGAAGGAATAAAAGGGAAATAATAATAATAAAATCAGAATTAATAAAGTAGAGAAACAGATTAGAAATAATTTTGAAAGATTAACTAAATTGTCAAACCACAAGGTAATTTTATCAAGAAGCAAAAAGAAGACAAAACATACAAAATAAAAAATGACAAGAAGTACACAGTGAAACAAAATTTTTTTTAGAAGTTGTAAGAGGCCAGCCACTTTGAAGAGCTCTATGCAAATATCTTTGAAAACTTAAATTGAATACTTTACTAGTGAAAAAGAGATTAACATAAGTCTATGGAAAATGCCATTTTAAATTGAAAGCTTGAACAGACTAATTTTAGTAGAAGAAATTGAAAAAATTGTCAAGGAGCCATCCCACAGAACTATGGGCTGGAGGGTTTTACAGGAGAATTCTAAGAAGTACTGAAACACCAGAGATAGCCCCAATGCTCCATAAATTGTCCCAGGGCACTACAAATGAAGAAAAGCTCCCTAATTATTTTTTGTGCAACTTCCTAATTATTTTTGTATAGCAAGTATAATTGAACCTGATAGACAATATAAAACAATTACTGCGGAATGATTAACTGTGGAACTTATATGCACATATGCATAGCCCATGGACACAGACAATAATGTGGTGAAGGCCTGGGAGGGGCAGGTGCAGGGTGGAGGAGGGTCAATGGGGGGGGGGGGACCACAAAACACAAAGGAGACATTTGCAATACTTGCAACAATAAAGCTAAACTTTTAAAAAGATGTTGAAAAATCCATTGACAAAATTAAAACGCCTTTCTTTTTTTTTTAAAATATATTTTATTGATATTTTACAGAGAGGAAGGGAGAGAGATAGAGAGCTAGAAACGTCGATGAGAGAGAAACATCGACCAGCCGCCTCCTGCACACCCCCTACAGGGGATGTGCCCGCAACCAGTGTACATGCCCTTGACCAGAATCGAACTCGGGACCTTTCAGTCCACAGACCGACGCTCTACCACTGAGCCAAACAGGTTTCAGCTTAAAACGCCTTTCTGACTCCACCCCCAAAATCCTCAAGGAAACAAGAATGATCAATGCTCTCTTAACATGATGAAATATATAAGCCTAAGTTAAATTTACCTAACAAATAAACCCTAAAGATATTTCTACTTAGACTAAGAACAAAGCAAAATTGTCCACAATCTTTAACCTATTCTACCTTATACCAGTGTTGTTAACCAATGCAATTAGACAAGATAAATCCATTAGAGACATAAAAAGTGGTTTAAAAATATAAAGCTACCTATATTTGTACGTAATATTTTGTATGCCTAGAAAACTCTCTCATAGTAACAATAACACTCAAAGAACTCAGTAAGTTATCAATGGAATATTAAGTTAGATTCAAAATTAATATACATTAGTTAATAATCTTTATATGTCAAATGATAACCAATTACAGAATATAATGGTAGGAGAAAAATCTCTCTTTCAAATGCAACAAAAAAAGATTAAATGCACAGCAGAAAAAATTTAAAATATGCAAAAACTCTTATAGGTGGAAGAAAAACTTCAAACCACTTCTGAAAGATAAAAGGGTATAAATGAAGAAATTGAAAGACATTTCCTGTTTTTGGATAGGATGACTCAAGATCATAAAGTTGTTAGTTCACCCTATTGATTTATAAGGCTGGTGTAATTCCAATAAAAATACCCACAAGATTCTATGCAGCTAGACAAGTTAATACTGAAGTTCACATGGAAAAACAAACATGCAAGCCAGGACAAAACTGAAACAAAGACTCTTTTTAGGGACACTTCATCTTGCTAGACGTTAAAATATATTATAAAGCCTCTGTAACTAAAACAACATAAGGGTAGAGCACAAACAGATGAACAAACAGAATTTATATATATATATAAAAGGCTAAGTGACTGACTGTCCAATTGTCTGACTGACCAACTGGCCACTATATATGATGTGCACTGGTGATTTAAAAATAAATGTTGACTCACGCTTGCATGATACATATAGATCTCTCGCTGGTACCAATTGCACGCGTGTGTCTTTATCTGTCATTGTTGATTGTGAATTTGGTTGACAATTCTATTTTTTTAAATATATTTTATTGATTTTTTTTTTTTACAGAGAGGAAGGGATAGAGAGTTAGAAACATTGATAAGAGAGAAACATTGATCAGCTGCCTCTTGCATACACTCTACTGAGGATGTGCCCACAACCAAGGTACATGCCCTTGACTGGAATTGAACCTGGGACCCTTCAGTCAGCAGGCCAACGCTCTATCCATTGAGCCAAACTGGTTAGGGCAACACTTCTATTATAGAGAAAGGGTGAACAACAATATTAAAATAATTCTTCTAATTAATTGCCTTCTGATGTGCACGAATCCATGTACCAGGCCACTAGTAGAATATAAAGACCAGAAACAGATCCACCTGAATATGAAAATTTTGTAAATGATAAAGGTGACATCTCAAATCACTGAGGGGAAAACACTCTTTAAATGTTTGAGTAACAGTTTTGCTGCTTAGAAAATGACAAAACTAAATTCATACCTCAGATGAAACTCAAGAATAAGCTCTAAATGTATAAAAATCTAAATGTAAAATAAAGGAAACGAGTACTTAAAAAAGAAAACATAGGTTAATACATTTATAACCTAGGAGTAGGAAAGTTTTTGTGATTAAAAATCTAGAGATCTTAGAATGTAAAGTTAGTAAATATGTACAGATAAAAAAAATAAAAACTGCATAGTAAAGTAAAAACCCATAAACACATTTAGTAGACAACTGACACTGGAAGAAAATATTTGCAACATAGCATTAATACCCCTAATATGTGAAAGACTCTTAAAAATGTATTCAATGAAGTCAAACAAACAAACAAGCAAGCAAACAAAAACTTGATAGAAAAATGGGCAAAGGAAATTACACAAAATGTATTTAAGATATTAAAATAGACATTAGGTATGGGATAAAAATTTCACCCTCACTCATATCCACTTATATGGAAATTAAAACAATACTGAGATACCATTTCTCATATGTGATATTAAGAAACATTAAAAGTGTGACAACATATTTTGGCTAGATATGGGGAAATAGATACTCTCATGCATTTCCAGTGGAGATACACTAGTATAAATAACCCTTTTGGGAGATAACTTGGCAATATCAAACAAAAAATAGATATGCATTTACATGTGATCCAGCAATCCCACATCTAATAATTTACTGTAAAGATATACCTCCCCAAAATGAAAATGTGCATTTGTAGGGTTAGTTATTTGTTTGTAACTGAAAGATACTGAAAAGCACCGAAAGATTGTACAAAGGAATGATTGAATAAAATATAATAAGAACTCCATCTGAGTTCTATACAGATAAAAAAGAATGAGAAAGTTATCTGTGTGGTATGATTCACAGATATATTGCTAAGTACAAAAAGCTCACTTATAAAAGGAAAAGGGAGTAAGCATGTGGACAAATTCAGAAAAAGAGAAATTACTTGCTATAAAAATTATTTGAGATCAAATATGTTAGCTGTTATACAAAGAGTTAAATCCACACCATTTCTCCAGCTGGTACACCTGCTTTGGGTGACTGTAGGTACTGAGCCTGCCTTCTTCTCAGGTACCCACGTGGGAGCCTTGTTAATACTTACTGCCTCTCAAGGACCTGACTGGAAATGAAGAAGCTGAAGGTGATCCAGACTGGATTTCATAAATGATCAGGGGAAGAAATAATCAGCTCAATGTGTCTGTGTTCACAGGTTTCCTTGTTTCACATCCCTACCATCTTCCTGGAACTCAAGATGTCAAGTGCAGATTATCCTTAAGACTGCCCTTTACTCTTTCACCTTGTCTTGATTTCCTAGATTCTGTCACTCCCTGGCTTTGCCACATCCCTAATACAGACTGGTAAGATGCCTAACATGACCTTGATTTCAAATGTCTATAATAGTTCAGAAAAATACGTGCATGTATTTACAAAGAGGTAAATATAGGAAAAATTTTGTAATCATGGAAGTACTTAAAATAGTAAATAATTGGGAGCTTTTATCTTTAGGAAGTACCTAAATTAAGGTTTTTATATTCAGACTATCAAATATAGTGCAATAAGGGTAAAGAAAGCAAATCAAAGAATGGCATGCACCATATATTAGAATTTATTTTTAAAAAAGTAATAAACCCACCGCAAAACACACAAACATAAATATAATATAAATATATGTATAATATATTTTATAAGTACATATTTATGATTATATAATTATCAACATACATATTTATAATATGTATAAATATATGTACATATACATATGCTGTATGTACATACATAAACACATATATAATATACATATGTAGTCTATGAATCTAAACTTTTGTATACAAATACATAGAAAATGTTTGGAAGAATACACAACAAATTGATAGCAATACTTTTTAGAATGGGACAAATCAAAGGGAACCACTCCATTTTCTAATTTAATTTCTATGAACAAAAATTATTAGTATTCATATATTGCTTGTGTGATTAAACATTAATAATAAAAATAATGTTACCCCCCCTAAATTTGTGAATATTTGTTCATAGCAATTGATAAGCTAATAACATTAATTAATGATTTTACAATGCCTTTTTGGAGAGTCTGCACAGATCAAGTAAAAAGGGTAAACTGCAATTATTTATGGCCAATCAGAAAAGAAATAACACCTTACAACTGCAATGTCTTCTTGCTTTAGTTATCATGCTTTCATCTCACATTCAACAAAGGCACATCAAAGGCAGGGGTCATCATTTCCCATTTACAGATTTGGAATCTGATGGATCCAAAGAGGCTTGCTGTCTGTCCAATCATACAGTAAGCAGGCTGAACCTGGGCTGGACCTCCACTTTTCATATTTCTACCCTCATGGTCCTGGCCATTAGATTACCCCAGCTCTGCTTATCATTTCTGTTAAACGGTTGGTTGGTGATCAATTAAATAAGGAAGCTGGGAAGCATTCAAGAGTTTGGCTTTAGGCTGTAATACCCAGCATAAGTGTGGGAGTTGTAATGAGAGCTACCAGCAGCTATACTCCTTGTACCATTATTATTTTATAAGATACTTAGATAAATTGCCATATTATGTAACAGCTCATGACCTATTTGGCAAGCCTCTCATCAACTCTTCATGTATCAGTTACTTGATAAAAACTATATTTAATTCTTTTTCTCCTGTTTATTTAAGATATAATTGATGTAAAACATTATACGAGTTTAAGCTGTAGAGCACAATGATTTGATTTACATATTTTGTGAAACTAGAGGGCCGGGTGCACAAAATTAGTGCATAGGAAGGGTTCCTAGGCCTGGCTGGTGATCAGGGCTGATCAGGGCCTTCGGGCTGCCGGCCAGGGCCTCCCTTCTGGCTGCTGGCTGGGGCTTCCCTTCCTTAGCTGATGGCTGCTGACTGCCAGCTGCTGACCAGAGCCTTCCTTCATTCCGCACCGCCCCCTGATGGTCAGTGCACAACATAGCAAGTGATTGGTCTCTCAGGCAAACTCCCGCGGGGACAATTTGCATATTAGCCATATATATATAATTACTACAATAAATATAGTGAACACCATCATCTCATATAAATAAAAAATAATAAAAAGAAGAAAAAATAACAAAAAGGGTTTTTTTTTCCCTTGTGATAAAAACTTTTAGGGCCTACTCTCCTAACACTTTTCAAATGTACCATGCAGCAGTGTTAACTATAGTCATCATGTTGTATACCACATCCCTAATACCTATTTGTCTGAACTAGAAGTTGGTACTTTTTGACCACCTCCACCCAGTTCCTCCTCCCATCACATCCTGCCTTTGCTAACTACAGATCTGTTCGCTTTTACTATGAGTTGTTTGTTTATTTGTTTGTTTTCTAGCTCATACATAGAAGTGAGATCATACAGTGTTTAATTTTATTATGTGTTAATAAAAGCACTTAGGAATGAGATGGGATTCTTATAAGACTTTCTGAGTGTGGAGATCATCTGAAGACTGTGTATAAACTAACAACCAAGATGGCTTGGCTTCCATATTCAAGAATGCATCTGTTCTACTGGAGGGTGTGTTGGTATTTGATTACCTGGCATCACTGTTGATTTATGAGTCTCTAAAAATATTTCTTGCCCTAACTGGTTTGGCTCAGTGGATAGAGCGTCGGCCTGCGGACTGAAAGGTCCCAGGTTCGATTCCGGTCAAGGGCATGTGCCTTGGTTGCGGGCACATCCCCAGTGGGGGGTGTGCAAGAGGCAGCTGATGGGTGTTTCTCTCTCACCGATGTTTCTAACTCTCCATCCTTCTCCCTCCCTCTCTGCAAAAAACCAATAAAATATTTTAAAAAAAAATTTCTTCATGACCTTAGTTTGTCTTACCTTTATATCTTTGGGAATACAAAAGCATAAGACTTAGGACATTCATGCATTTGCCATCATTTTGTGAATGGGAAAATATTTGGGAGGACAAACTTATTTTCTCGAACTTAGAAAGTATTAAAATGGCCATCTTAAAACAAACATCCTTACATCAGTTTACACATAGGTTCCCATTCATTTCCTTTAGTGTGAAAACCACCTGAAATTAGAGAACCTGGCTATGGAGGTAGTGTTGTTCCCAACCGCAGTATGATAATTGGCTACAGTTCCTAAATCTCAGTCCCTTTATTATGAACTGGGATTATTAACCCTATGTTCCTTATAGTATTTTAAATAGAATTAAATAAATTAATACCTGTAAATTATATAGGACAGTGCCTATGAAATAACGTTTAACAAATGCTGAAATAATAGATCACAATCAGGCCATGGGACAATGTTTCTCCTGCTTGTTATAAACTTCTGGAAAAGAAATCCAGAAAAATGATAGTAAGTGAGAAGAGTAGAAGATAAAAATAGTTATATTTATTAATTTTTAATCATACTAGGAATAGATCAGATCAAACTTTAGGAGGAAACTACGTATTATGAAGTACATATCAAGCATTTGAAATATTCTTTTAGTCCACTATGTCTATTTTCCAAAATTTTCACCTGGCAACTAAATTATATACTTTTGAGAGTCAGTTATTTTATTTCTTCATTTCAGTTGTATTGTACACAGCCATCTTTTCCAGCGTGGCCCGTTGAAACTGATTTCTCATTCTTTAGTAGGTTTGTACTCCTGTTAGAGTGTCTGGGTCTCCCATTCATTTAGGTCCAGATAAACTGTGTCATCCTTCAAGCAAAGGTAGCTTATTTTCCTTGGGCTTCCCCGGATAAAATTTTGCAACTATTCCTGTTACACTCTATTCTAAACCTTTATTTGCATACTTTTTTTTTCTTCCACTAGATGGCAACCACATTAGAAATACAAAGTTTAAAATGTTTTTATTTCATCTTTTGCACAGAGGGAGGCACATAACTATTAACTGAGTGATGAAAGGAACAAATTTGATCCTTTACAGTGGTGTGTAGTACATAGAAACATGCAGGATACAGAGGTCTATGTCTATATATTAACATAAGTATAGGATTAAATATCTGGCATTTAGAAAGAACAGAGATCTCCCTCTCCTGCCAGGCCTTACAATGTGGTTACTTACAGTACTATGATGAAGAATGCTGAGACTATTGACAATTCCTCCTGCTAGGAAGCCCCAGGAGCTGGTTTTGGCAGTAGCTTTTGGCAGTGGCTTCTGGCACAGGCTCCTAACAGCTGCTCCCATTTGCGAGGGTTCTGCTCTGAAATGGCTCCCTCTGGCACGGAGCCCCATTGCCAGAACTCTAGAGCAGGAGCAGTTTGCCTCTCGAAGGGCACTTGCCTCCCTTGTTCTTCCCTTGGCGCCTGGTCCTGGCTCTCTGAGCACAGTCTCTATGGGTTGCGCATAGTGGCATCTGCACATAGTCCTGTTACAGTGACAGAGTAAAACTGTTCTCTCTGAGGGATGACTTCATGAAGATAAAAACCCTAAGTTATAGAGCACAGTGCTATCTTCTCTGTGATTTTCTATGGTCTACTCGATGCTTCCTCAGGATTGGGATCCCCCTTTGGAGTTGTAACTACTTGAAAAAAAAAGGATGCTAACCCTCAGTGACTGGCAGAACACCAACTTATCCTATTTTGTCTTATCTTACCTCACAGCATACATCTCCCCTTCTGGTAAAAAGCACTCTGATGTTCATTGGGGGATGCTTCCCTTACTTGGAAGTACATGACACCCACCAACCCCTTTGTTTAAGGGGTGATGTTAAGTTTTGTGTTGCACAGATTCTAAGCTGAACCAAGTAACAGAATTCCAGGAGTTTTATCTATATACTAGAGGCCCCATGCACAAAATTCATGCAAGAGGCTCAGCCCTCGCAGCCCCAGCTTCATCCAGAAGGTCATCCAGAAGAACATCTGGAAGGTCATTTGACTGTCTGGTCCAATGAGCATATTATGCTTTTATTATTATAGATGTACCTATGTATTAAAAAAGACAAACTTTTTCTGATTGCCTTATTAAAGATAAAGATCATGTAATATTTAGCTGTGGGTGGCAACTATGGAGGGATGGCCTGTCTATGAATACATGAAAATATAAAATAGAAAATATGCATCAATTAAGTTATATTTTAAATGTTCTAATATTTAAGCTCAATTTTTTAAGAATTTCATTTTCTTAAACATGTTAGTACTCTTTTTACAACCATTTATTGCCAAGAATAATTAAGGTATTTAGATATTTGAGGTAAATAAAACTTATTAGCTTGGGGTATTTTTTCCTACTATTAATTTATTCTCATGATAAGTAATTATTGAGGAATCCCCATGTGTTTAACACTAGTCTCGACACTGGAAATACAGCAGAGAGGAAAAAGTGCTCTTATGGAATTTACATTAAAGTGAATGAAAACGTCAATAAAATATTGCTATATAATATGTACAAAAGGGATAAGTACTGTTCTGAAATGTACAGGCTGACCAGAGGGATTGTTCTTTCTAAAAAGATATATGAGGAGAGAAACCAAGATGGCAGCATAGGTAAGCACTTAAACTTCTGCCTTGCACAACAATTTCAAAACTACAACTAAAAGACAGAACAGACATCATCCAGAACCACAGGAAGGCTGGCTGAGTGGAAATTCTACAAGTAGAAGGAAAGAGAAAAGCTCACAGAGAATCAGAGGAGCTGCAAAGGGCTGAGGTACAGAGACGTGTGCGCAGAGAGGAAGGGCATCTGAGTGCCTGGCTGGCTTTCTCTGGTGGATGGGAGAAGGAAGCTCCTGACTGCACTGAACCCCAGTTCTGGGAAAAACCTTGTGGACTCAGGCTCATACGGGTGTCATACGGGAGTCTGGACTGTCAGATACAGAAAAAGGCACAGGGAAACTCAGGGGAGCCGTGGCAGGCACAGGTCTAGAGGGGCACATGGGAGTGCATGCAGAGAAGACTGATTTGCTGAGGTTGCTGCTGGCTTTCCTTAGTGAAAGGAAGTCAAAAGCTCCCAATTGCACTGAATCCCAGTCCCACCTGCACTGAACCCCAGTTCCAGGCAAACCCCTGGGGACCCACACCCACGTTCTTATGGGGGGAATCTGGACTGTCAGGCAGAGGTCTGGAAGCTCACATGCAAGTGTGTGCACAGAGGACTGACTTCTGAGTGTGCCTCAGGCTTTCTCTAGCTGGAGGGAGACAAAAGGTCCCTACTGCTCTGAACTCCAGTTCCAGGTGAGAATCTGGGAATCCAGATTCATTGGGGGAGAAACTGGACTGTCTGACAGTAGGCAAAACTTGAGGGCAGCTTTTTCTCAGAGGTGCTTGCAGCGAGAACCAAGGGACACTAACAGCCAGGGTTCTCATAAGGCAGGGGTCACAGGAAGCCAAGACTGTCTGCTCAGCCATGAGATTCTGCCCCATTCAAGTTGAGCACAGAGACTTTTGAAATTTTTCAAGTTTGGACTTATAAGGCTGTTTCCAGCACAGAAGTTCTCCCAACATAGACACAGCTGATATTCACAGCCAATTGGCCTGGAGGTCAATTCCTCTCAGTAATACCAATAACAATTAAGACTTAATTACAACAAGGCTGTACACACAGTCTACTAAGGGGTGCACCAAGAGTGTCCACCTCAGGTAACTTGGGAGGTTGAGCTACTGGGCCATATAGGACACCTAGCACATAAAGTTATTCTACCAACTCAGGGAAGCAGCCAAAATGTGGAGACAAAGAAACAGATCACAAACGAAATAAATGAAGGAAAATAAATGACTGGATATAGAATTCAAAACCATGGTTATAAGGTTTTTCAAGAATTTCCTAGAAAAGGCCAATAAATTTACCGAGATTCTTGAGGATATGAAAAAAGACCAACTACAAATTAAACATATACTGACTGAAATAAAAAATAATATACATAGACAAAATAGCAGATTAGAGAAACACAAGAATCAAGTCAAAGATTTGAAATACAAAGAAGCAAAAAACACTCAACCAGAAAAGCAAAAAGAAAAAAGAATCCAAAAAGTTGAAGATAGTGTAAGGAGCCTCTGGGACAATTTCAAGTGTACCAACATCAGAATTATGGGGGTGTCAGAAGAAGAGAGAAAGCAAGATACTGAAAACCTATTTGAAGAAATAAGGACAGAAAACTTTCCCCTCCTGGTGAAAGAAATAGACTTACAAATCCAGGAAGAACCCCAAACAAAAGGAATCCAAAGAGGACCACACCAAAATACATCATAATTAAAATGCCAAGAGCAAAAGACAAAGAGAGAATATTAAAAGCAGCAAGAGAAAAACAGTTAATTACCTACAAGGGAGCACATATATGAATATTAGCTGATTTCTCAACAGAAACTATGCAGGCCAGATGGGAGTGGCAAGAAATATTCAAAGTGATGAATATCAAGAATCTACAACCAAGATTACTCTACCTAGCAAACTATCATTCAGAATTGAAGGGCAGATAAAGAGCTTCACAGATAAGAAAAAGCTAAAGGAGTTCATCACCACAAAACCAGTATTATATGAAATGCTAAAAGGTATTCTTTAAGAAGAGAAATAAGAAGAAAAAGTTAACAATAAAAATTATGAACAGATATACATATATATCAACAAGTGAATCTAAAAATTAAGTGAATAAAAAATGAACAGAATAAACTGGTGAAATATAACAAAATCAGGAACATAGAAAGGGAGTGGACTGAAAATTCTCAGGGGTAAAAGGGTGTGGGTGTGCAGGAAGAGACTGGACAAAAATCGTGCACCTATGGATGAGGACAGTGTGGGAGAGGTAAGGGCAGAGGCTGGGGTGGGAACCAGGTGGAGGGGAGCTATGGGAGGAAAAGGAGAAACTATTATAGTAATCTGAACAATAAAGATTTATTAAATTAAAAAATAATAATAAAATAAAAAGATATATGAACAGAGGCCAGAATGAAGTAAGAGGGTAAGTCTTTTTAATATCTTAGGGAAAAGCATTCTGGGCAGAAGAAAGAACAAATGCCAGTCACTCTTCTCTGTCTCTTAAACAGAGTCCATTTATACTGTTTCTTTTTAAAAATATTTTTAAAGTTATTTTTATAGTTGAAAGTATTACAGGTGACCCCCTTTTAACCCTCATTTTCCTCCTCTACCCTGTTCCTGCCCCCTCACTAACATGCACTTCCAAACAGATATGTAGCACTCATGACAACTCTCTAGTTCAAAAGTTTTTTTTTTTTTTATGTACATTGTTGTATCTGATATGTACAGCAACCTTGTATTATGGGGGGAAGTACTTTTTATTATTCCTACGGTACTTTATAGGAGAAAATTAAGTGTTAGGAAAGTTAACTGTCTTGCCTAAAACCATTCAGATAATCAATACATTCTAGTCTCAGATCTAGGTTTGGTATAGAAAGTCTGAAACCTCATTAAGGAAAGGAAGGAAGGAAGGAAGGAAGGAAGGAAGGAAGGAAGGAAGGAAGGAAGGAAGGAAGGAAGGAAGGAAGGAAGGAAGGAAGAAAGGAAGGAAGGAAGGAAGGAAGGAAAAGAGGGAGGGAGGGAGGGAGGGAGGGAGGGAGGGAGGGAGGGAGAGAGGGAGGAAGGGAGGGAGGGAGGGAGGGAGGGAGGGAGGGAGGGAGGGAGGGAGGAAGGAAGGTTTTATAGATAAAAGTATTGGGAATACGTGGCCTAATGAAACTAACTTCCCTCTACTTTTGAGTCTGAGAAGTAGAAGACTATATAGGCTATGATTGTTTTGTCCAAAAGACAACTCTAATAAGAACTTCAGTCATAGGTAGCTGTTTTTGAAACATAAGTAATTATTTAAATAAACTATAATATTATGTTGTGGGATTTATATGTAAAAGGGTACAATAAAAACAACACATTGTAATATTAAGTCTAAGTAGATTGTGATAAAGCTATAACAGATATTGCAACCCATAGAGCAATTATTATTATTATTATTTTCCTCACCCAAGGATATGTTTTTATTTATTTTAGGGAGAGAAGAAGGAGAGAGATATATATAAACATTGATATGAGAGAGAAACCTCTATTTGTTGCCTTGAGCATGTGCCCCCACTGGGGATTGAACCTGTGAAGTGAAAGTTGTAAAAGTGGTGGAAACAGTGAGAACAAGAAAATAAATAAATAAATAAATTAGGGGGAAGCAAGGTGATGAAGTCCTTGAAACTCAGGTTTAAGAGATGTATGTTCCTTCTTGAATTACTGAGAGACGGTGAACACTCAAAGGTGCTTTAGGAAGTGAGACTGTTTCTTTTCCTCGAACATCGTGCAGCCTCTTGCATAAATGTGCATGATTCACTTGGCATGCCTAGCAATTTATCGTTTCACCTTCCTGTCCACTTTTACTTTCCCTGGAAAGGATTTGCCAACACAATGAAACACAGAAATGAAACCATGATGTCAGAATTACTTGCCTGGGAAGCATGTGCAGGAGCAAGCGTGAGGTGCACAAAGAGTCTGATGTTGATAATAGATCTGTGATTACATAGGTTGTCAACATTTGAGGAAGCTGGATGAGGTCATACAAACATTTATGTACTATTTTTGCAATGCTTTTCAAAGTTGGAAATTATTTCAAAATAAAAAGTTTTAAAAATGTTTAAAAAAAAAAAAGTCAGAAGTGGGGAGGGGGAGTCTGATATTATATCTCAAGCTCTTTGCTCCTATGAATGCTCAAAAATGGGAGGGGCTTATTTGGAGTCTCAATGGGAATCCTACTCAGGAACTGCAGGAAATAAGCTAGAAAGATTGGTTAGCACATCTCCCTTGGTTTAGAAATGTCAGTTGCTTCTTTTGGCAAACAGTGAATTTTTCATTATCCAAAAAGCAGACGGCCTCAGCAATAATACAAGTGATGGCTCGTGGGTTTGTCCTTTCCACAAGCCCACAGCTTACCCTCAGGTCTCAATCTCCTTCCCATGCTCCGTCTCCCAGGTTTACTTCCTCACAAGCTAGCAGGTCCATCACTTGGTCAGTTTCATTATTTGGGTCAATCTCAAGGTACATGTTGATAACATGCTCTATAGTGTGGGCTCAAGATTCCTGATGTGTCCAAATTTAAGGGACGTTCTCGCTATCCCACAACCTGCTTCCCATTATTACTGCTCAGATCTTGCCACTGTCTAGAACTACTCCAATTTGAAATCTTGTTTTGGAAATTTTCTTTTTCATTTTAAGGAAGTAACAATTTATCATATAGAAACTTAAAAAGCAACAACAACAACAACAACAAACTACTCACAACCCTTTCATTTGAAACCATGTCAGAGTTCATTGGGGTCTCTTCCAATTTGATTAGAGGACCCGGCAGCAAGAAAGCGTTTCCTCCTGTTGGCTTCTTCCATCTCTTTCTAGCGACTGAAGTTGGGCTTTGTCTGCATCCGCTAACCCATTCCCACTATCCATTTTTTATCTTCCCAAATTCTTGACATTTCTTTATCTGCTGTGTCTCTTTCTTTTTGTCCTTACAGGGTCACATCCTTTTATTCTTTTTAGTGGTTTTTAGAAGGGACCAGAGATAAACCAGTGTATTCGGTCTGCCAGGTTCAGCTACCTAGCTACGGTCAGTCCTTTTGCCCTACCCCATTCAACTTGCCTACTGCCTTACCTCACCAGTCTCTTGCTGTCTCCTTTACTCTGTTTTCCCACCCCCACAGGCTAATCCCTAACTATTAATCTATTTCTAAGTATTTGCAACTTTTGATACTACACTTAGGAAATCAAGAATCTCAAAAAGCCTTCTTCCCAGGTTGTACATCTCATGGGATTTAGAATGGTGTCTTATACTTATTCGGATTGCTCAGAGTAGTGGCCAATGTGTTGCAAATCCTTAGCAAATGATTATGGCATTATTAATTCTCTGAGATTCGAAAAGTTTTCCTTGCTTTCAGTCAGCTATTTTTCTAGTAATCAAGAAAGTGTTTGTTTAAAAAAAAAACATGCTTTTAGCCGAAACCGGTTTGGCTCAGTGGTAGAGCATCGGTCTGGGGACTGAAAGGTCCCAGGTTCGATTCCGGTGAAGGGCATGTACATTGGTTGCGGGCACCTCCCCGGTAGGGGGTGTGCAAGAGGCAGCTGGTCAATGTTTCTCTCTCATTGACGTTTCTAGCTCTCTATCTCTCTCCCTTCCTCTCTGTAAAATATCAATAAAATATAAAAAAATAAAAAATAATAAAAAATAAAAAAACATGCTTTTAAATTGGCAATAAACATGTAAACACAATAGACATTAACACAAGTTGGAACTTATACCAATAGTTAATAGAAATAGGACAATGAGTGCATGCACAGAACACTGCTTTTATATGCTCTTAGGCTAAAGTGATAACCCATGCTAAGATGCAACCAGAATAACATATGCTTTAAGAAAGACTTCCTTTGTTAATGCAGCCATGCTTAAAAATTGTTGATGCATTTTAAAAAGTGATGGTAATCAATACTTAATTAAACTTAGTATGCACAATTATAACAGTAAAAATAAATCTTTTAGAACAACTTTTACTTCCCCCTGGCACGTGAAGCTCTGTGTAAAACTGGAAAGTCTGCAAAGTACATCTTCCCCATCTGTACTTCTCCTTTATGCTCCATAATGGTAGTAGTATTCTTTCCACTGAAGCACTTAAACCCCATCTACCTCCTGTGTCATATCCTGTAGTTAAAAGATGGGAATTAGCTGATGCAGTTTGGATATGCTCTTCTTAATGCATCCAGCTTCTTATAACATGATTAGAGGCGTGGTGCATGAAATTTCCCAAAGTCTTCTTTCTAAAATTTCCCTTAATTTCATGGTCAAACAGGAAATGATAGTAAAATGAGTCTTGACGACTTACATTTTAATATGAAAACATTTCGGTCGGCATGTTTTTCCAGATAGGATTTGCTTGTTAATTATTTTTCTCAAATGGTGATACTTTTATTTCTATTTTAGAAATTAGGTTTGCTTTCAGCAAGTAAAGAAATGTGTGATTTGCATTGTTCAGGGATATTCTGAAGTCATAGTGAAGCATGTAGCTCATTCAGGCAAAAAACAGATCTATTAAAATAAAATTCTATAAGTAGCCTGCTCATTTGATTTGGTCTTCTCTGGACACCCAACTATTGACTCTAATGGTCAGAGGTAGTACAGTTCCTTCAGTTACTTAAAAGCAATTATTTACTTGAGACTGGAAATAGAAAAACAAATATTTGTTGAATATTTGGAGTACCCAATAAAAACCTAAAATGCATAGGGATCTGGCCAGCCTCTTCCTTCTATTGAAGGTTTATTCTTCTATTGAAGTTTATGAATCTCCTTTGAAATTGCCTACTATACTTTACCAATGGATTCAATTTTTGCTTCCTGCATCAATTTTTTCAAAATTTGTTGCAGATCATTCTCAGTCTCTGTTAAAGTGGCTGTCAAGTATTACTTTAATCTAATTTCTTTACTAGTTTTTTGGGATGTCATCCTCTTCCATCTACTCAAGGATCATTTCTCATTTCTCATTCCTAAAATTCCTTTTCCTCTATAAGCATCTTCTGACCAGGATTTAAACATACCATGTTGTTCATCTTAAAAGTATAAAACAAAACTTATTTAGATCCCCATGTCTTCCTTTAGCTAACAGCCTATCTCTCTCCATCCATTTACCTCTTCAGAAACAAACTTTCTACAATTCTTGTATTTATTCTTTCTCCCTATAGTTCATTTCAAAACCCATCACAATTTGACTTCAACCCCACAATTCCCAAAACTTCTTTTGTTATTATTATAAAAACTAAGTGACTTTTCAATATTGACCTTTGCTGCATTTGATTCTGTTAATTTTTTGTTCCATCTTGGAAGACATTCTTCTCTTGCTTCTGAAGATACCACTGTCTTCTGGTTTCCAGCTATCATTCTGTTTCCTCTTATTCAATTGTTTTTGTGAATTCTCCTCCTCTTCCTCATCCATCTCTTCCTCCTCCTCCTCCTCCTCCTCCTCTTTTTCCTTCTCTAACTCCTCCTCCTCTTTCTCCTTCTCCTCCGTCTTCTTCTCCCTTCTGTTCCTCTTCCTTCTGCTCCTCCTCCTCCTCTTTCTCTTCCTCCTCCTCCTTCTTCTGCTAACTTTCTGTAAAATGCTGGTGTTCTTAGGGATTCCCCCTTAGGAATCCCTCTTCTCTTCTTCCTCTACATACTTATATTCAGTAATCTCATCCACTTTTATGACTAACTTTTTCAACACATAAACTGATGACTCTAAATTGCTTTATCTCCCTTTCTGTTATATTTCCTGAGTTTCATCCATGAGTAGCTTTATACAATGGCCTACTTCTGAATTTCCTACAAGCACATGAAACTCAACATGGAAAAAAGCCAAGATCCTTGTTATCTTATTAAAAAACGACTTCTCCCCCAGTGCCGTATGACACTAAAACAGAAGTAATATATTCAGAGACTCTTAACCATAATCTGTCTACTTCTATCTATTTCCTCCACTTTCCATGATCAGACAATCACCATTTCTTATACTACTAGATATTTTCCAAAGTATAACAACTGATGTCCTCTCTTCTAATGATCTTACATTCCTCCAGTTCATCCTATATATCTCAGTCAACGTATCTTTATTAGAATAGAAATATGGTCATATCTCCCTTTCACTTCAAATCTTTCAATGGCTTGTCATTGCTCTTGGGAAAAAGTTTAATTTTTTAAATATATTTTATTGATTTTTTACAGAGAGGAAGGGAGAGGGATAGAGAGCTAGAAACATCGATGAGAGAGCAACATCGACCAGCTGCCTCCTGCACACCCCCCACTGGGGATGTGCCCGCAACCAATGTACATGCCCTTGACCGGAATCGAACCTGGGACCTTTCAGTCCGCAGACCAATGCTCTATCCACTGAGCTAAACCAGTTTTGGCAAAAGTTTAATTTTTTAAATCAGAGTTTATAAAGCTTTTCAGTTTTATTTCAAATCTATGTCCCAATTATATAAAGAATTTTTTCCATTCCTTGGATACACCATATGCCACCTAACTTTTGTGCATAACTTTGCTAGGGTTATTGCTGGTTGTCTCTTCCCATTTTTTGCCAGGATAGAATTGTATTTTACCTAGATAGAATCCTATTTTCTGATATTAACTTGAATAGCAATGCCTTCAAGATGTCATCTCTGAATCTCAAGAGAGTTAAATGGCTCTCCTTTACATCACTATGCACCTTGGCATAAAAATTATCACACTATTGATTTTTAAAAAATATATATTTTATTGATATTTTACAGAGAGAAAGGGAGAGAGATAGAGAGTTAGAAACGTCAATGAGAGAGAAACATCGACCAGCTGCCTCTTGCACACCCCCTACTGGGGATGTGCCCACAACCAATGTACATGCCCTTGACTGGAATCGAACCCGGGACCTTTCAGTCCACAGAACAATGCTCTACCACTGAGCCAAACCGGTTTCAGCCATACTATTGATTTTTAACTTGCCTTTATTTCCTACTATTATGTAAGTTCTGTGAGAGAATGATTATTTCTCATTTATCATTATTTCTACAGGACCTATGGAATGAGATATTAAGTAAATATTTCTCAATAAATATGTAATAAATATGCCTTCTTTTCTGCTAAACTTTCAATATTTTTGAGGGCAGAGAACATTCCCTAATTGTTTTTAAATTTTAAAAGTCCTGATATATTTAAAATGCTTTTTAAAAATAATCCTTTTTCTTTTAAATTTGTTAAGGTATGTTTCACAGTCCAGAATGTGTTCTCTCTTCGTGAATTTCCATGAGCATTAGAGAAAGGAATGTATATTATGCTGTTGTTCTATGTCATAGAACATTTATAATCTATAAATGTCAGTTAGATCTAGTTGTTTTCTTAGAGAATTGACTTCTAGATGATAACATAATGTCCCTCTTAATCACTGACACTTTCCTTTGTCCTGAAGTCTATGTTGTTTGAAATTAATATAGCTATTACAGTTTTCTTTTGATTTGTATTAATGTGGTATTTCTTTTCATCATAGCTTAATTTTAATCTATCTAAGTCTTTATATAGAAATTGGGCTTTCTTGAAAATAATAGCCTGATGTATGATACCTATTCATAGCTATATATTCAGGGATTTGCAAGGAACATGATTGGAAAATTGGTGACAAGACAATTTGAGTAAGAGGTAAGTGAATAGACTAAATGGGCAAAATAAATGTGAAAATATTTATTTCCTGTATAAATGCTCAAAGAATGCTAACCTCAGCAAAGAAGGATATTAGTAATCAAGTAGATAGCATAATCCATTCTGTAGATACCAGTCAGCCCCTCTCCTGTGCCACCCCTGTCATTGCTCAATGGGCTGATGCACAAAATGGTCATATTGCCAAGGAGAGAGGTTATGCATGGGTACACCAACATGGACTTCTATTCACCAAGGTTGACCTGGCTATAACTGACCTACAACCTGTGAGTACCCAATCTGCTAGCAGCAGAGACCAACACTGAGTTCCTGATATGGCACCATTCCCTAGTGATTAGCCAACTACCTGGTAGCAGGATTAATATCAGATCATTAGCATCTGAATACAGATTTGCCTTCTCTGCATGTAGTGCTTCTGCTAAAACTATCGTTCATGGTTTTTCAGAATGCCTTATCCACCATCACAGTACTGCACAAAGCATTATTTCTTATCAAGGAACTCACTTCACAGAAAAGGAAGTATGGAAATGGGTCCATGTTACTGCTCTTCCCGAATGTGCTGGCACCTTGATCCTGGACTTCCCAACCTTTAAAACTGTGAGAAAATACATTTATATTGTTTAAACAACCCAGCCTATGGTTTTTCATTACGGCAGCCTGAGATGATTAAGACAGTTACTAATTTTTATATATGGTCTAACATAAAAATCAGGTTAATTTTTTTTTCTGTATAGTAGCCAATTGATCCAGTACAATTATTGAGGGGAAAAACTATCTCTCCCCCCCCCCTCTGAATTGAAGCGGCATCTTTTTTATAAGTAAGGTCACTGTATATGTGTAGCTCTGCTTCAGACCCTTTATCTCCTCTGATGTTATATTTATTTTGAATTTATACATCTTAATTGTTGTGAATTTATAATAAGACTTGACACCTGTTAGTGTAAGTCTCCAATTTTTTTATTGTTATTTAAGATATTCTGGTATTCCAGGCCCTTTCATTTCCATATTGAATTCAGAATCAGTCTATCAATTTCCACCAAGAAAAATAGCTCCTGGGATTTTTTTTATTAGAATTGTATTGTATCAGTAGGTTATTTGGGGGTGGGGAGATGACATCTTAATGTTACTCATCAAATTCATAATCATGATAGAGTTCTCCATTTATTTAGGTTTTCTTGAACTTCTCTCAGCAACATTTTCTGATTTTTTATATAGAGGTTTTGAATGCTCTCATTCCAAATTGTTTCTTAACTTAAAATTGATATATACAATTAAAATTTATCTTCCTAAATAATGTTTACAAGTGACTCGTTGCACTGGGAAAATGATGTGCTATTATGCTAATCATATATATATATATATATATATATATATATATATATATATATATGGCTAATACACAAAGTGTTCCCTCATTAGTTAGACTGGGAGACTGGGAGTCCGATCGCTTGCTATGATGTGCACTGACCACCAGGGGCAGTGCAGAATGAAAGGAGGCTGGATCCACCCTGATGGCTGGCCAGGCCTAGGGATCCTACCAGTGCATGAATTTCACGCACAGAGCCTCTAATAGTTGCATAAAAATTCAGTTAGTAAATGCATTACAAATTATATTTTGTTCTTTTTTAAATATATATATATATATATATTTTTTTTTTATTGATTTTTTACAGAGAGGAAGAGAGAGGGATAGAGTTAGAAACATCAATGAGAGAGAATCATCAATCAGCTGCCTCTTGCACACCCCCCACTGGGGATGTGCCTGCAACCAAGGTACATGCCCTTAACCGGAATCGAACCTGGGACCTTTCAGTCCACAGGCCGATGCTCTATCCACTGAGCCAAACCGATTTTGGCTATATTTTGTTCTTATAACTTAAGTTCTGAAGCTATATGTATCTACATGTAAGACCAATTAATCATGTCAAATTATTATTAAAAATCATTGAGCATATGATTTGAAACAAAGATCCAAAAGAGATAATAACTTTCAAACATCTTTAGTATAATTTTAGGTAAGAAATTATTAGTGATAAACAGATGTTGGTTTAGTCCTATTCAGATATGAAACAAACACACATATATGTGCAGATGCCAGTGTGCATGCACACACACATACACACACACATATGAGCAGCCTTTCTCAGAAATTCAGAAATCATATCTAGCAAAGTTGAAATAGGACTAAATTTACCAACTCAATCCTTAGAATAAATATTTTTCAACCTCTTACCATACAGGCATTATAATTGGCATAAAGCTCACCTAGGAGATACTAGCCTTAAGGACAATATATACAAAATAAGGTAAATTTGTCACAGTAAAACAAAAAATAAGACAAAGTAAAGGAGAACAAATTAATCAAATACCTTTGTGTCATGTTTGATTGTGATTATTAAAAAGTGGATAACTAGACCAAATTAAAGAAAAAAACTAATTGTTTGAGTTATCAAAAATTATTATTATTATTTTATTGCCGGGCAATAGTCTAAACACTTCATATACACTAACTTGTTTAACTCTCACAACAATTGTGTTGGGCATTATATGTTATTACCAGTTCCACTTTACTATGCTAGAAATAGGATTGGAACTAGGAATTAGCTCCATAGACCATGCTCTGAAAAGAACAGAGTACCCAAAATATAAGATGAGAGACCTCAAGGTTCAAAAGTTAACTGAATATCTCATTCTTTTTTTGCAACTAGACTTTTTGGGGAATTTTCCATTCATCCCTCAATTTACCCAAATCCTTGCAAAAAGATTTTTTTTTATAGCACTTATGGGCATGTTGTCAAAGCTCTTACAGGATTTTGCGTTTAAAACAATCTCCTTAGTGACAAAGAAATTCTATTTGCATTTCTATTAAGAATGAACATTATCTTTAGGGATAGTGTGTCAGAGTTTGCTGGCTAGCTAAATAAAACATCCTCATACAAGAAGAAATTCCATTTAGATAGAAACATTTTACATTTCTCCTTTGATGGTTACAAGAAGAGGAGGCAAAATTAAACAAAGAAAGTTTATAACTATTTTAAGCTTTCTTCTTTGATGATAAACAGACATACTGTCTTTTGAAGCCACTCAGAATCTGACTGTAGTAGAATTGCTCTGATCCACAAAATTACTCACATTAGATCTGTGATTCTTCATTCATTAAGGGAGATAAAAATATAGGAAGATGGGAACAAGTATCTGACTGTTAAGTAAATAAACATCAGACATCTCTTGAAAAACTACCGAAACCACAAGATCAAAGATCAGAGGAAGTTACATAAGAGGGTAAAGGTATGGGCAGAGACATTCATTAACTGACTCCAACTTTGGCATCATTCTTCCTCCTTGCCCCTCACCAGCACAAACCACAATAAAAGGAACAATAAAAATAACTGTGAGACTAGACTTGGCCACCTTTTCTGTACTGACACTGAGAAGACTATCAATCAACCCTGGTACACAGTGAACCAGTCCTTATCAAGACTGTACTAAAAAACCTGCATTGAATTAGTGCTTCTGGGGATATTAAGTGCTGGTTGCTAAAGGCTAAATTGTGTTCCCCTAAAATTCATATGTCAGAGACTCCAGTACTTCACAAGGTGATTATATTTGGCGAGTGAGTTCATGAAGAAGTAATTAAGTTAAAATAAGGTCATATGGGTAGACCCTAATCCCACCTGACTGGTGTCATAAGGGGATTAGAACACAGACACACACAGGGGGAAGATGATCTGAAGACTGAGGGAGAAGACAGCTTTCCACACCAAGCAGAGAGTTCTGAGAAGAAACCAATTCTATTGCCACCTTCGTGTCAGACTTCTAGTCCTCAGAACTGAGAGAAAATAAATTTATGTTGTTTAACCATGTCGTCTGTGGCACTTTGACACTGCAGCCCTAGCAAACTAATATAATGGTGCTTTTATAAAGAGAGCCAGTGTTAATTATATTTGAGGAGAAATAGATTTTAAATAACGAGAGGCCTCCAAAATTCAGAAGAAATTTTTTTTTCTTAAGGAAGATGAGTAAACAGAAAAGAAAATCAATATGCATCCCTCTACTCTTAGCTCAGATGAGCTCTTTTCACCCTTTATCATTTTAAAACATATTGAATACAAAGGTATACAGTATACGATTCAACTTGCAATATTCATTCATAAGGCTCATTTAAAGTTTAAAAACACATCTTTGACATTCAATGGATTTGGATTGCGTGCTTTAAATCTTTACCAACAAGTTAATTGCCCCTGTTTATTAATTTTAGTTGTTCAAGATTCTCTTAGTAGAGTAGACCATAGAGTCTCTACTGCCCTCCCTTCTCGGAAACTCTAATGCCAGCATTTGTAGCTTTCATTCCACCCCATCTCCAGATTATTGATTGCTTAATTCAACAAATATTAATTAAGTGTCCACACTACTTTGCTAGTATTATTGAATGGGAGCAGGCATGGGTGCTACACACACACACACACACACACACACACACACAACATGGCAACAAATTCAACAAATTAAATGACCACCAATAACAAAAGTGTTAAATAAATTCTTATATATCCAATGGAATTGATTGATCTATATCAATCTATATTGAAAAAGTCCTGTCTTGAAAAGATGTTCTTGGCATGTGCATAAAATTCAACAATAAAGCAAGATGAAATCACATATGATCACACAATAATGGTTGTTTTATCTCAGTCAAGCTAAATCATAAAAAATATAGTAGTAATAAAAAGAAAAATATATGAATCATTGGGAATCACTCATGGCAGTTTGAACAGATTAATATAGGTCTCAACTAAATGCTCAGTAGGGTCTCTTCGCTCTGACTGATTAAAATACTCAACTTTTTGAGATTGTTGACTATTGGTCCTTACTTTCAGCTATCTGCCTGCCATTGCTCCTTCCTGATGGACTTCACAGAGTCTCGTGTGCATGCAAAATTCAGGTCTCAGCATAAAGCCTGAGAGAAATAAAACCACACAGAGACTTTGAGTACTATCTTCAGAGTTTCCTTAAATATATATATATATATATATATATATATATATATATATATATATATATATAATTGATCTCAGAGAGAAAGGAAGAAGGGGAAAGAGATAGAAACATCCATGATGAGAGAGAATCATTGATTGGCTATCTCCTACATGTCCCCAACTGGGGATTGAGCCCACAACCTGAGCATGTGCCCTGACCTGGAATCAGAAGGTGACCTCCTGGTTCATAGGTCAACAATCAACCACTGAGACACACCAGCCAGGCAGAGTTTCCTTTTTTTGAAATACTTTTTATTTGGCCTGAACTCCAGCTTGCACCAGCCAGCTCAGTGGAGTCATACTCTCCAATTGCCTTCTGTCCCTCTAAACTCTGGTCTAAAAAATAAGGATATTATTTAGGGAGAAATCTAAATGAATGTGGAGCTCACCTTTCCTTGTAACTTTTTTCTTGAGGATCATAATCCTACATGATATAAAACAGTTGCCAATATATATTCTGCCCAGTGTTAGAGTTGTGTATGATGAGAGAGCTAAATTAAGTAGAAGTTACTTCAGCGTGTCTGGAAACAGTGACTTCATAAGAATTTTCCCACTTAAAGGTCAAACATATCATAAAATATGAGATAGTGTGTGTTCACACTATACCTGACAGCTCATCGTTACACCTGGGAAGTTGAGCAATATGTCTGGATTACTTGATAGCATTAATACCTGCACATGCAAGAAACTCCCAAACTTTACATATATTAATTCACATAGGGCTGCAAGTAGAAAAACAATATAAGTAACATAATATTGCCCAACATGCTTTCGGTTTTGATTACCACATTCCCTAAAGTGGCAAATACTAACAAAGAAGCAATCATAAATCTATTTAGATCTCCAACTATAATATCCAGCCTTAATAATCCATAATTTTTAAGGTTTTGTTTCAGAATGTAAATCATTTTTTTCTTAATTCATATGGATAGTAGGATTTCATTTATGAAGCAGAGGAGCACAGTGAAGATGGTGTAAAGCTTGGTGTCAAAAGCTCAAATCCTAGCTCTTTCGTATTTAATGTGGGATAGTTAGTTGATCTCCGAGACATACTTTCTGCATTCTGAAATGGGCTAATAAACCTAAAAAGACAATTTTAAGGCTAAGTATCATAGGTAAAGCAGTTGGTGCAAAGTAGACAGTCAATACAAAAACCTTAAATCACATAAGGGAAACAAAGACGTGCAATCTTTTTAAAAATATTTTCAAGATTTTAAAGCTATACAAACAAAGCTAACCACTATTTGTTCATATTGGATTCCAAAAAAAAGGGATTTAGTTAACTAAGAGAGTGAAATTGATGCCTCATATAAAAAGGTGATTTATATTTTTCTCAAAAAGGAAGTTTACCAATGGTGAGCTAAGGAACGCACTAAAATGCTTATAGACGTTTCAACGGGTTCATATTCCCCTGCTAAGAAATATATTTATGCCCTGGCTGGTTTGGCTCAGTGGATAGAGCATCGGCCGAAAGACTCAGGGTCCCAGGTTTGATTCTTGTCAAGGGCATGTGCCTTGGTTGCAGGCACATCCCCATTCGGGGGTGTGCAGGAGGCAGCTGGTTGATGTTTCTCTCTCATCAATGTTTCTGGCTCTCTGTCCCTCTCCCTTCCTCTCTGTAGGGGACCAATAAAATATTTTTTTTAAAAAAAGAAAGAAGTATGTTTATTTTCTCATGGTAGTTTGTGATTGTAGAAAAATCCACCAGAAGCCTAATGTCTGGCTTGTAACATACCATTGTGTCATGATGAATTTGTTCTTTTGGAGTTATCAGATCTAGTACTTAAAGTGCCTCCAGGTTGGTTGCTTAAATAGTGTGTTCTGGGGAATTATAGAGCTCTGCTGATATCCTTTAGAGGTTAATATTAGGGTTCCACATATGATTTCAGTGAAGAAGGCATGGTAGGAGGGAGGGAGGAAGAAGGGAAGGTTGAAAGGAGGAAGGAAGGAAGGGAGGGAAGGAGGGAGAAAAGAAAGAAAGGAGGGAGGGAGGGAGAAAAAAAAGGTGTGGACAATTATGGCTCTTTCTGAATTCTGTGATAATTCCTGATTTTATCAATGGCAAAAATAATTATAATCATTACTGTCAACATCATTAGTGTATAGCTATTGTGAACCTAAAAACATTCTCAAAAAATTCTATAAAAAATGTATTATTAAGAACTCAGGCAGTCCAAGTTGGAGAATTGGTACAGAACTAGGATTAAAACAAGCACCTATCAATTTCAATCATTGGTTCCTTTTCCAACATGTTATACTATCTCTTGGCATAGTGATTTCCATGGGAGGCAGGCTGCACAATGTAGATTAGCAAAGATGTAGTTCATTAAGAAATGCTCTTGAACTGTAATGAATGAAGTAGGACTGAGAAAGGGAGAAGTGGGCTGTGGTGCCATCACAATAATGCCTCAGAGGACCCTGCAGGGAACTGTGAAGCTGGAATGGCCCATTACACTGGTCTGAATTGTGGGACGGGGGCTGGGCCATTATACTCATTTGTCAATGAGTTGTTGAATGTGGTCTATCCAGGAAAGAAGACTTGAACATGGAGAAGGCAGCTTTCTCCAGCAGAAGCAATTCTCAAAGAGGCTGAAGACTGATCTGTCATTCAACAACATTTCTACAAGTTTGTGGAAGAAGTCTGTTGGTCTAAAGGGGAACCAGGTTGCACAGCATAGCAGTGTTAATTTAATTGTCTTTATATAGAGAAAGGAAACTTCAGAACACATAAACACAGGGAAGGAATCAACTAATGTATAATACGTTTTAAAATTCCTAGCAAAGGAAGCTAGGTACACTTAGGCACTTTTTCAAGTCCTAGAATAAATAATATAATATAATTAACACTTGTGTACTCATCACTTAACCTTGTTAATTCAAAACATTTCATGCTTATTCTCCATACTATTTAAATGAAATATTCAAACTATACAATCAACTTGTATATACCCCCAAGATTCCATGGAGAGCAATCAACAATAGTATTTATAAGCATGTAATTGAATGAGTTTAATAGGAAGTAAATGTAGAGAAGAATCTCAAAATTTATGGAACAGAAAAATAAGCTGAATCAAACAGGAAGAAGAAAGAACAGCCAGGTAAAGTGGAAATCTGGGAAAGGTTATTATCTTGGAAGTTTATTGAGGTGCAACGAGGGAGCTAACAACTGTGTAAAATCCTGAAAATGCTAAAATAGTGTTAAGTTCTGCCAAAACCGGTTTGGCTCAAAGGATAGAGCATAGGCCTGCGGACTGAAAGGTCCCAGGTTCCATTCTGGTTGAGGGCATGTACTTTGGTTGTGGGCACATCCCCCCAAAGGGGATCTGCAAGAGGCAGCTGATAGATGATTCTCTCTAATTGATGTTTCTAGCTCTCTATTCCTCTCTCTTCCTCTCTGTAAAAAATCAATAAAATATATATTTTTAAAAATTCTGTGCTAAATTTTAAAAACAGATTATTTGTTAAGATCAATTTTTTTAAAAAAAGTTCTATCATATGTAAAGAATCTGAAAAATCTAAAGCATTAAGGAGTGGAACCAGTTAATCTTGGTGACTCATGACCTTAGAAACATCCTTATTTGCAAAGTATGGTGCGTTATTGGAATTTTATCAGGGCACTTATAAATTTCATAATTTATTATGAAGAAAGGGTACTTTTTCCCCATACCTTTTTATCTGATCATAGGGCCACTCTGGTAATTACACATTTCTGGTTCAGTTAAGAATGGTTACATAAATGAAATTCTAATAGCTTGAAACATGTCTGACATGTGTAAACCTGCTTCTTAGTAGTTGGGCCAGCTTCCCTTACCAGGAGCTATAGTGATATTTTTGAAGTCCTTCCAATTTCCCTGAATTGCACATTGTTTTGCACATGTCAATAGGGAGTCAGTCTGGTTGTCTTCTTCTTCTTCTTCTTCTTCTTCTTCTTCTTCTTCTTCTTCTTCTTCTTCTCTTCTTCTTCAGATTTTGGCCTTATACCAACTATTTATTTGCTTATTGCTATGGGAGAAAAATCACAAAACTACGTATATGGCTTAATAGCACTATAAATTCATATTCCCCAAATATAACTCAAGTTTTGATGCTGCCTAAGAATCCTGGATTTTCCAAGTGAGCTATTGTTTCCATTTTCTGTAGTCTCCATTGGATTCAAAATCTTTAATTGCCTATTACATTTCAATACTAATAAAGTACTTATGCAAACTCCCTTCCCCACCAAGGACACACACTTACTTGCATCCCTACCATTCCTCCTTCTTTCCCTCCTGCATGTGGAAATTATTTCATCCTCCTATATAAAGTGTACTACAAAAACTATATTCTGGATGTCTCCTCATTCAGAGACCTCAGTTTACTGATTTTTACTTTTCTTTTCTGTGTCTTTAACCTTTTCCTTTTTGTTGGCTTGTTCTTTTTTTTTTTAATATATTTTATTGATTTTTTTACAGAGAGGAAGGGAGAGAGATAGAGAGCTGGAAACGTCAATGAGAGAGAAACATTGACCAGCTGCCTCTTGCACACCCCCTACCGGGGATGTGCCCGCAACCAAGGTACATGCCCTTGACCGGAATCGAACCCGGGACCTTTCAGTCTGCAGACCGACGCTCTACCACTGAGCCAAACCGATTTCGGCTGTTGGCTTGTTCTTATCAACATTTAAATATGTTCAGTTTCTACCATCTTCAAACAAAACACAAAGATAAATCTCCCCATGACCCACACTCTTCTCTAGCTGCTTCTCTTCCTCTTTCTTCACACACAAAATTCTTATCAACAATAATTCTCCAAACTAACCTTCCCTTCAAATCACTCTTCAGTTCAAAATAGTCTACCTTCTTTCTGTTCCTGCCACTCCATTGGAATTTCTCTTGCCCAAAACACCAATGACTTTTATTGTTCCTAAAACCAATACACATTTCCTTTTAACAAAACTGAACCCTTTGGGCCACTTGTTCAATGAAATAGTCCTGTCTTCTGTGAAGTGCACTCACTCCCATGGTTTGTTTCCTCTTCCCCTGGCTATTTCTTCTCCATTTGCAGGCTGTTCTGCCTTTTTAAATTCTGGTCTTCTTGTGGATCATGACATCTAACTCTCCCCCCCCCCCGCTTTTTTTTTTTTTTTTTTTGCATTTAATGCATTATCCCTAGTAAGCTTGTCTACTACCATGGTTTCAATTATGACACCACAGTGAAATTTATCTTTTAGGCAAAAAATAAACTGAAATTATAACTACTACTACTAATAACAGAGCACAAACTTTATGAAAAGTATTGAATTGGGAGTCAATATATCATGTTTCCAATGTTGTTTCTACTATTATAAATTACAACATAAGTTTAAACAAGTAACAAGCTTCTCCTTTAAGACCCAATTTATTTATTTTTAGTAAAATAGAAATTAAAAGACCTCCTTAAAGACAAACTGGTTTTGGAAATAGAGTGAGATTATTCAAGTACAGTCAGAAATATATAGGTGTATAGAAATATTACATGAACATAAATGTCTCTTTATAGGTATATATAAATTTGTACTATATCTCTGAACTATAGAATGTTGTTTATCATACGGTTCTGCTTTGGTACTTGAAATACATATTTCTATTACTTTTGCTTTAGTTTTATGCACTTAGAACATAATACATTTGGAGAGCTATGAGATAGTTATTATATTTTCCATATTATATTATGGTTAAGAGAGATCAAATGCTTTGTAGTTAATGACAAGTGTATGCCATTGACTTCATTTTACTGCTAAGATCAGTCAGTTTCTTAATCACAAAATGTGGTTAATGGGATCCATTTTCTTCTCTTAAATATTCTTCTTGGTGCTATGTGATTTCCTTCTAACTCTGGGATGGCTCCTTCATTCATAATGCTGAAGTCCAAACCTCATTACTTGTAGATGATTTGTTTTAGGCTCTAGGAAATTTTAGAATGGTCTTTTATTTTTAACATTTAGTGCTTTGAGATTTTGCTAGGTTATAAAATTTAGATAAGTAGATCCTACGCACTGATTACTTTTTTAAAATTACACTATGGTCCCAGCTGGCTTGACTCAGTGGTTGAATGTTGACCTATGAACTAGGAGGTCACAGTTGGATTCCAGGTCAGGGCACATGCCAGGGTTGTGGGCTCAATCCCCAATAGAGGGCATGCAAGAGGCAGCTAATTGGTGATTCTCATCATTGATGTTTCTGACTCTCTCTCCCTCTCCCTTCCTCTCTGAAATCAATTTAAAAATTTTTTTTTAATTTTAAGAAAAAATATTTAATTACACTAATGGAAGTTTTCATCTTTAAGAATCCTTTATTTTCATATGTTTTCTCTTTTTGTAATAACTTTTTTAAAATATGGCTGCAATAATTTTACATCTTTTAAAGCATGCTGGGTATGATTATTTATAAGTTCTCTCCTGTTTCCCAATGTAGCTCTTCTTTCTATAGAGTTATTAAACTATCTGTTCACATTGGACTTTATAGTTCGTGCTGTATTTTTTTTTCCAAGTAAATCATGGCCTTTGTTTGTTTGTTTGTTTCTGTTTTGTTACTAAATGAAGGCCTTGCTTGATTCATTCTGTTCCCTCTGTAAATCTGATCAAGAGCAATGGCTTTGTGTTTTGTGTTTGTGGGTGGAGTTTATTTCCGTATTGGTCAGAATCCAATCAGGAGACAAAAACAGCCCAATTTATTTAAAAAAGAGTATCTAACATAAAGGATTATTAACAAGGTACTAGGAAAGTAAAAATGCAAAAAGAAATCACTTAGTAATCACAAAGGGTATCACTTGTAAACAGTTTGACACCTAAGGTTGGAGAAAAGGGAAGGAATTGAAATTACCACGAGTTAGAAGCATGCAGAGCAGATCCTGTAGCAGTGAGGATTACACCTCTCACAAAAGAGCACTGCTAGTTAGTATAAGTGCCGAGGAGCTCGGAATGAGCTCGGAGCTGGGGTCCAGACCTTTGAGGAGGAAGCACTCCTCACCTTGTTCTAGAACAGCCATTCTATCCGGCTCACGGAGCCTAAAGACCGGAGGGTTCTCTTGCTCTTCCCTCCGCTCCTTCACCAGCAGCCCAAGATGAGAGTGCCAGCACGGTCAGGTTGCTTTTCTTCTGGCCCTCCGGTCCAGTTTAAGAACCCATTGTGGCCCTCGAGTCAAAAAGTTTGCCCACCCCTGTTCTAGAAGCTCAAAGAGTGAAAACCCAAAGCCTCTGAGGAGGAGATTCAGCACAGCTGGTGTTGAACTCTGAGGGATGCAATAAAGCTGATTCTGTGAATGCTGGAAAGACGGCAGACTGCTGCTGGACAAAATGCTGCTGTCCAGGTGAGCAGTGCTGCTGCTGCTGCTGCTACTGCTGCTGCTGCTGCTGCTGCTGCTTTCATCAGAAAGCCCTCTGGTGTGCCTTTAGCTCCTCCTATCTGCAGAGTCCAACAGGGAGCAAGCCAACAAAGGAGAAGTGTGTAGCATCCCAGCTCCAATATCACAAAAGAGAGTATAGTGTGTGAAGTTGAAGGCAAGAGATTATAGCTTAATAACCTGGGTAGTTTAGAGAAACTGTTTCTTGGGAACACGCATCCACCTTCATGGCAAAATAAAGGGATCTGACTGGTATTTTAGGTCCCAACACTCAAATGTGTCCTCTTTAAAGTATAGTTCTGTTATGTTTCACTCCTAGGTGAGTGCCACATTTGTCTTCTCTGTGTAGTCACAAGAATGGAAGTGGTGGTCTGACTGAACTGCTGCTACCTGTGATTGCATTAAATTTCAGTCCACCAAACATTAATAGAGTCTTAGAGATTTGAATACCCTTTTTTTTTTAGTTGAACTGATATTAAAACATTTTTTTTAAGTTAACAATTGGGACACAAGTACTCATGAATTTAGAGATGGACTATGAGTACTATGTAGGCAGCCCTGTCTGTTTGTCATGTTGATCACAATCCAGACTCGGAATACTAGTTTGTTAGTTTGCTTGTTTGAGTCCCTCCAATGCCTCCTCTTGTTTAACCATTTGGCTGCCATTTTAGTTTGAGCAGAATGAAGAACTGCAAAGAACACATTGTAGAAAAGAAGAGTAAAATTTAAGATAAGGAGGGTTTGTTGGATTTTTTAAATTCCAACCTCAATTTTATGTAAGGTGAGGATGTGAATTATAATGACCCCACTCTGAGTCTTAATATTTTTCAAGTTATCTCTCTAAAAGTCAACATAAATTGAAATCCAGTCTTTATCTGGGAAAGTTGGAAAATTGGTACTTTACTTAAAAAACTTACAGATTATAAAGTATTTGTGTTTAGGAACTGGGCATCAATCATTTACTAAGTATTAAGTACTCCATGTAAATGGTTTTCCTGACATAGAGAGATCATTTAAATGACATTGATTCAGAGAAGGGGAGAGTCAACATGGACTGCTAAGGCCAAAAAAGAGAAGGAATGAAACTTGAGTTGTGCTCTACAGAGTGGGTAAGCTTTAGGTAGTTGTGCATGGAGACTGATTTGAGATCTTGAGACCAGAATGAGCAAAAGGTCTGAGTGAGTATAAGGAACGGTGAGAAGCTCAGGGAGAGTGGGATGGGATAGAAACAAGGTGGTGAGCAGTCGCTGAGGTTCTGTATCTTATTTTACAGGAAAGTCAGAGGTCCTCAAACAAGGAAATAATAAGAAGAAATAAACCAGGTAAGATGATTCTTTTTGGTTAATTGGGTAAGCAAGAAATTAAAGACAAAAATTCTAAAAAATAAGAATCTTATCAAAAGTGTGATATTTTAAAGGCTTTGGCTAGGATGGAAAGGGAGGGATAAACAGTTTGCAGGCGGAAATGGAGAAACTGATTAACAAAATATATGCTACCACAAAGTAGGAAGAAATGAATGATTGAAATTGAGCCTGGTTGTTAATGACAGGAATGGGACAGTTTAGAGAGAGAGCAACTTTATTGGTCTAGTTCAGCCGTGGGCAAACTACAGCCGGATCCGGCCCGTTCAGCTGTTCTATCCAGCCCGCGGACCCTAAAGAGTGGAGGGTTCTCTTGCTCTCCCCTCCGCTCCTTCACCAGCAGCCCAAGATGAGAGTGCCAGCATGGTCAGGTTGCTTTTCTTCTGGCCCTCCGGTCCAGTTTAAGAACCCAATGTGGCCCTCGAGTCAAAAAGTTTGCCCACCCCTGGTCTAGATATAAAGTTCCTTATTGAATCTGGTAAATTTTAAGTGACATGTGCCTGTTGAAATATGGACATGCTGAAGAGAAAGAATTTTTTTTTCTTATCCTTCTCAGCATCCAGCTTAGTGCTACAAACATAAAAAGTACTTACATATTTATTAAATAAATTAATTTGAAGATATTTATTTAAATTATGACATTCTGTCATCATGTGTGTAACATGATTTGTATCACCAGTCAAAGAATTTTATTCCATATAAAATTGAGTAGCTTATAAAATAATATGACACTGAGGAATCACAGATTTAATTCTATATCTTGTCAGATTGAGTTTGTTCATCTACATTCTTCTTATGAAGTAATTTCCAGAGTCATCCAGTTTATACCTACATGAGAGGTTCTAAGATTTCATTCTAATAATTTTACTTCTGATCATGGAAGAGTAACTAACTGTATGGTGCCAGACTTAACTCACAATTATAACAACTTATTAAACCATTCATTCACTAAACAATTTATAAATGTCTTACTTGTCTAGCTACAGAATTGTTGCAGTGAACGTTGTTTGATTCTAGCTTATTTTCCTATAACACTTACCAGGATGTGGTTTTTAATTACTATGCCTCATAGCAAACTTCAAATGAGATAGAAATTGGACTGTGAAGTGGTTCCAATGATGTCAGACAGGATATATCATTAGAACTCTATTTACAGTTTCCTTTACATTGTTTACAAGAAAGTTTCTTCAGAAGCCTTCTACCACATGATAGAAGGTGATGTCATGTAGTGCTAGTAGTCTAAACTTGTTGCAGTCAATGAGTCTTTTAATCTTCTTACAGTTTGGTTATGCCAAAGAACGTAAACTATTGCCCTGCAAAAATAAACAAACAAACAAATAAATAAATAAATAAAGCCAAAACTTGAAGCTAGAGGCTAAAACCTGGATAGTTTAGAGAAACTATTTCTTGGTAATACGCACCCTACATGTGAGGAAAACTGTGTAGAGCATTAAGACATTTTAAATTTTTTTTAGCTAAGCTGACATAAATCTTTCAATGGTACAAGTAGAATGCCATATAAAGAAAACTTGGCAGAATTTTTCAATTGCTGGTAATAAGAAATTGATGAATAATGCAAATATGTCTGAAATTCAAGGTTTAAATACAAAGTCATTAAACCACTGCTTTAAAAATTGTCTCATTAGCCCTAGCTGGCTTAGCTCAGTGGATGGAGTATGGGTCCGAATACTGAAGGGTCCTGGGTTTGATTCTGGTCAAGGGCATGTACCTGGGTTGCAGGCTCGATCTCTAGTTCCAGTTGGAGGTCATTCAAGAGTCAACCAATCAGTGTCTTTCACATTGATGTTTCTCTCTCTCAGTTTCCTCCCATCCCTTCTATTCTGTCTAAAAATCTATGGGGGGAAAATAGCCTTGGGTAAGGATTAACAACAACAAAAATTGTCTGATCAGAACAAATAACCTGATTTTACGTAAGTGCTTAAAAATATAGAGATTAGAGTATGATTCAGATCCTTAGCTATTCAGACCAAATGATCTGTGGCCAATACTAGTGCCCAGGGCATGGGTGTCTTTCCAGATAATGATTTGAATGAGGTGTGTTCCTGATTCTTTTAATGGAATAATTCTTTTATTTGTAGATTTAACAAAACATATCAGTTAATGCATATTTTCTGTCTGTAGTAATTCTTGGATCAGTTATTTTTATTTGTTTATTATTTGAGACAAATAGCACTAAGTTCATTAGTTAAAATGTATCTCACTTAAGTTTCAAATGACATTTCTTTGAGTCATCTGAAAAGGTTTCTGTTCGCCATATTTGTCTTATTAAGTGGTCTAACTTTACAGTCACGAAACCCTTCTCAGACTATGGCTACTGCACTAGAGCAGGTCGGTATGACCTATGCACTAGAGCAGAAGAAAAATTCTGTTGGATTATTGACCCATAAAGCATTTACTTTCCTGTTCTCAAGGTAGAAAAGCTGGGTCAATATTTCAGTGTAAATGACCCCTACCAGAATGAAGGCTCCTTCAATTGGCAACATTCTTGGTCAGCAGCTTGAAATGTCAATAAGATATGAGGTCTGCTTCTTATTTTAAAATAATTTCAGAAAAACATTCTTTTCTTTCTCTTCTATAAAGTTATGACTGTTTTACACACACACACACACACACACACACACACACAATTATACAATAAAATATGAATATCTTACAGCCTCCTCTAGTTTTTGAGATTTTGTGTAAGATTGTTATTTCTTCTCAGAATTTATGTAAACCTGCTATTATTTCTCCCATAATATTCGTATAAGATTGTTATTATGTGATAAAATTCACCAGTAAAACTATTGGGGCCTGGAGGTTATTTCTGATAAGTTTATTAGTTTAGAATTAAATGTTTTTTTTCTTTATTGAATTCAATTTCTTTAATAGATATAGAATTATTCAGATTTTATATTTCATATTGTATCAGTTTTGGTAGTTGAGTTTCTCAAATCATTTGCCCAGTTCATCTGAGTTTAAAGATATTTTGGCAGAAAGTTGATTATCGTATTTCCTTATTATCCCTTTAATGTTCTTCAGTGATATACCTTTGTTCATTCCTAATATTTCTAATACTTGTCTTTTCTTTGTATTAGTAAGTTTCAGTCACAAACCTAAGCCACTGTGAGTAAGTGACCTTTTCCCTAGCACAGTCGTAGGGGGTCAAAGAAATTAAAGTCCAAAAAGGTCTGTTAGTGGGTCAGATAAAACTCATTAAGCAGCTGTGCCCACCTCTCTGAATTATTCATCCTCCTGAGCACGCCCATGATTAGACAGTTAGAGCTGGCAAGAGAATATAGTAAGTCAGTCACTTTTAGCTACCAGATCTGATGACCTTCAGAAAGTAATGACTGCTGCTTCATTTCTGTCTTCCAAATTTTATGCAAACTTGTTATTTGGCCAACCCAAATCCAAATGTGAAAGAAATTATGGGAAATTGTGTTGTATATTTCATTGTGTCCCTCTAATGAAAGAATGCACAAAAGCACTTAATAAATGTTCCTGGAGGAATGAAGATGGGGGCATTAGGTAAACACTCCTAAACTGCTGCCAGGCACAACAAGTCCCAAAAAAACCCGCTATAAAACAAACTTCTATCTCCCAAAAACCAAAGGAAAGTTGGCTGAGAGGAAGCCCTACATCTAGACTGAAACGAAAGAGGAGAATCCAGGACACAAGCACTGAAAAACTGAGGTAGGGAGGGCTTGGACACGATAAGGGCTGGCAGCGGATCCAGGCTGGGGAAGGGCGGTGCTTTCTTCAACCCAAAGAGAGACGAGAGCCTGATCTCTATGAAATCCAGTTTCTGGGGTGAGGCTAGAGGCCAACTTGCTTGCAGAGCTGAGATTGTTTACTGTGCTGTGGTGTGAGACACCGGGGAGAAGCGGGGTCGCCATCAGAGAGGTGGCGGATGGGCAGCCATTGCTGTTGGCCACGCCCCAGCCTAGAGACGCCCTGAGACTCTGCCCTGAGACTCCACCCCTCACAACACATCCTAGCTACAAGCATCGGACTTTGCATATGAATGGCCCTCTCTGTTGCATTTTAACAAAAATTGCAACCTGGGGCAAACAGATCCAAGGAGGACAGGACTGTGGTTCATGCTGCAACAGTACTGGCCTCAGACAGCAGCTGAACTGTACCTCACTGAGACACAGAAACCAGAGTCCTAGTGCTCAGTTTCAATCCCTCACACCCATAAGTGACATATTTGGGAAAAGGTCACAGTGAGCACCAAAGCCCCACTGAAACAAGGTGTGTCTCCAGCACAGCAGTTCTTCCTTTATAGACACAGCGGATCCTCACAGACAATTAGCCTGGAGGTCAATTCCTCCCAGTATACCAACAGCAATCAAGGCTTAATTACACCAAAACTTTGCACTAAGCCCACAAAGGGATATACAAAAAAAAAAAAAAAAAAAAAAAAAAAATGACCACCTCAGGTGATTGGGGAAGCTGAGCTACTGACCCCTATAGGTCACCGACCACACAAAGATATCCATCAACACAGGGAGACAGCCAAAATGAGGAAACACAGAAGCATGACAGGAATGGGAGAAATGGAGGAGAGTAAGCTACTGGATGACACACAGTTCAGAATCACATTTATAAGATTACTCAAGAATCTTCTAAAAACCTTTGAGAAACTTGATGAGACATCCAAGAAGCTTGGTGAGACCTTCAAGGACCTTTATGAGAATAGCAAATAAATAAATAAATAAATAAAAAAGGAAAAGGACCAGCCAGAAATTAAGCATACAAAGTCTGAAATAAAGAATATACAGAAACTCAACTATAGATCAACATGCCCCAAGAATCAAATCAAAGAACTGGAATATAAGAAAGCAAAAATCACCCAACCAGAGAGGCAAAAAGAAAGAAGAATCCAAAAGTGTGATGATAGTGTAAGGAGCCTCCAGGAGGCTTAAAGCATACCAACATCCAGATTTTTGGGGTGCCAGAAGAACAGAGCGAGCAGAATATTGAAGGCTTAATGGAAGAAACAATGACATAAAACTTTCCCTACCTGGTGAAAGAAATAGATCTACAAGTTCAGGAAGCGCACAGGACCCCAAACAAAAGGAATCCAAAGAGGAATACACCAATACACATCATAATTAAAATGCCAAGAGCAAAAGACAAAGAGAAAATCTTACAAGCAGCAAGAGAAAAACAACTAGTTACCTACAAGGGAATACCCATACGACTGTCAGCTGATTTCTCAACAGAAACTATGAAGGCCAGAAGGGAGTGGCAAGAAATATTCAAAATGATGAACAACAAGAACTTACAACCAAGATTACTCTACCCAGCAAAGCTATCATACAGAATTGAAGGTCAGATAAAGACTTCACAGACAAGAAAAAGTTAAAGGAGTTCATCAACACCAAACCAGGATTACATGAAATGTTGAAGGCTATTCTTTAAGAAGAGGAAGAAAAATAAAAAGGTAAAGGTAAAAAATTATGAACAACAAAAAGGCATCAAATACATACCTACCAACAAGTGAATCTAAAAATCAAGAGAATGAAAAAAAAATCTGGCCGAAACCGGTTTGGCTCAGTGGATAGATCATCAGCCTGTGGATTGAAAGGTCCCAGGTTAGAATCCAGTCAAGGGCATGTACCTTGATTGCGGGCACATCCCAGTAGGGGGTGTGCAAGAGGCAGCTTATCGATGATTCTCTCTCATTGATGTTTCTAACTCTATCCCTCTCCCTTCTTCTCTGTAAAAAATTAATAAAATATATATATTTTAAAAATATGAAGAACAAAATGTACTGGTGAATATAATAGAATCAGGGATATAGAAAGGGATTGGACTAACAATTCACAGGGGAAAGGGGTCTGAGGGGTGCGGGAAGAGATTGGACGAAAATCTTACATCTATGGGTGAAGGCAGTGGTGGGGGTAAGGGTGTGGGGTGGGGTTGGGAATCAGGTGGAGGGGAGCTAAGAGGGGGGGGGAGAGGAACACCTGTAATAATCTGAACAATAAAGACTTATTTTAAAAAAAATTAAAAATAAATAAATGTTCCTGACATCTATTAAGTGCTTCAATAATTGTAAGCTGTCATTATGATTTCCTTTGGGGGCTGGCTTTCATGTATGGATACATCTGTATGAGAAGGAAAGTGAACCTTACTTAAAATACAAATTATTTAAAATACAATATTATCTAATTGTTAGTTTATAGAAATCTACTTTTCTATATTGACCTGGTCTTTAAGAACATTACTGAACACTTTCTTAAAATAAAAGTTTCCCTTAAATTTCTTTTTGGAGATTATTTTTATCTGTTTTTAATAATCTGATTCTATCTTCATTGAATTTTTATAGCTCTTATTTCAGTAGCTTTTTAGAGAATATTGACTTTATAGGGAAGTATTTGTATTTTTCATCTAGATAATGTGTATATTTTTTATTATTTTTAAACATATTTTTATTTCAGAGAGGAAGGGAGAGAGAGAGAGAAACATCAATGATGAGAGAGGATCATTGATCAGCTGCCTTCTGCACGTCCCCTACTGGAGATCAAACCTGCAACCCGAAACCCAGGCATGTGCCCTTGACCAGAATGAAACCTGGGACCCTTCAGTCTGCAGGCCGACACTCTGTCCACTGAGCCAAACCAGCTAGGGCTGTACATTTTTATGGTTTGTATTATTCATCTTCCTTTTGATTGGCATGTCTTATTTTCTGGATCCTTTTTGGTTAGTACTCATTTTAAAATGTCATCCACTCTTAATAGATCAGTTATCCATTGAAGGATAGTACAGAGCAGGTGTTAAAGGACTGAGCTAAGTTAACATGCTTAAGTAGTATCATAGATCATACTACCCTGCGGGTACATCTACACTATCAAAGTTCAGGTATTTTTTTCTGGCTAGAAGTCGGTTTTTATATGTTAGGAATTTTTCATAAGAAAGTTTTGCATTTATTTCCCAAATCATCAGCCAAAGAGCTATTGCACCTTTTTTAGATTTTCCCTTCCCACATTAACAGTGTGCTTTTTGAAAAGATGGCAGGCATATCTACATATACATTTACAGTTTTTGCCATTCTTTGAAATCAAGTGGGAGTCAACCATACTTTATCAGGCTCCCTCCCCTCCCAGATCTTGACTTTCCAAGCAAGAGATAACTTGGTTCAACTCCTCAGAGGGGCTATTTTCAGAGGATTCTGTATCCTTCCCGAGACATACAAGATTAAATTTTCTTTGTTTCTTTTCAGTTTTCTGCTATTCCAAGCTCTTCTCGCAGCTTTGATAGCATCCTACCTCTGTTTACATTATAGTTTCATTTTCAAATATTGGGTCTAATTGCTATATTAATATTTATTGAGTTATGAAGTGCTAATTTTATTAATACATAACCTTTAGCTGATGTCAAAATTGTTTTTTCTAAGAAATTATGGAGTTAATAATTTACATATGTTCTAAGTTGGTATTTTAACAGGAATATTCTTTCTTACAATGTTAATTAAATACTAAAGTTTGCTTCATTTTTAATAAGTAATGCAGCCCTATTTTGATAGTGAAATACACTTTGAGTTAAATGTAAATACCTTATCATTTACCCTATGTACAAAAGTGTAATACCCTAGCTCCATATAACACATATAACTTACTGTTTGTAACATTTGAAATATATGTTTATTAAGAAGTTAGGACATAATGTGTCAATCTAGTAAAGAGAAAAAAAACTTCTGATTTCATGATTGTAGTCATTTCCAGAAATTCCTGTTTCTTTGATAAGAGTTATGTTTACTAGATATCTTTGATAAGAGATATGTTTACTACAGCACAATAATAAAGTTAAGTAGTTGTGACAGAGACCAATGGCTTTCAAGGCTGAAATATTTTCTATTTGCTGTTTGGCCTGATTATTCCTGCCCTGGAGAAGATAATTTATCTTAACTTCTAAAGCCTTTCTGTTTGCAGATAAAACTTTGGAAAGACCTAGTTACTGATATAGTACTTTTAATAAATAAATGTCTTGGGCTTACTATGAAAGCAAGTTTGAATACATCAAATTAGAAGTCATACACTTTCTGATTGACTGTACTTTAAATAATGACACAGTCAAATACTTCTTATCTACAACTGCCTAGAACTCAACTAAAAGTGATTGCTAACAGTATATATTAATGATTCATAAAGTAATTATTTACTAAAGTCATTTAATAAATCAGGATTCCATTTCTATAACAAATAGCTAAAACATTCTGGGAAATAATTTCTTAAAGTCAAAAGAAATTTAATGAACAGTAGTAGAATATATTTTAAAATGTACTTTTTCCCCCCAATTGATGGGCAGACTTGTTGTTTACATATTTTTCTGTTCAAAGAAATTTTCGGTAACTCATTTACCAGAAGTAAGTACATGTTTTGATTGAACTTGATCTTGGCTCTGGCTGGAGCCTCCTAGTGTTTAAAACAAAGTTTGAAAAAATTATATTTTGAAGTCCAATGGAAGCATTACCATTGCTAACTTTAAACTTGTGATGTAAAAAGAAATATCCTGACTTTCACATGTAAACATTCAAACTAGACAGAGTATTTCTGTACAGAAATTTGAGGAACAAATTGGGTTTGCAGAGCAATAGAGAAATCATTATTTCAAGTGTTTACTTCTATCATGTAGCAGTTCCCACTTTGCTATTATTTCTCTCTTCCTCTCTCTTTTGTTTGTGTTTGTGCTGTTGGTGTTTGTGTGTGTGCATGTGTGTGTGTATCTGTGTGTGTGGTGCATGTGTGTGTGTGTGTGTGTGTGTGTGTGTGTGTGTGTGTGTGTTTCCTCTGGGAAAAGTTAAGAATCTATACTAATAAAAGCCTAGATGGCCCTCACATCCTCACCCGACACCCCCACATCATCACAAGATGGCAGGCCCCTCGCTGTCATGAGATAGCTACTGCAAAGGTGGCCACCACAAGATGGCTGCCACAAGATGTCTGGCAGGGGAGGGTAGTTGGGGGCCAACAGGCCAACAGGAGAAGACAGGTAGGGGCAATAAGGCCAGCAAGGAAGGGCAGTTGGGGGTTATTGGGCTGGCAGGGGAGAGCAGTTGGGGTGATCTGGCTGGCAGGAGAGGGCAGTTGAGGTCAATTGGGCTGACAGAGAAAGGCAGTTGGGGGTGATTGGGCTGGCAGGGGAATGGTTAGGGGTGATCATGCTGGCAGGCAGAGTGGTTAGGGGCAATCAGGTAAACAGGCAGGCAAGTGGTTAGGAGTCAGCAGTCCCAGATTGTTAGGGGAATATTCAACTAAATGAGCAGTTGGACATCCCCCAAGGGGTCCCAGATACCCCTCTCACCCATGCACAAATTTCATACGCCATGCCTCTAGTAAATCAATAATTGGGCAACATGCCTGGATGAATGAACATGGATTTACATTCGATTAGCTTTCCTGATCAAGTGAGAAAACATTCCCTCTCATTTGTGGCCGTGATGAGTCAGCCAGTTAACCGGAGCTCTGACTAAACAGTGACCTGAAACCTGCTCTCAGCAAATACGCAATCTTTTCACTCTAATAAAAACTTTTTAAAATAAACATTTTTTTTCTTTTCAAAGAAAGTCAAATTTTTAAAAAGTGAAAGAAGAAACACATTTACATCCACAGATGACATAAATCATTCAGGCTTTCTTTTTATAATCTAGTGTCAAGAATTAAGTCAGCAACCAAAGTTACAAAATTTTCCCATTTTTCTGCTAATAGCAAGGCTTGTTTCAAATATTTTCAAGGATTTGAATTTTGGAGGGGTTTTCAGAGAGAGTCAAAGAAAGGGTTTAAAAATGTAGAATAACTCTGTCCATTGTTTTGAGTTACAATTGTTTAGATGGGGTGGAGAATGGTTATTTCAGTTTTAAAAAACTGAAATATTAATAGAAATAACAATATTACTAATAAAACTTTTAATGAAGTACAGTAAAAGGTGGAGTAAGTTAACATTCTAACCCTCCTTATAAATTCTTTGGTGTGTATTCTTGTTTCTTCCACAAAAATAAATACTTTTGCTAAATGCTGTCTCACATCTATAAGATTTTACATTTTTAATTATGAATCTGTGATTACCAATGAAAAAATAATTTGTCAACTCAGTGAAAAAATGAGCTTATTACAAAATATATCTTCCAAAAAGCTAACTAAATTTTCACCATCAGAAATTTATTCTTTGCCATCTGATTTATCTTATAAACTTAATTATATTTTCCCTTAAAAGTTCCTTCTCCAGAATCTTTTGTTTCAGTTCATTGAAATCACCTATCCATTTAAACTCTAAAATACATGCACATCTAAAGTCTGTTAGCTTTCTTCGCTCAGCCAACTTCTACCCATCCTTAAAGACCCACTTCAGTTATAACCTCTTCTGGGACAATTTCCCTAAGTTACCTGCATTCCCCAATCTGAGGAGCATTCTGAATCCTCTGGGCTGCCAATCATACATTTCAGTGTTTTCACATGCTTTTTGTCAAGAACTATAAAGGATGTGAATTTTCATTTGCTCTCCATCTAAGATAGCACATCATAGTTTCATGCTGGCAGAAGATAAGAGAATCCTGGATCGGAAACAATGGACTTTATTATAGCACAGCAAGCAGCATGAGCTTTATATATATACACATATATTTTTAAAATATATTTTATTAATTTTTTTTTACAGAGAGGAAGGGAGAGGGATAGAGAGCTAGAAACATCGACGAGAGAGAAACATCAACCAGCTGCCTCCTGCACACCCCCTACCAGGGATGTGCCCGCAACCAAGTTACATGCCCTTGACTGGAATTGAACCTGGGACCCTTCAGTCTGCAGACCGAGGCTTTAGCCACTGAGCCAAACTGGTTTTGGCGAGCTTTATATTTTAGTTGGTTCTTCTTGCTCTACAAGTCCCATGGTGTTGAAATGTGAAATGGGGAGTGGAGGGAGAGGGGGGGGGGGAACAGATGGATACAGACCATGCAGTGGAATCTTGAGCTTAGAAAACCTGAATCTGTTAATGGACTGAGAGTAAGCCTTTCAATCTTTGTCCTAGAGGAAAGCATTATCTTTATTATAGTGGACAATAAACAAACTGTTCTTTGCTCTGCACTTTATCTTCAAGGATTTTACTCTCCAACCATCTATGAAAAGATAAAATAACATGAAAGGGCTGTTAATACTGCTTGCAAATTTTACAGAAACAAGAGGTCCAAGGAGGGATTTTCCTCAACACTTCATGGCAGCTTGCTCTTTGTTTCCAAGTTTGGTTGGAAGATTATGATTGGACTGTGTCCTATTCCAGTAGAACCCCAATGTCCACAAAATGTCTGTTTCAGAAAAGAAAATATCTGTAGAAGAGTATATTAAGATGAAAAACCCAAAATGAGGCAAGGTGAGCCTAAGTTCTGGGATAGTTCCAAATGTGTTTGTTTTTTCTTTAACAAAAGTGATTATAAATTAGTTAACACATATTTTTAGATTTTTATAAGGTTTATAATGTAAACGGAATCACAAATCCCTAAAAAGTTTATTTTGGGTTAAAAAAAAAAAAAAGTACAGGCTTCAAGGATACCAGAAATTCAGCTAAAAACTATCAGTAGGAGCTATATCTTAATAGGTGTCTTCTGTGAGCCTCACTCTTTATTTACATCATTTTTAATTCTCATACCAAATCCTCATTAGTCTCCAAATTCTGTAAGCTAAAATTTCTCATGAGAATCCTCTTCTGAGATTAATTTTCCTAAGACTGCAGAACTGAGGGACGTGTAGCTAATTCTGGAGGTTGGCCCAGACTGAGTTCAGGAAGTGATTACAACATTGGATAATGCTAAGCGGGAGCAACCAAGCAGAGATAGAAAAGACCGAAGTCTCACCTCATCTATCTTTCAGTTTTGACTGACTTCCATCCTAATTGTAGCTAGCACAGAGCACAGTGTTTCTCTTCACTCCATAAGGAGGTTGGAGCAGTCTTTCTTTGGCAGAAGAGACAGGGCTGCTCAAATATGAAAACCAATTTTATAAGTATGATAAATATACTAGAAGCCAGATGCATGAAATCCATGCAAGGGGGCTTGGCCCTTACAGCCCCAACTGATCTGGCCGCCCTCACAGCCCTGGCTACATCCAGAAGGTTGTGGGGATAGTCGTTCTCCTGTTCGTCTTTATTATGTAGGATTAGCATTTCCACCTATCAGATTATTATTGTCCATAAAGCCTCAGATGCTTTCTTTCCATCACCCATCCATTCATCTCCCTGTTTAGTCAATATTTGTGTCAAGTCAATGAAGTACCAGACTTTGAAGAATGAAGGGACACATTAGTGTAATGGAAGGAATGTAACTTTGAAATAAGACAGAGCTTATTTGAATTCTTGCCTCTGACATTTATAAGATAAATTATCTAACCTCTCTGAGCATCTATTTCATTGTATGGAAAGAGAAAGTAATAATCCTTCTCTTTAAGTCTGTGTAAGGATAAAACCAAAGAAGAAGTCAGTTGCCTAACGGAGTGCCTGAATCGAGAATGGTGTTTCCTTCCTTTCTCATTCAGATATCACCAGGCTATGATGCAATAGGTGCTACTCCTGGAAGACTCATGGGTATTATAGATAAAGAAAAGCTCAAATCTTTCATGAAGAGAAAAATTCATCTTTTAGATGAAGTTGATTCCATGCTGGGTATGGATTTTGAACCAGAAATGAACTTTAATTCCCTCCTTAGGGAATTAAAAGTGCCATCAAAAGAACATCAAACAATGATCCTCAGTGCCATCCCCACCCCCCACCCCCGAAGAAATTCAAAATTTGGCTGGGGCATTTTAAAGGTTGAATTATTTGTTTGTTACTGTTGCATAGATGGGAGGAGTACATAGAACTGTTCAGCAGACAATTAAGTTGGCTAGAATCCAAAATTAGGAAAACCTGTAGAAATTCTGCAAAATATGACCAAAAAACAAACAAACAAAAAAACAACAACCCTATGCCAAAACCGGTTTGGCTCAGTGGATAGAGTGTCGGCCTGCGAGCTTTAAGGTCCCAGGTTTGATTCCAGTTGCGGGCACATCCCCAGTGGGAGGTGTGCAAGAGGCATCTGATTGATAATTCTCTCTCATCGATGTTTCTAACTCTCTATCCCTCTCCCTTCCTCTCTGTATAAAAGCAATAAAATGTATATTTTTAAAAACAAACAAACAACCCTATGATCTTTGTTGACAATAAGAGAAAACATAATTCATTGCAACTTTTCTTTGTCTAGGAAAAAAAATGGCACCTTCAAGTGTTCATGGTGATCTGAAATAGAGAGAGAGGGGAGGGAGAAAGAGAAAGAGAGAGAGTGAGAGCGCTCTAGGGGATTTTCACTGCAGATGGTGTCCCCTGCTTATAGCAATTCCAGTAGCTTCTAGACAGTTGGATATTGAAAATGTTCAATATATTATCAATTTTTATATTCCTTCTACTACTGATGCATGTGTTCCTTGAATTTGGTGTACTGGTCATTGTGGGAACACTGGCAAAGCTATTTCTTTTCTTGATACTGAATCAGATAACCATTTAGCACACCTTCTAGTGAATCTACTGTCAGATCCTCAACAAAATGCTCCTGTGTGGTTGGAAGAAACTGCTTCTAGCACATATACTTCTGGCTTCAGTAATAGTATAAGATGAAATGTGTTTGCATCAGTTGATACTCAAAGGAATTATCAGGGCAAGAGCATTTAGAACATAGCAGAGTTTTCTTCACAAACTCCCAATCTGATAGATGCTGTCATGGGATTAAAGCTAAAGCATTTAAATTTATTGACACAATTTTGCTGCAGAAAAGAAAATAGTTTTGATTTTTTTGAGTTTTTAAAGCAAGTGTGAAACCTGACATCCTTGTGTTTCTTGTTCTTCTGTTCCCACTTTTACCCTTGAAAATATAAATCCTTACTGATCTGTTATTTGAGATGCTAAAAATTACAGTGTTGCAGCTACTAACATAAATTGTGTTAACTGTTTTAAAGCATTCTAAATATCTTGAAAAAATCCTTTAAGAAGTTTTCGGTTTATTTGGGGAGGGAATAAAGGATAATCAGAATGGCCCTCACCAGTGTTTCTCAGTAGTTAGAGCATTGGACCATGCCCTGGAGGACCATGGATTCAAGGTCATGTACCTGGTTTCCAGGCAACCACCTATTGTATCTCCCTCACATCTCTCTCTCTCTCTCTCTCTCTCTCTCTCTCTCTCTCTCTCTCTTCCCATATCCCTCCCTTCCTCCTCCTTCCTACTCTCCCTCCCTCCCTGTCTTCCTCCTTTTCTCTCTCCCACCCTCTGTAAAAAAGTCAATGGAAAAAATATCCTCACGTGAGTCTTAACAAAAAATAAAAATAAAAAAAAATAATATTCTTCAGTGCATAAAATGGAAATGAAATTGGTGCAATCTTACCTAATAAAAGAGTGATATGCAAATTAATCATCACTCCACAACAAAAATGACGGTGCCCATAACCACAAGATGGCGGTGCCCAGTCCTCTCAGCCCCGCCAGAATTCCCCAGTCCCAGGGAGGGCAGCTGTGGAGAGCCGGGCAGCATGAGCAGCCTGGTGGAATGCTGCCCAGAGGCCCTCCTTACCCTTTATAAAAACAAAAACAAATTCACTCCCCACAGAGTGATTCCCCCCCCCCCCCATCACACACACACACACCTGCATTTTCAGGTCTTAGTCTTGGAAGCACCTACACCTCACAGAGCAATCCCCTCCCAGCAGCAGCCTGGGGTCTCAGCCTCGGAAGTGCCCACACCCCTACAGAGTGATCCCACACACAGAGATCTGCAGTCTTAGGGTCTCAGCCTTGAAAGCGCCCACACCCCCATGGAGTGATCCTCTACACACACACCTATAGCCTCAGGGTCTCAGCCTCAGAAGCACCCTCAATCCGGGGCGAGTGATCCTGCCCCACTGGCAGCCTATGGGAGTCCACCTTGGAACTTCTCTTGCCCCAGCTGAGTGATAAGAGACAGGGTGTGGGGGTGAGAGTGTATCTGGGTGACACTGCCCAGCAAACTTCTCCCATTGGGTAGAAACTTCTGACCAGGTTAGGGACGTAAATGGGTTTTGTTTAAAATCTTTACAAACTGCAAATAAAATGTCTGAGGTAGGGTTTCACATCAGAAGTTACAACTAATTTCTGAAGGCAAACTGCGACATTGCAGTTACATTACTGGAGAGTTACCCCATAGTTCAAAGGTCAGCTCAGCACCTTCGGCAGGGCTTGAGCCGACCCAGGAAGGCCTTTTCCCCTACAGTTTTCACCAAGGCAGGAAGGTTTTGTAGACATGAATAAAAAGTGCCCATGCACAAGTCCTGAAGATGCCGTGGCCTGCAGAAATGACAAACAAACAGGGAAAAGAGCAAAGCCAGAAACACCACCGATCCCAACATAGATCATCTTTTTATTCAGATGAGGGTGTTTTTCCCTCTTCTTTGTCTTCTGGAAGCAAGACAGATTCAAGTACTGATGATTCTACCAACAGAAAAGTTAAGAGAAAGAGATGACAGAGAAGGAATAAAAGGAGAAAAAAAATTAAAGGACAAAAGATGAAACATCAAGAAAAAGAAAGAGAAGGAAAAAAGGAAGAAACAACCACATGATATCACCTTTCCAAGGTCTCATGAAATTCCTGTTTAAGGAGTTTATTTTATGACACTTTTAATTTGGGTTTACATTTTTACTGGTTTTTCAAGACCATGACAGGTACACTGTCCAATATGGTTTTTTTTAAATATATTTTATTGATTTTTTACAGAGAGGAAGGGAAAGGTATAGAGAGCTAGAAACATCTATGAGAGAGAAACATTGATCAGCTGCCTCCTACACACTCCCCACTGGGTATGTGCTCCCAACCAAGGTATATGCCCTTGACTGAAATCAAACTTGGGATCCTTGAGTCCACAGGCTGATGCTCCATTCACTAAGCCAAACCAGTTAGGGCTGTCCAATATGTTAAAGAAAATAAAGAGGGACTATACAGGGGAGGGCATTTGGGGGTGACCTGGTTGTCAGGGGAGGACAGTTGGGAATGATCGGGCCAGCATGGGAACCGTTGGGCATCGATCAGGCTGGCAGGGGAGTGGTTAGGGGGTGATCAGGTTGGCAGGTGAGCAGTTGGAAGCCAGCAGTCCTGGATTGTTTAAGGGATGTCTGACTGCCTGTTTAGGCCTGAGTTTCATGCACCGGGCCTCTGGTGAGAGTATAAAGAGCTTAGTTCCAGCCTATGATACTGAGAATTTCATTAATATTAATTTGCCCTTCCTACATCAATAGTAATGACCTATGGACATGTCCTTCTACTATCTGGTTTAATTTCTCCCTCTTGTCCTCTTCATTGGTACAGCATGATTAAAGGAAAGGAGAGGAAACAGTCAGAAGAGAACAAGAAAAGGCACAACTCAAGAGAATCTACCTATTTTGCCCTTTCTAAAGAGAAAGGTATTTTCTTCAGTCTTTACCCAAATTTCTGCCCTGTGATTTTGCCCAGTCTATCTGTGGTATTTGCCAAATCTATCTTAAAGAGCACCTTTTCTTTTTGAGTAATCATAATTTTATTTTACTCTTTTATTTTGAAATAATTATAGTTTCCTTAGTTCTCCCCAATTGGTCTATCTTTCATAATCACAATTATAAAAACCAGAAATTTGGCATTGGCCAAGTGTGTGTGTGTGTATGCAGATTTTTACTTTCATAACTGATTTTCTTTAAATGCTTCTTGTAAGACTCTGAATTTTTATTTAAAATTTTATTTGAATTTATTGAGGCAACATTGATTAATACAATGATATTGGTTTAAGGTATGCAAATACTAACAATGTATTATGTGTCTACCACTCCAGGTCAAGTCTCCTTCCATCACCATGTATTCCCACTTTACCTTTTTCTACTGATTCCCCTCTTCTTTCTGACAATCACTGTACTGTTGTCTGTGTCCATGAGTCTTTCTTTCTTCTTTCTTCTTTTTTGTTTTTTGTTTTTTGTTGTTGTTTAATTTTTTCACCCTTTTCCTCCAGCCTCTAATCCCTTCCCCTCTGACAGTTGTCAGTCTTGTTTGTATCCATGAGTGTTTCCATTTTGTTAGTTAATTTTGTTCATTAAATTCCACATATAAAAAAGCCTTGGAATTCTTGTTGTGATTAATCTCGACATTGGACTAACAGTGTGCAGAAGTCATAATAAAGTCAAGTGCATTCTATATCAGTTTTCCAGTGGGTACAGACTTTCCAAGATAAACATGTCCCCAACTCAGCGATACTTTCTATGTAAACTTTGGCAAGACAGTTGAAACACACACAGTGTAAGTAAACAAAAAAGCATGTGATTTGCTTAGCAAAATCTCAAAATAAGATATTTAGTAAGCTTCAGTGTATTTTCATGATTATTATGGCCAATAACTCTGGAATATAATAAAATTATTTTTGTTCATTGTGGTTACTTTAGTTATTTTTATAGAATTCTTTGCAATTAACAAATTGCCTTTATATCCATTTTCTCATTTCAGTTTCACAATTACATTATGTTGAAAAGTATATTGTTTTTTTCTATTCAACAAATGTAAAACTGTGCCCTAGAGACAGTAAGGAAAGTAGTGAAATGAAGGAGAAGACATTCAGTGCTATAATTAGATGTGTCCTAACCAAAATAAGAGCATTTATTAATTCTATTTTTATCTGAATATGAGCAATCTTATTAAAAATTGAGTTAAGAGTTCAAGTAAACGAACTCCTCCCTCCCATTCTCATTGTTTTCTTTGGATTGAATGGCTTATCAGCTGTTTTTCACAGACTCAGGGAATTATTGGCTGCCAGCTGTCTAGTCAATTGTTTTCTTGTAGTGACTTAGTCACCCTTTCCCCTAGAATGAGGGCTCTCCCTGCCATTTGGCCCTTAAGACCAACTCTGTCATGGACTGTGACCAGGACTGACTCAGTTATCACTGTTCTTCCTGGAGTGAGTCAACAGTCTACGGTGTTCCCTGGAATAACTGTTGTCAACGCTTTTTTCTGGACTGAGGGGATCACTTTCTGGCATCTCATCATCAAATAATGAAAACAAAAGGAAAGGAAAGGAGAGGAGGGGGGAGAGAAGAGGAAGGAAGGGGAGAAGAGGGGAAAGGAGAGGAGGGGAGGGGAGGAAAGACCTGTGTAATAGACTGAATGTCTTCATAAGATTCATATATTGAAGTCCTGACCTCCAATATGATGGTATTTGGAGATGGGACTTAAGGGAGTAATTAAGACTAGATGAGGTCATAAGGTTAGGTCCCTCTTGATGAGATCCATGCCCTTTTAAGAAGAAACACTAACTAACCCTCCCTCCCCTATATTCCACCAGATAAAGATAGAACAAGAAGGCACCATCTACAAACCAAGAATAGAGCCCTTACCAAAGAGCTCTACTATAACTCAACCATGATGGCAACGTGATCTCGGACTTATAGTCTCCAGAACAAGGAGGAAATAAAGGGCTGCTGTGTAAACCACCGATTCTATGGTATTTTGTTAGGGTAGGCCAAAATAACCTCTGAGGCTTTGGAATATTTGTCTCCAAATTTATATACTCTGGAATACCATGAAAAAGCTCATGGACTTGTCTGCTTATTGATGACTATGGTAGTCACAACTCTAAATATTTTTTTGCGGGGTAGGGAAGCGGGTATCAGAATTGCTGGCTGATTGCATGACATCACTTGAAACTACCCCAAAATTGCTGTTTTTAGGGGACAGCAGTACAACTAATGCTCTCTGAAGAAAATAAGAAAAATTAAGCTACAGATTTAAGTTTCAGTTCTTAAAGCAGAGAGTATTCTTTACATGAAAATTTTATTTACATAAATATTTTATTTCTTAATAATATCAAATGAATAATTTGTTTCTTTATTATTGGGTTTACATTGTACAGCCTAAAGAAAATATAATTATATTTTTCCTGGTCCTATAGTATTTCTTATTAAGATTTAAATTGTAATATAAGATGGATTCACCTATTTTTCTTTTTTTAAATAAATCTTTATTGCTCAGATTATTACAATTGTTTCTCCTTTTTATCCCCCATAGCTCCCTTCCACCCGATTCCCACCCCACCCTCTGCCCTTACCCCCTCCCCCCACCATTGTCTTCATCTATAGGTCATATGATTTTAATCCAGTCTCTTTCTGCACCCCCACACCCCTTTCACCCTGATAATTATCAATCCACTCCCTTTCTTTGCTCCTGATTCTATTATATTCACCAGTTTATTCTATTCCTCAGATTTTTAATTCACTTGATCTTCTTCCTCTTCTTAAGTAATACCTTTCAGCATTTCATATAATACTGGTTTGGTGGTGATGAACTCCTTTAACTTTTTCTTATCTGTGAAGCTCTTTATCTGCCCTTCAATTCTGAATGATAACTTTGCTGGATACAGTAATCTTGGTTGTAGGTTCTTGCTATTCATCACTTTGAATATTTCTTGCCACTCCCTTCTGGCCTGCGTGATTTCCGTTGAGAAATCAGTTGATAGTCGTAAGGGTGCTCCTTTATAGGTAACCAACTGCTTTTCTCTTGCTGCTTGTAAGATCTTCTTTTTGTCTTTTGCCCTTGGCATAATGATGATGATATGTCTCTGAGGATTTCTTTTTGGATTCCTCTTGTTTGGGGTTCTGTACGCTTCCTGTACTTGTAAGTCTATTTCTTTCACCAGGTGAGGGAAGTTTTTTGATATTATTTCTTCAAATATGTTTTCAGTATTTTTGCATTCCCTCTTCTTCTGACACCCCCATAATTCTGATGTTGGTGCCCTTGAAGTTGTCCCAGAGGGACAACTCTCTTCAACTTTCTGGATTCTCTTTTCTTCTTACTTCTCCAGGGGAGTGTCTTTTGACTCTTTGACCTGATTCTTGTGCTCCTCCATTTTGCTGTTGGATCTCTGCATAATATTTTCCAATTTAGTCAGTTTATATATACTTTTTGGTTGGGTCTCATGAAGTTTATCGACCTTTTCTAGGATATTCTTGCATAATCTTAGAACCGTAGTTCTGAACTCTCTATCCTCCATCTCCTTAGTTTGAGATCTATTTCCTTGTCTCAGGATTTTCGCTGTTTTTCAGAGTTGGTAGGATGGCTTTGTGTGTTTGGTGTCCTATATGGCCCAGTGGGTCAGCCTCCTCAGTTACCTGAGGTAGACACTCTTGGTGTTCCCCTTTGTGGACTGTGTGCACAGCCTTGTTGTAGCTAAGTCTTTATTGTTGTGAATTGACCTTCAGGCCAATTGGATGTGGGTATCAGCTGTGTCTTCTCTGGGATAACTTCTGTATTGGAGACAGTCTTATAGGATCAGACTTGAAAAACTGCAGAAGCCTCTGCTCAGCTTGGATGGGGTGGAGTCTCAGGGCTGAACTGACAGTCTTGGTTTCCACTGTGTCCTTGTGCACTAGCCTGAGTTTCCGCCTAACCTCTGCCTTCCGAGGCTTCCCTGAGTTTCCGCCTGACCGTCCCAGGTTCCCCGTGCAAGAGTGTGGGTGCCCCAAGGGCTCGCCCAGACTTGGGCTGGTCTCTGTTGTCTGGAGCTTCTGACTCCTTCTGCTACGGAGAGGCCACCACCTTGTACGGAGAGGCGGTGGCAGCCTCTGCAGTCAGACCTGGAGCTTCTGACTCCTTCTGCTACAGAGAGGCGGCGACAGCCTAAGCGGTCAGACCTCTGCCTGTACTCACTCGCGCACGTGCGAGTGTAGACCCTGCTGGCTGAGTCTCTGGGTGCCTTTCTTTACAGTCCAGACTCCACCCGCATGAGCCTGGGACCACGGGGTTTCAGCCAGAGTTGGAGTTCAGTACAGTCGGAAAGGGTTCCGTGCAATCTTGAATTCCTCCCCTTCCGCCACCAGGCAGGCATTCAGTGGCCACACTTCCTCTCCACGAGAGCGGCTCCCTAGCTCAGCACTTTGCGGCTCCCAGTTTGATCCGTGAGCCTCTCTTTTTCTCTTTTTCTTTCTAGTTGTAGATATTCCACTCTGCCAGCTTTCCTGAGGTTTTGGTGAAGTCCCTTTTGATTTTAGTTTTTTGTTTTTTTGTGTTTTTTTTTTTATTAAATTGTTGATGAGGCGGCAGCTTAGGAGACTACCTAGGCCACCATATTGGTTCTTCTCCGGATTCACCTATTTTTCAACATTCAACTTTTTTTTTAATGTTCCATTACATCCAACAAGAAAATACATTTGAGCCGAAACCGGTTTGGCTCAGTGGATAGCGTGTTGGCCTGCGGACTGAAGGGTCCCGGGTTTGATTCCGGTCAAGGGCATGTACCTTGGTTGCGGGCACATCCCCAGTGGGGGGCATGTAAGAGGCAGCTGATCGATGACTCTCTCATCGATGTTTCTAACTTTCTATCTCTCTCCCTTCCTCTCTGTAAAAAATCAATTAAAAAATATTTTTTTTTAAAAAAAAGGAAAATACATTTGAGATTTTAGAAAAATAAAAACTGAAGACAATTTCTCTGTCAGTAATTTGTTGGTCTTAAACCTTGGTCTTTTTGCATTGCAGTATACATAATAATAGTATCTATCCCTAGAGTCATTATGAGTAACAAATTAACTGTAAAATGAGGTATGTAGAACAATCTCTGGAATATGGAAAAATTCTGGTGATGTAGCAGCTATTTTGAGGTCCTGAGGTAACAAGGCAGTGAGCAAAAGCTACAATTAAAGCTAAAACTGGAAAGTTAGAAAGAGCCTGGATCCCTTCTGGCCTTGTGGATCTCCCTATCAGTCTTGACTTCCTATTATTTGATGAAAATAAATGCTCATTTGGTTAAGTCATTTATTTTCTATACTTGCATCTACAATTAAATCCTGATATATATATATATATATATATATATATATATATATATATATATATAGTTTAATCTATACAAAATGTACATTAGGGTAAATGTAAAATAGGAAAACATAAATGTCTATGTAAAATGGACTGAAAAGATGATCAGCAAACTTGGAAATTTGGTTACCACCTGGGAAAGAGTTAGGCATGAAAAGGAAAATGAAGGTAGACATAAGAGGGCAAATGCTCTCATTTTGTTCAGTATAATTTGTATTTGAATATTTCACAGTGAAGATATTTATGTACTTTAAAGCTAAAAGAAGCATTTTTCAATGTCTTTATTTTCACATGTGTCATGGTGCACTTTGTTTTTCAAGTTCTGGTAGGAAAAATAGGTGAACCTGTTTGGAAAATTAAGCTATAACTTTCACATGATTTTAAAGGTAGCTACTCAAGCCAAAAAATACTACCGTAATCCTTCCTTACCCTCAACTCATCACCACTGAAAACTCCACCGCACAAGCACACTCCTTCACTGAGCCAGCTGCTGTGATCTGCACTGCTTCGATCTCTGTAATGACATTTTAGGGCCATCTGCAAAGTCTTGCAGGGTCTGAGGAAAGTCATACTCTATACTCCCCTACAACATTTTTATTGAGAATAAATATTTGTAAATCATTAGCAGGAATAGTATTCAAAGGGAAACCCAAGCTAAATAACACAGTGTAAATAAGAGATTTGTTCAGATATGAGTCCTCAGTTGCAGAGCCAAGCAGGCGGCCTTCAGATCTGAATTGGAGAGCCATGGATCATTTTCAGAGTCATCGACATTTCTTTCCATGAATAGCTATGAAGTTGCTGCAACTAATTTTCTACAGTCAGCTTCAGTTTAAAAAGATAATTGCTCTTTTTCTACAACATGCTTGTGTATTTCAGAATTCAACAAACATATGTTGAATACCTATGATTCCCAGGCACTAGACTAGGGCTTTGGATGAAGAGCATGGAACAAGGAGAAGAGGACAGAGTCTAATGACTGTCAAGACACATTTTTCCACTGATCTCTCCTAAATGGGAAGCTGGCAAATTACTTGTTCAATAGGTACCCATGAATGGAAAAAGGAGAGTGTGAAAAGAGAAAACAGATGCCAAGAATCGGAGGAGTGCTAAAAGTCAAAAGCAGAATGATGAGTCAAACTAAACCCAAAGCATTTGTTTTTCTAGTCACCTATCCATTTGTGTTAGCACTAATCACTGCTTAGCGCAAGTATCCTGCTGACTGCTATGGACAATACACAGGTATGAAAACCATAGTCCTGCCCTCAAGGAGCTTTCAGACTAACGAGGAGGGTAGGTATACTCAAGTAATTCTGATACAAATAATTATGCGCTAAACATCAAATAAGTTCAAGTCAAGGACTAAGAACCCCTTGGGAGGGAGAGAAAACTTACAGTTGGGCAATCTGAGAAGTCCTCATGGAAGAAGTCGTTACTTGAAGAATGATTTTAAGAAGATCAAACAGTGATGGAAGAAGCAGAGAAAGGGCATTTTGGGCCATTCCATTGGCAGAAACAAGGACATAAATTTAGTCAAAAAGAAGGTGGAAGCACTCAGTTCTCTAGGACTGGTGAACAGTCCACTGACCCAGAAATGCATATTAAAATGGCTACCAACCCAGAGCAAGAGGGCTGAATAAATTATCCATGGACCTAAGCCCTCCCATGATATTGTCTTTAACTGATCTGTCGCTTGGGTTTCTACACAAGATTTTATTTAGGTACACAAGGCTCCATTCACTAAAAAATTTTTAAAGTCTGAAAACCACTGAATTAGCACATTGATTGATAAATGGAAGGAATGATAGAAGTGTGCTCAGATGAACTTTGGGGCCAGATCCTGGAAATCATTAAATTGCTCAGAATGCCTTTCATACAGAGAGTAATAGTGAGGTCTCTGCAAAATTTTTAAACAAGAAGATTAGCTACCAGAAAATAACTGACTATCTGGCTTCTCCTCCATACCTTTCCCCCAGTGGGAACTCTCACCCCATAGGGGTGTGGCAAGCCTGGGTGAGGGGCTGAGGGCTGTTTGCAGGCTGGCCAAACCCCTCAGGGGGACCCTCACCCCATGGAAATGTGGCCATCCTGGCTGAGGAGCTGAAGGTTTTCAGACTGGCCACACTTCCCTATGATCCAGGCCCCTTCTTTTTTTTTTTTTTTTTTTCAGAATAGAGGCCAAGGCTGGCTGGAAGCACATATCTGGGATTTATTTATCTTCTATAATTGAAACTTTGTAGCCTTAAGTGGAGGCCAGGGCCAGCCAGGGCAGGTGGCTTCCTCCATCGCTGGAATCAACCCAAGCCTCTTGCTCACTCCAGCTCCCTGGCATTGCCACCTTTGTTGGGTTAATTTGCATACTTGCTCTTGATTGGCTGGTGGGTGTGGCTGATGGGTATAGCGGAGGTATGCTAAATTTGTATGTTTCTCTTTTATTAGTGTAGATGCTCCGAGTGTCAACTCCCTTCTCAATTTATTGTTACCTATATCTGTGTATAATGGGATTTTCTCATATTTCTCTGTTTTGTCAACACAGGCATTACCTCATAGGCCCACTTTGACATTCCAGCTCCTCTGTAAGAAAATTTCACATCACTGCTGGTCACCCCCTGTCTTATAGGACATAGCCACCTCAGTAGCTTAATGTTCTCTGTGCACTATTACCAACAAAAAGTTTACTTAGGTTCAGGACACATTTCCTGTACCACCCATTCATTAATTCCATGAAGTAGGGGACCAATACAAAAGGCTGAGAAGCTATAACAGTTCTTTTAAGCGTTATGGGGAGGTCAAAGTGTCTGAGTCTTTTATTTCTTGGCAATATACAGCTTAAAAGAATACCTCAAAAGGCATATTTTGGGTTAGCAAACTCTGCTTCCCTCAGTAGCCACTTGTAGATGATATCCTTGTTATAGATGGATTGGAGTACTTAAAGGAAATTGCAATATAAAAATGGAGACCACTAAAACTCATTAATATAACATTTACCAAAGTGTTTTTGCAACTTCATGTGGAGCAGATGTCTAGGCCAGGCATGGGCAAACTATGGCCCTCGGGCTGTTCTATCAGGCTATTCTACCCGGATCCGAAAGAGTGGAGGGTTCTCTTGCTCTCCCCTCCGCTCCTTCACCAGCAGCCCAAGATGAGAGTGCCAGCATGGTCAGGTTGCTTTTCTTCTGGCCCTCCGGTCCAGTTTAAGAACCCATTGTGGCCCTCGAGTCAAAAAGTTTGCCCACCCCTGGTCTAGGCCATTAACTGTACAAAGGCAATTGTCCAAAAGTATGAATAACTCAATGTGTTACAGATGACTCCTTTTTCATCAAACATGGTTTTGTTAAATGTGTTTAAATATGTCTTGTTTAATAGTAAGTAGTAGTGTACCTCTGTTTCACACACAAGGAAGGGGTGTAAACAATGGCAAAAGAAGGTAAAGGGTAGCCCCTCAGACTTGTAGAAACCCATGCTGGGCCATTCACTCCATATATCTGATGAAGTGTGAAATTGTTGTGCTTGTGGATCTCTGTGGGACCATGGAATATGTGGGGATATTCCCTGTACCTTGAACCTTTGCTACACTTACTTGTTTCTTCTCTAGAAAGATATTCTTGAAGCTGAGTAGCTTTCTATGATGATATATTTGTTGATTGCCGTCCTTTGTGTACAACATCTAAAAGAAAAGCAACCAACAAATGTAAAAAGTGTAGAGTGGTGAGGGGGCACAAAATATATTTCCTTCTGCCCTTCTCAGTTCTTCTGGCTAGACTAATAGTCAAATTAACATGAGACAGTTGAACAAAAGAAAATAATGAGATTCATTATGTATCTACACATGGGTGCTCCACAAGAATATGGGGCCCTGGGACAGATTAATCAGTTAAGGCTTGCATGACATCTTGAGCTAAGGAGAAAGGGATGGGGAGTTTGTGACTTCACATGACAGAAAGGTAATTCATGTGGAGATGGAAAAGCAAATGTTTGGTAAATAAATGTCCGCTGGACTAGGTTTTTTTAAACTATGGGATACAGAGAAGACTGTTATCAAACAAGCCTTGCTAGTTCCTCCTTGTCTATCATACCTAGTTCCTATTTAAATATAGGAATTCATGCACAGGTGGGGTCTAGCCAGCCCACCCCAATCCGGCCGATTGGGTTGAGCCAGCAGGAGGGAGGGGGTACAATTTGGTTGAACTCCTGGTCGGGGAGACAATTTACATATTAGCCTTTCATTATATAGGACTAGTGGCCTGGTGCACAAAATTTGTGCACGGGGAGGGCGTGCCCTTCAGCCCAGCCTGCACCCTCTCCAATCTGGGACCCCTCAGGAAATGTCCGACTCCCAGTTTAGACCCAAAGCTTCAGGGATCGAGCCTAAATTGGAAGTCAGACATCCCTCTCATAATCTGGGACCTCTGGCTCCTAACTGCTCGCTTGCCTGCCTGCTTGATTGTCCCTAACTGCTTCTGCCTGCCAGTCTGATTGCCCCTAATTACTCCCCTGCCAGCCTGATTAACCCCTAACTGCTCCCCTGCTGGCTTGATCACCCCTAACTGCCCTCTCCTGCTGGCCTGATCACCTACAACTGCTTTCCCATGCCATGACCCGCCTCTTCTGCCAGGACCGCCTCCTCCACTCAAGCTGGTAGAGATGCCGGGACCAGCCTCTATGCCACACAGAGCTATAGGACTTCTAATCCTCACCATGCGCATTGGTCACCGGGCCCATCTCCACTGTGCACATGGCCATTTTGTGGCAGCCACCTTGTGGTGGTGGCCATCTTATGATGATGTCACATGCGCAAGGGCCACCCAGGATTTTATTGGTATAGATAGCTTTCTTCCTGTAGCAGATCCCCTATCTTAATTCTTTTAAGCAGTTGTGGGGAGGTCAAAGTGTCTTTCTGAGTCTTTTATTTCTTGGCAATATACAGCTTAAAACAATACCTCAAAAAGTATATTTTGGGTTAGCAAACTCTGCTTCCCCTCAGTAGCCACTTGTAGATGTCCATTATCCCTAACCTCACTCTCTTCTCTTCGGGTCTGTTCTCTGTGATCCTATATGCCTTTTGGGAAACTGTGCCTATAGTGACAGGAAACTTTTGTTTTAAGGCGCATCATACTTCTCACTGCAGTGTCTTTTTTCAGGTCTCAGTTATTCTGTCTGAAATAACAACCAAAGGGGTTTTAAAATTCTTTGCATCAAAAGTTGTCCTAGAACTAGTCTGATTATTCTTTCTACTTCTAGCAGGTAGCATTAGAAAACACACACACACACACACACACACACACACACACACACACACACACAACTTCCAAAATATAAATATCAATTCTTATAAACAGTATAATATCAACCAATAAGGCAGAGAATAAATATTTTCTTTTTAAAAGTTTTATTTTTATTTATTTCAGAGAGGAAGGCAGAGGGAGACAGAGAGAGATAGAAACATCAATGATGAGGGATAAGCATTGATTTGGCTGCTTCCTGCACACCCCCTACTAGGATCAAGCCCATAACTCGGGCATTGACCCTGACCAGGAATCAACCTCTAACCTCCTGGTTCGTGGGTCAGTGCTCAACCAGAGTCAGCTCGTTTAAAGATAAATATTTTCTTTATCAGCCACAGTTTTTGTAAGGCCAGAAATCCTACAATGAAATGTTTAGTACTCTTATCATGCGGATCAGAGCTAATTCCTTTCTTTCATCCTCAACTTCCACTTTCAATCAAACCCAACCAAACTTCTAGAACTGAAAAAGAAACTCATTTAGCCCAGCTGGTGTGATTCAGCATTGAGCACCAATGGATGGAGGCATGAAGGGAGCATCATACCCCTGACCAGTGGGAACAGAAGATAACCAACTGGGGATATCTCTATGTGGAACATCAGTAAATGTGTTACCGTTGGTGCGGGGGAAAGCCAGTGCCCAGTCGAAAGAGAAGAACCCAATGTTTCAGTCACTTCTCTGAAACTAAAACCTATACAAGAGAAACCTTAGGGTTTACCTCTGAAACATTATAACTTTTTTTTCCAGAAGAAGAGATAGAATCAAGTAGTAGTTAGTTTCAAAACAGAAAGCTTAATAGTTGGTTTCTGGTTTTTATTTATCTCCTTTCCCATTTGCATTCACCACCCGCCATTTTATAAGAATTAACTGTAATAATCAGTTTTCTAAAAGTTAATAGTCATCTCCTACTTCCGTCCCTCATCCGGCCTCTCCTGGGATTTCCCAAGCACTCTTTCTTATTCACTGAGGATGGTTAACACAAACATAGACTTTGGTGAAAACATTCTTAAGCCATTTCCCATTCACACCCAAAGAGCAGCAAAACCACATGGAATCTCCCCATTTTAAAAATACAAGCTTGTACGTACCTATGATATATGTACAATAAACAGGAGGTAGGATAGCAAAGGTCAGCCTTGCGAACATAATCGAAAGGCTGTGATTCAACATCTTAATTCAGTGGTGGCGAGTTCCTTGGCCCTCAAGGATTTACACTGGACAACTTTCCCTGCTTTTCCAGAGAAGACATCTGAACTCCTTTGTTTACCTCCTCTATTTATTTGTTTTGTCATTTGTTTTTCTCTACCACTTTCCTTTTTAACTTAGATCCCTGGACTTCATCTTTCTATATCAGCAGTCTAAATACCATGTTTCTTCTCTATTCCCAGATATTTGGGGTGGTGGCAAGTAGAGTGAAAAGATCTGATTTTTTTTTATATGGGACAGTAATAGGGAAAATGGTAGTATAGGGCATTATTCCCCTGTTGTTAAATGGACTGCTCCGAGTGAGGAGGTATGTATTCTCCTCCTGAGTCTGCTGCTGACAAACTGTGTGGCCTCTAGAAAATGGTACAATATCTCTAGGCATCAGAGAATCATACACATTTTCAGCCGGAATAACCACCAAGCTTTCATTTTGTAATTGAGACCCAGAAGTCCATGCCCTAGACCAGCGGTTCTCAACCTGTGAGTCACAACCCCTTTGGGGGTCGAGCGACCCTTTCACAGGGGTCGCCTAAGACATTGTGCTGTCAAATATTTACATTAAGTTTTATAACAGTAGCAAAATTACAGTTATGAAGTAGCGACGAAAATAATTTTATGGTTGGGGGTCACCACAACATGAGGAACTGTATTAAAGGGTCACAGCATTAAGAAGGTTGAGAACCACTGCACCAGACAAATGGAGAATGAATTTGTTCAGAAATACTCAGAGCTAAGAGAATATGACTTTTTAAAAAACCAAATTAGTGGTTTAGAATGGGGGATACATGCACTGTATCCAGGTATAAAATGGGGGGATACATGCACTGTTCTGAAAGGAGTTTTTGGGTAAAATAGGAATTTGGGGGAGTAAAATAAGTAGGTTTAGGAAATTTTAAAAATTAAGGGGTCCATGGTAAAAACACAAGGCTACAGAGTTGCAAAAGGTACATTTTCATAAGACAAGGGAGCTGCTAGTGGCAAAAGGTACAGATTTACAGAATAAAGGGAAGGAGAAAGAAAGCCCAGAGGAAATAGAAAACAATAAGGAAGGAGGGGAGGAGAGCCTCCAGGGTCCCCTGTGAGGTTCGACCTTAGAGCTCAAGAGTTGGGATCGTGACCAAATCAGAAGGGGATAGGGACCAATCAGAGGGGATATCAAGGCACAAAGGTCTACAGCCTTTAAAAAATGTGGAAAAAGGGACTATCCCCCCCTCCCCATGTGGGAGTCTGTGTTGTGAGATTCTTTCCCAATCCCTACATGGGAGTCTGTACCTGTTCTTCAATAAATTTCCACCTTTACTATATCATCTTGTGTCCGTGGTTTCACTCTTCCACTCCGAAGGACAAAGAGCCTGGGAAAAGTCATCCTGCCCAGGGGAACACCACACATTCCAGCCCAGAATTCCCGTTTCAGCTGCACGCAGTGATAGACAAGGAAGAAGCTTAATTTTCTGATGTGTTGAATTTTAGCTAGAAAATTAACATTTGAGTAAAATCTCCCAAAGGTGGTGAGAAATCCTAGATTTTTTAGTGTCCATGAGAAAACTGAACCACCAAGGAAAATATCATAGATTTAGTAATTAGAATAAAATGGCAAGTGAGTCATTAAATAAAATATATCAAGAACAAGTCCAGCCCTAACTGGTTTGGCTCAGTGGATAGAACGTCGGCCTGTGGACTCAAGGGTCCCATGTTCAATTCTGGTCAAGGGCATTTACCTTGGTTGCAGGCACATCACCAGTGGGGAGTGTGTAGGATGCAGCTGATCGATGTTTCTTTCTCATCAATGTTTCTAACTCTCTATCCCCCTCCCTTCTTCTCTGAAGAAAATCAATAAAATATATTAAAAAAAAAAAAAAGAACAATTCCAGCCACTGTGGAAGACATTATGGAGTTTCCTCAAAAAGTTAAAAATGGAACTCCCGCCGAAACTGGTTTTGCTCAGTGGTAGAGCGTCTGTCTGCGGACTGAAAGGTCCCAGGTTCGATTCCGGTCAAGGGCATGTACATTGGTTGTGGGCACATCCCTGGTAGGGGGTGTGCAGGAGGCGGCTGGTCGATATTTCTCTCTCATTGACGTTTCTAGCTCTCTATCTCTCTCGCTTCCTCTCTGTAAAATATCAATAAAATATATATATTTTTAAATAACAAAAAATAAATAAAAATGGAATTCCCATTTGACCCAGTATCCCACTTCTAGGATATATTCCAAGAAATCAGAAACACCAATCAGAAAGGATATATGTACCTCTACATTCATAGCAGCACAATTTACAATAGCTAAGATTTGGAAACAGCCTAAGTGCCCATCAGCTGATGAGTGGATTAGAAAACTATGGTACATCTACACAATGGAATACTATGGTGCTGTTAAAAAAAAGGAACTCTTACCATTTGCAACATCATGGATGGATCTGGAGAGCATTATGCTAAGCGAAATAAGCCATTTGGAGAAAGATGAATATCACATGATCTCATTCATTTGTGGAAAAAAATTTCCAGGACTTCAAGAAACTGGCAGACGGATACGGCTCTGATGTTAATGCTTTTGATTTAACCACTCTTTTTTCCCAGGTCAACGCCAGTCTGTAAGATAACTTTCCCCTCACGGTTCCTAGAGTATTAATCTTGTTTTCTTTGTCCAACATGAGTACCATTTCTGCTTTGCTGAAACATTGTAATAGTACTTAAATGGGTATAAGTACAGATATTTATTTAATATTTTGTTTATCTACTTGGGTATAATTATTTGTTCATATAAGTATAAAAATCTATGAAAAGAGAAAGAAATAAACCTTTAATTTATTTAAAGCTGAGTACTCTGACGGCTAGCAAACCACCCTAAGTGGCCACTGGGACTCATTTTTCCCAGGGGTGCTTGCTTTCTACCAGAGGGAAAACGGCCCGCCTAACAAAATTTCTATATATATTTATTAATTTAAAGGTATAAAATTATAACAATTGTGGTACAAAAAGTTAAAAGCAGAGACCAAATTCTAAAGTTAACTATTTACAAGAAGGAAGCTTGTGCTGGCAAAGTCACCAAGTCTGCCCAGCAAGCTCAAAAACTAAATGAATATTATTTCAGACACCTACCTCCACCCAGTCTTCATCAGTGGTGGAGGAACGGTTTCAGAACTGTTTGTCTCAATTGGCCATTTAAGTTTGATATAATTAATGATTACAATACATTATAAAATCTTTAGAAGGAAAGAAAAATATTTTGAGGGCAACTTAATATATATATATATATATATATATATATATATATATATATATATCAACTCTTAAGTTATGCTTTTAAAATCAGTAATATTAATGGAAACACAGTCGAGCAGAGGAACTTTTCAGAACGTTCAGGGAGTCTGATTGCAGTATAGGGGTCACCAGTTCCCCCACGCCACCTTCGTCAGCAGGAGGCAAGCGATTTTCCCAGCGGACCGCCCTGGTGGAAGCAGCGCCTTCGCCACCTGGGACCTGTGCCGCTCTCTGTCTCCACCTACTCGGTGACCATTCCCTCCAGGGGTTGTTTAGAGTAGCTGGAGGGGGCATCCAACAAGAAGGGAAATTCTTTTGTGACCCCCTGTACTCCAGTGAGACCCCAAAACCCCCATGACTGCTTGGACACTTTTCACCATGTTCTGTTAAGGGGCTAAAAAGTACAGTTAGAAATTCTCCCACTCCCTTTTCAGGCTTATCAGAAACTAAGGTCCTTATCTATAGGAAAAATATGTCACTTTAAATTTCAAGCAGCTGGCCGAAACCGGTTTGGCTCAGTGGTAGAGCCTGGGTCTGCGGACTGAAAGGTCCCGGGTTCGATTCTGGTTAAGGGCATGTAAATTGGTTGCGGGCACATCCCTGGTAGGGGGTGTGCAAGAGGCAGCTGGTCGATGTTTCTCTCTCATCGACATTTCTAGCTCTCTATCTCTCTCCCTCTCTGTAAAAATATCAATAAAATATATTTTTTTAAAAAAATTTCAAGCAGCTGGAGGCCTGGGAACAGGCTGCTGAGTGTGTTCCCTCCTCCCTCTGCCTTTTCTAAATATTTTAAAATAATAAGAGGTTTAAAGCATTGTTATACATTTTTTTCATATATTTTATTGATATTTTACAGAGAGGAAGGGAGAGAGATAGAGAGCTAGAAACGTCGATGAGAGAGAAACATCGGCCAGCTGCCTCTTGTACTCCCCCTACTGGGGATGTGCCCGCAACCAATGTACATGCCCTTGACCGAATTGAACCCAGGACCTTTCAGTCTGCAGACGGACGCTCTACTGCTGAGCCAAACTGGTTTTGGCTGTTATACACTTTTAAAAGACATAAAAAGAAAGTTTAAAGGCTAATTTAAAATAGTAAAGATTTTTATAAAAGTTATACATATAATAAGAAGGAGAACAGGAAAGGGTTAAAGAAAAGGCCAGCAACAAATAAGAAGGAATTAGTATGCCTACTGTAGGAAACAAAGGCACTGAAAGGGAGGATGCCCTGGCAGGTTAGCTAGAGAGGAAAGAAAGGGAGACTTAGACTTCAAGAGTTTTTTAACTTAGAGGAAGAGGACTGACAGGACTGGGGCTCCTTTCCATTAAGCCCCCACAAGTAACCTTACAAGTGAGAGGCAAACCTATTAATTTCCTGGTGGACACTGGGGCAGTTTATTCAGTCTTAACAGAGCTGATGGGACCCATAACCCTTTAAGAAGACATCAGTCCAAGGAGCCACCAGATAAACTGCCTGTTTTCCTGGGACATCAAGAAGGACTGTAGACCTCGGAAGGAATATGTACTGGAGGAACACAGCTGCTACACTGGACCAAAGTGGAACTGGACTTTAAGGCTCTCATCTCAGCACCTGCCCTAGCCCTGCCAGATGTCGCCAAGGGACTGAGGTAAGGGGCATTGCCAAAGGGGTTCTCACTCAGACTCTAGGTCCCTGGAAGAGACCTGTTGCCTATCTGTCTAAGAGGCTAGACCCTATGGCAGCAGATTGGCCAGTGTGCCTCTGGGCAGTGGCCACTACAGCATTTCTGGTGAAGGAGGCAGATAAGCAGACTCTGGGCCAAGAGCTAGCCCTGACAACACCCCATGCCGTTGAGGCCCTCCTTTGAGTGCTCCAGAGAGATGGATGTCAAACTCCAGAGAGATGGACTCACCCAGTGCCAAGCTCTTTTCTCCTGGACCATCCCTGCGCCCAGTTCCATAAGACACTGGCCATCAACCCTGCCAGCCTGCTTCCAGATGATCCAGAGGAACCCATTCATGACTGCATAGAGGTAACAGATGCAGTACTGACAGATGTCCTGCCATCATCATCAGACGAGATACTGTTCACGGATGGGATCAGTTACGTTCAGGATGGGATCTGATATACAGAGGCAGCAGTAGTCACCATGGACTACACAGTTTGGGCACAGTTCTTAACTTTTGGCCTTAATCAGGCCCTTTGATGGGGACACAGTGCCATCCCCCGGGAAAGAGGGTTACCAACTCCAGCCAGAAAGAACATTATTTTAGCCTTATTTGAGGCCATCTGACTCCCAAAGGCAATTGCAATAGTACACCACAAAGGACACCAGAAAGGGGAGACAATTAAAACCAGAGGAAATAGAGTTACATACCAAACTACTAAGGAAGATGCCCAAAAACCAGTGGGGCCTTTACAAGTCTTAGTAACCCTGCCGGACCCCGACCTACACCAAACAAAAAGAGGAATTGGCTGAACAGAAGCAAGTCATCAAAGGACCAGATGGTTGGTGGACTCTACCAGATGACAGACTGTTGGTCCCAGAGGCTTCAGGTCAGACATTAGTTGCCCAGTTATACCAGGTTACCCACTTAGGTATCACCAAGACTTCTGAACTTCTGTGAGACAGATACTACCAAGCTTAGATAAGGTAATTAAAAGCATAGTCACTATAAATACTGTCTGCACACAGGTAAATACTAAGCAAGGTAAGAGGGTCCCCCTGGGAATTCGGGCCCGAAGGAACTTCCCAAGGAAAGCATTAGGAGGTAGATTTCACAGAGATTCAGCCACCAGCATTAAGGTACAAGTAAATACTAGTTTTTATAGACACCTTCTCAGGCTAGATTGAAGCATACCCCCGTAGGACAGAAATTGCCTCTATAATAGTAAAGAAATTACTCCAGGAGATTATACCTACATTCGGGCTGCCAGTAGTCATAGGATCAGATAACAGCCAGCCTTTATAACAAGGTATCTCAAAGTATAGCTCAAGCCTTAGGACAGGCATGAGCAGGACTCTAAAAAAATTTAATTAAATTTGTCCTAGAAACCGTTAAAAATTGGACCAACCCCCTGCCCTTCGCCCTCTTATGGGCCAGGTATACCCCCTACTGGGATGGGTTCCCCCTGCTTGAGATCATATATGGTAAACCTCCTCTCCATCCTTCCAAGGGTCAGGGAGAAACTAAAAGCTGGAATTTATAACCATTCCCTTGCTCAAGTCCTTACAGGCTCTACAGTTTACCCAGAGAGTCACCCATAAGCTTATTCTAGATACACTGCCAGTGCCCACCGTGGACCCTGTACACCCCTTCCAGCCCAGAGACTGTGTGTAGGTAAAGAAATTCACTGCCCAAAGACTCACCCCAACCTGAAAAGGACGCTACACTGTTATCCTGAGCACGCCCACGGCTGTTGAAGTAGACGGCACCCAGACCTGACTACACCACTCCCAGCTCCTGCACAGAAAACGGCCTGGATCCTGGCAACCAGCGGCCTCACCGGTGAGATCCCTAGCCTGAGCTCCACACAGGCCAGGAGGAAACTTGATGCCTACAGGAGGGGAATTGGACTTCAGTAAGGACAGTACTAATAGGAACTATGGTACAAAGGGGTCTTGGTAACTATAAAACTATTTTTGCTAGCCAGTGAAAAAGTCCGAGGCTTAGTAAAGCTAAATATACGAGCAGAAATTAAGTCAGTAAATAGACCAGGATTTAAGTACCCTAGAGAAATCTATAGGTAAATTAGAAAAATCTGTCAGGTCCCTCACAGGGGTGGTTTTACAGAACAGAAGAGGCTTGGATCTGTTGTTCCTAAAGCAAGGGGGACTTATCCTGGCTCTGATAGGGGCCTGTTTCTTCTACACCGGCCATTCAGGAGTTATCAGGGAGAGCTTAAGCCAGCTAAGGAATAGACTGAGAGAGAGAGAAGAGGAAAGACAGCGAGAAGGGAACTGGTATCAGAACCTCTTCTCCTGGTCTCCATGGTTGGCAGATCTCCTGAGTTTGATGGTTGGCCCCATTATACTAGTGGTCTTGGGACTGGCCTTTGGCCCCTATATTTTTCGGCGCTTAGTCCGTCTTATACAGGATAGAATCCATACAGTGGGGCTAATGGTCCTCCAGACCCAGTATGATAGCTTGGCCATGGGGGATGGCTAGGGGCTATCGGAAACAAGGATTTGATTCCCCGATAAGATCAGTAGAGAATGTTATGGCTGGCAGGACCCTGTCGGGGCAGGGCTCCAGCCTAGGGGAAGGATGAGCTCCCAGACCCACAACAAAGAATATAGCATGATGGGCATTATGTTAGTCTAAGCTGACTCTGTCTGCAATCCCCAACCCCCATGCATGTCCTGTTCCAAGTAATCGCAAGGCAGCACAAACAGAACAGACCAGGTCAAACAGAAACCGTTTAAACTGAAAATAAGCCCCCCGCTCCAGCTGTTGTGTAAACTTTTAACTGTACTAGTGGAATTTTTCATAGTTCATAGTGTGATAGGTTATTATGACCCTAGGACAGATAAAGAACTCTCCCTAGTCAGCTATACCTCCCCCCACCTTTGCAAAACAACTGCCAGCTAGCCTAAATCATACTAAGCCAAGGTCTCAAAACAAACTAGCTCATAGACTAGCCTCAGAAAAAGGATAAAAGGAGGCTTTCCTGTGTGCTCGGGGCTCACTCTCTCTTTCTTTTTCTTGCTGCTGCAACAGTAGGGGGAGAGCCCGGATTCGAATTCGTTAGTAAAGGCATAAATTTTGATCTGGCGTCTTGGTGGTCTTCTCTGGAGGTCTCTCCACAACAAGGAGAAGAAAATAGAGGCAACGAGTTTGGAATTCAGGGAAGAGGTTAATCATATAAAAGCTGCAGTCTGGCCCAACCAGCATGGCTCAGTAGTTGAGCATCAGTTTATCACAAGGTAGGGTTCAATTCCTGGTCAGAGTACATGCCCAGGTTGTGTATGTACATGTCCAGAGTGGGGCATGCAGGAGGCAGCCTATCAATGATTCTCTCTCATCCTCTCATCATTGATGTTTCTATCTCTCTCTCCCTCTCTCGTCCTCTCTGAAATCAATAAAAATATGTATATTTTTTAAAAGCTGAAGTCCGGTGATTTTCTGAGCATCCCTTCATTTGCTAACCAGTGATCCTGTTTTCTGTCCTGGGCATTGGATACTCTCTCACTGGAGGACAATGGCTCAGATACTGTGTTCATCACTTGCAGTCCTCCTGGGGCACAAAGGCCGAATTGCTTGTGGTCTCCTGGAGTCAGGACAGGTCCAATAATACATTTCAGTTCCTAGCACAATAACTGCCTACATGCATTAATTACCAAGCCTATTAACTATATAACTAAAGTGAAAAAATTTAACTTTTTGAGTTCTCCATCATTGGTACACCTTTTCTGTTCTTATTTTTATTATTATCCGAAACCGGTTTGGCTCAGCTTGTTTCCCAGGTTCGATTCCAGTCAAGGGCATGTGCCTTGGTTGCAGGCACGTCCCCAGTGAGGGGTGTGCAAGAGGCAGCTGATCAATGATTCTCTCATCGATATTTCTAACTCTCTGTCCCTCTCTTCTTCCTCTCTGTAAAAAAAAAATCAATAAGATATATATTTTTTTAAATTAGTCTCAATTTACTTATTTTTACAAAATTATCTCTTATCCTCTCAACTAAATAGCAATCTTGAGGGCAAAATCTTGTCTTGTGTCTTCTTGCACCCGATTCAACCTTTTGAACCACAAATACTATAGAATGGGTATGTCAGGAAGGAAGATTTTCTTCCTTTGAGATCTTTGCACGTTTGCTACAACGCCTCCACTTCTCTGTTGAACAGGGTTAACTTCAAGGCACCATAAAGGACAATAATTCAGGCACTAAATTAATACTGCTGTTCAGAATACCTTTGGATAATACTGTAGGCAATTAGATAGGCATGAGCAGAATAGGAACGATGGGCCAGATGCAGAGGTTTTAGCAGGGTGAAGGGCTCCAAGTGCCTCGCACTACCAGCCCTTGCACCACCACACCCTTAAGCATTAACCCCAGAGATGACATTTGGGCCTCAGCTGTGTTTCAGCTCCAGGCCCAGAAAAGAAGCACCAGGTGGAGCTATGCCTTGGCTGAACTCAGTGCCAGCTGCCATGACTAATGACCTCCTCCCCTGGAACCAGCCAATCTGTGGAGACTGGCCCTGCGGAGACACACCTGGGAAAGCTGGTAATTATTCCGCTGAGATCCTCCTCTGATAACTCAAATAAAAGCCCTCTGGAAGGAGGACCCAGCCTGGCTCTCTCTGTGGAGCATGCCCACTCCTTTCCCTCTTCTTTCCCTAGGGCGTTCTCATTCTCTTTTTCTCTTCCTCTCTCTTTTTGGGAGCAAACTCATGCCTCTCCTCCCCTTTTTGTTGCTCAAGGCTTGTATCTCCTCCTCTTCCCAACGCCCAAGGCCCTTCTTTTGGCTCTGTAACTTGTTTCCTGAGCACATTTCCTCCATGGCTCATCCCTTCTACCTCTGTGACTTTCTAAATAAACTTCCTCTTATAATTCAAGTCTAGGCTCTGAATTCTTCTCTCAGTCAGAACTCAGGAACTGAGGTTGCTGAACCGAGATCTAACGCCTGGTGCCCTTCCCTCCCAAACCCCACCCCATCAACAACACAAACTAGCTTTTTGCCAGGCAGGTTCCTGTAAGACTAGATGGCCTTTGTCTGAAGCAGTGCTTGGTCCTGCCTTAAGCTACCTTTGAAAGAACAATCGTTCATTTCTATTCCTTATCTTTTGGAAGGTGGAAAAAGCAAGTGCCAAGATCTTTAGAAAACAAACAAATAAGAATATGCAGCTTCTCAAGGAACCAGAAAGAATATTCTTTATCTCAGACCTTTAGCATGAAGTTGCTGAAAACACTGTATGGAGAAGGTTGGTTTAAATGGCGGAAGTAAGGCAGATCTCTGACTTCTGACTTCTGGTCAGGGCATGTGCAGGAGGCAACCTGTCCATGTGTCTCTCACATATCAATTTTTCTCCCTTCCACTCTCTCTGTAAAGCAATGGGGGCTGGGGGGTGGGGGGAGGAGAATTATCCTCTGGTGAAGATTAACAAAACAAAACAAGAAAAGAAAAAGAAATAGTTGAAAACTTAGAGAGACCCAAGCTGCAGTCTTTGAACCTTATCCTCTGTCTAATGGCAAAACCCCACACATCAGTACTCCCACTCAATTTCTTCCCTATTGAGATGAGGGGAGGCAATTGTACACAGGAGACCAGACAGAGAAGAAAGCTGCATCTGATTAGAATGAACATTGGCATGTACTTGCTAATGTGAGTTTCACTTTATGACCAAACATATTTTTTTCAAAAATATAATGGGGTGGGGGAGGAAAAATGCATGTTTTTAAAAATTGAAATGGTTTAGAGATAAAATGCAAATGCTAGTGTCTTTAACAGGCAACAGCAATTTTTTTCCTCTAAAGTCCAACACCATCTCCAGCTAAGCTTTTGTAGAAATGTTACCTGAATGTTAGTGAAAAATAAGAACTAGCTTAAATATAGACACACTGGACTAGCCCAATGTGTATTTTCAGATCCACGTTCTTTACCTGAAGCACTGCATCAGGGACCCACATGACCCTGCATGTTTTCCAGTCCACAGTACATGGAACCAGTTTCTCTTTTTAATCTTTATTTGCTCAGAGCAACCATAGGCAGTAGCCATTGACGCCCAAACCTTGGGAGGAACCTTTTCCTATAAGGCCTGTCACAGCTGTCCAATGTTTCTCCTCAATGAGAATCATGTTGTCATGCTCTATGGATGGGGGGCCAGGGGGGGTGGCAAGAAAATCTAAGCACCTGGTACAGATTTCATGAGATCTATTCATATTCACTGTGCTCCAAACCTGCTGCTGAATGCCATTAGTCCACTTTGTGCATGTTGGTGGCCTAGGAGAGGGTCTCAATTTGAAGAACTGTTGTTGGATGCCCCAGAAGTTGAGGTGATAGCAGCTTCAGCAGGGCTACTAGTGGTGACTGACTTTTGGATGTGAGGCCAGCTGCTGAACACTGACGTGGTCCTCCTCTTGGTAGGCCAAGCATTCTCAGCTAAATGCTGTAGGTGTTACTACTGGCGTTGGCAGAAACTGCACTTCAGTAACTTTAAGAATGGTATTTTCTTTTCTTTTTTAAAATATATTTTATTGATTTTTTTTACAGAGAGGAAGGGAGAGGGATAGAAAATTAGAAACATCGATGAGAGAGAAACATTGATCAGCTGCCTCCTGCACACCCCCTACTGGGGATGTGCCTGCAGCCAAGATACATGCCCACTGACTGGAATTGAATTCATGACCCTTCAGTCCACAGGCTGACGCTGTATCCACTGAGCCATACCAGTTTGGGCAACAATGGTATTTTCTTGTAGAATGTCTTGCTGGAGACCTGCTATGGCCAAAAGGCTTCCTTCCATAAAGACACTGGTAGAAGATCATACCCACTGACCAGAGGTCAACTTTTAGATCTTTGATGGTTCTTTCTCAGCCACAAAACACTCTGGTGGTAAATACCAGTAAGTACCTGCATCTTGTGATGTTAGACCTAGACCGTCCACTGAACTGTAGCTATTATCATTCATGATCTTGGAAAGTCCAAAATTTATGATTTTTATCTCTATATACACTCTACCATTTACTAAAAGAATATTATCTGGTTTGATGTCATAGTGTCTGATGGGAGAGTTTTTTTGTTTGCTTGTTTGTTTGTTTCATTTAAAACATTTACAGTCCGCATGATAATGGCTCAGGCCTCTTTCTCCGACATTAATTTGTACTGTTTTAGGTAGAAGTCCAGATCATTTCTGTCACAGCATGCCAATACTGTACAAAACAGGTCAATGTCCAGAGAAAAGTAATTATACAGCTTAACTATTCTGGAACGATCTAGATCTTTGTGAATCTGGTATTCCCTACATAGCTTGTGATAATTCTCATCTCTCCAGTTTTCATGTAACTAGTGAATTTTCACAGCTACATATATTTGTTCTGTTAGATCAAATGCCTTGTAAAAACCACTGAAACATCCTCTACCCAAAAGATGAAACAACAAATATCTGTCATTTCACATTGGATGATTTTTAAATTCTGAATTATCTTCAATGTGGTTTGGGGTGGGGGTTTTTTTAGATCCATGATATATAGTTTTCTCATCCTTTCTAGCCCTGCATGGATCTCTGCTTCCCCCTTTATAAGAGGATCACCTAATCTGAGTTTCAAGATTTCTTCTTGTTCATGGTGTTCTGCTAATGTTAGCATTTCATTTTCAGCTCCTTTGGTCTTGCTTTCCACTGTTTCTGCTCTTTGGTTACTGGAGGGGCCTGTACCAAGGCTCCTGGTTTTCTGCGTGACTAACATTTTCCATTGTCTTTCTATCTCTTCCCTCTGTAAATTTCTCCTATGTGTTGCTTGATAAGGTTCTGAAAAGCGTAACCCACTGTCCATTGTTCAGTTAAAGAAGCCCCATGTCAGACAGTGGTAGCGTGGCCCAATGTCAAGCACTCTCTGATCTTGACATGCCATCTTCTCTTGTATTGACTTTTCGAGAAGGAGTTTCTTGCTCATTGTCACACATTCATTTAACCATTCTTTGTATTTCTCTAGCGTTTTGTTGCTGTTCATCAATCTGTGGTCTCCGGTTACAATCGGCTCTTAACAAATCATCTGTTCTCTCCTCCTTCTTCTCTAAGTCAGAATTCTTACTGTTTCCTAGTGCAGATGTTTTTTTTCTTGTGAGGTCAGACTAGGTCTGTCTCTGTTGGGTGGAGATCTGTTTCTGGAGCTGCAGGAATGCTCTGTTATCCGATCCTGTAGAAGAGGGACTGTTTTGCTGAGCTGAAACCAAAGTGAAGCAGAGGCCAACCACCCTTCATGTCAGCTGCTCTGTGTGGAGCCAAGGTTTTGCTAGCACCACTGACATCAGGGTTGGCAGACCAGACTGCTCCCCCGGTACCTCCTTTGCAGCACTGCCATCTAAACCAGTGTTTCCCAAACTTTTGACCTATGTGTACCCCTTCTATAATTTTCGTAACGCTGAGTACCCCTCGCCAAAAAAAAAAAATGGATGTGTTTTAATAACAATCAAAATATATTTTTTCTTTTTTTTGGTACATACACAAAATAATAATAAACGAAAAATAAAATTATTCATAATAAAATATAAATAAAAGTTATATTATAAATAACATTTATTTGCACACCAGACCATCTCACGCCTCACAAGACTGTCTTGACTTGACTCATGAGAATGTAGAATTAGGTGCAGCTAAGCACGGTGCAGTGCATATCCCCACCAAACTCTGGTGCAACGTGTACCCCTACCAAACTCTTCCCGTACCCCTGGGGGTACGCGTACCACACTTTGGGAAACACTAAACCATAGAGGGGTTCTTCTCCTCACCTGGTAAGGGATCGGATAAGGAATGGTGCTGTGAGGATCATGCAACTGGGGGAACACTTCTGCCAGGGCTGACTCCTGCCCCACTTCTCCCAGTAAACTTAAAGTAACCCCTAATATTATGTCCCCTAGCAGTGTCTCTCCCTTGTCTAATTTCATATGGTTCTGATTTTCCTTTCTGGTTCACTGGCCAGCCTATTTTTCTTAGAAGCCTCTACTTCTTTATCACTCATGGACCCGATGCTGCACGAGTTCTGGTTTGAAGACTCACTACCGAGTGCCCCCTTACTAACATCATCTCCAGTAAACCTGGCCTCTAATAACTCCTGCCATCATGGGTCCAAGCTATGCAATTCTTCCATCATATCTACTGCCACTCCCTGCTGCTCCCTGGCTGCCTACTGCTCTGCTCTGCCCCTGGGCAGACCTGGGTTGGAGCTGGGCCTCTCCTGAGTGTCTTAACCCCCTTTCTCACCTGCACCTGGGGAAGCTGCTGTGTGGGCCAGGCTGCACAAGAGGACAGGGCTGGGGTATAGGTCTTGAATCACCCTCCTGTCACCTAAAAGGAGGAAACCCCTGCTTTTTTAAAAATTTTATTCCACTGAATATTCTTTTATTTCCTGGGAAATATTCCATTATTTACATCAGAGGACAAGAGACAGGACAGTGAGTTGTGAATGCACATCTCTGTGTTGTGACATTTCTGCCCATGATCTTCCGCCAACCTTGGCCTTCAGAACTTACTGGGGCTTCCAGATGGCTTCACATGTTAACTCAGTGCATTCCCCTCCCTGGGTTAAGCCTTGTAGATGGTGAGTCATCCGAATATGCACTGGGGGCTTATGCTATACTTCCAGATGTGTCCGAAAGTTCCTGGTGATGACAGGGTGCTCCACCTGACAGATCACTGGGACCCCATCCTTGTGCGTCTTCAGTATCAGCTGAATAGTCACAGGGAACAGGTCTGACCACTCTTCCACCTTCGATTTACTTTTGAGCTTTGTGTTCCCTTTGAACCATCTGATAGTCTGGCTGGTTTTCTGGCCATGGCAGTGCAATTGACTTTATTCTCCTCATCTTCCATGCATGTAATCTGGATATTGACCATCAGATTACATGGTGGGACCAGTACTGTGGTTGTGGTATAACTTTCTGGTGGGACAGGATAGGTTAGTGTAGAGTTAGCAAACGTATTGAGACATTTGTCAATGACACTTTGAGTTCACTGCTAGAAAAAATTCAGCCACTGAAGCCGACTCTCCTTCAAAGGCCTGAAGTCCTTTAAATAAATGGTCTGCCTGTTGGGATTCAGTAGCTAATGGTTGCAACTTCTCCCTCAATAACTGACATGTCTTTTTGTAAACAAATTCTGTCCATCACCAGGCTCAATGTGGCTTCTGTAAAAACCTTGTGGTAGGATTTCCATTCAGCTAGATTTCAGGAGATTCTGAAAGGTGGTTGTCAAAGCTTGCAATTTTTTATAAGAAGAATACTCAGATCATTTTAAACCAGTTTTCTTAAACATTCCTTATTAGAAATGAATTATGTTGCAGGATCATAATGTATTTTTTTTATTAACAAAAACTGTAGGTGTGCAGGCATGCTGGAATAGTGTGTGCATTACTGTTATCTATTAGAGCATTTTGCACCTAAAATTAAAACAAACCTCAAAATCTCTACCTCATCAGTAAAAAATTCAATTATTAAAGGATGTTAGTAAAGAAAACAACTTTCTCTTCAGACACCATGGCCTTTGATGGTGTTGCATATTAGTAAAATAGCTAAGAGTAATGCATATAACTCTGCAAATTTTCTCAGTTAATTTTAGTGTCTGCCTTAATCATTTTACAAAAACCTGACAAAGAGTAATAAATTAGGGGGACTTAGAAGAGGCTGGTGGATATATATTGTATTGTAAGTCCCCAGATGTTTGGGGAAACCTCTCTTGAACCCCATCTCAGTAGTTCCAGAGACGGGCTTTTATCCTACATACCTACCAACCACTTGAGCTAAGCTAGGTCCATTAGAGTCCTATAACTATTACAAATCAGAACTAAAGAAAGCATATTATCCTTTTTGGTAATAAATTGTTGTGTGGCTGATGGCCACAATTCCTTATACAAAGAAAAGGCCATCCAAGAGTGATTTCAACTCAGAGAAATATAAACAGATCAGAGAAACTTTTGAGCCCAAGACAATTTCTTTTTTATTGATATTTTACAGAGAGGAAGGGAGAGAGATAGAGAGCTAGAAACGTTGATGAGAGAGAAACATCGAGCAGCTGCCTCTTGCACACCCACTACTGGGGATGTGCCCGCAACCAAGGTACATGCCCTTGACCGGAATCGAACCCGGGACCTTCCAGTCCACAGACTGACGGTCTACCACTGAGCCAAACTGGCTTCGGAGAGCCCAAGACAATTTCTGTCATTCACATGGTTCATGTAAATTAGCCAACAAATTGCTCTATTTTTATTTTGGTCTAAGCTAATTTGGGTTGGGTTTAACCACTGCAGCCAAAACAGTGGAAACTGTTCCAAGAAAATACCTTAAATTATACTGACAACTTACTTGATGACACGGCTTGAATCTTTTTTATATTTTTATTATTATTCATACCCAGTGAAGAATCCAAAATATAGCAATTGCTTTATAAAACATTCTGGTTTGTTTTCACTAAAAAGAATGATTTTAGTCATTGGAGGCCACAAGGCAGATTGGTGCAGACTTGGAGGGAGATGAGATATTCTTGGTCAAGGGAAGGTGGTGTGTTCTGCAATTCATTTTGCACAGTTTTAGGCACAGTCCTGGCCTTAGTTACAAAATTCCAGGCCTCAGTAAATACTGTCTCAAATCATTGTCCTGCAAATTAAAAGCTCTTAAAGTGTTATTAAATTAGTATAAATCTTTCTTTACTTCTTATCAAACCTGGGTAATGTCACAATGACCTTACTAATTTGAGTGCAGCTACTTAGTACTTATTTAAAGACTTGGGATATGTGGTAAATAAACATGGTTGTGGTAAGATTTCTGTAAGTAGGAATATGCAGTCTGCTGAAATAAGGAGCAGGGAGTCATCTCACAAGACCAAATCCTGAAGAGGTCAGTGACTGCTGGCCAAAGATGTGTTTACAGAGGCCATTTATGAACAAGATTTAACTCCAGATCAACATCCTCAGGACCTGACCTTTATTCTTTTTCCTCGTTTCAAAGGCTTGTATCTAGCACTTGGCTTCTTGCCTCCTTACCAAGGCATGCTGATTTTCCAAAAGATAAATATTAATATAGCCTAGCAAACACAAATGCCTTGCAGAATGCAGAGAGCTAAAAGTTAGACATTATTAGTTTATAAATTTGATGAGAGCTTCCAGAAGAACTACTTTAAAAGACATAGTCCCAAACTCATAACACTTAAGAACAGAGATAATAGTGCATCAACTAATAGGGAAAAAAGTATAGAAGTGTACTGATGGAAAAGAAGAGGTGGGAAAGTGTGTTGATAGACAAGAGAATATGCTGTACAGTCATGCATTGCATAATAACGTCTCCATCAACATGGACCGCACATATGATGGTGGTCCCATAAAATTATAATGGTGCTGAAAAATCCCTATCCTAGCCCTATACCTCGGACCACATAAACTACTCATTTGTTTGTGGTGATGCTGGTACAAACAAACCTACTCTGTACTAGTTGTATAAAAGTATAGCACATACCCAACTATGTACAGTAACATAGAAATTGATAATAATAAGCGACTATGTTACTGGTTTATGAATTTACTACACTATATTTTGTAACATTATTTTAAAGTGTACTCTTTCTACTTATAAAAAAAAAGTGAGCTTCCAAATTTACAGGGCACTCATACAACTTAACCAAAGGAAGATAAACAACCCAATCAAAAAATGGGCAAAGGACCTAAATAGACACTTTTCCAAAGAGGACCTACAGAAGGCCAAGAGACATATGAAAGCATGCTCAAAGTCACTAATCATCCAAGAGCTGCCAACAAATTACAATGAGGTACCATCTCACACCTGTCAGAATGACTATCATCACCAAACAAATGCTGGTGAGGATGTGGAGAAAAAGGAACCCTTGTGTACTGCTGGTGGGGATGCAGACTGCTACAGCCACTGTGGAAAACAGAATGGCATGTCCTCAAAAAACTAAAATTGGAACTCCTATTTGACCCAGTAATCCCACTTTTAGGAATATATTCCAAAAAGGCAGAAACACCAACCAGAAAGGATATATGCACCCCAATGTTCATAGCAGCACAATTTACAATAGCTAAGATTTGCAAACAGCCTAAGTGCCCATCAACAGATGAGTGGATTAAAAATAGTGGTACATGTATTCATATATGTACCTTACCTATATCTCCATCCACAGTACAAGATATATTTTACCTATATCTCCCATCATTCAAACCTGAGCATAAGCCAGAGAGTAAAGAAGTCTAGTGATGTCATCCATAGGGGTCAGGCTTTCAGGGCTCAGAGCAGAGAAGGAAACCGACTGGATCTAGGGAAATAAATGCTGGGGGACCCATGTTTTCAGTGAGACGTAGGTCTTGTTTTAGTACCCAGTGCATAGGAAGTAGAACAAAAGATATTTTCATGAAATTATAAAATTTCAGACTTTTATTCTCAGGTTGAGGACACTAACTTTTCTTCTAGTTTTCCCAGATAAATTGTCAACAAAAGTGCGTACTTAAAGATAATAAATATAGGCCAGAGAGAACATAGGGCCACTTTTGCTCACTTTTATTACTTTCCCCTTTGCAAAAGACAGTCTCCCTTCTAAAGGAACATAGTGTATAGTGTAAAAAGAAATTTGCAATGAGAAAAAAGTTTCTAGTGAAAAATAATGTTTTAAAAAATATAAGCAGTTGGCAATATGATATGATTGTAATCACATAGAAATCTCCCTGATCATCCTGTTACTTAGCTGATATTCTTCCCATATATTCCCTCTTTAAGGTCCTTTTAACCACAACTCAATAATGCTAATATAGGGACCCAATAGAAAAGAATATTTGAACAAAATGGGTTTTTTTTAAATATATATTTTATTGATTTTTTTACAGAGAGGAAAGGAGATAAAGAGTTAGAAACATCGATGAGAGAGAATCATCAATCAGCTGCCTCTTACACACCCCCTACTGGGGATGTGCCTGCAACCAAGGTACATGCCCTTGACCAGAATCGAACCTGGGACCTTTCAGTCCACAGGCCGACGCTCTATCCACTGAGCCAAACCAGTTTCGGCCAGAATGGGTTTTTTAACAAGTCTACTTTGATAAGATAGGCGGCCAGGAAGGTATTCCCAAGAGAAAATGTCTAGGAATATCATGGTAGAGAGAACTGTCTGAATTGGACTACACCCCAGGGCTTGTCCTGTCTTCCATTGGTTTCCCTCAACTTACCTGCCAAGATAATGCATTGTAGTCACCATGCACTTTCCCTGCCTTTTGCACCCTCAACTGAGTCCTTACCAAGGGCAATGGTGTTGCCTCAAGATGATTCCTGTTCATGACATCTGAAAATTCATGTTTTTTAGATCTGAAAAATGTTTGTCTCTAGAAGGCACATACATACATACACACTCTTCCCTACATAAAGATGACATACTGACAGTTCCAATGGCTAGACCAAGACAAAGCCCAAACTCCTGCAGTAAACAAGGAGTGGGACAGCACACTCAGGTAATAGGCCTGGGACAAGTAGCTCAGAGTGACCACAGCAACTGTCCTCATTTTCCACATCCTTGGGATGGTTTCCTTGAGAAGCAAGTGTGCAGAAAGTGGGTAGGTTGCTAGACTTATCTCCTTTTTACCTATGGTTTACACCAGTGATGGTGATGAGAGGGGCCAAATGATAGTTGAACTGCCTCCTATTCACACTTTGTCTGCCCGGTACAAGAATCATCATACCCAAAGGGAACACACTTTAGATGTGTTAAACCAGCAACTAGAAGGTACAGTTACTGCTGTATTTCAAGTCACTCTGCCTCTGTTTATGAGACTTCAGATTTCATCTCCTTTTGTCAAACTGTAAATTCATATTAACTTTCCTTCAACCCAACCAAATTCTCCAAGTTCAACAACAGTTGTTCTTAATCCTGGAGATAAGTGTATCTGTTGAATAGGGCATTGATGTTCTACATATCTCTGTTATATTTTAGAAAAGAAGAAAAGGAAGATAATTATTCAATAAAAAACAGGAAAAGAAAGACACTAGAGCAGCCATGGGCAAACTACGGCCCTCAGGCCGGATCCGGCCCATTTGGCTGTTCTATCCGGCCCCTGGAGCCGAAAGAGCGGAGGGTCCTCTTGCTCTCCCCTCCGCTCCTTCACCAGCAGCCCAAGATGAGAGTGCCAGCATGGTCAGGTTGCTTTTGTTCTGGCCCTCCGGTCCAGTTTAAGAACCCATTGTGGTCCTCGAGTCAAAAAGTTTGCCCACCCCTGCATGAGAGGAAAATAAGTGTGCAACACAATACAATATTCTTTCATTCAGGTTCAAAAACAACTTTTATCCACCCTGACTCTTAAACACCTTTACAATAAGGGAAATGAGTAAATCCTTATTAGATATGATTTCCAGAGTCAATATTTATTTTGACTACTGTCCAAACAGTCACTGTAGAAGTATGAAAGTAAAACTGGAAAATTCTTCAGAGAAAAGAAACTAAAAGGTCAAAATACATAGTCTATTCAATAAAACCTAGACATACTCTTCTAGTTTATCACAGATACAAAAGAAGGAGTCCCCAGCCCTGACCAGTTTGGCTCAGTGGATAGAGTGTCAGCCTGCAGACTCAAAGGTCCTGGATTTAATTCCAGTCAGGGGCATGTGCCTTGGTTGTGGGCATGTCCCCAGGGGGAGTGTGCAGGAGGCAGTTGATTGATGTTTATTGCTCTCTATTCCTCTCCCTTCCTCTCTTAAAAATCAATGAAATATATATATATATATATATATATTTTTTTTAAACAGGAAGGAGTCCCCTAAAGGCATTGGAGAAGAGAAACTTTAGAGGATGTATAGTTATTTTTAAATATTCAAATGTTGTTATGTGACAGAAAATATAGACTTAGGCTACACAGCTATAGAGGCAGAATGATGAACAAGTAAATTTTTCCTGGAACACAAGACAAAATTTCTTAACATTTCAATATTCAAAATGTAGTTGGCACCCTACTGATACTGAATTCTCCATCTCTGGAAGTGTGGAGCAGAACTTGGATATGAAGATTCAGGTAGCAAAGATTTCCATACTATATGGAAGCTTATGAAATTATATTTAAATCTCCCACCCCAAAAAACTGAGTATCAAGAGCAATCTACTCAGATTTGCAGGTTTTAGGGGTTGTGTGCTTATTTAAGACTTTTTAAAAGATAATTTTTAGATTTACAGCAAAATTGTAATGAAGACATCCTACCCCTAATAGCCTCCTAATTATCAACATCCCCCCACCCAGAAAGATAATTTGTTAAACAAATGAACCTATACTGACATATTATCACCCAGAAAAATCTGCATTAGGGTTCACTTTTGGTGTTGTGCACTTTATGTGTTTGGACAAATGTAGAATGACATGCATCCATCATTTTATGATATCATATAGATTAAATAAAATTCTCGTGTGCTCTGTTTATCGATTCCCTTTGCCCCACCCCAACTCCCGGTAACCACTGATCTTTTCACTGTGTCCATAGCTTTGCCTTTCCTACAATGTTAGGTAGTTGGAATGGTACAATATGTAACCTTTTCAGATTGACTTCTTTCACTTAACAATATTTATTTAAAGTTCCCTCATGTCTTATCAAGACTTGATACCTCACTCTCTTTCAGTGTTGAATAATATTATTCCATTGCCTGGATGTAGCACAGTTTATCCATTCACCTACATGCTTCCAAGTTTTTGGTAGTTATAAAGTTACTATAAACACCAGGGAATAGGTTTTCATGTGAACATAAGTTTTAAATTCTTTTGGGTAAATATCAAATCACGTGACTGCTGGATGACACAGTAAGAGTGTTCAGATTGGTAAGAAATCACCAAACTTGTCTTCAAAATTGGCTGTACCATTTTGTATTCCCACAGCAACAAATGAAACTTCCTGTTATACCTCATCGTCACCAACATTTGGTATTGTCAGTGTTCTGGATTTTGGCCATTCTAATAGGTATAATATTGGTATGTCATCATTGTTTTAATTTGCATTTTCCTGGTGACATATGATGTGGAACATCTTTTCCTATGCTTACTTGCCATCTGGACATCTTCTTTGTTACAGTATAGGTTAAGATCTTTGGCTCGTTTTTTAATTAGGTTGTTTGTTTTTGCTTGTTAGGGTTTATAAAAGTATATTTTAGCAGAAAATACTTTTACAGCCGAAACCGGTTTGGCTCAGTGGATAGAGCGTCGGCCTGCGGACTGAAAGGTCCTGGGTTCGATTCTGGTCAAGGGCACATACCTTGGTTGTAGGCACATCCAGAATGGGGGGGGGGGGTGCAAGAGGCAGCTGATCGATGTTTCTCTAACTCTCTATCCCTCTCAATTCCTCTCTGTGTAAAATCAATAAAAAATATATTTTTTTTAAAGAAAAGAAAATATTTTTACACCTTTAACCATATCATGATAAACTTGGCTTTCAGGCAATCAGAGCATCCAGTTTACCTGTTATTTGTCCATTCTAATTGTTAAAATATGGAGGAAAGTTACTTAGGTCAAAATATTGATGTCACTGCAGGGGAGGGCAGTTAGAGGTGACCAAGCGGGCAGAGGAGAGAAGTTGGGGGCAAACAGGCTGGGCCTCCAGTTAATGATTAGAGTTCATGGCTATTTTTCTCCAAGTGCTCATGCTGGCATAGATGGAAAATACTAAGAAAAGAATTATCAGACTTGCTGTGAACTCGGTTACTATCCACCAGAATAAGTAATGTCAACATTTCCCGTTTCATTCGTGTGGAAGCTTGGGAAAATCAGATGCCTTGGAATTGTAGTGTCAGCCTAGTTCGATAGCAGCCACCGCCTGGAAAAATAGGATTGGGAGGACCTGACTGAAAATAAGGATTTCAACTAAAGGTCTGCAGCATGCTTTTTCTGGTTGCCCCAAGATCCCAGTTTCCCCAGAAAGGTTATATCTGGGTGAAAACCTAAATTTGTTTTGTATTTTAATGGTCATAAAATAAATAAGAGAAGTCAGAGAGTCTACCTACACCATTCTTTCTGAATCACCTCTATCTAAATGTCATTGATGATGATATTATAATTCAATATTTGAGTTAAGGTAAAACACTGTAAATCTTACTTATCAGGTTATGACTCGGTGTAGGGAAATTTGAATAAACCTGTGGTAACACAGCAGAAAATAAATTTCTAATACTGACAAGGCAGACTGCTGGGAATTAAAATTAATTGTTCTTAGAAAAAATGTCATTTATCACTTCAGGGTGACTAAGAGATCTTCCTTAATAGAAACCGAAGCCATGGTTGAAACAATTTCCTTTTGTTTTGTTTCCTGTATTTCCTAGTTTTGTCTTACATAGGAATATTGGCGGCCAAGTCAGAAAATGAATGGAGGGTTTTGATAAGGCCCAGCACCTAATTGTGCTCCTGGCCTGGCTCTGTTTCTCCAATTCCATTCCCAAATCCCTAATTTTTGCTAGAATCTAGAACTGCTCCTGAGTTTTGCCTTTTTTTTTGGGGGGGGGGGGCTGCATTTGGCATAGCTACTCACCAGTATTTGGCACCATCTGAGTTCTATCCATGCAAGAGGGCTTTCTTCAACAAAGAAATAAAAAATAATTCCAATAAAATACTTAAGAGGAGGTGAATTCATTTTAAGAAACTCATTTGGTCTCTAGTAAATTTGGCTCAGTGGATAGAGTGTCGGTTTGTGGATTGAAGGGTCCTGGGTTTGATTTCAGTTAAGGGCACATACCTCCGTTGAAAGCTTCCGGCCCTGGTCAGGCACATGGGGGAGGCAACCCATTGATGTATCTCTCTCACATCAGTGTTTCTCTCTGTCTCTCCCTCTCCATTCCATTATCTCTAAAAATCAATGGGGGAAAAAATATCCTTGGGTGAGAAAGAAATAAAGAAAGGAAGGAAGGAAGGAAGGAAGGAAGGAAGGAAGGAAGGAAGGAAGGAAGGAAGGAAGGAAGGAAAGAGAAAGAAAGAAAGAAAGAAAGAAAGAAAGAAAGAAAGAAAGAAAGAAAGAAAGAGAGAGAGAGAGAGAGAGAAAGAAAGAAAGAAAGAAAGGGAACTCATTTGGTCCTCTGTGTCCATTTATATGTTAGCATAACCCTGTAATTCAAGTATTTTTCCCTCATATCCTTCAATGGTCAAATCAGTCCTCAGGAAAGAAAGAAAGAAAGAAAGAAAGAAAGAAAGAAAGAAAGAAAGAAAGAAAGAAAGAAAGAAAGAAAGAAAGGGAACTCATTTGGTTCTCTGTGTCCATTTATATGTTAGCATAACCCTGTAATTCAAGTATTTTTCCCTCATATCCTTCAATGGTCAAATCAGTCCTCATCAGATCCAAGTTTCCTGGAATTACAATTAGTCCTGCGATTCATGAAATTATTGATTAGTTTTTTCTTAAATACTAACATCAGATTTAGGACCTATAATATCTCCCCTAAATCACAATTTTGATTAATCCCAAAGTGGTTATTTTTGAAAATATCTAAAGGGAAAGGATAGTGGAGTTTTCAGGCGAAAGTTCTTTACATTCAGAGAGAGCTATAAGTATACATTTGGTTCTTTAGAACTTCGGACTGTTCGCGTAAACAGTCTATCATGACTTTGGTTCTGGTGGCAGCACTTCAGTAGTTGCTATGGTTCCTGAGAGTATCATTATTCCAGTGCTACCTCAATGTCCTTTGTAATCTTATTAATTCAAAACCAAGCTTATTAAGGATTTGAAGTGCTGGTATTACAAAACCAATTTGCCATATCCAGATTCATTATCTCCACTCAGACCAGGTTGATTGACATGGAAACAAAGAAACTGACTACTCAGTCTTTCTCCTTATCATCCTCTAGAGCAGCCCTGTCTCTGTCAAAATGGAATAATTGAAATCTTTGGTAAAAAGCACAGGAACTAATTTCTTTGCATTTCAGTAAGAACCAAATCATTTGGGTAATTGAGAAAACCTGTTCTGCTGATCTGGCGAGCAGTGTAAACATCCTCTTTACTGACTTCCCTGACTCCTTTTACAGTTTTCCATGGCGGAGGTTTCCCTACACTCACAAATTTGAGCCATTATAATCTACATTTACTTACTTTTCATATATAAAGTACTAATTTCTTCCAATGCATACACCTCTTACAGAGCCATATTATGGAGTTTTAGTCACGAAGATTCCTTTGTTCCCTAGCAACAGACTCTCCAGAAGTCTGGCTGTCCATTAAAAGTAATTCTTGATAATTATGTTTCAGACAGTCTCTGGTTTAAGAAAGACAGAAAAATTTACTTGGGTACTTTGCTCATCTCATTTATACCCAAGTTGATTGACAGTAACTGTACCTGATGACAACTATTCCTTTCCCATTAAAGTATCAAGAGGCAGACTTCCATTATTCTATAATAGAGATATACTAAGCATTTTAAAATGATCACAGTAAAGCATGGAATGTTAAAATAAAAGACTTGCTTGTATTTATCCTAAGCTCTAGTTATATCTTACATTTTATCTTGAGGAAATAAAATGTCCTAGCCCATGTTTTCTCAACTGTTTCTTAATAGTTTATTAAGTTCATGTGTTCAGAGTTGAAGGGAGAATTGTAAATGCCAGTGGCAAAAACAAAAAAACAAAAAAACAAAACAAAACAAAACCAAAAAAAAACCATTAGTTTTCTGAGATAGGCTTGTAAGTTCCCATAGGTTGTTGGGAACCTAACTCCTCACCATTTCTTCACTATAAAGCATGAACCAAGTGATAACTAGAATAGAGGCCAAGTATGAGTTTTAATTTATTCTCTCCTTCATTACTTGCAAAGTTGAATGGGAAGGTGTAGTGTGAATCTGTAGTCAACGTGAAGACCTCCTACTACTTTCTCTCAAGTCTAGATCTTGGAAACCACACGTAGGAAGAAGTGAAACTACAGAGCATCTTGAGCATATTCAGATGTGAAGACTCAAAGGAGACATGGATTCTATCCTGTCTCAACCCAGGAATAAAGAAAGAAATCCATCAGGCTGGGCCATGATTTTCAATATAGTAACTCCTTCCAAAGGGAATCAGGCTCCTGTGCTCTTCTTGACAGAGGGTGGTGACGAGAGAAGAGAGGGGGAACTGAAGCATTTCACCAATACTGCCTCCTCTTGGGCATTGAGGTGGTAATTTTCTCACATCTATGGACCTGTGAAATAAGAGCACTGAACCATTTTCCCTAATAAAAGAAGAACAAAGTAGAGTGTCACAAGCCAAGGAGTTAAGAAAGTAGAGTACCAAGTAGTTTTTGATTCAAACTGTGAGGAACATGGAGACACCGAAGGTAAATTCTGTTAGATGTTGGCAGCAGCTTACTGGTTTCAAAAAGTCTGTAAATAAGTGGCCATTGCTAAATCTTGGCAGAAGTCTTGGTGGTGGTGTTTTGAGGGGTTGTTTTTCCCCAAAAAACAGAGTATAATTTATTTTGCTGTGGTTGTTATTATTTGAATTTGAATTGTTTGGGCATATTTCTCCACTGCTTCAGTCACCATCACTTCCTATTAGCTATACCAGGCCCATTCCACCAATACACAGGGTATCCCCCAAAAAAAGTGTATACATACTTAAACAGCTGATAGCTCAATTTTGATAATGAAATGAATTTTAATAAATAATGTCTTTATAATTATTCCAAGTGTGTGTATACATTTTGGGGACATCCATGTGTACTTAAAGTTTTCTATAATTATTTGAATTGTAACCTTTTGCCTTTAAAAATGCGTACTGCTATGACAGAAACTTTTGGTCATTCATGCCATAAAATTTGCTCACTAACTAACCAAAAGTTTTATTCTCAATGTACTAGATTTAATCTTAATAATATCATAACTCAATGTGTGGGTTCCATTTTATGTGGGTGGACAACTTATTTCATTTAAGGAAGGCCTAAGCTGGCCTTTCCTCTGAGAAAAATGATACTCAGTAACCCACTGTCCATTATCAATGCTATGAAATAATGCTGACAAATTATTTACAAAGAATTATCATTGCTCCCTTCCTGCAAAGGAAAAGCCAGTTGAGACTTAAATATCATCTCTGTCGTGAAATGTGCTATTCAAACCCTACTTTCAACAAAATTTAATGCAATGGTTACTATGTTTGGGTTACTGTGTTCAGTGTTAGGTAATTTTTATAGATTTTATTCTTCTAACTGCGTCAACCCAATTTAAAATGAAAGTGTTGTTCACTCTACTAATTAATATGCAAAAATTATAAGTGATGATTATACAATAGCAAAAGAATAATTATTTTAGGCATCATACTAACTCACTTTTCTAATTTTGATCCTGATTACTCTCTTATTAGTAATAAAATGAGGGATAAATTACATTAAAAATGCCATGTAAGTTGGGAAGAGAAACATTTTCCACAAAATGTAAGTACAAAATCCCACACAAAATTATTTGAATAATGTACAGCATAATAACTGTAGTTAATAGTACTGTGTTACATACTTAAAGGCTAGTAAGATGGTAGCTCTTTAAAGATTTCACAGGAAAATAGATTTGTAAAAATGCATGGTGATGGGTATTAAGTAGACTTATTGTGGTGGTCATTTTACTATACAAATATTAAATCATTACGTTGCACACCTGAAACCACTACTGTCTAATGTCATGTTAATTATATTTCAACTTAAAGAATTAATAAAATAGCCCTGGGCAGTGTGACTCAGTTTGTTCATCATCATCCCGTGCACCAAAAGGTCTCCAGTTCAATTCCCAGTCAGAGCACATGCCTCGGTGGTGGGTTTAACAATAGAGCAATAGTCCTTCATTTCTCCTGCCCTGCCTGCTTCTTTTCTCCTGCTACTAAAACCTTACTCTGTCCCTTCTTACACACACAGAACCGGACCCAAGGCAGCAAGGTTTGGGCAATGTCTAACCAACTGACTGTCTATATAAGAGAACTGATCTGAGGCCAGGGTCTTTCATGACTACATTCCAGACTGCCCTGGCCAGTCCTTTATCGAAGGAGCCTTCCGAGGGCCAGCCAACCCCCAAGGCTGGCCATTCTAATTCACAGAATTGTCTCCGTGTTTTGGGGTTCACTTTAATAGTTTCCATTGAAACCCTTTTTAAATTTTTTCAACATGCAATTGAGAACAGTGGGTTTACTTTGTCCCTACCCCATGATGGTCGGTGGCAAGGGAGGAAGTGACCTGTTTTCACAGATCTTCACTCAGATGCCTGCCTGTCCACGTCCCCTTAAATTTGTCTTAGCTAAGGTGTACCCCTATAAACCCCGGGCCTGGTTACCTCCACATAGGGGAGAGTCACCATTATGCCATATGACAAATCGTGGAACCACAGGTTGGGGCCCACTCGGACTCCATAAACAAGGTCGTGGAGCCACACAAAGGATAAGAGAGGGCAGGTCCTCTTCCGCCACACTCACACACTTTCACCAGACATTCACTCAGAGTTCAAAAACACAGTCCACCCTATTCCTGACTAATTTACCTGATGAAGTCCTATGACTTCCAGGGAGGTGATCAAGCTTCCCCTTCCACTCACTTGGACTGACTGGGGCCCCCACCCTTACTGATTCTGTCGACAGATCCAGAAGTGTCCGTCCACTTTCTCCAGATGCCAGCCGGGACCTAAGCTGAGGTCTGGTTCAATCCTGCTAAAATCAGCAGGGTGTACCTTCCAGAGGCCTATCCCACACCCCCAGGCCCCAAGCCCTATCCCCTCATTGGAGTGCAAAAAAGCCAAGTGCAGTTGGGTTCCTGGTCTCAGAAAACCAGTTGTTGCAGAAGACCAAAGAAAACCAAGCGATGCTTTAAAGAAAAGGAGAAAAGCCAAGAGGCACATGAAAAACTGTTCAAAGTCACTACTTATCCGAGAGATGCAAATCAAAACAACAATGCGATATCATCTCACACCTGTCAGAATGGCCAACATTAACAAATCAACAAACGACAAGTGTTGGCGAGGTTGTGGAGAAAAAGGAACCCTCGCGCACTGCTGGTGGGAATGCAGACTGGTACAACCACTGTGGAGAACAGTATGGAGTTTCCTCAAAAAACTGAAAATGGAACTCCCATTTGACCCAGTAATCCCACTCCTAGGAATATATCCCAAGAAAATAGGAGCACCAATCAGAAAGGATATATGCACCCCTTTATTCATAGCAGCACAATTTACAATAGCTAGGATTTGGAAACAGCCTAGGTGCCCGTCAGCAGATGATTGGATCAAAAAACTATGGTACATCTACACAATGGAATACTATGCTGCCATAAAAAAGAAGGAATTCTCATCATTTGCAGCAACCTGGATGGAACTGGAGAATATCATGCTGAGTGAAATAAGCCAGTCAATGAAAGAGAAACACCATATGACTTCACTCATTTATGAATAATAAAGAACATTATAAACTGATGAACCATAAGTTAAATATAGCGACAGTAAAGCAACAAGCAGACTGTCTAATTATAACCGGGAGGGGAGGGAAATATGAGGGAAATAAGAGATCAACTGAAGGACTTGTACACATGCATATAAATATAACCAATGGACACAAAACTCTGGGGAGGGAGGGAATGTTTTCTTTTTTGGGGGGGGGGGGCAATGGTAATATATGTACACAGATAATAATTTAATTTAAAAAATTAATTAAAAAAAATAATAAAAATAAAGAAAAGGAGAGACACTGATTAATACACCACTAGACTCAGGGAATAACTTTCCAAATCTGAGTGAAGAAACAGGCAGAAGGCTTCTTTTTATTTCTCCCTGTGGTCTTTGTTCCACAAATATGGATTATGCTTCCGGTCCCTTTCATGGCCCTTGCAAGAAGGCCCCCAGGTGTTAGGGGTCTCCATGCCATGGCCTGGTGCCAGTATTAATCACCCTCCCTCTGGGGCATGCACTGTTCATAGTTTTATGGCCTCTGTAACCGGTTCTGCAAGACCAGTATCTGGGAAGGAGGTAGTGACTTAAGTATAAGTTATCAAGAATATACACTGAGCTTTCTGGAATGGATTCAAGTTGCTATCCCAAAGTATCAGGATTACATTGGAATTAGCCTTTTTTTAGCCTTCTCATCCTGACCTCCCATATGTATCCCCAGGACCCCATTCACAACAAATCTCATTATCCTATTGAATTCTCTTTAAATCCTATCATTATCTGAATACTTTTTATTACTTTATTTAGTTTTCTTATTTATCTTCAGTCTCTTCCAGTAGAATATGAAATCCATATGGCAATGATCTCTAGTCTCAAAATCTATAACAATGTTGGGCCCATAGTAAGTGCTGAGGAAATACTGATTTGATGACCAAATGAATGGAAGAATTAACCACAATCAGTTGTAATTAAAGACTGAACAGGCGGCCTCTCCTTAGCGGAAGGAGTCAGAAGCTCTAGACTACAGAAACCAGCCCAAGTCCGGGCGAGCCCCTGGGGCACCCACGCTCTTGCACTGGGAACCTGGGACACTCAGGCAGAAACTCAGGGAAGCCAAGGAAGGCAGAGGTTAGGTGGAAACTCAGGCGAGTACACGAGGGCAAGGTGGAAGCCAAGACTGTCAGTTCAGCCCTGAGACTCCGCCCCATCCAAGCTGAGCAGAGGCTTCTGCAGTTTTTCAAGTCTGATCCTATAAGACTGTCTCCAATACAGAAGTTATCCCAGAGTAGACACAGCTGATACCCACATCCAATTGGCCTGAAGGTCAATTCACAACAATAAAGACTTAGCTACAACAAGGCTGTGCATGCAGTCCACAAAGGGGAGCACCAAGAGTGTCTACCTCAGGTAACTGAGGAGGCTGACCCACTGGGCCATATAGGACACCAAACACACAAAGCCATCCTACCAACTCTGAAAAACAGCAAAAATTCCGAGACAAGGGAATAGATCTCAAACGAAAGTGATGGAGGATATAGAGTTCAGAACTATGGTTCTAATGTTATGCAAGAATATCCTAGAAAAGGTTGATAAACTTTATGAGACCCAACAAAAAAGTATACATAAACTGACTAAATTGGAAAATATTATGCAGAGATCCAACAGCAAAATGGAGGAGCACAAGAATCAGGTCAAAGAGCCAAAAGACACTCCCCTGGAGAAGCAAGAAGTAAATTGAATCCAGAAAGTTGAAGAGAGTGCAAGGAGCCTCTGGGACAACTTCAAGGGCACCAACATCAGAATTATGGGGGTGACAGAAGAAGAGAGAGTGCAAAATACTGAAAACATATTTGAAGAAATAATATCAGAAAACTTCCCTCACCTGGTGAAAGAAATAGACTTACAAGTATAGGAAGTGTACAGAACCCCAAACAAGAGGAATCCAAAAAGAAATACTCAGAGACACATCATCATCATTATGCCAAGGGCAAAAGACAAAAAGAAGATCTTACAAGCAGCAAGAGAAAAGCAGTTGGTTACCTATAAGGGAGCACCCATATGACTATCAACTGATTTCTCAACAGAAACCACGCAGGCCAGAAGGGAGTGGTAAGAAATATTCAAAGTGATGAATAGCAAGAACCTATAACCAAGATTACTGTATCCAGCAAAGTTATCATTCAGAATTGAAGGGCAGATAAAGAGCTTCACAGATAAGAAAAAGTAAAGGAGTTCATCACCACCAAACCAGTATTATATGAAATGCTGAAAGGTATTACTTAAGAAGAGGAAGAAGATCAAGTGAATTAAAAATCTGAGGAATAGAATAAACTGGTGAATATAATAGAATCAGGAGCAAAGAAAGGGAGTGGATTGATAATTATCAGGGTGAAAAGGGTGTGGGGGTGCAGAAAGAGACTGGATTAAAATCGTATAACCTATGGATGAGGACAATGGTGGGGGGAGGGGGTAAGGGCAGAGGGTGGGGTGGGAATCGGGTGGAAGGGAGCTATGGGGGAGAAAAAGGAGAAACAATTGTAATAATCTGAGCAATAAAGATTTATTTAAAAAATAAAATAAAATAAAATAGTTACACAAAAAAAGACTGAACAATCATTATCTATTAATTATTATAAAATAATGTATGGAATTCAATTTTTAATATAAAATAAGCGAAATTTTCATATTTTAAATTTCAGAATTGAAATTTAAAAATTAAAGTTGAAATTGTCCTTTCTCTACACTTTACACCAATCCTTTCCTTAGAGTAAGCATTATCTTATGTTTTATCTTTTTGGTTTTTATTTTGATTACCTTCTTAAATCTAAATAATATTCTTATAACTATACTTATTCATTTTTTAACTTCTGTCAATATCTTTTGACTCTCTGCTAGAAAGGATTTGCAATCTCTTATAATACTTCCTTTATTCCTGCCATTTGTTTTTACGTATATTTGTAATTATTTTTCCTACTTATCACCTTCACAACTACATAATAAATGCTTTAATTTTCTATTTTTTTAATTTCAGAGAATAACTCCTAACTGTATTACATAACATGATGAAAGTAGTATATTTATACCTCTTTTTATGTATAGCTTCTTCCCCTTAACACTTACAAATTCTGTCAACTATAATGTTTTTAATAGTGTTAGGTTTTCTAATATTTGCATTTTGTAATGTATTCATAACTATTTCTGCTGTTTTATCATAGGTTGATTTGGGAAATCAAGAGCAAATAAACCACATGAAGAATATTATAACAGGAGAGGAACGAAGATGGTGGCGTAGGTAGACACTCCTAAACAGCTGCCATAGCACAAGTTAAAAAAAAAACAAAAACAACACTATAAAATAAACTTCTATCTCCCAAAAAACAGACAAAAGCTGGCTGACAGGAAGCCCTACAACCAGACTGAAAGAGAAAGAGGAGAATCCAGGGCACAAGCGCTGAAAAATTAAGGTAGGGGAGCAAGGATGCTATAAGGGCTGGTGGCAGATCCAGGCTGGTGGAGGGTGGTGCTTTCTTCAACCCAAAGAGAGACAAGTGCCCCATCTCTCTGAAATCCAGTTTCTGGGAAGAGGCTAGACCAGGGGTGGGAAAACTTTTTGACTCGAGGGCCACAATGGGTTCTTAAACTGGACCGGAGGGCCGGAACAAAAGTAACCTGACCATGCTGGCACTCTCATCTTGGGCTTCTGCTGAAGGAGCAGAAGGGAGAGCAAGAGAACTCTCCGCTCTTTTGGCTCCGCAGGCCAGATAGAACAGCCCAACTGGCCAGATCCAGCCCGCGGGCCGTAGTTTGCCCACAGCAGGGCTAGACTGTCTGCCATCAGGTCAGAAAGTGAGGCTGGCTTGCTGGCAGAGCTGAGATTGTTTCCTGTGCTGTGGTGCCGAGATGCAGGGAGATGCCAGGAGACACTGGGAAGCCATCGGAGAGGCAGCGGATGGGAAGCCATCACTGTTGGCCACACCCCAGCCTAGTGAGGCCCTGAGACTCCGCCCTTCACAAAACATCCAAGCTCCAAGCAGCAGACTTTGCATATAAATGGCCCTCTCTGTTGCAGTTTTGCAAAATTGCAACCTGGGACAAACAGATCCAAGGAGGACAGGACTGTGGTTCATGCTGTAGCTTCTACGACAGTACTGGCCTCAGACAGTAGCTGAACTACACCTCATTGAGACTATATATATATATATATATATATATATATATATATATATGTGTGTGTGTGTGTGTGTGTGTGTGTGTGTGTATGTGTGTGTGTATGTGTGTGTGTGTGTGTGTGTGTGTGTATATATATATATATATATATATATATATATATATATAATTGATTTTTTACAGAGAGGAAGAGAGAGGAATAGAGAGTTAGAAACATCAATGAGAGAGAATCATCAATCAGCTGCCTCTTGCACACCCCCTACTAGGGATGTGCCAGCAACCAAGGTACATGCCCTGGACCAGAATCGAACCTGGGACCTTTCAGTCCACAAGCTGACACTCTATCCACTGAGTCAAACTGGTTTTGGCCAGAAACAAGAGCTCTACTGCTCAGTTTCAATCTCCCACACCCATAAGTAACACATTTGGGAGACGGTCTCAGTGAGCACCAAAGCCCTACTCAAACAAGGTGTCTCTCCAGCACAGCAGTTCTTCCTTTATATACACAGCAGATCCTCACAGACAATTGGCCTGGAGGTCAATTCCTCCCAGTGTACCAACAGCAATCAAGGCTTAATTACACCAAGACTTTGCACTAAGCCCACAAAGGGATATACAAAAAAAAAAAAGACCACCTCAGGTGATTGGGAAAGCTGAGCTACTGACCCCTATAGGTCACCGACCACACAAAGCCACTCCATCAACACAAGGAGACAGCCAAAATGAGGAAACACAAAAGCATGACACGAATGGGAGAGATGGAGAGTAAAATACTGGACGACACACAGTTCAGAATCACATTTATAAAATTACTCAAGAATCTTCTAAAAACCTTTGAGAAACTTGATGAGACCTCCAAGAAGCTTGGTGAGACCTTCAGGGACCTTAATGAAAATACCCAAAAAAAATGGAAAAGGACCAGCCAGAAATTAAGCATACAAAGTCTGAAATAAAGAATATATAGAATCTTAACTATAGATTAACATGCCTAAAGAATCAAATCAAAGAACTGGAATATAAGAAAGCAAAAATCACCCAACCAGAGAGGCAAAAAGAAAGAAGAATCCAAAAGTGTGACGATAGTGTAAGGAGCCTCCGGGAAGCTTAAAGCATACCAACATCCAGATTTTTGGGGTGTCAGAAGAAGAGAGCAAGCAGAATATTGCAGGCTTAATGGAAGAAATAATGACAGAAAACTTTCCCTACTTGGTGAAAGAAATAGACCTACAAGTTCAGGAAACACATAGGACCCCAAACAGGAGGATTCCAAAGAGGAATACACCAAGACACATCATAATTAAAATGCCAAGAGCAAAAGACAAAGAGAAAATCTTACAAGCAGCAAGAGAAAAACAACTAGTTACCTACAAGGGAATACCCATACGACTGTCAGCTGATTTCTCAACAGAAACTATGCAGGCCAGAAGGGAGTGGCAAGAAATATTCAAAATGGTGAACAACAAGAACCTACAACCAAGATTACTCTACCCAGCAAAGCTGTCATTCAGAATTGAAGGTCAGATAAAGAGCTTCACAGACAAGAGAAAGTTAAAGGAGTTCATCAACACCAAACCAGGATTACATGAAATGTTGAAGGCTATTCTTTAAGAAGAGGAAGAAAAATAAAAAGGTAAAGGTAAAAAATTATGAACAACAAAAAGGCATCAAATACATACCTACCAATAAGCAAATCTAAAAATCAAGACAATAAAAAAAATCTGAAGACAAAATGGACTGGTGAATACAATAGAATCCGGGACATAGAAAGGGATTGGACTAACAATTCACAGGGGGAAAGGGGTCTGAGGGGTCCGGGAAGAGATTGGACAAAAATCTTACACCTATGGATGAAGACAGTGACGGGGGTAAGGGTGTGGTGTGGGGTTGGGATTCAGGTAGAGGGGAGTTAAGGGGGTGGGGTGAGGAACACCTGTAATCATCTGAACAATAAAGATTTATTAAAAATAAAAAATAAAATAAAATAAAAGTGGAGGTGTTTCTGGCAAAAGAAGAAAAAAAGAATATTACGACAGTAACTTTATGCATTATTCACTGCAACATCAGACAATATAATTGAATTTAAGAGAAGGATGAATGTGTCCTATTTCATGAAATCCTGTTCCACTTGAAAGAGAATATTTCACATTAAAGGCTCAAATGGATTATCTCTAATTATATCTCATTAATCTTTCCTTACTTTGATTTTTTCCATAATTTGACCTTGTGTTTTTTGTTTTAAGGGTTTTGTTTGCCTTTTATTTTTCTTGACTGAAAAAAAAAATGACTTATCTTAAATCACATCACCAAGACATTCCAAAATGTTACACATACTATTTGTGGAGAACTTCAATATGTACAGACTGGACTACAAGAACTGTCAATATGAGATTCTTTTTCATACCTACTGATTTTTGTATTCCATGTTTATTTGTTTCTGATTCCTTCTTTATCTTAGAGATTATTTCCACAAGAATATTTTTTGAGATAAGAAGCATGGGATAAAATTTTGAATGCATGCATGTTTGAAAGAACGATTTTGCTTTCACATTTGATTGAAAATTGCACCAATTATAGTTTTTTTTATTCAAAATAAGTTTTTGTCATAACTTTGAGAGAATCCATTGTCTTTAAAGATCCAAGGGATATATCCACAGCCTGAAGAGATGTCAGATAGAAGCCTGACTCCTCTTCCTTTGTATGGGGACCTATTTTCATTTGTTTCTTATAGAAGATTTTAGAATTTTCTCTTTATCCTTGTTTTCTAAAAGTGCATGAAAATGTGGTCAGGGGTGTGTTTTGTTGTAGTTGGTCATTGTGCCTTTCCTCCTCTTCTACACTCTGTGGTCTCTTTTATTAACCTTTATAACACTCACCTTCCTTTAGCACTGGGAACTTTTCTGCTACTTCTTTGATAATATTATTTCCTGCTCATTTTGAAATAAAATTTTTATTCTAAATATATTGTTATGACCTTGTGTCTTCTAGATCGAGAGCTCTCAATGTTTTCTCTGATTTTATCTTATTTCTATATGTTCTTGATCTTAAACAAATAGTCTGATATTTCTACAGAATATTGATATTTGGGAGGAAAAGGGAAGAATTGCACCTCGGAACTTGCAGTCTAGTAGAAAACCACATACATGTCCAGAGAAACAATGGAGAGGAACACTGTTTTATGGACTTGAGAGTAATTGTTGTAAATTAAGAATTACATTGGCTGAGCTATGGCAGCCTCCCATTGGCTAAACAAGGAGGAATCTTTTCTTCCTCCTGCTGAGGTAGTAAAATAGTATCACATTCTGTCATAAATGCAAGGTACTGTCATTTTGTTGAGGTCAATAGTGTGTGTTGAGGGACACATTAGTGAGAGTTTTCTCTTCCAGCCTCCTGACTCTATTTTAAATAGTTCTATTTATTAATTTTCACAGTTCCCACTTTTTAAATATATTTTTAATTGATTTTTTTACAGAGAGGAAGGGAGAAGAATAGAGAGTTAGAAACAATGATGAGAGAGAAACATCTCTCAACTGCCTCCTGCACACCCTCTACTGGGGATGTTCCCACCACCAAGGTATATGCCCTTCTCTGGAATCGAACCTGGGACCCTTGAGTTCACAGGCTGACGCTCTATCCATTGAATCAAACTGGCCAGGGCAGTTCCCACTTTTTGATCAAGATCTTTTTCCAAAAGTATTACTGATCAAGAGTTAGTGTTTCTAGATTTAGTGGCCTTTTGTTCCTCCATGTGGGGAAGGACTTTTCCTGGTGTCCTCTCCCACGTCAGAGGGAAAGTGCACAGGAATGAAACCTATGCTAGTCACATCTGAGTAACACAAAGGGATGGGAGGGAAACCTCTCAGGCATTTTCCATCTAAAGTCTGTATCTTAGTTTAAAAATGGGCAAAGGATGTAAATAAACACTTCTCCAGAGTGGACATACAGATAGCCAAGACATATACAAAAAAATGCTTAGTCATCAGAGAGAGATGCAAATCATCAGAGAGATGCAAGTTAAAATGATAATGAAATCTCACCTCACACCTTTCAGAATGGCTACTATCAAGATATCAACAAATGGCAGGTGCTGGCATGGATGTGGAGACAATGGAACACTAGTAGTGGGCTGGTGGGAATGCAGACTGGTATAGCCATTATAGAAAGCAGTATGGAGTTTTCTCAAAAAATTAAAAATGAAACTGCCATTTGACCCAGTGACCCCACTTTTAGGAATATATCCCAATGAAAGGGTTAACTAGCTAGCTTAATTAGGCAGCTTTAGGGAGCTTTAGGAATAAAAATGGTCCATGGGAAGGAATGAGACTTGAAAGCACCGGAGTGTTTATCTTATACAGAGGAGAGAGAAATGCCATAGGCAAATAGAAGTACATCTGGCCTAAGCAATTAAGACAGCCATAAACTGAGGACAGACAGAGGTATTTCTGGCCTGAGCAATTAAAATGACCATAAGTTAGGCCAAAAGTACCGTAGATCTGACCTGAGTAGCTGGGAGAGCTATAAAATAATTATATTTTATTTCATTAACAGTACAACTGGGAGAGCTGTAAGATAAATCAAAAGTGACCCAACCAACAAGATAACAGGGAGAGAAAAATAGGGGACACCACGTGGGGTTTAAGCTCTGCATCTGCTATAGTGACCAATCAGAGGGGATATCAGAACGCATAAAACTGCAGCCTTTATAAACCTTAGGAAAAAGAGACTTAGACCCACGTGGGAGTCTGTGCTTATTTTTCAATAAATTTCCACCTTTTCCTATACCACCATTTTGTCTGTGACTTCATTCTTCGAATCTACCTTGACAAGAACCCGGGAAAGCAATCTCTCGGCTCAGCGAAACAACTGAAGTCACTAAGAAGCCTGAAACACCAATCAGAGAGAATAGATGTACCCCTAGGTTCTTAGCAGCATTATTTACATTAGCTAAGATCTGGAAACAGCCCAAGTGCCCATTAGTAAATGAGTGGATAAAAAAGCTGTGGTACATTTACACCATGGGATACCATGTAGCTGTAAAAATAAGGATATCTTATGGAGGGATCTGAAAGTATTATGTTAAGTGAAATAAGCCAGTCAGAGAAATACAAGTATCACATGATCTCACTCATAGGTGGAATTTAATGAGCAAAATAAACTGATGAATAAAATGGATCCAGAGACAGAGAAGCATGGAACAGAATGAGGAATCTCAGAGGGAAGGTGGGAATGGGTGTATGGGGAGATATTAACTGGGGAATTTATATGCCTATATGCATAGCCCATGGACGAAGACAATAGCGTGTTGAAGGCCTCGGGGGCCGGGTATGGGATGGAGGTGGTCAATGTGAAAAATAGAGAACATCTGTAATACTTTCAACAATAAAGATTTTTAAAAACAATAAAATAAAGTCTGTATCTTAGAAGGTACACTCAGAATATAAAGAATTGCCTGCTTTGGGAAGATGCAATGCAAGATAAAACATGAAACAATTAAGCATTTTGTTATCTCAAAAGACACTATTTGAAGTAAAAGGTCTTATGAATAATACAGCCTATAGGTTGCATTCAGAGACTATGAATTGTGTAAGAACCCAGAATCAGTTAATAATCCAGTTGCATTTTAAACCTCCTAACTGTCTGGTCTGAATATGTTTTGTTTTGTTTTTAAAATATATTTTTTATTGATTTAGAGAGGAAGGGCGAGGTAGAGAGAGATAAACATCAATGACGAGAGAGAATTATTGATTGACTGCCAACTGCACACCCCACACTGGGGATCAAGCCAGCAACCTGGACATGTGCCCTGACCAGGAATCAAACTATGATCTCCTGGTTCATAGGTTACCACTCAACCACTGAGCAACCTGGCCAGGCAGAGCATCTTGGGAAACCTGTCTCATCAGATGTCATCTGCTTCAATTTCTGATTTTCTGAAATGCATTGATGGTGTGCAGCTCTAGTCAAGGTTGCTTTCTTTAGACGTGTCATGTGAATCCTGGAGTCTATTCCTTGGAAGCATTTGAAATGAGGTTTAAGAGAGTCCTGCCAAAGATGTCTTTGTCAATAGATAAAAATCTTCAGGTTACAAAGTGTGTTGCCTTAGGTTGTCCCCATGGAGCACACTCTGTAAAGATTGCTCTACCTGAACACATGGTTGATTTTAATGGGAGCAATTTGGCTTTTAAAACATTGAAGTACATCTCCTTTTATCAGCTATAGATTAAAAGAGGCCAGGTGCATTGGCCACCGTATGGATTCCTCGAAGGGTGGGAGTTTATGAGTTTCAAAGGGAGCAGATCTGAGATTTAGGAGGACCAATGGCAATGCCTTTAGCCAATGTATTTGGAGGATCTCTACAATTTTTGTCAATTGTGTTATAATAATGCTGCTAATGTGTTTGACTAAACCTGAGGATTGAGGGTGGTAAGTGCAGTGCATGTGTTGTAAAACTGACCAAAAATCACAGACATGTTGCAACACCTGACTGGTAGAAAGAGTTCCCAATCACGATGGAGCTTAAGAGAGGTTCCCGGTTAAGGGTAATCTTTTGCAAAAGAACTTTAGCCACAGAAGAGGAAGTAGCCTGTCTACATGGGAAACCAAACATGTTTATATTCATGAGACAGAGATATTTTTGAAACCCACTTGCCAAACCTCAAATGGTCCATTAGGTAATTTAAAATATCTGGGAATAGTGCAAACAGTCTACCCTGGATTACACTTTGAACAAGTGGTATAGTGAGGGAGGATATTTTTGTGGCCTAATTATTATTTCTCCATCAGTTAATTTACGAATGCGTATTATTTTGTCAGTGGACCAATGGTTTAATACATTAGAAGTGAAAATTTTTGAATCTCTGATAGGACTAGGTTATTATTTAGTCCAAACCAGAGCTTTCTTTCTTTTCTTTTCTTTCTTTCTTTTTTTTAATCAAACCAACAACATTGGTTTTTCCTTGTCTGAGGCCCATTGTTGGGCTTCGTTAGCTAGTTTTTCTATTATTACATGGGAAAATATGCCTCAGACAAATGACAGGTTTTACTACTGTTGGTTTTTTTTAAGGGCAGCATTCCTTATGGAAGTATTAAAAAGGTGATGATTTCCTTTAGCTTCCAGACAGCCAAGTTTAGAATGCCCTGGGATTTTTTTTTTAACACTAGCTTAAACATCAGGTGAAAAAGTATAGCATCCAATAATTTCTCAACATGCTGGCCTTTTACAATTTTATTTCCACTGGAAGTAAGTGAGCCACGGTGCTTCCACACATTCCCAAAATCATGAGCTGCTCCAAAAGCACATCTATTATCAGTCTAAATGTTGACAGTTTTGCCCTTAGCTAGGGTGCGGACCTGTGGGAGCATGTACAATTCGGCTTGTTGGGCTGCAGTCGCCCAAGGCAAAGGTGCCACTTTAATTACATCAAAGGGTGTTGGTATTGGGTAATATCAATGTTTGCACTATATTTATCATTGTCACCTTTTAAATAAGAACCATCAATGAACCATGGGAAGTTGGATCACGAGGGATCAGAAGGTGATAAGCCAGAGTTAAGCAGTCAGAGGGGGGTTCTTCGGTAATGGAGGGGAAAAGAGCAGCAGGTGATGATGTCAAAGAGTTATATGAGGAAGAATCATCAAAACAATTTCACAGGAAAAGCAGCTGACTGAAAACATGTTGTGTGTGATAAGAATTCAGAAGGGCTCTTAACTGCCTGAGATACAAAGATAGTTAAAGAGGATTCCACAATAATTTCCCCAGTGGCCTTAACCAAAATGACAGTGAAAGTAATAGCTCTAAGGCAAGGGAAATATTCCTGGGCCACAGAATCCAGTTGCTGGCTACAATACCCTATGGGTTGATGGTATTCTCTTGGTTTTGGGCTGATTGCCCCAAGAGCGTTCTCATCCTTTTCATTAAAAAAAAAAAGGAAAAATAAATCTGATCTTTAAGATGCTTAAGAGCAGGTTCATTAAAGTCTCTTTTAAGGCTTTAAAGTTATGTCCTTGAAAAGGGGTTTGGGATGGGAGGTGTGGTAAGATATGTACACAGATAATAATTTAATTTTAAAAAAAGATTATAAAAAAAGAAAGAAAAGGAGTTGGGGGGGGTCAAAGTATTTAGATAAACAGGATTCCATTTTTCAGAGGCTTTTTCTCTAGAGCAGTGTTTCCCAAAGTGTGGTATGCGTACCCCCAGGGATATGGGAAGAGTTTGGTGGGGATATGAACTGCACCGAGCTTAGCTGCGCCTAATTCTACGTTCTCATGAGTCAAATCAAGACAGTCTTGTGAGGCGTGAGATGGTCCGGTGTGCAAATAAATGTTATTTATAATATAACTTTTATTTGTATTTTATTATGAATAATTTTATTTTTCATTTATTATTATTTTGTGTATGTACCAAAAAAATAAAAAATAAATATATTTTGATTGTTATTAAAATACTTGCTTTTTTGATGAGGGGTACTCGGCGTTATGAAAATTATAGAAGGGGTACACATATGTCAAAAGTTTGGGAAACACTGCTCTAGAGCAAACGTTTAAACATCCTGCAGAACAAATATCAGCATAATTTCACTAGACTAGTCCAATTATATGACATCAAATCAAAGGATGAATAGCACAGTGGACCACCCTAATTCCAAAAGGAAGGAGACTGAAGGCAGCTCAGGTTTTGTTTAAGCAGCCTGGTTCCAAACGGAGTCACACCGAAGGCCAGTACAGTTTCCGTGGAACAGCCTGATTTCAAAAGTTAGGCTGAAGTGCCAGCTGAGTTCTCACAGACAAAACAAGAAAAGGATAAAATCATAAATTAGATCCCAAATAGAACCTGGAGAGTTATAACACAAAGAAAGCAGAAGCTCAGATCCAGAAGGGGGCATGCAGAAGGCAGCCGATTGATGATGTTTCTCTCTCACTGATGTTTCTATCTCTCTATCCTTCTCCTTTTCTCTCTACCTAAAAATCAATAAAAACATATGTTTTTAAAAAGAAATTCTGAGCTGGACATGGAATAGATTAGGGTAGGTCACGGGTTTTCCTGGCAGAAAAATAAATAGGAAATATGTTTTAAATTACTATTAAATTAGAAAACAGAATATGAGAGAACAGCAATAGAGCTTTTGCCACAGACAGAAGGCGAGATGAGGGATAAGCTATGCCTGGCATTTGCTGTTCTGCTACAACCTACTGACTATTGCCAATGAGATGCTGCCACCAGGACATTGACTGCAATAGTAATAGGTTCATAAAGGCCAGACAGAGGGATCCTGGAGGGCATGTCTCTGAGCTATGAGCCCAATGTGTTTGTGGCTCATATTCCCCTCAGACGACTTTAACCTAGCGCATTGCTAATCTAGGTCACTGTCAACCTAGTTCATTGACAAACACTCAATATTTTCAATGAAATAAATGGTAAATTTTTAACTTGACATATAATCTGAAATATAAAAACTTTTAAAGCATATAAAGTGTTTAGAATTTAATTATTTACCTGTGTGAATAAAGTTTTTTTTTTACTTTTATTTTTTTTTAATATATATATATTTTATTGATTTTTTACAGAGAGGAAGGTAGAGGGACAGAGAGCTAGAAACATCGATGAGAGAGAAACATCAACCAGCTGCCTCTTGTACACCCCCTACCAGGGATGTGCCCGCAACCAATGTACATGCCCTTGACCGGAATCGAACCTGGGACCTTTCAGTCCGAAGACCAATGCTCTATCCACTGAGTTTCAAAACTGGTTCCGGCACTATTATTTTTTTTTTCAATTACAGGTTACATTCAATATTATTTTGTATTAGTTTCAGGTGAACAGCACAGTGATGAAGCAATCATATACTTAACAAAGTATCCCTCTTGATATTTTCAGTACCCACAAAGTTTCTTGTTGATGATAATCTACAAGCACTGAAAAAGAACATCACCAAGCCTTCATCAGGAATTTGTGAGCAACCATTTCAAGCATAAATCCTGATACATATTTACAAAAAAGAAAAGTAATGTCCAATGCAGCAAGAGGAACTTTCTCAATAAAAATTTGGAAAATATTCCTTTGCAAGTTCAAAGTTTCATTCAAATTTAATAATTAAAATATTTCCCAATGCATTATATTTTATTTCTCTTATAATATAAAAATATAACACCCTTTTCCCTTTATATTCCATATAGACAGCCACGTGGCTAGGAGGAAAAGGCTGTATACAGAGGTTTGAAATTATAACCATCTGTCTGCACTTTGAGAAACCATCGGGAATCTAGAATGCACTCAATCAGAGAGAAAAGAATGCTCTAAAGTGAGAAATATGACAAGAGTAACTGCCATCCCTCTATATAATTATAACATCATTCTATCGTGTTTATTTGCCAGACAAATAAATAACTTAGTATTACAATTTTATGTATAAATGACTGCTATTTTCTGCCTTACACTGGCAAAGATTTAAAAAGATGATCATTACAATTAGGCGTCTTAATGACAAAAGAACCACCATGACACCCTTCTGTGTATTACCTATAATTCCTAAGAATTCAATTTAAAATAATAATTCGACAAGCGCACTGACGTGCATGTTCAAGGTTATAACAACTAAAACTTGAAAAAAAAAACAAACAAAAACAAACCTCCATTTCCAACAATAGGAAACGGGCTAACTATAACATACACATAATATTAAGAGCGATTCGGTGGGTGTGTTCCTATTGATACATAACAAAACACCCCTAAAGTTCATTGACTTAAGACAGCAATAACATTTACCTACAACTTGTGCAGGGTTCAGCAAGGACTGCTTGTCTCTGTTCTACTTGGTAGCCTTGTTTGCTCGAAGGCTTAGGGGGTTTGTGCTGGAGTGAGCCTCCCCGCTCCCGGCTCATTCCTCCACGTGTTCTCCCGAGCATGATGGCTTCCGAATAGCCAGCCTTTTTCCTGGTCATGTGACTCCCCGATATCACCTTCTATAACCTAGCTTCAGAATAAACATCGCATCCCTCTGCCACGTTCTGTTAGTTAGAATCAAGCCACTATGGAGGAGACTTAAACCCCAACTTTGGATGGGATAGGACTAACAACTTACAAATGTGTCTTAAAACATCTACATTATGCAAACTTACTGACTTAAAAATCCTTATATGTTATGAGTAAAAATGTTACAAAAGACATATACATATTAATCACGTGCTATGTATATTTGAATGTGAAAAATACCTAGTAAACTAAATATCATCTCAAGGTTATGCGCCAAAGTATTAGCAATCTTCATATGTGCGTAGAGGGTTCAAATAGCAAGTCCATTTATTTAGGTTGTTCTGTACTTTTTCTGTACATTTTTAAAAACACTAAGTTGTTTAGCAAGCCTCTGGAGGTGGGTTCAGAGTTCTGCTTCTTCATTTTTTCTATGGAGCTTCTACTTAATCGTTAAGCCCTTAAAAATATGCTAGCTCGTACCGTGCTGCCTTCCACTGGTTAAGACCTCCAAGAGCAAAGGCCTACCGAGGTGAGGATGCCCCTACTGTCACCTGTAGAGGGGCAGCACTGAGCTGGCCAATATTTGTGGTGGTGCTGTTTGTCCTGGCTCAGGGGAAGCGTTCCACTAAGTCTGAAAGACTAAGACATCTCGGGGACTCTCCGCCACCGCCCGTGGCCTGCTCTGCGAGGCCTTCGCACACGCTGTGCTAGCGCTGCGCCTTCCATTGGCAGACCCGGAGAATCCTCTCTCCGCTGCCACATGGCCAGGCCAAAGCATCAGACACTAGCGCCATGCGGATTTTAAAACTACAGGGGAAATTGAGCCACAGGAGCTACCATCGCTGCCGCACCCACCGCCGCCCCCAAGAATGGGAATCCACCGAAATCAGAGCTCACTACACACTGGGCTCATAGAGAGTGTGGCTTCAGAAATTAACCTCTGCATCCACAGAAGCTCCACATTCGCAACAAAGAGGACACCATTGAGGGTGGACTCTCCCCATGCAGCCATCACAGCCCGCCCACAATCTTCCCAGCACACCCACCATGCTGGGAGGGAAATGGAGCGCACTGGTGAGGAAATGGCACGGTGCCTTCCATTACCCACCCAGGCGAGCCCATCCTCCGATGCCACATGGCCAAGCCAAAGCTCTCACCACCACCGCCATGTGAACTTTAAAACTACAGTGGTAATTGAACCACAGGAGCGACCATCAATATTGCACCTGGCACCGCCACCCGCCACTGCCGCCGAGAATAAAGGAAATCCACCAAGAACAGAGCTCACCACGCCTTGGGCTCAGGGAGTGGGCGACCTCAGAACTTAGCCTCCATGTCTGCAGCTGCTCCGCTCCCACACCGAACGAGACACCTTTGAAGGTGGTCCTCCCACCTGCAACCATCTCAGACCAACTGCAGCTGTCCCAGCCTGCCCCCCATGCTAGCAAGGAGCTAGCGCGGCGCCTCAAATATGCGACCCCAACACCCTAGAGGGGCCGTGTGCCCCGGGTGAGCCGTGTGTCCCAGGGGGCCCAGTGCCCCGGGTGAGCCGAGTGTCCCAGGAGGCCGAGTGCCCCGGGTGAGCCGAGTGTCCCAGGGGGCCATGTGCCCCGGGTGAGCCGTACCCCCCAAAGGGGAAGGGTGTCCCGGGTGAGCCGTGTGTCCCAGGGGGCCGAGTGCCCCGGGTGAGCCGAGTGTCCCAGGGGGCCATGTGCCCCGGGTGAGCCGTACCCCCCAAAGGGGAAGGGTGTCCCGGGTGAGCCGTGTGTCCCAGGAGGCCGAGTGCCCCAGGTGAGCCGAGTGTCCCAGGGGGCCATGTGCCCCGGGTGAGCCGTACCCCCCAAAGGGGAAGGGTGTCCCGGGTGAGCCGTGTGTCCCAGGGGGCCGAGTGCCCCAGGTGAGCCGAGTGTCCCAGGGGGCCGAGAGCCCCAGGTGAGCCAAGTGTCCCAGGGGGCCAAGTGCCCCGGGTGAGCCGAGTGTCCCAGGGGGCCAAGTGCCCCAGGTGAGCCGAGTGTCCCAGGGTGCAGTGTGCCCCGGGCGAGCCGTGTGTCCCAGCGGAAGCAGTGGGACCCAGGGGAAGGGGCGGTGAAAACCAGAGGAGGAGCAGACTCTATTCATATGGTCCTGAGATAGTCACCATAAAACAAGCAGACTGCCAAATGAGGAGCAGATTTTATTCATGGGGTCCAGAGATAGTCACCATAAAACAAGCAGATTGTCAAATGACAGGGGGGAGGGGAAGGAGACCTGGGGGGAGATAGGAGAACAACCGAGGGACTGGTATGCATGAACATAAGTACGGCTGATGAACACAGAACTCTGGGGAGGGAGGGCATAAATGGGAGGTGAGGGGGGGCAATGGTAAACTATGTACACAGAAAATACCTTAATAAAATAAAATTAAATTGAAAAAAAATATGCTAGCTCTTATTCAATCAATGATTTGGACAACAAATATTTATTAAATTCCTGCAGGGAATAGAGAGGTATCCTAAAGCTTCACGGTTCATAGAAAACTTTAAGTAGTGACATATCTTTAATATATTTTAAAGGAAATAGCAAAGAGAATTAATAAGGACAAAAGAGACAAGAATTAAAATATATTTTTAAAAAAGTTTAAAAAGAGAAAAAGCAGGTATTTTTATATAATTAACTAGATCCTCTGTTCTAATTTCTTGCAAATTTTCCTTCTGCTCATCACCAATATTTCTAGTGGATAAAAGGAACAGGGCATTATGCATAAATGTTTAAGCAAACTTCCAGCAAATATTACACATTGGGAATTTTCCAATGTCAAATAGAAAATGACCCTGTTTGGAACCAACGTGCAAGCTTCTGGCCTATCCCACGCAGACCTGAGCTGTTGGGAAAGTCTGTTTCAGGTGCCTTTCCTCAACTTCTTTGACTGTACTTTTCCCCACATTCTTTCTTCTATGATGCCTCAGCCCAATGATCACATGTTGCATACCAGGATCTTCCCCAGCACTGCATTTTCTTAATGCCTGTCCTGATTTGGGAACTTCCCAGCCCAATTATTCCTTCCCATGGCCCCCAACAAGCATTAGTTGTCAGGTGAGTCAGTTTCCTTAGGGTCTTTTTCTTTACTCAGTGTCATTCAGAGGTAAAAATGAGGTCAACATCTATAATGAGGGAGAGGAATTCTTCAACTCTTCACTTACATCTTCATATATTGAATTAGTGTTTGAATACCAACTATTTTCCATGTTTAGAAGTGAAGACACAGAGTTCAATGAGCCTGGCAGACAAACATAATTATATTGCAATTAAACTAGTATTAAGAGATCAATATTAATAAAGATTTATTTTAAAACAGGAAATAGTTATGCCTTATGACAGGGATTTTTGTTTTTTTAATTTTTTAAATTTAATAAATCTTTATTGTTCAGATTATTACAATCGTTCCCCCTTTTCCCCCCAAACTTCCCCTCCACCTGGTTCCCACCCCACCCTCTGCTCTTACCCCCCCACACACACTGTCCTCATCCATAGGTGTGTGATTTTTATCCAGTCTCTTCCCGCACCCCTCACACCCCTTTCCCCCCAAGAATTGTCAGTCCATTCCCTTTCTATGTCCCTGATTCTATTATATTCACCAGTTTATCCTGTTCATCAGATTTTTTATTCACTTGTTTTTTAGATTCACTTGTTGATAGATATGTAATTATTGTTCATAATTTTTATCTTTACCTTTTTCTTCTTCTTCCTCTTTTTAAAGAATACCCTTCAACATTTTATATAATACTGGCTTGGTAATGATGAACTCATTCAGCTTTTTCTTATCTGTGAAGCTCTTTATCTGACCTTCAATTCTGAATGATAGCTTTGCTGGGTAGGGTAATATTGGTTGTAGGTTCTTGCTATTCATCATTTTGAATATTTCTTGCCACTCCTGTCTGGCCTGCATAGTTTCTATTGAGAAATCAGTAGACAGTCATATGGGTGCTCCCTTGTAGGTAACTGTTTTCCTCTTGTTGCTTTTAATATTCTTTCTTTGTCTTTTGTCCTTGGCATTTTAATTATGATGTGTCTTGGTGTGGTCCTCTTTAGATTCCTTTTGATTGGGGTTCTCTGGGATTCCTGAACTTGTTGTTGTTGTTGTTGTTTTTGTTTTTAATATATTTTATTGATTTTTTACAGAGAGAAAGAGAGAGGGATAGAGAGTTAGAAACATCGATAGAGAGTTAGAAACATCGATGAGAGAGAATCATCGATCAGTTGCCTCTTGCACACCCGCCACTAGGGATGTGCCTGCAACCAAGATACATGCTCTTGACCAGAATTGAACCCGGGACCTTTCAGTCCTCAGGCCAACGCTCTAGCCATTGAGCCAAACCAGTTTCGGCTGGGATTCCTGAACCTGTAAATATATTTTTTTTACCAGGTGGAAGAAGTTTTCTGTCATTATTTCTTCAAATAGGTTTTCAGTACCTTGTACTCTCTCTTCTTCTGGCACCCTTATAGTTTGGATGTTAGTACCTTGAAGTTATCCCAGAGATTCCTTACACTATCTTCAACTCTTTGGATTCTTTTTCCTTTTGCTTTTCCATTTGGGTGTTTTTTGCTTCTTTGTATTGCAAATCTTTGACTTGATTCTTGTGATTCTTTAATCTGCTGTTAGATCTCTGTATAATATTTTTTATTTCAGTCAGTGTATGCTTAATTTCTAGTTGGTCCATTTTTATATCCTTAAGTGTCTCACTAAATTTATCAGCCTTTTCTAGAAAATTCTTGAAAAAACTTATAACTATGGTTTTGAACTCAATCCCCAGTCGTTTGCTTTCCTCCATTTCTTTCATTTGTGATCTGTTTCTTTGTCTCTGAATTTTGGCTGATTCCCTAAGTTGATAGAGTGGCTTTGTGTGCTAGGTGTCCTATAGGGCCCAGTTTCCTGAGGTAGACACTCTTGGTGCACCCCTTTGTGGGCTGTGTGCACAGTCTTGTTGTAGTTAAGCCTTGATTGTTGTTGGTATTACTAGGAGGAATTGACCTCCCGGCCAATTGGCTGTGAGGATCAGCTGTGTCTACATTGGGAGAACTTCTGTACTGGGACATCCTCGAGAGATAAGACTTGCAAAAGCCTCTTTGCTCAGCTAGAATGGGGTGAAGTCTCAGGACGGAGCAGGCAGCATTGGTTTCCCACCAGCCCTACCCTAAGACGCCCTTGTGTCTCAGAGTCCTGTGGTAATCACTGCAAGCACCTCCAGGAGAAAGCCACCCTTGCATTCTGCCCGCTACCAGACAGTCCAGTTTCTCCCCAAATGTGTCTGGGTCCCCCAGAGTCTTGCCCAGAACTGAAGTTAAGTGCAGTTGGGAGCTTTTGTCTCCCTCCCGTTTGAGAAAGCCAGCCTCATACTCAGTTGCTCACCATCTTCACGCCTGCACCTCTGTACCTCTGCCTTCCCCAGTTCCTCTTAGTCATTTCAGTGTGCTTTTCTCTTTTCTGAATGTCCAGTTTCACCCCATATGAGTCTGGGTCCCCAGAGTCTCACCCGGAACTGGAGTTCAGAGCAGTTGTCTCCATCCCTCTTAAGAAAGCCAGCCGCGCACTCAGTTGCCAGTCCTCATCGTGTGTGTCTCAGTACTTCTGCCTCTTGCAGCTCCTCTGAGTTTCAGTGTGCTTTTCTCTTTCCTTCTAGTTGTAGAATTTTTACTCAGCCAGCCTTCCTGTTGTTCTGGATGATGTCCGTTTTGTCTTTTAGTTGTAGTTTTGAAATGGTTGTGTGAGGCAGCAGTTCAGGTTTTTACCTATTGGTTAAAACCAAACCACCATCTTGGTTTCTCCTTGGCAAGGATTTTTGCAAGCAGAAATTAATTGAGGCGTAATTAGAAGGATAATTTCTTTTAATTTATTATTCCTATTATATAGTTCAGTATTTTTGAAATTATAAAGAAAGAATAAAATGGACAATGATATTTGAGGGAGAGAAAATTAACATATAAGCATGAAATAGCATATCAAAATCAAATCATTACAAGTATTCCTATTTGTCCCAAGGTTATAAATGGAAATCCTAAGAGAGGAGTATGATAAAGTCAGCCAGAGCCAATGGTATCCATTTGAACACCACAGGGTTTTTATTAACAGAAGAGTGATATTAAAGGATATATTTAAATGTATTTAGTAAGTGAAGAAACTTAGATATTGAATGTATTGTAGTAGTTGAGTTGGAGGTAGCAGTTGCTAAGGAAGATAGAAAAGTTAAGAGGATGATGGGATAATCTGATTAAAAGATGGAAGCCTGAAGTAGAGCCGTGCAGTGGGTGAGAGGAGTAGGCTCATAATGTTTAAAACTTGAATACAAGAACAGTAATGATGGATTATATATACAGTAGGTGAGGATAACTTATTATGTGAATAACCCATAGAAAAGAACATACTCAGAAAGAATGAGAAGAGTTTGGTTTGGATCATGCTGGATTTGAGATGCTTAATAGACATTCACATTGAGATAGGTGGCATGTAATTAGAAATGTAGGTCTGTAACTCAGGAGAACGGTTAAAAAGGAGGTACTTTTGGGCATTAGTAATTAGGCAGTAGATGGAACTATGGAACAGGATGAAATCACCACACACACACACAAATTGAAAAGTCCAAGAAGAATTATAGGGAACACCAATATGTATAAGGGAGGAGAATGGTAAATCAATGAAACAGATCATGATAAACCAGAAACACAGGAGATCTAGAAGAGTGTGTCACTGGAGTATCAGGGAGAAGAGAATGTCAGAAAAGGATGGCCAGCAGGCTATAATGTTCAATGACAGGTGAAGAATGATAAGAAACAACATCTTGCCGAAGCCGTTTTGGCTCTGTGGATGGAGTGTCAGCTTGCGGACTGAGGGGTCCCAGGTTCCATTCTGGTTGGGGCATGTGCCTTGGTTGCAGGCACATCCCCAGTGGGGGATGTGTAGGAAGCAGCTGATTGACATTTCTCTCTCATCGATGTTTCTGGCTCTCTGTCCCTCTCCTTCCTCTCTGTGGAAAATCAATAAGATATATTAAAAATAAAAATAAAAAAGAAAGAAACAAAGTCTTCTGACTGCAACCTAAAATCAAAAAACTTCAGTGAGAGCCATTTTTTAAAGAGGTATTAATAGAAGCCAGAGAACAATGATTGAGAATCTATATATAAAAGCCTAAATGACCATTATGACCAAACAACTGGACCAATCAGATGACCGGCTCGTAGCTATGATGCACACTGACCCATACCTTGCTGCTGGGGCCCTGACAGCCCTAAGTCTGGTTCACCCAGTCAGGAAGAAGGCAGCGAGAGCCTGATTCCTTGCAAAATTGGCTATTGTTTAGCTTGCTAGGAGGGCCAACCTCCTGCAGTCCCTCCCCCTGGCAAGCTCTCGCTCCACCGCCCACCCCAATCAGCCCCAATCACAAGTCAGACCAAGGGACCCCACCCATGCACGAATTCATGCACCAGGCCTCTAGTTGAATATAAGCTGAAGAAAATGAAAAGGAAAATGTGGTTTACAAGTGGAGATAGGATCACAAGAAAAACTTTTATGGCATTAAGACTGAAGTTTTCCGATCTATACAAAAAAAAAAATGGCAGTAGAAAGGAGAAGATTGAAATCAGAGAAAGAAAATATAATTGACTGATTAAGATCTTGGAAAAACTAGAAGATAGGTTCAAGAGTTTGGAGAAGCCAGGCCACTGTGGTTCAGTGGTTGAGTGTTGACCCAGGAACCAAGAGGCCACCAGTTAGATTCCCAGTCAGGCATATGCCTGGGTTGTGGACTCTATCCCCAGTAAGGGGTGTGCAGGAGACAGCTCATAGATGAAGTTTCTCTCTCTCATCAAGAGTTTGTGGGGCTTGTTTTATTTTGTTTTGTTTTGTTTCGGGGGGAGGGAGGGGGTGTAGGGGAAAGCAGAGGCAAGAAAATGGGAAGCTAGGAATAGAAAAGCAAGAAAGGTAATGTTACTCATTTCCTGTGGTCACTGCTTTCTCAGTTAAGTAAAGGAAAAATTAACTTTGAAGAATGAGTTATATAAAATAATGGGATTTCTGAAATATTTGGAATATCCACTTAGGGGAAAAACAGGAAAGTGACTGGGAGCAGTTATACGACTTCCAAAATTTTCCATATTTCCAAATTCATAAATATGGCATGTCACTCAGTTACAAACTGTGGGGGTTTTCTTTTTTTCTTGCACAGTCCTAAGGCTTTGGAACAAGAAACAGAAAAGCAGATAGTTACTGGGAGCCAGCATTGGGTGTGGCAGAACACTGGAGAGAGAAATTGAAAGTGCTAATGAGTTTTCCTGAAGTTATTCATGAGGGCAGACAGGTATTTAGCTTGGGGTGAAAATGTTGTCAACTCAAAAAGGGAAAATAGGTTAGGAGATCCTAAGAAGTCAAGAGTTCAATCAATTCCATTCAAAATTTAAGTCAGCCTCCCTCACTAACCACAACTTATCACTGGACACTTGTTCGGCATGGAACTTGTTTGGTTGGCAGAGTGACTTCCTTAAAATGCATTCACATTGATCCTCTGTTCTTGCATCAGAGCTCTGCAGTTAGACTCTGAGCCAAGGCACAGGCACCCTCTGCCTGAAGCCAAACAGGTCAAAATACCTGCTCACACCCCCACTCTCACCCACTTCTTGGAAGAGTAGCCGGGCACTACCTTCAGCTTCCTGTGAACTTGATGGAAACACCTTCTGCCAGAAAGCATCAAAACCCATAACTGGCCCTAGCTGTTTTGGCTCAGTGGATGGACCGAAGGGTTCGGGTTTGATTCTGTCAAGAGCATGTTTTCTAGTCAAGGGCATGTACCTTAGTTGCGAGCTCTTCGGCCCAGGCCCTGGTTACAGGAAAGGAGGCAACCAATTGATGTGTTTCCCTCACATCAATATTTCTCTCCGTCTTCCCCTCTCTCTTCCACTCTCTCTAAAAATCAATGGAAAAATATCTTGGGTGAGGATTAAACACACACACACACACACACACACACACACACACACACACAACTGGCAACAGCACACTCATCCCCACTCACCTAAATCCTCAACCCAGGTGCACTTGAGGAAGAGGCAGCAGTGGCAAATGGCTGTTGTTTGGGTATTTTAGGTGTGTAGAACAAAACAGACATCCTCAGAGCCTTCAAGTCTCTGGGTGTCTTAGCCTGCCTGCTCTCTTCTCTTGTGAATCCTGCAGAGGGCAGCTTGGAGGCACACACCCATTCATCCCACCACTCCTCCAGCCTGCGGGAGGAAGGATTTTCCTCTCCTCTCCCATATTCTCTCTGCCAATCATATTTCATTTGGAAGCAGTACTTAATAGTTTACTTTGCTATGGAAAAGTTAGCATTCATAGGTATTCGTATCATTCATAGGTATTGTAAATCATGCATGTTTTCTAGTAAATGACAAAGTGAAATAGAAAAAGGAAGTTGGAATCAACTCTAAAGAATTTACCCAAGTGCCATATATATAGAAACAAATTTATGTTCAAAAAGTAAACCTATTGACAGATCCTCTATTATCTGTTTTCAGATAATTTAAATTTTTAATTATTATTTCATATAAGGTGACACTTTCTTTTTATATTTTGTCTCTTTTATCTACCTTTCATTTTAGGCCAAGGTTTCTGGAACACACTACAAGACAGACAAAAATAGGAATGGTAAACCTGAAATTTTTTTTATCTTTGAATATTTTGGAAGACTTAAGGAAATTATTAGTTTGCAAGTTTTCTTAACTTTCCCCCTACAAAACTTACTAAGTGTGAGGCAATTGTGATGACAAATATTCTTTATTAATACTGTGGCCCCATTAGGACGAGGAAGATCCCATTCTTTGTTCTGAATTGAGAAGAACTTTCCAATTGGCAAAGGGTAACTATTGAGTATGCTGGCAAGGATTAGGCCATGTCTCCTAGCAATGGAACCTGAATAACAATATAATGACTGGCTACAAAAACACTTGGCTGAGCCATACTAGGGACATTCCCAAAGAGACAAAAGGCATAATTTTGATAAATTACATAGTCCAATTTTTACTAATCCCTGTGAAAAAAACACATTTTATTTCTTCGTGCTAAATATACAATACTAGAGGCCCAGTGCATGAAATTTGTGCGTGGGGGGAGGGGGAGGGTGACCCTCAGCCCAGCCTGCACCCTCTCCAATCCAGGACTGTTGGCTCCCAACTGCTCACCCGCCTGCCTTCCTGATTACCCATAACCGCTTCTGCCTGCCAGCCTGATCACCCACTAACCACTCCCATGCCAGATTGATTGATGTCTAACTGCTCTGCTGCCAGCCTGTTTGCCCCCAACTTCCTTCCTCTGCTGACCTGGTCACCCCAACTGTCCTCCCTTGCAGGCCTGGTGCCTCCCAACTGCTCTCCAATGTTGGCCATCTTGTGGTGGCCATCTTGTGGCGAAATGGGAGCAGCCATCTTTGATCACATGGGGCAGCTATTGTGTGTTAAAGTGATGGTCAATCTGCATATAACTCTTTAATTAGATATGATAGAGGCCTGGTGAATGGGTGGGGGCCAAATGGTTTGCCCTGAAGGGTGTCCCAGATCAGGGTGGGGGTTCCTTTGGGACATGGGGTGGCCTGAGCAAGGGGCCTGTGGTGGTTTGAAGGCTGGCTACGCCTCCTGGCGACCCAAACAGAGGCCCCGGTATCTGGAATTTATTTACCTTCTACAATTGAAACTTTGTAGACTGGAGCAGAGCCAAGCCTCCTGCTCACTCCGTGGCCAGCAGCAATTTCTTTTGGGGTTTGTGCATCTATAATTGAAACTTTGTAGCCTTGAGTGGAGGCCTAGGCCATCAAGGGCAGGTGAAAAGCTTGGCTTCTTCCGTTGCCTGGGAAACCCAAGCCTCCCTCTTGCTCTCTATGGCTGTAGCTATCTTGGTTGGGTTTATTTGCATACTCGCTCTGATTGGCTGGTGGGCATAGCTTGTGGGTGAAGTGGAGTGATGGTTAATTTGCATATTACTCTTTTATTAGGTAGGATAGTCTTGTGCGAGTGCTCCATGTTGGGCGCTAGTTGCAAGTGCCCCATGTTGGGTACTAGTTGCAAGTGTTCTCCCACTCCCACCCTATGACCCGCGTGGTTCAGAATTCAGGTTCAGGGTTTGGGTTCTGGAAGAGGCCGCACACAAATGAAAGAGACTAGACAAGAAAGTATAAATTTGGGAATTGAGGGCCAGCTCAAGAGGAAGCACTCCACCCTGCTCTGGCCTTGCTATCCCTTTTATTTATATTGTGTGATATACCCATAGCCCTTAAGCAGGCAATTCCAATAATAGCCAATGGGCAAGACTTTACATAAAACTAAAACGTGGAAGTTGCTTTAGCTACCATTGTCTCAATTAAACAGTGGATAGCTCTGACCTTTCAGAGCTTCAAGGTTGACCAGCCTTCCAGGTTCATTGTTCACAACTCTCTGCTAGTGAAGACAATGGGCGGCTTCCAACACTTTTGCACTGAGATGATCGGAAAACAATTATTTTTTCCAAGTACTACATGGATCTATGACAATTACGAAAACTTGGGGGGAAAAGCAAAGGAAAAGGCATTCCATTATTCGAAATGAGTTAGTTTAAAATGGGTAATGTCTTTTAGAAATTACCAAATTAGAGGACATATAATTTGAAGAAAGAAGAATTTCCCCAGAACCAAAAAACTAAAACAATTATAGATCATTCATGAACTTCTCAATAGAAAATAAAGAAGAAACAACCAAAACCAGTTTGGCTCAGTGGATAGAGCGTCGGCCTGCAGACTGAAAGGTCCCAAGTTCAATTCCAGTCAAGGGCATGTACCTTGGTTGCGGGCACATCCCCAGTAGGGGGTGTGCAAGAGGCAGCTGATCGATGATTCTCTCTCATCGATGTTTCTAACTCTCTATCCATCTTTCTTCTTCTCTAAGAAATCAATAAAATATTTTTTTTAAAAAAGAAAGAAAATAAAGAAGAAACAGGTATCTTTTGTGGACAACATATTTTCATCATAGGTTAAAAAATACATATAGATATATATTTATATAGTCATACAAATAGAGCAGTTCCTAAAATAGTCCACATTACTCCTTCTCATCAAAGTTCAAATATGAGTCTAATAAAATTGGCCTCTTCGAACACCTGTGGTATACTTTTGCTCTCCTTTGTAACTTGCATCCTATACTAGGCTGTTATTCTCTCAAAGTTTTGTATGTGTAAGCCTAACTTCCACAACAAATTGCAAACTATTTAAGGTCAAAGAATATAACTTTGATAATTCACACAGTATCTAATATAGCTACATAATAAACATTATATTAAAAATATTCTTTATTCATTCTTCCCTGCAGAAAAATTCCTTTTTAATAAACTCCATATCCAAAGTGCTATAATGTGATGTTAAGATAAATATGTGGCAAGAAACTACATTCCCAGTCTGAAACAACCTAGGGATAAAATGGTTTCTGATCATCACTGCTGAATTTAATGAGTACAAAGAAGTATACACCCTCTCATTCACTGAAACCTTCAGCATCTGATTTAATGTCCCCCTCTAATCCCGCACTTGCCAGTAACCTGGAAGACATGTTTCTACATGAATGACTCACTGAAAGCTTAGCATATGTTTTCTAACCTCTCCCTTTCATTGTATTTATTCCATGTTAGTAAACTACTTTCATGGCCAGGTACTAAAACTTCCTATCTCACATAATTATTCGCTCTTGAAACATTAAATTAAGTTTTCCAATTCTCTGACCACGACCTCTGACCATTTCAGCTCCATCACATATAATTTCCCAATAATCCTTTTATTGATCCTCTGTTTTCTCTCGAGTCTCCCTCCTCGCTTCACCTTTTTTCATATGCACCTTTAATTATATCATCTACCCATCTCTTCATCTTCTATTTTGCCAATATTACCAACTGTCTTGCCCCATTTTCTTTTTCTGTCACATCTCTCTGAAAGAAACAAATTTGGACCAATGTAAAAGCCCATCTGTATCAGAATTGCTGAATGTTACTGTTGAAAATCATATAGAAATATATGTATATATTCTTTTATTTTGTCTGCCCAGAATAGTATCTTCCCTTCTGATTCCAGGTGCGTCACCCAAGAACTGCAGCTGCCAAATCACCACAGCTTGGCAGCTCCTGCACTGAGTGTCTGCCCCTTGGTGGTCATTACGTGTCATAGCTACTGGCTGGATGGTCAAAAGATCAAATGGTTGCTTAGGCTTTTATGTATATAGACTAGAGGCCTGGGTATTCATGCATGGATAGAATCCCTAGTCCTGGCTGGTGATAAGGGTCAATTGGGACCTTCTGGCTGCTGGCCAGGGCCTTCCTCCAGCTGCTGACCAGGGCCTCCCTTCCCTGGTCAGCAGCTGGAGGATGATCAGCACACGTCATAGCAAGCTATCGGTCACCCGGTTGAACTCTCATGGGGACAATTGGCATATTAGGCTTTTATATATATAGACTAGTGGCCCAGTGCATGAAATTTGTGCACATTAAAAGGACATTAATTAGAGGAAATATTTTAGTATTGCTATTTGCCCTTTCTCTATAATAGAAGTGTCAGAGATGAGAGGAAATTAGTAAAATGCATATGAAAATCTTCCTCTTGTCAGAGTCTGGGGTGCACTATGGGATCCAGAGTCAAGTCCCCACCCACCCACATGCACCTCAAGATCACAAGAGTCCCAGACCCAACCAGCCCCACCCTCATTGGGCTAGATCCAGCCAGTCCCACCCTTGTCAAGCCCCACCAGGCAAGGGGGCATGGCCTCAGGTCCCCTGGCCTGGTGCCAGGGTGGAGGGTGCACCCTGAGGTTCCCCATCAAGCCCCATGGTGGGGGGGGGGGCAGGCCCAGCCTCAAGTTCTTGCTGATTGCTTGTTAAGGCTCATTATAGGAACTCGGCCTCCTCTGTGGATGCAGCCATCTTGTGTTATGGAAACCTCGCCTCTGCTGTGGTTGCAGTCATCTGTGTTATGGAAACCCCTGCTTCCACTGTGGGTGCTGTGATCTTATTGATGAAGAGATGGTCAATTTTCATATTCCCTCTTTATAGGATGGTTACAGAGTTTCAGTTTTGTTGGCTGAAGACTTCTGGAGGTAGGTAATGGTGGTGGCAGCACAACAATATGAATGTACTTATTATCACTGAATTGTAAACTTAAAAATGGTTAAGATGGTAAATTTTATGTATTTTACCACAATTAAAAATTCTTTTTTAAAAAAAGTATAGATATTATTATTCTGTGTAGCTGATGTAACTTTCCTGTTTCATAGAAAGACTTGGTTAATTCCTCTACCTCCCACCCACTGTACTCTTGTCTTTGTGTGACTTCCACTAGTACAATCAACCCTTATCTCTCCAATACAACTTCAGGAATATATGTGTGCTGTGAAACTCTTGGCTATGTTTCATCCATCAACTTGTCTCCAAATACTTTCAGATTTGTTGACATTACTTATTTGTTAATGTCCTTTGCTCTCATATTTATCAGAAATAGCAATTATTATGAGCAATGACTTTATTACTTCATACTATTGAAGAACATCAGTCACCCAATTAAACCTTAAATCAAACCCTCTCTTTTGGAATGAGTAGTCCTAGCTTTAGAGAGTCAGGTAAGTTCAGGTTTCATACCTCATTAAATAAGAGTGTTTTGCAATATAGACCACCTTCTTTTTTAAATAAAGGAAACTCATCTAGCTAACTAGTTGACATGGCTGAACTTTCTCAAGTAGGTTTTGTGAACAAGAAGAAATACTCTATTTTTTTTTTTTAAACAACTCCTGTAAACCTCAACCACCTGGGTTTTTAGAGAACTTCTGAGTTAGAAATTTAAAAGTAATTTTTCCCTAGAAATCTGCCACCAGCTCCCATAAATTTCATAAGGATTGATATTTTACTTCCAAATATTTTGGTTAGTCAAGAAGAGGAAATTGGTCATAAATTCAAATATTTCCTGGAACAATTTTTATGAGGTGTTGGTCCCTCCCCCCCCCCCCCCCCAATTTGTATTTCTTGTGTAAAGATCCTGATAGTGAAAAGAAATGTCTGGCCGAAACTGGTTTGGCTCAAAGGATAGAGTGTCAGCCTGCGGACTGAAAGGTCCCGGGTTCGATTCCGGTCAAGGGCATGGACCTTGGTTGAGGCGTATCCCCCATGGGGGTTGTGCAGGAGGCAGCTAATTGATGTTTCTCTCTCATCGATGTTTCTAGCTCTCTATCCCTATCCCTTCCTCTCTGTAAAAAATCAATAAAATATATTTTTAAATTAAAAAAAAGAAATGTCTGTGCTTAGTCCATGATACTATATTGCAGTGTTTCCCAAACTCTATAATTTTTGTAATGCCGAGTACACCTCGTAAAAAAAAAAAAAAAGGATGTATTTTAATAACAATCAAAATATATTTCTTTTTTCTTTTTTTTGGTACATACACAAAATAATAATAAACAAAAAATAAAATTATTCATAATAAAATATAAATAAAAGTTATATTATAAATAACATTTATTTGCACACCATACCATCTCACGCCTCATAAGACTGTCTTGACTTGACTCATGAAAACGTAGAATTAGGTGCAGCTAAGCACGGTGCAATGCATATCCCCACCAAACTCCGGTGCAACGTGTACCCCCACCAAACTCTTCCCGTACCCCTGGGGTTACAAATACCACACTTTGGGAAACACAGCGGAATGCTTTCAAGTATGACATCCTTTATTTTTAACTGCTTCCTTATTGGGATGAAATGACTTTTTTCCCAAGTAAATCCAATTGTATTAACGCAATTAAGAGGTAAAAATGTTCAAGTCTTATCATCATACATGGGATTAATTTCTGATTCTGTTGGATAATTTATCATTCAGAATATTTTATCTCTCCTATTTATTCTTTATACCCCACCACAAACTTCAAAGTTTTTGTGAGAATTTGTATTACACATACACACCCCAAAAAGGTAAAATATAAAAAATAAAAAAAAATAAGACTCATCTTCCCAGCACACATACATAAAGATTAGGCAATTAGGCACTGGCTGGTTTGGCTCAGTGGGTAGAGGGTGGGCCTGCAGACTGAAGGGTCCTGTCAAGGGCACATGCCCAGGTTGTGGACTAGATCCCCAATGGAGGGAATGCAGAAGGCAGCCAATCAATGATTCTCTCTCATCATTAATGTTTCTATTTCTCTCTTCCTCCCTCTCCCTTCCTCTCTGAAACCAATAAAAATGTGTTTTTTTAAAAATTAGACAATTAAAATAATAAAAAATGAAAATAGAAAAAAGTTATGTTAGCCATTAAAAAGTATTAATTGTTCACATTGTTAGAGTGAGATAATAGAAAAAATATGTATGTATATCTCTGCAATCAGTTCCTGCACAGAGTTTCTGAAACCCTTGTAATTTCCAGAGATAAGAGCACTAGGAAAATCTTTTGTTCTATTCAGATGACTCTGAGTGGACTTGTGGATGGGGGCTGGTCACCAGGAAGACCAAATCATGATTAGAAACTTAGAATGATGTTTGTCTGTGGTCTGTCCATATCACCTGCCCTTAAAAATAGAATATGGTTCTACATGCTGAAGACATGGATTTACTGTATAAGCTAGGTAAGGATGACCTCAGTTCAGTTTCTACTGCAGAACTGCTGCAGCAGCAACAACAACAAAAAAGCCTTAAAACCAATTATATCAAAGTCAAAATCAGTATTTTGAGTAGATATCCTCCAATACATAATAGGCATGTATCTAACAATCTAATATAGCAGGTCAATTTATTTATGAATGAAAAGGTACATTTTAAATCTGAATTAACTTGAAAGAATTACCTAGAAATTATAACTAAAGCTAGCTACGGTACTTTGTCTTAGATTACTTGTGACCATGTAAAGTGTTTTTGAAAATCTCTTGAAAATTTAACAGTTAAAATTATTTTAACAGTTTTGAAATGAAAATCAGGAGATGATTGGCAGTCACACTCCAACATGCTAACATAGACCCAGAAACTAGTTGGACCTTTGCCAATCTCCATGTAGCAACAGATGGTCATTCACTATGATATATATCTTAGATTATCTTAAATAAACATGCCTCTGATTTTTTATAAAAACATATCAACCTCACTTTTTCCCCATTGATAATAACATTAATGGACAATGTTTTCTGTCTGCTTAAGTGTGAGACATGTTATTCTTGGAAGATTGCTTAAAATAATGTGTAATTTATACACTTCCATCCACTAGATTTTGTCTGGCATCCAGCCATAGCATCAACAAACTATACCTATGACACATTGCTTGGCTGCTTAAAAATAATTATTTCTGTATTGTAAGTTCAGATGTTTTCTAGGTTTTTTTTTATTTATTTTAAATTTTTTATAATATACAAAATAAATCTATTATCAGAATATAGATACAAAATATTAGCCATTTACATGCAATAAACATAAATATTTCAAGAAAAATTATTTTAAATATAACAATGTTACATGCAATTCTAGTTGTTTTTTGAGGAATAATGAAAAGCAACAAAATTTGTTATGTTTATCATAGCGTTTAGTTGAGAATCTGCCCACCACATCACTTGGCACCTTATTGGGGAAGAAGACTCATGGTAGAAATGCTTTCAAGTATGACATTGTCCAAAAGCCAAATTAAGCATCAAATAAAAATTGGACTTCTCCTCAGTACATAGTTTGTGCTTAGTCCAAGAACATTATGATTCTGTAATGGGCTTGTTTCTCTGTTTTGTTAAAGGGAAGCCCAGAACCAGGTAACACCATTAACTTTTATTACAATGTGAATGGAAGCCCCCTAGGGAGTTGCGTTGTAAAGCTTGCCTAACCGAATGTGATGATAGTGGGTTGGGGTTGTGAGAGGAGAGAGAGTGACATCCATAAAGCCTTGTTATTCGCTACAAGGAAACTAAAATCGCTTCACTATAAATTTGTTCTTTGTAACATCTTGCAACTTACTGAAATTTTATCTGTATTGCATCGCTTTGTCAGTAGGACAAGAATCACAAATATCTAAAACATGTTAACAAAAAACCATTGAAACCTATAAAGAATTTTTTTTTTTTTTTTTTAGTTTATTTGAGCCAAACTGTCGACAATTGCCGGGAAGCAGAACCTCAACGGATTGAGATACTGCTCCGGAGAATGGCGGGTTACATTTCTATATTTATACATGGCAAATCAAAGGAAAGGGACGTAGACGAGTTACATGAAATTCATTGGTGATAGATTAGGGAGGTGGGACAGAGCGAAGTGGGGAAACCTCTGGGATAGGGTAAAAAGTGAAATGATGGGCATGAGCTTCTTTTACAGAGACGGATACAGGATACTCTAACGTAATTAACACATTGCAATTAACTTGATAACAGTCACAATGAGAGAATGTCTCAGGGCCATTTGTTGTGCCCTGAGGGGTCCGGAGTAAAAAGGAAGTTATACAAGTTACCCAGACATCTCACAGATAGGTTATCTCAGAGGCAGGAAGGCTAAAGGGCTCTGTAAAGCAGATCCAAATTGATCTTTGTCAGTTAAAATACCTGGGACATGACTACCTGCTATAACCTGTTTATAGTCGGATATTAAATTTTCAAACCATCTTTGTGGTTATTCCAGGTCTCTGAATTCGCAAGACGCCACGCAGGCCTTCCCCCGAGCCTTTCGGGTTGGCATGTGGCTCTTTTCGTTCACAAACACATGGCTTTGATTATACATCACCATCTGATCTGGTTGAAGCTGGGTCTCAGAAGAAACCAACAGTCATGCCTTGTTCATGACTTTCCCTAAAAATCATTCAGCCTCTTCTTCCTAAAATTGTGTGCAGGCTGAAGTATAGTTCAGACAGCATATAACCAAATGCTCTGACTTATCTCTTAGTAAACAGTCCAGAATTCAAACATCCAAGTGTGGGCCTGCTTAACTTGGAATTTCAAAATTGATCCTTACAACATGCTTGTCCTGCCTGGCTCTCTGCCCCTGAGTTTCTTCAGATCCCAATTATCATAAGCATGTTGACTCAGCTCTAATCAGAAAGAATAAATGCAACTATGCCAGGTTATTCTTGTAAACCTAAATGTGGAGGTTAAAGTCACAAGGTTATTAACTCATTCATTCAACAAATGTTTAGCACCTATTAGAAATGCTTTTCGGGTTTGTTTTCCCAATATCCTTTATCCTTTTCTAACAGAAATGTTATTTTTTGAGGGGGATGGCTAAGAGGGGGAGGAGGAATTAATTACCTCTTTCTTAATATGATCTGGTTAGACTTTACTTTGTAACCTTCCCTCTCATTTGCATATTAAGAGACAAAGATACTCAAAATGGTTGAAATGCCATCCTGACCAGAGGCAGCTTTCTGATCACTGGCTGGAGGACCTGTGGGACCTCTGGTTCTCTAGCCACCATCAGCTCCAAGAGCTCCCCAAATCCTTAACACAATTTTTGCTTTTGCTTATATTAGCCATGGCTGTTTAATCTTGTTTGGAATCAAAGAACTCAGTTGATAAACTAACTCTCATGTATTCACCACTTTGTTTGATGCCAGGAAAAAGAATATAAAATAATTAAAAGACAGAGGCCTGCTGAAACCGGTTTGGCTCAGTGGTAGAGCATCAGTCTGCAGACTGAAAGGTCCCGAGTTCGATTCCGGTCAAGGGCATGTACATTGGTTGCGGGCACATCCCTGGTGGGGGGTGTGCAGGAGGCAGCTGGTCGATGTTTCTCATCGACGTTTCTAGCTCTCTATCTCTCTCCCTTCCTCTCTGTAAAATATCAATAAAATATATTTTTAAAAATAAAAAATAAAAGACAGAGGTCCATTCTTCCAAGAACATTCTATACAACTGAAAAAGCAAGCTATGCATATCAGGAGAAAAATACATAGGTCATTTATTACCAAATTGAAGACACCGCCACTTTATTAAAGGCTAATTAATAGAGAGAAAATGAGGACAAACAGCTGTTGTGAAGATTGGAATGGAATGTTCACCAGAAGGTGGTAGAAGAGGAAGCCAGCAAAGAAGCCATGAAAAATAAGGAGAGATAAGATTTTAAAAAAAGACTTTTGAAGTGGACTTTAAGACAAATCCTTAACTTCTCCAGTCCTCAGTTTCCTCCTCTGTACAATGAGGGTAATGATGATGCCACTTCATAGAGTGTGGTGATGACAAGATGAGTCCATATACATAAAACATTTAAAAATATTTGGACTAGAGTAACAAATTATACAGATCTGCCTTTTCAAGAAGAGCATCATTTCCAGCTCAAGTCTCCAAGAAGTTCAAGCCAAGAACATTCCATGAATTTAGTTATTAGTTGTCAACTATCAAAAAATACAAAACAGCCCTAGTCAGTTTGGCTCAGTGCATAGGGTGTCAGCTTGTGAAATGAGGATCCTGGGTTCAATTGCAAGACATGTGCTTTGGTTGCGGGCTCGATCCCCAGTAGGGGGCCTGCAGGAGGCAGCTGATCCATGACTCTCTCTCATCAATGATGTTTCTATCCCTCCCTTGTCCTCTCCAAAATAAAAGATAAAAAAATTTAAAAAGTCTGTGTTATCATAGATGATTATGAAAAAAATTATTTGAAAAAAAAACCCACAAAACAGTTTTTAGATAGAAGTGAGATTACAACAGGTTAAAAAGAGAATGAATGGCCGAAACCGGTTTGGCTCAGTGGATAGAGCGTCAGCCTGCGGACTGAAAGGTCTCAGGTCAGATTCCGGTTAAGGGCACGTCCCTGGTGGGGGGTGTGCAGGAGGCAGCTGATCAATGTCTCTCTCATTGATGTTTCTAACTCTGTATTCCTCTCTCCTTCCTCTCTGTAAAAAACCAATAAAATATATATTTTTTTAAAAGAGAATGAGTGATGAAAACATGGAAGATGTAGACTTTTGATTCAAAAGTTTGTCAGTGAAATGAAAGTGAGAGCAAATTTTTTATAAAGAGTGGGCATATACCACATTTGGAAGGCATAGCAGAAGGCTCAGGAAATGATAAGAACAAGAACAAAATGAGTCTGAGCCAAAGATTTTCATGCGTCAATAAAAAGATTCAGGAAAACGTTTATCTTAGGGGAATCTGAAGGGGAAAATGATACGTTGAAGTGGCGAGTAAAATCCATAATGAAATTCAGGGTCAGTGAACATACCTTATCAGGAAAGTAGGAGAGAACAAAAGAAGTGAAGATGATGAAATTATGAAAAGCAGGGGAATACTCAAAAATGACAAATCTTTGTGCCCCTTATTGAGACTCTACCATCTCAAGAATTTCTTTCTTTAAATATATATATATATATATATATATATATATATATATATATATATAATTGATTTTTTTTTTACTAGAGGAAAAAAGAGGGATAGAGAGTTAGAAACATCAATGAGAGAGAATCATCGATCAGCTGCCTCTTGCACACCTCCCACTGGGGATGTGCCCGCAACCAAGGTACATGCCCTTGACCAGAATCGAACCTAGGACCCCTCAGTCCACAGGCTGACGCTTTATCCACTGAGCCAAACGGGTTTTTGCCATCTCAAGAATTTCTAATGGGAAAATTACAGGGAAACTATCCCTAAAAATTGGGAGAGTAAATAAAAAATTATTTTAAATGGCCTATTAAGTTGAGTGTTCAAAACTAAACTAATGCCAAAACCGGTTTGGCTCAGTGGATAGAACCTGTGGACTGAAAGGTCCCAGGCTTGATTCCGGGCAAGGGCATGTACCTTGATTGTGGGCACATCCCCAGTAGGGAGTGTGCAGGAGGCAACTGATCGATGACTCTCTCTCATCAATGTTTCTAACTCTCTATCCCTCTCTCTTCCTCTCTGTAAAAAACCAATAAAATATATTAAAAAACAAACACTAAACTAATTGGTGAAGAGAGAAACCAATGGTCATTGGAAAGGCTCAGATTGGATAAAAGATATTGTGGAGTAGATTTCTGCACAGACTAGAAGGAAAGGAAAAGAGACAAAATGTCCCAGACATTTATTTGATACTATGACTTTATATCAAGAATAGAAAATGAGATTTTATATGAGAAATAACTAATAAAACTCCTGGGAGTCAGGGGCTTTTGTATGATGCATGAATCACAAGAAAAGGAGTCACCGTTCCCAGGAGGAGAATGAGCTTTTTTTGACCTCACAGCAAAGCTTGCATGTCGCTAGATATTCATTACATCGCTTTAATCCAGCGATTCTCAACCGCTGGATTGACCCCTTTGAGGGTCGAACGACCCTCTCAGAGAGGTCACCTAAGGCCATCGGAAAACACAGATATTTAGATAATGGTTCATAACAGTAGCAAAATTACAGTTATGAAGTAGCAACGAAAATAATTTTATGGTTAGGGGTCACCACAACATGAGGAACTGTATTAAAGGGTCTCGGCATTAGGAAGGTTGAGAACCACTGCTTTAATCTGACCTACTGAAATGATATAATAAGGCTTTCCAGGATTGGCTAAGAAAAGGAGGCTGCCAAAGGATATATGACCAAAATTAATTTTATAGATGACTCTAGGATTAACAAAATTGTTGTTGGCCTCGTTTTACAGAGAAAGAAAGACAGGATGATGGTGGTCACCTGACTAGTAACCTGGTAAAGTGAGGTCTGCCTATCAGTCTTTCTGCTATACTTTACTGTTTCACATAAACGAGGTGTCAGAATTCATTTCAGCAATGTCAAGGACTATGCAGATGGTCACCCCCAACAGCTCTCCCCTGCCTGCCTGGTCACCCCTAACTGCCCTCCTCTGCTGGCCTGGTCCTCCCCAACTGCCTTCCCCTGCAGGCCCAGTTCCCCAAACTTCTCTCCCATGCCGGCCTGGTCTTTCCCAACTGCCCTCCCCTGCTAGCCTGGTCACCCCCAACTGCCCTCTCCTGCTAACCTGGTCAACCCTAACTGTCTTCCCCTGCAGGCCTGGTTCTCCCCAATTGCCCTCCCCTGCCTGCCTGGTCCTTCCCAACTGCCTTCCCCTGCCAGCTTGGTCCCACCCTACTGCCCTCCCCTGCAGACCTGATTCTCCCCAACTGCCCTCCCTTGCTGACCTGTCTACCTCTAACTGCCCTCCCTTGCAGGCCTGATCCCTTTCAACTGCCTTCCCCTGCTGACCATCTTGTGGTGGCCATCTTGTGTCCACATGGGGTCAGCCATCTTTGACCTCATGGGGGTGGCCATCCTGTGTGGAGGGGTGGTCAATTTACATATTACTCTTTTATTAGATAGGCTTAAAAATAGAGCAATCTGAACATTATTTTAAAATAAGTATTTTTGGTCCTTTGGGAGAAAAAATAAAGGAAAAGGAGGAAGAATATAAGAAATGAACTAATATGAAATCTGCAAATTGATTTTATTTTATTTATTTTTTTTATAAATCTTTATTACTCAGATTATTACAATTGTTTCTCCTTTTTCTCCCCCAAAGCTCCCTACCATCTAGTTCCCATCCCACCCTCTGCCCTTACCCCCTCACCCCCCCCCATTGTCTTCATCCATTGGTTATACGATTTCAATCCAGTCTCTCACTGCTCCCCCACGCCCTTATCCCCCTGATAATTATCAGTCCACTCCCTTTCTTTGCCCCTGATTCTACTATATTAACCACTTTATTCTGTTCCTCAGATATTTTTTCTTCTCTTTTTCCTTTTTTCCGTATATGAATTTCAAGTGGGACACTCTCTCCCCTTTGTTTTTGTAGGGAAATACAACAAAGTGTTCTGTAGCAAATGGCTGCAGACTGTCCAAATTTCTCAGGACCACACAAATAGAATCCACTCTTCCTCTGGTTCACTCGGCTCCCCCAGGTCACCCCGCTCCCCCAGGGCACACGGCCCTCCCGGGTCATATGGCTTCCCTGGGGCACACATCTCTCCTGGGTTCCTCCTCTCCCATGGGGCACAAGGCTCTCCCGGGGCACATGGACACCCCCCCCCCGGGTCCCACGGCTACCGCGGGGCACAAGTCTCTCCCGGGGCACACAGCTTCCCTGAGTCCCACCGCTCCCCCAAGGCACACGGCTCCCCTGGGGCACATGGCTCCCCTGGGGCAAACAGTTTTCTTGGGTCCCACCGCTCCCCCAGGGCACATGGCCCCTCTGGGACCGTCGATTGATGCCCTCCTATCCTGGATCCCCTGGGACCCGAGCTGCAGGCGAGCAGGAGGATGACGAGGGGGGAAAATAGGGAGCCCACTCCACCCTAACAACCTCTGCAGCTCTGATTTCACATGTTCAGGCTTTCAGTCCCCCGGGTTTAGGTGTTTAGAGTGCCAGGCCACAAAATTGTGTTTTGGGTACAACCTCTCTGTCCTCCGTCATGCTCCATGAGTATGTCCGCTCCGCCTTGGCACTGGCTCTCAGGGGATCGGCAGAGGCTCCGGCCAGGCCCAGTGGCGGGGGGACAGATGCGCGAAGGCCTCGCTCAGGCCGCAAGCGGAAGGCGTGGCCAAGGCCCCGCGCTGGCTCCCTCGCCAGCACAGCGGGTGGGCCAGGAAGTCTGTGTGCACAGAAGCCTGGGTCCGAGGCGGCCAGCTCCCTGGGCTTGGGGCAGGGCGGGCTCTGCTCTCAGTGGGCCTTCCTCACTAGCAACGGGCAGTGGTGGCTCTGCTGCAGCTTTAAACTCCAGATGGCGGCAGCAGCGTTTCTCCTTCTTTCTAGTTGTAGCTATCCCATTCCACCAGCTTTCCTGTGGTTTTGATGTGATCCTTTTCAATTTCAGCTGTTGGGTTTTTTTTTAAATTGTTGATGAGGCAGCAGCTTAGGAGACTATCTAGGCCACCATCTTGGTTCCTTCTCCCCTCTGCAAATTTATTTTAGATATAGTTATCAATTGAAAGTATAATGTATGGGACAAATATTGAATAAAGTTCAAAGAGAGAATCATCAAAATATAACCAAGTAACAATGAATTCACTGAGACAACATCACAGAGAGATAAGATGATTGAAAGTTAAGAAAAAGCACTCAAAATATTTGAATGAAAAACATGTTGAATATTTTTTTTGAGGGGGGGTGTTTAAAATATATTTTATTGATTTCTGTTTATTTATTATTTTTAAAATAAATCTTCATTGTTCGTATTATTACAAATGTTCCTCATTCCCCCCCCTTCCATTGCTCCCCTCCACCAAGTTTCCATCCCACCCTCTGCCCTTTCCCCATCCCCCATTGTCCTCATCCATAGGTGCAGTTTATGTTCAGTCTCTTCCCGACCCCCACACTCCCTATTTCCCCAAGAATCATCAGTCCACTCCCTTTCTATACCTCTGATTCTACTATATTCACCAGTTGATATTGTTAATCATGATTTTTACTTCCCTTGGTTTTTAGAATTACTTATTGTTAATTACGTATTTGTTGTTCATAATTATTATCTTTATTTTCTTCCTCTTCCTAAAGAACCCCTTTGAGCAATTCATATAATTCTGGCTTGGCAGTGATGAACTCCTTTAGCTTAAATTTATTTATGAAGCTCTTTATCTGGCCTTTGATTCTGAGTGAGAGCTTTGCTGGGTAGAGTATTTTTGGCTGTAGGTTCTTCCTAGTCATCACCTTGAATATTTCTTGCCATTCCCGTCTGGCCTGCTTGGTTTCTGTTGAGAAATCAGCTGACAGTCCTATGGGTGCTCCTTTATAGGTAACTTCCTGCTTTTGTCTTGCTGCTTTTAATATTCTCTCTTTGTCTTTAGCTCTTGGAATTTTAATTATGATGTGTCTTGGTGTGGTCCTCTTTGGATTCCTTTTGTTTGGAGTTCTGTGTGCTTCCTGGACTTGTAAGTCTATTTCTTTCACCAGGTGGGAGAAGTTTTCTGTCACTATTTATTTCAAAATGTTTTCAGTATCTTGCTCTCTGTCATCTTCTGGGATGCCCATAATTCTGATGTTGGTTCGCTTGAAGTTGTCCCAGAGGTTTCTTACACTATCTTCAACTTTCTAGATTCTCTTGTCTTCTTGCTTCTGTGGAGGAGTGTCCTCTGGCTCTTTGTGTTCCAAATCTTTGACTTGATCTTACAATATTCCATTCTGTTTTTAGTACTCTGTATAATATTTTTTATTTCAGAGAATGTATTCTTTATTTCTAGTTGATCCTTTATCATTTCTTGTTGATCCTTTATCATTTCTTATTGATCCTTTATTATTTCTAGTTGATCCCTTTTCATATCCTCATAGGTCTCATTTATTTTATTGGCCTTTTCTAGGAGATTCTTGAACAACCTTATAAGCATAGTTTTGAACTTTATATCCAGTTGCTTTTTGTCCTCCATTTCTTTTGTTTGTGATCTGTTTCCTCGTCTCAGCATTTTCGCTGCTTCCCTGAGTTGGTAGGTTGGGAGGATCAGCTGTGTATATGCCAGGAGGCAGCCTTATTCCACTAGACTTGGAATCCTGCAAAAGCTTCTGTGGTCAGCTTGGATGGGGCGGAGTTTCAGGGTGGAGCCTACAGCCTTGGCTTCTGGTTAGCCCTGCCCTCTGAGGTTCCTGAGTCTCAGTGTACCTCAGTGTCCTTTGGTACTCGCTGCAAGCACCTCTGAGAGAAAGGCGCCCTGGAGCTTCGCCCGCTTCCAGACAGTGTAGTCTCTCCCCCAACAAGCCCACAACTGGGGTTCAGAGCAGTTGGAAGTGGGGTTAAGAACAGTCCGGAGCTTATGTCTCCTTCCTGCTAGGGCGATCTCGCGGCCCAAACAACAGTCTGTCCTCTGTGTGAAATGTGCACGACTTGGGGGCTCTGCCTTTTGCTGCTTCCCTGAGCTTCCGCCTTCAGCCCAGATTCCCTCTGTATTAGCCTGGGACCCCAGGGTCTTGCCCAGAACTGGGGTTCAGTGCAGTCGGAGTTGGGGTTCAACACAGTCCGGAACTTTTATCTCCTTCCTGCTAGGGTATGCAAGGCAATCAGCTGCCCCTCCTCTCCTGCTCCATCCTCTCCCCATGCGTGCACTGTGTCTCCATACCTTAGGCTTTTATAGCTCCTCTGATTGTCCTTTTGGTTTTCTCTTTCCTTCTGTTTGTAGAATTTCCAGTCAGTCAACTTTCCTGTCGTTCTGGATAATGTCCACTTTATATTTTAGTTGTATTTTTTGAAATTGTTGAGTGAGGCTGCAGTTAGACATTTACCTCTGCTGCCATCTTGGTTTTTCTTGTTGAATATATTTTTTAACAAGCATTCCAAAAGAAGAGAATAGAGGGAAGGCAAAGTAACAATATTCAAAAATACAGTTCTGAGAGTGTTCTAGAAGGATGTGAGCATTCATATTAAAAATTCATGATAGAAAATCATCTACACTAATAAAATAGAAACATGCAAATTGACTGTCACTCCACTATACTACGAGCCAATCAGAGTGAGTATTCAAATTAACCCAACAAAGATGGCTGGTGGTGCTGGGGCTGCTAGGGGGCGTGGGGGGGTGGAGGCAGTGGAGACACAAACCTGCAAGAAACCTGTGGAAAGGGAGATAAACTATAATAACTTTATCTCCCTTTCCACAAGATAAAACTGACCCTGATTTATTTAATGATGTCGCCCACACCTTTCTACAAGCACAGGGTATGTTATGACCACTCCCAGGAAGGTCTGGTCAGAATACCGTCTCCAGGGAATAACACTACTGTAGCAAATCATCTAAGAGAAGAAACAAGCTTTTTGGGGTTTATTCTGAAGGTCAGAGAACATGCCACCCCAATATATGCTGTGTTATTGTATTGATGATCTTGAGTTGCAGATACTTGAAAAACAGCAAATGCATGCAGAGGCTTTCACTGAAGTCTCCTGATCTGCCTAAAATTGGACCCCCTAAAAGTAGCTTAAATGTCATAGGTCCTCTTGACAGAAGAAGTGTCATCAGGCAAAGAAGTCTGTCCCAGGACAGGAGAGTGTAAGATGACAATACAAATAAACTTTATTACAAACTTCCCCCCCACCACCACCACCCCATTCATCTTTCCTAAAAATCGTTTACCCTCCTCTAAGAGACCTACATCTCCTGTCCCCTTTCCCTAGGAAGAAGGTATTTAAATCTTCATTCTAAGCCACCTTGAGAAGTTACTCATTTTTACCTTTGATCTCCCACATATACATGAGGTACACATGTTAATGAACTTTGGTTTTTCCCTTGGTGATCTGTCTTTCATTACAAGGGCCTCCACTAAGAACTCAGAAAGGAAGAGGAAAACTATTTTTCCTCCTCCACAATTCTATCTTGGGAAATCAAATTCTCAGCTGAACAATGAGTTTGGCTCAAGTACCAAGAAGTTCTGGTTGATGGGAGGGAAGTTTCTAGGGAGAAATCAATGATATTGGCATCAAAGTGGAATGGAGGGCACAAGCATGGTTGCTGGTGGGAGTTTAAAGTGGTTCAATATTTTTGGAGAATGATTCAGCAAATTAGATAGAAATGCTCAAGGTATATCCAAGAGTCTTCTTCTAGGAATTGTATCTGCTGAGATAAAGCACAAGCACACATAAGCCCTGGTCAGAACCCAGAATGCTACTGTGGGCTCCCCTTCCACTATAGGAAAACCTGGGAACAACCTACATTTTTAAGACAAAATGGCATCTATAATAATAAAAGGATAATATGCTAATTAGACTGAACATATTCTGAATGACCTTCTGGAAGTCCTTCAGGATGTCCTTCTGGAAAAAGCCATGTTGGCAGGGCCAAGGCAGAGGAGGTTAGAGGCAATCAGGCAGGTAGGGGGAAGCAATTAGGGGGATCAGGCCAGCAGAGGAGAGCAGTTAGGGTGAAGAGGCTGTCAGGGGAGAGCAGTTAGGGAAATCAGGCCAGCAGGCAGGTGAGCAGTGAGGAGCCAGAGGTCCTGAGGGGTCCCAGATTAGAGAGAGTACAGGCCAAGCTGAGGAGACTCCTTCCTGAGAGCGAATTTCCTGCAACAGGCCTCTAGTAAAACTATGAAAACATAAAGAGAGCTTACAAAGAAATGACCTTTACATAGAGCAGTCATGTCACCAGCAACAAAAGAACATAGGAGGAAATGAATCATTTTTACTCAAAATGATCAATTTATAAAACCTATCCACCTAAATAAATAATTATATTAAGTCATTGGAAATTAAATACACTTTTAGTCATCTCATCTGAGAGGGTTTATAGTCCACAGAATTTGCTCAAAGAACTATTAATGGGAATCCATCACAAGAACATGTATTATAGCATTGTTTATAGAAGTAAATGTTAAAGCAAACTAAGATGCCTTTCAACAGAAAAACATGCTAATAAATTTTTTTGCATTTGCAAGCATGGTATCCAACACTAGCAGTGAAAATGAATGAGCTAGAACTAAAGAATCAACTATAGCCCTAGCTTGGTTTGTCTCAGTGGATAATAGCGTCGGCCTGCAAATCAAAGGGTCCAGGTTTGATTCTGGCCAAGGGCACATACCTGGGCTGTGGGCTCGATCCCCAGTAGAGGGTGTGCAGAAGGCAGCCAATCAATGATTCTTTCTCATTGATGTTTCTCTCTCACTCTCTCACCCCCTTCCTCTCTGAAATCAATAAAAATATATATTTAAAAAATTAAAAAGGAACCAACTATAACTACAAATTTTCACAAATTACCAAGTGAAGAAAGAGTCTTCAAAGATTATATAGGATGTGATTACATTGTTACAAAAATCAAAGGCAAACAAATATACAATTGTAAAGAAATCTGAATGCAAAATCTTCTTAGATTTTATTTTATTCTTTTATAGCTATCTTGTTCATACAAATGATTCAACTTATGTGTATCACTATTACTCAATTTTTCTCACTTTCTATCTAGTTATGAGATTGATGACATCTTTATTGCTCATATTTCACATAAAAGTGAATTATAAAGTTTCATAGTTAAAACTATGTTTTCTAAAAAAAGAACTGACGATTCTTAGCCAGAGGGAAAGGGTGTGTTCATAGTCTGCTAGCCACCCTTCTCTAGAGCACCATGACAACCAATATTATGCTGTGTAGAAGAAATAGGCAGAACCAATAATCTCATCCAATGGATCTTCAGTTAAGTGGAATTCAATTAAGAACTATCCTGTTTGAACCTAAAATGGTAACAGTGGTCATTTCTAATGATAGTACTTACATTTGATTTTTTTTCTTGCACAATTGTATTTCCTAATTTTGCAAAATTATATTTCCTAATGTATGAATTGAACATACAGTGTTTCTGCCAAAAGTACCATCTGTGGACTTACATAATTCCTTTTCCTTTTCTACTGCCATCATATTCCACACAACACTACTTCTGATCAAGGAATTCATTTCTCATTTTTAAAAAGTGTGGCAATGGACCCATGCTCATAAAATTCACTGGTCTAACCAAGTTATCCACCATTGTGAAATGACTAGCTTCATAGAACAGTATAATGGTTCCTTGAAGTCTCAGTTACATACCAGTTAGGTTATAATACCTTGCAGAGCAGGGGCAAGGTTCTTCAGAAGACCTACGCTCTTAATTAGAGTCCAATGCATGGTGCTATTTCTCCCATTGTCAGGATTCATGGATCTAAGAATTAAGAGGTAGAAATGGGAATGGCACCATTCACTATTACTCCTAGAAGCCACAAGAAAACTTTTTCTTCCTGTTCTGCAATCCTATGCTTTGCTTATCGAGAGGTCTTAATCCAGAAGGAGGAAGACTTCCCCCAGGAGACATAATAATGATTCCATGTAACTGGAAGTTAATACTATCATGTGGCCACTTTGGGCTCCTTATGTCTCCAAATGAATAGACAAGGAAAGTGAGATACTGTGTTGTCGGGGTAATTGATCCTGACCACCAACAAGAATTTGGATTACTACTCCACAATTATGACAAAGAAGAATATGTCTGAAATGCAAGAGATCTCTTAGGGTATCTCATATTGCATGATGTTACCTCCTCTGATTTTTGAATCATTCCATCAGAGCCAGGTCAACTCTAGAACCAAATTTGGAATCACTACTGACCACTCAACAAATAATTTTATATTAAAATTCTCTGATCCAGAAATTAGAGATCTTACAAAACTACAGATTTCATCACAAATAACCAGAAGCATTCTCAATATCACTGACCTAAAATGTATCAAATTTGTTTATTGTCCCTCGTGCTTTTGTTAGTGGCTGGTGGATTCTCAATAGGCACCTCCTGGACCATTGCAGCAGTAATGGGCTGCTTTTAAAAAATATCCACATCACCCGCACCGGTTTTCTCAATGGTTAGAATGTCCTGTGCACTGAACAGGCTAGATTTCTAGCCATGGCACATATTCAGGTTGCAGGTCTAATCCCTGGTCAGTGCGCATGCATGAGGCAACTGATGGGTGTTTCTCTCTCTTCTCTTTCTTTGGCATCAATGAAAAAGAAATACATCCTCAGGTGAGAATTAGAAAATAAATTAATTGAAAAAAATACCCACATCTAGAGCCTAATAGTTAGAGATTCCAATTTAATTGGCCTGTAGTATGGCCTGGACATCTGAATGTTTTTAAGGTTTTTTGAGTGATTCCAATACATTGCCTGAGTTGAGAGCCATATCTTACTTAGTGCATTCCTTTATATCAACACAAGACAAGCATTGTGAACATTCTCACCAGCTCTTAATGTCAGAGCAGACACAAAAAGGCTCCTTGAGATAGAAGAAAACATACTACTTCTACCTAGATCCAAAAGTGGAGGCTTGGTAATTGAGAACAATAAAGCCTTACATTCTTAGGACAGATGACCCTTAACCTTGAGGCCACTGAGTGACACTTGAGACAGTGGAAATCTCTGATACAGGCACTTATTTTCTTCTATTTGTATTTTCTGTTTTCTGACCATATCCCCATTCCTTCCTTTTCACACCTTTCCAGCCTAGCCTTTAGCTTTACCATTTCCCACCATTGCTTTAGACATTCTAAAGAAAAAAGTAGAAAATGGAGTTTGTTATCCTTATTCTAGGACTTCTACACTTAGGAAGATGTATGTCGCTGATTCAGACTTCTCTAATTCAGACTTATGATAATTGAGAATGGACCTGAACTGATGACCAATGTGTGAAGAGTAAAAATGTGATTATTGGGTTCTTCAATCAGCTATATTTTATTTTCTGAATTACTTCTAATTCATCCCTATCCCATATAATAAAGAGCTAATATGCAAATTGTAGTCACACCCTCATGCCCTCGTGCTGGGACCCGGGCAACTGAGGCCAAACCAGGGACCTGAGACTGAGTCCCTCCGAAGAACCTGAGGCTGTGCCTCCTGCCAGGTGCGGGACCAGGGGACTGGAGGCTTCATCCCCTGCACTTCAGGGCTTGACAGGGGTGAGGCCAGCCAAGTCTGGGTCTTGCGTGATTTCAAGGCACACATGGGTGGGAAGGGACTTGACTCTGGGTCCCACAGCACACCCTAGATTCTGATAGGAGGGAGATTTTCATATACATTTTACTGATTTTCTTTCATCTCTGACACTTATAGAGAAAAAGCAAATATCAATATTAAAATATTTTCTCTAATTAATTTCCTTATAATGTGCATGAATTTTGTGCACCGGGCCACTAGTTTATTATATAAAAATGTCAAAATAGGCTTCCATAAAACTAGCTTTACACAATTTAAGATTGGCACTTCTGATCCATTGTTTTAACATTTGTCTCTCTTTGGTTGTTACTAATATACTGCTTCCACATTATACTATTACTAGAGGTCACAACCAGTATTGCAGAGATGGGTGGGTAGAGAATGATTCTGTGGTCAAATAAGTTTGGAGGTTCTTGTTCAAACACAAATTAAAGAGGTTTTTATTGAAAAATTTTTCAAGTATTTAAAATGTTAGTGTACATCACCATTGTCCAAAGAGGAGTTATTTGACTGGTTTTGCAAACTTCAGTGACCACAAAGAGAACCTTGAAAAACTAATACTCCACAGAAAGCATGCCAAACTCAAAGGCTAACATGGGCTAAGTAAGCAAGGTTTAAGTTAATGTGGGCCACAAAAAAAGAAAAGCTTCAATTTTCATAGTAACATAGGTTTATTTCAATAGAGACATGCTGAATACAGAGGGCTGAAATGAATGAGTAATTGTTAACAAAATAATAGAACATTTTAATAAAAATTAATATTTTTCTTGAACATTAACTTACCAGACACTGAATAACTGCACAAATTAATAAGTGTAATGCAAATAAACCTATTATTGTTGCTCTCTGAAAGCAAAATATTTTCTACTGCGCACACCAAACAAGTCAGTTCAAGACTAATGATGTGGCAATCAGCTGCTAAAATATTGGCTGCTAGTACTAGTGGAGAGAAATGGTGAGCCTGCATGTAAGGCCGGTAAGGAAAATGAATGCAACATGATTACAGTGATCAGTCATTATCGAACGTTGTAGTTCATTATTAATAATTATGTATAACAAGATATTGTAAAAATAAGTTATGAAATTTTTATGAAAACATTTCTTACATATCGTTATATTGGCTGGACCACAAAAATATTCATTGTGGGCTGCATGCGGCCCACAGGCCACATGTTTGGCATGCTTGTTCAACAGAAGATACTTATTAAATTCTTGTTAGAGTTTTATAAAGATGACAAAGAATATAGTCATATGAGTCTCAAGACTCTTCTTGGATCTCCCAACAGAGAAGCCTTCATTCCTAGGAACCTTACATCCTGGGAGGATGTGTAAACTCCCATGATGGATTCTCATTGTTCTCCCCTCTCCTGTGCTCCATTAGCCTCCCAAGGCAAACTGCATTTTCTTAGAGTCAGAAAGGTAGTAGAGATCTGAAGTGGTCTTGTGGTCTCCATTTTAGGTAACTAAATATTGTCTCAGGTCCCAAGGACAAGGAGAGACAGAAGATTCTGGGAAAATGATAGAGATGAAAAGCTAAAAGGCATGAGTGCAGAAGAGAGGAGAGAGATGGTGTTAGATGTTTGTGTGGATTTAAAGGTATTTATTTATTTTTTAATAGCTTTATACTTCCAAATAGTACTAGACTCAGATATATATAGGAGTATACAGTGGGAAGTACTAGTAGGTTTCTCTCTTTCCCATTTCCTCTAGTTACTTTATTTCCTGTTCCCTTTGTAAGTCACTACTAGTACTAGTTGGTTGTGTTTCCGTCCAGACACTGTATTTTAGCAAATGAAAGTTCAGAAAAATTTTAGTTATGAAATTTTAATGTTATGATAAGAAGAACTAGAAAATAATGTGATAATTTAATATATAACAGAAGTAACATTCCAAATTTGTGGGAGTAAATTGGATTATTTAATAAAGGGTATTAAGTCAATTGGGAAGCAAACTGGAAAAAAAGTTGATGTCAATCCCAAAAATGTTTAAATTAAAACTACAAAAGTGTTAGAAACTAATGAGTAAGGTTTCCAGCTTTTCTAACTGATGGAATAAAAGATTATTAAATTTGACTATGGAGAAAAATTTAAAACAGTATTTATAGATCAAATTCAATTAACAAACTGAAAAGACATAATAGCAAATAAAAATATTTTCAACCTATCAGTGAAAGAAAATACCAGTTCAATAAGAAAATACAAATTGCCAAACAAAAACAGGCAGAGGAAATAAATAGGCATTCACAGAAAATGAAATACAAATAGCCAATATACACATGAAAACCTCATCTACAATCTGAGAAGTTGGGATTTTAAAGGGGAAATAGCAGTGAATCAAAGGGCACAATTAGCAGAGTGAAAAGACAACCCAAGGAATGGGCAAAAATAAATAAATAAATAAATAAATAAATAAATAAATAAATAAATTCAAATCATATATTTGATAAGGGATTAATATCCAGAATATGTAATAAACTCCTACAACTCAACAACAACAAAAACACAATTTATTCTCATTTTAAAACATGGGCAAAGTGCCAGGGGCTGGAGTGTGGGATGCAGCAGGTCTTGGGAAGTGTAAGAAATCTCTAGTATGGGGGATTGAGTACAGTGCAAGAAATCTCCAATATGGGAGATTGAGCACAAACAGACACAAGGAACTTTCTAAGGATGGGAAACAAAAACTCTAGGCCTAGAGAATGCATCCCCCAAAATAGCCCATTGGGAGAATGCTGAGGTTCTGGGAAAGGGCAGTCCCCAAAACAAGAACAGGAGACATTGCTCTGTTTGGGTGTGTTTTTTTCCTGATGCAGGTCATCCTGTGAAGTCTATGTGCACCTGTAAATGTTATATATAAGAGTGTTTCTGTTGATGTTTTGTATCTCTTTGTTGTTTGGTTCAATCTGTTTAAATATGGGGCACATCCCACTCTGCTAGGGGCCCCGCTGCTTGTGAATAGGCTGAGTACCTGGCAGGCATTGCAGGGACCAGAAATTCAAGGTTTGAATTTTTAGAGACTTATTGTCTGTGTATCTGTAATGTAACTTTAGTTACTGATGTTCTTTGCTAGCTTAGTTTTCTATTTGCTGTTTTATGAGCATAGGGAATCTTCTATCTCTGTGCTATGTGGCTTTGTGCCACTCAGAACCAAAGATCATTTTGCTGTGCTGGATTAAGATTCTAGATTCTAAGGCTAACGTCATAGTCCATCCTCTTGAGAATACTCATTTATTTACTTTAGGCGTCTTTCGTTTGTTTGTTCATTTCTGTTTTTAAGATCTTACGTTGTCGCCGGGACCGGCTTGGCTCAGTGGAATGAGCGTCGGCCTGCGGACTGAAAGGTCCCAGGTTCGATTCGGGTCAAGGGCATGTACCTTGGTTACGGGCACATCCCCAGTGTGGGGTGTGCAAGAGGCAGCTGATTGGTGATTCTCTCTCATCAATGTTTCTAACTCTCTATCCCTCTCTCTTCCTCTCTGTGAAAAATCAATAAAATATATTTTTAAAAAAAAGATCTTACGTTGTTACAGTCTACTCAGAAAAAAAAATATGGGAAATAAAACCTTCTAACCACCAAGTCTTTTTCCTAGGAGGACCAACTCTGCAGGCTGCATAAAATAGTAAGGAGAGGGAGCACTCCTATTTTGTAAAGAAGAATAAGCCTGCGAGTTATCCCTGGTTGTTTTTTTGTTTTTTTAAAAAAAGGTCAAGAAAATGCTTTGGGTAATAATAAGTGGCTTTAAAATCTCAAAGTTGTTAAGATATAATAAATAGATGTAACTAAAATGAAGGGTTTATGACAAAGCTTTTCAGTGATAATTATAAATATGTTAATGATAAAAGTCCAGACACTCAAGAGGAGATTGACTATGCTCTCTGTTGAAGGAAGGGGCCCAGTAGTCCTTCTCTCTATAAAGGCAGAGAAGCCTAAAAGAGAACAAGGGTGAACAGAGAAATGGGATTCCTTGTCTTGCCTTCTCCCTCCCTTATGCGACAATATGAGGGAATATCCAAGATGGTCAATCTGCAATCTGAGACTGCCCCTCAGGAGGAGGGCTATCCTGACAAGGTTCCAAAAGGCCAGGCCAAGGGCCCCCACTGGTGCACAAATTTGCCAGGCTTCTACTATTTATTATAATCAGCAGAGGGTTGTCAATTACACTGGAGATGTTATCAAAGGAATAGCTGAGAAATTAGAGGCAGTCAGCAGAATGACTTGGGAAAACCAATTAGCCCTAGATATGGTTTTAGCAGGAAAGGGCGAAGTATATGTAATGATAGGAGGTCAATGCTGTACTTTCATCTCCAACAATATGCACCTAATGGCACCATAAGCCTTTAAGGTTTAACAGCCCGAGCCCATGAATTAGCAGAGAACTCGGGTATAGATGACCCCTACTCTAGTCTAATGGAGCAATGGTTTGAGAAATGGAAAGGAACAATGGCTTCAGAGAATGTGGAAGAAAAGGTATAATTACTACTAGTACAAGTTGAAAACAGTTGTGAAGGACATCTTGGCAATGTCTATAACAATTTTGAATGCACATTCCCATCAATATAGCAATTCCTCTTTTAGGAATGTATTCTAGAGAATATTACCTGAAGTAAAAGTAGCTCACTCATGCATATTGTTCACCGTGTGTCAAAAGGCACAGAGTGGGGAGTCACTTACTCACTAACTAATAATTGGCCTAGCTGGGAATTTTCAGTCATCTCTACAAAGAATGGAAAACAACCTAAATGTCCATTAATAAGTAAACTATAATATCCAAACATTCAACAGACTACTACAAAGCTATTTAAAATATTGAGGTAGTTTTATATGTATTGATGTGAAACAATCTCTGGGATATTTATTTAGCAAAAAGATTAGAGTGCAAAACAATGCATATAGTAGACAATCGTTGTGTAAAATATTTAGAAATGAAACTCCTTGGGGGGGGGGAAATCACAAGAAAAGAGTAATATTTATAGACCCTTCAGAGAGGGACTGAGAATTTGGTGGGAAACTTTCTCTGAATATCATTATGTACTATTAGGATTCTGCAATAAGTGCTAGTAATTTCCATTTGAAATAAAAATAACCTTTTTATTTATGTGTAATATTCAAAGGTGATTAAAAGGATGACTATACCTTAATATTCAAAGGTGATTAAAAGGATGACTTAATCCTTCCCAACCTGTGAACCTTCTGTGCCCTATCCAGCTAGAAACCGATTCAACTAACTGATATTCATTACCTTCTCTTTCATCCCATTACCTTTAAAGTAGTCATTCGCAGTTCCATTATACTGGGGAGTGCCTGGGGCATTGAATTACATCTGTCCATTACACAGCTCTGTCTTATTGCCTCAGCATATTTCTCATTACCTCAGTCATTTTTTTTTTTTTTAAATCTGTGGTACCTACTAGCTCACACCAAAATCCTAGCTGGGTCCTCTCAAAACTCTCCATTCTAACTTCTGGGCTTTCCCAAGGCCTGATTCATATTCTACATAAATTAAAAAAATAAAAAATAAAAACTTCCTATGAGTCTCTTCAGCATGGGTAAAGGTTTTCCTTAGAGTTGATAGGATGTGAATCAGCACCGGGTAAACCCCCTTGGATTAGGGTGAGCTTTTTATTTACACATTTTTTTAGCATGTTATTTTTTCAACCCCACAAAAACTGAAAAACAAAACGTTTGACAGCATTTTCGGGAACGGAGCACAGTTTTCATAAGGTGGGACAAATCAAACAGAAGGTCAACATGAGGGACAGAAGAAGTAAATATCTTATAGATTTGGCCAATTGGACAAAACTTTTCTCTTTCAATAAGATCCTAACATCAGAACATTCTGAATGTGTTGCAGAATTCCTCTTATAGACCCAGGAAGCTGAAGGCATAAGAAGCATCTATATTTACTCTTAGAAATCTTCCTCACTTTTTTCATTTAAAAAACATTATACTGCCTTTCCTCACCAGGTGGGAGGTGCGAGTGTTTTATGTGTTTTAATAGCCTTTAGAGTGCCCTACTAGCAATTCTTATCAAACACAGAGCACGCACATTCTGAAAACCTAAGCCTCACTTAGATTTTAGGACACACACAGCCAGTTCAGTAAAGCAGCTGGGAGTACCAGTAAACATATCACAGCACCTCAGACAACTATGAAAATCATCTCACTTTTCTAATGAAAATACTGCTCAGAACATTTCTTGGAGCATTTATTTGGTGCTGGTTTCTACATTGAACACTTCACTACCCTTCATGGAAGTTTGAAATATCTTAAAAAATAACACTATTAAAAGTAATATAGAGCGGAAGTGCCTGTGCGCTTTGCCTCCTATTGTTTATACTGTGTGTCAATGAAAACCCAAGAGACAGTTGACAGCTGAGCTAGTGACAATGGTGTCACAGGAAGCAGTGTCCTTTGAGGATGTAGCCGTATACTTCACCCAGGAAGAATGGGCCCTGCTGAACATACCCCAGAGAAAACTATTCACAGACGTAATGCTGGAGAGCATCTGTCATCTGCTCTCGATTGTCATTTCAGAAAAGAGAGATGATTTTAAAAAACAAGAAATGCTATCCACTCAACATTTTCTCAAGAACGACACATCCCTCATCAATGCAGTGTAGAAAAATAGGGAGACCGAAACAAGATGGCGGCCTAGGTAGTCTCCTAGGCTGCCACCTCATCAACAATTTGGAAAAAAGCAACATCTAAAATCGAAAGGGATCGCACCAGACCCACAGGAAAGCTGGCGAAATGGGAAGGCTACAACTAGACACAAAGCAGGACGCTGCTGCTGCCATGTGGAGTTTAAAACTACGGCGAAACAGGACCTGCCAGAGCCACTGCTGCTGGGAATGAGGGAAGCCAAACCTCGCTCTGCCCCGGGGCCCAGGGAGTGGGCCAGGCTGCTGGCCACCGTGGGAGCCAGGGAGCTTATGTGGGGCCTCCGCTGCACCTTCGGCTCCTGCCCGGATGAGAAGCCTGTGAGCGCGGCCTCCCTGCCCACAACCATCCTGTCCTGCAGCTGTCCTAGCCCGCCCGCCATGCTAGTGAGGAGCTGGTGCAGCATCTCCCAGCCCGAAGCCAGCGTGGCCCAGCCTCCGCGCACACCGTGCTGGTGAGGAGCTGGCGTGGCGCCTTCCATTCGCGGCCCCGGCGAGTCCTTCCTCCACCGCTGCATGGCCGGGCTGAAGCTTTCGTCACTGCTGCCAGGTAAACTTTAAAACTACAGTGGAAATTGAACCACAGGAGCGACCGTCGCTGCCGCACCCACCACCACCGCCATGAATAAAGGAAATCCACCAAGAACAGAGTTCACTACGCCCCGGGCTCAGGGAGTGGGCGGCCTCAGAACTTAGCCTCCGAGTCTGTAGCTGCTCCGCTTCCACACCGAACGAGACACCTTTGAGGGCAGTCTCCCCGCCTGCAGCCATCTCAGCCCACCTGCAGCCACCCCAGCCTGCCCTAATTCTTGACCCCAGTGCCTCAGAGGGGCCGTGTGCCCCGGGTGAGCCGTGTCCCCCAAAGGGGCCGGGTGTCCCGGGTGAGCTATGTGTCCCAGGGGGCCGTGTGCCCCGGGTGAGCCATATCCCCCAAAGGGGCTGGGTGTCCCGGGTGAGCCGTGTGTCCTAGGGGGCCGTGTGCCCTGGGTGAGCCATGTGTCCCAGGGGGCTGAGTGCCCCGGGTGAGCCGTGTGTCCCAGGGGAAGCAGTGAGACCCCGGGGTAGGGGCGGTGTGAACCAGAGGAGGAGTGGACTCTATTCATGTGGTCCTGAGATAGTCACCATAAAACAAGCAGATTGTCAAAACAAAGCGGGGAGGGGAAGGAGACCTGGGGGGAGATAAGAGAACAACTGAAGGACTGGTATGCATGAATATAAGTACAACCAATGAACACAGAACTCTGGGGAGGGAGGGCATGAATGGGAGGTGGGAGGGGGGAGCAATGGTAAGCTATGTACACATATAATACCTTAATAAAAACAAAATAAATAAATAAATAATAAAAATAAAAAAGTAATACAATTATGCCTTTCAAAAATATATGTATTTATGGAGATTTTCTTAAAATGCATTTTCTGCTGACATACCTCAACGTGGGGTTGGGGGAATGAGAAGAGATAAACCATAGAACTTACATGCTTATAAGGCATAGCCCATAGACATGAGCAATAGGGTAGTAAAGACATGGGGAGGGGTGAGGGGAGGAGAGAAGGAGGGTAAAGGGGAGAAAGGGGACTTATCTGTAATTCTATCAGGAATAAAAGGTGTATTTTAAAAATGCGGTTTCTGAGTTTCTGATTTAGTAGTCCCGCGTGGGACCTGAGAGTGCATTTCTATCAAGTAGTGCCAATGCTCCTGATCCAGAGACTACATTTTGAGTAGGAAGACCCTAGCATGACCCTAATGTTAAGAAGTCACAGCAAGCCGAAACTGGTTTGGCTCAGTGGATAGAGCATTGGCCTGAGGACTGAACTGTTCCAGGTTCGATTCCAGTTAAGGGCATGTACTTTGGTTGCGGGCACATCCCCAGTAGGGGGTGTGCAGGAGGCAGCTAGTTGATGTTTCTAGCTCTCTATCCTTTTCCCTTCCTCTCTGTAAAAAAATCAATAAAATATATTATTTTTAAAAAGTCACAGCAAGCAGTACTATTCTGAGTATGTGTAGTTATGTGTGAAGACATAGAGAATAAAAGAATAGTACATAGTCTTACCTAAGGAAAAGTTCTATGGAACAGCATATGCAGGAGAATAGCATTTTGGTAAAAAGCATGAGGTCTTGAGACTGACAAACTTTTTTGTGTCCTTGTCACTTTTTTATTATTTCCTTTGACTAAATTCCTTAAAATTGCTTATTCAAACAGAATACACACTTAAAATTTTAATACATATTACCAAATTACCCTATAGAGATTATCCTATATAATAAAAGGCTAATATGCAAATCGACCAAAAGGTGGAATGACTGGTCGTTATGGGTTACACTGACCACCAGGGGGCAAATGCTTAACTCAGAAGTTTCCCCCTGGTGGTCAGTGCACTCTCACAGGGGGAGTGCCACTCAGCCAGAAGCCAGGCTCATGGCTGGTAAGCACAGCGGTGATGGCATTAGCATCTCTCGCCTCTACTACAGTGCTAAGGACCCCTTGGGGAATGTCTGCCTGCTGGCTTTGGCCTGCTCCCCATGGGGTCCCAGACTGTGAGAGGTCACAGGCCAGGCTGAGGAAACCCCCCACCCCCAGTGCATGAATGTCATGCACTGGGCCTCTAGTATACTATAGGCAGCTCTCTCTATGGAGCATGCCCTGGCCTTTCTCCACACCCTTCCCCCATCACCTTTCCTCAATTCTGTTTTCTTTTTTATCTTTTTTGTTGAGAGTATTATGGATCTTTCCTTTCCTTACCCTCTCCCCACTATTGCACCCCTCTACCTGGTTCCCATCCCACCCCAGGCCTTCACCATTCTATTGTCTGTGTCCGTAGGTAATGCATGTATGCATATAAGATCTTTGGGTAATCTCTTTCCTGCCTCCACTTCCCCCCTTCCTTCTGAAATTCACCAGTCTGTTCCACATTTCCATGCCTCTGGTTCTATTTTATTCATCAGTTTATTTTATTCATTAGATTATGTTTGCTTATTAGTTTGCTTATTTTGATTCAATTATTGATAGATATGTATTTATTTCCATTTTATTGTTTATATTTTTTTATATTTTTTTTCTTCATCTTCTTTCTTTTAAAGAAATATCCTTCAACATTTCATGTAATACTGGTTTGGTGGTGATGAACTCATTTAGTTTTTTCTTCTCTGTGAAGCTCTTTATCTGAATTTCAATTGTAAATGATAGCTTTGCTGGATAGAATAATCTTGGTTGTAGGTCCTTGCTTTCCATCACTTTGAATATTCTTGCCTGCAAAGTTTCTGTTGAGAAATCAGCTAACAGTCATATGGGATCTCCTTTGTAGGTAACTAACTGCTTTTCTTTTGCTGCTTTTAAGATTCCCTCTTTGTCTCAAACTCTTGACATTTTAATTATGATGTGTCTTGGTGCAGGCCTCTTTGGATTCCTCTTGTTTGAGACTCTTCAATCCCTGAACTTGTAAGTCTATTTCTTTGACCAGATAGGGGAAGTTTTCTGTCATTATTTCTTCAAATAAGTTTTTAGTATCTTGCTCTCTCTCTTCTTCTGGCACCCTTATAATTCAGATGTTAGTACCTTGAAGTTGTCCCAGAGGCTCCTTACACTATCTTCATATTTTTGGATTATTCTTTCTCTTCTGATTGGGTGTTTTTTGCTCCCTCATATTTCCAATTGTTGATTTGATTCTCAGAATCCTCTACCCTACTGTTGAATCTCTGTATATTACTCTTTATTTCAGTTAGTGTATGCTTAATTTCTGCCTGCTCCTTTTTCATGTCTTTGACAGTCTCACTAAGATTCTTATAAGTCTCTCTAAGTCCCTTGAAGTTCTCATTAATATCCTTGAGCAACCTTATAACCATTGTTTTGAAATCTATATCCAGTAGTTTGCTGGCTTCCATTTCTTTTACTTGTGGCATGTTTCTTCTATTCTTTCAATTGTGACATGTTTCTTTGTCTCCACATTTTGGCTGCTTCCCTTGTGTTTATTTATATGTATTAGGTAGAGCTGTTATGTCTCCTGGAATTGGTAGGATGGCCTTATGTAGTAGGTGTCCTATAGTGCCCAGTGGCTCAGTCTCTCCAGTCACCTGAGCTGGGTCCTCTGGGTGCACCCCTGTGCAGGCTGTGTGCAGTCTCAATTGCTCTTGGGGTCACTGGGAGGAACTGACTTCCAGGCCAATTGGCTCTGAGGACCATCTGTGACTACAGTGGGATAGCTACAGTGCAGGGAATACCCCTATGGAACTTTGTAAAGCGTTGATGCTCACTGGGTTTTCCACATCACTTGTGGATGTGTAGAGTTGTAATGTACTTAACCATGTTCAGCTTTTGTTCCTACTGTAGTTAAAGGTAACAATATGTGTATAGGCCTAACCTTATGATATTGTCATCTTTGTAAGTCAGATATAGTCAAATGTGGGCAATTTTGTATGGTTCAATCTAATAGCACCACTTCCTAGAGTAGTTAGGAATATTAACTTAGATAGTGTATGTGATGATCATAACACAGTTACACAGTTCCAGGCCCAAAATAAGAACACAATAAATTCTAGTAAGCACTTCAGGTCTTTGAATAACATTGTTTTATTCAATGTCATTTTGTTCAACATTGTTTTGCTATAATGTTGGTGAAACTTAACTCTTGTTTACATCAATTAGCCTATGGTTAAATTGGTTTTATTATGGTTTTTTTCATCATCTAAGACCTATCAACCATGCTAAGTGAGGATTTACTGTATTACTTTATTCATTGAATTGTATTTATGTGAACAATTTTAAAGGATGTGCCATTTTAAAGGATGACGATGGAAAGCAAGCGGATGTTTCTAGCCTTTGTCCTTTATTGCCTGAAAGCTTCTAGGGTACTTTTTTCTTTCTTCTTTTTTTTAATCAATAAAATATTGTACTCAAAATCTCTAACTCTAGAGACAGACTGCTTATCCAATAGATGTTAACTGTATACCTTCTAGAAAGTTACTCTATGTCTCTATGCCTCAGTTTTCTCATTTATAAAATGGGAAATAATGCTATCTACTTAGTAAGATTATTATGATACTAAAAGAGCTAATATTTATAAAGTGATTATAGCAGTATCTGGCACATAATAAATGTTAAGTAAGTAGACAGATAAATAGACAGATATGTAGATAAATAGATACATGCATTCATGCTCTACCTCTGACTATTGGACTATTCTGCCCAAATTTGCCTATTGGTTAATTTCAATAAAAACAATTATTGATCAATAAAGCAACTGGCTAGTAACCAATACAAACAAGATAGTAAAAGTTTAATGTTTTTCCTATTTTCTAATCCATTTGAACACGAATATAGAAAAAAGAACTATAAAAACATACCGTATTTGCCGGCGTATAAGACGACTGGGCGTATAAGATGACCCCCTAACATTTCCACTCAAAATACAGAGTTTGTTATATACTCGCTGTATAAGACTACCCCCTCTTCCACACACCTTCCACACACCAAATAAAAGGTAAAACAATATCAGATTTGATTTCAACATTTTAATTTATATTCAAATGCTTATGACATGCAGGAAAACTGTCACAAGGCTGTATGTAATCAAATATATACCGTATTTGCCGGCGTATAAGACAACTGGGCGTATAAGACGACCCCCCACTTGGAGGCATATTTTTCAGGGCCAAAAAATCGTCTTATACGCCGGCAAATACGGTAGATCTGAAATTTGAAAGATATCTAAAAGCAGGCTGTTAAATATCTTCATTTTATCATTAAGAAATCTGATACATAAGAAAATGAGATCTCTTCAAATATCCACCTAAGTGATTTGGGGATGGGAGATGTCCATGAAATCATCCTAAAGCTTTCATCTTTCTTTATTTATCACTGTAATCTTCCATTCCCAACAAGTCTCTGACCAGAAATAGAATTTATTTATCTCAATTTTGCTTCTTTCTCTACTTTTACTAATAACCCTCTGTGGAAACAGCAGAACAACCAATTATATAGCCTTTGAAATAAATATCCTGCAGTCTTATGCCAATAAGCCATACAATTTATGTGCATGTACTCAAAAGAAATAGTCTAGACCGGAGTCAATATTAAAATTACAAGAGAGAGACTTAGTCATCTAGTACAAGTACAGTTTAAGACATTAGTCAAAATCATTACCTCTTCTTAAATGATTTATAATAAACAGTGTGGTTCAGAGGAAAGTAATAGAAATAAAAATCAACAGGAAGCACAATTTAGAACTGAGAAGAAAAGGTACACTCCACTCCTTTGACTATCTGGAGTTGAATTGAGTTATTGATGGTGGCATCCATGATTCAAATCCATGAGATTTGAAGAAATAGGTAAAATCAGTGTTAACAATTCTCCAAATAGAACACATCCCACAAAATTACATCAAAACATATAACTGTCTTACTTATCTTCAAGCCAGAAGATTTATTTTGTACTTGTTCTCTGTTTTAGTAGACCAGCAGCTGGAACAGAGGTCATTCACATAAAAAGTAAATAATTTATTTATTTTCCATGTAACAGCACATAGCATGCCTAGCTGCAAGGAGAGCATACAGCTTCTAGCTGACACTTTCCAGTCACACTTTTATTAATTTCAAAAAGGAAATAACAAATTTCGGAGAAAAACTGGAAGTCTCCACTACATTCACAAATAGTATTTAATGAAATGGTACCTCCGTGAATCATAGTGAGAATTTTAAAATCATCTGAGAGATAGATATCCTATAAGGTCCACATCTTCTAAGTGTTTTTGTAAACTAGTTTATATCAGAATCCAGGATCATGACCTTGCATCCAGTAAAAATAATTCCTCCAATGTATAATAATTCCTCACCAGTATTAAAAGTGGTTTGTTAATAAATAATTCCAATGCACATTGCTCTTCATTATTTCTTATCCTATACTATTTATTCATACCAGTATCTCCGGTGCTTCATTAGATGTTGATGTCTTGCACACACCTCTAAAAGGCTGGAAACTTCTTAAAGATAACCTACTGCCAGTAGTAGTACTCAGTGAGATGAAAAATTTAAAGTGCACTTAATAAATATTTATTGATTTGAAGCAAATGAATCTGAGCCAGAATATTTCCACTATAAACACAACTGAATAGCTGCTAACATTCCAGTAAGTATGGTAAATAATTCCATGCTACTAAATAGGAGTGGAAATAAAATGAAGATCAAAACCAAGCCTGACCACAGAGTAAAAGTTGGCCTAAAAAAGTAAAAAGCAAAACAAGAAATTACAGCAAAAATAAAGAACAGAAGAAGGCAGATGTGGAATTGAAACAGTAAAAAGCAACTGGCAAAGCAAAATGGTTCAATACCGTTAGGTCTGATCAAATAATCACGTTGATACCCTCTCCCTTGGGAAACTGACCTTTAGATAATTTATTTTTCCTGCTTTACTTTTTTTAAAATTCTTTATTGTTTAAAGTATTACATATGTCTCCTCTCCCCTCCCCCATTGACCTCTCTCCCAGCACATGCATCCCCCAACACATGATTTAACCCTTTCACTTAGACCACATTCCATTTGCTAAAACTAGTATCTTTCTCCTCCTAGTATCTTTCTCCTCCTAGTATCTTTCTCCTCTTAGTATCTTTCTCCTCCAGACAATGGACCCGCCCAGAGAATTCCCCTGCAGAAAAAGCCTTCCTCAAGCCCTTTAAAACCTCTGACTCTCAGGTCCCTGGGTACTGACGCCATTTAGGGGCTCAGCCCCTCTGGTTTCCAGATGACAATAAATTCATAATCCTTTTCCCCTTTCAGCCTCGTGCATACCTCCTTCAGCGACCCTAACAAACACAATATGAACTTTGTATAATACAAACTAAACTTGGTCAAATCAATCTGAAACCAAATTCAAGAAGACAACACATATTTCAAAAAAGGAGTAACAGATGTTGAATAGATTTTAACAGTGATTTACTATAATTGCTTCCTTTCTATCCACCACTGTCTTTTTGGCAACAGATAACCCTTTGAATCCTATGGGAGGAGGTGGAGATAAGGAAAAAAACAGTTGTAATGCAGTGACCGCAGATGGAGGGAGAGGCAAAAGGGTGGGGTAAGAGAGAAAACCATCTATGTTAGAACAGTTGAAAGTCAGAGAGATAACCATTCTTGTCCTTGTCTATACAGCCTGAAACAGTGCTTGCCTACAGTGAAAATAAACATCAGCCAACATTTGAACTGAAGTAAAATAAAGCCAAGCAAGAGAAGAACCGAAACATAGGAACAAAACTAAAGATAATGGCTTAATAGTCAATGTTGTAATGAAAATAAACTGAGAAAGGAAATTTTTATAATCAAATAAAGCAGGATAATAAAGCAGCAATAAGAACAAATTTCCAATTCCAAATATGGCAAAGGTGCAATGGCTGAGACAACATAAAAACAATCTAATGCTACCAAAACCGGTTTGGCTCAGTGGATAGAGTGTCGGCTTGGGAACTGAAGGGCCCCGGGTTTGATTCCGGTCAAGGGCATGTACCTTTGTTGCAGGCACATCCCCAGTAGGGGGTGTACAAGAGGCAGCTGATCGATGTTTCTAACTCTCTTCCTCTCTGTAAAAAATCAATAAAATATATATATATTAAAAAAAAAAAAAAACAGTCTAATGCTCTTGGGAAATTAATATTAAAATGAATTATTTTAAAAGTAATTGAACATTTTTAAACAAACAAATAAGAATTACACTTTCTCCAGTCAAGCTGATAAGAGATGCAGAAAAATACCTGAATTGTAGTTTTAGTTCTACCATTGCAATTTGTGGCCACTAGGAAGTAATTTAAATTAACGTATATATATATATATATATATATATATATATATATATTTACATAAATTTATATATAATAAAATATTTGGAGAAATATAAAACACTTAGAAACTACATTTGCTGAAAGTAAAATGAAAAGTTGTACTAAGATTCAATGAACCTTCAAAGTGAAAGAGTGATTTTCTTTGTCCTTTTATCTCTTTGGCACATCTTTAGCAGGAGGCTGAATTGGAAGGTTATAATCTTCTTTATATAATCAACTACAGATTATCCATCTCTGACAAATTTTGAACAGTGTGCTTCACTTTATTTAATTGCATTCTACTAAAATTATTCAATAGTTCAATTTACTTCTAAAGTAGCATTTAAAACTTGCCCTGTGCCAGGCACTATACTAAGCCCAAGCAATACTTATCCTCTCAGGCATCCTGTACAGTCATTACTACTGTGATTATTTCTATTTCACATAAGTTATTATTATTCCCATTTTACAAAGAAAAATGTGAGTCTAAGAAAATTTAAATGAGTTGACCAAAATCACACAGCTGGTAACGTGCAGAGCTGAAATTAGAATAGAGTATTGTATAACTCCACAGCATATTCTCTTTTTTGAAATTATATATATATATATATATATATATATATATATATATATATATAATTTTATTTTCCCCAGAGAGGAAGCAGGTGAGAGAGAGAGGTAAAAACAACAATGATTAAAGAAAACCGTTGTTTGGCTGCCTCCTGCATGCCCCCACTGGGGATCATGCCAACAACTCAGGCACATGCCCTGACTATGATGTCCTGGTCTATAGGTCAATGCTTAACCACTGAGTCACACCAGATGCATGTTCTCTTTATATGATACTAGCTGCTCCCCCTGGAGTCTTCAGCTCAGTACTCATTGGCACATTGGCACATGCATATAAGAGTAATACCAGATGTCATGAAATCACCCCAAAAGAAGCAGGAGAAATAATCCCCTGTGTCACACAGGGTCAGGAAAAACATGTAACCAAAGTGGAAAAGCTCATAATTTGTAGGCCATCAGCTAGAGTACTCAGAAAGTTGTAGCCATTATGCTGAGAAAGAAAGAAAAAAATACCCCACTATCTGATTCTGTCTAGCAAAGCTTAAATATAGGCCACAAGAAGGAAATTTTCTTCCTTCCTAGACATAAGTTAATTATGTCTAGGACAAAGCACAAAAATATTATTGCAGAAATATTCTAACAAGGTAAAATCCACAATATTGCTCATCCAATCCAAAATTACTAGGAATATAAGGAAGAAAAAATACAAGGAAGAAACAAATCCAGATATGACAGTAAAAAAAAAGAATTGGTAGCCCTAGCAAGCTTGGCTCAGTGGATAGAGGTCCCAGGTTTGATTCCGGCCAAGGACACATGCCTGCGTTGCAGGCTTGATCCCCAGTGGGGGGCATGCAGGAGGCAGCCGATCAATGATTCTCTTTCATCATTGATATTTCTATTTCTCCTTCTTCCTTCCTCTCTGAAGTCAATAAAGAAATATATTTTTTAAAAGAATTGGTAGAAAGAGCATTAATATAGGTAATAAAACTGTATTTCATATAGGTAATAAAACTGTATTTAATATTATAATTAGAGAAAAGATTGAGTTTGTTAAATAAAAACATAGAAATTTTAAAAAATATATTTTGTTGATTTTTTACAGAGAGGAAGAGAAAGGTATAGAAAGTTAGAAACATCGATGAGAGAGAAACATCGATCAACTGCCTCTTGCACACCCCCTCCTGGGATGTGCCCGCAACCAGGGTACATGCCCTTGACCAGAATCGAACCTGGGACCTTTCAGTACGCAGGTCAACGCCCTATCCACTGAGCCAAAAACGGTTTCGGCAAAATATAGAAATTTTTTAGTCCACAATCAACTTTCTAGAGATTAAAAATGCAACATCTTTAATTAAAAGCACACTGGATAGCATTAATAGCATATTAGAGTTCAGCAAGAGAAAAATGGTTAACTTGGGAATATAAAAACAGAATCAATAAAAATGAAGCAGAAAATATTGGGGAAAATGCATAACGAATCAGTGAACTCCACTACAACATTGTAATTAATAATACGTATTATATACTTAAAAGTTACTAAGAGAGGAGATCTTAAATTTCTCACCATAAAAAAAAAAGCAATAGTAATTATTTGAAGTGATGTAGGTGTTAGGTAACACTATAATGGTAATTCTTTGCAATATACATATGTCTATCAAATCAACACGTTGTACATCTTAAACTTATATAATATTTTATGTTAATTATATTTCAATAAAGCTGAAGGGCAGGGAACAGTAATGAAGAGAATACCTTAAAAGCAGCTAGAGGCCTCTTTCTTTGCCTAACACAGCTATGGCTCATGGTCCCAAAAAGCATTTGAAGCATGTAGCAACCCTAGAGCATTGGGTGCTGGATAAACTGACCAGTGTGTTTGCTACTCAGCCATCTACCTGTCCTCACAAGCTGAGAGCATGTCTCCCTCTCGTCGTTTTCTTAAGGAACGGACTTAAGTATGCTCTAGAGATGAAGTAAAGAAGATCTGCATGCAGCGCTTTATTGAGATTGATGGCAAGGTCTGAACTGATATAACCTACCCTTCTGGTTCTATGGATGTCATCGGCATTGACAAGACCTGGGGAGAATTTCCGCCTGATCGGTAAGGGCCACTTTGCTTTCATTGTATTACACCTGAGGAGGCCACGTACAAGTTATCCAAAGTGAGGAAGATTTTTGTGGGCACAAAAGGAATCCCTCATCTGGTAACCCATGATACTCACACCATTACTACCCTTATCTCCTCGTCAAGATGAACGACACCATTCAGATTATTTGGAGACTGACAGAATTACTGAATGCATCAAGTTTGACATTGGTAACCTGTGTATGGTGATCGGAGGTGCTAACCTGGGAAAAATTGGCAGGATCACCAACAGAGTCACTTTGGTTTATTTGATGGAGTTCATGTGAAAGATGCCAATGGCGAAACAGCTTTGCCACCTGGCTCGCCAACATTTTTGTAATCGGCAAAGGCAACAAACCATGGATTTCCCTCCCCCAAAGAAAGGGTATCCACCTCACCATTGCTGAAAAGAGAGAGAAGAGACTGGCGGCCAAATAGAGCAGTGGGTAAAGTGAGCTCTAGGTGACATGATTGGAAAAGTCTTTGTACCTAATTAAAAATAATAAAGCTAGAAAAAAAAAGACATTATATGTTCATCATTTTGTCATAAGGATGGCAGTAGATTTCTTTGTAAAAATAATTCAAGCCACTTGACTTTACAGAAAATCTTTAAAATAATAAGGCGGCGGGGGGGGGGGGGGGGAGGAACGGTTTCTATATCCAAACAAATATATTTGAAAATTGAAGGCCAAAAATAGCTGAAGGGGAACTTCAAACATACAAAGGATGAAAGAATTCATTACAGCAAATCTGAACTACAAACAAATAAATAAATAAATAAATAGGCCCCTAAAACCTCCTTTATTGGAGGGAAATTTGGATCTACACAGCACATAAAGAAGGGCAGAGGAAATAATTATGTGAGTAAATATGCATGGTAAAATTTTCTTATCTTAAAGATTTCTTTAAAATGTAATTGATTCTTGTCCTAGATGGTTTGGTTCAGTGGGTAGAGTGTCATCTTGTGGACTGAAAAGTCCCAGGTTGAATTCCAGTCAAGGACACATGCCTGGGATTCGGGCTTGATCCCCAGTAGGGGTGTGCAGGAGGCAGCCACTCAATAATTCTCTCTCATCATTGATGTTTCTATTTCTCCATCTCCCTCTCTGAAATCAATAAAAATATTTAATATCCTATCTAATAAAGAGAGAATATACTAATTTATCATCACACCCTCACAAAGTTGGTGATGCCCAAAGCCAATAAGAAGGGAATATGCTAATTGACCACCACACCCTCAAAGATGGCGGCACTCACAGCCACAAATGGCGGCGCCCAGTTCCCTCAGCTCTGCTGGGGTGGCAGGTGCATGGCACAGCAGGGCCTGCTCATGGTTGCTCCCAGGCAGGTCTGGCCACTCTGTACACCTGCTCTGGAGTCCCCCAGTCCCCTCAGCCCTTCAGCCTCTCAGAGCTGCCTTGGATGGCGACTGCCCAGCTGCCCAGAGATGCCCAAGGCTAGGTAACCAGAGCCAGCTGAGGCTTGTGCTGCCAGCAGTGGCAGCAGCAAAGGTTTGATGGGGGTGTCACCGTCCCCTGATCGCCAGTTCACCTCCTGCCCCTGAAGGCTCCCAGACTGTGAGAGGGGGCAGGCAGAGCTGAGGGACCACCCCCTCCCTCCAAAGCATGAATTTTCATGCACCAGGCCTCTACTACATATATATATATATATATATATATATATATATATATATATATATATAATTGACTCTTTAAATAAAGTACATAGCAGCAAATGGAGAGAAGCTAGGAGGGGGAAAATAGAAATATACTTTTATAACACACACACTAGACATGAAATAGTATATTACTTGAAGGTAGACTGTGATAATGTAACTTGAAAGCAGCCACACACACACACAACTATACAAATAAATCAATAAAAATAATTGTTTACAAAATACTGAATTAATTTAAAAGAAGGCAGCAAAAAAATGAAACAAAAACAAAGAAAAGATGGCAAAAATAGTTTTTACTTAAGGAAATGCTTCTGCAAATTATCAGATAGATATGCGTGCTATGGACTGAATGTTTGTGTCCTCCTATAGTTCAAGTGTTGAAGCCTTAAGCTCAATGGTATTTTGAGCTTTTGGTTGGTACTGAGATCATGAGTTTGTGTTGGCTGCATGGTGGGTGTTGTGTCCTAGCCCTAATCAATGTCCTAAGAAAAGACACCAGACAGATGACCTCTCTGTCTACTATGGGAAGATAGAGTCATGTGCAAGCCAGGAAGAGAGCTCTCGCCAGAAAAAAAAAAGAAAATCAGCCAGCACCCTGAACATAGACTCCCCAGAACTATGACAAATACATGTTTATTTGTAAGCTTCCTAGTTTTGTGGTATTACGTTATAGCAGTCTGAACAGAGGAAACTTAGCCTTACTATGCAACTGAAAGTAATGACTCTTGGAGGTTTTCACTCCAAGCTCTTTGCAAAAGATACAGATAGATGCCTGAGGCTGCTCATTACGCAATTGCTCAGGAACACTTTCTCAGGCGCCTGTGATGCTGTGCACTGCCACTGAGACCCCTAGTGGTGGGCAGTTGATCTGAAGATGAAAGGAGGCCTGTACACTCGGTGTTTTGTGTTTTAACTCATAAGATGTACAACTGGACCTCTCTCCATATACTCATGGGGTTTTGTATCTATTAACATCTCTTTAAATCATCCCAGTGAGACATAAAAGGAAAACAAAATGTGTAAACAAATTGCTCTGGATCAAAGTTGGACCATATGCCTTCATCTCTAGATTTTTCTACAGACTACTAATTGACCCACTACATTTTAATTATTTTTAAAAAAATAATTTTATTTTATTAGTAATGAAATAATAATTTCAAGTATTAACTCATGTTTCTTTTAAAAAATCATTTGTGTATAAAACAATAAAAACATACCATAGAACATTATCTGAATCGTTGGATTTACTTCTGTGCAACTAATATTTGTTGCTTAATAAATATTAAATATAATTGAGTTACATTAAGATATCAAGAGACAATGTGACAAGCCCTAAACAGAATGTAGATATAAGCATCATAGATTAATTTTAAATGCATAGGTTTTCAGTCTTGACTGAGTCAGTCAGTGGCTAAGCATTGTCCCAGTAAGTCAAGGTTGTGAGTTTGATCCCCCATTAGGGCACATACAAGAATCAACCCTGCCAGAGTGCTCAGTTATTTAGCATCAACCTATGAACCAGAAGGTCATGGTTTGATTTCTGGTCAGGGCACATGCCTCTGTTGAGGCCTCAGAGGAGGCAACCAATCAAGATGCTCTCTCATCATTGATGTTTCTATCTCTCTCTGTCCCTCTCCCTTCCTCTCTGAAATCAATAAAAAATATATTTTATATGTTTTAAGGAAAGAATCAACCAATGCATAAATAAGTGAAACAACAAATCAGTGTGTCTCCTGTCTCTCTCTTTTCCTTTCACTTTTTCTCTCTCTAAAATAAAATGCATAGGTTTGAAGTTATCAAGTTTATTTACAAAATATTGTCCTGTAGAAGAAATCCCTTAAAGAACTGTCCTCAATAAAAAATAAAAAAAATAAAAACTTCGACTTTACAAAAATACAAATGAGAAAGGTAATTCAACTCATTGATTCAGAGAAGTGTGAATTTAGAGGTAAAGTAAGTGTTCTTCATTGAACGAAGTTAAAATCTATATATATAAAAGCCTAGTTACAGCAGAATGACAAATGAGCAGAACGACCAGAACAACCAGTCACTATGATGTGCACTGAACACCAGGGGGCAGACGCTCAACACAGGAGCTGCCCCCTGGTGGTCAGTGCGCTCACACGGGGGAAGCGCTGCTCAACTAGAAGCCGGGCTCACAGCTGGCAAACGTAGTTGCAATGGTGGGAGCCTCTCCCAACTCTGCCCTCTCACTACTGAATGGCTATACTGGGAGCAGCGGGCCAGGATGAGCATGAGAGGCATGGCAGCCAGCCCCTGTTCAGGCTCCTCCCTGGCTGCCTGCCACTTGGCATACTGCTACATCCCCAAAGGGTCCCAGATTGTGAGGACTGCAAAGAGAAAGAAAATTAATACCTGGATGCATTAGAGGAAAATTACAAAAACAAAACAAAACAAAACAAAACAAAACAACACAAAGGCAGAGAATATCTTAAAAATAGTCAAAAGAAAATCAGCAGTCGGACATCCCCCAAGAGGTCCCAGATTGTGAGAGGGTGCAGGCTGGGCTGAGGAACTGCACCCCATGCATGAATTTCGTGCACCTGGCCTCTTGTGAAATTATCAATGGGCACATTCGTTAAAAGAATACACCTACACTACAATTCTATAAATCTCTTCCTTCAAAAAGATGAGAGTAGACTGTATTCTCTATGATATGGAATTATTTAGGCAATTTCCTGGTTTTGTCAAATAACAAAGTACAGACAGTCCTTGGGTTACGTCAGACTCGATGTACAGCATTTCGTGGTTACATCACCATCTCCCATTTATTTATTTTTAAAAAAAGTTCCATCATTTAGAAATATGTACATATGTGCTTTATCTATTTTATTATTTATTTACCACAAGTAAAGGTCAGGAATTGTTAACTTTTTTTTCTTTTATTTTTTTACTAGCTCACTTCATTACTGCTGTGTATGTGTTCCATGTGAGTGACATGGGTGCTTATGCAGGTGGGTTCTGACTTACAGGAAAAAAATCGCATTATGTCGCACCATAGGAATGGATCTCCAACGGAACACAAGGACCTACTGCATGAAATACTTATTGTAAATCTTTGCTTTTAGATTTCATCTCTTCAAATGCAATTTACAACAACCATTCTCTAAAAGAGATGTGAACCTTTAAACCTGTTAGGCATAGATTAGAAAGGTCTTGGGAATTTGGGAGTGTAATTAATCAATATCCGTAGGTACTTAGTGTGAATTAGGAATTTACACTACAAATTTTGTTGAACAGAGGTGGATGTAAGAAGAGAAGGGAAAGATTCCCTTGATTTAAAGATTGTATTCACGAGAGGTTACTGTTTTGGAGACACAGGACTTTAGGTGTTGGTGACAGTCTTTTTGATAAATAAATTGTACAGGTATAGAGAGTCAACAACCAAATCCATTATAAGGTTAAGTAGAATGACCCTCTAAACCAAAGGTCTATAATTTTTTTTTCTATAAAAGGCCAGATAACAAATATTTTAAGCTTTTCAGGCCATATGATTTCCATTTCCCTTATTCAATTCTGTCTTTGCAGTGCAGAAAGAATCAGAGACAATGCTGAAAATAAAAGGTTATGGCTGTGTTCCAATAAGCTTTGTTGTTAAAAACAGTGGACAGGATTTGGTCTACAGGTTATACATTGCTGATCATCTGTTCTAAACTCCCAACATCTTTTCTAAATGACAGTCCCACCGGAGGGCATGCCCCCGGTCACACCCTTAGACACTATATGTCTTTTTCTTTTTTAATTGTCTTTATTGTTCAAGTATTACAGATGTCCCCTCTTTTTCTCCATTGACCCCTTCTAGCCTGTACCTGCTCCTCACCCCAGCCCTTCACCACACTGTTCTCTGTGGTAATGGACACTATATATCTTTGCTGTCCGTTTATCTTCCTCAACTTTCCATTGTCTCCTCCTTCTTTTCTTTTCTTTTCTTTTCTTTTCTTTTCTTTTCTTTTCTTTTCTTTTTTCTTCTTCTTTTTTTTCCCCCTCCCTTCACCCTCACCATGAATCTGGAATTCTCAGCAGCCCGTTTTCAGAAAGTAGACCATAATTGATTATATTTATGTGGCATGATTATAAAATGGCTGTGAGGGGTTTATTACATTTGATGGAAGAAATATTTGGAGTGATTGCCTAACTCGGATATTATTCTTGATAATAGTGGAACTCACCATAGGGGAGCTACTTGGAGGACCTCAAACATACCAGATGAGAAATAAGCGAATAGCTACAACTTGACTCACCTAATGGTCACTTTTCTCTGATGACGCTTTTATGTATAAACAATGAGGGTTCAGCTACTAAGCAAGTTACACAATAGAGTTAAGGAGGTGTGATTTCTTGCAAATCCAGTCTAACAATATTACTAGGAAAGAATGTCACTGGGTAATAAAAGGGAAACTGAAAAATTCATTATATCTTTCACTGTTGAGAAAAGAGCAAGAACTTTTTTATATAAATTATAATTTAATTATATATTAAGGGTCACTGTTTCCTCTGTAAAAGCTATAGAACTAGTCTGATCCCACAAGGCAAAGGACAGGAATGTTAGCTGATGGCTTCAAGTGATCACATACTGATGACAACTGTAGGTAACTTGATGAGCCAGGAGGCCCACAGGAAACAAATGGCATACTCAATGAATTGTTTATAAAGGATATAAGTAGGGAAATCATCAATATTAATATAACTTATTATTTAAATGGTGCCACTTTTGAGGGCAAAAACGAAGCTTTATTAATAAATGCTGTCAGAACAACAGATATAAACTGGATCTGGTAATGTTTAGAATAGAACAGTACCCCCAGGCTAGCAAAAAGAAAAAGCTATTATCTTTAGCTGATAAAAAGACAAAGAAAGGAAATGTGTGTTTTTTTAAATCAGATTTTTTATTCACTTGATTTTTAGATTCACTTGTTGATAGACATGTATTTGTTGTTTGTAATTTTTATCTTTACCTTTTTCTTCTTCTTCCACTTCTTAAAGAATACCTTTCAGGGAAAAAAATCTGATGAACAGAATAAAGTGGTGAATATAATAGAATCAGGGGCATAGAAAGGGATTGGACTGCCAATTCTCAGGGGAAAGGGGATGTGAGAAAAGTTTGGACAAAAATCTTACACCTATGGATGAAGACAGTGGCGGGAGGGGGGCGGGTAATGGGGTTAGGTGGGGAATCAGGTGGAGGGGAGCTATGGAAAGGAAAGAGGAACATATGTAATTATCTGAACAATAAAGATTTATTTTTGAAAGAAAGAAAGAAAGAAAGAAAGAAAGAAAGAAAGAAAGAAAGAAAGAAAGAAAGAAAGAAAGAAAGGAAGGAAGAAAGAAGGGAGGGAGGGAGGGAGGAAGGAAGGAAGGAAGGAAGGAAAGAAGGAAGGAAGGAAGGAAGGAAGGAAGGAAGGAAGGAAGGAAGGAAGGAAGGAAGGAAGGAAGGAAGGAAGGAAGGAAATGGTTACCAGAACCTAGAATGTAACAAGTTCTAGAGGTCAGCTAGCAGTTGGGGCCTCTAGGAAAGAAAAGCATGCAAACTATTAGGAACTACCACAAAAGGAGTGAGTGAATTAAAATCCAATCTTGCCAATATTTCCAGTTGGCTGAACCCAACCAGAAACTGGAGGTTTATGGAGACTTTGATGCAGTCCTTATAGATCAGGGCTTTCGTCATTTTAACACTCTGCTGGCATTGCCGGGGCATGTCCTCTAGCTGCTTTCAAAGGCACTAGTGACTGCCTCTGTCTCTCTCCCTGACTCACTTCCCTGAATTTAAACTCTCCTTGGATGAGTTCACAAGGAGTTGGTAGTTCAAATACGTGACCTCCATCTCGTCGCTTCCCGAGTTCCTAAAACTGGTGAAGGTGCCAGGTCCCAACATGGACCTGAGGCAAGCAAAGTTGTCTAGGCTTGTAACGTGGGGCACAGGATGCTTGAATAGCCCAGCCTCTGGGGTACAAAGCAAGATAGGGAAGAGTGGAGAGTCTATCTAGAGGAGAAAATAGAAGATACTATATTTACAACTATGGTAACTATCCTTGTAAAATTGTAACTATTTTTGAACTTCCGGCCTGCCCCCTCTCACAGTCTGGGAGCCCTCAGGGGCAGGAGACAACCCATGATTAAGGGAAGGCGATGCCTCCATCACATCTCTGCGGCTGCTACTGCTGGCAGCTCAAGCCTCGGCCTGTCCTGATTACGTGAGCCTCGGGTGGCCCTGCGTGGCTGGGCAGCCACTACCCGAGGCTTCCCTGTGCCTTGGGCCTGCCCTGGGTGGCTGGGGCCTGGGGGGACTTGGGGACTCTGGAGACAAGTACACAGGGCAGTTGGATCCGTGTGGGGGCAGATCAGGCCGTGCTGAGTGCCTGCCGCCCCGACAGGGCTGAGGGGACTGACGCCATCTCCTTGTGGCTGTGGGTGCCACCATCTTTGAAGGCATGGCAGTCAATTAGCATATTCCCTCCTTATTGGCTGTGGGAACCTCCATCTTTGTGAGAGTGTGATGGTCAATTAGCATAGTCCCTCTTTATTAGGTATGATTTAGTCTCCTTCACTCCCTGATCCGTAGGCTGACCATGCAGGTATCACTGGCCTGAAAATGAAACAAAGTAAAATGTATGTTTTTCACATTTGTCATAGTTAACTTACTTCACTTTCTGGTCTACAAATCTCCCCAAAGAATATTAGAGGATGTATGGAATTTGATGAATCAATGGTTCAGACCAACAGAAAGGCTGCTTGAGTACAAATGTACAATACAAAATTAATGGGTTAAATACCGTAGATAATGTAGGTAAAATTTCAAGAGAGAAAAAATGTTTAACCTTTAGAAGGGTAGCCCTTCCTTTTTGGATAAGTATATAAAAGCCAAGGGGTAGAGTGACTATATAACCAGCAATCTCTTTACCTCTAATCCTCCCCAAAAAACACCCATCTCTGGGGAAAGTCCATTGTTACACTTTCTAAAATATTACCAAGATAAGGTTGTCATCATCCATGTTTCTTACTCCACAGAAGGAAATCTCTTCCATTTCATCAAGAGGTTTCCCATTTTCTCAACCTACCTGGCATCCATTCCATTTTATGTCCAAAGATTCTATGACTTAATACATTTTTAAAATATAGAATGTTTTCCCCCTCCCAGTCAACTTCAGTCTACTTAAATATTCATGACAGTTAAAAGAAGAGGAGGAAGTAAATTTATAAGGGGAGGGGGGAGAGATAAGGAAATGAAAAACAAAGGGAACCATTACTTTTAAAAAAAAATATTAGGGAAATAAGTGAGTGACAGATCTTTCTAGTTAGGGTAGGAGAAAAGAGAGTTGTGTCGTAGGTCATTTTCTGGTCCATTCATGAGTGAGAGAATTGCATAAACTCTCTGAGTAATCACAAAGTGATACAAATGATCTCACTTCAAATCTTGACATAATCTAGGATTGCCCAAACTACACATGTAGATACTATTCACACCTTCAGCATTCAAACAAATGAAAAGAGAGGGAAATGGGAAACTCTCTAGCCCATCATGAATTTTCAGAGATGCCCTTACCTGAATGGTAGATTATAGGATGGTGACAGCAAAAAGCTAGAAAAAGGAATCTTTTTAGAGAGATCCTTTTAATAGGAAATGATTTGCTTCCTGACAATGGTCTTAAAAGAAAGTTAATATACTTCAAACTTATTTAGTATCTTTAAGTATCTATTATTACATATAGCATATGAGACTAGGACCTATGGTGGCCATGATGATGACCACAGTCCTAAGGTGGGGGGGGCGGGATGGTTTCCCTGATAAACTTGTAGAGCCCATCTTATGTTCTTCTTTGCAAAGATCAGAACTCACTTTGAGCTTGTCTTAATTCTTCAGTTCTTCATAATGTTTTCCTATGGCATTCCTTATAACTGAGCCTCACCTTCTTTTTTCTTTGTCCTTTATTTTGCCTGATCTTGATTGTTTTTTGTTTTTGTTTTTTTACCTTTTTGCACCAATGAAATTATTGCTCGTCATTTCAAATGTCTTTGGAAAAAGTAAATGGATATTGAACAAATTCCTAAATATAAAACATTGCTTGCTTCTAAGGAAACTCACAGTCTAATAAATAAATAAAGTAGAAAGTATTTTTTGAAATATTACATCAGAGGGAAGTCCAAGATAAATATGGCTTAGAGGAAAATGAGGTCACAGCCAGGTAGGAGACCTCTTTTGAGTGGATGGTCAGTGAAACAAGCATGGAATAACAGGAGAAAGTTAAAGTCTGGGGGTGTGAGGGCTGAAAGAACAAAGATTAGGGCACATTTAGAGCATGTTTACTTTAGATACAATTTGGAGACAAGGGTAGAAAGACAGCATAGAGCAAGCATGTCAAACTCAAAGGCTAACATGGGCCAAATAAACAAGGTTTAAGTTTATGTGGGCCACAAAAAAACAAAAGCTTCAATTTTCATAGAAATGAAGTTTTATTTCAATAAAGACGTGCTGAATACAGAGGGCTGAAATAAATGAGCAATCATTAACATAAAAGAATAGAACATTTTAATAAAAATTAATATTTTTTCTTGAATGTTAACTTACCAGACACTGAACAACTGCACAAATTAAGTGTAGTGCAAATAACCTATTTTTCTTGTTCTCTGAAAGTGAAATATTTCCTGTTGCACACACCAGACAAGTCAGTCCAAGACTAATGACCTGGCAATCGGCTGCTAAAATATTCGCTACTAGTATTAGTGGAGAGAAATGGTGCGCCTGCGCGTAAGGTGGGTAAGGGAAATGAATGCAACACTAATCAGTCATTAGTAGTTCATTATTAATAATTATGTATAACTGGATATTGTAAAAATTAATTTACGAAGTTTTTATGAACACATTTCTTCCAAGCCGTTCTATTGGCTGGGCTGCAAAAATATTCGTAGTGGGCTCCATGCCACCTGTGAGTCTGTCATGCTTGGCATAGAGCCAAGAAGGGAGAGATGAAAGCAACTGGGAGTCTACCGAGAGTTTTTCAGCAGAAATGTGATATAATTGGAGTGATTTAAGAGGTCACACAATTACAGATAAAGAAATAGGGGGTCCCAGAGGCAAATGCTTAGCAGCGTGTTCAACAGTCTAAGAGCCATCCTCTAGAATGCCGGAGGAGGAGGAGGAGGAGGCACCCTGCTCTGCCTCATCTCAAAGTTGCCATGGATGTAATGTTTTAAAGGGAGAAATAAAGAAAAGGAGGCAGCTCCGTTCCACCCTAGAAAAAAAAAAAATGGAAACAGAACCTCAGCCAGGGACCCCTTTCTTCTGTTGCTGCCCCGCCGGCATATCTTCACCCGGGGAGGAGATCCGTGTCTTCATCTCCTGCCTGCCTGTCCAATGTCCAGCTGCCTACCAGGAACAGCCCTAATGTCACCACCGATGAATCCGGTTTGGGCATCATCCCAAGATACCCTGAAAAACTGGTCATGGGGGGGGGGGCGGGGTGGGGAGGGGGAAGGAGCCTTCTTTACCAAAGGATGCTGCCTGACATGCAACCCCAGACTTCCAGGAGGCCAGGAAAGCCCACCTTTGAAGTCAGCAGTGACTCAGAGGCTTTCCCACGCTGCTGTTAGCGCCGCAGCCTTTCTCCTCAGGCCTGCGCCAGGGAGCCGGGTCCAGCTGTATTGGTACAGCTGCCGAGCGCCTTCTATGGAAAAAAAAATTCACTTCTGGCTCCAGTCCCAAGCCCCAACACGGAGACTGTGCTTTTTTTTTTTTTTTTCCTTTCCTCTAGCTCTTGCCACCCCTCCTCTTGTGCCCAGGTGCCTTGTGGCCTGTGACATTTGCTAGGACCCACGCGGGTCACCCTTCCTTGCGGGCTCGGGGTGATGACTACTAGGAACTTCCCAAGGACCGGGGCTCTTCAGGCTCCGACAGGAAAAAGGGGAGGAGGGAGGAGCACTGGGCGTCTGGAAAGGGCGGCCGGGGGTCAAGCTCAGGAGAGCGGGATTAGTCCTGTAGCAGCCTGCTGAGAGGCGGGCTTCCGTCCTTTTAACACCCGGCCGGCTGTTGCCAGAGGCACCGGCAGCGAGGCATCCTCCCTGGCACGCTCCCTCAGTCACTTCCCTGAATTTAAACTCTCCTGGGCTGGGTTCACAAGGGGTTGCCAGTCCACATACGTCACCTCCATCTCGTTGCTTTTCCCGCGTTCCTAAAACAGGTGAGGGTGCTCAGGTCCCAGCGTGGCCCCGGAGGCAAGCAAAGTCGTCCCGGCTGGCGGCGCGGGGCGCGGGGCGCAGGGCGCGGGGCGCAGGGCGCTCTCTCCATTAGCAACAGCGCAGCCTCCGGGAACGCGGCGCGCTGGACAGCACCTTCCCTCCGCCGCGCCCGCTGGTCCCACTGCCCGAGTCCGGCGTCCTAGCGCTTACGTTTGGCCTGAGGGGTGAGACTGTGAAGGTGGCTGGACGCTGGAGTTAGTGGTTTTAAAAGTTTCTTGACGCCCGTGGAAGTACTAGAGGAGACCATAGGCCCCCCCCCCCCCAGAGACGTCTCCCCTCTCCCCCCAAAGCCTGACATGTTTAAGGGTGCTTTGACCATCAGACTCTCCCTCCCCCACTCATTTCAGCATTTTTCTCGTTCCTGCCTATAAGATTCTGGTCCCGATTGCACCTTTAATACGTTCGCATGGAAACTGAGCCCGAGCCTCAGGTTGTACCCACACTTTAAAAGCATCCCATTCAGTAAGCGCACGAGTTTTCTCAGTGGCCACAGAAGAGGGGAAGGCAACAGTTGAAACTGGCCAAAGGAAATGCTCAGTGTGTAGGGCATGAACCCAATTCTCAGAGTGGATGCTGTTTGGGGTTGATTTTGTTTGTTTGTTTGTTTGTTTTGGTTTTTGTTGGGGTTTTTTTTTTCCATCAAGAGAGGGGCTTGTTGGAAATGACCCTGTAGGAGAAAGGTGTGGGTATCTCTTAAAGCACATACAAGCACATATCAAGGACTTAGGGCAAAGATCAAAGGAGGAGAGGGAAATTCCTGTTTATTTTACTAAGGTTAAAATTCCATAGATTTGGCTAGTCCTATTTTTTTTTTCTTTCATGTCATCAATTCAGAATTCTATGAAGGAAGCAAATGACATCAAGGAAAATCATTGGCCTAGGAGAAAAGGGCCCGTAGGCGTTTAGGTATTATATATGTGGAGCCAGAAAGCTCTGGAGCATCAGGGAGACTCCAACTTAAGGCAGCAGCATGGGTGACTATGGGCTTCAGTACACTGGGGATGGGAGGCAGAGTAGTCAGTGCCTGGGCACCTGCCCCTAAGGCTGGCCTTGCGGATCCAGAGGCAATTCAGTGTGGCTGGGAAGAGTTTAATGTGAAACTGGGGTGGAACTGGGTTTTCAGATACATTGCCTGATGCCTTATTATTTGTTCTGTCAGTTTCTTTCAGGAAGATCTTCATTTTGCAACTGGTAGGGTTGGTGCTAACCAGCAATTTCACTGACTGTGACTTTGAGAAGATTAGAGTGGAATACCAGGAAATCATTTCTAAAGACCTGACCAGGGTAAGTGGGGGAAAAAAAAACCTTTTTAAAAGCAATGTGTTTTCATCGGAAGGGTACACACACACACACACTACAGTTTTACTTTCAAAAAAAAAAGAAAAATAATATTGGGAACAGATCACGACCCAGCATTATGTCAAAATTTTTTGCAAGTGCTATTGAACTATACCTGCTTCTAAAATGACAACCTAGAAAGTGGCACACATTAGGTGTGCAGATGCTGATGGGGAGCAGATACGGATAGGTAACACGTGATCCATCAAGAATGTCTATACTGGGCTAAAGTGCTGCTCCACTGGTGCAGGAAAAAAAAATTTTTAAAAAAAGGCTTGAGAAAGAGAAGGCTTGAGAAAAAGAGAGGAGTAAGAGAGGGACTTCTTGTGAGCTGAGTCCTAACCAGGGAAGCTGCCCTTCAGGTCTGTCTCGTGTTCTAGATGCCTGGGGATGCCACGATGGGATAAGATGGGCTTCGGACTGTTTAGAACACAGTAGTAGCCCGTTCTCTTCATTATTCTAACTTTCTGGATAGATCACGCATGTGTGAAATGCGTGAATGGCTCCCTCTGGGACAGACGTGGGCATTGGAAAGCGGCGTGTGGCTCTCATGCGCAGCCCTACTGTGCACACAGGTGCCCAGGTGTGCCTACTTTGGTGGGGGAGGAAGGAGGAGTCTCCCTCCAGGACCAGGATCCATTTGATACTGTTTCAGATGGCAGAATCTTCAGCTCTGAAGATTCCTAAGGTTTCACTCACTCCGTTGTCAACGGCAAGAAGCAGATGCATAGAAAACAAGTGCGGGAGTAGAAACTGCTTCCAGGGCATCTTGAACCCCTGGGAGTATCAGTGGGGTGGTGGGGCCTCTCCTGTGGACCCGTCTTTACCCTCTGGTGGGATGCTTTCCCCCCCTTTTCTTCCAGTGTGCCCACTGCGACGCCACGGTCAGCTGTGAAGACCAGGTGAGTGGCTGAGCTGCGCCCCCGGCTCTCCCCAGCGGGACGCCAGGCATCCGGGGAGGGGGCCCCGGCCGGAGGGAGGACCCGGGCGGCAGGTGGGCCCCCAGGGGATGCCGACCCGGCCAGGAAACCGGGGCTGCCGGGTCTTCTGGGCTGGTGCCCAGCTGGGGACACCACTTGTGCCCCTATTTAGGGCGAGGAAGCTCTCTCTCGAAACCCAGCGGGATTCCGGAAGAGGCTCCCGGTCCCCCACCCCCACGAAAGGGAAGGCAAATAGGAAACTGGGATCCGGGCAGCGCGTCAGGGGCACACCCTTCCCCCTCCCCCCGGGGGCGGGGCGGCACCTCCGCCCGCGGCGCCGCCGCCCGCCAGTCCCCCGGCCCCGCGCCTCGGACCCAGTCCTGCTCTCTGCTCCGCGCCTTCAGCTCCTCTCCCGCAGGGCCCTTAGCGGCTCCCCACCCAAGTCCCCTGAGCTGCGTCCCCGGTTCCTTGCCACTCCCCCGCTGCCCCTTCCACTCCTTGCTTACCGACTCTATTTCGCTGTTTTTCCTTCCCCCACCGCCCGCCCCGCGGCGTGTTCGCCTTCTCTCCGCCGCTCGGAGCAGCCGGACTGCCTCGCGAAGATCGAGCGCCTCACCCTCCACCCTTCCCCCGGCTGCAAGTCGCTGCCCCCGGAATTAACAGCAAGAACGGAAGCCACGCTCAAAACCTCTTGCCCAGGCTACTACCCAACGCCGGTAAGCCAACCTAAAGCGCTCTCTCTCTCTCTCTCTCTCTCTCTCTCTCTCTCTCTCTCTCTCTCTCTCTCTCTTTTAATATATCTTGGCGCTAACCTCGAATGAAAGAGAGGCTGTTCGTGCCGTGCAGAAGTCCGTGGTTTTTGGAGAGCAAGTGAGCCAGAGCTGTAGATTGTCAGGTAGTCTCCTAGGTGGATAGATAACCTCGACCGAAACCCACTGATATTCTGGGGTTCTGACTCTTTTTTACAGAATTATGGTTCTAAACCTTAGGCGAAGGGTTGAGCCTCCTGCATTAGAATGTCGCCTGGCTGCCTGAGCATGGGAGGCCACTGGCCAAAATGCCAATTCCCACCTAGACCTTCAAAATCACGGTCCCTGTGTATGGAGGGGCTTCTTGTGAGATGTTTGCCCATTCTGCAATTTGAGCAGCATTGCTTAGGCCTATCGCTTAATAATTGGGCGTTCTTTCTTCAAAGGAGAAAGCATACCTCAGACCTTTATCCTATGTTTGCTTAATTGCTTGTATGGGTGGTATTGCTGCCTGTTTACGTAGTGGCTTTTGCATGTACAGTTGTATGCATTTGAATGGACGCATAACTTTAAATATGGAAACGGTAGTGTAGAGTTAGGAGACAGTCTTGCCCGACTTTGAATACTAGCCCCAGAACTGCAAACAGTGAAAACTTGGGTAAATTACTTAGCCTCGGTGTGCTCAACTTCTTCTGCAAAATGAGGACCATAATAACAGTCCCACCTAGAGTGTTTGTAAGGATTAAATGAGTCAATATTAGTAAAAGCACTTGGAACGGTGCCTGGCATGTAACTAGTATTCAATAAGTATGTATTTCATCATGTAAGTGAAGCAGAGGATTTATCTTCTGGTTGACAAATTTTAAAAAGACAAAGAGAAACAATTGCAGATATTTATTATTGCTATCTATTAACCAAGGGACTCTTATCGGTCTGCACACTGTGTGGCCACGGCTGTCGCTTTTTTAAGGATTGAAGATTGAAGCCATAGGGTGATTCTAGCTACATGTGAAAAACTGGTTTGGTTCTATGCCTTCTACCAAGGACACTCTAGTAAATCTACAGATGGCCACAGTGAAGTTTATCCATACAAGGAGAGCAGAGAGAACAGGCTAGAATAGATCAAGTTCTGGACAGTAAGAAAGGGGGAGTCTGAAGTAAAATTTTATCTTTATTGCTGAAAGTATTACAGATTTCTCCCTTTCTTCCCCCATTGACTACCTCCTTCTTACTCCCATCCCCTCCCCAGACCCTCACCCCACTATTGTTTGTGTCCAAGGGTTTTGCATATAAGTTTTTTGGTTGATCTCTTTCCCCAACCCACCCCCACTCCCTCTTTATTTAAGCCCCCTCCCAAGCCTGAAGAAAGAGCCTAAGACCAATAATACTGACATATGATTTAGCACATTTTAGATTGTAAGATTTTTGCTTATAACCTGATAAACTTTTCTTGACCCAAATATTGTGTATCTAGGAGGGTCCAGCCCCTCACTACACAAGAGTAATTTAGACACAGGAAAACACTTAAATATCATTGCAATCTTTTTTTCTTTAAGTGTAGTCTCCTCTTCAGAAAAACCTCCGGGTATCTGTGGCACAGCTCCGTGGTAGAAGGGACTGAAGCAGGGGAATCCTGAATTCTATCTGTAAAGACGATGTAGATGTGTCCTATTTTAGAGGAACTTACAATCTTGTCAAGGAGATCATGTAGTCATCAACTTATTTAGTCATTCAACAAATATTCAAGGCGCCCTATGTATAAAACATTCTGCTCCACACTATGGGGAATACCTATGATGCAATAATAAAATTTAAAAAAAGCACTTAAGTGAGAGCCAAGATAAATTAAACACACTGTGAAACACTAGAAGAGTTTCCAACAGAAAGGTCTGAGCAATGAGCAGAAGCCTTGTGAAGGAGGTGGTGCTTGGCCTTGAAGCATGAGTAAGAGGGTGGAAAATGGGAGGGCATTCCTCTGTGGAAAGCACACAGGCCCAGACAGTAAGCAGGTGTTAGGGGAATACATTGAGAAATAGGTTTGCCTAGAGAAGAGACAGTGTAACCTTAAACATTAAAGATAGTGACAATTAGTTTTAATTACTGATTCTCTTATTCCACAGAAAAATAATACCCAGGCAATGAAGAGGAGGAAGAAAAGAGAAGACACAATATATGGATGCCAGAAAATAGTCTCAAACTTAATAGGATTGTGGGGTCGGTTCATGCGTTTTTAATAGAGACAAAAGTGAACCTTCATTGAAGTCATATTTCACAGCAGCAAAATAAATCATCCTTATTAGGTAGATGGAATGCTAATTCTGTGACATTTTAAAGATCACTACTAGGTTGTTGTTTTTTAATTACAGGAAGGTTTCTTAACTTATTTTTTTGAAGCTTTTATTGTTTAATATTGGTTTATAATGTGGGGGAGATACTACCCCTCAAATGTCAGGGACACTTCAGTAGCATTGATGTCTGAGCCACTGGCTTTGTGACAGTAATTCTCAGCTGGAACTATATAGGCCTTAGTCAAGGGAAGAATCTAAAAGTATAGTAGGAGGAGAGCTACCTCCCTTCTAAAAGAAAATTGAACTCAAAAGCATTTCTTTCATACTAAAAATTTACAAAAGAAGGAAATACATAGAAGCAAAATGGAACACACAAAAAGCTGTACATATAGAGAGCAATTTGAAAGAATTTCATATTAATATTGTGAAAATATTTTAGATTACATTTTTTAAATTATGCAACAGATAAGAGTGGTATATGCAAGCAGATCTTAAAGAAGTGCATTTGTTAAAGCTAAAGTAATATATATTTTTAAACTTATGAATAGATTTTTAATTTATTGTATAAGCACTTTTATTTTTTTATTAAATTTATTGGGGTGATATTGGTCAAAATGAACAGTAAGCACTTTTTTAAATGTACATACTGTTTTGTTATTAACATGATACATTTCTTAATAAAATAATTTTCAAATTCATTTTGTATGAATGTGTTATTTTATGTAGCTAGATGATTTTCACCTACACATTTTTCTAGGGGCTTCACTTTTCTGCAACTCTTTCCCTCCCCTGATCCTTCTAGCCCATTGACTACTTCCCTTCTGCCCTGCGCTGCTATAGAGAATATTTGGGGATAAGTGGCATCAGGATACTTTACAAAACTTCTTTTCTTAAATTATGTTTCTAGTCTTTCCTAGTTTCCCAGGTGGACTTCACACCTGGAAGAGAAAAAGGAGGAAAAAGTAAATAAGAAATGTTAAACTCATCCTCCTATTCTTGAACACTGATGCAAGCTAGGGCCACAGGCACCCTCTCCCTCACCCTGGACTCAATGCTCTGAATATCAGTGGGAAGGACCAACCTAATTCTAACACTCAAGGCCAATAAGGAGCAGATAGGAATACAATGATTTGTCCTTTAAGTGTAAAATTTCCTCCTCCAATCCCTCCCCACTATTGCCCTGAGGGATGGTGCTGAGCAACAACAGAAAAGGGAAAGTTCAATATCCTTAAATCCATTTTACCTGCTATCAGGTAAGAAGAAGCTTACATTATGTATCCAATAAGCATTGACAGAGCACCTATTGTATGTCAAGCCTTCAACCAAGTACTGGGGATACAAAAGGAAATAAGACAAAGCTTTTATCCAGAGAAACTCAAACTGTAGCTGAAAGTAAAAGGAGTTTTTTAGGGGTAAAATAGGCAGGTTTAGGAAGTTTTAGGAATTGCTGGGTCTATGGGGAGAACCACAGGGCTACAAAGCTGGGAGTTTCCCAAAGGTATACATTCATAGAATCAGGCAGCTGCCAGAGGGCATACATGTATAGAAAACTGGGAGCTGCAGAAGGTATACTATATTCAATGAATAAAGGAAAGGAACCCACTCATTCAGAGAGGAAAGAGAAAGGCCAAAGGGAATAGAAAAACAAAAGGGAGAAGAAGAGGAGAACCTCTCCACATGAGGTTTGAACTCTGAAGCTGCTGTAGTGACCAATAAGAGGGGAGATGAAGACACAAAAAACTGCAGCTTTTATAAACCTTAGAAAAAAGGGACTCTCTTTCCCACCACGTGGGAGGCTGTGCTTGTTTCTCAATAAATTTCCACCTTTCCCTATACCACCTTTTGTCTGTGGTTTCATTCTTCCAACCCAGCTGGACAAGAACCCAGAAGGCACCTTTGCATCCTGCCTAAGGGAACACCATGTGTTCCAGTTCAATTTCCCTGTTTCAAAAGCAGGACATACCTGTTTTCAAAAACCTTCCTTTAGGAAAACCAAGATGGCGCGGCGGCATAGGTAAACACATGAACTTTCTGCTGTGCACAACCACATTAAAACTACAACTAAAAGACGAAATGAATATCATCCAGAACCACGGGAAGGCTGGCTAAGTGGAAATTCTGCATAAATAGACAAATTAAGATACCTAAGAATAAACTTAAGTAAGGAGGTAAAAGACCCAGAAATCTTATGGCTTTCTTATACACCAATAATGAACTCACAAAAAGAGATATGAGAAAAAATCAGTCCATTTACCATTGCACACACACACACAAAAAAATTAAGATACCTAGGAATAAACTTAATTAAGGAGGTAAAAGGCTTGTACTCAGAAAACTACAGGACATTGAAAAAAGAGAGAGGAAGGTATAAACAAATGGAAGAACATACTGTGTTCATGGATTGGCAGAATCAACATCATTAAAATGTCCATACTACCCAAGCAATCTACAGATTCAATCCAATCCCCATTAAAATACCAATGGTATATTTCAAAGATCTAGAACAAACTCTCCAAAACTCCATCTGGAATAAAATAAAATAAAAATAGCCACATCAATCTAGAGTAAGAAGAACAAAGTTGGAGGGATCACAATACCAGATATCAAGCTATATTACCAAGCCACTGTTCTCAAAACTGCCTGGTACTGGCCAAGAACAGACATAGACCAATTGAACAGAACAGAGAACCCAGAAATTGACCCAAGCCATTATGCTCAATTAATATTTGACAAAGGAGATACGAGCGTACAATGGAGTGAAGACAGTCTCTTTAATAAATGGTGCTGGGAAATTTGGTCAGATACATGCAAAAAAAATGAAACTAGGTCATCAACTTATACACAAAAACAAACTCAAAATGGCTAAAGGACTTAAATGTAAGACAGGAAACCATAAAAATCCTACAAGACTCCACAGGCAGCAAAAATAGTAGACACATGTCCTAGCAATATCTTTATGGACACAGCCCCTAGGGCAATGCAGACTAAGGAGCAAATAAACAAAAGGCACTACTTCAAAATAAAAAGCTTCTGCACAGCAAAAGAAATCATCAACATAACAACAAGAAAACCCACTGCATGGGAGAACATATTTGCCAATGCTATTTCAGATAAGGGTTTAATCTCCAAAATTACAGAGAACTCATACAACTTAACAAAAGGAAGATAAATGATCCAATTAAAAAAAAATGGACAAAGGACCTAAACAGACACTTTTAGAAAGAGTACATACAGAAGGCCAAGAGACATATGAAAACATGCTCAAAGACACTAATCATCTGAGAGATGCAAATCAAAACGCCACTGAGGTACCATCTCACACCTGTCAGAATGGCTATCATCAACAAATCAACAAACGACAAGTTCTGTTAATGATGTGGGGAAAAGGAACCTCATGCACTGCTGGTGGGAATGCAGACTGGTGCAATCACTGTGGAAGACAATATGGAGTTTCCTCAAAAAGTTAAAAATGGAACTCCCATTTGACCCAGTAATCCGACTTCTAGGACTATATCCCAAGAAACCAGAAATACCAATCAGGAAGGATATATGCACCCCAATGTTCATAGCAGCACAATTTACAATAGCTAAGATTTGGAAACAACCCATCAGCAGATGAGTGGATTAAAAAACTGTGGTACATCTACAGAATGGAATACTATGCTGCTATAAAAAGAAGGAATTTTTAACAATTGCAACAGCGTGGATGGAACTGGAAAACATTATGCTAAGTGAAATAAGCCAGTCGGAAAAAGATAAATATCACATGATCTCACTCATATGTGGGATATAATGATCAACATAATTTGATAAACAGGAATAGATCCAGAGACAAATGGTAGGGGAAAGGGGGTGGTTAGAGAGCAACCAACCAAAGGACTTGTATGCTTGCATATTAGCATAATCAATGGACACAGACACTGGGGTGGTGGGAGCTTGCCCAGGATGGCAATGGCTGGGGCGAGGAGGGTCAAGCAGGGAAAAAGGAAACATGTAAAACTTTAGGCAATAAATAATAATAATAATAAAATATTGGGGAAAGGAAAATAGAAATAAAATACAGCTGTTTTTTGACATCCATTGTTTATAGAATACCAACTAACAAAGTTTCACTGACTACTATTATGTAAAAGTTATCTGTGCCTGAACCTAAAGATAATAGTTTAGACATGAGGATAATAGCTAATTAACTTTCTTGAGTCTTGGGTTTTGCACCTCTGAAATAGGGATGATGAGGTCTACATTAAACAATTATCGTCAGTCAATGAAAGAGAAACACCACATGACCTCACTCATTTATGGATAATAAAGAACATTGTAAACTAATGAACAGAAAGATAGATATAGTGACAGTAAAACAACAAGCAGGCTGTCAAATAACAGCAGGGAGGGGAGGGAGATCTGGGGGAGATAAGAGGTCAACCGAAGGACTGGTATGCATGCATATAGGTACAACCAATGGACACAGAACTCTGGGGAGGGACGGCATGTATGGGAGGTGGTGGGGGGGGGGCAATGGTAAGCTATGTACACATATAGTACCTTAATAAATTTTTTAAAAAATTTAAAAAAAGAATTATCGTAAGAATTAAAGTACATAATAAATACAAATGGTATAAAAATATTTTAAATTAAGTATCCAAATGCCCATTTCATTATACAGATGAGAAAACTTGTTGCAGAGTTTGGTGTATCTCTTTCCAGTTTTTAACTTCCTGTCCAGGACTGCTTTGTAGCAATGGAAAGAATGCTCAGAAGAGTTATCTCAATATAGGAGAATAACCAGACCAAGCCTAACAGCTGCAACAAATCTTAACTATAAGGCTTGAAAGGATCAGCCTGTTTCCAAGTAACATAGCTGAATTTCATAAGAAATCTCAAGAATATGTATAGGAATAAAAATATGCAACAAGGCAAAATTCACTGTTTGGCATGTGATTTAAAATGACTAGAACTGAGGAAATAGGGAAATAGAACCCATGCTGAGGAGAGAGAGAGAGAGAGAGAGAGAGAGAGAGAGAGAGAGAGAGAGAGAGAGACTTATCCACACATACAAGTTAAAATGGTGGACAGGCAAGAATTTTAAATAAATTTTTACAAATGTTTCAATATGTCCTAAATGTTAAAGAAATGGAAAATATAAAGTAGACTCAAATCCAAAATATAAAGAAGACTCAAATCCAACTACAATGTGTTAGATGGAAAAAAACAGATGGCATTAATGGGAGATTAGACATTGCAGAAGAAAAGATCAGTAAACTCTCACATCAAAGTATTAAAGCCTTGGAGATGCTAGTTAAGATGCTACTTTTCTTCAATGTGCTCATCAAAGACCTTTCCCCCTTCCCTTCTACTCTCTCTTTCACTACCTATAATTCTTATGGAGGAGAAATGACAGGGATTTAAAATTGTATTGAGAATGAACCAAGATTGTGTTCCTTATGTATCTTAGATCTGAAAAATTGCAGAATAATTGGGCAAATAGACCACATAGATGCGGAATTTGAAGGAGACCTGGTGAAATCTTATGTGTAGTGCTCAGACTTTAGGTACAATATCTACCATGTAATGGATTCTCAGTAGATATGCTGAGCAAATGAATAAATGAATTATAATGAAATTAAAACTTAAATGTCTTTTTCCCAAGAATAAACTCTCCAGGCCATTGTGAGTCAGGAATTGGCAGCAGCAACTATCAGATGAGATATCAGACGTCTGCCATGTGCTTTCCTGCCCTTTATTTCTGCAGGTATGTAAAACAAAAAGAAATTATCATACCCCCATATTACTAATATTATTGTAGTCTGCCACTGTTCCCCACAGGCTTCTTTTCCAACAAGCCTCTCCCACACACCTCCCCCACTCCCCCCCACCCCCACACACAAAGGAATATAAAAATTAACTTGCATTAATTCAAGCATCAAACATCCACAGAGCCTTTATTTGTATCACCCCTGGGCACACAGCTGAAAACATAGATAATTTGAAAATTCTAAAATCTAAAGGATATTTATCATTTGTGAATCTTACACAACCCCCCCTTCTATAATGCATCTTTACTACTTCTATAAAGAAAAACAAACTATCTTTTTAAAAATTAATTTTTATGTGATAACTTTCACACATTTCTCCAGAAATCATAGAGGCTTTCACCAGGTTTTGGTGAGAAAATAAACAACCCCCAAAGTCTGAAGGCTTGCCACAGCAGTTGATTCCCACTCATGTTACAATTGGCAATTGCAAGTCAGCTCCAGGTCTTCTCCACATACCTTGTCTTCCGGAGCCCGAAAAAGCAGCCCCTGTCTGGGAAATGCTTTTCTCTGGTGCAGAGGAAAAGAGCAAGTGAGTTGGCAGAGACATGGCAGTGACTTTTCAAGCTTCTGCAAGGACACAGTGCACATCACCTTAGCTCATGTGCGATGCCCGAAGCAAACCAAATGTTCCCTTCCCCGTCCACAAAGGATTTGCTACAAGGCACAGGCAAAGGGCAGGGATACAAATATTTTTTAAATATATATATATATTTTTATTGATTTTTTAAAGAGAGGAAGGGAGAGGGATAGAGAATTAGAAACATCGATGAGAGAGAAACCTCTCAATCAGTTGCCTCCTGCACACCTCCTATTAGGGAGGTACCCTCAACGAAGGTACATGGCCTTGACCAGAATTGAACCTGGGATCTTTCGGTCTGCAGGCCGACGCTCTATCCACCGAGTCAAACTGGTTAGGGCGAGGATACAAATCTTTTTGCAAGTTGGAAACATAAATGCATATTGGGAATGCTAAAGTAATATACACAATTTATTAGAAGGAAATATTTCACATTTTTAGCATTTTATATAGTTAAGGGTAGGGTGTTTTTTTCTTCCTGATAAATATTTATTGAGCACCTCTTTTTTTCTAGGCACTGTTCTGGATGTGTATTATGTATCAACAAGGAAAAAAAATCTCCAGCATTAGGCATAGACTTAGAATAAAATAATAAGCCAATCATGTAATAAGAAGCTGTTATTCTCTTTTTAAATCTGAATAAATATTTGCAGATAAATAGCATATTGATCATTGTCGAGGCATACCCCAAACACTGGTAGAAATATGCACTGCTACTGAGAGATCTGAGTAAAAATGAAAGTTCAAGTAAGTGCAACATGTCAAGAACCAAATAACAAGCTATCAGCATCTGCTCTTTAATTACCCAAATATCCAAATGTTTGATTTTTGTGTTCCAAGTATTATAAAACAAATCATTCTTGCTCAAGAATGCATAGGTTAGGTATTCAAGTGAGCTAACAAGTTATTCTCATCTTCATAATAAAATAATGGCATTTTGGAACTGGCAGAAACCTAGGAGATTATTTACTCATACCTCTGTTCGTTAGATAAAATTGGCAAGACTTCTCATTACTGTCAAGTACAAATAGAGACATGCACATTTCTACTTATTATGTAAGCCACTTGTCCTAAATCTTATTAGGGTGCGAAATTTCTTTTCACCAGTGAAAAGCATATGGAAATAGTAATTTTAAAAAAATAAGAGGTTAATTTGTACGTTGAACTTTGGCCCTGGATTTAAAGTCCCTCGCTGCTGTTTCAGTTCACTTTCACATGCTGAGACATTGTTGCTCAAACCACATCCTGTTAGGACAGCTGGCTCCTGAGAGGTGGAGCCTCTGCTCCCCATTATAGCAGAATCAGCCCTCTCCAGGATTCTAAAGCTCTTCTTAGTTCTACTCGTTTGCCCAGACTCCCCTTCCCATTAGAATGGGTTTAGAGCCAGCCCTCTTTAGAGTCTACTGTCTGCTCTTGACAGAACTCAAAGTATTACTCCAATCCACAGATCCTGATAACATTTCACTTTGCTCCTCTATTTTTTTTCCCCAGAAGGCACCTGAACTCGTCCAAGTTGCCCAAGTAACCAGTCCCATCCCCCAAGTCCTCAGATCCATTCAGCAGGCAGTCTATAAGGGCTCCCTTTTATTGAGTTTGAAATGTCCCACGGAGCTTTCACTCTGGACAAGCCAACGTGCTGACCGCTCCCTCTACATTACTGAGTTGATTCAGCCGATTTCTAGCATCATGACGAAACGCTGCTCCAGGGGCATTTGCTTTCTATAGAGAGCCGATTCCTGAGCACACATGAAAGAGGAAACGCAGGCCTAGGGAGTTAGGTGATGTGGATCAAGTTATTATTTGTGGAAGTGGGGCTCTTGGGGAGACTGCTGGAATAAGACTTTTCCAAGGCCCCTATGAGAGGATGAGGTATTGTAGAAAGCTTTCTTTCTGTGGAATCACACCCCTGTGTTTCCAGAGTGCCCTTTCCCTTTACCCCCAAGGAGGAAGTGTAGCTAGCTTCTGAGTCAGCAGAGCTAGAATCAAAGTCAGTGTTCAGAGTTTTTGTTATGCCCAGATTATGAGACCCCCAAAGACCACCAGGGAGCCGAGTCCGATGCAAAAGCAAAGAGCCTTTATTTCAAGCTCAAGCTTGGTCCCTCCGCCTCTAACGACGCAGCGGCAGGATGCAGAGAGCCCCAAATTTCAAAAGTAGAGTATTTTTATAGGGCTTGGGGTAGGGTAGTGGGGTGATGCTCGGACCCACTGAGTTGGCTGATTCTGATTGGTTGGGTGAGGACCAGGGTCCAGTTACACAGGTGGCAAGATACAGTTAGCTTATTTGGCCTTCCGCATCCCTATTGGCTGATTTAAGGGTGGGTTAGGCAACTGGAACTATTTTGTAAAAATGTAACCTGCCTGAAAATAAACTTAGCTATATGACCTTGCAGGCCAACGACTACACATGCCCGCAATCTAATTGAATAGAACTGTGTTGTTTGATTGGAACTCTGTAACATAATTAGATTCTTCTGGTTTTTCTTGGAAAGGGATCATGTAGGGGACATAGTTACACAAGATGGAGGACACAGTACAAAATGAAGTCAGTCCGGTCCTGCCCTTTCAGTTTTTACCTCAGTGTTGGAGCAGTGTCCAGTCTAGCATCCCTTCCCCTATTAATTTGTGATCCCAGTTGCAGTCCAACAGTTCACTGCATGTGTGACCTGCATGGCCACATGGCTATGGGGGGGGGGGGGGAGAGAACATGGGTGAATGAAAGGAAGCAGGTGTAAAACAAACAAAATAGAGAACGAAGAGAAAGAGCTCCTTTGTTTGGGGGATTATGAATCCCCAAATTTTTATGGGCCTGCAGTGGCCCTGCCTACTCTGGCCAATGATCTTTGTTCCCAGGTCTGACCCACAGACACCTTCCCTAGTCACCCCAACTTCACTGCACATGCATCTATCTCCCCTTTAATGGATCCCTTCCTTCATTAATTTGCAGGGAATGGGCCCATGGTTCCCTGTGGAGAGTGAAATTGCAGTTTCCTGGTGAAGCTGCCCAAATGACATGTCTGTAATGTCTAGCCTTCCCTCGGCTCCTCTTCTATTATCAATAACTAACTAATTACAATGGCATAAAAATAGTGGATCAAAGGCAACATCTAATTCAGCGTTCTCTCTATTACACCGCACTGTCTTTCTTATTTGACTAAAAGGTCCATCTTCTTATAACTGTGTCTGTAGTCCTGAGGCCCTCCCACATAGTTTGGGACCAGGCAAAGTCAGTCCATGGAGTTCTCCCAGGCTGCCTCATGAAGAATCACCACCCTATGAACACTGCTGGCACACACTTGGGCCACACTGATAGCCTGGCTTGACTCACTGCACAGGTGCTGTCGGCTATGTTGCCTGTAACAATGTATTTACTTTGTTCAGTGTGTGGCAGGTTGTCTGCTGGGAAAAATTATTCCTCTACCTAATTCTCTGCCTTCTGAGAAGTCTCAGTTTAATGTGATGACCTTTATTCAATATAGGATATTTCCTGCATATGCCATCCATCCATAAGACGGTTTGTAAGAATCATGGCATGACCCATTTTTATGGTTTCCTTTTTTTTAAATTTCTTTATTGATTAAGGTATTACATATGTGTCCTCATATGCGTTTCTATTAATAGCAGTATCTGCAAATGCAAGCAGATTGTTTGTACTCTCACATTGATGGGGAGCATAAAACATTTTGGGGGGGGGTAGGCTAGCAATCTGAATTTGTTCCAGTAACCTGCCTTCTACTGCACACTCTTGCTAGCCGATAATGAACTCCGTTTGTGAAAGAATGTAGGAGACTAGCAGCCGGACTCAATACCGAGCTAATCAGTATCCCCAATGCACATTCATGATAGCCTATACTGAAGTCACTGCTCCTTCCTTAATTATCTGGCCTTGCAAGAGCTATATACCTAAATACTTCCAATTTACAAGGTCCATAAACCAAGGATGTAACAGCTTAACTAGAGGAAGGTCGATGGTGCCATCCAGGATGGCCATTAGATACAGTCTACTAGTAAATTAGCCATTCTAACTGACTCGAGGGGGGCTGTGAGAGTCCACTATGGAAGCTTGGTATTAGGAAACAAAGAAACTCAGAAATATATAAGGAGAAAATCTCATTGTCTCAGTTGTTCAGGACCTGGATGGATCTTTGAGTCCCCTGACCCAGCCTTGCTGCTTTGAATAAAGGCTTTCCTGAACACCTCGAATGTTCAACTGTCTTCTTCCATGCCAATTCAGTAACAAAATACTCTCTTTACTACTAAGGGGGACTAAATCATGGGGGAATTTTTAAAATTTGCTTCTAATTATTTTCTATGTCTACATATTAACTCATCTCAGAGAACTGCAACCATGAATTAAATGTTCTAGACCAAATCAGAAAGATATTTATTTATTTAATATATTTTTATTGATTTCAGAGAGGAAGGGAGAGGAAAAGAGAAAGATAAAAACATCAATGATGAGAATCATTGATTGGCTGCCTCCAGCAGGCCCCACACCAGGGATCGGGCCTGCAACCTGGGTATGCCCTGACTGAGAATCAAACCATGGCCTACTGGATCGCAGGTCGATGCTCAGCCACTGAGCTATGCCAGCTGGGCAGAAAGATATTTAAATTATCATAATACTACATCACTTATATTCAAAATTTAAAAACAAATTTTAATAAAAAACAAGGATGTCTATGTAGTAAAGAAAAACTATGGTAATTTTGTACTTTTCATGCATACATTTTATAGAGCAAAAATAATTAGATTTTGTATAGAAGCACATATCTGAAAAATGGAAGAAAAGGAACAGAAATTAATAGCATGAAGTTGACATCGAATGTTTAAATATATTTAATATATTCTTAAGATGTGTCTGAGAAATGTATTGATCTTTCTTCTAAATGAGTGTTTTGAAGCAGCTAAACATTCTAAAATGCAGTAATATTGTTAGGACATTGTTTGGGGTGATTTATCTTGTTTTCCCTGACACTCTGTTTTGGACTAAGAAATTGACTTCCGACAGGATCAAACATGTAAACTTAACTGCATAGTCAAGTTTAGTTCTTGTAAAGATAGCCAATTGAGATAAAAATAAGTCATATGAACCAAACCTTCTCTTAAAATTCAACTTTAATTCATGTTTCCTGTCTTTGTTTTTGATAAATGAATACAAAAAGAAGCCTGTATACTAGTTGACTCTCAATCTCGTCTCCATTTTACCCCCTGACAACTCGTTTTGTCTTCCTCTGCCCCAACTCTACTTTTAATTTTTACTAACAGGTTATATTGTATGTATCTTTTTAAACCTCCTTTAAGATGTCCTGCAGTAAGGCAGAGTATCAATGTAAATATACTACATAATAAATAAAATAGTAGCATGTTTATTCCTTTCCTGTAATAATTAAGACAAGTTCTGGGCAAAATGCCAACAGAATTTTCTTACCAACCTTGTTGCTCTCCATCACTATTATAGAGTGTGCCATTTATGTTCCCTGACCTTGCAGGTGGGTGATCTATTTGGAAAAATTAACAACCCAGATGGTGGAGCAATTAAGTTATTTTCAGTGTTCAAGAGATCCAGCCAGATACTTAATTAGTTGTGGAAAGAAGAAAAAGAACAGCAACAAGTACGGGCCTCAGTGTTTATCTTAGGAGAAGATATGATAGGCTTTTTAAATCCCTCCTCCAGAAGATCTTACTCATTTTTTTTTCCCTACTCCTATCTTCCAAAGAAAGGGAAAACTAGAAGAATAATTCATCTCATTTCTTTATCACTTTGTTGAAAAAGTCTCCTAAAATACTTTTGTAGTGATAACTAAGGCATTTATTGAAACTACTTGTTCGCCGAAGCCGGTTTGGCTCAGTGGATGGAGCGTCGGCCTTCGGACTGAAAGGTCCCAGGTTCGATTCCGGTCAGGGGCATGTACCTCGGTTGCGGGCACATCCCCAGTAGGGGGTGTGCAAGAGGCAGCTGATGGATGATTCTCTCTCATCGATGTTTCTAACTCTCTATCCCTCTCCCTTCCTCTCTGTAAAAAAATCAATAAAATATATTTTAAAAAAAGAAAGAAACTACTTGTTAAGTCGAAGGTAGAATGGATGCGATGAGGGAAATAATGCACTGGGCCTCCATCCCACTACTCGGGGCTTTTTGCAAAGCCTGCAAAAAGCCCGGAAGTCTGAGCCATATATAAGGGACCAAGAAAGCAAAGGGTATAAAGAGAAAGCTTCCTCCATATTGGTTTGCTCAGGATTTGCAGAACTGACCCCCTGAGTCACTGTACTCGTACATGTGAAACATCCTGTGTATTTTTCAGTTGCCTGGTAAATTCTGTAACAGATGTGTCATTATGAATATTCTAAATATCAAGTGCCAAATCTGATTAAGTAATTATCATTTAACACCTGCTTTTCCTCAATTTCTTACAAACTGTAATATCCACATAGCTTTCAAGTAATTTTTTTAAGAGAAAAGACTATCATTAGTCTACACACAGTTTAAATCTACATTAAGCACAATTGTGCACACATTGCGATTTCCAAAAAGAATTGAAAATTCATAAAAATGAGCGACTTAGAATTGAGAAATTATAGAATTACTAATTCAAATGTAATTAATTTAAGTGATTATTATAAGTTTTAAAACTAAAGCCTATTCCCAATTTTAGGTATTATGCTGTTTATTCAACATTTCTTTCTCTCAAAAACTGGCAGAACAAAAAAAAAACCATCAAATTGTTTAGGAGGCCATTGTATGAAAAGTTTCAAAACTGCAATGCTTTTGTATCAATAAATACATTTTTATTTGAAATAAAATATAGAGCTGACAATGCTTAAAATTTCCCCTTTAGTTATTCCAAACCCACAGTTTAAGTGATTATTGGTGCCAATAAATGAAGACTAACATTGCAAGTGAAATTTCAGATTACGGACACTTGCTGGAACTATGAGTCAGAACTCAACACATCATCTGCAAAATAAAACAGAATCCTGTTCTTAAGTTTTGGTATGAAAAATAATGCCAACTGCAAAAGCATTTTTGTTTTCTGTAAATAGTATTAATATATCTTTTTACTAGAAAGAAAAAAAAACATATTAAGTTATTTCTCCAATTAAATCTACAAGTAAAATTGTGTTTTATAGATAATATTTGTGATGCTAATGCTAACCAAATGAAATCTCAGAGTCCAGCTTTAGAATGCAACTTTAAGGGGATTTAGAAAATTATTATCAAAGGGGGTTTAGAAAAAAAATGAAGGAGCTCTTTCATTCCTGCACCCACAGAGGAAAAAAGATCATTCTTTGTTGTAAACTATTCCAAATAATCTTGACTTGATAAAACAACATATTGTAAATTTTTACAAGAACAATCTGGTTTTCCTATGAAATATATGGACTTAAGTAAATAATCACAAATTTTTATCAATTTCTTTTTTGTTTGTTACTATAAATTGTTTTTAGAAGTAGTTTGTTTTTGTTTGAGGGCTCTTATTAAGACTGAAGATTTTAGAAATTGTCCATTCTGTTACAATAATTTTTAAAAATAATCTGTACTTCTGATATGTGCTGTTTTCAAAAAAAGGAGTAATATACTAGGAAGAAAAATCAGTAAATATAAATTACAATTTTTAATAGAACAAGACACAAAGTTTAGTGGGATTATTAATATTGTTGTACAGTATTGTAGTTTGTTGTTTTAGTTTAGAACCATGGGAGTTTGTTTTTTTTTATTTATAAATCTTTATTACTCAGATTATTACAATTGTTTCTCCTTTTTCTCCCCCAAAGCTCCCTACCACCCAGTTCCCATCCACCCTCTGGCCCTACCCCCTTCCCCCCATTGTCTTCATCCATTGGTTATACAATTTCAATCCAGTCTCTCACTGCTCTCCCATGCCCTTATCCCCCTGATAATTATCAGTCCACTCCCCTTTTTTGCCCCTGATTCTACTATATTCACCAGTTTATTCTGTTCCTCAGATTTTTTTTTCTTTTTTCCTTTTTTTCCATATATGAATTTCAAGTGGGACACTCTCTCCCATTTGTTTTTGTAGGGAAATACAACAAAGTGTTCTGTAGCAAATGGCTACAGAAACACACGAATAGAATCTGCCCCTCCTCCGGTTCACACTGCCCCTCCGGGACACAAGGCTCCTCCGGGTCATCCCGCTCCTCCAGGTCACACGGCTCCCCCGGGTCCCACCTCCCCCCACTCCCCCCCTGGGGCACATGGCTCCTCCAGGGAGCATGGCTCCCCCCGGGGTCCCACCTTCCCCCGGGGCACATGGCTCTCCCAGGGCACATGACTCCTCCAGGGCACATGGCTCCCCCGGGGCACATGCCTCTCCCCAGGGCATATGGCTCCCCCCCCCCCCCCCCCCCCGACCGCTCCCCTGGGGCACATTGCTCCCCTGGGTCCCACCGCTCCCCCAGGCACACTGCTCCCCCGGGTCACACGCCCCCCCCCTCCCCCCCATCATTTGGCCCTTCTGGGACAGTCTATTGATGCCCTCCTATCCTAGATCCCCCGAGGCCCGAGCTGCAGGCGAGCAGGAGGACGACTCCACCCTAACAACCTCCGCAGCTCTGATTTCAGGCTTTCAGATCCCCCGGGTTTAGGTGTTTAGAGTCCCAGGCCACAAAGAGTGTTTTGGGTACAACCTCTCGGTCCTCCGTCAAGCTCCATGAGTATGTCCACTCCGCCTTGGTGCTGGCTCCCTTGCCAGCACGGCAGGCGGGTCAGGAAGTCTTCGGGCGCGGAGGCCGGGCTCCAAGGTGGCCCGCTAGAACCATGGGGGTTTTAATTTCCTACAGGGACATAGTATGAAAAGGTAGAACCAAGACTCTTCTTCTAAGGACTTGCCCTGTTTTATTTTTTTAAAAAGAGTTCAACTTCCATGTTTACCATTTATGAATGGCTCTTTGGATTGGAATGTGTCCGAATACAAGGGTGAAATCCTATTTACTGATATGCTTCAAGGATGCTGCTTTGATTGGAGACAGGGAACATCTACCTCTAGAGATCCTGAAAATGCCAAATAGTTGTTTTTCCAGTTTCCCTTGCCACTAAAACGTGAATATACAATACAGTTTTGACCAATAGGACTTGTTTTTTTATCAAGAACACTTATTATTTTGTGCTTTCAACCCAAACATTTTCAACCAAATTCAGAAAAAAAAAGGTATTAGGTAGTAAGGGAAGACGGGTCGGGGCAAAAATAAAGGAGTTTATTTAGGAAAGCCAGTTTCTTATTTTTTTATATTCTGATACAAGCTTTATTTTGAAAAATAACTTCTGTAGAAATCTACTTTTTTTAGATTAACCTCTTCTGACAAGGTCTTTTTTTTTTTAAATAGAGCCAACCTCCTTAACATTATCACTGTAGCAAAATTCCCTTTGAAAAATCACAATATCTGATTTACAGTCCATGTGACAAAGGGGAAGTGAATGGTTAGCACATGTTTTCCTTTAATCCAAATAGACTTTTCATTAGTTTGAACATTTGACACAGGGTACTTTCCTTTTCTCTTGTTTCCTAAGGACCAGACATCATGCAAATTCACCAATATTTTCTTCAGATAAAAAGATGACTTGTTTGAGAATATAACCTTTTAAACATTTACTCATTCACACACTCATACACTCATTCGTCTATTGTTCTCTTGTTAATTTTTTAGTGTGTAGTGAACAAGCATGTAATTCATAGGAAAGCTGAAGAGTAATAATAGTGACACAAAGAAATAGTAGCTTAACCAGAATTACAATCCAGGGATCCAAACATTACAGAAAGACAAGGGCACGCTGACCTGCAGTAGAAATTCTGAATAACTTCCCTCAGACACTGCAGCGGTGCAACTTCAGTGCCAGGGTCCCTCAGAGTGCATCAGAGCTCTGCACTGGAAAGGCATCCCCAGAGATACACATTTCCAACAGGCTGGTGCTCAGGAGAGCAGCTGTGAGGCTTGGCTGGGTGTGATTCTGCACAGACGAGGGGGCGCTGTCCCTGCAGTAGAAATTCTGAATAACTTCCCACGGACACCCCAGCTGTGCAACCTCAGTTCCAGGGCCCCTCAGAGTATGTCAGAGCTCTGTGATAGCAAATGCACACCCATAAATGCGAATTTGCAACAAGCAGCACCCTGAGCCCATCTTCCCACAGGGCACTCATGGGAGCCACTGTGAGCTCTCCCTGGGTGTGATCTTGAACAAACAGAGGCACACTAACCCCCGGAAGTAGAAATTCTGAATTCACTCATCCTGGATACCTGCCCACAGGCACCTCAATTAAACAGCTACATTGCCAGGGCCCTTCAGAGTGCTTTAGTGTGCACCCAGGCAAACATACCATGGGTGCCCCTGTGAGCCACCACTAGGAGTGAGCACCTATTCACCACAGGTGCAGCAGCAAAAGCTGAGTCTGCCCACCCCACAACTACAGAATTCTGGACACCACAGTCACACCCTTCCAGAGTGCAGGCCCCTGAGCCCCATCACCCCAACAGACAGTTCCTGGGTGCCAATGTGAGTCCCCACTGGGCACATGTGATTTCAACTAAAGATGCAAAACAGCAAAAATTGGGACACTCCCCTCCACAGCTGCTGACTTCTAGACACTGCAGTTGTGCCTCTCAAGCTTGCAGGCCTACATTAAGAGAAGCCAAATAGCCCAAGTAGGGAGCTATACTAGATTACCAAACCCACGATAACTGAGAGATTATACCAGTAACACCATCCCCAAAAGAACCTGGGAAGCAAAGCAATTGGATCTACAATTAAAACAATATAGGAAGACATGGAAAGACAAAAAAGCAATTCTCAAAGGAAAGAAAAAGAGGAATCACTAGAAAGGGAGGAATGAAATTGAGGCTAGCAGCTTACCAAAGGAAGAATTCAGATTAATAGTTATAAGGATGTTTAAATGGCTGGATGACAAATACACACAACTCAATGAGAATTATAAGGACCTGAATGAGAATGTCGCCAACATAAAAAAGAACCAAGAGGAGATGAAGAATGTCATAGATGCAATAAAGAACACAATGGAGCTGAAACCAGTTTGGCCCAGTGGATAGAGCGTCAGCCTGCAGACTCAAAGGTTTCAGGTTTGATTCCTGTCAAGGGCATGTACCTTGGTTGTGGGCACATCCCTGGTAGGGGGTGTGCAGGAGGCAGCTGATCAATGATTCTCTCTCATCGATGTTTCTAACTCTCTGTCCCTCTCCCTTGCTCTCTGTAAAAAAAAATCAATAAAAAAATATATATTTTTTTTAAAAATAGAATGCAATGGAAGGCTTAAACAGTAGACTAGAAGAGGTTGAGGACCGCATCAGCGAATTTGAAGACAAAATAGGAAAAAACACACAAATACAGCAGCAACTAGAAAGAAGACTTAAAAAGCAAGAGTAGAGCCAAAGGGAGCTTTGGGACAACACAAAACGAAACAATATTTGCATAATAGGGGTACCAGAAGGAGAGAAAGAGAAGCAAGGAATAGAAAACCTGTTTGAGGAAATAATGACATAAAACTTCCCTGATATTGGCAAGAAAAAAAACCATGCAAGTCCAAGAAGCACATAGAGTCCCAAACAAGATGAACCCTAAAAGACCAAAACCAAGACACATCATAATTAAACTGGCAAATACCAATGACAAAGTAAGAATCTTAAAGGCTGCCATAGAGAGACATAAAGTTACCTACAAGGGATCTCCTATTAGAATATCAATGGATTTCTCAACAGAAACACTCCAGGCCAGAAGGAAATTTACAAAGTGATGCAAAGAAAGGGAATGAGCCAAAGAATACTATACCCAGCAAAGCTATCATTCAAAATTAAAGATGTAATCAGGAACTTCACGGACATAAAAGCACTAAGAGAGTTTATCACTACCAAGCCAGAATGCAAGAAATGCTAAAGAGACTGCTGTAAAAAGAAGAGAGAGAAAGGAAAGAAGAAACACAAACATTAAGAAAAAATATGACAACAAACATGTACTTGTCAAAAATAACATTAAACATAAATGGATTAAATGCACCAATCAAAAGATATAGGGTGGCTGAATGGATAAGACAGCATGACCCATATATTTGCTGTCTGCAAGAGACCCACCTCAGAACAAAGGATTCACACAGACTAAGATGAAGGAATGGAAAAACATTTTTCAGGCAAATGGAAATTAGAAAAAAAGCTGGGGTTGCAATACTTATATCTAATAAAATAGACATCAAAGTAAAGGCCATAACAAGAGATAAGGAAGGCCACTATACAATACTAAAGGGAGCAACTCAACAAGAAGATATAACCCTAGTAAACATATATGCACCCAATTCAGGAGCACCCAAATACATAAAACAATTTCTGGAAGATATTAAAGGAGAGATTCATAGCAATACAGTCATAGTATAGCACCCAATACAGTCACTGACACCACTGGATAAATAAACTAAACAAAAAATCAGCAAAGAAATAGCAATTCTAAATGACACACTAGATCAGATGGACTTATTTGACATCTTTAGAACATTCCACCCCAAAGCTACAGAATATACATTCTTCTCAAGCGCACATGGAACATTTTCAAGGATAGACCACATATTAGAACACAGGCAAAGTCTCTTCAAATTCAATAAGATAGAAATCATATCAAGCATCTTCTCAGATCACAATGGCATAAAACTGGAAATCAACTACAATAAAAATTGTACAAAAATCAAACACTGGAGACTAAATAGCATGCTATTAAACAATGACTGGGTTACCAGAGAGATCAAAGAAGAAATAAAAAAACATCATGGCAACAAATGACAATGAAAACACAACAATCCAAAATCTATAGGACACAGCAAAAGCAGTCTTGAGAGGAAAGTTCATAGCTCTACAAGCCTACTGCAAAAAACAAGAAACAATCGTAATAAATTATCTAACCCTCCAACTCAAAGAGTTAGGAAGAGAGCAACAAGAAAAACCCAGTCTAGGCAAAAGGAAGGAAATAATAAAGATCAGAGTGGAGATAAACAACAAAGAGACCAAAGAAACAACACAAAAGATCAACAAAACCATGAGTTTGTTCTTTGAAAGGATAAACAAGGTTGATGAACCTCTAGCCAGGCTCACCAAGAAGCAAAGAGAGAGGACCCAAATAAACAAAATCAGAAATGAAAGAGGAAACAAAACAACACTCCCCACAGAAATACAAAGGATTGTTTGAAAATATTATCAACAACTCTATTTCAACAAACTGGACAACCTGGAGGAAATTGACATATTCCTAGAAAAATACAAACTTCCAAAACTCAATCAGGAAGAATCTAAAACCTCAATAGGCCAATAACTATGGAAGAAATTGAAGCAGGCGCCAAAACCGGTTTGGCTCAGTGGATAGAGCATTGGCCTGCAGACTGAAAGGTCCCAGGTTCAATTCCAGTCAAGGGCATGTACCTTGGTTGCAGGCACATCCCCGGTGAGGGGTATGCAGGAGGCAGCTGGTCGATGTGTCTCTCTCATCGATGTTTCTAGCTCTCTATCCCTCTCCCTTCCTCTCTGTGAAAAATCATTAAAATATATTTTTTTAAAAAAAGAAAAGGAATTAAAGCAGTTATTAAAAAGCTTCCAGCAAACAAAAGCCCGGGGTCAGATAGCTTCACGGGGGAGTGGAAGAACTATCATCCTCAGACTATTTCCTCAGAAGAACTATCATCCTCAGAAAGTTCAAGAGGAAGGAACACTTCAAAACTCATTCTATGAAGCCAGCATCACCCTAATACCAAAACCAGATAAAGACAGCACAATAAAAGAAAATTACAGGCCAATATTCCTCATGAACATAGATGTCAAAATCCTCAACAAAATTGTAGCAAATCGGATCCAGCAGTACATACACCAAGCTATATTTAAGATCATACAGAAAAATCATACACCATGACCAAGTGGGGTTTATACCAGGGTTGCAAGGATGGTACAATATCAGCAAATCAATGAACGTTGATATATCACATAAACAAATTAAGAGACAAATACCACATAGTCATATCAATTGATGCAGAAAAAACATTTGACAAAATCTGACACCCATTTTTGATAAAAACTCTCAGCAAGGTGAGAATATCAGAATCATACCTCAACATAATAAAAACCACCTATGAAAAACCCATAGCCAACATCATACTCAATGGGCAAAAACTAAAACCATTTCCACTAAGAACAGGAACAAGACAGAGATGCCGGCTTTCACCACTCCTGTTCAACATAGTACTGGAAATACTAGCCGCTGCAGTTAGACAAGAAGAAGAATTAGAAGGCATCCAAATTGGAAAAGAAGTAAAACTGTCCTTGTTCGCAAATGACATGATACTGTACATCGAAAACCCTAAAGACTCCATCAAAAATTATTAGACTTAATAAATGAATTCGGCAATATAGCAGGATACAATATTAATGCCAAGAAATCTATGGCATTTGCAATGCCTCTTTGAGCATGCTTTCCAAACCTGGATTACTTAGGGTTCATTTCTCAAGCAAGGAAACCCTCATCTCCATAAGAGTAAAATAATAGCCTCGTTGTTCTTGTTTTAAAGAGCTGTAAATAATTCTTAAATGGGATTCAGTTATTCCTTTCTCTGGAATTTACCTGAAGACTTCAGAGTAAATGTAATGAATTCAGGACCACATGTGACTGAGGTTTTCCATCATACAAGACTGTGTTATTTCAGTGATGCCTTTTTCAACTGGTGCCAGAGAATTTGAGGCCCTGATAACATGTACTGGCAGCACTCATTCCATTATCTCATCCATTTCCAGTATCAAACAAACAGCATCTCTGTTCCAGCCATTTCCTTAAAGGTCAATAGGTCTCAAAATGCCTTGTGGACTACTGGCATCAGAATCACCTGGGAAGCCTGTTTAAATGTAGATTCCTGTCCCCCACCCCCACCCCCGCCCTTTCTTTCTGAATCAGAATATTATTTTGTAGGGTCTCAGTGATTCTTTTGCATATTGACCACCACCATTGACAATTTATTCAGACAGCCAACCATGTATTCAGTTATTTAGAATTTTAAACTGATCCTTAAATATAGTTTAAACATATGGTCTTTTGGGGTATATGACAGACAAGGAAAAGAACTACAAGAACTCATTATTTCTTAACAATTTCTACTTTTAGAAGGGTCTTTGATAGTCAGGGTATTGCTTATGGGGAGACCATTTTTTGCAACCATGGGTACTGATTCCACATCAATGAGATAAGCATAGTAAATTATATTTTCTCACCTCTATTGGTAAGAGAGGAGAGAGAGAGAGAGAGAGAGAGAGATAGAGAGAGAGAGAGAGAAGAGAGAGAAGCATGACCACCTAGAGTGAGCATCCATAGTTTCATTGGAAGACTTGAAACAAACGCTAAATGAGGCCATTGAACGAAATGCAGGAAAATACTGTATAACATACTTAGGAAAAGCTGTTACATGAAAGGCAATGTGCTTTGGGAGCTGCATTTTATAGATCATTTGGAGGGGAGCTGGATTTCTGGCACGCAAGACACAAAAGTCCTTAAGAGAACAGCAGAACATTGAATGGCATTTCTGTAATATCATCCTCTGATGTCCTTAGCCTACATGTCCTATTATCCAAGCTCATTACAATGGAGTATTTCAGCTTTGAGCTCCCAGCATAATTGAAAATGAAGTAAAAGGAGCTTTAAAACCAACAGAATTTATCAAGCCAGACTATTGGACAGGATACTGTTAAATGGACGCTGATAGTGATAGCAAACCTAAGCACACTTCCTCCCAGGATCTGACTCTTCTTCAGGCTAAGTGCTAGCATAGGTACTATTGGAGAACTGTTTCATTTGCTGTTATTTTATCAGGCAAAGTTTGTTTTGAACTTTTGGGAAAAGCAACCACCATCCATTTCCATGTTAAACTTTAATAAAGGAAACAATGTTGATAATTCTCAGGACTGACTATGTGGGTAGTGCAATGCTATCAAAGTAAGTGATTAGAGAAACAGTTAATCCAGATCTGATCATAGACAAAACTGTGAAGCAGATTAATGTAAATTCTTTATTACTTTGAAAGTAGAGAGTAGTGTTTGATACTTGAAAAAGGATTTATATGAAAAGAGTTGAAATAAATGGTGTGCTAGTAAAGAGGTTTTTCTATGCAACATTTAAGTGACATTTATGAAGGAGGCTGGCTACAACAAGCATTTCCTATAGTCTCCAAACTCCAGGTCAGAATGCACACGACAACATTATAGTGTTGTGTACATGCTTTTCTGTGGGAAAGTCAGATCTGATTTATTCAGGCAACCTCTTCTTTCTACACTGGATAACAATATGTTGGTGCAATGTGTATTCTAGTGGTACTACTGAGCTAGTAACAGACATGCTCTCATACATCTTCCACCACCAGGGAAAAAATGAACACCTCTCCAAAGTGGAAAGAGTCTTGGATTGAGAATAAGGAAAACTGACATGTGGTATCTCCTCTTCTACCACCACACTGCACATTTCTTCACACATCTATGAATTAAGGGGATGGACAAGAAAGATCTTGAAGCTTCCTTGTGTTTCTGACATGCTTCAAGACAATGAAATGAAGTGTAAGGATTTCTAAATTTGATTAGGAAGCTACCCATAAATACATTAGTTATGTATTAATGTGTAACACATTGCCCTCAAAAATTAGTGGCCTAAAACAGCAATAAACATTTATCGTGTTACACAGTTGAGACAGAAATACAGGTGTGGTAATAGGTTGGCTCTGGCTCAGAAACTTTTATGAGGTTGCAGCCAATGTCAGCACAGTTACAATCATGTGAAAGCCTGGATAGAGCTGGAAGATCTGCTTTCAAGGTGTTTTACTGGCACGTCTAGCAAGGTAGTGCTGGTTGTTGGAAGAGGCCCTCAGTTCCTTGGCATGTGAAATACTCCATAGGACTGCTTAAGTATCTTCTCAGCAGGGCAGTTGACTTCCTGAGGAGCAAATGACCCAAGAAGGAACAAATCAAAATGTTCAGTGTCTTTTATGACATAGCCTAGATATACATGCCTACCCTATTTAGTATGATAGGGGACTATACAAGGACATGAATACGAGGAGGTAATAATTATTGAGGGCCATTTGAAGGCTGGTGATCATAATACATGAAGTTAGTAACAAAAAGGAAATGGCAATTAAACTATTAAAAAAAAGTCCAATTTAACTTTTTTTTTAAAGTTAGAAATGACATAGCTATATATTTAATTTACCTGAATATTGTGATGCCCCAATGCATTGAATAAAATTGAAAATGATCACCTACATATATAAAAGCCTACATGATCATTCAACCCTTCAACCGTTCCACTGGTAGCTATGATGCGCACTGACCACTAGGAGGCAGACACTTAACACACGGGCATGGAAACATGGAAAAGACTGATGAATCTCAGAGGGAAGGGGGGAGGGTGGGAAGAGATTAAATGAATATCTTATATGCATATTAGAGGCCCAGTGCACAAATGGGTACCTCAGCCTGGCCTGTGGGGAGCAGGCCAAAACCGGCAGTCCAACATCGCCGGAGGGGTTGCAGATTGTGAGAGGGTACAGGCCAGCTGAGGGACCTCCCTGGTGCAGGAATCTGAGCACTGGGCTTCTAGTTTGTTAATAATATACTACATAAACTTTTTCTTTAAATCTAACTCGGTATCAGCATCCTTGGGGACATCTCTAAATAAAAATAATAATAGGTATTCCCTTTCTCCCAACACACACTCACACAATTTGCTGGCAGCTCAATAGCAAGTAACTCAGGGAGGTAACGGGTAGGAAGAAATGAACTCTCACTGGCTATTAAAACTAGAAAATTCACAATCAGTTCATAACATCTTCCCTTTAAAGGATCACAGCACAACAGCCAACATGTATGCCTATTGCTACTAGGTTTTACATGACAGTTCTAATTTTTAAACTTGTGTCTCACTGTCCAGATGTAGGTCAAAAACCATAAATCCAATTGTCAGACAGGCCTACATTCAAATTGCTACACTACCTTTAATTAATTGACAAGTTAGGTAATCTTCAGGAACCTCATGTCCCTCATCTAATGTGAATCTATACCCATCATGAGGCCCATTTCATCTTGAAAATGATTGCTGAATGCGTATTTCTCCCAGCCTCCAGCTGCCCCCCCCCTCTCTTTTTCTAAACACCGAGTTACTCTGATTTGGGGCATTGTATAATCTTGGAACTTTGGATAAATCACTTAACCTCAATGAGTCAATTCCCCATGTATTAAATAGCACTATGATTTTTGCCATAAACATCTCTGAGCCTTAATTTGAGGGTTACGCTATATTAAGTGTCAAAGGCTCTATGAACTGTAGAGCCCGGTTAGGAAACTTTTCAGTTTTCTCTCTAAACTGCCAATAGCTGCAGAAGTCTTTGCTTCTGATTATTAAAACAATGTGTGTATTATATACAATTTTAAAAATTCTTTAAAAATGTTAATCCAGTAATTAAAATTGTGTGTGCATGTTCTGTAACAGAGAGGTAAACAATTAATAATCAGTTAATATTCCAGTCTTTTCACTGTAAACAAACTCGGCCAAAAGCAGATAAATAAATAAATATTTTTATTATGAAAATTTCCATTTTATTGGAAGTATCAGGATAGTATTACGAACACTCATATATATCTATTCCCTAGGTTCAACAATTATCAATCTGTTTCATCCAAACCCGACATTATATGCCTAGTTATTGGAAAGCAAAGACGGGTATATCATTTTATCTGTAAATATATCGATATGTATATCCAAACGATCAGGGGCTTTAAAAAACATAGTTAACAATACTACTATCACATCAACATAATAATCATCAAATATCCAGCTAGCGTTCAAATTTTCTCAAGAGCCTCGCGTTTTATAGGTTTTTCATATTCACATGTTTAACCTGATTCATTTTGGTTTTAAGACTTTGGTCTCCCATTCAACCTCCTGGACTTGAGCGCTCTCCTTCTCCCTAGCCCCCCGCTGAAAAGCGGAGCTGGGAGCACCGCTAACATCCTGGAGACTGTGGCCCGCGGACCCGGAACCGAAGTCGCGCCTCCCCTGTGAGTCCCGGAGGGAGCTCTTTTTCCATTGCACCGAGGACAGCCCTCGCAGACGCGATTGGCAGCGCGCACCGGAAGCGCTTGTGAGTCAGTAGCCCGGGCCCAGGCTTGCCCCACGAGCCGCGCGGAACGCCGGGCCGCGTGCTTTCTCTCGGGACTGGAGCCCGCAGTTGGCCGGACCCCCGCGGCGATGGAGCGGGACGCGGGAGGCCGCACGGCCAGCGCGCTGTTCGCAGGCTTCCGGGCCTTAGGGCTTTTCAGCAACGACGTCCCACACGTGGTGCGGTTCAACGCGCTGAAGCGCCGCTTCTACGTGACGACCTGCGTGGGCAAGAGCTTCCATACCTACGACGTGAGTGACTTCTTCCACCACCCGCTCTCCGGGAACCACCCGCCCGGGCCCCCGGGTCTGGCCTGGGGTCATCCAGCTCTCCATCCCACTCCCCTCCCCCGCCCCCGCCCCCGCCCGCCTAGGATGGCTCTCTCTCCCCTTCTCTCCCTTAACCCCTTCCCGCTGCCTCTCACCGCCTCCCCCTCCCGTGCCGGCTCAGACCGTGCCGTCCGCCCGCGGCCAGTTCCCGCTAGAGAACATTCCAGTTCTAGGGTGATGTGCTTATCTGCACGGTGGGTCCTTATTTTAGTCCTCTTGAAGATGTAAATGTGGTTGAGACATGTCCTTGGACACCGCACCTCTTAATGAGGAAGAATTGCAAGGCTTTTTTTTTTTTTTTATCGTGCAATTGATGATGACACAGCTGGATTAGAAATTCACTGACATACACTGAGAGGGATGGAGAGGGGGTGAGATTAATTGTGATTTAGGGAACTGTCCGTGTTGGATAGCAAACTGATTCCCCTAAGTTTACTACCCCAGAGCGTCTGTTTTTCCGCCAGTGTTGAGGGTCCGGCATCTCGTATCTCATGAGTGATTGGAATAGTCTTCTTTGCTTGTTTGTTTTGTCTTTCCAAATGAATGTATGCTCGGTGAAAGCAGGAACCTTTTTTTTTTTTAATTAAACTTATTGGGGTGACATTGGTCAATTGTGTCATAGGTTTCGAGTGTTCGTTACTATGATGCATGGTCTGTAGGTAGCATTGTGTATCCAGCCGCATAGCCAGATCATCGTCCGTCATCATATGTTTGGCCCCCTTTGTCCTCTGCCTCTCCTGTCCCCCTTCCCTCTGGAAACCACCATACTGTTGTCTATCCGTGTCTCTGAGTTCCAGTTTTCGATCCCACATCAAAATGCAATCATAGGGTTCTTAAGCTTTTCTTTTATGAGGACGATGATAATGGCAAGTGTTGATTAAGCACTTTTTCTGGAAACCGTGCTATAAAGTTCTATTCCTTGATGGATTGTGACACTCCGATGGGTAATTGGCAAGAAGACCTGGTCGTTGGTGTCCGGTTGAATTAGTGGAATAGGACAGTGGAGGCCATGCCCAAGGTGGAGGTGATGGTTGTAGTAGCTAACATGTACTGAGCAGTTATTATATGATTGGCTCCATGCTGTTTTACACAAATCTTACTCACTGAATATCATGATAATCTCATACAGTAGGTATCTATATTCATCCTTGTTTTATGAAGAGTTTGAGGCATAGGGAGCTTGAGTAACTTTCTCAAGGTTACACAGCTGGATCAGTAACCACAGGTTGCAGGGGTGGGCAAACTTTTTGACTCGAGGGCCACAATGGGCTCTTAAACTGGACCGGAGGGCTGGAACAAAAGCAACCTGACCATGCTGGCACTCTCATCTTGGGCTGCTGGTGAAGGAGCGGAGGGGAGAGCAAGAGATCCCTCCGCTCTTTCGGCTCTGAAGGCAGGATAGAACAGCCGAACGGGCTGGATCTGGCCCTCCGGCCCTAGTTTGCCCACGGCTCTTTTTGTATGACATCTTATTTTTCTCCGTGTATTTTTGTGTTTATTCTAACATAACATGACAAACTCCAAGTAAAATTTGCACAGTAGTAGGATGCAATATAATCAAATTTGACATGGGATGGAGACATGCATGTACTGTTGTGTTTTTTTTAAGAAACAGGATATTTAATTCACCACTAAGGGCCCTTTCAATCTTAGCACTCTTGTATCTCTGGGGTTTGATTTCACACATACCCCTCTGGAGCTCTGTGCTTCTGAAATGGGCAGTTTAGACATTTTAAAATGTTTAGGGGGGAAATCAAAAGAATAGTATTTCAATCTTATGAAAAATAAGATTAAGTTTATTGGAATACAGCCACACACATTTGTTTATGCATTATATATGACTGCTCTCTTGGTACATTAGCAGTTGAGTAGAGTAGACACAACAAGGACTACATAGACTGCAAAACCCTAAAATATTTTCTATGTGGCCCATTATAAAAAACATTCACCTACCCTTTCCTTCACCATTCCTGTTGAAATAGTTGAAATGATAAGTTTTCCTAATAATGAAATTAGAATCAGTAATTGTCTTAGGAAGGACAGCATATCAAATTTATGTATGAGATTATATTTTGATCTTCAATTGTTAGATTATTATAATTACTAAAGGCCTTGTGCATGAAATTCACGGATGGGGTGGAGGGGGGTGATCTCTCAGCCCACCCTGCACCATCTTGCAATCCAAGACCCCTCTGGAGATGTTCAACTACCAGTTTAGGCCCTATCCCGACAGTCAGACATCCCTCTCGCAATCTGAGACTGCTGGCTTTTAACCACTCACTTGCTTGCCTGCCTGCGTGATCACCCCTAAGCACTTGCCTGCCTGCCTGCCTTATCGCCCCTAATAACCTCTGCCTGCCTGCCTGATTGCCCCCAACCACTCTGCCTTGGCCTTTGCTGCTTCAGCTTTGTCTGGAAGGATGTCCGGAATGACATCCGTAGGTCGTTTGCCTGTCCTGTCTAATTAGCATATTATGTTTTTATTATTATAGATTTTTGTTAGTGAGAATTTAATCTTTTTTTTTTCTCTCTTTTAAAACAGGTTCAGAAACTTAGTTTGGTTGCAGTAAGTAAGTGTAAACTTTATTCTGAATCTATGTATATTTTGTATCTTTTTAAAAATTCAACATAAATTTAAGGCTTACAGAACATACAAGGAATCCAGTGTGTATTTCTGATAAACTTACCTAGAAAAAAAAAAAGTAGGATTATGTGCTACATTTAGTTGACATTTCTCTCTCTCTCTTTTTTTTTTCTAAATATATTTTATTGACTTTTTACAGAGAGGAAGGCAGAGAGATAGAGAGCTAGAAACATTGATGAGAGAGAGACATCTACCAGCTGCCTCCTGCACACCCCCTACCGGGGATGTGCCCACAACCAATGTACATGCCCCCCGACCTGAATCGAACTTGGGCCCTTCCAGTCTGCAGACCGACACTCTATCCACTGAACCAAACCGGTTTTGGCTAGGTTTACTATTAATTATGATCTTTGTAAAAGAGACAGAGGAGAACTGTAAGGGATCTATTGGATATATCTGATAAAAACAAAAATTTTAAAAGATTATAGGAGGCAGAAGAAGGACAATGTAACCTCAGTTGAATACAGAAGTAAATAGTAAACCTATAGAAATAACATTTTGTAAATGAAATCCCAAAGTGTAATATATATAGCATAAAAAAATGCTTAATCCTCTATCTTCTAATCCTCTGACCCCCTAAGCAGAAAGTTTTAAAAAGTGACCATGTGACCATGACGGTGAGAGAGGACCCAAGAAATCATATCATATGACAAAAGATAACAGCTGATAGGCATATTTACCTTGGAGAAGACGGAGTGGAAGCCACATTGTTCATTTTAAGGGTCAGCATGTAGAATATCATATGAAGTATTTTTTTAATATATAAACTTATTGATTTCAGAGAAGAAGGGAGAGGGAGAGAGATAGAAACATCAGCGATGAGAGGGAATCGTTGATTGGCTGCCCCCCTCACACTCCCTCCTGGGATTGAGCCTGCAACCCATGCATATGCCCTTGACCGGAACCTGGGACCCTTCAGTCTGCAGGCCTATGCTCTATCCACTGAACCTAAGTAGGGCCATTTGGAGTATTTTTGAGGGTACTCCAAAGTGTAGAGTTAGATGGGGTTCTAAGTTTTTATTTTCTTTAAAAAATTTTCCTGGAGTTAATAAACTTGATGTTCCTGAAAACAGTCACATATGGGCTGAATGACTGCTAGAGTTTTGTGTATTAAGTAAGGATTTTTCCCAAATAACCTCAAAAAGCTTCTTTTCACTTCCTTAGAATTATGTTTTTATGTCTGCAAAGATGAGACATTAGTTCTCTTACTGAGGGTTAAGATGATTTCATAGTTTCAGCCTCATAGTTATTATTAGATGTCTAAGATAACATTAAAGTCAAAATTTTATACTCTGATGGTTAGCTTTCATATTTGTACACGTATTTTTAAATTGTAACCAGGAAAAATGTCATATGAATACTTGAGGTTTCCATCTGTTTCAAGATCTTAAATTTTTATCACTTTGTATTTTTTCCCCTAGGTAACTCTCTTCCACAGGATATCTGCTGTATGGCAGCTGATGGGAAGCTGGTCTTTGCTGCCTATGGGAATGTTTTCTCTGCATTTGCCCGTAATAAAGAGGTTTGTAACATTGGACTATTGTAATTTGATTGCCTTTTGCAATTAGTAGTCAATTGTCATGATAGTGGAGAGAACTTTAAAGTTGGCATCCTTCTTATGGGACTTTATTCACATTGGCACCACTGCTTAATGAGAATTGGCTTTTTATTGTGGACAACTCAGCTTGTGACTCCTTTTCTAAGAACTAAGTGCTTGCTCCTATATAGAGAAAGCTAGGTTCTCGTGTTTGCCCCACTAATAACTAAGAATCTTTTTTTTTTCTTTTTTTTTTTGTCTTAATCTAAGTTTGTCCTGGGAAAACTAGAGAGATAATCTGGCTTCTAGTGGTCCAGAATGAAAGGGAAAGTGGTAGTAGGGATGCCTGGCCAAGTGATAGAATCATTGTACTTGTTAAGAGCTGAGTGGATTGACATTTGTTCCCAAAGTCTTCCATCATCACTACTAGTGGTAGGATGGCAATTTACCTATGGAGTTCTTTATGGGAGATGTTTGGGTTTTTAGAGTTAGGGAAAATGTCTGTTTTTTGCAAAGTATTGAAGTTTGTAGTTTTCTCTGAGAGAATATATTTATACTAGAGGACTGATGTACGAAATTTGTGCAAGAGTAGGCCTTCCTTCTCCCGGTTGCGGCAATGGCTTCCCCCTGGCACCCAGGACCCAGGCTTCCCTCACAGCCTCTCTTCATCCGGAAGGTTGTCTGGTTAATTAGCATATTTTGCTTTTATTGTTATAGATTAGGTGTGGGAAGGCATCAAAGACTATTAACTGTAGAAAGCTGTCACCACCAGTAGGTCCAAAGAGATAAGAAGAAGAAATAGTATTACTGGAGCCTGATGAGAACTGAAACCATAGTTATGGAGGAACACAATACTTCTTCCCTAAAACAAAGCTGTGGGGGAAAAGTACCCTATATCTCTCCTTTCCTCATCTCCTCTGGAAGCCAGCTTCTGATGGAGTCTGTGGAGGTCAGCCTTCTAGAATATACCACTTTTCTAGGGTGCATGGAGTTGTGCTGGTTGAGGGGCCCCAGCTGTGTGTGTGCCTCCTTCCTGAGCTCAGTTGAGAGGCTCAGCCTCTCAGGTCTCATTTCTGTTTCCAATCCATGTTTCCTTATTATTGAGCTGGCTGGAGAGTTGAAAATACCTGACTCCTTGCTATTTGTTAATCTAGCATTGGAGAGTCAGAAGTTAAATCACGTTTTCTTAACATGAGCATCTTCAGGATTAACATGTGGTTGTGTTTTCTTGTTAATATGAGTAATGTTACATGATGAATGAATAATATGAAATTCTTTTGAACTTTGACATTGTAGGTAGTACATACCTTTAAGGGTCATAAGGCAGAAATCCATCTTTTGCAACCCTTTGGGGATCATGTTATCTCTGTTGATACTGACAGCATTCTTATTATTTGGCACATATACTCAGAAGGTAAGAATTAACCAACTTATTGCTTTATCTTGGGATGGCATGTTTAGAGATAGAATTGAAAAAGCCTATACCATATAAGCAGTAAAAAAATGTTAACAGAATCTGTAACACGTATAAGGAAAAAGGTTCTAAGTAAAAATTGGATAAACAAATTTAATCAGCTAGTTGAGCTCTTTATAACCTGTTTAATGTGTTTAGTAGTATATATAAATTAATACATTTTCCATTGCAGCTCTCCAAGTTTAGTGACGTGTTATAGTCTCTGTGGAATGAATTTTGATATATGTTTATACCTGTTAATTCTTGGTTTGTATTTTCAACTTTAGTAACAGTAAATCTGAAGATTCTATAGTCCAGTGGTTCTCAACCTTTTTAATGCCCCGACCCTTTTAATACAGTTCCTTATGTTGTGTGACCCCCAACCATAAAATTATTTTCGTTGCTACTTCATAACTATAATTTTGCTACTGTTATGAATCGTAATGTTAATATCTATGTTTTCTGATGGTCTTAGGCAACCCTGCTAGCGGTTCTTAGCAAAAAACATAGATATTTACATTATGATTCATTAACAGTAGCAAAATTACAGTTATGAAGTAGCAACGAAAATAATTTTATGGTTGGAGGTCACCACAACATGAGGAACTGTATTAAAGGGTCACAGTGTTTAAAAGGTTGAGAACCACTGCTGTAGTCGGAAGGAAAATGTACATCCTCTTTTTAAGGATAAGTCAGTGTTCTTTAACAATGATATTTTTACACAGTGGCACTGAGCTATGTTTATGGACTATATTATCTTCAAAGGTTAGGCATTCATCACCAGAATATCCCCAGCTTTCCTCAGTAAAAGACTGTGGGTCTCTTATGAAATAAAGCTGTTTTAAATCTGCTTACATTTTTATCTTATATTACCTCCAAAAGTAGTCCCCATGCAAATGGATATTAAAAGGCCTTTTATAAAGTTTGAGAATCTGATTATTAAGGGTCCAACTGGCTTTCCATAGATGCTAATGCCCAGGTTTTTATTACTGTTAGAGCAGCACATTGTCTTCAGGGAGTTGTTTGTAATGATTTTTAAATAAAACTGTTAATTCATATAATGGTGAGAATCTTTTAAAAACAGTATTTAAAGTAAACTTTGTGTAATTTTTACCTGTATCTGTGCTTCTTAGACTAGGATACACATACCCATGGGAATGTGTAGCAGTGTGCCAGATAGTATGTGAACTAAAGATTAAGTGGAAAGTACCTTCTTGAATACTCAAATTTATTGGAAAATTTAGTAAAAAATTGTTTTTATTATGGATGAACCATGTATAAAGTAGAAAACAATATTCCTATATAGGAATTTTAAACATATATAACATTTCAAAATGTGTTATAAGTTCTATGGAAATATGTGAGGGACATGTTCTTAGTTTCACTGAAATTTGCCTCTTATTACATCTTTGAGGTTATTTGGCCCTTCATTTCCTAGAAGAGCTCAGAGCAAGCACTTCATGTGGAACATTCAGTATTGATTATTTATTCCTATTGTCATTTTCTTTAAGCTCTTATTATTCATTTCTATAAACCAATTTGGCAGTAAGAGACATTTTTAGTAGTATTGATATTGAAACTTCTAGAAAATTTTTGACATGTTAAATTATATTTACAGGTTGCCCCTATCACATTTATTTAATTTCTTACAGAATGTTTATAAGTTTGTAAAAATAAGTCTGATTTATATTAGTATGTAAATCTTTGATGTGTAGACTTATTTAAGTGCTGAATATATGGGTATATGAAAATATTTAAAAATTTATAAAAAATAATTACATATTATTCATAACTTTTGCTTTTGTAGAAGAATATCTGCAATTGACTTTTGATAAATCAGTATTTAAAATTTCTGCAATTTTGCATCCAAGTACCTACTTGAATAAAATACTTCTTGGCAGTGAACAAGGAAGCCTACAGTTGTGGAATGTGAAATCCAAGTAAGTACTTTATTTAGATTATAGTATGGGTGGCTCCTGCCTTATCTATTCCTACCTAATAAGTTCTTAAGTCTCTCAGTTTTCTCTGCCTTTATATGTATATTTGGAGGGCTTTCAATAAATATACATATTTTTGGAATTGTTGCTATGGCATCACATATGTGAAATTTGTCATGTGGTCATGGCACATGGTAGGCAGCTTTATAGATGCTCATTGAAAGTATATACTAATGACCCTAGTCATTATTTAAAAAAACACACAAAAAACAAACAAACGCTTTGTAACTGTAGAGAAGGATCTAGTAAAGTAACATAAGTCCAGAAAACAATTATAAGATTGTCACTGGGCAGCTTCTAGTTTTTGATAAACTAAGAGTATAAAAGAAGGCAAAGCAAATCAGTATTAATTTAGTGGTAGCATTTAAGAGTGGTTTCAGGTTAAAGGTACTCTTATCATCCATCACAATCATGATAGACATCCACTATAATATTACTGGTATAGCTGAAGGGTTAGATAAATAATTTTGAATCCACCAGGACAGCCCATGTCCCCTCCCCCTGGTCAGGCTGGCCGGACCCCACCCTTGCACGAATTCATGCACCAGGCCTCTAATACATACATACATACACACACACACACACACACACACACACACACACTAAGTGGCCAGATTATTATGCGTTCAAAGTTCATAATCTGGCCACTCAGTGTGTGTGTATAATATATCTTACCTAATAATAGACAAACATGTAAATTGATTGTACCTCCACTACGCCCACAGCCAATCAGGTGTGAGTATGCAAATTAATCCAGCAAAGATAGGTTAATTTGCATATACAGGCATTGAGCAACTGGCTGGTGTAGGATGCCTGCTATGAGGAGGAGGGAGGGAGGTGGAGGGAGCTACAGGAGTGGTGCTCCCGCTGGGAGTAAGGACTTGGCAGCTCCCAGGCAGCTGGTAGCGAAACCAGGGGAAGGAAGGTCTATTCTTGCATGAATATCATGCAATGGGCCTCTAGCTATTGTATATGTGTATACACACACATATATATGTATATGTGTGTATACACACGTGTATATGTATGTGTATATGCATATATATATATATATATATATATATATATATGACTAAATTATCCTTCCCAAAGCCCTTATTAATTCAGAGAAATTTAAAAAAGAGAAATTAATAAAAGAGAAAATAAGAAAGTTTTTTAAAAATAGGTTTTTATTGATTTAAGAGAAAGAAGGAGAGGGAGATAAATCGGCTACTCCCTTTATGCCACCTTCCAGGGATCTAGCCCACACCCCAGTTATTGCCCTGACTGGGAAATGAACTGCAACCTCCTGGCTCATGGGTTGCTGTTCAACCACTGAGCGACACCAACCAGGCAAGATTATCAAGGTTTTAATATTTATCTTAGTTTTTAGTTTTAGATCAAAGTTTCTATTCAATTTAACAAATATCATTGACTGTGTAGACTCAGGGATGACTGAGATATTATTTCTGCCTCTGTGTGTATATTATTAGGGTCTTTATGTGATGTTTGCATTTTTTATTAATGTTAAATATCCCTTGGATAATTTTTGAGTGAACTAAACTGTGCCCACTTACAGAATTTAATACATGATTTAGTACTTCATTCTGCTCCATGGGCTTAATTATTTATGGCTTGATTCTGAAATTTAGAGCAGCTTCACTAGTGTCATATAATAGTTACATAACATACGAGTAATATTGTAGTTATAATTCCTATTGACATGTTCCTAGAAACATTGCATTGAAAAATGAGATTTGCCTATTGTTTTCTATTATAGCCTCTAATATAAAATAGTTTTTACTCATGTATTTTTTTTCTATTTAATTTTTTAAAGAGTTGGAAGAGTATAGTAGTTATTAGTAGATTGGGATTTGAAATTGATCTCTCTGGGCTCTATCAATTATTAGTTATGGGACCTTAACTTAATTATTTAACATATTTTAAGTTTCTTGGTTTCTTAATCTGGAGAGTGGTATAAGTTTTATAAGAATCTCTTTCACGGCCCACATGGAAAGAGTTCCAATTCAGGGTTCGAGTTCTGGAGAAGGGCCGCACACAAATGAAAAAACTTGAGACTTGAAGAAATTCAACTTGGTGATATGGGGGGCTAGGCAGTAGTCCAACTCTAGTGGGAGAACTACTACTGCTCTGGCCCTGCCATCCCCTTTTATTAAGGCTTTGGGAAAACATCTTAGGCAACATAAACAGAAATTTACATGTAGCCCTTAGGCAGGAAATAACAGAAACTTACACGGGACAAACAAGGTGGAGGCTGCTTCAGCTAACAATATCTCAACTAAAGGTTAGAGCAATTAAGGTTGTTTTTTTGTTTGTTTGTATTTACAGAGAGGATGAGAGAAGGACAGAGTTAGAAACATAGATGAGAGAGAATCATCAATCAGCTGCCTTTTGCAAACCCCCTACTGGGGATCTGCCTGCAACCAAGCTACATGCCCTTGACCGGAATTGAACCTGGGACCTCCCAGTCCGCAGGCCAAACCGGATTTAGCTAGAGCAATTAAGGTTGTTGACCAGCCTTCCTGGCTTTCTGTCAATATCTCTTTTTTAGTGAAACTGATTTGTTTGCCAGCAACGTTTACCTCATGGGATTGTTTTGAGTATTAAATAAGTTAATATGTATTTTTAGAATAGTGTGGGGCAGAGTAAGAACCTAATTATCACTTGCTCTTTTAATTTTTAATGTGTAGTTGATTTTGTTTTCCTCCCAGAAAAATAGCTTTCAACTCTTTTTCTTCTTGTAGTAAACTTCTATATACGTTTCCAGGATGGAAAGTTGGAGTGACAGCTCTTCAGCAGGTTAGTATTTTTTTTTATAAATTTTATTGATATTTTACAGAGAGGAAGGGAGAGAGATAGAGAGCTAGAAATGTCGATGAGAGAGAAACATTGACCAGCTGCCTCTTGCACACCCCCCTACCGGGGATGTGCCCGCAACCAAGGTACATGCCCTTGACCGGAATCGAACCCGGGACCTTTCAGTCTGCAGACCGACGCTCTACCACTGAGCTAAACCGGTTTTGGCTAGTATTTTTTTTTTTAAGTCAAAGAAGAAATGTATTTAGTAATTGTATCTTTCAGTTTCAGGAGTTAATTAGATTTTTAGACCTAAACACAGAATAATATAGACTAGTTTATCTTTATGAATATGCTCAAAATATTGTTTTGGAAATGTAATTGAAAACAGATAATAAAACCTTTGTCTATAAACTTTATGGAAACTGTTTTGCCTAAAATTAAGTTCTTAACTAGTCGTTGCTGTGGAGCTATGTTTACCAATCATTCTGCAAGCATGTAGTCTAGTGCATGGAGATGTGTTGTTCATTGTGGGTCACACACACATTTGTCAAGTTGTTAAGATGTGTAAGATGTGTAGCTTGAAATAATTGGGGCCCAAATACTAATATTCTTTTCTGGGCTCTTCCAGAAATAACTGCTATTTGAGTATAGACATGTCTGAATGAATGACTGACCACCAGGGAACAGCCTCTGCGTTGAGCGTCTGCCCCCTTGTGGTCAGAGTTCATCATAGTGACTGGTCGTTCTGCCATTTGGTTGATTTGCATATTAGCCTTTTATTCTATAGGATTGGGCATTGATTTTCTGTGCTAAAATAGAGAAACTTATAGAGCCTGAATGTAAGACCATTATATAAAATGAAGATTATAATCATAGGCTATTCAAGCTGAAACAGACTAAGTATAAAATTTTTTTGCCTTTTAACATATTTTATAGGTTTTTCCTGTTTTCCTTGAGTAAACAACTCTTTACTTCCTTTGTAGTTGGCCTTTTATGTTGTCATGCATTGGCCTTTTATGTTGTTGTGCATATGATAAGCTTTTATGTTTTCTTAATTTCCTGTTTACAACTATTCAATGATCTATAGTGATTTCAGACATGAACTTTCATTTATTTTATGGCTGTTTTCTTATCAAGTCAGCTATGTCTGGGGGAAGGGGAGGTGATGGTAACTACCTGATTTGAAGGTGAGAAATTACTTGGGGAAAAATTATTCTTAAATACTTTCATGCTAAATAACGTGATTTCTTCTGATAACATGTAAATAAGGAAGGATATAATCGGGATTATTAAAGCTGTTTGAAAATATTTTAAAAGTTGAATAATTTAATTTTTAGGCACCAGCTGTGGACGTTGTTGCTGTTGGTCTTATGTCGGGTCAGGTTATCATTCATAACATTAAGTTTGATGAAACATTAATGAAGTTTCGTCAAGACTGGGGACCTATTACCTCTATTTCATTTCGCACAGGTAACTCTTAATTATTGCTATGACTTAAGACACTTAAAAGTGCATTACTCTGAAACAGAAATTTTCTTAATAATTTTTTTTGTAATTTAACAGAAAAGAATGAAATACTGTAGTATAAAGAGTCAGAGGAACATAGATTCTTGGTGTATAGTCTTTTCTCACTTTATGGATTAAAGGAGTAGAAAGAAGAGTTGATTGATATTTTATGGTGTATGTCTTTGTTAATGTATTTTATTTTCATAACAGATGGTCATCCAGTTATGGCAGCTGGAAGCCCATGTGGCCATATTGGACTCTGGGATCTTGAAGACAAAAAATTTATCAACCAAATGAGAAATGCACATTCTACAGCAATTGCCGGATTGACGTTTCTCCACAGAGAGCCACTTCTTGTCACAAATGGTGCTGACAATGCTCTTAGGGTATTATGATTATTGTTGTCATCTTCCTGGCTCATCTGTCCTACTCTTCAGGTTATTACAAGTCTGATTTAATATTTTAGCCTGAAACCTAGAAGGTGGAAGGAATGTGGAATAAGATATTGGTAGAGATGAAACAAAAACACTGCAGGTTACATTGATTGCAATGAAGTGAGAAAGCATTATAGTTTATCACTCCCCTAACCCTCCACTGCAGGGTTAGCGGCCTGGCCAGCACCACTCAGTGCCAGTTGATTTATGTCAAAGATGATTTGGCTGCTTGCAGATAACTTACATTGCGGAAGAACCTTACCATTTTATTTCTTGGCAGGTATGGATATTTGATGGTCCCACCGGTGAAGGCCGGCTTTTGAGATTCAGAATGGGACATAGTGCTCCTCTTACCAAAATTAGGTATTATGGACAAAATGGACAACAGATTCTTAGCGCAAGTGAGTTTCTGTGCATACTATTAGTTGATTCCAGCAAGTATCGAGAACAGTGTGTTTAATATTTATTAAGTTTGGTATTTGCACATTTTAAAATTCAAATGTCTCTGATTTACTTGGGAATGTGGGGAAAGGGTTAAAAGAAGCAAAGAAGAATGTGTTAACTTTGAATACTTAGGAAACACTGTAGATGATAATTATCTTCATTTGAGTGTCATTCTGTTTACTAATGAGAGAAAATGGTCAGATTCTGAAAATGTAGCCCTTGCCTATTTTAATAATATACTGAGAATTATTAATGTTTCATTCTATTCTTTGTTCTTAATAAGTGTACAATTGAATACTGTAATGAAGAATGTAGTTGCAATCTGACTGTCCCAAACTATAACTTCTGTTTTTTGATAGAATCTAATTTATAAGATCTGTGATTTAGATGGTCCGTGGTTTTGATGACGCTTGATTAGGCATTTTCTATATATGTCAACAGGTCAAGATGGAACTCTTCAGTCATTTTCCACAATACATGAAAAATTTAACAAGAGCTTGGGACATGGTAGGTCATTTGCAAAGTAGAAAAAAAAAAAACCTGCTGATCCCAAAAGAAACATTTCAAGATTCTGTGAGATGACCAGAAGAGGTTTTATTGATACATTTCCTCTTTTCTTAGTAAAATCAAAAAACCCTTGTATAAAGGGCAGTAGTAAGGTTTTTAAAATCAGTTTTGCTGTAGAAGTGGTTGAAGTACAGCTGTAAGATTATTGAAAAGAGTCAGACATCATGGTTGTAAAAACATGGCTGCTACCCAAAAGACCTTGATGGTCTAACTTGAGCCATCTGTAAAGTGTAGAATTTTAAAGATGGAAAGGAGCTTAGAGAAAGCATCCAAGTATCCCATCTTTTTGTAAATATGTCTCATTTTGTTCTCTGTCCCTTCACAGAGTTTCCCAGCATTTGAAAGATTTTGTTTGCTAAACAAAAATGTTTCCCAGTTTTATTCATAATTACTCTTTTTTGTAAGCTAATGTCCTGGCTCTTCATGTATGTATATACTTACAGATGAATTTCAGGGTCATTTTAAAATCAATATCCAAAATAATTTTTCTTAAATTGAAGAAATTTGATGTCTTTAAGAATCTTCACATCTAGCAATATGGTATCTCCTTATTCAAGTCGTCTTTTCATTTCCTGAGTGAATTTTTTTTAGTTTTCCTCCTGTTATCCTACATATTTTACCTATTTTAATATGGTTTTCTAATATTATTTTGCTAACATGAATGGTATCTTTGTTGTAGTTAGGAATATAATAAAATACAAAAAAATATGTGATATTTATATATAATGATATTAAATGCTGCATTGTAAGGAACTTGCTGATTTTTTTTTTTTTTTTTTGTATTGGTTCAGTATCTGATCCAGTGAAACTATTATTACTTCTAATAATTATTTGGCTGTTTCTCTTAATTGGCATGACTGTATCACCATTACTTCACCTGCAAAAAAAGAGATATTTTTACCATCTTTTATAAGTTATTTATATATCATAGTTTAATTTTTCATGGCATTACTTAGCTAAACTTGACAAGCAAATTTAATGACAGTGGTAATAACATCTTTATTTTGCTTCTGACTTAGTGACAATATCTTGAACTTTATAGTTATGTGACAGTGAATAACTTTTATGTACATTTCATTAAGAATGATTCAGAGCTATATTCCCCCTCCCCCAACCATAGGATTAATAAACAAAAAGAGAGTCAAACGTAAAGGGCTTCAAAATACCCTGTCAGTGAGACTTCCGCCCATCACAAAATTTGCAGCTGGTAAGTAACTTCTTACTGTGTTTTGAGAAGTTCTGCTTTGTCATTTATTTCCTATTATATATTTCTTTATTTTTTCTATTTTAATAGATGTTTTTGCAAATATTAATAAGCATCTGAAGGTAACTCAAGTGCATGCTAATCTTGTGTGAAGACTGAAAAAGAATTACTTATATTTTGAACTTGTTATCTATTAATTTTAGGCATGCTCATCTCTAAGAGCTATTAATAAACTATTTGCTATATCACTTTGTAGCTCTTTTTATTCTGACATACCTAATATAAGGAAATTCACTAGCATAAAAAGGCAAGAACTGAGGATACAGAGCTCTGACTAATTTAATAAAGATCTAAATACACAGATCTTAATATATACTATCTCATTTGAGCAATGCTTCATTCAAAGAAGTAATTTGAAGAAAAATGCATAGATAATGGGATTATTGATTGAAAACTATCATAGAAAATCTGTATAAGCACCATTTTTATTTCAAGGTTATTTTAACAACCTGATGACTGATATATTTTTTAAACTTTAATTTTGACCATCCTCCTTTCTGGTTTTTATCTTAGAACATCTGAATCATGTCACTCATTTTAAAAATCTTTCTGTGGCCGCTTATTATGTTTAGGGTGAATCTCCTTTCTTTACATGGCTTTCAAGACACTTTGCTGTGTGGCCCCGGTTGCCTTGCCCTCCTCTCACCCCTCAAGAAAATGCTCCACTACTTGCTGTACTTAATTTTGTTCAGGTTACTCTTGGACCTGTGTGCACCCTTCTACCTCATCCTCCCAGTTAATATTTATTTATTTTACTGCTTCTTTCATGGAGACATTTATTACTTTCCCAATTTCTTAGCAAACTTCCTGAGTGCTCTTATAAGGCACAATCATACTTTACTGTAATTTCTGCTGATCAGAATCTCTTGTTAGATTGCAAGCTCATTACTATCAGGAATTACATGTTTATAATTGTGTCTCTAATGTCTAATGATAACATGGACGATTAGGTGCTTAATAAGTGATAGGTGAAGAAATTAGTGGGGGAATGAAAGCATTTGGTTTATGATTTTAATTTTGTTTTAGAGGAAGCTCGTGAAAGTGACTGGGATGGTATCATTGCTTGCCATCAGGGTAAGCTATCTTGCTCAACCTGGAACTATCAAAGATCTACAATAGGCGCTTACTTTCTCAAGCCAAAAGAGCTGAAGAAAGATGACATTACCGCAACAGTGAGTGAGCTTGTTTAAAGAGCATTTCCCCCCATAAAACTGTCTTGTAATCTTGTTATACTCAACTTTATTGATGATAATATTGGTTGAAAGAACAAACATTTTCAAATTAGTCCCTAATAGTATTAAGTTTTCCAGCTTACAGAGAATTACTTTAGGTTTAAGTTAAGCTTTGCTTAATCAGATGTAGTACATTGGTTACTTAAATTTTCTTATATAGGATTACTCAGAATACCCTTTGAAGATTATTTCATCGTGTGTGTGTGTGTGTGTGTGTGTGTGTGTGTGTGTGTGTGTTTGTGTTAATGATTTTAAAGAGAGAGGAGGAGGGGGAAGAGATAGGAGAGAGAGAGAGAAAGGGAAAAGGAAAAGGAAAGGAAAGAAACACCAATGTGAGAGAAACATAGGTTATCTCCTACATCTGCCCCGATCAGGGATGTAACTAGTAACCCTTTGGTGCACGGGGTAAAGCTCCATCCAACTGAGCCACATCAGCCAGAGCTTTTAATATATTTCTTCGCCTGAATTATGTTGAGTGTACAGTATTGTATTCAAAAATATTAATCTGAAGATTTCTTCCCTTCTTTATTTCTATACTTCCTTACTTCCTTGATTTCTTTCACTATATGAGTAGGATTTACCGTATTTGCCGGCGTATAAGACGCTTTTTTGGCCCTGAAAAATATGCCTCCAAGTGGGGGGTAGTCTTATACGGCGAGTATATAACAAACTCTGTATTTTTAGCGGAAATGTTAGGGGGTCGTCTTATACGCCCAGTCGTCTTATACGCCGGCAAATACGGTAGGTAAATTTTTAATGCATAATAGGTGTAGAAGTTATTTAAATCCTTCATTTCTTGTTTTTCTGTGTATGTCTATTATGATAAATGTCTTTTAGAGAAATTCTGATTGAGTACTGTCTAAGCATATTTAAATACAGTTTTTAAATGCCAGTGTTTATTTTTAAGTTCTTATTCCTCTTTGAAATTTTATTTTTGTTTTCTTTTGTTAATATGTGAATCTTCAGTTAGGTTCAGATTTAAGATATAAAGAGAAATGTCAAATTTGGTTTGGAGAAATATTACCTCTGCTTTTTCTTAAACAGTTTTATTGAAATGTAATTCATTCATTTAAAGTGTACAATTAATTCAATGGTTTTATGTATATTAATAGAATTGGTGCACCAAATTCTATTACCAGTCATCACCAAAATTTTATCAATCTAATTTTAAAACATTTCCATCACCTCAAAATGAAATCTTCTACTATACTTATTAGCAGCTATCCGCATTCTCTCACTTTTTCCTTCTCCCATTTCCCTAGACTAGAGGCCCAATGCACAAAATTTGTGAAAGAGTAGGCCTTCCTTCTCCAGTCTGCTGGTACCGGCTTATCTCTGGCACCGGGACCTGGGCTTCCATCGCAGCCCCGGGTTCTTCCAGAGGTTATCTGGAAGGACATCAAATCTAATTAGCATATTACACTTTTATTATTATAGATAGACTAGAGGCCTGGTGCATGGGGTCCCTTGGCCTGGCCTGCAGACATTCCCTGAGGGATTCCAGATTGCAAAAGGGCAGCTCACAGGTGATACACCCTAGAGTCGGGAACTCTCCTCTCTGGTTCTGGATGCGTCACCCGAGAACCGCAGCTGCCAAGTCACTGTAGCTTGGCAGCTCCTACATTGAACGTCTGGGGATCAATGTGTATCACAGCTATCGCTTATATAGCTTATTTATATTGGCCTATAAATATATACATACATACACACACACACTGTAGGCCTGCTACATGAAATTTGTGCAGGGGGAGGGGCTGTCCCTCAGCCTAGCCGGTACCCTGTCTAATCTGGGACCCCTCGAGGGATGTCTGACTGCCCGTTTAGGCCCAATCTTGGTAGGATTGGACCTAAACGGGCAGTCGGACATCCCTCTCACAATCCAGGACTGCTGGCTCCCAACTGCTTGCCTGCCTGCCTTCCTAACTGCCCCTAGCCACTTCTTCCTGCCAGCCTGCTCACCCCCTAACACTCCCCTGCCAGCCTGATTGATGCCTAACTGCTCCCCTGCCAGCCTGATTGCCCCTAACTTCCCTCCTCTGCAGGCCTGGTCCCCCCAACTGCTCTCCCCTGCAGGCCCGGGCCTCCTCCCCCTCTCCCCCAGCTGCCCTTCCCTGCATGCCCGGTCGCCCCCAACTTCCCTCCTCTGCCAGCCTGGTCACCCTTTACTGCCCTCCCCTGAAGGCTTGATCATCCACAACTGTCCTCCCTTGCAGACCTGGTCCCTCCCAACTTCCATCTCCTGCTGGCCATCTCGTGTCCACGTGGGGGCAGCCATCTTTGACCACATGGGGCCAGACATCTTGTGTGTTGGAGTGATGGTCAATTTGCATATTATTATTTTATTAGATAGGATAGAAGATAGATATATAGATTTGCCTAGTCTGGCCATTTCATATAAAGGGAATCATACAATATATGATCTTTGTGATTTTCTTCTTTTACTTAGCATAATGTTTTCAAGGTGCATCTAAATTGTAGCTTGTATCTATACTGTATACCTTTTATTGCTGAATACTCCATTTTGTGTATAAACCTCATTTTGGTTAGCCTTTGGTCAGTTAGTTTATGAACATTTGTATTTGTGTTCCTATTTTTTGGCTATAAATACTGCTATGAACGTTGGTATATAAATTTTTATGTGGACATGTGTTTTATTTCTTTGCATTTATATCTAAGAGAAGAATGATTAAGTCATTATATAACTCTGTTTAACATTTTTGAGGAACTGCCAACCAGTTTTTCAAAGAAGCTGCGTTTCTAACCAGCAATGTATAGCGGTTCCAATTTCTATATATCCTAGCCTTATTACTGTCTGTTTGTTTGGTTATTGCCATCCTAGTGAGTATCTCATTATGGTTTAATTTGCATTTCCTCAGTGACTTAATTATGGTGAACATTTTTCATGTGCTTATTGGCTGTTCGTGTATTTTCTTTGTTTTTTTTTTTTTCATAAATTACCTTTTATTGTTGGGGTGGGAATGGGGGTTAGGGTGGATAATGGCTAGAAACCATTATTGAACACTTACTACACAAAACTGTTTTACATGCATTGTATCATTTAATATCCACTCAACCTTGAGAACTAGGTACAGAATCAAAGTACCCATCACACAGTCGATCGAATTGAGGCCCAGACCTTGCCTAAATTTATACATTGGCAGAGCCAGACTTTCAAATCCATTTTTGTATTGTAAGAATTTAGAACGCCAGTCCAGTGTTTTGAAAGCTACAGATAGAAGTTTGTTTGGGTAGGTATTTTCAGTACCTAGAAGAACTAGAACCACTAACAGTGGGTTTGGCCAGGAACGGTCACTTTGAGCACAAATGCTTTTCTTTCTTTTTTAAAAAAATATTTTTTTATTAAATTATTATCTGTGTGTGTATTTTCTTTGGAGAAATGTTTATTAAATCATTTGCCCATTGTGTAATGGAATTATTTACCTTTGTATTACTGAGTTATAATAGCTCTTTATATAATCTGGGTACAAGTACCTTATCAGATACATGATTTGCAGATATTTTCTCCCAATCTATGGGCCATCATTTTGTCTTCTTGCTGGTACATTTTCTGCCTAATATTTTTTAACTTTAGTGAAGTCTAACCTACTTTTTTTTTTTTAATATATATTAATGGTTCTAGAAAAATCATTGCTTAACCCAAGGCCATGGAGATTTACCCCTGTGATTTCTTCTAAGAGTGTCATAGTTTTAGCTTTTATTTTTAGATCTGTAATCATTTATGAGTTAATACTGATATCTAGTTGTTCAGCATCATTTGTTCAGAAGATTGTTCTTTTACCATTGAATGATCTTGGCACCCTCACCCCAAATCATTTGACGTTATGTGAGGGTTTACTTCGGACTCTTATTTCTCTCTTATTGTCCTATATGTCTGTCTTCATGCCAGTGCCAAACTGTCTTGATTTTGGTACCTTTTACCTTTGTAGTAAGTTTTTTGAATTCAAGAAGATTGAATCTTCCAGGTTTATTCTCCGACTCTCCTCTACCCCCCCAAGATTGTTTTGGCTATTCTGGTCCCTTGCATTTCCATATGAGTTTTAGGATGAGCTTGTCAGTATCTGCAAAGGAAGCAGCTAGGATTTCAAAAATACTTATTAAAAGTTGAACTCCACACATGATCCTATTTTGTACAAGTTTATTTGTAAGTTTATATGCTTTATTAGCCATAGTACAGAAATCCAGTATTAAGATTTTACATTATTTTCTAAATAATAGAGATTCTGTTTTAAGTGTCTTAAGTTTACCTGCTAAGTTTTTTTTTTTTTTTAGGTTTATATTTTATTGATTTTTTTTACAGAGATGAAGGGAGAGGAATAGAGAGCCAGAAACATCAGATAAGAGAGAAACATTGACCAGCTGCCTCCTGCACACCCCCCACTGGGGATGTGCCCGCACATGCTCTTGACCAGAATCGAACCTGGGATCCTTCAGTCCATAGGCCATCACTCTATTGTCTGAGCCAAACTGGTCAGGGCTATCTACTCAGTTTTGAGTAGCAATTTTGATAGTAGTGGTAATGATAATTATAGTTATCAGGTTTTTCTGTGCTTGCTTTGTTTTAGTGTCTCTGCCTACCACATATTATTGTATATTATTCTCACAACAATCCTATGATATGGTCTATTGTTAGCCTCTTTTTATTGGCAATAAAATTGATGCTTGCCGAAACCAGTTGGCTCAGTGAATAGAGCGCCAGCCTGCAGACTGAAGGGTCCCAGGTTTGATTCCAGTCAAGGGCATGTAACTTGGTTGTGGGTGCATCCCCAGTGAGGGATGTGCAGGAGGCAGCTGATCGATGTTTCTAGCTCTCTATCCTTCTCCCTTCCTCTGTAAAAAATCAGTAAGATATATTTAAAAAAAAACAAAACAACAAAAAACAACAACACCTGATGCTTAATATAATGAGTAACATGCCTAATGTCAGTAAAGCTAGTAAATGGAAGAGCTGGGATTTGAACCTAGACCTATTCAGTTTAGAACCTGTGTTCTTAATTCACAGCCTTTAAATGATGACTCAGATCATTGAGTATATGCATATTAAGTATATGTATATACTTAGTCATATGTTTAGCAAACTCAGCTACCTGGAACAAAACCAGTAACCAGTAAGTAATAAACAAAAGTATTTATTAGATAGCCCATGCACTAAAATACAATTTGTTACTCAAAGGTAACCCTCTCAGTTTACTCATTTTGCTTTGTTTATGCTATCTTTGATAAGAGATTAGCATGAATAAGAAAAAGAGATTATAGAAGCAGGCCCTCTAACAACAGTAAATTTTATTAAAATGAATACAAGTTCACCCAGGCTGGTGTGGCTCAGTTTGTTGGACAGCATCCTTTGCACCAAAAGATTGCCATTTCGATTCCTAGTCAGGGCACATGCCCAGGTTGTGGGCTCAGTTCCCCAGTAGGGGATGTGTGGGAGGCAGCCAATCTATATTTTGCTCTCACATGGATGTTTCTCTCTTTCTCTCCCTTTGCTTTCTTCTCTCTCTCTCTCTCTCTCTCTCTCTCAAAATCAATTAAAATAAGTAAATACAAATTATAAAAGGAATAGCAAGCACATCAGGGTCCTTTGCTACTTGTAGGTTATAGCCTAGTATCTCCATTAGTTCTTGATATTATAACTACAACATAGCATAAACATTTATGAGTTTTTAAAATAGGTAAGATTATGTTTGTGTTCTGCTTAGAAAGAGAGAATGCTTTTTTAAAGATTAGCCCATAATATATATTTTTATGGAATAAGCTTTAATTGTTTAGAAAAATAAAGTCAGGACATACTGCTTCGAACAGTTACATAGCCTCTAATAAATTTTTTATTTTAGGTTTTTAGAAGTTTATTTCTTTAGGCATAAACTTAGCAGTATTTTCAATTCTTCCTTGGATGGATAATATCTGACTGACACACAGTGACAATCAGGGATTTCTCTAGCCACGATCCAATATAGAACCAGTCTCCTGTTTTTAACATAGGAAAAAAGACACCTCATTAATACAATATTGACTGACACTTTAAGTAGTAAGATATGAGTTTATTTTAGAGAAACTGCTTATAAACTAATGTTTTCTATGTAATGCCTCATGTATTCTCTTACTAATATGCCATAATTAAAATATTTTGAGCTTTTTTATTGGACATTCTAATGGTAGGTTTCTAGTTTTGTATAGCTGTAGAAGCAATTACAAAAGTAAGGAAAGATAAAGACAAATTAGGGAATGGAATGCTTTACTTTAGCACTGTGGTGAATAAATTAAAAATTGAAGGCAGAGGATAACACAATTATTCTGACTTTGTAAATTTCAACTGAGTTACTTTGGTTATGTTTTATGGTCTTAGATAATAATTTCTTCATACTTCTTAGAGAAAGGAGATAGAATCAAGCAGATGTTTCTTATATACCGAAATACAGACATGTTTAAAAAAATTAATGAACTAATTAATTTATCATGCTATGCTTTATTTTTAAAGATAATAAGATAATTAGTAGGTAATAAAAACACTATGGAAGCTAAAGGACAATAAAAATGTTAGTTATTTGCTGTGTCACTTGTGTTTAATTTTTTTCCCTAAGGCAGTGGATATAACTTCTTGTGGAAATTTTGCTGTGATTGGTCTCTCATCAGGAACTGTAGATGTATATAACATGCAATCTGGTCTACATCGAGGAAGGTTTGGTGAGGATCAAGGTATTGCATTTTTTTCTTATTAAAAAAATAATATAGATAAGTATGAGGCTAATAACTCATTGGCATGTATTAAGTTTTTGACTGCTAGCCATTTTGATGGGCTATTGTCAACTATATATGACAGATACTGCCATTACATCGTATAGCCACCATGTTGAAATACTCAGAGAATTAAGTCACAGATGTTATGGGAAAGTAGATAATATATAAATTAAAATTTTTGTTTTCTTTAAGCAGAAAATGGTTAACTGTTTTTTGAAACCTTTGTGTATTAATCTGATCAACTTTGTTTTTACTTGAGTAATATAATAATCTCCCTACTCCCTAAAATTCAGAGTAATATCAAAATTTTAGGGAAGGTCAATAGTGGAACTTAGATATTTAAATAAAGGAATCACTCTTCATGCAGTATTCAGAGGCAATATCAATTCTTATTCTTTTTCCTTTTACATATGCTTTAAAGCTCACAAAGGGTCTGTTAGAGGTGTTGCAGTGGATGGATTAAACCAGCTGACAATTACCACTGGTAGTGAAGGATTACTCAAGTTTTGGAACTTTAAAAACAAAATTTTAATCCATTCTATGAGTCTTGATTCATCTCCAAATATGATGCTGCTACACAGAGACAGGTAAAGTTTCTCTTTTAATGATAATTTTCCTCTTGATGTTTTTGATAAAAGTTCTTAATTTAAATAAAGTATATAATTTTCCAAGTTGGGGGGGGAATCAAATTTTTAACATAAAAAGAACAGCTTTTTGCTTATTCATAATCAATCCAAAGGTACACTTGACCTAAAAAAAATTACAATGCCTGTGAGATTTTAGTTTAAGTTTTTGTTTGTTTGTTTATTAAAACTGATGCATTTATCTTGCTAGTGGCATTCTGGGACTCGCCTTGGATGACTTCTCCATTAGTGTTCTGGACATAGAAACTAGAAAGATTGTCAGAGAGTTTTCTGGACACCAAGGCCAAATAAATGACATGGTAAAACTAACTAATTGTTTAAATAAAACTTGACTCATTTCTGCTTCTATTTAGTTAAAAAATGTTCAAATAATTGCAGCTGTTTTCCTTGAATAGCATTGAACCTATTCATCATGCTAGTATGAGGAAATATTTAAAAGAAATAATTTGGAGACTAATTTTCAAAGAGATTTTTAAGGAAAATGCAGAATTAAAAGCAAGTTTAATATTTCTCAGGGAGTTAATGCCATCAGATTAAAATATATATTGCAGAGTTTATCTTTTTCTCTTAGACTGCAAACAGGACCAAAATATACTTTAGAGATTGAAACATAAGTATGTCATTTCTGGCTCAGTGTTTTTAAAAATATATATTTTATCGATTTTCCACAGAGAGGAAGGAAGAGGGATAGAGAACTAGAAACATCGATGAGAGGGAAACATCAACCAGCTGCCTCCTGCACACCTCCTACCGGTGATGTGCCTGCAACCAATGTACATGCCCTTGACCGGAATCGAACCTGGGACCTTTCAGTCCGCAAACTGACGCTCTATCCACTGAGCCAAACCGGTTTCGGCATTTCTGACTTAGTATTAAACTAGGTGAAGGAACTTATTTCTGGTTTTCTACATGCATAAAAAATTAATACTAGGAGACTTGGAATATCTGGTACCTGGTTTATGCTTGTTTTGTTTTATTTCTAGAGTTTGTATAGCTTAATTCCTGCTAATGTGATTTAACTTACAATTGTATTCTTATGGAGGGATGTATGATATGATAAGAAGCACTCTGATTTAAAAAGTGTATGTAAAGAACCATATTAAGTTTATATTGTCATATTGCATCAGTTGCAGATTCCTTCATTTATTTAAAAAGAGAAAAAAATAAAAATAAAATCCTAGCTACTGAATGCCAGTTCCAACAGCTACTTTTACTTATTTATTCTCATACCAAAAATCAGAATTTGCAATGTTTACCCATTTCCTTAAAAATAAGGAGAAATGGTCAGGAAATGGTGTTGTTCTGGAGATTTCTGGAGATTGGAGATTGGTGCCGGAACCGGTTTGGCTCAGTGGATAGAGCGTCGGACTGCGGACTGAAGGGTCCCGGGTTCGATTCTGGTCAAGGGCATGTACCTTGGTTGTGGGTACAACCCCAGTGGGGGGCGTGCAAGAGGCAGCTGATCGATGACTCTCTCTCATCGATGTTTCTAACTCTCTGTCCCTCTCTCTTCCTCTCTGTAAGAAATCAATAAAATATATTTAAAAAGAGATTGGAGATTGGTAGAACTACCCATCAACAGAATTTGTTGTGACAGTATCTACAGAAATGAGGGTGGGAGTGGGGTAATTATGATGAAATAACATTTTTTAAAACATTTGTTAGTGCCAACAAACTTCCTGGGTTTTTTTATGTGTTTTTTTTTTCTTCTCACATTTTTCAACTTGTGTGTCTGGATTTTCTAGTACTCAGTATTAAATGAAATCTATGAGATTTACTTATCAGATCATTTTCCCCATCCTTTAATAGCTTATTTTATTCTATAAATTAATCTCATTCTATTCTGTAAATTGATCTCTCTGGACCTTAAGTTTTGAGTTTCCACAATATTACTGCAGCCCTGATGAACAAATTACAGTTCACTTACCCAAATATCATGTGCTAATATGGATAGTCATGATCCCTGTGCTTTATACTTTTGGATGAATACAATCTACTGCCATTATAAGCCCTAAAGTTTTTCCTTTTGGGCCTTCTTCCACATCTGATTTGATTTAGGCCTCAAACCACTTGCTACTGGCAAGGAGAGAGCTATTATTACTGATAGAAAAACTATATATTTATGAGTAGTTTATAGTGTAAATTTATTTTGAAACTCTTTGCAGATTTAAGTTATATTTTGGACATCAAACATGACTAGTGAAGAAAAAATTTTTTAACTGAAACTATAAGTAAAAGTATAAGGACTTTTTTAGTAACCTTAATATTTTAAGGTAATTTGTATCCAAAATTAGGTTTATTCTTAGAAAGCTAGTCTAACATAGACTTTTTTCAAGAAAATGTAGTTTTTGTTGCTTTCACAGATACATTGTAATCAAATTAGATAACAAAATATTTCTACTAGTAATTGATTGCTCTCAGAACAGCAGCTTTATATTTTAAAATGATTTGTAGTTAAACACAGTTTGTTAATGTTCTATAAATATATGAATTAACTTTTTACTGTTAATTTTCAAAACTTTTCATAATTCCTATAAAAGCCTAATCCTTATCTATATCCCAACCAGTGGTATATAAGAAATGGTTTCCTTTATATAAAATAAGGTAGTCTAAATTTTACTGAATTTAGTTTATCATATAGTCTGCATCTTTTAATTTATTGTATTCTTTAAGCTGTTAAAAATGCAGGCACGAAGATTACAAACATACATATACATGTATACACACACACACATACACCCACACACACACAGATTATGTATGTACTCTTCTTTATTTTTTTAACTTAAAGGCTTTCAGTCCTGATGGTCGTTGGTTAATAAGTGCTTCAATGGATTGCTCTATCAGAACTTGGGATCTTCCTTCTGGGTGGTGAGTTTATTTTTAAATCCCTAACCTCTATCAGAAAATCATTATCTTTTGCCTGTAATTAATAGATTATGTGCTTTTAAAAATATGACTCAAACTTTTATTTTGTGTGGCTTTTGTTTATAATGAATTTAGTTAAAAGGTCAAAAACCTTAACTTTCCTTGATGTATGTTATATATTCTCTGTCTCTAACATAATTCTTGAAGGAAGACATTTTAGATACCTTTTAGAATGAAAAGATTTAGATAAAATCCAGTAGGATTCAGAAATCTATCTGATAGACTTAAACTTGCTACTAAAACAGCTCTCCAAGAGAAAACATTACCTGATTCCGTTAATTAATTTGAACATTGGAGACAGAGAGAATGTGTGTTTGTGTGTGTGTGTGTGTGTGTGTGTGTGTGTGTGTGCTCGTGTGCTCGTGTGTGCGCGGTTTGTTGTTGTTAAAAATAATATAGGAATAGCTCTGGCCTTTGTGGCTCAATTGGTTGAGCATTGTCCCATGCACTGAAGGGTCAAAGGTTTGATTCCAGGAACACACTCAGGTTTTGGGGTCAACTCCTGGTTGTGGTACATACCGGAGGCAACAGATCAATGTTTCTCTCACTCCCTCTCTCTCAAAAATCAATAAAAATTACTTTTAAAAATTATATAGGAATAGATGCAATTTAAAATCATATTAACATAGAATTGCTTGGGAAGGAGTGATGGGAATAGCAAAGTATCTAACAAGAATATACCATAAGGAAAGACATTGGTGAGAAAGATGAGAAAGAAGATGGTACTTTTTAATCTTCTGAAATATTTCTAAATTACTAAGCTCTGTCCAATTCTACTTACTCTTTTCTTTCTTTCTGAGGAAATGGACAAGCTCATACTTGAAAGCACTTTGACCTTTAGAAAGGAAAAACCCTGATGTAATCATTTCCTTTCAAGTTTGCTATAGGAATGAGGCACAACTATTTATCCAGCATAGGCACCTGATTTGGAATATGTGCAACAAAAGAGTGTTACTAATTAGTCTAGCTCTAATAACTAGGAGCTTTTGTCTACACATTTTTTTTCCACTTAAAGTAGAGTAAAGCAAAATTTAGTTACTGGGCTGTGTCCTCTAACTTCAAAAAGTTAAAGTTGGTATTTCCTTTAAAAACAAGGCATCATTAGAAATATTGGTAGTTTAGGACTTCTGCTGTTTTTCTAAAAATGAACATTGTAATTTGAATTGCTTTAATTACAGTAGGAAAGTTGTACAAGTAATAGAGTTGACATGTGCCCTTGTCATTTCCTTCTTAGTAGTTTTAGATCACGTTAGATGGGAGAGATAGGTTAATGTTCAGTAGTACTAAATTGGCAAAATATTTTTACAAAGTGGCAAGTTTATCTTTGGAATGGAAAAAATAGGATCTATAAGCATTTAAATCTATCAGTCTTTGACTCGGCATTAGTCTTTTTGCTAAATCTTTTATTTCAGTAAAAAGTTGAGCAGATTTAAGTTTGATAAATGTTTGATTCTGATATCTTTAGGTGAACACTGGGGCAATTTTAAATGAATGCAAAGGCATGAAGTTGGCAGAGACACAAAAACAAGAAATGAGTCACACGGATTATTAAAAGAAAATAATTATATCTATACTGATTGAACCAAAGCCTAATTTTAATAAAGACAAAAATAAGGACTACTTTGGTTAAGATTGAAAATGGAGTAAATGAGGAAGTTTGAAAAGCTACATCATAAAACTGCTATCTAATTGCAACTAAATTACCATTTACCATTAGCTACTAAACACTTTATATACTTTTATTTTCCATCTTTCCTCACATTCCAATGGGTGTAGGTACTATTACTGTTATTAGTTCCATTTTACAAATGAGGAAATGGAGGCTCAAAGAGAAGCGACGTGATTTGCCCATGGTGGCATATTTCATAAATTACATTTTGCTGCAATAAGCATGGGAGGAAAAAAACATTTCCCAATAGTTGTGCTTTCCACCTTGCTTAGGCTGTGTCATGTTATTAAGAATGAACTGATTTTCTTAATGTAGAAGATAATAAGGAAGTGAAGATTAGTGTTTCATCATACACCCATATGTAATTGTTGGGGTTTTTGATTCCCCTGATTTTATATCATAATTTATATAACAATCTTTGGAGATTCCTAGTTCTTTCTTCAGTATGCAGCTTCGTCATTTACATAACATGTTAAATATTTAAAGAATGAATATGCTCATTACATAGTCTGAAAAGTGAAACTTTATGAGTAAACCTTTGGGTGTGGTAACATACAGATGTATCTACCTGGAATTGTTGCCTATCTAACACAGATGCATAGGCACTGAACTGTTTCCTGTAAAGTTGTTTTAAAATAGAGAAAGGTTTCTTATTTTGTAGGGTTCTCAGAGAAGCAGAGTTGAAATTTTTTGACATTCCCTACCACTATCATCTTTATTTCTTTTTTTTCAATCTACTGGTCGTTTATGTTGAACACTTTTGGGGATGAGAAAAGTATAAAATAGCTTTAATAGATTTTTAAAAATATGTTTTTATTGATTTTGGAGAGATTAAAGGAGAGGGAGAGAGATAGAAACATCCTATCTATTAAAGAGGGAATATGCTAATTGACACTCATGCCGTTGCAAAGATGGCGATACCCACAGCCAATAAAGAGGGAATATGCTAATTGATGTCACGCCCTCAAAGATGGCGGTGCCCAATCCTCTCAGCCCCGCTAGGATGGTAGGGGCCCAGCTGCTCCATGCACTTGCCTCTGGAGTCCCCCAGTGCCCTCAGCTTCCCAGCTGCCCAGGGCCGGCCCGAGGCGCAGGTAACCAGGGCTGGCCGACCCCTGTGCTGCCGGCAGTGGCAGCAGCAGAGGTGTGATGGAGGTGTTGCCTTCCCCTGATCATCAAGTCGCCTCCCGCCCCTGAAGGCTCTTGGACTGTGAGAGGGAGCAGACTGGGCTGATGGATACGTTTCCCCCCCCCCCTCCCCACTGCATGAATTTTCATGCACTGGACCTCTAATCAATGATAAAAGTGAATCATCGATCTGCTACCTCCTGAATGACTCTTGCTGGGGATCAAGGCTACAATCCGGGCATGTGCCTTGCCCAGGAATCGAACTGTGACCTCTTGGTTCATGGGCCAATGCTCAACCACTGAGTCATACCAGCTGTCCAGCTTTAATAGCATTTTGCATTTTGTTCTGTCGCATTGCTGTTTGTGAGGAGCATTACATGAGAATAATTGGAATAGAATATTATTTTTCATTTCTCCCTGAGGCAAAACCATCCCTTTCTTCTACTCCTTAAAGATTTTTGTGTAAGGTGATTCCATCATTTTGAAAATTGATCATCTACACACTGTCTGCATTTGTTCAGGATATAACCCAGGGGTGGAGAACATCTGGCCTGTGGGCTGTATAAGACCCTCGAAATCATTTGGTTTGGCCCTGGCAAGGCATTAGGAAGGAGTGAGTTAATTAAATGTTTAACCAAATATAGCTGGCTAATTTTTAAGTTGACAATATTGTTTGACCCACAAATGATGTTATGAATGTCTAAATGCCCTTGGCAGAAAATAGGTGTCCCACCCCTGATACAACCAGAAATGACTTAGTATACAGGGCTCTGTGCTTGAAAAGCTGATTTCCTAGAGTGAGGATTTTATTAATGTTCTCTCAAAAAGTATATGCCTTATCTGGGACTTTTCATTCTGTGACCTTGGCAGGGACTATATAGTAGTTAAGTCTAGGATTAAGCCTGCACACTTATGCTTTATGAATTAATATGGCCATGTAAAATATGCTTTGTATGTGGAAATCATCTTCCTAAATTTGATGTTTTTACAAAACGGAAGGTCTGTCTACCCACACACAACAGCTGTGGAATCAAGTTGCACAATGAATTTGACAGAATAATTATAGTATTATATAAAATAAATTTGCTCAAGCAGCCCAGGTCCTGGGTGCTGGAGGGAAGCGGTGCTGGCAGCCAGGGAAGGAAGGCCTATTCTTGCAAGAATCTTCCTGCATCGGGCATCTAGGCTATATAATAAAGACAGATCTGCCTCATAGGGTAGTGAGAATTCATTTAGGAGACTCAAAGGCTCAGGATACTCCCTAGCATGGAATACTAAAAAAAAAAAAGTTGTTAACTACTATTACTATTTTTCTTGAAATAATGTTTTATTTAATATAGATTCTGAACTTCAGTCATTTTATTGTTTCCCATGGATAATGTACTGCCTTCAGTGAATAAAATAGTTGTTAAAATAGCTGTAATTAAAACAGTATATTTCTCTAAAAGTACACAAAGTATTCACACTTAGCCAACCTAAGAAGCTTCCTTTGCAGATCTTTCTCTTTGCTCATTAAATTCACTCATGTCACTTCCTGCTATCACCATCCTAGTTCAGATCTTTAATGCTGTTAGCTGACTTCTAGCATAATTTCACTCTTCTTCCTGTTCAAATATACTCTATATTCTGATGGCAGATTTTTTATGAAAGTGAAGATTATAATACTGTCTGCTCATAAACCTTCAGTGACTTTTCATTGATTAAAGTAAAAATAAACTTAGGTGTTTCAATAGGCTCTTCACTTAGGTGTATTCAGAGCCTATCTATATGTAGCCATATGCTTATGTACCAAACTGCCCTCCTCACTAAACCCAGTTGTGTTTTCCTTCTCCTTGCCCTCCACACTTCCCTCAGCCAGGGTATGCGTTCTCTGCCATCAGTATCCATTGAATCATATCCATTTGAAAGGCTCATCTCCAACACTGTGTTTCCTGAGAAGCCTACACTGAGCCTCCTACCTAGGGGTGATCACTCCCCCTTCCTCCCCAACTTTTCAACCCCTCCAACTTTTCAAGCTGAGAGACTAGTTTTTATACCCTGCTTTATGGTTATGGTCTATAACCTGAATTCTTTCATATGTTTCATGTATAGTGTGGTTACCTAATTTGAAAAACAGACTTGCTCGAGTTTTTTCCATTACTATTTTCTTTTTCTTATTTATAGTCATTTTAATCTCTTTTGTTGCCTAAGATTTTTATTATTTTCCCTGGGATAACAAAAATACAAGAGAGTACTGATAGATTTATTTAAATGTGTGACATCTTCAGAAATGTTCTCAAGTCAGTCTACCAAAATGGCATTCCAGAAAAAGAGCATTTCCTCTGTGTTCTTCCTGGTGAAACTTTCTCTGGCTAATTGATCAGTTTGATATTCCAGGTCATTCTCATTAAGAGAGGTTATTTTCACATAGTAACATTACTGACAAATCTTTGTTATTGATGCCTTTCTGGTATTGGTGATTATTAAAAAAATAAAAATGAAACGTTTCTGTATTATCTTGTATATTTTAGCAAAAATATATTTGTGAATTAAATGTTTTGGTAGAGTCTAACATCTTGATCCTTTTGTAGCCTTATAGACAGCTTTCTGTTGGACTCGGCTCCTCTCAATGTTACTATGTCCCCTACCGGAGACTTTCTGGCCACTTCCCATGTGGACCACCTTGGAATTTATCTGTGGTGAGTTCATTCATATAGTTCTGTTTGGGGTAAATAGGAGAAGGAAGATGATATTGTGGTACAGCCATAGTTGCTAACATCACTTTTTTTTTTTAATTTACAAAATGGAAATGTCACATTGTTGACAGAGGGTTAATTTACCATAAGTTTATGGCTGATTCAACATCTGCTTGATAATTTAGACATCTTTGTTCAACCACACAAATTGATTTTTAATCTGTTATCTTATTTAGCTTTTATTTTGTAGAAAAGATATGTGAATTTTAAAATGTTAGAAAAATAGGAGTCCCTAGCCAGGTCCTAGCTCTCCTGCTACTATCCCACTACTGCTTTATAACCTTAGTGAGTCACTTGTAAACTTCAGACTACTTTATCTATAAGGCAGTGTTTGGGAAAGGTGCTTGCTAAGATCGTCCTAGTTGCATAACTTCATACCCAACTCCATTATGACGAACATGTAAGAGGTCAAGGTAAATGGTCCATCATCTGGGCCGAGAAAAAGTGTTGGCTATTTCCTAAGGTCAGATGTCTATGTCTTTTAACTGTTATTAATTATTGAGGAAGAGAAAAAACTTACCCTTTTTTTCTAATAATAAAGTTTTCTAATTAAATTTTTATGACACAAAAGTAAATTCAGTATGCAATTGAAATATACTCTGGCCACCTTAATAAGCAAAATGGAATATCTCCTGGAATCTGTAAAGCTTGAACAATCAAGATAAGAGAAAAATAGTAGCTATGGAACCTTAGCAGCTATGTAGTATCACTATTAATATAGCTCAGAACCTGATTTCCCCAACTTTTATTTTTCATTCTAAATTCATTATGTATGGAAAACAGAATCTGATTAACTCACTTTGGGATAGGAAGCTACATCTTAATTAGTCATCCAAGGTCATGGTGCAGGGTCAAGGTAGCAGAAACATGGCCTCTTAGAGGGCCATTCTAGGGAAGGAGAAACCCATGACTGTTTACAATCTCAAGGATCTGATTATCTTATTCTGTGTCTGACTTAACTCTCTGAGTCTTTTCTTCCTTCAGTTAGATATTATTTCTTTAACTGAAGGTTGACAATTATCAAAACAATATAAGGATATGAAATTATGTTACTACCTAGTACTGATCTCTCAGTAAGTTTTTAAATATGGCTTATTGTTTTTATTTCTCAGGTCCAATATTTCCCTGTATTCAGTTGTTTCATTACGGCCACTTCCCACAGATTATGTTCCTTCAGTTGTGATGCTTCCTGGAACTTGTCAAACTGAAGGTAATCACAAAATAGTAATTTTTTGAAGTATAATATCATAAACCTAACATGGGGGTATTGCTACTGAAGGTAAAGTTTAATCAAATTCAATCAAAGTATTATTTAACTGATATGAAATATTTTGAATGACTTCATAAATTTTCACCAAAATGTGATTGATAAGATTATCTAGTGGTGGTAGGGAGAAGTGTTTTAGGTCTTATGATGGGAATTATAGTTAATAATGAGAAGATGAGGAAATTAAGTTTAACAAATCTACATAGAGTAAACATGTTATGAAATACTAATGGATTTGATCTGAATTAAATTTCTTTTACATGATAAAAATACTATTCTGTTATTTTTTTATCCCCCCTCCCAATTTTTGTTTTCAGATGTAGAATTATCAGAAGAAACCATAGAACCGAGTGATGAAATGATAGAGTATGATTCCCCAGAACAGTTGAATGAGCAGTTGGTGACTCTATCCCTCCTTCCTGAATCACGGTGGAAAAACCTTCTTAATCTTGATGTTATTAAGGTACTACTATAGTACAGTGAATATTCACCCCTAAAGACACATCCCGGAAGCATTTTCTTTAGTAGAAATAGCTTTCCCTACATTGCAAGCTTTAGGAGGAACAGTTAATACCTAAGAGCATGCCATTTAGTTGAATCCTGTTTAATCTCGTGTGATTTTCCAGAATTCTCTTTATATTAATTTTAAGAGCATTCAGCAGACCTTTGGATACTGCAGAAGTACAGCCTACAACTGCAGAGCTATTAGAAATGTGATATTTTTAATCCAGCCTCTATGCTACTTTAACTTCTAAAACAAGAAAAAAATATTGCCACCACATGTGATATCTATCATTAGTCATTTGGAAATGAAAAGACTTTCACTAGTCTTTTAAAAATTAAGCTTCAACTACCATTTATTATTCTGTATGCTACTCTGCCAACTATAAGCAGATGTTTAGAGCTTGCTGTGTTGGATCCAGGTATGTAAGTTAATAAGAACTAGGTACTAGGAATGTCCTGTGACAGTGCCAAAGGAAAAAACCTGGTCCCTTTGTATTTGAGGAAATTATATTTTACATGAAAAATAGATAATATATTACTGTTTTTCAAAGCAGGTTTCATGATCCTTATTTGTGAGTAGTGAGAACAATTGAGAGGAATAGACTAGAGTAGAAAATTTTAGAGACTATCCTGTGATAATGCTAAGCACTGATTATGAAGCTTGGTTTGGTAAGATACGCACATAAATTCACTAGAGGTCATATGTATGCAAGTCATATTGTGGGCTGGTCATAAAAAAAGTGTAAGGACATCGATAACTATGCCAAAGTAGTGTTTTGTAACTAATAACTTAGTACCCAAACAGATATGAGTGTCTTGGGTGAGGAAAGTTTTCACATGTTAATTTCCTCTAAGCTGTTGTCCAATCTGTCAGCTAAAGGTAGTGCTCCATGGACTAGCTTTAAAAACGACGCATGAGCCCTAACCGATTTGACTTAATGGATAGAGCATTGGCCTGTGGACTCAAGGGTCCCAGGTTCGATTCTGGTTGGGGGATGTACCTTGGTACCGGGCACATGCCCCGTGGGGAGTGTGCAGGAGGCAGCTGATCGATGTTTCTCTCTCATTGATGTTTCTAGCTCTCTGTTCCTCTCCCTTCCTCTCTGTAAAAAAAAAAAATCAATAAAATATATTTAAAAATACATAAATAAAAAATAAAAGTAATGAGAAAAAACCACGCATGAAAAAGTATAAGTAGATGAGTGAAGGGAGTAATCAGTAATGCCCAATTAATAAGCTAAGTTTTTGGACTACTGTGTTCCTTGCTAAGACATAGTTCTGCATAAAGACGTAATAAAAACCTGAGTGAATGATTTTATGAGAGAAATGCTCACTTCCAATATTTATCCTATTGAATGAAAAATGTTAGAGTTTTATATTTGTTTTGTGGCAATTTTTCTACTTTTGGTTTTCCGGAGGAGATGTATAATCTCCAGGGCACTGTGGTGCTCCTCCAAAGCCTTTTATTTTTATTTACAGTTCATGGACTGTCTCCCTTATCACTCTGTAGCAGTGAGTAGGCAGTGAAACTGTGACTCTTATTCCTCTACAATCTCAAAGAAGGGCTGTGCTTACCCTGTAATTTAGCAGAACTTTATTCTGTTTTCAGGTAGTAACTTTCTTTTATTATATTCCTCTTTAAGGCCACCAATATCCCTGATTTTCTTTCAAAAAGCAAATCTCCCTAAAGTTACAGAGCTCCTGGAATGGAAGAGAATAGAGGGAGATAAAATTGTGAGACCCCTCTATCAGGCAGTTTACTATACAAAGCCTCTTTATCAAGTGCTCTTGAGATAGTGATGTGTAGCATGTAGTCATCAAAACTAAATTCTGTTGGTAGAAAATCCGATAGTGATTTTCCTGATTGAATTTTACTACCCCTTGAAACATTTTATAAATAGGCAAATAGTATTCTCTTGCTTATTAAAAAACACAGATTGGTAAGGAAAAATAAAAAAATTTCAACAACGTAGAAGAATTAGGGATAAGCTTCACAAAAATATTACACCTAATTCTAAAGACTGAGGGCTCTGGGAAAATATTGAGCATTAGTAAATTTTGCTTTCTAGCCTATTTTGATAAAAAGATTATATTTTAATATTAAAGAATTTCATAAGTGTTTGATTATTATTTCTTCACCTAAATATTCATGTTGAGGTGTGTTTGTCCTAGGGCAGAAGAGGCCAGCAAACTCAGTAGTTAACAGAGCCAAATATCAACAGTATAATGGTTGAAATTTCTTTTGAGAGCCGAAAACTGACTTCTGCGCATGGGCCACAAAGTTTCAATCACACTGTACATGTATGCCTGCACATGGTATTTTGTGGAAGAGCCAGACTCAAGGAGCCAAAGAATCACATGTGGCTCGCGAGCCGCAGTTTGCCGACCACTGTCATAGGGTTTCTCCTGAACCCTGTCATTTCTCTTCTGCTTTATTAGCACAGGTTCTGGAGATTTGCATTGGGAAACCCACTTTAAAGATATCTGTAATATTGGCCGAAACTGGTTTGGCTCACTGGTAGAGCGTCGGTCTGCGGACTGAAAGGTCCCAGGTTCGATTCCCGTCAAGGGCATGTACCTTGGCTGCGGGCACATCCCCGGTGGGGGGTGTGCAAGAGGCAGCTGGTCGATGTTTCTCTCTCATAGACGTCTCTAGCTCGCTCGCTCTCTCTCTCTCCCTTCCTCTCTGTAATATATCAATAAAATATATTTTTTAAATTATATCTGTAATATTGATTAATGGGATTTTATTTTAATATGCTAATCTGAAATTTTTTCATTCCTTTTTGGACTTTTAAAAAAGTTTCTTGAGAATTAAATATTAGTAACTGTTAGCCAGATGATTACTTGCTTGTCTTTTTATTTTTTTCTCTTTAATCAGAAAAAGAATAAACCAAAGGAACCTCCCAAAGTACCCAAGTCAGCACCATTTTTTATACCAACAGTTCCTGGCCTTGTACCCAGATATGCTGTGCCTGAACAAAATAATGATCCACAGCAGGTAAAAACCAAAATGGAGCATTCTAGCTGTGTGTGTGTGTGTGTGTGTGTGTGTGTGTATTATACAGTTGCAGTTGTTTGGTTTTTTTTACCAACACCCAGTTTTATACATATAGAGTAAATTAATGATAGATTTTAATTATAGACTATATATTTATTTTGTTACACTTGTGTTTTTTGAATAATGTGTATTTATTTTTAAGTCTAAAGTGGTACATCTTGGAATTTTGGCTCAAAAATCAGATTTCTTCTTGAAACTTGAAGAAGGACTAGTGAATAATAAATGTAAGTTAAATTATAAAATATTTACCAAGTGTCTTTAGTTTATTTTACTTTCTATGAAAAGAAATTGAGTTAAATATGGGCAGGTTTCTCAGTAACTAAAAGGAGATAAGTAAGAATTAAAAGGGTTGAAACTTGGGTTTGATTCTCAAGTAGCTTTAGCTTTTCTACTATTATATTAAACTAGAGACCCGATGCATGAAATTCATGCAAGAATAGCCTTCCTTCCCCCAGCTGCCGGCACCGACTTTCCTCTCATTCCTGGGACCCAGGCTGGCTTCTCTCTGGCACCCGGGCACCCGGGCTGGCTTCCCCACGTCCCCGGCTTCATCCAGAAGGTCCTCCAATCTAATGAGCATATTATCCTTTTTTTATTATAGATGAATGACACCAAACTAAGATATTTATACTAGAACAGTCTTTTTTTTTTTTTTTTAATGCTTTTGTTTTTATTTTCAAATTTTGCTTTTGTTTTTATTTACAAAAACAGTTTGCCATACAGTTTTGGAATATAACAGAGACTTTTGTCTTCAATGATTTTAGATATTCCCAAATTATCTCATCAAAAGATAATTTTAAAATGTATTGTTTGTTAATAGTAGACTTATCTTTTTGAAAGCTAGAGTCTGTAGCTAGTAGTGATAAACAATAAGTGCTTACAGCTCTTACGGAATTGGTTTTTATTTAATTTGGTTTATTCTACTACTTAACAGAAAAAAATAACCCACAAAAAGAATTTCCTGTGCAATTTATGTGTATGTTGCTTGGGGTATGAAGTGGAAAAACTAGTTTCCTAAGTGCACTGATGTAGGTAATAACTGGATTCTTTTTAAAACTTAATACAGATGATGCTGCTCTTAACCTTCTGAAAGAATTAGGTCCGTCGGGAATTGAAACAGAGCTGCGGAGTTTGTCTCCTGAATGTGGCGGGTCTGTAGAAGTTATGCAGAGTTTCTTAAAAATGATCGGAATGATGTTGGATCGAAAGCGCGATTTTGAGTTAGCCCAGGCATACCTTGCATTGTTTCTAAAGGTAAGTCTTATGTAAGACAGTACTTCCCAGCTTGCCTTCCTCTGAAGCAGTGTTTTCTCATTGCACTTTCTGCAGAGATGGAGATGTTCGATGCCTGTGCTGTCCAGCATGGCAGCCATTTGCCTGTCACATGTGGCTACTGAGCACCTCAGTGTGGCTGATGTGACTGAGAAACAGAACTTTTCATTTTCTGGGAATTTAATTAAATTTAAACAGTCACCTGTGCCTCATGACTACCATCCTGGCAGCTGGACTGTACAGCTTTATAGTTTTTTATTTATTTAAATTTTTTTAATCATAAGAATTTTGACTCAGCTGTGAATTTTCTGTGACATCTATTAACTTTTTAAGTAGTTACATTTTGGCTGTCTTTCTGTGATTATGAAGAGAAAGTCAGGTTTTATATTCATTTTTTGCTTTGTTTTTTCCATGCTAAGGTAAAAATATTTACTTTGCTTTTGGTTGATGGAGTTTCAAGTGATTTGGCAATAACAGTTGCTATCATGACTAATATAATGGAGCAATCATGTTAATTTCAGTAGTATAATGGATTGAAGAAGATAGATAATGCTGATATTCAATGATAGCAGATATTCTTCATCAATATATAAAATCTTTTAACTTGGTCTGCTTATTTAAAATTATTTATAAAGTAGATACTTAGTTGGTAGCAGGTGGTATGAAAAAAATAGAAATACCACTAATTGTTTCTATATCCTTTCCCAAATTTATTTTTTAAAAAAAGTTTCTTATATCTTTAGAAAATAAAATAAAGAGCCCATCTGCATGTGTTACCAGTGGGTTATAATTGAAGGAGAAACTTAAAGAAGCACAGAAGAAGGATTTAGTGTCAGAACTATGTCCTTTCTTCTAGGTCTATTTGAGGACTATTCTTAGTGGAGGGGAGTGAGGAACACTTCACTTCTGCGAAGGGTGTGACCATACATAAAGGAACTCAAACTAAGAAAAGTTTGATAGAGGAGAGGGAAATGGGAGATGGTAACAAATGAGCAATTAAGAAAAAAATATTCAGCATGGTGTCTTTTGACATTTCTTAGTAAAAATATGTTCAACTATTTTTTTTCTTCAGTTACACCTTAAAATGCTTCCTTCAGAGCCAAAACTTCTAGAAGAAATGACACAGTTGTCATCCCAGGTGGAAGGAAACTGGATTCATTTGCAATCACTCTTCAATCAAAGCATGTGCATTTTAAATTATATTAAAAGTGCTTTGTTACAATAAAAATAAATTTGTGACTTTTATAAACAAGACTTTTATATTAAATGGATTCAATTTGACTCATATTTTATTTTTCAAGTTTCATTGTAAGAGAAAATAAATCCTAGTACCCTGTTTCCCTGAAAATAAGGCAGTGTCTTATATTAATTTTTGCTCCCAAAAATGCACTAGGTCTTATTTTCAGGGGATGTCTTATTTTTCCATGAAGAAGAATATGGTACACATTTATTGTTAAATGAAAATAAAGGAAATTGTAGTTGTCAACACAAACCAGGCAAACTGTGAATCCTGGGGGCCTTATTTTCAGGGGGATACCTTATATTTCACTCAGAAGGAAACCTGTAAGTAGGTCTTATTTTCGGAGGATGTCTTATTTTCAGGGAAACATGGTAACATTACTGACTAGTCAGTCATTTTTCACTTAAAAGATAAATACTTTCTTGAAATAAAATTATACTAGCCTTTTGTTTTAAAAACTTAAAGAATCTACTCAAATAATTATTTTCTGAGCCTCTTCACATAGTTACTTAGGTATGACTTTTTAAAAAATTGTCCTCACAAGCTCAGGTTTTTTAAAATATTTGTAGCATATGAGATTCCAGATATTTCATGTAAAATGTTGCTGATAAAACTAATCTATAATCCTATATAATAAAAAGCTAATATGCAAATTGACCAAACAGTGGGACAACTGGTTGCTATGATGCGCACTGACCACCAGAGGGCAGACACTCAATGCAGGAGCTGCCCCTTTGTGGTCAGTGTGCTCCCACAGAAGCCGGGCTCACGGCTGGTGGGCGCAGTGGTTATGGCAAGAGCCTCTCCGCCACAGTGCTACAGAGCAGTGAGCCTAGCAGTAAGGAGCAGCGAGCAAGGGGGCAGTAGAGTGAGGGTCCCGGACTGCCAGAGGGATGTCTGACTGAGGGCTTAGCAGGGGAGCGGGCCTAAGTCATCAGTCGGACATCCCCTGAGGGCTCCCAGACTGTGAGAGGGCACAGTCCAGGCAAAGTTCACAAGTTTCATGCACTGGGCCTCTAGTACAGTTATAAAAACACCTTTATGATAGGAAATAAAAAGATGTGTTTCCTTTCTTGGTAGCCTTTGCTGAACATGGGGATCATTGATCTTAGAGCTGGGAGGCTGTCAGACGTTAGTGCAGCCCTCTTGTAATCAGAGGAGGAATCTGCTAATGTCAGCTTGCAACCTCAGTGTCAGAGCCAGGTTTTCTAACACTGCCCTAGTGCTCTCCATTGTAACCTTTCTAAATGTTCTTTTAGGAATGTGAGAGGCACTTTGACTTGGCAAATTGCTGTAGGAGACAGTTGAACAGATACCTAAGATAGATGAGGGAAATTCCAAATTCCATTCAAGATAACCTTCAAAGGTTTTTCTTGCTTACTCATGATCTCTTTATTTAGCAAGAAACTGCTGACTCAACTTTTCTCTCATCACCATTGTGAAACCAGAGAGCTCTGGCAATTCCTCCTTTCTCACCATCATTTTCCTCTCATGGTTCCAAACTAGCAATACGTGGGTTAAAAAATAAGCAATTCTTAAAAGCACAGTGCTCTAAAAACAATTTTTAGCCCTAGCTGATTTGGCTCAGGTGGATAGAGTATTGGCCTGTGGACTGAAGGGCCCCAGGTTCGATTCTGCAAGGGCACATGCCTAGTGCAGGAAGCAGCCAATCAATGGTTCTCTCTCATCATTGATGTTTCTATCACTCTCCCTCTCTGGAATAAAAATATATTTTAAAAAGAAAATAAATAAAACAAATTTTAGTTTATATTCTTAAAAGTAATGTAATTCACAAAATTCACCTGGTTGTATTTGAATGTTAGTATAATTCTCATTAGGGTAAGAAGGTTTTATAGAATAATATCCTGAAGGAACAGTCCTCATAAGGAGTTGTCAGTGATAACTTCTATCAAGCATGTAGTTTAAATATATAAGGTAGAATTAGTAAACTGCTAAAGAAATAAGCCAATCTGAATTTATGCTTTTGGGTTTTTTTTTTAGAAGTCTTTATAAACTTACAGCCGCTGATCAAAATACTAATAATTAAGTTATAACTTTAGAAACTGTATTTCCCTCTGGCCCAATACTATATAATAAATTTTGGCAAAATTCCAAAATGTAAGCATGTACCATGTGAAAATTACAAATGACTGAAACAAAAGAAGAGCTCTAAACAAATTGCATTGCTTTTATAAATCTTGAACTGCAATATTTTCTCTTCAAATGAGAATGTAGAAGTTGAGTGTTTTATTTGAGATATTGTTTTATTCAGACAGTATTACATCCTCATTTTTAGGTACTCTAGAACCTTCCCTGTGTGTTTGCCATCAGGGAAGGGAGAAAGAAAGAAATACAAAGTATAATTTGTGTGTATATTTTTTCTGAAAATACATGTCTTTGCATACTGCTTTTCCTTTAAAACTTAAATTACAAATGTATTATATGGCATTTGACTTGTAAAAACATCAGAAACAGTTCTATATTTTTACATTGACCTTCAATCTCAATACCCTCCCTAGAAGTAACAATTTTTGACTTTCCATCTATACCTTTTTCTATGAATGTATATAGATGTTACATATAGCCACATGAAATAAAATTTGTGTACTTGTTTTTTACATAAATACATGTATATCATTTAGCAACTTTTCTACTTGGTATCTTTTATTTCATTATAATCCTACCTCTTTTGTATAGAAGTCCACAATCTATATAGCTTATAATGGGAACTTAGGTTAGATTTCTTTTCCTTTTTTCTAATAACAGTGCTCAAAGATTCTCATCCTATATTATTCTCTCTGCATATAAGATTTGGGTACATATATGCAATGAATTACTACTTGGCCATAACAAAAAGGAATCTTACCTTTTAAGACAGCATGGATCGACCTAGATGGTATTAATCCTAAGTGAAATACGTCAGACAGAGGAAGACAAAAACCATATGATTTTACTTTCATATGAAATCTACAGAATAAACTAAAATAGAAGCAGACTCAGATACAGAGAACAAACAGTTGACAGAGGGGAAGGAGCTTGGGGGGTCTCAGTGGAAAAGGTGAAGGGCTTAAGTACAAATTGGTAGTTATAAAAATATAAATTACAGCATAGAGAATATAGTTAATAAGATAACTATGCGTGGGGCCAGATGGGTACTTGAGATAGGGGGACCACTTTGTACACAATTGTCTAATCACTGCTGTACACATGAAACTAATACAGAATAATAGCATAAACTGTAATCTGTAATGAAAGCATAATATGCTAATTAGACCGGATGTCCTTCCAGACAGCCGGAGCTGTGAGGGAAGCCCGGGTCCCGGGTGCCAGAGGGAAGCTGGTGCCGGCAGCCAGGGGAAGAAAGGCCTACTCTTGCATGAATTTCATGCATCAGGTCTCTAGTTGGAAAATAAAAAGTAAAAAGATTTCTCTATAGTACATGCTTAGCTTTTGAATGGTTGGGCCAGAACTAAGCAGTTTTAAAGAGAGATACTTCAGTTGGCTTCTAAAATGACTATTAATTTATAGTTTCTCCTCAGCAACGAATGAGTACCTGCTCCCATTATCATTAAGGATATTAGATTTTTAAGTGTTTTATTAATATAATGAGTGAAAACTTGTTTTAATGTAAAAATTTCTGATGAAGTGAGAATGGGCATCTTTATTATGTTTATTTTAGAGCATTCTTTAATTGACATCTCTAATAAATAATGTATTGCTTTTATTATAGTTTTCTGGTATGTTTATAGATAGGGTGGGGGAGAAAGCCTAATGATTTTTAAAAATTTCTTGGCTATTGGTGAGCATATCTTGAAGTTTTGATTTTGGTTGCACTAAAATTATAGGCAGAAGTTTCTTTTTTTTTTTTAAAAATATATTTTATTGATTTTACACAGAGATGAATTGAGAGGGGTAGAGAGTTAGAAACGTCAATGAGAGAGATACATCGACCAGCTGCCTCTTGCACACCCCCTACTAGGGATGTGCCCACAACCAAGGTACATGCCCTTGACCGGAATCGAACCCGGGACCTTTCAGTCCGCAGGCCGACGCTCTATCCACTGAGCCAAACCGGTTTTTGGCTATAGGCAGAAGTTTCAGTGTATTCTTAGGAAATCTAAGAATCCCACCTTCTGAAATTGTAAGACTTCATTTCCTATTCAGTATTGGTGTTTCATTTAATTGTTTTGTTAGAATTGCTTCAGTTATGATCTGGCATATGATGTTGAATAATAGCAGTGCTTAGCAAAAATTTTTTACAAATTTCAGTGAAAATGCTTTTAATGTTCCACCATTAAGGATAATGTATGTTCTAAATTTCTGGTAGATACCTTTTGTTAAATTCTATTGTATTAGTAATTTGGTACTTTTTAAACTAGAGGTAAATATAGAATTTATCAAGAGATTTCAGCTATAGCCGGTTTGGCTCAGTGGATAGAGCATCAGCTGCTCATGGTTTTGATTCCACTTACAGGCTCAATTTCTAGCCCCATTAGGGGCGCGTTGTGGGAGGCAAACAATCATGTGTCTCTCATATCGATATTTCTCTCTATATCTCTCCCCCTCCCTTCCACTCTCAAAATCAATGGAAAAATATACTCGGGTGACAATTAACAACAAAAAAAGATTTTCTGCATTAATTGTTGCAATTCAGTGAATTTTAGTCAAAGATTGTTATTATTGATTCATATTTGAATCATTATTTGATTCATTATTGAATCATTATTCAATATTGAATAATGATTTATTATTGAATTTATTATTGAATAATGATTTATTATTGAATAATAAATATTATTGAATCATTATTATTTGATTCATTATTGAACATATCCTATTCCTAGGATAGAACTGTTTGCAGGTAAGGTGAAACTGGTGCTTTTGTCTGTTTCCTGTCGATAAATTTTCACCTGTATATTTAAATTTGCCTCATCAAATGGTGAAAAAAGTCTTGCATAAAAGTCTTTATTATATGGTGATTTTTGTCTATTGAGTTTTTTCTCTGATTACTAAAATAATTGGGTTTTCTGTCTCAAAAATTTATATTTTTCTTATAGATCATGACTTTAATATAGATTTCACATTTATTAGTGTAAATTATTATGGTTATGCCTTTTTATTAATCACGCAGATGCAAATGACAGAAACTCAACTCAAATACATCAGTATCTGCAAAGTCCAAGGACAAAAGTTGGCTTTACCTACTGCTAGATCTAGGAGTTACTTGGGAATCAGTTTCTCCATCTCCCCCTTTTGCTTTCCTCATTATTGGCTAAATGCTCAGTCAAGATGTCTCCTCATTCCTTGATTCTTCAGATACTTATTGAGGATACTGTGTGCCAGAATTTCATTTGTGCTGTGAGATGTACTTGATTAAAACTTGAGGCAATTCAACTGCCAGCAGCTCTGAATTTATATATTCTCCCCTAAACCCTAATTAGGAAGTGATTATCTTTAAAAAATATTTTTTATTGATTTCAGAGTGGAAGGGAGAGGGAGAGAGAGAAGCATCAATGATGAGAGAGAATCATTGATTGGCTGCCTCCTGCACACCCAATTGGGTGTTGAGCCTGTAACCCAGGAATGTACCCTTGACCAGGAATCATACTGTGACCTCCTGGGTTGACACTCAACCACTGAGCCAGATGGTTCTCAGGCAGAAAGTGATTATCTTTTTTTAAAATCCTGAAATAGAATCTTATGAGCCTACTTAAACTTTGAACCAGAGTGGAGGGGTATGGTAACATATTTAGGCAGAGGGAGAGGCAGCTCAGTTTTCCATGACTGCATAATGTTGGGAGAGCTCTGGAAGTTTCCACCTGCTTTCTTAGGGCAACAAGGGAGGGAGCCGAGATACAATGCCAGCGGGCTGGCTGTGGAGCCGCTGTGGCAGAGTGAGCCGTGACCCTAGGGTGGTAGTAACACCCTAGCCTGGAGCCCAGTTGGAGCACTGAGACAAGGCACAGGATTGTGGTGGGTGGGAGGAGGGTGAGGAAATGATCTGGCAAGACAGAAGACTTCTCTTTATCAGCATGGCACTTGGAAAGAAAAATGGAGTGGAATGAATTGCTGAGAGGAAAGGAACAGGCTTAGTTGAAAATATGGATATAAATTTTCACTAATACTCAAAAGAGTCTGAACTAAAGTGAAAGAGACAGAAACTATTTGGTAATTTTGCACCCTTCTCCAAATCCAGCAGTTAGAGAGCTTGTGATGAACTGTAATCAGTTATATCAAGTAATAAATTCTGTAGGGATTTTCTCTGGTCTACTGAAAATTTCTACTGAATTTCTACTTCCAATTATGCTAATTTCCAATTTCAGCTGAATTCTACTAAATATCCCTAAGGAGTTATATAAAATGTTCAATAGTTTTAATCTCCAGTTTTTTTAAAAAAAATCTCCATATGTTATATGGATATACACAGACATATAGATAATGATTTAATAAGACTTTCTGAAAAAAGTAAGAATGGCATAAATCCTAATAAATTTTAGCAATATCACTTATTTGTTGTGCCCAGGAATTTCAAATCAGCATTTTTTTTGCTACCATTTAAGTTTTTCCACTATTTGACTAAATTTCAGTGTTTTCAACTTCATTTTAGGCCCTTTTTCCCACTTTAATGTTCCAATCTGACCTCTGTCCCATAACTGCTTCCTCTTTCCTCACTCCTGACCACACCCTGCTTTCTAGAGTAGTCTCTAAGAAGTTGACTTATTCATTTCATCTAAGACGAGGTACCTATACTGTCTCAGATGCTATTTTATGCTCTTGAAATACAGCAGAAAACAAAACATGCAAGGATTCCTGGCCCTTGTGGAGTTTAATTTTAGCAAGTCATTATTTTATATTTCTCCCCTGGCCTCTTTGCCTTTGTTCTTCTTTAGTCAAAGATGGAAGATAAATTGTTTCTAAGCCTTCACACTTTCCAAAAAAGGGATTGCCAGGCATTTTCTCCTTGTTTTTCAGTGTGAGGTACATGTGCATGCATGTGTGCATGTGTGAGTGTATATGTGTATGTCTGCAGACCGAAGATCTCAAGTAGCTTCTAAATGTACACGTATATCTGCAGGAAGAAAGTATGGTATGACGAAAAGCCTGCATGCTGTTTTACTGCCATTCTTGTTTTAACAAAGAATTTTATTACATCATAGAAGTCAATACATAAGAAGAGATAAAATGAGAAAAAAGCAACCCTACTCTTTTATCTCTGAGGGCCCCACCTCTTGCATTCTCTGGAGGAAATGGGTTAGTAACTAGATGGTCATATTTGTGGAAGCAAAAGCAAGGAATTGGCCTTTCGGTGTTTGTTAGACATGGCTTGGGAGCTGAGGGACACTCCCCTTGGGGCTGAGTGCCATTGTTAGCTGTTGGCACGGCGAACAGTCTAACCCAATGGGAAAGTGACAGCAAGGGACATGCCTGGTGGCTGTGGTAATGAAGGGAGGTGAAAGGCAATGCACAACCATGAACTGTAATGGGTGAGGGAATACCAGGTGTATATGGGGACCCATGCGCCTCTCCACCCACCCCATTCCCTTTCCTCAGTGTTTCATTCAGTATCCTAGCATGGGTTCCACAAGAAGTTGGAGAGATTAATGCTAATGAGACTGTGAACTCCAGGAGGTGAGCTCTGCAGGAGGAAAGGCAGAACAGCATGGAGAAGAGGACTATCTTGGATCTTGAAAGAGCGGTGGGGGAGGGGGTAATACAGAAAGACAGAATTCAGAAACCAAGGGGAAATGAAAAAGGCAGTAGGAAGGCAGGGGCGGCTAACTGCATGCTAGTTATTTCCTCTGGGAATGTGTGGGTCCATGACCTAAGTGCAAAGGAAACAAACTTCTGCATTATTGCATGGTAAATTTCTTTTTAATTAAGCAAAATAGGGTAAACTATTGATTCTGAGCCTTGATATATACTAGTACCGTATTTGCCGGCGTATAAGACGATTTTTTGGCCCTGAAAAAAATATGTATTTGCCGGCATATAAGACGACCCCCTAACATTTCCACTAAAAATACAGAGTTTGTTATATACTCGCCGTATAAGACTACCCCCCACTTGGAGGCATATTTTTCAGGGCCAAAGGGTCGTCTTATACACTGGCAAATACGGCAAATACATCCCAATACTTTTTGTGTTGAGTTGGTTTTTTATCCTTATTTTACTTTATTTTTTACTCTTCCTTAGGTTTTAAAATAAAATTTATATATGCTTACAAATAAACTTATACATAAATCACCGTCCATATGTACAGACAACTTTATGTACATATATCCTATGTGGTTGGCCAGAATGTCACTTCTGGAAAACCACCCCTGAAAGTTACAACTGTAACTTGCGCAGATCACTGACCCTTCCCAGCAACCTCTAGGTACCACTTGACCTGAGAACACACCCTTGGATTTGAGTCCCTAGCATTTGCTCTTTAAGAGGAGAGGATAGTCTCCAGGTCTTATCTCCTCTCTGCGCTATGCTGGCATGAGCAGGGAGGCAGGAGACCCATGGAAGGGGCCGTGAGTCACCTGGCGCTTGTCTGAGCCTGGAACTCCTCCAGGAAGTGGTGGGAAGGGCAGCTCTTGGCACATGAGATCCTCACCTAAATGGTGCATACCTGAGGTTTCCCAGAAAGCGTGAGGAATATCGGGGTGGAGAGTTTCAGTCTCTTTCAACAACAAACAGAAATAATCCTCTTGGTTCCACACGAACCAAATGGCAAAGAGAGACATAGTCTCAATTAGCTTATCTCTTTGCCCTTTATTACCTGAGCCCCAAGGAGGAAATTACCATTCCTCTTCCTGCTGGGAAATGACGGCCACTTACCAAGTATACCACACCTTGTATCACTTGAAACCAATTTTATTTTTTTTAAAATATGAATTCTTCAAAAATTATTATTCTTTTCAAAACAAAGTGCCTTTTTTTCTTATAGTTCTTATGTAGCTGAACAGATAGCATTTCCCAGAGGCACATCAGGTGAATTTAGATCATACGAGCAAGTGTCTCTCACTGTTTCCCCAGGATTCTAAGGCTCAGTCTGGCTGTTTTCCTCCTCTTCTGCCAACGTAGCCTCATCCCCAGGGCTCTGGCTCTGCTTGTACTGTTTGTGGGCCAGCGGGGCCAGGGAAGAAGCTCTTGGGTTTTGAGACCTCATTCAATCTCAGATTTAGTTGGGATCAGTAGTCTACTGAGTTCAGTTAGGATTTGATGGCAAGCTTTAAGACAATGAAGTGATAACTCAAAAATGTTTCAATTATTAATATGATTCAATGTATCAGTCTGAGAGTTTGGAATCAGTTCCAGCTATTTTTCAGTAGAAAACAAATGCGTTAAAGAATATTACGGGATCCTCCCAAATCTTTTAGGGGCTGAGAACCACGTCTAGATTATATCAGGCCACTTCCATGGTTTATACTGGCTCCGGTGCTACTGAAGGCAGGGAGGTCTTGATTACACTGGAACAGATTCTGCACAGCATCTCCTCCACAGCAATGCCTTACAGTCATATTGTCATGTGGGTGCACCCAGCTGGAACAGTCTAAGGCTCAACCCTGAACTCAAGTCACAAGGGAGGCCAGGAAAGAGAGGTTCTGGGTTCTATGATATAGGGATGTTGAGTCGAAAAAATAGAAAGAGTGGTCTCAAGGTATTTGGAGTAAAATATGTAAATAAATAAACATTTAAAAAAAAAATAAAGTAGGACAGACATCCCCATAACCCTTGACTATCCAACACTCACCCTTTTATGCTTAAACTTCCCAGCAGCAATAACAGCAGCAACAATAATAAAATACTATCTTTCATACAAATGAAAACACATTCACCCTCTTCCCTTACCTGATAGAAACAATTTTGTCAGTTAAAAATGATTTCAAGATTAAGTAACAAAAAATCCCAACTAATCATGATTTCAACAAATGGTCACGATTGATTTTGTTTATTAATGAAAAAGTCTGGAGGGTTTTTTTTGTTTTGTTTTGTTTTGTTTTAACCTTAGTTCAATTATTCAGTGAAGCTGTAAAGAACATAGAGGTTTTGATCTATTTTCTCTGCTTCACTTTTATGATAGGAACAAAGTTCCCCATGTCTGTCATTTTGTGGTCTCAAGATGCCTTCCAATGACTCTGCACATCATTGAACTTTCCCAAACAGAAAAGAAGGGAGAGAGGCAAAATTACTTCTTCATTTGAGGCTTTCTTCTTTTAACTGGATGGGCCCCATCCCCCAACCCCTCCCTACTAACAACTATCTCACGAACACACTTCCTCCAAGTCTCACTGATCAAAACTGGCTTACATAACTATTGCCATTTGACTAATCACTGATCAAATAAAATGATTAATTTAGATCAAACATGATTTATCCCCCAGACCTGTAATATGAACATGGTGTTGTTAAAAAAGAAGGAATGGTAGACATCACAGTTACATTGACGATGGACACTGTCTTTTGGTTCATAATACCAACCAACAAACAAAAATTCATTGTCTAGTAGAGGTTGTTTTTATTGAGTTATGGGTTAAATATGATTTAAATGAATGAACTTTGGTAAAATTTAACAATAATTAACTACTTTAATATGAAATGAAAGTGCCTGGATATAAAGGAATGAAAAATGGTCCATGAAAAAAGTGATATAAGTGTTCATCCCATGAATGATGAATACTTCCAGAACTGATAGCAATCTGCTTCTTAGAAAAGAATCTTGAAGAAGCTAGGATTTAAGGACAAACATGCCATTTGTGACAATGTCTGACGTTTCCTGTATGAACATGGCTTTTCATGCCAGCCTAAATTCCAGGCTTCTTCTAACTGGTACCAAGTGGTCTTAATGCTCTCACTTGCCCCACCACCCTCAGGTCCTCATGCTGCTGATTCAGTATGAGTCATTCCTCAAATGATTGTTGTTTTTAAAAAAGCTTTTTGAGGTTATAATTGATATATTAAAAGTTTCACATGTAATGTATACTTCGTGATGAGTTTGGACACATGCATATACCCCGAAGGCATTGCCACACCATGGCTAGATCAGAGTGCCCTCTACTGACTCCCGGAGTCCAATGCTCATTCCACTAGAAGAAGTAAAGGCAACCTCAGGTCAAGTCCAGAATGCGTGGGCAAAGTGCTGATGATGAGTCAGCCTTATCAATATCACGTCTTTTAGTAGTAACACCCTGTTAAAGTTAAGGACTGAAAGGGCATTTCAACCACGTGATGGCTAACAGCTGGTTTCATCTTTTCCTTTCATCTGAAAATGTTAAATGACCTAGGATTAGAAAGAAGATTCTAGGGAAGATTTCATCATATTTTCCAGGGGTTTTTATTGAATAAAAAGCCTTCAATGTCAATAACATCAAGACATCCTACATTCAGAAAAAGGAATGTTTACTTTAAAAAAAATAAAGCCATATTTATAAATTTTACTTTCCATTAAAGAAATGACAGAAAGAAAAATGACATATTTCAAGTAGAGAAAGCACATCACATTACTTTCCAGAAACTAATGCTATGTTTTAAATAAATTCTGAAGAAAACAAATGTAAAAAAAAACAACCACAACACATAGAGTACTCTGTATTTTTCTCATTAAATTTATTATAGTACCTTAAAAATATACCTCTTCCTTCAAATACAATAACCATCAAACTCCCTCTCTAAAACCCTATCTCGTGGAACTTTTTCAGTGGCCAGACAGTTGTTGGCTGTGGAAAACTGATGTCAACTGTGGTTAGTGTCCTGTAAAAAGTTGTTTGTGCTACAGAACTGACCCAACTTTAAGGCTGTCACCTGCTCCCAGGCCACAGATGTACACCATACAGGAATGCGTGGTGGTGACTTCAAATCATTTCACACCTGACCTCCTTAACTACAATCTTCTTGACCACTTACTCTACAGGGTGTACATGAAGTGATGAAATGGAGGGGTAGCAGGAAAGCAGAAGGAGGAAGAGACTATGAGGAAAGACAGCATTTGGAGAGGGACCTCCTCCTCATTGCTCCAGCTACACTGGGCTTTTTGTATGTGTGTGTGTGTGTGTGTGTGTGTGTGTGTGTGTGTGTGTGTCTATCTGTAACTCCTTGCTTCCATCTGGCCCCCATTCCAGTCCCTGTGTTGCCAATAAATTGAGTGAGTACTAACTCCCCATTCTGCTACTGAAACCCAGAACACAGCACAGTACTTGGCCTATTTCTTTGCATTCTACAATATAACCATACTGCCAGTTCAGTGGAACCTTTGATTTGTTCCCAGGTGGAAGCATTCCTCCCTTAGGAGCCAAGACTTTCAAACCAGAGGAGCTCCAAGTTGAGAAGAAAGGAAGCAAGAACTCAGAAAGGATAATTAAATGTCAGTCACTCCCGCTTTCACCACTTCATTTTCAGATTCTGACATTCTGGTTATGGAAGAAAGAGCACCATATATTTGGTTGATCAGTCAAAACATACTGCTTTCCTAAGATAATATGCATCTTTTTAGAGTAACATCAAAATTGAGTCTTCAGGAAACTACCCTACCAGCCCATGAGGCCACATTCTTCTGCAGGATTAGGGTCATGGTAACTCCAGTGAACTCTGTAAGCATGAGCCCATTGCTGTACTCTTGCCATGACATGAGTTTCTTGATCTGAAATGATATGGTGGGGATAGCATGATGGTAAATAAAGCACTTCGTAAGTTCATACACGGTGGTGCTGCCAGAAGTATTAAAAGCAAAGAACATAAATGCATATCTGAAATAAGAGTCTATTCCAGTGAGAATAAATTGTGAAGGGATTAGCCAAAGAACATATAGGCATAACCCATGGACACACAGAGTGTAATGATGGCCAGAGGGAAAGAGGGCGGGGTCTGAGTAGAAGTGGGGGAGAAGGTTGAGTGAATGGGGGACATCTGTAATAAGTGTCAACAATAAAAAATGTAAAAGAAAACCAACCAACAAAAATATAATTGTTGCCCTGCTATGATTGAAGAGGTTCAATGTAAGCAACCTGCCACCAGTGGTCCTCCCAGTGTGACTGGTATATTGAAGCCTCAGCATTAGTTTGCTGTGCACAAGCAAAGCATTCAGCAGTAGCAGTAGCAGTAGCCAAATCAGCCTATGCCCTTTCTTAAGGCTAAGCCTCCATCCCTGCTGCCATGGCCATTGTGCACTTAAACAAGCAGCAGGGTGGCTGGGAACAGAGGCCAACGGACATTCACAGAATGTGTCTCCATGTCACTTGATTATTGAAAGCTTCCTTCGCAGTGAATGCCTTTCGGTGATATTCTCATGGGACGCAAATACCTTCACCTTGATCCAATTCTGAGAGTCATTGCTCTAAAGTTGTGCAACGAATCAAAATTTGCATATGTTGTCTGGATAAAATACCCAGCATACTAATTAGCCAAACGGAATAAGCCCAGGGGAGTTGTCTGGATGCAGTTGCAGTAGCCTTTGAGCATAATTTTAGCTATTTAACTCATCCAAGGTGATGCATATATGATATTCCATGGCACTTATCTACTGATATCAGAGTGAAGGAAGCTATGATCATCATATTCTGTCTGCGCCTCAAGTTCTCACATGTATAAAAGCCCTGAGAGAAACTAGTAGATAATCCAGTCTAGGAATCTATCATGTTAAAGGAATTTCAAACCTGGTATCATGTCCCACTTTCTCCTCTGAGAGTCAATTAACATGATGATATACTTCTCTGCATTTGCTGAAGCACCAAGGACTCCTCCCCACTCTCACCCTATCTTTCTCCCCTGCCACACTTCAAAAGGAATATATCCAACATTGCCATTCAATTAAGAGTCATAAACTCCTAAAGTTAAAAGGGGAGGGGGTGCTAATTAGTAATTACGAAACATTCAAATACCGTATTTGCCGGCGTATAAGACGATTTTTTGGCCCTGAAAAATACGTATTTGCCGGCGTAGAAGACGACTGGGCGTATAAGACGACCCCCTAACATTTCCACTCAAAATACAGAGTTTGTTATATACTCGCCGTATAAGACTACCCCCCACTTGGAGGCATATTTTTCAGGGCCAAAAGATCGTCTTATACGCCGGCAAATACGGTAATTGGCTCCCTTATTCTTCATTAATATTTACAAAAATTTTTGGTATTTTCTATAGTAATTATGGTACCGAAGCAAGGAACCTGATAGAATGGTGGAATAGCTTACAAACTCTCAATTACATTTCTGAAAAAAGTATTGTCCACAAAAGAAAATCAAACCCATCATTCCACATATGTGGCACACAAATTTCTGAAGGAAACAATGAGAAAGGATCTCATTTCAGGATTTACATTTATTGACCTCACTTGATCACTCCAATAAATCTTGTTTCATCTTCTCATTCCCTCTGAGAAGTGATTTGAAGTAATTTGGCAAAGATCATCCTCTAGTTAGTAGTAGACAATCATCCTGTCTCCAGAGCCTCTTCACTTAGCCAATGTCATTAATACTGAATAAAGAACTTTTTGTATATTTCATAATTTCTGGGGAGTCCTGGCTGGGATTAATTAGTACTGGTAAACTCCTCTTCACCTTGGGGAAAAGATCTGTACTAGTGCAGATGAAAAATAAATAGACTCCTAATTTTCTCATCAAGAATTATTTTACTGATCGTGTGAAGTAGCTGATGGGAATAGCTGGGAAAAGTGCACACCCAACTGCCTTCTAGAACTGTTTGTTTGGAAAGTACATCAGAAAAATAACCTAGCTAATAGAGGGCAGGTCTTATCAATTCCTGGCTTTGGTCCTCTTCAAATCCCAGCACCCTCAAGAACATGGAACTATTTGGAAACTGACTTCCTGACTCACATATTCTTCTGGCCAATTTCACCACTTCCAGAGGAGAAAAATTCCAGCCAGCCAGAAACTGGTTGTTTGTCTACCGGATTATCTCAGCTTTCAGAAAGGCATCTGAAACTTAAGGGTCCTAGACTTATGGAAAGTGCTGGCAAGGCTGTTGGCAATGCCTGTGGTAGTCCTGTATTTCTTTCCTACGTTTTCTTCTTGGAATTTAATTTACATATGCTTAAATGTACAGATATTTAGTGCTCAGTTCAATGAAATTTTAAAATTGTATACATTAATGAAACTATTAAAACAAGATATAGAACTTTCTCTTACCCCAGAATGTTATCTTTTAAAAATATATATATATTATTATTGATTTCAGAGAGGAAGGAAGAGAGAGAGATAGAAACGTCAATGATGAGAGAGAATCATTGATAGGCTGCTTCCTGCACACCCCATACTCAGGATTGAGCTCGAAACCTGGGCATGTGCCCTGATGGGGAATCGAATCGTGACCTCCTAGTTCATATAGGTCAATGCTCAACCACTGAGCCACACCAGCGGTGCCAGAATGTTATCGCTTGACCCTTCTGGTCAATGCCCTTCTCCTCCACACACACATGGGAGAAAGAACTACTCTTTTGATTTTTATAGCCATAGGTTAATGTTGTCTGTCCTTGCATATTATATACAGCGAATAAAACACTGTGTGCTTTTTGTGTCCAGCTTCTTTCTCTCCACATAACACCTTGAGATTCATACGTGTTTTTGTGTATATCTGTAGTGTTTTTCTTCCTTTTCCTTGCTACAATTTATTTATTTTTCCATTTTAGAGACATTTTGATTGTTGCTAGTTTGAGGTTGTTTAAATTTCCTTTTTAAAAGGTTTGAGATTCTTTAATTGGAGTAGACTTCATGCAACATAATGAACGGAGAGCATATATTTTGCAAAGAGGATGTTTCTCTAATAAAAAGTTCATTCTTTTGTTGGAGAGAAAATAAGACTGAGTTTCTTTTGGACCAGAGAAGATTTCAAATGGACTTCAGAAATTCTCAACTATAAGATTTTAAGAAATGGGAGTTCTATTCCGAGGGTACGGGTGACCTCTCTTTTATTGTAAAACTTTAAAGATATTCATTCTGATCGATTTGGGATGATCTGGATGAGATTCAAAGGCAGAAGGAAGGAGGAGTTCATGAGCAATAGGAGAGAGCCGAGGAGTGAAGATTAAATATTAGGACATGGTGCCAGCATGCCTAAATATCCTACCTCATGTGCAAATGGCATGACCCTCCAGTCTGGAGAAAAGTACGAGCCAGGACTTTGCCATAATAAATCCAATGTCTCCCTATGTTACTCCATAGGTTATTTTTCAGTCATAAGCCATCATTCTTTCAAAAAACCAATTCATTAGCTGTTGCAGTGGAGATATGCTATGCTGTCTGACTTGACTCCCACTTTGCTCATAGACAATCTTCAATGTCCCCTAATATGCAGGAATCACTATGCCTCATTCCTGTGTTCACTCAGTCTTTGATTCATTTAGCACATGCTGGAGTGCCAACTCTGAGCTGTATTAAAGGTTAAAGTTGAATTTTAAAAAATTACCTTTCTGACATATGAACAGATTGAGGCCCCTTGCAAGGTCCCAATATAAAAGTATTCCTTGTTATTGCTAGACATGTATTTACAGTGTCAAACAATGTAGGCAGGAGACATTACATTTATTATGGCAAAGTCCTGGCTTGTGCTTTTCTCTAGACTGGAGGGTCATTGCCATTTGCACATGAGGTAGGATATTCAAGCATGCTGGCACCATGTCCCAATTATTAATCTTCACTCCTATTGCTCATGAACTCCTCCTAGCCCCCAGGAAGGATATGACTAACCCAGTTGATGGACTGGGGAAAGGGAATTGTACATGTCAATTAAACTCCTTTTCCTTTGTCTGCTTTTGGTGAATGTTGTGTCTACACTCTGCCACATGGTAGAAGTGGCTTTTCTATGTAGAGTGGAGACAGTGTGTAGGCTGAACTGGTCTGCCAAGAGCTGGGTGAGCAAGTGAGTTGAATTCAAGAGTGAAGTATTGTCTAGACTACTTGGCTCCAGCTCTAATCCCATGTCCTCCAGTCAAATGTTCTAATAAAGTAGCTATTTTGAATATATTATCTTTAAGTATATCATCTTTCCTACATTTGTACCTATTTCCTAATTTAATTTGCACTAGGATGGAAAGAGGAGTATAGTATAATAAAATATAACTAAAATTTTGAAAGTATAGCTTTTATACATGAGCACATGTGATATATATATTTCACTTTAATGAGCACATGTGATATATATATATATATATATATATATATATATATATATATATATTTCACTATATATTTCACTTTAATGATGAAAATATCAAGAAAATAAATCTGGTTCAAAGAGGATACAAGAGACTGAAAAAAAGGGTGAAAAGAAAAACCGCTAAAATCAGTTCCTAAGTTGGATATAAAAATATTTAATATTCTATGGAGAAATAAACTTCAAATGCTGGGATATCTTTTCTTCCAAAAAGAAATTACTTGCATCCATACTGAAAAAAACAAATGTGCAAGTTTTCAATATTTTCTTTTTTTGATATTTTATTTTTCTTTTTTTAAAAATGTCTTTATTGATTAAGGTATCACATATTTGTCCTCAACTCCCCATTCCAATCCCCCACCCCTCCCCACTCATGCCCCGACCCCCCTATTGTCCTTGACAACTAGTTAGGCTCATACGTATGCACACAAGTACTTTGGTTGATCTTTCTCTTTTATCCCCACCCTCCCTTTGAGGTCCAACAGTCTCAGTATTTTCTTTTAAAAAATATATATTTTACTGATATTTAATAGAGAGATAGGGAGCTAGAAATGTTGATGAGAAAGAAATATCGACCAGCTGCCTCTTGCACACCCCCTACCAGGGATGTGCCCGCAGCCAATGTACATGCCCTTGACCAGAATGGAACCTGGGACCTTTCAGTCCGCAGACCGACGCTCTACCACTGAGCCAAACTGGTTTTGGCAGTCTCAGTATTTTCTAAGTACACACATATTTTCCCAGAAACAGGGCCTTAATTAAGAGTAAATGGTAAGTTAAAGCCACCTTCTTCTACAACACCAGATGACTCTTGTTGGACAGTGTGGCTTCTTAGACAATCTGAAAAGCGTAAAGTAATATATTTGGTTTTTTTCCCCCTAAAGTCTTGATAACTTAGCAGTTTTTCTTTATCAGGATACCAAAAATTCTAAAAGATAAGCACTCATTCAATAAAGGACACAAGATAACTCCCCAGCTTGGAATATGGCCAACAGAAGGCAGTTGTCAGTAATGGGGCACCTGAACTACCACAAACAATATTCCTTAAACGAATCCATACTCACAGCATCTCTTAGGGACTGAATGTTTGTTTTTCCCCCAAATTCATATGCTCAAATCCTCACCCCCAATATGATAGAATTGGAAAGGAGAGTCTTTGGGAGATAATTAGTTCATGAGCGTGGAACCCTCATGATGCAATTAGCATTCCTAAATAAGATGAGACACAGCGAGCTGGCTCTCTTCCTGCTCTTTCTGCCATGTGAGGATGGAATAACACAGCCATCTACACAACAGGAAGAAGGCCTTCAACAGATAACAGATCTGCTGGCACCTTGACCTTAGGCTTCCCAGCCTCCAGAATCATGAGAACTGTTTGCTGTTAAGCCATCCAGTCTGTGGTATTGTTATAGCAGCCAGAAGTGACTAAGACAACATTTATAATGATTGATTTAGGATAGAAATATTTACCTTTCATATAAGTAACTTGAAAAACACGCCCCCAGATTGCTAAGTTAATTGACCTGTTTAATGGAGTTATTTACTGGCTGTGTTTATGTAGGCCTTAGGCTCTACTTTCATTGCCTGGTAAATACTAAGGAGTATCTAATATAAACTATGATTTATTGTGAATCATGAATATTTAGCTCTTCCAACAACAGCTGACCAGAAGTTTCCAGTTCTTCTTGTTAGCACACTTGGTTTCTGTGCCATAAACATGGAACAGAGCATTTGACTATCTCTTAGCTGTGGCTGGAAAACATGGCACTCATTCATCTAAAAGACACATCTAGTCATTTGGAACTAGGGCACACAACTGTTTTATGCCACTTTGTAATGGAATTTGTTCCACCACCTGCCTATTCCTCATAACTAGAGTCACAATTATTTTTAGGAAAAAGTTTCCAAGGGAGCAATAATAGCCTGGTATCTATTTAAAGATGAAATAGTTTGGCTCTTCAATTGTTTTCTTTTATGGTATCAGGAATTGATAGCAGGAATACAATCAGAAATTGTATTATTATTCAAAACAGTGAAGAAAGTACTTAACTAATTTATAATAATTTATTAAACTATAATAGTTCAATAATATAATATTTCATTCAAGGTCTTCTTGTACCCTTATTAGAATACTAGAGGTCTAAAGCATGAAATTCGTGCACTGGGGGGAGGGGGTGAGGAGGAGGTGTTCCTCAGCCCAGCCTGCACCCTCTCCAATCTGGGACATCCCTCTCATAAGCTGGGACTGTTGGCTCCTAATCACTCGCCTGCCTGACTGGCTGATTGCCCCCAACTGCCCTCTTACCTGGCCAATTGCCCCCAACTGCCCTCCCCTGCAGACCATCTTGTGGTGACCATCTTGTGGCAGCTATCTTGTGATACATGGGGACGGCCATCTTGTGATGACTCAAGGGCAAGATACCACAGAGGCTTTTATTAGTATAGATTTAATTGAGGAAGTTGGACTATACAGCATATGGTGTATAAAACTGATATAGAGTTATCAGAAAATAGCTAAAGAAATTCAGTGTTGCCCTTTTGAAAATAGGAGGATTAGTGAAATATGTCTGGGAAGCCAAGCTAAGGTATAAATAGATATTAGTATATATTCTATGTTTAGACTTTTGCTAAAATTGTTTTATATATTTTAGTGCCTTATGCTAAAATAAAAACTCAATATTTTCTTCTGCTCATGTTAGACTGTAGAAAGCAATAAGCATTGTAAAGTGAAAGATGCCAGGTGTAATGGCATAATGGCATCTATTTTCTTTTTATTGGAGGATATTACAGTTTGCCGTATATAGTGAGATAAAAAGCAAATAGATGGAAAAAAAAACACCTTATTTTTGTTAAGCAGAGATGAGTAAACTGGGAAACCATAAAATATGTTAGACAAGTAGAGAATATGTATGTGAATGCAGAAAGTGATGGAAGGGACAAGTAGACTCTAAGTTTTTATAATATACTATGTATAGATGAGACACTCACTATTTGTGAGATCTTCAGTCTGTCCCAATTAGTGACACCCATTCTGGCCCCCACCTATCCTCTGCCATATTAAAAACCATTGCAGCTCATCAGGCTAATTAGTGAGCTATTTTGTGACCACAGGCACTTGCCCCCTAGAACAGCTGGCCTGGTAAACTTACAGGCAACCATTGCATTAATGTGACTTCCTATACAAGACCAGGAATTGAGAGAAAGAGTTTCTCCCATCTGTAAAAATTTTTTATATGTTTTTATTGGAGAGAGAGAGAGAGAGAGAGAGAGAGAGAGAGAGAGAGAGAGAGAAAGGGAGAGGAATAGAGAGATAGGAACATCTGTGAGAGAGAAATATTGATTGGCTCCTTCCTACACACCCCCTAGTGGGGATCAAGCCCAAAACACTGGCATGTGTTCTGACCAGGAATCAACAGTGACCTCCTGGTTCCTAGGTCAATGCTCAACCACTGAGCAACACCAGCCAGGCCCTCCCATCTTTTATTAGGTTTTTTCTCTATAGACCATGTTGTTTCATTCTTATAATGAGTCATTGACAGTAATAGCATTCATTGGTCCTTCATAGATTTGGACCTGCAAAGTTCCCTTTCTCCTGATTATGTTTTATGTTCCCTTCACTCCCTCTTTCTGTACCTTCTTCTTTCATTTTTTCCCTTCTTCCCTTTCTCACTTATACTTTTCCCTCTTACTGTCCCTCCCTCCCTTTCTTCTATTTCCTCTCTCCTCCTCTTTCTCTATTTCTTGTGACTGTCTTAGCCGCTTCTTACACATGGTTTGTTTTTGGAATGTTTTAAGGTGGCTTAATGAGACAACTAAGTGCAGCAACATGCTATTTATTAAAATAGGTGAGAAACAGAATTTTAAACTTTTTCTGGAGATGTATGATAATGCTAGAAATGAGGCTGTTATAATACTGCACACCACAGAGCTTTCCTCCAGCCACAACAGAAAAGTCTTGGCTCCAAGACTTCTAGAAGTTAGTGTGAAAAGGGGAAACTGATCAGTCACTGTGTTCCCAACTCTTGGACACATTGCTGTTCGGAACAAAATTGATGTTCTGTTAGTAAGGAACAAAAGGTTGTCTGTTAGAAAACCAGCAGTTCCTACCACCTGGCACTGTACCTTTCACACACACCTTTCCTCCGTTAAATATAATTCCTTCCCGACTCTTCCCAAGTCCTACCACACCATCTTCCTATCTGTTCTTTCATCCGGTGTAAAGACCAGATTTCTGTGTGATGTGCTGTTTTGTCAGGTGCTGAGGTGGCCCCTTCTAGTCTGGTGATCAATAAGCTGAAACATAAGCTGTAAGCCCCCATTTGGAAAAGGGGAGAATGAGAAACTCAGGCACTGGTCTACATAACACAAATCAGTTCTTGTTGAGTGAGAATAATGAGCACTCATTCCTCTAGCAGTGAACTGAATTCTGTGGGTAGCTGAACTCGGGAGGGTCCTCTTGTTTATTACTCTCCATGGCAACATTCGAGGAAGGCTTGGGAGCTACAGAGCTGACACAGCTCATTTCTTCTGGGTGTAATTTCGGGGGCTCTGGAATTCTTGTATAAGTTGATCAAGCGTGTAACGTTTAGTATTTCTTTAGAAGTATAGTTCCCTCTAAAATCCAGTAGGCTGCCGAAACCGTTTTGGCTCAGTGGTAGAGCATTGGTCTGTGGACTGAAAGGTCCCGGGTTCGATTCCGGTCAAGGGCATGTACATTGGTTGCGGGCACATCCCCAGTGGGGGGTGTGCAGGAGGCAGCTGGTCGATGTCTCTAGCTTTCTATCTCTCTCCCTTCCTCTCTGTAAAAAAATCAATAAAATATATATTTTTTTAAATTAAAAAAATAAAATAAAATCCAGTAGGTTTTCAGTCTCTTTCAGTCAACTCTACACCTGAACAACCACACCCAGAGATCTTACAGAGTTATAATGTGAACACCTGGGAAATATTGTTTCCTAGCAACAGGTTTTCATATTCCATACATCCTCCCCTCGCTTTTACTTAATTGCTATTGGCAATGTGAAATCATAAGTTTGAAGGAAAAGAAACATCTGTTAGCTTTTTTTTTTTTTTTGCCAGCAGGTTTACCTCCTTTGTCTTGCAGAGAACATGAAGAACGAACTGGAAACCCAATCATACCAACCCCTGGTAAAGCCACTGCCTCCACGCTGGTGAGACAGGCTTCTGTTCTGGTGTGGAAAGCTGTGTGCTTCCTTCCAGGAGCAGGAAGACTCATGACAGAGGCTCCTCAGACCACTGAGACGGCAGGCTGCCGGCAGAGACCTGCTCTCTCAGCTGCCAGACTGACCCGCTCTTGCCCGAGTTCATCAATCTTGGGTAGAACTTTGTAAAAATCAGCAGTAAGCACTCACACATTTTGAAGCTCAAAGTCTGTGCATGAAATTAAATGTGTAAGCACCATATATTAAAAAAAGATCAGATTTCCAGCTTGAAATAGCGGGACTTAGTTTCCTGTCTCTCAACCTTCTTTACCTGGGAAATTCACATTTTTGGTTCTTTTACATGAAACATTACACTTACTAGGTGCTGTATTGTGTATCAGTGAAGAATAAATAGTCAAGTAATAGAAAACTTATTGCACTGGCTTAATTAAATAGAGATTTGTGTGTATTCATATGAGCCTAACCCAGCTGTGGGCAAACTAGGTCCCGCGGGCCGGATCCAGCCCATTCAGCTGTTCTATCCCGCCTGGAGCCAAAAGAGCGGAGGGTTCTCTTGCTCTACCCTTCGCTCCTTCACCAGCAGCCCAAGATGAGAGTGCCAGCATGGTCAGGTTGCTTTTGTTCCGGCCATCCGGTCCAGTTTAAGAACCTATTGTGGCCCTCGAGTCAAAAAGTTTGCCCACACCTGGTCTAACCAGTGATCACCAAGGACAACAGGGGGTGGGGGCATGCGTGGGAAGGTGTTTGGGTGGGGAATGAGGGAGATGAGGACAAATATGTGATACCTTAATCAATAAAGAAATTCAAACAGAAAAAAAAATAGAGATTTGTATTAGTTTGCTCAGGTTGCCTTAACAAAAATACCACAGACGAGGTGGCTAAACAACAGAAAATTATTTCTCATAGTTCTTGAGGCCAGAAGTCTGACATTAGTTTTCTAGTTGAGTTCTCTGACTGGTTTGTAGATGATTGTCTTTCTTGCTGTGTCCTCACAAGGAAGGGGTAGTGAGAGAGGGAGGGAAGGAAGACAGAGAGATAGCTTTCTTTTTGTAAATTCAATTAAACATTTGACTTTTATTCACAGAGGAAAAGACCTCTCTTTCTCGTTTTAAAAGTTGTCCAATCCTAACTGTCTAGGGTCCCTTATTACCTCATATAATCTTTTCAAAAAATTCTTTATTGTTAAAAGTATTACATAGGCCCTCCTCCCCTTAACCTCCTCCAGCTGACTCAGTGGCCCACCCTCCCCACCCCCACCCCCAGGCCCTCACCACCCCATTGTCTGTGTCCATGAGTTATATATATATATATATATATATATATATATATATATATATATACAAGTTCATTTAATCTTAATTGTCTCCTCAAGGCACCATACTCCAAATATAGTCACATCTGGGATTAGGATTTTAAGATAAAAAAAAAATTATTTGGGGGGGGGAGTCACAATTCAGTCTATAACTAGGTTCCTTTTTTAAATATAAAATTCTGGAGGAAGGACATCCCGGATGGGTGTAGCAGCTGCATGATGCTACTACTGTCTTAGGCTCCATCTGCTTCCCTTCCTTGTTGTCCTTAGCATGTGGCTTCTGTTCCAGTGGTTGCAGCTCACCTTGGTGGCAGAAAAGATGCAAAAGAAGGGTCGTGTGTTATGAGGAAGCAATTCTGTTTTCTCCGAAGTTCCCGAAGATCATGTTGTTCCTTACATCTGTCTCCCTGGCAGGAAATGTGTCATATAGAGACCCTAACCGAGGGGGTGGAGTGCTAGACACAGACTTTTATAGCTTGTGATCCTTTCTCTTAGAACAACACTGGGATTCTGTTAGTGAGGAAGAAGGGGTGAGTGATGATGGGAAAGGCAACTCTTAGTGTGTGTGTGTGTGTGTGTGTGTGTGTGTGTGTGTGTGTGTATTATTGATTTTTTTACAGAGAGGAAGGGAGAGGGACAGAGAGCTAGTAACATCGATGAGGGAGAAACATCATCCAGCTGCCTCCTGCACTCCCCCTACTGGGCCTGTGTCCGCAACCAAGCTACATGTCCTTGACCAGAATCGAACCTGGGACGTTTCAGTCCACAGGCTGGTCCTCTATCCACTGAGCCAAACCGGTTTCGGCTCTCAGTGTTTTTTAATGTCCTTCCAGATAGGTGGATAATAACAAAAAGCATAACTCATTAAAAAAAAAATCAGGAGGGGCTCCTAATGTAATAAATTCTGGATCGATCATTGGTTGATGTTTTGATCTAATCCACATAAAAATTCTAAAGTTTTCACCATAAATACTTCTTTCTGTATTCTCTATGAACATTTTTTTCCCCTGTATTAAAGCAGTTTGATCTACCACCAACGTTCACATCCAGGCCCAACATCAGATCTTAGTTGCTAGTATTAGTCTCTACTTAAGAATTTGGAGGATGGCTGAGTCTATAGACTACACCCAGAAAAAAACATGTCTTCCCTCAAGTAAATCACAAGCCCTTCCTGGGAGGCGGGCTTCTCCCTCTGCACGGGCTCCCTGTGGAAGGCGAGTCTCCTCCAGATACAAGGCTGAGTTGCCTAGATGCAATATCACATTTTGCCAGTAGATGACAATAGCATCTAACACGTGAAGATTCCTGGCTAGCAGTCCCTTAAGTTGGAGGCATTGAATACGGAATTATTATTTTCTGTCATCAATTTTGTTAAGCTGTTTTCAATGAGCATTCTTTGTGTGAAAGGGGCAGCAGTGTAAGTCGGATCACGTCATTATTTAATTGGATAATCATCATGATGAATGGTAATGATCCTTCAAGATCACATAAGTCAGTGGATCCCCTCGGAGCTGTGTTACTCAGTGTTCACATGGGGATGATCCCACCTCACACAAAGCATGGCGTAGGAATTTGGTATTGGTTCAGTGTGCTATGTCAGGGCTTTAAAACTTGCATACGAAAAGGAAGGAAGCAGTGAATTTTAGAACAACATCCTGAAGTCTTACTTCATCTAGACATGTGACAAATTTTAAATATGAGAACACAAGGGAACTGGGCTGAAATTTGTTTTTCTCTTGCTTTTTATCCCAATTACAAGATCATTTCCAGAAGAGGCTGTCTCATGGAAGGAAAATCAGGACAGGAGACCTCATGCTTTAGGATTCTGTAATTATCTTCCCCATCAGTGTTTCTCGGGGGAGTGACTTCATTCAGTATGCAAGGAAATGAGGTTGTTCTGATTTTTAAAATGATGGTTTTTTTACTGAAACTTGTGTGGTCTTTCGCTAAAGAGACTTAAGGAACAAAGTGATGGGAATGAGCAAGTGGGAATTTTAGCCTCCGTAACTGTGAGACAATACTTTTTTTTTTGTGTTATTTAAGCCACCCAGTTTGTGGAATTTCATTATGGCAACCTAGGCTGACGAATATAACAATGAACTCACATCAGGGGAAATAAACCAAGAACCCAGACTGAGGCGTGATCTTTAGTTTCAGAGAAAGAGAAAGATTAACAAAGTATAAATAATAGGTTTAACTTGGGGGATAAGAGAGAAGGAAGAGTCTAGGCCAAAGTAAAACTTGATTTCTATGGAAGAAAAGGGTAATAGATTTTGGTAGACTGTGAGCAGCCTCTGTCAGAGTAAGGATGTGGAAGTGGCTAAAGATGTATATTTCCGAGTCATTAAACTGTGAGGATGGATAAGATCTTAAGGGAAATGTCCAGACGAGATAGTAATACAAAGGAGACCCCAACATTTGGAAGAGGAGCCCATGAAGGAGATCAAGAAGAACTGACACGGTATAAAAATACATCCACATCTTTGGAGTCGACATTTGTCATTTTTTTAGCCCCCCCATCATCTAAGCCTTCTTCCTAAGTTTGAGGAATTTCTCACCTGGTGAATTTTGGTAGGCGGAAAACCACCTCCAAATATGGAGGTTGGAGATACCAGGTCCTACTTTTCCAGCCTTCCTTGTATCAAGAGTGTGAGCATGTGACCTAGCTCTGCCAGTCATATGAGCCAACCAATCTGTAAATTACAAGCCAGTAAGATAGAGCGTGGGGAACCGTGGAGGACCCTCTGGTAGCTGTGGTTGTAGTGGGATGGAGTGCCCAGGGCAGTGCTGGGGCAGTGTCCGGAATCCAGTGCTGGTGCTGTTGGCTGTCCTCACTGAAGTACCTGGTACTTGTGACAGTAACAGTGGTCTTGGTGTTTGAAGCAGGCTGCTTCTGCTGGTTTAAGTATCACTCCTATCCGCATAGCCTATGCGCCTCCTTCTCCACCTCCTCTGATATTCTTAGTTCATAGGTCTGCGCTCAACCACTGAGCCATGCCGGCTGCGCTCCTTCTGAGATTCTTAGGTCAATTTAATATCATTGTAATAATTCCTTCCCCCTCCTCCCTCTCTAAAAGAACATGATCTGTTTTGCTTACTATTAAGAGCTGCAGCCATAGTTTTTCTAAAAATGCAAATTTATGGTTTGTTCTGCCCTTTTTAAAACTCAGGTTAATGACTATGTTTTAGAATATTATCTAAGAAGGATAGAATATATTTTTTCCAGAAAACGTGGGGGCATCTAAATTTCTCCAGAAAAAAATATGCATGTGCATAATGTAGGTCAGGAGATGTAGGTGGTGGTTGGTTACAAAAACCTTTACCATGTTCAGGCAGGCAAACCCAGAAATCATGATTTAGAAAATGTCTAGGTTTTGTTTCAGTCAAACAAGGCTGGTGGTTTCATAGAAATGCACGAACAATGATTTCGATCACAAGAGAAGCTGGGCATGTACTTCCAGCAGTGATTAAATAATGAGAAATGCAGAAGAAATGCTAATGCTAGTAATGAAGGAAATTGCCTAAAAATGTAAATTTCAAACACGATTTAAAGTTTATTTTTTGGAGTCAGTTGATGGTCCATAAATTAACCTTGTCCCATGGGAATACGTAATAGATTTAATAATTTCAGATTTGGTATTTCTTTATTCATCTCTGGACTTTGCTGTTATGATAAACACTTTTTCTGATTAGTAAGACACAGATTTAAATAGAGATAGGAGATTGTTGGTTAGTAATTCAAAACCAGAAGCCTTACAGAACTATTGTGGCATTATGATTTAAAAAAAATTTTTCTTTATGCTTCCCATTCCTTACCTTCTTCCAATTCTCTTTCTTTTTTTATCCTCCTTTTACCAAGAACTTCCTAAGTGGACAGTGATTGCTCTATTTCTCATCCCCATCATTGCTCCTTTCTAACTTATCCAATGATCCTCTTCATTTTTTGCTTAAAAAATAGGATTATGTAGGGGGATATATATGCTTACTTGCTCTAATAGGCAGTCAGCTGTGAAGGTAGGGGTCCTTAACAAGTTTTGGTGGTGAATGTGTGAATGAATAATTGAGGGAGGGAGTGAGGGAATTAATAAACCATGGCACATGAATGAGTTCCAATTAGATATTCTTCCCTATCTAGGGAGAGCTAAAAAACAAATCTTTAATTCCAACTATTGTTATCCTGTGTCTATGAATTTCTGGGCTGAAATCATCCAATCACAGCTTGTCTTATATGGAAACGAGGATATTATTTTTAGGATATAATGCTTAATAATAGAGCTGGGCTTATGCCCAGGGAGCTGAACTCATTCCCATTGTTATAATTCAGGCTGCTATAACTAATTATCATAGATTGGAAGGCTTATGCAGCAAATATTTATTTCTTATCTCTAGAGGCTGACAAGACCTTGATCAAGGTGCTGGCAGGTCTGGTGAGACCCCACTTTCTGACTTGTAGATGGCTGTCTTCTCCTTGTATCCTCTCACATGACAAAGAGCAGAGAGAAGCAAGTTTTCTTGGGACACTTTATTTTAAGGGCACTCTGCTCTCTGGACCCCATTTAGTCCTCATTACCTACGAAGGCCCTACCTCCTAATGCAATTACACTGGAGTCTAAGGTTTCAACATGAACTTTGGCGGGGGAACACAAACATTTAGTCCATAATACTGCCTATGAAAATATGTCCCTTCTTTTTAGTTCTAACTCCTTTTCACTAAATGACAAGCTTTTATTGCTTATCCTGTGGTTTCTTAGTGTTTTAGTCGTCTCTTGGTGGAAAAACAAGAATTTAATGTGTGTGATTTTTTACTCCCTCCACAACCCATAAAATAAAGATAGTCACACACACACACACACACACACACACACACACACACACACACTTCCACAATCTTTATAATGTAGATATACACAATGGTACCATAAGGCTCACAGCTGAGCAATCTATAATAATAAAAACATAATATGCTAATTAGACCAGACCTTCTTCCGGACAACCTTTTGGCAGAAGCCATAGCTGCGAGGGAAACCTGGGTCCAGGGTGCCAGAGGGAAGCTGGTGTTGGCAGCTGGGGGAAGGGAGGCCTACTCTTGCACAAATATTGTGCATCGGGCCTCTAGTGTAAAAATATTATGATCACATTTTTTTTTGCATGGCTTTTTGTGTTTCTTGAACAGAATAAATCTTATTTTCTTATCTCCTTAAGGTTTCTGTATAGCTAACATTAAATTTACCTCCATTGTGCACTCTTTACCTTAAATAAAAATTTTGTCAACAATTCAAACTAATAAATATTTCTATTAACGTAATCGTTTTTATTACCTTCTCCTGGACCCCACTATGCTTTTGCCAAAATTTGAAATTATTTCTTTCTGAGCCAGTAGTTCAGCTATTATTTGGGGTTCACCATCATTTTGTGAATTCTTTTTTTCTTTTTAAACATATTTTATTGATTTTACACAGAGATGAATTGAGAGGGATAGAGAGTTAGAAACGTCGATGAGAGAGATACATCGACCAGCTGCCTCTTGCACAATCCCCACCAGGGATGTGCCCGCAACCAAGGTACATGCCCTTAACTGGAATCGAACCCGGGACTCTTCTCCGCTGGCCGACGCTCTGTCCACTGAGCCAAACCGGTTTCGGCCATTTTGTGAATTCTTATTGCCTCTCATGATATTGGATTTTCTGTGTTTTGTGCCTTATGTTTTCTGCTTTCTTAGTTTATTGTCTTATAATGAACTATCTCCTTTAGAAGCTTGTTAAAAAGATTGTGGAGATATACATGTGAGACTTTGAAAGTCTGAAAATGTTTTTATTACACTTTTTTTATGTTAGATGTTATGTTGTTCTGATTAGATGATATTGCATGACAATGTTTCTAAATAATTTGTATCCTTATAGATGTTTTCTTCTTCTTATAAAAATTGGCTGATGTGTATCCTGGAGTTTAGGGATTGGCTGGCTTTCAGAGTGGGGCTACTGAGCTGAAGCACTGATTTACTGATTGATTTCAGCTCCTTTAAACCAATTTTGTGATTACTATTTACAGCTAGACAGATAAAGAACAGGCAGGCTTGAAATGTAGGAACTTTTTTCTCTGTTCTATTTTCTGTCCAATTATTCATGTCATGTGCTAATTCTACCCAGGCCCATCACTTTATACAACCAGAAGTCTCCTGGGTCTACTCAGGAACATTTGTGAGGGAGACAATTTTACTCACATGAGCTATAAGTAGTATGTCTGGTTCCTTCACAGATCTTGGTGAATTCATTTTTCGCAATTCTATTTTGACCTGTTTCCTCACCGGCTCAGAGATAAGGTATTGCTGAATTTTTGGAACTCTGATTCTAATAGGCAGGGTAGCAATTAAGTCATGTAGATGTCTCTTGCTGCCAATGCTAGTCTGCACATAAAAAGTACCTACCCACCCTGAAAAGGTATATACAACTATTAAAATATTTTATTTTTAATTTTTAAAAAGATATTTTATTGATATTTTACAGAGAGAAAAGGAGAGAGATAGAGAGAGCTAGAAACGTCAATGAGAGAGAAACATCAACCAGCTGCCTCTTGCACACCTCCTACTGGGGATGTGCCCGCAACCAAGGTACATGCCCTTGACTGGAATCGAACCTGAGACCTTTCAGTCCGCAGACCGACGCTCTACCACTGAGCCAAACAATTTTCGGCCATTAAAATATTTTAATAAGATTCATACATCTCACCTGAAAAAAAACCAAAAACACTTAGCTACATGTAAAAAGAAATGCCTATAATGGGGATTGTGAGTTGCCTGTGTCTTGTCAGCATTTCGGCACGGTAGTCCTGACAGGTTGACCAGAGAGGTCAATAATATGGGAATAATATGGGAACTTTGGAGTCATTGTAAGTTGATGATATCTTAGGTTTGTGAAGTTATTTGTTGCTCATCCATCTGGATTTCATCCTTATAAATTCTATTGCCATAATTTCTTCTGTTCTATTTTTTCCATGTAGGTTTATACCTTTAAATTTAAATTTAATTTTGTCCTTTACTGTCATTTTAATTGTGTTTCAAGTGGGAGTGAAGATAAATGCACATATTATGACACCTTCTTTACCTAGAAACCTTTCTATAGTATTGTAATTATTTTATTCATCTGTCTCTTTGACTAATTTGAATATCCATGAAGAGATTATTTTTGTGTAGTCAGACCTCCAGCTCATGATAAACTATCACAGATGATTAGATCATCATTCTTTTAATTAATTTGTTTATTGCAAAAACTTGGGCACAACTTAGAGAAGGAACTCTCATAAGACTGCACGGACAGAAAATCTTCCATTAGACTGTCTTGTGTTCAATAGAATTGTTTGGATCTGACAGGAGGTGCAAGTTTTTCTATTTAGTTCTCATTATCTATTTTAATCCATTTATTCTCAATATAAGCAACTTGCTGGAATTTGAAATAAGATTAAATCTTATACAGAAAAAAAAACACACACCAGAACATGGCAACAGAAAAGAATGTAGTCATTTCATGTCAAGGAAAATAAATTTCATTCCACTATAATAAGTTCCCAGCACTCCCACCGCCTATTTTTCCAGGAAAAAAAAGTAAACATTTCATTCCAGGAACTACTTTCTACTCACAAAAAAATTGTTCATAAAATGATTAGCCTATCCCTTCCTCAAAATCATTGGATTGATACACTTTCTATATAGAAGTCCTAAGTTCACTCATTGCATTGGATTGTACATTGATCTCCACTCAACACAAAAAACAAGACAACCAAGTTGATCATAAATGGAGCATTATTATATACATTTACACTTCTATTTATTGACTTACAAAAGAAAATCTCATTTGACTTAAGGAAAAAAAAAAGAAGGAGAAGGAAAAGAAGAAGAGCTGCCCTGGCTGATTTGGTTCAGTGGATAGAGCTTTGCCTGGCGCTGAAGGGTTCCAGGTTCAATTCTGGCCAAAAGCACATGCCTGGGTTGCAGGCTCGATCCACCATAGGGAGAGAGGAGATGCAGGAGGCAGCCAATCAATGATTCTCTCCCATCATTAATGTTTCTATTTCTCTCTCCCTCTCCCTTTCTCTCTGAAATCAATAAAAATATTTTAAAGAACCAATTATATTTTAATTTTATCACTCACATTTGCTATTGAGAGCAATGATATTGTCAGAAAAAGAAAATAAATCTTAATGTTGACTCTTGATAAAGTACTGAGGCTAACACCTTTTCCTTCTCTCTCCTTTTTTCTTTTGTCCTCTCCCTTACTCCTTTGAAGGGGTAATACCTAATATAAAGTTTTGTGTGTGTTTTTTTTAAAGCACAAAGCTGTACAGTTAAAGTAAGTCTATGTCCTCTTCCTATAGGCAACCACTGGGGCTCAGACAATTAGTTGTGAATCATTCCAAACGTGTCCTATCCCACACCAGTGTATACACACAGTCATCAAACTGTAAGTTTCTCTTGAATATCATACACAGTTTTTGAAACTTCTTTTTTAACAATACAAAACATTTTAAGTCTAATCATTACTTCCATATTTCTGTGCTCCTGCATTTTAGTAACATCTTTTAAAACATACCTTCTCAAATTACTCAGTAGCCCTTTGATCAATGTTTGTTTTACATTTCTCATAAATACCAATTTCTTTACCTATCACAAATTTATTTTTATAATGAAAAAAAGCTTATTGTATATTTGGTCATGTAATTACACATACACATTGTAAAAATTCAAACACCTTGTACATGTATGACAGATGAAGTTTAAAAATATATATGAAATCCCACAAGCCTGAGAGAAACCAATTAACATTTAAAACACCATTCTTTTCTTTATCTCTTTATGCCTATGCCCAACTGCATATACATGAGGGCAGAATATGTATGACTTTTTTTTCTTCTTTAATAATGAGCCACTTTTTCCAAACGTAGTTTTATGAATTTGTGTGTATGTGTGTGCGAGACTCTCCTCTTCTCTACTCCACTCTGGCACCCACCCTACGTAACCAATATTACCAACACATACTCACATGCATGCAAACACACACAGAGATCATTTTATAAATATGAACTCATCATTTATATACTTCCCTGTGGATTTTCTCAGTAACACACACTGCAGATGCCTCTGAGTCAGCTGGTAGAAATCCAATAATCTTTTTAATTGCCATATTACTCCATGGTGTGAATGAAGCACACCACATCTAATCATTCATCTATTAATTAAAATTCAAGCTACTTCCAATTTTCTTGAAGCTTGATATTACAATAAAAACTTTGTACCTAACCCTTACTTACTAGTCATTTAATTTCTATGGCATTAAAGGAGTCGTTAGGTCTGAGGGTATGGGCACTTCAAATGTTTATAAAGTATAACTATATCATGAAAACATATGTAAGTGTACAGGTCATTGGATTTTCACGAATTTTACACACCTGTGTAATAGTGTTACATCCAAAGAATAAGTTTACTAGCATCCTAGAGACTCCTCTTATGATCTGTTCCAATCACAACTCCCACAAGGAAAGCCACCTGCTTCATTTCTTTTTTAAAATATATTTTTACTAGAGGCCTGGTGCACAAAAATTCCCTTAGCCCAGTCTGCACCCTCTCGAAGTCTGGGAGCCCTCAGGGGATGTCCACCTGCCAGCTTAGGCTCAATCCCCGGAAGCTGACAGTCAGACATCCCTCTGGCAGCACAGAAGCCCTCAAGGAATGTCCAACTGTGGCTTAGGCCGATTCCCTGCAGGGACATCCTTAGCGCTCCTGAAGGGGGCTTATGGCTGAGTGGAGTTCCCCTGTGGGAGTGCACTGACCACCAGGTGGCAGCTCCTGCATTGAACATCTTTCCCCTAGTGATCAGTGCGTATCATAGCCACAGGTCATTCCCAGTCATTCTGCCTTTAGGGTCAATATGCATATTACCCTTTTATTAGATAGGATTATTATATAGGGTTGCTTTCAGAGAGAAAGGGGGAGGGAGAGAGAGATTGCAACATCAATGATGAGAATCATTGACTGGCTGCCTCCTGCACACCCCATACTGGGGATTGAATCCACAACCCAATCATGTGCCCTTGACTGGAATCAAACCTGGGACCCTTCAGTCTGCAGGCTGACACTTTATTCACTGAGCCAAACTGCCTAGATTCTAGAGCAGCTGTGGGCAAACTACGGCCCGTGGTCCAGATCCGGCCCGTTCGGCTGTTTTATCTGGCCCGCGGAGCCGAAAGAGCGGAGGGTTCTCTTGCTCTCCCCTCCACTCCTTCACCAGCAGCCCAAGATGAGAGTGCCAGCATGGTCAGGTTGCTTTTGTGCAGGTCCTCTGGTCCAGTTTAAAAACCCATTGTGGCCCTCGAGTCAAAAAGTTTGCCCACCCCTGCTCTAGAGCCACCAGCTTCATTTCTAATCACATAGGTACTTTATTACACCTTGTGTGCTATGTACGTGTGTGTGTTTTTGTGCCTGACTTTGCTGCTCAACATTGTTTGTAAGACTGATTTATATTGCTGCATGAGATTATAAATAACTTATTCTTATTGCATACATTTTCAATTTTGATAAAGTACCACACTTTGTTTATTGACTTTTCCTTTAGCTATTTCTGACATTTGGGTAGTTTTGGACTTGAATGAATGCTTCTATAAACATTCTTCTTGCATTTGGTGAAGATATATATGCATTTCTGTTTCATATCAATCTGAGGTTGAAACTGTAGGCTATGTAGAATATACATGTTTAGTTTAGAGTTACAACTAAACAGTTTTACAACATGGGAGTGCCATTTTTCACCAGCAGTGATGAGTGATCTGATTCCCCACATTCTCACAGACATTTGCTACTTTCTGCCTTTTTTTAAAGTAAGATTTTAATGTTTTTTGTTTTTTTTTAAAATATACTTTATTGATTTTTTACAGAGAGGAAGGGAGAGGGATAGAGAGTTAGAAAAATCGGTGAGAGAGAATCATCGATCAGCTGCCTCTTGCACATCCCCTACTGGGAATGTGCCCGCAATCAAGGTACATGCCCTTGACCAGAATCGAACCCGGAACCTTTCAGTCCGCAGGCCCACGCTCTATCCATTGAGCCAAACCGGTTTCGGCCCTTCTGCCTTTTTAATTTTAGTCAGTCTATTGGGTGTTCAGTGGTGCTGCATTATACTTTAGATTTTAATGTGTGTTTCTCTGGCTACTGATGAAGTTGAGCCCATTTTTATATGCTTGTTGGCCATTTTGATATCCTCTTTCTGTTCATATTTTATTTGATGGACCATATTTTTATTATTGATTTGTAGGAGTTGTTTATGTCCCTAGATATAAGTTGTTGAATATATATGCTGTCTCTATTCTATAGTTTGTCTGTTTAGTCTCTTAATAGTATCATCAAAAAGTCATATATTCTTAATATAATGCAATGTGTCCATTTGGGGGACCTTTTGTCTGACTTTAAGAAATATTTGCTTATTTCACAGCCTTAAAGACATTCCCTATGTTCTCAGAATGCTTTGTTTTGTTGCCTATTACTTTTAAGTGTGCAATCCATTTGAAATTGATTCTGTGGATGGCGTAAGGTAAGCTCAAGATATGCCAAGTTGCTTCCAGTTTTCTTGCAGCTTAAAGTGGTATTAAAATAACGTTTCAAATGGATATCTAATTGAGTAAGGGTTATGTATAAAAAAGACAGCAGTGTCATCTTTTCGAGGAATTCAGTATTTTTTCATTTTCTATTATATTTTCCAATTTGCTTATCTTTGTAGTGATACCACATTTTAAAGTATTATACCTTTTAATAGATGTTGATAGCTCTTTTTGTAATTTCTTTAAGATTGCTTTAACTATTTTTAGCTCTTTGCAATTCTATATGGATTTTGAAATTAGCTTTTTTTTTTTTTGGCAAGAAACATAAACAAAAAAAAGACAACCTGTTGAGTATTTTAGTGAAACCAAACTGATGTTATGCACTAATTTGAGGCAAATCGGTGACATCTTTCTTTTAATTAATAAGCTTTATTTTAAGATCACTTTTAGGCTCATGGGAAAACTTAAACAGAAAGTACAAAGAATTTCCATATGTTCCCTGCCCCCACATAGGCATAGTCTCCCTCAATATTAAAACATTTCCCACCAGAGGGTTCCATTTGTTACATGTGATGAGCCTACACAGTTACATCATTATCACCGAAAGTCTCTGGTTGATGGTAGAGTTCACATTGTACATTCTATGGCTTTGGATAAATGTATATTGACCCATATCCATCATATTTCATCGATAATGACGTCTTTTCATTATGGAGTTTCCCAATTCATATGCATGGTTTGTTACACCTGTTAATGCAGCTCTTCTTTAGTTTCTTTCAACGATGTTTTGTGGTTTTGAGTACAGAAATTTTACCCACTCTCTGCTAAATCTATTCCTAAGTATTTGATGGGCTTTGATAATACTGTAAATGATGTTATTTTATTTTCTAATTTTTGTTGCTGATATGTAGGATGGTAATTAAGTTTTGATCTTGTATCTAACAATCTTCTTATATTCACTTACTAGTTCTATTGTAGTAAGAATTAAACGAGACGGTACCTATACACCGTATAGCATTACACTGAGCAAAGGCAAGTGCTCAATAATTTTTTTAGTGTATTATGAGAAGAGATTTGTAAATTAGGTTAGGTGATGTTTATTAAGGTCCATACCAATCTCTGAGACTATTATTCCATCACTCATGGATTAGGCTATCCTCCTTATGTTTACTACTTTTCCAGCAGTGCACAGCACAGAACACAACTAAGAACACAGTTACATGTGGAAAGAGAATTGTAAGGATGGAAGGTCACACTCCTCCTCAGAAGAAGCATTATGGCATTCTGGAGAAAAAAGAGCCGAGGTTGGCTCTTACCAATGAACTGTATAGGTAATGCAATTGATATTGGCACTATAATAAAGCTTACTTTTAACAACTAATTAATCATGTAATCTTAATGCAGATTCTCAGTTCCTCTAATTATAAAATAGTAATATAGTAGCTCTCTCAAACATTTGTAATGAAGATTATCCATGTATTAATCCATGTACCATGGCAGCATTTGGTACAAAGTAGCTATTCCATAAATATTGTTATTTTTACAAAAAAAGTCTGTATATATTTTAGAGTCAATGTTGGAAATAAAAACTTACATATTTTTAAAGACCATTTCCCAATTGGTCCAAAATTGTTATTGCATGTTCTAATTTTATATTATTTTTATATATAATACTAATATTTGAAGAAAATTGTATTTGAAGAAAAAGCTTGCAGATTGATTGACACGTAGGGACAAATTGCAAGATTAATTTAATCAAATCATTCTAACACTTTTATAAACCAAGATTTAAGGTAATGTAGGATGTCACTGGCAACTTGAATAAAATGATGGCATAAACAATCCATTACTTGTTACATGGCAAGGAAAAAGCATCACATTTTATGAGTTCATTAATGTGATATTAACGAAAACATTTAATTGCAATTTTACTTTTCAGGGGGGTTGCCTTTGGTATAGTGAAAGAATAATGAAGAGTTAAAACGTTAATTCATTCTTAAAATTTTCACTATGCGTGCTCATTAAAATGCAAAAGTATAATTACTGATTCTCCCTGTTTATTAGCTTTTATCTCTTGGCTTCAACCCATCCCTTCTCCACCCTTCCCTGTGATCCCGGGCTGGAACTTTGCAAACAGCATTTCTTCATTGCCATCTGGTCCCTGCTAAAAACGGGCACAGGAGGCAGATGGCGAAAGAAGAGGCAGGAAAGGAGACTCGCTCCTTCCAGTTCTACCTCCTTCTCAGAGCAGGGTCACCACAGCAATGGCTTTCCATCCTGGCAGGGGCAGTCTATTTCCAGCACCTGCAGACCCGTCTCATTGGCCTCCTTACAAAGCAGCACTCTCTGTGGCCTCTCCTCAGACAGCTGAGTCCCAGCTGCGAAGATCCCTCTCCTGAGCTCCTAGAAAACCAGCACCAGCTGGCCAGTTTCAATAACCTCAACCTTGGCTCCTCCAGCCGTAGAGGTAAGAGCGCTTTCTATAATTCTTAGATCTTCTCCTTTTACTTCTCAATCATTCGGTAACTCTTCAACCAATTCCCTATATTAAATTTACTCTGTTAAAATAACTGTGTGGTTTCTGGGGACCCGGACTGATACATTCACTATGTTTCTAAGGCAAGAAAAAGGTGTGCAAACTTTGTAAGTTCATTAATGTAGATGGCAATAAAATATCCAATAGGAAAAAAATATCTCTTTTTCTTTGCAATTCTAATTCTAATTTTCTAATAATGTATACATAATAACAATTTAAAACACGAAATGATGAAATATTTTTTTAGTGTGAGGTTTATTTGAGACATAAAGGCCTAGTTACTGTAACTTTCTGTTTGTTTTCCATCCTTTTTAGCAAGTTATCCTTGTTCATTATTAAAAGTTTTGGGGAAATCCTCTTGATTATTAGTACTAATTATGCCGTACCTTACAGAATCTGTATCTGTCTACCTCAGAGTATGTTATGTGAGGCCCAGGCTGCCACTGAAGTGAGGGTCCCTGGAGCCTCCCCATGCCCTGGCTCTCCCAGGCTGGTCCACTATAAACCTGTGAAATGGAACCCAAGGTCTGATTTTAATTGATTTTCCTCTTAATGAGTAATTTTAATTTTGTGAGGCTCGGAAGTTCAAGACAGAGAGGAATTAGAAGTACACAAAAAATTATCGACATTCTGCAAAGAGAATTTGCTCTAACAGATGCCTCTGCATTTGAGTACAATTTGTTACCGCCGTCTGCTAAAGAAAGAACTGGAAGAGATGTTTCCACCTACCCATTAATCCAAATAGCACTTCCCTTTGTGAAATATCCATTCTCTCCGTTAAACCACGCAATCTTCCCACAGTGGTATTAATAGGACCATACCCCATTTTGTGATTGCAAACAGCCTTCGGAAGTTTAAGCCATCGTTAAGTTTTAGCAAAGATGTTATCAGGGTATCTAAATGTTTGTGTATGAAACAATATTTTTCCTTCTCAATTTCATTTAAATCTGTTTACATTGAGGAAAAAAAAATAAAAGAAATAGAAGTGAATGTAAAAAAATAAAAATGAATGTAACTTTAGGGGGGAAAATGAGAAGACACTTTGTGATTACATTTTTAAGATTTTAAATGTGTTTATATTTATGTTTAGCTAATTCCAAGTTGGTCTTTCAGTTATATAATCATCTGAAGGGACATTGGAAGTTGTGCTCACGTGAAGCAGCCCTTCAATGTGTACGACTGTTTCTGGCATTGCAGACCCCTAACCTCTCCCCCCCGAGATGGCCCAACATGGCCCCACAGATCCACCGACTTCTCCCTGCATGTGGGACAGCCTTCACTGAAAGTCAGTGCAATGGAGCTCAATTATAAGCTTACCTGGGTCAGTCTCAAAGAATGAAAACTTTTAGCAATGGTTTGAAAGATGGCTAAGTGATTTTTAATGCTCAGCATTCACGAAACTGTAAGGGGGGGGGCAATCAGAAGGAAGAAATGCAAGATCTGAAATTCAGAGATGAACATTCTTATGTAACAGAACATCATATTTATAAAAGTTTGTGTCTAATTGCTATACTTACAGGGTTTTGTAAGTAGTTTTTTGTATATTTCTCATAAGCATTTTTCTTTGTTGGCATTTTATCAAGGCACTTAGATTTTCTTTAAAGGGGGATTATGTAATTCACTGTTTTTTTGTAAAATTCAAGGTCTGAATACACTCCAGTAATATTCAAGTCATGATTCAGTACACTTCAGAACTGTAACAGTAAATATGTCAGAGTAAGTTAAAAAAACTGAAAGTGGTTAAATTTGGAGGACAAAGGGAGCATTAGAAGTACATGTTAGGGAAGTTGTCAACTGTCTTGAGAGGATAAGGAATAGTGGGGGACTTAAGTGATGAACTCACCATCTCAGAAGCCCCTCAGGACTTGTCAGCCAAACAGATCATTTCAGCAGTAAATGGAACTTATCAACAGTCTTGTCCTGAAACAGTGATTGTTTTAGAGGACCTGTGAACACCTGTCCCTATACACTCATATACTATAAGAACTTTTTATTATTTTTTTTAGAAAGAAGGAGAGAGAGAGAGAGAGAGAGAGAGAGAGAGAGAGAGAGAGAGAGACATCAATTTGCTGTTCCATTTATTTATGCATTCATTGGTTGATTCTTGTATGTCCCTGACCAGGGATTGAACCTGCAACCTTGTCATAGAAGGACAATGCTCTAACCAACTGAGCTACCTACCAACCAGGGCCTACACTCATATACTATAAATGAAAAAAAAAAAAGATTAATTAGATGAGTATTTTCTCCAACTTTTACTCCATTGAAACTATTTAACGGATTGTGTCAATGATCTTAAAAAAAAGAAATCAATTTTTTTGTAAAATATTTTCTAGTTAGTAAAGCCACGTGTGCTTACTGCAGGTTATTTTGATGATGTACTTGTTAAGCTTTCCCTTTAAACCAGGAAAAGCTTTAGAAACAAAAGGATGACCTTAAGGTATATCACAAAATGGAATTGCTGCCCTGATCATGAACTCCTGGAAGGCAGAAGCCATCCTTGTTTAATCGCTTTGTGCAGGTAGTATCTACCAGGAAAGAAGTTGGGTTAGGGATGCCCTATCTTCACTTCTGTCATAGCAGTTCTTTCCCTTTGTTATACTTGTTTGTCTGCAATTATAATTACTCCCAATAAGTCTACCAGTAAGTAAGCTTCTTTTCTACTAGATTGGCCTAATCCTGAGTGAGATGTTAAAATCTCCCTCTATAATTTTTTCAACTTTATAGTTATACAGTTTATATCACTATGTGTTTTAGTTACTGTGTTGTTCGATGCATATAAGAGTGTGCCTATCATCTTTAAAAGTTTGAAATTTTCTCATTATATTTGGCCCTTTGGGTTGAGTAGTGGTGGTGTTTTTAAGTTGTGCCTTGTTCAATATGTATATTTTGTTCTGATTCTTTCTTTTTACATTTTGCTGGTAGTTTTGTTTTTTTAAATAAAGTTGGAACAATTTGGCCCTTTCCTGTTTGAAATAAACTCTACAATTTCTGTCATATTGATGTGTATTATTTTATTTCACTGTTTCCTTCTTGTCTTTGTTTTCCTTGGTATGATGAAACTATACTTTATTCTCTTTTGTCCTCATGTTAATTTGAAAGTTCAACTTTATATTTCCACTGTACTAAGGATTAGCTTCCAATTTCAAACAAAATTCTCAGTTGTGATATAAAAGGAAAATATGAACTGTTTCCATTGCTCACACTGCTAGTGACCTAACTCAGTGTTTCCCAAAGTGTGGTATGCATACCCCCAGGGGTACGGGAAGAGTTTGATGGGGGTACGCGTTGCACCGGAGTTTGGTGAAGATATGCACTGCACCGTGCTTAGCTGCGCCTAATTCTACGCTCTCATGAGTCAAGTCAAGACAGTCTTGTGAGGCTTGATATGGCATCCTCTATAATTATAGAAGGGGTACACATATGTCAAAAGTTTGGGAAACACTGATCTAACTAATAGCATTCTCCCCTTCTGTACTAATCAGAATGTGGATTTCTTTGGGGACATGGGCATTGCAAACTAGAAATGCCATGCTCTCTTTTGACTAGGAGTTGTCAGGGGACTACATTTTGGCTAATAATTATAAGAAGAACTTTATTGGGTGTGATTTTAGAAAGGACAATAATATATATACTCAGCATGTATTTTTTGGCTTTTGCTTTCTACCTGCTTAAAATGTAGATATGTTCAGAAATGGATTAGCCATTGTGTGATCATGATGAGAAAGCCACAAGAAAGAGGACTGAATAGAAGATTCGGACATTTATTTATTTTAGGGCCTTGTTGGCAGCGTGGACTTGCTATACCGTCTAATGCCGACTTTGGTTACGTGAGAAACACAGCCCTGCTTAGTTAGAGTTCTTGTTTTGTGTGGCTGACTGCAGTCCAAATTGAGATAGTGGTCCTGACCAAGCCACATGTAATCCCCAGCTATTCCCCTAACATTAGATGGGTGGATGAATACCCTAATTCCCCAAGCTATGATTAGGATTCTTTTACTTCTCTCCCTTTCTCCTTATTCTCAGCACAAAAGGTTTGGTGAATTATTTTGTGCTTTATTTCTAAACCAATGGTTTTCAAACTTTCCCATGTCATGGCACACATAAAGTAATTACTAAAATTCTACAGTGCACCAAAAAAAAATTATTTATTTTTTAAATCTGACCCCTCCAAAAAAAATGGTATAATTTTGACTTATTCACACCAAACAGTTATTATTTTCTTGGCTGTCATCATTTTTTAATTTGATAACCTAAGAGAAAAGAGATAAGTGTCCCTGACTAAATAGTCAGATATGCATATTTTAAAAATTATTGCGGCACACAATTGAAAATTGCTGTTCTAAACTATCATTTTAGAGAATGCCATTATATTTCAAGCACTTAACTATTTCAAATCATTTTCCAATTTATTGCAAAGTTCATTTCTCATCACTGTTTTCTTCTCTACTTTTGCTTATGTTAAGATTTCTGTTCTGAATTATTGGAATATATATATATATATATATATATATATATATATATATATATAGCCTCTTTAGAAGAGTTGTGTGCTGGTAGCTTCTGTGAATTTTTATTTATTTCTTCACAGTTTTCTCTCTCACTAGCCTGTGGATGTTATTTAAATGCCATCTGGCTTCTAGGATCACAGACAAGAGATCTGATGTCAGTCTGTTCTCTATTTCTTTATAACTAATCATGTTTGTCTGGAAGTTTATAATGTTTTATTTTTTATCTTCAGGATTCAAGCATTTTATCATAAAATGCATAGTTGTCTTTTACAAGTAAATCCTGCTCACGTTCAGTAAGTACTTTACACCTGCAGAACCAAATCTTTCTTGAAGTCAGGGAATTTCCCCCTCGTAATTAATTGTTGCCTCCCCCCTTTTTTACTCTTCTGAATCATCTATCATTTGCTTATTTGGACTCTCATGCGTTCTCCAAATCACTCCTCTCTTCTTTCAGTATTTCAACCTCTTTATTTTTTGTTTCACCTTTGACACAGGTGAAACAATAATTTGATTTTCCGTGACAATAATTCAATCTCTCAGCACTGCTCATTCTGCTCTTCACTTCATATAATGCATTGCATTAAAAAAATTAAAACATGCCTTTCATTTTCAGGAAGTATATCTCACTGCTGTGATTAGATGTCCTTAAATGCTCTTAGTTTGTTGTTGATGATGCTGTTAAAGGTGGGGCCTGTTTCCATTAGAAGTTCTTATCCCCCGAAGTTACCTTTTTCCTGGTTGCTCTTCCTCCATCCGGTGATGGGTACCTTTGGGAACTGGCTTTTATTGCCTTTGGGGCTCAGGTTGACCTAGTTGGGTCCTACAACCACAGCATAACCAACCAAAACTAGGAGAGATGGCATCGTATAGTCTCTACGATGAGTTGATGACAGACATGCATGGCTCTTTCCCAAGTAAGCCTCCTTTCTTTCCATTCTGAGCTACAGAATTAGTGCCGGGCTGAAGAAATAGAAAATCAATATTTCTGACCATGTTATGTTTCAGCTCCTGCTCTAAGCAATTTATCAAAATTAAAATATTCCTATAATCACGACCTTTTGGCCTACACACACTATCATTGCCATTTTGTAAAAGAGGAGTCAAGAACTTGCCCCAGCTTTCACTACTAGGTAGCAGGACTTAAATCCAGGCAGTCTTTGTCACTAGCAAGGGAATGTGGTGCTCTGGCTGTAGCAGCATTACCCAGGTCTGTACCCCCAGCAAGTATCCCGGGGCTAAGGAGACCAGTAGCTCCTCCAGAGGGACCAGGGGTCTCCAGAGGCCAAAATCTCAAAAGGATCCCAGAGCTCAGATCCTTGCTCCAGGCCTTTCCACAACTAGGTTTTAGACTGTTGGCCAAAGGGGGAAAATGTTCTGTATCCCATCACTCTTTCAGAACCCAGGTGGGCAGAAAATTTTGCACACACCCTCCTACAAATTATTCCTCCTTGACAACCATCATCCAGCTTAGGGTGTAGTTGGAAGCTGGAGCAGAGTTTGAATAAACTAGAGGCAGACATACATTCATACTTTACCATCTTTGAATGTAACCTGCTTGAGGGTGAAAACTGTTTCTATTGACCAGTGCATTCTCAATATCCAATACATTATAGGGGGCATAATAGAAGCTCAATAAGTATTTACTGAATGAAATTATAATAGGCCTTCCCCATCTGAAAGCCATCACCCTAGAGTAAAGAGTAGGAACTAGGATATCTCCAAACTCATACCCCTAGACCAGTCCTCTTGTTAGTTTTTGGAAAGCTATCTCTGTGATGGCTACCCTATTAGAAGGAACAAGAGGAATCCTCTCTTCATTCTTTTGGTTATGAGGATGCAACAGTACAAAAGATAAGACTTTTATTTCTTACAGAGCAAATGAATGAACACCATATGAATGAAAGGGCCGTAGAAAACTGTGTGTGTGTGTGTGTGTGTGTGTGTGTGTGTGTGTGTGTGTGTGTATGTGTGTGTGTGATGATGATGATTAGGAGGAAAGAGAAATATCAAGCTAATGAAAAGTTAATGTGGCAACCAAGCTCCACAGAGAAGAAGGAAATGTTGCTTAGCAACTAGAATTTTCAGGAAGGAAAATTCTAGATTCCAGGGGAGGAAAGTGCAGAAGGTAGGTAAATGTGTATCGAAAGTGAGCTTTTGAGATGGTTTTACTGAATAATTTGTTTGAGAAGTAGGTTTCTTCTTTTCCTCTGTATATACTGAATATTTGGCTCTGTCTCAAAGCATGACAAATACATGACCAAAATAAATGGAGTGGCCAACCTGGGTTGCTGTTTCTCCATTACAAACAGATGTGGCAATGAACCAAAAACAAAAATTCTTTGCTACTGCATTGCTCTAATTGTTTTGTCTTTTTTTATTACCCTAATAATGCATCAATATTTTCTCATTGTAAAAGGTTTTTAAAACTCAGAAGTATTGAGAACAAACCCTGAAATGACCCTTGTAGTATGCGTCTCCTTACTTTCCTTTCCAGTTGGTACCATTGTTAATTCTGATATGGCCCTAACCCAGCCGTGGGCCAACTATGGCCCACGGGCCAGATCTGGCCTGTTCAGCTGTTCTATCCAGCCCGTGGAGCTGAAAGAGTGGAGGGTTCCCTTGCTCTCCCCTCCGCTCCTTCACCAGCAGCCCAAGATGAGAGTGCCAGCATGGTCAGGTTGCTTTTGTTCCGGCTCTCCGGTCCAGTTTAAGAACCCATTGTGGCCCTCGAGTCAAAAAGTTTGCCCACCCCTGCCCTAACTGGTTTGGCTCAGTGGCTAGAGCATCGGCCTGCGGATTCAAGGGTCCCAGGTTTGATTCTGGTTGTGGGCACATACCCAGTAGGGAGTGTGTAGGAGGCAGCTGATCAATGTTTCTCTCTCATTGATGTTTCTAACTTTCTATCCCCCCCTTTCCATAAAAAATCAATAGAAAATATTTTTAAAAAGGAGTCTAATATGTATTCTTGTCTCTTCCCATGAATTTACCTATGTCTCTCTGTCTCTCCTGCAATTTCTCTCACTCTGATCCTCTGTCTCTTTTCTCTCCCTCTCTTTCTCTCTCTCATACTCTCTCTTTGTATATGTTTTCTTATATATATGGATATAGATTTGCTTTCTAATTTTTAACCCAAAGGGTATCATGTAAAAATAACAAGGTTGGAAATTTTTTCATGTAAATATATAGGTATAAGTTATTCTTTTTATAGGTATAAGTTATATCTTATTCCATTTACTACTTTCCTATTGATGGACATTTCAGTGTTTCCAGTTTTACACTAACATCTATCTATAATAATCTATAATAATAAAAGCATAATATGCTAATTAGACCAGAAGTCCTTCTGGACAACTTTCCAGACAAAGCTGGGGCTACCAGGACCGAAGCAAACCCCTGAGGCTGCGAGGGCTGAGGCACAAGCTGCTATAGCTGTGCAAGCTGCTATAGAACTTTGTGCATTGGGCCTCTAGTATATATATATATAAAAGGCTAATATGCAAAGTGTCCCCTCAGGAGTTCAACTGGGAAACTGGAAATTCGATCACTTGTTATAACATGCGCTGACCAACAGGGGGCGGCGTGGGATGAAGGAAGGCCCCAGCCAGCAGCCAGAAGGCCCTAATCAACCCTCATCACTGACCAGACTTAGGGACTCTACTGTGCACAGATTTCATGCACCAGGCTTCTAGTATACAATAAAGTTGTGAATAGCTTTGAGTGTGTCATTGCACACTTGAGAATGTATTTCTTCAAAATGTATTGCTACAAGCAGAACTTTCAGCCCAAAGAAATTTAAGATGGAAAGTATATAATTGCCTTTCCAAACACCTCATAAAGACCTCTATCTACTGCATATGAATATGCACATTTTCTCTTATTATCCATAAATTTGTCAATTTATGCCATCTTCTAAGTGAGAAAACACATACACACAGGATTGCCAGTGAGAATGACTATCCATGTTGTTTCTCTTTTTGAGAATTGCCATCTGGCATCCTTTACTCACTTTAGTGTTGAACTGTTTGCCTTTTCCTAAATTATTTATAGCAGTCTTTATACATTCTGGTTATTAATACCTTGTCTGCTAAATGTGTTACAGTAATTTCTCTCTGCCATGTGAGAAATTAGCCTTTTTGTATCCCCCCCATTAGGCAAAATTTTTAAAGCTTTGTAAGAAAAATTTATCATATACTCTTGATGGTTTCTAGGTTGGGAGTCTCACTTGAGAGAATCTTTGCTACCCCAGGCTTTATTGATTTTAGAGAGAGGAAGGGTGAGGGATAGAGAGATAGAAATACCAATAAGAGAGAAACATTGATCAGTTGTCTCCTGCATGCCTCACACTGCAGATTGAGCCCAGAATCCAAGCATGTGCCCTGACCAGGAATTGAACCATGACTCTCTGGTTCATGGGCTGATGCTCAACCACTGAGCAACACCAGTCTGTAAGTAACAAATTTATACTTTTGCTTAATGTTTAATTCTTTAAACCATCTGGAATTTGTTTTAATAAAAAATAAAAAGGATAGATAGCATTTTGCTTTACTTTTCATATGATAGCTACTTTTCTACAATTTAATCAGACACAATCTTTTCCCACTGGTTAAAAGGTCAAGTTAATAATAAATTAAATTTTTACATATCCATGAGTCTTCCTATATACCCTGTTCCATTTTATTAACTTATTCTCCTATTCCTAAACTCTCCAAGTTTAATTAGTATAGGCCCCATAACAGCTCTTCAGTTCTATGTAGACATCCTGTTCATGGATAGTCTTTGTTAAGTGTTTTTTGGCTCTTCTGGAGCATCTTTTCTTTCTTATGAAAGAGTAGGTTAGCTGGCTAGATAAATAGGTATGTGTAGTCTTTTTTTTATTTTATTTGCCAGGTATTTTATATTTTTTAATGGGAACTATTTTCTCACCAGATATTGCTTATAAAGAAATGTGCTAGCTTTATCTCTGTTTCTCATATTGATGCCTCTTATTTCTCTCTCCTTTGCTTCCGTTACACTGAGCATTGCCACGATAGCTATCCTTTTCTTGTGACTTTAGTCAGAATGCTTCTTATAATTTGCCATGAGCTATTGTATTTTCTTTAGATTTCACATAAGCACCCTTTATTAGATTGAGGTTGTTTCTCTTTCTGCTTGCTAGTTTTTGAATCATGAAATATAATTAGATATAATCAAATGGATTTTTTCCCTTAATCTGCTAAGAATGATATATGCATTTATTTGCAAATACTTAACCAGATGTTCTGGAAAACCCCTGATTGGAAGAATCTTTTTTATTCAAGATTATTCTTCTCCCTTTCCTACCAAAGAACGGAGAGAAATTTAACCGTGTAACTAGTGTGACCAAAGCAATTGAATAATAACTGGGCAGGATCACTGCCAATTATAGCTGCACTAGGAGAGGTTTGACAGAGATCTGTCTGTTGCACTTAAAGCAGGGAGAAGGAGGTCAATATTAGTTCAGGTACATGAAAAAAAAAAAAAAGAAACCAAATCTCATAAACAAAACGTTGAAAACAGCATGACAATATTTGAGTGGTATGTAATATAATTTTGGCTATCGAATAATTGGTCAATGGAATAATAGCCATTTTCTTTCTTTCTTTTTTTATTTCAGAGAGGAAAGGAGAATGAGAGAGAGATAGAAACGCAAATGATGAAAGAGAATAATTGATCAGCTGCCTCCTGCACACCCCACCCTGGGGATTGAGCCCGAAGCCTGGGCATGTGCCCTGAAATGGAATTGAACTGTGACCTCCTGGTTCAAAGGTGGATGCTTAGCCACTGAGCCACTGTGGCTGATCAGTACTCTATTTTCTAAATCTCTTAATGCACTGAAATCTCTGACTCTATATTTATCATCATTTTTTTTTATTATTCGTAAGTTTTCTCTGATTTTTTTCTAGTATCTAGAACAGAGACAACTTCTACTTGGTTATGATTCATTCTTTAGTTTTCTGCCAGGGTTTAAAATGTTAATATTTACTGTAGGATTATGGTATCCATGCCCATGAGAAAAGGTTGGATTATATTTCTCTTTCTTTGTATATCTTTTGTCTTTTATTGAGACTAGAATTTTGCTGTTCCCATGGAATCATTTATCAAACTTTTCATATTATTTTTTCTGTTCTGGGACAGTTAATATATGATGTGAAAAGTATCTGCTATTTAAAGTTTGACAAAATTCTTCTATAAAATAACTTTGTGCTAAAGTCTTTAAAAAATAAATTTTAATTGCCTTGTTTATTTCTCCAATGCCTCATTTCACTCAACAAAATATATCTGATTTTATTATCCTTATAATTATGACTTTCCCTCAACTTTTTGAAGGTTGGAGACATTGTCCCCATTAGTGCTTTTCCTTACCATCTTTGTTCACCCCTTGTGAAATTTGAATAATTATCCTGCTCGGTAGCTAGTCTCCTAATATGGTCCCAAACCCACCGCATCCTACACGTATGTCACATGTACTATATTCTCTCCCCTTGAATCTGGCCTTTGCTTTGGGTTACTTTGATCAATATAATATACTAGAGGCCTGGTGCACAACATTTGTGCACTGGGGAGAAGGGATGTCCCTCAGCCCGGGACCCCTCTTGCAGTCCAGGACCCTTTGGAGCTAGGCCAAAATCAGCAGTTGAACATCCCCTGAGGGATGTCTGCCTTCCTGATTGCCCCTAACCACTCCCAACTGCTCGCCTGCCAGCAGCTTGCCTGATTGCCCCTAACCACTTCTGCCTGCCAGCCTGATCATCCCCTAACCACTCCCCTGCCAACCTGATTGATGCCTAACTGCTCCCCTGCCAGCCTGTTTGCCCCTAACTGTCCTCCCCTGAGGCATGGTTCCCCCCCTTCCAACTGCTCTCCCCTGCAGGCCTGGGTCCCCCCCAACTGCTTTTCGCTGCAGACTCGGTCACCCCCAACTTCCCTCCTCTGCTGGCTTGGTCACCACTAACTACCTTCCCCTGCAGATTTGATCATCCCCAACTGCCCTCCCTTCCAGGCCTGCTCCCTTCCAACTGCCCCCTCCTACTGGCCTGATCACCCACAACTGCCCTCTCTTGCAGTCCTGGTTCTTCCCAACTGCCCTCCCCTGCTGGCCATCTTGTGTCCTCATGGGGGCAGGATCTTTGCCCACATGGGGACAGCCATCTTGTGTGTTGGAGTGATGGTCAATCTGCATATTACTCTTTTATCAGATAGGATAGAGGCCTGGTGCATGGGTGGGGACCAGCTGGTTTGCTCTGAAAGGTGTTCCAGATCAGGATGGGGGTTCCCTTGGGGTGTGGGGTGGCCTGGGTGAGGGGCCTGTGGTGGTCTGCAGGCTGGCCACACCTCCCCCCCCCCCCCCCCCCCCCGCCCAGCAACCCAAGCAGAGGCCCTGGTATCTGTCTGCAGGGGTTGAAGAATGAATCCACGAACAGCAGGTGGAATAGCAAAGGTGGAGATTTGAAGAACCAGTACAGACTCCCACGTGGGGAGGGGAAAAGGGTCCCCTCATCTTATATTCTTAAATTAAAAAACAGTAAGCCAAATGCCCTCTTTAACCTTCAGTTAGTAGTGCTTTTATAAAGCAAAGGTGTCAAATGACTAAACTAATGTTGAAAGTAAAAACTCTACCGTCACCGCTGGACCATGAAATGGTGTTTCTCTAACTATTGTTCCTTAAAATGTCAGGAGAAAAAAAGGCTTATCATATCTTTCAGTGTGATACGCTTGCTTTGGACTTACATTGTGAAAGAACTGCTTAGGCCAGACAAGTATCTACACGCAGTGCTGCCACTTCAGGACCAGCCTCAGAGGTGTGACTGAAATGGCCTGGCCCCCGGCGCCCATCCCTCCACGGGTCAGCGGACGCCAAGGGAAACTTACCTCCTGAGGACTGGAATTCACTGTAGAGTGTTTTATTAGTTTGCTTTGTTTATGAACTTGATTTTCTTTTTTTAAAAAAATATCTTATTGATTTTTTACAGAGAGGAAGAGAGAGGGATAGAGTTAGAATCAGCAATCACCTGCCTCTTGCACACCCCCCACTGGGGATGTGCCCGCAACTAAGGTACATGCCCTTGACCGGAATCGAACCCGGGATCTTTCAGTCCTCAGGCTGACACTCTATCCACTGAGACGAACCGGTTTCAGCTATGAACTTGATTTTCTAACATAGAGATGAATGAATCCCTCCTCTGAAAAGTAAAAAGTTGTGAGCATCTTTAGTCTAGGTGTACTTGCTCTTTTGTTAGCCTATTTGTAGATTGAGCACGTGGAACAGATTTTCATTTCCTATCAAGTAAGGATTACATTTCTACCACTAGTTGGTTATTTTTTTATTTTCATTTTTTTGCTGGTAATTCACCAACATAGCAGAAAAGTTCTAACTATAAGCAATAAATAAACAACTGAGAGAAAAACATAGGACCTTATTTACTGGTATTATTGGGAACGGGGTCATACTGGGAAGGCTTTAATGCATATTGGAGGAAAGTCAGGGGGAAAAAAAAAAGACTAACAGTTAACTCCTGTGAAGTAGGATTAAATAATGAGCTTAACCGAAACCGGTTTGGCTCAGTGGATAGAGCATCGGCCTGTGGACTGAAGGGTCCCGGGTTCGATTCTGGTCAAGGGCATGTACCTTGGTTGCAGGCACATCCCCGGTGGGGGGTGTGCAGGAGGCAGCTGATAGATGATTCTCTCTCATCGATGTTTCTAATTAACTCTCTATCCCTCTCTGTAAAAAATCAATAAAATATATTTAAAAAAAAATGAGCTTAGTGCTGTGGTTGGCAAACTGTGGCTCTCGAGCCACATCCAGCTCTTTGGCCCGTTGAGTGTGGCTCTTCCACAAAATACCACGGCCTGGGTGAGTCTATTTTAAAGAAGTGGCGTTAGAAGAAGTTTAAGTTTAAAAAAATGTGGCTCTCAAAAGAAATTTCAATCGTTGTACCGTTGATATTTGGCTCTGTTGACTCATGAGTTTGCCGACCACTGACTTAGAGTATATTAGCCAGAAATGGGATGGGATGCCATAATTGTTTTCATATCTATTTACTGCAAAATACAATTATTTGCTGGTCACCTCTGCTGAAATCTAAAAAAGAAACTGTTCTAGGATCGAAATGTGCAGGATATATATTTAACCAAGAGTTAACCAATATCCTGAAGGTTGATGGACGCAATGTTTGTGATGGAACATATCTCTTGGGAAGAGGACCGAGCTTTAAAATGGAACAATATTCTTTACCGAAACCGGTTTGGCTCAGTGGTAGAGCGTAGGTCTGCAAACTGAAAGGTCCCCGGTTCGATTCCGGTCAAGGGCATGTACCTTGGTTGTGGGCACGCTCCCAGAAGGGGGTGTGTGGCAGGCAGCTGGTCAATGTTTCTCTCTCATCCACATTTCTAGCTCTCTATCTCTCTCCCTTCCTCTCTGCAAAATATCAATAAAAAATATTTTTATAAAATAAAATGGAACAATCTTCTCTGACATGAATGGTGCCAGCTCTTGCCTTAGGGCACAGGGCGGGACCAGTTGGCATCCCCGGGGGTGGGGTGGGTGGGGGCTTCCAGATCTGTAATTCCCCGGGTCCCTTCTACCGCTAGCCCTCAGAACCTGGGAGCGGAGGCGACACAGCCAAGTACCCGCCTTTCCAAGAGCCCCGGCAGCGCCGGCAGCAGCACCGCGGGGTCTATTCCAACGGAAGACTTCTCTCCAAGGTGAGTCAGCCCGGCGCGGACACAGACCCCCCATAGAAGCTTCCACAGGGGTACGGGCAAGGAAGGGATGGCTGGTGAGCTGGCGGCCGGCGGAGGGGCCAGCCACCCAGGCGAGGGAAGAGTCGCTCCCACGGCCGGGTCCCTTCCTCACCGCCCCGCCGGCCCACGTGCTCCCGGGGCTCCCGGAGCGAGCGCCCCGCCGCGCGCGGTCCTTCCCGGCTCCGGCTCCCGCAGGGCGATGCTCCGGTCCCCGCTCCGGTCCCCTGAGCTCCCGCTTTCGGAGCGGCCCTAGCCGGCACCGCGGCCGCCGGCGCTGCGGGGAGAGGGAGGAAGGGAAGGGAAAGGGGGGCGGGGGGCGCAGAAAGGCTCGGCGGAGGGCGGAGGGGCGGCGGGACGGAGCGGAGCGAAGGGGGAGGGACCCTCTCTCCTCCCGGCGCACCGCCTCCTCTCCTCCCGCCGCTGCGGCCGCTCGGGCTCAGCCTCCGCCCCGGCTCCCGGCTCCCGGCTCCCGGCGCCTCGCCCCCTTCCCCGGCCGCCCACCGTCCGTCCCTCCGGAGCGCGCGGGGCGGCGGGCGGGCGGCGGGCGGCGCCGGGGCGGGAGCGCGCGGGGAGGGACGCCGCCTCTCGCTCCCTCCGCGTCCGCAGGCGCCGGCGGCGGCGGCGGGGCTGTCGGCTCGGGCGGCGGCGGCGGCGGCGGCGGCGGCTTCCGGAGTCCCGCCGCGAAGATGCTGAAAGTCACGGCGCCCTCGTGCTCGTCCTCCACCGCCAGTGTGGACCTGGCGGCCGGGAACCTCGTCCCGGATTACTGGATCGACGGCTCCAACAGGGATGCGCTGGGCGATTTCTTCGAGGTGGAGTCGGAGCTGGGACGGTGAGACGGAGGGGCGACGGGCGGGGGGCGGGGGCGCGGGGGGCGGGGGCGCCCTGGACCGGGGGGAGCCCGGCGCCCTGGACCTGGGGGAGCCCGGCGCCCTGGACCGGGGGGAGCCCGGCGCCCTGGACCGGGGGGAGCCCGGCGCCCTGGACCGGGGGGAGCCCGGCGCCCTGGACCTGGGGGAGCCCGGCGCCCTGGACCGGGGGGAGCCCGGCGCCCTGGACCCGGGGGAGCCCGGCGCCCTGGACCGGGGGGAGCCCGGCGCCCCGGACCGGGGGGAGCCCGGCGCCCTGGACCCGGGGGAGCCCGGCGCCCTGGACCGGGGGGAGCCCGGCGCCCTGGACCGGGGGGGGGGAGCCCGGCGCCCTGGACCGGGGGGGGGGGGGAGCCCGGCGCCCTGGACCGGGGGGAGCCCGGCGCCCTGGACCGGGGGGAGCCCGGCGCCCTGGACCGGGGGGAGCCCGGCGCCCTGCGCGCGGGCTCGGGCTTCTGGGAAAGCCCGCGGCGCGCACCGGGGTGTCCCTTTCCCAGCGACCGCTGCCTGGGGTGCGGAAGGCGGCCTCCCTGCCCTTGGATTTCTTCCCGCCCAGCGTCTAGGAGAGGACGGAGCCCCGGTCCAGAGGGAGCCAGGTCTCCCCCGAGCGCTCAGGCCGGTGCAGCTGCGAGCAGCAGCCCGGCAGCCCGACTCTCTCCCACTCTCCCTCCTCCTCGCCGGCTGCCACTTCCCTTGGGTGGCAGCTCCCATCGCACGTGGGCCCCGCTTTCCCAGATGGTGTCTTTGCTCAGGATGGTAGCTTACCAGAGGGTCCTGTTTGTCCAGTTATTTTGGGGTGGGTGGGGGCGTGGAGGGTAACCCTCCACATCACAACATTAGATCCTTCCCCTTCATCTCCAAAAGCAAGGGACACTGGAAATCCAAATACTAGCTAGCCTGCAAAGTCTGCTGCGAGTGAAGGGGGGAATGAATCACTGAAAAGAGTGGATGGAAGTACAATGGCTTCAAAGAGAAATGCAGCCCATGGGGTCCAGGCAGTGGAAATTAAAAGGGTTCTTGCTGCTCTTCTTAGTTTCGTGTGCTGGAGTGGTTTATTTAAATTTTGTAGGAAAAAGCCACCCCCCCCTGGGGTTGCAGAAATGTCCCTCCTCCCTCCTCTGAAGATCCAAACAGGTGGCAGTCCTGAATGATGCCACAGGGTCTCATACTTTTACCCTTTGAATGTTATCTTTCCCCTTCCTTTCCCCCTCCTCCCTTTCTGCTATCCATAGCGAAGGAGAGTTCTTTTCCACCACGTTTTAGATCCAGGCCCTTTTATGATAGGAATCTGAAGACTGTAGTTTCAACTGTTGACAAGTTGAAGCTTCTTCGCTGAGCGCTTCTTTGCAATTTCACTTTCATTCTCCTTTTGCTGTCAAGAGTTTAGCTGACAGCCTGTTTCTTTCTATGTCATCTCCATGCCACAGTGCAGGATTCTGGATGCTGGCACTTGGTGGGGAAGGTGTAAGGGTCACCCCCTCCTCCAATTTGTCACAGCTGTTCGTAACTCATGGCGGACCGCAGGTGTATAAGAAAGGCAGAACTGGATGAAAATTTAGGGGTTTGTCACTCTTTATAAAAATGTTCCCAATGTGTGAGCATTGAGTAACGTCTACATTAGCGTGCCGATTAGACTACATTTTCCAGCGTTCATCTGAAGATCTGCGGTCCGCATGCGTTCACTAGCAAGTTGAAAAGTGAAATGTCTCCTTCCTGGGCTCCAAACCTCCTATAATTGTAAGATGAGCTGCAGGGGAGCAGTGTAAACTTCTGATGAAAGAGATAATCTTAAAATTGTTTACTTGGTGGTTTAGAAACTGCCACCCAGTAGAGGAAGTGCCCGATGGTGCCGCGGGGACTGTCCCACCACCAAATCTAATTGCTTCCTGCTAACCTCTCCCCCAGGTGCCTCCAACCGGCAACAGTGTATCGTCGGCACATGTTAATCTTTACCAATAAGCTTCACCCTCAGGAAACTAAAATTTCACTTAATCTGAGGAATGGGAAAATGGTTAGAACCGTGGTGGGCAAACTCATGAGTCAAACGAGCCAAATATCAACAGTACAACGACTGAAATTTCTTTTGAGAGCCAATTTTTTTTTTTTAAATTTAAAGTTCTTGTAACGCCACTTCTTCAAAATAGACTCACCCAGGCCGTGGTATTCTGTGCAAGAGCCACACTCAAGGGGCCAAAGAGCCGCACGTGGCTTACGAGCCGCAGTTTGCCAGACCACTGGGTTAGAAAGAGAATTAAACTGTAAGTTGTACAGAAATATGGGATGGTAGATTTCATAGGGGAAAAACCTAGGGAATTTGAAATTATTGTGTAAGCTTACATTCTGCAATACATTTTGGAGGACAGATTCAATCAGATTTACATAGCTAAGACTCAGTCTGCTACCTAGTTGTTTCAATACGTTGACAGTCACAGAATTAAAATATTTTGAGAAAAACTAAAAATGTTTACTTTTGCTGTTTTTCAGCAGTCATGTGTATTAGGTCAGTTCTCTGTAGATGACAGAATTGGTGAGGTGCCTGCTTTACTCGATTTGGTTGAGACTTTAAGAAATATTATCACTTCCTAATCAAAGTTATTTTTTTTAAAAGACCTAAAACATAAAGCAACTTGTGTTACAGGTATGATTATTAAGAATCTGTTAAGAATTCTTAATAATTAAGAAGCCAGAAAGTGCAACACAACTATAATAGAAGATACTGACTGACAAAAGTCTTCTTCCTTCCTGCATTGGTGAGAAAGTTGAAACAACAGGTTTCAAGTCTTTGCTCTCTTGACTCTGTCTTAAGCCAAAGCCGCCTGACTCTAAGGCCAAAACATGTCGTTCACTAGTAGCAGTCATCATGAGGATGCTAAGAGAACTATGCTCCCGATATGTGTGCGAGGGTGGTTGGTTCCAGGGTACAGACGATCCCCAGTAGGTAAACGGATTTGTGAGTAGTCCTTCTTCTATTATCCTTGCCTGCTGTAGGTCAGGGACTTCTGAATTCAAGAAGACTGGGCACGTAACCCTAGGGCAGCACACCCCGAGGATGCATTGGGAAATCCCAGGCGGCTAAATTACTAATGCTATAACCACTGGAAGCCCCTGGATGGTGAGACAACAATGATCTATATGTAGCCATTGAGAACAGAGCAGATGTGATAGCTTGCTTGCATTTATTTATTCATTCATTCATTCATTCATTCATTTATTTCAGGATGAAAGTGAGGAGTGGGGGATGGGAGGTAGGGGTAAGGAGGATTATTTTAGAGTATCAAGGCCTGGCCAGTATGGCTCAGATGGTTGGGCGTAGTTCCACGCACCGAAGGGTCTCTGGTTTGATTCTTGGTTGGGGCACATGCCCAGGTTGCAGATTTGATCCCCACTTGGGAATATGAGGCAAAGATTGATGTTTTTTCACATCCATGCTTCTCTCTTACGTTTCTCAATCTCTCCCTCCTCCCCACTCTTTCCCTCCTCCCTTCCCCTCTCTAAAATCAATAAAAACATATAAAAATATATGAAGTGTCAACTGTTTAAAAAAAAAGAGTCACAGGCAGCTGATTAATAGTTTAAAAACTCACATTTGAAAATACTGCTTCGAGTATAGCTTGTCATAAAGGTTACAAAAATCATGATACCCCGGCAAATTCACCTCTACTTAAAAATGTGAGTTGGCCGTGATCCTATTCAGGGCTCCACATCTTAGAGAGAGGTTGGTCCTTTGCCCAGTCACTTGAGAAACTGGCGTTTTAATGGCTTTGCCAAGGGGGAAGGGAGAGCCCGTGTCTGGTCCAGACTCTGGCCGGTGGCTTGGCACGAGGAGGGCAGGATTTGGCCTGGCCCGCTCTGCGGTGAGGATTCCCCCCCCCCCCCCCACCCCCCGTGCACCCAAACCGTGTCTTGTTTTCTGTTACTTCACACCTTTTGTTCCTGTCTGTTGTATGAAATTGAAAAAAAAATTGTTTGTAACAAAACTAGATGTACACACACACTGCATGCAAATTCAGGGAAACCACATAAAAAAATAATTAGGACAAAAAAAGAGTTAAATTATTTTGGAATCAAAATTAAAAAAAACAACAATTCTCCATTCCACTTACCTGTAGTTTCTTTAGGCTAGAACTTTCAGTTCCTCCCTCCCCCACAACCTGATCCACAATGAAAAGAAATGCATTTATGTGGCACCCAATCGAAGCACAGTCATACAGCGTCCCTTGCTATGTGTTATTGCCGAGGAACCAACTAGATTTAGATGGTGAGACAGAGGTGTGTGTAAAATGGGAAAAACCAGTTTAATAAAACGATGTCTATTCTTATTACCAACAATGTATTCTAATATTTCCTATTTTACACTGTGTGATTTTTATTGTTTCATTAAAATTTACCAGCCGAATCCATGTGATTTCACATCCCGCTCATGGATTGTGACAGTTTGAAAAGCGCTGTGTTAGGCCCTAACTCAGTGTACGCCGATTCAAGTATGAGGCGGAGTCCTTTTGAAAAACGCCCTGCAAACGAGTTGGCAACATCGAGTGGTCTCCATTTGCACAGCTCTGTGGAGAAAAGGTCTCCTAGCCCTGCCTCCAAGTTATTATTGGGTTTCTTTTTTCAAACACTTCTACAAACTCTGCTGTCTCCCCAGTATCTGCTGGGTGCACTGTTCTCTGGAACGGCTGGGGGGCAGGCGGCGGGGCCTGGACACCTTCCCTGTAGAGGGGAGGAACTCAGGAGCCTGGGCAGTGGTGTCTTCCACTTGGTAACGCAGAACTCTGGCCCCAGGAATGGCCAGGAAATGCTTCCCGCACGGAACCATGAAAAAATGTGCATGTTCTAGCAAGGGCTCCACCCATGTTCCTGGCTGGGGAGGAATGAGAGCCTCTCTTTTCCTTTAGCCAGTACTTCTGGTGCTCCTGACCAATACCACTGTGTGGCCCCTCTCTCGTTCTCTGTGCAGCCAACCTTTTTTTCCTTTTATCCTCATCCAAGGAAATGTTCATTGATTTTAGAGAGAAGCATCAATTGATTGCCTTCTGTATGTACCCCAGCTGGGGATTGAACCTGCTACCATGGAATGTGCCCTGACCGGGAAACCAACTCGAAACCTTTTGGTACACGGGCTGATGCTCCAATTAACTGACTCCCCTCCCCCCAAATCCCCCCCTCCCGCCCCCCGCCACCAGGGCCACCCAAGTCTTTTCTCAGGCTGTTGAGTAGGGAGCAAGGTGGGATTGCAATGAGAGACTAGAAACTGCTGCTGCACCGGCTCTTTGCAGGAACACTGAGTGGAAGCTCCCAGAAGGCTGATGGTGGATTTGGCTGGTTCACTGTTGTGTGCTCAGTCCTCGGCAGGTGCCCAACGAATAATTGTAGGGAGTGGATGAATGATAATGAAATGGACTGGGCACACTGGGCATGCTCCCTTGCTCTTTGACATGTGGTCTCTGTTGGTCCTGCCTGAGGTGATGACCTCAGTCCTAGGGACTCCGGGGACAGGGAAATCCTCTGACGTGCTTGTTCTCTCCCAACACGTGTGGGGCCATGGCCCTGATGTCATTTAGCAGTTGGTTTCCCGATTGCACAGTGGGAGTACCCGTATCTGTCACTCTGCTGCCTTTCTGATGGCTTCGTATCTCTGAAATGAAAGGGATTCAGTTTCCCCTTCACTGTCATTTCACCACAGGCGTGTCCGGATTAGGAGTTAGCTCAAATTCAACTTAAAGGCATGAGATGCCTCTCAACTATACCAACAATTGAAGTTCATACATACTAACTGCTAAGTTTGGAAATGAGCTCATGGTAAACAGCCTCAATATTTAGTGAAGACTATGATAGAATTATTACGTTAAGAACACACGACTTTTGCCCTGGCTGGTTTGGCTTAATGGATAGAGCATCAGCCTGTGGACTGAAGGGTCCTGGGTTTTATTCCAGGCTCGATCCCCAGTTGTGGGGGGGGGTAGGGAGGGAGTATGGAGGAGGCAGCTGATCAGTGATTTTCTCTCATCATTGATGTTTCTATTTCCCTCTCTCTCCTTCTCCCTTCCTCTCTGAAATCAATAAAAATATATATTTAAAAAATAACACTACTTTTTCGTATTGAAATACTGTTGCAAGGGTAAAAATAACTCTTAATTTGAAGAAAAAAAAAAGACACAGGTGCCATCTGCTTCTAAACTGTTATGAAGAACTTTACTTGGAAAAAGAGAAAGAGAAAGAAAACACTAACCACAAAATCGCTTCAAAGATTGTAAACAGTTTACCCTCATATATATGTGTGGATTATGTGCTTGCATCAATGCATTTGAGAATAGTGTGCGGAGTGATAGCCAAACAAACTTTTTCAACCACTAGTTTTTTTATGCTAATTACTTTTTTGGGGGGAAGGGGGGAGAGGGTGGGACTAGCTTAAAAAGTAGTTCTCTTTAGACTCCTTTTTGGGACAGCTAACATATCTAATAAAAATTAAATTTTAAAAATTTCAAAGTCAGGTTTATTATGTAAAATATATACTTAATTGAGTTCTTGAACCATATAACTCAGGCTGAAGAATACTTCACATAAAATTAATAGCAGCTAGAATAAAAGTCTTACTCATATTAATCCTTATGTTAATTATTTTTTTCCTATTTGATAATGGGAGATCATCTGAAAATTTATAGCTACAGTGTTTCAATTAGTAAGATTTAAATATTGATAGCATAGTATTAGCACATAAAAAATACGGACTTTTTAATACAGTTCATTTAAGAAAAATTCTAATCTTAAGGGAGCACCGTGGTTGTGTGGGGATGTCAAGCAGTGAACGGTTTGGCTGGGGGATTTTCCCCAGTAATGTTATCAGTGGCAAAGATCACGTGAGGACTGGAGCAGAGCTGGGCAAAGAGCAGTCCCGGGAGAGCTTTCTCTTTTCTCTTAGAGCTTGGTTTCTCAACCTTGGCACTGTAGATGTTTGGGGTCAGATATTTAGCTGTGCTCCTGGCCTCTACCCACTAGATCCTCCCCCACCCCCAAGTGTGACAACCAAAAATGTCTCTAGACATTGTCAAATGTCTCCTACCCACCCCCCTCTTCCTGCTGAGCACCATCGTCTCAGAAGCCTGAGGTTAGGCTTTGACATGACTTTCTTATAGTTGTGTAGCTGCTTAACAACAGGGAGGTTGATGGAGTAAGATTATTTGACCTTATTGAGTATCTGCTGTGACCAAATGTTTCTTCCATTTTTATGTAATACCATTAAGATCTCTCTCCTATGTGCATACCACCTATACTATAATTTGCTTACTATTTTTGTTAACCTAAATTTACTTATCAAAAATACTTACTTTTATTAAATTGAAAACTAGTATTCATGTCATAAATAATTGTAAGAATAAATTGCAATAAAAACGAAGTATTTTCATTAAATTATTAGAGACCCGGTGTACAGATTCGTGCACCGGTGGGGTCCCTCGGCCTGGCCCGTGGGGATCAGTGGACCCCCGCACCACCACAGCCCGGCCTTACCTGCCAGCTCATCAGGCTCCATCCCGCTGTCTGTGTTGACCTGCACAGCACGACGTAGTGCGTGAAGCTGCAGGTGCTGGGGAGGAGCACAGGCCCAGGCTGGGTGCTGCACCGCTCCCGCTCACCCTGGCCCCGTTGTACCTGCTACTGCTGCTCAGGCGTGCAGGGGAGTGACCTTGGGAGAGGCTCACACTGCCACAGCTGCTCCTGCCAGTCATCAGCCTGGCGTCTGATGCTCCTCTGTGGGGGGTGCATTGACCACCAGGAGGCAGCTCCTGCATTGAGTGTCTACCCCCCTGGTGGTCAGTGCATGTCATAGCTACTGGCCGGTCCTCCAGTTGTCCAGTCGCTTAGGCTTTTATATGTATCTAAACTAGAGGCCCGGTGAACGAAATCCATGAATGGGTAGGGTCCCTTAGGCCTGGCCAACGATCAGGGCCAATCAGGTTCCCCACCTCCCCATCTCCTCTTTCGCTCACTGCCTATGTGCCAGGCAGGGTCCCTTAGGCCTGGCTAGCGATCAGGGCCGATCAGGTTCCCTGCCTCCTCTTTCCCTCACTCCCTCCGCACCCTGCCACCACTGCTGGTCACCCTCCATGTTCCATGCTGCCCCCTAGTAGTCACCGTACATCATAGTGAGAAATATAACTCCCGGTCTTCTGGTCGAACTCCCAAAGGGACACTTAGCATATTAGCCTTTTATACACATAGATAGCTAGAAATACTTGTCCACAAAAGGCTCCAAACTTGAGGATTGTTCTCTCTTTTTTTAAAGGGAGATTATTAAAGTTATCAGGGTTAAAACCACAGTAGTACAAATTGAGGTTTTCTTCTTGATGTAATCAGAACCATTGAAAAGAGAATGAAGTTCACACTCTTTTTGATCCATTGTTATTTAATTCTATGCCTTTGTGCCACCTAAAAATTCTTTTATAGGTTTGACCTTTTGAATAACTATGAAGTAGGCAATAGATGTTGATAGTACGTGTGAGTGGTGGTGCGAGGGGCTAGGGTATGAGTGGTATGATGTATATAACACTATTTGGCCTCCAAACGTATTAACAATAATTTTAACATGAGATAAATAAACACCAGGTAAAATAATATGAGATAAAAAAAATCGTAGATCCACTTTATAACACAATGATAATTCTGACTGAGAGGATTGAGTCATCTTTATGGGGGAGTGGACCTTGAAATTTGGCAGAATTTTAATAGGTAGAGCTTTTGTGAAGGGCATGCCAGATGAAAAGTACATACAAAAAAGAAAAGAAAAAGAAAAAAAAAAAAGGCCATCCGGTCAGCATGGCTCAGTGGTTGAGCATCCACCTATGAACCAGGAGCATCGATTCCCAGTCAGGGCACATGCCTCTGTTGTGGGCTCAATTCCCAGTGTGGGGCATAGGATGCAGCTGATCAGTAATTCTCTCTCGTCATTGATGTTTCTATCTTTCTCTCCCTTTCCTTTCCTCTTGAAATGTGTGTGTGTGTGTGTGTGTGTGTGTGTGTGTGTGTGTATACAGCTTAATAATAACCCACAACCTTCGGACCAACTTGTGTGTGTATATACAAACAGAAAAATGCAGGCTGCCCATTTTGTAAACTTGACAAAACATGGACATTGTAATGGCAGATTAGGTTGGGAGAATAAGTTGATGTCAGACCAAAGCTAGCATGTAAAAACAAAACAAACAAACAAACAAACAAAAAACCTGTCTATATCTACTGAAAGCAGAAGAAAGGAACCATTTTGAGAGCAAAAAGTAACTATATCAAAGCAGCTGCATCATGGTTTTAAGTTGTGGGACTCAGAATTTGCCACTTACCCGTAAGCCAAGAGAATGGGTAAGAGAGAACTTATCAAGTTTGTTAAAAAGAGAAAGAAACACCTCTCACAGATAGGGGAAGTTTGGGATTGAGAGGACTAACATCATGGTAAAGTGCCCGTGAAGTGACAGACAATATTTTAGACTTTGTGGGCCGTATGCTCTCTGATGGTTGAGTGAAACCAGCCATGGGCAAAACAGAAACAAATGCACATGATTATGTTACAACAAAACTTTATTGCCGAAACCGGTTTGGCTCAGTGGATAGAGCATCAGCCTGCGGACTGAAGGGTCCCAGGTTCGATTCCGGTCTAGGGCATGTACCTGGGTTGCAGGCACATCCCCAGTAGGAGGTGTGCAAGAGGCAGCTGATCGATGATTCTCTCTCATCGATGTTTCTAACTCTCTATCCCTCTCTCTTCCTCTCTGTAAAAAATCAATAAAATATATTTAAAAAAAAATTTTTAAAAACCTTAATTTATGACAGTGGAATTTGAATTTCATATACTTTTCACATCACAAAATATTATATTTTTCTATTTATTCTTTTAATTTTTAAAATACGTTTAAAACTGTAAAAAGTACTCTTAGGTTGCAGACTATACAAAGACAAGCAGTCTTTGGCCATGACTTGCCAAACACTGACCTAGATCCATCAAGCTAAAATTCTGCTCCTCTTCAGTTACACGAGCATTTCAGATTAAAATATCAAGACTTCATTTAATCAAGGAACCACTTTGCACCACCTCCTTTCACTTTGAAAATGTCAACCTGATATTTTTTTAAGGTGGGCACAACCTTTAAATGCCTGCCTACTCATCCTTTTCCTATGTCTATTGATGTCTCAACACATTCTTATCTGTGCAGCCTGTTAGCTCATCATTCATATTTTTGAAAATGGTGAAGCTTTATAAGAAGTGTGTGTAAGTTAAATTTCCATACCATGATCAGTGTTCACATCCAAAGATTATTTATTGGAGGATAATTTATTTTACATATAATAATTAAATATAAGTTTCAAGTTGATCATTTTTCTATTGTATTTGAAAAGTCCATTATAAAATGATATGCTAAATAAACTGTTGATAAAAGATTTGTCTCTAGTAAAGTTTAATTTATCTGTTTATTAATATATTATCTGCATATGAGTAATCCTTCTATAAGCCATGTATATATCTCAGATGAACTAGTTACGGTCCTTCAGTTGGGATTATGTTTAAATAAGCAATTTATTTTTTAAAATAGCATTATCACTTTTTTATTTTGAATAGACTTTTAGTACTAAACCAGTCACATATCTTGACTAAAGCAGAGGTCTCCAAAAATGGAATGTCCACATCCAAGGTGTGTGTAATATAGTGAGGTGCTATATTATATATATTATAAGAAAATATTAAAGAATCCGTTTTTCCTAGTTTTTGCTTTTGGATGTTTTAAAGAGCACAGTACATATTGGTTCAGTAGCACATATATGGCATTTAAATGGGAACATAAGTATATATAACGAGAGGAGTATGTGCTTAAAACATCTCATTGGATGATTATCACATTGAAAATGCTAGTTATAAGTGGATACTGAATAAGCTTCTTTACTTATATTTAAATAATATTCTGCCATGTGAAAATGATCGAACTGAAGATACAGATATACACCAAAATGCAAACAAAAAAGAAATCACATTGCAAGGTGTGTCTTTGTGCAGAAAGGGGAAGTGGGTACGTATGTGCACTTGTTATGCCTTTTAAGCTACCCGATGAAAGATTTTGATAAGAACTTACTGCCATTGTAACCAAAAAAGTCACAAAACAAAAACAGAAAAAGAGAAAAACAATACAGCCTGCTCATCAAGCAGAGGGCTAAGTAAAATCTGTTTTTCTTTGTTGTTGAACGCAGATTTCGTATTATTTTGCAAGAACCTCGGTTTTAATATATCTAATTTACTTTATGGTAAATGTTGCCCATTGCTGTCTTAGGGAGATGACTGCCTTTGCCTGAAGTGTTTGGGGGCAGAGCGTGAAGAGCTGTGGGCATTGGTGCCAGGATGTTGAGTTTAACCCTGTTAACAAATGCATTGTCATCACTTAATTATTTCTTAAGCCGTGCTTCAGGGTGATATGGTTGGAAAATTAACCAGGTACAGAAACATTTCTTAAAAAATCAAAAGGGCTAGGCTTGAATAGCCTGCTGATTGGAATGGTCTGCTGAAAAGGCAACGGGCATGACAAGTTATTAACTCTTTTCTCTCTCAGTTTATAGTAGCATTCCTTGTTGAAAGTGCACTTTCTTTGATTTATGTCGTGATTATCGACAGAATTTAACTAATATTACAAACTATAAGAAGAGGAGTCAGGAATAGCAAATCTGTAATTATGTTCACACATTTTACAATGCAGCGTTTAAAGGATTTCATCCTACTTTAAATCTTTATGGACTCTAAGAGGGACCTTTGCTTGCCTTTTATCCTTCATTACACTTTTTATCTTGGCCAAACTTACTTGTACTGTCTCGAAGGAACAGTAGTTAGTGACTACTTTAATTTAGGACATGACAACCATGCATTTGGGACCCTAACTGTTGTACGGTATTATTCTTTAGCTGTGACAACTTGTCAATCCAAGTTTTATCTTTGATGGGATATAAACATACTGCTATATATTAATTCAGTGGTATCATATATATATATTAAAAAGCTCCTGTTAGGACAATACTACTATTAAATATTACTACTAAGTTCAATAAATCAGCCTCTCCCAGAGTGTTCAGTCATTGTAGGCCTCTGAAGATTTCATGTGTAAGTGGCAACTTTTTGAGTGGCTCCCATAGGACTCTGGGTCCTTCTTCTCTTTTCTCCCTCAACATGAACACATAAGCTGATAAAAATGTTCAATGAGATAAACTTTTGAAAACCTGTCACTAAAGCAAACTAAAAACATAACAAACAGATTTTTATGTTCATGTGTACATGTGACACATTAGTGTAATGGAAATCATAGCAAATCAGTACAGTCCTTTTCTATCCTGAGAAACTGAGGAAATGGAATGGTAGGATTAAGCTGAGGCCCCCGGGGGAGCAGTTGAGGTTCTAGCCCTAGACAGGAGGGGGCAGCAGAGTACCAGTCCCGGCTTAAACTGGCAGGTGGTGGAAGGGGGTGATCTTCAGGTAGCCCCAGCTCTAGGAGAGAGGTGGGCAAGGCAGCAGCTAGCTACTCAGTCAGAATAGCTTCAAGGCTGGGCAGCAAGCAAACCATTCTGGACTGTTGAGTCAGTGGTGGGGTGAAAGAAGACTGATGAGCAAGGCAGAGCTAAGACAAGAACTGAGCGAGGTGGTAAAGGATGTGGGCAGGAAAACAGGCAGGATAAAATTGCTACTGATGACTGTGTCTCTCTGAGCATAACAATGAACTTCACTCAGCCTCATTTGAATGTAAAATGAAGATCATTGTAGTATATTCTCCCCCCACAACCCCCCCCCCCCCAAGGTTGGTATAACCATGAGATGAGATCACTTATGTATTTAAGAACACTTAGCTCTATAGCTGGCACATATGCTTAATATTCCCCACACAGCGTACAAGGTAGGAGATAGGGAATAATGATTTCAAATTGGGTATCTATAGAAAGAATATCAAGTCTAGTTTACATGGCCCTTTTAGCAGTCTGACCCAACTTGTCTGCCAGGCCCATTCCCCGCCGCTAGGAGCCTGGTGGCCCTTTGTTCACTGTTCTGTCCCCAGCACCTAGAACAATGCCTGCTATGCCATGAGCACTCCGTGAACATTTGTTGTGTAAGTGAGTCAGTTGTACCAGCAGGGCTTCTGCAATTGAAAGTCCTTTGGAGCCCAAGGAACTCTTGCATCGGTCTACTCTCTCTTAAAAGGCCCCCGACTCTGTATGACCTTCTGTGATTCAATTACTTCTAAGGTCCCTTCTAGCCACAGGCATCTGTGCATCTGTGTTTTCTTCCAATTGAATTCTCTGGATGATTATCTTAGTTCTTTACTAGGTGCTGAGGAGTCAGAGCAGCTTTTGGAGTAAGTGGTGCTCTAAGCTTTGAGGGCTTTGGAAATGTATGGAAAGATCCTGGAATAATTTTATACTTTTCAAAATATATATATATATTTATTTTTAAATGCCTCATTGTCATATTTGCTCATTTTTACTTCCTTTAGTGGATCATACACATGCTGGCATCAGTAGGACAGGATTTAGCAAGAAGGGAAGCTTCCTAGCTTTCCACAGCCTTCTCTTTTCTGAAAAGGATCATTCTTTTTTTGTTGTTGTTTTGTTTTGTTTTTAATCTTCACCTGGGGATATTTTCCATTGATTTTTAGGAGAGTGGAAGGGAGGGGGAGGGACAGAGAAACATCTATGTGAGAGAACATATTGATTGGTTGCCTCCTGAGCTGTGTGACCTTGATCAGGATTGAACTGGGGATCCTTCAGTCCAAGGGCTGATCCTCTATTCACTGAGCCAAACTAGCTAGGGCAGGGCAATTCTTTTGAAAAATCTTGGCTTGTGACCTGTTTGTGACCATGCAATCGATTGGCAATGTTCTGTAACAGAGTCCTGTAACGCTTGTCTTGCCTGACCATAGGAGGGGAAGAGCTAAACAGAGGATTATGAAGGAGATAAGAACATACAGGGTCTGCTCTGTGTTTATCTTTATTTGGGGATGTTATTTAAACACCACCCATCCATTGAGATGTCTAATTCTTTCATCAAAATAAAAAAAAAAAAGATAAATCACTCCTTGACTTAACTTCCAAGTTGGGTCATTAACTTTATTTCATAATTTCTCTGCAGTGTCAAAATAATTATTCTGGAAATCTGCATGTCCCCATCTCTATTTTGACAGCAAAGCCCAGGGGAGCGCGGTGAAAGAAAAGCTGTGTGTAGGAGGAAGAGGGGCAGAGGCAGGGCTGAAGGATAGAAGGAAGGCCACTCTCCACACAAGTCTGCTGCTTGTTTTCTGAGTCCAGTTATACCTCAACCCACAAGCACCTCTCTGTCCCTGCCTGATCTCCCCCTGTTCTTGTCCCACGAGAGTGAAGATCTCTCCCATTTTCCTTAAACAGCCCATTGTTAAGGCATGGATATCTGTGTCCCCTCAAAATTCTTACTCTTACCCCACAATGTGATGGCATTTGGAGATGGGCCTTTGGGGCTGGATGAGGTCATGAAGGAGGAGGGCCCCTGGGACGGGATCCATGCCCCTAAAGAAGAGACAGCCAAAGGCTTGTTCTCTCTCTGTCCTGTGAGGAAGAAGCAGTAAGACTGATGTCTGCAAGCCAGGGAGAGAGCTTTCACCAGAACCCAGCCATGCTAAGTCCTAATCTTGAACTTCCATTTTCTAGAACTGTGAGAAAATAGATTTTTTTTAATTGTATAAGCCACCCAGTCTGTGATATTTTGTTATGGAAGCCCAAGCTAAGAGATCCTTTTGCCTTTCTTTTCCACTTCCATATCTGTCTGACTTCATTCATAACCTTGGAATCTACTTATTAATGTTTCAAACGTTCACCTAAGCTCATCTCTGCTAATGTGGCCAGCAGAGTTTGAAGACAGCGCTATGCTTTTAATCTCCCAGATGCCCACCCACCCTTGTTCTTCTACTGATGTTGGGGAATGAGGTCCAGAGACCCCTACCCTTGCTTTGTCCAGGATGGCTGGAGCTGACTCTGAGTTACTCTGCATTCTTTTTTTTTTCTTTTTTTAAATACCTGTAACTCTTTAAAAAAATTTATTGATTTTCCACAGAAAGGAAGGGAGAGGGATAAAGAGCTAGAAACGTTGATGAGAGAGAAACATTGACCAGCTGCCTCCTGCACAACCCCCACTGGGAATGTGCCCCCAACCAACGTACATGCCCTTGACCAGAATCGAACCTGGGACCTTTCAGTCTGCAGACCGACGCTCTATCCACTGAGCCAAACCGGTTTCGGCTCTGCATTCTTTCTAACTAATTAACTGCACGAAAGCTTCCTAGCACCTGTGCTGCCCTGCTGCGTTCTGTTCTAGGCTGGGATGATTCTGCGGTCACACTCCCCTCCCGCTCCTCGCCTTCCAGGCACCAGCACCTCAGAATCTGCTGTGCATCCGTACCTGCTGGCTCCCCAAGTGCCCGTGCCTGCCAGCTCCAGGCACGTTATTTCCTCAGCAGCTGGCACAGGAATGTGTTGTTGCCAACTGGAAGCCGAGATATTAAAAAATAAAACTTGGCCCATCTTGAGTATCATATGTTTCCATCAGAATTCGGATCCGCATCCTGGCACAACTCACACCATCACTCGGGCACCTCTCTCAGCACAGAGGATGCGTATTGTTCTGGTTGCTGGCTGTGTTTTCCCCTGCTTATTCCAAATGCAACCTCCAGCCTCAGAAAACCCGGGATGCTTATGATTAGTTGAGGCCCTAGTTTACCGAGACTCTTTGTGGTCTTATTGAATTTATTAACCTATTCAGTGTTTCTTTAGCACTGGGCTGCTTACTCTGATAGTTGGTATCAGTTTCATGTCTTAAATGGCAGATTCGCAAGAATAAGGCTCATGTTTCTCAGGTTAATAATGAACAGCTAACACATATCCATGCTGCCTGATTTCACATGAGCACCAGGTGACCCAACAAAAGTGATCTTCACGTTTGTAAGATCTCTGCTCTTCACATTCTAAAAAGATTGCTGTTCTCCACACTTCACCTTCTGCAAGGAGTGTGTGGTATAAACCCAAGTTTTCCATATCTGCAGAAAAAAAACAGTAGTTAAAATAATTGTTATAGGTAGGTCTTCCTGTGTAATTTTTAGTTTGCTTTGCTTATAAGAAGGGTTTTAAAATTAGAAAATATTAATCATTTTGTAGGTTTGAGATCTTATTTGCGCTAACTTAACGCTTTGTCCTAGATTTACTCATTTTTTATTCAGGATAATGCATTCTTCACTGGAAAGTTAAACAACCAGACCCAGCATTGCTGCAATTTGTCTGTGATTCAGAAATAAAGAGTAGAGTTTTGAAAATCATTTAAAGATTCAAAAAATAAGAAAACAAAAACAAAACCCACAGATGGTAAGAAATATTTTAAAGCAGTCTGTATACACTGATAAAAGTATGTGACCTGCAGAGACTTCTTATATTTAAATGATGTCATTAATCAGACCTAAAAATGTATTTTTCTAACCTGATACCTAAATGGCAAAAGTTTGGTTTCATTATATATTCCATTAGTAGTTAATATTAATTGTTTTGGTTTCTCTTCTGTTTTTTTGTGTTGTTGTTTTTTTGGGATATTTTTTGGCAGCACTTAAGAAAGTAAATTAATAAACTTTGAGGAAGGTGTTAATGAGACGGATATAGCTAGAGAAAAATGAAAGCATAAAATGTTAAAAAATGAGTGTCATTCAGGTAAGGGGCAGTCATCCTAGAATAGCTTTCTGTGAAGGAGGAGGCATTGCAACTGATTGGATAGCACAGTCTTTTAAGATGTCTTTTGATTCCAAGGTTCTAGAAATGTGTTGTTGGCTGTATCCTGATGCTGAGAATGAAAAGGGGCTGCAGGCCATGTACAATGAACCAATGACCCTACAGATGTTAATAGAACCTCCAGTGGTAACTATGACAGTGCAAATCTACATTCAAACTCGGGTACCTATTGGCTGCCCTTTGTTAATGAGTCTTTTGCACTGTGATGAGCTTCACTTTCCTCACCTGTCAAATGAAAATGCTAGTACCTTTTTCACAGGATTATGGCAAAGATTTAAGAGAGGTAAATTATGTGGCTGTATTAAGCAAAGAAACTGTGCACATACTGCATGAGATTTTATTTATTTATTTATTTTTATTTCGCCCCATTTTAAAAATTAAGATAGTATATCTGTACATATCCTACTATTGCCCCCCCCCCAGTCCCACTGTATGATATTTTATTGAATAACAATGATTATTTTCTTTCTATTAACTCCTGGATTTCTTTGGATTCCATCAGCTGCTCCATTAATGTCATCTTTCTTTTCCAGAATCCAATCCAGTCAACCAAACTGCATTTAGTTGTCATGTTTTCCCTGCCTTCGCTGACATGTTACAGTTTTTCCAGTCTTTTCTTGTTTTTCATGACCTTGAGAATCTTGAGGAGTACTGGCTAGATACCCTGTGGAATGGGTTTGTCTGTGATTTTTCACATGATTAACTGGGATTGTGTTTTGGAAAGAGCACCACAGAGATGAAGTGCCCTTCTTATCCCATCATATAATCAGAGGCATGCTCTACCACATGATCTCACAGGTGATGTTAACCTGCATCATTTGGTCACAGTGGTGTTTGCCAAGTTTCTCCATGCACCTTGCTATGTCTCTCTTCCTACTCTGTTTGACTTTGGAACTGGGTCACTAAGTCTAACTACTCTTGGGCAGAGAATGATTAAGCTCTGCCTCCTGCATATATTATTTATAGTTCTTCTGTGAGGAAGATTTATGAGATATTATTTTATTGCTAGTAAATTCTTATATGCATATGAAATGGTTTCACATTATAAGTCATTTCCCACAATTCTTGTAAAAATATACTGCCCCTATAAATAAATCATGCAATGGGGAATGTAGTAGACAATGGGAAACTTTGAATCTGGGAGAAGAAGCTGTTCCTGGGATCGTGTGCTTACATGGAGTGCATCAGAGACGAGGAGAGATGTGGCTAATGGTTCCCTCCCGGGTTCCAAAGGGGACAGTGCTGGCCGCATGGCGACCCTCACATTGTAAGAACACTGAATATATTTTATTGTGTCTTGTGCCTGTATCTACATGACTGAAATGTGCATGCATCTACATCATTCTTAAGATCCTGATCTAGATGTTCAAGAATGCAGAGTGGATAGCACCTTTGGAATCAACCAGTACAGTGTTTCATTGTACAGGTGAAGAAACCACAGGACAGAGAGGGCATGTGTCTGACCCAGCACTCCAAATCTCACCAGTGGTAGAAATGGAACCTGTACCTTGGTCTTCTGGACTTTGACTTTTCTCATAAAGGCTGATTGCCAAAATCTGGGCTTTCCCGGCTTATTTCAGAATACAAAGTTTCTTATCTCCAAGAAGCTGTGAAAGATTGTGATTTTTTATTTGCACTATGTTCTACTTTGCATGTTGTGTTTCCATTTTTTTTTGAGAGGATGTAGTCTTAAAGACTAAAATGCAACAACCTATTAAACATTAGCTAATACTTTATCCTTGATTTCTTTCACATCCTTGATATTGTTTGTTCATCTTTTAAAAAACTTTTGTCCCTAAATGTATTAAGTTCACATTTAAGAATCCTAGCACATATGTCAGAGGACGTTCTGGTTTTGTTTCCAAGTAATTTGGGGGCTGAGATTCCCATTCTTATACTACTCATTGAAGAAATTAGTCAAATATGCAGGTGCCCCACCAACTTTTAAAAGGCTACCTCTATTAAAATAGAACAGAATAATCACCTTTTTTTGTTCTTCCTGATGCCAGTAAAATTGAGTGTTTGAGCAGATGGATTGCTTAATATATTACTCCAATATTTAGAATTTAAGACCTGGAAAATCACATGGAAGTATTTTTATGGTACTGGCACATATCCTCAGACCAAACCTGTTTTCTCATAGTTGGGAACACTATTGACTCCAAACGTTATTTATAAGAGAAATAGACTGGATAGTTATTCATAATTTTAATGAATGAAACCAACACCTGATTTGCATTAAATAAATATTCTTATCTTTCCTTCTTTACGCATCAATTTTGCTGATTACAGTGATGGGTTGGCAACTTCTGTTTTAAATTCCTTAACTGATAAGAAAAAACATTTTCAATTTATTATTGATAGAAATAGCAAAAGTTTTCATTACCAATAACAGGGAAAATTGTAGCAATGTCTTATTCCTTTTGTTCACATCTACGCCTATGTTGAAGAATGCATCTACAATAATAAAAGTATAATATGCTAATTAGACTGGATGAAAGCCAGGGAAAAGAAGACCTACTCTTGCACGATTTTTGTGCATCAGGCCTCTAGCATACTAATAACAATTAATGAGAGGTGTCTTTTTTCCTCTCTTGGTCTACCTTGTCTGATATGAAGCAACACTGTCATTTCTTTATTCCTCTCCAGAAACTTCTCCTTTGGTCCCTTCAATCTGGTGTTTATCTTCATAGGTCTATTAAAAAATAACAGCTGAGTTCCACTTGACCTCCACCTCCAAATTGATTCTCTGACTCACTTCGTAAACCTCTTAAGCGCCTCTGAATCAACTGATAAAAATTTTTCCCTTATCTCCTTTAAAGTGATAAGATGAGCATGTGCCATGAATGGCAACCATTCATGGGCAAAGTTTACTGATGTAAATGAGACTTACCACAAAACTCTATTGGTTGCTGGCTGGTGTGGCTCAGTGGTTGTGTGTCGACCTATGAATCAGGATGTCATGGTCTGATTCCTGGTCAGGGCACATGCCTGAGTTGTGGGCTCTATCCCCAGTGTGGGGGATGGTGGGGTGTACAGGAGGCAGCCAGTCAGTGATTCCTTCTCATTATTGACATTTCTATCTCTCTCTCCCTCTCCCTTCCTCTCTGAAATCAATAAAAAATATATTTTAAAAAATGAAACAACTCTTATTGGGTGTGCACACCATCATCATGGAGCAACTTAGCCCCAGGAGTAAGTGGTTTCACAAATAACTGTAATCTGTGAATTACAAATAACTGTGTTCAGCCAGACCATACTTTTGGTTTTATTCTTTCATATCTATTTATAAATATCATCAATACTGACAGTTTTCCTGCCATCTCTAGAGGAGGGGTTCTTAACTTTGATCCATAGACCTCTATGCTTGTGTTTCTGAACTACAGGAAGCTCCTGAAATAGAAAGCTAACTTTTACGTGTGTAAGCAGTTTTTTTCCTGAGGAAAGTCATTATAGTTTCATCAAAATTTCAAAGATGCTTAAGGATCACTAATGTTTGAGGGGTCCACATGCTATTGTTCCCACATATGCTCAGAACAATGGAAAAGCACTAATCATTAGACAAACTTCTTTTTTCTCTTATGCTGCTCTGCCTCATCCATCTATCCACAAGCAGCGCTTTCTGTATTCTTATGTTCCCAGTTTTTAACTTTTCTATGTTCTGTTTTGTCAGTCAGGATGCTATTACATGCAAATGCAATTCAGCAGCTACTGTATATATCACACCAAGAGAAACTCAACTCAGGTTGCCTTAAACAACGGAATGGATTTACTGGTTCTAAGTAACTAAAGTTCAGAGGTTGTCCAGGTTTCATGTGTGGTTTGATTTGGAGTGCTGGTGTGTTCCTCTGCATTTCTTTCAACTTTGCACTCTTAGGTGTGCTGGCTTTGTCCTCATGCCAGCTTCCCTCATGGTCACAAATGGGCAGTAGTTTGATGTTGACAACCAACCATCACCATCCTAGAGGGATCTTCACTTTCCTTTTGTCATCTCATAAAGCAGAACCAATCAGTGTGGCCAGAGGCATGTCTGCGCACTAACCGAGTAGACCCATGTTACCGTAGCACCACCACACCTGAGCCAGCCAGGGAGACAGAGGGAAAGAGAGGGCGGTGTTTTGTTTATGCCAGTCAGGATCTACTTTCAGGACTTCGGCAGTTCCAACTTGTGGGTGGGTGTGGGTTGGGTGCTGGTAGGGAAGATGCTCAACAGCAACTAATAATACTTATCATATCCCTAAATTAAGTGGGGTTCTGGTTCACCGCTCGTGGTATCTGATTATAATTATGTTGCAGAAGATTAATTTTACTGCTGTAGAAAATGGGAACTTACTGTGTTCCCTAAAGAAATTTATGTGATATGCTAGTTCCTTGGGATGTTTTGTCAGTCAGAGTTCTAACAGAGAAACAGAACCAGTACACACACACACACACACACACGTGCACGTTCACGTGTGGCAGGAGGGAGAAAGACAGAGGGGGGTGGGGGGAGAGAGAAAGATTGTTTATTTCTTTATTCCAAGGAATTGGTTTACATGACTTGGAGGCTGGCCAGCCTGAAATCCACAGAGACTGAAAACTCTTGGACAGGAGCTGATTCTATAATCTTGAGGTTGAATTTCTTCTTCCTCAGGGAAATAGCAGTTTTTTCTTTAAAGTCTTTCAACGGACTGAATGAAACCCAACCACATACATTATTGAAGATACCTTCTTAACATATAATTTTTCTTTTCTTTTTTTACTATGTGACCTAGCAATGCCACTCTTAGGTATGTACTCCAAAGAATTGAAAACAGGGACCCAAAAGATACATGGGCATCAATGTTCATTGCAACATCTTCTTATATGTCATATTAATGTTAAATGAGATCTATAAAATATGTTCACAAAAAAATCAAGACTAGTGTTGAATTGAATAATAGGCTACTATAGCCTAATTTGATTTAATAGGCTACTATAGCTTAGCCAAGTTGGCACGTAAAACCATCCCAGATGTTAAGTGTAAGGCCAAAGAAGGGTTCTGTGGTTGAATAAAGTTGAGAAGTGTTACGTTAACCTTTGCTCTAAGACTTTCTGTTCTTTAATGTGTTCCCATACATTGTGGTTTTTTATCTATTTCTCAAACTTACTTGACCAAGGATAATTTTTTGTTTCCCTTTGGGATCATACTTTGTGTCTTCAAAGTGGAAATTCAATAATATTGACTGAGGAGATAAATGAATAGTTATGAAGTCTTGGGTTAATGATCTTTTATATTCTCTCAGAGCCATCACTTATCCTTGGCAGACATTACATTTTAATAGCTTTGAAATGTTTGCTGCTCTTTAGAGATTTTTTTCACTGTAGGAAACCAGCCAATAAGATGGAGCAAGTTCCATATTCTGTACATTATAAAGCCCATCTCATCACTTTTGCTTTTATATGAAAAGCTATAACTTGTTCCATTTAACAGGTTATTAAATCCATAGAACATGAATAAAAGAAAAGAACAAGACAGGTTAAGGTCCTGAAAATGAGTTTATCTATGTTTCCTTTTACTATCTTTTTACAGTATTGAGCACATTGGTTTACTCTGAGTGGTGGTTGATGTATGCTTTACCTAACTCTTAGGAGAGAAAGTATTTTCTCATAATCTGCTTAAATCCCTTTTTATCATGATGACACATTATTAGATCAAACAGAGATGAGACATGAGATTTGCTCACCTGTAACCCATCGGTCCTGTCATAAGATCTAGAGTCTAGATGTGTCTTACAGTCTTGGCCAAAAACTGTGACTGGTAATCGAATCATGTTGTGGGCAGACTCATCTTCCCGGAAGAGAGTTGAGCATGAAAGACAGGTTTGATTGTCACCTGTACATCCTGAGCATGTCAACTGTAGCACAAATCCCTGCCAAATCCTCTGAGCTGCTTCCTCTATGGGTGCCACCCTGATCTGTCTGCATGGATCTTGTGAACAAGAAAAAATACTTTTGGGAAACAAAACCAAATTTAAAGTCTGATTTAATTAGGAAGGTACTAGTTGAATATGAAGAGATTATTGTTTTAAAATAGTAGCTTGACTGAATTCAACTGGATTTCTTAAAAGCCATTTGTATGTCTAAGCATGAAGAAGTGGACATGTTCGTTTCCTATTCCTTTCCTTACTGTACAAAAGAGAAAGATGTTTTGAAGCTGCTCTTGGTCAAGGAGTTGGTATAAAACTTAAAGGAAGCTGTAAAACTGAAAAGGTTTCTTCCTCCCAAGACAGTAATGATCCTGAAATTACTGATGTGCTTGAGATAATAGCCTTAGAACTGAAAAGGTGTCCCAGCTGGTTTGTCTCAGTGGATAGAGTGTCAGCCTGTGGACTGAAGGGTTCCAGGTTCGATCCTGGTCAAGGGCACATGTTCTGGTTGTGGGCTCGATTCCCAGTAGGGGGCGTGCATAAGGCAGCCCATGAGTGATTCTCTCTCATCATTGATGTTTCTACCTCTCTCTCCCTCTCCTTGTCTCTCTGAAATCAATTAAAAACAAACAAACAAAAAACTGAAAAGGTAGACATTTTGGAAATGTTAGATAAATAAAAAGCAGACAATAAAAATTATACTTTTCATCCTATCACTCAGAAATGGCCACTTCATATTATGCTCAGTTCTTTTATGTGTTTGTAAATATATGTAGGAAATTATTCTGCCTATTTATCTTCCCAAACAATTACTTTATTAATGTTAATTTTTTATAAATTTAGAAATACATTTATTGTTCAATGCCTTTATATGATTCATTTAAAGTATCAAACTGTATTTAACATGTTCTTTCATTAAGTATACAAAATCACATACAGTAATGTCAGCTAACCTTTAACAGGCGTGTGCCATGAGCTTGGCATATTATCTTTGTCGTCCTCAATTCCCCTAATACCCTGTTGGGTAGACATTATTAACCTGAGGAAGCACAGGTCTGTGGACAGCAATAACCTGTCTATGTCACACGGGTGGTAAGATCCATGGCCCAGGACTGTCTGGTTATCTGTCTGACTCCAAAGACTATAAATTTTATTATGTAATTATATAATTACAATTATTATATTGTCCCCTCTAAAGGGGATTTCATGTTGAATTTACTAGGTCCTGGAGGAAATATCTATGATACAGTGGAATGAAATTAGGAGCAAATTGGCCGTGCATACAAATTTGATATTTAGGACTTGACAGAAGCGTTCAGAGAGCTTTCACATTCCAGAGCAGTGACAGGACTACATCATCAGGGGACAGAGTCCTTTGCCTGGTCCCACCTCATCGAAGGCATGATGTACTCCCTTAAAAAGGAAGCTTTTCTCCACACACTTTCTTTAAAATTAAGTTTGTGTCTGATAATGGTCTCAAAATAATATTAGAGGACCCAAATCGTAGACTTCGAGGCTGGCTGATAACCTACTATGTTCTGCCATCCATTGTCAATGCCTATGCACGCATAATGTGCCGGCTTTATTTCTAGAAGAATGCTCAGACCCGAAGCTTCAGTCAATGGAGGGCATTTTTGAATCTTTAAGAAATATAATGTGGGTAGTTTCTCTTTTCATTCAACTCCTGCTAGCTGCACTTTCATAATGTGCAAAGGCTCTTGTGTTATGAATAACCTGATTTTATTGTACTTTCAATAATCTGTTGTGTTCTGCACAAAAGCTTTTGACCTGAATGAGTGACATCCAGCTCATTCTCCTTTGGCCAAACCACTTCATTGCAAAGGAATGGGTGTCTTTTATACTTTTTCCCCAGATATTTTACTCTAGCAGAGATTGTGTCTGCCTGAGTGTCCAAGTTGATCTTGGAAATATAAGCCAAAATATATAAGAAGACATTTGCTCTTTGCTGTTGTGTTATCAGAAGAGAACTATCTAACAAGACACATTCAATGTGTTTCCAATGCCCACTATATCACACCGCTGGAAGGAGGACATAACTGAGTTAATTACAGCCTGTCTTCATTTAAAGTCTTTTTAAAATAAAAAATACAATGATGTGAATTTAACTTGGAGGATTTTATTTCTGTCTGTGATGTTTTCTAGTGTCTATGATTTTCTTTAATTTTCTCTACTTGCTTTTTTCTTTCTGCCTAGTCCTTTCTTCCCTTTAAATGCTTCTAACACCAGATGTAAATAAGTAAGAATGTGATGCATAGCTGTGATGGAAGGGAAATTCAAACATATACTCACTAATGAAGTTTCCTGGTACATAAGTACATTGAGGAAGCTTGTACTTTTCCCGTTCATGTTGTGTGATGTGAAGGATGTGACTTGGTGTTGAGTTTGGGATTCACTGACTTGTTCCTTCCCAGGTCTTCAGTGCCGATGTCTCCTTGCCTCGAATGAACTCAGGTAGATTTGAAGGGAGAGAGCAAGAAATAATTATGAGTCCAAACTTTTGTATTTTTTGTACATTTTCTTTTCCTTTTTTGCTTGCATTATTTCTTGAGTCGTGTTAGCATAACAGAAGACATTTGGGCTAGGGCAGAGTTATGGGATGCCAAGTCATAGTTATAGCTACAAAATGCCAAAGCACCATTGTATTTATGGCAACTCTGGGAATTACTCCCCAAGTCTGGAGTCATACACTTTCCAAGAATGGATCTTTTGGAGATGTATTTTAAATCTTGTCAAAGTTATTTGTCTCAGTTTCTTCAGTTGATTTATGTGCAGACTAATGGTTGGCTGCTGAAGTGCAATCTGTACGTAGAGATACGGGGCTCATGCTGTAAATAGTGTGACATATAAATAGTATGTAAGCCAGCAAAGAGCAAATGTCTTCTTATATATTTTTGCTTAGGGTGGAGATGAATGGAAGAACACAAGTAAGACTGCTTTCTTTTTTGGGCCTTCATGATGTATTCAAGACTAACGTTTTCTTGTATATTTCCCTGTATCTCTATATTTAGCCAACTTAAATAGAAAAACACTGTTGAGGAAATAGTGGTACTGATGGAGTTAGTATAACAAAATCCTTTAAGCCTTATTTGTAGGTCTCAATTAAGACCTATATGCCGAAACCGGTTTGGCTCAGTGGATAGAGCATCAGCCTGCGGACTGAAAAGTCCCAGGTTCGATTCTGGTCAAAGGCATGTACCTTGGTTGCAGGCATATCCCCAATAAGGGGTGAGCAGGAGGCAGCTGATCAATGTTTCTCTCTCATTAATGTTTCTAACTCTCTATCCCTCTCTCTTCCTCTCTGTAAAAAATCAATTAAAAAAAGACCTATATATAATACTTAACTTACAAAACATATAATGGCAATCTTAGCAATAGCAATTCAGGTACCAATGTAATAATAATGTTGCGATAGTAAGTTAATAGTAATGTGATGATAACCAAAATAACGTATTAAAAAGCCTTTGACTAAATTTTTGTGACTTGCTACATATTTTTATTTTCTGATTCTACTGATTTTCAAAATAAGGACCGGATAAGGAATTTGTCCCCAACATAATGATAGTTATTGATGCAGCATTGCCAGTCTGACATTTTCTTAGCAATAGCTAGTGGTACTGCTTGTACTAGTGACAGCTCTCCATGGACAATACATAAAGATATATAGGATTCAATCTACAAAATTTATTTGCTTTTGTATTAGCTTTATATATATTTTTTGCCTGATTTCTTATCTAAAGAGATTTACTTCTTTTAGGTCATTGGCCTCTGCTGATTCAATAGCTAGTTTAGAATAACGCAGGCACATGCACATACACATTCACATTCACGTTGGCAATGCCTTAGTCCCTGATGTGGAGGTGGATACTGATTTCTGCTTAGGTAGTGCTTTTGGGTGCCTTTCCTGCCCCATCATCCCTGCCTTTCATCTTCCTCCAAAAGCACCTTAGCGTTTGGCAGCTGCATACGGTGTAGCCTCGGAGCCATGTGCTGATGCTACTCTTCTAAGCAGACCTCTCAAACCAACAGCAGGTGCCGGCCGCCCCTATGCCCCGGGGCCTGGGAAGAGAGATGGTTTAGTTCCGGGCAGGGTCGGGCTGTTCCGCCTCAGCAGATGGTCAGCATTTGGCTTTCTCAGTCCTGTCACCTGGCGAACTCTAATGCTGGTTGAGATTCTGTTACTTTTCCTTAAAAAGAAGCAGAAAAGGGGAGCACAATGCCATCTCAAAATAACCAGCAGCTTTCATGTTGCCAAGAGTGCAGCACGATATTAAAAAACAACAACAGAAAACAGAAATGAACTTGGCACATTTACTCAAATGCTTAACTAAGATTCTATGATCTTCATTTTATTCCACGGTATAGTAGATTAGAAAGGCTTAGCTACCAAGAAACGATTGAATAGAATTTATGTGTGCAGTTTTTTTTCATTATTCAAAAATAAGTGTGCCAGAAATTTCCATTTTAATTTTCGAATTTGATATTTATATATGCACACTGATAGTTCTTCGTCTCAGACAAGACTTTTGTCATTATCAGCTCTATTTAGCTACATAATGGCAGACCAATTCATAGTTTAAATAATCTCCACATAAATTTCAGTTATTTAAATAAAAAATTGCTTGTTATGTTATATGTAAATTTTTTTTTCTTTTCAGTTAGAAAGCATTTCAAAGCCTTATGATACTCATATACATTCTGGTAAAACTATCATTGTTTAAGATCTGGACATTGAATCTGGCTTATGAAAAATAAAGGCCCAGCATAAGTGATCTTCCTCTAGATTAGGCTGCTCGTGGAAGTGGCAGTGACTCAAATTTTGTTCTCAGACATAGTCAAGATCTGTTTTGGAAGTTGAGGACAAGGGCCTTAGTTCTGCTTCCTGGAATATAACTGCATTTGTTGCTGCTTCGTATTAACTCATTCTCTGAGTTTGGTACAAAGAAACTGACAGGAAGTGGGGCTAGAATGGGGGACATGTAAGGCCCGAAGGGAGGTTATTGTGGGCAGACTGTCCAGGAGGCTGGCCATAGTTGCTGCAGTGTGGCCATTGCAGTGTTGGCTGTCAGAGTAATCCTTTCCTAGATTGTGAGCCAGGTTAGGCTCCTGATAAAACACAGGGAACAGACCTGTTAACCTCATTTAACACCGTCCCACTCTATGATGACCTGAACTGATATTAATACCAAAATACAGACATTTAAAGTGTGGCAGCGATGATGTTCATGTAAGATACGAAGAAATGAACGTATTGAAAAAGTGAAGAGCTGAGGTCATTTTCTCTGAAGATGCACACACGTCTTTCTCATCCCATCTATTCTTGAGCGCATCAATTTTTCATCTAGGATTGCTAGCACCTACAGGGCAACGGGTTTGTTTGTCTTTGCGAACCCCATGACACTGCATCCAATGTTGGCACCTCTGGCTCTCGATTCCCTGTTGTCTCTGGTGATGGTTGTGGTTCTTGGGGGCTATTTTATACCCCATGCAATTGTGTTGACCTTGATGGGCTTCCATCAGGTGCTAGGGGGAAACAAGAAGCACCGTGTGGCAATGGCGTTGCAGTGAGCTCAGTGACTGCAAAAAAGTGATCCAACAAAATCCCAATGTTCTTGAAGCAAGCTTTGCCTAGTCTTTACTTGGAATTTAAAGAAAAACCAGAGTGGTTGTATGTTTCTCTTAAACTGGGGTCACTTTCTAGAATTCCCTGATTTGATTAAAATACATTTTTGACTGGTTTATTGCAGGCCTGATATCAGAGTTGAATATTATTTACACTGCTGTGATGGCCTGTGTTTTACCAATAACTTGGTCTGCCCCTCATGCTGTTGTCAACCCCATTGGATCTGCTCACTTTGGTGAGCTATGCATGGAAAACTTCTTCCCAAGAACCAAATGATTATATTTCTCCTTACACATAGAAAATGCGTGCAACAGTCTGTCATAATCTGAATGGGTTTTGTTGGACTCATGCCCCCTGGCAAGTATTTCTGTGTGCAGTGGGCTGATTTTCTATTTCTCTGTATCAATTTCTTGGGAGAGTTTACCAAACTGTTTATCTTTGCTGACAACTTCAGCGAGGTCAGGGTTCGAGTAAATGCACTGGAGCCTTTATCTAAAGTTCCCCATGATCTTTATTGCCAACTTTTAGAGTAACAATGTCTGTAGCATGTTAGCTCCATCTGGGAATGGAACCAAGAGCTGAGTTGTGTGTGCATCCCCAGTGCCCCAAACGGTATGTGTGAAACTCCATTATTTATCTGTGTAGTCTCAAAAGCTTTGCACCCATGGATTCCTTGTGCTATTGTTTTATGATAATTTGAAGTCTTGGATGGTATGCTAATTAAATTATAATTTCCTAGTTGCCATAACACTGTTTTACACTGCCTAAAATAACAGCCTCACCCAGTGTATTTTTTGATATGTTGGTAATGGGTTGGAATCAACATTATTGTAGAAAATAAATGGCTTTAACTAATGATATAAAGATTAAAAACATTTATCCAAGATACATGTCTTTATCTTTAGAGCACACACAAACACACACACAAATGCACGCACACACCATATATAGCTGTATATATTTTTACATTGACTAATTGATCTCAACATTTATCCATATGCCTTACAAAAATGAGCCAGTGTGTTACCTATTACTCAGCAATAAAAATAACAGACTATTGGTGCATGAAACTACTTGGAAGGACCCCAATGGCCACATGCTAAGTGAAAAAAGCCCATCACAAATGTTATATAAACTGTGTTTGATTCCATCTATGTGGCAGTCTTGACATGTGACATCAGTAGAGACGAGATGAATGGTGCCAGGAGTTTGGAATGGAGTCAGGAGGAGGTGGGGTTGGTGGTGACTCCAAAGGAGAGCATGAGTGACATCTTTATGGTGATGGGATAATTTTTCATCTTGATTATGATGGGTCATTGCATCAACACTTGTGATAAAATGGCATAGAACCATATAACATATACTGTGCCAATGTCCATTTCCTGGTTATGATTTTGTAGTATAATTAGGTAAAATGTAACTATGGGGTAAACCTGGTGAAGGGATACAGGACCTCTCTATAGTATTTTTCCAACTTCCTGTGGATCTATAATTCTTTAAAAATAGATATTTTTTAAATGAGCTAGTAGATATAAGGAGCCTTAAATAAGACAGGGATTTAGTTACTGATGTTGCTATAAGTGCAGTCAGTGACTCTCAGAACTGGAAAAGGCTTTCTATAATATTCACACACAAATGCCAGAACTAGCACTTGTGCCCATCCTAGCACTTTTGTTGTAAAATTTTGTTAATGTGGTGGAACTTGTTGACTTCCTGTTTAATGCTTTAAAAAAATAAAAAGTTCCACATTCAGGCCTTTAAGCTGGCTCAGCAAAGCAAGCATTTCCAGCGATGGCAAAGGGAACCTGGAAAACCCATGAGGAAAGAAACCTCGACATATGGTAGGAAATTTATTTAAAACTGGCAGCCCCAAATCTAGGGAAGGAAAGAAAAGGGATTTAGATTTTCATGCTTTTCCTAATTTAAGTCATTCTGGGAAAATGCTGTATGCACTCTTTCCAATCTTTTCTTCCTTTCCTTAGTGAAGTAAAAAAGAAAAAAAAATTGTAGAACAATCCTCAGAAAGGGGCAAAAAGGGTGTCCCTTGCCTCCCTTAAACATACAGAGTATATACTTCTTGGAGGGAAATGCATTTTATATTAACTCTGTCTCTCATTGCTGTATCGCAGCATTTGCCATAGAGTTGAATATTTAACTGATGACACTTAGTTGTTCTTAAATAAATGGGAACTGAATTGTTCTTTTGAAACTGAGTGTAGTTGAGGGGAAAGTTGCAGCAATGATACAAAACTAATGGATTCTTTCAGCATAATTTCATTTGAAGTGTAGAAAAGAAAGAAAAATGATTTTAACCCAAGTATCCTAACGGCACTTCTTACTGAAATCATGCTATCCATGGGAAGAATATTGAAGGGGATGAGGGCAAGTGTTCACAATTCATTGTAAATGACAGGGATCCGCTGTCTGAATGATGGGACGTGGGTAATGTACATGGTTCTGAATTCTCTGAGACAAGCCAGTAAGGCAGGACAAGTGGACTAGGGAAACTGAGACAGAGAGCTGGAACAAACTGACAGGAAGTACGTTACAGCAGATGCAGAAGGTCACCTCCCTAGAGATAACATCTAGGCCTCAGTGTACTGTGTTTCAGCTCCAGACCCAGAAAAGCAGCAGAACTGGGTGGGTGAGACTAGGACCAGCTATGATGACAGATGACCCCCTGCCCTGACAGTGACCAATTGGTGGAAACCAAAGCCCTTGAGGAGCTCACCTAAAAAACTGGTTGATACTCTGCTGGAACCCTCCCCAGAGACCTCCCTTAAGAATCCCACCCACAAGAAAGAGGTAAAGCCTCGAGACAAAGGGCCCAGTGCCTGCTCTTCCTCTGGGGAGCAGCTCCCACCACCCCCCACCATTCCCTTTCCCCTCTTCTTACCTCATTTCTATCCCCACTTCTTCCCCCACAGGATGCATCTTCTCCTAAGCCCCAAAGGAACCCAGGAGACTTGCAACCAAGGGAGCTATGGGCAATGGCAGCCAATCCCAGGCTAGCCTCGGAACCTGCCCCCAAGGCCCCCTTTTCTCTGACTTCCCAGAGAATTGGAGCAGCCCAAGCCTAAGCTCCCTGTTTCTTTTTCCATGCCAAGCTTTTTGTTGTTTTACTGCCCCCTGCTTTAATAAATGCTCCCTTATGATCACTTTGGACTCACGTGAAATCTTTCCTGCGCAAAGTCAAGAACCCACATACTGCCGGTGGGCCCTAGGCAGACCCACCAAGGGCCGGGTCCCCTTTCTGGTAACATCTTCACCGGGTAATAGCGGTGGCCCATATACATGCATTGACTGTTCCATGTGATGAGAAGATGTTGTGCTGTTTTGTAACATGCCATAGCCATATGTGTGATCTCCTAATGGTTCTGGTTTGCATTAAGAGAATGTGATTTACAAATTGTCCCTTGTACAAAGCTAATTAAAATTATTTCAAAAAGACTTCACATTAACAAAGGGTTTCCTGAAATTAATTTATGAGTGAACTTCTTTAGGGTGTGAAAGCGAATTTTTATAGATCATTAACAACCTGACAGGTTCCGTGGGAAGAAAAATAGGAAATTGATGTGCTAGGAAGCAATGGACATTGAAGATCAATCAAAGGTGACATAAAGTATTCATGAAACCTTTAGATGAATTAAGCAGAAAATAATTTATATGCCATTTTACAAGATCATATCAATTATATACATTTGTATATTGTCTATAATTCTTTTAATTTATGTCATCATAAATAATTTTTCAAAAGATTTTTAAAAGACAAAACAGCATCTCTCTTCTTCCCTTTGTGGCTAACGTTCTTGCAGGAGAAGTCATTCCATTTGCATACGCCTCATCTTTGTCTCCTGTTCTCTTCTCTATCCAGGTAAACCTTCATTCTGTCCTACGAGGTCACTAAAACTTAAACATGAATGTCTCTTTTTACTAGCCAAATTCAAGAGAAATTTTTAGTTCTTACATTAATTGACTTGTTTGTGGCATTGGATAGCTTTTGTCATATAAAAATTTGGAAACGTTTTCCTTTGGCTCCACTTATACCTTGCCTTCTAATAAAATCCCCTTGATGCTTTTTCTTAGCCCTTCCCTGCTTTCCTCACTGGCTTTTCTTTCTTGGTCTGCTCCTGAAGTGTTCTGGGTTCTCTTTGAAACAAGCCAGTAAGATGAAGACAACTACTGTTGGATTGTTTGTGAAAAAGTTGTAGACTTTGGAAGAATCGAGGAACAATTCGCCATGTATGATAACCAAACTTCCCCCAAAGCACCACTCCTAGCCTGCTGTATTTCTCTTCCACATTTTTAGTTATAACAGTATTCTTGGCTCACATATGTAACTATAGTACCAAATTTCTTCTGACCTGATTTTCCAATATAGATATTTTATCTTCTTCAAAAAGCCCAGTTTCTCTCCTATATACCTGCTCTTACCAAACTCCCAAGTGTATAGTTTTAATCTTTTCTTTAGCTCTGTTCACTCCTTATTTCCCAGTTTACTCCATCATATTGCAACCCTACACATCCCTCAGATCCAGAAACATCTATTTCTCTACTGCCCCTATTTTTTGAAGTCCTCAAACTTTCTCACTTGGATTATTTCAGTGGTTCCCTAATATGTATCCTGATCCCTCATTCCTTCCATTTAACATCCACCCTCTTCATCAAGTAAGAAATATATCTCTAATTAAAATCTAATCATCTCAATCATAGTTTTTAAGACATTTTCCAATCTTATTTTTCCTTACATTTCAAGATACATAAATTGACTGCAATTCCAATATTCAACTTAATTTTTAATGCCTTTTCTTAAAATCCATTGTTACTTTTCCTAGAATGCCCTGTTTCTGCCCTTGTCCATCTGGTGAACTCCTGTTCATTTCTGTGATAGAGTGTGGTTGTCATACATGGTGAAGTGTTCCTTGATTCTTCCAAAGTCTACAACTTTTTCACAAACAATCCAACAGCAGTTGTCTTCATCTACTTCACATTATCCTTTGGATTTTATTTATTTATTTATTTATTTATTTATTTATTTATTTATTAATATATTTTTATTGATTTCAGAGAGAAAGGGAGAGGGAGAGAGAGAAACATCAATGATGAGAGAGAATCATTTATAGGCTGCCTCCTGCATGTCCCCTACTGGGGATTGAGCCTGCAACCTGGGCATGTGCCCTTGACCAGAATCGAACCTGGGACCCTTCGGTATGCAGGATGATGCTTTATCTACTGAGCCGAACCAGCCAGGGCCATCCTTGAGATTTTAGACTCTGCCTCTGACAACTGTCTTTCAAGTCACCAGAGTGAGGTATTTTTTGCGCTTCCAATTTTGTGAGATAGTCACTCTTTCTATTTGGTACTCACATTTACCTTGCAGAAGTTTGGGGGAATGCCCTCTGTCTCCACTTCTATTGCAATCTCTTCCAATTTATGTGCTGATCCCAAGCAGGATTTTCCTCTTTCCCCTTTAGGAGTAATACCTTATCCCTGACTTACTGTTCCTTACAGAGTTGCTTCCTCTTGTGAACCAGCTTAAACTCCATTGGACTGCCAGGTTGAGTGACTGGCACTGTGCTTTCCTGAGAAGTATTTCTTTTCTTCACATGCTTAACCATTGTCCAGAGGCAAAACTTGTACGGTGTGTCTTCTCCTCTTTTCATGGTACACAGCCTGGGGCATGAAAAAGAGGCCCTATCCATGATAGTTTATCAGCTTAGGCATCTTAGATCTGCAGACTCATCTGGGATTCACTCATTAGTACCTTGCATGGATTCCCAGGGCACTCACCCCACCAATTCATCTACATGGACCATGGAGACCCAACTTAAATTTTCCATCTGCAAGTTTGATGTGTGAAAGAAAAATTGCACCAAACCAGTTAAACTAGCAAGGCATATTTAAGACAGTTTCAATAAGGGAGTGAGGCTAATGTAATCAGAGAGTTTGAACTCAACTTTACTGAAACAAAAGGTAAGAGAGCTTTAAGTTCTGGGATGCGCTAATGGGAAGGATGGTCAGTGTGAGTAAGCATCTGTGTTTGGTAGCCAGCACTTGTGGAAGTTAGGCCTCTACCTCCCCCTGAGACTGGGGGATAGGGATGCCATCTTTCTTGGTGGTTACATTTCAAAAGGATAGCTCCCATATCTTGTAGAAAGACATTCCTGGTTATAGGTTTTATCTCAAAGGGGCAGATAAAGAATTGCAAGTTTCCTAAACTAAATGCTCTAAGAAAAAGGAGGTCAGGGCTGTATAGTCAGGAAGAAACTTGTTTAAAGTTTAGTCAAGCTGAAACCCATTTGGTTCAGTGGATAGAGCATCGGCCTGTGGACTCAAAGGTCCCAGGTTCGATTCTGGTCAAGGGCATGTACCTTGGTTGTGGGCATGTTCCCAATAGGGGGTGTGCAAGAGGCAGCTGATGGATGTTTCTTTGTCATCGATGTTTCTAATTCTCTATCCCTCTCTCTTCCTCTCTGTAAAAAAAATCAATGAAATATATTAAAAAAATAAAGTTTAGTCAAGCAAAGTTAAGTCCATCTTGGTCAGGTGACTAAGCATAAACTAAAAGACAAATGACCTATTTAACTTGCTTTCACGTGGCTTTTCATATTTCATCAATAACAATAAAATGGGTCGTGCACTAGGTGCCATAATTAATGAAATTCTTTTGTACTTTATCCTAATAATATGATGCAATTGTGAGTAATTTCCCTCTTAGGTTATGTCCTTTTGAGGAGAAATGAAAGACACTTCAAAACAAATGCTTTGCAATTATTACTATTTTCTTCCTTCTGACTCACTGCTTATTAAAGGTGAATGCATTTATCACATGGGCAAACACTCGTGGTTTGATTGATTTGTATTATTGCTTTCTCTTTACTGTAGAAGTACCCATTAGTGTAAGCCTTTCTGCAACACAGAAAATGATTTAGTGCCCTACCTCGGCAGCTTCTATTATAAGTGACTCATACTAGACCAGAAGGCAGGTAAGTTATAGAGAAAGGATAGCAGTTAGTAAGAAAACAAACAAACAAAAAAATCATTGTTCAATGTCATCATCTTTCTAAAGGATATACTTTCAAGGGTTAATCTTAATTATATCTGATAATTTTCATTTTTTTTAAACTTGGTAGAAATGGTATTTGATTTAGTTTCTCCAAGTGATCCCAAGGCTTATGAATTTTGGTCATGACCTGACCTTTTAGATAAAGTTGCATGAAATGGGAAAGAAGAGGAAAGATAGGAGCTGGGTTCGGGTACTGAATGAGTGGTCAGTAAAGACTCTTTGAGGACAATCAGCAACTTGTGCACTTTAAGAAATACCATTGTTTATTCCTCCACATTTGTTCACTGCTCCACTTTCCTGCTGCACGGCTCCCACAGTAGTCTGTTTCTCCAAATCCCATGACATTGCCATCTCTATTTCTATCTCCACCCTAATCCTAGTCAGTTTCCCACATCTCAGCTGGACTACTGCAGTATCTTTATTAATACTTCAATTTTTATTGCCTCTCTACAATCAAATTTTTATTCAGAGTAGCTTTAAAAAATATTAACTGGACCAAATCGTTCTGCTTAATTAATAACTATAACACTCTCCCACTGCTTCCTAGTATACTAAAAATAAATTCCCACCTCCTAACTGTGGTCCTCAAAAGCCAACTGACTATAGACTCTGCCTTATCCACCTAACTTCTTACCACATTTTAATACTTAAAATTACTTGAAATTTTCTTGTTTGCTTTGTTTTACTTGTTCACTACTATGAGATTGTAAGTCCCATGAAGACAAGGATCTTGTCTGTCATATATACTGCTATAACCTAAGCGCACACAAAACAAAACAAAACAAAAAAACAACCCTCACCAGGAATCAAACCTGCAACCCTTTGGTGCCCACAATGGTCAGGGCAGATAGCTTGCTCTCCCTTCATCCCTCTCTTCTTCTCTCCCTACCTTCCTTCCTTCTTCCCTCCCTTCCACTCTCTCTAAAAATCTATGGAAAAATATCTTCAGGTGAGGATTAACAAATAAACAAAAACAACAACAAACAAAAACCCAACCCTGGAACATTGATACACTCAGTAAATATTTGAGTGAACTAATTAATAGGTAAATATCATCTATTAATGTCCTACTATCTTCCAGGTCCAATGAAACATTCCTTGGGGATCAGAAATGAATATTGCATGGTTCCATACCTCTCTCAGCTTATTGGCTGGTTGTTTTCTTCATCCGGGCATTTGGTTCCCAAAGATCTTTCAGGGTTTACTTTGGGAAATAAAGATGAATTGATAATATTCATGGATAGTTAGATATATTTGGTTCTCTAAGTATATTCTATGTCTACTGCCTAGGAAACTAAACATTTAGCTTCTTGTATTATATACCCATTATATATTCACTTTAATAGTCTTTATCCAGCAGGGATCACACTCAAGGCTTTTTACCGCTTATTATGAGGTATAGACATAAAGGTAAGACCTTTATCCTGTCTTAAAGGACTAAGAAATTTTATAGGGAGAGATAAACTCTCTATTCCAATAAACATAAGCTAAATTTTGTAAATTCTATAAAAGACAGAACAAATACTAGAAGAATCTAGAAAAGGGAGTGATCACACAGAGGGAAAATGAACAGGAAATGCTTTATTAATAAGTTAACTTCATGTTGGGTTTTAATAATCATTAAGATTTTGACAGATGGAGGAAATGGCAACGGAGGATTAGGAGTTTTTCTGTTGAGCATCAGCATGAAGTTTTGGAATGGACCTCTTCCTGGAAGGTGTTGAAATGTCTTTGGTAGATGTGTGAAGCCACTGGAGATTTGGTAACAGGACTAGCACAGCAGTGCTTTGCAAGAGTCAATGAGACCTTTTTTGGCAGAATGATTTGTAGTGAAGACCAGTGGAGGCAGGAAGATCAATGGATTAGCAGTCTTTTGTGGTACAGTGATCCAGTGATGACAGAATAGGGTTTGATAGAATGATAGTAGTTTTCCTAAAGAAATGTATTCAACACACACACACACAGAAAGAGAGAGAGAGAAAGAGAGAGAGAGAGAGAGAGAGAGAGAGAGAGAGAGAGAGAAAGAGAATTTTTCTCTTACGATATTTATCTTTTCTCTTATGATATTAAATTACTTAACACCAATTTAATTGGTGTTACTTAAACTTTTAACACCAATTAAATTGATGTTACTTAAACTTTTCTCTTACAATATTTATCTTAAATTGGTGTTACTCTGTTCTTCAAACCCAGGTCTTTTCACTTTCACACTCATGAACTATGTCTGTGCGTTATTTTTTTTTTTGAATAAGTTTTTGGAGTCTATTTTATTATTCTCAGTTATTTAAAAGCGTGTTTAAGATCTCTAGAGTTCTCAAAATATTCCACATTTCTGGCATGCTTGAAAGAACCAGATTTGAGTTTGGCCATCAATGTTCTTTATTTTTATGCATTACTACTGGTATTTTGCTATTTATGAGGTTTTCTCAACAGATTAACATAGATGGACTATCTTTCTCTCTGAGTCTGACATACTACCTACTTCCACCAATACACACAGACACCCAGACACACACAGACACACACACACACACACACACACACACACACACACACACACTCCAGATTGAATCATACTCGTTTCAGAGATGTTTTGCCATACAAATCACATCTAGCCCTAGGACATTTTGTTTATATCTTTCATTCTTATATTTTGGTTGAGCATGTGCTCAACTCCAGCTAATGGTTCCAACGTGCTAAATCCACTGTGCTTATCCTCACCTTATTTGAATTCTTAGAATATCTGATGCTGATGAGCACTCTGTCCTTGAAACATTGTTTTCTGTTGGTTTCCATAACACAGCATTCCTTTGTTTTCTTTTCTCCTAGCCTCTTAGTAGTATTTCTCTCCCCCCCCCCCCCGCCCTTTGCAGGTATAGTCTCTACATGGCCATTCAATATTGATATTTCCCAAAGACTAAGTCCTCTTCTCTTCTAATCCTGCATGTCTCCCAGATGTTACCTTCATTCCCACATTGTATGCCAATAGGAGCCTCTTCAAGTTGGCTCCTGAATCTTTTTCACACGATTCTGCTAGTCTCTGAAAGCTTTCTTGTCATCTAGTTTGTTAAGATATTTCTGGCTCTCCTTATACATCTCTGCCTAGACCTTGGATCAGCAATTTCCCTAAGAAATACTGGTTTCTTATAGTAAGAAATGGTATTTTTAAGACCATAATTTGGGGCCTAGAGGTGCTTGCTGTGATAGAATTTGCCATTATTCCTAGGCCTTTTTGTTATATAGATGGCCTAATTAAAAAAAGCTATTAATTTATATGTAAATTAAGACTTATAATTAAAATTTAGGACTATGTGGTTCCCATTTCATCTCTTGTATATTATATCTGTGTTTTTTTTTCCTTCCACATTGAAATTCTTGGGGATAATAGAATTGGAATATCCCACATTGCAAACCCAACAACCTGAGAATAACAATTCTAACACTGTCAACACCAGCATGATTTATACACTGCTTTTGGTTCAGGAAATGTCAGGGAGAATATTGACGAATTTGTTCTATGCGTGTTCTAATCAATTTAGAAAGTTACAGACCTCTGTGTTATTTATTTGTCTGTGTAGCAGATGGTCCTGATTAGTAGGAATAACTTTCCCTCAGTATTCCCTTCTCTATACTTGAGGTTGTCAGTGGTTTCCAAGAGAGGCCTCGTGGGAATTCCACATTCAACCCGTAGGTTAGTATAATTAGACCCAGTGTATTTCACTTCAAGGAGGTGCCTGGTGGAGGAGTCTAGAAATAGGCCCTTACTCCTCATTATTTTTACTTTTCGTGCAGTAAAAATAACTTTCAGACTTAGGAAAATAGTGGGTTCATTGGGATCAGCAAAACTTTATGTTTTACTTGCAATGAATATACAGTATAGTACTGATTTTCTGTTTCCTGCTGAGCTATCTTAATGGCTAATCCCTTGAAAACCACTTTGAGAGGATCTTAATTATTTTTCAAATAAGGATAGAGGTGTGTTTGTGATCCAGGAATAACACATGTACCTGTTCATCCTTTTGGAGGAAGAACGAGGCTGAAACAGATTTCAGGGGGAATAATGAGAAGGCTGGCGTTTACACCTGGGCAGTGTCCCTTGAGTTCCCAGCCCACAAATGATCCCCACTGAGATTCGTTTTTTAAGATTTTAGTTTTTAGAGTGGCTTTAGGTCCAAAGCCAGATTGAGAGGAAGGTGTAGAGATTGCCCGTATATGCATGCCAAGGATAATTTATGCTTCTGTTTTAATTGGACATCACGGAGAAGGCATTTCTATCTACTTGTAAACTTGAAAGGTAGTAAAAAATAAAGAAATGCCATGCAAAGCAGGAAAAAGGGAATTAAGAAAACATGAGTATTTATTTAAAAAGAAAAGATTACAGAAGCTAAATACATACAACTTGAGTTACATCAGTGTAAGAAAGGATGTAACCTACAAATAATGAAAAGCAGCCGAGAAGAAATTCTAAAAGTAGGGAGCATTTATTTGATACTATAGAAATATATGACTAGAAGGAATAAAATGAAATTAAGGTTTTGTGAAATTTAGTTTAAAAGCATTTTAATACTCATCAATAGTGATAACTTGAGAAGATATTTTTTTATGTTTGTGTACATTGAAACTGTAAATATGCACACTGCATGCATACTTGTCAAGAAACGGAGGTACCTATGCATGCCCCCTTGGGGAGCTGATATGTATTGAGTAGTGGGGTTTGCGAAGGCTTTGACTGGGGAGGATTGAGAAGGCAAACCCTAAACTTGACAATTTCATTGTATCACATTATTTTCCAACTTAAGTAAGCTATATTGGATAGCTAATCCTTTTCCCAGTGAATATTTAATTTCAATTTTTTATATTCCTCTCCCCCTTTTCCTCTCCAAGGTGGCATCTGTTTCTGTGGGGGTGGGAGGTAGGACAAATGTGGGTCACACAACCAATCCACATCCTCTGGACCTTCCTGGGTCCTTGCTGTACAGTGACGGGTTTGGTATGCTTTTGCGACTGACTGATGTCTGACCAGGACCTGCAATATGGGTGCCACGGACACACTTACCGTTGACCTCCCTGGCCCCAGCTATTTGCCATTCACTGCTCACCAAGTCCCTGCACGTGCTTATTTTGTCCACCTCCAGCCCTATTAGCGCCTCTTTATCTTCTGCCTGGAGCATATGGAAACCTCTGGCTTGGAGCTCTATCTCAGCTCACCCGTTGAACCATTTTCTTTTACTTGCGCCTCTGCTGTATGTCGTACAACGCTGGACATGGGCAAGTGAGCCCCTTCCTCAGACAACACGTGTAGAATGTGCCACCAGCCAGACTTCCGGTGTTTTAGAGCCCCCCATCCTGTCTGGCTGTTTGTTCAATCTTTACATTATGTGTTATGCCAGCGGTTGCAAATTAGACATTAGGTAATGTTTCATATTTGATTTTTTTGTAATTAGGATAATTAATGACTTGGAAGTGCTGTAAATAAAATTATTCAAGTGTTTCAACGGAGTTGCAAAATGCCTGAGTGCCAGGTTGAAGGAATCAAAATAAATTCCATTTCCAAAAATGGAAAAGGTGGCTTTGTTAGAAAGGAGTTGGGTATTTCCACAGAGTTTATAGAAAACTGTTAGAGAAGCCATGGTTTTAAAAAGGGTTTGTCATTTGTTTGTATAACCTTTGTTTCTGTACAATGTTTATGAAATACTTGGCAAATAAGTAATTTGCTAGTGCCATCCATACTCAATCATTAGATTATGTATATCGACTTTCCTCACTCATACACTCAGACATGATTTAGGGTGGCACTTAATCATCAACTTTCAACATCAGTATCCACCTAAAGGATTGACTTTGCAGTAAGGTACACATGGGCCATATCTATTTCTTATTGAGTTGTCCAGAAAGAGGCAGTCTTTTAAATGTTATATAAATCCTTTTTTTTTTTTTAATTTATAAGCCAACTTGATGGAAAAGTTTGGTACACTGTTGAATAATAGAAGAGATAGAAATATCCTTTTTTTAAATTCCTGGCTTTAGTTTTCACTATATATATGATGGTTACTTTTGCTTTCTTTTTTAAAAAAATATGTTTTTATTAATTTTAGAGAGAGGAGAGGGAGAGAGAGAAACATCATTGATGGGAGGGAATCATTGATCAGCTGCCTCCTGCATATCCTCTACTGGGGATCCAGCTCACAACCAGGCATGAGCCCTGATTGGGAATTGATCCCCAGTAGGTTCATGGGTCGACACTCAACCACTGAGCTACACCAGCTGGGCTACTCTTGCTTTCTGTAGCTTCCATATTGAATCAGAAATGTTGCTTAGTTTGCTATGAGTTTTGTTTTGTGTTTTTAAAAATTTACTTTTACTGTTGAAAATCTTACAGATGTCTCCCTTTAATTCCCCCATTCACCTCCTCTGCCACATCCCGCCCCCCAAGCTTTACCCCACTATTGTCTGTGTCCATGGGTTATGCATAATGCATATAAATTCTTTGGTTACTCTCTATCCACCCACTCTCACCTTCCCTGTGAGATTCATCAGTCTGTTCCATGCTTCTCTGTCTCTGGATCTATTTTGTTCATTAAATTCCACATATGAGTGAGATTCTGTGATACTTATCTTTCTCTGGCTGGCTTATTCTGCTTAGCATAATACCCTCTGGGGTTTTGGGATTTCATTGCTTGAGGTCCTCCTCTGGGCTTTCCCCCCTCCTTTTGTTTATACTGCAGTGAATTGCGTTGATACACAGATTAGTATTGAAAGACTATTGCATTATTGGAATAAATGATCGATTTGGTCTTGATGGAATCGATTTGTTATTATTTTTATTTAGAATTTTTACTACATATTTGTACCGTATTTGCCGGCGTATAAGACGATCTTTGGCCCTGAAAAATACGTATTTGCCGGTGTATAAGAGACTGGGCGTATAAGACGACCCCCTAACATTTCCACCCAAAATACAGAGTTTGTTATATACTCGCCGTATAAGACTACCCCCCACTTGGAGGCATAATTTTCAGGGCCAAAAGATCGTCTTATACGCCGGCAAATACGGTAAGTAAGATTGACTTTTGTTTTCATATTTTCCTGTCTGGCTTTGGTATAGGAGTTATTTTAGTATTATAAATGATTAAAATAGCTTTTTCATTTTCAATAGTTTTCATTTATAGTTTCTATAAACTGGGAATTATCATCTCCTTGAAAGGAAATAGAAATTCACTGATTAGACTATTTTAACAGTTAACTTTTGAGGGTTAGATATTTTCCGTGTCTTCTATTTTTTTTAGCTCTTTAATTTTCTTTCTTATTTTTTCTTTTCCAAAAGCAGTGTTTTTATTTATAGAGAGCCTTAACCACTTCAGTGGCAGGAGGAGTGGGAGAGGTTCCTTTTTCAATCCAAAGGCCTCCATAATGTTCATCTGTTGTTACCAAACACACAGGCAAGTGGCGTAATGGATCTGGTAAACTGACTATAATGTTTAGTCTCTCTCTGCTAAAGCAACAAGATGAGTGTCGATCTCTGCTTCTGTAAGAATCCTGAATTTAGGATTTTCAGCTGTAACTACTCCAACTTCTATTTCTGAAGGCTTGAAATCAATTGATAGAACAGTAGACAGGCAGGTAATCGCAGTTTCCACACTGTCTGTTCAAACGTCCAATCAAATTTCTTCTTCACTTTTTTTCCAAGAAAGCTGGTTGACTCAGTTTGTTTAACGCCTGCTGCAGTGGCTTTAAACCCACAGTAGTAACCTGCAGGATCGCACTTGTACACCTGAGGACCTTGTTCTTCACCTATACCAATTAAAATCATACAACCACCAAGGGGCCTCATTTCAGCATTCTGTGTGTAGACCTGAGACACATCAGCAATTCTTTTACACAGCATGTCCACAGGAATCTCATAGCCGTACTTGTATGTCCAATTAGCTGCCTCATAGCGTGCCCTCTGTACTTGGGACCTGCTGTCAGCTGTCATTCCTGTCATCACGCAGCCAATGTTTTCGGTTATCTTAAACAAGTGAGTCACTGTGCTTTCTCAGGTACTTTCTTCTGTGTGACAATTACTGCCCAGTCTTTTCCTCTGACAGCTACTGATGTAAGGCCACCCTGGTTAATAGCCTTAAAAGCATATTCTACTTGGTAAAGCCGGCCCTCGGGCGAAAAAAATGGTAATGTGCAGGTCAAAACCAGCGCTGGGACCACGGGACATGTTGAAGCAGCCACTACTTCAAGAGCGGTCTCTGGGCTCGGTCTCTTTAATTTTCTTTGATTTATTTGTGCCAATTTTGATAGAAAGTGGGGCAAAAGTAAGTTTCTAGTTGTCCATATGAAAAGTAATGAAATAATTAATAAAGAATAATATAAGAATAAACTCTGTTTCGTGTACTCAAAACTGTAAGCCCACTTTTGCCTCACTCTGTAAGTTTTCCTAAATAAATTATTTGCCTAGATTTTTAAATTTATTGTTAAACTTCTCAGTGATTTATAATACTTTATAAATCTCTTACTATTTTTAATTTTTCTTTTTTTATTCCTTGTTTGTTTCTCTCTCTCCCACCTTTTCAAAAATGTACTTGCCAAACCATCTGGATTTTATGTAAGTAATCCTATTTTTAAGTGTTGGCAAGTAATTTGATTTAAAAAAAAAATACTGAATTGGCTTGGCAAAACACTGGCACTGGTCAAGATGGAACTGATAATGATTGAAAAGTACATTTCCTCTTCCTATCTTCCTAGTAGAATGTCTTCATTTATTGCAAACACTTAAACTCACATTTCACTTTCAATGACTTATTCAGTAGCTACATTTTCCACTGAATAAAACAAGAATTTGAGAGCACTTTAATTTTCTTTTTTCTTTCTTTTCTTTTTATATTGATAGCATGTGGGATTTAAATTCTAAATTACTACTGCGGTTTTTAAAATTTATAATTTAGGCTTATTTGCACTTAACCATACATTTTACTGTTATTTTGTTGTTGTTCACCACTACTTATTGTGTTCAGTTTTCCTCATGTTTATTTTTCATTTTACTTTAGTACCTCCTGTAGTAATTTTTTCAGATAGCATCTGAGAGTGATAAACTTTGCTTCATTTACCTGAAAATGTCTTTATTGTACTTTCACATATGAATTCTAATTTAGGAGTATGGAATTTTAAGTTCAAAGTTATATATCTCATAATTTTAAAGATATAGTCTCACTATCTTTTTGTATCAAATATACTGAGAATTATGTATAAACCTGATGCTAAATTTGTTTTCTTCAGTGATTATACTAGAAGCTTAGTATTCATTTTCTTTATTAGTTTTCCCAAACTGATGGTGATCTGTGTCTGCTTATCCTCCTCTGAACTCTTTCATCTCTTTGTTTGTGAGGATTAATGTGTTTGCTTAGGTTTAATAAATATTCTTATTCATTAAGCATTTCAATATATAATTTATTGAAGCATTTTCTCCAGTCAGCTGTATTTATTCTCTGTTTCAGGAGCTACTATTACATAATTGTTTAAAGATTTATATCTATCTAATAGTTCTCTGTACTTTTCTTTCAAGCTCTCATTTTCTTTTCTATTTTTTTAAATATTGATTTTAGAGGAGAGGAAGGGAGAGATAGAAACATTGATGGGAGAGAATCAACATTGATCAGCTGCCTTCTGCATGCTCCCTACTGGGGATTGAGCATGCAAACCCTGGCAGGTGCCCTGACCAGGAATTGAACTAGTGACCTCTCAGTGTATGGGTCGACACTTAACCATTGAGCCACACAAGCTGGGCTGTTTTTTGTTTTTATGCATTTTGGTACACTTTCTTTACTCAATTTTCAGCTCACTGCCTTAATCTTTTTTCATTGAGTTATAATTTACATACTTTAAAATGCATACAATCCAGTTTTGCTAAGTGGATAGAGCATCAGCAGGTGGACTGAAGGGTCCCTGGTTTGATTCCAGTCAAGGGCGCATACCTCGGATGCAGACTTTATCCCAGGCCCCAGTTAGGGCATGTGTAGGAGGCAACTAATCAATGTGTTTCTCTCACATTAGTGTTTCTCTCTTTGTCTCTCTCTCTCCCTTCCACTCTGTCTAAAAAAATAAATGGGAAAATAAAGATCCTCGGGTGAGAAATAGCACACACACACACAGAATGCATACAGCCCAAGTGCTTAACGCTCTAATCAAGGTTCAGACAGTTTCATGATTCTAGAAAGTCCTTTTGGGACCCTTTCCAGGCATTCCCAGCCTCCACCAGAGACAGTCACTATTTTAATATAAATAAAATTATAAAGCATATACTCTTTTGTGTCTGTTTTCTTTTTTCCACTCAATATGTCTGTGAGATTTTTTCCCCCTGGTGCTGTCTCAATAATTTTTTTTTTTTCTGAGAAGTATGTCATCATATGAATATATTTTGATGTCTTTATCTAGACTCTTGTTGATGGACACTTGGATTATCAAAAAAGAAGCTACTATAAACATTCTTGTATAAGTATTTTATAGACATATGCACTTCTTTCCCTTGGAATGAATTCACTCTTCAGTTATATTTCTTTTCTTTGTCTCTTTCTTTGTTCCTTCCTTTGTCTCTTTCTTTGTTTCATTCACTCATTCATTCATTCTCTCTTTTTTGCCTCAAAACATTTTTAATGACAAAGAGGAAAACTTAATATAACTTTAAGCTTAAAACGTTAGGACATAGTTTTATTTATATATGTAAATATGTATGTATAATAGCTTTGCTTCACTGGTAGCATCATGGGTGGTACCTTTTTCAATTTAGACTGTTATTTTATTACCTTTTTCATTATTGTTTTTCTTTATTGTTGAAAGTATTACATATGTCTTCTTTTTACCCAATTGACCTTTCTCAGGCTGCTCCCATCCCCCAGCACATGCCCTCACCCCGTATTGTCTGTGTCCATTGGTTATGCTCAGGAATTGAGCGTATGTATGCATACAAGTCCTTTGGTTGACCTCTTACCCCACCCCCCTTTCTTTCCTTCTGAGGTTTGACAGTCTGTTCAATGCTTCTATCTCTATTTTTGTTCATCAGTTTATGTTCTTTATATTCCACAAATGAGTGAGATCACGTGACATTTAAATTTTTTTATTTTTAAGATTTCTTGTTGACCTTGGCAGGTGATTTGTTCTATTAAATGTGTTCCTTGTGTGTTCTAGCCGGGCCTCTCTTTCATATGGTAATTTCATGTTGTGTTTACACCTTTATCCGAGTGTTAGACTTGTTCACAGCAACTGCTGCTTTTCTGTTTGTGGTTGTGAGAAAGTGACAGGAGACACTTGGGGATGAGACATTCTCATTCCTGGATTGCCAGGGGTCTGCTCTTAGGGACTCTGCATGGCCACACGTGCTCATGTCACCCTGGAGCCAGATACCCCTGCTCCACTGCTTCCTCCTCCTGCACAAGTGCGGCTTGGGCTGTGGAGAGGCTGGTTGGCAATGGGGAGGCACATGACTGGGGATGCAGCTGACGGACCACCTTGAGCCCCTGGGCCACTTGGAGCTGGCCTCCATCTTTATTTTTTTATTTATTTTTATTTTTTTAGCAATCTGAATCTGTCATTGAAACATTTCTCCTTCACTTAGGTCACACCTTGTTTTTGTTTTTTTGTTTTTTTTACCAGCTTTGTAAACTTTTTGTTTTTCAAATCTGTTTCTGTCATTTGTCTAAATTCGGAATGGGATGGGAGGCCTTACTGAGTTACTCTGACCTCTTGCTCCCACCTCATCCTTAATGAGTTAGATTATAGTATCAACCTCCCTGCCATAAATATAAACATTAGAGGTGTGAAGACTAAAAAGTCCTTACTGACATTTCTAAAAAAAACAACACCATGATTCTTGGCCATATTTCTGTTACCATTTACTTGCCCTTTCCAATCAGAAGAGTTTGGCTCCTTTTAACTTTCCAAGGCTGTAAGCAATTTGATCTTAACATTAAGCATGCATATTTCTATTTCTTTGCTAGAGACAATTTTTTTTTTTTTGCTAGATTGAAATTAGCTGTTTAAATGAAAATCTCCACTTGACTGAATTTTCATTTCCCAGGAGCTATGCGCACATAGCCCAAAATATACTACTGGGAAGTTAGATCTGATCTATTTAATTTTCATTAAGGTTTTAACACATGGATGATAAAGTCTGAGAAACTGGGTTCATAAGTATAATGCAGGAAGCTTCGTGAATAATGAGGTATCTGGATCCTAGAGATGTTGGCTGCGGTTTTGGAGGCAACAAGCTTCCATCCGCTGAAACTGGAATCTAGTACAAGTTGGGTTAAGTCCTTGGCTTGTTCTTGTAGAAACTCGCTGAAAAATCCCCATCGAATTAAGCAGTGGCATGTGGGTATGCTGTGTCATAAAGCATTAGGAGCATCATACATCACACAGACTCCCCGAGATTATAGGTAATGAATGTTTCACTTAGCCAGTTGCTTGTTGCAATTTCAACAAACTTGAAGCCATTTTACTTTTTATTTTCCTTTTTACCTCCCTGTCAGAGTTTCCTGTAATAGGGTTTACAATGGCTTGACTTTTGGTAGTGTCATAAATTTCAGCAGCTCCCAAAAGGGTGAAGAGTCGGCATTCACTTGAAATCAATATACTTTTTAGATGTTTAAATAAAACCACAAATAAATTTTTAAACACTGGTCATGAAACCCAGACACATTTTTCTTCTCTAAGTTTATTCACGCAGCTTTTTGTGTCTCTCATCCCCAGCTTTTACCCTGCATGTGCCATTTCATATATTTTATGATGTTACTATAACTCCTTTTATCAATGCTTGGAGGATCAAATGGTTATTAACTGCTTCTTAGTGGTGAGAACTTAGAATGTGTTAGGATGACAAGTGTGTATATATATGTATAAAACTGCGAACCTGGAAAAAATTTTTAATTCAATACTGTCCAAGATAATGTTTGATAATTATGGATAATAATTAATAAGTTCAGGATGTGGCATAACTCAGAGAAAGAGGAAAAGCTAATATGCAGTGAAACTCTGTGTCTTGGAATTTGAAAATCAACTTACTTCGTTACTTTGTCAGTGGCTATAATAGTATGTGTATCCGTCTGTATGCTTTGTTGCTCCCCCAGCTGAGATGGTAATGCCCATGAGGGCAGGTTTTTGCTTCCCTTCTGAATGAATAATTACAGCGCTGTACACTCTGTTCGCTAGAAAGGTGGCTTGGGAGCTTTGGAGCCACTTGCACAGCCCTCGACACAAGGGCTGCCAACCTTTGTGTGGGAAAGGAAGCAACTGAAACCCATTATTTGATACAATTCCCACAATTATGGGTTAATGAGTTTCAATATGAAATTTGGAGAATTGAGCTTTTTTTTCTTTTTCACAGTAAAGCTTAAGTAGTTCAGAATAATTTGGGAAAGGCCATTCACCGATACTAGAACTTTTAACTCAATGAAGAGTTTAAAAGTGTCTTCATAACATTCAAATACATATACATATTATATATCAAATTATGTTATAATATTATAAAAAGAGGGCCTGCTATGTCTATGTAAATGAATAGTTAAGGAAACTAGTGTACAAATATTTATTGTCTTAAGTACTTGTGGTTTATTTCCTTAGCAAGTCTTGCCATGCATCTTAAACAGGGTCTCTGCCTCCTGCAAAAAACCACTCAGTTCTTCCTTTACAAAAAAAAAAAAGAGAGAGAGAGAGAGGGAGGGAAAAAAGGATGGTTTCAAAGTGATTACAGGAAATAAAAAACATATATGTATTAGATCTTTTTCATGGGGAAAAAGTGACCTTAGAAAGTTCTAGAAACAATTGTCAAGTGCCTTAAGACACTTGGCAGTAGGGTATCTCAATATAGCCTGAATGGTTTCCCCGGAGCACCACCTTAGTTTAGTATGAATGGCACCCCTTAGAGTTTTACATCACAGGGGTTTCCTCAGAGAGGTGAAATGAGTCCAGTTTTCACCCTAAATTCCCTTTGTCTGATGCACTTTGGCTGTAGGCTTGAAATGATTATGTATATTCACCTGGGAAGTCAGGGTAGAATAATGGATACTACCGGGAAAAATGAGTGAGGCCAGGCTAGGGTCGGGGGGACCTGGGTTCCCGGCCCAGTGACTGCGGTTCAGTACTACACACCCTGATTGAGCCACTTGGAAGCATGAGCTCTGTCACCATAGCAACACTAGGGACCACTTCTGCAGATCTTAGCTGTGTCTGCCAATCAGCTCCAGCCCTGAGCCATCAACTTCCCGATAACGCCAGATGCTACATACTGAAGGATGCACAAACCAAGCGTAGATGAGCAAGAGGAAGGGGGGATTCAAATTTTTTCTGAAGTTGATTTCTTTTTTATTGATAGACATAATCGATGTTTTATGGAATACAACTATTCTACTTTCTGTGAAAGTACAGTACGTTCAGCAAATCCTGACTCCCGTTGCTTATTAATTGCTTACTTGAGGAGTTTCTGAAGAACATTATTTTTATATTGTAAGAATGGCACTCATTACTGTGGTGTGTGTGTTTGTAGTGCACATGCAACGTGCCTATGTGTATGTGCACTGCTTGTTGTGTGTCTGTTCTCTAATAGATTTTGTGTGCTCTGAGGATGAGAATTATGTGGTACTATCACTGTGTCCTTTGTATCTACCACACATCTAGCACTCAATTAGGCACTGCATCAATGCTATTTAAATTGTTGACTATAATTAGGAATGGCTAAGTTTCATGAACAATAGAGCCACTCCCGACTTAGTTTCCTTGGCGAGTGGGCTGGAGGCGGTCTTACAGAAGAGGGGGTGTTACAGAGCAAGTATTCAGGGAAGCATTGAGGTCAGACAGTATTAAAAGAAAATTGTCAACTTTGTGTGTGCAACTCGTAAACAATAACATTAGGAGGCAGTGTTTCTAAAGAACACAAGAACACCTCTCAAAAGTGTGTTTTCATATATCTGATCGTGGTTTGCTAATGGAATAAGAACGCTTCCCACACATCACAATAAAAGGATCCATTTTAAAACAAAACGGGCTTTTAAATGATTTTTTTTTCCTGACAGCTTTTCGGGTAATAGTGATCAGCTCCAGCAAGTGATGAGCTTGATATGAAAAAACATTCTGAAGCCACTAGACAAGCATGATTGTACCTAAAAAGGCAGAAAAGAATTCAATAGTTCAAATCCCTTTACTGTTTTTAAAAAATATATATTTTATTGATATTTTACAGAGAGGAAGGGAGAGAAATAGAGAGCTAGAAACGTTGATGAGAGAGAAACATCGACCAGCTGCCTCCTGCACACCCCCCACCGGGGATGTGCCCGCAACCAATGTACATGCCCTTGACTGGAATCGAACCCGGGACCTTCCAGTCCGCAGACCGACGCTCTACCACTGAGTCAAATTGGTTTCAGCCCTTTACTGTTTTTTAGAAACCAAAATTAAGTCTGGCCGAAACCGGTTTGGCTCAGTGGTAGAGCGTCGGTCTGCAGACTGAAAGGTCCCTGTTCGATTCCGGTCAAGGGCATGTACGTTGGTTGCGGGCACATCCCCAATGGGGGGTGTGCAGGAGGCAGCTAGTCGATGTATCTCTCTCATCGATGTTTCTAGCTCTCTATTCCTCTTCCTTCCTCTCTGTTAAAAATCAATAAAAAAAAATATATATATATATATAAATTAAAGTGGAACTGCCTTTAAAAGAAACACACAATTGTTCCCTTTACTTAAAAAAAAAATAAGTCTGGTAGTTGCATAACCTAGTTATACATCAGGTTTTACGGCAACCCACCCAAGGCCCTGTCTGTCGCACCCATGTTTCTTTCCCTCCATCGTGCTGTCTCATAATTAAAATGTATGCAGATGATCAAGAACTTGGCAAAGAAAGGGAGCTCTCCAAAATTGTAAATGCAATTATTTCTATAGGAAAGCCAACTATTCTGTTAAAAACCCAGGCTGACTGACCTAGATCTTCACACGGAAGGTTTGCTGAGACACAGGCAGCCATGTAAACCTCTGTGATGTGGGTTATTTAGCAGATGGTAACGGCAGCACAGTGAGCTCTACATGCAAATGGGCAGGGACCAGAACCAGAGAGGAAGCAAGCTAGAGAGGAAAAATTATCTCACTGTGAACCTTGGAGCATTTTAATTAAAACACAGAACAAAATTCAAAGTGCTGGGGTATACCTCTTCAGAATAGTAATGGAGTATCAGTATTGGTTGTGTTGTTGCTATGATACCAATAGTTGGGAGGGCTGAGGAGTTTTTAGAATCCCCTTTAGATTTTACTAACTTTGTGGATGTGATTTGGCCCTGCCTTTTATATGCACACAAATAAAATATACAAGTAAGTCATGTGTGGGCAGTGTCTCTGTTGTGGTGTTAATGTTGGTGTAAAGTTGTAGAGAAGTTTTGTTTTGTTGTATGTTTTTATAACAGCATTCGGTGGCCAAGGTGCTAGTTTGGCAAGTGTCAGGAGACTATTACGACAGAGGCATGAGCGACTTCCAGATTCATGCATCTGGAAATCTAAAAATTCCTGACATGGAGACAGTTCTGTGTTTTTTTTTTTTTTTTTCTGGTAGCCTACCCTAAAGCCCGCTACTCCAGTCCTGTCTATAATTTTGTAGACTCCTGATTTTCTATCTTAGCTTTTTAGCTTAAAAGAGCCAGAAAAATTTTTTTTGCCTGCAACCCAGACCTGATTGATAGAGCACATACACAAAATGCAGCTCTTTCCATCTGCTTTCCCCTCCCCCAAATCTGTGCTAAGTCTTTAATGAGTTCTGTTTCCATACTGACTTGTAAAGTACACTCTTTCCTCATTCATCATTCTCTAGAAGGCAGAGGAGGAATAACATTTTAGGAGAAAAAGGGGCTAAGCTTACCTATTTATATAAAAGGCTAAGTGACCGTCTGACTGTCCGGCTGGCTGGTAACTATGACGCGCACTGACCACCAGGGGCAGATGCTCAGTGCAGGAGCTGCCCTAGCTGCGGTGACTTGGCAGAGGTGATTCTCAGGTGACACACCCCAGAACCAGAGAGGAAGGAGCCCGATTCTTCGAGGGCTGCGCAATTCCACCTCCAGCAGTGGGTTATGATGTTGCTGGGACACCACTGGCCCCAAATCTGGTTTACTGCCAAGCTGCCATGACTGCAGACACCCTTCGAGCTGTGGCACCGCCCCAGGTGAGGCTGGCTGGGGAGGGACCACTGGAGGTTGGCTCCAGTGTTTGGCCCCTCTAGCCCAGTCTCGCCCCACCAGCCACCTTCTAGTTAATTTCCTTTGGATGTGCATGAATCCATGCACCTGGCATCTAGTTCATTAAATAACTCAGAGAAACCATTTTGGAAAATGGGATGGTTATCGAAAGAGATAAGGATAAAACACTTTGAGAAGTGAAGCTCCTAAGGGTTTAAAGGCATATTTACAACTTACATGCATTAAGATCGAAGATGAAAGAATGGCTGCTTCTCCCAAAGAGCTCTTATCTAAAATTGACAAGAAATTTCCTGGAATTAGGGCAATGAAGGTCACTTTTATTGCATGTTTTCTTCATTGCATCAGAGTCAAGGGACAAGGCAAATACAGGACTGCTTGATTTATACTCTGGACACCTCTGATAGAAAAATATACAATCAAGTTCATCCTTGATTACTTTATCTGGCATTTAAAATACAAGTGGGTGCTTAATACCTTTATTCGTTCTTTTTTAAATCTTTTTTTTCAATTACAGTTGACATACAATATTATATTAGTTTCAGCTGTACACCCCAGTGATTAAACATTATATAACTTACTAAGTGATCATCCCGATTAGTCTTGTACCCATCTGACAACATACATAGTTATTAATACTATGTTCCCTATGCTGTGTTTCACATTCCCAGGATGATTTTGTAACAGCCAATCTGTACTTCTTAACCCCTCCTATCTAGCAACCGTCAAATGTTCTCTGTATCTGTGAGTTTGTTTCTGATCTGAGGGGGAGCTGAGGCGAGCAAACCTCAGAGGAGTTGAAGGCTTTGGTGAGCTGGTTGAATAAGCCATACTCTATAAATGCCTCAAATACAGTGGAAACTGGCAGGATGTTCTAGTTTCTCCCCCAGCAAATTCTCAGTTAATCTGAGCTTCTGGAGAAGGCAGAGACCTCCCCATTTTTCTGTTTCTTTTTATTCCTGCCCACCTCCAGGCATGTGAAGTGGCCTCTAGAACAAATCACAACACACAGTAGGGTGACTGGGAGTAAGCGCTGAAAAGGGACCATATGAAAGCACAGGCCTTAGTTCCCACATCCTAGCCAAGAGTAGAATTGAGTGCTAAACAGTATCCCACAGGTCCTGGAAGGTGAGGCATTTGGGGGGGACTCTCGGGATAAATCCTTGGGGAGAATTGTCTCCTCCCCACTCCTCAATGACAACTGGCCCACAATCTCTCCCTTTAGCCATCAGCATGTTGGAAAAGTTAAGCGAAACCCATAAGACTTTAAGGCAGGGTGCTGTGCCCTGATTGTATCTCAGGAGTGTGGACTTGGTTATAGTATCTCCACATTTACCATCGGAACCAGGAGGATTGGTGGGCCATCGGCATACACAGGCTGACTTCACTAGGCATAACCATTGTCTGTGAGTTTCAGTTTTATATCCCACATATGAGTGAACTCAGATGGTTCTTAGCTTTTTCGATTGACTTATTTGGCTTAGCCTAATGTTCTCAAGGTGCATCTGTGTTTTTGCAAATGGCAGTATTTCACCTTTTCCTATGGCTTGAGATGTGTCTTGAGAGCACAGGCAGGGTTTAGACAGATGAAGAGAGTGAGAAATGTGCTTCAGGGACAGAGAGTGGCACTTAGCACAGAGGCAGGAGAGATGAAGACTGAAGACCAGACCACAGGCCCCTCGGAGGCCTGTGAGTGAGGGGACAGAGCAGGGAAACAGAGACCCTCCTTGGGTCCCTGTGCCAGGCTCTCTCCCCAAGTACCCTTTCCCTCCATGGAGAGTCCCCATCCCCTCTGCCCTGACTCCTCATGAAGACTCACATTCACAATCTTTGTCCCAAATACAGTTAATATTTGATCAATAGCACCCCAAGATCCGTATAATGGAAAGTCTTCTTTTAATATGATTTCAACACTTTTGTAATTATGAATCTGCATATCTATTTCTTAGTGAACAGTATACAAAATAATCCAATTTTATAATAGTGAAGCCTACTAATAATTAGAAACTATTGCTCTCTTTCAATGTAATTACAAGAATGTAAGTTGCTTTATATTCTGGTAAATATATAATATTGCTCATTTGCCCCATAATACACATTTAACATTTCAAAAAAATTGCTTTATTATTGACCAATAAATTTAACAGTGCCTTTAATTCAGAAAAGGGACAAACATCTCATCATTTTTTTCAGGAGATTTTTGTGTTTTGATAACTTTCAAAAGCTGTAGATAAAAATTTACAGAAGCTAATGGATTAATTAATTCTTATGAATACTATAATGATATACTCTAACGTAACTTTGTTTCATTTCTGTTCTGAATATGAATGAAAAACATTAAGATAATCAAATAAGTACCTTGATAATATGTTTAAGTTACTATTTCCATCTTCAGAATTAACACTATAAGATGAGGAAAGTTGGCATTTACTAATCTGTGAATATTATTGTATTTATAATGGATCAGAAACAATTATACACAACTGAAGGAGGTTTCTCAATCTTGGTATTTTGATGAGGGGATATCAATTTAGATGATGAAGTGTCATTTCTGAAATGGATTTGACATAAAAAATATATTTATGTCAAAGATACAAGAACCCAGTAGTGAATGATATGACAGATGGATAACATACATAGCTCCATAAGGCAATTCCTGTTTAAGACCCTTTGTTTCCTGATAAACATTTTATCTTGTTTATGTCTGGATCTGCTGGGAAATTCTTCCATACTTTATTTGAAATGAATATGCATTTGGGTGACCTTTTAGACAGAGTTCTTTAAGAAAAAAAAACCTGTTAATTGAAAGGTTTTATTTCCTCCTTAAAATTGGTAAGGCAGGGAAAGGTCACTGCTTGCACATATAATTAGAAACTTTTGCTAGCATTAGCTTTTCAGTTGATTAGGGAGAGAAATAGGGAGCTACTTTAATTGAACATACTACTTGCCTTGTGCCATTTAATGACTATTGATTTGTTCAGATTAATTTGAAATATTAACATTGTGGGTGGTGAACAGAACAGGGACACACACCATGTATTAAAGAGTTTTTTCCTATCTGACTAGGTTAGTCTTCAGCAGGGATTCTGTTATCAGTTACAATAAGGGGGACAGAAGAAGGAAATGAAAATTAATTTAGCTCTATTTCTGTGCTTGGCATTGTGCTGGGCCTTTCTCAGAAGATATCTCACGTCATCCTCATGACAACCTCGGTTTTTGAGGATGATGATCTCCATTTGTGACATATAAAGAAAGTCTAAGCCTCATTTTTACCTCTTTTCCTATAATTCTCAAACTCACTAATTCTTTTCCCCCCAAGTGCAGAGGAGAACCTAAATAAATATTAGCTTGGGGAGAGGGTGGGGAAAGAAAGAATTTTCTGTTTGGAAAATGTTTAGACAAATTCTAATATACTTTGTTGAAAAGGCTCATTCTCATTTTTTCCCCAGTCTGCAGCCAGCAGCAGCTTCTTCTGCTAAATAATTCGGAAGGCTACCTGAATGCCTGCGAAGGGCTGCCCTGCCATGGCCAGATTCCTTTTTGTCTGCGTTAGTTACACACGCTTTACCGCTTTCTCCAGGAAGCAGATCGGTGCTCTGGGTTTAAAGTTAAAGAGGGCTCAAAAAAAAGCTTACCATTTTGTTTGGTTCATTAGGCAGTAATTAGATGCCTTTTCTAATTAATGTAGGCGGCCGAATAGACCACTACATTTTAGCCATTAAAGATTGCGTTTTTAGGCTAACTCAAATTATTTCATGGTCCTAATCAAACACTGCCAATAATAAAGAGAAGTTTAGCATCCTCCCAAGGGACTTCCAGTGATTTCTAATCACACCGACACTGGGGCCTAATGCTCGGAATCCTTTCCCCAACACCCCTTGGCCATTCCCACTTCACAGGGATGAGGCAGGCGGTATCACCAGTTCCTAGGGAAGAAAAAGCATCTGCTCAGTTTCTTTTCCGTGACAAGGATTTTTCAGTTTCAGGTCGGGGTTCTTTGTGGTCGCTACTGTCCCACTTAACTGTCCTCAACTGCTGAGTCCCACCCCACAGACATTTTTGCAGGAGACCCAGCCTGACATTTGAAAACACGCATTGAGTTGTAACCTCCTTCCCCTTCACTTTTCCTTTGAAGATTAGGACACCGATTTGGCTTTTTCTTTGAACTCAGAGCCTCTGATAGAAGTTGAGTGTTTGATCTTCCTCCGGCTCTGAGGGCTAGACCCTTAGCTCTACGTGGATACTGAGGTAGGAGCACGCGATGCACAGAGAAGGCTCTTATATAGTCATAGATAGTGCCATGTTCAACTGGAGAGCTCTATTCTTTGTTTAAATTAATTTTTTTTAAAAGTCTTAGTTTCCTTAAGACTACATTATAGTTATATTATTGCAAGAAAAAAAGAGTTTGGAGCCGGTAGTGTATCTTGATCCTTTACTGGCATTGATAAATCATGGGAAAGGGGATTCTATAACGTTAATTGACATTACATTTCCAAGGATAGGAAAGTATTATTCTAATGTGGCATAGCTACTTAAATGTTCCTTGGAAGGCTGAGTGGGAACAAAGATGAGAACAAAAAGTGGAGACATTTTCCCTCCACAGTAAAAATGGATTTTTTTTTTTTTGAAATTGCATCCTGACATGTTTGGTGGTTTGAGAGTCAAGAACATACAGGAATGTATTTTGACATTTCTATCTGGTTTAAGTTTGTTTCCTTTGACTCAAAAGCAAAATGTAAGAAAATTGCTGATGAGACATTTAAAAAGAAAAACAAAACACACCTCACCACAGGATAGGAAATTCTGCCAAAATGATACAAGAGCTCAGAAGTGAGGAGACCTCAGGCTTCCCTCTTTATAAACTCTGATATCAGCAGGCAGGAATAAGAAGTGCCTATTAATGCATTTGATAAGCTGATGTGTTAGGATAATTTCTACCCAGAAACCAGGGAGGCTTGTGAAACTGGGGGCAGACTGACGTAAGGCCTTGGATGTGCCGGAAAAGGAACATAAAACTTAAGAGTTACATTGCAGCAGTTCAAGTTAGTTTCAAGTCATCCTCTGTGTTCAGGTAGATCTATTTGATGGGCTCTTCTTTCAAGGGGCATATTATTGCTAACTCTCCAAAGCCCACATTTAGTGTGAGATCATGGTAAAGCCCACAGTTTTAAGAAAGAATTTGGGTCTTCATAGGGAAATAAGCAATACTCATTGACTCAGGCTTGGTCTTTAGGAGGTGTTCTGTAACATTTATTAATTAAACTTTAAAAAAAAAATCAGTGCATTAACCAATAAGTTTAAAACATAAACTTATATATTTCTAAGTGATTTGGAGTCTACAAGGCATTTGAACTTGTGTGAACCTTACAATGAGCATGAGAAGCATAAGACACTTTGAGGGTCAAGGAGGTGAAATGATTTGCTTCTGGTTAGGAGTAGCTTCATGAGCAAGTGACCTGTCAGTACACAGGTTTCTGTGCTCTGAAGAGCTCGGCACTTGATTTAATGCTTTGTTATTGACGTTTTGAAATTACTAATAATTTTTGAACAAGGTGCCCTGTATTGTCTGAACGCTGAATACATTATCTTTTTCAAATAGGTCCAGAATCCTAAAACAAATGGAGTGACATGTAAAAAAGCATTAGAAGTATTAAAAAAAAATCTTATGGTAGACTATATGAAGACAGGTTGCTGAGAAGGAAGGGCAGATTTGTATTCTATGTGGGGAGAGCTGCAGCACTGATCCATGTCAATCCCTTCAAACCCCAGCTTTCCATTATGGCAAGCTGATAATTATAAATAGTAATGGTTGGTTTATAAGTATATTAATTTAGTAATTGCATCAGGAGGAAGTACATTATTTATTTACTATACAAAATGTTTAGTAAGGAATAGCCACACAAAAAAAGTGATCATGATGTCCATATTTGATCAGCAAGGGAGCTTTGACCTGCTCCGTTTCCGACCTGGGCTGGTTCACCCCTCCTTAGGCAACCTGGAGGCCCCCCGCTCCCGGGAGGTCACCATATTGATGCCGAACTTAGAGCGTACACCCGATCGGCATAACGCACTACAGCCCAGAACTCCTGGGCTCAAGCGATCCTCCAGCCTCAGCCTCCCGGGTAGCTGGGACTACAGGCGCGTGCCACCGTGCCCGGTGATGTCCATATTTGAATTTAAAATTGGCAAAGTACATAGATGGCTAGCTGAATTCATAGCTCCTATCACCCACATTGCTGGGCAGTATCCCTGTGCCAGGCCTAGAAGTTGTCAGATAGTAAAACCCCAACTATGGTTCCTGTTCTCTGGGATAAGTAAGCGAGGTTTATTAAATACTATGTATGGAGTATAAGACTCTCTTTGGTTGATTGCCTTCAATCACTGTAACAGTTATTTTATTCCCACCTGAACTTGATTATCTAAGGGGAAAGGGGAAGGAGACATTATTATGTTTGGGGGGCAGGTCAACAAACTGGAAATGCCCAGTTCTGCTATCAGTCAGAAAAAATGTAATCCAGACATCACTGTCCAGAAGAGCAGCACCCCTTCTAGTGATAAGATTGACTCAAACAATCTGGCATTAATGAAAGAAACATATGGTATTATTAAATAGAGAAGTGGCTGTGGCATTAGTGGAAACAAATACAAATATCTGAAAATAAGTCCTACATAATAAAAGGCTAATATGCAAATCTGATCGGTGGAACGGCCAGTCTCTATGATGCACAATGATCACCCGGAGGCAGATGCTCAGTGCAGGAGCTGCCCCCTGGTGGTCAGTGCGCTCCCACAGGGGAGCACTGCTCAGCCAGAAGCTGGGCTCCTGGCTGGTGAGCCCAGTGGCAGGAACCTCTTCTGCCTCTGCAACAGCCCTAAGGATGTCCAACTGACAGGCCTAAGCCATTACGACATCCCCCAAGGGCTCCCAGATTGTGAGAGGGCACAGGACGGGCTGAAGGGCCCCCACCCCCCGAGGGCACAAATTTCATGTACTGGGCCTCTAGTATGACAATAATATAGGTAACACTTGAAATCCTAAATGGATTAGAAACAATTTGAATTTATTGGTTTTATCATGACAGATTCTGTTGATAAGGATAGGAAATAGTAACAAGGTATAAATGCCTGCATTATTATTTTTCTTCTTTTATCATAATATTTTCCTTCTTGCTTTGCATCCGTCCCCCCTTCCTTTCCTCTGCCTCTGCCTCTCTCCATTTTTCCCCCCTTTATCCCTTTTTTTCTTCCATTCTTGCATACAGGATTTAAGGCATTATTATGATAGAAATAATAAAGAATAGAAAGTTATTCAATTTTTAAAAATCCTCTAAGTTGATATTGCAGGTCTATTATATGAAAGGCACTAACTGGTTACAGGTTTTTATTATTAAGTCACATACATGTAATGATATAATACAAAGCAGTGTGTGATAAGTTCTGTAATGGTGGGAAATCTAGATTAATTCATCATTTGAGAAAGTATTAAGATTTCATGATGTTTCCATATAGACAGCAATGAAAGACTGTGTGTCTTAGTAAGAAATCCTAAAATATAGAGCAGAGATTTCCATCTCAGTTCTGCCTCTTTTTGAATAAGACATTACCTTCCCAAACTGTAAATTCTTTATCAACGATGAATCATAATATGTATCTTGCCTCTTTGCTGGACTGTTGTGATTATCATATCAGCTTATTCAATTATAAAATATTTTTTAACTCCAACTACGTATGCCAGGCTCTGTGCTAGGCACCAGGGGACATAGATCAATAGGATCTTAATTCAAGGAGTGCACAGTCTGTCTAAAAATCTGCAGACTCTGATGCTTACAGAGGCAATGCCTGAATTATAAGTGAGTGAAAAGATATTAAAGACCAAGGGGCTGATGGGTGTCTTGACACACTGTAGAAAATACATCATATCTTGATGGGGCAGCCTTTGCCATAGATTCAGCTGGTTGTGGTATCCAGGGATGCTAATCCAATGTTTCTAGCTTTAGTGTTCTTAACATGTGAGGCGTCTTTGTTTTTAATGTTGACATCTAATTACAAAAATTGTCTCGACATTTTGTAGGCAAAATGCATCTGAGAACGGTGAGGTCAACTTTTGAGATGCCATAATCTCAATGGCATTAGCGCTGGTCTAAACAGGCATGCAGGTGAATAAACCACAAAGCAGATATTAGGTGCGGAGGTGGACCACGCTAGCTTCAAATGGCTCCAGGAGGGAGTGAAAAGGATGTGGTGTGTGTGTGTGTGCCATGGGAGTCACCCAGTAAGGTGTGATGACCACGCTGAATTAAAGAATGACTACAACCTTGTTAAGCAGAAAATTTGAGGAGGTGATTTAAACAAAAAGGGCAGGTTGCTCAAAGACTGAGTGAATTTGGTGTTGCTATGTATAAGAGGGAGGGCCCGAGGAGGTGAGAAAAAAAAAAAGGGCAAAATGGTAAATGGTCTTGCATGAAAAGCTAAGGGATCTGGACCCGTTCACTCTCATGGGGACAGTGACCACAGGGGAGACACAAGGTCAAACTTCTGCTCTAGAAATATGGTTCCACTAGTAGAATGGAGGAGGATGGAAGGGGAGTGGGATAAGGTCTATTTAAGAGACTGTGGCAGTAGCAATGGGAATTACGAAGAGATTTAAATTGTTTTGTAACTGACAGAGCAGCCTAGTCATGTGTGATACTATTTACATTTTAATTGGTATTAAAATGCAAAATCTTCCACATTTTTAACATCTTTGCAACCAGAATGCATCCTTCAGTTCATGGGGGCAGGTTTTCTCTCTTTCAGTGATCATAGCATAATGATGCCTCTTCGTATTGATGGCATCTTTGATACAGTGAAATGGAATAGTGATCATGGTTTTTTTAATCACTAAACTGAATTTGAAAGCAGAGAAGTGGAGGAAGTTCTACAAATGATAATCCCACCTACCTCTCTGGAAGGGAGCCTTTAAGACATTTCTCTGCTTTGGTGACCAGCTGTCCCGACTTCCTCAGTACTAATTGGATCAGGGGAGGCACCTGTGTATACTGCGGGCGCCGGGAGGTGTGGTGTGTGAATGGGGGAGCTGGGAAGGGGCCACAGGCCCTCTCTAAAGGACAGTTGCTATTTGTGTTGTGCCAACTGCTGCTGGACACGAATTAAAAATGAGTGTTGCCAGATTTAAGAGATGATGGAAATATACAATTTTTAATAAAAAGGTCTCAATATTTAAATTTGGCAACATATCCAACACTTTAAATAACACTGTGCAGGACAAACAAAACCTATCTGTGCTCTGTAAGCTATCTGTGTGCTCTGTAAGCTACCAGCCTTGTCGCTCTGCTAAGCCTCTTGTTGAAGGAGTGATCATACTGATTTCTAATCCTTTCAGTTTCATAATATTAAATGCTAAATGTCGCTGAATGCCAGTGACTAGACTATAAGTCTCATCTGGGAAAATGAAATCTTCCTCGTCTGTATCAGCCATCTGGTACAGCTCTCAGCCACATGAATCCTTTGGAAGCAGCAGTGGGGGTAGTCTCAAGGCCTGTGATCTAAAATGAGTTAGTTATTTTGTCCTAAAATATGTCTGTCTGATCACCTACTCAACAGGAAAAAATTTGGGGCATAGTGTTTTGAAGTAATAAAATCATATCTTATGCCTCAAAATTCCTTTCTTCTCCAGAAACAATAACAAAAGCTGTTGGTGTTTTAAGAGCGGCCTGGAATGCCAAAGGGGGATTTCTTCATCCAGCTCTTGTAGATCTGTCACTTGCTAATCTCCCGCAAGCACAAGCATTGTCAACATCTGTAATGTACTATTGACAAATGCATAAAACACGAACATAGTGTTTTTCTCTTTTGCAACATTAATGTTTGATTCAAACTGAATACGGTGATAAAAATTAAGACTGTAAGGGAGGACTTATGCTCTGCCAGCGATGGGATGGCAGGTACTGTAGTTGACCCTCTTCCATGTATGACTTGGGCATACTGCATGTAACTGAACAATTGGCAGTAAAGGGCTGAGATTCCTGAGAGAAGGGAAACTCAAGGTCAGTACCACATTCCCCGTGGCTTTCTAACTGGGACAAGTATGGGGCTTTATGAAGCTAGGCAGGAGCAGTTGGGAAGGAGCTGTGAGCTAACAAATATATCAGAGGGGAGACAGGCATATATTGTTGGAAGACACTGGATCTGTGGCCAAGGATTGAGAGAATTCACTGAGCATCTCAGATACTTAGTTGAGATCTCAAAAAGATCACTTAAGAGTAAAGATCATACCCTAGGGAAGGACCATGACATAGGACCAAGAACGTGACTCAAATAGATCTGCTGTAACAACAAATAAAACTAAACTGAACAGGATCAAATAGATTTTTCAACAATATAACTGCCTGTCACTAAAAGCCAACTCTCTTTGAAAGAAGATAATATAATCCAAACTCTCTCATGTGCATCATTTTACAATTTTGATCACACACACACACACACACACACACACACACACACACACAAAGTACCAGACATTCAAAGAAGCAGGAAATTGGACCCTTAATCAAGGCAGAAAAAACAACAGTCAATAAAATTGATTTGGAGTTAGCCCAGATGTTGGGATGAACAGATGAAGAGTGTGAAACAAATATGGTAAATTTATTCAAGAACATGAAGCGAATATGGGCATAGTGAGTAAACATATGGGGCATCTCAGCAAAGAAATAGAAACTATAAAAAAGAACCTAATGGAAATTTTAGAACTGAAAAGTACTCACATGAAATTAAAAATTAATAAGCACAAGACTAGATTGAAGGCTGCAGAAGAAAAGGTCAGTGAACTTGAAGATAAATCAATAGAAATTATCTAACATGAAGAATAGAAAGAAAAACAACTGGTAAAAATGAACAAAACCTCAAACACTTGTGGGAAAATACCAAGTAGGCTGCTCTACATGTATTGTGTGTTCCAGAAGGAGAGGAGAGAAAGAATTAAACCAGAAAAAATTTTTTTAAAGAGATAATAGGCAAACATTTTCAAAAGTTGGTAAAGAATATTGCCGATCCAAGAAGCTTATTGAGCAGCAATCATAATAAATTAAAAGAAAACAAAATATCCGTATGTGGTCAAAAGACAGAAACTGAAGAGGAAGAACACATCTTTAAAGCAACCAAAGAAGATTTGAGATACACAGGATACAGTGTTATGAATAACTAATACCTCATCAGAAAGAAGTGGAGGTCAGACACACTGGAATAATACCTTTAAAATTGTGTGAAAGATATGTCAGCCAGAATTCCATACCTTGTAAAAATATGCCTCAAAACTGAGAATAAAATAAAGACATTAAAAATATATACATTATTATTGATTTCAAAGAGGAAGGGAGTGGAAGAGAAAGAGATAAACATCAATGATGAGAGAGAATCAGTGATCAGCTGCCTCCTGCACATCCCTCCACTGGGGATTGAGCCCGCAGTCCAAGCATGTGTCCTGACCTGGGATTGAACTGTGACCTCCTGGTTCATGGGTCGATGCTCAACCACTGAACCACACTTGCCAAACAAATAAAGACATTTTAAAATAAATGAAACAACTCCAAGTAGGAGGGCATGAAATAGGGTGCTTGCCCACACCCATGCAGGATTTAGCAAGTAAGTGATCCAGAGAAGGGGAGGGTAATTATGTTCAGAGTCTGAACCCAAACTTATTAAAACCTTGGACTGGAACACTCCTTAAAATCTGGAGTTCAATATTGTTCCTCAACATGATATTTTTGAGATTTACTTTAAGACTGTAATATTTAACTTCCTTGGAAAAACTCCAGGTCTAATAACAACTTTTTAAAATCTAAAGGTTAGCCATTCATTCTTTGAGTTGTAGATTGAAAATGCCACATCAGTAATTAAGTCTTATCAGCAGTTTTCCTCCAGTTCTTTATTGGCTTAAGCTTCCCATTTCTCTTGTCTTTGGTGACCAAAGAACATTTTGAAACAAGTGTTGAAGAGCATTGAGGAGTTACAGGCTGACAGAGCTGGAGGATGAGACAATGAAAAACTGTCACTGGAATGGGGCAAAGTGTGTGCTGACATTAATCACTTAGAGAGTGACTAGTTCAGGCTCCTGTTTCTGAATATGACTTTACTTTCACCCCAAGTAGAATTAATTGTGAGGTTTAACCACTCTTCTTTAATAATTCATCTAATTAAAAATCAATGGAAAGAGTAGGCTTGTTAAACAATAGCAAGTCAATCATGTAGAAGCAATATAATACGTAGAGTTGCACACATTATCTTTTCAACAGATGATTGACAGTTCCTATAAATCACAGTTTTGCTTTTAAACCTTTTCATAATGAGCATTAGGAGGCTTTTTTATGCATGCTAGCACATACACACATTGAAAATAAAAACTTTAAACATCAAATGCAAAAACAAACAAAAAGTAATAAATGCATTAAAATTTTTAAAAATGATTAATATTTTGATAAAAAATATATTTTAGCCAAGCACCTACAACATTAGAAAATGACAGTAAGATTGGGTTCATTTCAGGACCCCTCCCATTAAAAAAAGTGCAACTCTTCAATATCTTATACTACCTGATACCCTCAGCAAAGATAGTTTTACACGGCTATGAAGCATATCATTGCAGAAACACAGTGGGAGCAAAGGAACAGTAGTCAGCAGTGTCTCCAGACTTCTGTCTTTTAAGAGAATTTGTATCTGAAGTTCTCCTGCATTTCCGAAGGACAAGTTGTAGGTTTGATGGGAAGGGAATCCAAGCCTCTATTGCTTCAGCCTAAACAACCACCTATGTCCCACTAGATTCGCTCGCCCACGAAAACCAGTCTCTGATTTATAATCCCCCTTGCTGGGAGAATGCCCGTGATGCTAAATTGTCTTAACATGGTGCAATCTCATTCTGATTCCCTGAAACAGTGATGTGAGTTCAGACTTCTGACTTCCTGCTTCCATTTCAAATCAGAATTGATCTCTCCCTGGCCCTTTGAATGCATTCAGATATCTATCTATCAGCTGGTGGGTAGACAGTTACAGGTCAATGTGCTTGGATTTCTTTTGCAGGAAAATATAAAATTGAACCAATCTCTCCTTAAGACAAAAGAGAACAAAGGGGAGAATAAAGGAGTGAGATTATGAAAAAAGAAAATAAAAAAAACCATGTTTTATAAAAGATTAAAAAAAATTTGATAGTTGGTCTTGAAATGTTGAGTGGGAGGAACATGTAAAGATAAACTATAGGTTAAAAAGCCCCCTTTTGCCAAAACCAGTTTGGCTCAGTGGATAGAGGGTCGGCCTGTGGACTGAAAGGTCCTGGGTTCGATTGCGGTCAAGGGCATGTACCTTGGTTGTGGGCACATCCCCAGCAGGGGGTGTGCAAGGGGCAGCTGATCGATGATTCTCTCTCCTTGATGTTTCTAACTCTCTATTCCTCTCTCTTCCTCTCTGTAATAAATAAATAAAATATATATATTTTAAAAGCCCCCCTTTTTGGTACTAAGTAGCCCTAAATGGGTAGCAAAAGACTCTACTTGAAATGTCTCTAGGCAAATAAATATATATGGAGCTTTTTCCATACATCCATAAGTTTAGCCAAGTACCAACATTAAATGCTTCTTTTTTCCCCCTTTTTAAATTTTTATTTTATTTTTATTTTGGGGGGGGGAGGTATTTAAGATTAATTTTTATTTTTTTTAATTTTATTGATTATAGTATCACATAATCATCCTCATCCCCCCATTCCCATCCCAAATCCCTCCCCACATATGCCCCCATCCCCCTGTTGTCCATGGCCACTGGCTAGGCCCATATGCATGCACACAAGTCCTTTGGTTGATCTCTTCCCCCTTTCAAATGCTTCTTAATAGCTTAACAGTGACTATAATGTGTGTGCATATAATATCTTATATAATAAAAGCCCAGTGACTGAAACGGCAGAACAACTAGAACAACCAGAGAACAGAAAGACTGCCGCCCCTTGCTGGCCCCACCCCCCAATGGGGACCCCCCACCCTGATCCGGGGCCCCCATCAGGGCAGGTCAGCCAGCCCTCACCTGTGCACCTGGCCTCTAGCCTATCTAATCCTATGTAGTAAAAGGGTAATATGCAAATTGACACTAATAAGGGAACAACCAGAATGATCACTGGACCTGTCACTATGAGGTGCACTGACCACCTCTTGGTCTCTTTCCCCAGCCCGCAGGCTTCGATCATCCGATGGTGAATGGGGAACCAGGGAGGGTGGTGAGGGAGGGTGGGGCCAGCTGCAGGCAGCCAGGGAACATGGTCCTGATTGCAGGCCAGCCCTAGGGACTATACCTGCACACAAATTTCATGCACCAGGCCTCTAGTATACATATAAAGTAGCATATACATCACATTATAGTTATCATGTACGCATGATAAAGTAGGTTGACTACATTTTCTTTGTTCTCTGACATGAAACAGGGTAGTCTACATTTAGAGCCTTTGGCCTTTAACTTTTTTTTTTTTTAAATAACCAACCATATTAGACAAGACTAGAGCTAAAAAATTATTTTTCTAAGATTTCTGTTAAGCAAAAGCAATTTCAAAGTAGAAGTCAGGTTCTGATTCCCAAGGAGTATTGATTTTCTTTCTCATCAAGTGATAGCAGAATAATTTCTAGTTTCTTGGCCTTTTTGTTAAAGAATATTTTAAAAATGAATAGACATGAGTAGTGAAGCTTTTTTTCCCCAGTTGAATAACTATGAATATAATATCCTTTAATCTCTGATCTTTTTTCTGCCTTTGATTCTCAGGAAATTTTATGTTTTTTTTCTCTCTTCATATCATCTGTTTTGAAGCAAGAATACAGCATCATAACAAAATGTTATTTCTATATTAAAAATTAACTTACTGTGCACAATAATTTTTATTTTTATATAAACATAGTAAATTTATATAAAATTTATATATTTCTGAAATTACATTTATACACATTGTAAAAATCATTTAATTTTAGCAAAGAATATAAACTATATTTTGTGAAAATTACTGAAATATTATTTTACATAAATTTATATGAGCTGTTGTTCTGTTCGTTTTGTTGTTAATCCTCACCTGAGGTTATTTTTCCTTTGATTTTTAGGGAGAGAAGAAGAGAGAAGGAAAGATAGAGAAAAACATTGATGTGAGGGAAACAAGTCAATTGGTGGCCTCCTGCATGCATCCTGACCAGGGCTCAGGCCATGCAGGGGAGGAGTCTGTAACCAACGTACATGCCTTTGACCTGAGTCAAACCCGGGATCCTTTGGTTGCAGGCCAACGCTCTATCCACTGAGCCAAACTGGCCAGGACTGTCCTATTCTTTTAACTTAATATTTCCACACTTTAAAAAGTTATTTATAAAATTGTACCTATGTGAGGTCATAGATGTTAACTAACATTATTACTATTGTGGCAATCATTTTACAGTATTCATATATCAAGTCATTATCTTATATACCTTACACTTTCACAATGTTATATGCTAATTACATTGCAATAAAGCTGGAAAGAATTAAAAGGTCTGTAACATTAATAAGTCCATTACTTAGCAAAATAAAATAGGACTTTCTTAATAGATTCCTCATGTAGAAAAAATAAAAAGTTAATTCTAACATTCTTGTGTCCTGAGGTCGATCAATCAAGGGTGTATTTTGTTGAAAAAGTTTTCTTAAAGCTTTGCTAAGATAACGGTTTGTATACTGAAATTATTAATAAGTTAATGTAAAGAGTCATACAGCTTATAGCTCTTTGAACATAGTTTCTTTCACTGAGGGTGTTTGTTAATTTAGAGAATCACCCAAGCTGTTATGTGTACCCTCGTTCATTTCTTTTTATTTCTGGGTCATCTTTCACTATATAGATGTACCATATACTGTCAGTCCATTTCTCAGTTGAGGGATATTGGAGTTGTTTGCAGTTCCTGGGGATTACTACTAAGCTGCTGCTATAAAGATTCATGTTCAAGTTTGTGAGTGAACATAGCTTTCATCTCACTTGGGTAAATACCTGGGAGTGAATGGATGGATCAGATAGCATTCTTTCTTTTTTTAAATCTTTATTGTTGAAAGTTTTATATAGATCCTCATTTTCCCCCCGTCAGCCTTTTCCAGCCCACTCCGGTTTCGTCCCCTGCCTGCCCTCACTACCCATCTTCTGTGTCCATAGGTTATGCATATATGCATACAAGTTCATTGGTTGATCTCTTCCCAACCACCCTCCAAAGACTGCCAAGCTGTTTTCCCAAGTGGCCCTATCATTTTGCATTTCCACCAGCCACGTATGAGAGCTTCATTGTTTCTGCAACCTTGCCAGCCCGTGATATTGTCTCTCTTTCTATAAGGTGTCTAATTGTGAAGAGCGGCTACAGTGTTTGGACGGTTCAAGCCTCGGACTAATGAGAAGGCACAGCCCTCTCATGGCCACGTGCAAGTCCCAGCTTGGGGGGCAGAGCCCTCGCAGTGCAGTTATAGCCAAAAGCTTTAAGTTGTAAGCTTGAACTTATGGTCCCAACTCGTGGTCCCACCTCCCTGAGTGATGTGGGCTTGATAGAGTTCAGGTGCATGTCATTGAGTAGATTCAAAACCCATGAGATTGCTGTAAACATCTTGACCATGTCCTTACTTTGCCTCGTGGCACCTGACTATAAAATAAAGACACGGCTTGTAGTCTATGGCGCTGTCGCTAGCTCTCCATCAGGGAGGACAGCGTCCCACCGAGACCCAGCTTTCCTTCTCTTGTCTGTCTTTTCTCAATCCTTCACCGCCCCCACTCAGGCTCACTGAACCTGGCTGAGCTGGCGGGCACATAAGGCACCTTGGGGCTGAGTATGCCAGGGCTGTGCCGGCTCGCCACATCAAATAAAGTGAGTAGTTGTATCTTATTGTGGTTTTAATTTGCATCTCCCTCATGACTAATGATACTGAGCATCTTTCCTTGTGCTTATTTTCCATCCAGATATTTGCTTTGGTGAAGTATATGTTTAAATATCTTACCCATATTTCAAATGCATTGTTTGTTTTTTTATTATTGGGCTTCAAGGATTTTTATAATTCTAAATACAAGTCCTTTGTTAGGCATGTGATTTGTATATACTTTTCTCCCTGCCTGTGACTTTCAAATAAAAGTATTCTTATTTTAAATAAAGTCCTATTTATTTGTTCTTTCATGCACTGTGCTTTTGTTTGTTTTTGATAAGACAGCATTAAAGATTTAAGACTACATAATTTTCTCCTTTGTTTTTATAAAAAGTTTTGAAATTCTAGGTTTTACATTTATATTTGTAATCTGTTTTAAGTACTTTTTGTATAGTATGAGGTGTATGTAAAGATTTGGGTTTGTTGTTGTTTTTTTGCATATGGTTATATGTCTAGCTGTTCTAGCACTATTTATAGTTGGGAGGACTGTCCTTTCTTCATTAAATTACTTTTTCACCTTTGTCAGAAACCAATGGGCCATATATAAGTGTAAGATGATTTTTGGATTCTTCTTTCTGTTCCATTTGTCTCCATGTTTATTATTCCTCCAATACCACTCTTTTGATTGCTGTAGCCTAATAGTAAATCTGGGAATCAAGTCAAATCCTCTGACTTTGAAGAGAATGTGTATTCTGCTGTTTTTATGTGGAGTTCTCTCAAATTGCCAATTAGGTTAATTTAGTGGAAAGTGCTATTCGTGTCTTCTACATCTTTAGGGACAATTTATCTCCTTTTTTTCTTTTTTATTGATTGTTAACCATGTGCTCTGAAGTCTCCAACTATATTAGTGGATTTTTTTATTTCTCCTTTTGGTTCTGTCAGTGCTTGCTTCATGCAGTGTGAAGTGCTATTGTTAGGTGTATACACAATTATATTTGTTATGTCATCTTGGGGAATTAACCCCTTTATGATTAATACTATCTATCTTTGTTCTGAAGTCTAGTTTAACCTAATATTAGTATAGCTATCCCTGATTTATTTTCATAGGGTTTGCATGGTGCCTCTTTCCTATCATTTTATCTTTAACCTATTTGTACCTTTCTATTTATTTCTTTATTTAAACTTTATTTTTATTGTTGATACTATTACAGATGTCTCCATCTCTCCTCTCTGCTCCTGTTCCCCACTCCCGTCTGGCCGTCACCACACTGTTGTCTGAGTCCATGGGTCATGCATATATGTTCTTTGGCTAATCCCTTCTTCACCATTCATCCAGACCTCCATCCCTCCCCTCTGACAGCTGCCAGTCTGCTCCATGTATCCAGGACTCTGGTTCGATTTTGTTCATCAGTTTATTTTGCTTGTTAGATTCCACATGGTTTTCTGTATACAGCATATAGTTTGGTCTTGATTTTTCAATCCAATCTACTCTTTTTTTTTTTTTTGCAAATGGAAATTAAAAAAAAAAAAGCAGGGGTACCTGGTTCATAGGTTGACTGACGCTCAACCACTGAGTTACACCAACTGGGCTCCTTTAAGATTTTTTCCTCCTCCCTTTATATCTTTCACTATTTTAAAGAGCATTTTCTCCCGGACATTTCACACAGCTCTTTTTGTCAGGCCAGGGGAAATAAATGGTAGCAGTATTCACCAGCACACAGGAGCCGGGACCTCTGTAGGACTAACACTGGCCCTAGAAGAATGCCAGGGCACCCACCACATGGTATACATTCTCAAAGATCCCCAGCTCCCTTGCCAGCTAGTGGAGCCTGCCCTGACCAAGGGCTGAACTTAAATCCTCTCACTGACGCCACCCTGCCTTCCTTTACTCCAGACTCACTCTTGTAGGAAAGCTCGGGGGTTCTCGGATTGAGTGGGATATGCACCCAACAAGCCACTCTCACCTGAAGGCCACTAACGGCCACAGTCAGCATGCTGTTGCTTGTATGGGGATGGGGCAAAGGGAAAGAGCGGGCTAGAAACCCTGGGATTTTTTTGGAGCCAGCTACATTCCGTTGCAAGAGAAAAAAATACTCTCAACAATAGGGTGGGTTCTACAGCAGAACTTACAAGCCGTTGTCAACTATGAGGGTAATTGCAAGAGGTGCGTATTTCCAAGTTTCCCCTTTACTGCATGTCCAGAGCATAACATTTTCTTTTTGTCTTTTTCCCTCTCAAGGGGTGCTACCTCCATTGTGTACAGATGCAAACAGAAGGGGAATCAGAAGCCTTATGCTCTCAAGGTGTTAAAGAAAACAGTAAGTTTATTTCATTATATATAGTAGGGGTCTGTTACCTGAAGAAGCCAAATGCCCTGATGCAAGGGCCAAAGGGGCCAAAGAGCCACTTTGTTGCAGTTAACTCATTTGAAGTTCAGTTATGAGGGCACTGCCAAATGGGGTCAAATGGGTTGTTTGTTGTTGGATGGGAACTGCTTGTGCCTCCGAAAGCAGCTGGATCTCAGATTGGATGTGGGGAGGAGAAGGGCGGAAAGAAAAAGCATTTAGAGCTGGCAGGTGAATCTTGCTCTGTGTATCAGTCATGATTTTAGATATACATACAGGCCTAGATTTCAGATGGTGGGCTTGCTTCAGTGAATTACACTTGGACAAAGGCGAATGTCTCTGGGACTGTATTGACTCATCTAAGAAGGTTTGTTTGGGGATTTCTTCTTTTTGCTCTATACCTGTAGGAGAGCGGGGGAGGCAAAAGTTACTTAGGCTTGTGTCCAGTGAGGAAGAAATGCAGGTGAAAGTTCAAAATACAAATGCCAGTAACTACTACACCACATGCTCCAGAGGGCATTTGTCATTCTAATGCCCCACATGCATTTTCTGTCCTTAGGTGGTTTCTCCTTATAAAACCACAAAAAAGACAGCATTCTCTTTCATAGCACATTCTTCCTTTCTCAAACTTTATGTCAACAAGTATGTGAAATATATATGTACTTTGGAAACACAGTTGAGAAGTGTCATACATTTGAAGTCAAATAATGCCTGCTTTAGGGCGATGGATTTATTTTCCTAAAGACAATTTAGTATCACCAGCTGTTTATGCATCGTCTGGCACAGGGAAATTTTAGAATCTCATATAATGAAGATGAGAATAATAGCACAGGGTTTTCAGTCAAGTAGAAGTAGCACAATATTGGGAAACAATCTCAGAGTTTAAAGCTATAGCAAACTAACAATGACAATTTAATTGAAATTGGTAATATTTTTTAAATGTTTTTATAGATTTCAGAGAGGAAGGAAGAGGAAGAGAGAGATAGGAACATCAGTGCTGAGAGGGAAACATTGATTGGCTGCCTCCTGCACGTTGGACTGAGCCCGAAACCCAGGCATGTGCCCCCGACCTTTAGTCTACTCTCCACTTAGCCAAACTGGCCAGGACTGAAGTTGGTAATTTGATGGCAATTGCTACTAGTCAGCTCTATATTCTGGATTTCCTGTTTGGTGTAGGCAATGATTTAAGTTATCCCAGAATGTAGAGGAATCTTTTGATTGGCAAGGTTTGGAATTTTCCCTTAAATCAATTTCTTATAGTCATAAAATTTATTTGAACTAAGGGTTATTAAAATTTCTATGAAATAGAATTTTCTGTTAAATATTTTCTACTTCTCTAAGTTGGCATGCTCTATCCAGAATCACACATGAGACCTCTTTGGACTTGATTGTATCCTTTCCTGCAGGTTAAAAACATTGTCAGTAAAATGTGTGAGTGGTTATTTTTCTTCTCATGTTTGAGGAAACTTTTAAAGGCACTGGATATATGAAAATACAGAAGAATAAACATTCAGAAATGACTTGTGAACGCTCCAGTGAGTGCTGGTTTGAGTAAAAATCTTTGGATGAGACATTTGGTAGGCTCCTGACTCGTTCTCATTGGAAAGTAAAGCACTTGTTTGCCCTCATGCACTCTCATCTCCACCCCTGTTGTGGAAACATCTTCCTCAGAAGGCAGGCAGGAAGGGAACGTGGATGGGAACCAAGAGTCAGATGGAGCTGCAGAGCAGTGCTGCAGGCAGATGTCAGACACAGTCACTGCTGTGCCAAATGGAAGGAGAGAAAATCCCCTGGAGAAACCGCAGCTTTGAACACGAATTAGATAGAATCCCCGGCATTGTTTTCTAGAATAAACTGTGCGTGGAAAGGAGAGAAATAGCAGGCAAAACCTCAAAGGAGGGGCGGGGAGGAGAAGAAAAAAGAAGGAAAACAAACCCACCTCAAAGGGCAATTGCCCCCAATGTTTTATTCCACATGGGTCATGGAGATGGAAGCTTGCTTATCTGATTGAAGTGAATGAAGCTGAAGAATCTATAGAGGGAAAGTGATGCAGGGAAAACAAAGTATTTTCCTAGAAAATCCAGCCAAGGATCTGCTCTTTTTAATATATATATATATATATATATATATATATATATATATATATATATATTATTGATTTTTTACAGAGAGGAAGAGAGAGGGATAGAGAATTAGAAACATCGATGAGAGAGAATCATCGATTAGCTGCCTCTTGCACCACCCCTACTGGGGATGTGCCTGCAACCAAGGTACATGCCCTTGACTGGAATTGAACCTGGGACCTTTCAGTCCGCAGGTCGACACTCTATCCACTGAGCCAAACCAGTTTCGGCAAGGATCTAATCTTGAGGAGAAAAGGGGGTTTCAGAAAACTTGAATTATTTATGCAGTCTATTATATGGAGCCACATAAAATTACCTCTATTAATTCACACACACACATACACACCGCCAAAATGGCAATTTTATGTTGCTCAGTGTAGTAGGTATGTATTGTTTAATTCAACAACTTTGGGACCACTATACTCTTTCACTGGATAGTTTGTTAGGTTGTCATTTTATGACTAGACCTAACCCTAAGAAATCTGAAAGATTCTATCTATGAGAGTTTCCTAAGGCTGCCATACTAAGTGACCACAACTGACTTAAAACAACAGAAATTTATTCTCTTATAGTTTTGAAGGCTAGAAGTCTAAAATCAAGATGTCAGCATGGCTGGTTTCTGCTAGGGTTCTGAGGGAGAATCTGTCCCATGCCTTTCTCCTTGTTCCTGAAGACAGCCAGCTATTGCTTGGTTTCCTTGTTGTAGATGCATCACTCTACTTGCTGCCTCTTTGTCACATGGCCATTTTCTCCCTGCATGTCTGCACATAATCTTTCCCCGGTGCAATTCTGCGTCCAAATATCCTTCTTTATAAGGACACCAGCCCTATTGGATTAAGATTTCACCCTATTCTGGTATGATCTTCAATTGACTACTCATATCTACAACAACCCAATTTCAAAATAAGGTCACATTCTGAAGTACTAGGAGGTTAGGCCTTCAACAGATGATTCTCTTTTTTTTTGGGGGGGGGGCACAATTCCTCCCATAATATTATCTATAAGAAGTGCAATGAAAGTTTCCTATCTTTTTACATTTAATTATTTGATAACAATAATCCTCTTACCAAGGATTTACTTAAGGGCTTTTTTGGGATAGTTTATCCACATTTTATTTTGTGGTAGTATTAGGTACCTTTCTTATAGTTTAATATTTTATAAAGAATTCCGTTTACATTGGCAATAAGAGACTTATTTCCCTATAAAACACCCTGATCATCATTGAGAATTCATTAGGCACTCATATGTTTGTGGTAGACAAATACTCTAATTTATCCCTAGGAAGATAGACTAAAGCACCAGCTCTTATGGAGAAATTCATGTCCCATTGTTGGTAGGTACAGGACATAGTACTGATAATGAACATGTTCAGACCATTGGGTATTTTAGCTAATAAAATATCCCTGTGGGAAATTAACATCTAATTATAATACAAATATTTTTATTAACATATTAGAGGCCTGGTGCACGAGATTCGTGCATGGGGTGGTGTCCCTCAGCCCAGCCTTCACCCTCTCCAATCTGGAACCCCAGTCAGATATCCCTCTCAAACAATCCAGGACTGCTGGCTCCCAACCGCTCGCCTGCCTGCCCGCCCACCCACCTGCTCGCTCCTTCCTAACCATTTCAGCCTGCCAGCCTGATCACCCTCTAACCACTCCCTGCCAGCTTGATTGATGCTTAACTGCTCCCCTGCTGGCACAGTCACCCCTAACTGCCCTCCCCTGCCAGCCTGGTCTCCCCTAACTGTCCTCCCCATTAGGCTTGGTCACTCCCAACTGCCCTCCCCTGATAGCCCAATCACCCGAAACTTCTCTCCTTTGCTAGCCTGGTTGCCTCTAGCTGCCCTCCCCTACCAGTCTCGTCACCCTTAACTGTCCTTCCCTGCTGGCCCAGTCACTCCTAACTGCCCTCTCTTGCCAGCCTGGTCTCCCCTAACTACTCTCCCCTGCAGGCCTGGTCCCCCCCAAACTGCCCTCTCCTGGAGGCCTTTTTGCCCCCAACTGCCCTCCCCTGTTAGCCGTGTCACCCCTAGCTGCCCTTGAAGGCCTGATTGCCCCCAACCGCCCTCCTTGAAGGCCTGGTCCCTCCCAAATGCCCTCCCCTGCTGTCCTGATTGCTCACAGCTACCTTCTCCTGCTGGCCATCTTGTGTCCACATGGAGGCAGCCATCTTGTTGGAATGATGGTCAATTTGTATATTACCTCTTTAATAAATAGGATGTTTTATAAATGGATATAATACCATTTATTTAGAAAATATAATTCAGAGAATTAGAATATATTGAAAAGCATATCAACCAAAAGAGAGAGAGACAGACAGCCAGAGAGACAGAGAGAATATGGGAGGGGGGTAGAGAAAGACAGAAAATGTAACAAAAACATTATTGAATTTAAGACTGTATACTAGTGTTCATGATGGTATTTCAACATTTCAGCATATACCAATGAAAATTCTCCTAACAGAAAGTTTGAGAAAGACATAGCTTCAACAACGAGATTCTGTTCTATATAACTTTTAACATTACTTGCAACATTCGGAAGGCATTTTCAGGTCTTGCAATATCTGATTGGTAAGTGTTGGTGATTCTCGATGATATTAGGCTCAGTGTAGTAGGTATGTATTGTTTACATGCCAGAAAATAGAAAATAGAGTTGACCCAACTTTTTACTGTACTAAAAAAACCTGGATGTGTTCAGAAACAATATTATCTTGTCTCATTGCATCATTAATAGGGTTAGAGAAGGGTTAGAGAGAGAAACTAATTGAGTGGCTGTTTTAGTTGGGTATAACTTTTTTCCACTTTTGATTAGTAATTCTTGTACTGAAGAAGTCAAATCATTAGGAGTGGCATCGATACTCTCTCCTCTGTGGGAAAGGTGGCCTATTTTGTAACTTTTTATTTGGAAATAATTACAGGCAGTGCCATTTACCTCATTTGCACATAAGAACGAATTTTTTTGCAGGCGTGGTAGAACTTACTATGACTTTGTAAAACAAGAATCAAGTATGAAGGAAAGAAGGCGATTTTTTCCCTTTATGCATGAGCTCTCGGTCATCCCGTTTGTTGTGATATTTAGAAGAAATTGAGTTAGAGTTGAAAGATTTACTAAGCTACTTCTTAGGGTTAATGACTTTGGGGTATTAAAGGAATCTGACAGACACAGCTAGTAGGACAACCAGTGATTTACAAGAGGGAACCTTTTAACTGATGTTGCAAGACTGAATATGCTGATCTTAAAACTGCACAAAAGGGAGTGTGTGTGCTAAAGTTGAAGTGATTAAGCACCTGGGAACTTCAGCCTGGACTGAATTTTGCTGAGTAAAATGGAATCTCAACTTTTGAAGATTGACATGGTGATAAGAAGCCACTATTTCAGGGATGATTTATTTGCTTTACCTTTCTTAGGAGTACACACCGTAGGGTTTATTTAAATAATCACACACTTTGGTCCTATCAGTAACGCTCATTTTTAAGAACTGTTTGAGATGTAAGAAAATTATGCTCACCAGTAACTTATAGTGTCACTGGGATTTTGGAGACAAATATTTGAATTCTGGAATTCGGATGAAATTTCAAACTATGTGGCTTAATTCTTGAAAAAGATTGCTTTCAGTTTACTGCAGAATCTTTCCCCTTTCTTGAAATGCCCAGTATTGAATCTAAGAATTAATCACAGTGTATAAATTCAGGATGTATAAGTATTCTGACTTTTCCTGATGAATGGCTATGCAGTTGTGGGCTCTGGAGCCAGACACTTTGGGTTCTGGATCACTTCTGCCACTTACTTCCTGTGTGACTCTACAACGAATTATGGAAATCTCTCAGTCTAACTTCCTTCATCTGTAAAATGGGTTTAAGAATGTCTAGCTCATGGTGTTCTAAAAAAGATAATAATGCGATAATGTATGGAACATATTTTTTCTTTTTTAAAATATATATTTTATTGATTTTTTTACAGAGAGGAAGAGAGAAAGGGATAGAGAGTTAGAAACATCAATGAGAGAGTCATCGATCAGCTGCCTCTTACACACCCCTTCTGGGGACGTGCCCGCAACCAAGGTACATGCCCTTGACCGGAATCAAACCTGGGACCTTTCAGTCTGCAGACAGACGCTCTACCAATGAGCCAAACCGGTTTCGGCTGGAACATATTCTTCATCACCCTAAAAGCATATAATAAATGGTAAACGTTATTCTTATTATTAATTATAATGGGATCAGACAGATATTTTATAGTAATACCAGTTTATTCTGTGCAATTCTAATGTTCCCATTAGCTTTATTTAAAACTGCACAGTTAGCCTGGTTGGAGTGGCTTATCGATTGAGTGTACACTAATGAATTAGGAAGTCATGGTTTGATTCCTAGTTAGGGCACATGCCCAGGTTTCATGCTTGATCCCTGGTAGGGGGTATTCAGGAGGAAGCCTATCAGTTACTCTCTCTCATCATTGAGGTTTTTATCCCTCTCTCTCCCTTCCTTCCTCTCTCTGAAATCATTTTTTTTAAACTGCACAACTAGCAGCACCAGACATATTGTGCATTTCTGTATGAACAAAATTAATTACATTGTTTTTGGAATACCTTTAAAATTTCTGCTAAAAATGGGGATATATATTATATCCACAAATTTAATGTGGTACTAAATAAAGATTTCTGCTCATATTGCTTCACACTTACACAAATCTTGAGTGCCTGGAATTTCTACATTGGGAACACTTTGAACGCTATAGCTCTGTTCTGATTCTTACCACTGGAGCAGTGTGACTAGACCACAGTGCAGAAGCTGCTCCAAGTCTGAATTCTGTCATTTTTTTAGTTATTATAATATAAAGTTACCTATAAATTTCTGGAAATGTTTTTCTTAAATAATTTAACTAACATTCACCCAGTAAAGGTTCATAACTTACATAAAATTTTTCATGGGTGGTAGTTTAGCCTTTTATGCTCTTTTCACCATCCACTCAATGCATAGATGAAGAACCATTGTGACTTGCTAGTCATCCTATGAGTTAGTTTTTAACTTCTAGTCATTTTCCCTTATATTCTTATGAGTTAGCATTTGAGTATACTGCATATAACTATGATGCTGAAGGGGAATTTGAAAGGTTGCTCTAGATTAAACTATAGAATGTACACAGGTTTCCTCCCAACTCTTGTAGGTGGATCTCTGGGACATCTCCGTTAGAGGTTTTCAGGTTCCTTAACTCCAAAACAGAAATAGTACCGTGTATACCACTGGGTAACCTGAGGAATACCTGATCTTTTCTCTTTCTAACCTGTGAGAACATAGAAAACTAGCCATGGGTCATTCATTTCCCAGTTGCTAGGATGTACATAAGAGAGAGGGCTGGATCAATTTGGGTTAAAGATGCGCATTTTTACACCACTCTAGCCACTTTTAACCATTCATGGGCATGCTCGAGCCGTGCAGGCAAGGTCACCTTTGGTCAGTGATGGGGAGGAGAATAATAAATCACTGGCTGAAATAGACTTTTTTTTTGGCCCAATTGAGGTCTCAGAACACATTAAGGAAAGTAGTTTGCAGATAACAAGCTGCGTCAAGTGAAGCGAAACTTCTCAAGCATTCTGTCAGTTGGAACCTATTGATTTTCATAGGGACTATTAAACCAGGTTTCCTGGAATAGGAACAGGGATATTTCTGTTCGGTTTGTAGACATGTAATTGTCTTCAAGAGGAGAGAGGTAGTGGGGTGGAATGTTAAAAGCTTGGCCTGGTTGGCATGCCTTACCAGTCAAAGAGCCACTTGGAAGTCGGAACATTCTTTTAGAGAATTAGTCGTTAAGAGTTTGATTTGTTTTCTTTTTTGATAGAAACATTGCTAGAATGTGACACAGTTCAGCTTGCTTATCCATCATGCCACTGTATTAAACTTGTAGATATTTTGTTAAAACTAAACACCATAATTCAGAGGCAAGCTGAAACAAGGGAAAGGACAACGAGAGAGGGAGAGAGAGAAAGAGGGAGAGAAAGAGAGGGAGAGAGAAATGGAGAGGGAGAGAGAATGAATATGCATAGAGGCAATATTAGGCACATGCCTGTCTTCTGTTGCCTAAAACAAAACAAACTTTGCAGTTACACCATCCACTCAAGTTACCACATTTAACCTGCTAGGTACTTTTCTAAGTAGTAGGTGATTGGAGTTAAAGTGTTCTTTCCCCTTCATATGGAGTCTATGGAGCAGAAAAAGGAGATGTATAACTAGCCAAAATAGAGGAAATCTTAGAGGGAGAACTTACGTTACTATCCCCAAGGAGAAGAAAAGGACGAGACATTTCTCCGAGAGCTGAGTGAGAAAGGTCTTGTAAATGAGCGAGAGGTGCTGGGCAGCAGAAAGCTGACAGGGGCCCAAGGTCAGGAGCCGGGAGCCGGGAGCCGGGAGCTGGGGCACTGGTACCCAGTGGACCACAACCAGGGGAGCTGAGAGAGCCCGAGGAGCAGAGCCTGTCAGCCTCAAAGCACACCTAGGACTTGTACCTTGGTGAGAAGGAGAAAATCTAGAATCTTTGTGTTAACAGGGAAAACATTTTTAATCCGTTTTTATTTTTGTATTTCTTCATGGCGCGCAGTTGAACGGTGGTCAGAACTGCCTCCATCCACCCAAAGCGAGAAGCAAGAGAGGAGAGAAACAAGGCTTACAGAAGGCCAAGTTATGGAACTCCAAAACCTTTCCTTTGTTAGAAGAGAGGAAGCAATGGCTATGTACAGAGGATATTAATTAGAAGAGATCTAAATAATTTTCAGGATTGAATTAGCTTTCAACTGTCTTTTTTTTTTTTTAAGTAAGCACTTGAATCAGCATTCGCCACTTCAGTAGTTTTAACAGTAAAGGAGCATAATGCTAATGAGAATGGAGCCCGTGTTTCACCCTTAAACACTATGTGGTAGCCCCTGTCACATGTTAACGCCGAGTGCCCCGGGGGAGTGGATTACGTACAGGAGTTTTAGAGAAGTGACATGTCCAAGGTACGTAGCAGCCTGTGGAATTTGAACCCAGGGTTTCCCAGTCCCCAATCCAGACCCTTCCCACTTATCCCAACTAGATCCTGAAAAAGACAGAGAAGAGGTCAGGAGTGTTCATGGCCCATATTTAGGACCAAAATTAGATGATGCTGGCTGCTAAGCATATAAAAGATGGAAAAGCCCTGGTCTACACACAGACACAGAGGAGCCGAGTGCAGTTCTAAGTCACACTGGGAAACAAGGTTACATAATATTCCCTATGTGCGGAGAATACAAGCAACATATATCTCTTTTCTGGTGCTGTTCAAACCTTTGTTTAAGGAATGTCAGCATACAACCACCACCAACAAAGAACAACTGGAGGTGTATAATATACAAAATACAGGCTTCACTTGCCATGGCTCTTTCTGCTCTTAACGGCAGAGGTGATGCAGTGATGGCCCAGGTGCGGTTGTGTTTGTCAAGCTCCAGTTTCCTTTCTGCTGCAAGTGTCAGTGTCACCTGATACATTCAGTTCAAGCTGCTCAGACTTATCTCTACCCCAGAAGTTTGAAAGCTATATCAAAGGGATGGTTATATCTGCAGTGGCTTTTTATCCTCTTACAACATATCCAGCTGTCACTGGGAGGATTTTCTTTTGAGATTTGAGATCAGAATAGTCTGAAACTGTCTCTCCCATCAAGGCATCAAGACACATGTAGGTGTTGCGATGAGTTTCGAGGTGTGACATACATACTAGAGCACTATAAGCTGTGAGTGATCTCTTTTATTGATAAAGCAAAGCAGATCCAAGATTATCGTCTTCATCTTTTAAATTCTGATGTATTTTTATGAAGGGGAATGTGGGTATCAAGATTTATCTACCATATTTATGTCTGAAAATTTATTTTAAAGTATTTCTATTTCTTATCACAATTAAAATTCCCTGTAAGACAAGTACCACTGGTTATCTGGGAGTAAAAACACTTAACATTTTTAGTCAAAGATATTTTAGGGTCTTGTTTTGTTTTTCCTTTTCAGTTTGAGTCTCTCTTCATTTAAAATAGTCCTGGCAAGCATTGGAGAGGGAACAAAGCTGGGACAGGAGCAGGAATGTACGCATAGCTACCCAATTATGCATACGGGGAGCTTTTAAACTGAGTCCTTTCACGGAAAAGAGGCTTACGGCCATGCTGATGGGCATGCGTTGAGGATGTGCACATTCCTATAAAGAAAAGATGTTGAAAAGGACCGAGCTGAAACTTTCGTTTCTAATTCTGGAAAGACCTAGTATCTTCAGCAAAGTGAAGCTCTGGGGTTCACTCATGTCAGGATGCTTCCTCAGTAAGGGAGTCACATCCACACTTCTACATCGAGGAGGAACGCTGCTGTGCAGCAAACTCAGTAATGGAGTTTTTTTCAAACCTTAGATCTTTAAGATCTCTTTCTTTCCAATTGCAGCTTCACAGCATGATTATACTACTTTTGAAGTAATTTAAAAACATTTCCCCCCATAGCCGTTCTTTTTTGTTGTTTTTTTTTTTTTTTTAGGAAGATTTTAGCATCCCTGAGTAATGTTAACCAGGGTATTTGAAGGTCTTAATTATCTTAGGGCAAAAACAGGCAAGTGTCTAGGTGTCTGGGCTCTCCCCTATTTAAAGCTACCCTCAGTAAAAGATTCACCCCAAGATGCAACTGATGGGCCTTAAAATGCCAACTCTTCCAGGAGTGGTTTTTGTATTTGTTAATTTACAAATTACAAAGTCAGAAGCTTCTTGGATATCTAATTACTCAGTCTTACAACTAAGAGACAATCACTTCATTTTAAGATCAAAGGGATATCTCGGGGTCTCTTGAGAGTATACGTTGCCCTGCCTCTCACTTCAGACGGCTTGGAAATTGTGCAGCTTAGTACTTGCTGTCCAACTGAAAGAAATGTAAAATTAAGAGTAAATTTTCTTATTTTCATGCCTTCTATTTTTTAAAAAATATTTTATTGATTTTTTTACAGAGAGGAAGAGAGAGGATAGTTAGAAACATCAATGAGAGAGAAACATTGATCAACCGCCTCCTGCACACCCCCCACTGGGGATGTGCCCGCAACCAAGGTACATGCCCTTGACCAGAATCCAACCTGGACCCTTTCAGTCCGCAGGCTGACGCTCTATCCACTGAGCCAAACCGGTTTTGGCTTCATGCCTTCTTGATAGTACTTTTCCCAAAATGCTTTTTAAACTTTCTTAACCATGTAAAAATTACTAATGGCACTACAAAGAAATGGTGCCGGTTTTAACGTTTCTATGAAAACCTCAATGTCCGCAGGGTGAGGGCTGTGGTAACTCAGATGTGACCCTGGTGGCCAACAGTAATTAACAAACATAAGCAGTGGTCTTTTAACCTCCCCGAAGCTTAACCAGAGCAGTACAGCTCTTATCCCAGTGGTTGGAAGAAAACACACAACCATAATCACTGGTCCCATTTTTAATTTATAAAGGCTCTCTCACTCTACAAGAGAACATTTTACACTTTCTCCCTCAAACCTCCAATTTAGTCCTCATTACTTTCTTCTTCACATATTTTTCAATCTTTTCTCCCTTCTCTCCCTCAACTTTATCAGCTCTCAGCACAGGAGTATATGCATTTTTTAATTTTGGAAAATGTAGTTATTTTTAAAGACAATATTACTTATGCTAAAATATAACAGGTATATTATTGTTATATTGTTATATTTTAGTTACTAAAATCAACTTTTTAATGCTTAACCACTGAACCACACTGGCCAGGCTAAGTTATTAAAAAACTTCCTAAAAATCTGTTTTAATCGCCAATATAGTAGTGTGTGTAGCTATTTGGGATTCTGAGAGTACCTCCTAAAGTCTAAAGTTTGAGAACCACTCTTTCAGAAATGTAAGAGCACACGCACTGTTTTACAAGTGTAAGAAACAAGCAAGGCCATGGAGATGACTACCTTAGGTTAGATAGTACAAGTGGAGAAGGGTGCTTCTTTCTCTTTAAAATATGAAACTGAAGAATATAGGCTTGTGGCTTCGAATGTCCATGTGTTCTGGCATTTGGGGGCAGAATGAGAGAGAGAGAGAGAGAGAGAGAGAGAGAGAGAGAGAGAGAGAGAGAGAGAGAGAGAGAGAGAGAATATATGAATAAGGATGAAAGCACTACAATTAGAACCTCTAGATTTAGCTATATTTGAAGATAGATTTTCTGTGGCTTTCCAGTTATATGTGTTAATAAATTACCCTTTGGCCAAAACCAGTTTGGCTCAGTGGATAGAGCGTTGGCCTGCGGACTGAAGGATCCCAGGTTCGATTCCGGTCAAGGGCATGTACCTTGGTTGCAGGCACATCCCTGGTGGGGGGTATGCAGGAGGCAGCTGATCGATGTCTCTCTCTCATCGATGTTTCTGGCTCTCTATTGCTCTCATTTCCTCTCTGTAAAAAATAAAAAATTAATTAAAAAATTTAAAAAATTACCTTTTAACTTAAGCACATTTCAGCGTGGTGTTACTAATCACTGAAAAGGTTTTGATTAATATCTAGTTTGAATTGCGCTATAGTTTAGTGTCTGGGACAGACTGGTGAAACAGTGTCCAAAGTTCTTGAGTCATCGAGCCTTGTGTGTACCTTCCTTTATTCCTTCACTGTGAAAGTCCCAGAGCCTATTAATTCGATGTACAGTCACTTGGTTACTCCTTACCAACTTGTTTTTATTTGTTCATAATGAATCTCTCTTGTGAAATTGCTTCATATTGGTTTTTAGGAACATGTCCCTTCTTCTTAGTCCAAATTCATAACTGATGCTGCACTTTTATATGGGATATTTATGAGTATTCTCAGAAGTATGCAGAGTTGCACTGACTAGCATCATTCAACCTTAGTAGAATACACTTTGTTTTGCATTATGAACCAATTTTAATAATTTAATTTTCTTTGGCAAAAATATGTTAAAACACGCTGAACCTTATAGTTGACCGTATGAGTGACTAAAACTTTTACCATAGCTTAAGAAGATTTAGCGCCCAGCCATTGTGGTTAAGTTGTTGAGCGTCGACCTATGAACCAGGAGGTCATGGCTCAATTTCTGGTCAGAGCACATGCCCAGATTATGGGCTCTATCCCAAGTGTGGGGCATGCAGGAAGCAGCTGATCAATGATCCTCTCTCATCATTGATGTTTCTTTCTTTTGCTCTCCCTCTCCCTTCTTCTCTGAAATCAATAAAAGTAAGTGCAGACTATACTTATAGTCTCTCATGTTCATCTATATCTTACTTTGACCAATTTTATTGGGAGAAGCAGACACTTAGACCTTTTCTTTCTAGTATATGATTTTTAGCATCTAAAACTTCAGTTCACTGTGATTAAAAGTGTCAATCATTGATTAGAAAGGGGACTACTCCTATTCTTTTAATATCCAAGTAAATGGCTACTCTTAAATATAGAGATCAAGTGGTGCCCAACTAGGATTCCTTAATGGCAAGCAACAGAAAATTAACTCTGGATAACTTAATAGAAGAGGGAATTTTGCAGTTCATATAGTAAGAAATCTCAAAGGCCAAACTGGTTTATGCATAACTGAATCCAGCGGATTACATAATGTCACCAGTACTCATTCTTCATTTCTCAGGGGGGAAAATTTTTTTTTTTTCTGTTTGGCTCTGTTTTCAGTTAAGTGGTTCCGATATGGTATCAAAATTGGACACTGGTTGTGGAATATTCTATTCTTTTTCTGATCTCACAATTTTAGAGAAAAAGAAAATACCTCTTTCTAGATTATTTGAGCAAAATTTCTAGGGAAGACTCTGATTGGGATGACCCAATTACTATGGGCAGGAAACAGTACTCTGATTGGTTAGGCTGGGTTATGTGGCCACAGCTGCATGAAAAAGGCATGTGAAGTGATCGACAGCTCCAATGGATTTGGGACAGGGATCCATGAAAGGGAGAGAAAGAGAAGGAATAGGTTGACACGAACTTTTGACTTCATGGTGATAGCAGTGACTTTTGATAGGAAACAGGCCATTCAAGGGATCTGATAAGTTGTGACCCAGATTTGCAACAAGTTCTACTTTATAAAGCAGAGAGGAAAGTCATGGGGAAAAGCCAGAAGGGTGGGAGTGAAGGAGACACAAGAAAAAAGCTTAGAAATGCATCTCTGCCAATTACCTGATTCACCAAGGTAGTGAGTGAGTGCCTTTTCTGATTCTCTGCTATAATTAAGACATTTCTAAGGTGGCAGTTTCTTTCAGTTTCTTTCATTTTGCCTTTTAGGTGGACAAAAAAATCGTAAGAACTGAAATAGGAGTTCTTCTTCGCCTTTCACATCCAAACATTGTAAGTGATTTTTTTAAACTACTATTTCAAATTATCTCTAACGTAATAGAATGGGATTTTTGTCCACGCTGATCACCACCCATAAACAGCCACAGGTTCTTGTCCTCATCTGACCACAACTTTCAAGTCTTTAGCTGAATGAATCTTAAATATAGTGCCTTTTCAAAGAGTTTAAAAATGGACAGGTCAGCAATATATCACATCTTTATTTTTGTGCATAAAAGGATAACTAAAATTCAGATAGCTTTATTTCACGATAATGAAACACCATCTTTTCCCTTCTGTGTGTCCATCTTATTAATATACCATCACTGAAAAAGCCAGTGAAGAAAATGCATTGCTTTCAAAAGCCATTTCAGCCTCCTTGGAGGGAGTGTCTGCTTCAGAAACAATGTGTAGGTTCAAATAAATGCAGTGCTTGCTTGGGGAAAACAAAAGGTTTTTCAGAAGCTGTGCTGTGTCCGAAGGCACTGAGGGCAAGGTTTGGAGAAAAGCTTTCTCGAGCCAGTCAAGTGAAAAGAATAAAGTCCGCGTCCCAGCCATCACTTGTTTTTATGAATCGAGCCAACCACTTAGAGAAAGTATTTTACTCATTTCTCTGAGAAAGTTGCATCCAGGAGGGTGGCCTGCAATGCTTCGGCTCAAAGCCAAGTGCTTAAAACTTAATATATGAGTTAGCAGTATTATTTAGAGCACTCAGCTATAAGTAACAGAAAACTTGAATATGTTGGTCTGAACATGTGTTTTCCTTAAGTTATAGGAAATCAGAAGGCAGGCCATTCCTAGCACCGGTTCAGCCCCTCAGTGATGTCAAGCAGAACCCAGATGCCTACTGTCCATTGGTTCTGCCACCCTCAGTGCCTTTGCTTTCATGCTTCTCCCTCATGGTCCTCGAATGGCTGTTCCATATACTCCACAGCCTTTAGGTCTGTATTTATGACAGAATGAAGTGGAAAGGCCCCAAAGCCAAGTCCTATGAGAAGAGTAAAAGTTTTTTTAGAATTTCCAGTTCTCTTCAAAATTCTCTTCAGATTTTATTGGTCAGAGCTGGTCACAAGAGCAGCCTTAACTTCATAGAGCCTCGGAAAACAGAGAACAGGATTATCATAAGTGAGACAAATTACCATCCATATTTGGAGGTAGGCACCTTTCTTCCCCCCAAAACTCAAAGTTCTGTTTGCAATAAAGTAGGGGGAGAAGAGCTTTGAGTAAGCAATCAATGAAATGTGCCACATACAATCACCAACTTTTCATTGTCCATCTTTTTTCTTTCAAAGAGAAGTCAATATAGAATTTTCCTCAAATATAGATCAGTCCTGTCACTCGATTCTCCGATGTAGTCAGGAAAAATATCCAAAATTGGATGGATTATCTGAATGTGATGGAAACCCTGTTATGGCCAATCAAATCATTGCCACTCTACATTTCTGAGGCTCCCTTCATCTACCAGGGACTTTTTAGCAGTTGAGGGTCATCCTTTCCACAAAGACATCTTTTCCCCTGGTCCTATTCTGTCTCAGACCCAAATTCCTTCCTGAGAGAAGATGCATTTGCATTTCCAGAAGCCATGATGCTTTCAAATGACTTAGGAAGCTATGTTTGTTTGCTTTTATTTTTAAACTAGAGGCCTCACGCATGCTTTTGTGCAAGGGTGGGGGTCCCTTGGCCTAGCCGGTGATTGGGTCCAATCGGGGCCACAGGAGGTAGACCAAGGGAGGGGCAATGGGAGATTGGCTCACCTGGGGGAAAGGGCCGAAAGAGCTTGACCAGCTAGGGGGAGGGATCATGGGAGGTTGGCTGTGGGAGTGCATTGACCACCAGGGGGTAGGTCCTGCATTGAGTATCTGCCCCCTGGTGGTCAGTAAACATCATAGTGACCAGTTGACTGGTCATTCAGTTATTCAGTTGCTTAGGCTTTTATATATATTGATTCTGTAGCAATTCAGAAATTGAGATATTTTTATAAAAATTATAAAGTGTTTCTAAGTCAGGTATCTTTCATCTGTCAAAAGGAATAATATCAAAACTCAAAAGGACCCTGGAAGAAATGAGGTCACTGATAATAACAACCAGAGAGTGACAAATGATTTCCTGATAGTAGCATAAGGACCCTTCATTGACAACGATCCAACACGTTACTATTAGACTTTTGTTTTAGCCAGAGCTCTAGCTCTTTCTTAGAAATATGAAGATAAGGAATGTGTGATCATTTTTTATATCTTTCTCCAGATAAAACTTAAAGAGATATTTGAAACCCCAACAGAAATCAGTCTGGTCCTGGAACTTGTCACAGGAGGAGAGCTGTTTGACAGGTGAGTTGGTTCTGGAAATCCAGAAAGGCTTTGCTTCCAGTCACCAAAAAAGAATTAAAGGGAAATTTCTCCTGAAATTTTTTATAATGACACATCATACCAGTTAATAAATTATACTAAAATAAATCTTAAGAGGAGTGTAGAACAAAAGGAGAGTCATACCTGATAAGATATAAGTGGATGAAAACTTGGGATGTTTAGTGAATAAACAGGGAAGCATTATATCTATTTATTTTTGAAAAAATTTACTTCTGCAATAATCACAGAATTTCTAAAGTCATTCTAAATCTAACCTAAGTAAGATTTATGACAACATTTTGTAAGAAAACATTAGATAAAAAGTATAAAAAGCTAGATGTGTTATAATTGAATTCTTGAAACAAAAGTTCTTAAAAATCAATACTCTTCAAATGACTATTTTGAGGCCTACTTTCTCTATGTAAAAAGTTCCAAGTAATAATAGCCGATTTTAGTTGTCTGTTCATATGTTCATCACTCAAGACAGAGGTTTGAGGATGGCTGGAATGTGCCTAGAAAACTGGTAGAGCATAATATAGACAAACTCTTTCTATAAGAGACACAAGCTTCAGTTCTCCATGGCTTTCCCACCTCCCTTGTCTTCTCAGGAGAATTCCCTGTTTATCCTGATTATCTCTTGGGACCCCTATGCTATGTTCATGAGCATAATAAAAAAATAATGAAATTGGAAGAAGTCAAAGGACTGAGTAGGTATATATTAGAAATGGTAAGAAGTTATGCACAGATCTAAAGTTCCTGTTGATTTATAAAATTGGTTAAGAAGATGTGGGCTGTAGAAAGAAGACAGAAAAGAGACCGAGGGAACTGCTGATATATCTAGGTACCTAAAGTACAGAAAATTCTCAATAAATATTTGCTAAATGAATAAATGAACGAATAAACAACCATTAAGATGAGTGGACTCTGAGAAGGAAGATAATTAAAGGGGATTGGTTTAGCCCTAGATGCTTTGGCTCAGGGATAGAGCATTAGCCTGCAGACTGAAGGGTTCCGGGTTCAATTCTGACCAGGGGCACATGCCTGGGTTACAATCTCGATCCTGTGCAGGAGGAGCAGATCAATGATTCTCATCATTGATGTTTCTCTCTCTCTCTCTCTCTCTCTCTCTCTCTCTCTCTCTCTCTCTCTCTCTCTCTCTCTCCCTCTTTTTTCCTCTCCCAAATATTTTTAAAAAAATAATTTTAAAAATAAAGGGGTTAGGTTTAGATTGTGTTGGGAGAGGGAGCACTTCTCTCAAGAGCTTCTAAAAGTAATTATATTGGTTTTCAAAGGTTCTGTTTTAAATGTTACCCAGTGAAGGTTTGGATCTTCAAGTAGGAAGGAGCAAAATGACAGCTTGATTGGAGATGCATATATATCTTCAACAGATATGTAATTTGTTCATACATGTGTTGAAATTTCCTTACAATAAATGGTATGAATTAGCAAACTTTGAGAGTTGTAACATTTTCAGTATATTGATTCATCACCAGTTAATGAATCAACTGAGGGAAGTGGGCATCAGTTTTTAAATATATACTAGTACTTATTGTGGCAGTTGGCTAGTAGCTAAACTCAAGGGACAAATCACTAACCTGATTTGCTTATCTTGTTCGAACCTCAGAACAAATTTGATGCAGTTCTGTGAGGCTAAGGAAGCTGAGACACTCTGATCCACTCAGCCTCAGATCTGACACAGTCTGATCACTCTGATTATATAAGGAAAGTCCTGTTCTAAAACCCTCATGTCCCTGTACTTAGTCAAGACTCACCTGGACTAGCTTATTTGAGCCTTGCCAAAATTTGTCAATGGCGGCTCCTTTTTAAATACCTCTTTAGCCAACTCTTTCATGAACATATTCCTTCCTTAGGTACATTTAGAGTCTGTTTATAGTTAGATCCTATTGGCTTTATAGCCATGAGATCTCTTGAAGGAGAACTCAGAGAGAAATCTCATGTTCTTTAATTGTAAATAACTGTAGGACAGGGATGTCACACTGAAGCTATTGTCTACCAACAGCACATATTATTTATCTGCCTACCTCTATTTATATTTATTTTGGAATCATGAGTCTCTTTCCTCCCTTATTTCCCAACGATTTTTTCATGAAGGAATCCTGGTTCTCTCATCTCATAGTTTAGTTGATTTTGATGGGATAGTTAATTCAGCTTTAAACAAAAATGAAAAAACTAAATGCTGGTGATAAATTTCATTTATCAAGAAAAAATTGATAAAATACTCAGAATTAACAGAATGCATCTAAAGAATGGCAGACAGCCAGTAAAGCACTCAACTACTCTATAAACTCTCAGTGGTCTTAGACAGTAGACTGGCTTTCCCTGTTAATATTGTTGTCTACATGTCTGTTGCCATATCTGAGATGAACTTGGTTTCTCCATTAAATTACTTTAATTCTAGTTATCTTCAAAATTGTATCAAGCTGAAAATATATCATTATTACCTATGCATTATTTTCTTTCTTGAGAGTTAAAAATCATAATATGCTTCCCCTCCTCCCCCTGTACTCATGTCAAAAACCAAATTTATTTAATTGTGATGATAAAAATTCATCCCTGGTCTAATGATGGCCTTAATTGTAACTAATGAATGCACTAATGGAGCAATTGGTGAAAAGATAATCATGTTAGTACATTATGGGCAAAATGGTTGTATTTTATTAGCACTAAAAGATCTCTTTTATGGTCTTCTAAAAAACTAAACTTAGTAAAAATCCAAGTGAAATTTTCCATTTCGTGTAGCATATAAACAGTAAATTGCATAGGAAGATAAATTTAAAATTTTGGAATAAAAATCAGTGATTTTATGTGTATGTCCAAGAAAATCTGGCCCCCAAAAAGACTTCTACAAAATTATGATATAATGTGAAAAAGAAAGTTCCAGAGGTTTTGATCTTCCATCCTGCTTGGTCTAGTCATGACTCTTAGAAATTTATTGAACATGACAAATAAATAACTAATTAATAAACTAAAAGGATAAATAAATGATAAGGGACTAACAATATATACAGATAAGAACTGGCACACAAAAGACATATAATACGATGCTTTGTATATACTAGAGGTTGGCCACGAATTTGGCTAAAAGGATTCACTTCGGGGTGATAAATTCTGTGATTGGGAAATAAACAGAACATGGGATACCCCTAAATGGGAGTCTTCTAAATCAGGAATGGTTTCAGAAATCAGACATAGAGTCTTTGAACTGAATCTTAAGTGAGAAATCATAAATCAACAGGTAAAGGGAAGAGGGAAGGGCAAAGTGATGTCCCAAAGCAGGCCGCACGGGTGGGGGTTAGATATGAGAACGTTAGTCTCCATTTCAGAAACTGTTTGAGACAGGAAGCAAGAAGTTGCTGGATATTTGTAAAATGAGTGATTCAGTGAACAGTGGGCAATTTATATAACCTCTCTGGGTGAGACTTTTATTGTATAGTAGGAGAGAATTGAAGTAGCAGTCCCTAGTCTCTGTTCCCAGGTCTACAATCTGATCTGGCCTTGCCTTTCTCCTGCACTGTCAGCTCCTGGCCAGTACACACATTGCCTCACAGTATCCTCACTCTCTCCCTACCTTTCAAATGTAGCAGGTGGTAATAATACCTTTGAAACTATTTTTTAAATATATGAATTTAACACCCTTTGGGAAAGTTCTTAGAAAACGCATCAATACAGACTAATGGGCCATCAAAGAAAGGAGAAAAAGCAGTGAATGAAGCTTATAAAGGAGTAGGGGATTTAATTGGAAACAATGGAATTTGTTTTAGTGTCATTTTTTTTTTTTTGTTCGTCACAGCGTAATAATGTACCAGCAGTCTTTAAGACTTGGTTCCTAAAACTCATGTTATTTGCGGATTTTACCCTTTGTCATTCAGTCTTTTAGTACGCATTTTCATAAGACCCATGTCTTTCTCACATGAACCCACAGTTATCTAATCACAATAACATCTCCATTTGAGAAAAAGCTGCCGTTGGTGGAGAAGGCAGTAAGGCTCCCCGTGTACGTGCCAGGAAGTCTGAGGCCTCTGGATATGATCGGATTAGAGCTCTTCAGTTGCACTGCCTGTGCTAACTGCCCAGCTGGAGATGTGCTCAATTCAATTTGCAGCAATTAAGGTGACAGAAGCAAATGCACAGAAGTCGTATTTTAAAGCAGATCCACAGAGAGGAAGAGGCATTGCCTGTGTCTTCTCATCCTACAATTTTAAAAGGATGAGAAGGGAAACATGCCAATTATGGGGAAGAGCAGCATATGAGCTAACACAGGAAACAGTGGAAAGACAAGACACGGTCTGGGGGAGAAGGCCTGTTGGGGCCAGAGTCACAGCCTGGAGCCCAGGGAAACACACCTTGTGCTGCCTTCTCCGATGTCTAGATGTCAGCTAGACGAGTTAGTGCCTCAGGGACCTGAGGGAACTGGGATCCCAGGGCAGCCTTTTGGGTCACTGTTGTTATTAAAATCCTAGGGAAGATTTTGCTTTTAGCACTGAGTCTTCTAACCCAGACGTGGCGTAGCAACAAACTACATGGCCCTGGGCCTTTGAAAATGATCTTAAGATGCTGGTGGCATTGTAACTGCCTTCTTAATATTTTACAAAGCGTGAAAAGGAAATCAGTTTATTAAATCTGAAGAGAAATACGGCAATAAGTATGTTTAAATATTTAAAAAAAACGGAAATAACCGTAATTATCCTATTTTTACAGCTCTAAAAACACTATCATGATTGAACATTTTATTGCTTCTAAAAATTGAAGTCCTGCTGTTTTCTGTGTAAAGCTATACAGTCTTTACTTATATGTATGTTCAATTCATGGGAAATGGAAAAAAAATTTTTCAGATAACTTTTAGGTAGGAATTTGCATTGTTTCATGGAACAAAATTACTCTATTTTAATGAATTGGACTCATTTTGATTTTGTTCAAAATACGTTTCTAAAAAGATTTATGTTATGTATTATAATAATATCTAGAAACTGTGTGACTCTGACTTTCTTCCTCAGGCTAGTATAACCCTTCCACCTATTGCATTTTGCCTTGGGAAGCATCTACCGTATTTTTCGGACCATAAGACGCACTTTTTCTTCACCAAATATGCAGTCCCCAGGGACACGGAAGGTCCCGGGGGGACCCGCTGCGGCTCTGCAACTCAGACCATAAGAAGCAGGCACTACTTCTATTCGGACCATAAGATGCAAGCACTTTTCCTCCCACTATTTGGTGAAGAAAAGGTGCGTCTTATGGTCCGAAAAATACGATATATGATTGTTCTCCCCTGGAAGCATGGCCCGTGTACTTCCCAGTTCAGTGCTTTCATTCCCTATAATAAGGAACATAGGCAAAGGAGTTGTCCAAATGTGCACAGTCTGACATTTTTCTGGCATCATTTACTTGGTAATTGATATTGATTCCATAAATATTTATTGATTGCCTACTATAAGTAAGTCTTGGAGCTAGGCTCTCTGGGTAATCAAAGCAACAACCTAGTGAGAAACTAAGAAGTTTGCCACCATACCTGTAGAAGGCACTGGCCCAACACACCTAATGTAGTCATGCTACCTACATGGAAAGAAAAAGATTGCAGAACTTCCTTTTCCTTTGCTTGCTCACTAGTGTCTTCACTTACCATCTTACATCTGAGTGGTAAACCTGCATTTGCAACTTGAGAAGTTCATGCTATTGATTTTTCTTAGTCAGTTATGGATGGCCTAGGTGGTATAGCTCAACTTATAAAATATTTAAAATTGAATCTCTGAGTTCCAGGAACCTAACTCTGTGACACTCTGATGAACAATCAATTTGGGAAACAAAGCTCCGATTAGGAGAAGGGAACCTGGAAGAGAAACGGTTGCATTCTGATGGTAGGGCCAAGTAATGTTGTGCAGAATTCACACTGAGGTGAGGCAGGAAAGGTGCCTGCATTTTGTGCTCCTACCACTCATGTTACTCTAGAGACATTTCTGACAACAGAATTAATAAACCCTTCATCTGTACAAACCTTAATATAGCATGAATTGCATCTATGAGAATGTTTTTGTTAATAACTTCTCTACTATCTGTGATCTCATCTGAGGCTTGCAGGTGCAGTGCCCAGAGGAGGCACTAATTACATATGTTTTGTGTGGTGGGTGTCCCACAGAATCTATACTTAGAGCAAAATGCAGTGGTTGATATAATGGTAGCCAAAGTTTTCAACTTCCTCTGATGCAACAGTCCTTTTCTCCTCTTCTACTTAATTTTAAAATGTTCATAAAGTATAGTTCAAGAAATTATTTCAGTTAAATTTTTAGCAGGTATGAACTCATAGCAGACTATGAACTCAAACATTAATTCAAGAAAAATGTGTATTCTTGGAAGGAAGTATCATATGAAGATTGATTTTCAAGAACCAATTAATAATAGTCCTCCAAATATTTTAATGTATTTTCACATTTTATTTGACCCTGTTGCATAACAGCTATCTAAGAAACAAAAGAGGAAGAAAAATATTCCATCTTCTATCCTTTGAAAAGATGAGTTTGTGTTTCTTGACAATATTCTAAATAATTGAATGGAGAAAATAAAATAATTGGATTTTCTGTATCAATATAGTTTTTCTGAATCTTGACAATTATGATCATTGGGGTATCTTCTTTTATTTTTGTCATAATGTTGAGTTCTGCATTCCTCGCCCTCAATCCCCTATTGTGAAAACATTTTATAGATTTTAAATTCAACTTTTAACACCAGCTACTTTGAGAACTTACAACTTATTGCTAAATGTTTTTGTTCAAAAATGAAGATACTTTCTGAAAAATAACTATGCTATTTGAGGAATCAATGATCTAAAACAAATTTCAATCCAAAATTACGAAAATTGGTTGCTTTGTCTCTTTTATGTTTTGAGTTGATCTTTTTCACGTCTACTGCACACTTTTTATTAGCTAATAACATCTTATGCAAGTTGCTAATCTACAGTGCCATCCAAAGGTGTTTTCTCTTGAAATTCTGATAAGATAAAAAGTAATTTTTTATTCTTCCCAAATATTCCTTTAAGAATAGACAGAGAAACCAGGACAGAAAAAAACAAAAACTCACAGACAACGTAACAAAACCAGGTGACAAGGTATCCCCATGAAGCTTAACATACAAGTGAATGAGGACAAAATAATGACAAATCCAAAAAGCCATGTGGTGTTAGTACCTATGTAAGAGGAAGCAAAGGTTAATGAGAGAGAGGTCGTGTGATGGACCTAAGAGTGGCAGAACACTCAGATTTCTAAACTCTCCAAATTATTGGAAAGCTACCTACAAGGAAAACAGCTGAAATCAATTTTGCCATCCAAATTTCTAAGAAGTGTAAAGGCTGTATCCACATAAGGTCTGAAGTGGCGAATGCATTCAAGGCTCTGTGAACTCCTGAAATTAATACCTGACGCCCCCTAAAGAAGAAGCCCAATATTTAGGAGAAACAGCTAGGGAGAAACTCCAATAATCAGAGTAGAGATGGTAGAGGCAAGGGAATGAAGTTCCAGATAAAGGATATCTCAGAATGTATGAGATCATACTTTTAATGTTTCATGGAAAAAACAAAAACAAACAAAAAAACAACCACAAAACACGGAAGGTCTAAAGCCATGAAACTAGAAAAGATAGCCTGGTCCGTCTCTGTCAAAAGGATGAAGGGAAAAAGGAGATACAAACCTCCAGTTGTAAAAAGTAAAATAAATCATGGCGATGTAATGTACAGTGCAGGGACAATAGTCGATATCATCGTGTTAATTTTGCACACTGACAGACGGTTACTAGACTTGTGATCACATTGTAAGGAATATAAAAGTCAAATCACTATGTTGTACACCTGAAACTAATAAAATATTGTACGTTAACTATAATTAAAAAAAAACAAAACCAATTTGACTTAAACATAAACAACAGAGAGGTGTCTTATTTAATTCCAATATAAAATGATTACAAGAGCACAGAAAATAAGAAGCAGAAAAAGTTTCCTTTAGGCAGTGAAAGCAAGCCAGAAGGATGTGCCCACAGAATGGCTAAAACTATAGCTCGCTCGGTATTGCAAAGTAAACTAAAATTAAGGAAATTATAGAAGAACCATGTAAATCAAAAGTTGAAAAACATTTACATGTGTATAAATGCACAGCCCAACGAAGAAAACCAAAGTAATGGAAGAAAATAAATGTAAAACATTCCCTGAAAGTACAGAGATGGTTGATGGCCTATTGTCAACGTGGTATATGCTTATAATGATTCACAATACAAAGTTTAAAAAGAAATTTTTTTATCCTATTTATTTTTATAATGTTAATAGAAAACGAATGTCTTTTATTTTCTTAAATAAACCCAAAGATTTCCAAAGTGCCAGCTTATGGAAATCTTTTTCCTGGTGTTAGGGTAGCCTGTTGCAATTATTTGGATGGAGTCTCTCTAACAGTAATATAATTAAGTTCTTTTAGCATCCACTCAACTGAGCGCATGTGTGTGTTTTTCAGGATTGTGGAAAAAGGATATTACAGTGAACGAGATGCTGCAGATGCTGTTAAACAAATCCTGGAGGCTGTTGCTGTAAGTATGAAGTGACAGCTGTAGTGAAACTCCTGGTACTATCTTCCTTCCTTTTCTAGAATCTTATTGAAGAAGTATGTATCTGCGACAGGCCATAAAATTTACAGCAAAACCAGGTGAAATATGTGTGAGAAAATGTGTTTGATAAATTTATATTTTCTATTGATGACTCAAACTCTTAAAGATGCAGGCCCAGCCTTGTAATGCCATAAGTTTGTTGAAATATTTTCTATCCTACTATTATGAAATCACATCAGACTTCAGTGCCTATAGTTGTTATTTTCTTTCTCTCTCTCTTTTCAATTTATTTTTGTTTCTTGAGTTTATTCCTTTATTGTTTTTGTTGTTTGTTAGGAAAGTGGAAGAAGGTTGAATGTGATAAATATAGACCTCGGAGCATAGAGATTATTGATTTTTCTTTCAAGAGAAGGAATGAGCGAATTAGAAGGAAAAATACTGACAATTTTGTTGAAGAAAAAGAAGTTAATATTTTAAAGTGGAATAAAGTTTTATAAGTTAACTAGAGGCTCAGTGCATGAAATTCATGCACAGGGGTGGAGGGGGGTGTCCCTCAGCCCAGCCTGCACTCTCTAGTCTGTGACCCCTTGAGGGATGTCTGACTGCCCATTTAGGCAGTTGGATATCCTTCTCACAATCTAGGACTGCTGGCTCCAAACTGCTTGTCTGCCTGCCTTCATGATTGCCCCTAACCACTTCTGCCTGCCAGCCTGATCACCCCCTAAACACTGCCCTGCCAGACTGATTGATGTCTAACTGCCCTCCTGCCAGCCTGTGTACTCCCAACTTCCCTCCTCTGTTAGCCTGGTCACCCCTAACTGCCCTCCCCTGCAGGCTTGACTGCCCCCAATTGCCCTCCCTTGCAGGCCTGGTGCCTCCCAACTGCCCTCTCCTGCTGACCATCTTGTGGTGGCCATCTTGTATCCACATTGGTGCAGGATCTTTGACCACATGGGGGCAGCCATCTTGATCTTGTCTGTTGGAGTGATGGTCAATCTGTATATTACTCTTTTATTAGATAGAATAGAGGCCTGGTGCATGGGTGGGGGCTAGCTGGTTTGCCCTGAAGGGCGTCCCGGATCAGGGTGGGGATTCCCTTGGGATGTGGGGCAGCCTGAGTGAGAGGCTTGTGGTGGTTCACCATGCACCCGGTAACCCAAGCAGAGGCCCTGGTATCTGGGATATATTTATCTTCTACAATTGAACCTTTAGCCTGGAGCGAAGCCCAGCCTTTTGTTTGCTCCGTGGGGGCAGCTATTTCTGTTTGGTTTTATGTATCTTCTATAATTGAAACTTTGTAGTCTGGAGTGGAGGTCTAGGCCAGCCAGGGAAGGTGGAAAGCTTGACTTCCTCCATTGCGGGGGGGGAAACCCTAGCCTGCTCTCTCCAGTTTTGTAATTGCCACCATTTTTCTTGGGATTTATCTTCTATAATTAAAACTTTGTATTCTTGAGTGGAGGCCTGGGCCAGCTAGGGTGTGTGGAAAGCTTGGCTTCCTCTGTTGCCTGAGAAACCCAAGCCTCCCTCCTGCTCTCTGTGGTGGCAGCCATCTTGGTTGGGGTTAATTTGCATACTTGCTATGATTGGCTGATGAGTGTGGCTGGCTGGTGTGGTTTGTGGATGTATTGGAGTGATGGTTCATTTGCATATTACTCTTTTAGTAGGTAGGATGATGGAAACATGCACACACATATACAAAGTATAGATTTTCAAAAAGCTTGTTTGGATTGAATTAATAAGGAAATATTTGAGATAAAACAGAGTCCACTGGTAGGAAATTTCCCATATCTTAAATGGTGTCTAATACATGCGAAGACACTTTGGTGACGCATTTATTGAACATAAGGCAAGAACAAATTATTCTCTGAGCAAACAGGATGGGAATCAAAGGGAGATATTGACCAGGATCAGTTAGAGACAGATCTATATAAAATATACCCCAAATTAAGATCTGTTCTGTTTTCAGTCAGTTATCCAGCTAAAATCATTATTCAATATCTTGAGAAATCAGCCACAGTGACTCAAGCACACATCTTGTGAATTTCACCTACAACCAAAATGGGAAGGAGGGGCAAGAAAGGAGGGGGCAAGAAAGACAGGAAGTCCCTGGAGTCTAAAAAACGCTTTTACCAATGACAAAAGGCAAAAAACAGCCTTTACTGTCTTTGCATAGGGCAGCTAGAAAGAGGGGATCTCTGGTCTAACCAAATCCATTATTGAGTTATTAACACCAAGTTCAACCAGCCTTATAGCCCAGTCTTTCCAAATTATTGCTTCCTATAAAAGTGTTTTGGTCTTTTGCTCTGGTGGGGGAGAAAACGTTTGAATTGGGGTGGATAAAAGCTGGAGAGGATGCCATAGAATTGTACTCTCTAAATACACAATACAGCTTCTGATTATGTGAATATTGAATATCAGATTCACCTTTTCACCATACCCAAAAGAATCACTTCATTCCATATATATATATATATATATATATATATATATATATATATATCCAATCATAGTATACTTACCACCCCTGGTTTCTAAGCTTGCCAACTAAGGAATGATTTTTTTAACTCTTCCACTACCTTCTCTCCTCACCTTCACTTTCCCGACTTTGGATGAATTTTCCTTCAAATTGTTCATGCACCTAATCCTGCTTCATATCATGCTATGACTATTACTGGCATGCTTTTTCAAAAACAGACAAACAAACAAACAAAAACGAAAATCACTTCTGCTTCCTTCCAGTTCTTCAAAGAAGTCTAGAATCCTCTTTTGCAATCATCGTTGTTACTTTGTCACTTCTGAATTCGATAATAGCAGTCTTATACCTTTATTAAATACTAATTTTAAAATTCCATTTTTCACTGCTATATCCTATAGATTATCTGCTCAAGTAAACTTGCTGGCAGCGGTACACTATCACTTTCCCAAACTCCGGCCGGCAGCTGGTCTGGCAGTTAAGAGTAGTTTGGGAATCAAACAGAGGTGGTTCAGTTTCTAGATGTGAGCTTGAGCCCCTCACTAAACACCTCTGTGCTCAGTGCCCTCGTGTAAAACAGGCATAGCATCCAACCTCCCGGGGTTGGGAAAAGACTAAAGACGTAGGTGTGGAAGCCATCGCAATGTTCAAAAGAGAGGGAAAAGAAGATAGGCCACTTCAGACTCAGTACACTCATCTAAAGATGTATTAGGTGTTGTTATTCTGTATATACACACCAACTCCCCAGCTAAGTACTAAAAACAAACAAAAAAACAATAAGTGCTCAATAACTATTTACTGAATAAATAAATGAAAACAGTTCAAAATAGGCAGGATCCTGTATTTTATCTCTCTAGACTCTAGAGGATGGCACATTTACTGAAACATCCTTACCATCGCTTTTCACACATCTCATATGAAACAAAGCTATATAATTTGCTTCCATTCATCAGATTATTTTCTGTTCCCTTCCAATCAATTAATTATCTTCCTGCCATTCTAAACTCACCTTTTTCAATATGTTCTTTCTTTGGTTTCCTCCACCCATTTGGTCAGCATTTCTGGCTTATCAGAGTGGGCATGTTTCAATTTAGTTATACACTGAGTAGCTCTTCTCATTCCATGAATGAGAAATGGATGCTTTGAGCATCAACGTTTGCCCCCTATTGGAGTTACCAATTAATAAATAAAAGATCCCCTCAACCGGGCTGCCCCAGAGGGGTGTCCTATATAGAACAGAATGACGAGTTCCTAGAAATCTGTTCTATGTCTGCCAAGATAGACTGTTATTTATAAATTTAAAACAAAAATTGTGATGTTACCTACTCACAAAACTGCACCAAGCTCCAGTTTAAGAAGTAGTTATCACATTCAAGTAAAACATTCATTGAAAGAAGTCTTACACAAAATCAAATTTTCTCTGATTGCTGCAACTAAGGGTTAAATTAGAGAAAAAAGTTAAAAGTCATTTCTCTAAGTGTTTCACAGGTAGAAAGCAAGCAATTTAAACTTGTGAGAAGTGGCTGACATTTATAAAATAGTTTATTGTCAACTGCATCGCTATAGATAGCTATAAAAAATGGGACAGTTGGGAACTCAAAGTAATCAGTGATATGTCTCACAGTGCCTTTGGATCATACACTTACAAGACTGATTTTTGAAAGCACAGAAGCTGAAAACTTAAAGATGGAAACACCCCAGGAAATATGTTGCAGTTATAATTATATCCCTTAGGTAACAGACCTTGCAATCCTTTTCTTCCTCCCTACTTCATCCCAATTCTTACCCCACATATTTCATAGTATTAATCTGTGTTCTTGCACCTTTGGCTTTTTAGCTTTAAATAGCATTTTTGAAAGTTTTAAAAATAAAATTAGAAGATGTTTCCCCCTAACTCATTCGTTCAGTTAGTCTTTGAAGTAAGGTCCTTAAGCCTTCTTGAGTGTTCTGTCTTCTTGAAATGAATTCCAGGGAGTCCCCAGTCAAAGTGTCTAGGTCGATCCAGGCATTCTGGAAGGGTCATTGTGTCCTCATGGGTCATAAAGTGCAACGCACACCCTTAAAGCCTTCCTTTTACATATACTTATAAAGATAACCAGGGAAGGTTCCATCTCCTCTGACATCTCTTACTGTTACCACACATTCAGTTCTTTCCTTGTTACCACTGATAGCTTACTGTTCCTCTATTTCCAAAAAAAAAAAAAATCTCTGACCCTTTTTTCCCACCCCTACTGCCACCTCCCCTATTTTTCAAGCTAAATTTCTCTTGGGAGTGTTCGAACTTCAACACCTGGACTTAAGAGCCTGCAGGAATTTGTACACAGAGAGTATATCCTGAATTTAATAAAATACAAGGAGAAATGGCTGAAAAATGATTAAATAGGTTTGTTGTGCTCGCACAGATATTTTTGGTTAGAATTATTTTAAAAATGGTAATGATGTGGGTGAAGAATTACAAACAATACCATCTAGTCCTTTAAAGTTAGGGAAACCCATGTGGTATTTGAACAGTGAAGAAAAAAATGGTAAATTAACATGATTACGGGGATGCAGAAAAGGATGAAATAGTACAGGCTGTTTTGGGTGGAAATTTTTAAAACCTGTAACCCACCCCCTCAAAAAAAAAAAAAAAGAACAGACTTAACCTATTAGAGAATCAATTGATAAAGAGTTGATGACTAGGTATTGAAGACCTAGAAAAGCAAAAGGGGAACATCGTGGAACTTGAGGAAGCAGCCTCCCCTTGGACTGGAGGAACAGAGAGGAGGTTGAGATGATTAAAACCTGTAAGACTGAGGGAAGTGCTCTGCAGACTCACTGCCTGCATGATGCTGGTATTTCATTCTGAGCTCAGAGGAATTGCATGCGAAGCTGCCACTCAAACCTTTGATGAAAATGGTGTCCTAGCCAGCCAGTGCAAATGTCGCTGAGGAGGGACACTGGAATTGGTTCTTTGAGCATTGGAATAACTAAAAACTGGCATCAGCACCTGCTACAGAATGATGTGCTACTGCAGCATGAAAAATTATTTCTAGGGTACAGGAGGAGAACAAGCAGAAAGACAGATTCAGGAAGCAAATAGGATGGAGCAAGCCTCTTCGTGCTCTTGCAGCCCCCTGCTCTCTGCCTGGTCCCCTCTCATGGCAGCGCCAAACGGGGGCCAACAGAAAGTGTGGCTTGTAATTTCAGTGCCAGCTTCACAAAGTACATTATAGAATGGTGAGTTTAAAGTTTAGAGATAATAGTTTAATAAATGGTACAGGAAGTTATTGGAAAACAAAAATCTCAGAGTTTCTGTTTCTATTGTAGAGTTTTCTAAAATGTTCACAATCTTTACTAATTTGCATGAAATGGTTCTAGAGATCAATGAAATCAAAACAAGTATGACAGCATTAAAATAAATTACTATCTATATTTCTAACTAAGCACTATGTTTGATAACATTTATGCATTTAATATATGTATATATATATATATATATATATATATATATATATATACATCTTGGTTGTGTGTGTGTGTGTGTATATATATATATATATACACACACACACACACACACACACACACATACATACACACACACACTAGAGGCCTGGTGCATGAAATTCATGCAGAGGGTGGGGGGTGTCCCCCCATCCTCCACCCTCTCCAATCTGGGACCCCTCGAGGGATGTTAAAATGCTATTGGGATCAGGTCTAAATGGGCAGTCAGACATCCCTCTCACAATCCAGGACTGCTGGCTCCCAACTGCTTGCCTGCCTGCCTTCCTGTTTGCCCCTAACCACTTCTGCCTGCCAGCCTGATCACCCCCTAACCACTCCCATGCCAGCCTGGTTGATGTCTAACTGCTCCCCTGCCAGCCTGTTTTCCCCAACTGCCCTCCTCTGCCAGCCTGGCCACTCCCACAGGGTTGATTGCCTCTAACTGCCCTCCCTTACAGGCCTGGTGCCTCCCAACTGCCCTCCCTTGCTGGCCACCTTGTGGTGGCCATCTTGTGTCGACATGGGGGCAGGATCTTTGACCACATGGGGGTAGCTATTGTGTGTTGGATTGATGGTCAATCTGCATATTACTCTTTTATTAGATAGGATAGAGGCCTGGTGCATGGGTGGGGGCCGGCTGGTTTGCTCTGAAGGGTGTCCCAGATCAGGGTGGAGGTTCCCTTGGGGCGTGGGTAAGCTTGGGCAGGGCCTGTGGTGGTTTGCGACACAAGCAGAAGCTCTGGTATCTGGAATTTATTTACCTTCTACAATTGAAACTTTGTAGCCTGGAGTGGAGGCCTAGGCCAGCTAGGGCAGGTAGAAAACTTGGCTTCTGTTGCCAGGAAAACCCAAGTCTCTCAACTGCTCTCTGTGGCTGCAACCATCTTGGTTGGGATTAATTTGCATACTCGCTCTGATTGGCCGATGGGCGTGGCTTGAGCAGAGTGATGGTTAATTTTCATATTACTCTTTTATTAGGTAGGATACACACACACACACACACACACACATTATTGAACTTTATATTAATTGATACATTTAAGTCATCTTCCATTTGACCTCTCATTTCTTATTGGCAGAACCAATCTACCTTTATAAAGATCTATCTTTATAAAGATGGAAAATACCAGGACTTTTCCCAGCCTTCCTTGCAGCTGGGCAAGGGCACATGACCTGGTCCTCACAAATGAGTCCTAATGGGCAGACTGCTTATGAGTTGGGGGGAAAGTTTGCCCCCTTAATAAAAGGAGACCCAGGGGAGGAAAGGCCATTTCCCTTTCTCACGGTCATTGTTGCATCTGCATTTGATGCTGGGAACTGCTTTTGTAGCTAATTATGGAGAGAAACGTACTGTGTTAAATAAGGCAGAGAAAACAGACACGATTGGAATTCCCCTCCCGCTTGATGTCTCACAGAAGGTGCTAAATTTCTTAATATTTCTGCCACTTTAAAGAGTAATTCCGGTTATTTAAAGCAATAAGATACTGGACTTGTTCTTGAATGAACTTTTGAGTTTATGCTAATAATGATCAAGAGCGAGTTGTGTAATTTTCTATCCATCGAGCCATAACATGGAGCTCACACTCCTAGATAAAAGGATTCTGGTAGCACAGATTTCTAAAAACTGAATTTTAGCGACTAGAAAATGCACACCCACACACTGGCAAGTCGGGATTAAGTGTGATTTGAAGGCACAATGAGGCCGAAGGTTATTAACAGTAAGCTTGCTTCTGACACTTGTGTTTTGTTTCTGTGAATATTGTTCCTGGTTAGCTCCACGTATTTGTCAATAAACAGAGCCTGAGCGTTCAATTAAGTAATAAGAGACTAGAATAGAAAATGTGGGGATTTGTTCTTTGTTTTAACTTTGTCAGTTGCTGTGGTATTTGCATTTCTTTCTGGGAGGATTCTGTCTCTTGTTACATCTGAACATGGATCTCTGGAAGGTGGATAGCAATGCAAAGCTCAAAGCATTGAACATTATAAGGATACTTTAACCAATAAAAAGTAAAAGTGCTTGTTTCTTATTAAGAATTGAGAGATCACAGTTATCAGACAAGAAATAAACAGTTCTATAAATGTTGTAATAATTTGATATTTAAACAGAATAAAGTAGACAAGTGGCTCAGTCCAAGCAGATTATGTATTTTATCAGAAAAAAAAATCTGGAACAAAGTATACATACTAAAAATTGTAACTTCATTTTACAGAACTGGAGGTCTAAAAATAATTCTTAGGAAAGGGTATCTTTCTCAGTAAGTGTCTCTGTACGTCATTGTTGGCAAGAGTAATGACATCAAAAGTTTATCAAATTCTATCATTTCTCTGCCTTTTGGCTACGATCGAGTGAAATTCCAAGTGGCATTCTCTTTTTTGATTCCCAGAAGAATCACAATAAATTCTTGAGCATATGTCTAAGAACTTTCCAATTACTACACAAAAATATGTCAATCATTACATTCTAAATGGCTTTCGTTGCTTTAGGGTTTTGTAAGCCTCAGTTCAACCATTAACTGATTCTCTGGTATGCACTAGAGTCTTGGATACAGAGATGAAGTAGTTTACCAGATTTTAGGGTAGATAGACATATATGAGCACATGGCTTTGAGATCACATATGTGAACCAGTTAATACATCTTGCAAATTCAAAGGCATTAAAGCAGGTGACAGATATGTATTATGTCAGAAAATCTTGCCAAAGGAAGTTATATCTGAGTTGGGTTTTGAAATAAAAGTTGTTTGATAGGCAGCCAAGATGAAAGAAAAGGAATCCCAGGGATACTCCTTTTCTCCCTCTAAGGCATGGATACCTATTGTGACGCACACCCGGTGAGAACTGGGCTTGAGAGGGAGGAAGGGACCTGTCCTGAGGGCTTACATGCCTAGTGAGAGAGGTTCACGTGATTCTGAAGATGAGGAGACCCGGAACGACCTTTGCTGCAGGACCTTCATCCTGATGGCTGCATGAAGTCCCAAAGCAGCGAGGCCAGTGAGGAGGCCTAAGGACTGGCAGACACGGAGATGCGCTCAGGGTCCTTTACTGTTGGCCTCATTCGGGCACCGTTTACACCCACCAGGCTCGTGAACTTAATATGTCATGTGTTGGGGGAGCATGAAGAGCCACTCGAGCAGCACCCTGGTGTTAACCTAACAGAGGAGGATGTATTAACAAAGAAAATGGGCAGGCCAAAACCGGTTTGGCTCAGTGGATAGAGCGTCGGCCTGTGGACTTAAAGGTCCCGGGTTCGGTTCCGGTCAAGGGCATGTACCTTGGTCGCAGGCACATCCCCAGTTGGGGTGGGGGGGGATGCGCAAGAGGCAGCTGGTTGATGTTTCTCTCTCATCGACGTTTCTAACTCTCTATCCCTCTCAATTCCTCTCTGTGTAAAATCAATAAAAAATATATTTAAAAAAAAAAGAAAGAAAATGGGCAGGCATCAGCGACCCAGCCAGAGAGCAGAGGCTGCCCTGTGTCCTGGTGATGACCCCAAGGCCAGATCAGCATCCTCATGGCCTCATAACGGGGCAGAAGGTCCAGGAAGAAAGGGAAGGGACCTGAGAGCCATCATTACCCATTCACTTCCCAGGCCACCCACACTGATCCCAGGGCTCCCTTGTTGACCCTGAACTTGGGAACTGCCACCCATCTGAGTAGCGGGTGGTCACCCTGAGGCCAGCACCCTAGACAGCCCCCCCCATAGCACCTGCTGTGAATAGGAGCTGACAAGGAGGAGGTGGGGCACACACCCAGACCTCATTCAAAGTGAGAGGACTATTCTAAAGGTGAAGTCTGCGCGGCAACAGGGTCCTATATTCAGGGAGCCCCAGTTGGAGGGGTAAAAGGGGAGGTGGAGGTAGAGTCCTGTGCTGGGCAGTGAATCGACAATCTCTAGCCAGGTCTGTCTTCTCAGACAGGCCAAAGAGCAACCCCACCTGTTCTCTAGGATGGAGGTCCCAGCTGCCTCCATTACCCAGCCTCCCTTGCATCTAGAAGATGCAGTCATGTGTCTAAGTTCTAGATCAGGAAACGTAAGGAGAAGTGCCCTGTGGGACTTTCAGGGGTGCCTTTTCTGCTCTGTTTGGAACACGGAGGTGATAGCTGAGCTCAAGCAGCCGTTGTGGGGTCCTGAGGATGCTGATCAACCCGAGGGACCGGCGGAGAGCTGCAGGGACCCGCTCCCGCAGCTGTGGAGCCGACACCAGACCCTGATGGTCCACCAGCCCCGAGCGTGGTTAGTGTGAAAGGAAAATAATGGTACTTGGAAAAAAATAAAAGAGGATATGAAAATGTCCGATCAAAAGATGAAAAGCATCTGAAGAGACATGGTTTGTGACTTTAGAAATGAAAAACGCTAATTAATTAAGCCCATACTTGGAACTTCACTGCCAGTGCTTATGAATGCTACATGTGCAAAAATGTAGAGATTATGAAAAATAATCCAGAGCAGGGAACATGCAGATAGAGGATTTAGGCAATCAACAAGAACTTTTCATCTAACTTTCTCACCTTCATTAACACTTAAGATGTTCTCCTCTTCTCCTCACCTCTCTGGCCACTTGCTCTCTGAGGTTTCAGACCCTTCTCCTTCAGCCAGTCTCACAGCTCCTCTAATTACCTCTTTTTCTTCATTTCCCGCTTCTTTCTCCTACATTTTCCCCCTATGCTCTCCTCTCCCTCTCCTCTAAGAACTAATGGTGAATAAAATGACAACAACAAAAATGACAAACATCTTAAGAGACCAACCAGACCAAGATGACTGTGCTCATTATGTTCACCACACACTGTAGGGCCCGGGAGAGGCCCTACCAGCTAGGATTGAACAAGAAAAAGAGGCTAGAAAAGGAACATCTAAATTATCTTGCACGAAATTCATGCGTGGGTAGCACCCTCGTGGCTGGTAGATCTCTCAGTTGAGGGGACAATTTGCATATTGGGTTTTTATTATACCATATTAAATATTCTGTGCCTCTGACATCCAATGTTCTAAAAAGCTAAAATTCAGGAAAAGCTGAGCAAATAATTTTCCCACCCACAATGGGCTCTAGTTTTATATTGCTGTGGTTTTTGTGTGACGGCCTCTACCTACCTGGCACAAGGGAAGGGCTCTCCGCTGGAAGGATTCCTTTGATGATGATCCTCTTTTAAGAGAGAATAATTGACCCAGCTGGTGTGGCTCAGGGGTTGAGCATCAACCCGTAAACCAGGAGGTCACAGTCCGATACCCGGTCAGGGCATATGCTCAGGTTGTGGGCTCAGTCCCCAGTGAAGGGCGTGTGGAAGGCAGCCGATTGATGATGATTCTCTCCCACTGATGTTTCTGCCTCTCTCTCCCTCTCCCTTCCTCTCTCTGAAATCAGTTATACAAAGAAGAACTATTGTGTGGAAATTATGAAAGTATTTTGGTTAGAAGATGAACAGTGATCCTTCCTTTGTATGTGTGCTTCTCTCCAAAGATGGTAGAGTGATTAAGGTTAGATTCTAGTTAACTACATCCATGTTGTTCTTTCATTGATTATCTATTGGAGGATGGGGGCAAGACCCGGAAATTTATTTCCTTGCTTTCTGGTAGTAGTTACTGTCTGCCCCAAAGCTGACGTTATTTCCTATCTTGAGGGAATGAAATCCTATATTTTATTATTTGGAGCAACATGAACCTAGTACTTATGATGTCTTTGACCCATTAAAATATTTTTTATTTTTATTTTGGGAATGGCTAACTCAGAAATAGTGTTGAAAAAAATGACCAATTTTCTCAATAGTCAGGTAGAATTTTTTTTTCTGGGTCAGAAAAAGAGCTTTCAGGCAGTTTTCTAATAATATCTGTTAACTTCATTCCTCAAACATGGAATTTTAATTTTATTATTATTAGGTAATTTGGGGGAAATTCTGCAAACATTTTATAAAATATTTTGCCTGCCTAATTAGAAATATATTTTAATTGAGATGTCAAATTCATTTTTCTTGCTCTAGTCACTGTTTTCAGTCCCACCTCGAGTATGTATCTCCTGAATAAAGAATGTTCACAAAAGTCTAGTGTACTCACTTTGACTAAGACAAAGAGTTGTATGTGGAGACAATGGAAATGCTAGTTTCATCTGGGCAGGGCAGTTCTTTGTAGCTACCTAGCATCCATGGCTGCCTTAACCTGTTCAGGCTGCTATAACAGAATATCACAGACTGGGTAGTTTAAACAATAAACATTTCTTCATCACAGTTGTGGAACCTGGAAGTCCCAGATCAGTATGGTGAGGGCTCTGTTTCTGGTTTACAGACTGCTGCCTTCTTGTTATGTCCTCACATAAGGGAGACGTGTCACCTCTTATCTCTTCTTCCTCTTCGTACAAGGGCATTAATCCCTTAGAGCAGTGTTTCCCAAACTTTGACATATGTGTACCCCTCCTATAATTTTCGTAATGCTGAGTACCCCTCATCAAAAAAAAGGATGTATTTTAATAACAGTCAAAACATATTTATTTAGCTTAGACAACAAGATGGCGGCAGAGGTAAAAGCCTAACTGCAGCCGCCCTCAACAATTTAAAAAAATACAACTAAAATATAGAGTGGACACTATCCAGAACTACAGGAAAGTTGACTGACTGGAAATTCTACAACTAGAAGGAAAGAGAAAACCAGAAGGAAAACCAGAGGAGCTGTAAAAGCCTGAGGTACGGAGGCGCGGTGCGCGCGGGGAGAGGACTGAGCCGGAGAGGAGGGGCGGCGGAGTGCCTGGCTGGCGTTCCCCAGCGGGAAGGAGATAAAAGCCCCGGACTGTGCTGAACCCCAACTCTGACTGCACTGAACCCCAGTTCTGGGTGAGACCCCGGGGGTCCCAGGCTCATACAGAGGGAATCTGGGCTGTAAGGCGGAAGCTCAGCCGAGCGGCGAGAAAGGCAGAGCCCCGGAGTCGCGCACATTGCGCGCAGAGGAGGGACTGTTCGCTGAGCTGCTGAATTGCCCCAGCGGGAAGGACTCAAAAGCTCAGGACTGTGCTGAGCCCCAGTTCTGACTGCACTGAACCCCAGTCCTGGGCAAGACCCTCGGGCCCCAGCCTCATACAGGGGGAATCTGGGCTGTAAGGCAGAAGCTCAGGGAGAGCAGCAAAAAGCAGAGCCCCTGAGTCGCGCACTTTACGCGCACAGAGGACAGACTGTTGTTTGGGCCGCGAGACCGCCCTAGCGGGAAGGAGACATAAGCTCCGGACTGTTCTTAACCCCACTTCCAACTGCTCTGAACCCCAGTTGTGGGCTTGTTGGGGGAGAGACTAGACTGTCTGGTAGCGGGCGAAGCTCTAGGGCGCCTTTCTCTCAGAGGTGCTTGCAGCGAGTACCAAAGGACACTGAGGTACACTGAGACTCAGGAACCTCAGAGGGCGGGGCTAACCGGAAGCCAAGGCTGTAGGTTCCGCCCTGAAACTCTGCCCCTTCCAAGCTGAAATCAGAGAGGCTTTTGCAGGTTTCCAAGTCTAGTGGAATAAGGTTATCTCCTGGCATAGACACAGCTGATCCTCCCAACCTACCAACTCAGGGAAGCAGCGAAAATGCCGAAACGAGGAAACAGATCACAAACGAAAGAAATGGAGGACAAAAAGCGACTGGATATAGAGTTCAAAACCACGCTTATAAGGTTGTTCAACAATCTCCTAGAAAAGGCCGATAAAATAAATGAGACCTATGAGGATATGAAAAAAGATCAACAAGAAATAATAAAGGGTCAACAAGAAATAATAAAAGGTCAACTAGAAATAAAGAATACAATCTCTGAAATAAATAATATTATACAGAGTCCTAAAAACAGAATGGAAGATTGTAAGAATCAAGTCCAAGATTTGCAACACAAAGAGCCAGAGGACACTCCTCCACAGAAGCAAGAAGACAAGAGAATCCAGAAAGTTGAAGATAATGTAAGAAACCTCTGGGACAACTTCAAGCGAACCAACATCAGAATTATGGGCATCCCAGAAGATGACAGAGAGCAAGATACCGAAAACATATTGAAAGAAATAGTGACAGAAAACTTCCCCCACCTGGTGAAAGAAATAGATTTACATGTTCAGGAAGCACACAGAACCCCAAACAAAAGGAATCCAAAAAGAACCACACCAAGACACATCATAATTAAAATTCCAAGAGCTAAAGACAAAGAGAGAATATTAAAAGCAGCAAGACAAAAGCAGGTAGTTACCTATAAAGGGGCACCCATACGACTGTCAGCTGATTTCTCAACAGAAACCATGCAGGACAGACGGGAATGGCAAGAAATATTCAAGGTGATGAATAACAACAACCTACAGCCAAAAATACTCTACCCAGCAAAGTTATCACTCAGAATCGAAGGCCAGATAAAGAGCTTCACAAATAAATTTAAGCTAAAGGAATTCATCACTGCCAAGCCAGAATTATATGAATTGTTAAAAGGGGTTCTTTAGGAAGAGGAAGAAAATAAAGATAAAAATTATGAACAAACACGTAACTATCAACAAGTGAGTCTAAAAACCAAGGGAAGTAAAAATGATGAACAATATTAACTGGTGAATATAATAGAATCAGAGGTATGGGAGGGGAGTGGACTGATGATTCTTGGGGAAATGGGGAGTGGACTGATGATTCTTGGGGAAATGGGGAGTGGAGCGGGGCGGGAAGAGACTGAACATAAACTGCACCTATGGATGAAGACAATGGGGGATGGGGAAAGGGCAGAGAATTGAATGGAAACTTGGTGTAGGGGAGCAATGGGGGGGGGGGAAATGAGGAACATTTGTAATAATATGAACAATAAAGATTTATTTAAAAAAAAAACATATTTATTTAATATGTTTAAATAATAAATGAAAATAAAATTATTCATAATAAAATATAAATAAAAGTTATATTATAAATAACGTTTATTTGGATCAATGAGAAGGATAAAATTGACTCATGAGAAGGTAGACTTAGGTGCAGCTAAGCACGGTGCAGTGCATATCCCCACCAAACTACCGTGCAACGCGTACCCCCACCAAACTCTTCCCTTACCCCTGGGGGTACGAGTACCACACTTTGGGAAATGCTGCCTTAGAGTCTTAGTCTTGCAAGGTGGAAACCCGGGTGTTCCACTGGGCTCCTAACTGGAGGCTCTGGAGAATCCAATTCGTTGCGCATTCAGGCTGTCGGACAAATTCATTTCCATGTGCTTGTGGTGCTTGTGTGACCTCAGCCTCCGTTTCCTCACTGCTTGTCAGCCCGGGGCTGCTCTCCACTCATGAGGGCTGTCTGCGTTCCTTGGCACCTGCCTTCCTCCATGTCAAACTCGGCTAAAGTGCTTCCAATTCCTGACTTCTTTTTCTGCTGCCTGCCAAGAAAGACTCTGCTTTTCAAGGGCACAGGATACTGGATTGAGGCTATCTGAATAATCTCCTTTTTGTCATTGGAATGTTACTTCGTCTTCATTGTTACCATCCACTCTCAAAGGGGGAAGGCATTTGATATGAAGGCAAGTCTCACAGAGGGGTCATTCTTGGAGCTCTGCCTATTGCACCCACACCAACCTGCTCTCTATGATAAGGGTTTGATGCAGTTGTTTCCCAACGTAATGTATCTAATCATCAACCCCAAACACCTAGACGCAGGATAAACTTGAATGTCATTTGTTTTCAGACCTTTCAGAGATCCATTCACACACAGGTGTTTTAGTTTGTTTGTTGTTGTTTTTTTAATGTGTATGGGCTATTTTGTGTGCTCATGCCTTTTTCCTGTCCCCTTCCCCCCCCTTTTTGTCCCTCCTTTTTTACATGTTAGGAAACAAATTCTGTTCATTTACAGCACTAACCAGAGTATTTTTTAAATGTTTTCAAAGCTTTGCCATATGTTAGATCTGAAGGTCTCACACAAGTCCCCGATCAAGAGGAAGGAGTGATGGCTGTGGCTCAGGCTGTATGTGGCTTCTTGACACACACAAAAATGTATAAAAATGCAGTGTACTTACATACATTTGCTTTTTCATATTGCTGTCTGACATTTTTTCCCTTAACAATATGCCTTGGTAGTCCTTCCATTTATGTGTTTAGATTTTGTTGCTTTTAATTATTAGTTTTAATTCGTTAATTGCATAACGAATTACCACAAGCTTAAAACCCACACACTTCTCCCCTCCCAGTGGTGTAGGTCGGAGTGAGAAGTGAGGCATGGCATAATGGATTGGAGTCTCACGGTTTCAAAACCGAGGTGTCAGCAGGGTGGCTCTTCTCTGGAGGCTTTGGGAAGAATCTGCTTTCAAGCTCATGCCTTTTGTTGGCGGAATTCAGTCCCGTTCTGTTGCCTTGACCCTTGGCTCGTCCACCTTCAAACCTTCAATGGCTCACCCAATCCTTTGCATGCTTTGAATCTCTTTCACTGACTCTTCTGCCTTCCTCTTGCGCTTTGAAAGGCTTATGCATTTACATTGGGCCCCTCCGGATAACCAGGATAATCTCTGTAACTTAAGGCCAAAGTGATTAGGAACCCGAACTACATCTGCAAAGTCCTTTGCCTTATTAAACAGCATTTCCACAGTCTCAGGGATTGTGCAAATAGCAGAACCAAAGCTGTTAAAACTCCCAGACTAGGCTTGACAACATTGCCAGGCACCTGTAAAAGTCTTCCTTATTAACCTTTGGGATTCCGTGCCAGTTTGTACAAAATCCATTCATTTAAGCAGGCTTGTAGGATTTTGATAATTTTCTTCACTCTTTAAATCAAAGCGGATGAAAAATTTGGTCTATTTTAGTTTCGATGACTCCCTATCCCATTTCTTAGAGAACTTCTGAACCTTAATCTAAGGTTCTATCTGCTTTTTCTTTCACCTGTAATAAATTCTGAAGCTAACTGCATTTTTATATTTTTGTGTTCCTGAGAGATAGAAGTTCAGAATTTCTACCACTGGTTATGATTAGTTGTACAGGAGCCTGTCTCCTGAAGTAGGCAGGTTCTCTAGATTAGGAATAATAATTTATTCATTTCTTTCTGTCATTCTTCTCATCTGCCATCTACCTTCCTCCCCCCCTCCAACACACACACACTCCATATACGTTTTGTATTCATAGCACATAGCAGGTACAATATACATTTATTGACTTGATCCAGTTATTTATAAATTTTGTTTAGGGTCCCAGCATTTTATTATTTTTAAATCTTTATTATTGAAAGTACTATAATACTTTCAAACAGCAACATGTGCCCCTCTCCCCGCATCATTGACCCCTCCTAGCCCACACCCATTCCTCCTCTCCCCCCTTCCCAGCCCCAGGCCTTCACCACACTATTGTCTGTGTCCACATTTTTGCATATATGCAGACAAGTTCTTTGGTTAATCTCTTCCTACCTACCCACCCAATCCTGCCTTCCTAGGAATATTTTGAAACTGGCTTTATAGTCTTGGTGACTGCAAGACTATAGGACTTCAAATACGTTTAATAATTTCAGGAATTGTTAAATCACATAACTTTAAAAATCACATTACTTTCAAAAATGGTAATGGTAACCCAGCTCTGTAGGAAAGCATATTTCAAGGAACATATGGTTAAAATATCTAAGTAATTAATTATACAGGGCATATTTCTCTATGTTTGGGGAAAGATATACCTAATTCCATAGACCTTGACATAATGATAGATACAGGGGAAAATCCACATTGAAAAAATGTAATTTCTCACACATATATTTTATATTCCAATCATGGTTTCTACTTCTCAAAATTTAGCCTTGAATCACTTACACTTTTATGAATAATCTGTGGAATGTGCCGTAGATTCTGACCATCTGTGTGATTTATCCTTTGAAATGTTCCCTTGAATGTTGCAACTGATCCAAAACCACAGTATCTAACTTTTAAATTATCTTCCTGACTTTTACCTGAGAAATTACTGTCGCAGAACTGAGCACACTGAAGGCTTTATTGGCTTTGGATCCTGCAGAATCCTAGAAATGCCATCTTATTCTAAGTTCATGTCACCACACTGATTCACAATGGCCATCCATCCCTTCTGTTTATCCATATAAGGGTCCATTTAGCAAAGCAGCTAAATGCTTATGCTAGAAAACTATTTTGCTAGAAAACTGAAAGGAGACACGGTCTTAAAAGGAATATACAATTGGACTAAATGTGGCTAAGACCTAATAATAACTCTCAGTAATTACAATAATGCCAGCCATCGCTGCCATGTATGTTGTTAAGCACTTAATGTGGACCAAGCTTTAGCCAAAAGCTTTATGTACATTATTTCACGTACTCTTCATACCTATAAGACTAGGGGTCTCCTTATATTCATTTCACAAATGAGGAAACTGAGACTAAGAAAGATGAGGTAACTTTTTCAAGGTCACACAGCTGGTCCAAGGCAAAATCAGGATTGGAATGAAAAATACAAAATGACTGCAGAATTTATTTATGCTCTTAATCCCATGGCTGTCTGCCTGTACCCTGCTATAGACTGAGTCGGGCCCAAAGCCAGAGACTCAGGTGAGCAGACCTAAGCACCAACCACAGGAATTTGAGAGCTAACACTGAAACAAGACAAGTGAGATACATGCATTTAAAGTCACATAGCAGGAAAAGAGTGGCGTATTTTTTAAAGACACGGATGTATTGCAGTAGGTGTTCCTGTTGATATTTCCCTCTACTTTTTTTTTACTCTTGGCTTCAGTTCTTGAAAACTACTTATTTTGACATCATGAAAGAGAGCCGCACTTCGTGCTAGATTTAAAAGTCTGTCTCACATAAATTAAGAATATGTGCAAACACCATATTCCACCCTTTTTAGAACGAGAGTGGGTGGGAATAATGATAGCTCCACAGATGTGACTCTTCCAGGTGCACGCAGCTCTGTAACTTCGTTAGTAACCAGAATGATGGTGTGACCTAAAGTCCGACATGCCTGATGTGTTGTATGCACTGCCCATGGACACAGACCATAGGGTTGTAGAGGCCTGGGTGGAGCGGGAACTGGGTGGTGGGGGACGGGGGTGGGAGGGTGGGAGGGTGGGGGGAGCATCTATAATACTCTCAACAATAAAGATAAAAAGGAAATAAAATACAAATTTTTTAAAAAGTTCAACATGCCTGATGTGATACAATAGCAAGACATTGGACAGAAGATTTATTCAATTCTTTATAGCCAAATTCAACTTCTGTTCAATTATCATATTTCTTCACCAGCAGTTGCCCTTTTATGCCAGTTTCATGAGGTCAAGCAGAGGCAGGCCTTCAAAGAAGATACAACCCAAAAGTAGAATGTTCCACTATGAAGTTCTTAAATTGATGTATATTGGTTCTAAATTTTCTGAACAGAGAAGAGCTAATGCATGCAGTTTAATTTTTCCACCCCAATAGAACTATAGTCAGAACATTGTTTACTTTTTTTTTTTTAATGATTGGTTCTTTGTCCTGTTAGGTTTTTAAAGAGATTCTAACTTCCCCTTACTAACTCCTGAGACATTATCAATTAACCACACACAGCCCCTCGACCACAGCATAGCTTGTAATTAAACTAAATTGCTATGCAGCAGCTTTCATTACACAATGACACAGTTTTTGTTAGGACCATAGAGAGAGTTTAATTACATGTCTAACCCCTGAATTCAGAGAACCGGGATTCTCTCCGTTACCATCCTGCTCACTTTCCCCATGATATAGCTACCCCAACAAGCATTTTTCAGCAAAGCTTTGCTTTATCCAGACGCTTCTAGGCCACACCCAAAACCCAAAGCATAGTGCACACCTGTGACCCTTACTGCGGGGACCCCAGCAGGCCTGGTCACCTTTAAGCTCCCCTACTGAAGCTCCTTCATTTCCTAACAGAGGTCTTTCAGCTTCCCCACTTCTCCTTAATATGTTGTTATCATTGGCGAATCCCTGATCGGTTCCATTTTATTACACTGGCAAGTGCAATTTACGGATGTTTCAATCATGAAAGAAACGGAAGAGAAAACTAACAGATGAATTTTCAACTGTCACTACCCAAACTCCCCTGGGGCATATGATGTTCAGATCAACTTCAAAGGATGTGAGGCAATTAGTTCAGCCATAGCTATCAACTTAATGCTCATATACTCATAGAAGAACAAACACGGATTATGTAACTTCAAAATGTCATTTCAAAAGATTTAAAAAAGACGAAATCTTTTTGCCTTATCTTCAGTTAAAATGTTCTTATTGGGTTTTGGCTTTTCTCAAAATGATGCTGTAAATCTAATTCATCTAACTAATACTCAGTGAGCATCTTTGAGGAGACCGAGTATCAGGAAACAATAAGCAGAGTACGTTTCATAAGCTCACAGAAGCTGAGCCTTGTTACAGCTAAACATATCACAGTGGTGTTGCTTTGGAACGTCCGTTGCAAAGTAAGCACAAAAATGTTAACTTCTATTACAAATTAATAATGGCAAGTGGATAAAAATTGCAGATTATACCAATAGGAATTCCAATTTCTCAATAGGAAAACTGAGGGATTTATTAATTATTCAAAAGTACACATTGAGTGCATACTTAGAATCTAGGAGAGCAGATGCAGATTTCCAAGTCTTCACGGAGTTTTCAGTCTAGTGAGAGAGACATCCTGAACATAAAGCTTGCAAGGAATCAGACATGCTGAAGGAGAGAGAGAGAGAGAGAGAGAGAGAGAGAGAGAGAGAGAGAGAGAGGAAGGAAGGAAGGAAGGAAGGAAGGAAGGAAGGAAGGAAGGAAGGAAGGAAGGGAAAGAAAGAAAGAGAAAGAAAGAAAGAAAGAAAGAAAGAAAGAAAGAAAGAAAGAAAGAAAGAAAGGAAGAGAAAGAAAGAAAGAAAGAAAGAAAGAAAGAAAGAAAGAAAGAAAGAAAGAAAGAAAGAAAGAAAAGGAAAGGAAAAAAAGGGAATCAATGAGTGCACAGAAGAGTGGGCACATATGTTAGTTTGGAAGGACAGGTACAGCCTCCCTGAGAAATTCACATTATAGTTGTGGCCTGAGGATGAGGAGGCCTGGCAAGGTAAAGGGGTTGGGGGGTGGGGGAAAGCATCCTGGTAAGAGAGGGAAGCTGGGCAGGATGCTGAGGTAGGAAGGTGATGAGGGCTTTGGAGGAACTGAAAGGAAGTCAGTATGCGAAGAACAGAGAGCTATAAAGGGGGGAAGAGGCAGAATATGAGACTGGAGGGGGAGGCAGGAGGCAGATGACCAAGGCCTGGAAAGCCCGGATAAAGCATTGGAAACCTCTGCATAGTTTCCCAAGGAGGAGAAATGGCCCAGCGCCCTGTGCTGCCGAGTGGAGGGTTGATCAAAGAGGCCACCCTGGAAAGCAAAGGAGTAGTTCAACCCCGCCGTGATGGCCAGCCAAGATCACGTCAATGACATGCAGGGAGGTGGGCGGTTCAGAGACAGATTGACAGCACTCTGTTGAGAATTGGATGGAAACAGCAGGGTGGGGAAAATAATTCGTTTCTGGCTTGAATACTTGAGTTGACCGAGAGCCCACATTCTGCGGTGGGAGCAGCTGGAAGAACGGAGCTGGGGGAAGGTCAAGGACATTCCATTTTGGACATGTAGAACCGAAGGTACCTGGGAAACAGCCAGCTGGAAATGAGACAGAGGCAGGTGGAACAATCGAGCTGGAGCCTAAGGAACAGGTTTAAACTGGAACATTCTTAAACTGCTAGCGATGTAATTTACATAGTTTGTTTAGTTAATTTCAGACCAGACATAGTTACCAACTAAATGTATTTATTCATATTCGGAGCACATCGTTTGTAGCAGATGGGTGGTATTCAGGATAAACAAACATGGAAGGCCTGCCAGTTACATAAAACTTATTTTTAAAAATGTATCACCAAGCCCTAGCCAGTTTGACTCAGTGGATAGAGCATGGGCCTGCGGACTGAGGATCCCAGGTTTGATTTCTGTCAAGAGCACATGCCTGAGTTGCAGGCTTGATCCCCAGTAGGGGGCGTGCAGGTGATTTTCTCTCATCATTGATGTTTCTATCTCTCCCTTCCTCTCTGAAGTCAATAAAAATATATATTTTTTAAATATATCACCCAGACAAGAAAAAGCTAAAGGAGTTCGTCATCACAAAACCAGTAATACATGAAATGTTAAAGGGTCTTATGAATAATAAATACATATATACCAACAATTGATTATAATAATCAAAATAAACAAGGAATCTAATGAACAAAATAAACTAATGAGTAATATAGAACCAGAGGCATAGAACCATGGAACAGACTGACAAATCTCAGAGGGAAGGGGGTGAGGGGGTGGGGAGAGATTATATGCAGAGAACTTATATGCATACATGCATTACCCATGGACACAGACAGTAGGGTGCTGAAGGCATCCCAAGGGGGGTGGGATTCTGGTGGAGGGAGCAATTGGGGGGGGAAGGGGAGACATCTGTAATAAACTTAACAATCAAGATTTTTAAAAACGTATCACCCAAATAATATATAATTTTATAGTTAAATTTTACATAATAAAAAATTAAAATCAATCAAATTCCACCATACATTTTTTTTACACACATGTACTTTTGGGGGCTATAAAGAGTAGCTGAAGGGAAGGTGTATACAAATACTCAAGGAGGGTTTACAGCAAAAGAGAAGTCTTGCAGCACCTGCTTAATAAGGATTTAATTTAAGAAGCAGTCAGGAAAGATACTGTGTTCATGTGCCTAACAATTTCCTATTGAGTGCCAAGGATTGTTTTAAACTTCAAAGCAATAATCAAAGGCTGCAGAGTGTTTTGTCTGGCATGTACAGGGTTTAAAATTTCATTGCCAACGCTTAAAATTTGAAATATTTTTACGTTAAAAATTATGAATGTTCATCTTACCTTGAAAAGTCAGAAGAGCTAGCCACCTGGGGCCTGCATTCGCACCTGACAGCATCTGGCTGACCTTGGCCAGCCTCAGGGTCATGCTCCCTCCAGGGACTGCTGAGTCCCTGGAACTTCTCAGTGTCTCCCTCTTATTTCACACTCTTCCAACTCCCTTCATTCTTTTCTGTGCCTGCCCGCCCCTGGAGAGTTTTTGACCCCCTGCTGCAGATACAGTTGCAGCAGCCACTCAACGCCAAAAGCAAGAGAAAGCAGGGAGTGACCTGACTAGATCTGCACTTTCTAAAAATGACCCTGTGAGCCCTCGCTGGTTTGCCTCAGTGGGTAGAGTGTCGGCCTGTGGACCGAAGGGTCCCCGGTTCGATTCCAGCCAAGGGCACATGCCTAGGTTGTGGGCTCAATCCCCAGTGGGAGGCATGTAGGAGGCAGCCGATCAGTGATTCTCATTATTGATGTTTCGCTCCCTTCCTCTCTGAAAACAATAAAAAAATACATATGTATTTTTAAAAATGACCCTGTGACAGTATGGAGCATGGTCTGGAGAGGAGCTGGCCAGGTGGCCTGCTGAAGGCAAGAGCAGCAGTTGGGATGGGAGTGAGGAGAGAGACCTGCACAGGGTCCGAGACTGCATGTATTCCCTGTAATAATTTCTTATATCCAAATGGCTGTTCAAACAGTAATTTGAAGCCTTTGCCCTGGTTCGGAATTTAAAAGATGGCACATACAATTGTGCTTTCGAGATAATAAACCAAATTTCAAGACACACCTTGACTTTATTATTATAATAATTAGCCAATTTGAGCTAATATGCACAAAGAGAACTGCAACTAATATTCTCTGAGGGGTAAATATTTTATTCCCGGCAATTGGTTCTATTTTATTTATTTATGTGTGTATTTATTTATTTGGTTCTATATTATTTAAATTGCATTTCACTTTTAGGTAACTATATATAAGCTCTTCTAGAAGCGATGTATAGTTTCTCTTTATGATGTTTATTTTGAAATTATATGTGCATGTTGTTGAGTCACATAATTTAGTAAAGATTATTACAGTTCTGAAAATAGTAAATAAAAATATCGGGACCATAAATATACTTACATGAATGTTACTTCATTATATTCCCTATTAGTACCTCCATGAAAATGGGATTGTTCATCGTGATCTCAAGCCAGAGAATCTTCTCTATGCAACTCCAGCCCCAGATGCACTCCTCAAAATTGGTGAGGATCCTGATCATCTCTGACCCCTTTACCAGAACAAAAGAAATTTATTCTGTTGAATTTTAAAATATGGTTCCATTCAATTTCACCTCCACTCCATTTTCTCAGATATGTGTTGTGTGTAAAGGAATAAGGCACAGTGTTGGAAATCTGTGCGCTTTCCTGGAATAGTAATCTGCTGAATTAGTGCCTAAAGTTAGTGTTGCATTGCTGGACACACAGAGGAATCACAGCTCTTGGAAATAACAGAACTTCAGGAGGTGACTTTGTATTTTGTAAATATGTTTATATAGGGGGGAAAATCACAAATAACATAACACTTCTTTCTTGGTTAATCACTGTCATTCCACAAATTAGATGGAGCTTAATTTTAGATAATCAAGAAGTCTGACACAGAATGTTGAGTACCTATCAGTGGATTTAGGCTGTGTTTATAGGAACAGAGATACACAGAGCTCGGCTTCCCAAAGCGCACCTCACAGAACGCTGTTTCCTTGGCCGAGGGAACAGGGCCAGTCCGTCCCTTTGGGGGCGGGGGAAGTGGTTCATGGAGGTCCTGAGTTAGAATAAGCGAGAAAGTGCCAACTTCAACAAGATTTTTATTTCTTTTTTAAAAAATTATATTTTATTGATTTTTTATAGAGAGGAAGAGAGAGGGACAGAAAGTCAGAAACATTGATCAGAGAGAATCATCGATCAGCTGCCTCCTACACCACCCCTACTGGGGATGTGCCCGCAACCAAGGTACATGCCCTTGACCAGAATCGAACCCGGGACCCTTCAGTCCGCAGGCCGACGCTCTATCCACTGAGCCAAACCAGTCTCGGCAAGATTTTTATTTCTTCAAGACTCATCCCAAACCTGTAAAATGCTAATGCGTACGCTGACATCCAATCTGACTCTGGAAACCTTGTGGTTTTTTTTTTCCCCAGTAAGCATTTTGAGGAACTACAAAAGATGAATTTGGGCATCTACCCAAAGAGATTTTTCTATCAACATTTTAGAAAGAAAAAAAAAAGCATATTAAATATTACATTCCATGTGCCTTCCAAAGTAAATCTTCATTTGCAAAAAAAAAAAAAAAAAAAAAAAAAAGTAGAATTTATGTTAGATGAATTCTTTTTAGCAGAATCTGTTTTGTCCTGCCTGTGTAGGGTTTGACATTTTTAAAAAATTAAATCCTCTGAAGGACATTTCTCCCTTGGTGCTGTGCTTTATAATGCTAATCTGATGAGTTCACTACATTTGTGAGTGTGAACACCTTTGAAGATGAAGTCATGCCTGTCGTGGGAGAGCTCAGACCACAGACCGCAGAGCGGGCTTCATGAAGGCAGGACCCCAAAGAGAAGATGCTGAAGGCCTGCGGGGCGGCCGCGTGTTCTCATCATCGCTCCTGAGGGACAGCGGTCGTCGGTCGGCGGGCAGGCTCCGTTTCCTTTGACATCGCTTTCAAAGATGTTGTCCTTAAAGGAGTTTCTTTCAAGGGATGGATAGATTCTAATTTAGGCAGGCGCGCCTTTCTTTCCGAAGGGCTTCCTGCTGCTTCCTCTGATAAGGATCTGGCACCTCCGTGGAAAAGTGGGTTTATCTCTGAAGTCTAAAATGGCATCAATTCTGCACCTGCCTCTCTTGAAGAATGGCCTCAGAGTGTTCCTGGTGTTTCCTGAGTGAGGCCCACGTAGCCCAGCAAGTAGACCATAATGACAGCAGCCTTTGATAATGTTTCATCTAGGTAATATTCTGCGGAATAAATAAAAAGGATTTTTGCAAAAAACAAAAAAAAATAGGGCATCTTTCTCATCCAAGAGTAAATTTTTGTCCATCAGATACACTAGGGGATGACATTATTTTGAAGTAGAATAAGCCTTTTAATGTTTCTGTTCAGTTTTTCAACATTTATGAAGTCTCATTTAAAAAAAATTAATTCGTTCCAGTGGATTAAAAGCTCTGAATTATATCACTAATTCTATATTGTCCTTCAGAGTTAGTTTCATGAATCTTAGAATTAATATTTAACAAAATATGTCTCTTGCAACTATTACTTCAAGAAGAAATAGCTTATATGCTGAAAGCTGGGAATTATAAGGGAAAAGTATAAAATGCATGTAGGAATCATATTTTCCTCCAATTTAAAGCAAGACTTAAAATATGATTGCTCCTCTTTTTAATTTTTCTCTCCCTGGTGACTGGTCTCCATCTATATCCACTCATCAAATACCAAAACAAACAAATGTTTTATTTTGAATAACTAAGGTATTCTGTCATCTGATAAAAGCTGAGGAAAAAAACTTGATTTTTTTTTCTTCTTATGTTGTTAGCTGATTTTGGACTCTCCAAAATTGTGGACCATCAAGTGCTCATGAAGACGGTGTGTGGAACCCCAGGGTATTGTGGTACGCTCTTTAGTACTGACATTTTATAGTTTCACTGTTATTTGAAATGTATTTTATTTAATGTTTTGATTTTTTAAACTCCTAATATCTTTTTAAAATGCTTACAAGTTGATGCGAGTCTCCACAAGGAAGACATATGCCAATGATACTCAGACCACCTCTTCTCTATAAAGGGCTCTATGATGTCAGTTTTAGGGCACCCCTGTTAGAACAGCAGGAATGGAGGGGGCCCATGTGGGGAGGACTGGGGGCTCTGCATCTGCTTTTGGGCAGTCGCTACTCTTGAACCCACTCAGTAGCAGAAAAACCACCACTGGTGAAGAAGACAGGAAAACAGCTTTGTTTGCTTTGGGAATTAAAGCCATGAGCTCTTTGTCACTTTCCTTATTTGCTTCTTGGGGGGAGGGTGTGTGTCATTCATTCAGATGATATATAGGACAACAGAGAGCATGGGGAATGGGGCAGTCCCTTGTTCTCATTGATGGCACTGGCCTAGCCTCACTAACAGAAGGGCTTTAGGTGGCGTTTCCCTGCCAGAGGTCCCCAATCTCTGGAGATGGACAGTGCAACGGCCCTCACATCCTCATGCACAATCTCCCAGGATGGCCTGACGGCACCCCCCATGCACTCCGCAATCCAGAGACAGAACAATAGCTGTTAATCCATGCCAGCAAGAAACTCACCCTTTTTCCCCCTCAGTGGCTAAATTCATCTGCCAACAGCCTAAAGCGTGGGAAGGCCAGTGATCTCCCAGAGTCCCTTCTGTGACTAAAGAGAGAAGAGCAACCTTCCAAGGGCTTTAATAACAGTGATAAGAGCAGTTCTCTTTTGCAGCATACCAGAATGGTCATTCTGTGCATGAATGATTCATTGATAAAATGAACATTCGCTGTCTAATGGACTCCATTTTAGACACTGAGATTACAAGAGCAAGTACAGTATGGTCTTGCCCTCCAAGGATTTCATGGGCTATATAAAAAAAAGGCCTGTACTTAATAAATCAAAGTCTATTATCCATTTTATATTTATCTGAGCCAGAGGCTCAAGGGTTACAGAGCCGGACACTGACGGGTGTGTAGGAGTTTAACAAGTGAAGAGGTGGCCACAAAGCATTCTTCGCCAGCAGGCACAGGAAAAGTCGCAGAGGAGGGCTAGCAAGTTCAGGGACTGTTTGTTACTTCCTCGCTTTGCATGACTGGAACATAGACTCCTTGGTACAGAGGATGCAGATGGACTTGTAAAGGTCAGATGGACCATACTTTCAAAGGATGTGTACATCAGTCTGAACAATTCAGACTTGCTTTGGTAGATAATAGTAATCTATCAAAGGTTCTTAATCAGAACCATCATATTTTAAAGTCAAATCAGTATTTTATAAATATCCTGACAATGACATTATGACAGATGGGTTGGAGGAGAAAAGAGGTCAGAAGAAGACAAATTAGAAAGCTACTGTAAATGCTCTTTCTTGGCCTTATCCTGTCAGAAATCTACACATGGTTTATTGTCACTTCATAAACAGCTTCTCAGCAGATCATGTATCTGACCTACTCCTAAGTCCAATCATTTATTTTTAGATAAAAATGATTGTAAAACTGTATCAGATGCTTGTCCCTGCCATAAACAAGCCTGTCTTACAGGTAATGCCACCTTATGATGAAGGCTTATTTTCCACTTACTATTTTTTTCCTCTGTAGACATCCAGATCACCCTAGGGCTGTGTAATTGGGAAATAAGGAATTGAGTGCTAGAGGCTCACCAGGAAGCAGTCATTTGCTATATTATGAGGAAAGGAGGAGAAAGAAGCAAGAAAACTAACTGGGATGGGGGAGAGAGAGAATTGAGATGAAAATTAAAATGCTTTTGCGGACTGATGTACTACTAAACATATGCATGAAACTACTTTTATAGGCTGAAGAAGGCTTGGAAGTCAAAAACAAATAAGTTCCATATATTTAATTACAAGAGCCCGGTCTGAATTATGTATAAATAATCAGAGTTATTTATACATTCTCTCGACTTAAGGAAGTTCACCAAAATATTACTTCAGCATGTAATAAAATATTACTTTAAAGTGGGGGTAGTTGGGGGAAAGGGAGCAGGATTTTAAAAATACACATGTGCAGAATAACACAGAAAAACTGGAAAAGCTGAGGTAGGGGAAAAACGGATGTCACAGTAGCATCAGGGCAAAGGAAGTGGATGGCCTAGAGCCGGGGAAAGATTAAGAGTTTTGGATTTTTAAAAATTTAGTAATGATAGTTTCTGTTCATCTGTCTTACAAACAATTACACCATTTATAGACCAGGCTAAAGTATGGTTCACCCTCACTTCTAGCCCTTTCTCCCCTCACCACATATAAGCACTGACATCAGTTTGGTATGTGTCCTTCTGAGATACTTAGGTGGAAAGGAAACTGCCCATTTATGGCATGAGTTGGAAATGAGACCCAAGTACAAGACTAGTGTGCTCCTGGATACATGACTTTACACGGGGACTTTTCATTTAACCCAGATTATAGGGTCTGAGGACCATATACTTGTTTCCTTGCTTATACGGTCAGAGTGATTGCATCTTAGGTGGGTTATTTCTATGTATACTGGAATGTGGGTGTTTATGTTACACCATTTGTCATTTGTCAAGAAAAGGAAAAGCTATTCACAAAAAGGAAAAGCCATTCACAAACCCTTCAACCCAGAGGGTTCTCAAAATAAAATCACAGATGCTGCATGTTTATGCAAATATTATTTCCTGAGAAATATGCCCAGTTGAAACAAAACTCCAGGCCAGAAAAATTAAAATTTGTGACCCAGCTAAATGAAATCAATGACTAGTTCTCTGAAATAATCCACGAAGAGTTCAATATTAAGTAAATTCTCGACATCTTGTTCTTGGGGGGTAAAAATAGGTTTCAAAAAAAAATCCATTGGTACATGACTCCTGATAAATGTGCTACAGTGTCACTATGCAGTATTACCACCAAAATGTCTTAACTGTTTAGCTATTTAAGACGTAAATAGCTAAACCTACCCGTAGCAATGACAGAAAAGAAGGATAGTTAGCCCTTGAATAACTCAAGGGTTAGGGGTGCAGTTAAAAATCCACGTATGTCTTTAGGCTCCCCAACACTTAACTGTCAATAATCTACTGTCGATGTGAAACCTTACCGATCACATGAACAGTCGATTAGCACCTACCACTATGTTATGCATTTATTATGTACTGCATTCTTTCAGGAAAGTTAGCTAGAGAAAATAAATGTTATTAAGAAAACCACAAGGAAAAGGAAACACATTTACAGCCCTGTATGTATCGATTGAAAAAGATCTGTGTGTAAGTAGGCTTGTGCAGTTTATGCTCATGCTGTCCCAGGGCCGATTCTATGAGCTGGTAGAGTAGGAAAGAAACGAATGTGATGATGGGTGAGATAAATATTCCTAATACCAATTATCTAATTCATTTATAAATTTAATTAAACTGTGTATTTTATATTTCATATTCCTACTTGTCTGTTTATTCAAATTCCATTTCCAGGGTCCAGAGCTGTTAAGAATTTATTATCTCTTGGCATTTCCCAGGGTCTCATTAGAAATAAGCTATTATGTTCACTATACCAAAATTAAAAACAATTTTTCAGCAACCTACAGTCAGAAGAGATTTCTGCCATGAGAACACACGCTAACAAGAAAAGTGTAGAAAAATCTAAATGGAAGAGAAGTAAACTTAAAATACAAGCTTTCAAAAATACCTTCATAAAAGAAGTGATTTTGTTCTTTCCCAGACGACTAAATAGCTAAAGTGAAAAAATAAGAATACTTTAGAGGTAATCGAAACATGGAAGAGATGACCTCACCTGAGAATTAAGTACCGCCAGTGATGACTTTCTTCTTACTGTGAACTTTTTTTAAAACTAGAAGAACTAAATACACAGTAAAAATGTCAACTGCACTTTCTGTAACATTCCGCTTGACAGATGGTGCGTGTACACAAGGGTTCCCGTGGGGCTTGTGGACAATAGGAAGGGAGCAGGGAAGGTGAGAGGAAGAAAGAGAATGTTAAGCAGGTGGGTAGAGGGTGCCCAGATCCAGCTTCTGTTCCCGACCACAGCCCTTCTTTGTCCCTGAGAGAGGCTGTGTCCCCAGGCATCGTGTGACTGTCCCAGAGGCATGCTCATGGTGCCCGATCCACATGAACAAGTGCCAGGAAAAGGAAAAAGTGATGAGGAAAGGCCATAGCTCCTTTGTTCTCGACCTTGCAGAGGACAGGACTCTGCAGGTTGAACGTGGGCTTATTTTAAGCTGTCTTGGGGGTTTTACATTGACAGGAAATGAATCTCTTGAGGTCTCTGCATTGGTCTGGTACTGACCTAAGCAATGTATGTTCTGTGAAGCTTCAGTTGTTTGCTCCTTTTTTGTTTAATATTTAGTGAACTATTACACACCAGGCAGTATACAGGAGCTAGAGGGATAGAAGTGAAAAACAAAACACTCTGGCCAAAACCGGTTTGGCTCAGTGGTAGAGCGTCGGTCTACAGACTGAAAGGTCCCGGGTTTGATTCCGGTCAAGGGCATGTACATTGGTTGCGGGCACATCCCCGGTAGGGGTTGTGCAAGAGGCTGCTGGTCGATGTTTCTCTCTCATCAACGTTTCTAGCTCTCTATCTCTCTCTCCCTTCCTCTCTGTAAAATATAAATAAAAATATTTATATATATTTTTTAAATCATGGGCTTTAAAAAAAAAGAAAAAGAAAAACAAAACACTCGTCTTTAAGGATGGTACGTTTTAGTGGAAGAAGACAATAAACAAAGTGACTGTGTACATTAGATGAAAAGAGGTGACAATTTCCATGGGAGGATGTGGAATTAGGAAAGAATAGGAAGTGCTAGGGGCCTGGGCTGCAGTTTAAACAGGGCGATCAGGGAAGGCTGCACTCAGAGCGGACATACGAGCAAAGACTTGAATGAGGTGAGGGAGCGAGCAAACCATGTGCTGTCCCCGGAACAACATCCCAGGCAGAGGGGACAGAGACACCAGTCCAGAGGCAGGAACACACCTGGGTGTCTTTAAGGTCCGGGAAGGAGGCTGGTTGGTTGGAGTGCAGTGACAAGGCGGGAAACAGTAGGTGGGAGACGGGGATCCAAGAGCTCCAACTGGAAGGATAGAGCTAATATTTACTGAGATGAGGGAGACTTATGGAGCAACAGCTTGGGCCTTGTTGTTGAGATGCCTGTTAGACATCCAAGGGAGATGACAGGGGGGCAGAAGGGTGTGTATGTGTGAGGTTCAGGAGCAAGGACATGGTGGTTGATACAGATGTGGGCGTCATCAGCTAATAGGTGCTATTTAAAGTCCTGAGACTCTCCAGGTAGAAAAGGAAATGATCCAGATTGATCCCTGGGCAATATGATTAGGAGGCCAGGAAGAGAAGGAAAAAAAAACATAGTTATCATTCATAGATATCAAATAGTCAAGGAAGCTCCACAGGACAGAATTTGGAATTATGAATGAATGCTGTAAGGCACAAATTTGGGGCTCAACATGCATATAAAACATCCTTTTAACATCTAAAGCTGTCAGCAGTAGAAGAGGCTGCCTCCTGGGTTGGGAAATAAATGGTCACAAAAGCTGATTGACTTATCACTCAGGATTCAGGGCTACCAACAAGGGAAGGGAGGAAGAATACCACTACTTTTGGAATTACCCAGCAGATACATGGTTTTTAAATATTTACCGCTACAGCTTTGTGCAGCTGTGTAGTCAACTTGAGGAGTAGGGCAACCACCTATTTAAATAAAAGTTAACGGAATATAATTTGGCCTGAGATGGCTGATAAAATGGAGTCTAGAGAGGTTCTCACCAATATCATAGCCTCACTTCTCCTGTTTTCTTTGGTTTAGAGATTGTCTTTTTAGGTCCTGGTATTCCTTAACTCCTGTCTCTCCATACTATGTCATTTTCTGCACCCACTTCTTTGTAACTGTGACTACTTTAGGAACAGCTGTTCCCACAGATGCACCGGGCTGTGAGGCTCAGCTCTGCTGCCATATGTGAGGGTGGGAACGATGTGTGGGATAGAGGTCAGAAGGAAGAGGTGATTGATGGCAAGTGGGTAGAGGACTTACTTAAAATATGTTATTTGGGCCCTGAACACCCCGCAAAATGTTCCATTTTAGAATGTTGCTGCAGAAAAGATGTACGTGAAATAAAATGTCTCAAAAGAATCAGTGATAGTTATCAGTAAGATTTATAGCACCTTTAGAAAAAAAAAAGCAATACTTGCCATATTAAACACTAGTCAGAGTTTGAATTCTAAATCCATGGCTTTATATTTGCATCTCATCTACAAAAGAGATTCTTAAATAGTGTTCATATTAGGATGAGTTTGGTTTATTTTTAATTTGGTTAATTTTTTCATACCCCACCTCATCCCAAAACATGGAAAGGTAAGACAAAGAAACAGGCTAACTTTCTTCATCCATCAATAGGGGAAAAAGAGGGACATCTGTAATACTTTCAACAATAAAGACACATTTTTAGAAAGAGGGGTGGCCTTTGTGCTATTATCTTAAAAAAAAAATATCACACAGTTCCTGTGACAAAGACAACTTTTCAACAACTTAAAAATATTAAGTGAGAGGTGGTTTGACTGATATTTATAATGTTAAAAGACCAAGAGAGTCCAGGAAAATGGAAAGGATGAGTTAGAGCCTAAAGCATAGATTTTTGTGGCCCCAAGACACTCTGAATTTAAGAAAAGCCTCTACAGTGAAAATGCCCTGTGCTGTAATATAGGAGTAAAGATAGATTCAGGCGTTAAGATGAAAAAAAGACACACACACACACACACACACACACACAGACACGTATGTTTTGAATCACTAAAATGAAGCATAGGAGAGAATTCAAAAGCAAACAGCAACCCTGACCTACTGGCATTTGTAGCCTGTCCTTGACCTGCCTGCTAAGTGCTCCAGCCACACTGACTTCCCCCAGTTCCTTGGGTGCCCCTGGCTCCTTCCTGCCGCAGGTCTCTTCATATGTGCTTTCTCTGCCCACACCTTCTTCTCTCTTTCCCCAGCCACTGCCCTCTCCCACTTTGCCTAGTTAACTGCTCTGGTTCCTTTACATCTCAGGTTGAACTGCTTTCTCATTCTGACCAAGTCAACCCTCTATCAGAGACACTCTTCCTACAAGCACTTCCAATCACCACTTTGTGTCTCTTCACATGGTTTTCTTGACCAACCTTGCCTCCCCGCTCCAAACTATAAGCTCCATGATGGCAGGCTTGTCCTCTAATGCCTCACTCTTCTTCCCCCTGCGCCACCTAACACACTGCCTGCCATACAGCAGGCGCTTAGCGAATCGCTCATACTTCTTTAATGAGTGAATGAATGAACGTGTTGATTTCATTCACCTTAGTCTCCTTTGGATTTGGCTTTCTTAAAAACAGTTAACAGTAGATTGAAAAAGTCCTCTGATAAAGAATGTCACTCTGTTTTATACCTAAGATGATTTTCTCCCTCCTCTTTGTTGGTTTGGTAGGTAGGAGGGGATCATAAAGGTCCCCTAGGGCAGTGGTCAGCAAACTCATTAGCCAACAGAGCCAAACATCAACAGTACGATTGAAATTTCTTTTGAGAGCCACATTTTTAAACTTAAATTTCTTCTAGCGGCACTTCTTCAAAATAGACTCGCCCAGGCCATGGTATTTTGTGGAAGAGCCACACTCAAGGGGCCAAAGAGCAGCATGTGGCTTGAGAGCTGCACTTTGCTGACCACTGCCCTAGGGCATTGCCAAATGAAGGTACAATCAAGGACCAAAATCAACCTTAATTTTTCTCCTAGGGCTTTAGGAAAAGAGGGAAAACCTTGCACGAATGGTCCCTGTGTGTCATACTCCATACCTGATGCTTTTTATTTAAGACCATTTCCAGAACTTGATACAGTGAGTTTATTTAATGAATTGACAATCACTTCTATCTCTTGCTAGATCCGCAGTCTCTAGATATTTTAATGGTACCATGGTCTTATTAAAAAAAAATACAGCACTGTGAGGTCTAAGTGGTATACTGGTGAATAAGTATTATGAGTTGGAATTTTTAATACAATTTTATATTCAGCTAAAATTGCTTTTTAAAAAGATATGTCTGATATCTTGGAAATTCCAAAATTGTCGACCAAAAGTATTGTTCATTGGAGATTGGAGTCCTAGGACTTCTGTAGTATTTAGTGTTCAATGGACAATAGCATGACTGATAAGGCAATTTTAGGAAGTGGCAGGATACTTGGGTCAGGCAGAAAAGGAGACTTAACAGATAGTCAGGAAAATCAATAAATGATTACTGACTATTTCAGAAAAGATAACTCTAAATTATTTTCAATTTATTCTAAAAACGATTACACCTGAAATTATTTTCTCCCTCCTCCACTTTGTTGGTTTGTTTGTTTTGGCAATGAGTTGAGAAAATATATGAAGGACATCCAGATGTGTTTATAGTGTTAAAGATGGGCTATCTTATGCCTTTTCTTGAAATAAGTTGGAAGTCGTCAACTATTTCTCATTCTAGGAGAATCATGGGCATGTAGAATCCCCTGCAAGGACATTTGATCCCTGGGAGACTTGAAGCCCTGGCGTGCCAGATCCTGAACTTCATTCTAGAAAAGCTTTTGGCTCTTGGAAAGGTTTTGGATAGATTACAAGAGTATGTTCTGCTCGCTCTGAAGTCAAGGTCACATTAACTAGTAATTGTAAACATTTAAAGGGTAATATGAATGGTATCTAATTGTGTCTGGGTGTTTAGAGTTAGTTTTACCCAAATTTTATTATGATGATTAATAAATATTACAAGTTCCTTTAAAAAAATCTTAAGAGAAATGTATTATGGAGGACAAACACATTCCTTTTGTCTCTGAGCCTATGATGGAAAGTTTAGCATGTCATACCACAAGTTTACGTGCATTGCAACATAATGCCTTACAAGGAGATGTATTGTCTCTGGAACGTGAGGCTGTACCCAGTGCTGTGAAGGAAGATAGTACCATGACAGTGAAGAATGCTAGATGCCCTATAAAGTGGATTCAAAGAGAATTTGGTTTCATGGTGTTCACTTGATCGGAGGCTGTTGGCCTGGGAGCTATGAAGAATGCCCAGCAAAAGCATCTGACCTTTGCGACGGCGTGCTGACCTCTAAACAGCACAGGGTGAGAGGGGTGATTTCACTGGGGCCAACAAGAGAGGAGCCCACAGAGCAGCACACGCAAAAGGCGCTCTGGCAGGAGGGGGGAGTGTAGCAGGTTCCATGGGTAGAGTGCTGTCCTCTCCTCTTGCTTAAACTTTCAGCGACTCTCCCTTTGCCAACATCGCTGTGGCTTGCAGGTTAAAACTCAAAGTAAACTTGGAAATAGCCAGTCCAATTCACTCAGATTTTAGAGGTTGAAACCAAGACCCAGAAACTGTGAAAGACTCTGCCCACCCTATTTGTTTAAACTTGGTAGCCCTTCACGGCGGTGCAGACCTGTGCATGCATTTCAGTTCCCAGACTGAACAGCTCTCGGAGGCAAAGACAGACGTAGGAGCCCTCACGAGAGAGGCAGCCCAACATGACTTTCCTGTGCATTATGATGAGCAAAGCATTTGTGAGTGGGAATTCAGTGCTGGGGTCCAAAGGAACCGTCTGTGGGGTACAGATTGTTCCGGGAAATGAAAGCTAACCTGGCAGAGGGAATGGCGTTGGCATGGAGCATGCGTTTTCCTTAATTATGTTAATTGAACCTTAAAAGGGAAGTTTTCGAGGAATCCTTTGCCTATGCATGAGAACTACTTGGCCCCAGCTAGGATTCCTTAAAGGGTGCTGCTGAGAGCGCTGGAATGCAAATTCATCTCACATACAAGCTCTTCCTCTTCTGTGCCGCATGGAACACAAGTTCTGCAGGCATGAGAAGATCCTGACTAGGAATAGCATGGGAATGTGCCAGTGAGATAGCCACTGCTTCTTCCAGAGTCCCATGCGGACAGCTCACGTTGGCAGTATGGAGTTTCCAGCCGACAGGGTCAGGGGGTCACCCCCTTCACTTGCTCTCCTGTCCCCGGAGAGGAGGAGGCGTGTGGTGCCTCCATCCCCATGGCCTCCCTCAACGAGCTCTCGGCATTCATCAATCAGCTCCTTCCTTGGGGACCCCACTGACGCCTAGAGCACTTTTGTTTAAAATAGAAAAGGCTACTCTGGGCTGTAGTTCTGAGTCTTATTTCTGCATCGGATGGTAGACTTCTGGCATCTTTTCTTCCTTTGTTAGTAAGGCAGACCAACACCACCTGCAATCCACGGGGCTTGGATTCAGTTAACTCTCCATTTCCACGGCTCCAAAGTAATAAAGACATTAAAGAGCTCTTCACAGTTCTGTACGAAGGGCTGTGTTGTGGTTGAGAACGCCTTCCTCTTTCACAGGGTGGGCAGGGCTAATAGGAGGAGCTCCATTCTACTCAGAGAAGTCCTTTCTCAGTTCATAGTCTCTGTAGTTCTCAACACCATCCGAGGGTGTATGCCAGGGCCCGCCCAGCTCCCGTTCCAACCTGTCAGCACTAGTGACTTTCCAGTCCTTCCCACTGTTTCCCCGGCCTCTGGCCTGTGCACTGTCAAACACAGACCCTCAACAACACCCTGCTCCAAACAGATGGGGTTCTCAAGGTAGCGTAATTGTGCCTGTTCCCCTTCCCATGCCAAGCTTTGTTTCCTTTCCTTTCTGTGCACAAAGCTCCCTTTGAAGTAAGGGATCTTTTGTAGCAGAGACAGAGCTCTGCCTGATGTGGAATATTAACACTAACAGCTTTCTCTTTATGCACTCCACGTACACAGACGTGAGGATTTGTAGCCGCCTACTTTGGTTTGGGGAGAGAAGATCGGCTACAAAACTCTCTGAAGTGTATGCTGACGAATTCGTTTCTTCCCCATGGCTTGTTATTAAAATGGAAGTGTTGAATCTAAACTCCCATTTAACACAATTTCTGCTCTTCCTGCAGCACCTGAGATTCTTAGAGGCTGCGCCTACGGACCGGAGGTGGACATGTGGTCTGTAGGGATCATCACCTACATCCTGTAAGTGAAGAAAAGCAGTCTTCATGCAAATGGTCTGCCTTTACTGTAATATTTGCTAGGTTACTCACGGTCCTCCTAAAAAGCAAGATTACTGCCTGACTTTTTGTGATTTTCTACAACATACTAAACATGCTTAGTGATAACATTTTCTGAAAGTGAGCATTGCTTTTTAGTTTGTAATTTTCTCAGGGCCAGTACTCCTGCCCAGGGCTTTCTATGTCTCATTCCGCTATGCAATGCAGAGCAGATTTGGGGAACAGTTCCTTATTTGGTGATAATAACGTATGTGAAACTCATGTTCATTTATTTTAAATGCTGTTATTTTACCTATTTGCATCTTTTCAAAATAATTAGGGTATTAATCCTTTTTTTAAAAAAGGCAAATATATATTTAATCTCCTTAAGCAACCCCAAACTGGGACATTTCCCGTCAGAAATGTCTTAAATGCATTTTAGCTATCAATTTTATTTCCTTTCTATGTTAGGTTCTCAAGGACCTCGAGTTTTATACCGTAAACTCAGAGAAACATTAGGTAGGAAAAAAAATGGGCTAAATCTCTCTCTCTCCGGTATCTCCGATCCCATTCTTGAGCTCCTTCAATTAATAGACAAGGGGTTTTGGAAAACTTGCCAAAGAGATGGTGGAATTGCAGGTGAATACAGGGGAAATAAGAAAGAATGATAGAAGAGTGAAGAATATGCCTACAACAGCGACAAAGCAAGATTATCAATGAGTTCCAGGATTTAATTCAAGGCAAGCAGATTTGGTTGCCATTGCAAGATTAATTGCTGGAACCTGTAATATTCAATTCTGTAAAGGGGTTGTAGAGAGTGTAAAAGAAAGTATATTGCCAGGTCAGCCTGCCATAACAAAATACCGCAGACTGGGTGGCTTACGCACAGACATTTGTTCTCATAGTTCTGGAGGCTGGAAGTCCAAGGTGAAGGTGTCCATACGCCGAGTTCTGGTGAGAGTTTTCTTCCTGACGTATAGACAAACACCTTCTCGCTGTGTCCTCACACAGAAGAGAGAGGAAGCTAGCTCTTTGGCGTCTCTTCTTAACAGGGTACTTATCCCATCATGAGGTCCCACCCTCATGATCTCCTCTAACCCTGATTTCCTGCCAAAACCTCATCTCCAAATCCCGTCACGTTGGTTAGAGCTTTAATACCTGAATTGGGAAAGAGGACACATTTTAGTTAATGGAAGAAAGAGGGCTTTGTTTTTTGTTTTGTTTTTAATTTGATATCAATCTTAGAAATTGCAGTGTTTAGGTAATATGGCTAGGCATGGGGTGACTGGGGTTAGACCCCCAACCAAGTTAGTAAACTCTGAGCATAGACATTGGTCAGTAGCTATGACAAAAGGGTCAACAAGCAACCCATAAGTAGCCAGAAGCTTCTATGTGATGTCCAAAGATTTTCCCGAATGCCTTGAAGCTTCAGAAGATTTGGAGAGGTAGAGACCACGTTTGTTCTTATGAAAGTGGAAAATGTTAGGTAATTTCTGTTTGCCACACTAAGTTCTTAATTCACAAACATGAATTCCTAAGACCACACGATAGAATTCCTAAATTCCTTCAGCTTATATTTAGGATCACTTATATACTGGGAAAGAATATTGTCTCCTGAATGATGGAGGTGACATATCATACTTAGTGACATTAAGTGAAATACTGAACTACACAAATAATGATTCATATGTGCCCCCAAAATGTAACTATGCCCACCCCGTTACAATTTCATGCTGAAATGTTATGGGAGGGGTTAAAGCATTAAGGATGTATAAGAACTCAGAGAGATGGGAGTAGGAAAGTAAGTTACAGTTACCCTGAAAAAATGAAATGGCTATAGCTCCATGGTATGGTCACTGACAAGGGGAAATGAAGAGAAAAGTCTGTGATTGTTTGAGACACATCTTATAGCCCTGAAAATAATCCTACATGTCCTTTCCCCTAGCTACTTGGTTAATAGGTGTTGGTTGAGAGTAGCAGCAGGAACCCCCAGAACGAAAATAAGATTGCTGCTTACAGTGAATATCCCTTAACTCTGGTCTAACTCCTGTCAGCCTGGGGGCCTTTATTTTTTATGTGCCACAGGCGTCGAGCTAGGATGAACCAAGGACTGTACGTCTGCTTGGCCCCTGACGTAAGAGAAACACCACCCTCAGGTGTCTCCTTGCCCATTGCCAGAGGGCCTGGGACTTTTCATATATTCTGTAGCTCAGTGTTTCCCAAACTTTTGACATATGTGTACCCCTTCTATAATTTTCATAATGCTGAGTACCCCTTGTCAAAAAAAATGGATGTATTTTAATAATCAAAATATATTTATTTTTTATTTTTTTGGTACATACACAAAATAATAATAAATGAAAAATAAAATTATTCATAATAAAATATAAATAAAAGTTATATTATAAATAACATTTATTTGGATCAAGGAGAAGGATGAAATTGACTTGACTCATGAGAACATAGAATTAGATGCAGCTAAGCACAGTGTAGTGCATATCCCTACCAAACTCCGGTGCAACGAGTACCCCCACCAAACTCTTCCCGTACCCCTGGGGGTGCGCGTATCACACTTTGGGAAACACTGCTGTAGCTCATTAATAATTGGTGAAGTCCACCTGAGGTGGAGGGGAGGGTCACTGTTAGATTTTCTCCAGGGAACTGTGCCCTTGGACCTGCGCATCTCCTTTGTTACCATTGAAAGTTCCACTGGGCCGTTTTGTGTTATGACCTCGCTATTTCTAAGGATGGCGGTAGACTGGAAATGAAGGCCATGTTGTCGTTTCTCATAGGAATTCTGGTCCTTCTATCTTCTACAACTAAACTCTTGTCCCCACAGACAAAAACAACTACTGCAATGCCAAGGTCAGAATCAGAATCAGATTAATGTCAGCGATTCAAACTTTCCGTTAGCTTTCAACACTGCAGTTCTGCCCAGTGGCTTGGAACAATGCATGTACTATACATTCACAGTGTAATCGTAACACCCTCCTAAATGGTCCTTGTTGGCAGCCTCATTTTCCCATTTCTGAAGGGTTTCTGACTCGTGTGTGTTCGTGCGCGTGTATGCATGTGTGCACTCTGCTGTGTCACATTTCTTTCACTTTGGGCACTTCAGGTGACATGACATATACTTTTTACCTGCATCAATGCACACTTTTGCTGTCATGATTGAAATGAAAGAAAGGCATTTGAGCACTGTACCTTCTGAATTGTCATTTTTCTCTCTAGATTTCCAGGAAGGGAAACACAAGCTAAGCTAAACCTGGAAAGTTGGCTAATTTCTCCAGGACTGACCAATAGGCTATTTTCCTAGGGTTGTGAGGGCACAGAAGGGCCAGGCGAGGCTGGGCTGCCTCCTTGTCAAGGTGTGGACGGGCGGTGTGCCCCCTCTCGCCTTAGGCTGCAGTCGGATCCTCCGTGTGGGCACTGCAGTGGCGGAGGTGGGGTTTGTTCTCTCTGAAATCCAAACTGGAATGCAATGGAAATATAATGCTTATTTATGTGTAGGAATTCAGTGAACAGGGATGAGTAAAAATGACTGAAAAATCTTTTCTTCCCGCCTTTAAATCTCTTTAATCTCTAAATCCTAATTCTTCCACTTTGTAGTAAACCGGAACTCTAATCTCTATATTCTCGAATCCTGGTGAAAAAATTTATGGAGAATTATAAGCATGATGCCTATAATAATGTTAGCTATTGTTATTGGTGCTTTGTTTCATAATTACTAATATTGGTATACCGGTTCTTAGAAATCCTAAATTGGTTTTTATCTATTCCTATTTCCTGACAACATGATTGTGTGTTTAGAAACTCAAAAGAGACCAGGCGATTTCAAACCTGTGCTGAGTAGACTCGAGGAAGCTGTGAGAAAGAACAATCTTGAATTTCGGCAAAAATACTGGTGAAAGATACTTAAATTTTAAAAGACATTTTATTCTCTATCTTTTGTCCCTCTAGACTTTGTGGATTTGAGCCATTCTATGATGAAAGAGGCGATCAGTTCATGTTCAGGAGAATTCTGAATTGTGAATATTACTTTATCTCCCCCTGGTGGGATGAAGTATCTCTAAATGCCAAGGATTTGGTAAGTGTGATCAAAACAAAATAAAATCCCTCACATTCATTTTTTAGCTTATTAATGGGCAGTGTCATTTGCCCATCTTAATATCTTATTTCTTTATAATTATATTTCTAATAAAACAATGCAAGCTAATAGATTTTCTTTATACATAAAGAAAAATAGATATGTTTGACTCATCATTAGCTAAGTTATCACAGATTATAAATTACTACAGTATTAATTATTGTTTCCCACTTAGTCAGTGTAGAGCCTTGTTTATGAAGACAAATGTGCTGGGTGAATCTAAATGTAATTTACACAGAAGAATTCTGTTTTAACATGGCTGGCTATTACCTAGATTTGATTGTATTTCAAATAAAACAGTTTTTCTTGAAATGTTTAAACTTATTAAAATATCCTGATACTAACACAAGTCCCACCATGCATCATTGGCATTGTAAGTTACCCTGTACTAACGTGCATTCTGTTAGCTTTTTGTTGTTGGTGGTTTGATTTACTTTGCTTGTCACTTAGACTTCTATTGAAGTTTGTTTGCATTCAGGAAGTGAACGGAGAGGTGGCCCACCAGTTCTAAAATAAAGAGGATACTAGCATGTAATTAAACATTTACCATCCATCCGCTAGAAAAAAATTATGCAGAAATTACTAAAAGCTGACTTTTGAATCACAGAGATTAGATCTCCAAGGGATCTAAGATGACTTCCTCTCATTTTTTTTTAAAAAATATATTTTTTATTGATTTCAAAGAGGAAGGAAGAGGGAGGGATAAAAACATCATTGATAAGAGAGAATCCTTGATTGGCTGCCTCCAGCACACCCCACATTGGGGATCAAGCCCCACAATTTGGGCATATGCCCTGAATGGGGAATCGAACCGTACCTCCTGGTTCATAGATCAACGTTTGACCACTGAGCACACAGGCCAGGTGCTTCCCTAGTTTTTAAGATGAATGTGCTAAAGCCCAGAGAAATGAAGTGACTGCCCAAGGTCACATAGCTTCCTAGCAAAAAAAGTCATTGTCAGGAACTAAAGAATTAGGTGTCCAGACCCCTCATCCAGAGCTTTTCTCCCCTCCATTTTCTCTTTACCATCCACATTCTTTCATGGGGCAGATCCCCTGCAGGCCATGACTTTTCCAGTGTGCCTAGGCAGCGAGGGAAGATGTGTGGTGTGTGGATGTGTCATCCCAACTTTGCCCTCAAGTCAGGCCTCACATTCCTAAGCATCTCTTGAATCCATCCACTTCTCTCCACCGCCACCACCACTGTCCAGCCCCACTCCAATCTCTCCCACTGGGCCACTGTCACAGCCTCCTGTCTGCTCTTCCTGCCTCTTACAAATAAATCACATCATGTCAAATCAAGGATCAATCACTCACATCGCCTGGTCTGGAGCCTGTCACCCTCTCTCATGCCGCTGGTTTCCCATCGCTCTCCTTTGGTCTCTGTACTCCAGTGCACCGACCGGACTTCCAATCCCTAGTCCATGTAGCTCTGGATTTGGGCCATTGTTTTCTCTTCTGCCTTGTAATGTTCTTTCCGCCATTCCCCCCCCCTCCTTACCTCCCTACCATCACACACACACACACACACACACACACACACACACACACACACACCCTCTTGCAGGGGTAACTTATCTGCAAGCCTTAGCTGTCATTTGAAATCCTCGGGAGAGGCTTAGTCTGCCCCTCTTTGGCAATCCCTCCTCCTCCCTTTGCTAAATTTTCCTTTTGCCTTTAGACTTCCTCTTTCATGATAGTCACCACTTATATTTGCTTGTGCAAAAAAGCCTTCCTTAAACTTTGGAAGAGGATGAAACATATGTGCCAGGTCTTAGTGCCATATGGACATGTAATACAGACTATAAATGTTTACTGAATGAAACACGAGTCAGGACAGAGACCATTGGTTTTCAAAAGTTGGACACAGCTGTATTCCAGTGCCCCTTCCTCACAACCTAAAGGTATAGTCTAGAGCTTATTATATAACCTGTCTCTGATTTAGTTTTCTTATCTGGAATGACACTAGTACCTATCTCTAGATTATTGGGAGACTTTGAGGATATAATACATGGTAATGACTACTGACTCAATAATAATTCCTTTACTTATCCCTCCTTTCATATTTTCTATCCCTTCCAAAATTAAATGCATAAGAACATTAGTTAGCAGTGATGTTTCTTGAATTAACTAAATTTTGTTAGTCAATAAATTTATAAAGCTTCAGCTGAAACCAGTTTGGCTCAGTGGATAGAGCGTCAGCCTGTGGACTGAAAGGTCCCAGGTTTGATTCCAGTCAAGGGCATGTACCTTGGTTGTGGGCACATCCCCAGGAGGGGGTTTGCAAGAGGCAGCTGATCAATGATTCTCTCTCATTGATGTTTCTAGCTCTCTATCCCTCTCTCTTCCTCTCTGTAAAAAATCAATAAAAAATTTATTTTTTTAAATTTACAAAGCTTCAGAACCACAGGAATCCTAAATCTATACTTACTAGCAGAACCCACATCTATTCTGTCTTCAACAGAGGCAACAGTGCCAATGAGAGGGGAGTCAGATTGTAAGGGGGCTCTAGGATATTTGTAAGGTTTGGATTTGAAACCTGGATCTCTCTGACCTTCTGCAAGTTTCTTTACAATTTAGTGCTTCAGTATCTTCAAATGTAAAGATAAATGCTGGTATATGTAAATTTCTAGTACCTATTGTCTTTCAATAAATTCTTTGTATTTTCATGAGGAGGAGTATGGTAGTCACGAGGAAGAGGGAAACAATAATTGGAAAATATCTAATTGTCAAGGATATTGTTAAAGATTAGCTATCACTTACATAAAAAGTATTTGTTCACCTGTTCAACAGATGATAGCTTTGACTAATATCAGATTTTGATTTATTGCTGTACGTTCATTTTCTTAATCATCTGTACCTCCCTCAACCTCTTCCCATATTTTAAGCCTAAGGAGTCTCATGTCTTTGCCCTCTACAAATTCAGTGTCTTTACCCCAAACACACATTTCTTTGCATATTTTATAGAAAAGCAAAAGGAGAAGTGGATATTTATACTTCATTTGCCATGCTACGTGATTTTGATAGCCTGTGTTCAGTTTTTCTTAAGATTATTAGAGTTAGAAAAGACCTCAGTCCTTAAATCATTCAAAGTTCCTCACTTTACATCTGAGTAGACCAAAGGTCAGAGAAGTTAACTGCCTGAGGCACTACTGTGTAAAAGACAAGATGTACTCTGAGGTAGCACAGACCTGAGTGTGAATACACCTCCCACCAATTACAGGTTGACCTTAGACAAGTTACTAAATCTTTCTGAGCTTCCTTTCATCCCTCCTTTATGAATTGATAAGTTATGCAAAGGATTATATATGTTTTTAAAATTTTACACACACACACACACACACACACACACACACACACACACTAGAGGCCCAGTGCACAAAAATTCATGCACTCGCGGGAGGGGGGGGTCCCTCAGCCCATCCTGCACCCTTTCGCTGTCTGGGAGCCCTCCAGAGATGTCCGACTGACGGCTTAGGTCCGCTCTATGTAGGCTGCTGCAGAGGTGGGAGAGGCTCCCGCCACTGTTGCTGTGCTTGCCAGGCATGAGCCTGGCTTTTTTATTATGTAGGATGAATGGATTTACAAAGGAAATGAGGTCATGTAACAAAAGGGCCCAGGAGTGCCCATCAGCACTCAGTTCACAGTGGGTCTTTGTCTAGGGTCACAGGAAGTAGGGCTTAAACATGCCTTCTGACTTCAAATAGTCTCTGACTCATTCCAGATCCCCCCTTCTTAGCCTTATTTGGGTTGTTGAACTTCCTGGCAATTTATTGTCTGCTCTTTCTCAGGAATAGGGGTAAACCTCCCAGAATGGGCTGGCATGGCAGAATTCAGTTCTTAAAACAAATCATGTCCCCAAGCCACTAACATCTTACTTTGATTCTAAATAGGCTTTTACCCCTGCACTCTGCTTATTTCTTCAAGTAACCCCAAAGGATTAGAGAGAACCCTAAAGTATGAATTGTGGCATAATCAAAAAGGCTATGATACTATCCCATTTTTGTCACTTAATCCCCACAGAATGAATGATGATGAGCGAATGATTCCATCTTCACTGAGACGTACTAGAAGTTCTGAATTCTTTTTTTTTTAGTTTTTTTTTTAAATTTTATTTTATTAAGGTATTTTCTGTGTACATAGTTTACCATTGCCCCCCCTCACCTCCCATTAATGCCCTCCCTCCCCAGAGTTCTGTGTTCATTGGTTGTACTTATGTTCATGCATACCAGTCCCTCGGTTGTTCTCCTATCTCCCCCCAGGTCTCCTTCCCCTCCCCCCTGTCATTTGACAATCTGCTTGTTTTATGGTGACTATCTCAGGACCCCATGAATAAAATCTGCTCCTCATTTGGCAGTCTGCTTGTTTTATGGTGACTATCTCAGGACCATATGAATAGAGTCCGCTCCTCCTCTGGTTTTCATCGCCCCTTGCCCTGGGTCCCACTGCTTCCCCTGGGACACACGGCTCGCCCGGGGCACCCGGCCCCCTGGGACACTCGGCTCACCCGGGGCACCCGGCACCCTGGGACACTCGGCTCACCCGGGGCACCCGGCACCCTGGGACACTCGGCTCACCCGGGGCACTCGGCCCCCTGGGACACTCGGTTCACTCGGGGCACTCGGCCCCCTGGGACACTCGGCTCACCTGGGGCACTCGGCCCCCTGGGACACTCGGCTCACCCAGGGCACTCGGCCCCCTGGGACACACAGCTCACCCGGGACACCCTTCCCCTCTGGGGGGTACAGCTTACCCGTAGAAGTTCTGAATTCTAAGTGATGTGAAGTACAGCCTAGTATTATTCAGATGCCGGTTCTCCTTGAATGAGCTTTCCCTCCACAGGCCAGCCAGGACCTGTTTCTTTGACCTCTGTTGGAAAGTCTTCTCACAGTTTGGGCTCTAGGGGGGCATACACCACTGTCTTTTCACTCCCTCCGCTGCCTGAAGCCATTCTTACCCATGGTGGCCTCTGATAGCTTAAAAAAATGTTGTTTAAAGTATATTCAGTGGTGATGCTAGGGAAACAGAATCAGACCTAGAAGTTTACAAGCTGAGGGGCAAGCCCAAGTTACCATAAAAATCTCCTTATGGCTCTTTATCACTTCAGGTCAGGAAATTGATTGTTTTGGATCCTAAGAAACGGCTGACTACCTTCCAAGCTCTTCAGCACCCATGGGTCACAGGTAAAGCAGCCAATTTTGTACACATGGATACTGCTCAAAAGAAGCTCCTAGAATTCAATGCCCGGCGCAAGCTTAAGGTAAGATGGCATTTGATTTGTTGGCTTGTTTTAAAGATGTCTCCCTTATCTTGATCAAAGACAATTCCACCATTCTTCATCTAATACTATCATTCATCTCCCCGATAACAGGAAAATCCTGCTTTGAGATCCCAACCGTGCTGGCATAAAGCCACTTACAGTCTTAAATTATCCATGATAGTAATTTACTGTTAACTAAAGGAAATGTGTTGTATACTGAGATTTACTCACCAAATACATTATCACTGTTTCTCATTTACTTAAAGCTGACCAGCTTAAATGGCATTGTTTAGGAAACTGATATTTATTCAGAAAGCTGTCTTCTTCCTTGAATGTGTGGATATTGGGAAACAATCTTTAAAAACTATGTTTTATAATATAGATAATTAGCATATTTAGTAAAAATTTTAAAAGTTTAAATGATATAGAAAATTCTCCAGAGAAATATTTCTATTTTTATAAGGCATATGTGGAATAGAGAAAATAGCTTTTCTCTTACATATTGGTGTTTAGTTCCAGCTATATATACACAAGAATTTTAGAGAATAGCTGGGGGCAAAAAATGCTGCTCTACTCAAATAGCACTTATAGGCCAACACTAAATAAACCTGAAGGGTTTCCTGGTTAACCTAATTTAAAATATCTGGATTAAATAACCTTAACTCTGTATTTCTCAAATAAATCTGACCATGGAACTCTTTTATCCCTATAACCTCGACTATAATGCATCTATGGAACCAATGTTTCATGAAACAAATACTTTGGGAAACACACTCTAAAATTTTTGAAAACTGGTAATCCATGACCACACACATTCACTCGGGCTTTCAGTTATCCAGAATAATTAAAACGCACAGACTGGTTTGGGGATTAAAGAGATGTTTCTGTTATTTCTCCAAACGAGTTTTCATATAATCTTGGTCTAATAATATTTTGAAGGACGGAACACTAACGTAAAAAGCAAACTTCCTAAATGCAAAGTTGAGATTAGGCCAGCGGGAGGCAAACTACCCGCGGAGCGGAAAGCGCGGAGGGTTCTCTTGCTCTCCCCTCCGCGCCTTCCCCAGCAGCCCAAGATGAGAGTGCCAGCACGGTCAGGTTGCTTTTGTGCCGGCCCTCCGGTCCAGTTTAAGAACCCACGGTGGCCCTCGCGTCAAAAAGTTCGCCCACCCCTGGATTAGGCTCTAGTTTGGGATTTTCAGTGGCGGTGACACCTGACCCTTCTCTGCTTTCAATCAGGCGGCAGTGAAGGCCGTGGTGGCCTCCTCCCGGCTGGGCAGTGCCAGCAGCAGCCACGGCAACATTCAGGAGAACCAGAAGGCCAGCCAAGAGCCATCTCCAATACAAGGACCGGGAGGCCAGCCAAGTTCCATCTCCAATACAAGGGCCGCTGTTGGCAACATCCAGGAGGACCAGGAGGGCAGCCAAGAGCCATCTCCAATACAGGGACCAGGGGGCCAGCCAAGTTCCATCTCCAGTACAAGTGCAGCTGTCACAGCCGCTCCAGAGCAGGTCAAAAGAGATGGGACCCTTCTGGCAGCCCAGATGTCAAAGGCTGAGCTGCGGCAGATATGGGCTCCAAAAGATCAAAAGGCTGACACAAATGATGCCAAGGCCAACATGATGGTACTACCGGAGTCACCAGAGGATGGGATAGAGGTGACCGACCCGGAAGCAGAGAGCAGCCCCTCAGAGGAGCAGGTGAACACCGGGGAGGAAGAGGAGCCCGAAGAAGAGGGAGAAGAGCCTGCTATGGGATTGGGAGCTGAGCAGTAGGATGCGGTCCCGCCAGAGCACTAAGCTGGCTTCCTTCCAACCTGGAAGCCAACTCCCGGTACTTCACACACTCCGTTCTTCAACAAGGAAGGTGTGGAAGCATGATGTGCGCTATAGCGATTCTGTTTTTTGAGGTGCAAAAAAAAAATACACATGTATCAGCTGGTAATCCTAACTTCAATGCATGTGACTGCTTTATGAAAAAATAGTGTTTTCTATGGTATGTAATGGATACTTAAGACCAACGGGAGTGAAATTTGACACAAGTAAACACAACATTTAAAAACATGCATTTCTCGGGACCAGTAGCACACATTTGAAGTAAATATTAGCAAACGGTTTTTGCTTTGAAAACCTAACCGCCCAGTACCCTTTGGATTTCTTCACAAGGCAGTCATCTTTTCAGACTGTTCCCCAGCCAGTACTAGCTAGTGCTCTAAGATGTATTTCTAGGACATTCACATTTTACTTATTATCATCAGTGTTTAAAGTGTTTACAAGGAGATGGTTGTACTTTATAGTTGTATGGCATGTGTAAAAAATCCCAAGAGTAAGAAACTGAAGCATCCTTTAAGGGCCATGAAGCTATATGCTCTAAAGCTTGTGTAGAGAATGCTGTTTTATTTTACCCTTAGTTATATATTCTATAATACAATTGTTCTATTTTACAATCCTAAGGAAAGTATTTGACCAATTCATTCTTCGTTGCTATCTAATGAGATCTCCTTCTCGTGGACAACACTTAGAGAGGAGTAAAAAATTTTAGGGAAGCCCTAACTGGTTTGGCTCAGTGGACGGAGCGTGACCTGTGGACTGAAGGTTCCCAGGTTCAGTTGGTCCCAGGTTCGATTCCAGTCAAGGGAGCATGCCTGGGTTGCTGGCTGGGTCCCCAATAGGAAGTGTTCAGGAGGCAGCCAATCAATGATTCTCTCTCATCATTGATGTTTCTCTCCTTTCCTCTCTGAAATCAATAAAAATATATTTAAAAAAAGAATTTTAGGGGGAAAAAAGGGATAAGGACAGAATAAGACTAGGACTTAGAATAACAAATATTGACTCATTTTTCAGGTAAAATTGGATTTATTAATCCACAGGCTGATGCCAAAATGTCTGAATGGAGTAGGAATAGTATTTCATTGAAAGGTCATTCATTAAAAAATTATTATTTATTTTACTAGAATAAGGAAACATTTTGTTTATAAAACCTTTTTTTCCCTTTCAATTGATGGTTATTTAAATATACTGCTTATAAATGAGATATTTTTGAAAAGCTATTATATCTTTTTCTCACACTTGGAATGAAGTGCCCACATTTTGCAACGTAGCTTTGAAAGTGTTCATGTCAATTTAGGACAATACAACTTTTTATTTACCTTAAAAAACAAAAACAAAAGGAAGAGAAAAACAGATTTTAAGTCAGACTTGAGAAGCTGTAACATTAGACTTTATACTTTACTATGATTTTTTCCCCAAAAGGTATTTCTTTGATTTTAATATATAAACCTTTCCCTTATAGAAATCACATTTAAATTACAAGTACCTCAGATTTATTTCATTTGAAATTAAATGAACATTTTTATGAAATTATGTATTTCATGTTGGTACATTTTCATAATTTCAAAAAAGAATTACATTCAATGTACAAAATTATAATAAAAAATGTCTATCACATAAAAATACTATTCCAAAAAAGAGATCTTAAAAAATTATTTGGGCACTTCCTCAAAGCTATTATATTGGACAATGAAATAAAATCTCTGGTTTCCGGGGTGATTGGACCTTGGCAGACTTTCGACTTTCCAAGCACAAATCTTCCTTTACAGCTGTTCTCCTGAGAAGAAAACAAGGTAAGATTTCTCATCTTCCATAGCTGAAGGGCCTGACAGGTCACTGACTTGGAGGAAATAGCCCTCAAATGAGGCACATCATCTGGGCTCAGAGAAAGGTGATTTTTATTTTTTTTTAATTAGTAGAGAATACTTATCCTCCTCTTGTCTTGTTTCTTTCCATCTTTCTCTCTCTCAAAATTTCCATTTCAGCTATTATAAAGGGCTCCTATTTTTAACCTCTAAGAATGCCTTTTTTTTTTCTTTTTTTACAAAGCATTAAGATTTCCATTAAAAAAAGATAAATTGCCTGGTGTATTTTTCCCAGTGAGGCTTCACAGGTATGTACAGTAAAAGTTCCGTATATTTCAAATGGGAAGAAGAGAGGGAAAAAGGATCTTATTAGAGAATGGCAATTAGTTGGAAGATCAGATCATATGGTCCCTCCCTGCCACCTCCATTCTGTTCCCAGGGCAGTTCTGTCATCCAGCACCCAGGGCTGACATCAGTGGTTGGCCCTGTGGATGCTAGAAATAGCACTGTGAATGCCAGGGCCAGTGTGTATAGGAGAGCTCGACCCACCTAAATGCGTACACATGCCTATTCCTTGATGAGTTCTAGAGGGTGTAAGGGTTAATTTATTTTTAATCTATAAATTGCACTCTTTAAAAATCACTGTAAGTTTTAAATCTTGACTTGAATGTTAAAGATTAAGTTTTAATAATGCCTAAATAGTGGCTAGTTTAGTCATTTCCGTGGAAAATAAGTCAAGCTTTCCTAACAATGGGTCCTTTCAGCCAAGAGGTTCGATCTAAGATTTCATAGACATATAACCTAAAATGAAAAAGTATTTTTTTTTTTAAAAAAAGAAATACAACAGAGGTTCAAATTATTGGGTCAACATTTTGGAAGAACTGCAGACATTGATATTACCTGTTGAAATGGGATAGATCATCTCTCTCAAAGATTACTTAGCTAAATAATGGCAGACAAGAGCTTTATTTTGACAAACTACTTCATAATGTTACCCCTAGTCAATTTATATTTAAAGCAAAAAAGAATTAAGGGAATTTCAGCAAAGAACAATAAATTATGTTTTGCATTTTAGAGATGACAGTTATATTACATTATTGATTTTTGTTTTCAGATAAGTTCAGATGCATAGCATAACCTAGGTTATTTTCCCAGAAAGGACAATCTAGATCTCTTCTAGTTAAAAAGCCTAATTGGAATCCCAGTGATTTTTCTCAGACTGTAAAGCTCCTTCATTCCATGAATACATGAATAAGGCAGAAGTTAGAATAATAAGGTTGAAGAAGTTATCATCTAGAGCAAGTGCTGCCTAATATAAATATGATGCAAGCCACATATGTAATTTAAAATTTTCTCTTAGTCACCTAAAAAATAAAAAGTATTAGGCAAATTTAACTGTATATTTTAATCCAACCTATCCAAACTATTATTTTGGCATATCAATGTGAATAATTAATATTTTAAATGTTTGTTTTTATACTGTATTTAAAATCAGGAGTATATGTTACACCTTTGGTAAATCAAGTAAGTGCTCAACAGCCTCATGTGACTAATGGCTACTTCATCGGAATAGTACTGTTCTAGAGTATTTTCTAAACAAAATGACACCTGAATTTCTAATGCTAGATTATTAGATTTGAGCTGCTTCTGTTTTCCACACTTTTGAGTTGGTAGAAGGCCAAAAGGAAAACATTTTAGACATGTCATAGCCTGAAATAAGTAAAAACTCTGCTGGCCCACTTCTCCTTAGTCATGTGCTTCAGAGGAGTGTTTCCCAGCATGACTTGCAGAGGACAATACTTTGCTGGGCATTGTTACTTGTCAGTTGGCTACAGGTCCCTCTGATCCCTTTGGGCCCTGGAATCTTGACTATAGGCTAGTCCAGGGGTGGGCAAACTTTTTGACTCGAGGGCCACAATGGGTTCTTAAACTGGACCAGAGGGCCGAAACAAAAGCATGGGTGGAGTGTTTGTGTGAACTAATATAAATTCAAAGTAAACATCATTACATAAAAGGGTACGTCCCGCTCCTTCGGCTCCGCGAGGGCCGGATAGAACAGCCAAATGGGCCGGATCCGGCCCGCAGGCCGTAGTTTGCCCACGCCTGGGCTAGTCTCTCCTGAGTACTGCCATGGACCTAGGAATGTTCTTGTGGACCCATATTTACTATGGGTGAACCATGTGTCCCCAGTCAGGAAGGACTGCACACAGAACCTTAATAGGATTTTGTAGGCCTGGACTCAGCTGGCACCATCCTTGTGTTGCAGGCAAGTTATTTCTGGAAATCTAACACATACCGAATTTGAATAATCCAGATTACACGATGAGGACAATAAGCCCCCACGTGTGGATATGACCATCAGCTGGCTATTTTTATTATTTTTTTTACATTTTCTTAGAAGGGTTTAATCAACACTGCCATTACATATGGATTCAAATGACTTTTAGATACTTCTTACACACTGCTATTTTAGAATAATCCTCAATGTTCCATAGCCATTTTTAGTGGCAGACTTAAAAAGAACAGTTTGCCTTATATTGTGACCTCAATTACATAGCATTTTAAACATATTTTCTAATTCAGAATGTCTAGCAATCCCTTTTTCCAGTTTCACATGCAAGGTAACTGCCTGGGTTGCCCAGACTGAAGATTTAAAGAGCCATTTTTGTTTCAAAATTCACTGTGTGTGTGTGTGTGTGTGTGTGTGTGTGTGTGTTATTTTTTACATAAGCATCTGGTTACATTCCAAATTAGGGTAAAATAAAATAAAAAAGTAAATGCCAGAAAAGGCAAAGAGTAAAATTGGTAAGCCATTTATTCTGTTTTAGGATTATTTTTGCAAAGCAAATGCAAAAAGAAAAAGTCAACAAAGTGAGTCAGCACTAGGTTTTTCTTGATGAGGGTTAACTTCGTATATAATTGACATAATTACAATGCCATTATGTAATTTACTTGTCATTGCAGAGTATACTATTTTAGATGGTGCAAAGTTTCCAGACATTTACCTACATAATAGCATTTGTATTGTCCTTGTAATTGCTGTGTATTAGGTCATGTTTCAATTTTCTTAATGCTCATCACTGATGTGTCCCTTGTCAGGGTCATAGCTAGCATCTGCACACTTCCTGGCTAAGTACCAAGTAATAGTTAGACTCTGTGTGTTGTGTGTGTCTTCAGTGTTTTTTAAACATTTATGCACATGTAATCTCAATGTTGATATTATAATATTCATAACCGTATAATAAGCAAAAATGTACCCAGTCATTTTCTATAATTTTTTCAACATCCTTTTCTTTCCCCGTCACAACTCGGGGGGAATTTTCTGGTCCCTCGGCAACTAGAGGAAATAAAAGACCACAGGAGAGAAATCAGCTATCCACCCATAGACACCAAGTTCAGCATTTCCTCTTTCTATATTTTGCCCTATTAAGTACCAGTTTTTGTCATTATTACCCCTTTCAGGTCACCTCAGCTTATGGAGTCTACTTACCTTGGAGAGCAATAACAAACCCGACTAATGTATACTTCCTTGTTTAAAATTCTAGTTTTCATAAATGCTTGTGATGTACTTGAGGATTTGCTTGATTTGCAACTCTCAGCTCTTCCTGTCGCCTGGGCCAGAGGTCCACGTAAGGCAGGAAGTAAGTCTTCCCATGACGGGACTCCTTTGCAGGAATCGGCATTGCTCTAGAAAAGACTCTAGGCGCCTGACCTGGTTAGGCGCACATGAGCCAAATGGAAGAAAACCTCTTCCCAAGCTCTGATGGTAAGTGATGCTGCTTGAATGTCGGCGTATTGCCTGCCGCTCCTCAGCGATGGGAAATGGGATTCCACCAGTCATTTGCTCTTCCCAGTGTCATGGTTTGCTACGACTTGTTCCATGCCTCTGGCCATCCGGCTGCCCTTCAGGACTGTGGGATCCCACACTGGCTGTGGAAACTGGGGCCCTTGGTAGCCCAGGACTTACTTTGGAACTAAGACTGCAAAACTATACTGAGTTCTTAAGAGTCTTTTTCAGCACTCTTTGAAGAAATTTTGACGTGAACATCTCAACCTGGAAATCCACGGATATGGAATATACCCATGAGATCTTTGCTGTGATTCATTGTATTCAAAATGACAAATATTTTGTTCCAGTCAGATGAAAGAGTAATCTTTCTTGCCCATTTAAAAGATTTCAAGCTACTCAATGCAATAGAATTCACATTACATTTTTTAAAGTTGCTTTCCCTAAGGACTCTGAGTGAGTTGTGGATGATAAAAATTTACTAGGTTTGTCCTTTGTCTTTTCCTTAGTACATGTATGGTAGCTAATCTGCTTTGTAAAGGATACAAGTATGACTTTTTTGTATCTTTTTTTTTTTGAAAACTTATTTCATGTCTGCCTCCTCTAACCTGACCTGTTTCATAGCCTATCATGCAGCTAAATATGCAGTATTAAATTGAAAACTTATCTCATGACTGCCTCCTCTAACCTGACCTGTTTCGTAGTCTATCATGAAGCCAATATGCAGTAACACAGGATAAAATTAGTGTATTCATGAGAGACAATTTTGTTTACACTGTTATCGTCAAGGTTATTCATGCCAGAAGTTCCTAAGGTGTTTCTGTTCACACTCAGTCTCAGTAATATTTTCATGGCTGCCCTAAAGCCACAGGAATTACCTACTATGCTCACTTTATTATGTAGTTAGATCCAAACAATATAATAGCATTCCACGTCTGACAGATGTTGCCGCGTTTCCTTTGGAGTTTTAACATTTCCTATGAGTTCACTGAGTAGGAACAGCAGACAAGGTTTTAAGTGGGATTCATTATGCCAATGAACTAGGGGTATCAGTGAAAGGTGATCATTAGTGAAAGAGTTAGGGGCTGATGTTTATACTCTTTCTTATTTGAATGCCAATCATCCTCTTATCTATGGTGTTTGTGATATACATATAAAACATGGGTATTTTTTAAAAAGTAATTTTCACATAATCGCCCAAGGAAATAAATTTAAATCTCCCAAGAACAGTTTTCAGGAGTTAGGCAAACTATGGTTTACAGACCAAACCTATCAGAGGCCGGTTTAAAAAAAAAAAATTTTTTTTTTAATGTTTTACTAGAACATGATCATTCTTGTTTATGTGTTATCTCTGGTTGCTTTCATGCTACCAGGACAGAGTAGTTTCAACGGAGACCATATGGCCCAGAAAAGCCTGAAATGTTAATCTGGCCCTTTACAGAAAACAAAAATTAATGAAAAGAGAACATCACAAACCCTGGCTTTTCATGGCACGCCATGCCTTTTGGTGACATCTAGGGAATACAGATTCCTATGCTCTTATTCCTTCTACTCCTTAGCTTAAGGTTCCTATTCTCATTTGCTTCTTAGGAAGTTGGGAGAGCTTTATTTCTATCGCTGAAGGTCTTACCACAATAACTCTGCTGGAAGTACAACTTAACCATAAAATTTCCCTACAGAATTAAAATTGCAACATTCCTTAAAAAAAAAAAAAGTATGAACTGACTTGAGTGAGGGGAATTAAAAAGCTTTCTAGCACTCTGAGCATGTGTTAGAAACTTGACCCTTATATTGAAAATCATGTAATGATATCTTACAGTGCTATTTCAGAGCTAAGTCAATTCAGAGCTGTTACTTAGTAAGCTAAGAAATAAGATGGCCCTTTGGGTCTGAGTCCTTCCAAATATTTTCAAGTAGTTCAAATCGTTTAGTCATTTTTAGGAAACGTGCTTTATTATGACATTCCATGACAGTGACTTGCTCATCAATAGCTCAGGGAGCAGGCAGATGGCCAATTATTTCATGCAAGAAAGCTTCTTTTCAATCTCCACGTTTTTCTGATGTTGTATAATTTATTTGAAAAGAGGGGGCCTTGAGAAAATGCTTGCCTTTACTGTTCTTACATATTTAAAAACCCAAGAAGGGCCCCTTTTTTTCAGTCTATTTCTGTCTCCGAGGAATTATTCATTCCATCGTTTCTGCCTTAGGGGAAGCAGGACTTCCAGATATTGAGAAATGTAGGCATGCATGACCTTTGTGTTTGACTTTCAACATCTGCAGCCAAGGCTACAAGTATCAAGTAGAAAACCTATCATCAACTTATGAGGAATACCTAAAATTATCACGGCTCTAGTTAAGTAATGTATTGTTTTCTAGAAATCGTTGTAGCAATAAGATGGCATAACCACTGACACACAATGTAGAGTTCCGGAGGGTGGGGGGTGGAGGGTGGGAGATGAACTGTCTGCCAGCTCCTCCTAGTTGATGTACATAGGAGACAATTAGAATGGGAGAGGGAAAAGATAAAATCTAGGATTCCACATTCCTACCTGCCTATTTTTCCTAATTGCTCAGGTTGAAGGCAGCTGTTAGTAGACTTAAAAGCATTTCTCTATTTCCCTCAGCATCTGGGTTACCTGCTTCTCTTGGAAATTAACAGACCAAAGTCAGTAACTAATTTCCCTCTCAGAACCATTTTAAACAGTGGAGTTTAGGGGACATTAGACCTACATCACAAGCACACTTTTAAGGAAATGATTTGCTAGTTTTGAAGCTTCCAGGAATATCCCATTCCAGGAACCCATTGTCTCAGTAAACTTTCACTGAGGAACTATTATATACAATGAAGGAGTCAGGGGTGAACTCAGCTACTCTAGGAGTGAGCTTTGGAGTTGGAGAAACAAGTTTTCATGTGTAGCCCATGCTACATCTACACAGATAGCAAGCCCCTAGGGTCGGGAAGAAGAAAAGCTCCTATCTGCCTGGTATGATCAAGGAAAGCTTCCTGGGAACACTGGCTGGACTTGAAGGATGGGGAGAGTCTTTGCAGGTAGGGAGGAGGAAGGGGATGCATCTGGCAGGAAAATTTAGAGTGAAGAAATGCAAGGCAAGGTGGCGAAGGAACAACTTGGGGCTGAAAAGCTGAAACCTAAGGGAAGTGTTGCTAAGACTGCACAAAAGTCTCGGATCTTGTGCAAAGTTGAGTAAGAAACCACTGTGCTCCTTTCTTATTCTTGGAAGACACATGCAGCATTTCCTCAGAGGACATAGCCCTCCGGTGATTTCCTATGCAATTTACCGATTTAGGGCATCCCTAAGCAGAATGAAAATCACCCAAGACATCAAAGACATTTTTGCACATCATCTGTTGATGCAAAGACTGTCTTGGCTAGGTCTCCACTGACAGCAGAGTAAATAATGATTATCTGAGTAACCCCCTGTGACTCTAGAAATCACCCAACAATATGCTAAAGCTTTACCATTGGAGGCCTGCATCAAGTTACTTCTGCTGTAGTTATTTTAACCCTTTAATAATGATCTGATCGGAAAAGGCAATCCCTACAGTTGAGATAGAATTTATATCTACACACTTACACTTCAAAAGATAAGCTGTACAAAAAAAGCTAAGTCTCAGACAGTGAAATTTTAAAATGTTCACAACTGCTTTCCTCAAACATCAAGCTGGTGCTATCAAATCCTTTCTTCTTCATCCCTCCTTTGCCCCAGTACACACCCTTCTATAAATCCCTTTTTATATCATTCTTTGCAGGCAGTGTTTGACACCCATCTTCAAAAACATGTTTAATACCAATTAGGATCAGATTAGGGCATATATACATTAGTTGTACTGCCACTTCGTTTGTTTCAGATCATACCTGTGATGGTGAATGGCTGCATTATTCCTTAGGGCAAATGAAATGGGAGAAGGAACAAAGAATGGCTATCATATCAGTGATGAAAGGGAAACTAAGATATAGATACGAGGGATCAGAAAACACAACTTAGCAGGCATTAAGAAAACAGTACTTCCTACAAGGGTTCTTCAGGTGTATGTGGCATTATCTGGTAAGTCTAGTTTTTCGTAGAGAAATTTGTATTCCTGGGTTGTCAAAAGTTTACTGAACTAGAGGGACATAAGTATGAAGGATTAGATGACAGGACACCATTATATAGAGGAAACCTACATCTCCAATAGACTAGCCAGTCAAAAACATTGCATGTAGGATTTGAAGGAATCTATAATAAAAGCATAATATGCAAATCAACCCAACTTCCAGATGAAGCCAGGGCTGCAGGGCCGAGTCCCTTACATGAATGTCGTGCACTGGGCCTCTAGTATATGTCTAACCAGGTTACTCAACTTAATGGTCCCGTCAAGTCCTTTCTTCTTCATCCCTCTTTCGCCCCTGTAGACACACTTCTATAAATCCCCATTTATATCTAGTATATGTATAAAATTATTAGTTTACACAGCCAAGATTATACACTATCTTCCCAACTTCTGATTGAAAAGTAATTTTTAAAGCTTGTCAAAATGGTGCTATCGACGCCTTATATACAGATATACTTATTATTATTTTTTAGGTAAACATGTAAGGCTAACCTGGCCATAAATGTAAATGCAGAAAACATTTGTAGAGAGCTCATCAAAACCATGTCCCTTAGCTTTTGATTGAGCAACCATATTCTTCAGTGGTGGGACTGGCAGTGGGTTCCGGGTTCTCACACGGCACACTCACTGGCTCAGCTGCCCAAAGCTAGGGCAGGCACCATGAGAGCCATGCACAACTGTATGTAGCTTCTTCTTGGACTGAAGTTGAATAACCTGGTTAAATGACTACATAGGCTCATTTTTGTTTTTCCCCCAGAAACAAAGGAATAATATGCAACATGAGGCAAAATAGATATTGGCAAACTGTTGAAACCTTATCCAGGGCCAGGGTTACTTTGAGTAAGTCACCTAGATGTGTCAAAAAGCAAAACAAAACATGACAAAAGCATATTATCTTGCTGCCAGGAAATCTGGAAAGCAATCTGCATGTACAGTATGATGATAAATCATCTAGGAGCCCACCAAAACCGCATTCTGTGCTTTGAGCTATTACAAGTCGAGTTACACAATGGATGTTTCCCTTACATCTGAAATATGGAGTTGAATCATTCCTTGAGTGTTTTCCCATTCTCTTAGATGAAATTATTCATTTCATAGCATTTTTTTAACACTATACAGTGATGTCATTAAAGTCATAACACCTTTAAAAGGGGGAACTCAGTAATCATTTAATCCAACACAGTCATTTTGTTAAAGAGATATGACACCCAAAAAGAACATGCCTTCCCTGAAGTCAGTTAGTGGCTGAAAAGAGACCTGGGCTGCCCATCTCCTAGTCCAACCTCGTGCTCTCAGCACTGGAAGGTCACTCCACAGGGTACAAGGTACATGCAACAATTCATATAAAAACTGATTTTTCATTGTAAAGATTTGAAAACACAGAAAATTAACATCCTAACATCTCCCAAAGGCAAACATTCTTTTCCTGTTTATTTTTTTTTCTTCCACACTTGTAATTATATTGTAATGTTTCGGTATCAACCTAGCACTAAAGCACCAACATTTTTGCGGAATCTCCCCATTTCTGATAGCTGCATAATCAGTCTCAATTGTGGTTTTTTTTTGTTTTTTTTTTCCTCAGTAACACTATACAAATCCCCTTTTGTGTTTGGGGAAACCTAGTCTAAATACATAATCCTATTGTGAAATTAGTATTATTTGGACCGAGTACTATTCAGTCATCACTTTACGATGATGCTTTAGAATTTACAGGACCTGAGAAAGAGAGGGACAAAACCGCATGCTCACTCTTAAGCTGCTGGTTAGCCACATGAGTTGTAAAGATCTGAAAGTCCTTCTTAAGCTCAGTCCTTCTTAAGCTCAGCCACTCAATTAGCAATCATTTGTGTGAAAGCTTTGAGAGGAAGATAATGACAGCAGAGTTACCCTCAGAATCACAGCTTGCTACTTGCATTGAATCCCAAATCCTCATTTTGTTGAAAAGACACACATAGCCTAATAAATGACATTTTAATTGAGGCAAGTGCTTGAGAAAAACAAAAGCCTCTCCCATCTGCCAGTCCATTTTGACTATGTGAAACAAATTTTTATTTCAACCTCGTGCACAACCCCTGGACTATTTCCTTTAACAAAAAAATCAGCTGTCACTTCAGGGGTGTCACTAAAGCAAAACCTAAGTAGGAAGGTAAAGCTCCTGAGAAAGAATACCATCCAAAGGAGTGGAAAGCCTATTTTGGTACTTGCACACTACACTTGCTCCAGTATTGTGAGAATACAAAACCCTATGGTCCCTCTTGGGAAGCACCTCTCCCTTCCCCTTCCCACCAAGGTGCATCGCCTTTGCCTTTCTAAGACCCAAGGGCCCTCCTGCCTCACAATTTGTTTCCTGAGCCTACACAGCCAAACTGGCTCATTTTACTACCTCTGACATGTCCTAAAACTTTCTCTTAGAATTAAAAAAGAAAAGAGAATACTACACGCCACTAAACCACCTGTGCAGTTGATAATACAAGTACTGTGGATGTACCCTCTCTCCAGGGATACACAGGCAGTTCACATTTTCCATCCATTTTCTGTCACCTCCGGCTATAGGAGCCTTCATCTACAGTGGACCCTTTGCTCCTGAGGAATAGGAACATAGTGTAGTACAAACACAGATCATTCATGTTGGACGTCATGTGACACTAGCCATTAACCTACAGAGGACGCTCCATCACCTCACTACCTCAACTAAGGATAGCTGTGTAAATGTTTCATGAAGTGAATGACTACTTTGCTATTTTCACTTCTATTTTGGGAGTCTGTCACTCCCTTATTGACATCTGAAGGAACCAACCTTATACACACTTCCCAAAGCTGATCCAGAGTCATGCCCTCTCTCCAAAAGGCTGGAAATCTTTACGTTTGCCTTTCCAGCCACAATTACAGCTAGGAGTAATCACGCCACCCAGATTACTAGAAAGAAAGCCTACTGGAGGCTTCTGGGAAAGCTTTTGCTTTCGAGATAAAAGACACAGAGGGGTGTCATGCCTTCCCCTACTTCCGAATGGAGCACACATGTAATGTCCACGGCTCATCAGTCACCTCAACACTGTGAGTTAAAAATGAGGAACTGAATCAGAAGCCCTGAATTCTTGACTGATAAACACACACTAGCAATTACCTATATCCAGCTTTTTTTATGAGAAAAATAACTATTTGTTTAAACCATTTAATAGTCGTATTTCCTAATGCATACTTATCTATGGTATTCATAACTGCTTTCTTATAGCACAGATCAAGCACTTCTTTGTAATCTCTTCCAGCTTTTTTAAAACTCCAAATAAAATTATCACCATAATTCCTAATCAAATTAACACATTTAAACATCCTACCTAATAAGAGTAATATGCAAATTAACCATCATTCTGATACACCCACAAGCCATGGGCAAGTATGCAAATCAACACCAAACAGGATGGCTACAGCCACAGAGAGCAATTGAGAGGCTTGGGTTTCCACATACCCTGAGGAAGCCAAGCTTTCCACACACCCTGGCCAGCCTAGGCCTCCACTTAAGGAAAAGTTTCAATTATAGAAGATAAATCCCAAGAAAAATGGTGGCAGCCACAGAGCTGGAGAGAACAGGCTAGGGTTTCCCCTGGCAATGGAGGAAGCCAAGCTTTCCACCTGCCCTGGCTGGCCTAGGCCTCCACTCAAGGCTACAAAGTTTCAATTATAGAAGGTAAACAAATCCAAACAGAAATGGCGGCAAGAGATGAATTGCAAGAAATTTATTTTTATTTAATCATACATGTAAAAATCTTTGGACACAACAAAATAATGAAGACATCATAATTCCAATTTCCTGTGTTCTGGGATTAATTTATTATTGTTTCTTCCATACTCAGATCCCACCCTCCCCTACCTCTAGAAGCTGAAAAAGGCAAGGGATAAAAGCAAAAAAATAAAATAAAGGCAAGGGAGATACATCAGACAAATAATACAGGTTCTAATGGAAGTCCCGTCCATTCCCCAACCTTCCCTAGGTTCTATTCATTTGCCCATAGGGTTAGGATAGCTATTGAACCTACTAAATAAAAAAGACATTGGATTTTAACAACATAATTTAAGGATCCTAGTGTGTTCCTGAGTAAACAGGTGAAACTTTCATCTATAACAAAGGGAATTTCTCACACCTAAAAGCTTTTTTTTTCTTAAACTGGGAGACGATTTCAGACACAGAAATCTACAATTTCAAATATACCCAACCTCAATGAACAGTGAAATGAAGAGATTTTTTAAAAAACATTTACAACCTCTATAATACTGTAGATGTTTATATTATACATAACTGCAGAACACTAAATTCTCATAATTATTTTTGCTGATTATGTCAAACATCAAGAGTTAACCAATCAAGAGTTATCAATAAAACTAGTATTTCATGCAAAAGTATCACTTAAAAGATAAATTACCTTTTCTAGTATGAAATTAATTTCCTTAAAAAAAATATAGGTACCATGTACTAAAAACAGTTCTATGCCAACTAGTATTCCTGTATACACATTTCTAATACAAACTAGCTGTAAGCAAGAGAAAATAATAAAACACATAACAACAAGACAGATTATATGCTTTCATTAACTGTCCCATGTTTCCTTTAAAGTCATCTTTAAAGGAAATTTGGGAGGGCTATAATTTTTATCATATTTAACTACTAAGTGATTTATTTCTAATGTTCAGCAGTCCCAATTTAGTCAGCACGGAAAGCTCTGGTAATTGGAAAAGGCTTTGTATTTAAGAGTAATTTCACGAAATTCTCTACTTCATATTATAGAATAACAAATTAATACATGCATTATAGAACTGTGCTATTCAGTACAGGCCACTGGTCCCATGTGGATAATGAGCACTTAAATGTGGCAAGACCACATTAGTAAATACACACCAGATTTCAAGGAATTCATATAAAAGAATATAAAATAGCTTAATGACTTTTAAATATTGATTGCATGTTGAAATGATAATATTTTGGATCTATTGAATTAAATGAACTATATTATTAAAGTTAACCCCAGCTGTTTATTTTTTTTAATATTGCTGCTAGAAAATTTAAAATGACATATGGCTTCATATGCTTTTTTCTATTCTACAACAATGCTATATATAGAAACAGCAGACTCATTAATCCCAACCCACATTCTTAAATTTTTATCATTATGGTACTTGGAGATAACATATTTCAATATATTAACACAAGGCTCCTGAGCTTAGATTCAAATACAACTCTACTCTTAAATAAAACAAAATCCTATTCTATAATCTATTTTCATCATCTTGTATATACTGGCAACTGTGCTAAACTTTGGTTAGTCATGAGTCTGCCACCAAGCAAAGGGGTCTTTTGGGAGATGAAAATGTTCTAAAACTGCATTGTGGTGATGGCTGCACAACTATACATGTATTAAAAAATCACTGGGCTGTATACCTACAACCGGAAAATTGTACAGCATGTAAATTACACCTCAATAAAGCTGTTTGTTTTAAGTATACAGGTAGAGCCCATTAGATCTGAAGTGCCATTTAGAAACTGCATATAAATTTTAGGTAATTTGAATATAAATTTGAATATATATGACTCAATATTGCAATGAGAATTTTTCTATGAGTATCCTGTTACCTGTAGTTGGTCTACAGGAAACAGTGGATTATGTAATCATTCACAAGAGGTATAAGTGGAATAGGACAAAGGGAACATTAGGGTAATGAGAGTGGACAGTTCATTTGTGTTCAGGGATTCCCAGATCGGGCAATCACAGCCCTTATCAATATTGTTGCAAATCCTTTACCCAATCTGGGCACCTTATAACTGAACATCTGTTGGTATTTCTCCACCTCAGATAGAATGCCTCAATATAAGAATCTTCCTGCTCTAATGAAAACAAATAAAAAAAAAACACAAAGTCAAAACTAACATTTAATAAATTTCCATAGGAAACTGAAAACTAAACTACTGAGTTTTTTTCCCCTATTACAAGAAGAAGAAGAAAGTGGGAGAAAAATCCAGCAACAAAGTTACAATTTAGAAAAAAGTATTAATAAATTTCAAGCTAAGAAAATAGGATCATTTACACATTGTTTCTGTCAGTTCTTGAAACAAATTATTTTCAGTCTAAAACTTGTGAGATATTCACCATAGATACTGTAGTACTACCATTTATTTATTTATTATTTTTTTAAACATCATTGCTAATAGCAAAAATATAAAGACAAAAACCAGCTCAACTTTTTTCATTTTATCAAAATGGGTCTGAGGATCTATGATTTATGCTTTCTTTACACTCAGGAAAACACAGTAAAGTAAAACACAGATCTAACCTTCATGCACTTGAACCACCATATGCTCTTGTGCTTTTTGTAGCCTCTCTGGCATGCATTTCCAGAGCATACCCCTATTAACTCACACACAGAAAGGAAATACAATGATAATAACGCAGAAAGTACTCACAATGAACATTGAAAATGGATTTCAAGATGTGTACAGGTACACAAACCGATACATACAAAAATTTGCCTGTATTAACCACACACACACAAAGAAAAGAAAATTATAATGCAGAAAGAACTCACATTGAATAATGAAATGAATTTCAAGATGTGTACACGCACACAAACAGATACATACAAAAATTTGCCTGGACACATTGAGATGCCTCAAGTTCTTATTTTAGAAGTAAACTAGGTAGACAGTTCAAAAGCCAGATTCATTTGGGATGTTAAAATCATGTAGAATGTTCCTTTAAGGCAGCCATAGAATCAAGGGATCAATTATTATTGTTCATTCTAGTTACAAAATGACTCATCTAGCATTTGGGTAAATCTCTGAATGCATTTGTTATAGTTCCAGACAAAAGTTTCATCACAATTATGAATGTTTATGAAGCAGATAGTAATACTTTGAGTTGAGGGATACTTTTAAAACTGAAACATGTGCAGAACATTCATTAAATCTGACCTTGTAGAGAGATAATTCCCTGTTGCTAAACACAGGATACCACCAGCCACTTCACAAAACTCATACTACTGTTCAATCAATGATGTGTCCCCATCACATAGTTCCTGTTTTTGTACTGCTTCTTTCATGCATAAATGTTTTAAGACTCCCAAAATAAATGCACATAAAAAACAATCATATATTTTTTTAACAATCATATTTTTAAAGATATTCACAAAATAATGCTATCTAGGTATCAAAATTGAATTGCATTTGATTTGAATCTATAGTTACTATAATATTTACCCTTTTACCCATTTATTTCTGATCTTCTCAATACTTGGAGCAATTCAAGTCAGTTGACAATGAAGTTCATATTTATAAAATATAAAGAGCCTTTTCTTTACTCCAAGATATTGGCAAACTCATAGAGCATACCGAAAGCACTCATATTTAACTTTAAAAAAATTAAAACTTTTACAAAATGTCATAAAGCTCTAAAATAGATTATTTTAACCTAACGGCATGAAGCTTGTGCTCTCTCTAAATTCCAAGCAGCCAAAAATTCATATTGAGGCACTATTCATTATCTTAAGAGTTTGAGTCAAAGACCTGTTATCTACTTCAAGGTGGATTTCTATCATGCTCTCCATTTGTAGACACACAGACTGCCATACCAAACAAAGTGCAAATATCTATTTCAGAAAACTACAATGCCCTCTCTTAGATAGATATTTACTTTAGGAATAAAATAACACAAAAATATCTCAAATTCTTCCACAAGCTATAAAAATGAGAGAAAAGGGTGATGATTTTTACAGGCCATGGAGCTGGAAGAAGCAGTTGATTCAGAGGGTCATAGTACTACAAGTATAAAGGTCTTATGCCTTTCATAAGGCTTTTTGTAAATCACCATAGAAGTTGATTAAAGTGCTTGCCATGGCTGTATCTACTGCAGACTGAGGAATCATCCCACGCAGATCCGTCTGAATATAGCCTGTCAAAAGACTCTGGTTTGTATTGTCTTTAAGTGGAACACAAAACCAACCGCAGGGATGGTTAAATCCACGAACATATTCTGCTCTCTTCTCACTCCAGTCAAGGCTGATCCCTACAAGGCAATTTTAAAATAACACTATTAACAGAGTGATTGACATAAGTCTAAAAACCTCATTTAAAATGTTAGATTTCTTGTTTCAATATGTCTTATTATCCCTGTAGATGAAAATTCAGCCCTAAGAGGGACCATGGAAGAATAAAAAATAAAAATAAAAATTACCAAGTAGATTTCTGACAGGGAGCTAAGACAGGTAATGTGGAAACTCTAATCCCTTTAGAATGGATGGCATCATGTCATCTTGGTAACTCCTTGGAAACTAAGAATCTTGGATGTAGCACCTGGGCCTCAAGGTGCCAATATCAAACCTATGGACGCAGCCAGTATGGCTTATGATGGAGCGTCAACCTACCAACCAGAAGGTCATGGTTCGATTCCCAGTCAAGGCACAAGCCTGGGGTTACAGACTTGATCCCCAGTAGGGAGTGTGCAGGAAGTAGCCCATCAGTGATCCTCTCTCATCAATGATGTTTCTATCTCTCTCTTCCTCTCCCTTCCTTTCTAAAATCAATAAAAATGTATTAAAACAAAAAACAAACAAACAAAAAAACCTATGGTACCACCACTGTCCACAGGCACTCCCATATCCAACTCTGGTAGTAGCTGGTCAAAAATAAACAAACAGATGTTTAACTACAACTGGCAACTCAAGTATATACAGAAAACATATTAACTTACCTATAGGAAGCAGGAACCTTCTAATAGCACTATTTTTAATTTCAAAAGAAAAATTGTACACAATTCAGAGAAGGAGAATATCCTAACACCACAAACTGCAGCTTGCGAGCCACATGCGGCTCTTTGGCCCCTTGAGTGTGGCTCTTCCACACTCAATACTACAGCCTGGGTAAGTCTATTTTGAAGAAGTGGCATTAGAAGAAGTTGAAGTTTAAAAAAATTGGCTCTCAAAAGAAATTTCAATTGGTGTACTGTTGATATTTGGCTCTGTTGACTAATGAGTTTGCCGACCATTGGCCTAACACATACCAAGTCTATTTGTGTGTGTTCGTGTGTGTGTGTGTGTGTGTGTGTGTGTGTGTGTGTGTGTGTAACTAAGAAGCTATTTTTCATTTACTGGATCTCTTTCTTTGAGGCAGTCATGTGACCCATGTTTGTTAGCTGTGATCTGGAGCAGCGGTCGCCAACCTTTAGGACCTCACAGACCACCAGTGCTCCAAAGGTTTCCTTACACCAGCGGTTGCCAACCTTTCAGTCCTCACGGACCACTGGTTGGCGACCACTGACCTGGAAGATAGCATGTAACTGGAAATAAAAAGCTAAATTTCAAAACCCTTCTTGATAGTTATTTTAATCCCTAGGGTTCAGCATTTGTAAATGAAGTTTAGGATTATAAAATAAGAACATATCTTGCACAGGAAAAAAAATCCAACCTAGAAAACTCAAATATTTAAAACAAATTGAAAGAAGACAGTATATGGTTTTGAGATCATTACCACAGGATAAAAGCCCTCCGTTATAGTCCACAGTGTAGGAGAAATCAACAAACTCTCTTGGGGAAATGATATTCCAAAGCTGACCAGCAGTAGTGTAACGCATCACACAGCAATTCTGAAGGACAAAAGGTAACAGATGTTACTACTCCAGGGACACATACATATACTCATAGATCATAAATTCATCCTAAGTAAGGAACTAATACTCATCGAAGATGTCTTATAATTAGTAGTAATAATTCTTACAGTGATTCTGACAGATTTAGATTTCTATTCTAAACCTCACTGCTGCTATATATACATGAAGAAGATATATAATAAAAATATAGAGGTGTTATCTCATATCCAAATCTCTAATTCAATAGTTGCTTTGAATCCTGTATGATATTCAACATGGAAGGAGGTGGTGTAGCCCTTATGTGTTTAAGATAAAATACACAAATACATTCACTAAAACACCACGTGATTTAATAAAGACGTTTAGCCCAATTGGCATGGGTCAGTGGTTGAACATCAACCTATGAACCAGAAGGTCGTGATTCAATTCCTGGTCAAGGCACATGCCCTGGTTGCAAGCTTGATCCCCAGTAGGGGGCATGCAGGAGGTAGTTAATCAGTGATTCTCCCTCATCATTAATGTTTCTATTTCTTTCTCCCTCTCTCTTCCTCTCTGAAATCAGTAAAAATATATTTAAAAATAAATTCAAAAATGGCAAGAACTAAATTAATAAAAATAAAAAAGACAGGAAGCCACTTTTGTCTTTAGTCTTTGATTTTGGCTTCAACAGAAAACTTACATACAATTTACCAGGAAATCTGAATATACCAGTAATAGTGGTGTTTTCAGAATCTTAGATTTCAGAAAATAAACTCACTTCTGACTAACACTCATTAAGTGATATGAGAAAACTCAAGCTTTTTAAAAGGCAGTAAGGAGTCTCCTGTGAGACCTCTGCCATGACTAGTTATTCTCAAAGCAATGAATGCAAGTGTGTACACATGCTCCCCGCCCCCCCCCCACACACACGTGTGCTCTGAGCACCCCCCCCCCTCTCACACACACACATACACAATCTGAAGTAATGTTTCTAAACAAATACCTCTTCAAAGTTCTCCAAAATGTCCAAAGAAGTCATTAAGCTGTCCCAATCCAAGCGACAGGGACCTGGGCGTATATGGTCCATTATATCATTAACAACACCATCTATAATACCTTGGGCTTTGAAACTGGAAAGAAAAAATAAAAAAGTGAAATACTACCGAATGAAAAATTTCAGCATGCCCTCGTACGTAGTTCAGAACGAACTAGAGCAAACAGAACAAACATGTCAATGAAGATTAATTGATTGATTTTTAATCTTCACCCAAGGATTGTTTTCCCATTGATCTTTTGGAGAGAAAGGAAGAGAGCGGGAAAGACAGAGAAAAACATCAATGTAATAGAAATATATCGATTGGTTGCCTCCTGGATGCGCCTTGACAGGGCCTGGGCTTGGGAGGAGCCTGCAGCCAAGATACGTGCCCTTGACTGAAATCGAACCCAAGACCCTTTGGTCTGCAGGCCGGTGCTCTATGCACTGAACCAAACCAGCTAGGGCAATGAATATTTATTAAGGGGAGTAAATCCCAACAACCTTTCTATCAATTATTTTACCAGGATGTATTCTTTGTCCTCAAATGTAATAAGAAATATGAAGGCTATATTTTATGTTATCACGAACATAGTACTGGTAAAGTACCGTCATATTATGCCATGGCCAAAAACAATCTGCAGACCACTGTAATGTTTCCATTTATTTTGCATGCTATTCTTATCTCAGTTATATTCTAACATGTTATTAGTATAAAAATATTTTTATAGACTGGAGGAATATATATGCAACACATATAAACAGAGAATATAATTATTATACAGGATATATAATTAATTCCTATAAGTCAATGAAAAAAAAAAAAGATGGGCAAAGGACATGATAAGATTGACCTGAAACGTCAATAAATTTAGAAAAGATGTTCATCTTCACTCATAATCAACTAAATACTAGTAAGATACCATCTCATGTGCCTCAGACTGGCAGAAATTATAAACTTAGTGATAAGTATTGAGTGGAAGGAAATGAGAACTCTCAAACTGCTATCACCACTTTAGAGAGCAATTTGACAATGGTTAGTGAAGTTGAATGATGCACGTCCCTAAGACCCAGGTACATACCCCAAGAAAATCACACACGTGTAGGAGACATACTAAGAAGTTTACTGTAGCACTTTATAGGTAAAGAACTGACAACAACCTATCCATATATATAAAAGCCTAAGTAACCCGACAATCAGACGACTGTCCGGTAGCTATGACATACACTGACCACAAGGGGCAGATGCTCAACGCAGGAGCTGCCCCCTGGTGGTCAGTGCACTCCCATAGTGGGAGCGCCGCTCACGGCTGGTGAGCACAGCTATGGAGGCACAAGTCTCCCTGCACTCCCCTCCCCAATCCAGACTGGGACGGGGATGGGACTGACTGGGCGCAAGCCCACAGCCACTTCTCCGGTGCCACACAGGAGCGAGGATGTGATGGCGAGTGGCAGCTGCGTGATCACGGGCGTACCAGTATTGCTCTAGGACAGGCATGCGGAGGCCACAGTGGAATGGCAGCAAGCCTATCTAGTGGCAGCGGCAGCAGCAGGTGCAGCAGGGCTGGGATGGGCAGGAGCCTTGCGGCCCCTGGCCTGGGCTCCAGCTCCTCCCCGGCTACCTAATGCTTCACGCACTGTGTCATACTGTGTGGGGTGGACAGTGATTGAAGCAGCAAGCAATGGCAAAGACCGGGCTAGAGCCCAACGAGCTAGTGGGTAAGGCTGGGCTGCAGTGGCATGGATGTCCACTGATCCCCTCAGGACAGGCCGAGGGACCATACTGGTGCATGAATCCGTGCACCAGGCCTCTAGTGTGTGTGTGTGTGTGTGTGTGTGTGTGTGTGTGTGTGTGTTTATTAGAGGCCCGGTGCATAAAATTTGTGCATGGAGGGTGGGGGGTGCCCCTCAGCCTGGCCTGCACTCTCTCCAATCTGGGACTCCTCAAAGGATGTCCTACTGCTGGTTTATAGGGATAGGGCCTAAACCAGCAGTCAGACATCCCTCTTGCAATCTGGGACTGCTGGCTCCTAACTGCTCACCTGCCTGCCTGTCTGATTGCTTCTAACCGCTCTGCCTGCTGGCCTGCTCACCCCCAACTGCCCCCATACCAGTGTGCTTGTCCCCTCTGCCTCCCCTGCAGGCCTGCTCACTCCCAAGTGTCCCCCCTACTGGCCTGCTCACCCCCACCTTCCTTTCTCACTGGCCTGCTCGCCCCCAACTGCCCCCTGCTGGCCTGCTCACTCCAAACTGTCCCTACGCTGTCCTAATCACCTCCAATTGACTCCTACTGATGGCCTGCTTGCCGCTACCTGGCCCCCCTGCTGATCTGCTTACCCCAATGGTGCCACCCCCCACCAGCCTGATCACCCACAACTGCCATCCCACCCTGGCCTGATAAACCACAATTGTCTTCCCCTCTTGGCCTCTAACTGCCTCTACCTCAGCCCAGCCACCATGGCTTTGTCCAAAATAATGTCTGAAAGTTCTCCAGTCGCTATGATGTACACTGACCACTAGGGGGCAGACGCTCAATGCAAGAGATTCCCTTGGTTAGTGCACTCCCATAACGGGATTGCCACCCAGCCAGAAGCTGGGCTCATGGCTGGCGACTGCAGCTGCAGCAGCGTGAGCCTCTCCTGCTTCCATGGTGAGCAGGAGCAGCGTGGCACCTGGCCCCGGCTCAGGCTCCTTCCCTGCCGCCTGCTGCTTCATGCACTGCTATATCCCTCAGGGATGTTGGACTGCCAGTTTCAGCCTTATCCCCAGCCTGGCCTGCAGAGATTGGCTGAAACTGGCAGTCCGATATCCCCCGAGGGGTCCCAGATTGTGAGAGGGTGCAGGCCAGGGTGAGGGAACCCATGGATTCATGCACCAGTTCTCTGGTAAAGTTATAAGTAGGAAATCTGCAAACAGATAAACACATTGTGGTGTATATATAGGAAAGGGAATGAAGAGACTACATGACTAAATCCTGAAAATGAAATATGGAGCAAGTTAATAAAGGAAACACATACACAGATATAATCAAAGTATGAAACAGAAATAACACACACAGCTTCAAGGTAGCAATTACCTCTGGGGAGGAAAGAAAAGTGAAGAGAAGAAATGACAGAAAGACTGGCTTTAACTCTATCAAGCAAGAGTTATGGAAATAGGTTTTGACTTCATGAGGTAACTTGCTTCTCAGAAAGTTTAAATCTTAAAAGAAGAGGCCTAATTTTACTGGCAATAATAGTAATCATTAATGTTTCTCTGTGTGTATATGTATAAAACATTTAGCAATGTTTTAAGAGCTACATAAAACTACTAGAATTTACTTACAGATATCCATTAAATTCTTCTGAAGGTTTTCTCCAAATTGTGACATCTCTCTAGAAAAACAACAATTATATAAGTGAAACCTTGTATATAAAACTGACAATTTCATACGTCTAGAGTATTAGTCTTTGCATTAAAACTTAAGTAAATATTTGGAGATACATAAAGTTATTTATACCATCAAATGATCCACATTTGAATTTCTTCTCTATCCTAAAATCCTTCACATTTTATTTAAATTTGACCTCCAAGAAAGATTTTTCAGTAGCTTAATGTGACCCAAATACTGTGAAGATTCAGTGATGGCACTATCTCACTGGCCATTTATTATTTTCCTTATTCCAATCCTGTCTACTGGTACATTTAGAATAAGACATTAAGAATCCTAAATATTTCATTCTGAACTCGCTCATAGCTTTTAAAATATTAAACAATTCACATATGTTCTGACAGTGCTACCTTGAATTAATCCCTACAATTTTTTCTGGTAATTACCCAAGAAATTCTGCATATCAGAATAGCTAAAGCACTTAACTGGAAGAGTCCTGGATTCTAGGAGTGGCTCTGTCAACACTCAGCCATAAGATAATATGGGCAAGTCCTATTGCTAAAAATACTAACTGGTCCCTCTCACAGATTTGTTGAAATATCTGAAACTATTCCAAACTACCAATTACTATACTTCCTTAAATTGACAATGACATACTTTATTTGTTGACTTGAGAGACCATTGCTGGCACTCTCATCTTGGGCTGCTGGTGAAGGAGCGGAGGGGAGAGCAAGAGAACCCTCTGCTCTCTCGGCTCTGCGGGCCGGATAGAACAGCAGAACGGGCCGGATTCGGCCCGTGGGCCGTAGTTTGCCCACCCCTGCTTTAGGCCTTTGTTGCCCAAGTGTATTCTCATGTCCAATATCTAAAGAACTACTGAAAGCGGTACAGGATTACTATGTTTACTCCTTTATGACCTGCTAAACCACCCACTTTATTAGGAAAATTATCTATTCTGCATATCCATTTGCAGTATGGTCCACATTTTCCCATACTATTCTGAAAGATATTAACCAATTCATTAGACAGAAAATATACCCCAATTAAACTTATTTACCGTTTTCTTTGCAACACGCCATTTATCATCTTCAATGCTATGGTACTGGATGAGAGTATTTTTAAGTTTAGTTGCAAAAGCAGCAGCATCGGGCAGGCCTTCCATTTTTTTATTTTTTCCCTGTTACAAAGACCAAAAATCAGCATCAGCAAACACCACAGTTTGATGCAGTGGGGCAATGGGTTTCAAATGTGGCTTCATAATATAATATCCTTGGGAGCTATAAAAAAGACCTATATCCCAAGAAACTAGAAACACCAATCAGAAAGGATAAATGCACCCCTATGTTCATAGCAGCACAATTTACAATAGCTAGGATTTGGAAACAGCCTGGGTGCCCGTCAGCAGATGAATGGATCAGAAAACTATGGTACATCTACACCATGGAATACTATACTGCCATATAAAGGAAGGAATTTTCATCATTTGCAGTAACCTGGATGGAATTGGAGAGCATCATGCTGAGTGAAATAAGCCAGACAATGAAAGAGAAACACTACATGACCTCACTCATTTATGGATATTAAAGAACATTATAAACGAATGAACAGAAAGATAGATATAGCGACAGTAAAACAACAAGCAGACTGTCAAATGACAGCGGGGTGGGGGGTAGGGAGATCTGGGGGAGATAAGAGATCAACCGAAGGACTGGTATGCATGCATATAAGAACAACCAATGGACACAAAACTCTGGGGAGGGAGGGCATCTATGGAGGGGGGGAGGGGAATGGTAAGCTATGTACACAGATAATACCTTAATAAATTAAAAAAATAAATTAAATAATTACTACCAAAAAAAAGACCTATACCTGGACCCCACCCCAAATCATCGAATCAGAATCTCTGACAGTAGGACCTGGGCATATAAAGGTTTTTTCCTAAATATTTCCAAAGTGAATAACACATAGGGATGAGAATCATTTTAAGTTATTAAAATCACTCACATTATAAAATAATACAATCCCATATTTCCTTACTAATAGAATCCAATGAAAAGAAATAAAATTTCAGATCACTTAAAGAAAAAAAATGCTATTTCCAAAATACAAAAAGCTTCCTTAGATTTTAGCCACTGAAAATTTTTTTTACTTTACTCTCCAACAGATTTAGAACTCATTCTAGCAAACAAATGAGAACCAGAACTGGAAACCTCTTCTAAAGACAGGGCTACAGAACTCCAAACAATTTCACATTTTTAAAATGCTCCACTGTTTTAAATATTGTATTGCATTTGATGAAGTGTTATAGGATTCAATCAGTTGATCGTATAAGGAAGAAGGTCCTAATGAAGACTTTTAGAACTATTATACAGTGTCAACAAACGGTTAATTTTAAGGAAACCATTTTAACTGTATAAAATAGAAAAAGTACTATATCATTAATAATCCCAAAGACAAGGTACTATTCATCATTGTTTTTAAAAGGAAATGACTACGAATATTGAAAGAAAACAATATAAGGGATTCTGCTATGTGATGGTTTTAAAACACTGCTGCCAATTCTTTGACACACCTCCCATGAAGAGGTGGAGTCTACGACACCCAGGCTCTCTTAGAAAAGTCCATGCAGGTTCTGCAGGCTTCTTTTAGGATGATTGGGAGCACTATGAACAACATGCCAAAAAAAATATAGCTACTCTGAAGTCGACATATGGAAAGCCATGGGAAGAGGGAGAGAGACGGCAACCACTCCCAGATCCAGAAGCTTAATGCCTAATGTGCATCTCTCTTTTCCCTCAAACTACCTTAGCCTTCCCATCTTAAGAATTTGCTGGTACCGAAACCGGTTTGGCTCAGTGGTAGAGCGTCGGTCTGCGGACTGAAGGGTCCCGGGTTCGATTCCGGTCAGGGGCATGTACATTGGTTGCGGACACATCCCCGGTAGGGGGTGTGCGAGAGGCAGCTGGTCGGTGTTTCTCTCTCATCGACATTTCTAGCTCTTTATCTCTCTCCCTTCCTCTCTGTAAAATATCAATAAAATATATTAAAAAAAAAAAAAAGAATTTGCTGGTACAGCTATGCGTCACTGCAGGTTGCCCAGGACCAAACCAGAGAGGGTTGCACCTGCATTACCACCATTTGTCCACCGCCCAGAACTGAAATATCATGCTGACATGTACAAATAAGGAACTGCTTGACATTGAAATTGGGACTCAAAAGAACTGTTGGCCCAGAAAGAAACTCACTACAGTCTGATTCATTTGCCTCTCAGCATAACCATTATTGCTTGTCTCATTTTCAGTTCTTATAAGTGTATTTCTAGTATCACATGATCTCACTCGTCTAGAGGAAATAATGAACAACATAAATTGATGAACAAAAACAGACCCGGAGACAGGGCAGTATCGATCAGACTGTCAAACCTCAGAGGGAAGGTAGGGGAGGGTGGGGGTAAGGTGGAGAGATCAACCAAAGGACTTGTATGAATGCATTTAAGCCTAACCCAGTGGTCATGGATAACGGGGGAGTGGAGGTATGTGTGGGGAGGGGTTTGGGATGGGAATAGGGGGATGAGGACAAATATGTGATACCTTAAATCAACAAATAAATTTAAAAAAAAAAAAGAATTTGCTAGTTAAAGGGTAATTGAGCCAGTTGTGCAAAGTCCAAAACCTTGAAATCACATGAGATTCCTAGCCACACCCCTCAACCCATTTACCTACAATGTTCTTGTCCTATCAGCTTTCTTTCTGTTTCTCAAATAGGCCAAGCTTGTCACTTTGGCCTTTGGACTTGCTATTTCTCTGCCTGGATTGCTAGATCCCAAATTTGAGCGTGACCAAAAACAGCCTGTGACGACAATTTTTCAATTTGGACCTCTTGTCCTTAATACAGTCTTCACTTAGCCAAAACCGTTTTTGGCTCAGTGGATAGAGCGTCAGCCTGCGGACTGAAAGGGTCCAGGTTGGATTCTGGTCAAGGGCATGTACCTTGGTTGTGGGCACATCCCCAGTAGGGGGTATGCAAGAGGCAGCTGATTGATGATTCTCTCTCATCGATGTTTCTAACTGTCCCTCTCTTTCTCTGTAAAAAATCAATAAAACATATATATTAAAAAAATTGTTCACTTATTGGTATACTGTTTCCTACTCTTTGACCATGACATCCCTAACTAAGAGCAGGGCCCTTGTCTTGTCTGCCTTATTCACCACCAGAGCCTCACTAATGAGAACACTGCCTGGAACACACCAGGCATCTAAGTGTGTTTGCTTCAAAACAAGAATTATTTGGTCTTCATTTTGTCTCCTTTGGGTTCCATGGCACTCTCCAGAACAGCCTAAAGGAGAAAAGGTTTTAGGGGAAAAGCTGCCCATTTACAGACCCATCAAGCCAAGAGAAGATTTAAATGAAATAAATATCAAGCCTCTATGGAAATAAGGCTTCAATTCTCAACTACAGATGCATGCATTAGAATCACCTTTGTTGTATTTTGCAGTAGTTGCTGCTATTGACAAAGACTCTCTCCTTAGTTCCTCTAAGTCCGATGTTTGACTAGGCCTAGCTCTTGAGCTCATCCTTAGCCCCCTTGGTTGTTTTAGCAAATATCCTGCTAAGTCAGTTTAGTGAAAATTCCCCACCCTCAGAAATTCCTTATCCCACCCTCCCTCAACCATTCTGACCTGCCTTCAGCAAGAATCCTATCAAGTTGATTTACACAGAATCCCTCGTACCCCTATTGTTTCCCCTCAGTAACTTTCCCTCCTGTGACATCTTCCCTGTTCCTTGGCTATAAATTCCCACTTATCCTTGTTACATTCAGAAGGAAGTGCAGTTCTACATGGAGGTTTCTTTTTTTTCCCAATGCAGTGGTTCTTAAAAAAAGATTTGCTTTTACCACTTTAACTCTGCCTCCCTCAAGTTTTGACACTGTTTTTAAATGTTAGCTTTCAGGGCAACACTGCTAGGCAGTGTGATTCCATGTCTGTTCTGGGGTAGGCTCCAGAAATCCAAGTCCTTGAAAAAGCCTCACTGATCATTCTGTTATCCAGCCAGGGCTCAAAACCACTGATGGAAAAACTAAAGGTGAGAGAAATAAGTCAATGTTGCAGTCAATACTTAAATAGAGCAACACAGAGCATACAAGCCATTCAAAATGATAAACACTGACATAATATAGAGCAGTAGGGGAGGGGAAAAAACGTTTTCTCTACCCTCTTAAGGGTTCTGTCTCGGAATGTAGGAATTAAACTGACAAAAGGTTAACAGGAGAAAAGGTACACAAATCTTATTTGATGTTAACATGTTAATTTAAGGCTCAGAGGTCTTCATAAAAAAGAAGTATAGCCGAAACCGGTTTGGCTCAGTGGTAGAGCGTCGGTCTGTGGACTGAAAGGTCCCGGGTTCGATTCCGGTCAAGGGCATGTACATTGGTTGTGGGCACATCCCCGGTAGGGGGTGTGCAGGAGGAAGCTGGTCGATGTTTCTCTCTCATCGACGTTTCTAACTCTCTATCTCTCTCCCTTCCTCTATGTAAAATATCAATAAAATATATTAAAAAAAAGAAGTGTAGTTAAGACTGGGGAGGGGCAAGGGCTAGGTAAAGGGGGACAATGAGGGGACATCTGTAATACTGTGAATAAAAAAAAAAGAGAGAGAGAGACATGAAACAATGCAATGCCTGATCCTGTTTGGGATCTTGTCCCAGAATGAAAATTGTTATGAAGGACATTATTGGGACAAGTAGCAAGATTTGAAATTAAAATAAACCTACAGGTTAGAGAAAGCAACACCGCAAAAGGTGAACAGTAAATCTGGTAGAAAGATAAGCAAGAGTTTCTTGCATTCTTCCGGCAACTTTTCTGTAACTTTGAAATAATTTCTAACTAAATATAAAATTTAAAAGTAAGTTTTTAAAAAGTATCCTAACACTTTAGAAAACAAATAACCAAAATCATATGGTTATTCATATAGTAGGCAATCACTAAAATATTTTACTTACCCCAGAGTTTAATCAATACAGAAAAAAAAAAGTGGAGACCCAAAGTAGTAGATAGGCCCAGGGCTTGTACAGAATTTTAATAAAGGGTGACTCATTCTGGAGAAGTGACAAGATGAGGAAAAGGTAGGAAAATCATGGGAAGTGATTATCTGGAAGAAAACAACGGGAGATAGGGTTATTTTAGTAAAGTGTGTGCAGACCATCTCGATGCCAACTACCTGTCCCGGTGAGGAGCTAACCTCCTCCTGACGGAGGAGAGGGGACAGAGAAAACACTCACAAAGGGAAACGTACGTCCTACTTTTAGGCAGATAGTGGGAGGAAAAAGAGCTCTTTTTTTCATTTGCTGCTGATTAATTGCCTTCAGCTCAAAATAATCCGTATCCCAAGGGGTATAGTGTGGAGTGGCATATCACAGAAACATGGAAAAGTACATAGAGAAAATTCAATAATATCAAATTTAGGATCTATGTAACAAGTACAGGTCCTACCGGCAGACTAAAAGTGAATGAGCTCATTCAAAAAGTCTGCCAGTCGGGAATATATCCCATTGCCACTCAGGAGATTGCCAACTTGATAGCTAGTACAGGGATCTTATTCAAGAATATGTTATAAACAAGCACGAGTTCTTAGAGAAGACTCGCAAAAGAAATTTCATTTATCTATTACTAGGATCATCATAATTAAAACAATGTTAAACCCCACGTCACCAGCCAGATAATCCTGTGGTTGGCAGATAATTTTAAAAAAATATTTGATAGAAATCAAAGAGGAAATGAAAAGCTACTATTATAAACAACGTTATCTGCGCAAATCCAGCACATAAAATGTAAGCAATAAAAACTACCCATAAAGATAAGAATCTTTAGTAATCATTGCTAGTAATCAGTGTAAAGTCCAAACTCCTTAATGTGGCTTATGGGCTCCTTTACCAACTGGCCAAGCTTCACTACCTAATTTCTGCTCCTCTTTCCTGGATTCCCCTGAAAATTAAGTTAGTTTCCCCTCCCAAGTTTTCTCACAGCAACTCTGTAATGGAATTATTCACTTGTCATCTTCTCCCATTTAACTGTAAGTCTTTGGGGCGGGAAATGTGAAGTCTAGAATGTTGTCAGAACACAGTGAATAAAACAGAAAAATAAAGGTGAACTGCTAGCCTGACTATGGCAGACCTCAAGATATCTAAGGCAGGTCCATTCATACCAATCATCCTTGAGCTTCTGAATGACCAAAACTTCCATTAATGTAATGAAACAACGATTTCTCAAAGATGTCTACTATTTTATTTATCAAGCATCTAGTGTATACCAGGTCCTAGAACGACAGCGATGAACATAATCTAGTTTTTGGTTTCAAAATTGATGTGTTCCACCCTTCAAGTAAACTTTTAACTGCAATAATAACAAAAACTAAAACATTAAAAATTATTGAGTCACTTTAAGGATAGTGGAGTAGGAGATAGGAAAGGAAAAGAACAAACCATAAACTTGGAAAGCTCTCTTTTAGCCAATGAACTATTTAACCAGGCAGTTAATTCTTACATGAATTTTTGTTCAAGATTAAGTCCAATAGGGTATCGTGGTTATTGTCTAAACCACCTGGGTGGGCAGGCATAACGGAGGATCCCTAGAAATATATTCCAGGACCAAAAAGGGGCAGTATTGAGGTTATCAAAGCCTTGGCACTCTCCTAATACAACAAAGTATTCACGCTAGTTGAATGGAACGCATACCATATGCCCTCCATACCATATAATCTCCATCTGTGAAGGATGTCAGGAAATGTTTTCAAATACCATGTTGAACTCCCTCTTAATAATTCTTTGATTCCCTTTCTTGACCTTTTATCAAGAAACTCTCCAACTCTACCACTTACATTTCAGAGAGAACAAGTACCACTTAACTTGATCAGAATCTAAGAGCTCCACATATAAGATTATATGCTCTTGACAGTTTTATTACACAGTGCTGAGTAATGCCTATCTTCATGTTTTACTTACTCTAACCTTTTTGTTCATGTTTTCTATGTCCATATTTTTGAAGTGATCACTGGTGTAAACAGTAGGTGTCATTATAGGGTGGACAGCTCTCCCCAGTTAAAATTTTTCTTTCTTTTTTTTAAATATATATTTTATTGATATTTTACAGAGAGGAAGGGAGAGAGATAGAGAGCTAGAAACGTCAATGAGAGAGAAACATTGACCAGCTGCCTCTTGCACACCCCCTACTGGGGATGTGCCCGCAACCAATGTACATGCCCTTGACCGGAATCGAACCTGGGACCTTTCAGTCCACAGACCGACGCTCTACCACTGAGCCAAACCGGTTTTGGCAAAATTTTTCTATAAGTACCATAAGTCATTGATCAATACAACCCCAATTTTTGTCAAATATATGTCCAGTGAAATGGCCACAGGTTGCATTTTATAGAGCATAATAAACCCCACAATAAAAAGCGAATGCCATAAAAATATGTTTCTACTTATGTAGTAAAATTAAGTCAGAACTCATTTCTTAAAGAACTCATATAGAAATCGACCTTCCATTAGCCAATAGATATGAGTTTCACTTATGTAAATAGCTTCAATTTAACATGCCATAGATTTCCCCCCAAGATGTGGTGCAAACCAACGCCTTGCAAATTAAATTATAATTTCTACCTAATTTCAGCACATGCATGATTTCCAATCAATCTTGAATCAGCAATTTAGCTTTCCTAACTCAGTCAACTATGGAGTTTCTTATTTTTGAGAGGTGGCTGTAGCATTTGCCACAGGGAAGCCTATTCTGCAAAGTGACTAGTGTTCCTCTGTTTTAGTGGTCACTCTGACTGATTTTAGCACAAGCTTTACAACAATGTTGAGACTTTTTTTTACAACATTTATAGCAATAACAAATTCTAATATCACAACTTTAAGTTCATGTCCAAGTTAATAATGTTCAAGCTCCTAATGCTCTAATCCTTTATTTATAAGAATAAAGCCAACATTTTAAAATCAATTACTGTGTTATCAATTTTCGGGCCACTTTAAATTGTATTTTTTCATTTAGTCTTCATAAAGAACCTTAAGAGCCAACTCTATAGTTATTCCTATTTTACAGAAAGAAAAAGGGGCAATAGGGAAGTCAGGTCACTTGTCTAAGACCATACAGCTAGTAAGTGATGGAGCCAGAATTCCAACCCAGGGGTTCTGCCTTCCGAGGCTAAAGATCTATTCTGTAAAAAGCTGACAGCTGATCACTGGCTAGAAGATATTTTACCTTAAAAAGATGACTATGCAGTAGTAAAAAGGAATCTCTTATCCTTGACAGCATGGAGGGACCTGGAGAGTATCATGCTGAGGGAAATAAGTCAGTCAGAGAAAGACAAGTATCACATGATCTCACTCATATGTGGAACCTAAGTAACAAACTGATGAACTTAGTGGATCCAGAGACATGGTAGCATGGAACACGGTGCAGAATCTGAGGGATATCAGGGGAGGGTAGGTGAGGGGTGGGTGGGAAGTAATCAACCAAGAACCTTGTATGCATATATGCATGGCCCATAGCCACAGATAATGGGGTGGTGAGGGCCTGGGGTGGGTTAGAGAGGGTTAATGGGGGGGGGGGAAGGAAGACATATGTACATATGTAATACTTTCAACAATAAAGAATCATTTAAAATATATATATTGTAAGGACCCCAAGATTGAGGAATTGGCCTCCCCCACTGCCTGTTCCAGGATGTGACCTTTACGGTTAAAGATTAGATAGGAATGAAGTCAGTTCTTTAAGGTTGAAGATTAGGCAAGAATGAAGCCAGTCCCCAGAAACTCCCTACCCTGAAATGCAAAAAGCCAGAATGCAATATTTTATGACAAATATTAAAGCAGGGCTAGGTCCCGAGGGAGATTGACCGCTGTGGAATTCTCCCCCTGGGAACTGAGCTGACCACCTTGGAATGCACCTGTCAGGGAGAGACCATCCAGCCTCCTTAACCGCAGGGCTATAGGTATTTTATCTGTTTCTGGAATCGACCTGCAAAAACAGACCATCCGGCCTCCTCGGGAAATGAGTCAACTGTCAACTATTATGAGCCAAATATTATCTGTTAACATAGTTCCCTGATTTACAGACCACCTGCTTGTGGTTTTAGCCTTTATAAACTCATGTCTTGTAATTACTCGGGGCTCTCAGCCAGCCAGCACTGATGCTGGCTGCCTGAGAAGCCCCTGCCTGCGCTGCGCTTGTACTAATAAAACCTCATGCTTTTTGCATCAAGTTTCGGTCTCGGCGTTTGACATGGGGTCGTCGCCCCCTCCGTCGGACTCACCGGGGGTCTTGGGACCTTACAATATCACATTGAATTTGTTACATTTTGTTCTGGTTTCTGAACCCAAAATAGCTCAGGTATATTTTCCTTAAATGTATTTTTTAATTATTTCAGAGAGGAGGAGAGAGAAACATCAATGATGAGAATCACCGCTCGGCTGCCTCCCGCACGCCCCCCACTGGGGATGGAGCCAGCAACCTGGGGGATGTGCCCTTGACCAGAGTAGAACCAGAGACCCTGAGCCAAACCAGCTGGGGCTCAGGTAATCTTCCTCAATGGTCAATTGAGGATAACAGCAAGAACACGAATTTATTGAGGAGTTCCATGAGTTTATACACTTAGCACGGAACTTGGAAGGCACCTATAGTAAGCCCTGGAAAAGGCTATCTTTTATCATCATCAGCAGCAGCATCATCATCTCATCATCAGCCAATGCCTCTTGTGGGAGAACGGAGCCCGTGTTGTCGGTGCTTCTACTGAGAACTGGGAAGCCCGGCGCCCTTCACAGAACGTGACCTCACGAATCTCCACCGCGGCCCTCCCGGAAGCAAGGTCACCACCGCCCCTTCCCCCTTTGACAAATGAAGGAACTCAGGCCTAATCAGTGTCCAGATCCCGGTGAGCAGGGTGCGGAGACCAGGTGCAAGCCCTGGGTTACTGCCGGACCGCCCCCTCCCCTCCCCTCCCCTCTCCTCCCGGGGGCTCCGTTTTCTCTCTCCGCGGTGAGGTCCACACCCTCCGGAGGCCACGGGGCGCCACCCCCGCCCTCCGCGGCCGCCTCCCCCGCCCCACCCCAAGCCGCGGGAAAATGCACCGGGCTGGGCGCCCGGGACGCCCGCCGGCCGCCCTCCCTCCCTCCCTCCCTCGGAGCCGCCTCACGGCCCCCCGCGACCCCCGCGCACCCTCCCAAAGCTACCTGAGAAGAAGCAGGAGTGCGGGGCGCCCGGCGGGGAAGCGTCAGACCAGGAACCGACTGCCCACTCTCCGAAACACTGACGCGTCCAGCTCTCTCGGCTTCCCCGCCCATCGGGGGGCAGCGGGCCACGGCGGCCAATGGGCGTCCAGCTACTGCAGGTCTCGGCCAATTAGGAGGCACCGAGCCGCACGGGGAGGCGGGCCGAACCTCTAGCCACGCCCACGGCTCGAACCTGTGTGCCCCGGAGGGCTAGTAGCAGAAGTTGGCCCCAGCAACGTGGGTCGGCTTGGATTGGCTGGCGCGGCGGCGTGCGGAGTGCTGATTGGTCACCGGGGAATGGAATGATTCCGCGTGGGTGGGAGGTGGCGGGAACTGGCCCGGGCTCCGCCCCTAGGTAGTGAAGTTTCCTCCGGGGCTGAGCTCGGGCTGGGTGTCCCTGGGCTGACTCCAGCTGGGAGGAATGCAAACACGAAGAGGGGGTGAATGGCCCCAGGAAGGGATGAGGCTGGCTTAATCTCCTCAACTATTCAGAGGCCGTACCACGCAGCTGCGCTCCCCTCCCAGGACCGAAAGTCAAATTAGAAAAGGCGCCGGTGCTGAGGATGCTCCCTTTCTGCCCCACTTAGAGTTGAGAGCATATAAACAAAGTCATTGTTACAGGGCGAATCTTTGTTCTCAGCTAAGGGAATTTAGAGGACAAACAACCTTGAAATTAGAGAAGAGGTGTGGCAGGTGGCTTTAGCAGCCTCATCAAGGTCTCTTTGAAGGTAACTTTATTTTTGAATTTCAAGTCACTTTATTTATTTTTAAGCAAGTTTACTTTTACTATGTAGAATCTTATCCAGAAAGACTCTTAAAATGATCATAGTGGCCCAATGGTCCCATATATGTCGATTACAGACAGATACTGGAAAGCCCCAAGAAAGGACATATTCCTGGAGTTACAGATTTGATGGCAGAGCTGAGCTATGACCTCAAGAATTCTGGATTTTTTTTCTTGCAGAACCAAAGCAGCTCTGATGAGAAACTCCCAAAGAAGGATCCATAGGCTGCAGCTGGTTGCTGGGTAGTTAGGACCAAAAAAAACAGCAAGATGTGCCATGTGATCTGAAGTAGGGACTTCATTTCCACTTAAACGTTGGGAAGGTGGTAAGCAGATCAGAGGAAAGAAGCAAGACACACAGGGAAAAACTTTTATTCAAGGTGGGACCTTCTGCCTGGGTCACCTGACAGAGATGAGGGGCTTCTGCAGTCTCCCTGGTTCTGAAAGCCTCACTCCAATCTGGAGGGAAGGTAACCTTTTCCAGCAAATATGGACGAAATACCTGCTGTAGGAAACCTGTCGAAACTGGGGCAGTTTATAAAGTGGCCCCAGCTAATTCCAAAGCTGAATTTAATTCTGATCCTTTTATTTATATAACCGAATAAATGTGTGCATGTTTTTTTTTTCAAGTCAATTTGAGTTGATTTTTCTCTCATTTAGGATGAAAGAGCCTTTGGGAAATAGAGGGCCCCTTTTCCCTGGCCACACTTTCTCCCTTTGTTGTATCCAGCAATGGGCCTAGAGCCAGGGAAAGGGTGTGGGTGTTGTTACAGGATCACTTCTAAGGAAGGAGGACCTGAAAATTTTCAGCATTGACTATGTGGAGACAAGGGAAATTCCTGCATTCCTGGGCAGCTTCTGCCCCTAGCCTGAGCAACCTTCTGGGTGAGGCCATTTATACATATGTCAGAATACATATATAAAAGTTACCTTTTCCTTTTGTTGTTGCAAATATCACAAACACCCAAGGCTGTTTTTAAATGAGTTTCCTTAAGGCCAAACTGCATTTTCTACATTTGGATTCCATGAAATTCTATATCATTTCAGTAATCCTTCATGTCTTGATTGGGTTTCTGTTCCTTGTAGTCCTTCCCTGACTACAAGGCCCATCCCTCCCAGGAGATTATTTTACATGCTTAAACAAATCAACTAATACCAACTATTAGTTACATGTCCTTATCAAGGAAAGAGAAGAGTTTGCACATCTAATTAAAATGTTACCTGTAAAATGTGATAAAGAATATTTCTTTGCAGGGTTATTATAAGTATTTGAGACAGTGCTACGGAGGCTGGCACAGCTTTTGGCACTGCATGGGCACACAGACAGTGATGGTGGGTGTTAGGAAGGAACACTTGAGTGAGAACAAGGGTGAGGGGGTGGGGCACAAAGGTCTGCAAATCTCCCATTCATTTGCATCATGAGAGGCATTTTTAAAATAAAGATTTCAAACCCTATTCTAAAACTACTAAATCAGAATCTTTGGGGATGCAGGTCTAGGAATGTGACTGCCAACAAGCCTCCCTGCATTGTGCCACCTAGCTCAGTGGTCGGCAAACTCATTAGTCAACACAGAGCCAAATATCAACAGTACAACGATTGAAATTTCTTTTGAGAGCCGAAAACCGACTTCTGCGCATGGGCCACAAAGTTTCAATCGCACTGTACATGCATGTCCGCATGTGGTATTTTTGTGGAAAAGCCACACTCAAGGGCCAAAGAGCCACAGTTTGCCGACCACTGACCTAGCTCATCTAAGCCCAGTGTGACTACTGTATAAGAATTCCTAGAAAAGAGGGGGCCAGAGGAACAGGCAGCTGTTAAGAATCAGTGGGTACAATACTGAATTGTCCATGGTATTTGTTTCTATTATTTCCTGTGTTGTACTCTTTTGTGCTATCTGCCCTACTATTTAAAGTTTATGCTCATTCATATATATATATATATATATATATATATATATATATATATATATGAAGATTTAGGGCATGTTTTAGTAAAACAAGTTGTACCAATGTATACAAAATGTTCATATAGGAGACCATAATTAAAACTGTAAGGCCGGGGAAGGACCCCCTTCCCCTGCTTAACTGACTTTTCCAGTAAGCCCTGGTTAACTGACCTTTCCAGCAGACTCTGGTTTGGTCACCGTAGAGGTATGTTATCTGTTCCTGAAATCAGCCTGAGGGAGCAGCCTGCTAAAGACAGACCATCCTGCCTCCCTAACCGCAGGGCCGTAACTATATTATATGTTTCTGGGACGACTAGGTATTTTATCTGTTTCTGGAATCGACTTGCAAGAACAGACCATCCGGCCTCCTTGGGAAATGAGTCAACTGTCAACTATTATGAGCCAAATATTATCTGTTAACATAGTTCCCTGATTTACAGACCACCTGTGTGTGGTTTTAGCCTTTATAAACTCATGCCCTGCAGTTACTCTGCGCTCTCAGCCAGCCAGCACTGATGCTGGCTGCTTGAGAAGCCCCTGCGCTGCGCTTGTACTAATAAAACCTCATGCTTTTTGCATCAAGTTTCGGTCTCGGCGTTTGACATGGGGTCGTCGCCCCCTCCGTCGGACTCACCAGGGGTCTTGGGACCTTACATTTGGGGGCTCGTCCGGGATTTGGGGCGACCACCCCTCAAGCGCCAAGATCGGTCTTGGAGGTAAGCAGACTCCGGAGTTGTTCAGTGTTTGTCTTGTCCTCTGTCCGTTTTTTGTGTTCTCTGGAATCTGGGAGGGATAGTATCCCTCGTCTGGGACAGGGTGTCGGTACCGTGAGGAATCGGCACCTCTGGTTGAAGGGTCTTCGACCAGAAAAGCTGTCACCCTGGGGGACGCCCCAGGGACGGGTGGTGACCGTGAGGTCACTTCTGGTAGCTGGTCGGCGACGGGCACTTGCGTGTCCGGCCGGGCTAGCGTCTGGGAGGGATTTCATCCCTCGTCTGGTATCTGGGAGGGATAGCATCCCTCATCTGGTCTGGTATTCTGTATCTGTGTAAGTTCGTGTGGGCCTGGTGTCTGGTTGTATAGCTTTTTGTTCTTTGTCTCTGTCTTATATTAATGCTTTTGACTTAACCACACTTTTTCCAGGTCAATGCTGGTCTGTAAGATAACTTTCCCCTCATGGTTCCTAGAGTGTTGGTCTTGGTTTCTTAGTCCAACATGAGTGCCATTTCTGTTTTGCTAAAACACTATAATGTTACTTGTTTATTGAAAGGGTATAAGTACAGATGTTTGTTTGATATTTTGTTTGTCTGCTTGGGTATAATTATTTGTTCATGTAAGTGTGAAAATCTGTGAGAGAAAAAGAAGGAGAAGGAAAGAAACTTTTAATTTGTTTAAAACTAAGTGCTCTGACGGCTAGCAAACCACCCCAAGTGGCCACGGGGGAACTCTTTTTTCCCCCAGGGGTGCTTGCTTTCTGCCAGAGGGAAAACGGCCGGCCTAACAAAGGTTCTATGTATGTTTATTAATTTGAAGGTATGAAGTTGTAACAATTGTGGTACAAAGAGTTAAAAGCAGATACCAAGTTCTTAAGTTAACTGTTTACAAGAAGGAAGATTGTGCTGGCAAAAGTCTGCCCAGCAAGCTCAAAAGCTAAATGAATCTTATTTCAGACACCTGCCGCCACCCAGTTATCGTCAGTGGTGGAGGAACGGTTTCAGAACTGTTTGTCTCAATTGGTCATTTAAATTTGATGTGATTAATGATTACAGTACTTTGTAAAATCTTTAGAGGGAAAGGAAAATATTTTTGAGGACAACTAGGTCCTGGTGTATGTGTGTGAACTCTTAAGTTATGGTTTTAAATCAGTAATATTAATGGAAACACAGTCGAGCAGAAGAACTTTTCAGAACATTCAGGGACTCTGATTTCAGTGTAAGGGTCACCGGTTCCCCTGCGCCACCTTTATCAGCAGGAGGCAAGTGAAAATGCCTCTGTGGAAGCAGCGCCTTCGCCACCTGGGACCTGCGCCGCTCCCTATCTCCACCCACCCGGTGTCCATTCCCTCCCGGGGTTGTTTAGAGTAGCTGGAGGGGGTGGCTGACTAGGAGGGAAATTCTTTTGTGACCCCCCTGTACCCCAATGAGACCCCCAAACTCCCGTGGCTGCTTGGACACTTTTCACCGTGTTCTGTTAGGGGGCTTCAGGAGCTTAAAAGTGCAGTTAGAAATTCTCCCATTCCTCTTTTCAGGCTTATCAGAAACTGAGATCCTTATCTGTAGGAAAAATGTGTCACTTTGAATTTCAAGCGGCTGGAGGCCTGGGAACAGGGGGCTGAGCCTGCTCTCTCTTCCCTCTCTCCTTTTCTAAGTATTTTTTAATAATGGAAGGTTTAAGGCATGGTTTTGCATTTTTGAAAGACATAGAGAGAAAGTTTGAAGGCTAATTTAGAATAGTAAAGATTTTTGTGAAGGTTGTGCATGTGATGAGAAGGGGAACAGAGAAAAGTTGAAAGGAGGAAAAAGCCAGCAGTAAATAAGGAGTTAGTATGCCTATTGTAGGAAACGAAGGCACTACAAGGGAGGATGTCCTAGCAGATTAGCTAGAGAGGCAAGAAAGAGAGACTTAGACTTCAGGAGTTTTTAAACATAGAGAAAAAAGACTAACAGGACCGGGGCTCCTTTCCATTAAGCCCCCACGGGTAACCTTACAAGTAAGAGGCAAACCTATTAACTTACTGGTGAACACTGGGGCAGTTTATTCAGTCTTGACAGAGCCAATGGGACCTCTAAGAAGATATCAGTCCAGAGAGCCACCAGACAAACTGCCTGTTTTCCTGGGACATCGAGAAGGACCATAGACCTGGGAAGGAACACGCACTGGGGAATGCAGCCGCTGAGCTGGACCAAAGTAGAACAACTGGCTTTTGAGGAGCTAAAGAAGGCTCTCATCTCAGCACCTGCCCTAGCCTTGCCAGATGTCACCAAGGGACTGAGGTAAGGGGCATTACAAAAGGGGTTCTCACTCAGACTCTAGGTCCCTGGAAGAGACCTGATACCTATCTGTCTAAGAAGCTAGACCCTGTGGCAGCAGAGTGGCCAGTGTGCCCTGGGCAGTGGCCACTACAGCATTGCTGGTGAAGGAGGCAGATAAGCAGACTCTGGGCCAGGAGCTAGCCCAGACAGCACCCCATGCCGTTGAGGCCCTCGTTCGAGTGATCCAGAGAGATAGATGTCAAACACCAGAATCACCCAGTGCCAAGCTCTTCTCCTGGACCAGCCCTGTGTCCGGTTCCGTAAGACACTGGCCATCAGCCCTGCCAGCCTGCTTCCAGATGATCCAGAGGAACCCATTCATGACTGCATAGAAGTAACAGATGCAGTACTGACAGATGTCCTGCCATCATCACCAGACGAGGTACTGTTCACGGATGGGAGCAGTTACGTACAGGATGGGATCTGATATGCCGGGGCAGCAGTAGTCACCATGGACCACACAGTTTGGGCACAGTTCCTGAACTTTTGGCCTTAATCCAGGCCCTTTGATGGGGACACAGTGCCATCCCCCGGGAAAGAGGGTTGCCAACTCCAGCCAGAAAGGACATTATTTTAGCCTTATTTGAGGCCATCTGACTCCCAAAGGCAGCTGCAATAGTGCACTGCAAAAGACATCAGAAAGGGGAGACAATTAAAGCCAGAGGAAATAGAGCCGCAGACCAAACTACTAAGGAAGAAGCCCCAAAACCAGTGGGGCCTTTATAAGTCTTAGTAACCCTGCCGGACCCCGACCTGCACCAAGCAAAAAGAGGAATTGGCTGAACAGAAGCAAGTCATCGAAGGACCAGATGGTTGGTGGACTCTACCAGATGACAGACTGTTGGTCCCAAAGGCTTCAGGTCATTAGTTGTCCAGTTACACCAGGTTACCCACTTAGGTGTCACCATGTCTTCTGAACTTCTGTAAGGCAGATGCTACCAAGCTTAGATAAGGTAATTAAAAGCATAGTCACTAGAAGTACTGTCTATGCACAGGTAAATACTAAGCAAGGTAAGAGGGTCCCCCTGGGAATTCAAAGAGATTCCCCAGGAGAGCATTGGGAGGTGGATTTCGCAGAGATTAAGCCACCAACATTAAGGTATAAGTACATGCTAATTCTTTTGTTTTTTGTTTTTATTTTTTGTAAACACCTCAGGTCAGGTTGAAGCATACCCCACTAGGACAGAGACTGTCTCTAGGTTTAGGCTGCCAGTAATCCTAGGATCAGATAACAGCCCAGCCTTTGTAGCAAGGTAGGACAGGCATGAGCAGGACTCTAAAAAGTTTAATTAAATTTGTCCTAGAAACCGGTGAAAATTGGACCAACCCCCTGCCCTTCTCCCTCTTATGAACCAGATGTACCCTCTACTGGGATGGGTTCCCCATTTTTTTGAGATCATGTATGGTAAACTTCCTCTCCATCCTTCCCAGGGTCAGGGAGAAACTGAAAGCTAAAATTTGTAACCGTTCCCTTGCTCAAGTCCTTACAGGCTCTGCAGTTTACCCAGAGAGCCACCCATAAGCTTATTGCAGATGCACTGCCAGTGCCCACCATGTACCCTGTACACCCCTTCCGGCCCGGAGACTCTGTGTGGGTAAAGAAATTCACTGCCCAAGGACTAACCCCAACCTGCAAGGACGCTACACTGTTACCTGACGGCACCCAGACCTGACTACACCGCTCCCCACTCCTGCACAGAAAACGGCCTGGATCCTGGCAACCAGCGGCCTCACCCGTGAGATCCCTAGCCTGAGTTCCACACAGGCCAGGACGAGACTTGATGCCGGAAGGAGGGGAACTGGACTTCGATGAGGACAGTACTATTTGGGAACTGGGGTAAAAACATTTTTGCTAGCCAGTGAAAAAGTTTGAAGCTTAGTAAAGCTAAATGTGCGAGCCAGAATTAAGTCAACAAATAGACCAGGATTTAAGTACCCTAGAGAAATCTATAGGCGAATTAGAAAAATCAGTTGGGTCCCTAGCAGAGGTAGTCTTACAAAATAGACGAGGGCTTGACCTCCTATTTCTAAAAGAAGGAGGACTATGTGCAGCCCTCAAAGAGCAGTGCTGTTTCTATGCTAATCATTCAAGGATTATAAAAGACTCCATGTCCAAACTGAGAGAAAGGCTTGAGACCCGGAAGAGAGAACGGGAGACCAATCAGGGATGGTACCTATAGTTCCAGGATTGAAACTCCCCAAAAAGAAAAGGGGGGGATGTAAGGCCGGGGAAGGACCCCCTTCCCCTGCTTAACTGACTTTTCCAGTAAGCCCTGGTTAACTGACCTTTCCAGCAGACTCTGGTTTGGTCACCGTAGAGGTATGTTATCTGTTCCTGAAATCAGCCTGAGGGAGCAGCCTGCTAAAGACAGACCATCCTGCCTCCCTAACCGCAGGGCCGTAACTATATTATATGTTTCTGGGACGACTAGGTATTTTATCTGTTTCTGGAATCGACTTGCAAGAACAGACCATCCGGCCTCCTTGGGAAATGAGTCAACTGTCAACTATTATGAGCCAAATATTATCTATTAACATAGTTCCCTGATTTACAGACCACCTGCGTGCGGTTTTAGCCTATATAAACTCATGCCCTGCAGTTACTCGGCGCTCTCAGCCAGCCAGCACTGATGCTGGCTGCTTGAGAAGCCCCTGCGCTGCGCTTGTACTAATAAAACCTCATGCTTTTTGCATCAAGTTTCGGTCTCGGCGTTTGACATGGGGTCGTCGCCCCCTCCGTCGGACTCACCAGGGGTCTTGGGACCTTACAAAACAAGCAAACAAAATTCAACTTTTACCTATTGTTCATATATCAAAATATTCTGATGAAAATGGAGGCCAATTAACAAAATTATAATAATCATAAATGATATAAATAACTGATACCAAATTCTCTGTTGTAGATTGCACCTACTAAATAGTCCAGGCACTGCTCCAAGTAGGTATTACTATGATCCCCCATCCTGCATATTAGGGAACTAAGGTATAGAAAGGTTGGGTAATTATCCTAAGGCTAAGTGCCTAATGAATTGCAATGGTCAGATCGGAACCCTGTGCTCTTGGTCACTATGCTATTCTCCCTTTCAGTAGAAAGCTAACGTCCTGTCAGGGGCAACAGAATTTCTGTCCTGTGGGGGGAGTCGTGCTGGCTCATGGTACTCATGGTATGTGAAAGGCATCAGGAATTTTAGGTGAGTCCAGCCCCCAGAAGAACATATAGGTTGATCCAGGTGTGGCAGAGCACAGTTGGTAGCAACTTGCTGTCTCTTTATGAAGAAAGTTATTGAAGTTAAAGAAATGTAATGTGTTTAGGCTCAATAATGTTCAGAAGAACGATATTATATGACTGTCAAGTGTCTCAAACACTGGAAGTTAGGTTGAGTGTATGTGTGAAAGATAGGACTCTAAATGTGCAGGGGAAAGAGAATGGGCCAACTAGAGTCCACATCTTCCGTGGTCAGCAAGGTGCCTCTGATGAAGGATTTGTTTTGTTTTTTACTCCATGCAATTATTTAAAACAAGGATCTGCAAATGACAACTCACACTCCAATTAATGGCCCCTAACCTTTTCTGTAAATAAATTTTGTTTCAACATAGGAGCACTGGTTACTCTCTGGACTATCACACTACAACGTCATGATTGAGAAACTGCACAAACACTGTGTGACCCACCATGATGACCTCTCCTCTAAAGCACAGTTTACAAATCCAGATTTAAGACTGAAATGTTTAACAAGATAAAATCAGACTTGATGCACATCTGAGAGCCCTTACTTCCCTGGAGCATGGGTATCAGAGGACATGGGGAGGTAAAACCACTTGAAAAAGAATAAAATATAAGAGAATTCAATTAGAGCGGGACCTTTCATTTTTAAGGTCAATTATTCCTCCAGAGAATGAGCTTTATTAGCCAGAAAGTTACACTTATAATTATTCCAGCTCAGAGAACAGTGCCTTTGTACTTGAATAAGCAAAAGCAAAAAGGGATTGTGGTATAGTTTGCCTTGCACAAACCTGATCTTATAGTTCTGATTTCACATGTTCTCTCTTAAAGAGGGAACTTGTATTATGTTTCTATAAATGTGTCAATTACTAAAGGCCTGCTCTATGTCAGAAATAAACCTAATACATTTACCTTCCCACTGTAACTACTTGTTGTTCTTTATCCCCTTCCCCCTTTTCCTCTCACAGAAATAGAACCCCTAATTTTTAGGTGGGAACATCATAGTTCAGAAAAAACAAACATTTCCCACACAGTGATAGCTAGAGCTCTGAATTGACTTGGATCCTGTTAATCAGATGTAGTTGTAAGAGATTTGCAAGGTAGAAATCATGCTTTTGCTGCTTCTGCAATTCTACCACAGGTTTGTTTCCCAGTCCCCTACCCTAGTTCCAGGTTGTTTTATGGTCTTAATGGTTTCCCAGTAGCTACAGGAGCATCAGCATTGGTGGCCCCATTCCGATGAACTATTCTCAAAGGATTCTTGATTATTTCCAGGTACTCCAAATGGTTCTCTAAACCATAACAAAACCTGCACTAAATCCCTTTCTGATTAAACTAGCTAAAATGGATTCTGTTCTCTGCAAGTGAACACTGGCCAATAAAAAACACTTAAAAGTAGTGCATTTGCATAAAGGATATTTATGTATGTTTCCTTGACTTAACAGTTCACATTGCAGATGATGAGGATATGGATAGCAGTGTGGAAAACTGGAAACCCTTATTTTCAGGGGCAAACCAGTTGATAAATGGTTGCCTTTAGAAGAGAGATTACATTTTGATCAAGCCTATTAAATCATTGGAAAAATTCATAATAATGTAGATTGGTTGCTTCTGCAACTTTCAGTAAAGTTTTACAAGAGAACGATAAACTAAATCTAGATCTAGTCTGTCTACAAAGAGAACTGAAAGGAATATATCTCTGCCAAGGAAAGAACAGAAAATCTAAAATGGCAGCAGAGAATTTCAACTGTCACAGAGAATCTAAAATATTTGTGAGCCTAATAATTTTGTGCCTTATAGTGTTGAAAATTTCAATGTGTCCGTACCTCCATACTGAAGTAATACTAAGAATTTGCTCTAAAGGATCTTAGTGGCTCCAACTATTTATAAGTATATCTCCAAAGCATTCTGGACTAGACAATGAGAATCAACCAACAGCAGAGATCAGATTAAGGGTGTTGCCCTACCATTCCAGACCTTTATTTTAAGGCACAGTAGAGCTGTTGTAACAAAGTACCACATACTGGGAGGTTTAAACCACAGAACTTTGTGGTCTTATCGTTGTAGAGGCTAGCAGCCTGAGATTAAGGTCTTGGCAGGGTTGGTTTCTTTTGAGAGGGAGAATCTGGTGGTTTATTGGCAGCCTTTGCATTCCTTGGCTTGTGGATGCATCACCTTGGTCTCTGCCTTCATCTGCACATGGCATTCTCCCTGTGTGCATGACTGTGCTCTAATTTCCTGTTCTTATAACGACATTAGTCCCATTGGATTAGGGCTCACTCTAATGACCTCATTTTAACTTAATTGCCTCTGTAAAGATACTGTCTGCAAGGAAGATAACATTCTGAAGTACTGGGGCTTAAGAATCAAAAATATTTTTTTATGAGGGGATATAATTCGACTAATAAATACCACTGTTAGGTTGAAAAGAGGCTACACAGAGTATATACTGTTTCTACTCCACCAGTGAGTGATGGTGTGTGTGTGTGTGTGTGTGTGTGTGTGTGTGTGTGTGTGAGAGAGAGAGAGAGAGAGAGAGAGAGAGAGAGAGAGAGAGTTGGGCAGGGTGGAATATCTTACCTGCCACTTCCTGAAGTCAGGTAGTCACATCTGGACCTGATGGAGTGGACTTGATATGACTCAGATATACCTCTTAGGTAGGGTATGAATTGTTCTCTGTTTGGGAAATCACAGATCTCAGAGATGAAAATGGATGGTCTATGGCAGACTGTTAGATGTTTTCCAATAGCTATTCTCGCCCCTTAAAAAAAAAAAATCTATGGCAATGGAATCCCTGATTTTTTATCTGGACACAAGACCACTCCAAATAAAGACTAAATGTCCAAGCCACTTATGCAGCTATAGTTCTGGTTATGAATTAGTTTTTGCCAATTAGATACTGTACTTTTTTGAAATATCCAGAAAGCAGAGGTAGTGTGGAGGTCTCTGGTTGCCTGTAGTAGCTTTCCTGATCATGGTAGAGGCATGAAGAGGTAACCCCTGCAGCTTTCCAAGTGGGAAGATAGCTTCCTGAACACAGAGGAGGTAGTAGATGCCTTCGGTGGCCCGGTTTTGTGATGTGACTCTCAAATTTGTTGAGAGCTCAAACTATAACCTATTTTTATCAGTCTCCCCTACAATTCTGTAGGGCATTTAAGACTGTCTAGCAAATTCTTTTTCTAGTTAAACTAGCAGAGAGGTTCTGTTTACTGAAACTAAATGTGTCCAATACAGATTGGAATTATTTTTCTTATTTTATGGATGAAGAAACTAAACCTTAGAGATAGCAGTGAACTGGTAAACCAGTTCTTTCTAAGGAAAAAAAAGTGCCCCTATTTGTAACAATTTTCATCATCATGGTAAATACTAAATATTCCTGCCACATTTGAATTAAGTCTCTAAAGGTTTTACAACTTGTAGGCAAACCTGAAAAATTAATAATTGCCTTTCACAAGCTGGTTTCTACTTCAACACACCACTCCTACTTAGAGAAAGTGACTTTCCCAAGGTACCAAACAGTATTTAATAAAAAATTGAAAATAAAATGATACTTATTTTGCCTGAAAGACCATTATATTTTACCAAGAGAGTTTTTGACTGCCTACACAACACTAAACAGAAATTTACAACACATAGTATAGATGCCATCAATGTCTTCACTTCAGAGACTTAGTTAATGAGCATTAAAAATTAGTGGATAAATTTATAGTATTTTTAGATCTTTAAGATGAATTTGAATAGGTAGTCATGGCCAATACTATATACAGAGACATAAAAGGGTTTAAACAGCTTAAGATCATCAAAATTGCAAATGGGACTTAATGTGTGAGAAAAATTATTCATAAATTGATAAATTTAAAGTAGGTGCTTCTTGGCTGCTGTGTGAGTTTGTGGTTAAGACAGCTGCTATACAACAGACCTATTAGACAATTCCTGGAGACCACAAATTGGATGGAAACTGGACTTTCTTCAGGCATGTTTTGGTTACCACAGTATTGCTTTCTTGCATTAAGTGAGCAATAATGAAATAGTGTACATCCCATTTCTCTAGGTCAGTGTTTCCCAAAGTGTGGTACGCGTACCCCCAGGGGTACGGGAAGAGTTTGGTGGGGGTACGCGTTGCACCGGAGTTTGGTGGGGATATGCACTGCACCGTGCTTAGCTGCACCTAATTCTATGTTCTCACGAGTCAAGTCAATTTCATCCTTCTCATTGATCCAAATAAATGTTATATATATAACTTTTATTTATATTTATATTTATGAATAATTTTATTTTTTGTTTATTATTTTGTGTATGTACCAAAAAAATATTTTGATTGTTATTAAAATACATCCTTTTTTTCTTGATGAGGGGTACTCAGCGTTACAAAAATTATAAAAGGGGTACACATATGTCAAAAGTTTGGGAAACACTGCTCTAGGTCAATGATCAAATAGGTTTTGCTTTTAAGCATTGCAAGATAATAATAAATGTGTAATAAAATTAGAAATAGTTCTTAAATTTACTATTTTTATATAATGAGGATATAATTCAAAGGGATAAAACATTTTGAAACTAAGAGAATTCCTTATAAAGGCAAATAAAGTTATATATATATATATATATATATATATATATATATATATATATGACATATACGTATAACTTAGATATTGCTTTAAAAGCATCTTTCCCGGTTTTTCCCCCCATAGTCTATGAAGAAATGCTTCTTGAGTAATTAGAAACATTACTGCTTATCAAGTGAGAACAAATGCTAAGATAATAGGTATTTTAATGATAAATATGGAGACATACTTTTGTCTAAAAATGCTACCACATTAAAGATAGAAATTGATTTTAATTGCCACTGAATCAGTCATTAAGTGTGACTTGTTCCGTTGTTTTAATATTTCTTCCACTCATCCTGACTCATCTCCATTCCTCTATCTCCACCACAGCCTCATGTTTGTGGTATTAGATTAAATCCTACTGTAAGGTTTGAGGCACAGGAAACTGACCACCAAGACATTTTAAAGTAAAGTTTATTCCCCAGTAATGAGCAGGACTCATTACGGAGGTAGAGAAATCAGAATTGGAGGAGTTGGGAGGGGAGAGGGACCCAGCTGGGCTGCCTCCTGGACAAGGAGGACAAGTAGCACGTGGCTGTTCTGGGGGTCTTTTTAAGGGGAGGAACAGGAGAGGGTTGGACCCTGGGCGGAACAGGAAGGGGTGGGCTCCAGGACACTTTGGCAGGCGCTGATTGGTGGTTCAATGTCTTGGGGTTGTCTCTGTGACAGATGCCAGTAATGTCATAACTCCACCCACCAGTTGGGAGGAGGGAGAACCTCACACCTACTAGTAGGGAACAGAACATCTACTTTCAGTCTTTCTCAACCCAAATCTATTCTCTGCACCACTTTCTGACTAATTTTCCTAAATCACTGCTTTTATGAGGCCCATCCTCTTCCACTTATTAACGGTCCACAATATCACTTCTTAAAGCACGATGGACACTTCATCCCAAATTAGAAAGAGTGAAAATGTCCAACAATAGAGGATTGTTAAATATAATTTGGTGTTTCAATAAAATAATATGCAGTCATTAAGAACATGTGATAGAAAAAAAATTATTGATCTGAGGGAAATATTTGCACATTGTTGAACATAAAGAAAGCATAAAACAAGCTACCTAGAAGTATGTACAAATTCTATAAAAGGAAGTAAATATTCTTTGACTCAAAATTTTGCTTCTGGGAATTAGTAAATACCAAAGAATGGGTGCAAAGATTCCAAATTCATCTTCATCCAAGAATTGTTTTTCATAGCACGAAAATTAAAAACAAGCTACAAGTCCAAAAATAAGGGCTTGAATTTCTGTTCACAATCAAGATAGAGTAACAAAAGACATACACAGTATGTTCTCTGACCACAATGAAATTAAATTAGGAATCACTAACAGGAAGTTATCTGGACAAATCCCAAATATTTGGAAATTAAATTACATATGTTTATGTAACCCATGGGTCAAAAAAAAAGAAGTCAAAAGGAAATTAGGAAAAATTTTTACTGAGTAACAATGAAAATTGATGTAATTACTGCTAAGGCAGTAATTATAGGGAGTATTTTTGCTATGAAATTTATTAAACACACACATGCACACACACACACAGATCTCGAGTGAATGATATCAGCTCCTTAAAAAAGCTACCTTAAAAAAGAAGAAAACTTTCATGTTCCTTAAAGGAATCAAATCCACCAGGCTTTTCCAAGAAGAAATAGATTACCTGAAGAGCCCTGTATCTATTAAAGACATTTAATTTGGAGTTTCAAACTTTCTCACAAAGAAAATTCTACTTGCAGATTCCTTCACTGCAAATTTTTAAGAAGAAATGTGATAGTAAAAAATTATCGATCTGACATTTAAGAAGAAATATCATTTCAGCAAACTCTTTCAGAAAAGAGTTTTTCAGCTCATTCTATGAGGCCAGCATTACTATGATATTAAAACTAGAAAAAGATACATAAGGCAAGTCCATCCTGAATATAGAAACAATTACCACATTTTAACAAATCCAATCTAACACTTAAAATGACAATACATCGTGACCAAGTGGGATTTATCTCAGGAATGTGACAGGAACCAATTCCAGCATGTAATAATTACAAGAGTTTCACCAAAACGTTGGTGGAGCTTGGGCGGCTAAACAAGGGCTGAGACACATATACAGTTTACCTGATGGAACAGCTAAAGGGTACTTCCTCCAAACTTGAATAGGATCATCTGCTGCCAGACAGCTCAGGGCATGTTATTGCCTCCTGTTGGCCAAACACCTGAACAACTATTCCCCAAACTGACAATGCTTCTGTACTCTACCCTTTGAAACCTTACCCTTTGAAGTGTATATCTCCACCTTGCCTTAGAACAAATTGTGTTAGTAAATAGCACAAGGAGTAGTTTTTCAGCTCCTTTAGCTGAAGATCCTCTGACCCCCAATGCCTTTCAAAATTATCTTTCATCCTTGGACTCCTTCTTAATCATCTACGCATCAGCTCCTTTCTCCAGATTGCTGAACCCTTTGTGACACTGGGACAAGAACCCCGGCAGGAATGCAAAGTTAGTTTAACATTTGAAATGTAACTCACCATGTTAACAGACTAAAAATGAAAAGCAATATGATCATTTTAATAAATAAAGAAAAAAACATTTGTCAAATACTCAGTATCAAATCCGGATTTAAAAAAAGAAAACAAAACAAAACAAAAACCAATACTCAGCAAATTAGGAATAGAAAGATTATCCTCAACCTTATAAAGGGCCAGTATAAAAACTGAATCACTAACATCACAGTTAAGGATAAAAGACAAAATTATTTCCCCTATTCTGAAGAAACAGGCAAGGATGTCTACTTGGATCACTTCTAGTCAACATTGTACTGGAGGTTTTAGCCAGTCCAACCAGGCATAAAAGACACCAAGCTTAAAAATGAATAAGTAAAATTGTCTTTATTCACAGGTGACATGATCATCTATATAGAAAACTCTATAAAATCTAAATATCTATGTAGTTATTAGACTTAATAAATACATTTAACAAGATTGAAAGATGTAAGATCAATATACTAGCAACAAACAATTGGTAATCAAAATGGCCCCTATATTAGACTTTCTCATATTTATTAGTAGTCTCTTAAATAAACCTAAGATTTCTCATATATTATCTGACCCTAAGAGTAGTTAGACAGCAAAGCTAGAGCTAGTATTTGAGAAAATTAAATTTCCAATTGCAAAGCCCAATCTAGACCACTAGGTGGCCATAAAACACTAGTTATGACTTTATCATCTTCAAGAAACGCAATTTTAAGCAATGTTCCACATTTCACATTTACTTGAATAATTTCTAATTCCTCTATCCTCCAATGGGGAAGAAAGGGAATCAAGAGTCAGAATTCTTCTTAGAGTTCATTGTTCCCTGGTCAGAGGAGATTTCGGGGCCCTCCCTAGCTTGGCTGCACACCCAGACAAGAAGCTGACCCCTAGGTTCTTAAGCCTTCCCTTGAACTTGCACATACTCATCTTAAGTATTCAAGTGAAGGCTTAAGTACCTAGGGGTCAGTGCTCTAATCTGCAGATCTAAAATATTCTTAGTCTTTGTATCTGTGGGCCCTAAATATTCAGAACCAAAATACAGGATTGTCCACCATATTTAAAGTTCTTGAATACAGGCTCCCCAAGATGACTGCCACTGGCCATTTGTATAATTGACCAGCTTCGTGCATTTAGGTTTGTGCCTACAGATCTTTAGGACTCTGTTTCCTGATGAAAGATCCGAAGAGGTCTTCTAGTGTGTGTCTGCCTTAGTAAAATGGCAGACACACACTAGAAGACCTCTTCGGATCTTTCATCAGGAAGATAAAACAGACTTTAGTGGACACTGGAGGATTCAAGTCACAGATCTGAAGGAGAAAGAGACTGAAGAGAATTTGGCTCTTTTGGACCTATGGTGCCAGTGGCCCTGAACAGAGGTGGGTGGGGCTTTGGGATTGCAGAAGTGAGATTTGGAAATCCGGTTTGGGACTAAAGGACTGCTTCACAGAGGAGGTTAGACTTGGTCCGCTAAATTTTGTTGAGTTATTAACTTATATTTTCTATTTTCCGTATGCTCTATTCAGGCAGCCTCCTTACTCTTGGTGACGACTATGGCAGGATTGTTTGAATTCAAACCTAGTCACCTAGGCTATTGTATGGAGGAAACAGAAGGAAATGGTAGTAAGGGAGGTTTGAGGATGTAGGTCCTCTATAAGATTCCTCCAGGATGGGAGGGAGAGAGTGGAAGACAATGGTTGGGAGCCTCAGAAGTGTACCTCATTGAGAATTGGCATTGGTGGTGGGGTGGAGGTAGAAAATTCTCTGACACAGGGCATTCAAGATGGAGTGTAGACAGAGAGGACGGTAGCCTCACATATGAAGCAAATATAGCTAAATATCCTCCAACATATAGTAGAATATGGTGCTTCCAGGTCTTTGCCAATGCTATGTTGTCTACCTAGAAAGGTCTCCCCTTCTGTCTACTTGTTAACTTTCTATTGTCAGAACAAAATTACACCAGACAAAGTTAAACAGGCATGGGAAACTTTATTCAAGGCTATTGCAGTCGGGGAGAGAAACCAGAACTGAGTCTGAACCCAACTCCACTAAGACGAAGAGTAGGAGGATTTTTAAGACTGAGGTGAGCTAGTGATAAAGTACTGGAGGACATCAGGAGGAGGTTAATCGATGGGATATATCCAACACATTGACTTATCCCTGAGTTTGTAAATGTTTTTCTCTATGATTGGGCCACCTGTATTTTCTAACTGGCACCATGGAAATGAGATTCTACCCACCTACAGAGAGGCTATGAGACAAGGGCATCTTACAGTTGTCTGTGCAGCCTATCACTATAGTACAGTATAGTGTAAACACAACTTGTTTTATATGCTTTAGAAAACCAAAATATTCATGTGACTCACTTTGTTGTGATATTTACTTTATTGCAGTGGTCTAGAACTGAGCCCTCCATGTCTCCAAGGAATGTCTGGTGTCTCATTCTATCAATTAGTACAGTGATGATTACATGGTTTGGAATGCAGGATAAACATTTGTTAAACTGAACTGAATCTTACCAACTCACACAGGTATTCTGACTATTTTCATTGACTTGACCTTTCTATTAAACTGCCTATCAATCGGCAGAGGCTTTAGGCTTTAGGCTTGGGCAGGGACCCAGCCTGGGATCAGAGGGAAGGGGATAAAATTAATGGAAACATCCTCAGGTGAGGATAAAAAGAAAATTTACCAAATAATACATTTGATATGGAAATATTTTTGCCTCATCCATTCACCACATACAACTCACTTTATCTATTCATTTGTTTTATTTTTTGTTAACCTGAATAGTTTTCGTGGGTCCTTGGGTTAACTGACTAGCATTCTAATGTAACACACTACCAGTCAGTTTGAGTCCAGTTCAAAGCCTGGATAATTTTTAGCAGTAAATTTTGGCAGTAAGTTTTCCGCTTTTTTTATTGGCAACACTCATGAATGGTAAAACCAAAGAAGAACCTTCATGGGTGCTTTTCATTTTTTTAATATACTAGGGGCCTGGTGCACAAAATTTGTGCACTGCGGGAGGAGTCCCTCCACCCCCTCTCACATACTGAGAGCCTTCAGGGGATGTCCTATTGATGGCTTAGGACATCAGTGGAAGCAGACCTAAGCCACAGTCTGGCCTCCCTTTGCGGAAGGCGACCAGACTGATCAGGGGAAGGCACCAGCCCCATCACATTGCTGCTGCAGCCACTGCAGCCATCAAGGCATTTTCATTAACACAGACTCTAGTCCCTTCACCATGAAAAAATGACAACTTTCTTTAAGCATTTTCAAGATGTGTCTTTCGTAGGATATGACATTTCTTTATTTTTCTTTTTATCCTCACCTGAGCATATGTTTCCATTAATTTTATCCCCTTCCCTCCAATCCCAGGCTTGGCTCCTGTCCAAGCCTAAAACCTCTGCTCCAGGAGTTCCTGGGACCCAGGTATGTATGCAAATTAACCGCCATCTTTGTTGGGTTAATTTGCATACTCACTCTGTGGGCGTTGCATGTTTCTCTATTATTAGGTAAGATTTTTACTGATTTCAAAGAGGAAGGGAGAGGAAAAGAGAGATAAAAACATCAATGATGAGAATCATTATTCGGCTGCTTTCTGCATGCCCCACCCTGGGAATCAAGCCCCAAACCCTGGCATGTGCCCTCACTGGGAATCAAACCCTGACCTCCTGGTTCATAGGTCGGTGCTCAACCACTGAGCTATGCCACCTGAGCTTCATAGGTGCTTTGATGGTAACTCCTGGAAAAGAAATCTGAGTAACAAAATGGTTCTCAATTTCCCATCAGCCAATAAAAGTGCCCCATTATATTAGTGATTCTATGTAAGCTGAGACACAGTAAAGGGAAACTTTAAAGACTTGGTTTACATTGATGTTCAATTCCCTCTTCAAATGACTCTTTGTAAGAAGAAACATCATTCTTTTGGTCTGAATTATCCAGAACTAGTGTTTGGTTTGATTAAACTCACCAGACAATTTCTAGGCAGCTCTTAGCCATCCAAAAGACTTAAACTGCTGTGCCAATGCTCTTTTTTTATTTATTTTTATTTTTTACAGCATTGTTTACCAGACACAGCTATTATTACCTTGGATTTCAACTGGCTCACACACTCACAAAAGAATGGAATACTATGTGGTTGTTTTTACATCAACCAAGGACTTTATTCTACTCCTGAAACTTAATTTAATTTAGCAATTTGTGAACCAACAGTTTCTGTTCATCAATAAAGTAGCATTTTGTACACAGCACCAGTAGGTTACCAAATGGATCTCCTTCACATGAAAGAGTTAATGTGTTTCTAAAAATTCTTAGTTGCTAATTCCCAGAAAGTTGATTATGTCCAGACCACCAGATGACAATGAAATAGCATTATGTGCAAGCCTAATGATAATGTGCATCCAAATTTATTGTGCTCTGGCTAAAACATAGGAATTATTTCTAAATACAAAGAGGTTGGGGTCTTTTTAAAATTTCCTTATTGATTAAGGTATTGCATATATGTCCTCATCTCTCCATTACCCCCCCCCTCCAGGGTGGGGTCTTTTGAAATATACCATAGTTATTAAAATATCGGCCCCTATTTTGCAAATATCTCTCCCTTATGTCCCTCTATTACTCCAATGCCTCATGTCTCTCAATTACATTGTATTTTTAATATAATTATCTTATTCGTTCACATGGAGATTGATGTAGTACATATGCTAGGTTGAAAATCAGTTGTATGAGAAATACATATGAGAAGATGGACAGTCTCTTGTGGTGTCTAAGATGGTTTTTCAGGACTTCTTAAGTCTGAGAATGATGTCATGTTTGTGAGAAGCTTGCTATTGAAACTGGTTTTAACAATATTTCCTCCTAATATCTTTAACATAGGAAAAAGAAAAAAAGGGACACATTTAGATGCTAAAAAATCCTCTGCTCTTGTGCAGCTGACACATTAATTTGATGTGACAATGAACTCAGATGCCAGTGAGGCATGGCCACTAATACATTTTACTAAGTCTGGTTCATAGTGGCTCATATCTTTGGATGTCCTTCATGTTTAAGACTTTTGTTTATACACATCAAGGTTTGGAATAAAGTCATTAATAAGTTGTATTTCTAGTTCTCTCAAGGAAAGGGTTATGTCTCTATAAGGCCATTGAAGTGATTGATTGAATTAACTTTGCATTAAATTCAATTCAGTTTAGATAGTTCAAACTGCCACTATTAACCATTTCTCAACTTGTGTTTCTGCTGCAAAGGAAAAATTGATAATCTAACAAGTATAATCTAACAAAATTGAATAAATTTAGTATCAATCTTAAGATAATTGTCTTATAATAAAAACATGTTCCATGAAAACAAAGTTTTTACCCACAGATAACAGAGCTAGGCTGTCCAGGAGATAATCAATTTTCTTTATATCTGATTCTAGACAAATATATGATCAAATTATTCCTCCTTTTAGCTGTGCAAGCTTGGAAAGTTATTTCAGGTCATTTGGCCCATGTTCATCACTGCCTTCATCTATAAAACAGGAATAAGACCATCTGTCTCTTAAGGTTGATGTGAGAATTAAATAAGACATTATATAAAACAAGATAAATGCTTGGTGCATATTAAATTCTTGGCAAATACTAGCTAGTATTAATTTTGTTATAAATTAGGAAAGAAAAGGGCATGAAAAGATCAGTGAAATGTTATTATCCAATGCCTACTGAACAACTATGGGAATCAGAAAATCAAGTTGGATTCATGGTTTTCTTAGTTCTCAAGTTGGCTGTGAGTAATGGCATTTTCTCTTTCTTCCCCAGGCACTCCCCGTGACTTTCCCCTTCCTGGAGAAGGTCATGAGGGTTTTCCAGCTTCTAAACCCTACTCTCATTTTCTATGATCCCTAGGCCCTAGCCTGCTTTCCTCTCCTTTAGGTAACTGTCACTACCCATATTGTCCCTGGATGTCTTGTTCCTTCCATTTGCTAGAGTGAGGATATGAACTGCCTACCTCCTTTCTTCATTCCTGGACTTACAGTATGAGACACCTGCAATGGCATATAAACATAAGGAATAGCATATATATATATATTTTTTTTTTGGGGGGGGGTACATTAATATGGCTTGCATTGAAGCATAGAGGCAAAGGAGGAAGCCAAGGGCAAAGGGAGAAAGGGTCAAATCATGGAAGGCCTAAAAGGTTCTGCTGAGGAGTTGGATTTTATCTGGAGGTCAAGAGAGAGCTAATAAGTTACAATTTAACCCAGGAGAAACCTGATCGTATTTTCATTTTATAACAAGGACTCAGGACTATAACATTGGGAGGCCAGATCATTTGAGAGAAATTAATAGGACCTTCTATAGAAGCTGTGCAATGGGGATGGAGAAAAGAGACCCAAAAAAGGAACTATCAAGGAGGTAGATTCACCACAGCATGGGGGCTCATAGGTGGGAAATAGGGGCAGAAGAAGTACAGGACTCTAGGGTTTCTGACTTGGAAGACTAAGTGAATGGTGGATATGATAAGAGGAGATAGTTGTAGAGGAAGAGAATAAATTCATTTTGAGATGTTTGCGTAATATCAAGTGAACATATGAAGCTATCCAATAGGCAGCTAGATATATACATCTAGAACTCAATGAAAAGTTATGAGCTTCACCCCACTAGTGTGGCTCAGTGGTTGAGCATCAACCTATGAATCAGGAGGTCAGAATTCAATTCTCAGTCAGGACACATTCTCCATTGCTGACTTGATCCCCACTAGGGGCCATGCAAGAGGTAGTTGATCAATCAAACATCATTGATGTTTCTATCTCTCTGTCCCTTTCATTCTTCTCTGAAATGAATATATATTTTTAAAAAGTTATGAAAGTTATGATATAAATGTGAGAATTACTAGTCTATGAAGATACCCAGGGATAATGTAGAAAGGAAACAGGAGGAAGTAGGAAAGAGGGTCCTGGGAAGTGCCAACATTAAAGGGAAAGGCAAGGCAAAGAGAGAATGTTCCCAAGCCATGAGATAAGATGAATTTAGGAAAGAAGCAATGATCATCCATGTTGAAAGGAATGGCTCTAATTTTGTTGAGAAGCTACAATAGCTATAGAAAATTACCATAGGTCATAGAGTAGGATATTGTGGCAGCTCATCTGTTTGATGTTTCATTCAATTCAATACACATTTTTTAAACCACTCATTTGTTCTTACAGCATATTGGAGAAAAATATAACCTAGATATAGTTTCAATGATCAAGAAGCTGAAGATCAAAGAGCAGACCCTGAAGTCAAAACTAAAAACAGCCAGCAAGATTAATGTAAGAAAACTCAGATACATTGGACTGAATTCTTCAATTTTACTTTGAGTATTTATGCTTCTTTAGACAGAGGCCTTGCCTCTGCTATGTCAAAAACATGACCAAATAATGGAAAGATTAATTAAATGATTAGACTCTACAAAATAAAATTTAAAAATAAAACCAGTTATTTTTGGGTTCCTATGGATCTAGTCATGATATGTACCTACTTGGGATTATGACACAGTTTGACTTGTAATTTCATTATATAGTAGCAGAACTTGTGAGCATTTAAAGGCATCCTAATTACGTTTATTATAAAGCTAAATTCATTGTTCTAATTTTAAAGCCTTTGAAAAACTCTATAAATCAATCTGTTTTTGTAGAGCCTGTTTTCTAGTATTTATATTTAACACATTTCTACATCTTACATTGAGGATTATTCAAATAGAAATCAAAGAACCCCATTATTAACTTGATTACCTCTTTGAAGAAGCTGCTGAGAATATTTATCAATTATTAGTGTAGTGGAAAAGGGATGTAGAATAAGGACTTGGAAAACTGGGCTTTCAATCTCAACTCGATCACTTACTAGTTGGGCAAGTCACTCAACTGCTCTAAACCTGTGTTCTTATCAATAAATTGCTAATAACAGCAAGATTGTTGTGAGGTTATAATAAAGAGTAAAAAGCACTATTTCTAATAAATATGTGAAATTTATTTGAAAACTATAAATTTTGTACAAATATTTATCATGTTATTATTTCATTGAAAAAAAATGTGAGGAAAAAATTCATATATGAACTTCCACTTGAGGCTCATAACTATATATTTACATCAGTTTCAATGGTGTGTAGAAGTATTGCCAAGCTGTAGATGGAATCACCAAGTAACAATCCCTTTCAGTAATCTATACTAATAAAAGGGTAATATGCAAATGGTCACGATGTCCTTACAGTAACAACCAAATAGCAGGCTGCGTGGGGCGACCAGGCTGGCAGGGGGGTGAGGGATAATCAAACAACTGAGCAGCAGGCTGTGTGGGGTGACCAAGCCAGCAAGGAGGGCACTGAGTGGCAGTGAGGGGTGATCAGGCCAGCAGGGGGTGCAGTAAGGGGTGATGAGGCTGGCAGGCAGAGGTGGTTAGGGGTGATCAGGCTGGCAGGGGGGAGGCAGTTAGGGGCAATCAGGCAGGCAGGCAGGTGAGCAGTTAGGAGCCAGGGGTCCCAGATTGTGAGGAGGATGTCCGATAGTTACATATATGTCCGTTTTTTCCCCTTGGGCAGTCAGACATTCCCTAAGGGGTCCCAGATTGAAGGGGGTCCAGGCTGGGGTAAGGAGGACCCCCTGTGCACAAATTTAGTGCACCAGGACTCTAGTAATGGAATAAAAATAGTTGATTAAGGCATTTTGCTGATCTTAATCACCAAATGTCACTCCTTGGCACTTGATTATTAATTTCATGAGAGATAGAAATTAATTGATATCCAAATAAATCAATTATATAAATGAGATCTTGGAATTTTAAAAATTATTTCATATACAGGAATATATGAATATATATTCTATCTATATGAATATATGTCCTACATATTCATGTAGCATAATTACATCAATCTTCTTTAAATATATATTTTATTGATTTTTTTACAGAGAGGAAGGGAGAGGGGTAGAGAGTTAGAAACATCGATCAGCTGCCTCCTGCACACCCTCCACTGGAGATGTGCCCGCAACCAAGGTACATGCCGCCAACCAGAATCAAATCTGGGGCCCTTCAGGCCCCAGGCTGACACTCTGTCCAGTGAACCGAACTGACCAGGCTACATCAATCTTTTAATTAAAATTTTTAAAATATATTTTTTATTGATTTCAGAGAGGAAGGGAGAGGGAGAGAGAGATAGAAACATCAATGATGAGAGAGAATCATTGATTGGCTGCCTCCTGCCTGCTCCCTACTGGGGATTGAGCCTATAACCAGGACATGTGCCCGTGACTGGAATCTAACCAGGAACCCTTTCATCTGCAGGCCCACCTTCTATCCACTGAGCCAAACCAGCTAGGGCTTCATAAAATTTTTTGATTTAAGAAAAAGAGAAACTCTGAAAATTTAGCAAGCATATGTTCTGTTTGTTTTTAGGTGGTGTTATCAAAAAGACTATCTGATGGGTCCCAAGTTCCTGAAACCAGTCAGGAAAACTTCTATGCTTTTAGGAGAGTGGGGAGGAAAGCCACGCCAGAGCAGAGGGAAGAAAAGGGAGTCACCGACTTCTAGCAGGCACCAGTTCTGCACAAGGCAGCTTGTGGGCTCTTTCCCCCTCAATTTCCACATCTGTAATAAGGGACATTTAAAGTTCCTTGCGGCTTTAAAAATCCATAATTTCAACTCTTATTTGAATCAGATCAAATACCTTTCAAAAAATTAAAATGCACTTTTAATTTTCTACAGTTTGACAAAGCTTACTTTAGACTTTTTTAGGTTGTTAGTGTCATAGAAGAGATTTCGGTCCCAAATTCAAACTGGGAATCGTTGGAGGAGGTCATCGAGAGGATGTGACAGCTGCTTGACCCTCGGGCTCGACCCGGCAATCTGAGGGTCCTTCTCTTCTCCCTGTCTTTGGAACGTACACTCTGTCCACCATTCCCACAGCTGGAGCTGTTTTCAAGGCTGCAGTCTTGACAAAGCAATGTGTTGTTGAGAACATCTGGATGGTACACATGACTGAATCCGGTTAAGGCCTCTATGTAAACTTTAAGATTCTGGCAAGCAGGTGCAGAGATGTATTTATCTTGAGGCTGCCCAAGCCAAGCCTCGTAAGCTCCTGGCTTATGGAACCTGCTGCCTGCCAGGCCGGCCTGGCCCACCCCTGCCTTCAATCTCTCCTTGCCCTCTGTGTACAGGGGCCAGTTTATAAACTAACAAATACATAACATTCTTCTTCTTATCATTTTTCCCCCAATGTATGTGATCCATCATTGCAATATGCCAGAAGTTGGTAATATATTTTTACAAATTTATTTCTCAGTCAATTTAGAATTATGATTGCTTTATTTGCTAGCTGTTTTATTGCCCCGAGGTTTTCGGCGACTTTGAGATTATAAGAAGAGCTAGAGAAAATATGGAAAAAACGAGATAACCACCTGTGAATATATTAGTACATGACAGTTGAATGAAAACTTTTGATCGCTCTGTGTGGCAGAACATGTGCCCTGTTAACCCTAAGCAGACTAATGCCCTGCCTCTGTCCTGGAGGCCCTCACAAGCCAATGATTCCATCTGCCGTCGACGCAGGCAAGCCACTGCTGCAGCTAAATAAACCCTTCTGGGATGGAAATATGCTGCTGTTTTCAAAATTACCTTTCGCTGAATATCTCCCCAAATAGCCACACATGATTAGCCTTTCTTGGCCTCCTGCCCTGAGCTGTGAAATTGTGCTGTGCTTTAATTCTTAAACATAGTTGCTCCGGTTCATACCAGGGCACGGATGGTTCCAGAGGAGATGAGTAACCCCCATAGCCTTCGCCAGGAGGACAGGTGAAGCCCTCCTCCCGAGGGGCAGAACCTACAGGCTTTATGGACCTCCACATCGTTATTTCCCCCCTTTCCACGTGGCAATCTAGGCAAACTGAAGAGCTTGCTTAGATTGCCGTGTTAATAAGCCTGGCAAAGTTAATTAGCTCTGAGTTCATCTTTAAATCCTTAGGACTCGCTTGGATATTTCGTGTGAGAAATGCAGGAGTCACCTGCAAAAGTCTGAAAGAGGAAACAGAGCACAAAGGCACAGAATCAGGGTTCCGAGCCAATAGGTAAATAAGGCTGTCAGGATAGATTAACTAAATGATGGACCTCCCACCTGAAGGGGGCGCTCGCGGCCATGACCTGTTGCTGCCCCTGTTGGTCCCTTTGACCTCAGAGTAGGGCTGCGCTAATAGAAAAAAAAAAAAAAAAAGGAGGGGCTTATTAGCTTTCTTTTTCATTCACGTTTGTTTTGGAAACATTACATGCCTTGCAGATTACATGATAATTATATTTAAGGGCTGCCAAGGCGCTTCAGGCATAATTATCATACGATTTGCAGTTTTCAGAGCTCATGATCACAGCACTTTAAGGCTAGGAGACCTTCTTTAGTCATTCACAGCAATTACTTTCTCCAAAGTGCACTCTTAAAATTTTTAGATTGTGCCTTGAGCCCAAAGAGAAACCGAAGAGGCTTGAGGAGACGTGTTCAAAGGCGGCAGGGACACTGTGGGGGGGGATACGAAGCTCCGCCAGGGTCCTGGCCAGGGGACCCTACAAATCGGAACCTCTCGCCAGGGCCCCATGAAGGCCAAGATTTAATAAAAACTAACAACTGCTTGGGGAGCTTTCTTGCAATAGACATAACGGTGCCTACTCCTTCCTTACTCTTCGTGGAAATCTCGAAATGTGATTAAAGTAGCATTGCAAGCCGGTCATGTTCACCACTTAACTGCAATTGCTCGTAAGACCGTTTCTAACCTCGATTGCCTAACCAGTCAAGTCTTTTAGCATTTTGCTGTCAGCAGGTCAAGCTTTATCCGATCAGTCCCCTCTTGGGGGAAACTCTCTCCTCCTTTGGCACTGATGACCCCACTCTCCCCTGCTTATCATCCTACTTCTCCTGACTTTCTCCACGAATTCCTCCTACACCGCTGAGCTCCGTGTTTGACACATAGGTGAGACTGGGTAATTTTTACTCTATAAATATATTGATGGTAATCATATACTGCTTATGAATTGAGCTGAATGTGTATGTGTGGCTAACAAGTACGTTGTGTGGTGTCAGAATGGTGTCTGGTTATGTGTCAGTCACTCATTTATTCATCACCCAGTACCTACTTAACATCTGCTAAGTGACAGACAGCAGGCTGGGCACTGGCATCACAACCTGGAACAAAACAGGTGGGAACAGACAGAAGTTCTGCCTTCGGGGATCAAAATGGAGCCCAATAAGAGCTGTAATAGGAGAGCTGTGACATCTCCATGTTGGAGGAGAGCAGCCCTCCCCAGGCTTTGAGGCTGCGACCTGAGGAAGACGAGGAGAGGGTTAAGGGGAAGAAGCATGGTGCAGAGGAAGAGCATAGCCTGTGAGAGTACCTGGGGGCAAAAGTTGAGCTGAGAGACTTTGAGGGAATGAAGGGTGGAGGCAAGGGCAGAGGCAAGTGAGCAACAGACTGATTTTGTGCATTTGGGCGAGTTCAGAACGTCCACGTCGGGTGCGAGCAGTTTGTGTTCAGGACACTCACTCTGCTCGATGAGAAACTGACCTAATAGAATCAAGAAATACATCAGCTTAACCATGGTGAGAAGAGAGAGGGGTGATCATTTCTGGGTGAGACCTGATGCTCAAGGCTTTATAGGAAACATTATAAATCTTCACAATTGTTCCCGTGCAAGGCAACAGGGTGGTACAGTGGTCTCTCCCTTATCCGAGGGTTCGCTTCCCGTCGTTTCAGTTACCCAGGGATAACCATGCTCCAAAAATGTTTAATGTGAAATTCCAGAAGTAAACAACGTATAGGTTTTAAACTGCACAACATTCTGAGGACTGTGACGAACTCTCAGTAGTATTCACACTGCACATGCTACCCACACATTAGTCATGTAGTAGCCGTTGTACTATCTCACATCATCACAAGAAGAAGGGTGAGTACGGCACAATAAGGTATTTTGGGAGAGAGACCACAGTTACAACTTTCGTCACAGTATATTGTTATAATTATTCTATTTTCTTTTATTAGTTACTATTCATCTCTTACTGTTCCTAACATAAAAACTGAACTTGTCATGGGTGTGCATATATAGGAAAAATCATAGTACATACAGAGTTTGGTACTATCCACAGTTTCAGGCACCCACTGGGGTTTGGAATATTACCCCCCCCCCAACCCCTAATAGAACGAATGTACTATATATGCCCCCTTCCCTTGCAAGATAATGAGTGGGATTCCCACAAGAGGATGCCCTTGCAGAGGAAAGTCCTGGTTCATTCCTTTACACCCTTTGTGCGGGACACCAGCACCGGCAGAGGAAAGGAAGGCCTAGAGGGGCCCCCAAAGGAAAACATCCCTGGTGAGGGCAGTAAGGTCACTAGTCCACTCACATTCCTGCGGCGGTTCATCACAGTTGTTTCTGTGATTCCCACACAAAACAGTCCCATTATAACCTTAGTGCTCTACTTCCCAAGTCATCATTCCTTAGGAGCCCCGTGCTCCTAATTAGTTCTGATTTGATTTGTACTAATCATGTAAGCCAGTGTTTCCCAAAGTGTGGTACGCATACCCGCAGGGGTAAGAGAAGAGTTTGGTGAGGGTACGCATTGCCCCGGAGTTTGGTGGGGATATGCACTGCACCGTGCTTAGCTGCGTCTAATTCTACGTTCTCATGAGTCAAGTCAAGACAGTCTTGTGAGGCGTGAGATGGTCTGGTGTGCAAATAAATGTTATTTATAATATAGCTTTTATTTATATTTTATTATGAATAATTTTATTTTTTTGTTTATTATTTTGTGTATGTACCAAAAAAATAAAAAATAAATATATTTTGTTATAAAAATACTTCCATTTTTTTTTGACGAGGGGTACTCAGCATTACGAAAATTATAGAAGGGGTATGTCAAAAGTTTGGGAAACACTAATGTAAGCAACGAGCTGCCTACTTTTGGTGCCCTAGAAGATTTCAAGATGAACTTTTTGGACTTCTATCATTTTTGAATGACACGCATCACCGCCAGCTCTGTTGGAAGACCAAGAGACAGTGTCTAATTTTACGTGAAATACTACAGTCATTTGTCCCTGGGAATACGCCTGTCCTGTCTGGCTTCTTAGTGATAGTATCTTGGAATTTCAGCCCATTTCCTCCGGAAGCGCTAACAGCGGTACAGGATACAAAGAATTTAGTCTAATGAGCAGACCACAGGTCCGGTGTGTTAAGCCCAGGCTATGACTGCTTAAGTACAAAAAAGAATAAACAAACCTGATCTTTCTTTGCCGAAGGACCCCTATTGAGAGGCGCGCCCCTGCGGCCACAGATGTTGACACAGTCACGTGTGGCGGGTAATGCGTATTACCTGACATAGCCCCTCACTTGTCCACGCCCTTTCCATGGCTCTTGGAGGGGCATAGCAATTCTGTATTATAATTTTGTATTTTTTTTAAACAGGGCTCTCCAAATTATACGAACTTCAGCCTGTCCCCACAATACCTTGACTCCACAGATGTTATTTATATGAAGCCACATCTGGGTCCACGCTCTCAGCAGCAGCCGGACACCTGCGAGTCTCTGCTGGATTGAACATGTATAGGACAATAGCAATTGTTTCCAAGGGTGTGCATTTCCCCCAGCTTCCCTTGCTGGTTTTTCTTTAAGAGACCATTGTACCAAAGAGAAGGAAGGAAGTGACTAAGAAAAGGAAGTTATGCCTAAGGCATTTAAGAAGTGTGTTTTTCAAAGGACAAAAAAAACCATTTTCCCAAATTAGGGGTTTCAGGTGAGGCCAAGGGCTGCGGATTGGGACATACATCTCTGAGCGGTTGAATTCCTTCTTTGGTCTGCTCCGGTATGCTCTTCGGCATACAGGCATGCAGATTGTTCCTTGCACCTTCAAGAATTTTCCCAGGGTCCTCTTGACATTCTCAAACGCAATTCATGGTCCATCTGACTCTCTGTTTCCTTTTTCCTCAGCCCCCAGAGATGTGCGTGCCAACCTTCTGCATTGCTGACTTTATTTTCATCTTCGTCTCGGGAGAGTCGCGGCGCTGGCTGCAGATATATTACCTCTGTTTTCCTGGAGTCGTCCCCATCACAGCCTGTCTCAGATAGTTCCCTTTCACATTACTCTTTTTTTCTGTCATCCCCCCTCAGCTACATCAGCCAGCAAGACTAATGGAGACAGTGAACTTAGCACGCTTTTGGTCCATCCCCGCCGCAAGAAATCATTTCCAACGGAGTTTACTCTTTGCAATGGAAAAAAAAAGCAGGAAAGAATCTTGTTCTGTGTGGTCTCAAGCCCACGGTGGCAGAGGCTGACTTAGTAGGAAGCTTCCAGCTCCAGGCAAAGAGGGGAAAGAGTGCAGGGCCCACCTATAATACAGGAATGCGTACGTGTGCATACACATTCAAACATACAGCAGGTTTGCCCAGTAACTGACAGGCACCTGGGTGCAAGCCCCCGTTTCACCCTCTTTCTGTGTGTTGGATATGTGCTTGTGAGGGAGCCCATTTTTCCCTTTGACATTCAGTTAAGCTAAAAGCAAAACCAGCCATCTGCATTGCCTTTGCTATAGTGGATTGCTAAAAGCTGTTCCCTGTCAGACCTCTCCTTTCAGCCTTGGCAAGGAGAGACATACACATATGACACTTCTGCCATCCCCATCTGAAACACACAGATTTCAACAGAGTCATGGGTTCCTCTATGGAACCATCATGCTAAATACTACGTTTTCCCTAGTGGCTGGCTTTCCTTCTATTGCCACAGCAAAATGAAAGGCATTCATTTCAGGTTTTGTGGTGAATGTGTTTGTGTGTGATTGTGTGTGTGATTGTGTGTGTGTGTGTGTATGTGTGTGTGTGTGTGTGTGTGTGTGTGTGTGTTCACTGCTAAGGGCACCAAACATTCTCTGTGATCCTCAATTGTGCTCCACATTTTTCATTAACACTTGCATTTAAGCAGCTCCTTCTCATTCTCCCCTTTGTTCCTGCTCTGCCAGAACTAGTTGCTGGCAGTTGCCATGCCAACCCCAAATCCTGGGGTCCTGCTGCTAGATCACACGCTGCTATTAGCATATTTTAAATAGCACCTGATTGCCCTCCAAAGACCTTCTAGTAGCTGAACTCTATTAGCTCCGAGCGTCAGGAGATTTGATTGCATATCTACAGACGGGATCGGGAGAGAATGGGCTGAGCTGCACAGCCAGTCTCCTGGCTGCTCCATGAGCGCCAGATTGGTTCCTTGGGCCCAATTATGAGCGAAGATCATGACAACTGTATGGTCTATATAGGTATCGGTCTTGTTTTTAGAGCTGACTTCCTATAATGTGGAATGCCAGTGGGACTGTCAAATGTGTGGAAAATGTCTCATTTTTCATTGAAAAGTCAGCTCTCTACAGTTTGGGGACATGGGTAGGGGCAGATGCTACCAACTTGCTCTTTCTAACTTAGGCCAAACCAAATAGAGCAGGCAATATGGATCAGAAGTCAGTTTCTCTTAAAAAATATAAATAACAGAGGTAGAGAGAGAACAGTGCATTGGAAGTGTTTTAGTAATTGAGTTAAAAAGACAGATTATTTCAAAGTGCATACTTAAGAGCTTTTGAAATTAGGTTTCTTTGAAGTTCTGCAGTTCTCAGCAGCCAGAGAACTAAGTAGAAGAATTTTTATGCCTAAAGTGAAGATAAGAGGAAGCTTAAAAAATGCTACTAAAATTTGAATAGAGCCAAACTGGTAAAAAAACAAAAAACAATTTGGTGAGGAGGACTTTGCTAGCTCAGATGCTATGGGGAAGAGACAGACAAGGCAAATGAGTGAAGTGAAAAGATTGGAAGATGAAGGAAGGCAATGGGCAGGGAGTGCTATGGAAACATGAGTGACATAAGGACAGGAGCCTGTCTAGACTGAGTGCTCGCTCCTACAAGTGATCAGGAGGCCCCAGTGCTGCCAAGTATTCAGATAGTTGAGGAAAAGTTACAGATATATATTGCTGGTGAAATCTCCCAATTTAAAAACATTGAATATATAATAATTTAACTTTAAAACATTGGGCAATTCAGAACTGTGAGGGGGGAAAAAATCACTTCTTGCATTGAATATGGTCCAGAAACTGCCAATTCACGACTCATTTTGAAAGGAAGCTCTTTTGTTTGTTTGTTGTTAATCTTCACTTGAGAATATTTTTTCCATTGATTTTTTTTTTTGAGAGAGAGAAAGTGGAAGGGAGGGAGAGTAGGGAAAGAGAGAGAAACATCAATGTGAGAGAGACCTCTCAATTGGTTGCCTCCTACACATGCTCTGACTTTGGTGGGGCAAGGATTGATTCTGCAACCCAGGTATTTGCCCTTGACTGGGAATCAAACCCGCCACTCTAACAACTGAACAACGCTGGCCAGGGCTTAAAAGGGCCATTTTGAAATCTAGAACTAAGAAATTATACAAATAACAAATCCAAATTATTACCTTATCGGTCTCCCTGGGTAAATTTTCATGAAACTGTATTTGATTCAAATAAGCAATGCTAGAAGAACAATGAGCAATGTAAAACTTCAAAAGATAAAACAAAACATAGCATAAAAAAAAAAACTTGAAGGAAAGGGTAAAATCTGGTTGGATTTGGAAAAACAAATGAAATGGGGAATTTTTCTGGGCAGAAGGCACAGTGGAACCACAAGTCCAAAGGGAGGAAATTATAAGATTCTTGGTTTTTCACTGAGCAAACTGGAACATCATAGAGACAATGCTGGATAAATAAATAATAAACACACGAATAAAACAAAGAAAAACATTACTATCTACTTACAGTTCTTCATTTTTCACATGAGGGCTGAGAGGCATGAAAAATTCAATTCATCTTAGGAATGTAGGTTCAGGTATTTTAATAAGGCTGTCCCAGAAGCAGACAATCTGAAAGGCATTGCATTAGTGCTCCGAACATTCACTTACATTATGTTCTTGTGGATACACTTTTCCCTGATTTTCTTTAGAAGACTTGCATTTCTTCATTTTTTAAAATTAGTTCTACATGTTGCCTCTGTGTTAATAGATCACCAGCTTAACTTTGAATTCCATTTGTAAGCCTGGGATATCAAGTATAGATTCCTCCCCCCTACCCCCAAGGATTTAAAAGTGTACTAGCCTGCCCAGCCAGTGTTGCTCATTGGTTGATAATCTACCAGGTTCAATTCCTGGGCAGGACACATGCCCGGGGTTGTGGGCTCAATCCACAGTAGGGATCGGGCAGGAGGAGGCAGCCAATCAATGATTCTCTCTCATCACTGATGTTTTTTTAATCTCTCTCTCCCTCTCCCTTTCTCTCTGAAACCAATAAAAAAATATTTTTAAAAAAGTGTACACTTTCTCATTGAGGTCAAATATAGGTGCCTTAATTGATACTTGCCACCTATGGACCTTAAAGAGCTTGGTGGTTTCAACATTATTTTAATTAGCACACTAAAATTATGATACTGTAACTATTGATAGAAAATTTGGGTCTTTTAAGTGTTAAGACTCTGCTTTCTGCAGCCCCCTAGGCAAAGTCATGTGGAGGGTGGGACAGTGGAGTCAGCTCATCTCCAATCGGGGCTGCCCTGGAGAAGAGTCTGCAAGTGTGGGAGGGGATCCTGGGAGGAGGCCAACAGGGCTAGTATGGAACCACCAGAGGAAGAAAGTTAATTAAAAGTCCAGTGAAGTCAACCGAAAGAATAATAAATCAAAAAGTTCATCAGGCTGGAGGAGCTGAGCTGAACAAGAGCCAAAGGATCAAAGTGAGGGTCAGAAACAGGATGAGCGGAGACAAAGCCAACTCAGGAACTTGCCCTGGGAATGCTGAGACAATGCTCTGGCAATGTCTTAGGCACAGGTCAGTGAGCCCAGCTGGACAGCGCCCTTGGTCTGACAGTATCAAAGAATGGCTGGGTCCTCATACTTTGATGGAAGGGAGCAGTATGGAGAGACACTTTTGCAAGCACTAGTGTTGAAGCGGTTTTTTCCTACACTGCCAAATCAAAGATTTGTGCTGATGACGACGGCTCATGTCTTTGTGAAGGATAATGTTCTCGGACACCATCTGGATGAGACACCTAAAGCACTAAGTCAGGCCTCTCCTACACCCAGCCAGTCCTCCCTCAACCTTGGCAAATCTGTCCACGGTGCATGTGCTGACCATCAGCACCGACCTGCCCACAGTACTGTTTGAGGAGAGCACACAGCTGTCACCTCAGTTAGCACCTTCTGCAGGAAGGAAACACCTGTGGAGAGTTCCTCTCCGTATGTCCCAAGATCAGGCCCTGGGATCTGGGGAAATGCTTATGATGGCAACGTGACGTCCTCTAAAGTCAAGTACACCCATCAGGCTAAAAGAAAGCAAGGAAAGTGCATGCCAAGTCTGACTGTGGTCGCATAAACGGGCCTTAGCTGTTTCCTGAAGATAGGAGCTGGAACTCTCCTGGGGAAAGCTGACTGAGCTCACACATTTCACCCTTGGCCTACTTTGTTTATCTGAAGACCACTGAAGCATTCAGTCTAGACCATACAGTATTTCCAGTATCGCCTGTGACTTCTTTCCCAAGCATCTGGTTTTCCTCAGGCCCCACGTGCCTCACCCTACATGACCCTGTGTTGGGATCCAAGAACAGCTACAGAATGTCCTGCCCAGGCTCGGTCCCTGCAGACATCTGTGGAAGTCTGGGGCCATGCTTCTAACTTGTCAGACAGCACAGACTCGGGCTTTTCCTTCTGGACAGCAAATGTGGGCCTCTGAGTATGACTTTATCCTGTGGTTCAGAACCCAGGGAAGGGAACAGCCGGGGAACTCTTTCCCTGGGAACTCTGACGGCAGGCCTGGCATCCTGGGAGCTTCTTAAGGTGACAGCACTAAAGCTCTTTGAAAAACTTCAGCCACCATGAAATCGGTTTTCACACCATTCATGTTCATTTGTAGCATGGTGTTCACGTTTCTTCACTTTTAAAATGTCTAAAAACCCACCAGCTAACAAGTATTTACTGAGTGCCTGCACTAGAACGGTGCTAAGTTAACTGCTTTAGGGAAAGCTTCTGATCTCAAGAAGCTTATCTCTGAGATGAGAAGATAAAAATAATTTGTATAAAGGGACACTGAGTAACACCAGGAAGTGTGTCCTGAAGGCCAGCATTGTAAGTGGGAGACAAGTTTCCTGGAAATGGAATCTTAAAAGGAGGGCAATGGATGCTTGAGAGTAGAAATGTTATGGTCAGCTTTGTAGGGTGAGTAGAAACTGATTGGTGGATGAATAATAAAGAACTTTTATGCACAAAAAATTTACTGAATTTACTTAGATAGGAATACATAGTAAGCTAAGTAAAGCATATGGCAACAGTTCAGATTTGATTTATTCATTGTGTTGTCTCATCATCTTGTATTACCTTTTAAAATCTCTTTAAAATCTCTTTTTATTGATTTCAGAGAGGAAGGAAGAGGAGGAGAGAGAAACATCAATGATGAGAGAGAATCATTGATTGGCTGCCTCCTTCACGTCCCCTACTGGGAATTAAGCCCACAACCCTGGCATGTGCCCATGATAGCAGTTGAACTGAGAACCCTCAGTCCACAGGTTGATGCTCTATCCACTGAGCCAAACCGGCTATGGCTTGTATTACCTTTTTATATAGTAAGAGATAAGGAATTTGATTTCTATTTGATACAAATCTACATTACCTATTTATCTCTGTCTTTGTATTAAGGTTTATGAGAACTCCTGATTCTCATAAACGTTGACCAAAACTCTATATGTTCCTTCAATATCACACTATTTCCTTTTAACCAACAAATTTTTGTTATTGTTCTAGATATTTTATATTTGTAATTAGATCCATTTCCACCGCTAGATTTGCCCAATCTGTGATATTCTACTTTTATATTACATTTTCCTCTCCTACCTTATGAATGGTCAAATTAGATAAGAATCAATACATAAACATTTATGTATCTTGGGTTTCAGAAAGACTTGGTGTCCCTTTACTAATTGTTCTGTTGCAAACTAAGAGACAATAAGCAATCAATAATTGATATCCAAAGGAGGCAAACTAAGAGACAATAAGCAATCAATAATTGATATCCAAAGGAGGCATACCAGCAGCCTCAGGAGATACTGAAACCATAAGCAGGCTGGTCCTGTTGATTCCCTGAGGGACCTGCCAAGGGGTCAATGCCACCTCCATATTGAAGACAGGTACCAGAAAAGACAGCCATGATAGGAGCCATGTGAACATTCATAACCAAACAATGATTCCTGCGATGTGCTTAGTATATACTCTAGAGGACAATCTAGTCAGTCACAAAGAAATTAATGCCCTGAAGGGAGTACACCTAAAACCTTTGCATTTGGAAAGCCTACTCTAAAGACACGTTCTGAGCTGTACCTGGTGGCTCCCAGTTATGATTAAGTCTTTATTTCACACAATTTTTAGGTGAATCCGCTAGAGGACTAACACTCAGGCATGGCTACAGGGAAAGAAAGAGGAAGTGTGTAAATAAAGAAACTATAGCTTCAACAGGCCCCTAGGGACTGTTTCTAAAAAAAAAAAAAGAGGAGGATTTATGGGAAGGTGTTTGGAACTCCATTGTAAGAGCATGGAGTGTGTGCAGTGGAGCAGGCATTCGAGTATGCATAAGAGCCAGACATTCTTGCCCCAAGGGGTCAGTTTTGCTTCTCACAAGTATGATAAGACCCAGTGCATGTCATTTTGTCCATTAGCTACATTAGTAGAACATACTCTTGAAAGTGACAGCACCTGAATTATTGGGAAATTTCTGGCATTGTTATTTTCACAGAGGAGGAAACATGGTGCTGTGCATGATAAATGAACACCAAGTTCACTGGGAAAAACTTTTAAATTCTGGACCTGATTTTAGGAGTGAGATATAACTATCCTTTCAGTGTATATTCTGTTTATTGCATTAAGTGTTATATAAGGCCTAAAGCTTGTGTACCTGTAAAGTGAGACATATATACCCCTAAAGTGAGTTTCCCATGGGATATGGCTGAGCTAGGAGGGCCTTAGGGGAATGCTACAGGGTAGAGTTCTGACTGGATGGTGAAGCTGCTTCATTCACTTGACTGCCAGGGACACCATTCACTATGATGGGAAAATGAGTAATGAAGAGCAAAGGAAGCAAAGCGTACTTAATTAATCACACCAACAAATTTGTTTTTAATCCTGCTACATAGTTCACAGTGTGATAGGTATCAAAGATATGGCTATAAATGGGTCTTCCTCTCAAGAACTCATGGATTATTGAAGGTGAAAAATAACAATTCAGGAAAGTAGTTGTAATAGATATGCACATGAAATGTATATATCTCAGGATTTGTATGGATAGTGTGTGTAGGTTGTTGAATTACACTATACAGGATCATTAAGAATTAGCCTAAGAGTAGAAAGTTATAGGTTAAGCTGATCTCCAGTACCTCAAACAAGTTACAAGTTAATTCTCCCCCCCCCCCAACATAGGAGGGATGTAAGAAGCTCTACTCCATTAGGTTATTTAGGGTTCCAAGTTCCTATGTCAAGGACCATGAAGGACTTCAGATTTTATCTTATTTGTAAAGTATCAATTTAGCATGCCACAATATCATAAATAGAAACAGACATGAGATGTCTGGGTCAGAGACAAAGGACTGTGTTACTCATGGTAATAGCAGCAGCCAGAGTATCAGCATTTGCTCCAGTTGCCCGAGTCCCAAATTTCACTAAGAGGGACAAGAATCATCTGCACTGGCTGTGGCTTACTATACAAGAAAGGAACCCTAGGTGTATGAAACCAAATCTTTCATAATTAGCAGTAAGTTGGCCTGACTTCTGTCCCAGAAGACAACATTATCTTTATTATCCTGGGTAGTTAACAAACTTGCCCTTAGAGAGGGAGAATATCTCTATCTTCTAAGACTGATACACAAACATCTGTGAAAAGAAAAGCATTTGGATAAAGGTGATCAGTGTTTCTGCTCATCAGGTGAGCAGAAAAGGTCTACTCATGGAGAATTGCCTCTCAACACCTTCTTAGCTCTGTCCTTTAGGGTGGGAATGGCAAACTGTGATCCTCAGGCAAAATCTGGCCCACCTCCTGTGTTTTTGTAAATAAAGTTTTACTGGCACACAGCTATGCACATTTACTTATGTGTTCTTTATGACTGCTTCGGTGCTACAATGGTAGAGATGAGCAGTTTCAACAGAGACCATATATAGTTTCTTTACCGAACAAAGAATGTGCCAACCTCTGCTCTAGGGTATGGTCCTTCTCCATCTGACTGAAGCAGGCTGGCAAGTACCACACCCACCATCCAGCATTCAGGAAGAAGGAAAGGAGGGAGAAGAACCAAACAATTGTTTAAAGGGTGTGACCCAGAAGTTGATTTCTGTTCATTTTCTCATTGGTCAGAACTTAGGTTACATGTTTAATTTGGATTCCCCAGACTTCTCCCAGTCTTACTGATTCACTAGAAGTACTCACAGGACTCAACATATAGTTGTATTTTGGCCAAGATTTAATGCAAAAACAACGATACAAAGAAAAATCATCAAAGGGCAGAGGCACATGGGGCAAAGCCCAGAGGAAACCAGCTGCTTGCTTCCAAGAGTACTTTCCCAGTACAGGATGTGCTTAATTTTTCCAGCAACAAATTGTGACAACATGTGTAAAATGCTATTTGCCAAGGAAACTTGTTAGAGACTCAGTACCCAGGGTTTTTGTTGGGGCTGGTTATATAGTCCTTTTCTACCTGAGGACATACCCAAAATTCCAGACTCCCAGAAAGAAAACAGATGTTCATAATAAAATTTGTATTTTTACATAGCTTAGGCAAGGTGATCTACTCTTACCCTGAAATCTGAGTTCCCTGATGCCAGCCAAGGGTCAACCCACAAGCAGGTCTTTCTAAGGACACCAGTCTCAAGCCTGCTTTGTTACCTCTGCACTGCACACATGCCTCCATTTGGCTGCGATGAAAACTGGAGAATTTGGTCCAGCCAAGCGACTCTGTGTCCAGCTAAACCATAGGAGGTTTGATTAGTAAAAGAAAGATGAAGAATGAATACCATGACAATTAGTAGGCTCTGTCACGCCAAGGAAGAAGAGGAGTCAGGGTAGGGTTTCAGAACCCTAGAACTATTGACATTTTGTGCTGAATAATTCTTTGTTGAGAGCAGCTGTCCTGTACATGTCAATAGCACCCCGCTCAGTGCTGACAATAAAAAATGTCTCCAGATAATACCAGTCTAACGGGGGTCACAAATGTCCTGGCTGAGAACCAAGCCAGTGTCTGAAGGCTCGAGAAACCAGGCCTTGCTGGAGAAACTACAAATAGTTTGCTCCACTTTGAGTGTAAATAAGAGATGAAAAGTGGCACGAAATAAGGCTGAAGCATAGGCTGTCTCATATGATAAAGCAATTTGTGTGCCATAATAAGGGGTTTGAATTATTTAAAAAGTCAATTAAAAATAGAAGGAGCTACTAAAAGATATGTAAGCCAAGGATCATATTTATATTTTCAGAAAACCAGTGTGACCTACATATGGAGAATGAATTGAAAGTCAAATAGTCTAATTAGAGAGACTAATTACAAAGACATTTCACTTATTAAGAAATTTTGAGTAACCAAATGAAGCTATTTGTACTGGAGAATAAAAAGTGAAAAAATTGATAAATATCATAGAAATAGGAAAAAGGAGGATATGGTGATTGGTTAGAGCTGGGAACATTATTAGAGTTTTGATTTGGGCATCTGAGTAAACTGGTTACCATTCACGTGATAACCAAGTCAAGAGAAGGAGAATAGTATACAGGGAAGAGTGACTTGATCAGGTTTTGACTTGCTGAGTTTGACGTGACCATGGGATTTCCAATGGAGACTGATGATGTGTGATGTATAATATGATGGACACTTGGTGTAAAGTGAGCAAGGGAAGCTGAAACCTGCACCTAAAGCCAACTATGGCCAATATTTCTTTGCTACTGAATTTTAAAAACCCGGTGTCTTACTTTTAAATATTCAGGATGGGGCAAAAATAGATTTACAGTTGTACATGAAACACTTATTTCTTGTATTATTATTTATTAATTATTTTATTATTTTCTATATAAACAACTGTAAACCTACTTTTGTCCCACCCTATATAAAACAACTGTTCTACCAAGCTTGCTAGGTCAACACAGTGGTTCTCTCATTCCAAATTTATTTGGATGGGTTTTAAAATACTGCAAATTACTAGCTACCTAAACATTTTCATATCTTCCTAGGCTGGGTGTCATTCCTTGGGCAAAATATAATTTGGTTTTAGTAACTATTTTTCTGCCTTAAGAACTTAGACTCTATTGGCACTCAGTACTCTTAAGTAGAAATAATTCCCTTTTCTTTCTTTTTTTAAAAGAAATAATTCTTGAAATGACTAAAGTACAAAAACTTGGGTAGATATAGAAACTATTATTCTGCAGGTAAAATGATTTGACACCATGACAATTTTTATTGGTGACTATAGTTTCCCATCTTTAACAGAAGGTATTCTGTGTCTGGCAGAGTAGATAAATTTGCATTCTCTCAGGCAAGATATTCATGTGCTTGAAGAATTCGGTGGAGATCAGTTATTTTAATTAGCAATTGAGGCACAATATGCTAAACATAGAGACACAGATTCTGAGCCCTTGCATACCTCAGCTCATAAAGATAAGGGAAAGTTCTTGTATGCATTCCTTGCAGAGCTTGATGTGAGAGCAAACAGTGGGGTGAAATTCAGGTTCTAGTCTTTAATGGCTCAAACACAGATGTTGTCGTTGACAGGAAGAGACGTGTTGAGTGTTATTTCTCCATTTGCTTAGCAAGATTTGACATGTGGTGAGCCAGAATAGAAATCTGAAGAGCTGAATCAAGTGATGTTGGGGGAACTTTGGGTGAAAGAAGTGATGAAAGAAACAGGTCTGCTACAAATGGAAACTAGCAAAACTCCGCAGGATTGCGTTTCGATAAGCTGGCTGGGGAATGCAGCTCTTCTTAGAAAAAGACTTTCAAAAATACTGAGGATATTTTTAAACACAGCCAGGATATTATAACTCTAAACAAACAATGCCCATTGTCCATCTATTTGTGTTTATGCACATAGTGATAAGTGCTTACCCATGGCCCTGGAAGCTTGAGCTGGGGGAAATACAATAAGGTGATGAAGTGTGGAGTGTGGTTGTACACCAGGTCCCAAACTGCCTAGCCTCCCAAGTCCTTTAGATTCATAGTCACAGTGGTTTCCCAGAGGCCAGGGAATGCACCATAGATGGATTAACAAGAACAATGACCAGGTTCTATTAAAACAGGAGATGTTGATATTGAAAGATCACTTCTGTGATAAAATGAAATGGTCATTCTTTAAATGTGCAATAATCACAGACATGGCACCATTTTAAGCACTAGAGCTTTGTCCTTAATATTGCCACATCTTAAGCATGAGCTGATTGAGTATGCTCTATTGCCTATAAGAGCAGGCAATAAAGGTGCTCTTCTCCCCCCAGCCAGCCTTGCTAATAATTCCGGAAGGTTTATCCATTGTTTTTGAGTTGTCTACTGTGTCTCTTCCACCTATGTTCACCTATTTTATTTTTCAAATGAAACAAGGCCAGGGCAGTGAATTTTGATGGGCTTTGTTTGAGATCAATCACCTCCCACCTAATGAACTAGGGTAGTATTCGGGCTGGTGCCTCCAAAAGCCAGTGCTCTGGTCCTTGGGCCTTTTAAAATCCATATCCCATTTTCAAACTAGGCTATTGGGTGGCATTTTAAAAAAACACTGCAAAGTCACTAAGCTAATGCTCTTGGGGAGGGTTACTCCTTTCCATATATATTTTCCTTCATTTACTTCTTCTATAAATTTATTAACCTGCATGCTAGACATTGAGAATATTGTCAGTATGAAAGGAAAAAATTGTTGGGTAATAAAGGAAATAAATTAAGTTGGGTAATTTAAAGAGAGTACCACAGAGTGACTATTTACAAATTATCAGTTGGTTGGAATTAAATCATAAGGAAAGGATAAGGGACAGTGCAGTTTGGGGGGACTATCAACAACAGTGGTAGGGAATTCATTTCCACCACTACCCAAAAAGAGCTGAGAGGAGGTAAACTGAGTCAGGGGAAGCTGAGTGGAGAAAGACAACTGATAGGAAGCTATGACCTTTAGTTAAAGGTAGACGTGAGCCCTTGATTTTGTAGGAAGAACATTGGGAAAAGGTAAACATCTCAAACTCACAACTCTCATACCCATCTCCTGGTGCCTTCTACGGATCAAACCCCACAGGATGCTGGAGATATCATCTGTACAGATCAGCTTCTTAAACATGGCAGTGTGAGCATGCAGAAGAATGGATCTGCAGGGGTGAAGGAAGATAGCTAACCCACAGAAGGATAAGGCAGGGTTCCTTCCCAGTTGCCTACAGCAGTTTTGCCCACACTTAAGCAGACACAAGAATCACATGGAGGGCTTGTTAAAACACCGATTTTTTTTTTCTCTAACTACCAGTAATTCTGATTCAGTAGATCCAGAGTGAGATGGGAAAATTGGTATTCCTGGCACATTCCCTGTCTTGCAAGTGTTGCCCATGCTGCTGTTTGCAGATCACATTTTGTATAGCACTGGTCTGACATCTTCAAACAGAGTGGTATCAAACTCTAAGTAATAGATGTCCAATAGCAGAGAACCAACTCTATATTAATAGAGATATTTTTGCTACCTTCTTGACACAGGCAAACTGATCTTGACTGGAAATCATCAAAGAAGAGAGTTCTGTATTTGAAAATAAGAATATGTAGATAGTCATGGGTTTATCTTTTCTCCTCCTAAGTAAATATTCCTCTCTAATGAAGCTGTTGCCTCATTCAGAGTAAGCTGGAGATAGTTCATTTCTGGTGTGTGCAAAGGCTAGCCTATGTAGAGACACCACATGCAGTGTTGTAACAGTTATATTATTTCAAATGTTTTAATTAAAAAAGAGAATTAATTTCATTTTTTAACATTTTGTGTAAAAAATTTTTGATGAGAACTTTCTAAACTAAAAAATTTTTAAAAAATCAACAAAATGGTTCTAAAAAACACATAGGAAAGCATGGAAAGCCATGTCCCAAATATTCTTGTGTGAGAGCCAAATTTTTCTTCTTTGCTACTCCTTCTTTAGCATTTTGTCATGAGAATAACGTATAGTTGGCCAACAATAATGAGGTAAGTGGCTCAGAGATCAAGTTATCAGAGAAGAGAAGCTGGCCTTTGACTCCTTAGCAAGAGAGAAGCAGTGCTTGAACTGAAAAATAGCTGCTCAGTTCAATGACTGTGCATGCATAAACTGATGACTTACTTCATATAGTCTTCATATTTCCCATTAGCTACTCCTACTTCTTTTCTTTATCAGTCAAGATTTTTGTTGGAGTAAATTGAACACACTGTCCCACTCTCCCCGCCTCCCCTCCCCCCTCCATTCTTTATCCATTGACTTCTGACTCCTTTCTTCCAAAACTACATTGGCAGAAGTTAATTGTGGTTATCTGCTCTCAGCAACACTCTATGTTGTGGGCCTCTGTCTCATTTCACTGGTTTCTGTGGTATTACTTTTTCTGATGATTACTTCGTATACTCCTGATAAATCTGTCATGTCATGTTATTCAGCCTATATTCAGACTCTTTTTTAAAAATGTCCAGAGCAACAACTAAAAACAACTTAGCCTTGTATCCCTAAAAGAATAAAAAATGGAATCTAATTCATCCACTCTTATCAATGACTCCTCTTATAATGCTCAAATGTTTTCTTAAATTTCACAGCTGGCCTGGAGCCTTTCACACCAGGATCTCCAAAACTCTCTTCTGAAACTCCAGCTTTGAGACTTTTTCCCTTTATTCTTCCAAACCCTTCTTCCACCCAGCTCTTTATTGTTTAGATTTACTTGCCTCCTGATTTTATTACTATTTTGGAAAGGGGAAGAAGCAAATGAGGGGCCAAGTACAGGCTTCTTCTGAAAGCATGTGTGAGGAGTGGAGAAAAAGTGATTTAGATCAATAATGTCTCATACATGAGGGCTTATATTCCACTATATGCTCATCACTTAAGTGGCCCATCTTGCTCTTTTTCCCCCTGATATGTTGGCATCCTCCCAAAGTTTCCATGATTGCATTGATACCTGATTTTTGTCAGCTACTCTTCTCTCTATCTCTCTCTATTTCTCTCTCTATTTCTCTCTCTCTCTCTCTCTCTCTCTTTCTCTCTCTCTCTCTCTGCCCCCCCCCTCCCTCTCTCTCTGAATGGGAATTGTGGACAAGTTTTTCTTTTGTCCAGCATGTACTAGACTTCTCCACTTGGGAATATACAGACCCTCAATATTCAATGTCCTTCAAATTAAACTCATCTTTTCCATACATGTTTTTCTTTCAGTGTTCCCATTGTAATTGCTCAGTTCAGTAATGGATGGGCATCACCTTTGACGCACCTTCCTTTCTCATATGCCATCTAAAAATCAATCTCAACATTCTTGAATTGTTCAATTCCCAACCCCCAGTCTCTCAAATTCATTGTTCCTTCCTTATCCCTAGACTTAGACTTCTGCCCTAGGGATATATATACCCTTCATATATATTCCCTAAATTGCTTCAACAGCACCTTAAGTGTTCCTCTACTCATAGACTAGTTTTTTTCAAATCAAACTTCTTCACTACTGACAAAGTGATTTATCTAAAATGCAAAATTTACCCTGCTATTCCACACTTTGTTATTTAAAATGTATCAGTGTGCCGAAACCAGTTTGGCTCAGTGGATAGAGCGTCAGCCTGTGGACTGAAAGGTCCCAGGTTCAATTCCAGTCAAGGGCATGTACCTTGGTTGCAGGCACATCCCCAGTAGGGGGTGTGCAAGAGGCAGCTGATCGATGATTCTCTGTCATCGATGTTTCTAACTCTCTATTCCTCTCTTCCTCTCTGTAAAAAAAATCAATAAAATATATTTTTTAAAAATAATAAATAAAATAAAATGTATCAGTGTCTCCCCATGACCTATAAGATCTGGGTCCTTTACAACCTGAGCTCTACCTGCCTTATGCAGCAGCTCTTCTGAAAGGTTTGCAGATGCCTCACAAACCAATCCTTTGCTTTTACTTTCTCTAAAATACCCTTTGCTGGCCACTAGTTATTTCTGCCTTATCAGTTAATCCTACTAGACAACAGCAGCATGAACTGATTTCCTCACTCCCAACCTATTCTGCCAAGGAGAGGCAGTCACTCACTAGGGGGCTATAGAACAATTCCAATACTAATTTTTTCTTTTTATTTATTCAGGCAATTGCTCTCCCCTAAATTATGGAGCCCTGGAAATATATTTATTCAATCCTTAATTAATACTTGAACAAAATGTTTCTATTTGTAAGTGGCATGTTTGTTTTATACTTATCACATTTTTAATTATACAGTTGTTTGTTTAATTCTTTGCCTAGCTCCCTCACTAACTGTAAACTTCATTCAGATAAACCATGTCAATTTGTTAACCACAACATAGTCAGTTCCAAACCTACTTAAATTACATATTGAATAAATGAAATGTTGAATGTCTGCTTCAAGTATAATACAAGGGAAGAAGAGGCCACTTTTTGAGCAGACATGGTAGGCTCATAACCCATCTAGTGCAAGTCCGAGGACAAATAGAAATCCTATTTAATAAAGAGGGAATATGCTAATTGACTCTCTTGCCATTGCAAAGATGGCAGCACCCACAGCCAATAAGGAGGGAATGTGCTAATTGGCTGCCACACCCTCAAAGATAGCAGTGCCCACAATCACAAGATGGCAGCGCCCAGTCCCCTTAGCCCCACCAGGGCTGTAGGCATGTGGCAAGGTATGCACCTGCACTCGGAGTCTCCCAGTCTCCTCATCTCCCCAGCTGCTCAGGGCCAGTCTGAGGTACAGGCAAGCCTCAGATGGCAGCTGCTCAGCCACCCAGGTAATCAGGGCCAGCTGAGGTGTGCACTGCTGGCAGTGGCAGCAGCAGAGGTGTGATGGGGCATCACCTTCCCCTGATTACTGGGTCTCCTCCTGCCCCCGAGGGCTCCCAGACTATGATAGGGGACAGGCCAGGCTGAGGAAACCAACCTCCAGTGCATGAATTTTCATGCACCAGGCCTCTAGTGAAAAATAAGAGGCTTAATTCTCCCTGTTGAAAATGAAGAAGGGATTTCCCTCTCTTCTTTTCTCTCAGAGCGTCTATCTTAGAAAACTTGTAAGCATACGTACTTTCTCCTCTCTTTGAAATTAATATAAATCCATTTGAAAACTGGATAGGCCGTTTGCCAGTTTTATGACCAGATATGTCTTTCTCAAGGACCTGAGAGCTATCTCTTTGAAATAGAAACATCAAGTATGACAGCACCCCTATTTCCCAGTTTCTGTGGGAGAGCAGGAGCCTAATTTAGGTGGGCACTTTGCTCCAAGTTGCAAAACTGCCTCCTGGCATAAACATGTGAGAAATTTGTTTTTCTTTTGGATAAAGCCAATTAGCTAACACAGATGACCACTCCAATAACCAGGTAAAGTTAGGGTAAGCTATATGTGACAGATGGTACTGCTGAGTCCTCTTATTTACGGACTAGTTATTATTTATCTAAAAAACATGCATGTAATGGTTTGTATCTACTTGGCTAGAAAAAGGGTGAGATTTCTTTCTGAAGTTTCTTAGGGATTGCCTGTGACACACATCACTTTCTGACTTAATGCTTATTCAATAATAAAACCGTTTTTCATTTTCACTACTTTTGTGGGGAGATTTTCTGGGCTGGGAGAAGTTTTTGTTTTCAATTATGTTTCCCTCTGTTTGAGTGCCAGACAAGAGGCACTCAACAGAAAATGTGTGGGAGAGTGGGAGTTATCTGTGTGAGGAAAGGGAAGTGTTTCAGTCATTTGAAAAGAACCAGGCACGTTAGAAAGGACTAGTTGCAAAAGAGATGCAGGGAAGAGCCAGGTCCTGAAGAGCCTCCAAAGTGATGTTAAGGGTTTTGGACTTTATCCTGAGGGAAACTGAATCATCAAGGTGGTGTCGTGACAGGATTTGCCTTTAGGAACCATAACTCTTCAAGTGACGTGCAGAAGTATTGGGGAGAAGTATTAAGGAATATACTAGTAAGGAGGTGAAGTTAGGTGAGAGATTCAGTTATCAAGATGGGCAATAGTAATAACACTAATAATAATTATGGTAAATACAATGAGCACTTTCTTGAGCTTATTAAGTGCTGGAAACTCTTCTAAGCACTTCACATGTATTGTCATTAATTTTTACAGCTCTGTGAGGTTTGTTGCATTATACTTTCTGTGTATAGATGGAATTTAAATCCTGGCTCTGGAGCCAGTTTTCTTTTTTTTTCATTTAAAAAAATTTATTAAGGTATTATATGTATACATAGCTTACCATTGCCCCCCCCCCACACACACACACCTCCCATTCATGCCCTCTCTCCCCAGAGTTCTGTGTTCGTTGGTTGTACTTATATGCATGCATACCAATCCTTTGGTTGTTCTCTTATCTCCCCCCAGGTCTCCTTCCCCTCCCCGCTGTCATTTGACAGTCTGCTTGTTTTATGGTGACTATCTCAGGACCACATGAATAGAATCCGCTCCTCCTCTGGTTCACACCCCCCCACCACCACTTCCCCGGGGCACACGGCTCTCCCGGGGCACTCGGCACACATGGCCCCCTGGGACACACTAGAGCCAGTTTTTTTTAACCTCTACTCTGCACTGCCTTCTGATGTCATGGTTTGGATGAAGATGGTGGCATAATGGATAGATGGTGGATTGATTCAATAAATAGAAGGTAGAATTAATAGGACCTGGATGTGGGGAATGGGCAAGAAATTGGTGTAGCAGGTGTCACTCAGGGTTTTATGAGTACAGTTGGGCCATTCACTGAGGCAGGAGTGCCAAGATGGAGCAATTTTGGGAGAGAAAGGCAAAGGATTTGAGGGCCACAATGCACTGAGAAACCAGAGTGGAGATGGCCAAGGAAGCAGCTTTTACATCGCTATGGCGCTGAGAAGGGAAGGCAGACCTGAACACAAGGATAGCCATGAGGTCATGAGGGAAGACCTAGACACCTATGGAGAGTAAGCTCTGTAGAGAGGAGAGGCTAGGAGCGAAGTCTGGGTGCAGGAGCACCAAGAAGAGAAGAATCACTCCTTGGGAGAGTAATAAGACATGACCAGAGAGGGGTGAGGAAAAATATTAGCAGACTATGGTATTTGCAAAGCCCAGAGAAAAGAATGTCCTCAAAGGAGATAGGGTCAGTAGTGTTAAAAGCTGCCATTAAAATCTCCATTTGCTCATAAAGAGGTGAGGCTCTGACCCTTCCTGCCAAACTATCAGCCAGTTTGCACATAAATCTGTTTCTGATGGGAGGTCAGCATGGCAATACTTTACTTCGATTTTTGCTTTAAATGTTTAGACTGCTGTCATCCCCGCAGTTCTCCCCTCTCTCCTGGGGTTCATCTTATTGCTTTTCTTCTGCAAAGCTACTACATATGCAAAATAAGACATGACAAAGCCTCCCGCTGCCTCAGGAGGGAAGATACAGAAAAGGAAGACTGGCTCATCAGCAAGCTGAGTACTTGCCTTCGTAAGAACAAAGCCAGCAGTTTTCATGGTCTCCCAGTAAAGCCTGGCAGAGTCCAAGGATGCCATTTACTCCACAGCCTCCCCTTGTTTGTGACCCACATCTTCCTACTGAAGTCATTTCATTACTTGACAGCAGGTTTAGGGTGAGTTAATGAAGTTTGCAGAGATTTTTCTTTTAATAGACCTGCCAAGGGGATTTGTCTTGTTTGGGTAGGCTAACAAGGAGCCTATTATTTATGCTTAAAGATTTCGGGGAATGGCTCAATGTTTTCTTTCTGTGCATCTGGGCAACTTAAATCCATTCTGTCCCCTGACATTTAACGATAGCTTTAGGGTATTCTTTTCTTTTCCTCTCTATTCATTCTCTCCCAAACTGTCCTGTTGCCGTTTCTTACCCTCCCCACTATTGTTCATCTTTACTGGCTTGGAAGTGGGACTGCAATGTGATGCTCCACTTGGTTTCTAGTGAAAAGGCATTTTTAGACGTTTCTTATCTTCTCTGGCTGCACGTGGGTGATGAGGAAAACTCTCTCCATCAAGACTTCCCTACCAGGAATGGTTGAGGTCTGGCGTTGAGGTGGCTACCTAAAAGAATTGAGGACGGAAGGAGCTGGTAATGGGTTCTACAACTTGGAGATACTCTCTAACCTTTTTCTTGTCTTTCTGAATTGAGTTCTCACGGATGGGAACTAGCACGGGTTGGAATTCTGTGCGGGCTCTGCCAATCCTGTTTTAGTTCTTGGCGTGGGTAGCGATAGTGTGAGGTAAGATGTGAGATCATGAACAAGATAGCTCTGGGTATATAGTGCCAGATACCTTTCTGTTCTTGATTTGAGAACTATTTAGTTCCATTTAATTTGGTCCCATTTGCTTCTAAATATCTATTTCCAGCTTTGCTATTGATTTGCTGAACATTTAGCAAATTCTGTGAGCACCCTGGGCTTTGCCTGCTCCACTTTGAAGTTCCAGCAGCAGCCCCTCTCACAAGGGGATGCTTTAGGCGGTGGGGGAAATGAGAGCAGCTCTGTGTGCACATTAGCGCTTGCATTTTCCTCCCACTGCAGATTAAAGCTGAGGAGGGGTGTCTTGTGAGGGATACACACCTCTTGCAGGAGCACAGGGGTTCACTGTTTCTAAATAAGTAACGGAAGAGCATTCTCTCTCAGCTAGACAAGCATGAAGGATTCTGAGATGGCCAAGAACTCCCCCATGGAGCTGGTAGACTCAAGTTGGCAAAAGGTAGAGATGAGTAAGGCTTTCTGGAGAGCAATGACATCTGAGCCAAAGGTAGAGGTGTTCTGTAGCAAACTCCCTGGCTGCAGGACACTCACCTTCACTAGATGGAAAGAGAGAAGCACCCTGAGCACCCTGTCCATGCCAGGCCCGCTGCTAAGCAGTTTTACACTGATGATCGGGTTTAAGAACTTCTCAATGAAACACTATCACATAGCTTTGCTTATGAGGAACTGAAGCTCAGAAAGGCTATAAAATTTGCTGGTTGACACCCAGTTAGTAAAGAACAGAGATGGAATTTGAACCTACCAGAATTCAAAGTCCATTTATTTCCCCGATGTCCTACTTTGGACAATACTCCCTGCCCTGGCATTACATAGAAAGGAAGGTCGCTGTAGACTCGCTTCATCTTCATTCCACATCTTGCGGGGAGAGGATGTTGCTGTCTGGGAATGGGCACATAACCAGGGCCAATGATGGGACAATAGTATACCTTGGTGTGGACACCTTTGCCACCATTTAAGAACAGCCTATCTGAGGATAAAATAAGCAACACAGAGGAGAGATGGGCTTCTGATAACATCAAAATCACTTAAGTATATTTTTTTCACCTGTGAAGCTGGACCTCCTTCAGAACTTTTCATTGATGAGCCAGTTTTCCTGCTTAAGAAAAATGTTGCTAAATTTTCTGTTACTTGCAACCAAAAGAACCCTAATTAATGTTAACATTAAAAGAGGGAATTTTAAAAGATATTTTCATTGTCTCTGATCACTTCACCCATGAAACTGGAATTCCTATAAAATGGCGTTTTCCTGTCTTCAGGAAATCAGGATAACCAAGCCAGGTTCTGCTTTGGGACTTTGCTACTATGTACTTCTCTCTACATAGATTGTTATTATCCCAATGTTCCTAAGACTTATACATTCACTCATCCATTTCCTTCAGGAATCTGGTAAAATATCACCTCTCAGAAGGGCCTTCCTTCCCCTTCCCCCCTACAAAAATAGTGACCCCTGTCAAAGCCCCAGCATTCTCTATGTCTCTGACTAAATACTTTCTTTTACCCCATGGCATTCACCACCATCCAATTTACTATTTGTCTGATTACTTTGTGCTCCTTCCACTAGAAATGTAAGCTCTAAAACTGCAGTGATTATGCTCTTTTTAAAAATTTTTTTGCAATATTCAGTACCTAGAACAGTAGCCAGCACATAGTGTCAGCAATAGAAAACTAATATTGCATTCTATGTTATTTAACTCTTTCAAAGATGTGTTATATCCCCCAATATACATGACCAATTTACAAAGATCAGAGACAATAACCTGCTTCGGGAGAAGAAACTGTGTCAGGGCCAGAAAGCCGTGGCCTTCTGCTTTGAGTCATCCCTGGGACCAACTCCTTTTGAAACTTTGCTTCCTACTGGGATATTGTAGCGAACTGGACATGCTTCTCCATGGCTCTGGGTCTCATCCTTATTCTGCTGGGATTTTCCTTTCCAGGCTGGTTCCATTCCCTTCCTCCCTTGCCCCGTCAGGACACTAATCAGCTCTTCAACTGGAAGAAATACAGGAAACATATACAAATACAGGAAAAGCTGCTGCCCTCAAACCACCCAGCAGCAATCCTGAGACAAGGAAAGGCAAAACCTGACAACCTGCGTGGCAGAAGGAAGATGGGAAAATGCAGGGAGAAGCACCAAGTGACTCTTGCAACAAATTATTCTCACACAGTGCAAAATCCACCTTGACCTGTATGGAGCCTTTCACAGGCCTTGTCTTTGCTTTCCCTTTATAAAGCTAGGGCCCTTTAGGGTTGTTATAAGAGGTAAACATCACAGCTTCTCATGATGAGTAGTAAAAAACCCACAATTCAATCTTTCAACAAATACTATTGAGTGTCTATTTTATGATAAGCACCAAGAATAAAGCAGTATGCTCTTATGGGGTTGACAATGCTAAAGAGAAGCTGGAGCTTGAATGAGAAGAAGGGAGCACCAGCCACAGGGAGTCAGGAGGAGGAGCATTTCTGGGAGAGGGCACAGTTAACGCAAAGGCTCTAAGGTGGAAACAAGTTGTGGCTTGAGCCTGTGGGTGAAGTGAGAGTGGGGAAGGAGGCAGAAGTTAGCTCTTGAGGTACTTCAGGAGAGGGTATTTGGATTTTACATTAAGTACAATACGAAGAGTAGCACTTTCTGATTTACATTTTAAAAGATCACATTGGCCTCTCCATGTAGAGGACTATAAGATGATTGCAAGAAGATTTAATTGGAGTAAAAGATAATCATTCAGGAAAAGGGAATGTGGCTTAGATCCTACACATAAGACTTTTCACTTCTGGGCAGCAAAAATTAAGTCTAAATTGGTTTCCCTCAGCATCTATTTGCATGCATTTAGAGTAAAGCATCTTCCTTTATGAGCTGCATAAAGTTGCTAACTCTTTTTTAAATTTCCAACCTATTTAGTCTTTGTATACAGCTAAGTCTGGTATCTTTATGGGTCAGTCACAGAAGAATAGTGTTCTAGAGCTGATAAGTCACATGGTACTTTTTTTTGCTTTGTTTTGTTTCAGGATAGCTATTCCTAGACCATCTCAGTTCAGATGAGTACCTATTCTTTTAAAAAATATTTAATAACTTTATTGTGATGTAATTTACATGCCACAAAGTTTATCTACTTTAAGTATAGAAGTCAGTGGTGTTTAGTATATTCCCAGAGTTGTGCTAACATCTGCACAATCTAATTTTAGAGTGCTTTTCATCACTCCAAAAAGAAATTTCATAGCCTTTAGTGGTCGTTCTTCATTCCTCCTACCCAGTCCCCCTAGGCAACTACTAACCTACTTTCTTTTCTTTTTTTCTTGAATTGGCTTATTCTGTACATTTTACATAAAATATGTGGTCTTGTGTGTCTGGCTTCTTTCACTTTGCATGTTTTCAAAGTTGATCCTTGTGGTAACAGGTATCAGAACTTCATTTTTTAAAAAATTGATGAATAACATTCTATTGTATGGATAAACCATATTTTGCTTATCTATTCCTTGGTTGATAAATATTTAGGTTATTTCTATCATTTCTATTTTGTGGCTATTGTGAATAATGCTGCTATGAAAAATACATATACAAGTTTTTGTAGCTGTGTGTTTTCTCTACTCTTGGGAATATACCAAAGAGTATGGATCATATGGTAATATTATAGTTAATCATTTGAGGAACTGCCAGGTTGTTTTCCACTGTGCACAAGATTTCCCCCTGCTTCCTACTTGCATATTTCTTAAGCTGTCTCCCTGAGCAGGAAGTTTTTCTTCACATGAATAAAAAAACTTATTTTTTTAAAATAATGCTAAAAGCAGCATCCTTCATCTTACTCCAAATAAAGCAATAGTGAATTCTTTCCTTTAGATAACTTCTTTTTTCTTCTATTTCTTTCTAGATTTGTTCTTTGTTTAAATATCCATCAATATCCATCACCCTAAAAAAAAAATTCTGGCCAATGCCAATAATTACAAAAGATTGACTTGATAGTAACAACACATATTGAGTTCTTAGTTATATCTAGAATCACTTTGACCTTCGAGTCTTTTTTTCTTTCAACCTTATGTAAGTTGGATCAATCTTTCTCTATTATCTGCAGTTTTCCATATATATGCATGTCACTCTACATGTTGATGCTTGAATCTGATTCCTGAAATTGAGGCTTTCTTTCTTGCCCACCTTGCACTGTTTACTTACTTCACTTTGGCTCCTTAGCATTAATGCATACTTTTCAGAGGCTGGGAGAAGGGGCTCATTTTTTTAAAACTCAATCTTGTCTTAAATTCTCAGCTCCCATTAGGCTCTTCCTTTTGAGACAAGGGAAGCTGAATCCTCCTTCCTCCCAAGTTCAACATTATAATCCTGCTTAGATCACAGTTCTATGTTTTCCACCTTTTATTGCATTTATTGGAGTGACACTTATTAATAAAATTATACAGGTTTTAGATGCACAATTCCACAACACATCATCTGTACACTGTATTGTGTATTCATTATCCCAAGTCTCCTTCCATCTCCATTTATTCCTCCATACCCTCCTAACTCCCCTCCTTCCAGTAACCCTCACATTGTAGTCTGTATCCATGAGTTTTTTTCTCTGTATTCTTAATGCCTCCACCCCTCCAGAACCCCCCCATCACCATTCCCAGCTGTTAGTCTGTTTTCTGTCTATGGATATGTGTCTATTTTGCTTGATATATATATATATTTTTACAATTAGCAAAGAGTTTTAATAAATTTCACATAAGATTTCAAATATCAGAGAAAAAGTGAGAGATACACAAAAAGACAGAGAAAATGTGAAATAATAGCCAATATAATAAAAGAGTAATATGCAAATTCACTGTACCTTCATTATATCCGTAAGCCATGCCCAACAGCCAATCAGGAGCAAGTATGCAAATTAACCCAATCAAGATGGCTTGGGTGTCCACAGAGCTTGGGTTTCCCTGGCAATGGAGGGAAACCCAAGCTTCCTGCACACCCTGGCTGGTCCAGGCCTTTACTAAGGCCACAAAGTTGTAATTATAGAAGATAAATAAAATTCTAAATCCCAGGGCTCTGCTTGGGCCGTGGGGGGGGGGCATGGCTAGCCTACAAACCACCACAAGCCCCACGCCCAGACAGCCCCATGCCCCAAGGAAACCCCCACCCTGATCCAGGACACCCTTTAGGTCAAACCAGCTGGCCCCCACTCATGCACCAGGCCTCTGTCCTATCTAATAAAAAAGTAATAAGCAAATTAACTGTCACTCCAACACACAAGATGGCTGCCTCCATGTGGTCAAAGATGGCTGCCACAAAATGGCCAGCAGGGGAAGGCAGTTGGGAAGAATCAGGCCAGCAGGAAGGGCAGTTGGGAGGGACCAGGCCTACGAGGGAGGGCAGTTGGGGATGAACAAACTTGCAAGGGAAGGCAGTTAGGGGTGACCAGGCCAGCAGAGGAGGAAGTTGGGGCTAACCAGGCCTACAGGGGAGGGCAGTTGGGGGGAGGGGGAAATCAGGCCTACAGGGGAGGGCAGTTGGGGGGAGGGGGAAATCAGGCCTACAGGGGAGAGCAGTTTGGGGTGACCAAGCCTACAGGGGAGGGCAGTTAGGGGCAAACAGGCTGGCAGGGGAGCAGTTAGGCATCAAGCAGGCTGGTAGGGGAGTGGTTAGGGGGTGATCAGGCTGGCAGGCAGAAGTGGTTAGGGGCAATCAGGAAGGCAGGCAGGCAAGCAGTTGGGAGCCAGCAGTCCTGGATTGTGAAAGTGATGTCCTATTGCCCATTTAGTTGAGCCTAAATGGGCAGTCAGACATCCTTCAAGGGGTCCCAGATTGGAGAGGGTGCAGGCTGGACTGAAGGACACTCCTCTTCCCCATGCATGAATTTTGTGCACCAGGCCTTTAGTTTTTATAATAAAATATATAAACAAAAATAAAGAAAAAAATTAAATGTACAAAATCAATTAATCCCAGATATTTTATTTTGTTTATTAGATTCTACATATGAGTGAAATTATGTGGTACTTGTCTTTCTCACAGCTCTTAATGAACAAATGTCTTCTATTTATTTATTTATTTGCTGCTCATTCAACAAATAATTATTAAGGGTCAGGAACTGTTTTAGGTTCATAGTAGAACAACACAAACCAAAACCCTGCATTTATGGTTAATATTCTAATGAAGGTTGTATAATTTAAGCATAAATAAATTGAGCTTTGGGATCAGATCATTTTTTAAAAGGATTTGATATTTTTTGTGAAATCCACCCTCTCTTTAAAAAAGAAAAATGAAGCCTAGCAAGTTTGGCTCAGTAGATAGAGCATTGCCCTGTAGACTGAAGGGTCCCAGGTTCAATTCCAGTCAAGGGCACATGATGGGGTTGCAGTCTTCATCCCCAGTAGGGGGTGTACAGGAGGCAGCCAATCAACGATTCTCTCTCATCATTGATGTTTTTCTCTCTCTCTCCATCTCCCTTCCTTTCTGAAATCAATAAAAATATATTTTTTAAAATGAAAAATAATGAAGCCATAGGGCAAAAGGATTACTTGACTTGCTCATAATTAGTCCCTGAGCTAAAATGGATTCAGTGTCTTAGAGGTTCTGTGCAGGGTTCTCTGCACCACTGTGCTATTGGGAAAGGTTTGAGAAACCCATTGAACTGACAGACAGGATGTGAGTTAAAGTAACACTTCTTACTTAGGGGAACATTTATGAGATGTTAGTAGGCATTGCCAAAGATCTTGGAATGAAAGAACACAAGGGGCATAGAAGAGAAGGAAGAGCAAGAAGTGGTATTTGAAACTTCTTTTTAAACCAGACCCTCTTACATAAGTATCTTTGAAGTCAGACTTCCAAGTTTCAGTCAACATTGTGAGCAAACCTATATGATGTAGTGAATCTTTCACAAAGAGCTGCCTTTTGTTTTCTTCAAGGGACTGTGAAAGCCACTTTCAGAGGGCAAGCCAGGCAGTGATTTTCCTGTTTTACTTTCAACGTTCAGCATGTTATTCTATGTTCCCAATGGCTTCCTGTTTCTCCTCTCTCTTAGAGTTCAAGACTAACAGCTTTCCTATTTGAAAGTAATGTGAACATTTCACCCTGTGGATGACAGGGAGCGGGGCTTATTGGCGTGGGTTACATCCGGGCCTTTGGGAGGTAGCTTGTGCTTCTTGCCAAGGCTTCTCTTCAGACTGGACAGTGAGGGGGATTTTTTCCACCGGTGCAGGAGATAATTACAGAATTGTACTTAGTTGAAGCCTGTGCTCAGAATCATACCCTTGGGGCTTCTAATTTTGCCTTCTTGAGGTCTGTACTTGGCTTTTTGATGGTTGAGTATCATGAGTCTTCCTCTAACTCCAAGACCAGACTTTTCAACACTGGCTTCATGCTATTATCACCATGTCCTTTCCCTTCTAAAACCCCAGGGAAGGCAATGAGGAAACAGTGGCTACAAAAAAAAATGTCTAGAAAGAAAAAGAAAAATGTTCCAAGAAAATGCAAGGTTTATCTTCTAAGATAGAAAGCAATTAAAGGGGAAACATTATGGTTGGTTAAAAGTAAAATGTTTATAAAATAAAGGACAATTTGGAAATCTAAAAGACTGTTTAGAAAGATGGAAGACAAAATCTGTAGGATATCTCTACCTTTCCACTCTTCCCTAGTATATTCCTTTTCCCAATTACTTCTTTGCTCCTTTGGGCCCAGCATATGCGCACTCACACACAGGCACACGCGCAGGCGCACGCGCGAACACACGAACACACACACACACACACACACACACACACACACACACACCAACAAATGCAGCCTGGTAATAAGTGGCAGCAAAGGACAGAATCATTTCTCAAGATATGCAGGAAAGAGCTGGTCCTTTGTCTCTAGTATGTATGATTCACAAGGTGTCCAAAACCTTACATACTGCAAATGGAGCAATCCTGTTTCCTGACAGAAATCGGTCTGTCTACATTTATTTGCTTAGAGGTGACACTTGTTAGATTCATCAATCCCTGGAATCAAAACCCTCTGGGTTTGCTGGTGTCCCTGGCCACACGTGGCTTTTAGCCAGGTCTCTAAGCCACCTACCAGCCATCTTTCTGTTATCATTGAGGTAAAGTGAGATTACTTTTAATTCTATGAATATTTCTTGAATACTTAAGTATGTGTTATTTTTGTGCCAGGAAATGGCAAGTTGAAAGAGATAAAAATGAGTATTATGTTCTCTGGTTTTAAGTCACTCGTAGTCTTGGTCTTTTGAAAATAAGAAGTAAGAAGGTAGCCAATGAGTAACATGAACTTATGCTCACGTCTCCACCAAAGGCTACTAACTGGTTAGACATGGATTCGTCAAAGGTGAGTTGTGTCTTTTAACCGGCATTAAGGGCCACTTCCAATAATGGCTTCATTTCCCAGGAGAACAGTGGCTATTTTTCTTGCTTAGTCTTGGAGGAACCAAGTGAATCAAAGTAGCTTTTATTGATAGCATATCAAGGCGACTACATGGCCATCACAGCGTGATACAGTTAATCTGCAAGAACAAAATTATATCCATTTTGGTCTATCACCCTTACTAGGCTTCTAGAGAAAAGCAGAAACATTTACAATTTAATAGGGGAAACAAAACAAAACAGGTAGGACAGGATAGATAGTAAAACCAAGCTCTGGAGCCAGACTCTTTAAATTTGAATCCTGATTGTCTGCTTACTGGCTGTAAAACCATGGACGATTTTCTTAATCTGTACTATGCATCGCTTATATCTTCTGTAAAACTAGGATAATAACAATGGCATCTATCTCAGAGAGTTATGAGGGTTAAATTAATGAATACTTTGAAGTGTTTTGGCCAAAGTAAGGGCTTGGTAAATGTTAGATCTTGTTATTATATTCACTACCTTAAACAAGTAAAGTTAATTCAGAAACAATTAGTGTAATACTGTCCATGTTGAGAACTCAGAGAACAGATATATTGATGAAGGCTAAAGAAGTCAGAGATTGCTTCATGGAGGTGGTGACTTTTAAGGTGAGGGAGTAACACCTGCAATGTCATAGACATTTGAATGAGTTAAGGAGGAGGCTGATTAGGATGTCTACAAGAGTCAGACTTGCAAGATTGTCAAGCAACAGCTGAAAGGAATAAACATTCATTTTAAAATTCCTCTGATATGAACTGAGTGACAATGAAGCAAATGTTACAGAATGAGTACATTGTGTAAGTTGACAGAAAACAATTTTAATTATATAATTAACTTAGATTAGTAAATGAAAGTACCTTCCTTCAACAAAATTTAAAGGCGGTACAATAATGTAAGGCAACGATTTTCAACCTTTTTCATCTCATGGCACTAATTACTAAAATTCTGCAGCACACCCAAATTATATTTTTCGCTGACCTGAAAAAAGGTAGCTATATAATTTTGATTCATTCACACCGGATGGCTACTGTTGTGTTGGCTGTTGTCACTTTTTTATTTGACCAACTAAGGGAAAAGAGGCCAGTGACCCCCCACTAAAGAGTCAGGTATCGCACATTTTAAAAGTTCTTGCAGAGCACCAGTTGAAAATTGCTGATGTAAGGAGGAGGGTGTATAAATCCGACTTTAAGTTTCAATTAACAAAATTTACTCTGTTTACTTTAAGCCGAAAAGAGGTTTATTAAGGACTATTAACTACCTCCCAGAATAGGGAAGGAGGCATAGAGCCCAACTGCAGAGCGACATAGCCCAGAACAACATCCAACCATTCCAGGGCTCCTCTACCTGAAGTTCCTGCTGCCGCTGCTCAGCGCCCTCACACGCAGGACCAGAGCGCGGCCCCACCACTGCCTTCTCCGAAGTGATGGTCTAAGTCAGGGGCTGGCAGACTCGTAGGCTGGCTGCCTATTTTTGTAAATAAAGTTTCATTGGAACACTGGTCTACATGTTGTTTTATCACTCCATTTCCCTTCTTCTGTTAGCTGGGAAGTTATATTCTCTTCCATTCATTAGCTGCTTGGTGTTTTTAAGATTGTTTTTTTGTTTTGTTTTGTTTTTACATTTTCCTTTACCTTTTTTAGCTATTCTCAGTGGAAAGATTAATCTAAATTATGTAGTGCACCATTTCTAGAAATAGAGGCTCTGGAACATTTATTTATTTATTTATTTATTGGGGAAAATATTACTGAGTGCCCTGAACTATGAACCAAAAACATAAATTCTAAGAAATATTTTATTAGTGGAAAAATAAAGAATTTTTACATAATTACCCTGGCCAGAGATAGTGGTTGAGAGGAGAGAGACTATTTTCCCAAGCAAGACATAAAACCCATTTTATATAATAAAAGCCTAACATGCTAAGTGTCTGGTCAGCCATTCAACCAATCGAAGCATAACATGTTAATGATATGCTAAGGCCGCTCAACTGCTCACTATGACATGCACTGACCACTAGGGAGCAGACACTCCAATTGGTAGGTTAGCTTGTGGCTGGGTCCAGCTGATGGAGACTGAGATAGACAGGTGGAACATACCCTGGAGCCCTCCCAAGGTCACTCCCTGGCTGCCAACCTCTCACGTCCTTCCCCAGCTAGTGAGGTCCTTCCCCAGCCAGTGAGGTCCCTCTGCCTGGCCTGCATCCTCTCACAACCTGGGACCCCTTGGGGGATGTCAGAGAGTGAGTTTTGGCCCGATCCTGCAGGCCAGGCTGAGGGACCCCACTGGTGCAGGAACTCCTGCACTGGGCCTCTAGTGTGCTACAGAAAAAGATTAATAAACTTGACCACATGCAATTTTAAATTTAAATTAAACTCATTACAAATTCACCATTCCCAGTTTAAATTCATTTGGCAAAGGCGTCATAAATAATGTAAAGAGACAAGAGACAACTTAAGATAAGAATATATACCAAAGAATAATGTCCATGATATGAAGAATTTACAAATCTATAAGAAAATGACAAGGGACTGGACCTCCTCTCAAATGAGCTAAACTTATCAATAAGCAGTTTACAGAACAAAAATGCTTAGGATACCTAAAGTTAAGAAGATAATCAGCTTCATTAATAATCAGTGAGGTAAAACAAGATGTCAGATACAGATAAACTAGTATGGCATACACTGCTGGTGATAACAAAAAAAGTACATGCCATTAGCCAGCATTTTATGTCTGATTATCTACCCTAAACAGTTCACACATGTTTGCAAGGATGCTTATTTGAAAATCCTCAATGTCGCTCAGGGGCAAAATAAAGATTAAACATTCAAACTATAAAATCTACTATACAACTGTTGTAAATATTGGGATAGATTTATATACGCTTCAGGGAAATATCATTATGAAAAGATATTAGGTAAAAGAAGTAAGTCTGAAAAAAATTTTTTCATTTATGTAAAAACAATACCCAGGTGTATTTTCCCATACATATTTATAAATGCTAAAACAAAATGAGAAAGATGCATACCAAATTGCTAGCAATGTTTGCATGTGGGAAGCATTGAGAATTAAATGTGAGTGAATGGGGACTTTCACATATTTCCCTACATAATAATGCATTTCTTTTAATATATTATGAGGAGCTGAAGTCATTCATTACATATATATATATTTTTTACTTTTTAAAGTGTGCTGCATAGGCTGTGAGACACAAGTAAAGGAGCCTGAGCTTTGGAATCAAGCAAACTTTGCTTCTATATTCATGGCTTTTCCTTGCAGCCTTTGTGACTAGGCTAGTCACTCAGGCTCTCTGAACATTCTTATAAATTTACACATCTTTAAAATGAGGGCAATTAGACAAAAATGTGTGTATGAATGTCAGTGTTTTATAGATAATAGGTTTTTAATAAAATTTGCTGGGTTGCCTGGCCAGCATGACTCAGTGGTTGAATGTTGACCTATTAACTAGGAGGTCATGGTTTGGATCTAGGTCAGAGCATGTCAGAGAACCTGGGTTGCAGGCTCGATCCCCAATGTGGGGCCTGCGGGAGGCAGCCGATCGATGATTCTCTCTCATCATTTGATGTTTCTGTCTCTCGGTCCCTCTCCCTTCCTCTCCGAAATCAATAAAAATATATATTTTTAAATTTGCTGTGCTACTTCTCTCTGGGAATAATGAAAAGTAAGAAAGGCAAAGGCAGGGCAGGGACCTTGTCTTCAAGGCTTTGAAAGTGAGGAAGAATGACTTAGCCTTCATTTGGTAAGAAGAGCCACTGTAAAATCTTGAACTGGAGGTGACTTGATCCAAAAGACATTTTAGCAAGATTGGTTTGGCAATTCTAAAGAGGAAAAACAAGGGCATTGGCACAGCTTTATCTCTTTTTCTGTGTAAATGGTGACATTGTAGAATTGAAAACCTTTATGATGCATTATTTGTCCTTCATTTTCACACATGACCTAATAGAGAGGATCTGGGCAAAAGAACGGTCCCCAGGGAAGCCCATAGCTTTTTAGCTTTATTTGATCCTCTCAGATTCAGCGTTGTGGCTAAGCTCCAGTGGAGTCAGTTTCTCTAATTGCTTCTGACCAGGCTTGTCTACTTTTCTTTCAGATTTCTAATCTACCAATGCAGATATTGAAGCACAACAGATTGATCCTTAGTAAGTTGAAGGACACTTGGAAAGTGGACCTGGTTTAGTCATAGCACAGAATTTTGTCATCACAAATATTCCACAGTGTTCTTAAAGTTGAAATAGACCTTCTCTGCTTCCCTGGGAGGTAATTGAAATTCTGGATGGATATTCTCACATACATGTCCATGCCAACCTTACCTGAGGCCAGGGCTCTTAGCTTGACCATTCAGGAAAACCCTATGTCCCAATACATGTTCCCTAGAGGATTTGTCTGTGGCCTACTTAAATGATAATAGTAACAATTCTATATAATAAAACCCTAGTATGCAAATCATTGGAATGGCAGAACGACCAGTTGCTATGATGTGCACTGGCCACCAGGGGGCAGATGCTCAACACAGAAGCTCCCCCCTGGTTGTCAGTGTACTCCCATAGGGAGGGGTGCCACTCAGCCAGAAGCCAGGCTCATGGCTGGTGAGTGCAGTGGCAGTGACAGGAACCATTCCCACCTCTGTAGCAGTGCTAAGGACCCCTCGGGGATGTCCAACTGCCAGAGCAGGTTTAAGCTGGCAGTCAGACATCACCGAAGCATCATGGACTGTAAGAGGGTGCAGGCTGGGCTGAGGGGACCCCCCCCCCCAGTGCACGAATGTCGTGCACTGAACCTCTAGTAATGAATAAATCTGAATAGCAACTTAGAGTTTGCAAATCTTATAAATGGTTCCAAATGAAAAACAGACCATCCTCCTTAGCAATCTTCTCACTAGAGTTTTCTCACTCCCTGTTTTTGTCTTTATTTTCTCTCTGTATCAGAAACCATCCAATTGATCTCCAGACTTTGAGGGTACTACACTGAGCTCAGCCTTGAGACAAGAAGGGATAAGTACTAAGCTTTTTAATGTTCAATGTGCTATCAAGTCATGCAACTGCCCATACTAGTTTCCAAAGACTTAGAAATTAAAGTTTTTGTGGTCAAGGCTGAAAGTGGATAGATTGAAATGGGTTAAATGGTATAATGAACAGCTGCATGCTTCTTGGTGCACCCTGAAAGTCATTCTATAACCTGCTCTGAGAATCACACCTTTGCAGACCCCTGTATTTATGTCCTATGTTACAGGGCAAACACTGAATTTATGGAAAGAGCATACTGAGATGGCCTAAGGTACTTCATAACAAAATAAAATATTTGTATATTGCTATCCTATCTCTCTATATAATACCCTAATATGCAAATAGACTGAATGGTGGAACAACCAAACAACTGAACAACTGAACAACTGGTTGCTATGATGTGCATTGGCCACCAGGAGGTGCATGCGGACATCAGCCATGTGGGATGATGGAGCAGGTGAGCAGGGGTGCCAGACCAAGGCGGGGCGCCACTGTCACTGGGGCAAGCCGCTGGTGGGGCAAGCCTACTGAAGATTCTTTGCTCCCACACACCACAGTCCCACCTGGCGCTTGCACCTGCTGCTGGTGCTGGCCCTGCTTGCACCTGCTGCCAGCACCAGAGCCACCACTTGCACCTGCTGCCAGTGCCTGGCACTGGCCCTGATTGCTCAGCACTGTCATCAGGTGTGAGTAGCAGCTGCTGGCCCTGATCACCCCTCAGGGCTTTTCCATCTTCCCCTGCTCCTGAGGGGCAATCGGGACCAGCAGGTGCCTCTCATACCTACTGCTGGTGTCAACCCCACTCTCACCTGCAGCCAGTGCTGGAGCCGGCCCTGGTTGCTCAGTGCTGTCAGTGGGTGTGAGCAATGGCTGCTGGCCCCAATTGGAAACATGGAGTATGGGCAAAAACCCTCCCCCCACCCTGTGCCCACCATAGCCTCGTGGCCCATAGTTCCTTTCAAGGTGCACAGATTTGTGTACTGGGCCCCTAGTATAATAAAAGGCTAATATGCTAAGTATCTAGTCGGCCAAAGTCTAATATGCTAATGATATGCTAAGGCCACTCAGCCACTTGATATGACGTGCACTGACCACCAGGAGGCAGACAGTGGACCAGTTGACCAATCGCTGTGTCATGCACTGACCACCAGGGGGCAGATGCTCCAACCAGTAGGTTAGCTTGCTGCTGGGGTCCAGCGATTGGGATTGAGTTGAGATGGATAGGCACACCCTGGAGCCCTTCTGTGGTCCCTCCCCGACTGGTCAACCTCCCCAGCCTGATTGTGCATCAATGGGGTCCCAGAGCCTGGTCTGCATGCTCTCACAATTCAGGACCCCTGGGGGGATGTCAGAGAGCCAGTTTTGGCCCGATCCCACAGGTACATGAATTCATGCACTGGGCCTCTAGTAGTTAAATATTTATTATATTTGTTTTATTTTTTCTATTACACTTAGGTGTTGTTCTCTAAATGACATGACTATAGGATGTGTTGAAAAGGCATATAGAAAAGATGTGACTCTGAAGAATGTAAAAGGAGAGAGTCATCATACATAAAAAAGAGGGTAGAAAGCATATATATATATAGTTTAAATCTTAATTATGAAGTGCATAACCACAGAGCTACCTCCTAGGTTAAGGAATTGAATCTGCCAATACCCAGCAGTTTCTTATCACAACCACACTCCTCCTGAGCTCTGAAGATATTACCTTAGATTCTTCTAAAAGCATTATGATCTTGCTTTTTCATATATAGGTTTATAATTTTTGTGTAGGGGATGAGGTACAGATCCAGCTTTTTTGTGCCTTCCTCATTTAGATACACAATTGTCCCAGTACCAATTGTTTAAAAGCCTATCTCTAGCCAGGCCTGTGTTGCTCAGAGGTTGAGTATGGACCTATGAAGTCCACCAGGAGTGGACTGACTCCCAGTACAGGACATTACGCTCAGGTTGCAGGCTTAATCCCCAGTATGGGGCTTGCAGGAGGCAGCAGATTGATGATTCTCTCTCAACCTCTCCCTTCCTCTCTGAAATTAGTGGGGGGAAATATATATATATATATATATATATATATATATATATATATATATATGCCTATCTCCATTGCACTGCATAAATCAATGATTTGTCTTTAGTCCCTGAATTTAAGTCCATTCATTTAAGCCTCTGATTATTCTGCCCCCCCTTTCTTGAACCTTTCCTATGTCTGAGGCCCTCTGTTCAACAAGACAATCTTCATTTAGTCCTTATGACACCCCTGTGAGGGTGTTCATATTGTTATCCCCACGTAGTTCTTAGGTTAAACACTTACTCATGGTCACCCAAGTAGCTAGTGATAAAGCCAAATTTCCGAAGTCTGTCCTGCATTTCACTCTGAAGCCCAAACACCTTCCGCAATGATGACCAGCAACTACTTCAGTCTCAGTCTTCAAGGTGTCCTGCCAAAAGCCTGCTCTGAACCTGCTGCCCTTCTAGATATATAATTGCCTCTCTCTCTCTTTCTGGAGACATGCCTGCTGATTGGATTTGAAGTTTTTGTCTATTTAAAGAATCAAATATCAGTCAGCCACTCAGGCAGCCCAGGACTCAGGCTCTCTGCCATGTGCTCTTGCCAAGGGACCTTGGCTAGGACCAGGGTTTTCCCAAAAGGGTTTGATACTTGATACTCGCTCTTCAGCCTAATTTTCCACCTGTGATGCTTTCCTGAGCCCTTACAGGTGGTTGATTGTGCAGCTTTTCCTTTGTGTGCAAAGAATGTTCCGTCATCAGCCCAGATTTACTCTTCTCAAAGGTATCAGTGAGAGATGGAAGCTTGTGGGAACGGGAGAGGTGATTGGAGGGTTGAAAATGGGTCCTTGGATTGACGTGCATTGCTGGGTTGCCAAGCACGGCTACATTTTCAAAAGAGATAATTATCTCAAGGTCTGTTTCAGGGCTAAGATCTGGCTTATAAAAAGATGGGGTTAGGGGCAATGCCATTCACACTGAATGTGCCAAATCCTTGATTGTGAAATATTCTCAGAATGTTGCCATCACTTCAGGGTAACCCCACTTACACAAAGCAGCTAGACACACTGGTATAAAATGCTGAAGTAAGGTCAATAAACATGGGAGTTCATTGCCTTTCTCTAAAATATATTACTGACTCTGATTATGAAGAATTTGACAAATCCTTTACCAAAACACATATCAGAGCATGGACCTTGGCCCACTCACATAGCATTGTCACATAATCTCATCACCCCTCACTCCCACCCCTGAGGATACAAAAAACTTAGTGGTGGTTTTTTCTTTTTTTTTTTTCTTTTCTTTTTTTTTAAGTGTTTCTACACTTCTTTTTTTCTAAGATTCCTTACTTAACAGTTGGTGGCTGAAAGCCAGCAGCACTTCAGAAAGAATAGTTCAGGTTTCATCCTAAAGTTTACTACTCCCACAGTCCCTACCACATATCCTTAGGTTTACAGACAACCTGTCAACAACAGGCTGACTTCTGCTCTTAGTGCAGGTGGTGCATTCAGCTGGGAAATGTGATAGGCAGTGCAAGGCCACCACTTGGGTGTGCAGTGACCATTTCCCCTTATTTAAGATTCAGAAAGATCTTCATTTTCTTGAGGCATAAAATATGCCTGTGTCTATTGACTTTTGTGCTTGGTAGGTTCTTCACTACCATTCTAGAACATGAGGATTTTTTCATACATCTCTCACCATCATCCCTCCTTTAAAAACTTTTAAAAATCAATATTTGTCACTACCTCTGCATGGGAATCCAAGAATGACCTCAGATAATTATGTAAGTATTGGATTTATTTATATATATATTCCTCATGGCGAAACCCTGAATTACAGTCATGCCTCCCTTTCAAAATCAGCTGCAAGCTAACTGTTTATTTCAGAAACTCCTGGCTCCGGAGAATGAGGAAAGAATACTCAGCCGACTTAGCATGTTCTAGAGCGGCATATAACTAGTTCCATGCAAAGTCTGAATTTTTGCTCTGAGTTCCAAAAATTGCTGACACAGTTGGATTCACTGTAAATGGGGCGCAGAAAAATCTGCGAAAGCCTATCATATATTTCAGAAGTGATCTTTAACATAGAGTGTCTAAATTTATAGAGAAGGTGTTGACAGCAAGGAAATTGACATTGACTAGAAAATCCAGGAGAGGAGAGACAACAAGATGGCGGCAGAGGTAAAAGCCTAACTGCAGCCGCACTCAACAATTTCAAAAAATACAACTAAAATATAGAGTGGACACTATCCAGAACTACAGGAAAGTTGACTGACTGGGAATTCTACAACTAGAAGCAAAGAGAAAACCAGAAGGAAAACCAGAGGAGCCGTAAAAGCCTGAGGTACGGAGGCACGGTGTGCGCGGGGAGAGGACGGAGCCGGAGAGGAGGGGCGGCTAAGTGCCTGGCTGGCGTTCCCTAGCGGGAAGGAGATAATAGCTCCGGACTGTGCTGAACCCCAACTCCGACTGCACTGAACCCCAGTTCTGGGCGAGACCCCGGGGGTCCCAGGCTCATACAGGGGGAATCTGGGCTGTAAGGCGGAAGCTCAGCAGAGCGGCGAAAAGGCAGAGCCCCGGAGTCGCGCACATTGCGCGCAAAGGAGGGACTGTTGGCTGAGCTGCTGAATTACCCCAGCGGGAAGGACTCAAAAGCTCAGGATTGTGCTGAGCCCCAGTTCTGACTGCACTGAACCCCAGTCCTGGGCAAGACCCTCGGGCTCCAGCCTCATACAGAGGGAATCTGGGCTGAGTGGCGAAAAGCAGAGCCCTTGAGTCGCGCACATTGCGCGCACAGAGGACAGACTGTTGTTTGGGCCTCGGGATTGCCCTAGCAGGAAGGAGACATAAGCTCTGGACTGATCTTAACCCCACTTCCAACTGCTCTGAACCCCAGTTGTGGGCTTGTTGGGGGAGAGACTACACTGTCTGGTAGCGGGCGAAACTCTAGAGTGCCTTTCTCTCAGAGGTGCTTGCAGGAGTACCAAAGGACACTGAGGAACACTGAGACTCAGGAACCTCAGAGGGCGGGGCTAACCGGAAGCCAAGGCTGTAGGCTCCACCCTGAAACTGCCCCATCCAAGCTGAACTCAGAGAGGCTTTTGCAGGTTTCCAAGTCTAGTGGAATAAGGTTGTCTCCCGGCTTAGACACAGCTGATCCTCCCAACCTACCAACTCAGGGAAGCAGCGAAAATGCCGAAACGAGGAAACAGATCACAAACGAAAGAAATGGAGGACAAAAAGCGACTGGATATAGAGTTCAAAGCCACGGTTATAAGGTTGTTCAACAATCTCTTAGAAAAGGCCGATAAAATAAATGACACCTATGAGGATATGATAAGGGATCAACAAGAAATAATGAAGGGTCAACTAGAAATAAAGAATACAATCTCTGAAATAAATAATATTATACAGAGTCCTAAGAACAGATTGGAAGATTGCAAGAATCAAGTCCAAGATTTGGAACACAAAGAGCCAGAGGACACTCCCCCGCAGAAGCAAGAAGACAAGAGAATCCAGAAAGTTGAAGATAATGTAAGAAACCTCTGGGACAACTTCAAGCGAACCAACATCAGAATTATGGGCATCCCAGAAGATGACAGAGAACAAGATACCGAAAACATATTGAAAGAAATAGTGACAGAAAACTTCCCCCACCTGGTGAAAGAAATAGACTTACATGTCCAGGAAGCACACAGAACCCCAAACAAAAGGAATCCAAAAAGAACCACACCAAGACACATCATAATTAAAATTCCAAGAGCTAAAGACAAAGAGAGAATATTAAAAGCAGCAAGACAAAAGCAGGTAGTTACCTATAAAGGGACACCCATACGACTGTCAGCTGATTTCTCAACAGAAACCATGCAGGCCAGACGGGAATGGCAAGAAATATTCAAGGTGATGAATAACAAGAACCTACAGCCAAAAATACTCTACCCAGCAAAGCTATCACTCAGAATCGAAGGCCAGATAAAGAGCTTCACAAATAAATTTAAGCTAAAGGAATTCATCACTGCCAAGCCAGAATTATATGAATTGCTAAAAGGGGTTCTTTAGGAAGAGGAAGAAAATAAAGATAAAAATTATGAACAAACACGTAACTATCAACAAGTGAGTCTAAAAAACAAGGGAAGTAAAAATCATGATGAACAATATTAACTGGTGAATATAATAGAATCAGAGGTATGGAAGGGGAGTGGACTGATGATTCTCAGGGAAATGGGGAGTGGAGCGGGGCGGGAAGAGACTGAACATAAACTGCACCTATGGATGAGGACAATGGGGGATGGGGAAAGGGCAGAGAATTGAATGGAAACTTGGTGTAGGGGAGCAATTGGGGGGGGGGGGGGGATGAGGAACATTTGTAATAATATGAACAATAAAGATTTATTTAAAAAAAAAAAAAAGAAAATCCAGGAGAATGCAAGTTACAGACAGACAGCTGCTAGGTTGTTTCTCTCGCTTGCTGTTCCGGGGAGTTGGTAAATGAGAGTCCCGCTCTTATGCTCATACTTCCGAATAAAGATCCTTCTGGGAGCATCAGGCATTGAGAGGAAGAGAGAGCCCTTCTGATGCATTTTAAGATGAACCAATGAAAGAAAAAGGCAACGTATGGAAAACAGATTGGTAGTTAGGCCTGCTGCTGCTGCTCCCCACCACCCCCCAAGCTGTGCTAGCTGAAACATGAAGCAAGGTGGAATCCAAAGAACAGGGCACAGAGCCAAGACCAAGCTTCCAGATGGTGGCTTCCATCCCCAGTGCAGCCCCCCCCCCCCCCCATTACCATTTGCAAGCACATGTGAGAATTCTCTCTCTGGCTTCTCAGGGGTTGGCATCCTCTGTGTCAGTTCTCTCCTCCGGTGTGCCCAGATCCTCGTTCCTCTGGCCACACTTGTTCTGGGGCTCTGACGTGTGTAGTGGGTGTGTCAGTCAAGCCTGCCTTGGACCCTGGGGTGTTAATCAATAAGCCTGAAGAATCAAGGAAATCCCAGGAGGTGGTTTCCAGCTTGTACACTGTTTCCACATCTGGGACGGCAGTGGCTGTCTGTCTGTCTACTCACAATTGGTTATACCCAACCACTACCACATCCCAACACTGAATAGGTGCCAATATTTGTTGGATTTTTGATGAACAAAGAAATCTATCATTTCATTTGACATCATAACCACTCAGTGGAATAGCTAGGACTGTTGCCATCTATTCTCATTTTATAGATGAAGAAATTGAATCTCAGGAAGACTAAATGCATTTCCCCCTGGAACTCAGGCTGCCAGACTGCTGCACTGGGATCATAACCCAGTTATTTTTATTCTAAATCCAGTGTTTATCCAAAGCAAGATAAATGGGAGAGAAGAAGACTGAAGTTAATTTGAGCTGGGATGCTAGGGAAATAGATGAATTTCTAATTTTCTATTGTTAATCCATAGGGTCTAGAGAGATGTCAGAGGTTACAAGGAGAGGGACTTCTTAGGGCTTGATCAGAAAGCAAGCTGTTGGTTTGGGAAGGATGATGTTAAAGGAGCAGAATAGCAAAACTGAAAGCAGAATTTGGGATGAAAGGACTAACAATGTGAGAGAAGAAGGTGGGGCTTCAGGGTTACAATATGAAAGAGTAAGAGGGAAGATGGGTCCAGGGATTTGGGTGAATTTTAAGGGTCAGAAGTGAAGGTGCTTTGAGAAGAACTACAGTTGAACCAGAATGAAAGCTTCAAACCAAACAGTGGAACAATTGAGACTTGCAGAGAAAAGGCAACATTTTTTAATCAGCGTGTTTCTGTGGTGGAGTCATGATGCATAGAAACATGCTCTTTATTTCAGGACTTTTTCCGGCCATTCTAGAAAAGATATGAGTATTAGAACCTAAAGCTGCTCTTGAGACAATGACAATAAATGCCTGTTCTAGCTCCTGAAAGTTCAAGCTTGAGATCTCTGAGGCAGACCACATGACTTTCTCTTGTCCTTGCAGACTTCAAAAAGGCCTTCTCTAAGGCCAACAGACATGAAAAAAATGCCCAGAATCACTAATAATCCAAGAGATGCAAATCAAAATGACAATGAGGTACCATCTCACACCTGTCAGAATGGCTATCATCAACAAATCAACAAATGACAAGTGCTGGCAAGGATGTGGAGAAAAAGGAACCCTTGTGCACTGCTGGTGGGAATGCAGACTAGTGCAGTCACTGTGGAGAACAATATGGAGTTTCCTCAAAAAATTTAATTGGGGTGAAGTAATCCACTTGACCCAGTAATCCCACTTCCTGAACTATATCCCAAGAACTCAGAAACACCAATCAGAAAGAATATATGCACCCCTATGTTCATAGCAGCACAATTTACAATAGCTAAGATGTGGAAACAGCAGCCTAAGTGCCCACCAGTTGATGAGTGGATTAAAAAAAACAGTGGCACATCTACACAATGGAATACTATGCTGTGATAAAAAAGAAGAAACTCTTACCATTCGAAACAGCATGAATGAAACTGGAGAGCATTATGCTAAGCAAAATAAGCCAGTCAGAGTAGGGTAAGTATCACATTCTCTTCTCATTTGTGGAATATAATGAACAGCATAAACTGATGAAAAAAAGTAGATCCTGAGCCATAGAAACATAGAACAGACCACCAAACCTCAGAGGGAAGGCAGGGGAGGGTAGGAGAGGGCAGGTAAGAGATCAGTTAAAGGACTTATATGCATGCATATAAGCAGAACCCATGGGCACAGACAATAGGGGGGTGAGGGCATATGCTGGGGGGTGGGAATGACTGGGGAGAGGTCAATGGGGGGAAAAGAGACATATGTAATACTTGCAACAATAAAGAATTTACATTTTAAAAATAAAATAAAATAAGCCTTTTCTATGTCCCTAGACCAATCCAGAGACAATAAATATATTGAAATGGCAAGATCACCAGAAGAAAGCTAGGAAACAAAGGTTGAATCCTGGATTTGTCGGTAACTGTGTGACCTTAGACAGATCACTCCTATCTCCTGGGATTCACTATTCCCAGGTGGAAAGATTAATATAGATTCTATGTCATAGAACTTCCCTTAGTCTAACAATATATGAAGCAAAGAACAGAATCTGAGACAACATTTATAAAGCATTTTGATTTCTTATGGATAAGATTTCAGAGGCTATTAAATGTATGACACTCAAGTCAGGCTTGTGTCCAGGTCCTGATTCATTATGCTAGTGACTTATGATGGTTACCCAATTGTTATTCCCACATTAAAACAAATGAGCCAAATTTTGTTAATTTTTTTTTAATATATTTTATTGATATTTTACAGAGAGGAAGGGAGAGAGAGAGAGAGAGAGAGAGAGAGAGAGAGAGAGAGAGCTAGAAACGTCGATGAGAGAGAAACATCGACCAGCCGCCTCCTGCACAACCCCCACCGGGGATGTGCCGGCAACCAATGTACATGCCCTCGACCGGAATCGAACCCGGGACCTTTCAGTCCGCAGACCAACACTCTACCACTGAGCCAAACCGGTTTCGGCCAAATTTTGTTAATTTAACCTTCCTAGGAAAAGAGTCAAATTTTAATGATTTATATAAATATCAAAATAAGAGAAAACGGGGAATTAAAACACCAAAGCAAAGGCTCTTCCCCCCACTTTGCTTGAGAAACATGATAGAGGATTTCCTTGAGTCATTTGTGTACAGGGCATGGGGAACACATTTGAAGAGCAAATGAAGGCATTAGGCATGGTCGTGCAGCGATACTTGGAGTGATGAAGAAGTGGGAGCATTTCCAGAGAATGATAAATACAAACTTTCCTTCAAAAAGCTTGACTGGGGGGTGTAGAGGAGACTGACAGAGATATTCATCTGAGGATGACATAATTCTAAATTATATAACTCCCATTTACCTTACTAAGCAAAGTTCCTGAGTTCAATATATGCCCAAAAGGTTGATAGTATTTCTTATAGAATCATCACCTGAGGGCAACTGTTAATCAGACCCTAATACCTCTGCAGGTTGAGAAAAGACAGGCTCCATGCAGGAGGAGATTGAGCTTTATTGGAATGCTCTCTAACATGCTTTGCTTGTTATATCTGCTGTACTTGGGAGATAGTGTGTGCAGTGGTTAGGGTTATGGGGTCTGAAGTCAGACTACCTATGATGTTTCATTTAGAAACTGGGTGGCCTTGAGAAAGTTATTTAATCTCTTGCCCAGTTAACTTATCTTTAAAATAGAATTATGACAGACTCTCAGAGAGTTGATGTAAATAAATGAGCTAACACACACATATAGCTTGAAAGAATGCCTGTTAAGTGTTTCTGAGTAGTACTCTGTGTTACCTATGGAAATTGTTGCTGTTATATTATTTTGGTGTGAAGTAACTTGTGGGCCCAGGATGATGTGTGGAGTAGGTATCTGATTAGAGGTCATGACTGGACACTGGCTGTGCAATGATAGCAATTGACACTGGTTAGACTGAAAAGACCAAAGTTTGGGGGCAAAGGTCCTAGTACGCCTTAACCACAGTTAGGTCATCTCACGTAATCAATAGTTGACTAGACCTTGGTTTTCATTCTAACTGGGAATTGTCTTTGTTCCCCTTCTCTCCACAACAAGACACGAAATTTTACTGGGTATAATTTTATACTAACCAATTAGGTGGCTTGGGATATAAAAGTGGCATGTATTTTGCCAATTCTTTCAGAGGTATTGGGAACTGGATTAGAAGTGAATGATTATAAAATTAGCAGTATTTTAATTCACAGGTGCAGCTCACTGTACAAAAAGGATATTCTAAGCTCTTTCCTACTTGCTTAGGAATAGAGATGTTTTCAGCTAGTTCTTTATAGATTTTTTTACTCTAACAGGGTTATCTTTGCCAATCATATGGCACCATCATATGCTTAAAATGAGAGAACACAGTTTGGGAGCAAATGGACTCAAGAGAATAAAAACATGACAAAGCCTGCCAGTATTACCAAGAGGGAGTTAGACATTCTTTACACAGTATTTTCTATTTATACTTTTGAGTTTAAATAAAACCAGTGACCTATGGAATGTTTCTAACTTTAGCTCCATTTATATAGAAAAGGAGAACTGAGTTGGCATAGTAAAGTAGCAGAGCATCTTATAGAATATATATCTCTTTCTTTAATGACCTCTTTCTGAAAAGGTGAAATGGCCTCTGTTTTCTGCTTTTTCCTTTCTGACATCCTGGTGATGTTAGTATCCATGACTCAGACAACCACCCCTAAGAATAAAGTTTAAGATTTATTTGGTCTGGTGGTAAAACAATGAAGGGCTCTGATGTCATGATTACTACAAGCATCACTCTTGTCATTTTGTTTCCTGAATTGATTTCTTATTTGAACAAACATCCCTTTATAGAACCCAGTAGTTATGCACACACGCCCCAATTAAGTTCTTTAGCCCAAGCCCAGGAACCAAACTTTGTTTGTCAAAGTGCTTTCATCTTAGCTGAGTAACAAACAACTTCATTTTGTGTGTGCTAAGAACAGATGTGGGAGGGCGCAAGGGTGGATATCAGGGATATGCAGCTACAGGCTCTATGCAGCAGTAGGCATTTTTCTTGGGTAATGACTTTAATAATCCTACACTTGACAGAAAGGGCAAGAAAGAAAATAAGGTTAATGGTTCTGAGCTCTATTTTTCCTGAGTTTTAGCAATTGCGCTAGCTCTTAAAATTGGAGGCATCACATTCACTTTTGCCATTTTAGCCTTAAAGTTATAGATTGAAAATGCTTGTTACACTCATTTGTGGGTCCCTGTATCGATGGCATTAAGTGAATGGTATGGTAGGTGGCTCTATGAGTTAGAATTAGGATCAAGAGCATACAACAGAAAAACTCAGAATGACATTGGCTTAAACATGACAGATGTGTCTTATTTCTCTTTCACACAAAAGCAAAGCAAAGGCAGCAGTCCAGAGCCATGAGATGGCTCCACAGAGTTACCAGGGTCCTCCCAGGTCTTGGTATCATTATCCCCAGGCTGTGGTCCTTGTCCTTTAAAGCCACAAGGAGTCATCTAATTACATCTATCAACCAGGTAACAAATGGGAGAGACTTTCATTTAAGGATTTCTCTCTCCCCTCCCCCAATTCCATTTAATCATTACATTTACCTCTTCACTGCCTGAAACTTAATGACATAGCCACAAGCTGGCTGCAGGAAAGGCTGAAAAAAGCTCCTTAAGGTAGGCAGCAATGCACCCCGCTAAAACTTTGGTTTTTTATGGCTAAAAAGTAGAACATAGAGGATGGGAAGCAGTGAGCAGTCTCTGTGCAGAATACTGCAGTAGATTTATTCTAGAGGCCAATGGTAGAGAGAAGTTGAAAAGATTCTGAGAAAGTTTTCTATTACTATAGGAATGCATGAAATATATATCAGCAGGTTATATTATTTAATTCATTTCTTAATAATGCAGGACTTACACAAACTGATGATAGAAAGTGAAGGACATGAGAGAATTAAGTCAGGATATTAGGCTTCTTACTTTTCCCAGGCTACCTATCTGCTGACACTAAAGGAGTCACATACCATGATAGTGTGGGTATTATAGCACATGCAACCACTTGCAGATTCCTCTATAAACAAAAGACAAGTAAAAAGGCTAGAAGAAAGCAATTCTAGGTGTAGGGAGAGCCATCCACCTTATCACAACCAAATAAATGGTTCTAAAACCACTGCCCAGTTCATGAAAAAGTCCCGTTTCCTAGTTGACTTAAGAGAAAGCATATGCTTAGAATAACACATCTGTGAAAAGCCATTGTACAGAATATTATAATAAAACTGAGCTAATGAATGCTGAAGAGGCGCAGAGAAAGGTGTTGGAACTCAGGAGGAAAGGCCTGTGGAGCAGGAGCAGTGAGAGTCTGATTGAGTGAAGGTCCCAGCCAAGGGGAGGATGCCCACAGGCTGAGGAGGCTGCTAGTTCTTTCTCTTCTCACAGGGTTAGTTTCAAACAGCTCCCAAGCTTTCGCGGAAGGAAATTTGCAATTTATTCACTTGCTACTCCAGAAATAGTTAAAGCAAGGATCAGAGTTACATCTGTCAGTCCATGAAATCCAAATAATGAAATTTTATATAGAAGCAAAGGTCAGAAACACAGGCACCCACTTGCAGATCACAGAAAGGACACCTCTCTTGGGGTCTTTCGTTCTCTGCTCCAGCTGTAAGGAAGTCCCAGGTCAGGCCCCCTCCACATGTTGCTGACTGTGGTCCAGTGGCCCTGGATGGCCTGAGTCTTCTCAGGGATTCCTGTGAAAAATGCAACCTTAATGACTTTAAAGTTTTATTTAGTCTCACTTCAGTCTTTCTCACTGACCTGAGACAACCTCTTTGCAGCTGTGGATTTGAGAAAATCCTCCATAAGCCTCTGGCTAGGACAGAATTGGAATCGTACAGGAATCAGAAAAGTTCCATTACCTAATAGCCCAAAGTCCCCTCAAATGAAAGCAGATGAAGAGACTGAGTGGGCAGTGTGTGTCCTCAGACCTGAGCTACCCTGAAGCCCAACCCAACAGGATTGCTCCTCACGGTAGAAAGAGAATATTCTGGAAGTGAGACCCATCCTTTTGTTTGTCCTTGCATATTCCACCATGCTGTTTGGAACACTTCCTTGTAGATGGGAGTCACCAGTAGAGAGTAGTGAATAGAGATGTTTTCAGCTATGAAGATCTGGGAAGATGTATTTTTCTAGCCCTATATTCAGTAAAATCTATAGAGATCCCTGAGGAGACAGGCCAGGTTCTTCAAGCTGTTTATGAATAAATATAATATTCACTTAGTCAATTAACATCTATTGATGCCCATGTTAACCAACTAGCAACTAGAGATATAATGGTGAACAAAGCAGATGGCCACTCCTGTCCTGGAGCTTACCTTCTCATGGAAAAACAAATTTTGAACAACCAAATTTATAAATAATATTTAATTACAGGTGTGCTACATTACTGCAAGGAAGTGCCCAGTTTACAGAGTATATTATAAGGGCATTGACCCAGCCTATAGTTCAGAAAAGGTTTTCTTGAGGTTGTGTGGTTGTGTAATGATGTTTAAGTTGATATATGAAAGAAGAATAGAAGTTAATTAGCAAAGATGGTGCTCCATGCAGAAGGAAAAGAATTCCCAAGGAAGAGGGAGGAGTATGGTGATAAGAAAGAAAAATGTAGTACATACACAATGTAATATTATTAAAATAAAAAGAAAGAAATCCTGTCATTTGTGACAACCAGTGGAACTTGAGGGCATTGTGCTAAGTGAAATAAATCAGACAGAGAAAGACAAACACTCTCTGACCTCACTTATAAGTAGAATCTAAAACATCGACTCCTCTCTCCCCCCACAAAAAGAAACCAAACTCAGATATAGTGAACAGATTTGTGGTTGCCAGAGGCTACTGTTGAGGGTGAGTGAAATGGGTGAATGTAGTCAAAAGGTAGAAACATCCAGTTATAATGGTGACCAATACTGTATTGTATATTGGAAAGCTGCTAAGAGTAGATCTTAATGTTCTCACCATAAGAAAAAAAAAGTATACTTATGTGTGATAATGTATGTTAACTAAACATATTGTTTTAATTATTTCAAAATATATACATATATCAAATCATTATGTTGTACACCTGAAAATAATACAATGCTATATGTCAATTATACTTCCATTAAAAGAAAAAGGAAAACAGTAGTTCTGGAGCACAGTGAGCTGTGAGCCTACCCCAATGGTTCTTAAGGATTTTCACAGACCATGGATAAAGAGAGGCTCACAGAAGCTTCTAGATAGGGAAAAGGAAATTAGATGAACATTCTTCTTGTCTCTTGTACCTCAACTTCTTCATATTTTAGGGCAAACTAAGAGAAAGCTAACCAGCCGTTAAGCTTTGTGCAAAACTAAATCCTTATAGGATATAATACTATGAAGCAAATGCTCAGAAATATTAAAATCAAACTCATGTTTTCATCTGAATACTGTATCTATGATTCAGTAGATTTGGCCTTGGCACCTGGACTCATTTATCTCCTAAAACATGTGCAGCTATTTTAACCTCCTGATTTATACACATTCATAGTTTTCTACAGAGAGCAGTAAATACACACTGATTCTGAGTAGTGCCGGGATTTCCCTGGGTCAAGAAATAACTTTATTAGGCATGTGAGATCTCATTAGTGGAGAAACAGAGCATCCTCCTTTGCTGTAAAATTGAAAATACACACTTTCACCCTGATGAGAGAGGAGTATGGAGACATAGAATCCATCTATGGACAAGAGAGTAAGGTCAAAGGAGAATGTACCCCAGGGACAAAGACTTTTAACTATTAATTAATTTACTTAAAAATTCCTCAGTCTACTCTCCCTGAACATGTTAGCACCTGAGATTTAAAGAGTTTTCACTTCTTTCTCCAATTCTCATTTATCCAGAGTGTTTAAGGCTATTTTGTTCACTGTGGTTCAAGCATCTAATCTCCAATCCCAATTGCTCCTCCTTCTGGCACACAGCGAGGCTACGTTCCCAGTGGCTGTCAAGTGTGCTCAGTGCAGTATTAGTGGAAGTAATACCAGTGGTCAGCAAACTGTGGCTCGTGAGCCACATGCAGCTTGCAAGCCGCAGTTTGCCGCTCTGTTGACTAATGAGTTTGCCGACTACTGCTAGGGACAAACACTTAAAAAACATTTTAATAATGTACTAATGTCTTTAACCTGAAGTCAAAACTTCTGGGTAAGGGTAATGCCTATAGACCATTTCTAGGCCTGGCCCACAAAACTTTCCTACAAGCCATCTTCTATGCTCTTGTATCCTTAACCAGCTTGATGAAAATAAGCACGGTGACCCTGGAATTACATAAAAATCAGCTGTTCAGAGTCTGTCTGAGTTAGGGTCCACTCCTCATTTCTGGCACAAGCCAATTTTTCTTTTCTGAGTTCGTTAGTGTCTGATTTAACATTTGTGTACTATACATTGTTCATCCATTCAATAGAACAATGCACATTACTTAGTTCAATCTACCATGTGGCTGGAACCCAGAACTCTATTAAAAACATGAATATTATTAGTAGCCTCTTATGTTGCCAGACTAATAATTTAGGAGGTAATTTGGATCGTGCCATGCCTTTTGTCATAATTATAACCTGTCATGTTTCATTGTATTTATTTCAGTTAAACTCTCTGGTTGGTTGCTGGAAGACTTAGATTTCTTACTCACACAAATAGTGAGAGTTTACACTTTATGTACCCCCACCATGGGAGGAGGGGGCACCTCCACATGGAGTACAATATATTCAACTGATCTCTCCACCTTCCCAAATGGGATACAATAGCCAAAATTTGTAATATTGTTTGTTAATTTTTTTTCTCCAAGAGAGGAGAAAATTCACAAGAAATAATGTAGGTATGGAGGGAAAAGGGCAATAGGGAGGGTGGTAGAGCAGAGAGTAATTGTTCTAGAAAGTCTGAATCAGAGGGACTAGAAGTCAGACATATTAGACTCACCCCCTGCTAGGTGTGCAACCTTGGGCAAGTTACTAACCCTCTCTGCACATCAGTTTTCCTATTTGTAAATAGAGAATGATAATACCAGCTATCTCCTAAGGTGTTATTTGGGTGAGATAATACATGCAAATTACTTAAAACAGAGCCTGGAACAAAGCAAACATGAATATATGCTACATGTTTTTACTTAAAGTTATTCTACAAGTGGAGGGGGGAAATGGTAAAAATTGTTGGTTGCTAGAAGCACCTATAAAAGGTACTTTGTCAGTCCTGCTTGGAGGGAAGACCTGTTATTATCCAATTGTCCATCACCTTTCTTAGATGACTCTGGACAATCAAATCCAGCCCCCACTGTGGATTAAAAGCCATGAAAACCCACGAACAAGGTCATGATGGCAGGATTGGGCCAACTCTTCCCTCTCTCAGCCCCTCCACACCACTATTGGGCAACAGTCACCATGGCTTGCTTTCAACCAGCAGCCACCACTGCTCTTTGAAAACCCACACAATCTATCTCTGGTGCCAGGTTGAGTGCTCACAAAGAGAATATGCCCTTGAGTTCCTTAGATACCTTCCAGAGGCTGCTTTGAAGATCTAGCCTTTTGCTTTGAAGAATATCTCTTATCTTTTAACAGATGCTATTCTAATGCAACTTGGCCCTTGATACCTTTAAGTGCATGGTAGTTACCTAACAAATGGCAGCTACTACTATGACTAATTTCTTCAGTTATTATGCTATTTATTTAAAGGCTTTGTCTGCATTTTCATAGGATTTCAAACATCCTGAAAATAGTGGTTTTATGTTTTGACTGAATTCCATTAGGTTTTAAATGTTTAATACTAATGAGATTTATGACTCATTCTCTGGCAGAATCTGCAGCTTTTAGCACGTCTAGTATTAGAAAAATGACCCGTGACAAGATATAAAACTGAGAAGGTACAAATGATCAGTTTCAAAAGAAGCTACAGAAGTAGAACAAATGAGGAGGGGAAAAGTCTCCGATTATATAAGAGCTAGAGTATTTGCAGAAATGAGACATTGGGAGTAGCATTTCTTATGTCTAAGTAGATATCCTTTTCAGTATTTACCCCGTGGCCCTGCCTGGCATCTATCCTTCCATTAGTCCACTGGGTGGTCTTGGCTTGACAAGGGATATGATCTCTCATACAAGTTTATTTATTTTGTTCTCTTCTTTCTTGGGCAGGCTCATTACCATAGAGAATGTAGAAAGGCAGAGCTGGAAACTGATCCTGGCACTAAGTAGTTCTTTTATTCTTATTAAACCAATCATAAATATTTGCCCACATTCTTTGGAGCTCATGACAAGTAGCCAAGCCAGAAGGAAAGAAGCCCATGGCCTTGGGAACATATTTTCCCAGCTTGCCTCATTTCTTTTCTCTGTTCACTGAGTTTTGAATGTGAGCTAAAGAGAGAGAGATACTATACTCACTCTAGCCCCTGAAGGAAGGGCAGTGGATTGAGAAGCGCAGAAACAGAATTGGTTACTACTAGAAGGACCTTTTTTTCTACAAAGTAGGCTAGATAAACTCTTGTTCATTGATCCACACAAAACTGTAGAGTTTGTGACCATTCCCACCTCATCTCCTCAATTGGATGCTAAGTCAGCTGAGTGACTTGCCCAGATCTCCACTAGAAGTGTAAGATTCAATCTACAGTTTAGGAACTGAGAAATTATTATCTCTAAACATAACCACATTGACATCTTGGTATGTCATGATCAACATCATGCTACGTATTGCCTCGACTTGATAGTAGAGTATTAACCTTCCATCCATATTGCTACTCATGTGCCTTTCAAATAGTAAGATCCTCAAGATGAGGAAATTTTCCCTTCTTAATCAAGCTGGGCTAGGACTGACCTTCTCAGGTTGGCTTCCCTTCCAGTCTTTGTTGCTGAGATGTAGGCAGAGGATAATTAGAAGAAAACACACCCAGGCTGAATGTAAAAGGTTGTTTTTTTTTAAAATGGCATCTTTAGTTCTAGTGCATTGGACAAAGAAATGAAGAAGACAATGGGACCACACTTGGTTCCACCGCACCTGCGGCCCCAAACACTGTTTCAAACAAACTTTCCAAGGGCTTTCCTCCCTTATCGGAAAGACAGGGAAGCGTAGGGTCACCAGAGACAATGGAGTACATTGATTCTGAAACTACATGGGGCTTCTGCAGCATCCACCCTTGGACAACGAATGACTCATTAAGATTAATTTTTAGCTTACATAATGGCCCTTGCACAAGGCTGTTTGCACTCTAGAGTATTGGCACTGGCAAATAAGGCCAGACTTTTGGCAGGTTTCTCAGATAAACAATGCCAAGCTGGCTAACTTCCTATATTTCTCTAATCTTTTTTTGGACTATACCTAGAACACTTTCCAAGAAATTAGTTTAGGTCAGTGAGAGTCTGTTCTGGATAATGCTGTGTTTATTGTTGCATAAAAATCTATGTCAGGATTAACTCCTCCTCCAGTCCTGACATAACACATGGGTGTGGGTTTTTTTTGTTTTGTTTTGTTTAATTATTTTATTTTTTTTAGCTCAGGGCATGAAGGCTACTGGAAGTTCTAAGAAGACATACAAATTTTATTTCTGGGTGATTCCAATTGGCCAAGATCTCACTACTAATTTTTTAGCTTTAAGGGACTCTGGTTGATAAGAAAAACAGCACTGCCCTAGCTGGTTTGGCTCAGTGGATAGAGCGTCGGCCTGTGGACTGAAAGGTCCCATGTTCAATTCTGGTACAGAGCACATGCCTGGGTTGCAGGCTCAATGGTTCAGTAGGGGAGTGTGCGGGAGGAGGCAGCTGATCAGTGATTCTCTCTCATCACTGATGTTTCTCTCTCTCCCATTCTCTTTGAAATCAATAAAAATATATAGTTTTTAAAAAGAGAGAAACAGTATTACCCGAATAATTTGAAAAGATAAGGGCCTTTCTGTGTCCCCCCTTTCCTTGCTGGGTGGGGTGCAGGAGAGACCACAATTTGGGAGCCAGTGATGGGGTCTGAACTGATGCTCATAATCACTGGCTAGGTAGATGATTCAGTGGGCCACAAAGTGTTCAGTGGGCAAGTGTTCATATCAAATTTCAACAAAGCCAAGGCCAATATAAATTTCAGTTCATCCTAGAATAAATTTCTAGTCCAACAACAATTTAATTGTTATGATAATTTGTTCTTTAAGGTTTTAGTTGGTAAAGTTTTATAAATTTGACATTATGTTACAGGAACAATAATTTCTTGGTACTGTCAGCTACGAGATTGCTTCTATGGCTATTACACTGTAAATTTGCCATACTGAATAGTCACTCACTTTTCATTTGTGTTTACCGAGGAGCAGTATATATACTTTTTATTTGGGGGGCCTACTGTGTTAGTCTTGGATACTAGTGATGTTGCCAACCAGATAGTAAATGTTCTTTTCTCTCTTAGGAATAATTTGCAAAGGTAAAGACTTATCTTCTCTTATCACCTATCAGAAGATGTAATTTTACTGAGACTATGCCACAGACTGAAACTTTGTGCACTGCTTTAAGAATTTGCTTTGAGTCTTTTTAGAAAACAACTTAAAATTGTTCTATATAAGATTAACAGTTGTCACAGACATCATGAATTATTGTAGAATTTTACTGACTGCTAGAATTTCAACCTGTAAAGCACATAAGTAGGTTTTCACTTTATGTCTGAAATGCTTCCCTGTATTTAAAAGTGAATATCTAGTTATTAGTAATAATCTTAACTAGTGGGCCCTCTTTGTTTTACTGACATTACACTGATTTGATTTTCTTGTACCCTGGTGGTTCATTTTTAACATTGATCGTAAATATTGTCAGAAATGCTAAAACCCATGAAGGACTTCCTAAGGCTAAGGTTGACGCCCAACCCAAAGAACAGGTTTGGGTCAAATGTTTAGGTTGATATTATGCTGTATAAGGCTAAACAGGGTGTTTTTTTTTTTTTTAAATCTTTGGAAGCTTTTATCTTCTTTATCTGAGATAGGAGGATACTATCTCATCTTCCCACCTCTTACTAGATTGTTGTAAAGATAAGAGCTAGACAATAAATGGGCAATTCCTTGATAAATGTCAATCTATACACATTTATACACAAGGTGCTGTTCTTAGTTATTTCAGAAATGTTAACACATCTATTTTTCTTCCTCAAAGTTTCCATACCAGGAACCCCATCATTAAGCCATCTTTTGCAATGCTCAATGTGTCCCTTTCTTCTGCTGACATACCTACTTCTGGCCCTGACTGCCTCCTGCCTGGTCGGTATAATTCACCTCATGCCCTCCCTGGCAGCAGGCGTCTCTTCCTCTGTCCAGAAGGTCAGGACCAGATTCATCTTCCAGCAGATTTTATCATGTCATATTAAATTCAATGTTGCTCCCCTTTGCTTACCAAATAAAGTCAGAACTGTCTTTAAAGCCCTTTGAAATCTGTTTCCAGCCTATATTTAGAATCTTCCCGTTCTCTTATCCATTCCCTATGAGTCCTCTTGTTTTCTATCCATGTGATGTTTTGCTTTTCTGAGTCAGTGTTTATTTGAAGTCTTTACATAAAATGCCCTTTTTTTCTTCTCTTACCTATAGAAATTGTCTACCATTCCATAATCAGTTTATAATAAACTAGAGGCCTGATGCATGACATTCATGCAAGACTATGCCTTCCTTCCCTTGGCTGCCAGCACAGGCTTCCCTCTGGAATCTGGGACCCAGACTTCCCTCCAGCCACTGGCAGGCATCCGGGACCCTGGCTTCCCAGCTTTGTCCGCAAGGACATCCAATCTAATTAAAATATTATGCTTTTATTATTATAGGTTATATACACACATATTTATATATAATATATATAAGTGTATCATAAGTGTGTAGTATATATAAATATATTTTATTTCATTATTTTATTATATAAATCCTACAGGTTTTTTTTTTTTTTAAATTAGGTCATTATATAAAATTATAAGAAAGAAAATAAAAATTACTTGGACTCTCAGTCTTAAGACAACCACTATGAACAACTTGGTGACTCCTTTTTGCACTTCTTTATGTACAAATATGCATATATCTTGTTATATAAATATGATAAAATTATAATGCTTTTAAAAATCATATTTAGCTTCCCATATAAGTACAAGTTTGGTTTTTATTTTATTTATTGCATAGCTCCCTCCTCATCTTTCCTTGTACCACTCCCTCTAACAAAATCATCCCAGGTAATCAACTTGGTAAAAACTTGCTGCATGTTTTTCTATATCTGTCTTTATGCACAGGTAATTGTATGTGCTCTTTATGTTATTGATTGATTTTCAAAGTAGACATATTTGAAATATCTGATGGAAATTTCTCCAAGTCACTTAATACAGAGTTAACCCATTAAAACTTACTTTACCTATTTTATTTGTTCACATCACCACAAATAAATATAATTTTATATAAATGCATGTTTGTTCTTATGGTTATACTTTTTGTGCCATCTTTAATTTTCCTTTTGTTGTTGTCCAAGTGTTAGACCAGTGGAGTCAGAATGCACCTCAGTTATCTTTTTCTAACCAGTTTGTAAAAATAATTTGTATATTACTGTGGTAGACAGTCTTCCAGAATGGCTGCCAGTGACTTTGAATTCTGTTATTCAGGCCTTAGTGTAATTTCTTCCTCAGCATGGGCTGGACCTAGTGAGTTGCTTCTAAAGATAGTATACAGCAAAAGTGATGAGATAGCACTTCTGTAATTAGCCTACAAAAGACCAAGACTTCCATTTTACAGGTATTCTCTCCTCTACGCTTGCGCTGATTGAGGGGGGCCACTTAGCATGAAGCAAGGTGGCCTCTAGCCAACAGTCCATAAGAAACCAAAGCCCTCATTTCAACAGTCCTTAAGAAAAGAAATCCTGCAAATATTTGCATAAGCTTGGAAGCAGATCCTGCCCTATTTGTGCCCTCAGATGACACTGCAGCCTGGCACACATCTCAGTGGCAGCCTTGTGAGAGACCTCGAAGCGGAGAACCCAGTTAAGTTGTGCCTGGATTCCTGATCCACAGAAGCTGTGAGTAATAAATGTGCATTGTTTTAAACTGCCAAGTCTGGGCTCATTCATTTTGCAGAATTAAATAATTAATAAAATTATATATACTAAATTTTTATTTGAATTATTTTTCCTGATATTTTATTTTTTATTGACTTTGTCTATGATATCTTTTTCCACACAGGATTTAAAACTTTTATACAATCAAATATTTCTATATATTTTTATGTTTTTTTAGATTTGATAAAGTTTGTATAAGTGTCTCTTCACACCTGTGTAATATATAATGTCTCTTAAGTGATTTTCTAATATTTTTAATATTTTATTTTTTAGTTAAATTTTTATTATATCTGTAGGTAAAATACATAAGACAGTCAACCTCAAGATCTTCTCTTCCTACATCTTCATTTTTTAAAAATTTAAATTTAAAAAAATATATTTTATTGATTTTTTACAGAGAGGAAGAGAGAGGAATAGAGAGCTAGAAACATCGATGAGTGAGAATCATCAATCAGTTGCCTCTTGTACACCCCCCACTGGGGATGAGCCCGCAACCAACGTACATGCCCTTGACTGGAATCGAATCCGGGACCTTTCAGTCCGCAGGCCGCCGACGCTCTATCCACTGAGCCAAACTGGTTTCAGCTAAATTTAAATTTTAAAATTTATTTTAGAGAAAGGGGGAGAGAGAGAGAAAGAGAGATTGATTTGTTGTTCTACTCATTTATGCATTTATTTATGCATTCATTGATGTATGTGCCCTGACTGGGGCTTGAACCTTGGTGCATTGGAATGGCACTCTAACCAACTTAGCTATCCATCTGGCCAGGGCCCTACATGCTCATTTAAAAAATTATAATTAGCCAAAACCGGTTTGGCTCAGTGGTAGAGCGTCGGACTGCGGACTGAAAGGTCCGGGGTTCGATTCCGGTCAAGGGCATGTACATTGGTTGCGGGCACATCCCCAGTAGGGGGTATGCAAGAGGCAGCTGGTCGATGTTTGTCTCTCATCTATGTTTCTAGCTCTCTATCCCTCTCCCTTCCTCTCTGTAAAATATCAATTAAAAATATTTTAAAAATAAAATAAAATAAAAAATTATAATTAACACTGGTATTTTGGATTGCTGACTGATTATTGAATATATGTTCTCCACTCATGGCAGAGTCTGATTTTGTTAACCATTTTACAGACTAGGATTGCAAAATATTTTTTTCTCATAGAGGGGTAAAGACGACTAAGATAATTCCTGAGTGAAGGGGTAATTAAGAACTTGATATGTTGATTTCTAACATTTCAAAAGGGAACCTATCTATTATCAGATCACAATATTATTTCTATATTTCACAAATAGTAATTAAGTGAATTCCACCTGCCAGGCACTGTACTAGGTGCTGGAAATAAAGGGGTAAAGAGGACAGGCAGACATGATCTTCACCTTCATGGACTTCATGTATAGGAATTAAACCAGTTATTACAAATGTGGTGACTGTAATGAGATAAATATGCAATGACTGCATATGACAGGGAATCCCAACAATGACCATGATGGCTGGAAGAGACATTTAAGCTGAGAGGTGAAGGGTGAGTAAGAATTAATCAAGAAAAAGCAGGAAAGAGGAGAGTGCAGACAGAGGAAACAAGTTGGGTAACTTTCTAGGTGGGCAAGTATGGCACAATTGAAGAATTAAACCAGGAAAGAATGATGGACTAGAGCTCCAAGTGTAAGTAGACAGTGAGAGTGAGAGGGGTGAGGCACATAGAGACCGGAGGGTGGAGAACCTCATCAGCCATGCTACAGAATTAAGATTTGATCCCAAATAGAAGGATTTTAAGATTGAGAGTGTCATGATGAGATCTGTATTTTAGGAGTTACTCTATTTATGGCTCAGAGAATGTATTGGAATAGGAATCAAATCAAGAAGACCACGTAGAAGGCTGAAAAAAAAATCAGGTTTCAGAATTGCAAACAACTTTAGCTAATTTAAGAAGTTTGGCTGGAAAAGTGAGATGATATGACACTGGTTAGAAAGGACATAGATTCCAAGGAAATTTTTAATTTGTTTTTTGTTTGGTTTGGTTTTGCCCAAGGAAAGGTTTGAGTCTAACAACAACAGCTAATTCAGAATAAATGCCTGAAGATACAATAAAGAAGGAGGCAAACCCAAAATGATGTAGGATAATAATTGGAGTCATACAAAGGAGATATTTTTAAAATATGTGGCTAAAATTTATTTAATTGGGACAGGGAAAACTGATCTTTTATGTAAAAGAAATGGCATACATTATCCTATATAATAAAAGCTTAATATGCTAATTGTTCAGTCATCCAGTAATCCATTCATCTAATCAAAGACTAATATGCTAGTGATATGTTAAAGCCACTCAACCACTCGCTATGATGTACACTGACCACCAGGGGGCAGACAGTCAATTGGTCGTCCAGTCGCTATGATGTGCAGTAACCAGCAGAGGTACACGCTCCAACTGGTAGGTTAGCTTGCTGCTGGGGTCCAGCTGATCAGGACTAAGTGAGTTGGGCTGGACATGCCTTGGAGCCCTCCTATGGTCTCTCCCCAGCTGGCCAACCTACCATGTCCCTCCCCAGCCCCGATCATGAACTGGTGGGGTCCCTTGGCCTGGCCTATGCCCTCTCACAATCCGGGACACCTCAGGGGATATTGGAGAGCTGGTTTTGGCCCAATCCCACAGGCTAGGCCAAGGCATCTCACTGGTACATGAATTCCTGCACCAGGCTTCTAGTTTTTCATAAAACTCCCATTTGAAATAAGAAATCTGTTTTAAGTATTAAATATTATATAGCATTAACTTATTTGAAACTGTCATACATTTTAGAAATGTTATACTCAAAACTGGCTATTCAGTCATTTTAACTCTCTAAGGAAATAAGTAACTTAAACCATATTATCTATAGCTTTTGTTCAAAATGTATTTTAAAGTTCTTTTTCCAGATTTCATGTTGGCAAAATATTTCCCAGCTTTTCTCTAGTTATTGCTTCCTCTTTTGATTTTTTAAAATCAGATAACATCTTTATGTGCTTTTCTGGGATAATAACATAAGATTCTCTCTTCTAGAAAACAACATTATTCTCTATGTTACAGTTGGTTGTGAATTAGGTGGGGTTGGGTTTTAAAGTCAAAGAACAAAGTGATAAACATGTTTTCTCAAAGTAATCTTGAGAATCCTTTATACTGTATACAGTATACTTCTCCGTGGCAGCATGTAGGTACACAAGTGTAAAAGATGTTGAGGACATCATAAAGTGTTTAGATGTAAAATATAACTACAGTATTTTAAATTATGGTATAGCAAGATAAAGGGAACAGAAGCATATAAAAAAGGGAAAACACTGATGCTAAATACTCACAGGCATCCTGGATAGTTTTGCTTGGCTCTGATGGTAATGATGGTGACTCACCATGATGACTGATGCTGACAATGATGAGTTCAGTGTCTGTGTGATGAGGAATGAGATAATGAAGATGGGCGTTGTACACACCCCAGGGACTCATTTTTCTCCTCCCTGACAACACTGTTGTAGGTCAGCTGAGCAGTGAGGAGACTGGCAGGCAGAATAGCTCATCAGATTTAAATTGTTAGTTGCTCAGCTCTCACTTTTTGTTCTTGCTCCCTCTTGAGTGGCTCAACTATGTTGATTTCAAATAAGTCAAAACCACTGTTGATGCTTCCTCACCGTATTAGATTCAAGGATTTCAGCTGACTCCAGACAGTTGTCGGCTGACCAAGTTCAGTGTCGGTGGCCATGCTGGGGTTGCATCCCACAACGTGAAAGATCACAAAAACTCACTTGTCAGAGATCAGAGTTGGAAAAGGAATTTGCATGTTTGTTGTTTTTATTTTGGTTTTAATTTTCATTCAGTAAGAGGGGGGGCAATTTATACTGTATGGTGGTACATGAAAACCTGAATCAAACAGTAGTATTTTTATAACATAATTTACTCTGGGGATGTTTTTCACCTCTTACGAATTGGCAAGTTGCTCAGGTGACTTGACTTTTAAAGCAGACCTGAAGATGAGGAAAAGGTCAGCGCAAATCACATGAGATGTAGAGCAAGGGGATGATGGAGAAAACCTATGGAATGTCTGACCTTTCACAGGAGGAAAGGCTCCTCGTCACGTATAAAGATTGAAGAGAGACCAAAATCTGAGAGCAGGCTGGTGTAGAGATTTGGAGGATTCCAAATGAATGAGGGAGGTGAGAGAGTCAGAATTCTCTTTGGGGAGAATTTTGAGGTTGCACTGGGACTATGAACTGACCCGGGAAAGAGAATATTGCCAGGCTGCTCCATCTCAGGCATTCGGCTGAAGATGATGGCCATCATTTATGGAGAGGACGATCTTTCCACCTGAGGGACTCTGTGGAAGTGCAACAGCCTAGGGTTCAGGCACCGATAAGGCTCTCATTTGAGGAGCGAATACTTAAGGAGGTCAGTATCAGAAACCCGAGGAGAGAACCAAATTACAAAAGTTAAGGGGTTGAAAGTTAAGGTAAGATTCACTAAAGAGTGAGAGGTGCATGTTTCTAAGGCAGTCAGGCCAGCCCATGGGGGTTGAAGCCCTGGGACCCCCTACCATGTGGAGCCGCACATGATTAAAAAGCTGCAGGTCTTAGTGCAAACAGCAAATGCTTCATTTTGTGCTGAATCAATCATTTTATAGTATGTCGCCCCAAGTTGTGCCTACTGACAATGTTAGGAATGAATTTTATGACTCCAGTTAGGGATTTCCGTTCGTTTTGAGCACAAGGAGCCACGCCATCGCAGATGGACTTGAGGAAGAAGAGCCCCACTTCCCCATGGGAACAAAAGGGCCTCTAATGGGCGGTCCACTCCTATTTACACAGACTTTTAGACTTTTAACGGGCTGAGCCCAAGCAAGAGTCCAGAGAGCAGAGCCATAAGTGTGTGACTCACCCAGGAAAGACTGGTGTCACGCATGCTAGAACAGATGTCCTTCCCCACAGCCAGTGGTCAGTCAAGACTCAGGAAAGACATATAAAAAAGGCCCTCTTCTTCCCTAGGTCACAGAACACAGAGGTCAATAAAAATCTTATTAAATGGCATGGGACTGTGGGCAACTGAGACCCAACCCTGCTCCTAGGAAGCATGGAAGGCTAAGGCCTCTGTCCCTGATTAGTTAAGAGCTGACTTCCCCGAACCTCCAGGCTGTGCCTGCTCCCAGGGATGCCAGAGAAAGTTCTAAGATTAAGCCTGAACGTGGACAGCAAAGAGTTATGTGAAGTGGCAGCAATTGTGGGGAATCCTTCACCACCCCTGGAGAACTGAAGTCAGAAGTGGGCCAAGGAGAAACGGGCACCTACCACACGCCAGACCAAGTACTAGGTGGTGAGCATGCAACAATAAAAAATAAAAACAATGGCATGGGTGTACAGGAAACCAGGACTAGCCATAGTGCTGGCATTGACTTTCTATGGGGCTTACTGAAGATTTTTTCACTTAGAGACTGAGGTCTCACTCCCTGGGTCCAATACTACCACATCCTTTATTATAATAGATTTGTGACCACAAGAGAGTTATTTAAACTCTTGCACCATGATTTACTCATCTGTAAAAAAATGGGAATTATAATATTTGGTTGTGCGCTAAATGAGGTGATATTTGCTAAGCACAGTGCTTGGCACATAAGCATTCAGTAAAAGTTGACGCATGCATGGATGGGCCTGTTTCATTTTCAATAAAATGATGTTCTGGACCAATATAATTTCCAGCTCTGAAAACTATAAGATTCTGTGACAGAAAGAATTTTGGTGATTTTTCCATAGCAGGGGTCAGCAAAAGTCTTACATAAAAAATTTGGTAGTAATATTTTAAGCTTTGCACATCATTCTGTCTTCAGCATTACTACTTAACTGTGACACTGTGGTGTGAAAGCAGCCACAGATAATACTTAAAGAGGGGTCATGGCTGTGTTACAACAAAATATTATTTACAAAACTAAGCCACGGCCTAGATGTGGCCCATACAAAGCAATGAGCTAACCTCTGTTCTCTGGAATAAAAATATGTGGAGAAAACAAGTGAAATCCAATTTGTGATGGAAAAAGGACACAGGAAACCATGTACTGCAAAACTGTGTAAGCTTAGGGCACATTTTCTTTAGCCCGAAACCTTTTTTTTGTGTGTGTGTGTGTGTGTGTGTTGAACATATAAAAGAAAGCAGATGTTCTGCAACAAAGGTGGATAATAAAAATATAATAAACAGCTTTCACAAGCTTAAATATTTATAAACATTCAATGGGCATAAATATATAAAAAGTGAAATGGAAAACAGTGGCTCTGAAATTCACATTTGCTACAAATTGAAAGAAGGCAAGTAGATGGCAATCATGCAAAAAGCATGAGAAGCCCCGGTTGTAGCAATAAGTCAATGTTGCTTTTGCTTCCATAATTAAGGAGACAGTTATGCATTAAACTGGTTCAAACACCTGAAGGGTGGCTGCTCAACCTTCACATCACATTTGATCTGATCTGGCCATCTGAATATTACAATGATTGGGCTGTGGGCTATTTTCCTTATGACTAACCACCAGCAATCAGGCCTTCATGGTGCCTGGGCACCTTGATAAAGAATATCTAACTCTATGGTAGTCATGCTGTACCTGTGAGCACGATCTGAAATTACATTGAGGGGGGGGGGAATGCAATTGAATAAAAAAGAGATGTGATAAGAAAGGTACGATGAAGAAATGCTAGTGGAGCAACATAGAATTTGAGTTCAAATGCTTTATTGAAGCAGTCACTCTGAGAGAATTATAGGAAATTGTGTTCATACTTTAACCACAATCCCCGCCCAAGGATCCATTACGGCCCCCCACCCCCACATCCCCAACCCAGTGGTAGGCAAACTCATCAGTTCGCAGAGCCAAATATCAACAGTACAACGATTGAAATTTCTTTTGAGAGCCAAATTTTTAAAACTTAAACCTTCTTCTAACACCACTTCTTCAAAATAGACTCACCCAGGCCGTGATATTTTGTGGAAGAGTCACACTTAAGGGCCAAAGAGCAGCATGTGGCTCGGGAGCCGCAGTTTGCCGACCACTCTGCCCTAGCCCTTCTACAGATGTCTTCGTGTCACCACTTTCTCTTCCCTTCCAGGTGTTCCCCAGGTAGTTATCTTAACTAGAGTTTACTCATTCAAAAAAGAAAAAAAAAAAAAGAGCAAACAGGATAATATTTGAGCAAATAATTTACTCTCAGTATTTTTCCACCCTCTCATTTCAAGCATTCTAATATTTTGCTTGCTTCAGGGGTTTTGCACGACAGAAAACTTGATGTCAAAGGCCGTTTCTGTCTTTTGTGAAAGCTTAAACCCTCTGAAGAAATTGTGCCAGTGTTCCAAAGAGGAAAGAAAGAAAAGCTGGTGGCTTCAAGGTATGGGAGAGATTTCCCGAGAGGTCAAAGGAGATAAAAGTCAGAGTCCCTCTGATGTTAGGGTCACACACTGCTCCTTGGCAGAAGCCTGAAGAAGAAAAGAGACCCCAAGGATAGCTGTAGATGGCAACCCAGAAAGGTTGCTCCTAGATACAGGGGACCTAAGCTTTCCTAAGATTCCAGTGTACTGAGGATGGCTGCTGGGGCTCATGGCCCCAGGTGGACTGCAACAACAGATGTGACAGCGGTAACCAGCAAGGACCATGGCCTCCACCAGAGGGGCCAACCTTGGGAAATACATAAATGCCTTTGCACAGGTCTTGAAAGCAGGGAGTCTCAGTAATGACTAAGTTTCCTCCAGCCTTGAGGAAGAGGGACCCAGGGCACATTTGTACTGATTTAAAGATATGAGGAAACACACAACTCTTGCTAAATAGCATCCTTGGGCTGATATTCACTTACCAACAACTGTTTAGGAGTAGGGTTGGGGGGGCTGGTAGAAAGGAAGAGCAAGTCTCATGTTCTACTTGACACAGTTTCTGATTCAGAATCAGCAAGTTTCTGGGGGGCAGATTAGGGGTGTGGAGGCAGTGTGACCACAGTGAGTGGGATACAGCAGAGGACTACCTTATAAATCCCCCATCAGGTAAATGAGTGCCCAGAAAACCACAGCGAGTAGGTTGAGTAATGTAATTGAAAACAGCTGAATTGCAAAGTGGACCTAATTTTTTTTCTGAACTAAGAATGTATAAAATGCCTTTTCAAGAACTGGATTTAAAGATGGAACCAGAAGATAAAGGAAACCCACTATATATTTAGTTGTTCACACACAACTATTACAGTGATGCATTAAGCCATGTGATACATTAAGAAGATCTCCTCCCGGCCCTAGCCAGTTTTGCCCAGTGGGTAGAGCATCAGCTTGCAGACTAAAGGGTCCCGGGTTCAATTCCAACCTAGGGCACATGCCCGGGTTGTGAGTTTGATCTCCAGTAGGGGGTGTGGGAGGCAGCCGATCAATGATCTCTCTCATCATTGCTATTTCTACCTCTCTCAACCTCTCCCTTTCTCTCTGAAATTAAAAAATAAAATAAAATAAAAATAAAAAAAAAACGACCTCCTCCTGTACTTTTCATAATTCATCTGGTTGTGTGGTGATCTAGTACTTGGAGACTGGAGAACAAAAGACTTCCTGACCCATTGTTGAGTTTAAGAACCTGTAGGCCCATCTCGCTGCGAAGCATAACCACTCAGTGTGGGCTTCTGCTGCAAAGGCTGCGCCTTCTTGAGAAAGCACACACAGAGTAGAGGGAAGGAGGGGACACTACCCAGCAGGCCCAGTGAGCTGGGTCAGCCCCAGCCATCTGGACAGCTAGTGCCTAGGCTATTCACACAACCATTTTCTCCCAGGACTATTCCAGTGAGATCAAAGGGATCCAGGTAGTGAGTCACTGGTTAAATCAGTAGATTTGGTTATTATAAAATACTAGAGGCCCAGTGCATGAAAATTCAACCCAGCCTGCCCCCTCTCACAGTTTGGGAGCCCTCAGGGGCAGGAGGATACCTAGTGATCAGGAGAAGGTGATGCCCCCATCACACTTCTGCTGCTGCCACTGCCAGCAGCACAAGCCTTGGCTGGCCCTGGTTACCTGAGCCTCCAAGGCTTGCCTGCACCTTGGGCTGGCCCTGGGCAGCTGGGGGGCTGAAGGGAATGGAGGACTCCCGAGGCAGGTGCACGGAGCAGCCGGATCCACAGGGGAAGGCCAGGCCGTGCAGCATGTCTGCCGCCTCAGTGGAGCTTAGGGGACTGGGTGTGGCTGTGAGCTCCGCCATCTTTGAGGGTGTGGCAGTCAATTAGCATATTTCCTTCTTATTGACTATGGGTGCCATCTTTGAGGGTGTGGCAGTCAATTAGCATATTTCCTTCTTATTGACTATGGGTGCTATCATCTTTTTGAGGGCATGATGGTCAATTAGCATATTCCCTCATTAGATAAGATTCCAGTCATATTCTGAGTAATCAGTAATTCCCTCAGAGCAAGTGTAGAGCCATAATTCAAACCAGGTTCTCTGGATAGGATTCATCTACTTAGCTCCTCTTTATAATGTCTACTGCTTCCAGAGCACAGCAGTGGTTGCTTTCACCTGCACTGCACAGATGCAGCACCCGCTTTGGGCACCAATCAATGGCACTAAGCCACTGAAATCTGTTAACGACCACTCAAGGTCAATGATAAGTTATTCTGAAATGTTACATAAAGTGAGGAGGAAATCACATAAAGGAGAAAGAGTTCTTTTGGAAGCAATTAAGAGGGTCTAATATTTAGCCCCTGGGAAATATGATTTTATTTTCTGTTATGTTAATATTCAGGTTATTATTAGGAATAAAAGCTTTGTAAGCTGGACAGGCTTTGAAAAGAAGGATCCAGACAAAATCACTGGGCTATTTTTATAAAATTGTGTAAATTAAATGAAAATGGGAGAAAACATCCATAAGGTGGGAAGATAACAAAATGCATGTTTTCTATTTGAAGAATTATGCATCCCTAGTGCACAGGAATTAGTCATTAACTGCAAATCTGTTATTAAATTTTTTATTTCTGTATGTTCCCATCCTTTCCTTTTCCCTACCAAAAAATTGATTTACACAAATGTGGTCTTGAAATACCTGTGGTTTCTGACATCTTGTTCAAAAAAAAGCAATACATTTTTCTATTCCTGCAGTCTGAGACAAGAAACAACAGAGGAACTAAAGTGAGATCACTCTATTTCCCTTTTTATAAAATTAGCACACTGGTAGATTAGACAAATGCTATTGCGATGGTCTATATTTGTTCATTTGTTTAATTAGTTGGCCAATAAACATGTAATGAGTATCTAATATGCCCCAGGCACTGGAAAAACCCGACTCACATGAATTTAGTAAGGTAGTTGACAGATCAACAAAGAATTGGGATAATATTTTGAAATACAATGAGAAGTCTTTTTTCTTCCTCAGAAAAATCCTTTCTTTTCTTTTTTTTTACCTTGTGGCACTTTTACCATTGAACCAGACCCAGAGAGGAAGGCTGATTGCCCCTGAGAAGAAAAGACACAAAAGAACAGAGCCAGAACAGAGTCCAGTTGCTGGCTGAGAATCTAAAAAGAAAACCTTGAAAGCTTTTATGCCTAAGAGCCTAGTGTTTGGGGGAGGCAGGGGGGGGGGTGGAGGGGGTTAGCTTTTTTGTATTTATTTTTGAATTCTAAAACCTTGGATCTGACTCAACAGAGGAAAGCCTGAAAGCCTAGCCAGCTTCCCCCCAAAACCGGGGAGTGAGGCAGAATGCATGATGATGCAACAGCAACTTTCCAGCCTCAGAGGAGACAAGGCCTTTTCTGAGTTGGGGAAGGAGCTTTGGGAGGTTGAAGAAAGGAGAACTAGGCTTTTGAGATGCAAATGTGGGGCTTGCTGAAACCCCTGGCAGCCTGTAGAGGGAGTGGGAAGGTGCCTCCAAGAAACATTTGAGATCTGAAAAATACTGGAAGAAGGTGCTCTGCTTTCCACCTGGAATAACCTCAGTGGCCTTCTCCTTGGTGTTTGCTCACACTTAACTCCTTGTTAAATATTCTTTTAAAAAATATATATATATATTATTGATTTTTTACAGAGAGGAAGGGAGAAGGATAGAGAGCTAGAATCATCGATGAGAGAGAAACATCGACCAGCTGCCTCTTGCACACCCCCCACTAGGGATGTGCCCGAAACCAATGTACATGCCCTTGACCGGAATCGAACCTGGGACCTTTCAGTCCGCAGACCGACGCTCTATCCACTGAGCCAAACCGGTTTCAGCTGTTAAATATTCTTAATATTGCGCTTACACCGGAGAGTTTGGGTGGGTCTTATTCAAGAAAGCAGCACAATATGACTTGCAGTTTTGAAAGAACACCAGTGAGGAGGAAGACAATAGAATGGAGGAGAAAAGGCCAGTGTGGAGAAGCTTAGAGGTAGTTGTCCTGGCATGAGGGAAACAGCCCCCATTCAGTGGTGGCAGCACTTTATTGCTTTAACTTTTCACCAATTTCCTTTTGGGAGGGATGAGAGAGAGGGAGGACCTGGGGTTGCAGGATTCCAGGGTTCTGGCACAGTAGGCTGGATGCTGGTGCCATCAACCAGTAGATTATTGAGGAATAGGAGTGGGTCTCGGAAGGAAGACAATGAGTTCTGTTTTCATCCAGGCATGCTGTGAAATCTTAAGAAAGCCTGGAGAAATTGGAGAAATATGAATTGGTTGACAGTATGTAAGGAGGAGCTGCAGCTAGCTAGTGGAACAAATGAACCCACTGTGTTTCTTAATGAATCGCGATGCCTCTCCAGGGAGGTCTCCCGTGTTCCACTGGAGAGCTCTGACCTTGGCCTATTTGTTTCAAGAATTTGAATGTAGACACAGAAAACATACCTCATCAAATGGGCGTGAGGTGCACATTCTGAAGAAATAACATATGACAAATATATGACAGAATAAAAAAGTCAGGAGACTGAAGCAAGTGTCTCAAAATTAGCAGAATAAATACAAAGCCCTACCTTTCGGATTAAAACAAAGTGAGCAGCACAACTAGAGGATGTGAAGGCTTCACAGCAGGTCCCCTGTGAGGATTTTAGTTGACTTAAAGTTTATCATGAATCAAGAGTGTGATGCAGCTACTAAAGGCAACTCCATCTCTAGATGCCATGGAGTAGAAATTTTCCTTTGTTCTAAATTCTAAATTCCAAATGCTGGCCTATCTTGCAAAAGCATTTTTAAATATATATATATATATATATATATATATATATATATATATATATATATTATTGATTTTTTACAGAGATAAAGGGAGTGGGGTAGAGAGCTAGTAATATTGATGAGAGAGAAACATCGATCAGCTGCCTCTTCTCTCCCCCTCCCCCCAGGGATATGCCCGCAACCAAGGTACATGCCCTTGACGGAATCAAACCTGGGACCTTTCAGTCCACAGGCCAACGCTCTGTCCACTGAGCCAAACCGGTTTCTGCGCAAAAGCAATTTTTACAGGAGCAGAATCAAGCAGAGTTAGTAATCTCTAAAGGTTATCTACAGTTTCTACTCCTGGAGCTACTGAGTCAGTGGGAATCGATCTTCTGTGGGCCTGGTCCACAGGCACAGGAAAATTGCTTTGCTTCCAGGTCTCAATCTGGAAGCTGAGGCAGCTACCCTATTGTTTAAGCAAGTAAGCGAGTGCCAAAGCCAGAATAGCAAGGTTAAAATTCAAACAGCAGTTTTTACCTAAGTATGGTTGCTGCCATACTTTAAAACCAAGGCAGGTCACCCTTTCCAAGTCCATTAGACAGGAAATGGGTTCTTACCTTGGTGACTGTCCCTGATTGCATCATCCGTTCCTCCAGAGACAGCCAGCACTCACTGAATATCCATGTGCTCTCGTGCATTTCCAGGCTCCTATCAGTGGGGTTGCAGTCATGTGACTGGGCTCTGGCAAATAGGCAAGGAGAATTGTAACCTGACAATCAGTGGGTCTGGGCTGCCTGTTCCTACTTGAGCCAATTAAGCAGAGACAGGGCTGAATCACACGTGAGTGTTTATTCCAACACTGCTGGCATTATGGGAGAGCAGCAGGTCATCCACAAAAATCTGCTCTGCCTCTCCCCGTAAGCCAGCTGCTTATAATGGGTAGAAAGACAAAGATTACATGGAGAAGTAGGCAGAAAGGTATGCCAAATGGGCAGTTTGCAGGTAATGCGGGCTGGAGATTTGCAAAGGCCTGTGGGTATGCAAAGGCTGGGGGTCTTCAAAGGGCTGGCAGCCTATTCTGGTTTCTGTAACAAGGTTGTTAATCTTTCCATAATAGGCAGCTCCTGGGTGGGAAGGATGGCCGCATTTCCAGGTGAGCTCCCAGGATCCACGTGCAACTCCCAAGCAGGTTAGACTGCGAGCTTTCTTTAATCAGAACCAGACAATCACCGTCAACAGAGCATGATTAATACTCCTTACAACTATAGCTGCTCCCCAATATTCTATTTCCGGGCCTATCAAAGTGATAGGGCACGTCTGGTCCTACATTCTTAACTGTCAGTGTGCCTTCTCCGTCCAGCTCCTTTCCAGAAGCCTGACCTTGAAGTCACATATTGAGATGCTGGCAGTACAAGATGCAGAGAGCCTGAACCCCTGACTCACTGGAAGGCAGAAAGCCCTGCTGACCCCCAGGACTTCACATAAGCAAGAAATAAACTCTTGTGGTTGTAGAGCCCATGAGTTTTAGGGATGTGTCTGTTGCTACTGCTCACATAACCTAACCCTAATAGCATTTATTCTTTTTAAAAAAATATATTTTATTGATATTTTGCAGAGAGGAAGGGAGAGAGATAGAGAACTAGAAACCTCGATGAGAGAGAAACATCGACCAGCTGCCTCTTGCACACCCCCTACCGAGGATGTGCCCATAACCAATGTACATGCCCTTGACCCGAATCGAACCCGGGACCTTTCAGTCCGCAGACCGACGCTCTACCACTGAGCCAAACCGGTTTCGGCAGCATTTATTCTTGAGCACGCCTGGTCTCTGCTGTGTGTCCGTATGCCTCTTCAGGGAACTTTTGAAAAACTCAGCCTGTGGCTCCAGCTCAGTCTTTCGGTGGATAAATTCTGTAGTCACACACTAAAGGGATGGGACTGAATTTTAGGTCACATGGCTGTTTTGATCTAGATAATTTATACTTTAAGGAAACTATCCATTTTTGGTTGAACATAAAAACATTCGCTTATAAACATTAATATATCTCTTGGGATGTCCCATGGGGTAGGAGTTTAAAATAGATGCCAGCAGATGTCCCTTTTAATTTTATGAAGTAAAGCAGAAGTCATAAGTGCAACCTAAGATGGCCTCTAAGGTTTTCTTCTAAGTCATAAGAAAACCTTAGAGGCTATCTAATGCTACCAAATGCCAGATTCTATAAATGAGGAAACTGAGCCCAAGAGATATTAAGAAGTTTGTCTCAAGTCCCTCAGTTATCCTGGATTCTGTTTCAGTGCTCTTTCTGGTATATAGTTTTAAAAGTATAGTACTTAAGCCCAGCTGCTGTGGCCCAGTGGTTGAACATTAGCCCATGAACCAATAGGTTCCAGTTTGATTCCCAGTAAGGGCACATGCAGGGATTTCAAACTCAATCCCCAGTAGGGGGCATGTGGGAGACAGCCCATCAATGATGTTTCTCTCTTACTGAAGTTTCTATGTCTCCCTCTCTCACTCTCTCTCTCTCTCAAAAAATCAATAAAGCCCTTACTGGTTTGGTTCAGTGGCTAGCGCAGGGGTGGGCAAACTTTTTGACTCAAAGGCCACAATGGCTTCTTAAACTGGACCGGAGGGCCAGGACAAAAGCATGGATGGAGTGTTTGTGTGAACTAACATAAATTCAAAGTAAACATCATTGCATAAAAGGGTACGGTCTTTTTGTGTGTTTTTTTAAATTCAATAGTTTTATTCACCGGATCCGGCCTGCGGGCCGTAGTTTGCCCAGCCCTGGTAGAGCATTGGCCTGCGAACTGAAGGGTCCCAGATTTGATTCTGGCCAAGAGCCTATGACCTGGTTGTGGGCTCGAACCCCAGCGGGGGACTTCCAGAAGGCAGACAATCCATGATTCTCTCTCATCATGGATGTTTCTATCTCTCTCTCCATCTTCTTTCCTCTCTGAAATCAATAAAAATATATTTTTAAAAAATCAATGAAAACACATTTTTTAAAAAGTTAGTATTTAAAAACAAACAGCCCAACAATAATAGCAAACACACACACACACACACACACACACATACACACACACACACACACACACATACACACACACACACACACAAAAAAAAAAAAACCCTCTTGATACTTTTAACCTTGAAAGCGAACTGACTTTTTTTCCTCCAGAACCCTTCTATCTTTATGACTCCATGAAAGGGGGAGAGAAATGTTTATTCAGGAACAAAGAGGTTGAGTAAGAAAATAGTTTTCTTATGGCAGGTGGGAAGAAGCGAAATCTGTGCAAGTGTAATGCTTGCCTTAACTCATAACTACATATTACTTAGGTGGTTCTAAAACCTTGACCCATTTTTTTCTTTGAGCCCTTCCACTACTACACAGACGCATGCTGCAAAATCTGTGTGAAACACGTTTCTTATATTTTTTCTCATTCCAGTTTAAACTTAGTCCAGTGCAGTGATATTTTTAGTCCAATTAAGTCATAAAAAGTCTCATGTATGATTTTAGTTGCAGAATACTCTTATCTTAAGGATCTTTGTATACTATTCACCACCTAGTTTTTATTCACTACAAAGCTGGGAGAGAAGAGGGAATCTGTTAGCTTATTATGATTATAGTTTTATTGTAAAGGCTATAACTCAGGAACATCTATTTGGAAGTGATGCATAAGATAGGGTTTGGGGGAGGACATAGAGCTTCCATGCCATTTCTGTTGGCACTCCTCTTTCTTTAAGTATCCACCAACTCAGAAGCTCCTCCAAACCCATCATTCAGAGGGCTTTTTTGTTTGTTTGTTCGTTTTCATTCTTTAGCTTTGTTTTATTTTTATTTTATTTTATTTATTTATTTTTATTTTAGAAATACCTAAAAATGCTCGCCTATTAGGCTGATGAAGCCTTGGTAGAACTAAGGCATCCAGCAGCTCATGTCAACACTTGCCAAACTCTGCATCTGCGACAGCCAGTGTCCAGTTTCATCTTGTGCAATCAGGGGCCTAGCTCCTCCTCACTATGTTGGGGATCCCACTTATCAATGCCGTCTTCTATCTCTCACCTCTTCCCAAATATTTGGTCCTTCAATTAGAAATCCCACGGAATGGCCATTGTTCTGAGTGTACAGAAGACCCAAGAATCCCTGCCACTCTGACTTGATGCCATGGAAAACCAGGGCCCTGATCCTTACCCCTTTGCCATTCACTATCCTTCTCTGCTTCTCCCAAAGACCTTTACCCGAGCTCCAGAACACCATGATTGGTCTGCAGGTCCCACCTACAACCACCCAGGAGGAAGGAGATGGCAGTCTTCGGCTCACATTTCACAAGGAACATCTTGGAAGATCTCTGCCTCTGGGAAAGCAGACTTGAGTTGAATTACACCTCCTTCTGCATCGGGAGATGAGATAGAAAGGGTACTTACTGGTTCAGTAATAATAAAATCTATGTATCACCAACTATGTGACAACTACTTCTCAAACACTACATATATGTGACCTCATTGGCTCCTCACAAAGACTCCAATGGGATAGGATTTCTAAAGAAGTTGACTTTGTTTTTTTAGGTTTTATGGATGCTGAGGTGGGAGTGTGATGGGTGCTGCCTCATAGGTTCTGCTGAAATGCCTAGCCTTAAATCCCCAGGGGGAAGGTGTCCAATTCCTTTAGTTCTCAATGTATAGTTGTCTCCAAAATCGCCGTTACCTTTAGTCAGTAATCTTGCTACAATTACCTTGAGGTTTACAATAGGAGCGTAATATTAATGCATGTGCATATCTGCTTACATCTTTTCATTGTGCTTTTTAACTATAAGAGTAATAGGCACTGTAGCAACAAATTCAAACAACACAGAAATGTAACAAATAGCAACTAATTTTCTATTAATTAATTCTCTCATCCCCTTACATTGAACACTTAGCAGGTTGAAGTGTTTGTTATCTATGAACTGGAGGCCTGGTGCATGAAATTCATGCACATGGGTGGGGCGGGGGGTCCCCTCAGCCCAGCCTGTACCCTCTCCAATCTTGGACCCCTCAGAGGATGTCAAACTGCTGGTATTTCCCCTACACTGGGGATTGGGCCTAAACCAGCAGTTGGACATCCCTCTCACAATCCAGGACCACTGGCTCCTAACTGCTCACCTGCCTTCTTGCTTGGTCACCCCTAACTGCCTCCCCTATGAGTCTGGTCGCCTCTTACTGCCCCCCCAACCCTGCTGGCCTTGTTGCCCCCAGTGGCCCTCCTGCCAGCCTGGTCACCCCTCACTGCCCCTCTCTCCTGGGCTGGTCACCCCCAACAGCCTCTCTTGCCTGCCTGGTCATCCTGTGCAGCCTGCTGTTCAGTCATTTGGTCACTCCTTACTGCCCCTCCGCTGGCCTGGTTGCCCCACGCAGCCTGTTTGGTAATCTGTTCAGTTGTTTCAGTTGTTTCAGTTGCGACACTTGCTTAGACTTTTATAGATAGATAGATAGATAGACAGATAGATAAATAGATATGCTTTATTAGTGTACATACAAACAGATTTACAATATAGATATCTGATTTTATTTTCATAAAAATAGGATTTTGCTCTATAAGTGTATATATGCACATACATACTATATATGTGTATATGTATATGCATATACATAAATATTAAGTACCTGTGACATAAAATATATTAATGTTATATATGTAAGTATATATGTACATACATGTTTCTGAGTCTTTTTTTTATTTCAGATATTGCCATGTTGGAACATTTAGGTCCACCACATCTTTTTAGTGGCCCATTTGTGTGATTCCTGTGATATATATATATATATATATATATATATATATATATATATATGACATTTGTACATACACACACATCTTTCCCTCTATAATTAGAGCTTTTCTAAAATAGAATCTGGTAAGTAGGACTACTTGATTGCAAAATGTTTACTTTAAATTTGGTAAATTCTGCCAAATTGTCTTTTAAAAATGTCATACTAATTTACACACCCCATTAATAGACTATAAAGAGGTTTATCTTTCTATCCTTTTACAAACATTGTGTGTCATAAAAATCTTATTAAAATTTGTCAGTTTAATAAAAAAAAATTAACTTGGTTAGCGAGTCAAAGCATTTTTCAAATGTTATTGACCATATGTAATTTTCTCCTCTAAAATGCCTCTTTCTATCACTTATCCATTTTTCCCCCCTATGGTTTTTTTTATATTGTTTAGTGGTAGCATTTTAGCTCCGACGGATTGTTAACTCTCTTTTATATGTATTGCAAATATTTCCCATAGTCCTCATTTGACTTTTAAATTTGTTCATGTGAGCTGATTTTGCCAAGTAGAAGTTTTGACTTCTTAATCACTCCAATCTGTCAGCCTTTTTCTTTATGGTTTCTGGGCCTCCCATTCGCCTTAGAAGGTTCCCCACTCCAGGCTTGTGAAGATATGGAAAGTGTGCCAACTTAGAGCATGAGATGATCAAACTCAAAGAGGCAGCAGCAGCAGCAGCATAATTGGTAGGGTGCCAAGGAAAATCGCCCTGAGCCCTGGGAGGAATCTGCCTAGCCCACACTTCCCCTGCACTGTACTTTTCCAGCCCCTGGTTATTTGTTATGCTGGAGGCAGCCCTGGCTTTCCACTAAGTTCGCCTCCTTTCTCTCTCCTTCCTGCCCAGAGAGCTGTTCGGTTTTCTCTTTTTGCTTTTGTTTTCTCAGATCGTTCTCAGATGGTTGCATTTACCAAAGTTCTCCCATGTTGGGACTGAATGCAACCTAAAAATGATATTTTCATCCTTCTGCCCTCTTGCTGCCTCCCCCCACCCATCCCCACTTCCTGGCCTGAGCCAGCAAGGCAGCCAGAAGTAGACATTTGACACATGTGCCCTCGGTTGGCTCAATGCCAATGGGAAAGTTGGATGTTGCAAGCTTTTAGAAGTCACTTGCATTTCCCTGACTTGCAATCACTCAGGCTTCCTTGACTTCCTTGTAATTCAATAAGGACAAAGAAAGCTAGCTGAGTTTGCTGCCGCTTGGGTCCTGGGGGAGCCAGCCCCAGGCAGGCAGATGACATAAGAGCCATTGTCTCAGACCCCTTCCTCCGCCCCAGCTGCCCCTTCCTGTCTCCTCCCGCAGCTGTCCTTTCTCTCCTGCCTTGGGCATGCTCTCTGTTCTGAAGTTTCTTTTCCAGTGAGGTCAAACATAAGCCAATGCTAAGGATCATCTATGAACATTGTTACTTGCCACAGTTTGAGTGAGGAAGGAGCAGACTACACATTTGTGTTTAGGAACCATGGGCAGTTTTCTACAAGGGAGGGGCCTGCCACGTGGAGGATGCTGCTATCTTGATGTTTCGTGGTATGGCCTGGGTCATGGACAAATAATTCAGCGGGGAGGTGGGGGCACCTTTATCAACCTAAAATACTGAAGAGGTACCAGAAAGATGGGGAAAGTACTGAGAAAGGACCACAGAGGACTGACTTTCTAGCTGATTCTGAAGCAAATGAAGATCAGAGGTCTAGTAACTTATGTTCCTTTACTTCGACAATACAGTCAAGGGCTCCAAGGTTAGCATTAGAGAACACAACCCCCCAAATGCCTCCCGAAGCCCAGGAAAATGTCTGCGTGGTGCTCCGTGTCCTCTGGTCCACATGCACTGTGAGTCTCCTTGGCCCACATGTCTCCACGGTTCCCTCCACCGAGGGCTGCAGAGAAGCAGCAGCTCGGTGGCACACAAGTTGCTGAAAATGCATTTCAACCAGCCGGTGCCCTAGCCTCCGTGGCTTCGCGCCTCGAGCTCACACACAGGGCTTCCGCTGTCTGGGGTGCCAGGAACCCCACCAGGGATCCAAGTTTTCAAGGCTAATAAAGATGATCTCGATGTGAAGTCTGAAAGGGCTGTGTGGCATAAAGCCTTCTGTGTGTGAGATCCTGGCACAGCTGTGCAGAGAAATGTGAGTGGCCAAGGCTGCTGGGGATGTGAGGAGGCACGGTGCCATCCCTGGCAGAGCCGGCCGTAAAGAAGGAGTTAGAGAGTATAACTCCCTTTTTTGTCTTAACTCTACAAATTTAATCTTTTTTTAAGGAAAAAAAAAAGCCCCACTTAAAAAAAACTTGGCAATTCATCCAGTAAGGCATGCTCCATGTCTAAGTAGTGAGATTTGCTTTTTTAAATGCAAAATTTAAGATTACAGGGTTAATGAGAAAACACCATTACAAGAACAAAGGGCTGCTGGTCACCTAGTTAACCAAATACACTTGAACCTTGGGAGAAAAATAGGTGGCCTGTGATCTAACCAGGCCGTGTCCTCATGGAACACCAGGAAAACCCGAGTAATTGGAAGCAACATTTGAGAGCATATATTCACTGGCCACGCCTTTAGTATAAATACTCATCAGCCACTGAGGAACCTAGAACCTTCCAACACAGTAAAAGCAACACATAGGCTGTTCTGGACCAATGGAAAAGAGATGTGTGGCCTTTCACCTTGAATCTTTACTCTTAAGCCTTATCCTTCATTCCCCTACCCAGAGGGACAAGCCCGTATCAGCCCCTAGCGGCTTAGTGAGGTCAGCCAGTTGGTCTGAGACCCTGACCTAACGGCTCCTCTCATGTTTACTGATTTCCTCCGGTCTCTTCCTGTGGAAGGTGCACCCGGGAGGCTCTGGAGGAACATGGCCACTATTACTGACCACCAGGCTGGTTTCTGAGATTAAAGCAGCAACTGAAAAACCTGCTATATTCTTCCTGATGATGATATCAATGAGCTTTTCAAAGTTAAGAATGATCTGAACTGATTTAAACCTTGGTGAGCTTTTGCATTTTCCTGTGACACACTCATGGTACAAAGGGCGTCACTGTCCTTGGGGTTTAGGAAGAGTATGGGCCGGAAGAGCCCGGTTGTGTGTTAGTCCATTCCTGCAGTATAATGTGAGCACCTAATGGCAAACATTTCCTATTTTAAGGAACGCTCAGACAGAGGAGAACTTTATACTTGGAGTGCGGCTCGTAATCTCCTATTACCACACACCCATCTAGAAAGGGGAGTGTTCTAGATTTTTAAATAAAATCTAACATTTATTAAGTGCTTTACTCTGCACCAACTACTATGTAAGTACTATGTTATCTTTTCCTTCTCACAAAAATCCCATGAGGTCAGTTTTATTATCCTCATGTTGTGGATGAGAAAAGGTTCGAGTTACAAATGGCAACAGTGGGACTCGATCAGAGACATGCCAGACAGCAAAGCCTGGGTTCCACTGCGACTCCTTTTGGGGGTCTATTTACAAAAAAACTTTCTCAGGTAAACTTCAAAACAGCCCTGTACATTAAATATCATATCTTCATTTTATGGATGAAACCAATATGGTTAAAACACACTTAGGTGCATTAGTTTTGCATGTAAGTAACTTAAAAATGCCAAACAATCATATGAACCATTAGAAACTTTTTTTGTTAATACTCGCCTGAGAATATTTTCCCATTAATTTTTAGAGAAAGTGGAAGGGAGGAAGGAAAGGGAAAGGAGAGAGACAGAGAAAGAGAGAGACATCAATGTGTGAAACACCAATTGATTGCCTCCTTCACAGACCCCAACTGGGGCAGGCGATTGAACCTGCAACACAGGGTATGTGCCCATGATCAGGAGTCAAATTTGTGATCCTTCAGTAAATGGGCTGACACTCTACCCACAGAGCCAGGGCCCATTAGAAACTCTATATGATGTGTGTGTTTTTCCACATGGCGTATTTTAAATATTCATCACCTAAAAAAATTTTAATATAAAATTTTGCCAAGTCCCTTTCTGGATAGGGTTGCCAGGTTTAACAAATAAAAACACAGAACATCTAGTTAAATTTGAATTTCAGATAAACAGCAAGTGATTTGCATAGAGCATATGTATACTATAAAAGGATTCATTGTTATCTGAAATTCAAATTTAACTGGGCACCCTAAATTGTATCTGGCAACCATACTTCTGGAAGATATATTTAGCATGCAATAAATAAGGAAATTTTAAGCCAATCAGAAAAGGTTGGAATGGTATTTATCATCAGCTAAGTTTGTACTAAGCATGCATCTGCTCATGATGCCTGCCTAGATGCTATGCAACTACGTGCTCTAGTTTCTGCCTTCCAGGAGTCTCAAACAGTCACTATAATTGTAAAAAGAGTGACAAGTTGATGATTTTTTTAAATATGTGCTTAGTTCTTGCAACTGGAAATTAATACTAGGAATTGCCATTTGTATGGTGTTTGATGTTTTGTGCTAATTCGAGATGTATAAAATGTTATGAGGGCTGTGGGTGTTCCCATTTCACAGATGCATGGAGCTGATAGGGAGCTGAACTGGGGTTTGAGTCTCCTGATTCCAGACCCATTCATCTTTCCTCCACACTCTCATGCTTCTCAAAGCAGCAGGCAGTCCGGAAGACAGAGCACAGGGAAAGTGCGGCCAGAGCTAAACGAAAGCCCTGTTTTCTGGCCCTAGATGACAGCAGCAGGTGAAGATTCTTCAAGGAAGTGTCTGTGGGTTGATCTCAAGCCCCTAGGGCTCTGTTAATGGAGCAGTCAGGCAGCACTGGCTGTGGGTGAACAACCTAGAAGGCAAGTTAGTTGGGAGCAAAAAGTAATCCAGGAAAAGTAATCCAAGAAGTGATCTGGCCTCCATCTAGGTCAGATGTGATGATTAATTTCATGAGTCAATGTGACTGGGCCACGGGGTTCCCAGGGAGTTGGTCCAACGTTATTCTGGGTGTTTCTGTGAGGGAGGTTTTGAATGACTTTAATATTTAAATTGAGGCAGCACAGCAGATTGTCCTCCCTAAAGTGGGTGGGCCCCATCTAATCAGATGAAGGCCTGAGGAGAACAAAAGGCTGACACTTCCCCAAATAAGAGGAAAATCCTCCTGCCTCATGGTTTTGAGCTGGAAAGATCATTGTTATAACAGACATGACATCTTCAAAGGACAGTTTGGAGGAGTACTGAGGGTCTTCATCTTGCTGTCCAGAGCACCTCTCCAACCTTTCCTTCCACATCTCTTTGACACATACTGTACACTGGTCATTCCTGGTTCCCTAAGAGCCTGAGCTTCCAAGTCCATGCACTGGCCATGCCTTTCCTCCTTATCTGCAGGAAACATACTCAGATTTATGAGCCACTGGTCTTCAAACATCAGTGTGCATCAGAAGCACCTGGTGGCTTTGTTAAACCACAGCTGCTAGGCTTCCCTCCCAGAATTTCTGATCAGTAGGCCTGGGGTGGGGATAAGAATTTGCATTTCTAACACATTTCCAGGTGGCGCTGGTCTGTGAACCACACTGAGAACTAACACTTAGCAGCACTTCTCAAACATGGCTGAATCTATACTCCCCTAAGGACCTTGTTAACAGCAGAGCCTGATCCAGTAGGTCTGGGGTGGATCCCAAGGTTCTGCTTCTCTAACACGCTCCCAGGGACCCCATTTTGAGCAACATGATTGTAAGGCTCAGCTCAGAATATCCCTAATATTGTTTTCAGAGGAAGAGAACCCTTCTTCATCTCTGTATCAGTGATTCCCAAACTTGTCTCCACATTGGAATCACCTGGGGTGCTTTATAATCTGCTGCCTGTATCCCATTCCCACACTGTGGTTGATCTCAGGTATGGCCTGGGCTCTGGGAGTTTTAAAAGATCCCCAGGTGACTCAAAAATGAAGAAATTTAGGAGCCACTGGTCTAGTCATTCACAGTACCACTCATGCCTCCATTGTATTTCCAATGTAGCTTTGTTTATTTTGTCTTTGCTTTCATCCCATCTGCCCTACCAGCTCATGAACCCCCTGAATGTGGAAATGGAGTCTTTGTTTCTCTCACAGTGTTTAACATACACCAGTGCTTAATAAGTGTTGTTGAATAAATAAGTGACAAAAATAAAAATGAAGGTGTAAAAGGTATTATCCAGTTCACCAGCACCTAGCAGAGTAGGGTTTCCCCAAAAGCTACTTAACTAAAATAATTTTTCCCCCTAATAGACTTATAGGAACTATTGCTCTTCACACGTTCAAGTTTCTGAACCGTTTGCCCTATGAATTCCATGAAAAAACTTTCTGGTACAGAGTTTATTTCACAAAGTTGACTTTTTACTTGCTATGGCAGCTTACTAAGGAATCCAGCTTTGCTCCAGGATCCAGGGAGCCTGCCAGCTCCTGGGATTCCCAGAAACCAGGAGCAGGGACCATCCAAGGCTTTTGCACTGACCCTCTCCCACAGGGGGACTCCGTGTGTCCTCCATCTATATAGGGTCTTGAGCATTAGGAAGTGGCCTTGTACCCCATGGCGAGGGCTTCTATCAAGGGGACAAATGTCCCTGGAGTCAGTCCTCTTTCAGGTCACATTCTTCCCTTCCAGACCTCCCAGCAGCTACAAAAGTACCAGAATCAGCTGAGGCCCAGATCTTGAGGTCCTATGTCTTGTCATGGAGTGAACACGCCTGTGGGTTTTGACGATGAGCATGGTTTCTTTCAGTCCAATGGTTTCATGGTTATATCTGAAGAAAGCAAACGTTCTCACACTGCATTTGTTCTCAGAGAAGGAATAAGGCTAACAATCACCCTCTGTGCTCGTAGCTACTATGTAAGGTTCCAGGTTCTTGGGCTATTTCCTGTTCAGAACGGATTTGTGTGAAGTCCTGACATTACCCCCAATCCAAAAAGAGTGCTGAGGCCTACAGCAGTGGGTGAGTTAGAAGAAGTTAGCTGCTCATGACAGAGATCCCAATACCCACTGGCTTAAATAAGTTGAATTTATCTTTTTCCTCCTTCTCATCTAACAAGACTGTTGGCTAATGTTCCAACTCAAAATACCATTAGAGGCAAGTGTCCTTTCATTTCCTGCTGCCCCGTCTTTAATCAGAGGACATTATCACTTCCTGGTTGCAAAGTGGCTGTGACATCTATGGGTTTCATGTTCTTATTTCCAGGCAGAAAACATAGGGAAGGGAAAAGCATCACCCCTCCCAGAACTTCCAAGAAACTGTGAGCGGATGCCACAAGGCTCCCCTAACTGTAAAGGAGTCTCACAGAGATTGTCATTGGGGCACAGAGCCAACTTATCCATTAGGTACAGTATGCGGAGCCCACCATACTTTTAGGAACCTACAAAAATGTCTTAATTTTACTTCCTTTTAAAGTCAGGAGAAAAAAAGTAATATCATAAATAAGAATGTGTAATTCTAAATTCAGTCTAGATTGCATTTTTCTTTAGACCAATAAAGTTGTGCAATAAGTTTTGTCTTGTTTTTTAAATGGAGAAACAGCTCACAAAGACAAAAGCACCTACAGACTACAAAGTTGGGATGCCTGAAATGATCCTACTAGAGTCTGAAGTGGAATGACGTCAACTGAGCACTTGCTGACTTTGTTCTTTACCTTGAAAGCAAATCTGATAAGAATGTGGGCATTAAAACATCTAGTACACATAATTAATAAAAATAACAGTATTGTGCCCATTGGATAGATATCACTCACTAGAAGTATCCACTAGAATTCGTTAGTTTTTCTGAATAGTATATGTGAAAAAAAATTTTTTTTGAGCTAAGATACTGTTGTGCAATGCCAAATTTCTTGATATTATTTTCCAACCCCAAGATATCATAGTAACTAACCAACCATCAGCTGCTTGTGATTTATCATTGCTCAATCTGCTGGTTCTCTTTCTCAATGTTTTGCCAGTCAGATGGGCATTACTTAGATCAGTGGCTGTCACGGGCTATGTGCTTTCTAATGACCTGACTGCCTGTTACCTTGGCCCTTGCCTGAAAGACCATTTAAGAGGTAGTCAGGCTAACGATTGCTCTATTTCATTTGTGGGTGGGAAGGAGTGGGTTTTTCTTCTCCACAAACATTTGGCCACCAACTTCCAGGAGTGTCATTTATGTGCCATTTGGAAGAGTTGTGGGTCCCTAATTGTTTCCAGATGACATTTCAAGTGGATTGTGTGGTTTGAATTCACATAGGGCAAGGGATAAGCTTGGCACCTCAAAGCATTGTACCCGGAAACATTTTACAGAGAGCGTGTACCACGAAACCATGCCTAAAAAGGAGGCTTTGGTTGACAATACAAGGGCAAAATTCTTGGAGCAGAGGCGTTCTCTTATTCAACCGGGCGTTCCCATGGCACCATGTACTCAGTGGCCTTGCGAGCCTCTCACAGAATCTTGGTCCAGTGAATTACATTACCAACCTAACAGAAGCTGACCTCCAACACCAATTCAATATATTAGGTTTTCCTGGGGAAAACAAACTGTCATTATTTATGACCCTTACTAAGAGGAATGAATACCAGTATGCAGTTAAATAAAATATTGTCAACATCATGCTTGCTCTCTTGGACAAGGGGATATCCCTAGGAATCAGCTTAGGAAGAAAAAAAGCAAAGAGGAGGAAGGAAAGAGAAAGAAAGAAAGAAAGAAAGAAAGAAAGAAAGAAAGAAAGAAAGAAAGAAATAGAGAGAGAGGGATGGGGGGTAAAGGGAGAGGAGAAAGAAGAGAAGAAGGGACTTAGGGAGGGAGGGCGGCAGAGAAGAGGGAAAAAGTATGCTAGCTTTCTGAGAGGTGAGATTAATGAATAAATTACTTCACTTTCTAAACATTTCATTTTGAAAATGGGGATAACATTACCTACTTCTAAGTAGTTGTGATGAAAACTAATTAAAATAATTCTTGTAAAACAATAACACAGTGGCTACCACAGTTTAAGACTCCAGTAGATGGCATCGGTGTTATTATTACTATTACTGTTGCTGCTGTTGCTATTTATACAGTGAAGTGCATTATCAGTCTAGATCAGAAAATCTATTTTATGGTGTCCTTGCTATAGTAGGAGTTTAGAAGACTACAATTGGGAAAAAAGAATATGAGAAAACCAAGTACTCTTTTAAAAATTTGCTTATTGAGGTACAATTTACATAACATTATATTAGTTCCAGGTGTACAACATAATGATTTGATATTTGCATACATTGCAAAATGATTACCACAATAAGTGTAGTTACCATCTGTCTCCACACATAGTTACAATTTTAAAAAGTTCTTTCTTATAATGAGGACTTTTAAAATCTACTTTCTTAGCATCTTTTAAATATGCAACACAGTACTAGTAACTAGAGGACCACAATGTACATTACGTTTCCATGATTTATTTATATTATAACAAGAAGTCTGTACCTTTTAACCCCTTTTACCCATTTCGCCCACTCCAAGTTTTTTTTTTTTCTTGTTAGTTCACAATTTTCAACCAGCATGAATAAAATTTCTGAGAAAGCAATAACCTGGGATAGGCTCTGCTGTTCTCTACTAAATCATGAGTTGGAATCCCTTGCACACCAGAGGCAGTTAGTAATTTTTAAAATTAACTTCACATTAATGAATTCAATGAACTGTCTCCTACATTCCCCTTCCCATTAGTTATACCATTGTGTCTCAGACTTTGAGAAATGAAACACAGAATCATGGGATTGGCATTCCCTCATGAGGGGATTGGCATCCCCCGTGAGGGTTATCCTCTGAAGAGTGGGATTTCTTCCTGTTCATCACATACCCAGCTAAGAAAGGAAGTAAACTTTGGTCCTATCCTCCTAAAGGAGGTCTCTCCCCTTTTCTTGGGACTGAGATGGGGTTAGAGGACTCTGTTCCAGCTAGCAAGGAACAGGGTCAGTCCTCCTGTCCAGGAGTAAGGTGGCCCCTTCCTGGAAGGGTGTAGGAAGCTAAGGAGCCAGATAAGCAGTGGAAGAGCCCTGGAGAAGTTCCTAGGAGGAGACTCTAAGAGGCACTCTATCTAGAAGCTAGTTTTTCATCTTCTCCTTTTTCATTAGCACTACCTTATACCAAATACTTCAATCTTCTTTGTTAAACATTGCCACATAGTTTTACCAGTAGCTGGTACTTGAAGGAATTGCCATCATCCATATGGAAGGGGCCAATGTCTGTACTTAGAGAGGAAGCCAGTTATGAGATGGCAAAAGATGGAAGACTAGTAAACAAGGAATATTGGAGCAAGAAAACTAGCTGAGGGGTGCAGGGATGACCAACTCTGTTGAATGGAGCACAAAAACATTCCTAAGCAAATTCTCAAAATTTCACTAGGTGTGGTGAGAAAGTAGAGAAGAATCTGGCAAGATCGTATCTCCACATCACTCAGAATGGAATTCCAGACTATTGTTGTGTTTGCTTGTTTACAGTCATCACCGCCATTTTGGATTAAAAAGAAGAATTACCTCCTAAAATGAAGAGTTTGCCAACGTTTGGGTCATATCAGCTTGCTGGGAATGCCATACCAACTTCTGCAGACTGGGTGGCTTCAACAGCAGAAATATATTTTCTCAGTCTGGAGGCTGGAAGTCAGATCAGGGTGCTGGTGGAACTGGTTTCTCCTGAAGCCTCTCTCCTTGGCTCGTAGGTGGCACCTTTTGCTGTGTCCTTTCGTGGCCTTGACTCTGCACACCCACATCCCTGGTGTGTCTCCCTCTTCTTATAAGGACATCAGTTTTATTGGATGAGGGCCCACCCGAGTGACCTCATAATCACCTCTCTAAAGTCCTTATGTCCAAATACTTTCATATTCTAGGGTAGATTGGGGGCCAGGGCTTCAATGAGAATTGCGAAAGGACACAATTCAGGGTATAATACAGGTGTTGAGATGCAGTAACATTCTAGCCCCTAAATCTGGATAAATAAAACAAGGAGATGCAGATGACATCAGTGTCAAGGTCACAACCTTTCTCCTCTTTATTCTGACCTTTTTTCTTATCTGGAATGCATGACATCATTTTTAACTGGCTGTGCTTCTGGAAACCCTAGGCTATCTCCTAATGCTAGCTTTCAGAAGGTTTTAATAGTGAGATCTCCATTAGGGATCAGTGAAATGGTGCGATGGAAAGGACCCGAGGGTTAAAATCATGAAATGGAGTCTCTTGTCTCTGGGCCCATCAGTAAGAGCCTGGCTCAGAGACAAGTATGCTACACGCAAATCTGCTTTCTGCACTTGACTTCCCAACTACCTCTGGGGCATCTAATACTTCATTCAAACACACTCAAGGCAAAGCACTCAAAGGCTTGCTGAACATTTCTCTGTCAAGTTTCCAGCACTTCATTCCTCTTGTTAATGTGACAGAGAAAATTACACAAAGTATCCCGGATGTTGATATGCTACTTGTCTCACAGTTTGCTTCAAAGTCTCAGAGTTTTCTGAATTTTACTTTCTGGAACAAATATTATAGGCAAAAGCATCAAGTATGCCCGGGCAGTTATTCTTTTTTTTTTTTTTTTCAGAGAGAAAGGGAGAGAGACAGACAGAAACATCAATGATAAGACAGAATCATTGATTGGCTGCCTCCTGCTCATCTCCCACTGGGGATGGAGCCAGCAACCTGGGCATGTGCCCTGACTGGAATTGAACCTGGGACCTTTCAGTCCACAGGCCGATGCTCTAGCCACTGAGCCAAACCAGCCAGGACCCATGCAGTTATTCTTCATGGTAGTGATAAGCAAGTTCTGGATATTTAGGTCCAGAAGTAATCTGTCTTCTAGCCATTAATAACTAATGGCCATATAGTAGTAAGTTTAGTTGGCACAGGATTATTTACTCTACTTTGATGATGCCTGTTTAAAAATATACCTGTTTAAAAATATACCTGTTTCTATAGAGTTCTATAACACTGTGGCATTACCTGTCATTGCCCTAGGTTCTCCTTTGGTTCTTTAACTGAAGATGACATATAAGGAGACCTATCTGATTCATCAAATCATAAAGCTAGACAGGACCCTAGAAATTGTTTAGTTAAATCTGTCATGGAAACCAGTACAACAAGACCATCAAAGTTTCCCAGGGCAGAAAAGTAGTCTTTCCTGTATATTTAGCTGTTGGAAAGGTTTTCCTGTGTCAAAGTCACATCCCTGCCAGTGTCTGAACTCAAATTAACTCTAAATCTTACCAAATCCCCTTCATGATATCCAGTCTCAGGTACAGGCCTGGTATTCCACCACTTCTCAAGAAAATACACAAACTGAAGCCTGAACAGTGACCTGGGTCACCCTTGAAATCTTGATTTCTTGAATTAGTCATAGACACAGCCAGAAGAGCATTCAGCCTAGGGCTGATTCAAAAATCCGTACTTAATGGATGACTCATGTGGCCAATCCCTTTGAAACCTAGAGATTAGTTCTGGTCTGAAATGTGAATTTTCAGGGGGAACTCTCTGTAATTTTTTTTGAAGTGCTTTCCCCCCCCCCCTTATGTTAGAAATGTGGCTGGTTGCTTATTTTAGCCTCTCCGTGCATCTACGTGGGTTATTGAAGCATACTTTGTTGTCCTCAACTCTTTCTCCCAGTTTTCAACAAAGCTCTTGTGTTTTTAAGAACACCACCCTCCCAACAGTGCCCTCTGCCTACCACATGGCGACTTAGCAATGGGATCGTCCAGTCCTGGCTCTGGACTCCCCGCTGGTGCTATTGGCCAAATAGGAAGTGATATTTGCTCAGTGACTTGCTGCTTGCAAACGGAGAAATGCAGGCGCGTGGGAGAGTAGCAATAAGTGGCTAGAATAGGGCTTGGGCTGTACAATGTTGCACATTAAATTCATCATCATCAGCCCAGAAGCGTCTCTGTACATAGAGTCAGGGTGGAAATGCTTCAGGACTTACTGACATAGTTGAACTCACCCCCCAATACTGCCCAATATAGTGCAGCTAAGACCCTTATTTCATAGGTGGGGAAGCGGAATCCCAGAGACATATATTGGCTTGAGTTCATGTAGCTGGAAAGTTGCATGTATAACTCAGGTACCCTGACTCACAGCTCTGGGCTCATGGCATTATACTGGGTGGCTCTCAAGGGCTTCTTCATCATCCCACCCATCCCATAATGCTACCTTAGCCTCACAACCATATAAGTCAACGCTCTGCATGCCAAACCAAAACCAGATTGGAGTACATGGCTGTGTAGCCAAGAAACCTGAGATGAGGGCATGCTTTACTCTCTCCCTCAAGAATTGTCCATTTCCTTCCCAGCCCCTGAGGCAGCTAAAAGGCACTGTTTTGGCTTTGATGCACAGTCTACAGAGAACAAAGGAATACAAGCAAGTAGTATCACTAGCATCCTCAAATTCCTTCGGGGTTTCCTAACAGGAGTTTCAAGTCCTTGGCTCAGTATTAGGGGTACTCCTTGGCTTATGTTAAACATCCTCCTTCCTTTCTCTGGAGCTGTCCCCTTCCCTAACCCTTCTGGAATCATTGTATTATTGCCCCCTGCTGTCCCTTTCCTCTTGGTCAAAGCGAGCCTCCCATACTCGTCTTCACCCAATTCTAGCTAAGCCTCCAAGGCCCAAATTCCTATTCCTAAGCCTTGTTCAAGAGGGGTCTCATCTACCTTCTCACTGAAGTCATCTAAGCAATCCCTCCACACTGAGTAGACAGGGTCAACTATTGTCTTCTGTGTATGTGTCTCCCAGATTTCTCCTTTCCTCAAGGCACTCATTATCCATGTTTTTTAATATCCACTGAACATAGCTGTACCTTCTCACCTCTGTACCTATGGCCACACTGTTCTCTCCTTGGAATTCCATTTCTCATTTCTGCCTATTAGAACCTTACCTATTTATCAAAGTTCACCTGAAATGCTATCCTCCTCCAACTCGCTCCACTCCCCTGTCTTCTATAGGCACTGTCACAAATGACCACAAACCAGTAGCTTGCAACAACTCTGCCGTCTGTCTCTGTCCTCTTGCCTCCCTCGTATAAGGACCCTGGCGATTGCACTGGTCCCCCCTGGATATTCCAAGAAACTTCCCACCTCACGATCCTTCATTTTATGACATTTGCAAAGGCCTTTTTACCAGGTACAATAGCATGTTCACATGTTTGGGAGATTCTCCTAATAAAGAATCTTTCTCATTTCTAATACCCCATAGCACTGTGTTTGTGTATCTATAATTCAGGGTTTAACAGAGACTTTCATGAGCCTGTCTGTATCCCTAGAGCAGGATAAATTCTCCGAGAGCAAGCGCCATGTCTTACTTGATCTTATGCTTCTACAATATTATGTAAGCCTGATACCTTGAATATAGCAGATTTAGACACAAGCCATTTTCACCACTCCATCTCTCCCACTTCATCTAGCCCAGTGCCTGCCATATAGAAGCTTAGTTAGAGAATGTTTGCTAGAAAACTTGTAATCCGCAAATGAAGAGATATGATCTATAGACACTGTGTGGGTGGGGGGAAGGGGAGGTCAAAATAATGGAACTTTGAAAGCTAATGAATGTATACTGCTTTTTTGTTTTGTTTTGTTTCTTCTTAGTAATCTCAACAATGAAGAGAACAAGGCTAGAACGTAAGCTCCTGTTTTGTCTAGTAAACATCCCCCTCTATTCTGGCCCCTTTCCTGCTGAGAAACAAACAATAGCCTCCTGAGATTTGAGGCTTGATATTTCACAGCCACTTCTAAATGGCTCCCGCGGCTCTGACTCAATGCTCCACTATTGAGAAGCACCTCACTGGCTTGAAAGCCAGACCACAGCAATATTGGCCCTCTTTGCAGCCTATTGACTCATGTTCCAGAACAGTCTGGCTGCACATGCGGCCCTGTGAACTCTGTGGGACAAGGGTGTAGCTCCATGCGGCATGGTGTACCCGTGACATAGTGTCTTACATATACAATGGCTCAGCACAATGCACTTGCACACAGGAAACCGAATGAAATGTACTTGAACCCTCATATTTTCTATAAGTAGTTGTATAAATTAGTGCAATTTTCCTAGGGGGTAATTTAGGAAAAGAATAAAACATATTAATTGTGCATATCCTTTTTCCTTACAATTATATTTCTAGGAACATCCTAACCTTTCTCCCTTATTGCAATGCCCCACATGGGCACAAAGATGATTTACTTACACAAATATGTTCATTTCAGAAATATCTATAGCAATAAATAATTGGAAGCAACTTATCAACATGGTACTAGGTATTAAATTATAGTATAGCAAAATAAATCCCAAAATACTAAGCAGATATTCAAAATGAGAAAGCTGCATAAACTGGCATAGAAAATGTTCACAACATGTTGTTAAGTTAAAAAACAAAAGTATGTGGCAGCCAATGCACCTAAAGCGATTTGGCTTTTGAAGACAAAAATCATAATATATTATTATATTATATATAATATATCTATGTTACGTTATATATTCAAACAGAAAGATCTGAAAGATAAAGAGATTATTTGGGGAGTATGTGATTTTGAAACATCTTAACTTTCTTTGAACATTTGAATTTGATTTAAAGTTGTTAACGAAAAAACCATTGAAACCTGTAAAGGAATTTTTTGTGAGTTTATTTGAGCCAAAAACTGTCGACAATTGCCGGGAAGCAGAACCTCAACTGATTGAGATTATGCTCCGAAGAATGGCGGGTTACATTTCTGTATTTATACATAGAAATCAAAGGAGGGACATAGGTGGGTTACATGAATATTCATTGGTGATGGAGTAAGGAGGCGGGAGAAAGCAAGCCGGTGGGAAAGCCCTGGGATACTTAGGTGAGTGCAGGAACAATTAACATGATAACGAAGGAATTTGAGGCATCTGTTCTGGCGCCTACCACATTTAGTTGTACCCCAGGGGCTCCAGAGAAAAGGGAAGTTACAGGTTACTCAGACATCTCACAGATAGGTTATCTTAGAGGCAGGAAGGCAGATGGGCTCAGTAAAGATCAAGCTGATCTTTGGGAAACATTGGCCTAGAAAATGACTGCCCACTATAACCTGTTGGAAGTAAGATATGGAAGTAAGATATTTAATTTTCAAACCATCCTTTGTGGTTACTTCAGGTCTCTCAGTCTGAAAGACTGCCACGCAGGCCTTCCCTGAGCTCATCAGGTCACCAAATGGCTGTTTTCGTTCACACATCCCCCACTTGGTCATTAATCGATCCAAAAGATGCATTGATGACCAACCTTTTGGTTGGATAATGGAGTCCCACGGCGCTAGGAAGGCTCATTCCTAGGATGTCTCAGTGTCAGCATGTCTTGCTGAACCGGTGGACCACTGGGGATGGGTAAGACCATAACCTTAGATGGCATTTAAGGTCGAATTATATATATAAAAAAAGAGGCAGGTAAACAGGAGGCAGTCAGATCCTATATGTCTTTAAAAAAATATTCTGGATCATTTCTAATTTTTGAGCCACCATGATCCGAGTCTTTTTGCTGTTTGTCTTACATTTTGCCTTTCTGCATCTGATATAACATTTACATATCATGGACAAAAATAACAATAGTCAACCAATAACAGTGATTAGAAACAGAAGATGTCTAATACTAGACAAGGAAAAGTCTAAGGGGAACAAACATCCCAGCCAACCAAAAACCCTTTACATGCATTATCATAATTTTTATCAATCTAATTATATGGTTTCCTCCTTCATCTACTGTCATTTGTACCTTATGATGTTTGGCCAGAAGAATTAAGACTCTCTACTATTTCATTATTTAGAAGTTCTAATTTTCTTCTGACTAGTTAGGTCCCAAAAAAATGGCTTCATGGGGAGGATTAAATTCAATTTCCCAATACATTGATTTTTCAGTATCAATATTATCACAGGTTTTATAAATCTCAGGCAAAGTTATTTTGCCTATAATTTCAGTATTACACCATATTCCAGTATTATTTAAAGTAAACTTGGTATTATTACAGTAAAAATAGCTTATTATAACAGAAGAGGGTTTTTTTTTTGTTTGTTTGTTTGTTAAACCTTCTCAGTAAAATGTCCCTTTCCCATATACCACATGTTGTTATTCATGGGGATAGATACAATAGGCTAGGACTTGATGAATTTAGTATTCCATATGGATTGGAGGCATAACCATTCACCTTTCCAATTTTATAAATAGACAGTGAGATGGGTTCACATTGTTTATTATTATTTTTTTTTTAATACGGCCCATCTACTTCCCTCTGGAAGCATTCTAGTATTATTAAGGATGGTCCTTACGCCGGCCAGTTGAACTACTGGGAATTTTAAGTTTAGGATTTAACTGGCACTTGGGCTTTTAAAACACAATGTCGTAGAACACATTTTCCATTTAAAATTTTCCAAATTCCTAGGGAACCATATCAGTCCCATAAGTGTCTGGCCTGGGCTCCTATAACCATTACAGTTGGCCAGTTTCATAGCCACTTCAGATTCCATTTGCATTTGCATAGACAATAGACCCAGTTGAGTTAGGGCACAGGCCTGTTCCCAATTGTTGGGTTTGGGCATTAGTTTTTTTGTAGCTTGTTCTATCTATAAAACTAAGGCTTTATTGTCTTTCCATGCTGCTTCCCTCTCTTTTCTTTTTTCCTGAAACAGCATTCCTTCTATATGACCTATTTGAGATAAAAATCCTTTTCTAATATATGATTTTCTTCATTTGCTACAAGTTCAGCTTGTCCCAGAATACCAAGGCCAGCCCCTTCTCTTTCAAGTATTCCCTTTTTCTTCTTTTAGGGAGACCAATGTTGTTGGACCTTCAGAAATGTTGTTGCCATTGGGTAGCTATGGCGTGGGAGCAATTAGAGTATACTGAGTGGACCCAAAAATGTTGAGTTTCCCAGGCCATAGTTAAATGGGTGGAGGTAACTCCCAAATGGACTAGAGTTTGGGTATTCCATAAGGCTCCTCAAGAGTCCAGGACACAAGGACAGTGGGGTAATTATAAACATTATCTACCCACCAAGTGATGTCAATAATTTCTGAAATGAGGACCCATTGATTTCTTTCTTATTTCACAGACATCCGACCATAAGAGCATGGCTGGTGAGTCCAAGGACATAATATGCTATGATAGATAGGACAGACTGCTACAAGCCTTTTGCCATCACATCCAGGTGTTTGTTTGTTTTTTCTTAGCTATTCATCATCTATCTCTATAACCATACAATATTCATCTAGATTAGATCCATATACAATTCTACCAATGGAATTACCAGGGAGATATTCTTGGGGGTGTTTGTCTAAGGTGGGTCCTTTATAATAGAGCCAGAAAACAACAACAACCAAAGCTTATAATGATGATAGACCAATGTGTGGCTAACAAAGCGTTAACTTCACTATCATACCTGATAATCAGAACATCATTGTGTATTAGGTGGGAAAGATTAGCAGGTATCCAAGTTAAATTTTTCATATCTAATAAAGGAAGATATTGTTTCCACTAGGAAACCATAAGGATAATAAGAATATGAAAATCATTTTACGTACATTCAATCAATAACAATCAGATGATATAAAAGCAAGCAATATCAGTTTGTGAGCATACAGGCCTTGTTGACATCATCTTGGGATAGCTGTCTGCCTCTGTGATCGGCGACTTCTCATCCTCGAAAGTTCTCAGTTGTTTCTTGTCCTTAAAAAGTCTTTGATCTCTGGTAAGGTCCCTTCCAATGAGGTTGGAGATAGTTTTATTTGATGTCTTTTCCAATACCCCAAATCTCCTGGTGTTAAGCTGTGATCTTTGAAATCTTCGTCTCCCAGGAGTGCACTATGAAATGAATCTGTTACCAATTTGTTAGTTCCTACAATTCAGAATATCTGCACTTTACTTTTCCCTATATTTGGGAAACAAGAGATTTTAAAGTCAACAATATTTTAAACAGAATTATAAGAATACTTAACCTCAATTCATTTAGTCCCATAGTTGTTTTTGTTTATCCTGATTATTGACCAGTAGTTTCTGTATTTAGTTATTCCTTGAAATTCTATAAATCTTCATCCAGTTCAAAATATGACCTGCTTAGAAGCCTGCAAGTTAGAATAAGTCCGAGTCCTTTTCATGAAATTTTCTAGACACATATATAACTATAAATGCATCAGAATAAAGCTGTCCACAAATGACAAAAATTTAAAGTGGCATGGTTACGGATTTGATTAAAAACTTTGCTTTTCTATAAAATATAACATTTCAAGATAACAATCTATTTGTTAAGTAATAGTCCCTGTAATAGTACACAGAGAATAATATAAAATTTGTATATCTTTAGATTTAATTATAATATCAACATATAAAGAAATATAATATATTTTTTTTAAATCAGGCACAGGACTTATTGCAAGCAGTGTTGTGAGTATTGAAAATAATTAATAAACTCCCAATATGTGAAACTCAAATACCCAGAGTATCAATGGTAGAAACCCCCACAGGGAATCATGACGCTTGGCTTGCCAGTGTTCCTGGCTGGACACATGCTACTCTCTTAAAGTTTCCCATTTAAATTTGACTGAGAATCTTTGCAAGTTCCTTCTGAAGCAGAGTGCTTTAACAATGCACGTGACCTGTTTGTTTTTTTTTCTTCTTCTTGATTGGAGTACAGCCACACAGTCTTTCCCGATTGGCTAATTCAAAGGGAGGGGGTGAACCTTGCTCTTTCTATGGGAGCAGCCAAGCCATGCGGTCATGGCGGCTACCCGAGTTACAATCCAAAAATGGAGGCTGTCTAAACTGTTCTTGGACAGAAAAGGTGATTTTGTCTATTCTTACAATAAATAAGGAAAGAGCAAAAACCAAAATTTCTAAAAGATAGACAGGCACAATTATATTGCAGACAAACAGACAGAAATCTCACTATCTATTTCTGGAGGCTGAACCCTGAGAGGGAGAGCAAGAAGAGCCCCCAAGATAAAGAATTCTTGGCAGCTGCTGGGACATTCTTGCAACCTCTCTCAAGCTTTCAACCCCACCACGCACAACTAAGCTTCTCCAGAGTGGGACTTTTCTCTTCTTTCAACAAATTAAACAACAACAAAGAGACACAAAACATCAACACTCTTATACAAGCGCACAGAACACACTAAGTTTACACCAGAGAATGCCCAGCATTCAAGTTTCCAAAGCAATGTCTTTTGTACCTAGTTCGGGAATTGCCCCTCTCTAGAATTTCAATATATTCCCAATGGACTATTCAAAAAGGGTTGGGGTCTCTTCTTGTTGCCTCTAAACCAGAGGCCTGCTTCCTACAGGGAAAAACAGGATGTGTACATTTATTAACTTCAGAATAGTTCTGAGACAGTCTCTAAAACCTTTTTTTATTAGTTGCCATCTTATTGGAAGAAAGAAAAAAAAATATCTATGATTTTCCTTAGAAGCTTCTAGTTTCCAAATCAAGATATGCTTCCCATATACTCATAGTTTAATTTCAGAGCCGGCATTTTCTAATTTCTGCATGCAAGATATTAACATAGGTACCACAAACAAACCGAATTTCTGGCCATTCATTTCTCAGTTAATAATTTCTAGTTAAATCTTTTCATTTCTGTAAAGTACTTGCAAGTAAAGGCTTCTTATCAGGAGTATTAAATGAGGGCTGGGGTCTCGGGAGCTTCTAGCCGTGGAGGCACAATTTCCCATGTTAATTTTATTCATTCATTTTTTTAATATCTGTAGTCTGAGCAAACTTTAGATATGTTAAGTAGTGGGTCAAATGTGGCCTCAGTTTTCTCTCCCGGCTGTCTAAAACCACAGGAAAGTTTCGGGGCCTGGGCAGACCAAGCCTTATGGTGGCCCCCAAATAAGCCTTTTAATTAACAGTTGCATCGGGAACTCTAGATGGGGCTCCTGATTTCTGACATCTCCACAAAATTCTTAGTTACCTAAGAACACCTCGGAATCGGACTTTTCTTTAAAAACAAATTGCCCCTTTATCTTAGAAGCTGAATGAGTTCAGCTCATTTATACGGCGCAAGTTATTTTTGCTCAGACTTTCAGCAATTCCAATTGAAAAGCCAAAATCAAAACCAGCCACCCATTTTCTCCTCCAGTTCCGCCTTAGCCTGGGTCTGCCAACTCTTAACCTGGGGTTCTGTTAACCCTGGTTCCACCTCGAGGATTTTAACACAGCTCAAATAAAGTCAAACCTTCTACCAAAATCAGGGAAGGTCCCAGATCCAAGAGACAACTCACCCACGCTCACCCAATGGGCGGAGAACCGGCAGGCTCAAGGGGCCCTTGGCTGGCTCCGAGTCCAAGTCCAAAGGATGATCGCTGGTGAGTTTTCTTTGGAATCCTGCCGACTACGCCAATTAATGTTAACGAAAAAACCATTGAAACCTGTAAAGGAATTTTTTGTGAGTTTATTTGAGCCAAAAACTGTCGACAATTGCCGGGAAGCAGAACCTCAACTGATTGAGATTATGCTCCGAAGAATGGCGGGTTACATTTCTGTATTTATACATAGAAATCAAAGGAGGGACATAGGTGGGTTACATGAATATTCATTGGTGATGGAGTAAGGAGGCGGGAGAAAGCAAGCCGGTGGGAAAGCCCTGGGATACTTAGGTGAGTGCAGGAACAATTAACATGATAACGAAGGAATTTGAGGCATCTGTTCTGGCGCCTACCACATTTAGTTGTACCCCAGGGGCTCCAGAGAAAAGGGAAGTTACAGGTTACTCAGACATCTCACAGATAGGTTATCTTAGAGGCAGGAAGGCAGATGGGCTCAGTAAAGATCAAGCTGATCTTTGGGAAACATTGGCCTAGAAAATGACTGCCCACTATAACCTGTTGGAAGTAAGATATGGAAGTAAGATATTTAATTTTCAAACCATCCTTTGTGGTTACTTCAGGTCTCTCAGTCTGAAAGACTGCCACGCAGGCCTTCCCTGAGCTCATCAGGTCACCAAATGGCTGTTTTCGTTCACAAAGTTAAGTTTTGGCTTTCCAGTTGGAGAAAGAAAAAGAAACCTATTTCTGAAAAATATCTCAACAGATGCTAGGAAACAAGAGAGGGCAAGATGGGCATTTGGTAAGAGACCAAAACGCAGGATACTCTTCTTTCAGAGGAGACTGAAGGCCAAAAAGAAGGTGGTAGCACCCCATCGTTAATCCCAGTGAAACCAACTGCTTCACATTTACTTTCTGTCCCACAAAGTGACAGCAGACACATCAAAGTACTTCTCAGTGACATTAGGATGTCAAGATTGCACCGCTTTCTATATCTGATTCTTCCTGCAGCTTGACAAAAGCTGAAGGAAATCTTCCAGAATTCCTAGGGTTAGGAGGGAGTTATTGAATTGATACAGGATTACAGGTTACATTAACAAAAGAGTATTTTTAGCCGAAACCGGTTTGGTTCAGTGGATAGAGCGTCGGTCTGCGGACTCAAGGGTCCCAGGTTCGATTCCAGTTAAGGGCATGTACCTTGGTTGCGGGCACATCCCCGGTGGGGGGTGTGCAGGAGGCAGCTGATTGATAATTCTCTCTCATCGATGTTTCTAACTCTCTATCTCTCTCTCTTCCTCTCTGTAAAAAATCAATAAAATATATATTTTAAAAAAAGAGTATTTTTAAAAAGGTATTTAATTAGACTGTTTATGGTTTTAAATGGTTCCATTGTGAATTTTAGAGTTTTTAAATGAGTTCTCTTTGGCCCTAAGTCCCTGTGTCTCTATATGGTTTTTTCCCCCTCCTATACTCTTGAATCTAATCAATTTAGAATTCTTTACACATGACGATGATTTGAATTGAGTTTGGCCACCAAAATAGCAGGATGCTACCAAACTTATTTTTTATATGAGATTCCATATGTTTGCTTAAAAGTCAACATGCAAATATTCTAGAATTTTTTAAATGAGAAAAAAATTCTCCCTTAACTTGAAACCAGGCCTTATGGGTAGTTCCAGGTGTTCTGAAATGAGGTGGCCTGCATGTGTATGTAGCTGATGGATGGCAGGCACCAATCTCACTTTCTTCCTTAAAAGTCAAATCCTCCAGCAGACCCAAGAGGGTGCCCAATAATGATTTTCTCACTGACAGTTTTTTGTAGATACTTTCTTTTTTAAACAAATATCATTCCCTTTACTTTAGTCAACAATACTCCCACTGTTATCCCTAGGATGAGAACCACAAGGTTACACCTTTAGACCCTGTCTAGTAACATGATTCCTCTATTCCAGAATAATAAACCCTATTATCTGTTTGTTCATAATTTCAATTTAATTCAGTATTCAGAAGCAATGCTAATTTTTTTTTCTCTGAGCCTCATTTCCATCATTGGCAGTCTTCTCTGCAGACAATGTCTTTTACTGTAATGAGGCTAGAATTTCAAAACCTTGAGAAAAGGCTCTACTTAATAAAATCATAATAAGAACTTACAAAAACTTGGTGCTGTTATTTCTACTTAGAATGTCCTCCTTTGCCCCAGAACCCTTATCAGGAATCAGTGTACTAAGCAAAAACTCCAAGCTTGAGGAAGAAAAGAAGAAAGGAATGTAAGTGCTTGTGTTATATGATATCATGACCCAAAGAATTCTAAGAGGCTTGGAGTACTGCAAATATCTTCCCAGTTGTAGGCAGGCCCAGCCTTGCAGAGTGCCACCGGCCAAGCACCCACCTCCCACTCCCGCAACCTCAAACTTCCCACCCAGGCACCTCCTGCTCTGACCCAGGCACTTCCCACCTTTGCCCACTCACCCTCTTACCACTGGTTTGGATACTCACCTATAGATAGGTGAGTTGATTATATGTGGTTCAGGATATGAATAAACATATTTTGGGATAAAATCTCAACTCATCCTTTACTTCTTGGTCCATTCTAACAAATAAAATGGCGTCCCTCCGGACAGAACACAAATACGCCCGTTCATCCCAGGCAGGGATTGAGTGATGTTGTTCCTCAGCACTTACACAGGAGAAGAGAAGCCATTTCTTTTTTGATGTTGAATATGTGGGCCCCATGTTTAAAGAATACTCAAGTCTCTTACTGATTGAGCTATGAAGACCTTTTGTGAGAAGAAATGAAGAAAATTGAGCTTTTGGATAAAGTAGAAGTTAGGGAAGCTGGGAAGTAAGAAAGTGCTAGAGTGGAGCTTGGAACCAGGAGGGTGCTCCACCATGGCCAAGGGGCACCAGGAAAGGGACGGAGGGAGACCCTCTCTAGAGAGATTATCATTTCTATTGTTTTATAGAACATGTTTGTCTATACAACTTTGTGTGTATTTATGCAAGTGAACTGTAAAATAAACTCTAGGGTTGTTAATTAGCATATGAAGCACCCTAATAGAAACCTACGTATGGGCAATCGCTCCAAGTATTGCTCTCTAAATATACACCAGAGTTTTTAATTACAGCGAGGCATGTTACAAATACCTTTCCCAATTGGAATGAGATATTTTTAAGAAGGTGGTTGGCCAGGAAGGTTTAGATATATTTTTGCCCTGCATGAATGAGGTGTAAGGTTATAGCAAGCCTAGCAGTCTAACTTCTTTGAGGGGGAGTGCCCTTGATCTAGAATGCCATTTGGTCCTATGTTCCCTTAGGACCACTTAGAAAGGATAGTTAGAAAATGATCCTCTTGCCTGATTCTAGCCACAGGTCAGTGGATATTAAAGTCAATATTTGTTCCTTTTGCTTCAGCACAAGCTTTTCCCATGAAGTATATGTTTAGGTGCCAGTAACATTGGAGAGTGAGGATCTCAGCAAGTTTAATAAAGAAGTTGTGTGACTGTTTTGGTGCCTCCTTGTTTTAAAGGTTTAAAGTGTGGTAGTGCTGAGTCTGAGATTTTTACTCATTATAATGTATGTGATTTTGTTTATCTTAATAAACCACTTGGCAGAGAGGTTGATCAAAGAAGGCATGTGACGACCCACAGATTGAGAACTGCTGCTGTAGAGCCAAACATGTGAAGTCCAAACTTCTCAAATGACACCCATGAGCAGGAAGGTATGGCATCCCATGGAGCTGACTAAGAGACCACAGTCAAACTGAAGACAGACTTCCCAAAGTGCCATACCAGGTCTGGTCCAGCCAACACATTTGCCTCAGCTACAGATGAGAAGTTGGTCAAATTCAAGGAGATCAGGAAGCTGGACAAGGTGGCAGAATGAGCATCTGAAATGATCTCAGCATATTAAATCTAACCAAAGACCAAAGATTAGGTTAGTATTTTCATATCATCTATGACTTTAAGTCAATGGGAGACATCTAAAACTATATATATATTTTTTAATGTTAGAAAGTCATTGAAAAAGAATGCAGGGATCTGGCCATGGTGAAAGGTCTTTAGGCCTGAGTGGAAAAACAATTATATATCACTAGAGGCCTGATGCACAAATTTGTGCATGGGTGAGGTCTGGACTGCCAACCACCCATGGCCCCTCCCACAACCTGCCCAGCCCAATGAGCCCCCATCAGGGTGTTGGGGGCTGATTGGGGGCTGCACTGGCCAGAGGTGAGGGGTAGGCAATGGGGCCCAGATTAGGCTGTTTGGCTGCCACAGTTCACATCATAGCAACTGATCTTGCACCAGCTTGTACCAACCAATCGTCTGGTCATTCTCATTGTTCTGCCATTCTGATCATTGGACTTTTATATATATAGATGATAGGCAAATAATCATGTGATCACTTGGGTGGCAGGAGTGGGGAGTCAAAGATTTCTATGAATAGGCTCAGGATGAAATAGCGAATGGATATGGTTTAAATCCAAAGATGTAGGTCACTTGGCCCACCCTTCCAGAAGCTGTAGAATGAAGTAAAAATAAGGTTCATTGCATCCCATCAAGGTCCAGGCAAAACACTCTGGTCATTAATACCTTAATTAACTAGGATGGTACTTGCCCTACTTTAAAGGTAGGCATTTTTTCAAACCCAGATTTGAGAACTTAAGTAGAGAAATATCTTAGAAAATGAAAACCCAGTAATATTAATATTCTTGTATTAAAGACACCTAAAATTCAATATTTCATGTACTTGTAATGTATGGGAATTGCATTTGAGTAATATCTTTGTAACTTCAATTTAAAATATCTAATTAAGTAATTGATTCAGACTTGTAGTTCACACTGGAAGTCTTACTAACTGTATAATACAATATTGTAACACTTAAGAGAACTCAGGGTTCATGATATTTATAAACTTAATTTATTAGATTTATATAAATTAATTGGTGAAGTTGGCCAGTCAGGCAATTAAATTACTCTAAAAGGAAATAAAGTACATTAAACTTATAAATACAGGGTAAAATATGTGAAAGTATTTAATTAACTAGCTGTAAATGGGATCAAGTATTGTTCAAAGGCCATTAGAGTGATTGCTATAATTGCAAGGCAGAACTAGAATAACAGGATTTGTAAAGTAAACTGAAAGCCTAGGAAGAATGATGTTATTAAAAATCAGTGACTTTAAGAAAGTGAATATCCATTTTTGAAAACAAAGTAAAAACCTGAATAGTCTTTTCGACATAAGAAAAGCTATCCTTGAGTGAACCAAAAATCTCGCAACAGTTTGTACAGGTCAGGATGGACCAGAAGCAAGTGTGAAAGTGACTAGGGCCAGATGTTGAGTCCTCAAAGGTCCCCCGGAGATCTCAGAATGAAAAGCCTGCCAAGAGGAGCTGCAATCTTAGGCTGAGCAGAGAGGAGAGTGTCAGAGAGAGATGAAGCTGATCACCTCCCTCCATTCCACACCAATCACTCATGGAAACCTGTCGTTAAGCCCAGTTGTTGCCAACTGTCCTGAGCCTCCCAGACGCTGAGGTTTTTCTTAGTTCATTTGTTTTGGTGGATATTTTGGTAGATAACAGAGGTGGGTGAGATTAGTTACCTTCCCACAGAGTCACCAGCAAGTTATAATGCAAGCAGGTCTTCAACCGAATTCTGCCTCTTGTCTACCAGGCATTTACTAAACAAACATCTATTAATAAGTAGACACAAAACAATTTGTTCAGCCTGCAATGCCACCTCTCTGTCCTTTTGTGTAATCTGATCACACTTTTCATGGAGAAGTTTAGAAGCAGATGTGATGTTATTTCAGTGGCAAAAACCTGTTAACTCAGGGAAACGCTGCCTTCAAAAACTGACAGGCCTCTCACAGGGCACAGGCACAGATTTGTGAGGCAGCTTTGCAGAACCTAGCAAAATACATCAGAGAAAAGAGCCCGAGACACAGACAGAACTGGGTTCAAATGTTGGCTGCCTTCATATACTAACTTGCCAATGTTAGTCTCTTTTGCCTTTCATTCCTTCATCTCCAAGACAGGGATAATAATAAAAACAAAAAAGGTCTATTTTAGGTTATGGGAACTAAAAGGATATAATGCACAGAATGTACATAGTGTCCAATAGTCAGCACTCATTAAATATATTATTGTCACTGATGTGTGAGCAGAACTTGATTTTATGGGTGAGAATCAGAAATAGGAAATTAGTGAGTCGATTAAAAGAATGTATTTTCTGGCAATTATAATATTATTAAAATAGATCAAGCTATCTTTTGCTGAAATAAATGGTCTAAGGTCTTATCAGAGGTTTATCTGTAGTTTCAGAGGAGATTCCTACAGAGGGTAGAAAATCAGATGTAGGAAGGTCTCTTTATTTCTCTTCAACACAGAGATTCTGTAACATTGGCCAGTTTTCTTTCTGGTGAGCTACAGTGTAGATGTGATTATCCAGGTGCAGTTACAGGAGCTTTCTCTAGTCTGCTAGTTTTACCCATGGAGAAGGTTGATCTATAGAGATCACTTTTTCTTTATTTCTAACTCTATGCCTGAAAACAGCCCCAAGCTCTTCCACTGCCTCTTTATTCTTGTTATACGCGGTGTAAATAATTTTCTGCATTCACACTTCTTCCAGGGTCCTACACTTTCACCAATCTGATTCCTCATTCATCGACTAATGTCCACAGTCACACACGTGCTCAAACAGACCTTGCCCCATATGCCCCATATTAGCTTTAAAGGACGGGTCGCTACTGAAACAATAGGCCTTGTTCCTGAAATTAGAATTGTGCCCTGGGCTACCTTTCCAGTAGTCTTCCGTTTGTACTTTTATGCCATGTTTCTTGTATAATTTTTGCATATTTACCTGCCTCCCTATCCTTTATTCCACCAGGAAAGACTATGCCCAGCTGTATTCATGAGGTCCCTGCTATGATATTACTAGCTCTACAGAAATAATTTCTTAAAATATATATATATATATATATATATATATATATATATATATATATATAATTGATTTTTTACAGAGAGGAAGGGAGAGGGATAGAGAGTTAGAAACATCGATGAGAGAGAATCATGGATCAGCTGCCTCCTGCACACCCCCTACTGGGGATGTGCCTGCAACCAAGGTACATGCCCTTGACCAGAATCGAACCTGGGACCTTTCAGTCTGAGCCAAACCGGTTTCGGCAGAAATCATTTCTTGACTTCCCCAGACTTAACTCCTGTCTTGTCAGGACCCCACCTCTGACCTTGCTCTGGCTTTGTCTGCTCATCCTCCCCACTCCTTGGTTATTTTCCACCTCGGGATTCCCCTAACATCCATACCTGTCTGTTCCTCTTAACAAGTAACTTTTGTTCAATTTGGTAACTTTTAACAAATTACAATCAATATTTAACCAGCTTTTAATGTTTCCCGTGCCCATCACTTCATGCATGAAGAGTCAGAGGCATGCTCTGGTCCTTGATGAGTAGACTAATAATACAATGATAGAAATGCATTAGAAACACTTAAAAATGGTTACCCCCACTACTCCAAAAAAAGTAAATGGAGGCAACGAGGTGCGATTTCTCACCTACAGAAGGAGCAGACTGGAAACCAGGTGTGCCTTGCAAGCCTGGGGAGGGAGCCCTGGGACAGGCATCCGTGCCCAGCACGCTGATGAGGGCGGAGCTCGGTACAAGCTTTCCGGAAAGCCGTCCAGCAAAATATCAAAGGAGGCAAAATGGGTACATATAAAGCTTTCGGGCGTAGAGAGCAAGCACGGTATTATCTGCAGTGAAATATAAGAAACAATTTAAAGGCCCAATGTAAGTAATAGACAAGAAAATTGGCTATAATTGATTATTTTTGTAGACATTCAATATTTGTTCTTTCTCTTTTTAAAAAAAAAATTAACTTTCTACTTTGAGATGATTAGAGAGTCATATACCGTTGGAAGAAATAATAGAGAGGGATTTCTTTTACTCTTTACCCGGTTTTCCCAGGGGTAACGTCTTGGGAAACTGTCACAAGCATCTCCATCGGGACATTGGCATTGATGTGGACAAGAGGCGGGACAGTCCCCTCACTGCAAGGATCCCTCCTGTTGGCTGTAATCTGCTCCTTCCTGCCAGCGCCCCCTCTTTAGTCCTGGGAACCACTCATGTGTCCTCTACTTGCATACTTTTGTCACTTCAAAAAAGTTATATAAATGGAGCGATATAGTATGTGATCCTTTGGGATTGGACTTTTTTCACTCGGCATAGCTCTCTGGAGATCCATCCAGGCTGTTGCACGTACCTTTTTTATTGCCGAGCAGCATTCCCTGGTGTGGCTGTAGCCAGCCCACTGAAAGGCATCTGGGTTGTTTCCAGGTTGGGGCTATCGTGAATCCAGCTGCTACGAACATTCATGCACAGGCTTTATGCGAAGATCATGTCCTTGTTCTCTGGGATAAGCACTCAGAGATGCAGTTGCTGGGTCACAGGTCAGCAGCATGTTTGTTTCTTTAACCAAAGGACAAACTGTCTCCCAGGGGGCTGTGGTTTTCACATTCCCACCAGTAATGCAGGAGCGATCCAGTTTTTCTTCACCTTCATCAGTGGTTGGTATTGTCACTCTTTTATTTTTATTTTAGTTACTCTGAGAGGTTTGTAGAATATCTTATTGTGCCTTTCTCTAATGGCTAACCATGTTGACTAACTTGTCTCTTCAGGTCCTTTGCCATTTTCTTATTGAAGTGTTTTTTTTGTTTTGTTTTATTTTTGTGTGTGTGTGTTTTGTTTGTTTTTTACTGTTGTGTTTTTAAAAACTGAGATAGAATCAACATCATAAAACTCATCCTCTTAAGGTATACAATTCAATAGTTTTCAGTATACTCAGGAGATTGTGTGACCATCACATTTTATATAATGGCAGAACATATCAATCACCCCCAAAAGAAATCCCATATCCATTAGCAATCATTCCCCACACTCTCCTCAACCCTGGGCAACTTCTAATCTACTCTCCATTTCTATACATTTGCCTATTCTGGACATCTATATATATAAAACGCCAGCGATCAGGACACTGGAATGACCAGAATGATCGGAACAACTGGTCACTATGATGCCTGTTGCAGCCAGCCCACCAGCCCAATCAGGGGCAGGGCTGGCCAGCCAACCACTCATGGCCCCTCCTCCCTGCTGGCCTGGCCTCAAATGGCCCCCATCAAGGTGAGCCAGCCAGACCCCACCCGTGCCCAAATTTGTGCACTGGGCCTCTAGTTTAATATAAAAGAAAGCATACAATCTGTGACTTTTTGTCACTGGCTTCTCTGGCTTGGCATGTTTTCAAGGTTCATCCATGTTGTAGCATGCATCAGAGCTTCATGTTTTTAATGGCTGCATAATATTCCATCCTGTGGAGGGACCACAATTTGTTTAGCTGTTTATCAGTTGATGGGCATTTAAGTTGTTTCCATTGTTGGGCTAATATAAAGAACGCTGCTATGTACACTTGTACACAAGTTTTTGTGTGCGCCTATTTTCAGTTCTTTGGGTATATACCGAGGAGTGGCATTGCTGAGTCGTGTGCTAACTCTATGTTTAAGTTTGGAAGGAACTGCCCACTTTACACTCCTACCAGGGACGCGGGAGTGTGAGAGAAGAGTAAGGAAAAGGCTCTGAGACAAGATGTTTCACACTGGGCAGTTAATTACGTCCCAGCTGAGCTAATGACTCTGACCTCACAGTGTTGCAGGGGGGACCATATGTGAAGTGATGTAAGTGGCATCCCTCAAGCGTACAACACGGGCACTGAGCAAGTGGCTATCTTTCACACTCTTCCGGGAGCTGCTGCCACACTTGTGAAACGTCCCCCAGAGCTCATCCTCCTCCCCCCGGAGATCTCCTATCAAAGACTCCCTCCTTATCGCCTCTGACAAAGCAGATCCTAGCCGTGCCCCGCAGCTCTGTGGGGGAACATCTGCTCTTCAGAAACTAGCCTCCGGTTTTAAGGTTTTAAGGTTTTAAGGACAGAGTCAGCAAGGGAGATCGCCCCTGAAGACGCCTGGGAAGGCAATGTTGCCTGCTCCCCTCTGCCACATACCAACCTCAGCGCCAACAGCCCAGGGGAAGGAGAGAGCAGGCGGTGGGTTAGGGCCTCTGAGACTAGAAGTGATGTCTCCCTCCTCCTGGAGGGGGTGAGGAGGTGGGGAGGGGCGGCCCTGGAGCAGCACCATGGTGCGGAGCATAGAGGAGACTTCGCTCAGCACTGGGGTGGGGGGGGGAGGGGGGGAGGCGGGGGGCGCCCAAAGTGATGGGGAGCAGAGCGCATGCAGCTCTCAGCAGCTGTTTACCCGGCAAGCAGGACCCTCGCTCTCGGGGCTGAGCTGTTTGGGGGGGGGGGAGAGGTCACCCTGACGGCCAGCACACCATCCAGCGTGGTGTCCTCCGTGGAAGCCTCTGACACTGATCCTTCCCAGATGGCAGCTGTCATTTTTATTTCATCTTTCAAATTAAATTTATTAGGGTGACATGAGTTAATAAAATTACGTAGGTTCCAAGTGCACACTTCTATGATGCCTCCTTTGTGTCTTGCATTGGCTGCGGGTCAGCCATAAACAAGGATTCCTGTAAGAGTGCAATGGGGCGGGGTGGGGGTGGGGGTAAGTTCCAGAAAACGGGTCACAGGGAAAGCGCCTAAAGGAGCTGAGGCAGGGGCCTGGGGAGAGGCGGCCAGAGCAGGCCTGGAAGGCTGTCTTGTGGAAGAAAAAGCCCGCTTAGTCTGCAGCTCTGAGAACTCAGCTCGGACCAGAGGGTGGGTGGAAAGCAACAGAGGCGTTGGGTGCAGAAAGGTTCCAACTAATAATTAAAACCGCCAACGGGGAGGAATCAGAAAATGAATGTGTTCTCACAGTTCTCTACTCCATGCGGCTTTCCCATAGCCACCCAGTCCCTGGGTGAAAGAGCTAAGATGCGTTAAGGGCAGTGTACCGTGTGAGGGAGCAGATTAATCTATTGCTCCCATGCAGTTACGCTCAGAGGTAAGCCTAATGGACACGTGAACAAAAGGAAAGATGACCTCCTTTTCCCGCTCTGATTCACCAGCTGCTTGCCACCCTACGGGCTTTTGCTCAGGGGTCCTGGGGTCTCAAGGACTAAAAGGTTGGGAGCCTTGCTGTCTAACCCCACTTCTCTCAGGGCCGGAACCCCCTTCTCCTCCGCTATGGACCAGCTCTTTGGGATTTGCTGGGTAGAAAGATAAGGACATGTTTGGGAGGATCTAGAGGAAAAGGATATTAGCATTACAGGGAGTTTGTGTTTGCTGTGAGGGAATGGAGTAAAGGCTCTAAGAAGAGTTGGCAATCTTTTATAGACAATTTGCAGGCCAGAATGACAGAGCTCTGGGGTCCTCCTCGGGCCTTTCCCCCACGTGGTCTGATACCAGTGGGCCAGCCCCTGACCTGCATCTTTCTTTACCTTCCCCAGCAAAATGCACTGGCACTGGGTGCTCTCGGGGTCTTGTGCGCTTGAGTGCCATAGGTTCATGACCAGCAACCGCCAAGGCTGCAACAGCTCATAGCTGGTTGTCTGACTCAGAGGTCTTCAAACTTTGGGGGTATTATACCCTCTAAATGGATCTTGATAAAGTAAGTGCCATCCTATAATTTTTAAGTTAATAACAGTTTTTCATTGTAACTTTAATATTTTCAAGGAATGTAATTTGGATCATACTGTAAATACTTCTATTTTAAAATGAAAGTTGTTTCTTTTGTCTGTCAATGTATACAATCAAATCTACACACTATAACAATTGATAATCTATCCATTTTATTTTTAAAAGCAAACACTTCTCTAACTTGCAGAAATCTGACTTTTCTTTGTCTCATTGCACTTAAAATTTTATTCTACTTCCCCCAAGTAAGTTCACCTTAATTTGCTTGAAAGGACTTCACTGATTACGCTATCACATTTATCTTCAACAAAAAGATAAATTAAATTTTTAAACTTTTGTTTTATATTACCACAAGTCTCTAAACATTAAAAAAAAAAAATCTGCCGAGACCGGTTTGGCTCAGTGGATAGAACGTCAGTGTGTGGACTGAAAGGTCCCAGGTTCGATTCTGGTCAAGGGCATGTTGTGGGCACATCCCCAGTAAGAGGGTGTGCAAGAGGCAGCTGGTCGATGATTCTCTCTCATCGATGTTTCTAACTCTCTATCCCTCTCTCTTCCTCTCTGTGGAAAATCAATAAGATATATTTAAAACAACAACAACAAAAAAAAACATTTTAAAAAATCTGTGTTATTGGATCATTATTGGCAATACACTACTGATTAAAACAACATGCATATACTATACTAGTTATTAAATGCAAAAAGTGAAATTATATTGCAAATGCATCTCTTAATGAGATGACAAACTTTTTCCACTTGGTTCATGTATCTGCAGATGAATATTACTTATTGCTAGAATGAGAGAGGGTTCAGCATCAATTTTACTTGTAATATTTTTATAGATGTAAGCCCTAAGAATTGAAAGCTTTATTACAGCAATATAATGCAATTCTTTGAACTCCTTTGATGTTGTATGCTAAATTTCAAATAATGATCTCTTATCAAAAATATTTTTAATCTTCTGTCACTTGACAACTTGATTAGGTCCTTCTTCATTTTTATTATAAACAGTGAATTGGAACGCGCCTGACTTATAAAGAGATTTGTTCTCATCATTAGAATAAGTCACTTTCTCATTTTCTGGGAAGTATACCAAAAAAGCTCTACTAAAACTATCAAATTATTGTCAATTATGTGGTAATGCTTTCACTTAGACAAACCTTTTAAAATCTCAGATCTTAAAAAAATGATACATTTTGTAATTAATTTCATTACATTTTTCAAAAATAATGTTTTTTGATAAGATACTTTGAACTTATTTCTTGTTTTAAATATATAACTATGATTCTCAAGAGGCAGATTTAACTCATTTATGGACAATGCCTACCATGAATCCCATTTCAGGTTGGCTAACATCACTGCCAAACCAATTAGCCAGATCAGATACGCTTTCTGTCAGAAAAGAAGTCTTTGACTTCATTTTTCAATTCAAATAGCTATTTTAAGTATTATTATAAAATTAATGAGAATTAAAAGCATGTCTTATGAAATTGATTGCTAAAAATATGGGAATTAGAAGCACATCTTTTGAAATTGATCACTAAAAAAAATTGAAATGATATAGATCCAACATAATTAATTATTCCATGCTTAAATAAGTTCTAAAACCAAGATGATCAATACACTCTTTCTCTTAAAAAGTAACACAAGAATGATAATAAAGAGCATGGTAAATACTTGGTAAACTGGGTGAGGCCTTTGGATGCTGCTGACTGCTTTGGAGAATAAGTAGAACTTGTGTAAAAATCAGAAATGCCACTAATAATACAAAGGGTTTAGCACGTACTATTTTTTTTTGTTATTGTGAAAAGAATATCTATCTATCTATCTATCTATCTATCTATCTATCTATCTATATATATATAGAAGCCTAAGCGACCAAGGGACCAGTTGCTATGACACACACTGACCACCAGGGGCAGATGCTCAATTCAGGAACTGCCCCCTGGTGGTCAATGTGCTTCCACAGCAGAAGTGCTGCTCAGTTGACCAGGCAGTCCCAGTGGCCCACCAGCCCAGCAGCAGCCACTCACTCCCTCAGTAGTCCTGCAGGTCCAATCTCTGGAGAATGGACCAGACACCAGCACACCAGCACCGCCTGGAAGTTGATCTTGCACACTGGGGCCATTTCCCCTCCCTAGATGTTCTGCAAGGAAGAGATGTAAAAGCAGCCTCCAGGTGGCTCCCAACAACAGTGGGAAGGATCCGAATCCCAGGCCAGCCAGGTTGTCCCACTGCCTGCTCCCCTTCTGCCCCCACAGGGCCGATCATGTCCTCCCCCCACCCCCCTCTTTGGGACGGGTGCCATGGCTAGTGAGTGCTGCTGTGGTGGTGCAAGCCGCTCCCGGTCAGGACTGACTGGATGTGAGCCCACAGCAGGCACAGCAGGGCCGGGATGAGTGGGAGCAGCAGGCAGCATTGGACTACCAGCTTCAGCCCAATCCCCACAGGCCACACCAAGGGACCCCGATCATGCACAAAGTCATGCACTAGGCCTCTAATTAGTTTTAAAAGGTAGAATATGGTGATCATTTACTAATTTGAAATAAATATTTTGTGCCGTGATTTGATACAACAAATTTTGACAACTTTGTTAACTAATGAATGTCAAATCTAGAAGAAACCATTGTAAGTTTATCCTTTGGTTTTATCCATTTTGCTTTATAAAAATGTGATATATTGTCCAATGGTATTTTACTTACTTTTAAAGCAATCAGCATTGCAAACCAATATTGTTTTAGTTTTTCTAAGTTACCTTTCTTCCCAGTTTAGGTATATTCTAGAATAGGGAGTATAGTGGAAAAATAATTGCTTACAATGACATGAATACAGTTTTGGTATTTAATGTCTCCCATTGATTTTGCCTTTGCATCACTCTCTCAGGACTCTCCCTCAGAGCAGGGATCAGGAGGTGGAAGAGGAAAAGGCCTTAAATAAAAATTTCAATTACTTCCATCTCTCCCCTTTACCATATATCTGAAGTCTAAAAATTCAATATGAGTCAAAACACTTCATTTCTGTATATTTCCAGCCTATCTCTTTTAATGTGTGTGTGTGTGTGTGTGTGTGTGTGTGTATATATATATATATATATATATATATATATATATGAAGGAAAAGTCCAAGGTTCTGTGGATTTGTGATTAATCATTAAAGGAACCTTTCTCTTTGTTTTCCACATCTGGGGATTTTATGTCATACTAGAGGCCCGGTGCACAAAATTTATGCACTGGAGGGGAGGAGTGTCCCTCAGCCCAGCTTGCACCCTTTCACAATCCAGGACTGGCTCCTAATCGCTTGCCTGCTTACCTTCCTGATTGCCCCTAACCACTTCTGCCTGCCAGACTGATCACCCCTTAATTGCCCCCCCTACTGGCCTCATTGATGCCTAACTGCTCCCCTGCTGGCCTGGTCGCCCCCAACTGCCCTCCCCTCCAGGCCTGATTGCCTCCAATTGCCTTTGCCTGCCAGCCTGATTGTCCCCAACTGTCCTCCTCTGCTAGCCTGATCACCCCCAACTGCCATCCTCTGATGGCCTGATCTTGCCTCCAACTACCCTCCTCTGATCTTGTGACAACATGGGAGTGGCCATCTTGTGATGATGCAAGGGTGAGACGCCACCTAGGCTTTTATTAGTATAGATTAAGGGCGGTGTATCCTTAAGATTTGGGATAGGTGAAACTTGTCTGTATGTTTTTATAATGTGGGCAAAAAGATTATTATGAACACAGATTAATTCTCAGCAGGTCAATTTTAGGAAAGTATGTATATAGGATCTGAAAAGACTTCATGTAACCCTGAGGTACACCTACCTGTTGGAAAATGATGAATTTATCAGACACCTTTGTGAGCTAATCTCACCCAGTCCAATATTATTTACCATGGAGATCTCCCTCTGAGTGTGGGTGGTATAATTGAAGAGTTTCAAAAGTAGAGATGACCTGCAGCAGCCCGTTTGGGGAACAGTAATGAGGATCCTATTTCCAATCTTGTGTTCTTAGACCCGCAAGTGCTCCATGCTATCCTATCTAATAAAGAAGGGATATGCTAATTGACCCTCACACCATTGCAAAGATGGCTCTGCCCACAGCCAATAAGGAAGGAATATGCCAATTAACTGCCATGCCCTCAAAGATGGTGGCACCCACAGCCACAAGATGGCGGCGCCCAGTCCCCTTAGCCCAGCCAACACCTGAGGCTCAGGGAAGCCTCGGATGGCAGCTGCCCAGCCACCGAGGGCCGGCCCAAGTTTCAGGTAACCAGGGTCGCCAAGGCTTGTGCTGCCGGCAACAGCAGCAGCAGAGGTGTGATGGGGTGTCGCCTTCCTCTGATCACCAGGTCGCCTCCCACCCCTGAGGGCTCTCGGACTGTGAGAGGAGGCAGGCCGGGCTGAGTGACCGCCCCCTCCAGTGCATGAATTTTCATGCGCCGAGCCTCTAGTCAAACGTAAAGGTCTTGTCGGTGAATAAGCCCATCACCATCCCCTGGAAACAGAGGACCAGTGTTGCAAACTCACATGCCAACAGATGAAGGCAGGTGATGTAAGTGAAGCAGACTGTTTATAAGAAATGAAAAGGATTGTAAGGATTGGATCATGAAGGGGGCATGCCTTACCAAAAGTGGAGGCTGTACTCAGCTACAACTCCATTATTGCTACGTCTCCACTTTTCAAGGGAAGCAGGAACTTGCATTTTCATGCGAAATCTCTCCATTTGTAAATGTTGGCAATTAGATCAACATTTTTATAAAATACACAGCAGGCAAAACAAAAACTAATCTACAGGTCATATCTGGTACATGGCAATGGGTTAGCAATCTCTGCCCAGAGGCAACATTGTGATATTTTTGCCTTCAGAGAGAGAATGAAACAGTGTTTAAACAAAGTTTGGGTCCAACACTTTGACTCCATCTAGAGCTCGAGTTTCTGAGCTCTGGCTCAGCAGTTATTAACTTTAATATTAACTTCAGCTCATCTTCTCACGTGGGTCCTGCTACTTTAAAGAGAAGGGCAGGGTCAAGCTTCATGGAGGCCAGGGGAGCTGTGATCAGCAAACTCAAGTCCAAGGAGTTGGATAGAACTTTAGACATCCTTTATCATGGCTTTCCTGATTTTTATGGCTTCCAATAACATTCCCTAAATATTCCTTTCAGGGCCAATAGGACTTGTATTTGTAAATGAAGGTGATGCATCCCCAATATTATAGTGTCTGGCTGCTTTCTCTCTTCACCCTCTGTCCATCTATGGCCTACAACTGCCCTGAGCACTTTGACGTCTGGTGGTGTGCGGCCATTAAAATGCACCCAGAAGTTCTCTGATACTCACCCTTTCAGGAAGTAGAACTTAACCCGCCCCCCCCCCCCCCCCCCCCCCGTGAGTGTAGTGACTTGCTTCTAATGAATAGAAAAGGATGATGATGATGATGATGATGACGGTGTCTTCTGAGGTCACAGGCAGTGTGGCCTGCTCCACGCTCTCTCTGGAAGTACTTGCTGTGAGGGAAGCCAGAGGTCATGAGGACACGTAAGCAGCCCTATGGAGAGCCCATAAGTGGAGGAACTGAGTTCTCCTGCCCGTGTGAGTGAGCAGACCCTCCAGCCCTCAGGTGACCGCAGACCTGACATCTTGATTACAAACTCATGAGAGATCCTGAGTCAGAACCCACAGCTCAACTGCTGCTGAATTCCTGACCAGAATCTGTGAGATCGGTAGAGGTTGAGTTTGGAGATGTAAGGTGTCCTGTGGCAATAGATAACCAATAGATAACCAATAGATAACTAAACGGCCTGGCCTTTGTTGTTCGTTTAGCAAGGGCAGGAAAGCAAGGTGTATCCCCTCACAGCTGTGATAGCACGCAGGTGGTGGGAGCCTGTTGGGTGAAGAAGACGGTGATTGTTTATAAGATATAAAGGGAATTCAGTTTAAGGAGGACTTCTCTTACATTCACCTGTAATCATCTCTCGATGGGTTTACCAAAAGAGGTAGTTGGTCGCTCCATTTTAAGAATTGCTTTTCAGATTGAACAAATCTGATTATCTGGTAGGCAGCTGGGATTTAGTTCTGCCCCAAGGCTCCTTTCTCTCAATTAGGTTAACGTTCAGGGTAAATAGGAAACTTAACCCAGACCTGAAATGTGCCTTAATTTCAAAGGAAACTCCCCAATTTAGATGTCCCTCCTGACAGGCAGAGGGGTGAAGACCCAAGCTGTCTCAGAGCATCTGGCCCCCACGCCCCAGAGGCTGAGCTCCCGATGTGGAGGCAGAGCGACCTTTTGTTCCTCTCCCTGTCTCACTGCCTCTTCTCTCAGAGCCTGTTTCTTAGCCTTCATTCCGGTGAAATGCGAATATCTGAACCCAACCAGCCAATTTAGCAACTTTTGTGTAATTCCAGTTGAAGTTTCACTCTCATAAGGATGAGAAGGGAGCAGCGGGCACTTCTCATGCACCGGGAGAGATTGAATCTCCTGAATTGCAGGGTTTCAGGCTCACATGAGACCTCCAGAAGGTCCTGCTGCTGCCATCTTATCTACCAACTGCTCATTTCAGGTAGCTAAGTCCATATGAACTAATGACTTAAAATTATATCTCAAATTTTAATCTTCTTATAAATATAAGCCTTTGGTCTATTTATAAGTGAGATAAGATATTTTTTGGCATGAAGAATACCAGAGATCCCTGGCTGGTTTGGCTCAGTGGATAGAGCAGCCATGGGCAAACTACGGCCCAAGGGCCGGATCCGGCCCGTTCGGCTGTTCTATCTGGCCCTCGGAGCCGAAAGAGCAGAGGGTTCTCTTGCTCTCCCCTCCGCTCCTTCACCAGCAGCCCAAGATGAGAGTGCCAGCATGGTCAGGTTGCTTTTGTTCTGGCCCTCCGCTCCAATTTAAGAACCCATTGTGGCCCTCGAGTCAAAAAGTTTGCCCACTCCTGGGATAGAGCATGGGCCTGCAGACTAAAGGGTCCCCAGGTTCAATTTTAATCAGGGCACATGCCTGGGTTGCAGGCTCAATCCCCAGTAGGGGACGTGAAGGAGGCAGCCAGTCAATGATTCTCATCATTGATGTTTCTATCTCTCTCTCCCTCCCCCTTTCTCTCTAAAATCAAATTTAAAAAATAAATACATAAAAAGAACACCACAGAGTAGTTTCTAATGGTAAAGAAGGAGAAAGAGAGAAATAAGTTTTGAGGTGTGTGGGAGTGCCCTGAAAAGGGAAAAGAAAAAAAAAAAGTAGAAATAAAAGGGTTTTGGTTTAATTCTTCTTTGTATCCAGAGGCAGCTCTGCAAATTCCACCCTACTGAGCTAGTGCCTGGCCCCTAATTTCATGAAACCCCCCAAAGGGAAAATGTGCGGAAGGCAGAGCCGATTCCATCCCTTTTGATATTTGCCCCTGGGCCTGCTGCGGGGGCTCTGAGAACACACGCATTCACACGAACCAGGGGAAGCATTCCAGAGCAGGCCTTTCCAATGACGAGCCACGCCAGGTACCTTACAGCCTGTATATTTATTGAACAAACACTACTAAAATACATTGGGTACTTGTCATGAGTGCATCAGTAAAGACCACATGGTTACAAAAGCCTGCATTTTCAGTACACAACTGCAACTACATAAATGCCACAGATGCAGAATACTGTTCTTGCTCTATTTACACAGCTGATAACCTATTCTAACAAAGGAGGGAGAAGGGGAATGCACGAGAACTCAGGCCAACGGGGGGAGCAAGAGGGGGGAACGAAGTGCAGCGCATGCATCATCATCATCATCGATGTTGAACAGTCAGAAGCGGAACAGCTCAGCACAGAGCCTATCCCTGTCAAAGGAAGCACTAAAAGACAGTTATATAAAAATTAAGGTGGGCTTTCAGACTGGCTAACGCAACAACATTCTGTGAGTAGATGGTATTTCTGGTTTTTTTGTTTGTTTATCCCTTCCACTGGGAGCAAGGACAAAAATGTAACATCTATATACCTTGCTTATCAAAAAGAGCGTTCTATCTTTTTTTTGTGTTTGTTTTTGTGTTTTCGTTTTGCAAAGATACTTTTTTCCGACCTAATATTTGGGGAAGGTATAATTTCCCTATTCCCATTCAAATGCCAGGATTTTTTGGATTTTTTTTTAGAGGTCATTTATTAAAAAAAGAGTTCTCCCAACCCCCCCCCCCCCCGCCCCGAAATATTCTTTCAAACAAAAAGAACCAAGAGAGACACCTAAAAAACGCCTGTCCAATTATTGCTTTTTTTTGTTTTTCCTCTAAGTCAGGCAGGCGAGGCTACCAAAAGGAAGAGATTTGGTAAGTAGATTACAGTTTTGTGATTGCTCCCGCTACAGGGACTTCGGGTCCGTGAGGGCCAGCCAGAGAGACGTGGTCTGTTACACTCTCTCTGGCAGCATTCCCTCGGCCTACAAATGCTGAAGAAGAAAGCCACACTGAAGACACAAGGAAAACAGGTCAATCCAGTCTAGAGAACAACATTCAGGGAAACAGAGTACCAACACCTTCTTAGAACATGGAAATAAAAAATAACTCCATCAGAGCTACCTCGCCAAGGAGCATGTTGAAAGTCCAAAATAGCACCATTCATCAGTGTCTCAGGTCCTGTGGCAGCATCTCGGTCACTTACCACAAGGAAACAATGAGTTTCAAACTACTTCTATACATCAAAAGAGTACATGGGTAAAATATAGAGATATACAGACAATTGATGAACATAAACCTACTAGGCTTGTTACGTCTAAATGAGAAGAAAAAAAAAAAATGGGGACTCTCAGCCTCTGCAAGAAGCAGTCGGGAGCTGTGTGAGCGACCAGGCAGGAGTGGACCGGCTGTGGGAGGGCAGTGGGAGTTTGAGTTGTGGAAGACGTCACCGGAGCGAACCAGGCCTGAAGGCCCACCTGTAAGGGTTGTAAACGTGGATTCACAGTGTGAAATTCTGAGCGGTTTCACTTGAGTCAGAAAAAGATTAAAAACTGGTTTGATGATACCTATTTGTCCACTGTAAAGTCTCTAAAGCAAGGCTCAGAGTCCCATAGTTTCTTCTTATACTTGATGATTTACACAGAAAAAAAACAAAACACCCCATATATGATACCATAACCTCATCGATACCCATACACCGTACATAATACAAATGGAGGTGTTAACGATTAGAAAGAGTGGAGGTAACTGATGCTCGGGGGCTGGAGTTCATTGCTGCCCAGTGGAGTCAGGCAGGCAGCCTCCGGCTCTTCCTTCTTCTTGCGGTTCACTTCCTTTGGGACCGGAAGCCTCCCCTGAAAAGCAGGTGGGCCCAGACATGGAGGGACACACACAGAGAGAGAGACACACTTAGTCATACTTCGGCAAGCATTTGGAAATCTCTGCCTTTTATCCTTGAACTCCCAATGTTTTTGCAGAGTTTGCACATTAAACACGGCTCACCTGAACGTAAATATTAGGTCTGTGGGGGTATGAAGTAATGAAACACCAGCCGCCCGTGGCTTCAGCAGAAGCACGTGCTTCTCCAACGGCTCTGCCAGCCACGTGGGAGGCAGCGCTCCCCCGGAACCAGGCTTCCAGGGACAGTTTCTAGCGTCAGGAAGGGCCTGACATGAAGCTGGGTGAGAGGTGCTCACAGCGGTAGTGGAAAAAAAACGGGTTCAATGGCTGTGGTGGAGTAGGGCAATCATCTATTTTCTAATATATAATAAAAATATTTAAAGGCCTATCTCAGCATGTGCAAATGTAATTCAGGTAAGGTCTGTTCTAGAAGCACTGGCACAGTCCATGTGGGCCTTCTGGTCAGAATCGGAATGAGGACCAGAGGTGGGCGTGTTTGGGAGGAGACAGTGTGGGGTTTCGGAGGAAGGTACTGCAGGAAAGAGGAGGATAGCATGAGACCAAGAGCAGGCGAGAGAGGGAGTCAGTGAGTTGGGACTGACTGGGGCGATTCGAAGTCTCTCATCACAATCCCAATGAGTGAGATTTTTGTGTTTCTAAGATAATCAAACCACAATGAGCACCAGTGGGAAGGAGCTCTCCATAGCAACCAAACAGCACAGGACAGGACAGTGAACCCCATTTGCCATGGGATGATATAAAACAGAGGTCCTGTCTACCACAAATACATTGTATGCCCCGATCAGATAGGAAAGAAGTGATCTGACACATTTCTCCTTTAGACAAACCATTGATCACTGGAGTTTTCTTTGGAAAAAATTACCCATTGTGGTTTAAAAGATCTCCCCCCCCCTTTTTTTTTTTTGCTCAGGTCACATGTTCTAACAGGACATTTATAATAAGCTGATTTGACTGGATATAAGAACTAGGATTAAAGTGATAATCTTGCTTTGTGACTATACATAATCCCTTTTCAATTTCTTAGTAAGAAGAATTCAGACACCAGGAACTTCCTAATAACTTGAAACTGAATCAATGTTTTCATCAGCTCCTGGGTGAGCTAAATGTCACAAATAATTCAACTTCAAGAAGTCTTATTCACTTATAGATTCTTCATACTAAACATTTGTCATGCCCATTTTTGTGTTTAAAAATCTCAGACATTGAGAACATACATTTTTAAGACATATATCAAATCCACTCAGTATGTACTTTAATGTTTCTCTGAGTTATGAAAATAATTTTAATCTTGAGATTTTGGCATGCAATCCCCAAGATTTAAAAAAGAAGAAGAAAAGAAATCCACTGGTGACCCTGATGCCTATTTTTAAAAAATATATTTTTATTGCTTCCAGAGAGGAAGGTAGAGGGAAAGATAGAAACATCAATGATAAGAGAGAATAATTGATTGGCTGCCACCTGCACACCCCCCACTATGGATCGAGCCTGCAACCCAGGCATGTGCCCTTGACTGCAATCGAACCTGGGAACTTTCAGTCCACAGGTAGACACTCTATCCACTCAGCTAGACTGGCTAGGGCCTGGTGCCTTTAAAATAGTATTTGTTCCTCCTCCCCCATCAACCAGTTAGCATTCATGGTTTGAGATGTGACAAACCTAGGTTTTAGACAAGTGAAGAATTCAATGGTTCCTTATTGTCAGAGGCCAGGGCGGAAGATGAAAAGTTCATACGTATTATTTCACTCAACTATCCTCTGTACATAACTGGGCTTCAAATCGCTAACTTCAGAGTTACTCTGTTCAAAAGTGAATATACAGAACATTATTCTGTCTCTATATAAGTCTCAGTCTTACTAACTTGTTATCCCCATGAAAAATACTTAACAAAATGAAATGAAGAGTTGAGTGGGATCTCGACAATTTGGGGAGAGGTTATTTCCAGGGGGGAAAAAAAAAAAGAACGTGAAGATGATTTCAGATGGGAATCTAAATTTGTACTATTTTCCTCTCTTGTGAGGTTCCCTAACATTCGTGTCTTCATTTATTATTCATGCTCTGAGAGCCCATGATGGCTTGAGTACTCTATTAGATGTTAAGCCTACAAAGATTAAAAGAGAGACGAAAACAGTCCCTGCCCATCCTGCCCTTAACTGAACTGCTGTACGGGAGACGACCAAGTACAACGGACAAGGCAAGGCAACGGCGCAGCCCATGCAGGGCGCATGCTCCTGAAGCAGCCTGAGGGGTCATGACCCAACACATCTGTGGGGAGAGGAGCTTCTGGGGAGATAAAACTCCACCCATCTTCTCTCTAGAGGCTGGAATTTATTAGACTTCAATCGTTACTTCCTCTCCTTCGTTAAAAAAGAGAAGAGTCCAGTCTTCCTGCCCCCACTGAAGGAACTGCAGGCTTGTATGGAAAGGGAAGGAGGCACTTTGAAGGGAGGACACAATGATGTCTTATTTCTCCATATGTCAGGCCATATAAAAATGCAGGGGAAAATAAGCATATCTTCTTCCATCATCCAGCACAGTGGTCCCTACAGGATTGGGAACCGGAATAATCTAGAAGGCTGGAGGAGGGGAATGACGTGCCCACTGGCTCCCACAGACCAGCTTTCCTGGATGCCCCGACCGCTGACCTACCTCAGGCTGGGTGCCTTCTCTGACGATGACTGTCAGTGCATGAGGCTCCCAGTTACTCAATAGTGTGACTTGGACCCAGTGAGTCAAGATTATTATTTTTTTATGATTATGCAAAGATATGCTTTTCCAGAAGGAAACTGCTGAAAGTAGGATAAATATATTATGCTGAAGATACTGTTCATATATTTAGAGAGGAAAGAAGTTAAAATTAACAGAAGACCTCAGTTGCAGGATCCACTGTGCCAACCCCTACAGCATGCCTCCTTGTAGGCAAAGCCTGGGGCCTGGACTGGCCTTAGGGGAAAGGGATGTACTATCGGCCTCATTGAGAAACTTGCCTAATCCAGTCTCCTGGTTGCTGTCACCAGTATCAAAGAGAGGGTCCCTGATGCCTGCATGGGGCAGAAACTAATGCAAAGACTACACTCTCTCTTGCTCCTTCCATTATCAGGTCTCATTCTAGCTGCTCGGGAGAATTTTGCCCTGAGCCGTCCTGATCCAGAATGTCTACAGCTACACTGCTGATGGTGGTGCTGTGGTGGTGAGGCGGCGGTGCTATGGTGGTGAGGTGGCAGGCAAAAGGTGTGTTCTAAGTGAAGCTCCAGTATTTTAGCTCACTACCACTCCCACTCTACAAGATCCGCACAAGTCTAGCTCAGACAGGGTCCAAATCAAATTGTTCATCTACTTTCCTGCCAATGATTTAAACTTGACCTTCAGAAATTCTCTGAAAAATTAAAAGTGATTTAGAAGTGCTTTCTTTCAGTGCAAACGGCCAGTTAACACAATCTCTTCAAATTCTGGCTGCCAGTAAAAGGTAGAGAACTGCTGAAACCATTTAGTGTAAATAAGAGAGTTTTTCAGAATTGAAATATCAGTCATAGCTGGGTGGTCCTCAATATTGGTCAATTACGCATAAGAAACTTTTAAATGTTAATTTTTATTTTCAATGAACTCTATTTTTCTTTTATTAGTTGCAAACTCTGCAGGTCAGTGGTAAGAAGTTACAATCCTCTTGCTTAAGTGATATTTACCCTAAAAGGCAAAATCCAAAGGTATCTATAGTAAAAACTGGTAAATTAAAAAAAAAAATGTTTGTGTTGGATTTTTCCCCTCAGAAATAAGGCTAAAATCTAAAATGTACATTTTACAATTTTTTTAAAAGCAGAGAATTGTCACATCTAAGATGTAAGCATAATGAAAGCATTTTACAGAACACATTTTAGGCCTAAAAATTAAAAGAAAGAAATATAACAGTTTTTTAATGTGCTTTCTGTTTTGATTCCCAGGTAATCTTATCAAACATCCAGGCATTATTACAAGACAAAACTGTCATCATCTTATCCTTTTAAGATATCTTTTAGTTAGAGCATCATATTTGACTTTACCCAGGAATGGAACAAATTAAAAAATCTGTAAAATATACATTGATTCCATGATTACTAAATGAAAATTTGTTTTGGGCTTGTCAAGAAAGGAAGATAATGTGAAATTTAAGAGTCACAGGAATTTAGGATATGCCTTTTTTTTTTAGGATACATTATTTCTAAGTTCATAATAGTATCAGATAAGTGAATTAATATAGTTGACTATATTGGGTATTAACATGAAAAAAATGGATAAATCTGACTCTTTTGATTGCTTCTGCATTTTAAAATACTAACAAAATAGCAGTTTAAGAATCTTACCTTAGCAAGCCTTCCCTCCATTTCCTTAGTTGGAAATGGTTCTTGGCCGACCCAGACAGAAAGCTCTGGGTAATAATCCTGTGAGAGACATAAGAGCACACGCATTTAGGTTAAGAACAGGATCCACTCTGAAACCACCAGTGATCAGTTTAATGAGCTCAATCCTCCTTAAGGATCACTTACTTCCCCATGGCAACTTTAAAGTGCTGGGGAAGCCCTCCTCCACCTCTTCCAGGCTGTCAGTGTGCTTCTGCATGTTTGCTGCGCTCAGGAGACTTTTAGCTCCATGTCTTGCAAGGCTAGGCCCAATAGAACAGGCATATCCATCACCGTTATCTTGAGCACACCAAGTGGCGGCTTCGTGGCACGACTGGCTGAGCAAACTAAGGCACGGGGGCAGCCTAACTTTCAACACAACCCATGATAAGAATCCCTACAAATCCCCATGTTTATGAGATAAGGTGCCATGCACCCATCTCACACTGTCAGGGGTTATCCTGATCATTTCTTAGGAGGAGGAGAGGAAGCAGCAGCCTGCATTCTCCCGGGTCCATGCAGCCACTAACAACACCCTGCCCAGCTGCACATAGCAAAGTGTCTGAGCGAGAGGGGCAGGGAGATGGGCAACATCCCCACGAATGACACAGAGAATACTAGTTATGAATTTGGGGGGTGGGAGTAGGGGTGGAGTGGGATGGAGAGAGTGAGTTATACTGAGTAACTCTTCTTTAAATACTTATACAAGGGCTATTATCATAAACAAGTTTGCTGACCAGCTGTCCTCCGTCTCTAGTAAAGACAGGAGTCAGGGATTAGGACTTAAATTACAACTACAGATTTAGGTCAGCTGTAAGAAAGAATTTAGCAGAGGAAAAGAACGTGAAACCTACTTTAAGAAATTTAGAAACAGAATTTAACAACCTAACTCAGAGCTAATTCACATTTGATATAGGCCCTTCTTGAAGGGAGGGGAGGGAGCCAGATAAGGTTTCCTCCAGATCTGATTCTCTAAGTGCTACAAATAACCCTCACATTTAATAAATAATATTAAGAAGCACATCACACTAATAAGTTAACGAACAGACTTACAGGCAGTTTTTGGTTTTGGTCTCTAAGAATGGAGCATATCCCTGGACGTGGCATCTAAAGGAGACACTAAACTTTCCTCTTCAGATTTAGGGAAAAGGTGGTAGATTATTGGAAATATATGCCCTTTACATTACAGCTTTGTTCCTTCTTATACCAGAGCTATGATTACTACCCTTGCTCTCAAATAATTCGAAATACCTTTGTCATGCATGCATTCACCATGAGTTTGTGAATCACCTGCAATGGTTGGGCACTGCTGGATTGCAATAAGAGAATCTAGTTCTTGCTTTCTAGTTCAAATAGCCAGCAGAGGTGACAGACCTCCGCCAAAAGATCATTTGAAAAGCGTGAACTATGGGCCAAATTGTGTCCTCCCAAACCCCAAATTCACATGTGAAAGTCCTAACCCCAGGTACTTCCGAATGTGACTGTATTTGGAAATAGAGTTTTAAAGAGGTCACTATGGGGGCCTAACCCAATGACTGTCCTCACAAAGGAGAGAATGGCACAGACGCACACAGAGGGCAGGTGAGGTGAAGGCACAGGGAGGAAAAGGACTGTCTATCTACAGCACCAGTCTCAGAAGAAATGAACCCTGCCAACACCTTCATCTCAGACTTCTAGACTCCAGAATTGTGAGAAAATAGACTTCTGCTTAGCCATCTAGGCTGTGGTGCTTTGTTTTGACAGCCCTAGCGAACTCATACAGTGCTTTAAGGGCAATTTTTTAAAAAGTATTGGTCATGTCAAACGTACCAGCTGTTGGAACATGTATCAATAGACTAAAAACAAACAAACAAACACAACCAATGTTTAGCAAAACACAGTGTCAACAGAGGAAATGTGGGTGGCAGTGAGCAGACCTGGAAGGGACTCCACTGGCTGATGTGTCCTATGTTTTTACCTTGTTCAGAGTATTAGGAGCTAACACAGACCCTGTGATAGAGGCTGCTGAGTACTGGTAACATGTGGGTCAGAAACAGAGATAAGTTGATCTGTCTTTCTGGAGTCCTTCTGTTCTTGCTGGACCCTAAAACTGTTGGTTCTTCTTGGTACTAGTCACTGATGCTCTGAAGGCAGACATATGGCTTCAACTATATTCCATTCATTCAGTTTTCTGGACTCAAGTTTGTATTTTTTTTTCATGAAGAGCAATTAAACTAACTTTTTTCTTTTCTTTTTTTAACTTCACTGAACTCTCTCTCTCTCTCTCTCTCTCTCTTTATGGTGGTGGCGTGCATCTCAGAAATGTAAGTCATCTGGGGAATCCACACGGGAATAAAACTCAAAACTGTTGTTTTATTAAATAAGTAAGCCAAAGTGTGCCCTGATTTCCCCAAGAGAAGTGTCCTTTTCAAAGTGTCTCCTGTCTATAGATAAGCAACTATTTGTTCTTGCTCAAGTAAAATCCTCAAAACCCTCTAGAACAGCAATTATCAAGTGGTGTGTTGCAAGAATTTTTAAAACATGCAATGCCTGACTGTTTAGTCAGGGGCACTGACCTCCTCTCCCTTAGACTGTCAAATAAAATAAAAAAATAAAAAAAACAGCCAACATAACCATAGCTGCTGGTGTGAATGAATCAAAATTATACCTATTTTTTTGTCAGATCTGCAAAAAATGTATTTTTTGTGTGTGCTGCAGAATTTAGTAATCGGATTCTGTGTGCCATGAGATGAAAAGGGTTGAAAATCGTTGCTCCTAGAAGACTTCTCTTGTGGAAGGAATCAGAGAAGCAAGCTATACACTCACAATTAAGAAAACACTGTGAAAACAAAGAGGGGAAGGAAAATTTTGTTGTTTTAAATTGCAGAACATGCAAAGGTTTTGCTTAAATTCTGGGAAAGGTTGAGCATTTATGCTTGTCACTAAATATATTAGTTAATACACCTTTTTCTACAATGCTACATTTATGTCACTAATGACTAAGGTTAAAAACAACAGAAATGACATGAAAAAAAAAACCCACAGGATTTTAAATACACTAATCATGATAGATGTATATTTAAATATCCATGAGCAATTCTTAGGTAAAAGCAATTTTTTACTTTCAAGTATATTGAACATATGAAACCCACAATCTATTTATAGTTTAATGGTGAAAATGTACTATTTCTTCCGGATTCTCTTAAATGTATGTAATGGTTGGGTACTTAACTTTCCATTGTGTGTCACAGCATACAAGCTGAGAACACAATGCCCACAGTTTTTGCCTTTTTAAGTTTTTCAAGGCTTGTTTTCCTCTCTGGATGATGCAACATAAAAAATAATTTCATTTTTTAAGACTATAAGGTAATTGGGTGGCAATGATCATGACTTGGTAGCCCAATCAGAAAAATAAAATGTGGAGAAAATCAGAGAGTACCCCTACAAGGTCCTAAAAATGTTATCCTTTAAATTATTTCTTAATCTCTTTTCAGCTTTTCATTTCAAAACTTTATTTATTTTCCAATAGCATGGTCCACATACAGAATCAATGTAACTGACATGTCTTATCTACTTCGCTATTGCAAATAAAATTTGAATGATACCTGTATCCTATTTCTAAATTTGTATTTTCCTCTACTTACTGTCTTTATCACTATTCCTTCGGGGAGACTGTTACAGGAGATGGATCCTCAAGGGTAAGTTCCTAGCTTTATTCAGAGCTTAAATACACCACACACATATATGTTGCTTACTTAGTTGGTTAACATGTTATCTCCAAAGCCTGCTAAGAAGATGCTGCATGGCTTGATTGTTAATGACCATAAATTATGTTTTCTCTCCTTGAAGAAGGTCTATGTGCTCAAAAGAATGCACACACATGGCCCTTTTATGTCTTAACAAAGATAGGTGCCCACCCCGGGTAATTAGGAAAGCGGACTAGGGCAGCAGGTGTCCAACCTGCATAATTAATTCTTTGAGCAGCAAAGAAGTATATTTCATAATCTCTCTGCCAATTAAACAGTGTGTGTGTGTGTGTGTGTGTGTGTGTGTGTCTGCATGTGTACATGCTCTATTCTGCCTAATTGGCTCAGAGGCTGTGGAACCTGGTACTGCAGTACAAGGGGAAATTATGTGCACACACACACGCACACACACTCTTCATTTCTGCAAATATCCTTTGAAGTGGCGCTCTTAGGAATCTCCCTCAAAAGCCACTCTGCGCCCAGGTGTTACTAGTCATGTGAGAGGGCAGGATGTAAACTGAAACCGTAAATGAGTTACGGGGATCGTTTTCTCTGAACCGCATTGCATCAACGGTGAGAGGGGCCAGAAGATGATGCATACGGTCTCTCTGGAGACCAGACTTAGGGACCTGCCTGGCCCTGTGCGCGCTGCCTGAGGATGAAGCACACAGGGGAGGAAGTGCATTGTAACCAGAAGACAAAGGATAAACAGGCAGAACTCTGAGCCACTCTGGACGTTCTGGAAAGCAAAGTCAAAGTGTTACTTGGTGCGCATGTTGGCAAACATTCTGGTATGGGAACTAACTGGAACATGCAGAGACCTAATTTAAATACACATAAGTATGCACGTGCACACGCGCGCGCGCACACACACACACACACACACACTCTCTCTCTCTCACACACACACACACACACACACTCTCTCTCTCTCACACACACACACACACAAACATAGGAGCTGGCTGTGGTGACAATGGGTTATTACAGAGAAAGCATTACAAAACGTTCTCAGCCATAAATGTCCAAGTATCAAAAGGGACAGGAAGGCCATTTAGGGCAGCGTTGTGTTACAACATGCACTGACATTCTCCGCTTTTCCAGGGCCTGACAAGCTCCCAACCAGGAGGAATGGGGGGGGGGGGGGAGGGAGACAACACAGCTCAAGGAGGAAGGTGGTGATCACTCGCAGACTGGGTAAGCCCGTTGGCATGAGCTCGGCTTTGGGTGCAGATGTCCACTAGGGGCACAGAAAATATCCCCATTTTTAAAAACATCCCACAGCAGGTTATGTTACTGCCCAACATTACGTGTCAGGTGTGGGTGTCTGAGACAGGCTGTGTGAACTTAAATACTGGAACCCTCCAAATTCGCACTGATGAATTTGTGGGAACCCGGCAGCTGTAGGGTTGTATTTCTAAATTTCAGCGAGGCAGAGAAAGGAAAGGGAAATCTCCTGGCAACAAAACGAAAGTGTTTACATGTGAAATTAATTGTCAGCACAAAACGCTTTCAGAGTCACTCTGTTCCACAATGTAATCCCGGGCTTGTTTGGCTGCCGAGTCTTTTAAAATTTGATTTCTAAGAATAATAGCGAAGACTTTCAAGAAAAGCAATGAATCAAGCCGGGAGCAAGCCACGGAAGGTTAACGACATTGCCTAACTTTGCTTTTTCACCACTATTTAAACCAGCCCGTTGGGTGAGTTTTGGGGGCTTTGGCGGTGTGGGGGTCAGGGCGGGGTGCAGCGGCCACCGGGTAATTCGAGCAAGGTGAACAGGTTAGTAGAAAGCATCTGTGCCGAGCAAACCTCTCCTCTCGTCCCAGCCTCATTCCTTTCCAAAAGGAACGTGCTTAGCACAAAGCAATCCACCTAAAGCCTCCATAAATCCAAAAAAGGGAGTTACTGATCGAGGAATTCTCAGATTTCTGCCAAGACTCCCTCCCCGGGGCTGGAGGTCAGCCGGGTACAGTAACGGAGCCAAACTGCGGACTGGACTCCAGGAATCAAGTTCACACTTCAAATCTGGACTTTTAAATGGGCGACTCTTTCTTTTCAGTGGCGAAGACAAAACAAAGCACAAAGAGCTGATAACAGCCCAAAGCTAACCAGAAGCAAAAGTACAAGAGTAAGGCTTGGAAGCCGATCTCTTACGGGATATCTAAGAAGAGATTTTTTTTAAACAAAGAGGGGGAAAAAAATACAGCAACTTTTTAAAGCCCTGGCTTTAGATTAAGCAGTTTGTGAGTGAACAATAAAAAGTAAAGGCCACGAAACAAGATATTTGCTCTTTTCAGCGGGAGAAAAAAAAAATACTGGCCTTTGTTAACTAGCTGGGAAATAAAGAAAAAATAGGCCCCTCAAGCATTTAAGCAGAGCATAAGCTTTTCCTGCCTTCATGACCTCACCAAATATGTTAATAAAATCTTCTCCCTCCCTGGAGTGAGACCAGAGTAAATATTTACTTAACACGTCTGAGTTCTAAGTCTGGACCACCTCACTCCCTTATATAAATTGGTTTTCATTTGTAATCAAGAATTTAAAAACACCACATTTTGTGATGTTTTTTCCTTCTTTTAAGATAAAAGGAGGAAAGGAAAGGAAGACAAACTCTATATGGTGCCCTCACACAGCAAACGTTTAATTTGAACAGGGTATGCTTTGCCACAAATGAGAACAGTGCTGTTGATATGCTTTCCAATACTAGGCATCTGGAGAGAGCAGGGCTTTCTCCAAGCACATTCCAAGGTTAATACGAAACATCTAGACTTGCTTTTATTAGCTGGCTTGAATCATTTTAAGCAGGCTGGGTCTTACCTACAAATAAATAGTTATAAGAAGTCTAATGTCTACTCACCAAGAATACTTCGTTTTCTTTCCTCGTGTCCTAAAATGACTGTGCTAACCATTAAAATCTCATGAAAAATTTTCTTTCGCTCCAGTAAGGACTCAGCCAGCCAGTGCCATGGGAAGCAGAAAAGACCTACATGGTGGCCACCAACCCAAATCAGGAAGATGTTTCAGGGCTGGAAGCCATGGAAGAAACAAATATCTCAAGAGTTTTGAAGATTGCTACAAAAGGCATGCCAAATTGTGGGGCTAAGTCCCCTGGAAAGGGACTCACATCCTCGGACGTGAAAAAAAGAGAAATAGAAACTCAGACCTTCGTTCCAAGTCCTGACTGCATTCTCCCAACAGAATAATTCTACCTCATCTTTTTGTCTCTCTTTCATCGTAAACCAATCATCAAAACTATGTTTCTCCAAAGGAAGAGTACTATGAACAATACACAGAGCTTGTTCAAACCTATGTGGGCAGAGTGTGTAAATTTGGGAGCCACAGTTTTCTGTGGAAATAAATATAGAGTTCATTATAATGTGTTTTTGGGTTTTTTTTTTGCTTATTTCTAAATTTTAGGCATGTTTTCCAGGTGCACTCATTTAATCCTCACAGTTTCAAGGATGGAATGCATCAATATATATAAAATGCTAACAACAGGGCACATGAGCAACTGGATCTGGGTAAACGACCACTATCATTATCCTCACCATTCCACAGATGAGCCTTCTCAAGGTCACAAAACCAAGAAATGGGAAGGCAGGCTGCGGACACGGCCTCTCCTCTCACAGAATGCAGTCCCTCGATACCCATCTTCTCTGCCATTTCCCCAAAGCCACCCGGAGTGATGCCACAGGCCCCCTCGTGCTGGGGCCTGTTTCCAATCCCCCAAGTAAGTGTTGAGCGTCTCCGCTTAGTGCCCTGTGATGAAATTTAGGTGGATTTCTGACACCTACTGTCAAGAGTAATTTTCTCAAGAACATATGTTGCTTTACTACTTGTGTTACTGATAAATAACTGTCCTTCAAAAATAACTTACCTTAAAAATATAGCACTGTTTGAGGGTGCAGAAGAGTTTATAGCACAGTATTTATATCTGGCAACCACTGCAACTAATTATAAAGGGCATTTGTTAAGAAACCAAATTCTTTTAATATGACCCCCAAATGAACTCTTAAAGAACCTCTCAGATGGCCTAGCAATGGACAATCTAATTCAGAATATCTTTCCTTCATCAGATGCATCTGAAATCACGTTGGCTGTACATTTGCTTCTCAAAATTTTAGCCAATTAAAAAACAAACTGCTTAGTTAGAGGACATTAAAATCTTATCTTTATCAGTGACCCGCAGATATACAAGCTGTACACTACATAAAAATATAAAGAGCTCCAAGTTGAAGAGGAAGAACTTATTAGACCAGAGAGGCAGCATCTAAACTACTAAGAATGGTGACTTGGAATGAAAAGCAAATTTAACCTGGCCCCATTTGGAAACTTTTAATCAATGCGGTAGAAACACGGATAGTTCTAAATTGTGGTGTTCCTCTGGCTTGGAACAAACAACATCAGAACACCTGATCAATTTAGTAAAAATTCACATGATCAGGTGAATTATCTCTCCGATGCCACTTAACAAATTTAATTGAATTTCTGATTGAATTGGTTATGACAGTATAGACAGTTGAGCTTCATGTAATAAAATTACAGTTTAAAAGGCAGTCCTCATTAAAAAAGGGATAGGCTTAATGAAGATGAAATGAAAAGATGCGGAGACTTGGCTCCCAGACCTTGGTAACAAGATCAGAACAATTTAAGATTCTATCATCGAGAAGTGAGCAAAATATCCAAGGCCAGGGTCATTTCATGATGTATCATTAGACCCAAGGCTCCACAAGGCAGCACGAAATGGAAACTCAGTTATGGTTCTGAGCATCCAGGCGTCGGAAACAGTCAAATCTTGGTAATTAAAGATCAAAATTATGAAGAAGGGACCAGAGAAGATGTGGGCAGAATTTCTGATGCTGTATTAACTGAATTGGCTGGGTATAAAATCTCATTTGTCCAATAAATGAAGCAATAAATATTTACTAAGTACTTACTTTCTGCAACATATTGAATATTTGGTAGGTAGTTTTCAATCATAGAGAATGAACATCTTATTAAAGAATATGTCCCATTAGTTTTGAGCTAGAAGTACTAAAATAGCAAAGAAAAAACATTTAAAAAGATTTTTTTTTAGAACTAACCCACCAAATCCAGGGACATCTATTCGGGAAAGTAGTGGGCTAGTTAATTCATCTTTTCAAATTCTGAATCTCTTACCCATACAACTGTAGTCCCTGATATTGCCCGTTTCAAATAGTAGGTCCATTTCCTGCACAGTGTTCATTCTTTCAGCTGGAATTAGATCCCTAAAATGCAGCAGGCACTAGACTAAGTGTTCAACCATGTGCTACCACTTGCACACGCACGCGAGTACACACACACATACACTGAGATTCAGCAACTGCCTGGCAAATGTGCAAAGAACAGACTTGGAGGTCATGACCCTAATAGCATTTAGGGTAACTTTCTCTACCATGACACTGTGAAGGGAAAGACACAATATGTCTTGGAAAAGTGCCATATTTTTCCATATATAAAATGCCCCCCACTTTTCCAACCCAAAATTAAGGAATTAATATTTTAACCTTTTTCCCTGGTTTTCCTCTTCAGGCCTTCTCTTTTTTTTGGCATCTTAAGGGGTTGTTCTTCCTGTTTTCTCCATTGTCTGATTAAACACTCAGTGGGAGGAGGTCCAAATTGTCTCTCTGCAGCTCCATTTCCATGCTCTTTTGCATAGCTGATTACATTCAAATTTGAATTTTGCAGAGTAAGACAATTGCTTACTGGTTTTTATCTTTTTATTTTTGACATCTTTATGGGTTCAGAGCACTCCTGTCCCTATTGCATCTGTGCACACTCTACCTCCACCAGCAATTAAGGCATCAGCTGACAACAGTAGGGTTCGTGATTAAAGAAAGCCTGTTTGACAAGGTATGGGCAGTCTGCACGGCATGGCTCTCTCCTCAGCTGACTTCTGTGTATAAGAAGCCCCTCAATTTTCAGTCTAACTATTTTAGAAAAAAAAAATAGCATCTTAATACACCAAAAAATACGATACTTAGTAATAACCCCTTACTTGGGCTCATGCTTATAAGCATCTTACTCCACACATTTTTATCTAACTACTGACTATAGACCTTCCTTGACAGTTCTGAATGTTGACTGCCAAAGATGCAATATCTTCTCCCAATTTCTACTCTTTCCGGTCCAAGAATAGGTTCTGTGTCTGACACTGACTCTATCCAATGAATATGTCCTCAAAATGTCTAGACCCATTTTAAGCACAGTTTGTGTCAATTTCTCCTTGTTCAGCCACTGGGCTGCAGTACTTTTCCCTGCTGGAATGGTATCAAACACAATTCAGACAGGAAGGTTGTTACCTGCCCCAGTCATCAAAGGACAGTGCTGTGTGATGGTGATCTGAGTATGGCCTAAAGAGGAGAAGGGAGAAGAGCTAGAACTGGACAACCATGCCAAAGCTTCTGTGCACATTATGAATCCCCCTTGTTTTAGTTACTTATTAAATGGTATGAGTCTCCGGCTCATTTGTTTGTTTGCTTGTTTTGTTTATTTGTTTGTTTCTTACTGGCCATGGCTATTCAGCTGTTCTTTCTTTCCAATCAATGGCTCTGGTTCCCCATTTCAGTTTAAAAGGGGCAAACAGACCTTCCTTTCATTGGCGACATTCTCCTATGTATCTCCTTCTCCTTTCTAACCGTGAGTTATATTTGTGTTTTAGTCTATGAAAGTATGGATGAACACTGTAAAAGCAGCCTAACATCAAGGGTTTAAAACCATCTCCAGCTAGATAATCATAATGCTTTTAAGGCAAAAAGCTTAGATTGAAAACCATTCTAAGGTAATAACAGGCAATAATTTTATTTATGAAGATTTCATTACCTTGTGAAACTGGAGTAGATTTTGCTCTACTGTCATGAATACCTCAATCAGGTTACTGAGAGACAAACTGCGGAACTGCTGGGAAAACACCATTAACAACCTCTTGCATAATGGCGCTCCACAGCCAACGCCTTGGATGTGTGAATCTACTCTAAAACGAGATTCCTCTTTCAGCAGACCAGACCAAGCTAAGGGTGTGGACCCTCTCAGGATATCTTCTCCCTAAGCAAGTGTCAAAGAAGGGAGCACTGAGTTTAGAAGTTGTTTTTGAGGTGTATTTAGATTTCACTTGGTTCCCCTTCCCGCTCCTCCACCATTACTGCCCTAACATTGAGCCTTCTGAAGTGTTCAGTGAGAGGGTCTTTTTAGTAGCAAATGCAAAATCTGTGTGTATCTATGTATTTCATAATCTGAAAGGTCTCAACTCTGCAATGTGCTGGACAGTTACCAGTTATGAATCTCAAGGTGAGCCACCTGGTTCTGCTCCACGTGGATCTCCGTGTATCCATGACCAGGAACTCATAGTTATTCCACAGCCATGTACTGACCACTGAGGATGTGCGGATCCTGGCTAGGTACTGAAGCACCTATCAGACTGGTTCGCCGGTACGGAGTCTGTCCCAGGGTCCTATCACACCGTGCCAATGAAAGCCAGGGTTTCCTACCACTTTGTAGGAAGAAAAGGCCAATCAACTTCACTTGAGCTTTCCCTCTCAATGACGACCCTTTTCCACACCTAAATTCACCAGCCTGCTAACAGAGGCAAAGGAAAAGAATGAGGCATCACAGCCTCAATTGCTACCAAAGAGAGAAAGCTCAATTACTAGGGGGTCAATTTTCTGATTTCAAGTCTCCAGTCGTGGAAGGTGGGAAAAAGCTGCAGCTATAGGTAGAGTGCTGGAAACGTAATGAGTGTACAGAGGAGCATGAGGTGATTCCCGTTGGATGTACTGGGGTGAGTTTCATAAAGGAGTTGTCATTTAAATTCGGTCTGGAAGAATAGCTTTATTTTGTCAAGAGGAGCATTCTTTCTAGGGCTGAGTAAGCAGAGGCACAGAGGAGGGACTCCTGGGGCATATTAGAATGAAAAGTGGCTTGCTTCCTCTAAGAAAATACAATCCATCCTGGCTAGAAATACAGTATTAATTCACACAGTTCCTGGTATGGCTGCCCAGCTCCTTCCCAAAAAAATTAAATTTCTGGAGGTCTAAACACAGCAGTTGGGGGAAAAAATTGTTTGAAAGTATGAAGTGGGAGTAGGCAGAAAGAATTCAAGGAGCAATGCTTATCTATGTCACTTTTACTGAGAGACTCAGTGATAAGTCAACCTCATCTGAAGGGGCTAAAAGAGCTAGCAAAATCATTTCATGTTGAAAATCTTGTAGCTGATGCATCATTCTAAGGTAGGAGACTGCACTCTATCCAGAAATTTCTTTCTTGTTCTTGGCTTTCCCCAAATTTTGCATATCATGGGATGGGATTCCCTTTAGATGGTCACCAGGCTACTGACTAAATTACTAACAGCCTGTAGACCTCAAATTATAAACAATTTTATGATGATGGTATGAGTGTTGGCTTGAATCTTGAATAAGTATGTCTGGCCACTCAGGAAGAAGTGGAGGGAGAGAGAACCAGCTGGGGACATGTGGCTGCACCCAGCTAGCCTCCCAGAAGGGAAACACGGTGCTGCAGCAACACCGTCTCTGGCCAAGCAGACACCTCTGCATTGCTGGGATTTGCCAATGGAAGTGCTGCCACTTTCACACACACACACACAAAAGGTTAAGTGTGCTCCTTTCTCCCATCCAAGACCTTCTCCCCGGGAACCTTCCTTCTCTCCACCACTCCACCCAGGCCCAAAGGCAGATACGCAACAAAGTAAGAAAGTAAGTTTACATTTCACCTGAAAATGTATGTGAGTGTGAGCTCCTTTCTGTTGGGCACAATCAAAAGACAAAGAACCTGACCAAGCCTGGAGCCTTGAGTGAGAGCCTCTAGCCATGTCTAAGATGCCTGCTCAGCAGTTTCCTAAGGCTCACCTCCTCAAGTCCTTGCCTTCTAGGTCTAGTATGAGAGCTCTGTCCTTGATCGCAAATAGGCCCTCTGTGGACAAGGACATTCCCTACTGCCGTGAAAATGCCTCTGCTCACTCTCGCACGTGTACTTTCTAATGGGTTCCATTTTTCTGGAACATGCTTCTCTCTTATCTAGATCTACCCACATATCCTCAATTCTTCATTCACCCAACATTTATTAAGGATTGGCACTAGGCTCTGGGAATAGAAAGCTTAAGAAGGCATAGCACATGTTCTCAAGGAGCAAATAGCGCACTCCTAGGTTTCAATTTTTGTGCCAACTCCAACTGGTTGCTAATGATACACTACACTGAAGATTTTGAAATCCTATTCAGGCTGAATAATAATAATAACAATGACTGTCAGGGCTGATTAGCAATGTCTGCCACAGGTGTAGCAAGAGTTTATGGTGACATCTAAGTCATATATTTGCCATCTCTGGGTCTTACTTAATTTCTATGTCTTTAAAAAAAAAAAGTGCTCTACAATCTCCACCCCCCCCAGTCCTCAAGCACTCTTCTAGATTATACTATATTACACTGTTACGTTTGTCATGCCTTGTTGGTCTTCCTTCCACATGTAAAATGAAAACCCACTGAGGGCACAGAGCAAATGTGCACCTTCTATAATTCAAAGACCTAAGTGCAAATAAAATACTCAAAAGAAAAAAACAAACAAACAAAAAACACACCTTGTTCACCTGGCATGGGATCACATGCATAACCTGCCAACTCTCCTTGTCTCCAGTGCTTTCAGACACGGCATCTTTGTGTCCTTGATATCATCTTCAAAACACCACAGAATCAGATTATATTGGAAATACTAGTACGGCGAGGACTTTACCTTTCCAGTACTGAGGTCCTTGTGCTACAGGAAAAGTTGCTGTGAGCTTTGAGCGCTGCAGCTGTATCAAACCTAGAGAGCTGGCATCTCACCAGGTTGCTCAGAGTGGCATTAAAAGCTGGTAAGGGTGAGCAATTGCAAGCCACTCTTTCTTGGCAAGTGCTTTTATGGCTTAACCACAATTTTTCCCCCCACTCCTGTTAATAAATTATGGAAAATAACTTGTTGTGAAAACTACAATAAATTCACATCAATTTTAGAAGAAGGTAGAGATACACATGACTTCTGAACATGATTAAGTCATTAACGATAAATATATCCAACTTAATATATATATTAGCATGCATAGACCAAATAGGTATTGATCTTCTAACATATATTTAATACTTTATTAAGCATTGTACATGAAACCTATAACCCCTCTTGATGCCTATAATTTAGGTGGTCAATGAAAGAACTGCATATGACCCAACCAACAAATAATGCAGGGAGGTATAATCTAATGTTATACCCAGGTTTAATACCTAGTCACTGCTACTAATAGTTATAACTGAGTTGATATTTTAGAATTGAGTTGCAAGCCTAAATCCTTGTTAATGCTTAAATCCTGAATCATTGGAGCTGCTAACATTTGCCATGCATTAGAAGGTCAATTTCAAAATCACTGCTATTTTTGAAACCACTGAGATGAGATATTCTTGAAACTACCCCCTACGTGCAAAATACGTCTAGAAATACCCATTTCATATAAATTTAGACCCAATAAATCATATTTTCAACAGCCATAATTTCTACAGACATGGGCTGAGATTTATGATTAACCTGCCTTCCAGTTCAAAGCAAAGGAGAAGTTTAAAATTGGAATCTTTTCATATATCTTGATCACACCAAGATGACAAGTCCACGTGCATGCATTTTCCTCTGGCATGTTCTAATTGGACTTGCTGATAAAATTTCTCTCTTCTAGCCTCTTCCTGTATAACAAAGGAATTATTCAAATAATTCAGGCAAATCCTTCCCACTCCTGTATCACTCCCTGCAAGATTTTAAGTAAACCAAAATGAATCAGACAAAATCAAGTGGGGCTTTTTTAAAAAAGCATAATTATTCAGATAATTATCTCAGCCCGCCATATCACTTTCCCCGTGAGGAAAAGGCCTTAAAAGACTTTCCAGCCAGAAACAGCACTAAGTAAAATATGTGTGTGACCAAGGAAGTTACACTATGTCACTCTAAGACTAATCTTCAGCCAGTCCAATGTAGATGAATATTTAATAGTATTAAACCAGAAATCTGGAGGTTACTCATCTTCATATTTTAGAAGTCTGTTTTCCCTATTTTAAAAGTATTCATCTTAGGATTTAAAATAAAGTGAATTCTCTCAGTGTATTTATGATGATCTGATTTACATATAAGTTTTTAAGAACTGTGTTGGGTTAAAATAGAATGATACTTTGAATAGCTGTTTGTATTCAAAGATTTCTGCCAATATACACCCTCTCCTGCCTGAATTATCTATGTAGCTCAAAAGGAAGCTGGACTGAAGTTAAATCCAGATAGACCATCCCTGCTGCCCTAATTCCCCAAACAATTCCCAATTCTCCCTCCCCCTTATGGTGTGCTGAACGGCCTGGTAAAAGAGAAGATAGTGCCATATAAAATTACCCTCCTAGGAACTCTTCAGCATCCCCACAATCAAGAATCACTGTGTGAGCCACTTGCAAATTTACTTTCTAAAACCCACTGGCAAAGCTACTAATGGAACCACATCCCTCCTCAATCGTTGTCTTTTTCTTTAAACAGGAAAACCTTATGTTAGTGGAGAGATTACTCAAAGAGTCTCCTTATAAACCCATGAATGCCACTTCACAGACTGCAGAAAGCAGAGCTCTATGAACCATACAATGGAGTCAACTCATCTCTTCCAAGAGCTCAGCAACAGCCGTAAAGAGAACTTAAATTGTTCCAATTCCTAGGTCTCTGTTAAAACACAATGAGCCCATGCTTTATGCCACTATGAGTCCACGGCACACACACACACACACACACACACACACACACACACACACACTCAGTTTCCTGCACAGAGGGTAGGCATGTCGAAAATCAGATCTTAACCTTGACATTTTTCCAACTATTCAATAAAACATCTATGCATTCTGAAGTATTTCCTTCTCACGGATGGATCAAAAACAGGTAACTTTAAAATAAAACACTTAATATCATGAACCCACACAAAACAATACTCCTCTAAGTTGCACAATCCCAGGTGCAATGTAATCTATGTAAGTAGCACCTCCTGGAGGTGTGCTTCTAGGGTCCCATGCACAGCACACAATGTGACTGGTGCTTCTTACAGCTAACAAAGTGGTTGTAATGTTTGATAATGCAATAGGCACTCACTCTAGGATTCATGAGTGAATCTTCAAATTATTGTGAAGCATCACTTTAGGGTATGTAAAATGTCTAGCTATCTTGAATTCTGGAGTTCTTTTAGGGAAATGAGCCAATTAAAAATCTGAATTTGGAATAAGCCCTTTACTAAATGGGGCAAATTCACTGGCTTTAGATCCTCTATAGGGTTTTAAATTATGCAAATGGAATAACACGTTTAATAGAAAGGGCGTTTTATGTTTTCTAGAGGTAGCCAGGTGTTAAATCTGCTTCCCTAGCAGTAGTCTCTATTGCATGTGGGCTAAGTCTTTAAGTAAGCTAGTTACAGATCAGCAAAGTAATTTCAGTTTTAATCAAGGTAACCTCATTTTGCCAAAAATTGAGAAAGTAGGGGTACAAAACACGTCTAACATCAGTTTTTTAGAAACAAAATTGAAATTTTTTTTGCATTAGTATGTACAGAGATTTTTAAGAGCTCTGACCTCCCGGATGAGGGAATTGCTAGAAAGTTACTTGGAATCACCCACAGACAATAACTGTCGGTGGTTTCATTTCAGGCAAGGGCTTGTGCCAAAAGGAACTGACATCTTGATGAAAGGATCACCAAAACGTTGTAAGAATTTTTCCATGAGTGAAGATCCTTCCAAGAGCAACAAACTGTGATTTCTCATTCGGCCACCATACATAAATGACAACTGTAAGGAATTAACAACATGTAATAAAAATTTGAATTTGCTCTTCTGCATTCAAATCATTCCAACTTTCATTCTCAGCTTTGGCTCACATGCTTGCTTCCCACAAAGCTCACTCCACTCACGGTTACAGAAACATGATATGTCTTGAGCTTGATCTATAGGGTTGTTTTTTGGCAGGGTCAGCGGTTGAATTTATGTTTAACCAAACGGGTCACCTGACATATTACAACCATCTATGGTGACACAGAGAGTAAGGTTCTGGGATAAGGTGATGTGGCAAGTCCCAGTAAAAGATAATTAAACAAACAAACAAACAAACAAACACTTTGCAGCAATTTGTTTTCTTACCATCCTGGTACTCTGGGGAAAAGGCTAATTAGGAATGTAATATGAAGTTAGGGACCATCGGCACAAAAAACCTTAAACGTTGAATTTTCTGCTCACACTCCCTTTGTCCCTCTACCTCAAGTCCCTTAATTTGATCATCATTAAAGTCCAAGCAAGAACTATTTTCTTTGGTGCTTTCGAAAGCCACCTGTTGAAATGACAGGTGAGGCATACACACAGCATAAAGAGCCTACTTGATAATAGGATTGAAACTGAACTCATTTAATTGCTTCTGATTCATTTTTCTCCTTGGAAGCTTATACTTGGGTTGTGCTCAAAGAAAACATCAAGTATATCAGATTCAATTTTGATTCATTAAATTCCGCCCTCGTTTAAAAGGAAAAGCTAAAAGCTAAATTCGGAAATCACACACTCTAAGTGGCAAAGGGGTGAGTTACAGAGGAAAACAAAGGGGTGAGTTACAGAGGAAAACAAAGGGGTGAGTTACAGAGGAAAACATCTGCAGGAGGACATGCTGTGCTTGTCTGAAAAGTTTCATGACATTTCTATTGTTTTATCCCCCAATTCAACTTTTTTCCGAAGAGGAAATTTTTCATAGGAGATAAATATACTCATTTAATGTGTATTTCATCTAATTGTTTAACCAGCCATCAAATACTCAGCTGCCTTCCCTGGAGGTCATAATGCTTGTGAAAAGTAGTTTCCCTTTCATTTAGGGGAGAATATGTTTGACTTCTCAAACTGAGCATGTGTCTCTCATAAGTCAACAAAAAAACAAAACAATGCTAATTATATTTGAGATGCAGTAGACAGAGTGCATTAATACAAACGTCCCTGTTCTTCATGTATATTGCTCACAAGGACAGCAGACACTATAGCAATTTGATTAGCTGGACACAGACTCCTACTTTCGGGGTCTGTTCTGGCTGTCTCTAACATATGACCCAGTGCTTTGTTTGAGCGCTGCTGCTGTCAGCCTTGCCTTGCATGTCACAACACATCACTCTTCCTAAAGAACAGAACGGTTTCTGTTGGTTCAAGTTAAATAAGTCTTCCCTTCTGAAAAAAAGGAATTTCAGTTTTCTATGACTGAAAAGTCAAAAGATCTAATTCACCACATCCAATTCATATAAATGACTGCGCTGCAAAGCTCCCACATGCTGGAGAGAGAAGCTTGTAAAGGTCAGATGGGGTAGGAACAATGAAGGGTTGAGGCGGGGTGAGGGTGGGTGGCTGACATTTATATGGAATAAAGACGGGAATGAGACTGGGAATCTCCTCGGATGACCAGTTCTTACCATTTTGAGAATCATAGGAGCCTCGGACTTGCACCCTCCCTCTCTTCAGTCCAGGGAGACCCACCTGCAAAATATGTTTAAACACAGTAGACAGATCGCCTCACCACAGGTCAGCAAATGAAGAATGCCTGTTTAGAGGTCACAGACAAATAACCACTTTTTGTGGTTAAGATAACTTACATGCAAATTACTGTTACTGCAGGGAAGGGTGGGGTGGGGGGAGGGCTTCGAGAGAGCTTTCCACGCTGTCTATAGGCTGAAAGAGGGGACAAAGGAATCCTCGGTACCTGGCTTTGCAGAAAACCCTTGGCTATTCTTAGTGTTTGGTTCATTTTTAAACTGCAGTTCAGAAGGTTTAGCAACTTAAAAGTAGAACCCAGTGATAAAAATAGATTGTTTTCTGGCTGCTCTTTGTTCCCAGACATACTACTGGCGGTATATTTGCAATCAAGACAGCAGAATAGGAATTAGCTTTCCACCCTGTAGTGTAATGCCTCAGAGTGGATATTTTTGGAAATGGCACTGCATTACATAACCTTCCGTGTTCAAGGGGGGGAAAAAAACTACATTGGGGGGAAAAAAGTCAGGAATATACACCTCATGCCCTTCTCCCCAAACAAACCAACATTAATGCACATACCGCAGTGATTTTCCTCTCAACCTTTAGGTCATCACAATGCAATTCTTTTGTTAACATAAGTTAGGACAAAAATCAAGATGAATGGAGAAACTAAAAGTTCTCCAAAAGGGTTATCATAAGCTCTCAGAGTTCTCCTATGTTATCATACCCACATATGAATGCAAATCCAGATTATTACCATTATCAACCAAAAAGCAGTCGTCTATTCTTAAGCTACCCACTTCTTCCCCCAAAGTTCCACTGCTTTAAAAGAAAATGCAGGGGAAAAGGTGCTGGAAGACCGAATGCCTCCAAAGACCCTTGGCGGCAACAGCAGCGCTGGAGGAGTGACAGAGTGTAAAGATGGAAGGACACAAATCCGTGTAATAAAAGGGGGCGGGGGTGCATGCCGCAAAGTGCATTCGATGCAAAGAAACAAAAAAAAACACTTCCCAACCATGCTTTATGAGCGAGAAGCACAAAACCTAACCGCGCCAAACAAGCAAAAGATTAAAAAATTAAAACAAACAAAGCCTGCCCCTTCCCCAAAGAATTCTCCCTCTTGTGCTTTTGTTCTTTTCTCTTTTTTTAAAGCCCAATGTAAATTCCAGCCTTTCATGCAGCAGGTCCAAAAAAAAAAAAAAAGAAAATATACCAGAATTTCTCCAAGGTACATGCTTCAGCAGCTCTACAATTGTAGAGGGAAGAAGCATGAACTCTCTGCAGGGTCGAAGGGTCCGGGCTAAGAGTCTAAAGGCGAGAGACATGGACACAAAAGAGAAAGCAGCGCTCCCGGCCGGCGGTGGGAACGGCAGATACTTACAGACAAAAGCCCCGCTCCCCGTGCACGCTCTCCTCCTCTCCACACCTGAAACACAAATGCGGATGAGAAGGGGCATCCTGCTAGAAAGACAGCTGGGGGAGGGGAGGGGAGGGCAGGGCAGGGGGAGGGGAGGGGAGGGGAGAAGAGGGGAAGGGGTGGAGGAAGAGGAGGGGGAAGGGGGATGGGGGCCGGGGACACAAAACCCAAACGGGCTTCACTTCCAAGAAGTGCAGCCCTGGAAAAAAAAAAAAAAAGAATAAGAAGAAGGAGGGGAAGGTCTTCCTGCCTCGTGCTCTGTCTTCCAGAGAGAGTGTGTGTGCCTCTGCCTAGGAGTCCCTCTCCCTCTCGTCTCCACGGCTAGCGTGCTCGCGAACAATGAGCTAATTCTGATGGGGCTGGCGCCGCGCCAGCGCCCCAGCCTCGCAGCCACTGTGCAGCCGCGGCGGCGGCGGCGGCGGCGGCGGGGCCAGACTGCTTACTCGGCAGGAATCGGCCGCTCGGGGCCGTCGGCGGGCGGCCAACGCGCGCGCACCCCGGGCCCCGCGCCCCGGCCCCGCGCGCCCGGCCCGCCCTCCGCCGCGCCCGCCCGGCGGCCCGGGGACAAAGGGGCCTCCGCCCGCCGCCCCGCCCCCTGCACGGGCGCACACCCACCCGCCCCGGCCCGGCCCCGCCGGCCTCCCCGCCCCGGCGGGCTCCTCCGCCTGGACGTGCGGCGGCTTTTCAGACAAATAAGGAGGTGGAGGAGCGGTTTGGGGGCGCGCCAGGCGCGCCGGCGGCCAGGGCGCTGCACGGCCCGGCGGCGGGCGGCCAGGGCGGCGGGGGGGCGCGGCGGGTGCTGTAATCATAAACCCGCGGCAGAGGGCATCTGAGGGAAAGGGGACGGCCACGGCGGCCGCCGCCTCCCCCGGAGAGCCCGTCCCGAGCGGGGCGGAAAATGGTGACACACAGACACACAGGATGGGGGGAGTCCACCGGGACGCGCCCCCCGCCCGCCGGCCCGCCCGCCCCTGGGGAAGCCCGGCTGCCCCGCGCCCGGCCCGGGGGCCCCGAGGGAGGCTGCGCGCGCACACTCCGGGCACCCGGGGGCACACACAAAGGCACACCCACTGGGCGCGCCCGTGCACAGACTGCCAGAGCTGAGACCCTTGTGTGATTCCTTCTTCCCTGAACGATTTAGCATGTTCTCCGTTCCCGGCCCCACGGAGAAAGTACTTTTTAAAATTGAAGGCTGCATTTTTGTAAAAAGGTGCTTTGCATTTTTGATTTTTTTAAAAAAAATCATCTTTCTTATTTAAAATATCTTCCTTTCATGGTAACAGGGTAGCTCAAAATGTCGCTAAGAACTGCCAACAAAACGGGATGTTTTATAGTATCGGATGTTAAAGAGGAAGATTATTTTCTGATTAAATCGCGTTGCCAAGAAAAAAATATATATAAAGGATCGTACTTGGTTTGGCATCCACATTTTACCTCTAATCACTAAAAGCAATGTTTTCTATTGTAACCGTCAAAAGAAAAGGGGTGGGGGAAGAGAATTTACAAAAACATGTTTATAGAATACCTTATTTTTAGATTTTAGTATTTGGGGGGGGGCACAAAATAGCACATCTTTAAAAAAGCAATATTTTACACTCTTTTGTAAAGAGTAAATTCTCTGACTGTCTCCTTTCACACTACAAAAGCCACTGCAGCAGCAAATGAGTACTAGTCTGCTAGTGGGTATTATGTTTAAGGGGCCCACTAGGAGCTTCCCTGAATTAATCTAAAACATGACATCACTGCTTCCCCCACCCCCCACACAAGCCTTTGCTGAGAACAAAGGGAATAAATAAAACTTACACTTCCCTAATGCCTTCGGGGCCAGAGGTCACCTGCAGGAAAATGATGAAGAAGGTCTGGATGGTGAGTGGGTGGTGGGAGAGGGCAGAAGCCTTGGGCTGCTTCTACAAGTCTGAAGCCCTAGCAAGGGGTCAAGGGCACTTCAATAGTGAGATCTTTGTCACTCACTTCAGTTGAGTTTGAAAAGAAACCCACGAGGGCACTGCCACATGGACAAAAAAATCTATCTCAAGAGATTATAGTCAAAAGTTGCTTCTTCAATAAAATACACACACACACACACACACACACACACACACACATACACACACACACACACATTAACTTCAGTGCTTAAGTAAAAGTTACCTAACCTAAGATGTTCTTTCAAAACGAAAATTTTAGATTTATTTATATATTGATATTTCTTCATTCACCACAGACATTTAGATGGCATAGATTTTTTAAAATATGTGTTTTTTTTTTTTATTTCAGAGAGAAGATGGGAGAAGGGGGGATAGAAACATCAGTGATGAGAGAGAATCATCACTCCACTACCTCCTACACACTCCCTTCTGGGGATCAATCCTGCAACCCTGGGAATGTCCACTCACCACAAATGGAACCAATGACCTCCTGATCATGGGTCCACACTCAACCACTGATCCACACCAGCCCAGGCTGACATGGATTTTTAAGAAATAGAATATTGGGGTCAGAATCACAGTCTATTTACTACTGTGTTCCAAAAATCAGTTACAATCCAACTATCCAATAAACATACTTGAGTCTTTCTACCTGAAGGAGACTGTGCTAACTGCTAGGGGCATAAAGGAATTCACACCATGTCACCTCACTCAGGATCTGTAGCGTTAACTACCTCACAGTGCTCCAGGCTATCATGCTCTGCCCCCTCTCACCTACTCTGGGGGTTGTATGGGATACCCACTCTCCCGAAACACCCTTCTCATAATGGTTGTAGGATGAAGACCATGCTGCTCCGTTGTAGGATGAAGACCATGCTTAGCTTTCTGCCCAGAACTCACCACCATGTGACCAAAATTTAACCCTCTGGCTTCCTCATCCATCTCTTTAATCTTTCCCCCAATCATGGAATAGCATCCTTCATGTCAGTCTGATTAATTACTGAGGGCATATGTTCATGCCTAGACCATAAACAGCCAGGGAGCAAAGTCATGGAAACCCTAACTTAAACCAGCCTCAACCTCAGCACTATTGATGTTTGGGGCTGGAAGAATCATCCTTGGATGGGGCTAAGGGGTGGGGTGGGAAGAATGTGGAGGAGGGAGGGGGCTGTCCTGTTCACTGTAGGATGTTTAGCAGCATCTCCGGCCTCTGCCAATTGCATGTCAGTAGTAAATCCCAGTTGTGACAACCAAATTATGTGTCCAGACAACTCGCCTGTGGTTGAGAACCACCGGCTTAAACAATCAGATCCATTCCTTGAGAATGGGAAGGAGGTGACCTCCTTGAGCTGTGTAGACTGAATGCAGGAGGGACAGAAACCTGAACAAAAGCAAAATTTTCTTAGGAAAAAAAGAAATAGACAGTGTCCTTATCTTAATGGAATTTATAGTCTGGATACACACATGGGGAAACAATCAAAGCCAAAGTGATGGAGCAATGTGGTCAGGACAATGGCACAGGCACATTGTGAGCATCGGGGTTCCTTCTTAAATGGGGCAGGCGTTCAATGGAAGTTTCCTACAAGGGGTGATGCTTAAACTAAATTTGTGGAGAATGAACGAAAGTCAGAAAATTGAAGAAAGGAGAAAGAGACATTCTAGGCAGAGGCAGGGACAGATCACGAGCTAAGAAATTGGATCAAAGAACTCTGAGCCAGAACCTGATCCTTGTTTTCTGTCCCTGACGTGTGTACCATGGTCCGTCAGCAGATGTGGTCAAAACCAAAGGATACTCATTAGATACAGGCTTTTCCTTCAGACTTCCTTAGATACTTCATTCTCAAATGTATCTTTATGTATCCAACTGCATCTCAAATACCTACTCCCACAAATTTTTTAAAGTTTATGTCATTGGAGTAACATATTCCATGAGTTTGAGTGGTTAGAGGCTGTGTATAAAGCGTGGCTTGAGCCATGTCTATGTGACCCTGGAGAAGTCGGTTAACCTTTCAATCTCGGTGCTTTGATTTTTCAAGTGGGCTTTGTACCATAGTATTAGAGTGCTGCATTATGTAAATTGTGTGTAGTGTTTGGCATTTTAGTTAGTGTTACATAGAAGGTAGCACTAGGTATTATAGGTACGTGCTAGATTAAAATGCATATGATATGGGCAAACTTTTTGACTCAAGGGCTACAATGGGTTTTAAAACTGGACCGAGGGCCGGAACAAAAGCATGGATGGAGTGTTTGTGTGAACTAATATAAATTCAAAGTAAACATCATTACATAAAAGGGTACGGTCTTTTTTTATTTTTTTATTTCAATAGTTTAGAACAGCCATCCGGCCCGCGGGCCGTAGCTTGCCCACGCCTGTAATCTAGCCTCGTCTTTAGTCCCGCTCCGGTCAGCCTGAGTGATGTGCAGCTTTCCACTGAGTCACTCTGCTGCATGGCTCTTGGGCCTTTTCACTTGCTATTCCTGCTACCAGAATGCTCCTTTCCCCTCCTTCAGTGTGTTAACTCTTGTCCATTCTTCATAAGTTTAGGTTGTGCATCACCTTCTTTAGGAAATTTCCTTTGAACACCTGGTCTGATTTTCGGAAAGGAGTCCTTGTGCTCACATGTGCCCTGTGCAGACCTCTACAACGTTCCTCACCACACGGCACCGTAGTATTGGCTTCCCCCCTAGAGTGTACAACCCATAGTAGATTTTCTTTGTTACCTGCCAAACACCCAGTGTCTCTTTCCTTACTAGAACCCTGATTTTGTCCGGTCTCTAGCCTTCCCCCATATAGCCCACAAGTTCCAGGGAAGGTGACCCCCAAGAAGTAGATCCTAAATATTTTAGCCAATCCGTGTATTGAATTGTTTGGATCTGATAACAGTGCAGAGATAAGCATGTGACCTAAACTCAACCAATCAGACTAAAGGGAAATAATTTTATTACATGCTTGAGCTAAAAAAATGGAATATTGTGTTTAGAACCATACAGGTCTTTTTGAAGAACTTTAATCTGAAAGTGATTTTTGCCCCCCTTAAACAGATTATTTTTTTAAATATATTTTATTGATTTTACACAGAGAGGAATTGAGAGGGATAGAGAGTTAGAAACGTCGATGAGAGAGATACATCAACCAGCTGCCTCTTGCACACTCCCCACCAGGGATGTGCCCGCAACCAAGGTATGTGCCCTTGACTGGAATTGAACCTGGGACCTTTCAGTCCACAGGCCGACGCCTTATCCACTGAGCCAAACAGGTCTCGGCTAAACAGATTATTTTTAGAGCATTTCAGAGAATGGATTTGGGAAGAGAGAAGGGTCAGAATTGAGGAACCCAGATTATTAAGAGGCTTTTACAGTAATCCAGGTGAGTAATTAAAAATGGCCCAAATTAAGCTAGAGACTGTGGGACAGGCAAAGAGGGAAGGAGTATAGTTATAGCAGGAAGGTAGGACCTTGATAGAGTCCTGGAGATCAGCAGGAGAGGAGTTCAAGAGGATCCCAGGTTCTGGGCTTTGTGACTGTTTCAATGATGTTGGTCTTTCCCAAAACAGAAACATACAGGAATAACAGTGGATTTGGGAGAAAGGGGTGATAATGAGTTTAGTTTCATATCTGTTGATTGTAGAACTCACATATTCAGTATTTCCATTGCAAGCCTTAGGTCATTTTTTTATCACCATCTCCCCTCCCCTCTTGCTTCCTTTCTATGATGGGCTGGATGTGTCTCCTCCAAAATTCATATGTTTAAGTCCTAACCCTCAGAATGTGACTGTGTTTGGATACAGGGCCTTTAAAGAAGTAAGTAAGGTCAAATGAGGTCACGAGGGTGGGCCCTCATCTAATACGTCCCAATCAAAATAGACAATTAGGACACAGGCACACACAGAGGGAAGGCCAAGGGAGGACACCGGGAGAGGATGGCCATTTAGAGAGGCCTCAAAAGACACCAACTCTGATCCCCAGAATTGTCAGAAAATAATATTTTTGTCATTTGAACTTCCTAGTCTGTGGTATTTCGTTGTGGCAGCCCTAGCAAACTAATACACCTCTCTGACACAAACCATTCAGAAGACAGAGAATTTGTAATATTTTTGTTGGCGATGAGTTTTAGGATGTTGTAAAGCGGGAAGTCCAAGAAATAGCCTGAAGCTAAAGAACTAAAATGCCCACCAAGGGAAAGGCTTTGTCCAAAACCAGAAAGCCACGTTTAATAGGTGGGTGAAAGCTGTACTGCAGTCCATGAAGGTTCAGCTGAAATCCACGGCTCGCCGTTCTCAGAACAGCGTTCCAAAACACATAAGGAAACCTATTTACAATCGACACTGTCCCCTTGCAAGTTTCCAGCTGTATTTACACAGCTGCTGAAGGCAGCACGGATGAGAAGGATTCTCCACCTCACCGCTGAGAAGCCCACACTGAGAACAGGTTCAGAGGAGCGCCTTCATGCTTGAGAATTCTGTTCAAGTCTCGCAGAGGAACACAAAAAGGCAAGAACTGAGCCACTGATGGTAGGGACATTGGCAGTGAAAGGAGAAAAACTTGCTGTGAATTTAGTAAAGCGTGAAGTCTGAATGCAAAAGAGAATATAGGATGACTTGGAACTTATGACACTACAAAACGTATAGAAACTTTTTGAAAATTACAGTATCCTCAACGTTGTCTTTTGTCCAACATCTGGAAATAATTGAAAATCCCTGGAAAAGCCAAGTTAGCTCTCTTGAGGTGAAGAACAAGCTGGCTGCTGCTCGAACAAAGAGAAAACAAAGAGATAAATGGAAGGAATGTCTCAAAGGAAGGTTTACTCAGATTAGCCCACCACGCAAAACAGACCATATGAAACACATTTAAAAATTAGCCTTCTGCTTGCCTCAAAGCTTATCTGAAATGGTGATATAAGACTTTAAAAGTAATACTGGTGGTTAATGCTGTTCCAAAAAAATGAAATTAAATTATTTTAAAATCGCTGAAACCGGTTTGGCTCAGTGGTAGAGCGTCGATCTGCGGACTGAAAGGTCCTGGGTTTGATTCTGGTCAAGGGCATGTACATTGGTTGCGGGCACATCCCCAGTAGGAGGTGTGTAGGAGGCAGCTGGTCAATGTTTCTCTCTCATCCACGTTTCTAGCTCTCTATCTCTCTCCCTTCCTCTCTGTAAAATATCAATAAAAATATATTAAAAAATTAAAAAATAATAAAAAATTATTTTAAAATCCCAGTGTGTGCACGTCTGTGTGTTAGCTAATTAGTCTTAAAAAAGAAAAATGGTTTCCCTCCCCCACTGGAAATTCAGATTTTTTTTTTTTTTTGTAGATTACTACATAAAACCCAATTCTTTATTTTTGAATTATATTGTAGATTACTACATAAAACCCAATTCTTTATTTTTAGTCATCACTTATATCTTGACTAAGTTTCTTTCTTTCTACAAAGTTCATTCTAGTGGTTCTCAAATTTGGTCAAAAGGCCCCTGGGGTTCACAAGACCCTTTCAGAGGATCTGTGATGCCAAGACAATTTTCATAATACAAAGACTTTTCTTTTAAACCTTGTGTTGATACCAGCACTTAGGATCAAAAGCAATGATGGGTAAACTGCTAGAACTTAGCAAGAATCAAGGCTGTGGCACCAAACCATAATGATAATTATTTTTTTTAAATTTTATTTTATTAAGGTATTTTCTGTGTACATAGTTTACCATTGCCCCCCCCCACCTCCCATTTATGCCCTCCCTCCCCAGAGTTCTGTGTTCATTGGTTGTACTTATGTTCATGCATACCAGTCCCTCGGTTGTTCTCCTATCTCCCCCCAGGTCTCCTTCCCCTCCCCGCTGTCATTTGACAGTCTGCTTGTTTTATGGTGACTATCTCAGGACCATATGAATAGAGTCCGCTCCTCCTCTGGTTTTCACCGCCCCTTCCCCTGGGTCCCGATGCTTCCCCTGGTACACACGGCTCGCCCGGGGCACTTGGCCCCCTGGGACACACGGCTTACCCGGGACACCCTTCCCCTTTGGAGGGTACGGCTTACCCCGGGCACATGGCCCCCCGGGGACACTCGGCTCACCCGGGGCACTCGGCCCTCCGGGGACTCTCGGCTCACCCGGGGCACTCGCCCCCCTGGGACACTCGGCTCACCCGGGGCACTCGGCCCCCTGGGACACTCGGCTCACCCGGGGCACTCGGCCCCGTGGGACACTCGGCTCACCCGGGGCACTTGGCCCCCTGGGACACACGGCTTACCCGGGACACCCTTCCCCTTTGGGGGGTACGGCTTACCCGGGGCACATGGCCCCCCGGGGACACTCGGCTCACCCGGGGCACTCGGCCCCCTGGGACACTCGGCTCACCCGGGGCACTCGGACCCGTGGGACACTCGGCTCACCCGGGGCACTTGGCCCCCTGGGACACACGGCTTACCCGGGACACCCTTCCCCTTTGGGGGGTACGGCTTACCCAGGGCACATGGCCCCCCGGGGACTCTCGGCTCACCCGGGGCACTCGGCCCCCTGGGACTCTCGGCTCACCCGGGGCACTCGGCCCCCTGGGACACTCGGCTCACCCGGGGCACTCGGCCCCCTGGGACTCTCGGCTCACCCGGGGCACTCGGCCCCCTGGGACTCTCGGCTCACCCGGGGCACTCGGCCCCATGGGACACTCGGCTCACCCGGGGCACTCGGCCCCCTGGGACTCTCGGCTCACCCGGGGCACTCGGCCCCCTGGGACTCTCGGTTCACCCGGGGCACTCGGCCCCCTGGGACACTTGGCTCACCCGGGGCACTCGGCCCCCTGGGACACTCGGCTCACCCGGGGCACTCGGACCCGTGGGACACTCGGCTCACCCGGGGCACTTGGCCCCCTGGGACACACGGCTCACCCGGGATCCCCTTCCCCTTTGGGGGGTACGGTTCACCCGGGGCACATGGCCCCCTGGGACACTCGGCTCACCCGGGGCACTCGGACCCCTGGGACACTCGGCTCACCCGGGGCACACGGCCCCTCTATGGTGTTGGGGTCGCATATTGGAGGCGCCGCACTAGCTCCTTGCTAGCATGGTGGGAAGGCTGGGACAGCTGCAGTTGGGCTGAGATGGTTGCAGGCGGGGGGACCACCTTCAAAGGTGTCTCGTTCGGTGTGGGAGCGGAGCAGCTGCAGACATGGAGGCTAAGTTCTGAGGTCGCTCACTCCCTGAGCCCAAGGCGTGGTGAGCTCTGTTCTTGGTGGATTTCCTTTATTCTCAGCGGCAGTGGTGGGTGGCGGTGCCAGGTGCAATATTGATGGTTGCTCCTGTGGTTCAGTTACCACTGTAGTTTTAAAGTTCACATGGCGGTGGTGGTGAGAGCTTCGGCTTGGCCACGTGGCATCGGAGGATGGGCTCGCCTGGGTGGGTAATGGAAGGCACTGTGCCATTTCCTCACCAGCGCGCTCCATTTCCCTCCCAGCATGGTGGGTGTGCTGGGAAGATTGTGGGCGGGCTGTGATGGCTGCATGGGGAGAGTCCGCCCTCAATGGTGTCCTCTTTGTTGCGGATGTGGAGCTGCTGTGGATGCAGAGGCTAATTTCTAAAGCCACACTCTCTATGAGCCCGGTGCGTAGTGAGCTCTGATTTCGGTGGATTCCCATTCTTGGGGGCGGCGGTGGGTGCGGCAGCGATGGTAGCTCCTGTGGCTCAATTTCCCCTGTAGTTTTAAAATCCGCATGGTGGTAGTGTCTGATGCTTTGGCTGGCCATGTGGCAACGGAGAGAGGATTCTCCGGGTCTGCCGATGGAAGGCGCAGCGCCAGCACAGCGTGCGCAAAGGCCTGGCAGAGCAGGCCGCGGGCGGTGACGGAGAGTCCCCGCGATGTCTTAGTCTTTCAGACTTAGTGGAACGCTTCCCCTGAGCCAGGACAAGCAGCACCACCACAAATATTGGCCAGCTCAGTGCTGCCCCTCTACAGGTGACAGTAGGGGCATCCTCACCTTGGTAGGCCTTTTCTCTTGGAGGTCTTAACCAGTGGAAGGCAGCACGGTACAGAACTGCCCCACCTTCTCAGTCCTCCGCGAAATTCAGATTTTTTAAATTGATTGATTAATGGATATTCTCTACAACACTGGGGAAATGCAAAAATTTGTTCTAAGAAGCTGATGAAGTATATATTATTCTGCTATATGAAGGTAATGCTTGTCTTATCACTTAAGATGTGTGGAGTAACAAAAAAAGTCTCCAAATTTAAATATCCCTTGATACTGCATCATAGTTAAAATAAAATTCTATACATACTCAATCTAATTTTGCAATTAATTCAAGAATTTTGACAGCAGAGCACAGTTCTGTCCCATTACAGTGGGATTAGTCTTCCTCAGACTCTCGGGTTCAGCAGATGCTGAGATATCCGGGGTTATAGTTTGGGGTACCTTCATTTAGGCATGTTCCTCGCCTGACCACTCAGTGGACAGTAGAGTTTGAAGAAGGCTGACCCAAGAGAGAAACATCTAGGTAGAAGACTCTTTGCCTTTAGAACGAACTTCTTCCTTTCACAAGTTGGGCGCCATTTACCTCCTCTCCTTGTGAAGCTACTCAAGAAGGTAAACTTCAGATGAACATGTTGTGGTTCCTGGAATTCATGGAAATACACATGAAAGAATAATGAAAACGTGTGGGTTTAACAATAATAATTTCACACCTCTTTGTTGTACTTTCTTTTTTAACTTGTAAAAATATATATAATATAATATAATATATATAATCATTAACCACAAGAACCAGATGATGAAATGGAGTCTGTTAGGATCACACTAATTGAACTAGCTAAACCATAATCCTTTCTATCCAAAACCCCCAATTTCTCAGAAAATAGTATTTGAAACAATTATTTCCCATGTGTATCAATTCTGTGGCATCAGTATCTTCACCTCACAGATGAAAAACTGAGGTGGAGTGAGGTTAAGCCATCCAATTATTTAACACAATGTAAAAAGTGGAGCTGGGACTTGAACCCAGGAAATCTGAATCCAGAATCCAGCTCTTATCCACCATGCTCTTGTACCTTCCCTGCTGTGCCTTGAGACCTAGAAATATCCAAATCCAACGAACACTAGCGAGTCCTTCACTCCTTGACTTCCTCTAATTTCGTGGCCTTACTGTCAGGCTTCTTCTTCCACTTTTTCAGACTCATCATCTTCTGGCTTATACTCTGCAAATTCTGGAAACTTAGAGGAATAAAATGGTTTTTCAGACAAAACAATTTGTAAAAATGGTTACTGAACTATTCGTGAAAACAGCCTGTGATTTTTTTAGATGATTAATTTATGGTTTTGAATGGCACCATGTGCCAATTGTTCCACTGAATACCGATAATGACATATTGTCAGAAAACAGCACCGAAAAAATGAAAGTTCTATTCCTACTCCACACACACACATTCATTTACATATCTATCATTGCAGTTCCTTTTAAAAGTGGACAGATACAATAGCTTCAGGTTTATCTTGGTTTTGGTTGGTATTGTACATAGACCTGATATTGCAAATTAAACACCTTGCTGGAGTTAAAAAATGTGTTTAACCATTTTTTTAAAACAGTATAAAGTTTTATTTTTTTGGTCCTCAAAGGCATCATAATGTAACAGTGAGAATCTGACTCTGTGATTAGGGAGACCCTTATGGGTCTTATGACTTCCCTTACAATTCTGAGAATGAGCACTTTAAGACATTGAAATCAGGACGGTTTCAAGGAAAGTTGCCAGGTTTCCATTTGCATAGATTTGCTTCATTTTACACCAAAAAGGTCAGTCAGGGCCTTAAAGCATCCAGCTGTAATCCCTTAACTAGGCCCTGAAGAGTTGAAAATGTAAGCCTCAGCCACTCATTAGAGAGAAAAACCTTAGGGTTCAACAATCAATAACACAAGGATAGTGAGGGTGGTGCAAGGTGGTTCTCTATTTTCCATCTCAAGCTGCCTCCCACATACTGAGCCCACCCAGGGATGCACATCTGAAACCTCTTTTCTTATCTCTCTCTTCCCTGGAGCTTTGCCACTTCCTCTCTTCCTCTTCTCCTCCCAGAGTTTTATTGCCTCCTCCTCACAACCTATTGTTCAAATTAGAAGCCCATTGAGTTCTCCTCCATGGAGGTTGGTGTACTTCTAATGCTGGTGGGAGAGAAGGGCCAAAGGCCCAGGAAATGGGTGGGTAACTGCTGTCTCCCTAAAAGAGCTGGACAAGGAAGAACATTTATTTCCTTTGGTATAAATTACTAGAGGCCCAGTGCATGAATTTGTGCATGGATGGGGTCCCTCGGGGTGGCCCTCAGAGATCAGGCCCCAGGTTGCACCTCAGCCACAGCCCTGCAGCCCCCCACCTTGGCCTGGCGCTGCCCCCTCACGTGCTCCACTATCCTGCCGCAGTCCCGCTTGCGACAGGGCCCATTGGGGCCAGCAGCGCCTCCACTGCTGCCCACTGCCAGTGCCACGCTGTGGATGCCCGCCATGTTCTTCACCATACCCTGGTAGTCAGCGCACATCACAGCAAGCGGTCCAGTGACTGCTGAGGGGACAATTTGCTTATTAGGCTTTTATTACATAGGATAGGAGTGCTAATTCTTCATTGGTTGCTAAGTTCAGAAACTTCTTGGTTTCTTCTGTCAATAAATTTAGTTTTTGGGGAGGGAGGGTACCTTTGGGAGGGGGAGGCAATGGTAAGATATGTACACAGATAATAATTTAATTTAAAAAAAATAATAAATAAATAAATAAATAAAATTTAGTTTTAACAGTTTTGCAGTTTTACATGTCCTGAATTATTTTGTCTACTTTTTGTGAGTTGCAATTTACTTCAACATCTTCCTCCCACACCAGGGATTTAAGGACACACATAACAAAACCTCAATCAGTGATATATATAAACACATCCCCATCCTCTGGAATCCAAGCAGTCAAGAATTTTAATACTTCAGCCTGAAGTAGGCTAAACTGAGGTTAGATGGAATTGTGTTTTTTGGAACACATATAAAGGAACATTTATGACATAGATTAATGAGGTAAACAAGATTTACGCTTTTCAAAGTCTAGCTTTATGTTTTAAAGTCTAGCTTCGGCACACTTTCAGCAATTTTCACAATATGTGCTGCAGATTAGAAAAAAAAAAGGAACTTATGTATTAAAGTCGTCCCTGAAAGACCTATGTTCAGAAGTAGTTCACTGGCAACTTACTTTTTCATCCATGTTAATATTTCTTTCCCTATAGCTTTTAGGAGAACAGCACTGATACACCATTTAGAGATGCCTGTAATGAAATGTGGCAGAAGGTGTTTAAGTGGTAGGCAAAGACACGTGAGAAGTGGAAGAGAGACATGAAAGATTCAGCTATTGAGCTGACACCTTTGGAGAGGCGCTGTGTTAGGTACATTCACCTAAAATAAAAACACTTTGAGTTAACAGAAATGATGAGGAGTTTCATAGCATAATAGCTTGGGATTAAATAATGTATCCTGTTACTAATGGTTGCTGCTGTTTTAGTTTTTATTAGATAGAAAATAATGATATTTAGATGATCTATTTTACGTTCCATATTTATCTGTATTCAACTAAAGTCAACATAGTATTGATAGGTTCAAAAGTTTACTACATGTAAACTCTCTTTCGATTATTAAGTACTAGAGGCCCGGTGCACGAAATTCATGCGTGGGGGGATGGGAGGGTGGAAGGGTTCCCTCAGCCCAGCCTGCACCCTCTCCAATCTGGGGTCCCCTTGAAGGATGTTGGACTGCCTGTTGGATAGGGCCTAAACAGGCAGTCAGACATCCCTCTTACAATCCAGGACTGCTGGCTCTCAACTGCTCACCTGCCTGACTTCCTGATTGCCCCTACTGCTTCTACCTGTCAGCCTGATCATTCTCTAACCATTCCCATGCCAGCCTGATTGATGTCTAACTGCTCCCCGTCAGCCTGTTTGGCCCCAACTTCCCTCCTCTGCCAACCTGGTCACCCCTAACTGCCTTCCCCTGCAGCATTGATTGCCCTCAACTGCCCTCCTTTGCAGGCCTGGTGCCTCCCAAATGCCCTCCCCTGCTGTCCACATGGGGACAGCCATCTTTGACCACATGGGAGCAGCCATCTTGTGTGTTAGAGTGATAGTCAATCTGCATATTACTCTTTTTTTAGATAGGATAAAGAACTCGTACATGGTGGGGGCTAGCTAGTTTGTCCTGAAGGGTGTCCCGGATCAGGGTGGAGGTTCCCTTGGAGCATAGGGCGGCCTGGGCAAGGGGCCTGTGGTGGTTTTCAAGCCAGCCGGCCCCCTAGCAACCCAAGTGGAAGCCCTGGTATCTGGAATTTATTTATCTTCTACAATTGAAACTTTGTAGCCTTGAGCGGGTCCAAGCCTCCTGCTGGCTCTGTGGCTTCCACCATTTCTGTTGGAACTTATGTATCTTCTAAAATTGAAACTTTGTACCCTTGAGTGGAGGCCTACTCCGCTGGCAAGGGCAGGTGGAAAGCTTAGCTTCCTCCATTGCCAGAGAAATCCAAGCCTCCCTCCTATTCTCTGTGGTCACAGCCATCTTGGTTGGGGTTAATTTGCATACTCACTCTGATTGGCTGGTGGGCATGGCTGGTGGGTGTAGTAGAATGATGGCTAATTTGCATATTACTCTTTTATTAGGATATTCATACATCATCTACAAGACAATAAAGTATGCAAGTTACAGTACATATAACTTTTATTCTACTTTCTGAGTCTTTACCTACTAAAAAAGAAAACATTTTAAAGAAAATACCATGTACCCAGCATAGTATGTACTATATTCTTAGAATACAGATGAATCCTTTGCTACAGGAAGGTACAATATAGGGCTGAGACAGAATTATAAGCATATAAAAAAACTAGTAAATACCTATTTCTCTAAAACAAATACAATAAACAGTTTTGTAGGTTATTAATTAATTCTTGGCCCTTGCCAAAAAAAATGATATAGTGCTTTTAGTTTACTCAAACCAAAATGTGGGAGCATTTGGAGATGCTTATTTATTCCACAGAGAATATTTAACCATGAGGATTTGTCTTCAGTGAAACTTGTTGCAGAAGGGTAAGAATCTATGTTTTTCAGCTGTCTAACAAAGATCAGTAAGAATTTTTTTGTGGGTAGATTATGATTAAAATTCTCTTGTAAGACATCTCTATGCTCTCTATCAAGAACACACCAGAACCAAAGTTAATATTTCAAATGATCTAAAGTTCTTTTTCTACCACACATTTCTTTGTTTAAAAATCTATTGCCTTCTCTAAAATGCGTAATATTCTTTTCTGTTTTTCTAAAAACCCTGGTGAGTCCTAATTTGGCACTGTGTCATCACAGACTTTTATTGGTTTTGTCCCCAGAATCCTGCAGTGTATAGCAAGCTCAAGGGGCTTTGGCCAACCCCAAAGGTGAGCTTCGACCAGACACACAGAACCACACTCCTGGGCCAGGCTGGCCCCTCACCCCAGGCTGCAGGGGAAAGGGGACAAGAAGCCCTTTATAGGAGTTTATAAACCAGCTGATAAACTCTTGATTCAATATATATATTCCCAGAATTTAGACTGAAGGCTCAAAATGAAGAATTCTAAAAATATCATTCAACTGCATAGTCATTCAGCTCTCTCTAAATTACATGTCAGCATTGTGCTAGATGGTGGAGCGAGAGTGAGAGCGAGAGCAAGAGTGAAAGAAACATCAGTGTCAGAGAGAAACACTGATCTGTTGTCTCCTGTATGGCACTCCCACCGGGGACCAAACCCACAACCTGGGTAGGAGGAGAAGTAGGAGGAGGAGGAGATCAAAGGGAGAAAAGGAATAATATGGTAGGTAGATTAATGAGCCCCCCAAATGTCTATGTCTTATCCCCACAACCTCTGAATATGTCATGTTACATGGTAAAAGGAACTTCGCAGATGTAATTAAAGTTACAGACCTTAAGAGAGTAAGATTATGCTTGATTATTCAGTTGTGCCCATTGAATCCCAGGGGCCTCTAAAAGCAGAGACTCTCTTCCAGCAGCAACATGGAGGAGGGAGAGATGCCATGAAAGGGAGAATTCAGAGAGATTCAAAACGTAAGAGTGAATCAGTGCTCTGTTGTGGGCTTGAAAATGGATGGGGCAATGAGACAGGCATGCAGGGGGCCTTAAGGAGCAGACAGCCAGCAAGGACATAGGGACTCGGCTCTACAATCTCTGGGAACTGCATTCTGCCAACAACCTGAATGAGCTTAGAGGTGGGTTCACCCCCAGGGCCTCCAGAAAGCAGCCTGCTGGCACCAGGTTTCTGTGCTGAGAGAGTCTGAGCAGAGCATCCAGCTGGGCCATGGTGGCCGGGGCGTCTGACCTGCAGAACTGCGAGATAAAAAACAGGGGCCGTCTTAACTGCTAAATTTGTGGTAACTTGCTATGGCAGCAACAGAAAATTGATGCAAATAAATGGTCCCTGGCTGCAGAGAATCTAATGGAAGGGCCAATGAGTGCGTGAGTGTGAGGTTATAACACTGCGATTTGAATAGGAGAGGTCAGGGGGTGAGGTCTTACAGTCTTCAGGAAGACTAATACTGCTAGTTTTAAACATTTCAGTAATATCACCAGTTAGAATAATGCATTAGGTCCCTCTCCATACCAATCCTCATTTTACAAGATACTCTAAGTTGACCAAGAATTGCAATGCCTGCCAATCTCTCTGTGGCTTATGGGCTGCCCTAGGGTAGTGTGAGGCATTTGATCACTACATAGAAACATTTTTTAAAAACTGAACAAATGTCCCTAACACAGAATCTTGATAAGAATTCAATTCAACTTGCCTTTTGCTTTCTTGAAAAAATTGCTAAGGTAGCAGCCACACTCATGTTCTGTGTGTCTGCCAATCACTTTTTTTTATATGCAGGCTTCCTTTTGATTCTCCGGAGTGTGCATTAGGGCAGGAGTACTACTTGTTGTTGTTGTTAATCCTCACCCGAGGATATTTTTTCCCCATTGGTGTTTTAGAGATAGTGGAAAGGAGGGAAGGAGGGAGAAACATTGATGTGAGGGAGACCCAAAGCAATGATTAATTGCCTCCTGCACAAGCCCCAACTGGGGCTGGGGATCAAACTTGCAACCCAGGTACATGCCCTTGACCTGGAACCAAGTCCTCAATTTCTTGGTGTGTGGGCTGACACTCTAACCACTGAAAACAGTGGCCAGAACTGGGCAAGATTATGTTAATAATCCAGAGAGTGCATTTAAGGTATAATTTATTTTTATTCATGAATAATGATCAAGATGCATATTGTGGGTGATGTAAGACAGGGTAGATTAGGGCTTTGGAAGTAATGCTTTAGAAATTTGATATAAATGAAATATTCCAAGTTATTAACAGACTAGAGGCCTGGTGCAAGGATTCATGTACCGGTGGGGTCCCTCAGTGTGGCCTGAAGAGATTGGGCTGAAACTGGCATCCAACACTGCCTGCCGCTCCTGCTCATCCCAGCCCCACTGCACCTGCTGTGGGCTCATGTCCAGTCAGTCCCAACTGGGTAAGGCTCACATTACCACAGTGGCACTCACCAGCCGTGAGCCCTGCATCTGGCACCTGTAGGTCAGCTGAGCAGTGCTCCCACTGTGGAAGTGCACTGACTAGCAGGGAGCAGCTCCTGCGTTGAGCATCTGCCCCCTGGTGGTCAGTGCGCATCATAGCAACTAGTGGACACATTGTCTGGTCATTCAGTCACTTAGGCTTTTATATATATAGATACAGAAGTCAACACCAATCTGGGGGAAATATTTGTAACTCACATCACATGAAAAGCACTAATTGTTTCTACTCTAAAGAGAAAAGCTCCTCTGAGTCAATAAAAGACCATCAACTTGATAGAATAATGGGCAAAGTATATTAAAAGAGACATCACAGAAAAAGAAATACAAGTGCTTTTAAACTTATGAAAAGACATTCAATATTACTTATAACAAGAGACTTTGAATTAGAATTACAAACAAACATGATTTGTATCCATGGGACAGACAAGTTCAGAACATCTGATGATTTACCTAGTCCATGAGTATGAGGTGAAACAACATCAAATACTGATTGACAGGAGCAATATTTGCATATATATGCACTAGTTGAAACACAAGAGACAATTTTTTTTAAAAATCCACTGAAATTATAAATGCACTTTTCCTTGGGTCCAGCAAATTCACTTGTAATACTTTTTCCAATAGGCAAACTTATATATGTGCAAATGATTTATGTAAAAAGATAACATTTGGAACATACTTTGTAATAGCAAATGTTTGGAAACAACTTACATTTCTATTAATAGCGAACTAGTTTAAATAAACCATGGAAAATTCATATAATACTACACAGCTGTTATAAAGAATGAGCAAAATTGGAATAACCATTTTGGAAACTGGCAATGTTTACTAAAGCTAAAATATGCCTACCCCATGACCTAGTCTGCTCCTAAGTACACACCCAAGAGAAATGAGTGGCTATCTCCACTAAAAGACATTTACAAGTCAATAATAGTAACTTTATTAAAAATATCCCCAAATGGAAACAATTTAGATATCCATCAACAGAAGACTGAGTAGGTAGACAATGATTTAGTCATATGATGGAATAATACTCAGCAATAAAAATTAACTGATGCATACAATGACATGGAAAATCTCTCAGAAGGGAGATAGTGTTATGGTTTCATTTATAGGAAGTTTCAAAACAGGCAAAACCAATTGTAATGATAGCAGTTAGATTAGATGTTGGCTCTAAGGGGCAGGGGAAAATACTCTGAAGTGATGGAAATATCATAATCTGGATGGTTGTCACGTAAGTGTAAACATATATAAAATTCTTCATGCTGTATACTTAAGATTAAAGCTCTTTACACACTTTCTAACTCCATAGAATGTAAAAGAGAGAAACAAGGAAAAGAATGAGATGACTAGGGGGAGGAGAGCAGACCATATGTACCCATGTACTGTGTTTCCTTGAAAATAAGACATCCTCCAAAAATAAGACCTACTTACAGGTTTCCTTCTGAGTGAAATATAAGGCAAATCCCCGAAAATAAGGCCCTCAGGCTCTGTCTCAGAATGAAAATTAATTTACCATAAACTGGTCGCTAGGGCCACCCCAACTGGCGTCTAGCAACCAGTTACGTTACGCAGAGTCCTGACATCACTGCTGTGTGAATGGAGAGAAATCAGCGTGGAAACTTTGTGAAACCTAAACTGCAAGAAGTTGTGACTTGGGTGAAGAATTCATGGGAGAAAATCACTGACAGTTGCATTATAAATGCACTGCGAGCAGGCTACTTGACAAGAAGTACTCATTTAAAGACAGTGCTATTGCTTAAACATGAGAGATTTGGTCCACTGATTCTGAAAGAAATGGAGTCACAAGAAATTCACCAGGAAATTCAGGAATTGGATTGTTATGATGATGTTCCAGAAGATGATGACATGATTGTCATTGAATAAATGAGTAAATTCTTGAAACTGTAGGATTCACAGTTTGTCTGGTTTGTGTTGACAACTACTGTATTACTGTACTGTATACAGGTAATAAATTTGCTTTATTTTCATTTAACAATAAATGTGTACTGTATTCTTCTTCATGGAAAAATAAGACATCCCCTGAAAATAAGACCTAGCGCATCTTTGGGAGCAAAAATTAATATAAGACACTGTCTTATTTTTTGGGACACAGGGTATATAACCTGCAAGCTAGACTATAACACATTTCTCAACTGGAGTTCCTCATCTGAAGCACAGCATACAGAAATTTAATTGCAACTATTTCCTCAATTAATGGTACATGATACCATTTCCAATGCCAAAGAAAAAAGTTAATTTATTACATACCATGGATCCCTTCGCGTATGAGAGCTTTATTCACTCAAGAAATCCTAGCTGAAAATAATCATGTTTGTATGTTTTGTGTTGTTTTTAAATATATAAGTAAGTATTTAAACTTATATATATATACTTATCACAAGAAACTAACAGTGATCATCTCTGCAGAGGGATCTGAGTAGCTCATTTTTTTAAAAAAAAAAATCTTTATTGTTCAGATTATTACAAATGTTCCTCTCACCTCCCCCCCGCCCCCTCAATTGCTCCCCTCTACCAGGTTCCCACCCCACCTTCTACCCTTTCCCCATCCCCCATTATCCTCATCCATAGGTGCACAGTTTTTATTCAGTCTCTTCCCACATCCCCCACTCCCCTTTTCCCTGAGAATCGTCAGTCCACTCCCCTTCCATACCTCTGATTCTATTATATTCACCAGTTAATATTGTTCATCGGATTTTTTTTAATTCCCTTGGCTTTTATTTTCACTTGTTGATATTTACGTATTTGTTGTTCATAATTTTTTATCTTTATTTTCTTCCTCTTCCTAAAGAACCCCCTTCAGCAATTCATATAATTATGGTTTGGCAGTGATGAGCTCCTTTAGTTTTTTTTATTTGTGAAGCTCTTTACCTGGCCTTTGATTCTGAGTGATAGCTTTGCTGGGTAGAGTATTTTTAGCTGTAAGTTCTTGCTATTCATCACCTTGAATATTTCTTGCTATTCCTGTCTGGCTTGCATGGTTTCTGTTGAGAAATCAGCTGACAATCATATGGGTGCTCCTTTATAGGTAACTACCTGCTTTTCTCTTGCTGCTTTTAATATTCTCTCTTTGTCTTTTGCTCTTGACATTTTAATTATAATGTGTCTTGGTGTAGTCCTCTTTGGATTCCTTTTGTTTGGGGTTCTGTGCACTTCCTGGACTTGTAAGTCTATTTATTTCACCAGGTGAGGGAAATTTTCTGTCACTATTTCTTCCAATATTCTTTTGGTATCTTGCTCTCTCTCTTCTTCTGGGACTCCCATAATTCTGATGTTGGTTTGCTCGAAATTGTCCCAGAGGTTTCTTATACTATCCTCAACTTTATGGATTCTCTTAATTTTTAAGTCCAAAATGTTGTTCATATTAACTTTGACTAATCTAAGAAAGAAAAAGAAAAATTTCTGAAGTTAAGGTATATGACTTAAGTCTGGCTAAGTTCCACAGATTGTAGGTGTGGAGGAGAGAAAAGGAAATGTGTCAGGGGAATGAAGTATGACAAGGTTCCAATAATATTCTACGAGCAGGTTGGGTCACTTTTTCCATCTAGTTTGATTGTCATCCAATTGCCTGAGAAATAGGTGGATCATTAAGATAAATAGGGTAGGGACTGTCCAGGAATCTGATTGTTTTGCTAAAAAATTTAAAGGTTAGGCAGTAAAATATCAAAACAGCTTCTCTGTTTTGCTGGTGATTAAAGATAAGAAAATAGACAAAGAAATTGAAATGTGATGGCCAAAACCATAGGACTTAGTACAGGTCAATTTCTCTCTCTCTTTATCTATATATATAAAAGAAATTCACATGCAGCTGTATACATAGTCCAATTACTTAATTGTGATTTAGGCTTTTCCCACACTCCATTTTCTTAATTTAATATGCATTTTACCCCATGTCTTGAAATGGGCACATGTTTCTCAGAAATACTTTACAAGTTTGTTTTTATTTGTTTGTTTGTTTTGCAGTGACACTCACCCTAAGGAACAGATGGAGAGATTTCTTGAAAAACAATTCACGGGTCACATATTCTTTAGCATCTTACAAAGTCCTGCTCTGGGAGCTTCCTCAAATTAAATTCCCTACTAACGGGTTAATGTATGGAAAATGCCTTCAGGGGCACTTCAACAGCATGCTATTTCTCACAGAAGTTCTTTGATTACCTAGGATACGTTCACAATGACAAGATTTCATTCAGCATTAAGACATGTTTTATCATTTTTATGGTCCCAGAATATAAGAGAGGAACATCAGTACTTTATTGAAATTCGCTGATTTATAATTCGTGACCCACTTAGAACATAGCCAGAAAAAAGAAGGTAAGTAAATTAACAAAAAATATATTCATCTTGTTGTGCCCAGATTTCGTGATCCCCAAGGACCACCAGGGAACCAAATCCAATGCAATTAGCAAGAGAGTCTCTTCCATGCTAGCATGGGCTCCATTCCACTCATGCCAACAGCCTGGCGGAAAAGAGGCCGAATTTTGACAAGTCCAGCGGTTTTATAAGGGTGGTGATGTCACTGCTTTGGCCGACCCTGATTGGTTGGGTGAGGGCTAGGGTCGTTACACAAAATGGAGGATAGCTCCGCCCTGTTCTGCCCTGTCCCACAATACAAAATGGAGTCAGGAGTTAGCCTCACCCTGCCCTCTCAATCTGATTTCTCATCTTCTGTGTAGAATAACCTCTGTTCATTTACAAAGTACCTAAAGCCTATTGTTTCATTGTTGGAATCTCTCAGCCAACCAATGCCAGGGCAACAGGAGTAGTCAGACCTCTCAAGGGCCTGGAAGGAGGAACTAGATGGCATTTGCAACTAGATTTCTTTCTCCAGTTCTTGGAGCCAAATGGTTTGCACCCATGTCATATGTCTTGGCATCTGCTCTGTGCTTCTATCTCTGCTGAGAGGTTTGCTCTGCCTTGCTCAGACGGTTACTGTCTTACAGTCTTATCCCTCTGTCCTAGGAAAACTATCTGATTGGATTAGTTTGAGCCAGTCGTCCACCATGATCCATTCATCTGTAGTCAGGTGTGTGGGAATACGTGGTGCTCCCCTCTCAGCAGGGCTGGAATGAAGTGGAGAGGGTCTGGGCAGACTTGCTAAGGAGAGGGTTAGGGGAGTAGTGAGGACATGACTGTGGGGAAAATAGTTAGAATTTGTACGACAGCTGCCATGTGGGAAGCAATATTCTCCCAGGGCCTATTTAGAGACTGCTCATAGAGCATCTCTATTATATGTAGACCAGGGGCCCAGTGCACAAACTCTTGCACCTTAAAAGGAACTATAGGCCATGTGGCTGTGGTGGGCCCATCCTCCGTGCCCCCACCTGGCTCTTCCCTCTGTGAGGCCGGTCCCCTGTCTGCTGACAGCCCCACTCCCACCACCGCCGCTCCCACAAGCTGACAGCACTGGCCCCACTGAGGGCATGGAGAGAATGGGGCCGACATCAGCAGCAGGTGCAAGTGGGGCTGGTACCGTCAGTGGGTGCAAGTGGTGGCTGCTGCCCCAATCGCCCCTCAGGAACAGGGGCAGGTGGAGGGGCCCTGAGGGGTGATTGGAGCCAGCAGCCGCCACTTGCACCTGCTGATGGTGCCTAGTGATCAGGGCTGGTGCCAGGCACTGGTAGCAGGTGTGAGTGCTGGGCGGGACCACAGTGTACAGGAGCAAAGAATTTTCAGTAACCACCAGAGGCTTGACTTGATGACAGCGACCAGTGCCCTACCTTGGTCTGGCGCCCCTGCTCACCTGCTCCACCATCCCACCATTGGTCAACGCCTACCATTTTCTGTGCTCTGCCACCTGCTGTCAATATCCGCCATGTTCTGTGTGCAGCCCCTGGTGGTCAGCACACATCATAATTGACTGGCTGTTGGTTGTTTGGTTGTTCTGCAGTTTGGTCTATTTGTGTGTGTGTGTGTGTGTGTGTGTGTGTGTGTGTATATATATATATATATATATATATATATATATATATATATAATTTCCATAAAGGCCTATCCTAAGTTAGTATATTTCTAAAAATTCATAGGATTTAACCTTAGGCTTTGGAAAGGGAACCAAACAGACCCAGAATTGTGCTATGAAGAAAGAGGGCAAAGTGGAGTTTACTTACTCCGTTTAGATATAAATGGGGATTTGGAGGCTCTCTCTGGATTGAATGGTGATTTTTGCCTCAGAAGCTCTGTTCTTAGGCATATTTATAATGTCTGAAGCTGAAGCTTGCCCCGAGTGTTTTGGAAATCAGCGATGGAAAACTTAAGTGGATAGTGCTGGCTGCAATTCAATGCAGGCAGGCCAGTGCAGTGCAGATGGGGGGAAATGTTATTTAAAATCACAACTGCCTTTTCCATGGAGAAGACAGGGGTGGGAATAGGGAATAATTTACATAACTGAAGGACTAAATCTCTCCACTGATCCTTGCCCTTGCTGGGAGAGACGAAGGAGGGAGGAAAAGTGGGGCTTAGGTGTAGGTGGTCTGGGGCTGAGCAGAATATATCAGTGGGTCCTTGTACACAAAGGGGAGTCTTTGTGCTGGAGATTCAGGGGCGCGAAGGCAAAGTGATTTTTATAAGAAAATGGGAGGTTTTACAAGTTGTTACTCCTAAGAGAGAAAAGGCAGATAAGAAAACAGAGCGAAACAAGGAAAGAGAAAAGCCTATAGAATTTTTCCAATTAGGGGTTTCCAATATTCTATTTTTAGTTATTTGTTTGGCTACAATGTAAATCCTATCCATCGCTACAAAGAAGAGGCTTTAATGAGTGCTTTTGTTTGTGAGTAGTTGTTTGATAGGGGTGTATTTCTTTGTGTGCGTAAATCATGGAGGGAGACTGCATTGCAAGTCTTGTTGTATGTGGCATAGAATGGGAAGAGAGCATATAAATCAGCTAGACAATTCGTTAATGGAACTAACTCAGCAAAGGAAGGTGCTAAGGGTCATTAGTGACTTGTAAAGGTTTCTAATTTCACACTATTGCTTCCTGCAATAACCTTCACCTTACAAAGAAGTCCACACCCCTCTTCCCCACCACTCCCCCGTGACACATCTTCATCAAGAAATGGAGTCTATATCCCTTCTTCTTGAACCTGGTGTGTCTTTATTAAGTGCCTCAGCCAATAGAATGAGGTGTAAGTAATGATGCATGAACTCTGAGTCTGGGGGGGGGGGGGAAAGGCAGTCTGGTTCCCCTAGCTCTTGCTTTCTCTCAGGATGCCTATCCTTTGGAACCACACCACGATTATGTGAGGAAGCCCAGGTGTCATGGAAAGGCCATATGTGTGCAATCTGGCCCCAGCTTATCACCCAGCCAACATCAACTTCTAAAATGGTGGGCCAACAATGCTGAAACCGGTTTGGCTCAGTGGATAGAGCATCAGACTGTGGACTGAAGGGTCCCAGGTTCGATTCCAGTCAAGGGCATGTACCTTGGTTGAGGGCACATCCCCAGTGGGGGGTGTGTAGGAGGCAGCTGATCCATGTTTCTCTCTCATCGATGTTTCTAGCTCTCTCTCCCTCTCTCTTCCTTTCTGTAAAATAACAATAAAATATATTTAAAAAATAATTTAAAAAATGGTGCTCCAACAAGTCTTCTGAGCATTCCTGGTCTCAGTCTTCCAGCTTTCCAGCTGAGAGACCAGAGATTGTACAGTATGGGCAGGCCATCTCTACTGACTCAAAGAATTCATGAAAAGTAATCAGTAAGTATTATTACTTTAACCATTATGTTTTGGGAAAATTTGTTATGTTGCAATAGATAAATAATATACCCTCCCAGTATCTCCAGAAAAAAATTAAGAAGAATATTGTGAAATTCAGACCAATGCCATTTGAAGCTTAAAGAATCAGATCATATCTGTGTTCCTGGCACTTGTTAGATCTCAAGTGCTCTTCTTTGCAATTCAAGAGTTCTGTAACCTGAAAGGCAAAAGCTATCAGGGCAGGGAAAGATGAGAGGTGCTATGATATGAATGTGTAAGTCCCCATAAAATTCATAAGCTGAAATCCCAACCTCTAATACTAACCTGACCTTAGTAGGTGTGGCCTTTAGGAGGTGCTTAAGTCATGTGAGTAGATCCCTCATGGGTGGGATTAGGGCCTATGAAAGATGCTCCAGAGATCCCTAGCCTCTGCCCTTTGACCCACCATATGGCAATGAGACATCTGTGACCCAGAAGAGAATCCCAGGCTGGCATCATGATCACGGACTTCCAGCCTCCAGGACTGTGAGAAATAAATTCCTGTTACTGATAAGGTACCCAGTCTGTGGCGTCCTATATAATAAAAGCCTAGTGACCACAATGGCAGAACGACCAGAATGATGAATAGACCAGTCACTAAGAGATGTACTGACCACCTCTCAGTCCCTTTCCCTGGACGGCTGGCTCCCATCATCCAATGGCAAACGGGGACCCAGGGGTGGGTGGCAGGGGACGAGGGAAGCACCAGGAAAAGGCCCCACCCTGCTGGTCACCCCACATACAGAGGGTGATCCATGGTGGGGGCAGGGTCACAAGTGGGCAGGACCGGCCTACCTCTCGGTCCCCCCGCCCATGGCCATCAGGCTCCAATCGCCTGATAGCAAACTGGGAACCAGAGTGGGTGGTAGCGGGGGAAGATAGCCCTGATAGCAGGCTAGGCCTAGGGACAGTACCTGTGCACGCATTTTATGCACCAGGCCCTAACCCTATATAATAAAGAGGTAATATGCAAATTTATTGTCACGCCCTCACATAAGATGGCCACCCCATGTGTTCACAAGATGGCTGGCAGGGGAGGGCAGTTAGGGGCAACCAGGCCAGCAGGGGAGGACAGTTGGGGGGACCAGGCCAGCAGGGGAAGGCAGTTGAGGGGGACCAAGCATGCAGGGGAGGGCGGGTAGGGGGGATCAAACCAGCAGAGGAAGGCAGTTGTGGGCAACCGAGCTGCCAGGGGAATGTAGTTAGGAGTGACCAGGCCAGCAGGGGAGGGCAGTTGGGGGGACCAGACCTGCAGGGGAGGACAGTTAGATGTCGATCAGGCTGGAAGGGGAGTGGTTAGAGGGTGATCAGGTTGGCAGGCAGGCAAATGGTTGGGAGCCAGCAGTCCCAATTATGAGAGGAATGTCTGACTTCCAGCAGTCAGACATTCCCCGAGGGGTCCCAGATTGGAGAGGGTGGAGGCTGGGTTGAGGGCACCCCCTACCCCAGTGCATGGATTTTGTGCACCAGGCCTCTAGTTTTATTATAATAGCCTGAATTAGACTAAGTCAGTAGTGGGGAGGGGTAGTTCATCTTTCAGGAATAAAAAGTCAGAGTCCAAGAACAAAACAAGTGGCTTGATGCACTAAAGAATTAATTCCTCGAGATTCAGCTATTTACTAACCATGTGACTGGAAAATGAGTCTCTTTTTTTTTTTGCCTCAGTTTCTTTACCTATAAATGAGGCTAATCCATGTTTATAATTGTGAGAATTAGTAAACAAATGCTCATGAAGGTTTAGGATAGTGTCTTGTACAGAATAAACACTTCATAAATGCTAGATATCATTATTAATATGCTTAGCAGTGCATAATGTTAGGTAATGGCTTACCAAATGACAGCTATAATTATTGTAGTGCTCCAAATATTTACTCTAACATGCTCATCCATATCACTAAATTCTGCATTCCTATTTCTATGGCTATGCCCCTGGAATTTCCATATGGAAATCACCAAATTCTGTAGTGTATGGAATTGTCAGCTTATTAGTGCAATTTGTAAGCTGGCCATAAAATTTAAGTCACTCAAAATGCTCTAACCTAATGCAATTTGTTAGCTACCAGTCTAAAAAGACATTAATTCATCTCTGTGCAGTTTGGAATATAAATGGCAATCCTTAGAGATGCAATCATATATTCTGCCAACCTTGGAACATATTTATAACTTGGAAAGGATCTGTGTTTCAAATTAGACTCTTACATTTTGAGTGCTTAGTTTCTTTTATACTTGACCATATGAAGCTTTTGACTCTTCTGTAAAATAGAGCTGAAAATAGATTCTTTGGGCATCTGAACGTTCTAAATGAGTAAATCACAGAAAAACCAGAAAATTCCTATAATATATGCCATAAGTAGAAAATTTAAGTAAGTGGGTATAGAAAAACAAAGAACTACATGGTATTTTTTTTTAATGGAGACTTTTTTTTAGGCTTTGGGTGAACTATTGGTAGGAAAGCCTAACTGTAACACAAAATCATCAGGAAACAAACCCCAAACTATAAGTGATACTTTCAATAGACTTAGCTACTACCAAATTGACCATGATACCTTCAGTCAAAGTCTCTATTCTAGCAGCTCAGGCGAGGGAGGAGAAACAGAGGAGGGAAGATGCACTGACTTCTTGAGGCAGCTCAGGTGAGGCAATACAGTTTTGTATTTTGAAATTTTAACTTCCTTAAAAGGTTAAAAATCTTCCTAAGATTAGCTCTTATATTCAATATGTTGGGAAAATAGGCAACAGGAGATTATTTGGCTCATATTTTCAACTCAATTTGTTATTGTTATCTCTCGTGTTACCAGCTGAGCGGATATAACAAAATAAGAGAATTAGGTAAGATATCTGTTGGAGGTGAAATCAATTTTGCCCAAAAGATGTCTTAATATGTTCAAATTCCAGCAGGAGTTTCACATATCTTAACAAGTTGATTTTTAAATTCATGAGGTAAAATAAGGTAGAAAATATCCAATCCAATTTTTTTATATTTAATTTTTTTCAATTCTTTCATGGAGTAATTAATGAACATTAAATTGCACATATTTAAAATATGCAATTTGGCCCATTTTGATTATGTATATACCCATGAAATCATCATCAAAATCAAGATAACAAACGTTTCCACCACCCCTGAAAGTTTAGTTGTGACCTTTTGTAAGCCTTCCCCAATTTTATCCCATCTATATACAAACATAGATCTTTCTGTCACTGGGGATTAGTTTACATTTTTTTAGAACTGTAGTTAAATGGAATTCTAGAGTATGCACTCTTTTTTTATCTGCCTTTTTTATATGATTTTGAGATTCATCCATATTGCTAGATATATCAATAGTTCTTTTCTTTTGAGTAATATCCCATTATGTAGATAAAACAGAATTAGTTTATTTATTTACTTGTTGATAAACATTAGAGTTGGTTCCAGTTTGGAGCAATTACAAATAGAGCTGCTATGAATATTTGTGTACAAGTCTTTGTATGGACATATGCTTTTGTTTCTCTTGGGTAAATACCAAGGATTAGAAGTTCTGGGTCATATGGGAGATGTAAGTTTAACTCTTTAAAAACCTCACAACAGCAGTATTGGAGAGCCACAGTTGCTCTACATCCTTGTCAATGCTTAGTAATATGGTATTTTTAAAACTTTTTTAGCCATTTTAATGGGTATGTAGTGGTATCTTATTTTATTTACATGTCATTGGTGACCAATAATGTTAAGCATCTTTTCATATGCTATTGACCATCCATATATCTTCTTATGTGAAATGTTTATTCAAATCTTTTTATTCATTTTCTTTCTCTTTTTTACATTTGACTTTTTTTTAAGTTTTTAAGTTATAATTTACAGTTAATATTATTTTGTATTAAGTTCAGCTGTACAGCATAGTGGTTAGACAATCATATACTTTACAAAGTGTTCTCCCTGATATTTTCAAACCTACCTGGGACCATACATAGTTATTACAATGTTATTGAGTATACTTCCTGTGCTATACTTTACATCCATGTGACTATTTTGTAACTACCAATCTATACTTCTTAATACCTTCACCTTTTTTACCCAGTTTCCCAATCCCCTCCCCTCTGTTCTTCATATCTATGAATCTGTTTCTATTTTGTTTGTTCATTTATATTGTTCTTTAGATTCCACACATGAGTGAAACTAATATAGTATTTGTCTTTCTTTGACTGACTTATTTCATTTAGTATAACATCTTTTCCAGTGTTTCCCAAAGTATGGTACACGTACCCCCAGGGGTATGGGAAGAGTTTGGTGAGGATATGCACTGCACCATGCTTAGCTGTGCCTAATTCTACGTTCTCATGAGTCAAGTCAAGACAGTCTTGTGAGGTGTGAGATGGTCCGGTGTGCGAATAAATGTTATTTATAATATAACTTTTATTTATATGTTTTTTTTGTTTATTATTTTGTGTATGTACCAAAAAAAGAAAAAAGAAATATATTTTGATTGTTATTAAAATACATCCATTTTTTTGACAAGGGGTACTAGTGTTACTAAAATTATAGAAGGGGTACACATATGTCAAAAGTTTGGGAAACACTGATATTGCAAGTGGCAAGATTTCATTCTTGTTTATGGCCAAGTAATATTCCATGGTATATACATATGTACCACCACTCTTTTACCCACTCACTTGTTGATGGGCACTTAGGTTGCTTCCATAGCTTGGCTATTGTAAATAATACTGCAATCAACATAGGGGTGCATATATTCTTTTGAATTAATGTTTTGGGTTTCTTTGGAGATATACCCAGAAGTGGAACATTGGATCATAAAGCAGTACCATTTTTAACTTCTTAAGGAATCTCTGTACTATTTTCCATAGTGCCACACCAATTGGCATTTTCATCAACAGTACATGAGGGTTACCTTTTCACCACATCCTCACAAACACATTTGCTGGCATATTGATGATAGCCATTCTGGCAGGCATGAGGTGATATCTCATTGTAGTTTTAATGTACATCTCTCTGATGACTAGTGATGTTGAGCATCTATTCATATGTCTGTTGGCCATTTGTATGTCCTGTTTGAAAAATTGTCTAATCAGGTCCTTTGCCAATTTTTAAATTACATTGTTTGGTTTTTTGGTATTGAATTGTATGTGTTCTTTATAAATTTTGGATATTAACCTTTTATCAGGTGAATATGTTACCCCGTAGAATGGGTTGTTTTTTCATTTTGTTGATAGTTTCTTTTGCTGTGTAAAATGTTTTAGTTTGATGTTGTCCCGTTTGTTTATTTATTTTTTCTTTTGTTTCTCTGGCCCACAGAGAAATGACCAAAATTTTGCTCCTTTGTTTCTTACTTAGGGTTTTATGGTTTTGAGTTTTACATTTAAGTCTTTAATCCACTTTGAGTTTATTCTTTTATATGGTGTAAGAAGATGGTCTAGTTTCTTTTACTTCCTTTCTTCTTCTTCTTCTTCTTCTTCTTCTTCTTCTTCTTCTTCTTCTTCTTCTTCTTCTCCTCCTCCTCCTCCTCCTCCTCCTCCTCCTCCTCCTTCTCCCTCTCCTTCTCTTCCTCCTCCTCCTCCTCCTTCTTCTCCTCCTCCTCCTCCTCCTCCTTCTCCCTCTCCTTCTCTTCCTCCTCCTCCTCCTCCTTCTTCTCCTCCTCCTCCTCCTCCTCCTTCTCCCTCTCCTTCTCTTCCTCCTCCTCCTCCTCCTTCTTCTCCTTCTCCTCCTCCTCTTCCTCCTCCTTCTCCCCTCCTTCTTCTTCTTTTTGCATATATCTTTCAAACTTTCCAAACACCATTTTTTCAAATAGGTTGCTTCTACTCCATTGAATGGTCTTGCCTCCTTTGGCAATTATTAATTGAACATATAAGGTGTGGATTTATTTCAGGGCTCTTTGTTTTTATCCATTTTCTTACTAGATTGTTTGTTTTCTTATCATGATGTTATTGTTCCTTAGATATATAGAGCAAGTCTTTTACTGGTACACATGTTGGAAACATTTTCTTTCAGTCTTTTTCTTTGGTCTTGTGAAAAACAAAAATGCTCTTATTTGGTGAAGTCCAGCTTATTTTTTTTTCCAATTATGGTTTATAATTTTGGATTCAATCTAATAAAACTTTGCTTACTCTCAAGTCACAAAGAATTTCCCCTATGTTTCTTCTAGAAGTTTTATAGTCTTCATTTTATATTTAGGTCTATGATATATTTTGATTTAATTTTTGCACAAAGAATAAGGTAAAGATTAATGCTTATTCTCCCCTCGACCCATAAAGATAACATACACAATTTGTTGAATGGACATTTGTTTCTCTATCAAGTTGCCATGGTATCTCTGTTAAATATCATTGACTTTAACCAGTATACATAGGTAGGTCTATTTCTGTACCCTTTTTACTGACCAATATATAAATAGTTTCACCAATACAACAATGTCTTTATTATTGTAACTCTATAATAAATCCTTAAAACTGGTAAGGTAAGTCTTCCAACTCTACCTTTTCAAAAATTGCTTTATTCCAAAAGCCAAATAAAAAAATAAAATAATAGTTCTTTATTTTGGTCCTTCGTATTTGCATATAAATTTTAGAATCAATTTGTCTATTTCTACAAAAATATGCTGCTGGATTACATTAAATCTATATACCAATTTTTTAGAATTTCAAATTGAGTCTCCCAATGCATGAACACGGTTCATTTATTTACTTCACCTTTGATTTCTCTCAGAGGTGTTTCTAGTTTGCAGTGTTTAGATGTTTAGATATTAGACTCTTTTGGTAAGTTTAGCCCTAGGAATAAATTCCTGCTGTAAATACATATATTTTAAAATTTTCATTTCCTAGTTGTTAGTAGATACTACAAAGAATATAATTAATTTTTTGTATATTAACTATGTATCTCAAGACCTTAATAAATTGATTTGTTAGTTCTAATTCTAGCCAGTTTTTGATTCCCAGGATTTTCCATAACAATCATATCTGCAAACAGGGATAGTTTTAAATCTTTCTTTCTGACCTTTATGCAGCATGCATAGGATATCTGAAACTATGCTTTATAGAAATAATGAAAGAGGGGAACCTTTGCATTGCCTCTGATCTCAAGGGGAAACAGTCTTTCAACATTTAAAAATGACATTAGCTGTAGTTTGTTTTTATATAGATGCTCTTATCCATTTGAGGAAAGTCCCTACTATTCCTAGTGTACTGAACATTTCTTCATCTTGAATGGTGTTGGACTTTGTCAAATATACAGCACCTGAGAAATTTCCAAATTTTGTGACATCATTTGCATAAACATCTGTCTACTTTTAATGGAGACTCTATCTTATTCATCTTCATATCCCCACTTAGTGTATGACCAATAAATGTTTGTTGAATGACTGAATAAATGAATCAAGGACTCTAGATATAGGGGAATGTGTGGCCTTATACTTCTGTTTTGTAAGGATAAAATCTTCCTTTATAAGTAGTGGTAACTCAGTACTTGCATGACAAACATAAATTTGGGATAAGGCACTATTTTTATTTCTCATATAAAGTCCAATAGATATGTATGTGCTGTAGAGGGGAGATGACAAAAGGGAGGGCTCTGCTCCACAAATAATTCAGGAACTTGAGCTGCTAGAAGGTTGGCTATCCTAAATACGTGGCTTTAAATACTATCCTATGCACAAAAATACAGCTCATCAATGAGCCAGGGAAGGAGTAAAGGATATCATAAATTGTTAGGTCTAAACATGTCTTTGTTGAACATAGAGATGCTGTACTCACACATGATTCATTTCTATCTTAAAGTGACCAATCATTATTACTCCAAGTTTTGGAAGCTTCTGTGGGTAAAAATATGTATACACTATGGTGAGTCCAGAATTCACATATCAGAAGTGTCGTGGGGTGGTGAGGTGGTGGAAGGAAGAAGAAAGAGGACTTGAAGCTGTGATTGCTAAGCACAGTTGATTAGATTGGGGAAAACATCAATTATTGATGGCAATGAATGGGAATGAAGGGGAATGAGAGAGGCAACATTGGGGCAAGAGCAAGGCTAATGTACTTCCCTATCTTTCTGAATCCCCTAGTTTATCTATGTAGCTACACAAAGAAGCCAGATAGATAGAGAGAAGGAGGGAGATGCAGAAGGAAGATGAGGACAAGGACAGGAGCTAGTGAGAAAAATAAGGATAAATCACTATGTTTTTATTAAGTTGTTGAGGAGCCAGAAAAGGTCTTAAAGGTCACTTTGTCCAATTTCTTCTAAAAATAATATCCCTATCTTTCATTAATCTTCATTCAGCTTCTGATCACTGGCTTCCAATGTCACGAAGCTTATGCAGTTCTTAAAGCAGCTCATTCGATTTTCAAACAACTCTAGTTGCTAGAGGGCCCTGTCTTATATTTGTTTAAATATCTGTCCTTGGTGCTTACTTCCACTTATTGATTCTCGTTCTGCTCCCCTCCTGCCCTCCTAATTGATACAGAAGAGTCTTCCATGTGACTATCTTAAATATTTAAAGATATTAAGGACTCACTACGTGTTTTCTTTTTCTCCTCCATGTATCACTAAGCCTGTTATATGTCCCTCAAATATGAAGATTTGAGAAAACCCTTCCGTCTTATCAGTCTCCTCTAAATACATGTAAGTTATTTGGTGCTCTTCTTGAGAAAATTCATTATGAAGAAAATAAAATGAATGAAGTATACTAGCACATAATGAATGCTGTTGCATCTAAAGATAGCACTTCCAGGCAACTAGGATGTTTATAGATTTGGCAATGTTAAATCTTCCCTAAGGGAGGATATGGTCAGAATTTTGTACATAGGAGTGGACCACCCTGAGCCAACAGCACCACTAGACCTGCGGGTTTACAAAATGTCTCTTATATTTTCAGTCCTGTGGATACTCCCTCACTGTGCTCCCTCCCAAGTCCCCACAGGTGGTGTTCTCTGCTTAAGGTCCCCACAATCACTCCTCATTTGCCACTGGTGTCCCTCAATGGTCATAGTAGAAAAAGATTCTGAAGCCACATACACATCAGCTCCAATGCCCTAGAATTTGTGTGTGTGTGTGTGTGTGTGTGTGTGTGTGTGTGTGTGTGTGAAAGAGAGAGAGAGAGAGAGAGAGAGAGAGAGAGAGAGAGAGAGAGAGAGAAAGAATGTTTATCTCATAAATAATTTGCTTTAGATCTAGGTGTGAAGAAACTACTTGTTTCTCTAGACAAACAAATATATAATTTTTAAAAACAGATTGACAATAAGAAATTCACATAGTTGATAGTTTAGTGCCTATTCTCTGGTCCAGGTTTTACAGTCATATAATCTCTTACTGTCTGTATAAAGCTATACTTAAAAGGCACTGACACCCTCATTCTCCTAGTCAAATTTTTTTTATTTTTTAAGATGTGTTATCTTGTTGATAGTCTGCTACACTGCCCTAGACATCCTGTATAGAATGAGATAGGCCATAATTAAACAATCAACTAAACCAATTTTATTATATTTTTTGAAAATTCTTAATATGTATGTTATTATCAACACCTTAAAATTAAAAGATGAATACTGTAAAGATCACACAGATTAAATTTGGGTGTACAATAAAAATAAACGAGCTGATATCCCAAAAAAGGATATAGTCTTAGGAAGCCAGATAACTAGATTTTACTCCTCCTCTTTAAAGCACAGTTTTCTCCTAGATACTTCATTCATATAAATATTATCTATCATTCACTAGAAAGGAAGAAGGGTAGATATGACAGACCTAGTAGGAAAAAACATTTGGCAGTCTTTCAGCATCTGAAAATAAGAGAAAGGAGAGAAAAAAGAAAGGAGAAGAGAAAACAGATAAAAACTATTTGAATGAAATTAACAAACAAAATTTAGTTCTGTTGGTAATTCGAACCTAACTTTGTTTTATGTCTTTGTTGTGTCATTTGTAATATGGTTGGCAAATGGCTACATTGGCATATATTAAAACCACATCAGGATTTAAAAGTTCCTTTATGATAATGCTTCATATTATTTGGTGGTTCTTTATTATTTCTAGTTTTTCCAGGTCTTCAAAGTTGAGCATCACTATCCAAAGGATACAAATGGGCCTTTGAAAGGGAGAGGGAATCTGATTAAAAATTATAACCAAGTATTTCAAATGACTGAGCTCTCCACACGCCATTCAAGTCAATTGGGTGCTTTGAATTCAAATAAAATATGGGCTGTTTCCAACCAAATTACCTTTTGTTTTTCTTCAATCACAATAGATTACTTGCATAATGTTTTACAACTAATGAATAGTAAGAAAAGTTGATGAGTGAATGCCTATTGTAATAAAGTTCTCAAATCAAAATGCAATTGAAAAACCCTTTAACAAACAGAAAAGAAATTAAATTAATCAGTGTTTCTATTCAGATTCATATAAAAATTCAATGTAATGAATTGTCTTGTCTTAAAATAGTTAAATAGTTTAAATATCTTTTATTCCAGTAGCATTATTATCATATATATAATAAAAGGCTAATGTATTAAGTGTCTGGTCATCTATTGAAAGCATAATATACTAATGATATGCTAAGGCTGCTCAACTGCTTGCTATGATGTTCACTGACCACCAGGGGGTAGACACTCCAACAGGTAGGTTAGCTTGCTTCTGGGGTCCAGCCGATTGGGACTAAGCAAGACAGGCCAGACACACCCTGGAGCCCTCCTGTGGTTCCTCCCCGGCTGGCCAACCTTCTGCGTCTCTCCCTGGCCCTGATAGTGCACTGGTGGGGTCCTTCCGCCTGGCCTGTGCTCTCTAGTAATCTGGAACCCCTCAGAGGATGCTGGAGAGCCTGTTTTGGCCTGATCCCGAAGGCCAGGCCAAGGGACCCCACTGGTGAACAAATTCGTACACCAGGCCTCCAGTGACTTTAAAAAAAATATATATTTTATTGATATTTTACAGAGAGGAAGGGAGAGAGATAGAGAGCTAGAAACGTTGATGAGAGAGAAACATGGACCAACTGCCTCTTGCACACCCTCTACCGGGGAAGTGCCCGCAACCAAGGTACATGCCCTTGACCGGAATAGAACCTGGGACCTTTCAGTCCGCAGACCGACGCTCTACCACTGAGCCAAACCGGTTTCGGCCTCCAGTGACTTTTATAAGGACACATTGACATTCTACCCTCTTGTACCTCTACCTCACTTTCTTTTAATTTTTCTATTTTGTGTGAATAGATGGGAAAGCACAGATGGGTGATTACTAAATGAATACACAGGAATAAATAAAATGAAGATGTCAGCAGCCAGGGAGTGGACTGGCTATATTCTATGCAAGACTGCTGATTCCTGTAGGAAACGTCAAGGTGATTTTGCTGACGCTGTTTCAAAAGGAAGCCCTGCACAGTGGAGCATGGTAGGAGCTTGGCCTTCATTAGGCAAATTCAAGCTGTGTAGACAATCAATCTGAATTTTCTGAACCATTTCCCTTGACATCAAAGTTTTCCCACAGTTGCTTGAATCATCTTTTTGATTTGGCTTCAGCTCCCCTATATAGACTATGGCTCTCAAAAATTTTACTTTGTCTAAACTCGGTAAAGGTAAATTTGTTACTATTGTGATTAATAATTAAATAAAAGAATATATATCTTTTAACTCTGAAAGCCAGTCATTTATATTTTTGTTTAGGAAACTATGCATTGAAATATATGAATTACTATGAGAGTATATTGCTTTGGTAAAATGTAGCTAATTTTCCCAGGAAGAGTTAATTAAATGGGTAAAAAATATATATAAATGACAGTTATAATGGATATTTTAAAATCAACTGAAAACATATAGGATGCTTGGTGCAATGAAATACGTATTAAAACTGAAGCATAGCTAAGCAATCATCTGAGGAAGGATGTGCTTCCATTATTCCCATTTCAAGGTAGAAAACCTGAGGCAAAGCCAGGCCTTTGAACAATAAAACCCCAATGACCCTGTAACAAGTAACCACAACTTTAAAACCACACAAATGGATTATCTTGCTGTTCTGGAGGCCAGAAGTCCAAGAGAGCTTTCACTGGGCTAACGTCAAGATGTTAGCAGGCCTTTTCCAGCTTTTGGAAGTTAACTACATTTGTTGGCTCACGGCTCCTCCTTTATCTTCAAAGCAGCAGTATAACATCTTCAAATCTCTCTCACCTCTCTCTTTCTGTCCTACCACCCTCCCTCTTTCTTTCTCTTTTTCTCTCTACTCTAGCTTCTGCCCTCACGTGTTCTCTGACTCATCTACCTTCTTCTTCCATCTTTGAAGGACGCTGTGATTACATTGGGCCCGCCCGGATAACCCAGGATAACCTCCCCATCTTAAAACCTTTATGTGATTGCACATGCAAAGTCCCTTTGCCATGTAAGGTAAGACATTCACAAGTTCTGAGGAGTAGGATGTGAACATCTCTGAGGGGCACTTATTCTGTTCACCACAACCGCCACGTTAATTGGCATCCCAAAGTCACTGAGCCAAGAAGGCAGAGCCAAGACAGGGCTTAGACCTTCTGTTTTGTCACATAATTCTTATTTTTCATCCTATTGTGAGGTGGAGATTACAAGGACAGTCATAGCAAAGGGAAATATTTAGAAAGAAATACCTACTCCAAGCCTGCACTGGTATCACAGTCTGGCTTGGTAAATATTTGATGGATAAATAAATAACTGATAATTGATGACTCACTTGACTTAGTCTCTCAAACATTCAGAATATAATAACCTCTTACTAATCGACTAATATTTTGACACGGCCTATATATAGGTACGACAAAGGGGTTTGTGGTGTCTTTCTCTGTTCTCAAAAAATTGCAAAGACAATTTCACCTTGCATGAAACCATCAAACAATCACCAAACTGTTAAAGAAACTAAGCTGTACTTAGAAGTTTGCTATTCCTACTGTAAAAATAGACAATTGAAGGAAAATATGAAGAACCAGTAGCATCAATACTGCTAAGATGAAGAGTGGAGTCTGATGAATGACTATTCACCAAAGAGATAAGAAAACACAAGTGCAGTGTCCACAAAATTAAATTCACATGTTAATTAATTAAAGTTTAAAAAAAACTCACTTGTGGCAAATACACAGACTGGGAAAGAGTGGAAAAGTAAACAGAGATTCAATATTTCATCCATTCAACAAGTATCTATTTACTGAGTGTCTAATATGTGCTAGGCACCATGCAGGTGCCAGAGAAAAATATTGAAAAGCTTATAGCTTGTATTCATATGGTGACATTTTACTTTCTTGCAATTGCGTTTTTTGCTTATAACAAAATCAGATGGAAGAATAATGGCCCGATGGTTATACAGGCCTATGTCCACTAGAATTTAGAGGGGAAAAGATTATTTGAGCAGGATCCTAGACCTTAGAGGTATTGTGTTCTACATTGGCTGACTTCCGTTGAATTTATGGAGTCTGTCACTTAAATATGCACTTTCTGATACTAAATATAAAACTGATAATCTTGCTGGAGCTCTTAGAGTCTCCGCAGCTAAACTGGGAAGGCCAGCAGGGCCAGGCTCTGCGTTGCAGGGTCTCAGATGTCAAATGAATACGAAACTGTGCCAGTTTTATCTTCAAATGAAATGAGTCCACCAAATAAGATAATTGAAATGAGAGAGCTGGTAACAACCTCAACAGTCAAAATAGCCTTCTGACTGCAAAAGCCCTGATAAGTGTGGGATTTTATCCTCTTTCGAAAAATTGGGTGTCTTAGAAAAATGACCAATAGTGGGAGGTAGACGTTAGAGACAATGAACACATAGAAGAAGGAATTGGAGTTTAGGTAAAAGGAGAACAAAGAAATGTGTAGAAAGTGCAGAAAGTAAAAACTGATAGGAAAAACCACCAAGTGTGCAAAGAACAGAAAATCATTCAGTTTGTAGCTCTCACACATTGCTATTGTTCTGGACTTTACACTATTATTTAAGAATTAATTTGATAGTTATATAGTTTTCCCTATAAGTGCAATGAACTAATTTGGATATTTTAATATTAGAATTTTTAAAGGTTGTTTGAAAAGGATATAATTTCTTTTAGTGGAGCTGGATTATGAAAGGTAAAATTTAATTTTAGCAAATATGACTAAAGTAAGCTCCTATTTATATAAAACCATAAGAAATGAGAAACGAAATTGTGTAAACTTCAAAAAATGAAATACAAGAATATTTGAATATGGAATATAATTCCATAGCTTGTTCATTGTGGAATATTATAGCTATTTTAACATTTCCTGGACATTGTCAGTGTTAAGTCCCAAGTGGGACTGATGGATATTGAAAATCTTTGGCCTAAGATAATTGATTCTAAAATATGACTCCTTTAACCTTTTTCTCTTTAGTTTTCTCCCAAAGTCTTGCTATTACTACTATCTAAATTTCCTACATATTTTCTAATCTGCTGTTGTATTGCATATACAAATGTTTTCATGAAAGTCTGAGGTTGGCTCCAAATCCCCACTAAGGAATATATACTCGGGCGTAATACCAGTTATTTCTGATTTAAGGTTATCCAGCAGCTATTGTCACTTACTCTGGTTCCATAAACTCAGAACCAGGTAATGGATGATGTTATTTACTTGGGAAATTATTTGCAAATAAAATGTTTCCAAACTTAACAGTCCACATCTGGAAAGGTAGATACAATGAAACACAGGGAAAGAATTTTGTCATTTTCTTAGAAACTCTTGGTAATGGGATTTTATACTTAATAGAATATAACTTAAAAAGTAATAAGCACGCAGAAAGCTGTTGGCATGTTCGTTGTTTATGAGGGCCAGTGGTTTAGACAGTATTTGCTGTAAGCCAGTGATTGCTAGTCAGGGGTCCATAACAGAATCACCAACGTGGCATGCTTTTTGGACATACAACCGCTGCAGATACACAGGGCCCTACACATAGAAAGGCTCAAGAATTTGGTTTGGTGCTCTGCTATTGCCCACCTGACTTTTTTGAAGTTGTGTTTTTTTTGTTGTTGTTTGTTTTTGTAAGTAAAGTTCTTACTTTGCATGACATGTGGTCTGCTGTCATCCCGTGTGTCCCCATCCGCTTATAGTGTTCATGGCGTCCCATGACCACAGAATTCTGGTGGAGTTCATGGGAGCCCATTCGGACTCAAAGTGAATATTATTAGGAAGATTTGTTTAAAAAAAATCTCCTCCCAACCCAGAAAAGGTCTCCACAGAAACAGAAGAGGGGGAAAAACGCAATGTTTAACTGAAATAAGCATTCAACCTGAATGTAACCCACGTCACAGGCAGTCCACTGAAGAGACAGCAGAGAGAAAGAAATCTCACCCTCTTTTTATAGCCAAGAAGAGACAACCCATGACACACATGTTCTCAAGATACAAAAAGAAGAAGTACAGGGAAGAGGAGAAAGAGGAAGAGGAGGAGGAGAGGTATATCCCTTTGAGCAATACTGGACCAGACAGGACCTAAGAATGAAGTTGAAATAACAGAAGAAAGAAATAATATGAGGGAAGAATCACAGAATTTGGTGACTGCTTGTAAGTGACTAAGGAACAGTGGAATAAAAAAACTGGGATAATGGTGTTGCCAAAGACAAAAATTGGGATTTCAGAAAGGATAGTAAAATTGGTTTTAGGTAAGGTGAATTTAATGTAGCTGTGAAGCAAGTCAGTGGAAATTAGCAAGTGCCACTGATACCAGCCAGTCAGAGTTCAGAGGAAGAAGTTGTTACTCAAGTAAAATCTAATAATAGGGATTTATTTTATCTGGATAAGAAATAAAGTAAAATAGAGTAGGTGAACTCTCTAAAGGAGAAGCTTTAAATAGAGAATATCTTGGCAAAAACTGACAGGGAATCATATCAAAGATACAGAAGACTAATTCAGAGAGATTTTTAAAAATTAGATTAATACAAAATCACAGGAACCAACTGAAAATTTTGTCTAAAATGCACAGAAACTAGACAACAAATTGCTGTGTCTGAATTCTGTACACTTGTTTACAATGATCTTCCCTCCTCATCCATTTTCTTTTTATTACATGATAATATTCTAATGTTTGGCATTCTCCCTTTCTAACAGATGTTGAGTTTATGTTGATGCAAGTGGGAAAGACAGATGATATTTTAAATGCCTATTAATATTTATTGTTGTCACAAAGAAATTATATTAACATTATTAATAAGCCTATCAAGTAAAAATCCCCTGGATGTATTATCAGTTATATTTCCCTATAGAATTTTTTTCCCCAATGCTATTTATGCTGTGTCCCTCACCAGGATTAGTGTTGAAATTTGGAAAGAAGAAGATAAAAAACAATGGTATACACAAAAGAAAAAAATAGGAATGAATTTAATAATATATGCGCTATATATATGCATAGCTACACAGAAATTTTTTTAAAAAATAAGTAATTTTTGGAATATGAGCTCTCTTACTGATGCGCTGGAAAGGACACTATCATGAATAGTCTTGAGGAAACAATCAGACAAATCAAAATTAATCAATAATTGCAAAGCAACTGGCTTGGATTCTTTTTTTTTTTTTTAATTTTATTTTATTAAGGTATTTTCTGTGTACATAGTTTACGATTGCCCCCCCCCCACCTCCCATTTATGCCCTCCCTCCCCAGAGTTCTGTGTTCATTGGTTGTACTTATGTTCATGCATACCAGTCCCTCGGTTGTTCTCCTATCTCCCCGCAGGTCTCCTTCCCCTCCCCGCTGTCATTTGGCAGTCTGCTTGTTTTATGGTGACTATCTCAGGACCATATGAATAGAGTACGCTCCTCCTCTGGTTTTCACCGCCCCTTCCCCTGGGTCCCACTGCTTCCCCTGGGACACACGGCTCGCCCAGGGCACACTGCACCCTGGGACACTCGGCTCACCCGGGGCACTCGGCCCCATGGGACTCACGGCTCACCCGGGGCACTCGGCCCCCTGGGACACTCGGCTCACCCAGGGCACTCGGCCCCCTGGGACACTTGGCTCACCCGGGGCACTCGGCCCCCTGGGACACACGGCTCACCCGGGACACCCTTCCCCTTTGGGGGGTACGGCTTACCCGGGGCACATGGCCCCCTGGGACACTCGGCTCACCCGGGGCACTCGGCCCCCTGGGACTCTCGGCTCACGCGGGGCACTCGGCCCCCTGGGACACTCGGCTCACCCGGGGCACTCGGCCCCATGGGACACTCGGCTCACCCGGGGCACTCGGCCCCATGGGACACTCGGCTCACCCGGGGCACTCGGCCCCCTGGGACACTCGGCTCACCCGGGGCACACGGCCCCTCTAGGGTGTTGGGGTCGCATATTGGAGGCGCCGCGCTAGCTCCTTGCTAGCATGGTGGGCAGGCTGGGACAGCTGCAGTTGGGCTGAGATGGTTGCAGGCAGGGGGACCACCTTCAAAGGTGTCTCGTTAGGTGTGGGAGCGGAGCAGGTGCAGACATGGAGGCTAAGTTCTGAGGTCGCCCACTCCCTGAGCCCAAGGCGTGGTGAGCTCTGTTCTTGGTGGATTTCCTTTATTCTCGGCAGCAGTGGCAGGTGGCGGTGCCAGGTGCAATATTGAAGGTCGCTCCTGTGGTTCAATTACCACTGTAGTTTTAAAGTTCACATGGCAGTGGTGGTGAGAGCTTCGGCTTGGCCATGTGGCATCGGAGGATGGGCTCGCCTGGGTGGGTAATGGAAGGCACCGTGCCATTTCCTCACCAGCGCGCTCCATCTCCCTCCCAGCATGGTGGGTGTGCTGGGAAGATTGTGGGCGGGCTGTGATGGCTGCATGGGGAGAGTCCGCCCTCAATGGTGTCCTCTTTGTTGCGGATGTGGAGCTGCTGTGGATGCAGAGGCTAATTTCTAAAGCCACACTCTCTATGAGCCCGGTGCGTAGTGATCTCTGATTTTGGTGGATTCCCATTCTTGGGGGCGGCGGTGGGTGCGGCAGCGATGGTAGCTCCTGTGGCTCAATTTCCCCTGTAGTTTTAAAATCCGCATGGTGGTAGTGTCTGATGCTTTGGCCTGGCCATGTGGCAGCGGAGAGAGGATTCTCCGGGTCTGCCAATGGAAGGCGCAGCGCCCGCACAGCGCGCGCGAAGGCCTGGCAGAGCAGGCTGCGGGCGGTGACGGAGAGTCCCCGCGATGTCTTAGTCTTTCAGACTTAGTGGAACGCTTCCCCTGAGCCAGGACAAGCAGTACCACCACAAATATTGGCCAGCTCAGTGCTGCCCCTCTACAGGTGACAGTAGGGGCATCCTCACCTTGGTAGGCCTTTGCTCTTGGAGGTCTTAACCAGTGGAAGGCAGCACGGTACAGAACTGCCCCTGGCTTGGATTCTTTAAAAAAATGTCAAAGGCGTATAAAGATAAAATATTTAAAAGACTGGGAAATTGTTCTAGGTGCAAAAGAGACTAAAGAGACACGACAATGAAATGCAATTCCTGCTCTGCTCTGGAGCTCATGCTTCACAAAGGAAAAAAAACAACTGTCAAGTTCCTTATTGGGACAGTTAATGAAAGTAGCATATACACTGTACATTAGATATAGTATCGTACAATATTAAATTCCATGGATGATAATTATATTATGTTTATGTAGGATGTGTCCTTTTTTTAAAATACACACATTCGAATATTTGGGGGTGAAGTATTACAAGACCTGTAATTACCTCTCCAACACTTTAGCAAATAAATGAATTAGTGATTGAGTGAGTGATAAATGTGTGTGTGTGTTTATTATAGAAAGATAGCAAAGAGAAAGAAAAAAATATTAAGTAAATATGACAAAATGCTAAAAATCTGTAAATAGGTAATATGGTAATATGGGTGTTACCATATTATTATTGCCTCTCTACTACAGTTTTGAAACTTTTCAAAATAAAGAGCTGGGGCTGGGGGAGAAGAATATGCATAGGATTATATATTAGGGACAGAAATTGCTATGTGTCCTACCACTCAGCCCCTTGAGTCAAAGAATACACAAATCCAACTATCCCTATGGATTATGTCCCGCTGTCTCTGATGACAACAACATGGTCATACTCTGTGTTGTTCCAGAGGATTGCTATACAGGGAGAGACAGGATATTCTTGTGGTTTTAAAAATGTGAGCTACCTTTCATCAAGAATGACAGGTCTACTACAGAAAAGTCATGAGGCCTCTAGCACTCTCCCATGAGGAATAACAGATTTATAATTATGCATCCATATAATGTCGTAGCAAATTAGCAGCCTTGACAAAGGGTATGGAGAAGAAAAAGGAAGAAGAAAATAATTTCTCACCAAGTGTTATTGGTGGGGGGTGAATTACTCAGCATATATATATATATATATATATATATATATATATATATATATGCTCTTTTATAACCACCAGCCTTGTATTTCAACTTAGCCTTGAATTCTTTTTTAATCCTTGAAGTTTTGATCCAACATGAGAAAGAGACTAAGCATCTCTAATTCAGGCCTTCTAAGCCTATTTGGATTCTGGTGCCAATTCAAAAAGTTGTCCTTTTTATTTTGGGGGGAGGAACCAGTAATTCTCTATTATATGTTTGAATAAAGTTCCACTGATCCTGCCCTCAGAAATGGACCAAATTCTGGTCCAATTTGGATTGGGCTATAAATCTAATCCAAACTGATGTGTCTGAGTGGGGTAGGAGGATGTGGTTTAGTAACAGGTTTCTGGTGTGGGAGTAAGAGCCTCCGAGATGATTCTTACTGAAGCAGAGCCCTGAGTCCTGCTTTGGTCCCTCCTGGACCTCCAGTGAGAGCCAGACCTGATGTGGCTTTTGGCTGGAGGAGAGGGAACAGACTGTGCTGGGGAATTTGCTACTTGGAAAGTCTATTAAAATAAAAAGTGGGCTGGTACATTTTGATGTCTTTACAAGACTACATGTAAGATAATTAAAACTATTTATCTTTAAAAAATAACTTCATGTACCTGACTATAGACTTCAGCTTAAAAATACCCTCTAAATAAAATCTCACATCCCTTAGTTGTTGACTCAATGTTGAACAGCTGCAAAGTCAGAGATTCTTTATTCCAGTCCCAATTTTAGTGCAGACTCTCTTCTAAGATGGAAAAAATCACTAACTTTATTACATCTCCTCAGGTTATTCAATCATTGGAGAATAACAATTCTAACCTTTCTTTCAGATGACTCTTAAGAATAAGTAATGAACATGATGAAATCTTGCCTGGAAGTTACCAAATATTATGTAAATGCATATTGATCAAAACAATTCAACCAATTTTATCATATTTAAGAGTTCAAATTTCATGAAAATATATTTATTTTCAAAATCACTGCTGATTATTTTTTTTAAATCACAAGGGAATCATTACTTTTAAGGTAGCAAGTTTTAAAGACAATATTTAGAAAAATAGTAGTAGAAGGTGAAAATTAATATTATTAGATAGGATTGATATAATCAAGTAAAAGTTATTTGGATGCTTACAAACCCTAAAGAAAACTAAACAACTTCAAGAGAAAAAAAGATTTCAGTGACAATTTGGAAACATTTACAACATGCCTTTCTATGCACACTTACACATTTATAAAATTTTTACAGTTCCACGCGTAAAGCTAATCTATTAAGATGGTGCTTAGAGGAGGAAAGGATCACTTTATTATAATTTTTAAAATCTTTATTATTGAAAGTATTACATATATCCCCCTTTCCCCCCATCGGCCCTCTCCAGCCCCTCTACACCCTCCCCTGCCCCAGGCTTTCACCAACCCACTCTCTGGTTCCCAGGTTATGCATATACGCATACAAAATCTTTGGTTGCTTACCTCTCACCCTCCATCCCTCCAAGACTCCACTCTCTGTTCCATGCTTCCATGTCTCTGGATCCTCTCCGCTCACTAGTTTATTTTGTTAATTAGATTCCATATATGAGTAAGACCATGCGATATTTTGTTTTTCTCTGACTGAATTATTTCACTTAGCACGATGCTTTCTAGGTGCCTCCATAGTGAACCAGAGGGTAAGAGATTCTTCTTTTTTTACTCAAAAGGCTCACTTTATAACAAAACAGAACACTTTATTCTCAAGTATTCAATTAAACAAAGCATAGATGTGGTTTTCCCTTTGGGGGAGCATGGAGATGACTTTTTCTCCTGATTTACAACCTCTAAATAGTTCTGAGCTCTCTCTTGTTTCTGGACACATACACGTGGCCTTCTTTCTGCCTGGAGCAAGAATGTTCTCTCATTTCCTTATGTGGCTAACCTTTACTTATCTGTGAGAACATCACCAAAGTTTTACTTCTACAACACCCAAGACTGTGATAGCTTCTGCTCCAATGGGCTATCATCTCAGAATATCATCTCCATTCAGAGTATTTCCTGTGCTTATAACTGTGCTCCTCTGCTGTCTCCACTGTAGTGTTCTTCTCTGCCAGGTAGGGGGCATGTCTAACTCATTCAGAGTTAAGTCTTCAGCTCCCAGCACAGGACTGACATTTGACAACACTATATGCAATATATCTAAATTAAATTATGGTGCCAGATGATGATGTTATAGATGGAAATAAAGCATGTGTATCACCCACTATTATGTGTAATCAGTAAACAGTTTAATATCCTAAAAAAAACAACTTTCTTCTCAATTATACTGATTAGTCAGACAGAGCTGTTTAGTATTGTTCTTTTTTGCTTAGCAACTATTCATTATCCTGGCAATGAAATTTCCCTTCAATTTCATCCTCCCCTTGAATAATTTCTACATAGCCCACGGGTCTCAAATTCTACAACAAGCATGTCAAACTCGTGGCCCGCGGGCCACATGCAGCCCACAACAAATATTTTTGTGGCCCAGCCAATATAATGGTATGTAAGAAACATTTTAATTAAAATTTTGTAACTTAATTTTTACAATATCCTGTTATACACAGTTATTAATAACGAACTACAATGTCCCCTAATGACTGATTACTATAATCATGTTGCCTTCATTTCCCTTACACGCCTTAGGCGCAGACACACCATTTCTCTCCACTAATACTAGGAGCGAATATTTTAGCAGCTGATTGCCATGTCATTAGTCTTGGACCGACTTGTTTGGTGTGTGCAACAGGAAATATTTCGCTTTTGGAGAACAAGAAAAGTAGATTTATTTGCATTATACTTATTAATTTGTGTAGTTATTCCCTGTCTGGTAAGTTAATGCTCAAGAAAAAATATTAACTTTTATTAAAATGTTCTATTATTTTATGTTAATGATTACTCATTTATTATAGCCCTTTGTATTCAGCATGTCCCTATCAAAATAAACCTACGTTTCTATGAAAATTGAAACTTTTGTTTTTTTGTGGCTCACATAAACTTTAACCCTGTTTATATGGCCCGAGTTAGTCTTTGAGTTTGACATGCTTGTTCTTCAACATTCCATTTTAGCAAGCCTTCCTTGGACTTTTGGTTAGGGTTTGGTCCCCTCTATGTGCTCCCTTGCAATCTACATTTCTCCTGTGATGGCCTGTATTGTTCATATTGAAATTCCCATTTTGCTTTTCAGTATCTACCACCAGAATGTAAGCCCCATGATGGCAAGGACCATATCATGTTTTAAACCTTTTTATTTTCTGCAAGTGGCACATGCTGACATGTAGTATGCATTTAACCTAATAAGTAGTATCATATCATTATCTCCTCTTCTGGGTCACATTCTCCTCTCCAGCCTTTGTAACACTGCCAGGTTGGCCTTTCTTCAATTCTTCCTTTTATCAATTTACTGTTTAAAACCTAGTATTGCCACTTAATTCACTACATAATAAAATTTCAACTTATATATCTAGAAGTTAAAGTACTTTTAACATGGCTTCTTGCTACTATCCTCAACTTAGGTCCCTCTACTTCTATTGTATCTTCCCCTTGAGTTAGCTCAATTGCCTTAGTCTAGATTTATATGACTCTGGACACAACTGTATGCTCATTTGCGATTTCATGATCTACTTTTAGTCCAACCCTAAAAATGCCTGCTACATACATAGTTCCCTTCTATGAAATTTTTGCCACAGCCCCCTCTAAAAATTTTGCTACCTTGTTGACAGTGGTGTGTGTGTGTATGTGTATGGTGTATGGTGTGTGTGTGTGTGTGTGTGTGTGTGTGTGTGTGTTCATGTTCACAGTGATAAAATAAGTCACCCTCTGGAGACAGGCTAGAATCTATGAAGTAGCCTAGGGTGCAAGTTCTGACTAATATAGACAATAGTGCTGTAGGAACAAATCAGGCTAATCTTTCAGGAAAATCTGAATGAAATTAGTTAGCCAGATAAACATCCAGAGTAGGGTATAGGTAGTGGGGGGAGGGAGGGAGAGAGGGAGGAGGGAAGAATGGAGGGAGAGAGAAAAAGAGAGAGAGAGAGAGAGAGAGAGAGAGAGAGAGAGAGAGAGAGAATTAATATAGGAGAAAAGCAAGCAATGAGTCCTGTGTGCAGAGCCCATGAGGCAACAGAAACTATGAGTGAAAAGCAGAGAAACACAGAGCTGCATGTGAGGTGTTTGGTGGTTAAAAATTCAGGGATTAGTGACCTTCTGCTAGGGGGGAAGGAAGGCTATATCCAGGTCACAAGTGCCATGCAGGACTCTGAATCACCTTTTCATTCCTGGCCCATAAGCCAGTCTCCACAGCATCGTACTGTACAATTCATTTCCTTCCCATAATGACCAGTGTGTGGCCAGCATCCAAATCATCCTTATTTCCACTTCTACTATCATAATAATCATACATTTGATTTAAAATATTCTGAGTGATCTTTGTTGCTACCACCGAAAAACTTCACATAGATTTATTTTGCCTCCATAAAAGTGAAATTCAATTTCTTTTGGAGGAACTCCATAAAATAGAAATAACTTTCAACATGTAGACCACAGTATAGCCTCTGTATTGTGTAGTTTGATACTGAAATTTTTTAAGTTGTTCTATCACTGCAGAGAATGAATGAGCATCTTGCTTTGCTAAAAATGGTTTCTGTCTCAACAAGTTTCATACATATGGAGTCTTTTATATTTTTTTTGTACAAAACTGTTACTGAATTGTATGAGCACGATAAGTATGTTTCATCATTGACAGGTTAAATTGAATGTTAACTTGAAGTAATTCTTTCAAGTGCATTACAAGTACTGCATATTTATTGAAATTATGTGGCTTATCAGGTCAATACTCTGAAAATTAATTGAGGGAATTGATTCTTGGTATTCACTGGGGAAAGAAAAGCCAAGTAGAGCAGCTGCACGTGAAATAATTGTGGAGCAGAAAACCACACATTTTTGAGAAAAAAAAATACAATAATGTGGAACGATCACTAGCATGTGTCCCTCAAACTTTCCTTCCCTTTTCTCCCTGAACTTCAGATCCCTTTAACCATGCTTTCCCTCTGTCTCCAGTCTGCTTTCAAAGTGTTTTACTTCTCTCTTGCCATCCCAGTCTGTTTGCCTATTATGTTGCAAGACCCGGCCTCAGAATAATCAATCTGAATTTGCCTCTCCAATTACTGGAATTTTGAACACCATTCCGAAAACAAAACAACTGTCAAAATATGTGCCACTACACATTGTCTATAAACTAAACTTAATAGACATTGTTATGTGCTTGATCATCTGTCACTTCTACTCCCACAATGCAGGAGTCACAATTGAATTGTCCTTTTTGAGTCCCCTAGCTCAGGCCCCATCTCCTCCCACAAGGACTTTGCTATTCCTTTCATATACCCACACTCAAAACAGAAACCATGAGGCATGCTATTCCTCTGGCAAGTCACCCCCATCAGAACCTGTCTTGACCCTTCTGTCAGGACTCAGAGGCTGGGAACGATTAAAGGGAAATCTCATCTACTTCAGAGAGAAAAACTTCAGAATGAAGAGTTTTAAGAGTTTTGTAAATAAGACAAACATTCTCCTGGGATATTAATTCTCTTGACACCAGTGAAGCTTTTGCTCTGAGATGCTAAACTAAAGCTCAGACCTGGTTGCAATGTGATTAGTTCCAAATTATTGGGGTTTCCTGAGGATTTTATTTCCTATACAGTGATGAATAATTAGAATGAAAGTCAATGACCTGATCCTTTCTCAGTCTTATCCTCTCTGGAGTAGCAGTGATCAGTTCACAAAAGGTAAATAAAACTTAAAAAATACATATAGACTAATGCTTTTTAATGAGATATAATAGGGTTCAACTTGGTTCATCTCAATTTGATCCCTGAAACTTTTCTGCAAAACCCCACTCTATTTTTTAAGAAAGTAAGATACTGTGGCATACATATTTTTAGTCTTTACTTTGATCTAAGCCAATGTTTCCCAAACTTTTGACATGTGTACCCCTTCTATAATTTTCACAGCACTGAGTACCCCTTGTCAAAAAAAGGGTGTATTTTAATAACAATCAAAATATATTTTATTTTTTATTTTTTTGTATATACACAAAATAATAAACAAAAAATAAAATTATTCATAAAAATATAAATAAAAGTTATATTACAAATAACATTTATTTGCACACCAGACCATCTCACCCCTCACAAGACTGTCTTGACTTGACTCATGAGAATGTAGAATTAGGCGCAGCTAAGCACGGTGCAGTGCATATCCCCACCAAACTCCGGTGCAATGCGTACCCCCACCAAACTCTTCCCATACCCCTGGGGGTACACGTACCACACTTTGGGAAACACTGATCTAAGCAATCATGAAATATTATCTTTGGAAAATCAAAATATTTCAAAACAATAAGTCTGCATTAATTTTTTCACTTAATATAGCTCAAAAAGGGGAATGAAGGAAAATTGCGTTGGTATTACTTTAAACATAAAACAAGATCCAATTCTACATTATAATCAACATATTCAATTTAAGCCAATGGCTTAAAACTGACAGAATTTTTAATGTAAAACAAGTCTTTTATCTTTATCTTCCTCATCTAATAAGTCTATTCATGCCTTGGGATCCTTGACATTCTCCAGGGCTTTATTCCCAAATTGTATAACTCAAAATTATATATTATGTACATAATATAATGTACAACTGGTATATACTGTACACTGCATGAGTCTCACATTTGTATAATATTAGTAATAACATATCTTACCTAGAACCTGGATATGTCACAATTTCTTAAGATAGAGGTATGATATATTCTCATTTTGTAGGTCAGAAACTAAAGATTTGAATAATTTAACAACTTGGCAGTAGTCAATAACTAGCACATTGTTGAGTCAAATTTTAACCAAGTGTGGCCTAAACCTAAAATGCTAGCTTTTGTTTACTATACTATTAAAGAAGACAGGAAAAAAACCAATCAACACTTAGAGAAATGGAGTTACACAGATTTATTATGCCCGTGGGGTCAGAGCAGAATATCTCTCTCAAATTCTGAACAACAATGTGGAGAAAGTTGTCCCTTTTTATATTTCCCCCCCAGTCCTTTGTCTCCCAAATATGGAGTTTTCCAGTCCCCTTTGCAAGTTCTTAAAGAGCCCCGTGTGCTAGGGCTTTGAGACCTCAACCAAAGGCCTGGCCTGGTGCCAGCACTGACAACTTCATCTGGGGGTGATTTATGGCCTCTCTAAAATGGGAGTAAACAGATCTTGCAGAATCCGACAATTAAAGGGGGCAGTGACTAGATTCAGATTGCTAGCCCCCCAAAATGTCTCTTTTCCCCCCACTAATACTATATTTCATCTTTTTGGTACTTCATTGCTTGTGTTTACATGCAGTAAGTATACCATTTAACTGTGAGAGTCGACATTGTCATCCTTATTTTACAAATTAAAATTTGGAGGCCCAGGGAGGTTGAGTGACTTTCCAAAAATTACTTTGCTGGTAAGTGGCCAGGCTGGCCTCCGGAAAGCAATTCCACCTACAGACTTGCCTATCAAATATACCTTAAGGTATATGGTATATAAAGGTAGATAGAGACACAAAGAAGCCTCTCTTTTATTGTTACACTTTCAACAAAAATCTTATTAACATTTAAAGTATTTTTTCCCCAAAATTAGCAATCCTCATAGTTTTGTCTGAGAATAAATTTATGTATCAAACCCTGATGGTTAGCGATAATGGATTAAAAAATAAAAATGTCCATTTATGCTCTCTGTTATCTTCATTTGATTTTCTGGATTCACCTATATATTTTTCTTCATTTATTTAAACCTCCAATTTTAGAACATTTCCACAGCCTTAAAACCAATTTCTGTAAAAAATGAGCATTTTCCAAAGTGTACTTTATAGATGATCATATTACATAAAGCGTAGATCATACTCTTTTTAGTAATTGACCTCTCTGAAAAGAACTGGTTGTCATGGTTACCACAGGGGTGGGGGTGGAGGAGAGATCACTTTGCAGCAAAGTACTATGGAGTTTTGTTTTGAGGGATCACATTAACCGTTTCCTGGCTGAGGTATCTCACCATCCTCTCAGGAGACAAAGGACTAATATACAGAAACATGAGAACTGCTATTTCTTAATTCTTTTGGTATCTGATATGTTCCAGAATCCATAGCTGTAAAAAACTGCCTTTGCTATCCTTTTGTGTGCATGCCCTTATTTAATTTTAATAAGAGTTCTGCACACACGTGAACAATTATAGGACTAAATTGTGCAAATGTTGGAGAAGGAAGGGAGGGTCCCAACATGTTCCGCCAGTTTTTCTTTGTTACAGACCTATTCGTCTGGTTAGGATTCTGAAGGCTACGGTAGAGTCACGTTCAAATCAAAGAGCATGAGTTTCAGTTATGCAAATATAATGTCCTTACACCATTTGCTGTGTTTACTTCTGACACTGAACACCTGCTGATATAATCAGTGAAAGAAAAGAAAATATGTTCAGAGGGAGTTAAGTCTCTGACTTACCTATTTGTTTATACAAATTTTCAAATGTTTAATCAAGATATAAGGAACAGGCAAATATTCAAACAAGATTTCTTACAAGATTTCTTCCTTGTACCTGGATGTATTGTGGAACATAATAAAATAAAAATAATTATATACAATTTCAAGAGCTTAATGTTAAAAAATGGCAAAGACAAAAAAAAGTAACTATTTTCCTCTTCACTGCCTCTCATAACTTTATTTTTTATTACTTTCTGCTCATCTTTTGAGAAATATTAGAATTAAAGTACTCCTCAGGTCTAGAAATTTCTACTGTCTGCCATTGGTCACTGACTTAATCAAATGACAGATATTTACTGAGTAACTACTATGTTCCAGACACAGTACTGACTACTTTGGAGGACTTTGCGGGTGTTGATGTTTAGCAACTCCCTTGTTATCTGCTGGGAGAAGCTAGGATTTAAAGAAATGGCCAAAGAGACTTGAAAAGATGAAGGAATGGGGGTATGTATAAAGGATTGGAAGGGCAGGTTACTCTAGAGGTTAATGGGAGGAAATGAGTTAGTCTGGGGGCATTGAGATACTGTAAGTAGTTGTTAGAAACTAAGGAATATTGGGTTTGAAAGGAATGATAGGGAAGTTTTCAAGTCAGTATAGGAAATGTGGAGAGTATAGGAAAAAATAAAAAGAATGGGGTAAACTAGTTAGAGAGAAAGAAGACAAAGGAGTATGGAATACTACAGAAACAAGGGCTGCAGGTACAGATTTGAACCTATCAAGGAAACTTATAGAACTAAATCCAATAGTCAGTGGCAGTGCTGTTAGACTTGTGTGCTTTCTCTGTTATTTTATTTATTTATTTATTTATTTATTTATTTATTTATTTATTTATTTTTAATCCTCATCCAAGGGCATATGCTCTTGACCAGAATTGAACATGGGACCCTTCAGTCCACAGGCTGATGCTCTATCTGTTGAACCAAACCGGTCAATTTATTATCTGTTATATTATTTTTATATTCCTGACCAGGATACTGAAGAACTATGAGATCTAATGACTCAGTCAAGGTTCTGATATATATACTTTTATATCCATTTTGTCACATTCCTTTAAAAAAGTCATCTCCTTTCTTTGGCTTAAATGAGTTGCTTAAGTCATGTATGTTTACATAAAAAATAAACACACCAACACTTACAAATGTGGTCTATAATAGATTTAATGTAATGCTAAAGTAATTAATGTAATCATATTTAGGGATACATTTATCCTCCTACTCTGAATCCAAATATGTGAAATAAATCAAAAAACAGTTTTTAAAAATAATAAACATCAAAGAATTTTTTTATTGAATTCATTGGGATAAAACTGGTTAACAAAATTATACAGGGATCAGGTGCACAATTTCACAACACATCACGTACATGTATTGTGTGTTCACAAAACAAATACCAAGTTATTCTATTAAAAAGTCTGTTATTGGTATCTCTTAGCTGAGTCAGTCTCTCTCTCTCTCTCTCTGTCTCTCTTTCAACATATTTAAATAGGAAACAGGTAGGGCAGAGATGTAACTTTAATTTCATATTCCTTTTTTCCCCTTTCTCTCATTTAATTCATTCCGCATCCTAATCCTAGTCCCAATATTGGAAGCTCCCTCTTGCCTTCACTAGTTGTCCAGCTATGGCTTAACAATGTTTATAGGAGAAAGAAAGGTTAGATAGTTTTTTTCTGAGGGTGAAGAATGATTCCATATTGCAGTAATACTATGTAGGTTATGTTGCTTTCTAAATGAAATCAATAACCTCTTCTACCATGGGAACCCTTAAAAAATACATATATATTAAACCACTGTTAATTTGAAAATTTATTAATCAAATTCTGTAACATTAAAAGTTGCTTGTATATCAATGTACACAGATAGAAGCACAGGCAAATTCCAGTTAGGGTGGACTAGGTTGTTTAGACCAAGTTTCCCCTTGAAAACAATAGAAATCTGCACACAGAAATGGAAATTAGCTCTTTGAAGGGATCAGAGAGCTACCAAAGCAGTAAAGAGTTGATCCTGGAGAGAAGGGAAGTATTACAATAATGAACCTAACATGTGATGTTCCTTTTCCCTTGGGTTATTTGTAAACTTATAATGGACATTGGAGAGACTGAGAAGCTGGAAGTAAGGGTCAAAGACTAAGAGGAGAGTTGGGACTGAGAAGCTGAGGAGAGTTTTAGAGAGTGTCATAGAATTGGGGAGACAAAAATTAAAGTTCAGTGTCTGCAAAGAGGAAAGGCCCTAGTGAACATTCTCAGATTATCTGTTGGGATCCCTGAAAGGGTTCGTGCAGGAAGTAAGACTGAATGCAAATAGACCAGTCCTCATATTTTCTCTTATAATTTTCTTAATAACATTTGCTTTTCTTTAGCTTACTTTATTGTAATACAGTATGCAAAGTATATGTAAATCAATTGTTTATATCATTGGTAAAACTTCTGGTCAATAGTAGGCTATTAATAGAGTTAGCCCTCTGCATCCACAGATTCCCAACTACAGATCAAAATACTGTTTTTGATCCTCAGTTGGCTGAGTCTGTGGATGTGAAACCTGCAGGTAAGAAGGGTCAACTGTAGTTACCAGTAAGTTTTGAAGGAGTCAAAAGTTATACATAGATTTTTAACTGTACGAAGTTTTGGTGCCCCTAATCCTGATGCTGTTTGAGTGTCAACTGAACTTTTGTTAAAAAAAATATGTTTGTATTGATTTCAGAGAGGAGAGGAGAGGGAGAGAGAGAGATAAAAAAATTAATGATGAGAGAGAATCATTTATTGGCTGCCTCCTGCATACCCCCTAAATGGGGATCGAGCCTGTAACCCAGGCATGAGCCCTGACTGGGAATCCAACTGTGACCTCCTGGTTCATAGGTCAATGCCCAATTACTGAACAACACTGGCCAGGTGTGTATATGTTTTTTTTAATTCTATTTGTATTTAAAGTCTATCTTCCTTTATAGAATATGCCAAAGAACAGGAAATATATGATTTGATCATGAAAAAAGCATGTAGAATTCTTGGTTACAAACAATAGAAAACATTTTAGTTTGTTGAAAAGATGGGACTTGGAGTAGTTCACAAATCTCCAGGAGGGCTAGAGAACCAGGCGTGGACACTAGCCAGAAATAATGAAGATAGGAAAAATGCCCACATCCTATTATAGACTATTCTAATAAACCATTGTAGCTTCAGCCAAAAACTCAGCACTGAATATGCTTAGGTATGAACACCACAACTTTCACCTCAGCTAACACAGAAGAACCAGCTTCCAACTCCACCGTGCATATCAGGCGATCCATCCTCCCTTTAGAGTCATAGCCTCCAATTTCTCATTTTAGTATCCAAGTCTCTTTCAGGATCATTTTATTGGTGGCACCTGGGTCACATGGCTACACTCTAATTGCAATGGAGCATGGAAGTATAATTTTTAACTTTCTAGCTTCGTTAGTTGAAGACGACAAGTTAAAAGGGGGTTGAAAATGGTAGTAAATCTATGTACAAAATATGTAACAACTAGAGGCCCAGTGCATAGATTTGTGCACATTGAAAGGAAATTCATTAGAGGGTGTTTGGTGAATGGCCAGGCATGCCCTGGAGCCAACCTCCCATGGTCCCTCCCCTGCTGGCCACACCTGGAGCAGTACTGTGGCTCAAAGGGCATCTGCGGAGTGAGTGGGGTCCCTCCAGTCAGGCATCAGGCTGAAATCAGCTCTCTGACATCCCCTGAGGGGTTCCAGATTGCAAGAGGGCTGTTCTTGGGTGACACACCCCAGAATCGGGCTCCCCCCTCTCTAATTCCAGGCCCGTCACCCGAGAATCATATTTGCCAAGTCATGGCAGCTCAGCAGCTTCTCCATTGAGTGTCTGTCCCCTGGTGGTCAGTGCGTTTCATAGCTACCAGTTGGACAAACAGATGGTCACTTAGGGTTTTATATACACTGAGTGTATATAAATATAATATCTGAATGCATAATAATCTGGCCACTCAGTGTATATCCTATATAATAAAAGGCTAATATGCAAATTTTCCCCTCGACCAGGAGTTCAACTAGGAGGCAGGCCGGCCAACTACCCATGTCCCCTCCCTCTGGCCAGGCTAGCCAGACCCCAACTATGCAGGAATTCATGCACCGGGCCTAACACACACACACACACACACACACACACACACACACATACTAAGTGGCCAGATTATTATGAGTTCATAGATCATAATAAATCTGGCCACTCAGTGTACATAGATACCCAATTAGTACCTATTGTGTTTCCTTCACTGTAACTAGGATGATATTTATTTGAAGATGCATTCTTATGCACTTAAGTAAAAATAGAAAATGGATGTTTTCTTGGAAGCCAATTCTAATTGTTTGTTTATTGCTAGCTTTCCCATGCTCAGTGGGAAAATGTTGTGACTGACTGGTGATATCTTCCTTAGATACTGAAGGATCATTACTGCTCTAAATATATAAGTGATAAAATTTCACTAGTGGAAGAATGGACACTACTGCACAATATTTGTCAATTTAAGGGCTATATTCTGTCGGTTTGCTGCCTACATATAAATGTTGTTTAATATTAGTGAACCTTTAAGATTAATGTGTTATACCAAAAGGATTGTTATGGGATGCCAAAATTTTTCTTAATTCCAATTCAATAATACTTAGAATGAAGACAAGGGTCACTAACACAAAGTTTTCTTTACAAAATGGTCATTCAATGCCTAAGATACCGAGAAACCAGGCTACTCCTCCAAGCTGACATGGTCTTTTATTTTCTGTGCTTTTCCAAAAAATGGCCATCTCACTTCTCTTCAGGTAGAATAAATACTGTGCCCCCTCTGGAGATTCCATATAGTACCAACCTCACAAGAAGTATGTTTTGGAAAGGTTCCTTAAAACAAAACAAAACAAAACAAAACAGAACAACAACAACAACAACAAAACAACAGTTCAAATAATGCTCCCTTACATATCTTTTGTAATTATAGGTAACATGACACAAAATCTCTATTTCCTTTGGATATTCGTTTTGTAGACAATAGGTGATGAAAAGGTCGGCATGTTGCATGTGTATATGGTGGGAATGCTGCATTGGGAATAAGTAAGAATGTTATAGAAAAAGATGTACTTAGTATATATATAACCTATGTGTTTCTTTAAATAACAATCTACAAACGTTCATTTCCTAAACCATGTTCACCTGCTGTCCCTTGGATGACTTCAGCTTAATTTCACACTTAATAATCTTAAAGATTAGAGTGCTTAATTACATCAGTTACTACTGATTGCTTTGGAAATGAAAAATGGATAGCTAATATAAAGTCATTAATATTGTACTTGATGGATTAATGTTATTATTCACAATAATTCAGACACTTGGACCCTCATCTAATTTTTTAACATGATAAAATGAAATAATTATTGCCTCAAGGAAACAGTGTGGTGTATCATAAACATATTAAGGCATTCAACAAATATTCAATAAGTGCCTACTACTATATGCCAAGTTCCCTCAAGAAGGTCATAGTCTGGTGGACAACACAGATACTGCACTAACATAGCATCTTCATCAATGTGCATAGGATACTGTGGGAGTACAGCCTGCTGGTTAGGGAGCCATGTAGAGGGGGAGACAGCTGAGCTAAACCTAGTAGTTTTCCAGGCAGAAAAAGACCAGGTCAGTCCAGGCAAGGATATAAGGGCAAATTGGCATCAAAGAGCATGGTGTATTTGGAGAAAAACATGTAATTCCGTGTGGCTGGAACATTGAGTACATGTCGGGGAGCCATAAGGGATGAGGTTGCAAAGCAGACTGTCCAACTTGTGAAGGACATTAAATGTTATACAAAAGAGTTTAGTCTTTATCCTTTTGCCGTGAGAGCCCAAAGAAGGGTTCTCAAGCCATGTACTGACATAATCAGATTTGTATTTCATAAATGGAACTCTGGCAACCACAGGGAGGAGGAATTGGCAGGTGAAGAGTCTGGAGTCAGGGAAACTAGCTAAGACTCTATTTTGGAAGACTAAGTGAGAGATAATTATTTTGAACCTGTTCCTCCCAGATAGTTTGACACCCACTAGCCCATATCAAGACAATGTTTCTTGATACTTTTGGCTTCTTCCCCATCTGTATCCACATATATCAGGTTCTTTTTGGGGTTTTGACCTTTGATTCAAGATTCTGACTCTTGATATTCATTCTTTCTGGCTCAGTTCCCTCTCAATGGATGATTTCAGAAAGCAAATACTAGTAAATACCTAGTATCTTATTTTGTGAACCCAGACCTTACCTGAACTCTGCTCCTGCACTGAGGGCTAATAACCCATTTATCCTGCTATTCCTCTGTGTTAGAGGACAGAGGACCTGGATATTAAATAGCTATTTAATTTGCCCAACCTATTTCTGATTCTTTAAACTCAGCTACCTCACCCACATACTATGCTATGGACTACATTATCTCCTATAGGAAACCATAGATGAGTTATTGACTACGATATCAGCTCTTACTGCCCTGGATTAGGTTTACAATGTTGATAAAGATAACTTGTTAGAGGATGAGAAACTTACCCAAAGGAATCTAGATAAATACTTATGACCAGCTTTGCCACCTTAGAAAATTCTCCTAGGTCTTATGTTGAAACCAGGTGAAAACTTAAGAGACGTTGCCGTGATAGTGGAGAAGCAAATGCCCCAAATTAAGGTGAATTCCTTTAACATAAAAGTATCACTTGCCGAAGCCGGTTTGGCTCAGTGGTAGAGCGTCGGTCTGAGGACTGAAAGGTCCCGGGTTCGATTCTGGTCAAGGGCATGTACCTTGGTTGCGGGCACATCCCCGGTAGGGGGTGTGCAAGAGGCAGCTGGTCGATATTTCTCTCTCATCGACGTTTCTAGCTCTCTATCTCTCTCCCTTCCTCTCTGTAAAATATCAATAAAATATATTTTAAAAAAATAAATAGGGCTTCCCTCGGGCTCTGCTTTCTAGCTTCCAGATCCGCAGTTGCCTCTCTTCGCTTCGGGGCTGGCCCTGCTGGGCTGCGACCTGAGCCGTGTTTCCCCGTCGGGACGAGCCCACCGGAAGGGGGCCCGTCCACGCTGAGTGGACCGCCACTCCCGCCCCGAAGTTACTGGGAAGGAGGAGGGAGGAGCGGACGTCTCGGGCTCTAGAGGCCATTCCTCTAACTAATGCTATTCGGACGGTGGAGAGAGAGAAAATGGCGGAAGAGCAGATGGGCGGTTTCTGAGTCTTGTCCCGAGGAAGAGAGAGAGAGCAGCGGAGGATCGCGCTAGGAGTGCTGGTCAACAAGCCAGGAGACGGGCAAACACCAGAGGAAATTTGGGGTCTGCTGATCAGGGATCCCCTGACAGTGGACCACCCGCGGCTGGGTCCCTTACCGGAGATACTTGCCAGCGCGCACGGGGAGATCTCGCCATCTTGGAAGGGAGGAGGTTCGAGTCGGAGGCCTGATTATCCACAGCCCCAAGGAACACCAACTGAACATAGTCGGCGCGAACCCTTGATCTCAGAGGAGCTCAGATTTCGCAGCGATCCGGTGGGTGAGTTCCCCTCGGCCCGGTAGTTCTGACTGAGTTCCACTCGGCGCAGCAACCCCCGCCCACCAGTTCTCGCGCACCAGCTCGCGCGCAGCGCCAGGCGCACCGAGGCTGAAGGACTGGGCCTGGATTTGCAGGAAGCCCCAGGATTTTCGTTTGGAGGCGAGCCTGTCTGTGGACTGGGCTCCTAGGAGGGGGGATATCTGGGGAGCAGCACATCTGGATCTGAATCCAAGAAGTGTCCACAGAGATACAGGGGAGTGCAGCCAGCTCGGGACCGCCCCACCCCCAGCCATCAGAGACACAGAGAGAGGGGGGAAAAAGATAGAAAGGCTTTAGAGTCCTGGAAGTCATCCAGAAACACTGCCACCCAGAGGCTAAAGCACATATGGTCTCTAGATCGGCCTAAAAATCAGGACTTGTAATCAACACGGAGGAACAGTGAAACACAGGGATCTGCAACTACCGCCCAGACGGGGGGCGTGCCAGACAGAACAACACAGAAACTGAATGACTTTCATTACAACAAATTTTGTTTAATTTTCAATTTTTACTTTTTAACTGTTTAATTTTTGTTTTTTACCTACTTTAATTGCAAAGTTTACTCAAGAAATTTTTTCATCTGCCCTCACTTGATTTTACCTTTTTAATTAATTCATTTTTTATAGGTAATCAACATTATTACTACTACTATTTTACCTTTTTTATGTTTTTTATCTTATTTTCTTTTGTTTATTTTTATTACTACTTTTTAAGTGACATATTATAATCCTTTTTTTTATTTCTTTTTTTTCTTTCTCTTTTTCTTCTTTTTCTTTCTTTTCTCTTTTTTTCCCCTTTGGGATTACTATTCAAAAGACTATTTATACCTTTCCTTCTCCAACGCTCTATTCTAACTCAACCCTACCTTTATGTCATCACTCTCTTCCTAACCCTTTCCCTTTGGTGCCCTGCTTATCTTAACTCTTTACTGCTCTAGATTTTCCCTATTTTTTTCTATTTATCTCCTCCTAAATTTCACCCTTCCAGTGTATATCTAACCCCCAACCCCCTACTCCAAGTCCATCCGCACCTACCTTGTCACTGTCCTTAAAAAAAAAAAAAAAATCCTTCTCTCTACCCCTTTGTAGTTGTATGCTAAATGCTAACTATATCAAAGTTTTATGCTTTTTTGTAAGATTGGTTTGCTTATTCTGTTTATTTGATTGTATGATTTTGTTAGCTGGGTTCTAGTCACCTTTATTGGAGGATATTAATATTGCAAACGCTTTTCTGTTCAGTGCCTTGTGTGTTGTACCTGGTTGTGTTGTATTTTGTACCTTTAAATCTAAGCAGGAGAGAGAGAACTACATAAACAGGCGTCCTAAAAAGATAGATCATGGGGAGGCTAAGAAACAACCCGCCTATGAAAGAAAATCAGCCATCACCAGAAAATGAAGTAAACGATTTAGAGGCAAGCAACCTACCAGAGCAAGAATTCAGAGTAATGATCATGGGATGGCTAAAAAGAATGGAAGACAAATTTGACAATATGAGTAAGACCCAAGAGGAAATGAAGAAGAACCAAGAAGAAATGAAAAATGACATAGCTACTGTAAAGAACTCAATAGAAAGCATCAAAAGTAGGCTGGATGAAGCAGAGGACCGGATCAGTGAGCTTGAAGACAAGATGGAAAAAAATACCCAATTAGAGCAGCTTTTAGAAAAAAAAATTAAAAAGCAGGAAGAGAGCCTACGGGAACTTTGGGACATTACAAAGCAAAACAATATTAGAATAATAGGGGTTCCAGAAGGAAAGGAAACAGAGGAAGGCATAGAAAAACTGTTTCAAGATATAATGACAGAAAACTTTCCTGAGATAGAGAAGAAAAAAACCATACAAATACAAGAAGCTCGTAGAGTCCCAAGCAAAATGAATCCCCAAAGACCAACAGCTAGGCACATTATAATTAAAGTGCAAAACAACAACGACAAAGCAAGAATCTTAAAAGCAGCTAGAGAGAGACAGAAGGTTACATATAAAGGAACCCCCATCAGACTAGCAACTGATTTCTCCACAGAAACTCATCAAGCCAGAAGGGAATGGGATGAAATATACAAAGTCATGCAAAGGAAGGGTCTGAATCCAAGAATACTGTACCCAGCAAGGCTATCAATCAAGATTGAAAATGAAATCAAGAGCTTCACAGACAAAAAAAGACTAAAGGAATTTATCTCCACCAAACCAGCAATGCAAGAAATGCTAAAGGGTTTACTGTAAAAATGAAGAAATAGGAAGCAAAGAAGGAACACAGGGGTATAGAATAAAAATGGCATCAAATACCTACTTATCAATAATAACTTTAAATGTAAATGGTTTAAATGCTCCAATCAAAAGACATAGGGTAACAGAATGGATAAGAAAGCAAGACCCTTATATCTGCTGTCTACAAGAAACACACTTCAGGAAAAAAGATGCACACAGGCTGAGGGTGAAGGGATGGAAAAAGATTTTCCAGGCGAACGGAAATGAAAAAAAGGCTGGGGTAGCAATACTTATATCTGACAAATTAGATCTCAAAGTGAAGGACATAAAAAGAGATATTGAAGGCCACTTCATTATACTAAAGGGAGCAATCCAACAAGAAGAAATAACCCTGGTAAACATATATGCACCCAATACGGGAGCACCCAAATACATAAAGAAACTGCTGGAGGACATTAAGGGAGAGATTAATAGCAATGCAATCATAGTAGGAGATTTTAATACTCCACTGTCACCTCTGGACAAATCATCTAAACAAAAAATCAGTAAAGAAACGTCAATCCTAAATGACGTACTAGACCAGATGGAATTAATCGACATCTTCAGAACATTTCATCCCAAAGCCACAGAATATACATTCTTCTCAAGTGCACACGGGTCATTCTCAAAGATAGACCACATGTTGGGACATAGGCAAAGTCTCTTCAAATTCAAGAAGATAGAAATCTTATCAAGCATTTTCTCAGATCATAGTGCCATAAAATTGGAAATCAACTACAATAATAATAAGCCAAAGAAATTAAACACATGGAGACTAAATAGCATGCTATTGAACAAAGACTGGGTTACCAGAGAAATCAAGGAAGAAATCAAAAACATCATGGCAACTAATGACAATGAAAACACAACAATCCAAAATCTATGGGATACAACGAAAGCTGTTTTGAGAGGGAAGTTCATATCCCTACAAGCCTATTGCAAAAAACAAGAAAGAATGGTAACAAATTATCTAACCCTACAACTCAAACAGTTAGAAAAAGAACAGCAAGAAAGGCCCAGTGTAAGCAGAAGGAAGGAAATAATAAAAATCAGAGCGGAGATTAACGACATAGAGACCAAAGACACAATACATAAGATCAACAAAACCAAGAGCTGGTTCTTCGAACGGATAAACAAGATTGATGAGCCTCTAGCCAGGCTAACCAAGAAACAGAGAGAGAGGACCCAAATAAACAAAATCAGAAATGAAAGAGGTGAAATAACAACAGACCCAGCCGAAATACAAAGGATTGTTACAAAATACTATGAACAACTCTATTCCAACAAACTGGACAACCTGGAGGAAATGGACATATTCCTAGAAAAATACAACCTTCCAAAACTCAATCAGGAAGAATCTAAAAATCTCAATAGACCAGTAACTTGGGAAGAAATTGAAGCAGTCATCAAAAAGCTTCCAGCAAACAAAACCCCAGGGCCAGATGGCTTCACAGGAGAGTTTTACCAAACATTCAAGGAAGAACTAAAACCTATCCTCCTCAGACTTTTCCAAAAAATTCAAGAGGAAGGAACACTGCCAAACTCCTTTTATGAAGCCAGCATCACCCTAATACCAAAACCAGATAAAGACAACTCAATGAAAGAGAATTATAGGCCAATATCCCTCATGAACATAGATGCCAAAATCCTCAACAAAATTCTAGCAAATCGGCTCCAGCAGTACATCAGGAAGATCATACACCATGACCAAGTAGGTTTTATTCCAGGAATGCAAGGATGGTACAATATTCGCAAATCAATAAACGTGATACATCACATAAACAAATTGAGAGAAAAAAATCATATAGTCATATCTATCGATGCAGAAAAGGCATTTGATAAAATCCAACACCCTTTCCTGATAAAAACTCTCAACAAGGGAGTACAAGGATCATACCTCAACATAATAAAAGCTATATATGATAAACCCACAGCCAACATCATGCTCAATGGGCAAAAACTAAAACCATTCCCTCTAAGGACAGGAACAAGACAGGGATGCCCACTCTCACCACTCCTCTTTGACATAGTACTGGAAGTACTCGCCATTGCAATTAGACAAGAAGAGGAAATAAAAGGCATCAAAATTGGAAAAGAAGAAGTAAAGCTGTCACTATTTGCAGATGACATGATATTGTACATAAAAAACCCAAAAGACTCCATCAAAAAGCTAATAGACTTAATAAACGAATTTGGCAATGTAGCAGGATACAAAATCAATGCCAAGAAATCAATGGCATTTCTCTACACCAATAGTGAACTTACAGAAACAGAGACTAAAAAAGCAATCCCGTTTACCATCGCACCAAAAAAATTAAGATACCTAGGAATAAACTTAACCAAGGAGGTAAAAGACCTATATGCAGCAAACTACACGACACTGAAAAAAGAAATAGAGAAAGATGTAAACAGATGGAAGAACATACCATGTTCATGGATTGGTAGAATCAACATCATCAAAATGTCCATACTTCCCAAAGCAATATACAAGTTCAATGCACTCCCCATGAAAATACCATGGACATACTTCACAGACCTAGAAAGAACTCTCCAAAAATTCATTTGGAACAATAAAAGACCCCGAATAGCCTCAGCAATCTTGAGAAATAAGAGTAAAGTAGGAGGAATCTCAATACCAGATTTCAAGCTGTATTACAAAGCAACTGTTCTCAAAACAGCCTGGTACTGGCACAAGAACAGACATATTGATCAATGGAATAGATTAGAGAATCCAGACATCAACCCAAATCAATATGCTCAATTAATATTTGACAAAGGAGGCACGAACATACAATGGAGCCAAGACAGTCTTTTCAATAAATGGTGTTGGGAAAATTGGACAGAGACATGCAAAAGAATGAAACTAGATCACCAACTTACACCATACACAAAAATAAACTCAAAATGGATACAGGACTTAAACATAAGACGGGAAACCATAAAAATACTAGAGGCATCCGCAGGCAGCAAAATCTCAGACATATGCCTAAAGAACTTCTTCACTGATACTAACCCTAGGGCAATGGAAGCTAAGGAGAAAATAAACAAATGGGACTACATCAAAATAAAAAGCTTTTTTACATCAAAAGAAACCATCAACAAAACAACAAGAAAACCCACTGTATGGGAGAACATATTTGCAAACGATATCACTGATAAAGGTTTAATCTCCAACATCTACAGACAGCTTATACAACTCAATAAAAGGAAAATGAATGAGCCAATTAAAAAATGGGCAATGGACCTAAATAGAATCCTCCCAAAAGAAGACAGAAGGAAAGCCATGAGGCACATGAAAACATGCTCCAAGTCACTAATTATCCGAGAGATGCAGGTCAAAACAACAATGCGGTACCATCTCACACCTGTCAGAATGGCCAACATCAACAAAACAACAAACAACAAATGTTGGCGAGGTTGTGGAGAAAAAGGAACCCTCCTGCACTGCTGGTGGGATTGCAGGGTGGTGCAACCACTGTGGAGAACAGTATGGAGCTTCCTCAAAAAACTGAAAATGGAACTCCCATTTGACCCAGTAATCCCACTACTAGGAATATACCCCAAGAAACTAGAAAGACCAATCAGAAAGGATATATGCACCCCTATGTTCATAGCAGCACAATTTACAATAGCTAGGACTTGGAAAGAGCCTAGGTGCCTGTCAGCAGATGAATGGATCAGAAAACTATGGTACATCTACACCATGGAATACTATGCTGCCATAAAAAGGAAGGAATTCTCATCATTTGCAGTAACCTGGATGGAATTGGAGAGCATCATGCTGAGTGAAATAAGCCAGTCAATGAAAGAGAAACACTACATGACCTCACTCATTTATGGATATTAAAGAACATTATAAACGAATGAACAGAAAGATAGATATAGTGACAGTAAAACAACAGGCAGACTGCCAAATGACAGGGGGGGGGAGGGGAGGGAGATCTGGGGGAGATAAGAGATCAACCGAAGGACTGGTATGCTTGCATATAAGAACAACCAATGGACACAAAACTCTGGGGAGGGAGGGCATCTATGGGGGGGGGCAATGATAAGCTATGTACACAGATAATACCTTAATAAAAAATATTAAAAAAAAAGAAAAAAAAAAGAAAAAAATAAAATAAATAAAAGTATAACTTAAGGAATCTAGCCCAAGTCAGGCAAAGGGTGAGAATCTCACAAACAGGACCAGGAAGCAATACCACCTACACTGTTAGTCAAAAGGTACCTAAAACTGAAATAGACGGGGCCAGCTGTGTGGATTTCCTGATATGGAGCATTAGACAAGCCCAAACAATCGGAAGTGCACTTGAATGAGCCATGAGCTACCACCTAAACACTTTAACCTGAAAGTGAATGCAAAGACATGTTGGCACAGAGCCATTCTCTCCCTCCATGTTCCTGATCCCTCCCTTTCCCTCTAGCCTAAGCTACCTTAAGAGAAAATGTGGATTAAGGGTGTAACAAAGTTCTCTTTGTATCCAAAGACTAGCTATACCCATTTGAATATATTGGGAAATTGCATGGAGGAAATGAACTCAAACTTTTATGGCTCTGTTGGACATAAGTGCCAAATTCACCACCCTACCAGTTCCACAATGAATGGGGACATCAGGATTCTATTAGTAAAAATTTGCTGGGCCTAAAGTGGGGAAGGGAAGCTAATGTAACTTTATTGGTGAGGCAATTCAATGTATGGACTACATTATGCAATATTGGTGGACCAATTCAATTCACTGTTGTTGCTACTTCTACATCTGAAACTACAGTAAGAATTAAGATGTTATATGCTTGGATTTCCTTGTTGCATAAGAGCCAGAAGGTGTTCTCCTGCTCAGGAAGAGTTGCATGTAAAGAAGTGCTAGTGAAACATATAAATTGCTTTCCAACCATCTTTGTACGCAGGGCCCAACTAACTTAATGGCCTCTCTAAGCTTCAGGTCTCTGTGACTGATGATTTTGCTTATTGGAGCCTCTGGGGAAAGGTGCCTCCATCCAGAAGCCCTTATCTGGAAATACCCCCCATCTATGGAATGATCACTTCTCTGGAAAGGTTTCTGAAAAGCAGCTATTAGCTTGCTACTGAGCTCTTGTTGGTCCTGAACACCTTGCCCCTTATAACTCCTGAGATTGATAATTCCATTTTTGGGTCTATCAACTCATACTCAACAATTTACAAGGTGTGAAGAGCATATCAAGCCTTACGTGTCAAATAAAATGGCATATGCAGGAACATAGCCAGCCTGGCCTAACCAGGATCTTGGCTTTACATGAAGAAATGGCAACTCTCTTTCTGGGGAAAACTTTATTCCCCACTACACTGCCTAAAGCAAAGCCACTACCCAATGGGGTAGTCAATACATGCAGGTTCCCTTAAATGACTGGACCTGGTTCACTGGTGGCTCAGCTAAGCTAAAACCAAATGGTGCCCCCTGTACTGCCATTACTTCAACCTCAGTGCCATCAAAAGCAGACATGCTCACTATCCTCAGTAGGCAGGACTCAAGGCTGTTCTGACAGCTTTGACGGGCATTCCCTTTGATGACCTTTGTTCTATTTTGCTGATTCTGAGCTGTTGCCAATGGCTTAGGTGTTTAGTCAGCCCCTCTTTGCAGCTGTAAACAGTAAAAATCAGCAGCTGCTGGTTCAACCATCTGGGTTATTCATGTAGAAACTCCCAGTAAGAGTTTGTTTAACTAGAATTAAACTGCTGATGAGCCTGCACCATCCAGATTGCTACTATTTCTGTCTAGATACATGATTTTACCAGATACAGCAACATATCCACTATCATAGACTGGGCAAAAAACAAAGAAAAACATTTTTTTCTGATGCCAAAGCTATGATTCAATGTCAGAGTTGACTCTTGACAAAAGTTGGCTTGTTAGTCTCAAGGTGAAGGAGGCTACATCATATCCACATGGACTCTATTCTGGCAAACTGACTACATTGGACCTTTTAATTCCTCTTGGGGCTATTAGTGGTCTCTTTCCTCAGTTGACACTTTCACACATTCCTATGCTACTATTCCAGTCCCATCAGTCAAGTTTGGTCACACCATTGTAGTCCTGGAAACTAATCTGTGTCATTTTTTATGTTTTTTTTTTTATTCTGAAAATGCATGACTTTTATTACAAAATCACTCAACAATGGACTGGTTGTCAAGGTATTGTGGAGTGCTGGAATGATCTCACAAAATAATCCAAAGGATTTCTGATTCTACTTATCTCAACTCATGGTCCACATATTTTAGCAAGGGAGTATATTCACTAAATGTGTCTATCACACCAAAAGGAATCATCTCACAGACACTTCCTGGGTAGGGGCAAGGAGTTCCATAGATTTACTTTGAAAACTTGAAATTTCACCATGACCATTTCTAGAAATGACAACTTTTTCTTCCCCCCTATTAGCAACCTCAGGCAAACCTAGTTGGTGTACTCTCTGGGTGGCAGACAACAAAAGGGGTCTAGTAAATTCAAACTTAATTCTGGTGCCATCTTCTGGTTCTCTTTATAGATCTGGCATGTCCTAGACCAGCCATGGGCAAACTACAGCCTATGGGCCGGATCCAGCCCATTCGGCTGTTCTATCCGGCCCTCGGAGCCTAAACAGCGGAGGGTTCTCTTGCTCTCCCCTCCGCTCCTTCACCAGCAGCCCAATATGAGAGTGCCAGCTTGGTCAGGTTGTTTTTGTTCCGGCCTTCCGGTCCAGTTTAAGAACCCATTGTGGCCCTCAAGTCAAAAAGTTTGTCCACCCTTTTCCTAGACCATGATCACAAGAATAATGGTCACATAGTTGACTACACTACTTGCCAAGAGGCCCATGCAGGACAAAGTGTTGGACACAAAGGACCTAAGTTTTATAACTCTCTGCCCTCTTGCATTGAAACCTTCTAGATCAGGGTTGGGGAATCCTTTCTCTGCCAAGGGCCATTTGGATATTTATAACATCACTCAAGGGCCATACAAAATTATCAACTTAAAAATTAGCCTGCTAAATTTGGTCAAGCATTTAATTAACTCACCCTTAATGCTTTAACAGGGCCAAGACCAAATGATTTTCCAGACCTTACATGACCCTCAGGCTGGACATTCCCTATCCCTGTTTTTAGATGCAAGATCTAAGGGTGAGAAGAGGATAGCTTGAAACAAGGTAAAGTTACAGCTACCGAAATAGGGCATACTGACTTTGTGGCTGTGGAGGGAGAGACACAACCCTGGCCTCAGAGGAAGAAACACATTAGACCTTGGTAGGTAACAGGAGAAAGAGGGATCTTTGTCTTTCAAAAGTACCCTCTGGAAGGAAAAGGCCCTAGTCAGTACCCTAGCTGTCCCCGACAGTTGCAAGCATTTTAAATTTAATTAACTGCTGGGCCTATCATTCCCCACCCTACAATTCTGACCTTGATTTAATTAGCATTCCTTTAACCTTAGTAAGAAAGCTCAGAAACAGCAAAGGGAGGCCCCAGGTCTGCACTTTCCTTACAAAAATACCTGCTGGCACTTCCAGATCTTCTTTACCACTCCCATTGCCACAGCCCTATTTCGGTAGCTGTTAACTCTCTCCTGTTACTCATTCATTTCATGGGTTGGACAAAAGCCAGCTAGATGGTGCCGTGGATAAGTAAGTCAGATTGGACTCCCTCAGGCAGTTCATCCAAAACAAGGATTATACTCAATTATTGTAAGTAAAGTTGGAGCCTCAAGCTGCCTATGAAGACACAACTGGAGGCTCTGTCAACCTGTGTTGACCTGATTGAAGTAGGCCCCACTAGGTGGGCCCCGGTGATTGCAAACAGCAATTACTTCCCCAGGACTGTACTTTTTTGTGGAAGCCAGGCATTACTTTTCCCTTCTCCTTAAAACACAATGTTTTTCACCTTAGAAATGGTCATAAGAGGCCTGAAAGTACTGAAAGAAACATCACTTTCAGATAATGTACCCCTCAGACAAGTGCAAAGACTGCTCCAAAATAAGGCTACTTTAGTTACTCAGGAAAAATTCTCAGAGGGAAACTGCCTTGTTATTTATGGGCACACTCAGTGCAGTTTTCCCTACATGCAAATCCTTCAATTACAAAAGACAATACAAAAATTGTCCCTGACTTTCATTGAACTGGTCAATATGCCACTGTAGAGCTGCAAGGTATTTGGGTCAGTCTCAATTCATAGGCCAGAGTTGGTTTGGATGGCAGAATTGTCCTAGACTTCTTTCCTTCTTGCAGACCAACATAGAATTTGTCCAACTGCTAACACATCCTGCTGTACCTGCACTAAAGCCTCAGGCCACACAATTTAAAGAGAAACCACCTGACTTTTTACAGTAGACACTGATGGTTTGTGGGATATATAAAGCTAGGTGGTTTTGAGACCCTGGGGACACAACCGAAGTTGGCATTGCAGAATGGCCTCATCCTGTTGTCTGCAATCCTAATGATAGTATCTTTAATTAAATGCTGGGTAAGACTACTCGACAAATTTGGTCCCAATCTCTGTGAGTCAGATTAATCCGAGTAGCTGATGGAGTGGACTACTCATGAGAAAAGTCATCAGAAGCCAAGACGGTATAGAAATAATTGGTATGTATTAAAAGGAAGCAATATTGTATGGGTCCCTTTTTATTTCTGCATGTCACATGAGTAGAGATATAGACTACTTTGTTTCAGATTATCTTTTGAAGGATACTTATATGCGTTTGGATAACAGGCAGCATTAGGAAATAGAGATAGTGTCTCCCTCTGGAAGAGAAGCAGGCAGCCTTAATGATAATTATAAAAAACTAGAAGCCTGGTGCACAAAATTTGTGCACTGGGGGGGGGGGGTGTCCCTCACCCCAGCCTGCACCCTCTCCAATATGGGACAACCTGGGACTTCTGACTCCCAACCACTTGCCTGCCTGCCTGCCTGCCTGCCTGCCTGACTGCCTGATCACCCCCTAACAACTCCCCTGCCAGCTTGATCGACACATAACTGCTCCCCTGCCGGCCTGATTGCCCCCAACTGCCCTTCCTTGCCAGCCCGATAGCCCCTAACTGCCCTCCCCTGCTGGCCCAGTAACCCCCAACTGCCCTCCCCTGCAGGCCCAGTTGCCCCTAATTGCCCTCCCCCGCTGGCCTGATTGCCCACAACTACCTTCTCCTGCCAACCATCTTGTGGTGGCCATCTTTGATCACATGGGGGCAGCCATCTTGTGTGAGGGAGTAGGGTTAATTTGCATAATACCTCTCTATTATATAGGATTGGAATTCCCTGAGCTTCAGGTTTCTCTCCCATCACACTATGAGAACAAATGTTGCCTGCCTTCTTTGTGTTGCCCTGTGGGTATCAGGGTTTGGGAAACAAGTGCAAATGCTGGCACTCTGGCTACTCTTCTTGCCACGAGTTATCAAGTTCTTTGACCCTAATCTGGGAGATTTATGTATTTAGTCTGTATCCACACAACTAACTTGTAAGATTAGTTAGTACGGCAAAATTTCAGACCTTCACAGTTCTTAACAGCTATGCAATGGCAATTTAACAGGTTCACTATCAAACACTGTCTTTTATTAACTCTGTTATTGATCTATCTCCACGATCCTTTAAAAAGCAGAATCATGATTCTGTGGTTGAAGAACCAAGATATAAAATCGTTATTTCAAAGCAAAATATTTTAAGTGCCAGGAAGGATTGACACTAGGTCATGGATTAGTGTAAGAAAATGACAAATGCACTAATATTTGGAAGCATATCCAAGCTGTTAAACTATTTTAAGGTTCCTTAATATATTCCAGCTGTAGAAGTCTTCCTTTTTTCTACTTATGTACTTTTTTTCTACTTATGCATATACTTAGATAGATAATGAGGTTGAAAAGGAATTTGGTGGAATATCAGAAAACTTGAGTTCAAGTACCACTTTTGCCAATTACTAGCCATGGGACCTTGAATGGTTACAAATTTCCACTCCTTTAAAATATGTATTAGGGTTGGCAAAGTTAATGGGTCTTGCTAGATCATTTTAAAGTTAAACCTCAATTCTTATTTCCAATGAATGATAGAAAGAATTTATAGTCAAAATGAGTAATTATGAGGGTTTTTCTTTTTCCTGTTTATTTTGGAAGTTTCTGACACTGGAATAAAGATTTCCACAACCATCTATTTGTCTTTGCTCTTATGAGCACAATCTGTTTTAACCCTCCTTGAATTAGGATTTACTAATATGTTCCAAGAAGGTACCTCCTGTGAAATGAAATGCAAGAGAGGAACATTCCTTGCACAGAAGGTCTTTTCATTTGCTGCCTTCACCACACACAGCCATCTTTCCTTTGGCCAGCACACTACAGAAACAGGAAAGTTGGTTGATTTCCTATTCAATACAAGACACGACCTTGCCAAGGTCATGATGTCCTTGCCAGGACTGGCCACAGGAGGAATACACCCATTGGCTTAGACTATCATAGGGTTTTTCCTGGGCACAGTATAGTAATATAAGTAATAACATAGTTTCATTTGTTCATTCATTCATTTGTCTATTTAATTCAAGCTTTAAGAACCTAAAATAGCCAGGCACTAGAAATGCATCTATTATTAATAGGATCTTGTACTTGCCCATAAGAATCCCACAATCACTTGAGAGAGGCAGGTTTGCCGACAGATAATCACAATATATTTGACACCAGGTGAAATTAGAAGGATGAAATTACCAGCTCATCTGTGGGAGTTTTAAAAGGCTTCCCAGAGGAAAAGATGCTGAGCCGAGACTTAGAGGCCTAGAAATAGTTAAGAATGAGAGTATAAGTCTAGCTTGTTTGGCTCAGTGGATAGAGCATTAACCTAAGGACTGAAGGGTTATAGGTTGCATTCTAGCCAAGAGCACGTACTTGGGTTGCAGGCTGGATCCCCTGCATGCCCTGTGGAGGGCAACCAATCAAAGTCTCTCTCTCACATCTAAGTTTCTCTCTGTGTGTCTCTCCCCCTCCCTTCCATTCTCTAAAAATCAATAGAAAAATACCCTTGGGTGAGGATTATCAATAACAAAAGAAAGAATGAGAGCCTATACAAGCAAAGAAACAACATATAAAAGCAAGAAAGAAAAGTGAACCAAGATAGAAAATCAGATATTTCAATGTGGCTAAAACATAGCTTTAGGGTTGCAAGTAACAGGAAGTGAAGATGGAGAGGAGAATTCTAAGGCCAAAGGGGAAGGGGGCTTTAGAGATTTGAAACACTTGAGCCAATTTACATGCTGAATAGAAGAAGCAAGTGGAAAGGCTTAAGATAAAGATCATTGCTAAATCAAGATCTTAGAAAAATTAGGAGATGGTTTCTAGACAGAAGCTGAGTGAAAATTAAAAATGGGTCCCTTATTCCTCTTAGAAAGATGAACAAAGAGCCAAAACTGGTTTGGCTCAGTGGATAGAGCGTCTGGCTGCGGACTCAAGGGCCCCGGGTTAGATTCCTGTCAACTGCATGTACCTTGGTTGCGGGCACATCCCCAGTTGGGGGTGTGCAGGAGGCAGCTGATTGATGTTTCTAACTCTCTATCTCTCTCTCTCTCTCTTCCTCTCTGTAAAAAAAATCAATAAAATATATATTTTTAAAAAATTAAAAAGAAAGATGAACAAAGAGAAAATAGATGCAGATGAAAATAAGTTTGAAAGAGAAGTGTGGGAAGACAAGAAGTCAGGCGTCCTAGCCCTGGGAGCTGGGGAGGAGATAAAGTTCCTGCAGTCTGGTGGTCAGCGATTCATATGCTTATTCCTTCAGCCATTCCCTCCTTCTCTCATTCAAAATAATTACAATGATTAACTAGGCACTGGTTCTCCTTCCAAAGAATTTATAATCCAATTCAAATAAAAAGCACAAACCTTGGTAGGTAATACGTTCGTAGTATAAGTTTATAGAATGAATAATAAATAATTCCCAAAAGAAAAACTGAGATGACATGATTAGAACAGAGGAGAAAGGAATATTTTCTATATTGTGTGAGCCCTGAAGAATGGGTAGATCTGAATATCTGTATTCAAGTGAGACTGGTAGCAAGTGAGGAAGGTCACCCTATGCAAAAGGAACACATGAGCAAAAGTAAGGTGGTAGGGAAGGGTAGGAGATAAGGCAGAGAATAGCAAATCTTCCCTGAGGGATGTGCAGCGAAATAAAATTTGAAAACATTAACACAAGTCTTTCCTTTCTTAAGTTTCCTTTGGCCCTCCACATCAATATTAGTGACATTTATTGCCTTGAGTAGGAGACAATATACTTCAAACAGAAGCCACCATTAAAGTAGAAATAGGTGGTGAGGAATAGGAAGACAGTTCCATGAATCTTTCAGAGCCCCAGAGTAGAGGAAGAGACCATCCTAAATTTTCCTATGCCCCACGAAGTGTTGACAGTGGCTGTGAATGGATCATTTGACATAGAAATTCCTATTATCTGGGACAAGGAGGACACAGTTTGCAAAGGCCTGGTGACCAAGCAGCAGAGAGAACATGTACATTTTAGTTGTGGCTACAGCTGGAAAAAGGGGCTCCTATATTTTTACTAGTATTTGTGAAATCTGGCAAATAAGACGCCTCTTTCTTGTGCTAGGACAACAGAAATAGCTACTTCCACTCTAACCCCCAAGTCTGTACCATCTTTGGGGAAAGAGAAGAACTAAGAAAAAGGAGAGAAATCTAAATTTGATTTTAAACCAACAAAGGCTAAGAATCCAGAAGGAACTGAATTTATTTTGACTAGTAAGATTTAGTTTTCTGACAATAATGAAACTTTCAGTTTGCTTATAGGGAAATGAAATTTTCATTTTTTTAACCCCTAAGTGTATACCTGTGAAATTCAAATATCATTACAAGTAAATTTAAAAAGTCAATTATAAGCACAAGATCTTGGTTTCTAAATACATTTCCAAATGCAAGAAATCAGTGTTGGAGAAATGACTCAAGATCTGAGCAGGAAGATATGAGTTTGGGATATATCACTGTGTCAGAAAGCAAAAAAATGTTGCAGGATAGATGAGATTATATTAAAAGGAAACTGGAATCACATTTAAGGGGATTTCATAGTCCACGTTGTGAAAATTCAAGCATTAAAAGAATAATGATTTAAGTTGGTTGAAAGATAGTCTGTATATTAAAAAAAATTCCTTGCGTTTACAATATTTTTTAAAATAAAACAATAAAAATAATTTGTCATAATTTATGACAGTTATTAAGTCAATTTCTGCTTTTAAAACTGGAAATTAAAAGGAAGAGATAATTTATCCCTACTTTCCAATAAATAGTCATAGCAACCAAATGCTCTGAGCTAAACAGAAGACCTCTAGCTTATAGAATAATGACAATTATTTATGTGTAAGAAATGACAAAATTGGGCAATCTTATAATCTCTGATGAAACAATTTATTCAAGCAAGCACTGTTAATTGCTATTAAAAATTTGATAAATTGTTGGTGAGAGAGAGCATGTTCAAATGGGGGCAAAGTAACACTATGAAGATTATTTTCTGATCATAAGGAGAAAAACATCATTTTACCATGAAAGAATCAGGGTCATGCCTTCAGTCCAGTGGCCAAACCTAAATAATAGTATACAAGATAATACTGTCTACTGCCATTTGTGGTACATTACCATGTAATCTTGCTGGGAAAGCTTAATTTTAACCAAATTTTTAGTCTGAATTTTAGATTACAGAAAATATAGAGGTTAGAGGAGTGATACCCAAAAGAAATAAAATGTTGCCACATATATAATTTGGCATTTTCTAGTAAACATGCTTAAACAAGTGAAACGAAATAGTAAAATTAATTTTAGTAATGAATAACTTTTTGTAACCCAACATTTGCAAAATACTATCATTTCAACATGTAATCAATAATAAAAATAATTAATCATAATCAATTATAATAAGTTATTAATGAGATATTTACTTTATTTTTATTTGTACTATGTCTTCTAAATTTGGCATGGACTTCACAGTACAGCACACTTCAATTCAGACAGTTTAGATCTGAAGTGCTTAATAGCTAGTGGCTGCCATATTGTACAGCACAGGGTGAGAAGAATAAGCTAAACGACACTATGATCATTGGTTTTATGTGTCAACTTGTCTAGGCTATACTATAGTACCTAATTTTCAACCAAACACTCATTTAGGTGTTGCTGTTTTATAAATGTAGTTAACACCTATAATTACTTGACTTTAGGAAAGGAGATTATCCTTGATAATGTGCAAGGCCTTAAGAGCAAAACAAGTTTGTTTTTTTAAGGAAGGAGATCCTGCCAGACTTTCTAGCCTACGAGCCTTCTGAGTTTAGACTTGCCAGCTCACACAATCCCATAAATAAATTCCTTGAATCACAATATACACATACACACATTCACACGCTCACATACACAGAGATGTACAAGATATCTACCTATTATCTACATATATGTATACATCCTATCTAATAACAGATGCAAATTAACCAGCCAATCTAATAAAAGATGCAAATTAACCATCACTCCATAAGCCATGCCCACCAGTCAATCATAGCAAGTATGCAAATGAACCCCAACTAAGATGGCTGTGGCCACAGAGAGCAGGTAGGAGGCTTGGGCTTCCCTGGTAATGGAGGAAGCTAAGCTTTCCACACACCCTGGTGGACCCAAGTCTCCACTCAAGGGTACAAAGTTTCAATTATAGAAGGTAAATAAATTCTAACAGAAATGGTGGCAGCCATGAAGCTGCAGAGAGCAGGAGGCTAGGGTTGCCTCGGGCGATGGAGGAAGCCAAGCTTCTGTAGCCCTGGCCAGCTCAGGCCTTCACTCCAGGCTAAAAAGTTTCAATTATAGAAGATAAATAAATTCCAGATACCAGGTCCTCCGCTTGGGTCGCCAGGAGGCATGGCTGGCCTGAAAACTACCACAGGCCCCTTACTGAGGCCTCCCCACACCCCAAAGGAACTCCCACCCTGATCTGGGACACCCTTTAGGGCAAACCAGCTGGCCCCCACCCATGCACCAGGCCTCTATCCTATCTAATAAGAGAGTAATATGCAGATTGACCATCACTCCAACACACAAGATGGCTGCCCCCATGTGGTCAAAGATCCTGCCCCTATGTGGACACAAGATGGCCACCACAAGATGGCCAGCAGGGGAGGGCAGTTGAAAGGGACCAGGGCTGCAAGGAAGGGCAGTGGGGGGCGATCAACCCTGCAGGGGAGAGCAGTTAGGGGTGACCAGGCCAGCAGAGGAGGGAAGTTGGGAGCAAACAGGCTGGCAGGGGAGCAGTTAGACATCAATCAGGCTGGCATGAGAGTGGTTAGGGGATGATCAACCTGGCAGGCAGAAGTGGTTAGGGGCAATCAGGAAGGCAGGCAGGTGAGCAGTTGGGAGCCAGCAGTCCTGAATTGTGAGAGGGATGTCTCACTGACCAGTGGGATCAGGCTTAAACAGGCAGTCAGACATCCTTCATAGGGTCCCATATTGGAGGGTGCAGGCTGGGTTGAGGCACACCCCCAGCTGGGCATGAATTTCATGCATCGGGCCTCTAGTGAATATATGTATCAGCTCTAAATGACATTTTAGAGATAATTGAAAATTTTTATTATGGACTTAGATAATTAAGGAGCTACTGTCATTTTGATAGGTGGGATAATGTAAATGTGTCAATGGAGGAAAAATATCCATTGTTTTAGCAATAACTTCTGAGGTATTTAAGAATGAGATTTCATGAAGATGCTGGATTATACTCTATTGACTAAATCTGCAAGAAATTATAACCTTTAGTAAAATGAGGGAAACATACCTAGCCTTCATCTTTATTTACATAAATTATGTTATCTCTGGCATAACAAGTGATAATTATCAATGTATTAGCCTAATATCTAACAGTTTTATTGCATGATAAATTAATCTTTAAAAATTAAATAAGAGGGAGTCTATGACTGTGGTGCAGTTAGCTCCTACTATCTGGGGTTGAGAGACATTCTACTTCTAAGGCATTGAGGGCAATGGCCAGACCAGAGGAGGTGATGTGCATGACTAGAAATGTGAGTTTTTCCCACTTGGCCCATATTTCCCCATGAGATCCAAGGACACCAAGCCTCAGAATTACAACTCTTTGAAATCATCTATAAAACCAATATTTTGGCTTTCTGTGTTGTTTTCTTAAGAGTACAGATGTTCTGGCCAAGTTACAGTGTGTTCTTACAAAAATTCTCCCGTATAACTAAAACAGCAAGATTAAATTGTAAGTGTTTATGGCCTTGCTGTTACGGTGACTATCATTGCTATATGATAGTCTTTATATTGTAAAGGGAAAAAAAATAGCAGCCCAGCATATGACATTATTTTATAAAAGTCCTTTTTTATTGGTAGAAGATAAATTTATTTGATGAATTTATCTTGATTAATATGAATTCTAAATAAGAATTTGTATAACTACTATGTACTTAGTCTAGTGGGATTAGAACAATATTTTCCTAGTATGAGCATTTTATGAACTGCTTAATGGCTTGCATGGCATGCTTCAAAGTTGTTTCACATACATGATCCTATCTGAACCTTATGCAACCCTGTAGAGTTGGTAGGTAGGGTGTACTTAACTCATTCATTCAAGGTCAACAAACTTTTATCCAATGTTTACAAATTACCATTACACAAAAATACAAAGATGAGTAGGGCACAATACTTCTATTTAACTCCACAGAACATAATCCAAGGAGATGCACATATAAGCAAGAATATATAGTAAAGATGTTTATAGTAAAACCTGTGTACTAAGTAAAATGTCTTCAGACCCAGTCCAGTTTGCTACCATGTATATTATAATTGAGCAAGGGATTTAAAGATAAAGAGATTTGCCAAATAGAAAAGAAAAAGGGCATTTTAGGCTTAAGGTACAACAGAAGAAAAAGTGAAGCTAGAAGTTGTTTTGTGTAGTTTCTCTGTGATTGAGCTTGAGTGTACAAGGAGGGGTAGGCAAATATAAGTTTACAGTTGTAAGTATGCAAAACACAGAGCTTATTCTTGAATTATTCATTTATTTATTCATTGTTGTATTATTTATTACTGGAGGCCCTAGTGCACAAAATTCATGTATGGGGGGGGGCCCTCAGCACAGCCTGCACCCACTGCAATCCGGGACCCCTTGGGGGATGTCTGACTGCTGGTTTATGCCCGATCTTGGGGATTGGGCCTAAACCAGGAGTTGGACATCCTTCTCACAATCTGGGACCACTGGTTCCTAACTGCTCATCTGTCTGCCTGCCTGATTGCCCCTAACTGCCCCCCCCCCCGCCAACCTGATCACCCCTACCTGCCTCTGCCTGCTATCCTGATAGCCCCTAACTGCTTCCCCACCAACCTGGTTGCACCTTACTACACCCCTGCCAGCCTGGTCGTCCCCAAATGTCCCCCTCTGCTGGCCTACTTGCCCCTAACTGTCCCCCTGTCTGCCTAGTTGCCCCCAACTGCCCCCCTCCACACTGGCATGGTCCCTTCACTGCCATCCCTGCCAGCCTGGTCGCCCCCAACTGCTCCCGCCACCAGCCTGGTTGCTCCCAAATGACCTCCCCTGCAGTCTTGGCTCCCGCCAACTGTCCCCGCTGCTTGCCTGGTCACTCCCAACTGCCCTCCCCTGCAGGCCTGATACTCCCCAACTGCCCCCTCTGCTGGCCTGGTTGCCCCTCACTACCCCACTCTGCTGGCTTGGTCATCCCATGCAGCCTGCTGTTCAGTCATTACTGTGAGGGTGTCCTAACCAATTTGCATATTACCCTTTTATTAATATAGATTATTAACCTACTTTTGTCTCTCCCCCCTGCCCCTTATGCCATTTACTAGTATTTGGGGTGTAAAAGTTTGGGAAGAGTGAAGCAAGGACAGGGGAAAAGCCAGTACATGAGTACATTATCAAATGGGACTCTGGGCAATCTTTCTTGGACCCTCCAAAGAACAGTATGAAATATACCCTAGAGTTAGTTGCCTATGCACAGACTGAAAAATGGGAGTGTTTATCCAACAGTCTGTCCTCCACCCATCAAGGGCTACCCTATGGATTTTTTACTGTGTACTTTCAGGTTTGCATCTATGCTAATGTCAAGAAAGAACTCAACATCATCTTGTGTTCCTTCCAACAAAGTCCTAGAGCAGAAAGCAAGAGACCCAGCTGAAGTGCAGGATCGTTAAGTTATACCTGGTCTCTGTAGCACCAGCTGGAATAAGAGGCAAACAACGGGATCTGAGGCCAGGAACAAATGGTGGTCTGATCCTTTGTGATATGTTTGTGGTGGAAGAGATAACATCTAGAAATGAGGCTAGAAAGGGGACTTGATGAGACAAGGCCTTGAATTCTGGTTTGTAACCCTAGGATTCCCTACACACTCTGGTGTCACTCCTGAATTGTATGAAGATATTTTTTTAATGTGATCATGGGGATATATGTAGAGTTGCATAGGGCTCAGTGATCCAGAATGAGTAGAACTCCTACTCTGGGTAATAATCAGAGTAGGGGCAAGAAAATAGTAGGTTGGAGTTCACATTTCAACCTTTGCTAATTGCTAATATTTCACGAATTTTGAAGCTGACAGGATTGGAATGGAAGCCTCCCTGGTTAGCACTCTGATTTAGCACTGAAATCACAGGGGCCTTTGGATGGAAAACTCTGGTGTAATCATATTATTACTCTTAAACATCACTGTTGAGTACAAATCATTTCCACATCTCTATATCATCTCATTTCATCTTTACATGATTCCCATAATAAGTAATGGCGTTAATGCTAGTTTCTGCTTAACTGAACTCATAATTCTCTCATGTTATTGAATTATCTTCATATTTTCCTGTTACTAAGGGAAAATGTGTCTGTGCTCCAAATTTGATTGAAATCGAGGCCCTAAAAGTTTGGCTTGTGGAGACATTACACTTTTCCCAGTCCAGAATTACTGTAGGGAGTCTAAGACTCTACAGATGCACTAAGAAGGTGCATTTTTTTACCTAGATGAGGTTAAGCAGGGATGATCTTAGAAGTCAAGTTGGGAATAGCCACAGTTAACCTTGAAAACTCCTCGAGAAGAAACTCTGTGGAAGGACATCAAATATCTCCTAACTGGTAGAATACGGCTCCACCCTCACTGGAGCTGCTTTCCCTTCCTTGGTGGAGAGCATTATTTTCAATTGCAAATTAGTTAGCATTGCGAGGACAATTGTCCAAACATTGGGGATGTAAACATTGTACAGTCACACTGAGGGATGCAAGATACTTCTGCTGGGGAGGATGGAAGCATAAGAAGAGGAGCTGAGAGTGGCGGAAGGATGGTGAGTCACGTTTTCCTCTCCCATCCTCCCATTCAGGCACTAATTGAGTGGACTGCAAGAGGAAATAATCTCCTTATTTACGCCATTGTCACTTTTTTTTGCTGAGCTACTTGAATTTACATAAGCTACATGGGAGTATGAGTGATTAAATAAGAGTAATTACAACTAGCAGTTATTAAAGAACTGCATGTTGTAACTAATTTAAGCCACACACCCATTCTAAGAGGTAAGTACTATTATTGTCCTCGTTCTGCAGATGGTAAAACTGAGGCACAGAAAGGTAAGGTAACTTACACCTAGTAAGTGGAAGGTAGGTACTATGCCAGGCAGACTGGCTACAGAATCTGCATTCTTCACCAGACTCTGGTGTGTGTGTGTGTGTGTGTGTGTGTGTGTGTGTGTTGGTGTTGAGAAGGGGAAGTACAATCAGTGATGTACTTTTGTGTTCTTTCCTGTGACTCCCTGGCTATACAGTTCAATGCAATTTTTCACCATAAAAATACTGTAAAGATATGGAACTACTTCAATACAATCTTCTGATTGCACAGATAAGAAAAATGAATCCCAGACAAAATGAGGTGGTTGATATCCCACTTAAGGGATAAAAAGTTGTAGAAGCTGCATAGTAGCTCCGAAAGATACCCACATCCTAATCTTTGAAACCTGTGAATGTTGTTGCCTTATGTGGTTAAAAAAAAAAAAAAGACTTGCAGATGTTATTAACTTGTGGATTTAAAGAAGATTATCCTAAATTTTCCATATGGGCCCTAAATGAATCCTAAGGGTCCTTAAAAAGGAAGGCAGGGTCAAAGGAAGAAGCAGGAGATACGATGATAAAAGTAAGAGATTGGAATGATGTGGGTCAAGGAACACAGGTGGCCTCTGGAAGACAGAAAAAGCAAAAATAAACACAGGAATTATCCCTCAGAGCCTCCAGAAAGGACCAACCCTTGACTTTAGCCCTGCAGAACTGATTTTGGACTTCTGACCTCCAGAGTTGTAAGAGAATACATTTTCATTGTTTTAAGCCACTGAATCTGTGGTAATTGTTACAGCAGCCATAGAAGACTAATATAGAGGGTTTTTGCCGTTGTGTATTGGTTAAACAGTTGAGATTTGTTAGACCACAGTCTAATTTGAGGTGCATTAAATTGAGAAGAATAAAACTTTATTCACTTTTCATTCCAACACATTCACCTTACCCCTGATTTTTCACAATCAGTGATGTACTTTAGAGTTCTTTCCTGAGACTCCCTTGCTGTTCAATGCAATGATACCAAAATTGCCTGGGCTTGTTCCCTGGGTCTGTCACTTCTTTCATTAGCTAACCGTACCTAAGGCATATGTAACAGCTATCTGGAAATAAGCTAAGAGAAGTTGATTAGAAAGCCACATGTGTTTATTCATATTCACAGTTCATTCATTCTTGTATTAATTAAAAAATGTTTTATTAAGCATCCACCAAATGTCATAAAGTCAAGCAAATGGTTTAGGAGAGCCTGAGCCAGTTTGGCTCATTGAATAGAGCATCGGCCCATAGACTGAAGAGTCTCGGGTTTTATTCCAGTCAAGGGCATGTACCTTGGTTTCAGGCTCAATTCCTGGCCCTGGTGGGGGCCGGTGTAGGAGGCAACCAATCAATGTGTCTCTCTCACATCGATATTTCTCTCTTTGTCTCACCCCTTCTTTTCCACTCTCTCTAAAAATCAATGGAGGAAAAAATATCCTCAAGGTGAGGATTCATGATAATAATTTAAAAACAGGACCAAACGCTAATAAAAATGCCTGACCCCAGAGGCCTCTCAACCATGAGAGAAATATGGCCTCTTCTGTTTCATGAGACTGCTGATGTATTTTTAAAAATGAAGACACCACAAACATATTTTGTAATCCATGCTAAATCTTTACATTTAACAAACCAATGCTTTTTAATACATACAAATCAATGTGGTATCATTTTGCTCTCCATGCAATAATGAAGGAATTTACAAATTATACTCTCATAGTGCCCTGCTAGGCAGTATGGTCCAGTCATGGACCCAAGTTTAAAGATGAATGCAGTCTGGTTCCAATCCTTTCAGCATGTCTCCAACTCTTTGCGAATGCCTGTTTGGAGACAAGGTCAAATTTCTAAATCTGCTGCCTTATGTGAATGGGAGGCCTGGGCCAAATGTCCCGGCCTGACCCCAGTTATTTAGAACAAATTGCATACACACTCACCAATCACATAATTAACTAGGTACAAATATAATTCAGAGTTTCTATTCACACACTTTTTTGTTCCTAAACTAGCCAAAACCACTGGGTTGCATCAATTTTGAGGGGACATATACATGTGCCTTTTTAGGTCCTCCATTCCAAAACATTGCCAGGGGATACTGATGGATATTCCGACACTGCCAGAGATGTAAGACCCAGCGAGCCTCAGGAAGGGCTCTGCCTGAGGAATGCCCTGACCCTGGGATTTAGCAAAGCTCAGGGGACTGTCCCTGGAGAGTTTGGTCCTGCCCAAATTCCTCCCTCTGTGGGAACACTATGAATACTCTAAGTCAATAATGATCTTGTTTATGGCTTTGGGTATCTGTGTCCAGATACTGATGACAAGGAGAAAAACACACACAATTAAAATACATTTTTGATTCTTAGTTTGTCATAAATTTAAAAGTGAGCTTTCTGTCACAGAAACTATTTTTAGACACAGTTGGCAGGCCATATGGATGTATTTCTAGTTCTTTATTTCTAGTAAGATTTTATTTAAAAAAGAAAAACACAGACTAATGCGAGCGCTTTCAAATTAGGGCATATTTCAAGGCTGGCCATTTAGATGCTCGCAGGGTGCCTTTCATTTGCCCACGGGGAGAGAGGAATAATTCCTCTCCCAATAGCACCTTGGATCCACACCTGCCTGATTAAATTCAGGCACACAGGAAAGGAAGTGCTGATGACTTTGGTGCTGTCTAGACAAGTATACTAATGTGCAGTGTTGGGCTGGTGGTTGCCATGGTAATAAGCAAATAATCTCCTCCAGCTCTGCTAAATAGTGGGTTGTGGATGCTTCCTTTACAATAGGCAATTTTCCCTCCCATGAAACGGGGGTTGCCAAAAAACAATCTGACTAACTCTGAGACATGAAATCATGACACCCAACAATGTTTCAGGTTGTAAGATAAATGCTGCACTCTCATGTTCCTTGTCAAAGTAATTCATTTTCTTTGCCATTTTCCAGCATATTAACAAGTTCTTCATTATGTAGCAGAAGGGCCTAAGCCTTACAAAACAACAGTAACTGGGCAGGAAATCCAAGTGTTCTCACTTGCTTTGATATATAATAGCTTTTGAATCTTTCAGAGTTACGCCTTTTTTTCTCGTTCAATGAATACTTTTGGATCTCTTGCTCTGTACCAGGCCCTGTGTTAACCTCTGGGTACACAAATTTGGATAAGGGGCTGCCTTTTTTCCTCCAGGTGCTGAGAGGTTAGTGAGTGACACAGAGAAGCCAAGCATTTCAAGGGTAACTGGTATACATGACACGCAGGGTACTTTAAAAAAACACGTAGATGTGGCACAGGGCTCTGCCCGGGAAGATCAGTGAAAGTGCCCGAGTGAACATGGCCTCTAACCTGAAGGAAGATTGGAGGAATCCAAGCAAAGTGGAGAAAAGCATGCTAAAAAGAGACAACAGAAGAGTCAGTGCTAACAACTGCATTCTGGTCAATGGGAGGAGTTGAATGAGGAAGAAATGAAGATGTAATAGGCTGTGTGAGGGAGAATAGCAAAGAGAGGTGACCTTCCAAAGTAGTTAAGTTTCTAATCATGAGAGCTTAGCTACACTTAGATTTTTAGACTTTATCCTCAAAATACTGGGAAGTCAATGTGTTCAGGCACGAGAGTGACACTTTAGAAAATCACTTCTAATTGTAGCATGGACAATGGATTGGATGGCAGCAAGAATGAAGACAGAAAGAAAAGTTAAATAAGCTTTCATAGCAGCAAAAGCTTGTCCAATTCAAGGGTCTTTTCTGAATTATTATCTTTTCAATTTATGGTAAAGACTAGGTTAGTGATACTCCAATATCTATGCTTCGCTCATTACATAGTAAGAGACTGAAATTTACTGGGGCACATGGCTGCCCAGCTGAACATTTACATTTCCCAGATTCCCTTGTAACCAGGAATGGCCATGGGCTCTAAATCATGTGTGAGCCGAAACCGGTTTGGCTCAGTGGATAGAGCGTCAGCCTGCGGACTGAAAGGTCACAGGTTTGATTCCAGTCAAGGGCATGTACCTTGGTTGTGGGGCACATCCCCAGTAGGGGGTTTATAAAGAGGCAGTTGATGTTTCTAGCTCTATATCCCTCTCCCTTCCTCTCTGTAAAAAAAAAAAAAAAAAAATTTAATTAAAAATGTTTAATAAATAAATAAATAAATAAATAGATGTGTGAAACTTCTAAGGCAAGTCTTGCCTATTTCCCTTTTTCAGCCTTTGCAGGGTTGAACATAAATGTGACAACAGGAAGTGGAGGAACTAACTTAGTCACTGAGGAGGCACAGTGTCTTAGTTCAAATTACTATAACAAAGTACCAGAGACTGGGGGCTCATAAACAACAGACATTTGTTTCTCACAGTCCTGGAGGCTGGCAGTCTCAGATCGGAGTGTCAGCATGGTTAGGTTCTGGTGACAGCTCTCTTTCTGGGTCATAGACTATCTTCTTCTCATTGTCTCTTCACATGGTGGAAAGAGAGTGAGAAAGCTATCTGAGGTCCCTTTTATAATAGCATCAATCCCTAATCACCTATTATCTAATTATTTCTCCAAGTCCTCACCTCATAATACCATCATATTGGGAGGGTTGGGATTTCAATCATATAAATTTGGGGGACACAAACATTTGGTCCACTCTACTCAGTGTTAAGGAGGCAGAGCAATAAGATGAAAAGAGTCAGTGATTCTGATGATTGTGGAGTCACCATACTAGGCCTGAACCATTTAACACTATCATTTTTATTTTTTTATTACAGAAGCTCAGCCAGTGTCTTAACTAATACACTATCTTTGTGTCATTTGACAATGTTGAGAGCAAGTCATTTTTCCTATAGACTATCTACTGTCTCTTCTTCATGACAAATCCTCTATCCATCATCTATGCATCTATTTATCTATCATCTTTGTTCTCCTTTCACTTCTCCAACTATTCTATATGTAATAGCTTTCCTAGGTTCTCTTTGTTTTTGTCTCCTATTGCGGGCTGATCCAAGACTCACTTCCGCCATTGATGGACTCATGGCTTCATTCAGTGCAGCAGGCTTCCAATTTTATATTTTAGGCTGATCTTTGGCTAGACTCAGATTTTCAGATGCTTGTAGCATATTTCCATTTATGTCTCCAACTATCATTTCCAAAACAACATGTCCCAAGCTGAACTTGTCATCTTCCTTCTCTCACCCACACGATTCTATTTACCAAGTCTGTCTTTTCTTTCCAATGCAGTATCACTTTTTTTTTCTACTCTGTCAGCCCCCAAAACTGTTCTCCCCCTCCTTCATCCCTTATGTCTAACCTATTCTTAAGCCTTGTTGATTTGATTTGTTTCAAGTAAGTTGTATACTTGTCTTTCCCATCATTGTCTATTCAATTCAGCCTTTTTAGTTGGAGCCCTTATTTTCCATGTTCATCCTGTACTACCCTGTCTGGAATTTATAACACTATGAACGATTTCCTAAAGCACTACACTTCTATTTCTCAAGAACTGAAGATAGGGGATGTTAGGCTTTTATCACATAAGCTCCAAATCTGTCCCTTAAGAAAGCATTTGACACAGTGAAAGAATAGGATGTGAGAAGAGGGTGTGTGATCTTGAGCAAATTTCCTTACTTCAGGAAGCTTAGTCAGTCACCTGTGTGAAATAGAAATGGCAAGATCTTATAGCTGGAGATTGTTGAGACTCAAGTGGGATAAGTGATCCTTATTGTAGTGTCTGACACATGTAAGGTGTCAGTAAATGTCATTTCCCTTCTGAGCCACTACAGTCTAGTGCTGCTCTCTCCATCATGGCAGCGCTCCACTTTCCTCTGCCTCCGCCAGGCTGCCTGGGCTCAGTTCCACCTCCGTGTCTCTGCCCAGGCTATCACACCCATGAAATACATGTATTCCTTCTTTTCAAATTTAACAAACATTTATTGTGAGCATTCTATATACCAGGCAATGTTTCAGCCACTTACTTAAATCTTGCTTGTCCTTTGTGATGTGATAAAACTCTGTGAAGCTTTCTGCAGATACTCCAGAGTGTCCCCAGTAGAATGTTCTTCTCTTTGAACCGCCACTGTCCTACCTAACCCGAGCTCCTGGTTATTGTAAGTGCCTTGCTGGCCTCTTTCTCATCCAGTCCACAAACTAGAGCAGAGCTGGAGAATTGGTTCAAAACATTCCTTCCCATTTCCAGCTCAGAATTACTTCTCTGATAGTAGCTAGCTGACAAATGCTGTTGCTTAATAAATTAATTTTAAGGCCAACACTTATCACTTAAAAAGGAAACCTCCTTGATTACTTCAGATCTGGCTTAGGAAAAGTTCAATTAAAAAAGAAACCCAAACACAAAACAAAAGCCACACTCACACGGGTTCTACAACAAGGCGTCAATATCTCCTTACATAAATATTGTCATTGTCGGAGGCTTTAGAGCCAACGTTTGAGCCTGCCTCCCTGGGCTCTTTGTGATAAAGACTTCACCACGGGCCCAATTCCTTTCCTACGAGTTTCTTTCTTGGGAAGCCAGGTGATGTGCTAAGGAGTTTTCAGTCAGGAAACAGGTCTAGAGATCACCTGGGAATGGGCTGCCCACAGGAAGACTTTCTCCAAGTGGTTGGTGGGAGGTGGGAGGGACAGGGGGAAGTGGTGCATCATTCTTCCACTCTTCATGTAATCTGTTTCTCCTGCTGCCAAGCCAAAGCCCCAAGGGACGCCTTATCAAAATGTTATGCTGCTGCCCTACAGCCTCTACCAATGGCAGGCTTTCTTCATAGCATTCTGACTGGGAGAAATTGGCATCTCAGACTTATAGCCACCCTGCTTATCATCACTTCCCTCTCGAATCCAAATACACTCTGGTCCAAAAGAAGAGACATTTGTGAAGTGCCTGTTATGAGCAAAGTGTGTTCTCAAGGTCATGTTTAAAGTTGAGAGTCCTTCTGGTTCCCTACCATTCACTTGGGGACCTTAAGAAAGCCATTTCCGCTTGGGTGGTCATATTTATTGCCCGATGAATCAGGAGACTCTTTTTTATAGTGCTATTTTCTTTGATGCAACATGGTGCCATTGCTTTGGAATTACAAGTGGGACTTTAAGACATTACAACCAGGCACTAAGAAGCACAGGTCACTAAAACTCAACTATTGGTTCCACTGCTTTAATCTTTGTGTGCCCCTGAGCAAACCACTAAACGTCTCTGTGCTTAGTAGACATAGGAGTGCCTTCCTCAGAGGTTTGTAGTGAGGTTTGAAAGTACATATAAAGAGTCTAATACAACATGAGGGAAGTGCTTAGGGTGCTGGGAGCATTTTATTGATTGTGGTGGTGGTTATACTACTGCACACATTTGTTAAAATTATAGAACTATACACCTGAAAAGGGTGAATTTACTTCAGAAAACCTAATTTGAAAAATAAAAAAAGTCTACAGTATGATTCTAATGATATGACATTCTGAAAAAGGCAAAACTGTAGAGACAGCAAGAGATCACTGGTTGGCAGAGGTTTGCAGGGAGGGAGGCAGAGATGAGTGGTGGCGCACAGGGCATTTTTAGGGTAGTGAAACTATTCGTTATGATACTAAAACGGTGCTACTTATCATTATAATGTCAAAACCCATAGAATATACAACACAAAGATTGAACCCTTATGTAAACTATGGGCTTCAGTTAACAATAATGATTCAATTTGGCTCATCACTTGCAAGAAATGTACTACTAGAATGCAAGAAGGAAATAAGACAGGAATATGAGAAATCTCTGTACTTTCCACTCAGACTTTCTGTAAGTCGAAAGCTGTCCTGAAAAATAAAGTTTCCTAATTTAAAAAAGAAAGATCTTTAACAGAAATAAGCACTCAGCATGCTAGCTGTTATTATTACATTTTTCTTCCTTTGAAAATAAACAAGGTGTTTTGTTTCTTTTTAAAATATGCCAAGCTATCTGGGCCTTGCCTGCATCTTCCGGGGGGGAAGAGCAGCTCCTCCCAATACAGACTTCCTAAATACTGTTCTTTGTTGTTGTTTTTTTAAATTGAACACAACCTCATCTGTGTCTCCTCTCTGAGCATCTCCCTGGGCCTGAACTGCATGTGGAAGCTGCTCTTTTCTCCCCCTCGCTCTGTTCTCCAGGAATCAGCCACAGACGCTCTTTCTCATTTCATGGCTGTGTCTGCTGTTTTACCAAGGCACCGAAGACATGGAGCAGCCAATTAAATATCATCACATTTTCAGTGCCCCTGGGAAAGCCATACAGGAAACAGACTGTGTTTATATCTCACACCTCTGGGGAGGCTGCCTAAGCTGAAAGCAATGCAGGATTTTTCCTTCTCTTTATTCTCAAGGAAGAATTAAAAACAAAATTCCAAGCCACACAGCCACCCAAAACAAACAAAAAAATTAGTTTCAAATATAGAAACACTCTCCTTCAGGATGAATATGCATGTGGGAGAATTGTCATAAAGTCTGTGAAAAATCTGGTCAAAGACGGTTTCATTTGTGGTGTGTGGGGGTGGGGGAGGGTCTCACTAGCTCTCATTGCTCAGGGATGTTAGGGCGCAGACACCGAGTTTACCCATCACGGGACCTATGGCCCCCTGGTTGTGTCAGGCAGCACCTTGCAGGGTCACCTGCCAATGGCGTACTGGTTGATGAGCTCAAAGTGAGGGGTGCGAGCATGCCCTGTGGTCAGAAGGCTTGTATCCTACGCTCGCTGTGATGAGGGCTCTCTGGGGGTAACATAATCATGCTATATTAATGTCCGTGAGCTTCACTTTCTTTATTGCATGCAGGGTCAGGCTGGACTGTGTCTGAGGTGTTTTGCAGTTCACTTAGCAAATCTCTAGGGTCCCTTCCAGACCCACCATCCTGTGATTCTAAATCCCTGTTGGGGGTTTTTCCTGAGCTAAAATATGACATTAAAAATACTCTTCATCAATTAATTAATTTATATATCTATCAACCTATCAGTTTCAATTTATTCTTAATTCTTTAAGTGAAACAGGAAAATAAAAATAATAGACAATGAAAAAAGGACTAGTTTACACAGTAGGCCAGAACTCCTCTGATGACCATGTCTATTACCTTCCTTTCTACTCGCCCAGAAATAACACTGTTATTACCCCACAAGCATCCTTCCAGCCCTTTTCACACTCACTGCTTTGTTTTTTCACATAAATGGTATCATACCATTTGCTTATTCTGAGACTTGCTTTATCACTCCATAATAGATTATAAAGTCTCCATCATATGGTCATTCTTTTTTAATAGCTATGTGTTTTTATTCCAAAAGCATGAGAACTGTTGGGTTTTGAGGTGACTGCATTTTTTGACTAATGCAAACCATGGTACAACCAACTCACAGTGAATGAGTGCATTTCTCTAAAGTAGACATTAATAAGTGGAATTGCTGAATGAGTTAGTGTCTATTTATTTAATATTACTAAATTGTTCCAAAAAAAATGGAACGCCTCTATTGAGTACATTTTCATAGGGGTTAAAAGTGCAGGATCTGGATTCAGACAGCATGCATTCACCCCTGTGCTACTCAGAGTTCTGAAATGCTGGTCAAGATATATTCTCTGGGCCTCAGTTTCCATGTATGTAAAATAGGAATAAACTGCATCTGCCTGACAAGTTGCTCTGAGGTTTACCAGCACAGTTGCCCGCACACAGGAACTGTGTATGCGTTAGCATTGATCACCACTTTTTTTTTTTACTAGTATGGTGTTAGGTGGGCAAACTTAACTCGAGAGCCACAATGGGTTCTTAAACTGGACCGGAGGGCCGGAACAAAAGTAACCTGACCATGCTGGCACTCTCATCTTGGGCTGCTGGTGAAGGAGCAGAGGGGAGAGCAAGAGAACCCTCCGCTCTTTCAGCTCCAAGGGCTGGATAGAACAGCCGAACAGGCCGGATCCGGCCCGCGGGCCGTAGTTTGCCCACGGCTGTTAGGAGCTTCAGGCTGCCTAACTAAATGGGTCTGCCATCCCACCTCCCAAATCACTCCGTGAGTCAGGCTTTTTCCAGACCCAGAGGTTAACTGCCTGCTGGGCTCATTTAACTCACACTTCTGAGTCCTCCTCTGAAGTGAAGCCAGCAGGGCCCTGACTGACAGGCCGCCCGTGCCTGTTTGTACAACAGTCTTTGCTAATGTAAATAGCTAAATGCAAACTGCAACATCTAAGAGCCTTTCGGGGGGAATCGAGGACATTCCTAGGGGAGGCTGATTTCATGAATATTTCAGAAGCAAAACGCCTCAAACACTGGCCAGCCTGACCCTGCGTGCAAGGCCACCCCTAGGGGTTGCTGAACAAGGACAAATCCCAGGAGCTACTCCTCCCCAGTGGTGCTTAGGTGTAGGTGAAATCAGGTTAAAAATGAACATCGAGGACAGCTTGGAGGGGGAAAGAAAGGTGAAAGAAAACTATTTGCAGCTGTAAAAAGTTTGCGAAAAGACAAAAGTCCTGTTTTGCTCTGAGTTATTGGCAAGGACCTGAGCAAGAACTATGTGTGAACCAGCTTTGCTGCATTCACTGAGCACCAGCTGGAGAGGCCTCGCTCTGTCTCGTCTCTCCCTCTCCTGCTTATATCTTAGTCCACCCGTTGCTGTGAAAAGAGGCAGAGAATCTGGGATTGTTTCCACTTAGGAGGCTGTCTACCCAAACAAATGATCCCCACCGAGGGCTATTTATCTTAGCTTGTGCTGTCCCTGTTTTCAAGGGGATATAAAACACGGACATAGACTGTTTTTATACTCTAACTCTATAGAAAAGGATACCAATGCTCAGAGAGTCACACAGTGTCAGAGAGACCATTGGCCCCAAGTGTCTTGTTTTGCAGCCCCATGCCTTTACAGTACATAATAAACATAACTCACATCCCTACAGTAAGGCCCCTGAGATATAAATTCTTTCTTGGACAGCTGCCTTGGACTTTGGTTCCCTGTATAAAAGACTGTGCTTTGAAGCAGTACAGTGGTTGATTAAGAAAAAAGGGTGAGACTGTCGCAGACCTCAGTTCCAGGACCGTGCTCTTCATGCCGCCTTCACTAGAAGGATCCCAGGCCACCCTTAGCTCTACGCCCTGATAGTGCTATTGGTACCCAAGTAATTATCATGTTGATTGTCGAAGCATTCAGTTCACCCACTTTCTGATATGCAAATGCCAAGAATGAAATGGATTTAAATTTAGAGTTCATGATAGAACGTTTAAACTTAACTTGCCCTAGCTGGTTTGGCTCAGTGGATAGAGCGTCAGCCTGTGGACTGAAGGGTCCCAGCTTCGATTTCCCTCAAGGGCACATTCCTGAGTTGCAGACGCAGACCCCAGTAGGGGGCGCGCAGGAGGCAGCCAATCAGTGACGAGTCTCTCTCGTCATTGATTTTCTATCTCTCCTTCTTCCTTCTTCTCTAAAATCAATAAATAAATAAACTTAACTTTGTCTTCCTATCATCAAGAGAGATGATATGGTGTGGGGATTGATTGATGATTGATTGATTTTGTTCATACTTTCCACATATAGTTGTTAACGACTGTGTACTACATTGGTTTTTGTAAGTTTGATATCACCTTTGGTATTTGTTAATTTTAAGTTGCTTTTGTCTCTGTGTATCTCAATACAGTCTCTTCGTAATTTTACCTCCAATGCTAGTGAAACATGCTAGTGAAATACTGCTGCATGATGACAAACCACAGCTGACACAGGCAATTTCCATAGAAGTCGAAGTGCATGTGCTGCATGTCCCAGCAGGGCACATTTCCCTGGAAAGCAGGGTTGAGAGTGCCAAGAATAAACATGGGAGTCTTTAGATGAAAATGACCAAGTGTTTGTCACCCCGACATTGTAAGGTCTCTGCACCTGGAAGCTCATCTGGGCAGGAACTAGGCCAGACTCTGGGACCATAGAGTGCAAAGCTGCATGGTGCCATGTCTTCACTCTAAGCATTAAGTGGTGTTCATTACAAATAAGAGAGCAGAACCCAAAGGCCAAATAGTTCTTCAGCTTGCATGGTGGTTCCCTGCTCTGAACTACTGCCCTTTAAAATTAGCTTCACATAACTTAGCACTTAGGGAACCATGGAGCATTCTGGTAGCATCATATGTTTTGGTCTTACCATACCACTCAACCTTAACCCTGCTATGTGAATGATATGGCATTCTTACCAACCTCAGTTGTGTGTTAGGGTGCTGGATGTACAGGTGAGCAATTAAAAACATCTTGCCAAAACTGGTTTGGCTCTTTGAGACTTTGAGAGCCAGTAGAGGCTCTGGAAATCATAAGGTCTGAATTATTCACTATTTATATGAGGAAAATGTATCTCAAAGAGTGCCAAGCATATATGAACTTAGCCAAGATCAAATATAGTTAAAAAATTAAAAAAATTAAAAACTCAGTTTGGTCACTTATAGACAAGGTTCTCCTACCATTACTGCAAATTGCCCCATATAACCTTACACTTACACTTAAGCTGTATACTTCTAGAGCATCCAACACCAACAAGAGCACATGGAACATTTTTATGTCACAGTGATGCTCACAAAAGCCATATTTATTCCCATTTGCCACCAAGGAAGCTGTAGCAAAGGGAAAGGCCACATACAAATGGTCAGCCAAAGGACCAGTCTCTAACAAATTAATGGCTAAATCAGAAAAAAGATGACTAAGCTTTTCTACCTCCTACTCTGAAGCTCTGAGGTAGATGCTGCTACCCACATGCCTCTAACATCTACCATGAGCTGACTTTTGGAATGTGGATTCCTGCAGCTGAAAATTTTGGTTGAAGAGGTCATTCCTAATACTTCAAATCACATCAGACAGCATGCTGACTCCCTTATCTCTCACCCACTGAAGAGCCTTTATCTAAGAAGGAGTCATTCTGAGCAAAGATTTGTGTCTTTTGCTGCTAGACACTCAGAAAAAAAACTCCACTGGACTAGGCAAACACTAGCTCTGGCTAGCCAAAGAAAATCCCCGGTACAATTGAAATGTTGCAGCAAAAGATACATCCATAGAGAGAAAATGATAAATTTAGACAAGATAAATTACTCTCAGAAAACAAATTTTTGCCAAGAAAAAAAGGACAATATTTAAGTCAGAGATGAGAGTGTGATTGGCAGCTGGGTCCCACAGAATCTCCTCCTCCTGCTTGGTGTACGTTGGGAAACTGAAGTTCCTAAAGGCCCTTGGGTAAAGCTAGGAGGACAGGTCTTAGCTGGACAATGCTAATGTGCTCGGAGACGTGCTGTGGATCTGGAGCCAGGCACTGCCGAGCCCCTGCTGGCTCACCCCTCTCCTACCCCACCCTACCTGTTGGTATTTATTTTTTCAAGGGCTGAAAGAGGAGGTCAAGCCCGGTCATGATGAAAACAGAATGGTTCCAGGAATCTCACAGAGAAGTCCAAAAATATCTGCCATCCCACATGCAACTGTATCTTGCCCAGTCTTTTTAAATCGGGTCATCCTACTACTAGTAATGCCTGGTAATATTTCTGGGGGCAGTGAACATAAACTGAAACTCATTCAGCATCAAGGCACGGGTCACGTTGTGCATTTTTTATTAGCATTCTTACTTTTCATCAATTTGGCTTTATAGGCTCAACAAAATTGATTTCAGGTGTTTGGGATAATTTACAAGGCAGGCAATTACCCTGGAGTCTTACCCTTCCATTACATGCAAGTTGCATAATCATGTTGTAAGTGAAAAACGATGTTGTAACAAAATCCTTCTAGGACTTCCAGGAATAAACTTTCCTGGATGGGGTCCAAGATGAAATCACCATACACTGAATTCAAGGCTTAAAGTTTCAAGGCACCAGTGTATGTGCATGTGGGGAGTAAGAAACCCTCCATTTGAGCTCTCTGTTTCCACAAAGGACGCCACTGTCTTCTGCAGACTACACTGATGGATATACATTTACAATCATGCTACGGAAAGATTACCATAAAATATTATTGAGTTTTGAAAAGCTAATATTAGAGGTATGCTACCATTTGTGTAAAAGCAGGGAAGCAAAATGCAATTATACTTATTTGTATATGCACAGAGCACCTCTAGGACATGCATCTCAATGGCATGATATCATCCCCAAAAGGATAAAAATTTATTCTTGAGGGGGTGAATCTTTAATCTTTCTAGTAAACACCACAGTTACACATATAGTGCAAAAACAGATAGACAGTATATCTGCATATTAAAATGTAAGGGGGGAGAATAATCAAGAAAAAAATGTTTTCAAAGGCTCTTTAGTGAAGTAATGATGAAAAATGGTTGAGAAACATTGCTCTGGAAGGAAATACAGAAAGGAGTCCACATGTGTGGCTGAGAGAGTAGAAATGGGTTACTAGAAAAAGAAAACTATGAGAATGTTCAAGGTGAATTCTTTCATTCTTTTATATTAGAACTACTAGAAGATAATATCCATCAAATGTTAATTTAAAAATAAAATGTTTAAAAGGTTATCCATTTTATTTAATTATACCAGAGGCCCAGTGCATGAAAATTCATGCACTGGAGATGGGGGTCCCTCAGCCTTGCCTGCTCCCTCTCACAGGAGCCCGCGAGGGGAAGTGACCCAGCAATTAGGGAAGGCAACATCCCCATCACACCTCTGCTTCTGCCACTGCTGGCAGTGCAAGCCTCGACTGGCTCTGGTTACCAAAGCCTCAGTTGAATTGTAGGCAGCTGGGCAGCCACCATTCAAGGCTTGACTATGTCTTGGGCCAACCCTGCGTGGCTGGAGGTCTGAGAGGACTGGGGGACTCCAGAGGCAGGTGTACCTTCCACCCCGGCAGGTCTGAGGGGACTGGGTGCCGCCATCTTGTGGCTGTGGGCACCACCATCTTTGAGGATGTGGCAGTCAATTAGCCTATGCCCTCCTTATTGGCTGTGGGCACCACCATCTTTGTGAGGGTGTGATGGTCAATTAGCGTATTTCCTCTTTATTATATAGAATGATATTACTAAATAGGAGCTCTTTCAGAATATGTCACAGTATAAATAAATGTTATACTTTAAAAAGTCTTGTTTAGGCAAGAAATTAATTTCATTCCACTATCATGACTATTCAAAAGAGAAGCTAGTAAAATGGCATTTTATGCAAAGCTTTAAGAGTTAAATCTTTTTGTATATTCAAGGGAAACAATTCTGAAGAGATAGAGAGCACCCTCCAGTTTCAGGGTGTGAAGGACCACAGGAGTTCTCTCGGTGCTAAAGTGTTCCCTCCTTCACACCCCAAGATAAGCCAAGTAGCTCTAAGATCTAGAGAAGTAAATGCAATGTGAATAGTGAAACTTCTTAGCAACATCTAAATCTGCAAAAGAAAGTTTAACATGTACTAATAACACAACTTACACTATGGGGAAAATGTAGCCATGGTAAACACTTGGCAATCTTCTCATGTTTGGGCTCACCTATATGGAAGACTGGCCATATAAACATGGCTTTGCTATAATCTCTGCTCTTTAACATTGCAAATACACAGCAGGGCTGTAGCTCTCTGACTGCCAAGGTCACCAGGGGATTAGACTTGACCCTGGTATGCAGAGGACAGTAACACTGGGAGCTGGGCCCCTCTTGGAGAGGGAATCAGCATTGCCCACGTCATAAGCAGCAGCCGGTGGCACAGGCCACGTGGTGCCACGTTGCCACCACGACTGGTACCGGAAGACCTGAAAACATAAGGAAGAGGCCTGGAAGCAGTGACAATCATGGCATAGTCTACCACTGGCCTTGCCAAACAGTGGCTATTTTGTCATCAGACCTCCTAACTCCTTGCAAAGAACCCAAATGATGCTAATGCAGGTGGCTTAATTGCGTAGAAATTTCACAGAGAGACTACATGGATGAAAAGCACTTTAAAAATAATGTGTAAAGTCCACTTTTAAAATCCATTATTTCCCAGATTTACTCCCAGGTCGAATCGTGTGCAGCTGTGATCATAACTGCCTCTTAGAAGAGATTGTGGATACATGTGGCACACCCTAAACCGTAAGTACTGTTCAACAATGCATAAAAGCTAATGCTAAAAAGCGCCGTGGGATACATTGCCACTCCCTGCCAACTTTTGAAGCACTCCATTGCCTTGAAATATAGAGCTCTCTTGTGGCTTTCTCTGTGGACACTCAGCTAGGAGTTGTTAGAAAGAGAAAGGCGGTTTATTCTCACTAACCTGTTGTCTTAATCAGCTCAGGCTGCCATTAACAAAAGCCATAAGCTGGGTGGCTTAAACAACAGAAATGTATTTCCCACAGTCCTGGGGGCTGGAAGCATGGCCAGGTTCTGGTGAAAGCCCTCTTCCTGGCTTTCCATGGATGCCTTCTCACTTCTCACTATGTGCTCACATGGCCTGGTCCTTCCTTAGTGTGTATGGAGAGAGGGAGGGAGAGAGGGGATAGATGGAGAGAAGGAGAATTTTAGAGAGAGGGAAAGAGCGATAGGTTCCTCTTCTTATAAGTCCACCAATCCTGTTGACCTCATTTAACCTTAATTACCTCCTAAAACCTATCTCTAAATACAGTTCAGTATAGGGGTTAAGGTTTCAATATATGAATTTGGGAGAAGGAGGGATGTCAAATTTAGTCCATAGCACCTATAGGAATAAATAAGGACTATTTAAATACCAAGGGAAATTTTAGTTTGAATATTAGGAAAGTTAATAATGAAGAGCCATCTATTCATAAAATAATGCATCCCATCTGATACTGCATGCCCTCTAATGGTGAAACTGCATGAGGCAAAAGTCACATACAGAAGATTCACCATTTTAACCAATTCAAAGTGTGTAATCCAGTGACTTCCAGTACATTAATAGTGTTGTGCATCCATCAACACTATCAATTCCAGAATGTTTTTATCACTTCAAAACGAAACCCTATATTTGTTAAGTAGTCACTCTCCACCCCTTCTATCCCTGGTCCCTGGCATTGGTCTTTTAAAGTTTAGGAAAGAAATCTATATAGGTACACTTGTTCTGTCTACTGAGGGGGGGAAAATGGTGCTGCTTAAAAATCTAACTCAGAGATTGTTTAACAGAGAGAGTAGTGTCTTTGTGTTGTTTTATCACGGAAAGGACAAGTTCATAGAAATGTGGAGTGAGAGATCACACAGAGGATCTTAGTTTCCTGGGTATATTCTAATATGCAATGCCAGCTAAAAATAAAAAAAGTATTGATAGCATGTCCTCAAACACCCCCTTGAATAAAGAAACAGATTTTGTTCAAATGTACTTGGGAAATTCTGAGTTAAACTATGAACAGGCCTCTTTTGCTAAGCAAAGAGGATGAATGCAGCACCAGCAGAGAGGTCTTGCTTTTTGTTTTAATTATCACTGTAGACTACCAGTTGCAACCTGGTAGGTCATTACAACAAATGTACTAAAATCACAGATGAATTTCATTTTTCAAAGAAACTAAAGCAACAATATAATATCTGTAAATTTTACACAAAATGTTTGGCGTCAAGCTTCACATTAAAATACTGGGTTAAGTGGCAGCTTAGGCCCATATTGGGTGGAGACCAGAGACAATTGTTTCTGGAAGGATCATGCAAACCCCATCTGGTCCACTTCCCTCCTGTGTTAGCTGCTGGGCCCGGATGGCACTTGAATCTGCTTCTCCTGTTATAGAACAGACTCTGCAGAGAGATTGCAGAGGCACATTCTTCTAACCATATTTCAAGCACAAAAGCCATCTAAATGGCAGGCAAACTTGAAGCATAATCCAATTTTTTAAAACCACAATCTTGAAGTTTCCATACTCAAAATGAATGATGGATGTTATTTCTACATCTTGAAAGTACAAGATTTTTGAGTGGTGAACCAATGTCTAAACCTGCCCTCATTACATTTTTGCTGAGAAAATCACTTTTCATAAATGTATCAGAAAAAAATAAAATTTAGATAGCATGGTAAGTTTATTCTGTTTTCTACCACTCAGAATACCCCACAACAATTTCTATAAAGGCTCTTGGACACCAAGCTCTTAGATCAGAAGTTTACTCTCGGCTTTTTTTTCTCTTCAGTGTATCTCTTTACAGTATAGATAAAACAATATTATAATAAAAAAAACAGCATTCAGAAGTCATCAAATTAACCCATCAATTCTTGAACATACAACTAAACTCTCATTATACTGATAGAGGTCATTTCTAACCGGTTGAGGGAACTTCTTTCTTCCTCTTCCAGATGTGGAAACCATACCTGGATTTCATTGGCCAACATGGATGATGGGGCTCAGACCCAAGAGTAAAGCCTGGGTAGAGTCTGTCAATTCTCCTTCTCTTGACCGTGAATCCCAAAGCACTTCAGAAGGGAAGTCACTGATGTCCACTGAAGTACAGTTCCCACACAGTTTCAGGAGGGAGACTGGTGTTCTAGAGCCATGAGTATCAAAACCCTCCATTTCCCAAAGAAAACACAATCCACCAACATCAAGAGAAATATCACTCTTTTATTTAAAATACTAGAGGCCTAGCGCACATGAAATCGTGCGTGGTTAGGGTCCTTAGGCCTAGCCTGGTCTCCATTGCATGGCCGCTTCTGCCCTGCCACGCTATGTGAAGCTCCCCGCCCTGGGATGCTCCGAGATGCTCGTGGTCCCTCAACTGCTCTGCGAGGCTTCCCCGACCTCGCAACTGCTTTGCCAACCTGGGTGACTGCTTTGCTAAGCTCATGACCACCCTGTGAAGCAGCCGGCCACCGCCGCTCAACTGTCCCCAGTCCTGCCCTGCTGCCAGCCCCCTTCATGGTAAACAGCTTGGGCGCTGGAAGAGGGGGGAACAGAGTGATGCTCCATGCACTTCATAGTGACCGGTCGCCCTTTCTGTCCTGATGCCACTGAGCTCTTTATATATTGGGATACCTCCAGCTGCAGAACTTGTGATCTTAACAAGACTCGTGACAATAGGCATGAAGCACAACAGAGGCTCTCAAGTGTGACTATTCATATTTACACTGTTAGTCAGATTTGATTGTTTATGTTCTCGTTACAGAGTATTTACTATCTGCCAGGCATTGTTCTAAGTGTTTTATAAACATCAACTCAGCTAATCCTCATGAGGAAGGAAACATTATTAAATTCACTTTACAGATGAACAAACTGAGACACAGAAGAGTCAAATAATTTTTTCAAAGTCACAAAGCTGATACGTGGTAGAGCTAGGATGCTAACCTCAGTAGTCTGTGCTCTTAACCATTACACTGAGTTTGCCCTCATTCTCTAATAACAAAATAGCAATATATTTCATATAATGCAAGTTACTGAACTCACCATCTTTTCTTAAAACCTGATTGCACCCTTATGTTGCAGATTCTAGTTACTAGTAAGCCAGATACCCCCTTCTTAATTACTGTAGCTAAGCTGTCACTTTCTTCTGTCAGTACTATTTCCACATATCTCTCCGTGTCTCCATCTGTCCTCTCTTCTCTATTGCCTCTGCTATGGCCTTGTCAGCCCTCCCTGGGGCCCTGAAATAACCTCCTCCATCATTTTCTGACACTTCTCTTGCATCCTATATCCTCTTTTTCTTCAAGTTATTTTAAAATACAACTTAATTATGGTACTCCGACTGATAAAAAGCCTCTTATGACTTCCCATTTCTATACCAGTGACTCTCAACGTGTTTCTCTATGAACCACCCACACATTAGTCATCCTAAGGATCTTTTTAAAAATTAGGTTTTATGGCTGCCATCCTAGCCCTATTGATTCAGAATTTCTGGAGCTGAGGTCCGGGGTTCTGAATTTCAATAAAATCTTCAGAAGATTTTTAATATACATATACACTAAAGATGGAGAATCATAGATCCACTGAATAAACTCCAGCTTCCACTGTAGGGCACAAAGGTCCCCCAGGATTCAACCCTCCCATATTCTCCAGTCTCTTCTGTTGTCTCTCTCCTTCTGCGCTCCAGAAACACGCAGCTGTGGCATTCAGACTGCCTTTGCACGTGTGGCTGCCTGTCTGTTCTGTCCTGTGAACTCTGGCTTCTTCTAAATGAAGTGCATCTCCTGTATTGCCTGTCCCATGATGCCTTCCTTCAATCTACCATGCTAAGCAAATCAATCATTTCCTCCTTTCACCGATCGCCCCACCCCGCAATGACACCCTCCAGCTAGCATTCTAGCTATTTGTTTACCTTGTCTGCCTCTCCTGCTGCTCTGCCAGCTCTGTGGGGTAAACCCAGTCCGTTTCAGATTTTACCTCCACTTCCACAGAGCCTGGGCCATAGAGATGCTGACCAATCTTTGCAGAATGCATGCTCTCAGGTTGGCAAAGTTCCATGACACAGACAGCTCCAACCAAGGACACAGCAGCAGGTATCTTTAAAGGGACATTTGTGTCAAGAAATGGAGCATCATTACAGGCCACATTCAAATCATCCGTTTCCTGTGTAAAGCCAAAAAGGCCTGTAAAACCTTTCCCACTGCCACACTCAGGGTCAGTCAAGGTGAAATTCCTGGCGAAGCTGTGTTTATCACGGGTTCTTTTTCCATGCAGTAAAAACTTTAGACAGAAATTGAAATACCATTTGAAATATAAGTCTGTGTAGTCAGCATAGAAAGCCTGCTCTTTAGAAACACACTCAGAGCCACCGAAAGAAAGCAGGGAGGTCGGAAGTTGCACTAATTAGGCTGCTTTTGTAAACACATGACAGAAACCAACTTGAACTGGTTACTCGAAAAGGAAAATCTTTGTAATGAGACCGGAGTACTTTACAAAACCCACGCTATCTGTGCAGCTGCAGATGAGGGACAATTTGACCCAGAGACTCAAAACACTTTGGGGAATCTCTCCACTCCTCAGCTTTGTTCCATTCATCACTTTTGCTTCATATGATGGAAAGCGTGGCTGACAGAACTCCTCAGTTTTGGATCTCATCGCTGTAGATTCTTAAAAGATCCTGAATGAACTCTCAGGAAAGCAGCTCAGTGACCAGGTTGAGTCAATGACCAAGTTCCCCCAGGCCCAATTCAGCGAGGCCAGGGGTCCCAGTAGAGCCACAGGGCCCCGGCTGCAGCTTTGTGAAGGGAGAGAGAAGTAGAGTGGCCAGCTCCTTAGGTTCCCCCCACAGAGAATAATGTCACCGACATCAGAAGCCAAGAGCATAGTGTAAGTTATGGGTAACTAACGTTGGAGATATGGAATGGGGACAACTGAACAAGACCCAGGCCATGACTCAGCCAGAGCCAGAGCCAGAGCCAGAGCCAGAGCCAGAGCCAGAGCCAGAGCCATATCTCCCTAGGGAAAGCCTTTACTACAAGCACTGAGAAGCTGACCAACTCCAAGGTTAGCTGCATATTACTTATCATTTGTTGCTATGACTGCTGAAGTTAAATATTAATATGCTCAATAATAAGTGTGTTTCATAGGGCAGTTTTAGTTTTTAATGAAACCTTGTGTCAACTTTTTAAAGGTCTAAGTAAAGAAACCTTTCAGAAGAGAGCAAACTGATACAGAAACCGTAAGAGGTTTAGAATCCCATGGACCTTGCTTCCCAGAGCGCCTTTACCACGCATGGACTCTGTGACTATAGAGAAGTTTCTGACTATTTCTGAGCCTTAGATAACCTATATGTTATTTTATCATCACGCCTTGATTGTGCATCAACATAAGATAGTTTATGCTGTAATTACTCATTTATCAAATATGTGTGATCACCCACTGTGTGCTGGATACTCTTCTAGTAACCTTGGCTATAGCATTGAAGAAAACAAACGTCTCTGCTCACACAGAGTGTACATTCTAGAAAACAGTTAATAAACAAAGTAAATAGGCAAAGTTATAACATGTTTAAAAGTAATAAATAAAAACGATGAGTTCAAAGCACAAATGGGTGGTATTATTAGAAAATATCTGTCCACCCTCTTAAACTGAAAGTACCTGAGGTGTTTGTTCCCTCTACACATCCAATACCTAGAAAATACGGTAGATACTAAATGAATTTTGTTGGAGTTGTGAAAGATGAAGAGAATAACATGAAAATGACTAATTCCAATGAATGAGCAGGCATAGTATTAATGTGTTCCAGCTAACATAACAAAATACCATAGACTGAGTGGCTTAAACAACAGAAATTTATTTTCTCATGATTCTGGAGACTACCAGTCCAAGATCAACAAATCTAGTTTCTTCTCAGGCCTCCCTCCTTGGCTTGCAGATTTCTGCTTTCTTGCTGTACCCTCACATGCTCATCCCTCTGTCCATGCATATTTCTGGTATCTCTCCTTCCGTGTCCAAATCTCCTCTCCTTAAAGGGGCACCAGTCATAATGGATTAGGGCCCACCCTACAGACCTCATTTTAACTCAACTCTTTAGAATCCTTTTTTTCCATTACAGTCACATTCTGAAATCCTAGGATTTAGAACTTTAGTATATGCATTGCAGAAGGGTGGTAAGGTGGACACAATGGCTTGTCTTACCATTATCTTCAGTACATAGATCAGAAGACAGTGGGAAACAGCAGGCAGGATCATGACTCCAAATCAAGTGTTTGAGCCCCAAGATCACAATGCCTCTACATGCTGTCACTTTCAATGAGATAAAATTATAAGCTGTCAAGGTCCAATTTGGGCAAGAAAAAGAAGAACTGAAGTGGGACAACCACCTTCAGCAACAGAGAATAGTAACCTGTATTTTGGACTATTTAATGGGTATAAAAATGGAAAGCAATAGGGAGATTAAGTGCCCTGTCACCTGGCTTGCTTGTCTATTTTTCAGAGACTGTTTAAATCTAACTAAAGACATCCCTGACAGGTTTTATCCAGAAAACTCTAATTTTGAAAAGTGCTTGACATGACCATGGGCAATGCGTGAGATGTAGGCAGACCTGATAAAAATACATTCACCTTTTTATAAAGTCCTGCTCCAGCTTTTTCCAAGTACAAATTGGATTCAGCCCTCTCAAAGCCACCTAGTTGACTGGCCCAGAAAAACACAATTCTGATTGCTTCATAGCAGTATTCCCAGACGTGTCTTGTTAGAGCAATCATAAAACCATCTGACATTGAAGGCAAAGTCCTCTTGAAGGAACTACTGAAATGGCTGTACTTTGCAAGGCTTTCACAGCACAGTTTGTTGTAAAGCTAAAACAAACAAACAAATAACAAACAAAAAGAAACACCTAGAGTGAGGGTTAGCTAAGGCAGTCTTTGGTTCCAGAAATGCTGTTATGCTTTTGGGTTGAAAGGGTGCCCTCCAACTTGTAAAACAGCGATGACAGCCAACAATTACCTTTAATTAAATGCAATCTTTCATTTGCATTTCCATCTGATTTCTTAGGTAATGGGTTTCAATAAAAAGTTTACAGCCAATGGCAAATAGCTTACCATTAACAAGAGTGCCTTCTCTCTTTCCTATTCCTCCACACTGTACCATACCCTAAGCTAACTATAATCACTGACAAGGAGATGGATTGACTTTTATTTTTTATTTTTATTTATTTATTTATTTATTAAGGTATTATATGTGTTCATTGGTTGTACTTATATGCATGTATACCAGTCCTTCGGTTGTTCTCTTATCTCCCCCCAGGTCTCCTTCCCCTCCCCGCTGTCATTTGACAATCTGCTTGTTTTATGGTGACTATCTCAGGACCACACAAATAGAGTCTGCTCCTCCTCTGGTTCACACCGCCCCTCCCCCCAGATCCCACTGCTTCCCCGGGGCACATGTCTCCCCCGGGGCACATGGCTCTCCAGGGACACACGGCTAACCCAGGGCACATGGCCCCCTGGGACACACGGCTCACCCGGGGTACACGGCCCCTCTGGGGCACTGGGGTTGCGAATTGGAGGTGCCGTGCTAGCTCCTCGCTAGCACAGCGGGCAGGCTGGGACGACTGCAGGCGGGTAGAACGCACTCCAAGGAGTCTCAGCGGAACAGCTGCTAACGCAAAGGCGAAGCTCTGAAGCCGCCCACTCCCTGGGCCCGAGGTGGAGTGAGCTCTGTTCTCAGTGGGCTTTCCTTACTCATGGCAGCGGCTGAGGGTGCGGTGAAGGCAGTGGCTTTTGTGGCTCAATTTCCACTGTATTTATAAAATCCACATGGTGGCAGCAGCGCCCCTCCTTGGGGTCCTGGCAGAGGCTCCGGCTCGGACCTGTGGCGGTGGGCCTGAAGAGTGAAGGGCTCACCGGGGCTGCTAACGGAAGGTGCTGCGCCAGCTCCTCACCAGCACGGCGTGCTCGGAGGCCAGGCTGAGCTGGCTGCGGGCAGGAAGACGCAGCGCCAGCTCCTCACCAGCACGGCAGGCGGGCTGGGATGGTTGCGGATGGGGAGACCATGCTCAAAGGCTTATCATCAGGGCAGGAGCCGAAGGCGCGGCGGAGGCCCAGCATCAGCTCCCAAGGCGGGCCGGCCAGGCTGGCCCACTCCCTGAGCCCTGGGGCAGCGTGAGGTCTGGCTTCCCTCATTCCCGGGGGCAGTGGCTCTGGCAGGTCTAGTTTTGCCGTAGTTTTAAACTCCACATGGCAGCAGCGACACCCTGCTTTGTGTCTAGTTGTAGCCTTCTCATTCCACTAGCTTTCCTGTGGGTCTGGTGCGATCCCTTTCGATCTTAGCTGTTGTTTTTTACCAAATTGTTGATGAGGTGGCAGCTTAGGAGTCTACCTAGGCCGCCATCTTATTTCAGTCTCTGGATTGACTTTTAGTTCAAATGTTGGGCTAAACACACATTTGAGTCTTTCTCAAGACTAGATTGAAATAAAAATGTAGGAGTATAAAATGAATAAATACATAACAGCAAAGAGATCAAGGGTGGAGTGGTGATTATCAGTGGATTGATGAATTTTAGAAAACATATGGAAGAGAGAAAATGGAATGATGTGTATGGCCTATGGCACAGCAATGACATTCCTGGGATACAAGTCAGATACATTCTCACTTAGGTCTACAGGGGATGGGTACATGGATGGTCTTTGCACATATATGCAGTGGTCATTATGGTAGTGGATAGGTCAATGGATAATTAGAGAGGAATGAATGTTTTATATAACATACTGGACATCAATAAGTAGAAAAATGAAAAAGTTAGTGAGAATTTAGTAGAAAAGTAGAAGCAGAATGAGAAGGAACAATATCATTTGTGTAAATTAAAGACTGTTAACCACAACAGTGCTTAATCCCTCACCTTTATACTAAGAAGTTATTTGGAGATGCACTCTAACTTTTCATTATAAGCAAGTCTAAGCAATTTTATTTTTTCTTCATGGTGTATATGTCACTTAGACTAAAGAAAAGAAAAACAAGTTTTGTGGTACATTTAAAATTTTTCAACTTTCTCTCTTATTTTAAAAAGAAAAAAAACACACCCACAAATAGGAAGAGAATGCCTAAAGGAAATACAGTTTGACTTTGACAGGCAGAGTGCCTACCGACTTATTTATTCAAAAACTTGACTTTCTCTTCTGTGTGTAAGAAGAAAACCACTCAGAGAACAGAAGACACAGCTCTGAAAAGCAGCTGCCACAGGGAAGTCATTCAAGACATGGGGTTTCTTAGGATCTAAGGGTTAGTGGGCCTTTCTTTAACAAAAGTCAAGCCCACCAGCAATATGAACCTTCTACTATGTGAAAGGAAAACCCTGATCCACTGAACCAAGCATTACATCAGAGAAAAATCTAGAATTCCAGGGGAAACACAACTGTATTGATTCCCCATGTTTGCTAGTTACAAGCCAGCAGCAGGTCTCATGATACTACAGGAAGTCCAGCTCAGTCAGAGGGCTGCTTTGTTGTATGACAGATGCGGCCAGATCTTCCTGTCTAGAGGAAGATACCATCCAAATCCCAGGAAAACAAAACAAAGCCCAGCAGCTGCAAATAATTTCTGTCCAGTCATCAGGACAACTTTCTGCTTTAATCGCAATTACTCTACCAACGTTCAGAACTAACTAGGAGAATAACACAAAAATATCAACTTGGATAATACTCAGTTGGAAGATTCTATGTACACTATAAGTTGCATATGAAAAGTAACAAATGACTTTTAAAAAAAGTACAGTTGTTTCACTGATCAAAGACAAAATGGATAAAACCTGATATTGCCTTTTCTTTCCTCTCTAGATTATCACAGGCACTATGTAAAGGTAGTATTCAAGTATAATTTTTTAAAGTTTCTAGGTAAACTGTATTTGATGTTTCCAAAAAATTAATAGTATTACAACAAGAGAACTATACACTCCATTCGGAATCCTATATAATAAAAGACTAATATACAGTTTGTCCCCTCGGGAGTTCGACCAGGAGTTCAATCACTCGCTATGATGTGTGTTTACCACCAGGGGGTGGCACAGAACATGGCAGATGACCAGGTGCACCAGTGGTGGGGTGCTGAGAAAGCAAGGGAAGGAGGAGGCAGGGAACCTGATTGGCCCCGATCCAGCCAGGCCTAGGGATCCTACCCGTGCATGACTGACAGTCGGACATCCCTCTCACAATCTGGGACGCTGCAGGCACCAGTGACCGTACTTTTCGTACAGGTGAACGGCATCTTGCTGTTGTATGGGCAGCTACATTTTTTTTGCCCTGATTATAAAAAGTAGTGCATAACATGATCCTTCTGAGGCAGTAGTACCACTTTCCCCATCTTATGGGTGGAAAAACTGAAGCAGAGAGAAGTTAAGTAATTGGCTTTGTCACACAGTTATAAGTATCAGAATCAGAGCTCACCACAAAATGTGCAAGCCAGAGTCCATGCCTGGCATTGCTGCATCATCCTATTTTTCAGTGTTAGAGCAGCCTTGCCAGGTTTTAATTTTTAAATCTAAGAGACTGTTCCCAATATATAGGGTAGAGTTCCCAGGTCTGGCTGGCAATCAGGGCCGATCTGTAGGGCAACTGGCAGGTGGGGTGAATGGTGGGGGGTGGCCCTCTCTGGCACCTGCTTTGGCTGGCGGCCTGCCACTCACTGGCCAGCGCCATGCCCTGATCACAGCTGCTAGTTGCCTCCCTCGCGGGGGGGGGGGGGGAGGGCAGTGTGCATCATAGTGACCAGTTGTTCCTCTAGTCATTCTGCTGTTCAATCAATTTGCATATTAGGGTTTTTTATATAGGATAATATAATAAAGTATTTTCCATATAAAAACTCTTGGTTTGTCTTAGTTCAAATGTAGTACATTGAAGAGAATCAATTTAAATACCTATGTTTATGATGAGTATTTTTTATTATTCCAAGAGAAAAATTGGTTTCTTTGGAAGGACATTTCTGTAATTAAGGCAAAAGAATGGATTCATTCTAATCAGGTTTTCTGTCAGCATAACCTAAGAATTTTATTTTTCTTTTCTTTTCTTTTTCTTTCTTTCTTTTTTTTTTTTTTTTTTTAGTTTGAGTTTCTGCTAGAACAAAATTAAATATGGTGGGATTTGTGGATTTGGTTGGGATTTTTCCTTGAAATTTGATCTTTCAAAGTCAAACCAAATGGAAAACCAGCAGCTTTCCAAAAACACAGACACTTTTCTGTTGAAACATAATTCTCCAATTCCAAAGACAAGCTACTCTAGTAAAACTTCTGATGCAAAGCAGCTCAGATCTTGTCCCTGCTCTTTACTGTACTGATGACCCAGGCTTCCTTGGATGACTTGTTTTCAGGCGGTGGGAGCATGACTGTTGATCCACAGTGGCAGACAGCCCTTGTGGGTGCTAGACTTTAGATTATGGCCGGAGTGGGGTAATCTCAAAATCCTGGATGGGAAGGCTGTTCACATGAACAGTCATCACAATATTTATATGGTTATCACAACAAAGTGAAATCAGATCTTCTGCAACAACATTGTAAGATGTTTAATCACCAGCAGAGTCATAACTCCAGTTAAGCAGAGGATGTCTAGGCAAACATCTGTGAGAATGGCTCTTAGAACAACACCATCGGGGTGGAAGGCTATGGAATGGCTTTGGCTATCCTGCCTTTTCAAGCTGACGGATGCTGCTGATGCTGGGGGTGTTGGTGAAGCAGTCATTGTAATCCATAGACAATCTGATGGGAACTAAAAACGAACCAATGATTTTTGGCTATTTTTATTGCCCAGTGATGTCTGAAACAGGTATGCTCATCTTATCCTTAACCCTTACTACCCCCTCTTGAGATTAAGGATAAACTGGGGCTCAGGAATTGCCTGCACTGAAAAATAAATGATGCTAGGGCTCGGGGAGGGATGAACAAACGCTCAGCAGGGAGCTGTTCCCCATGCCAGGGCAGAGGTTTTCTTCCCTCAATGCAGCCTATATTCCATATGTATAGCAGAGAAGAAACAACAAATTACTAAACAAGGTAATATCAGATAGTGACAATGCTATGAAAAATCAGACAGCTGATATGATGGAGAACCCTCAAGTACAGCAAGAAGGCAGTGGAGCATAATGGGTGAGGGAGACAGTGGTACTGATAAGGCAGGCAGGAAAACAGGGTTACCTCGGCATACCTCAATTTACATATTATTGTCATTTGGGGTCAGATAAATCTGTTTCAGGGTGCTGTTGTATTCTGTAGGTTGTTTTGCATTGTCCCTGTCTTCTTCCCAATAGATGCCCAGAGCAGACCCTAGTTGTGGCAACCAAAAATGTCTCCAGACATGGCCAAATGTCCCCTGGGACATTTGAGAATCTCCAGTTCAGAGCCACTCGCTCACGTAGAGCCTTAGAAGCAGAAGTGATAGGCAAGATATTCAATACCCATGTGGCGTGAGCACCAGCCAACCAGACTGGGCTCTGCCTGTGAATAACCCATCAGGCTGTACCAGTACATCCTGGATAAATATCAGCCCTGCTATATTTAAGTTTTATTATGATTCTGACAGAAAGCTTTAGTACTGTTTTAAGAAAGAGAGTGACATGATATTTTCTATTATTAAAAAAAAAAAAAGGACCACCTCAGCTGCTAAGCAGAAAATAGACTTGGGGGCAGGACAGTGTGAAAGGAAGCAGGAGACTGGTGGGAGGCTACTAAAGAAATATACATGCAAAACGATGGTGACTTGGACTAGAATCACAGCATTGGATATCACAACACATTTTATAAGCGCAGGGCGGCTGGAGAATCAAGTTTTGGCTTAACAATTGAGTGAATGGTGGTCATTTACTAAAATGGGAAGACTAGGGAAGAACAGATTTTAGAGGGAAATCAAGAATTCTGTTTTAAGTGTGTTGAATTTCAGATGCTTCTGAAACATCTAAATGAAGGTATCCAACAGGAACCAGTAGCAGCTGGACACTTGAGTCTGACGCAGCGGTCACCAACCTTTCGAACCTCACGGACAACCAGTGATCCATGAACCACTCACTGGTTAGCGACCACTGGTCTAGAGACTTGTATAAATTTGATAATCACCAGCATATATGATATAGAAGCAACGAATATCCAAAAATCTATGTTTACATAGGTAACCAACGCAAGAGATGCCACCACTATTTAAACCAGACTGACTATCTGCTCATTTGCTGAGGAGTATATTCCATGGCCTGCCTCCTATAACCTCTGATTTTCTCTTCACATTTGACAAAGATCAGCATCATTTAATTTCAGTTAACATATAGTCTGACCTTTGTACTTCATTTTCTACTGAAAAATCTTAAACAAATACCACTGTGCACTTTTCAAGGTTTTCCTGATAATGCAAAATTAAATGCAAATCTATTCCATACTGGGGTGGGGCAAAGGAAGGGAGATAAACCCATAGAAGATGTTTGGGTCATAATATGATCTATTATTATTAGTCCCAGATAGTCCAGGAACCCACAATTCAATACCACCTATTCTAATATTCAATACATCTTTTTATCAGGTGTTTCACTTAGTATTATTAAGTTGCTGATTATACTATTGATTTTGGAGGACAGGTGTCACTCCATTAGATTCAAACCTGGTCCTAACAGATATCAGCATTCAATACTGTTAATAATAAATACAATTTTATATTTAAATAACACATCCTAGTTTTCAAAGCACTTCCTATGCTGGCAAAATTTTATTTTCACCACAGTTTTGTGAGTAGGAAAGGCAGATATTCATACACCTACTTTAAAATAAGGAGACTGCTGTCCAACTAGATTGGTCCTACAGTTGGTAGATGTTAGGAAAAGAACTGAAGCACAAGTATATGATAACTAACTTAGTGCTGAAAGAGCAGGCAGGACTGTGCCAGTGTGTCCTACAGTGTCACTCACATTACATGACACCAGAAGTGAGCTCTGTTTGCCTTTTTCCTGAAAAGGATCTGAGCTGCATCTCAAGCTAGGCATATTTTCCCATGTTCCTTCTCTGTAATCTAGTTTTCCTTGCTTGATCAACCCATGTGACTAACCTCTGTGTTAAGCATGCCATTCCCCCCCCCCCCTTTTTTTTGCTTGTTTCTATTCTAGCTAACATCTTCCTGAGATTTCTTTACTGGAAGTCTAACTTTTCCCTGATTACTTCAATCCTAGTATGTCTAAAACAGTGAAACAGACTATAAAGCTTGAATGATATTCTTCTCCTTTTCCATGTATAATGAGTTTACTTTTTGTCCTTCACTATTAATCATCCCCCTTTTTCTAACCTAGATTTTTCATTCTGCACTGACAATTTTTTTACTGATTTCAAAACTAACACATGATATTATAGAAAATTATATAAACATACAAAGAAAAAATATAAAGTACCTACAGTCCCATTAATCAAATATCAGTAAAATTAGATTACTTAATAACTTGTAGTTTTTTAAATTGCCTGAATTATATGAATTGCTGAAGTGGGTTATTTAGGAAGAGGAAGAAGATAAAAATTATGAACAACAAATATGTAACTATTAACAAATGAAACTAAAAACCAAGGGAATTAAAAAAAACCTGATGAACAATATTAACTGCTGAATATAATAGAATCAGAGGTATGGAAGGGGAGTGGACTGACAATTCTCAGGGGAAAGGAGAGTGGGGGTGAGGGAAGAGACTGAACAAAAACTGTGCACCTATAGATGAGGATATTGGGGGATGGGGAAAGGACAGGGTGGAGTGGGAACCTGGTGGAGGGGAGCAATTGAGGGAAGAAAAAAAAAGAGGAACACATTTGTAATAATCTGAACAATAAAGATTTATTTAAAAAAATAAAATAAGAAAATAAGAAAAAAATTAATTGCCTGCTTACATAACAACTTAAATTTCTTGCTAATAATAAAGGAATTCAAGTCTCAAAGTACAACTTTAGCCACATTCCGTAACCTTGGGGAGAGAGAACATGAATTCAGAGAGGCAACATGACAGTTTCTTTTACCTGTGGGCCTTTGTGAAAACTTTGGCTTTAATTGGGATGAAATAGAGAACCACTTGAGAGTTTTAGACAGAGCAGTCACATACTTAAAGGATCAATTGAATTACAAAGTTCAAATGCCACAAAAGGACAAAGAAGTCTAAGAAAATTGATATGGAATTTAGCCTTTTCTGTTTAGGTTATGAGCCCTGTGATTTAACAGAAACATGTTTTATTCTCTATAATTGCAATAATGAAAGTCGGATAAACAAGTAAATATTTGTTATTACATTTTCATCTGATCCTGGTGTTTTACATTTATAATGTATAGAATACTAACGACTACTTAATAAATACCTATTGGATTAAAAAAAGAAAGGAAGGAAAAAGAGGGAGGGAGGCAGATTCTAAAGGGAGGGGGGGTAGAAAAGAGGAAAGGAGAGGACAGGAATATTATTTAGCATAGCAACTTCTATAAATAGGTAAATACTTATACTTAGGCCAAATAATTAGGCTAACACATCTATTAATTAATCTCTTAATATTTAGGGACTACACAACTAGAGGTCCAGTGTGCAAAATTTATGCGGGTGTGGGTCCCTCAGCCCAGCCTGCACCCTCTCCAATCCAGGACCCCTCGGGGATGTCCAACTGCCAGTCTAGGACTAATCCCACAGAGATCAGGCCTAGACCAGCAGTCAGACATCCCTCTCACAATCTAGGACCGCTGTCTTCTCACCGCTCACCTGCCTGATGGCCCCTAACCCTTCTGCCTGCCTACCTGATAGCCCCCAACCATCTCTGCCTATCTTCCTAATCTCCCCTAACTGCCTCTGCCTGCAGGCCTGATGCCCCTAACTGCTCCCCTCCTGGCCTGGTCACCTCTAACTGCTTCACTGCCTGTCTGATAGCCCCTAACCAACTCTGCCTTGGCCTCCACCACCATGGCTTTGTTTGGCAGGTTACGTGTATTGAATGCATTTTCAACTTATGATATTTTCACACTGGCTCCTAACCGCTCACCTGCCTGCCTGCCTGCCTATCTCCTCTAATTGGTCCCCTGCCAGCCTGATCGCCCCCTAACTGTCCCCCTGCCAACCTGGTCACTCCCTAACTGCCCCCCTGCCTGCCTGGTTGCCCTCTAACTTCCTCCCTGCTGGCCTGGTTGCCCCTAACTGCTCCCTTGCCAGCCTGACTAATTGCCCCTAACCACTCTACCAGCCTGCCTGATGGCCCCTAACTGCCTCTGTTTGCCAGCCTCATCGCCCCCTAACCCCTGCCAGCCTGGCCACCCCCTAACTGCTCCCCTGACAGCCTGATCACCCCTAACTGCCTCTGCCTCGGCCCCATGCCACTGGGGCTTTGTCTGGAAGGAAGTCGGATGTCTGGAAGATGTCCAGTCGACCCAGTATAATTAGCATTTTACCCTTTTATTAGTATAGATGATGCTAAAGCAATACGTGTTCAGTAGAAACTGTACTTCAAATTTTGAATTTTTCTCTTTGCCAAGGCTAGCAATTTGTGGGCATGATGCTCTCTCCGTGATGCTGGGCAACAGCAGCCAGCTGCGGACCCCAGACAGCTAAGGATGACAAGGGTAAACAATCAACACTCTACTGTGCTGCTTTTTTTTTTTTGATGATGCCAGTATCAAACTGATGGCAGTCTGTGTTTGATACTGTGTTTGTGTTTTCCCATTCCATCATGTCTAAAGATGCCCATCTGTGTCTCCTGCTTCTAGTAAGGGGAAGGCAATTACTCTGGAGATAAAACAAGATAATTATCCAACTATAGGCTAATGTAAGTGTTCTGAGCATGTGTAAGGTAGGCTAGGCTAAGCTACGATGTTTTGGTAGGTTACGTGTATTAAATTCATTTTCAACTTAGGATATTTTCACCTTATGATGCACTTATTGGGACATAACCTCATCAATTGTTGAAAAGGTTTTGTTTATTAAAGAGGGCTATTCTATGCACTCACAAAGTGAATTATGATCCGCTTCTCTATCCCCATATTTAGTAGCTCAAGATATCATCAGGAAATGGACTAGAGTGGTAATTTGCTCTCCAGTGTGAAGCAAACCCATTTCTAGCCCAAGTGGCTTCTATGTCTTCATCGTCTGAAACTACCAAACAGAGAAAAGAGACACTTGGACTGAGGTTACAGTAGCGAAGTATTTTTGTGTGGATCTCCATTTATCCTTTCATAAAAGCTTACACGTCAAATGCATCCCATCTACATGTCAAAGTTTTCACTTTTATACAAATAGCCTCCACAACAAGCTGTGTTCTCTTAGCCTTTCCTATAAGTGCCAGAGAACAGATCTAGCAGTAACAATTCCTCTGACAGTTTCATGGTGAACATAGGAGGCACAAATGGGTACAGAGCGCTCTGCCATCGCTGCATTATCATCCCTGTGATTCTCAGCATAAAATCCTCCTTCTGTGGAGTATATAGGCCATTGTGATTAAATGCCTGGGCCACAGCTTTACTTTTGAGATTTCTTTCTTTCTTTCCACGTGTAAGACTGATTTGATTATCGAGGCTCAGGCAGGCACCATATAATTCTCTGTTATCATATAATGCTCATTTACAAGAGAAAAAAAATTACTGAATTTGTTTTAGACTGGAGTGATGTTATCTTTTTCATTTTCTTAAATTCAATTATCCTCAGATAGCCATATTTGTCCTAATTATACTCTGCTTAATCCATTTGCCCTTCTAATAGTCCACAGACCTCCCTGAATTTTCACTCTGGCTACCAAAGAAGGATAAGGTTTCTTTTAGTCTCTGACATGAAATCATTGTACATTTTTCTTAATATAGATTAAAGAGTGGATTTGCCATTTACTTCTCCTACAGGGTAATTTAAATCATCCTTTTTCTTCCCTTCTGTAATGAGAATTCTCACTGGGAACACCATAGAGGGTCCATTTGTGGAAATCAATTGGCTTCTGTCTTTCTGAGGGGTGACCGATACATGTCCTCACAACCAAAAAGAACTTAAGAACTGAACAACTCGAAAGACCCACATACCTATCATAACTGGCTTTGTCCATGAGAAGAAACTTATAATAAATGACAAATTGTATCTTAGATAAGATTAGAAAAAAAAAAAAAAGAAAGATGCTGGGGATAAAAATAACTTGCCAAGTATGGGTTTCGGCACGAAGTTACTTGACACTACCAAGGCCCCAGGCTGTGGAGCTGAGGAACTTGGCCTCTGTGACTAAAAGAGACTCTGCTCTCCCAGGAAGTCAGCCATCTGATGCCACTGGAGTAGCTCCTCTAAAAAGAAAAGGCCCTTGAGAAGGGGCCTGGTCTGTCTTGTCCAGTGCCAGGTGCCTTAGTATGTCCGGCTTTTTAAACCAAAAGTTTCCAAGTATTCAGTTATTTATTTTGACTAGTCTATATAGCTATTCTGTGTATGCCTCAAACGGTCTCCTGCCACCCCAGCCCCTTCCTTGTCTTGGATGCTTCTGAGGGGCATCACCTGGCAGAGGCATAACACCTGGCAGAGAAGAGCACCCCCAGGACACTGCTCTACCACCACCACCAGTGTCAGTTCTGATAATTACTCAAATGACACTGGCTGTTAAGTATCCTAGAAATCACCCCTGCACCCACTGTTCTGCATACTTCCAGTTCACGGAGCAGTCAGCCGCATCGTAGCTGTTCAGTAAAATTTCTGAGTGACTTGATGAATCAATGACCTATTATTTACTTACCTTATTTCGTTTTTGCTTGTACATTTTCTCAGAAATATTACCTATTTGCTAATTCAGTCCAACAAATACCAAATATCTTCATTGGCATTAGCCACATTTCCAATGCTGTTCATCAAGACAAATCCTGACTGAACGCCTACGATGTAACCACAATCCTTCAGGCCTTAGAGGGATGCTCTGGGAGCCCGAGTAAGCTGACATGTCTGGACTTCTTCCCAAAAGCACAGACCCATAAATAATTTACAAATAGGAGAGAAAATGAGATTCCAAAGAGATTAAATTACTCAGAAGTGTGCTACTATTCTTTGGGCCCAACTTCTTTTTGCTTTGGTCTAAACGTTATTTTTATGGCTAGTTAAACACATAAAAATAGGCACAACCATATAACAGACTGCATAAGTTCGAGGAAACCTCCAGACATGTAGAATCCAAACCGCAAATAACTTACATTCATTGCCTACCCATTATGTACCAACCTCTGCGCTGAGCCTATACACACAGTCCAGGACCATCCCATGAGCAAATGCTAGCTTTTGCCCATCTTACAGATGGCAGAGCTAAGTTGTGGGGAGGTAAATAATTTTTTCTGAGAAAATATAATCTCTGGTCTTTCTGCCTCTAGAGTTCAGATGGTAAGCACTGCACCATCTACTTTGTAAAATGTTTTAGCTTCTCTGTGATTATACATTGTAAGCTAGAATATCTAATATATAAACTAGAGTAGTCCTTGTACTTTTTTGGCCACTTGAATTTTTCTTCCCAGCTTATGAATTGGTATAAGTTTCTATGGCAACACATCCCAGACTCTCCCTTCCACTCTTTGTTCATCATACTTTTCTTTTTGACTCTCATCCAATCTAGTGTGATTCCACTAGTGTGTCTAAACCCACCCTGGCAAGATAGGCTAGTGTATGTCCACATTTCAAGTGGCCATGAATTTACTTCATCCCCTCAGCACCTTGTTCCTTCCTTGCTCTCTTGATGACCTTGACTACGAGTCTGTTGCATACCAATTGTGTCCATCATTGGAGCTCAACTCATGATCTATTATCTCTATATAACTGAAAATGACCTATTCCTTAACTTCCCTCCAAGATATAGATTTATTTCTCTTCTTTGCCTCTGAACTTTCATGGACAAACTTCAGAGAGGACCAAGATATTCCCTCCTTCCTGCCTTTATAACATCCAAAATATGTAAAGACTTTATCACACTCAATTATATGCCAATATGAGACTATATACCACCTATCTTTGTATCCTTCAGAGTACCCAGCCCAGTCTTTTATACCTAATAATAAGTATATAAATAAGTCAGTAAGTAAATGAATGGATAGTTGGCTGGTGAGTGAATAGATTAGACAAGACCTGGTGTAGGGCATAAGTGAAGCAGACTCTAGTTTAATAGGTGCCACTGTACTTCTTGACAGCTGTGCAGAGTGTCTGAGAAATATCTGTTCATTGAGATTGCCAGCAGTACTTTGTCACTGATTTAGTTTATAATATTGTTAATTTATTAGCAACAATATATGATACTTACTGTATGTATAGAAGACACTAAACTAGGTATTCTTTATAATTTTTAATTAAATAGGCCCCTAAATATGAAAGGTAAGTGTTAGTGTACCCTTTTTACAGTTGTGTAAAGGCAGGTTGGACAAGTTCAGAGAGGTTAAGTAACAATGCATGATCTTTTAGTTAATAGGAGAGATGGATTTGATCCAATGTCACTTTATTTTTTTATTTCTTTATTGATTAAGGTATTACATATCTGTCCTTATCCCCCCCATTATACACACACACACACACACACACACACACACACACTCATGCCCTCACATCCCCCGCCCTGCTGTTTGTGTCCATTGGTTAGGTTTATATGCATGCATACAAGTCCTTTAGTTGATCTCTCCCTCTTACCCCCACCCTCCCTTACCTTCCCTTTAAGGTTTGGTGGTCTGATTGGTGTTTCTCTGTCTCTAGATATGTTTTTGTCCATCAGTTTATATTGTTCATTATATTCCATAAATGAGTGAAATCATGCGATATTTATCTTTCTCTAACTGGCTTATTTCACTTAGCATAATGCTCTCCAGTTCCATCCATGTTGTTGCAAATGGTAAGAACTCCTTTTTTACCACAGCATAGTATTCCATTGTTTAGATGTACCATAGTTTTTTAATCCACCATCTGCTGATAGGCAGTTAGGCTGTTTCTGATTCTTAGCTATGGTGAATTGTGTTGCTATGAACATAGGGGTATATATATTCTTTCTGATTGCTATTTCTAGTTTCTTGGGATATATTTCTAGAAATGGGATCACTGGGTCAAATGGAAGTTCCATTTTTAGTTTTTTGAGGAAACTCCATACTTTTCTCCACAGTGGCTGTACCAGTCTGCATTCCCACCAGCAGTGTATGAGGGTTCTTTTTTCTCCGCATCTCTTGAATGATTAGTGACTTTGAGCATGTTTTCATATGTCTCTTGGCCTTCCTTCTGTCTTCTTTTGAAAATTATCCATTTAGATCCATTGCCCATTTTTTATTGGATTGTTTATCTTCTTTTTGTTAAGTTGTATGAGTTTCTTGTAAATGTTGGAGATGAAACCCTTATCGGTGATAACATTGGCAAACATGTTCTCCCATGCAGTGGGCTTTCTTGTTGTTTTGTTGATAGTTTCTTTTGCTATGAAAAAGCTTTTTATTTTGATGCAGTCCCATTTGTTTATTTTTTTCTTTAGTTTCCATTGCCCTAGGAGCAGTATCAGTGAAGAAATTGCTTGAGCATATGTCTGAGATTATTTTCGTCTACAGCCATACCATTCTGAAAGCGTTTAATCTCTTCTAATCCGATGTCACCTTAACTCCAAATCTAGGACTTCTAGACACCATGCTGCCTCAATTTAGAGGTAGTCATTAAAATATTTCTCTTATAGCTGGCAGGATTTTTCAGGGCATGGAGAACTAGCACACTGCCTTTAATCCAGTATCACAGACTAGTTGACAAGATCATCAAGCTATCCAGCAGAAAGAATGATCTTGTATAAATAGAACAGATGATAGGTAAATAGAAAGCAGAACACATAAATGATAAATTTTGTTGGGAGAAGAGGAACTTTAAGAAGATTCAAATAGGCATCTTCCCAGTGTAATGGCATTGCGGGGGCAGTGTTGAAGGTGACTAAATCTATAGCTCAGAGCCTTACATGACCAATAGATACTAAACAACCAGAGAGACATCAAACCATAAGCCAAAAGCAGGAACTACAGGAGAACAGGGTGCAGGAGAAGGGATGGGAATTGAAATAGGCTTTCTTTTTTTAAGCTGAAGTTATTTATTTTTGAATAATAATTTTAAAATTACATAATATTTTTTAAATATATTTTATTGATATTTTACAGAGAGGAAGGGAGAGAGATAGAGAGCCAGAAACGTCGATGAGAGAGAAACATCGACCAGCTGCCTCTTGCACACCCCCCACCGGGGATGTGCCCACAACCAATGTACATGCCCTTGGCCGGAATCGAACCCAGGACCCTTCAGTCCGCAGACCGACGCTCTACCACTGAGCCAAACCGACCTCAGCAAAATTACATAATATTTTTGTTGGACATTACTATTCAGAAAACCATATAGTAAATATATTTAAAAGCCATTCAATTCATGATTTGTATCATAGATAATACTACTAGTGAGTAATGCTATATAATATATATAAACAAACCAAATCTATGAGTAGTAGATCAACAATAACTTTCTTAAAAATTAGAAATATAACTTAGAGTAGATGCTCAATTATTGGTTCCTGTATTTGTTTTTTTCATATTTTTTATTGTCTAAAGTTTTACACATGTCTCCTTTTCCCCCAATTGACCCCCTGACAGCCATTCCCACCCCTGGCAAGCCCCCACCACCCCAGTGTCCATGTCCATTGGTTATACTAATATGCAAGCATACAAGTCTTTTGGTTGCTCTCTACCTGCCCTCTTCCCCTAGCATTTGTCTCTAGATCTATTCTTGTTCATCAAATTTTGTTGATCATTATATCCCACATATGAGTGAGATCATGTGATAGTTATCTTTCTCCAACTGGCTTATTTCGTTTAGCATAATGCTCTCCAGTTCCATCCATGCCTCACAAGGGAAAGGAGGAAATTTTCCAATTCTACCTTTCCCCCAACTTCTGGCTCTGATTATAGGGATGGTGCTATTACTACAAAAGGGTAGGAGAAGATAAGACAAGGAGAAGAGATCCCACACTGAAATAAATCATCTTTTAAAGTTACATAATGATAGATGAGGGCATCTTAAGTTCAAGTCAGGCCACAAATGTACTTTAAACTAAAAGCATGCCCAGCTTGAATTAGGGAATAAAGGAAATGCAATCATCCTTAGGGCTCAAAAAGTAAGATTATTTGTGGTCACTCGTCCTTTTAGATTTAAGTCCATTGATGGAAAAAAAATTGAAATGGAAGTGATAGGTAAAAAAGTAGGCACTGAGCTAAGGGACATATCTCACTTCAGATCCAAGAATCACCATAAACAGCCATCTAGCTGGTAAGACTTTAGCTGAAGTACTTACTGCAAAAAGAGGCTCTCAGCCTCTCTCCCTTTGCTTATACAATGCATCTTTAAGATGGAACATTCCCATTGGAATGGTGGTCAGAAAGTTTGAGAAGGTCCAATGTGCAGCTTTCTCTGATATGCACTTAGGGATGTGCCCAAAGTTCCTCTCAGGGGAATGCCTTTCCATTTTTGTAAAAACCTAGCTCGTCTCTTTTGTTCCTTCTCTTGAACCATGTCAATGCATTAATAAAAGTCCTTTTAATTGTAGGCAGGCACAGATAGCCACTCAAATCATAGCAGATGCTACGAATCCAGCCCAAAGCCCTCAGATCCCTCTCATCATTTCTAAGTGCCTTTGTGCTGGTGGTGTTGTGCTCTTGCTTTCTGGGGCCTCATTACTGACTTTTCTTCCCAGGACTCCCTCAGGCTACCAGGCTGCTCACACAGGAAACTGGGCACGCCTGGGAGTCCGCATCCCCTCCAGGGTGGCTCTAAGCTAACGGTACAGGACAATTAAAGTCCAGCTTTTGGATTTCAGGTCAAGAGAGCTCTGGATCTCTAGACTGCCTGAAATCCCACATTACCCTCTTTCTCTCTTCAGTGTTTTCTCTGCTTCCTTCCAGCTTCTCCTGGGAGTACTTTCTTAATAAATTACTTGCCCATAAATTCCCATCTCAAAGTCAGCCTCTAGGGAACCTGATCTAAGTCACTAGCCCCAATGAAAAATGGCCGGAGTGATTTGGGTAAGGCCACGAGAGGCAGGGAAACAGCACAGCTCTGTCTGGGACCTGGAGCTCTGGAGCATTTGGGTCCTGGTGCTTCTCTCCTCACGGCACCGCCTGTCACACACGTCATGGCTTGGTGTCTTGTGTGTGTCTCTCAGCATCTGACCCATTTCCCTCACTGCAGATGACCTTCTCAAACTCCAGGCAGCCACATCCAAGGACGCTTAGGTAAGACATGTAAGGCTGATCCCCTAGATGTGCCCTTTCATCAGAGGCGCGTGCACACACACACACACACACACACACACACACACACACAGAATCTGTTTAAGTTGTAAAGTGCACATGTGAATGAAGATGAGGCAGATTAGAAAAAAGACAGGATTATGAAATACAGATACATCTGCATATTACTGTAAACCTTTTACACTTGAAAGTAGACTAGTGATTATTTAATATGGAAAATCTTCCTAAGACAGAACATTTAGGCACACCAATTCATAAGTTTTACTAGATTTTTACACAGGTGTAGCTACCTTATATTCTTGAATAGATATTGAGAAAAAAATACCTCTTGCCTAAAAAAGTTATGTATATGGAGGGTGAGTGAGTGAGAAGGTTAATATGAATTGCAGCCTTTCTGAGTAACAACAGTGTGAGTTTGGGACTTGCCTCATGTTTTGTGGTGCAGGCCACTATTGAGACAATTTAGAATGCTGTCTTCCAATCCCTCCCTCAACACACACACCATTACTCATATCTATCCTATGGCCATAGTTTCCAAACATTTTTAGAACATAATAACACCACAACCTAAAATGTGTCCACACATGCACATATGTGCAAAACACATAAACACAATCAAAACAAATATTTTGTGAAATAGTACTTGTCCTTTGTAACTGTGATGCACTTTATTTTCCATTGTTTTCTATTATAATTGAGTCTATTTCTTTTTTTAAGTGCTAGCAGCAACCAAGTAAATTGATTTCAGGGCCCATTAATGGGTTACGATCAGTGCCTTGGCACATTAAGGGCTTGCATCTAAATGCTGATGTTACTAGAAGCATTGCTCCTATAAGTCATTATCATCATCTAACACTTTGTTGTGCATCAACTCATTATTCATGTAACAAACGTGTTTTGAGCACCTGCTCTACGCAGGGCTTTTATGCTGAGAGCTCGGAAAGAATTGAACATAAAGAAGCACCCATCCTTACCTTTAAAAGCTTACCATCAGGGTCCTTAGTTGCAAGCAACAGGAGCCTATTCTGGCTCATGTGATATAGAGGAGCTATATTTATATTATACACAGTATCCTATATAATAATCCTATATAATAAAAGGGTAATATGCAAATAGACCAAATGGCAGAACAACCAAACAACCAATCAAAGCATAATATGCTAATGATACCCTAAGGCTGCTCAACCGCTCACTATGACATGCACTACCACCAGGGGGAAAATATTTCAACAGGTAGGTTAGCATGCTGCTGGGGTCCAGCTGATCAGGACTGAGACGGGCCAGATATACCCTGGAGCTCTCCCGTGGCTCCTCCCTGGCCCGATCGTGCACCGGTGGGATCCCTAAGCCTGGCCTATGCCTTTTTGTAATCAGGACCCCTCGAGGATGTTGGAGATCCAGTTTCAGCCTGATCCCACAGGCCACTCCCCTTGGGAGGGTACCAGACACAGGGCTCATGGCTGGCGAGCACTGCTGTGGCAGCACCAGCCTCTCCCGAATGGGACTGATTGGGTGTGAGCCCACAGACACAGTGGGGCCAGGATGAGCAGGAGTGGTGGGTTTCAGCCAGATCCCTGCAGGTCATCCAAAGGGACCCCACCTGTGCATGAATTTGTGCACTGGGCCTCTAGTATAATTATAATATAGAGTTTCATAGTTATATCAATTAGATAGATAGATAGATAGATAGATAGATAGACTGCAGATGATAAAAGAAGAAAGAAAGAAAGAAAGAAAGAAAGAAAGAAAGAAAGAAAGAAAGAAAGAAAGAAAGAAAGGGAGAGAGAATATAGACAGATAGATTTCTAGGACTATCAGAAGGGAGAGAGAACTAAATAGAGAGTTGTACAACTAAAGCCACAATGACAGTCACACCCTAGCAGCAGTCTGCAGCTGCCACTGTTGGCACTTCAAACTGTATTGTATATGGCATGAGCCAAGCCTGAACCCCAGACACTATCACTTGCAATCACTGCCATTATTGTCCTGAGAAATTCCATGTGGCCCTCCAAGACCTAGATGGAGTCTCCCATCCCAGCTTCTTTGAAGCACCTGCTCTTGAATAAAAATCTGCAATGACTGTAATCTGACTATTGGAACATGAACCACGTGCCTTTGCATGATGACTTACAACTTAGACTCTGGAGTCGAATTCCTTGGGTTCAAGTCTTGACTCTTCCAATTATTTGCTGTGTGACCACAAGCAAGTTACTTTCTCTCGGTGTGAGCTTCAGTTTCCTCAACTTGAAAATAGTACCCACTTTAGAGTTGAGAATTAAATGAGATACAACCAAATGCTTAGAAGTGAAATCTATTCTATATGGAGTTAGTAAAGGGAATATCTGGAGCTTTTGGATTTTATCATGGGAGATGGGCTCAGCTTTCAATCAAGACCAAGAATGTCCAAACCATATGATGAGCAGCCAAAAAAGAAAGACCAATGTCTATTAAAAACAAACAAACAAACAAACAAAAAACCTAGTGGAATCTTTTTTTTTTTTTTTTTAATAAGCTGAATGGTTTGGTTCCCACTCTTGGAGGTCAGGGTTCCAAAGGATGAAACCCAGAATGGGGTAGACAGCAGAGACTGAGAAAAGACCTGTGGATTTGGGGGGCCCTGGACTGGGGAGGCCTGGATGCCAGAAATCTCTATGAGGAAAACTCCTGGGGAAAGGCAGGGTGGGGAAATCAGGAGGGCGATTTTGTGAGAGACTACGCCTGTTCCTCCCCACCCTGAGATAACATGGCATTCTAGGGCAGCAGTCTTCACATATTTTTGCTCATATGGCCCTTAGAAGAATTTGCAAACTACCTACATTCCACACATTTTTTAACATCTAGAATTTTTCTCATAAATTTAAGTAGTTAAAGAAATCACACACTTATGATCTGTGAAACCTCAAATTGTCCCTTTGGTGTTCTTATGGTTCAATCCTGAGCAATTCAAGTGACGTGGAAGGAAAGCAACCATAAAAGGGAGATGGGAAGAGAGAACCCATAGACCAGAGACACATTCTTAATTTGCCATTATAGGAAAACACATATTTATAAGTTAAAGAATGAAAGTTTATTCCTTAAAATGATATCAACTTACTCAGTGGAAAAATCTTCCTGTACCTCCTGGGATGTGTCTGTGTGTTCCATTTGGGGGGGAAAAAGCCACAACAAACACCTATTCCAGAGCATATCTAAACTTGGTACTCTGCATCATTGTATGCATATTTCTACTATGCATTAATATATATATATATATATATATATATATATATATATAGAGAGAGAGAGAGAGAGAGAGAGAGAGAGAGAGAGAGAGAGAGTTTGAGCCAATCAGGACCAATATGATACAGTGGTAACATTCTTCTTCCCACCCCCTCCACAAAAGGAAAAGGATCATTTAGCAAGTGGTGCTAATATTTTAGATTATACATCTATTTCTACTGTCTTTATTAGTAGCTTAAGTTCTTAGGGAGCCTTACAATGACTTTAGTTCTAAATTAATCTTGGGAAAATATTGCACTTAATTGTGAGATGATATGAATATTTTATGAAGTGCTAAGCTACTTAGAGTAAATATATAATTCAAAAAGAGGCAACATTACAATACCAAGGAGTTTTGCCAAAGCATTTCAAACGGGAGCCAATGGGTTGGGGAGTCACTGAGTCAGTCCTTCACCTACCCCACAGTCAGTGTGTGGGCCTCTGAAGCCAACACCTGCAAACCACCTCTGCAGAGGCGTGGCCTTTCCTTACCACATGCTCTAAGGAGCTTGTGCTGGCTACAGATATTAAGCTAGATTTCCACATTATTGTCAAAATGGTTTTCAAAAGAAGCCTTCCTTTCTTTCTCTTAACATGTGGGCAACTGACACAGCGTTCTATAGGAAATGAGCCATCTGCACAGTGACCTTTACACAGTTTCAGGGCAGGCAAAATCCTTAAGGAACTAATTCTGTGTGCTGGAACGCCTACGTTACTCAATTCCTGTGTGACAATGTTTTCCACTCCCAATCATTCACTTGCCCCCGGAATGGTGGGAAACTAAAGCCCTCAGATAGACTCAAAGCTAAATAAGCGAGTGAAATGAATGAATAAATCAATCAATGAAACCTATTAAGTGCAAAGCCCCTAACCAAATTCCTTTGGACTGAGCAAGTTTAGCTTTCCTCCTAAAATAAGCAGATAATTTTGCTTTTGCCTCTCCCTTCTATTACTCTGAATTTGTCTTCAGGCAATTATCCAGCAACCATAAAACTTCCATGAAATGACTAAGACAGTAAAGTGGAGACGTGAGACATCACTGGGGAGATAGATTTGGGGGAGCAATGCTGAAATCACCCTGCCTAGCTCTGCAGGTCCCAGGAGCATAGAGAGGGGAGAGCCATGAGGCCTTTGGCTCTCAATCACCTGCCTCAGGCAGGGCTCTGGTGTAGCAAGAGCACTGAGAGGGCAGAGAGTGAGACACGGAGGGGAAATAAAATCTAAGACAACCAATTTATCACTAGACCATTTAATATACAGCTTCAGCTCAAGACTTCTTTGTAAATGGTAGGCTTCCATAAGGACAAATTTCACTCTATGTATTACTAACACTGAAGCAGAAGAAATGCAGTAATTTTGCCTTAACCTCAAGCGTTATCATAGTTCCCATATAAGTGGTGAGTTAAGTTTAATCTCTAACCCCTCTCTCCCATCAGAGTTGAATATTGCTAAAGATTCATTTAGAGATCACATTTTCTGAAAATTTTTACATGTTTTAACTAGAATGAGTTTTATATCAAGAGCTACTGAGGGGCTCCTAGACTTTTTCTTCTGATTGAAGTATAAGCTTTTATGTTCTACAAAAGAGGTGATGTTGCCCTAGCTGGTTTGGCTCAGAAGACAGAGCATCAGCCTACAGACCAAAAGTCATGGGTTCAATTCCAGTCAAAGGCATGTACTTGGTTACAGGCTTCTCCCTGGCCTGGACCCTGGCCAAGGTGCATGCAGGAAGCAACCAATTAATGTGTTTCTTTCACATCGATGTTCCTCTCTGTCTTTCCCTCTCTCTTTTACTCTCTAAAAGATCAATGGAAAAATATTCTCGGGTGAGGATTATTAAAAAAAAAAAAAAAGTGATGTTGCCCTATACATAGGGTATGGTCATTGAAAACCATTATTGGAGGAGAACAAGGACCCACACAGTTAGCTACCTGTTTATTGTCAACCCAGTAGCCATTTCTCTCTCTCTTCTAATAAAGGGAACACTGATTTGGTTGTGTGTCCACCTCCGGACAGGTGTCCTGATCCCTACCTAGCTCAGGAATGCATTTAAATCCATGGAAGTCATTCATAGCATTTCCACTCTGCTTGCTTGGGATTGGTTTAGTCTTGAATATGTAAATTTCTTTTCAGAAAGATTTCTCCAAAGTCTTTAATATGCCATCTCTATATTTTAATCGCTAACTCCCCTGGCTCCAACCCTTTTGGGGTAAATATTTATTAATATTTTTCAGAATACTTTTCCTAAAAGAAATGTTGGAAAACACTAGTTGGTTCTGATAAGGTGTCAAGACAGGAAGCCACTGATGGCTGCCAGGGGAGGTTTCCTTACTCAAAAATCATGTCACAGGGAAGACACAATCCAAAAGTCTTGCTGGATATTGTTGTGGCTGGACATGCTAGCCAGTGTTTGTGCAGTCATTTTGCAGCTATGCTGGGAGCTCACCTGGGCACAAAACCAAGGTAGCACACATGGTAAAATAGGTAGCAAGCATGGCAGAACAGAAGAGGGAAATAACTTGGATCCTTGATGATGGTAATGAGATGCTGAACTAAATAATCTAGGCACTGCCCTAGCTTGCCCCATCTCCTTATCTCTTTGTATTTAAACCTTCTGAGGTGGCTTTAAAATGTATCAGCAGTTCTTTGATTCTCTTCCTTAGAAGAGGTGATGACAACTCTCCTCCCTTGAGTGTAAGCTGGACTTAGTGACTTCCTTCTACCAAACAGAATAAAGCGGAAGTGACAGCATACAGCTTCAGAGACGAGGTGTCCAACGCACTAGGGCTTCCACTTCACTCACTCACTCACTCACTCACTCACGTCATTCCTGGTGGGTAAAGCCAGCTGTCATGTCGTGAAGCCACCAAAGCAGCCTAAGGAGGTCCAAGTGAGGGACTGAGACCACCTGCCAACAGACAGATAGGTGAGCCACACTGGAAGCAGGCCTTCCACCCCAGTCAGGCCTTAAGATTACTTCAACCTCTATCCTGACTGCAACTTCCTAAAAGACTCAGCCAGAGCAATCCGGCTAACCCACTTCTGAATTCCCAACTTGTGGAAATGGTGAGGTGATATATATTTGTGGTTTTAGTCGATTACATGTTGGTGAAATTGTTACTCAATAGTAGATAACAAAGATTGGTTCTCTAACCTTTTCAGACAAAGGTAGATTAATTGGTGAAATGTTCTAAAAAATTGCATCTTAAAACCAGAAAATTGCTGGGTGCTCCATGGGTCCTCTGCGTGGGTTCACTTTCCTCCTTCTTAAAAAGAATATATAATGTCATCTGAGACAAATCAATGTCTGCCTCTTGGGCCCTTCTGAGAAAGGCGTTAACAGTTGGTCCAGGGCTTTACTTTCACAGCCATCTGGTCTGAGGCTCCAATCCCTCTGTTTATGATTAAATTAAGTTCACCTCATTGTCTCCTTAGAACCAACTAGTGTTTTCCAACATTTCTTTCAGGAAAAGTATTCTGAATAATATTAACAAATATTTACCTCAAAAGGGTTGGAGCCAGGGGAGTTAGCAATTAAAATATAGAGAGGGCATATTAAAGACTTTGGAGAAATCTTTCTGAAAAGAAATTTGTTTAATTTTTGTTTAACCCAGAATTTCTCAAATTTAGGGTAACTATGGGCTGTCCTTTACATGCTCCTTCCCCCCAACAAAGAATATCAATGAGCATTTCCTGGGACATAAATGTTATTCAGAACACCAGAAAACATGGGTGTGGGTGAGAAAGAGCTCATTACAATACACTGAATGAATGCACCAGCTTGAATGATCAAAATAATCCAACACCATACTGAAAATAACATAGCTATCTTATGGAGCTATGTCACATCCATTATCTGAGTAATCTAAAGTGTCTGAGATTAGACTTGGACATACCCAATTACCAACAAAATAGTTTCCACACACATTTACTCAAAGAGGTTAGCACTTTTCTCCAAAATCCAAATTTTCAGATTAGTATTTTTTTCTTTACCACCAGAAAATAAAATCCACCCCTGTTCTAAATTTAAATTTTTTATCTTAATATTTTAGGACAACGTTTCCTCTCAAATATAGGGCACAGGGGGAAAATGTCTTACAGAGATTTCTGAAACCTTGATATCAGGTGTGTAAGATCAGCATGCCCATGCCAGCTAAAAGGTCAAATAATTCACCCACTGTGCAGCGAATTCTGCCAAGAAAGCCAAGCCCTCTTGACTGGCAGTGCCAGTCCCAGATTCTATCCTTTGGCTGAGCCCCAAAGCCAAGTGTGCTGAGCCCCACACTCGTGAGTGAGTAGGAAGATCCCTCGCAGCAGTAGATGAGGACTTGCCCTAACCAGACAAGGTCCCGTAAGGTAAATGCTTCTGCCCTGAGGCTGGGCCAAATCTGACGTGCCCAGAATACCTCTGACTTCTCCTTAGCATTATAACTTGGAAGGAATGTTTTCCCACTTAAAATCAAACCAAAAAGCCTTTAAGATTTCAGTAGAAATTGGATTGGAAAAAAAAATGAAGTGGTTGTATGAGGAACCCCAATTTCCCCCACGCCCTCTATCTGATTCCTACAGCTGTCATCATGGCCACTATGCAGGAAGGGAGACTGTTGTTTCTGTGTGTGTTTTTTAACTCTGGTTCAAGTGAGGACACAAATGTGTTTTTTTAGTTCCCTTAGTATGAATGAGATATGCTGTCACTTAAGAAAGTATTTAGTATCTCAAAAAGGAGCCCCCAAAAGAAAAGAAATGGAGTAATTATGAATCAATCTTTGAGTGGTCAGGTTTCAAAAGGACAGGACTTGGCTGCTACAACGAAACACCTTGTCCTAATGGTTGGTAAATCTGTTTGGACTCCTTCCTGGACTCTTCTACTAGTTAACCCATTAACTGCTTAACCCATTGCCTATAATCCTTTATTGAGAGAGAATATTGCCATCTGGGCCAAGTTCAGAATGATTATATTCCTTTTTACCCAAACCCATCACCTCCTCTCCCCTAATTGTTCAAGTTTCATTTTTTTTTTCTCCAATGTTAGTGATTCTCACCCACAGCTTTTCTAACATCTCATATCCAATTGACCAGCAAACCCATGAAGGGTATTGCCCAGTCCCAGAACTTCTATAAAATGAAGGGCACTGGTACCATCCTTTTTGCTTTGCTTGAGGGAAAGACAGATATTACCTGGTAGGCAGCCCTTTTAAAGCTACTAATCTAGAAGCTAGTGAGGACGTAGGTTGTCTGAGAAACCAGAGAAGGTCCATTGAATAGAGCCACACAGGACCTGAAAAGACAGAGTCTGCCTCAGCCTGTTTTCTCCCTGAGCCCCACATGAGCAGCTCAGAGACTTCTTGACTCTTAGAAGCCCACATTGTCTACTGCTTTAAGCAATGCATTGTGAAGCCCAAGAGGGTAATCCCAGGTGACAAGTTCTGCCAGCACAGTTGGCTGAGCAACCTAGAGACAACAGGACTGACCTGGAAAAACGGAATCTCCTGGGAAAACAAGAACCCCCCAGATGATGAAGACTGTAACTTCAGCCAGACTTACCTACTCCGCTTTGGAGAGGCTGCAGAATATGCCACCCACGTGGTCACACTCTGCCTGTGGGGATTACCATCCTGGAGGAACACATTCTGGGCAGAGACCCAAATCTCGGTGAGGTGGGCAGGGAGGATGAACATGAGAGGGCAACCTAGAAAAGAAAGAGTACCTTGTAGGATTTATTATGTAGTTTTACTAATCATTTTCCCAGAAGAGAATCATGGGTGTACAGAATCTTTATAAACTAACGGATCATATCCCCCCAATATTTCCCCACTTGCCCCTTTCCTAACTTGCATTCAGTAGAGCCAGACTATAGCTCATGCCTGAAAGAGACTTATCTAACACACATCTTTTCCCCCACAGGCATGTCACAGCCTTTTTGCATACAGGAACACTAGACAGCCCTTCAGCACTATACTTGGAAGCCATTTCTAACAGTGAAATCACCAACAAAGGCACAAAAATGTGGAAAATGTGCACTAAATAGATCATGGAAAGGACACTTGTTTACAGCATGAGACTGAGACAAGAAAGGCAGAACGTTGCCTCACTCGACATGAGACTGAGACAAGAAAGGCAGAACGTTGCCTCACTCGACCTCAGCTGGGAACTTTTCTACACTCTCCACTTGCCCACTAACAACCACAAAAGTGCTGTGAGAATTGATTTGGGGCTACAAGTAAAATTTTTAGCAAGTAGGCAAATTCACAAAAACCAAATCCACAAATAATGAGGATCAACTGTATCAGCCACGGAAAAGAGTGATTACTGTAAAATATCTTCAAAAGGTAATTGGTGCTTTGATTATGATTTCCATGTCTCTGTAAGGAATGAGAGAGTTCCTTATATTTTTCCTACTCCGTGATTCCAAAGGGAACAGGGCCAGAATCTCTGTCCCTTTAGCCCAACATTTTGTAGGAGAGCAAACCAATTTTTACTTTTTTGCTTTTATGATAGGAGTAACTGTCTCAGAGATCAATTCCATAAGGCATTTTCTTAGTCTCATACAAATAATTACATTAACTTAGCTTCAAGAAAGACGTTTTCTCTATTTTCTCAGATGGTAATCATCTGAGGAATGGCTATTTTAATCATTTTAATTCTGATCCTGACCAAAAAATATTTAATATCATTTAATATTTGAGAATGACACCAAATAACAATAAAATAGAAATGATTCATATTAACTTTGATTGTGGGTATTCTAAATTTTCTCACTTAGTAAACTCTGAGTTGTGCATTCCTGTCTAAGTGAGAATCATGGTCACATGGAATGGAGTCATCCCTGATATCAGTGAAAAACAGACTATAAAATAGGCTCTGTTGTTCTTTGCCATGTTTCGGCTGCATGTCACTACATCTGCATTTTATCGCATTGCAGGTGTCTTTTATTTTATTGTGAAGTAGTTTGTACTATCAAATAACAGCAAGCATGCACGTCCAGCTTTTTACCTAGTTCTGACAATTGGTTCCCCTTTTGCACCTTCACTCTATTCCCTATTGAATTAAATACCACATTAATAAAGCTCCTTGCTATTAATCTCTCTTCAGTGATAATAATAATAGATAACATTTTTGAGCATATACTATGTGCCAGTTATGCTTTCTTTTGTAAAATACACTCTACTCCCTCAAACATTCTCTTCCCTAATATCATGAAAACATATTGTCTTGATTTTGTTTGCATCCTCTACCTTCCTTTTAAACAGTGGGTTTTCTAAGCATTCTTTTCCAGTCCTTCCTCACTCTACATACTATGCCTGGGTAGTGAAGATGTGCATATCTTCAATCACCACCTATATGTTTATTAATCTCAAAGCCATACCTCCACCTTGAACTTCTCCCTAGAGCTCTAAAACCTATATAGTTCACTGATCATCTCGATTTAGATGTCCCATTGTACCACAAAGCAAGAACTCTTCCTTGTCAGTTGGACAACATCCTAATTGCTCTTCATGTATATATTCTTTTCATTCTTCGTTTATTATGTACTTCTACTTTAGTAATCATCCTAATGTACAATTCTTATTATGCTATTCATTTCTAAAATTAAAAATAAAACTTCAGGATTTGAATGATAAAGTTTAACACCATTATTCTAGTTTTCAAGGCCCTTTATGATCTAACTCTATTTGTTATATTTTCTTACGAAAGACCTTTAAAGGAAAGGGAAAAGGAAGAGAAAAAAAGGATAAAAATCAAAGGAAAGGAAAATGAAAGTGAAAGAACTGAAAGAAGAGAAGAAAATGAACAAAAAAATAATCTCAAAGTAAATTAGCCACAAAAATATAATTGTTCACACACATATAGATATGTAAGAGCTGAATCTGGCTTCATGATAGTTGTATCTAGGGTCATACATATTATCATTAGGACACTGTGTCTCTCTCTTTTTGAAGCCCTATTTTCCTCAGTATCTGCTTTATTCTCAGTCAGGTCTCTGTAAAAAGATGGAAAAGATCTAAACTAGTTTAGCAATCTCATTTAGATAGTATCCATGAATTTCTCTTATTAACTTTGATTGGCTCACCTTGTTCCTAACTCTAAACCAATAATTGTGGTCAAAGACAAGTGGGACACTCATAAAGCAGATTTAAAATACATCCTCTCGCGGAGGACTGAGAAGGTGGAGCAGTTCTGTATCGTGCTGCCTTCCACTGGTTAAGACCTCCAAGAGCAAAGGCCTACCGAGGTGAGGATGCCCCTACTGTCACCTATAGAGGGGCAGCACTGAGCTGGCCAATATTTGTGGTGGTGCTGCTTGTCCTGGCTCAGGGGAAGCTTTCCACTAAGTCTGAAAGACTAAGACATTGCGGGGACTCTCCGCCACTGCCCACGACCAGTTTGGCCCTGCCTTAGCACGCGCCAGCGGGACTCTCCGCCACCGCCCGCGACCGGCTCGGCCCTGCCTTTGCGCCACACCTGCGGATCCCGCGGCCTCCACCGCTGCCACCACCCGCGGCCTGCTCTGCCAGGCCTTCGTGCGCGCTGTGCTGGCGCTGCTCCTTCCGTTGGCAGACCCGGAGAATCCTCTCTCCGCTACCGCATGGCCAGGCCAAAGCATCAGACACTACCGCCATGGGGATTTTAAAACTACAGGGGAAATTGAGCCACAGGAGCTACCATCGCTGCCGCACCCACCGCCGCCCCCAAGAATGGGAATCCACCAAAATCAGAGCTCACTATGCCCCGGGCTCACAGAGAGTGTGGCTTCAGAAATTAGTCTCTGCATCCACAGCAGCTCCACATCCGCACCAAAGAGGACACCATTGAGGGCAGACTCTCCCCATGCAGCCATCACAGTCTGCCCACAATCTTCCCAGCACACTCACCATGCTGGGAGGGAGATGGAGTGCGCTGGTGAGGAAATGGCACGGCGCCTTCCATTAGCCGCCCAGGCGAGCCCTTCCTCCGATGCCGCATGGCCGAGCCAAAGCTCTCGCCACCACCGCCATGTGAACTTTAAAACTACAGTGGTAATTGAACCACAGGAGCGACCTTCACTGCTGCACCTGGCACCGCCACCCACCACTGCCGCCGCATAAAAGGAAATCCACCGAGAACAGAGCTCACCACGCCTTGGGCTCAGGGAGTGGGCGACCTCAGAACTTAGCCTCCATGTCTGCAGCTACTCCGCTCCCACACCGAACGAGACACCTTTGAAGGTGGTCCCCCCGCCTGCAACCATCTCAGCCCAACTGCAGCTGTCCCAGCCTGCCCGCCATGCTAGCAAGGAGCTAGCGCGGCGCCTCCAATATGCGACCCCAACAGCCCAGAGGGGCCGTGTGCCCCGGGTGAGCCATACCCCCCAAAGGGGAAGGGTGTCCCGGGTGAGCCGTGTGTCCCAGAGTGCCCCGGGTGAGCTGAGTGTCCCATGGGGCCGTGTGCCCCGGGTGAGCCGTGTGTCCCAGGGGGCCGAGTGCCCCGGGTGAGCCGAGTGTCCCAGGGGGCCGAGTGCCCCGGGTGAGCCGAGTGTCCCAGGGGGCCGAGTGCCCCGGGTGAGCCGAGTGTCCCAGGGGGCCGTGTGCCCCAGGTGAGCCGAGTGTCCCATGGGGCCGAGTGCCCCGGGTGAGCCAAGTGTCCCAGGGGACCGTGTGCCCCGGGTGAGCTGTAACCCCCCAAAGGGGAAGGGTGTCCCGGGTGAGCCGTGTGTCCCAGGGGGCCGAGTGCCCCGGGTGAGCCGTGTGTCCCAGGGGAAGCAGTGGGACCCAGGGGAAGGGGTGGTGAAAACCAGAGGAGGAGCGGACTCTAATCATATGGTCCTGAGATAGTCACCTTAAAACAAGCAGACTGCCAAATGAGGAGTGGATTCTATTCATGGGGTCCTGAGATGGTCACCATAAAACAAGCAGATTGTCAAATGACAGCGGGGAGGGGAAGGAGACCTGGGGGGAGATAGGAGAACAACCGAGGGCCTGGTATGCATGAACATAAGTACAACCAACGAACACAGAACTCTGGGGAGGGAGGGCATAAATGGGAGGGGGGGGGGGGCAATGGTAAGCTATGTACACAGATAATACCTTAATTAAAAAAAAAAAAGAAAGAAAGATTCATTCTATCCTTTGCATTTTTAGTTATTTAAAAATGTTTAAAATGTTTCCATGTGCCTTCTTTTAGAGTAATGTCAAATTTTAAATAGAAATGTTTAAATCATTTAGAGTGTGATGAAATGTATCTAATATATATTGTCGATGGTCATGGTTAAATGTTTTAATACATGTTCTTTTAAATATAAGGTAATACATTTAAAAAAATGGAAAAAAAAATAAAAAAATAAAATACATCCTCTCCCCCAGAGCTAGATAGTGTGAGCCCCACCTGTACCAAATAGAAGAGAGAATGAAGGAGAAGAGACTATCCAAAGAGATTCTCATATGACATAACACAAACTTATGTAAGAAGAACTAAATTTGTAATAGCTTGTGACCAGAATAATCTACCAATCTGGAATTGCTGATTCTGGTAATTATCCATTGGTGAGATCTTGTCAAATTTAATTCACTTTCCTTTATGCTTCAGTTTCTTTCACAAGAAAATGTGCATAGAATTTATGTTGCCAGCTGCTCCCCCCCTCAAAAACAAACAAACAAACAAAAAACCCAGATCCTTAAATGAACCTTGGCAAAGTACTACCAACATCAGAAATGGCAAATGTTTATAAAGTTAACCATGAGTCTCACTGAAGTTCTTCACAACATTAATTTATATATGTACAGAGCTTTGGATTTTAAAGCAAGTTCATGTTGTCTTGTTTGATCTGAATAACAGCATCATGAAATACACAGTTTTCATTTAACATATAAAGCAGGCCATAGTGAAAGACAGTCCCTTAGAAAGTTCTCAGTTTCCACAGAGAATTGGTCATTTTCTCCCCTCCTACTCTCATTATTTCCAGTCAAGTCCCTTGTGAAAAAGGCACATTGCCTCTATCAGGGCATCTCTTTAAGGGGCTGACATCTGTCCAGAGGACACTGTTTTTCCTGTTTACTCTACTTCCCAACTAAAAAAATAAATAAAATAAATTACCATTGATTCCACCTCAACCCCAAGAATAGCCACAACTTCCTCCAAAATTATCTCTGCTTCTCCTTCCAGCCGCACAGCTAGACTTTTATGGTCAACTAGTTGGGAAATCAAAGCCAAAACCAACCTAAAATAAAATTTCTTGTAACAAAGAAAAAGAAAATGCTAGTCTCCTCACTATTACTCCAATTTTTTTTCTACAACATAATTTAGCTAATAAACTCTCATTCTTCTGGGGACAGTGGCTATTTGTAAGATTCAGAAGCACAGTTTATAGTTTAAATGTCCTTTATAAAAATAGTTTTGAAAATTTAAAAGACATAAATTTTTTTAAAGCATAGATATGGAAGTCTCTATTACTGTATTCCCTCTCCCACAATATTTCATAGTTGTCTGCACATGGTAGCTACCTAAAAATGCTTGCTTAAAATTAAAAATTGTTGTTGGAGGTCCTAAAAGCTAAGTTTTTTAGAGAAAAACTTTTTGAGTACAGATTTCATTAATTCAGATTCTGTGATCTTTCAATTAAGAAATGAACTAAATTGTCTCCCTTAGTAATTGTAATAAAAATGCAATTTAGTAAATCATAGGTGGTATTGAACTACATATAATAAAGGAATATTTATCAACTTTGAAAAGGAGTGTTTAGTTTTATCATTTACATATCAATTAAAAAATGTCATTATAGATCTGCATTAAATTCTTTGAACATCAAAGTGATATTTGTTGGAAAAACACATTTGTTAGTCCCAAATTTTAAATAATGAAGATAAATTTCTTTTGAGAGAGGTAGGAGACTACTCTTCCCTATAAATCCAGAAATATTTAATTTCCCACAAAAGCCCCAATATAATAATTTTATCTTTCCTGTAATGCTATTTCCCTAGTGGGAAGATCAGGTCAATGTGTTCCACATTTGTTGGACCACTTTGTATTTTGGATCAGAAATGTATGACAGTGAACAACTGTGGAGAAAAGAGAATGCAATGTGCTGCATAAATGCTGGCCAATTCACACTAAAATGAGTTCTCACTATTTTAGAACAACCAATGCAAACTATATACTGTTAGTCTTTGTTGTCACTCTGCCCTTATATTCTACATACGAGAGAGATGCTCTGATGGTATTTGCTTGTATGCCAACTATCAGTCAGCTAGAATCTTTGTCCTGAATATTTCACTTCCTTCAAGTTCAAAGACCATTTGTCTCATATGCCCAGGAGAGAGACAAACAAGAGTCCTTCCCAGACAGCTGTGCCAAAGCACCACGCAAAAATGAGTGGTAGTCCAAGGCATGTCTTCACAGACAAAATTCCTAAACACGAAAACAAACCCAGCACCTCTCTCTTGCCCTGTCAGTCTGTCATCTTTCCAAAGCATGGGACAGCTCACTGCAAGTGGACGATATGTTCCCAGCTGCAGCTGACTCATATCATGACTGTGAATCCAAGTCAGCATCTCTCCAGTGTGAGAAAAATGTGAACTTAATCAATTCCCCATGTGGAAGGCATTTCCAATTTCTCCTATCCTCCCTGGAGAACTAGAAAGTCACCTAACTTGGAGACTTGGTGATCTAAACTCATCCAGCTAAGATGTGAAATAAAGGACAAAAATTGTTGCCAAATCTCTTAGTAGACTGTTCAAAGAGATTAAAATAGAACAGAGAATCACTTAGAAACCATGGAATCTGGACAAGAAACTGGAGTAATGGTAAAGTATCTAAAGACAAATAAATGAAAAAACAAAACAAAATCCTGATAACCCTTTCTCCCTTCAAGCCAGCTATTTTCCATAGCAACCTGTCACAAATCAGTGTTGCTGGAAGATCAAGGCCAAATGTAAAGCATTTTCATTATCTAGCACAAGTGTTCTCACGTGAAATGTGCTCTCAAACAGGCCCCATTATGAAGCATGTGGGCCACGTCACTGAATGAGGCAGCAAAACTCAAGGTAATTGTGTATCAATAAGACGTCAAGACCTACAGCCAACACAAAGGCTTTCAAAATTAAAAACCTTAGGAATTCTTTAAATTTGAGGCATGCAAAAAGGTTTAGGATACAGTATAATGAGCACTCACTTAGCCAACATTTGTTCATTCTCCATGAGCTTAAGAAACAAAATGTTAAATTGCCATTAAATTGCACCCCTCCCTGACCACTATCCTTACACTCTGCCAGGGGTTATTACCATCCTAAATCTGGTGTTTCTTTTTCATAAATGTCTTTATACTCCTACTACATGTGTGAATATCTCAAAGCAATATGTATAATTGTTTTGTATATTTTAAAACTATAAATAAATTATATTATATTGAATGTATCCTTCTTGCTTGAACATTACACTTGTGAGACTTAAACACAATAAATAGTATTCTTGTTTATTCATTTATTCTGCAATAATATCATATTTCACACACACACACACACACACACACACACATAAAACAATTCATTCTTCTACTGATGGATTTTCGGTTGTTCCTAATTTTTTAATGCCAATAATGCTGTTATGAACATTCTTGTACATTTATCTTTGTGTATAAGACTGAGTTGTACATTTATCTTTGTGTATAAGACTCCTTTAGGGCAGGAGTTAGCAAACTGTACCTATTGGCCCAATCTGGCCTGCCATCTGTTCTTGTAAAAAAAGTTTTATCAGAACACAGCTATTCTCATTGTGTATGGCTGCTTTCCCACTGCAGTGGCAAGGTTCAGTAGTTGTGACAGAGAATGTAGAGTGTGTAAAGCTGAAAACATTTATTATGTGGCCTTTTTCATTTTCTGAAACCTTTTTTCAGTTGGCTAACCCCTACTTTGAAGTTTAAATTTAGCAATGACATGTATAGGTCAAATGCTACGAGTTGCCAAATGTTGCCAAATGCTCTCCAAAGTAATGTACTAATTTAGACTCCTTCAATAATGTAAAAATATCTTCACTCTCATTGTTCTTCATCCTCACCAGCCTCTGAAATCTCAAAGTTTTTCAAATTGTGTCCAATTAGTTTGTGGTTCCATTTCAAATATCATGTTGTTGTTATAATGATTCATATCTGTATTTGTGAGGTATACCATGTGTTTCAGGGTAATAACTGAAATGGTGTAGCAATGGTATACCTCTATCCCAAGCTCAGAATGAGGTAGAAAAGTGCCAAAGGACATCTCCCTATTTGGTTCCATGTAGAGCTCTCATCCCCACACGCGACATCCCATTCTCTTTCACCATACCTCTACCCCAGCACACTATCTGTAAGGATCTGTTGGCCCAAATCACATGTACCAAGTTATTCTGTAGCTCTTAATTGCTACCTGTTGAATGCAATTTCCCACTCCTTCTCTTCACAGACAAATTGTGCTACCCAATTACAGTCTTAGACTAGAAGCTTTTATTGAGTACAGAGAAAAGAGAAGTCCTCGTTTTCAGTCTATATCACTTGGTCTTCATGTTGTATCACCTAAAGGCAGCTTCTACCACCTACACAGACGGTCTGCCAGCTAGGCAGGAGCAAGGAGATGGTGAGAGAATGATTTATCTGTGCCTTTGGCTGCTCTGAGGGTGATGCTCCCTGTCTAGCTACCTCTGGGATGATCTAGTTTGGTCATGTTCTTTAATGGAAGGAAATCATCCTTGTTGGTTTGTTTTTTATCTTCCCAGAGCCTGTGATATTATTCTGGAACACAAGTATTGATTATTTTATTTAGTTAGTTGGCTATAGAAAGGGAATTCTCTTCCTTTATAACTTGGGTAGGCAAATAAAGCAATAAGGTGGCAGAAGATGGTCAAGAAGAATTTCCTATGTGGCAGTTGTTGAAACATATCCAGAGCACTGAAATCGCTGAACTGCGTCTTGATTTCTTAGTAAAAAGTGTTGATCTAAGTGAATTTAAGGAGGGGAGAAAGGGATGAAAAAGAAGAAGAAAAAAATCATTGAGGGAAGGAAGAGAGGAAATCATGATGAAAGAAGAGAAAGTCAGCTTGAAGAGAAATTGAAGAAGAAGGCTATTTAATAAAAGATAAATAACAATTAGCCTAATCTCAGCCACGGTGAAGTACACATTAGGCTATCATAAAACAGGTACAAACGCTGATACTTAGAGGACAGGGGGCAGAGACTTCCCACACCTGGGGGTGAAAAATTCAGGCTGGCAGAGCTCAAAGTCCTTTCAAGTACCAACTTCATAGACAGGCAATGCGCAAGTAGGTGCTGGTGTGTGGGAGGCCGCTGGGCCGTACACATAGATGGCCATTGCCATGATATACTTTGGGACTGATTCAACCAATTTCTTTTAGAACACTCGGTGCGTGGGTACAGAATCATCTGGGGTCAGTAGTTTTGTTCCCAAAGATTTTCTCCTGTATTACTGACAACCTCCTCCATTATTGTCTTTTTCTCTGTTGCACTAGTTGTCTTCCAACTGTTTCTGGCTTTTAAGCTTTGGCCGAGTGTGCTTTCATTCTCCAAGTGTCACATGTCCCACAAATATTTATTAAGGGCCAACTCAATTAATGAGCTTAATGTACAGAGGACACAAAAATTTTAAAACACATGGCCCCTGCCCTTAAAAAACTTACAGACACTTAACATCACATTAGAGTAGAAAGGAGGCGGTCACAACTAAGTGTCTAGAGTGGGGAGCAGGGAGCAATGAACTCCTGCTGAGGGCATCGAGGAATATATTTCATAAGATTTGAGCTGGGTTTTGAAGAAGAGTGAAAAGGGAGGATAGTCTAAGTCAGGGGTAGGCAAACTTTTTGACTCGAGGGCCACAATGGGTTCTTAAAACTGGACCGGAGGGCCGGAACAAAAGCAACCTGACCATGCTAGCACCTTCATCTTGGGCTGCTGGTGAAGGAGCGGATGGGAGAGCAAGAGAACCCTCCACTCTTTCGGCTCCGTGGGCCGGATAGAACATCCCGCAGGCCGTAGTTTACCCACGGCTGGTCTAAGTAAAAGGACCAACATATGCCAAGGCACAACAATGTGGAAACACATGGCAACATTAAGGGAAATATTTTGAAATAATCACTCACAGGGGGTGGGAAGCTCCAGCCACTTGTTCTTAAAATATAAGCACCTGTGGAAGTAGCAGAACATTTATAATAGATCAGGGCCAGAGAGTGAGGTATACACCAGTTAAGGAATTATGACATTATTCTCAAGGGCCCCACACATCTCCGTAACTTGAATTTAACTCAAGTGAATTAACATCTAACTTTCAACTAGGCACATAATTAAGTTTCTCATGACACTTTTTTGGCCAGGATGGGGAAATATGGGTTCTATTGAGGCATAGTTGATATATCATGTGATTGTCTTCAGATATTGGAAGAACTGCTAGGTGGAAGGGGGAGTTCACATTTCCTAGATCCAGAGGAAGAGTGAGGATTAATAAATCATTGTTACAGGGATGCAGATTACTGATCTGGGTCAGAAAAAAAAGAAATATCTAATCCATGCCTAAATCATTATTAACAATCTATTAATGTGAAATAAGTATAGTGATGGGGAGAGGAAATGTTTCACTGTGCACATGTTCTTGGTTTGTCAGAAGCTGTCAATGTTTTCATGGCTTTAGTGGTGATATGTTTGGGTTCAAATTTTTTTTCTGACTGCCCCAAACTGTCAAAGCATATGTATCCACTGTAAGACCTTTAAGAATGTATGCCATTGCATTTTTTTCTGACTGCCCTAAAGCTGTCCCATGCTTTGGAAAGATGACAGCACATAAGTTCTGTAGTCTGGTTAAACACACACACACACACACACACACACACACACACACACACACACACAAATAGATGCATTTTAGTATAATTTAAATGACATGTTCTAACAACAACTTCTCTATATTTCAAAGCGTCCATTACTAGACTAAAGAATAATTTTCTCCTTAGTTCACAAATATAAATATTTGGGTGGTGAAAGGAAGAAAAAAATAGAGGTATAAGAAAGGTAGAGAGCAGGAATGCAAGCAAAAAATAAGTTGTGTAAAATGGAAAGTGACAGGTTTCCTTCATGTTACAGGGAGGCTATAAGCAGTTAAATGCTTCCACTGTTTGCATAGATCTAGAAGCTGGTCCCCAGATGGTCTGGGGCAGGGGTGGGCAAACTTTTTGACTCGAGGGCCACAATGGGTTCTTAACTAGACCGGAGGGCCGGAACAAAAGCAACCTGACCATGCTGGCACTCTCATCTTGGGCTGCTGGTGAGGAGTGGAGGGCAGAGCAAGAGAACCCTCCGCTCTTTCGGCTCCGTGGGCCAGATAGAACAGCTGAACAGGCCGGATCCGGCCCGCAGGCCGTAGTTTGCCCACAGCTGGTCTGGGGCCATGACCACAGACCATGCTATACCCACTTCCTGCCTAGAGCAGAAAGAGGGCAAGAATATGATGTAAAATATCTTTTTGAAAAGTACATTTTGATGGATATTGTTAATCATACAAAAGCTTGACTAAGTACAAAATGTAGGTGATATAAGGATTAACTTAGGATCAGATGCAGACCAGAGTTATTTTTAAGAAGAAAAAGAAATAGTATGTGTACTCGTCTTCTCAGGCTGTCATAACAATACACCACAACTGAATGACTTAAACAATAGAAATCTAGCCGAAACCGGTTTGGCTCAGTGGTAGAGTGTCTGTCTGCGGACTGAAAGGTCCCGGGTTCGATTCCAGTCAAGGGCATGTACATTGGTTGCGGGCACATTCCCCGGTAGGGAGTGTGCAAGAGGCAGCTGGTCGGTGTTTCTCTCTCATCGACGTTTCTAGCTCTCTAGCTCTCTCCCTTCCTCTCTGTAAAATATCAATAAAATATTTAAAAAAAAACAAAACAATAGAAATCTAGCTTCTTAAAATCCTGGAGGCTGGAAGTCCAAGATCAAACTATCAACAAGGCTGGTTTCTTGTCTTTCTCTTCAACTCGCAGATGACTGTGCCTTTTTCCTACTTGTGCTCACATCATTGTATCTCTTCCTCATAAAGACACCAGTCCTACTGGCTTAGGGTCCTACCCCGTTAATTTGAATTTTCTCCACAAAGGCCCGTCTCCCAAGATAGTCACATCATGGGTTAGGGCATCAATGTAAGAATTTTGTGGGAACACAATTCAATCCATAACAGCATGGAACATTGAGAGAGGCAGGCCCAGATGAAAGATAGTCGTGCCTGCATTAATATTCCAAAGATTCACTTCAGCTTCAACCTTGCATGCCCTGTGGCATCTTGCTGACCCCTGACACCTTACTTTTGCCTTATAAAACTTGTTAAAGGAACTGTATTTCTTTCTTAACACTCAGCTTTTCAACTCTTACTTTTAGAACTCTGAACCCTATTCAAGGACCTGATGCCAACCAGTTCCTAACACAAAGACTTCATTCCCTTGCACTCTGCCTGGGTCTTGACCCAGTTTGATGCTTTCCTGTGCAGTGAATTGAACATGATTTCCTTCCTTCCTCAGCTTCATCCATCTGTGCCCACTCTCAGGCTTCTGAGCAGGCCATACTTGCCAACCCAGATACTCAATGAAGTTTAAAATACTGCCAGCATGTATTCCTCTATTCACTAAACTAGAAGATCCTTGAGACTAGGACTGTGTCTTATTCATATTTGTGTATTCAAGGCCTACAATAGTGTTAAAGTACATAATACTTTTCTAAAAATTGTTTTTTGAATGAATGACAAAGAACAAATCAATTTTACAATGAAAATACACAAGAAAGAAGGCTCCATGAATTTGAGCGTGAGCCTGGATTTTTTTTTTGTTTGTTTGCTCTGGAAACAAGAATGCATCGCCACAGGCATTGATATTCTCCTCTGTGATCAGACTGATGCTCTGCCTTCCTGATACACAAAAGGAAAGGGAAGATTAAGTAAAGGCTCATACTGAATGACATACTCTCAGTGCTTCATTCCTTCACTCAACCAGCATTTACTGAGTACCTGCTAAATCCAGTCTGTATTTAGTCAAAGAGGAATATGGTTCTGGCACTTCTTCAGGTCATAATCTATTATGATTCACAGATATAAATTAGCAAGATGATAATACTCAAGTACTTTATTGATATGCCATCTATTCTACCAAAAAATTGAGAAAATTTACAAACATTCATACAATGCAGAAGTGTAAAATCAATAGCTGGGAGAGTCAGAAAAATGAAAATCTCACACAAATGTATGAGATAATGTATCTATTGATGCTAGAAGTGAGCAACAAATTTGTCTATAAATTACCTAGCAGCTAATAGATTGAAGACATAATCAATTATAAGATTTGTGGTAAGAAATACAACTTGTGCTCGCTTCAGCAACACATGTATAAAAATTGTAACAATACAGAGAATATTAGCATGGCCTCTGCACAAAGATGATGTGCAAATTCATGAAGCATTCCGTGTTATTAAAAAAATGCAACTTTTTTTTAATGTTGAGACCAATAAGTAATTTCTGTCTGTGTCTATATATATGGGGGAACACTGTAGATATTTGCAAGACAACATATTAAGTACACATGGATATACTCACTTCCATTCAAGTAATTTGAAATACTAAGTAGAATATATTAAACTACTTTTATTTTATGGGCATAGCCTGCATGAAAAGGACAATCAGAAATACTCAAGTGCCAGAAACAAAGTAACCTCTGAGCTAAAGTCTGGCAGCATATACTATAGAAGACAGACTTGGGAGTAAACAGAGTCACAGGGTCTGGATTTCAATGCCAGCATGAGGATGAGAGCTGGAATTATAAATCCCACCCCTGTGGTAAGAAGAAAAAAAAAATCTGGCTTCCTCTGAGAGAACAGGACCTGGGAAGCAAACCACTCACTCCAGCTGTGGTTGGAAATAGTTTCCCATGTGATTCTAGAATCTTAGGTCTGTGTCTCATGATTGTGGAGGCCTCATTATACTATCTCAGTCCCAAAAGTCCAGAGCCAAATATGAGAGCTTCCCCAGCAACAGTGAGGGCCCCAAACCCCAGAACAGGGAAACCTCCACAACCCAGGGAACATACATGAAGCAGCTCAGAGAGAAGATAATGCCAGGGAAAACGAGCCTATAGATAAGAATGACAAAATGTCTGAGAATTTCTACATCAGGAAATATGAAAAACATAACTCACATCAAAGAAATAATCAGACAATGAAAAGGAAATTTTAAAATAAGTACATTTAAAGTCTTCAAAGACAGCCGAAACCAGTTTTGCCCAGTGGTAGAGCATCGGTCTGCGGACTGAAAGGTCCCGGGTTGGATTCCGGTCAAGGGCATGTACATGGTTGCGGGCACATCCCCAGTAGGGGGTGTGCAAGAGGCAGCTGGTCGATGTTTCTCTCTCATTGACGTTTCTAGCTCTCTATCTCTCTCCCTTCCTCTCTGTAAAATATCAATAAAATATATTTAAAAATAAAAATAAATAAAGTCTTCAAAGACATAAATTCTTTTTTGTGAAACAAAAACAGAAAGTTATAAAATAGTATATTGATATTTAAAAGCTCAATAAAAGAATTTAATATTAAATTAAGACAATAGAAAAGAGAATAAATTTTAAGAGACATCTAAGGAGATTTTCTACAATGGAAAAGAAAAGTAAACTGAGATGAAAAAAATTTTAATTACAAGACTTTAAAGAGCATATTAGAAGAATCAAAATACATCTGAAGAGCACATGAGGAAAAGTGAAACTAGGGAGAGGCAACACTCAAAAAATAATAGTTGAGAATGTTCCAAAGTTAAGAAGGATGAGTCTTTATTTTGTAAAAGCCAATTAATTACATTGACATGAAGTGTAGTGATACTGCAGAACATCAAAGTTAAAGAGAAATCTTCAATTTCCCAGAGAGGAATAAAAAGATTGCTTCCAATAAATAGCAATGAGAAGAAAGGGCATACAAATTAAATATATCAGGAATGAAAAGGGATAACATCACATGTAATTGTGATTTGACAAAATAATATAAGTGCTTTTAGCAATTTAAAGCCAACACATTTAAAAATGTGATAAAATGGGAATTTTTCTAGGAACTGTTGTTGAATTACCAGTAACAACCCCACAAGGAATTTTAAAAATCTCATTGGCTCAATATACATTCAAGAAACTGAACAAGTAATATACACCTTCTCACAAAGCTGGAATCATATAGCTTTATCAAACTTAAATCACAGATAATCCATATCTTATATAAATTCTCCCATATAATAGAAAAAAATACTATCTGACTTATTTTATTACATTAGTATAATATTTATGCTCAACCAAGACAATAAATAAATAAAATTATAATCAAATCTCACTTATGCAAAAATTTAAAAGAATATATTAGTTAAGCAAGGCGAATTTTATATATATATATATCCCTGTTGTACCATGTATGGTTGGAAGTATAATTTATCATTAGAAAACTTATCAAGGTAAATACATTAAGAAAAATAGAGATTCAAAAAGTCACAAGAAAAGTATAAAGGACAAGACATATACATTTGATAACATCAAAATGTAAAATGATTATCTCAATAGGTTTTAAAAATAATTGATAAAAAGGAAAAAAATATATTTATTCATGGTTCAAAAAAGAAATAAAGCCCAGCAAAGTAGTAATGGAAAAGAATTTCTCTAAGTGGAGCTTTCAAAAACTAATAGCAAACATATTACATCATGACAAATTTTAGAAGCATTCTCATGAAAGAAAAGGTTAGAAAAATATATAGGGACACAGTAAAATTTATGTATAGAATTGAGAAAACATTTTTACTCAAACAAGAGTCAATGGGATCCAAGACACGCTTCTGTGCCTACTGCATTCTTGCAGCCCACAATTTCTTTCAAAGTGCATGAATTTGTGCACTAAGCCCCTAGTTCTATTATAAATTTTGGTGACTCTTAAAGTTAATGGTGCCTGTGAGCTTTTTAAATATTTGTACCTAATCAAAATCAAAGGTTGACCAACCAACCTGTGTGTATCCCCCCTTTTTTGTTTCCTGAAATTTCACTGATCTCTGACATCCCAAAGTCTGAAAATCACTATTCTGCTTCACACCTGAGAAGTTTCAAGCAGATCAAAGTCACAGACTGAAGCTTTCATGCTGTAACTATTTAATCACTCTTTCTTTAACACACTTAATGGGGGAATCTTGAGGGGAATGAGGCATATAAGTCAGTTAGCTTGATTAATTCCACAGTAAGGCCTTTTAAAAATGTATGCTGCTGTTCACAAGGTCATGGCACTAGAGGAAAATGGATTATTGCAAATCCATCATCACTGTGAAAAGCAATCTAGAGGATGGGTCAAAAACCTTGTCTCTACTTGAATATGATAGCACATAAGTTCAGGACTAAGTGACCTGAATAGATAAGCATGAGGATCAAAGGAAAGTAAGGTCTAGATTCTCTAGACCCATTGGACTTCAGTTCAAAAAGGAAAACCAATGTCAATAAACAGCAACTTAATGTTGATTTTTTTATGTCTCCAAGAAAGCAATGGTGCTATTGATCTGTAGTCCGGTTAGAAGAGTTTTCTTAATCTGACAGTAGAGAAATAACATTTGATGGGAGACAATTCTTCCTGAGGCTTGCTTTAAATAGTAAAAACATGCTCAAAATGTTCTAATTTCACCTATAACGTTTTTTTGCTCATTTAATTTAACATTAAAGGGTTTTATATGGCATTTTATGATTATGAGTTTGATCATATTTCTACAGCAAAAAAAATTGTTTGCTTTTACTTAGTATATATCAATGATTTCTCAAGTAGCCCTATTATTTTTTCTTCATATAATTTCTTCTGGCTGCAAATCCTGCAAGTCAGGAATCATTGAGTACTAATTCTCTAATCTCTAATCTTTAATCTCTAATCTCTCCTGATTCTATAACTAGGGATCCCAAATTTGAAATGCTCTAGAAATTGAGTAATAATATAAACATGTGAAGTGACAATTGGGGTTGTCGAGGCCTTGGTGAACAGGAGAGCCCATGTCTTTATTTTGCTTTTGTGGATTTTGAAAACATGTAGAATTCTAACAGGAGAGTTAAGAGCACAGTGAGCAATTGGCTAGAGTTCTAAAAAGGAAGGGAAGGGAAGAGAACCTGAGATGGCCTTCTAGAAATGAAGGTCTGCTTTAACTTAGGGTCTAGTCAAGTGCAGCGTCAAGTCCGAGTGGGTGGCATGATTCACTCAATATCAGCCTCCATTGAAAACAAAGCTCAGTTGCCTTGAGAGTTCAGTGCTCTTTTCATTCCAACACCATGATTCTTTTGTCCTGGCTTCAGCAGTGGTGACTAAACTGTTTTTCACCACCTACAGTTCTTTTCCTAACTCTATTTTGCCTGTAAATACCCTATCTTAAACTTATATCTTTAGAAAAAGAAATCACTTCTGAGAAAGGTTAATGAGTATATATATATATATATATATATATATATATATATATATATGTAATAAAACTGATGCACTCAGAACATTCCTCGTCTTCTCCAATCCTAAACTCTATTTATCCACTGTAAGACCTTTAAGGATGTATGCCATTGCAAGAGGAGAAAAATTGTTTATCTCAGAAGACATTGTCATGTACTTTCTTTTTTCCCCTTGAATAAATGTTTCCCTAAATACTCAATGAATCTCTCAGAGAGCGACAGTGCCTCGGAGAGTGACAGTGTCTTGGAGAAATTCTGAAGCATGAGCTATAAGCCTTATATGAAAATGTTATCCCAAGAAAGCAAAGAACAAGAGCTTTAAAAATGGACCATCAAAACCTAGTTCAGAATGAGAAGAGACACAGGGAGCAATTTGAGAACTTAGATTAGTCAATGAGGCGAGGCCAAACCTTTCCTGAGGCCCTGTCTAGAGATGCATTTCAGGGCCTTCTAACTCCCTGCTGTTTTCACAGTTGTGTTTACTACAGAAGTTGTTATGGCTCCCTGCTCAAATTCACAATTTTCACATAGTTTGTATTCAAGGCCAATAGCTAGTAAGCTTGGAAAAAAAGAAAAGGCAGAATGAGGTGATATCTGATGGGAGGAAAATAGAGAATTACAATAATAAGTGACTCCAGTGGTTCCACTCCCTCACTTTACAGAAAAAAAGTAACTGAGCTCTTATAGTAACAAACTTCAAAGCAAGAATAATGTGAGGAGCAATCTTGGTTTTAATTATTTTTACTTCATATTTAGTTCTCTTTTCCACTACATAACACCTCCTGCATCGATAAAAGCTTTTTTAAAAATCTATTGAATGTTATAGATACAGACTAGAGGCCTGGTGTATGAAATTCGTGCATGGGGGGAGGGTGTCCCTCAGCCTAGGCTGCATGCTCTGGGACCCCTAGAGGGATGTCTGACTGCTCTACCAGCCTGATCATCCCCTAAATACTCCCTGCCAGCTTGATTGATGCCTAATTGCTCCCTTGAGGCCCAATTGCCCTGAACTTCCCTCCCCTGCTGGCCTGGTTCCCCCAACTGCCCTTCCCTGCAGGCCCAGTCGCCCCCGACTTCCCTCCTCTGACAGCCTGTTCCCCCTAACCGCCACCCCCCTGCAGGCTTGATTACCCCTAACTTCCCTCTTTTGCAGACCTGGTCCCTCCCAACTGCCCTCCCCTGCTGGCCATCTTGTGTCAGCCATCTTGTGTCCACATGGGGGCAGCCATCTTGTGTATTGGAGTGATGGTCAATTTGCATATTACCCTTTTACTGAATAGTATAGAAGAACAAATTAAATAGATGTATATTTTTAAAAACAGTAAAGCAAGCACTTATGAAACTGCCACTCAGACAGAAATCTAGAACACTACCAGTCCCTTAGGAACCATCACACACACATGCATTGTCCTCTTCTCCTGCACCCCTCCTCCCCCCAAAGGAAACCTCTCCCACTTAGGTGATGACTGTTTACCTACTTTACTTCACAGTTTCACTACTTAGACATGTAACCCCAAACAAGGCATTTTTAGTTTTGTTTATTTAATGGAATCAGATCATTACATGTAAACATTTATGTCTGACATTTTTCACTCAACATATATTTGTGAGATTCCACTGGATGGATGTGTAGTGCTATAGATTGTTCATTTTATTGCCATATAACTGTCCAGTGTGTGAATATATCATATTTCATTAATCTGTTTGTTGATAGACAACCGGATGTGTCCAGGTTGGTGCTATTATCAAATGTACAGTTAGAAACATTCCTGAACATGTCTCCTGGCTTACAGGCTTAACAGTTTCTCCAGGGTATGCTCCTGGACAGAGTGTAACTTCTGTGTTGTAGAGAGTGAACATAGTCTACTTAAAGGCTTTTAGCAGGAAAAATAGGCTATGGTGGTCTTCCTAGAAGACCCCCTGATGATGATGTGTGGCCACACCTGGAAATGCTGTAGCAGAGCAGTTGGGTTATAGTCTAGCAGACCTTTGTCCCTCAATGGGCAAGAAATAGTAAGGATTCAGACTTTTTAGTAAAAGCATACCACCTAGAAAGGAGGACCATTAAAAACTGGGTAGGGAAGAGCAGGAAACTAATGCTAATTCCACTACAGAGGAATTTGTTTTTAAGGAATTGGCCATTCCAAGAGCTTAATAAGAATGGCGAAAGACCAGAAAATTAATAGTTGTCCTGGTGAATGATACCTATTGATGAAAATAAAATGTAAAAGTACAAAAAATAATAATTTCAATTTACCATTTCTTTGGGATCAATTTTGCTTTTAATGTGTGTTCCAACTCACCCTCAGGTGGGAACGTATGCACAGGTGACTGGGGTCCCTCAGCCAAAGGATTGGACTTATACGGATTGCCCACAGTACTTAACTAAAACTGACCAAGCATAAACTAAACACAGAAACAAGAGTTAGAATGCACGAATCTCAAGGTTTATTTACAAGAGTCCTGGTGGTTTCTAGAAGCCTAGGCAGGTAACTTGGAGATCCACACCGACAGACACACACACACACACACACACACACACACACACACACACTGGACAGGAACACGTTGCTGCAGCGTCTCGGTCAGGAACGAGGCCTCAGAAGTTTGGCTCACAGGCAGAGTGACAGCTCACTCAGGCAGAGTTTCATGCAGTATTTCGAACAGGGAGAAGGGAGTGGAGAGAACACAACAGGTGGAGGGCCCCTTCATGGTCTCTGACCAGTGCCTCTAGGTCCCTTCTTTTATGGCCAGTTCTGGGCAGTCCCTCGTTCCTTCTGGGTGCAACCAATGGGTCTTCAGTGTGGCTTAACCGGGGGGTCTCCAGGTACTTTTTGCCTCGCTTTCCAACTTTCCAGATAAATACTTGTTAGGGCGTTCACACAGTTACAACTTTCTAGATAAGCACATGTTAGGGCTTTCACACAGTTAGGGGCTCAGAGTCACTTAAGTTTTACAAAATGGATTCAAGTCACACTAAATGGAGTTGCTTATACTAAGTCTTTAAACACATTTCAAAAAATTTCTTTTACTTAAAATAAAATCAGAAATACAATTCACACTTAAATTATAAATCACTCATAAAAGTGATTCACTTTCACTCTTATTTTAAATCATACAAATAATTATTCTCACACTGTTTTAAATCCTTAAAATATAAATCAAACATCACACTAATATAACTATAACAATGTGCACTTAGTTTTAAAAACTAGGCTGTAAATACTTGAAATGATTGGCATTAATTTGAAATTGTGATTTTTTTTAAAATGTGGAGCTAAGATAAACTGCTAACAGAAGTTGTGTAGTGCTAATAAGATATTTTACTGTTGTTTATTAATACCTCTTCTGTTTCTAAAAATGATTTGCAGTAACAAAATAAAATATGTAGATTTGATAAGACTGGAAAAACATCAAAGCAGATTAAAAAGGCAAAAATCCAGGAAGTGAGAGGAGGAAAAAAAGAGCATAATTAAGCAGAAAACATGGGCTAAAGGAAGTTGCTAATCAAACAGAAAATGAGGGCAAGAAAATCCTTATAACTGCAATAAAGTAAATCATACTTCAGCTTACAGAACACATGTACTATATTTTTTAAATAAATAAAACTTTTTAAAGTTTATGTCCTCTGTCTCCCTTTCCCAACCTATTTCATTCTGTCCCAACAGTCACAGGTCAAAGATAATAGTCAGTGAGCAGAAAAATAGTTAACTATCCATCAACTCAGCTTCTCCAGGGACAGGGCAGGGGGCTGTGCCCGGGGAAGGGTCTAGGACAATGGTTCACCAGGAGGGCAATTTTGCCCTCGTGGAGGACAGTGGCAATGTCTGGACGCATTTTTGTTTGTCACAATTATGGGAAGGGTACCATTGTATTCTAGTGGGCAGAAGCCAAGCTACTGGTGAATATTTTACAATGCACAGGACAGCCCATTCACTCCCCACTCACAATAAAGAATTATCCAGCCCAAAATGTCAATGGGGCCAGGTTGAAAATCCTGGATCTAGTGAATAAAGATGTATAACTAACTACTCGAGGACCAGCCCATCATGCACCATTAACATACATGGAATGACTTCTCCCTCCTTTGCCCAGCAAATTCTTTCTCTACAGTTTTCTTTCTTTCTCATTACTGTCATGAAAATCAAAACACATGCTTTATTTAACATCTCACTTCTAGTTTACTTCACACTCCCAACTAATCTCCTGGCTCACTTTATTCATGTGCACACACACATTTTTTTTTCTTTCTGTTGACCTTGTATCCACTCCCTCTCACCTAAAGAATTGCAGTGTTTTCTGTTTTGTCTATGATGTCAAAACTAAAGTCCTCACCCTAACTCCAGGCTATTCATTTATTAATGGCTAAATCTTCGTTTAAATCACACTTTAAATTCCCATAGCTCCTTTGCTCCAGCCAAGACATTAGAGATCTTTCTCCTTCTCATCTCCTCTACCTGGTTCAACCTACCTCCTGGTTGTCTCCTGCTCCTCTAATAGAGAATAATTCGTGAAAAAAGCAGATTACTTTTTAAATGCTTTCATCTTGGATAAGTGGCACAATAGAAGAATCTACTACAAAATACATTAACTGAAAAGAATTTAACTATTTTCCTTTCAATATACAATGTCAGAAAACTGTTTTCAACATTATAGGCTAAAGCAAAAAAAAAAAAAATGTTTTCAAGCAAAGGATTTTAACTAATTATAATTTTCCCCTTTTCCACAAGGTCTAATTAATGGAGATCATTTTTCATAAAAATCTTGGCTTGGCATCAAGAAAAATTAGGATGATATCATTCACATCTTTTTAAAAATCTGGGCTTACTTTAATCTTTAAAAAGATACCTTTGTGTTGGGGGGGGGAGGGGGTCTACATATTGAACCCTACTGATACACACACAAAAGATTAAAATAAAATACTAAATTTACATTTTTCCTGTAAAGTCCATTACATAAGAGAGTTACTCTCTTATTTCAGATAATGCTAGGTCAATAACATTTCTAGTACAAATACTGGAAATGTTTGGCCTGAATAAAAGAAATATGGGCCCTATCTATAATAATAATAAAAGCTTAATATGCTAATTAGACCAGACTGATGAACAGTGGAATGACCATCTGGATGAGCGTCTGAACAACCATCCGGATGACCTTCTGGACGAAGCCCCCTGTGAGGGCCGAGGCAGCCAGCATGGCTTCAAGGGCAAGCCCCTTGCATGAATTTCGTACATCGGGCCTCTAGTTTAAAAATATTTAATACACAGAGAGAAGAATAAACAAACTTGCAAAGTTGATCACAAGGAGAAAAGCAGGACAAGAAGAAAGCAATTGCAAGGAGTGAGGTTTGGCTTACTATCAGAAGGAAGTCCTACATCCACTCTGATTTTGAAGGAGCCTTAGGAATGTCTCAAGACCATCACTTCCATTAGGAAAATGTTCCCTGACCAAAAACTGCAGACCTTGGCTTCAGAATTCCCTCCTCGATGAATGATGCACACTGCACACACCAGCCCCATGGCTTCATATTTTCAATTTCTCAGAGCCTCTGGATCACAGCTTCTGCCAGCATCTGGGAAGCCACCAGCCCTACACATCACACTTAGATGCAGTGATGGTCAATTGCAGGAGTCCCCCACTGTCTGAAAAACGAAGTTATAACCCCATCACAATCTGCTCACTACCAACCTTCTGTCCCACCCCAGATGGATAAGTAAAGATTTAATGTAAAATAGGTCAAATTTCTTAAACTTATTGGAGTTGGGTTTTCTTTTGTTTTGTTTTGTTTTGTTTTTTTGTATATTGTTAAAGGACTGACTTAGGGAAATGTTATAGATACAATGCAACCAGATAGTATAAAGGAATTTGACAAAGTCTCCTATGAGAACCTTGCCGTCAAATTAGAGAAATGGGAATTATTTAGGAGGGAATTATTTAGGAATTATTTATAACTAGGAAAGTGACCATCAAGTACTGATTAATGGGGAACTGCTGGCCTAAAAAGAGATATCCAACAATGGAGCACAGAACATTGCCTGTGCAACTCCCTGATTAAAATTGTGAAATTCATGTTCATCACATTTGGAGATCATGATGCTGAGAAGGAAAGCAAATACAGTGAATGGCAGAAAGAAGACAAAAAGGCAGGAGGCCAGATGGAGCAACAGAAGATGAAATTCAACCAATTCCAAAACCAAACTACAAAAGTACAAGACAGGGAGACAGTGATATCGCAGAACCATTTATGGAAAAGGTATAAATATTTTACCCAGTTGCAAGCTTAATATAAATCAACATGTGACTCTCCAAAAGAAAAATTAGTATGACCTTAGGTTGTATTAATAGATCTACAATAGCCATAATGAAGGAGATAAATGTTCCTCTGTCCTCTACAAAGTTAGCCTGAAGAAAGAAGGTGATTGATTGTTCTCCTTAAATATTTAAAGACATGTCATGTAGAAGCAGCCCTCAGAAGTTTAGCATACAATGAGTAAAATATATGAATAGATAAATTTGGCTTTTCTTCCTAACAGTGAAAGTTGTCATGGCAGAGAATAAAGTCTCCATTACTAGACTGGACCAGTTTTGTACATTCTGTAGGTTGGATTCAAGTCCTAGAGAGGTTATCAGAATGAATGGACTGTCAGGTGTTTTGAACCCTGAGATTCTATGACTTAGAACAGCCCAGAAAGTTGGATAAAGTTGTGATAGTGGATTGCAGAAAAGTGAGGATTAGTGAAGGACAGTTGCTCCATCCTCAAGAATTGTGAAGCAGCAGCCTGGCCAATGTGGCTTAGTGGTTGGGCATCAACCTATGAACCAGGAGGTTACGGTTCCATTCCTAGTCAGGGCATATGGCTGGGTTATGGGCTCCATTGGCACTAAGGGGTGTGCAGGAGGCAGCTGATCAATGATTCTCTCTTATTATTGATGTTTCTATCTCATTCTCTCTCTCTCCCTCCCTCTAAAATTAAGAAAAGTATTTCTTAAAAGAATTATGAAGCAAAACTCCTGCTGTCTCTGAACAAAGTTTTACAGAGATGAATTGCACTTCCACACTCATTCGATATAAAACCTAATAATAGAATTATAGGGGAAGAAATTCTCTTTCCATTTTATGCTTCGTAAAAGCTTTAAAATGCTTCCTCTTCCTAAACCTACTCTGCAATATCTCTTCGCTAAGCTGTGTAAAATATAGATTTGGATAGGCATCTTCCAGGAGTAATTTTTCAACTGCAATAAGTAAAAGCCTAACCATAAATTGTAAGATAAATTTTTTTGGTCCTTAGAACTAAAATTTGTGTTCTAAATTTATTTTTTATTTAAATCTATTTTGTATTCCCCAGACATCAAGTAAAATAAACCTATCTGCCCACACATGTGGGTCTCCTCTTCACGCACCAATGTCAAAATGAGGGTTTCAGTCTGCTTTAACTCTCAATATTAGTGACCATCTAGACCAGTGGTTCTCAACCTTTCTAATGCCGCAACCCTTTAATACAGTTCCTCAAGCTGCGGTGACCCCCAACCATAAAATTATTTTCGTTGCTACTTCATAACTGTAATTTGCTACTGTTATGAACCGTAATGTAAATACCTGTGTTTTCCGATGGTCTTAGGCAACCCTGCTAACAGTTCTCAATCTGTGGGCTCCAACCCACAGGTTGAGAACCACTGCTGTAGAGCCTAAGACCCTCAGAAAACACATGGTGTCTGCGGGCCTGAGCCACCAGTGAGTGCCCCTCAAACAGGTCCTCGGCTCATGCACATGCTTCTTATCGCAGTGGATTCCACTTAAAAAACACAAGTTCAAAGGTAAAGTTATTATAATGTTATAATAGCAGCAGCAGAGCATTAAACCAAGCATGAAGCCCCTTTTGGGAGCCGGGCCCCGTGTGACAGAACAAGGCACACACCCATGAGCCTGGCCTTGCTTGGGAGAGAAGCCTTGCAGTTGATAGAAATTAAATGGGATGTGACAATGGTATGTGTCATTTCAAGATCATGCTAGCAAAAGAGACTTCTTCCCTCTGTATTTTACTGTACTTGTTTCTCAAAAATATAGCTTCTGGCAGTGTAAGATCAGCATTTCTTCTGATCTTACACTGCCAGAAGCTGAAATCTTAAGTTATAATTTTCTCTGCATGGCAAATGTGCTACTTCATTTTATAAATTAATGGTTGAAACTTCTTTCTTATTAAGATGAAATCCAATGGGCCTGTGATGGCCTGCTAGCTCTTATCCACATGTAAGATTTGTAGGCATTATCTTTTCTGAGGGGAAAATATAGTTCTATCCTATTTTTGAGTTAATCAAAGCTATCTATATATGTAAAAATTTAAGCAATTGTACGAGTAGTCGACCATTACAAGCGGTCAAACAAATGACCAGTCGACCAGTCGACCAGTCACAATGATATACATTGACCACCAGGGGTCAGATGCTCAACACAGGAGGCTCCCCCTGGTGGTAAGTGTGCTCCCACAGATAACGTCCCACAGTCTCTCTCGCTGGCTAGCCGACCCCGATTGGCCCTGATTGAGACTGGGCTAGACGGCTCCTATCAGCCCCAATTGCAGGCCAGGCCAAGGGACCCCACTTGTGCATGAATTTGGACACTGGGCCTCTAGTTTTTAAATAAAAAAATGACCAGAGTTATTTGACAAGGATGGAAGCTTGTTATGGTTTTTATGGGAACACCCGTTATCTGTCCCTCAAGTCTGGCACGCTGGGATAGCAATTCTAACAAACCATGGGTCCCAAATTTATCTGACATTAACATTTTCACCTACCTGTCAGTCCTAGGTCCCAAACCTATGTGACATTTATATTTTCCCTGAGTTGCTCTCCACCTAAATGTCTTCATTAACTGAAATAATGGTCACCCCAATCCATCCTATAACCACTGTAGCATTGTGACATGGTCTCTTTTCTTATGACCTAATTTCTCACCTTTCCTGACCTCTCTCCTTTTGTTTTTTAAGCCCTGAGTTTTAAATCTGTCACTTGTGTTTGGCAAAAAAAAAAAAGGGGGGGGCATATTCATATGTTCTTGAGTGCATATTTACATTTAATCTCTCATTTTTCTATCCAAGTTACCAGGGCTAGTGCTGCTTACCCAATTTGTTATAAAGTGATTTGTTTCTGCAATGTTTTCCCAAATCACATAAACATATGTCAACATATGTACACCCTCCATTTCTGTTCTCTATTATTGAACATTTTTCTCATGCGCTGAGTGCTTCCCACACTTACAGGCACCCAGCCAACAAGAATTCGGAGGCATTGCAAGAACCCTCCCCCTGAGTGTGCTGCCTTGAGCTTTCCCACAGCCAGCATGCTCTGTGTGTGCCCTCCTCCCTCTCAGCTTTTATTTCTGCTAATTATTTTGGGTATGCTCAAGAGCTTTTACTCTTATAAATAACAAAATGTTTGGAAGTAAGAGAGTTGGACTTGCCTCAAAGAAAGCAAGGGAAATATCATGCTATATTTATACAAGTTGTAAGGCAGCTGACGTTGCCCTCAAAGCAATAGATATGGACACAGAGGGTGAGGCTCAGCAGACAATTCAGGGACTGGTGGGAAAACAGTGACATTAGAGTGCAATCATAAACATCTCTGTAGACTGGGATAACTGACCTTCTATTGTTTGAAAAACACCTAGAAGAACATGGAGCCAGAATTATGTCATGACTGACTCTACTCCTTTGAAGAGAATAGAAGCAGTATTGTCAATGTGACATGCCAGGAATACATGGCCTTGACAGTTCTGCTCTAACTTGTGTGACACTGGTAGCACTCTTATTTCCCCAAACACACCCTCTATGCCAATCATGGAGGACACATACCATATAGTAACATCTCTCTATAAAACTCATCACTCTAAGAGCTATTGCTATTTATTTTAACCTAATCCTAAAATAATTACTCAGCTAACATGAGCTCATTATATTTAAATTCCCTTTTCATTTAAATTGTATTTTCAAGATTATCACCATAATATGGGATTACATTTAAAAAAAAAAAAAGCTTCTGCATAGCAAAAGGAAACAATCAACAAAATGAAAAGGGACCCCTGCTGTCTGGAAGAATGTATTGGCAATGATACACCTGATAAGGGGTTAATTTCCAAATTATATAAAGAACTCATACAATTTAACAAAAGGAAGATAAGTAAACCAATTAAAAATGGGCAAAGGACCTAAATGTACATTTCTCTAAAGAGGACATATAGAAGGCCAAGAGACATGAAAAAATGCTCAGTCACTAATATTCAGAGAAAGATAAATTAAAGTGACAATGAAGTAAACGAGTTAGAGGCAAGCAACCTACCAGAGCAAGAATTCAGAGTAATGATCATATTATGGCTAAAAAGAATGGAAGACAAAAGTGACAATATGAGTAAAAACCAAGAGGAAATGAAGAAGAACCAAGAAGGAATGAAAAATGACATCGCTACTGTAAAGAACTCAATAGAAAGCATCAAGAATAGACTAGAAGAAGCAGAGGACTGCATCAGTGAGCTAGAAGACAACAAGGAGAAAAAATACCCAATTAGAGCAGCTTCTAGGAAAAAAAAATTTAAAAACAGGAGGAGAGCCTAAGGGAACTTTGGGACAATACAAAACAAAACAATATTAGAATAATAGGGGTTCCAGAAGGAAAGTAAACTGAGGAAGACATGGAAAACATATTTCAAGAAATAATGACAGAAAACTTTCCTGAGATAGAGAAGAAAAAACCCACACAAATATAAGAAGCTCTCAGAGTCCCAAGCAAAATGAATCCCCAAAGACTGAAACCAAGGCATATTATAATTAAATTGGAAAACACCAACGACAAAGTAAGAATCTTACAAGCAGCCAGAGAGAAACAGAAAGTTACATATAAAGGAACCCCCATAAGACTAGCAACTGATTTCTCAACAGAAACTCATCAGGCAAGAAGGGAATGGGATGAAATATACAAAGTCATGCAAAGGAAGGGTCTGAATCCAAGAATACTGTACTCAGCAAGGCTATCAATCAAAATTGAAGGTGAAATCAGGAGCTTCACAGACAAAAACAGACTAAGGGAATTTATCACCACCAAACCAGCAATGCAAGAAATGCTAAAGGGTCTGCTGTAAAAATAAAATGAAATAGGAAACGAAGAAGGAACACAGGGGTATAGAATAAAAATGGCGACAAATAAGTACCTATCAATAATAACTTTAAATGTAAATGGATTAAATGCCCTAATCAAAAGATATATGGTAATGGATTGGACAAGAAAACAAGAGCCATATATCTGTTGTCTACAAGAAACCCACTTCAGAAAAAAAGACACACACAGACTGAGGGTGAAGGGATAGAAAAAGGTTTTCCAGGTGAATGGAAATGAAAAAAAAAGCTGAGGTAGCAATACTTATATCTGACAAATTAGATCTCAAAGAGAAGGACATAAAAAGAGATAATGAAGGCCACTTCATAATACTAAAGGGAGCAATCCAACAAGAAGAAATAACCCTGGTAAATATATATGCACCAATATGGGAGCATCCAAATACGTTAAAAAAAAAACTGCTGGAGGACATTAAGGGAGAGATTAATAGCAATACAATCATAGTAGGAGATTTTAATACTCCACTGTCACCTTTGGACAAATCATCTAAACAAAAAATCAGCAAAGAAATATCAATCCTAAATGACACACTAGACCAGATGGAATTAATCGACATCTTCAGAACATTCCACTCCAAAACCACAGAATATACACTCTTCTCAAGTGCATATGGGTCATTTTCAAAGATAGACCACATGTTTGAACATAGGCAAAGTCTCTTCAAATTCAAGAAGATAGAAATCATATCAAACATCTTCTCAGAACATAGTGGCATAAAACTGGAAATCAACTACAATAAAAATAATCCAAAGAAATCAAACACATGGAGACTGAACAGCATGCTTTTAAACAAGGACTGGGTTATCAGAGAAATCAAGGAAGAAATTAAAAACATCCTGGTAACAAATGACAATGAAAACACAACAATCCAAAATCTCTGGGACACAGCAAAAGCAGTCTTGAGAGGGAAGTTCACAGCTCTACAAGCCTACAGGGGGGGAAAAAACAAGTAAAAATGGTAACAAATTATCTAACTCTAAAACTCAAAGAGTTAGAAAAAGAGCAATGAGAAAAGCCCAGTGTAAGCAGAAGGAATGAAATAACAAAAATCAGAGCGGAGATAAATGACATAGAGACCAAAGAAACAATACATAAGATCAATAAAACAAAGAGCTGGTTCTTCAAAAGGATAAACATGATTGATGAACCTCTAGCCAGGCTAACCAAGAAACAAAGAGAGATGAACCAAATAAACAAAATCAGAAATGAAAGAGGTGAAATCACAACAGACCCCGCCAAAATACAAAGGATCGTTACAAAATATTACGAACAACTCTATTTCAACAAACTGGACAACCTGGAGGAAATGGACATATTCCTAGAAAAATATAACCTGCCAAAACTCAATCAGGAAGAATCTTAAAATCTCAATAGACCAGTGACTTTGGAAGAAATTGAAACAGTCATCAAAAAGCTTCCAGCAAACAAAAGCCCAGGGCAGATGGCTTCACAGGAGAGTTTTACCAAACATTCAAGAAAGAACTAAAACCTATCCTCCTCAAACTATTCATAAAAATTCAAGAGGAAGAAACACTTCCAAACTCCTTCTATGAAGCCAGCATCACCCTAATACCAAAGCCAGATAAAGACAACACAATGAAAGAGAATTACATGCCAATATCCCTCATGAGCATGGATGCCAAAATCCTCAACAAAATTCTAGCAAATCGGCTCAAGCAGCAAATCAGAAAGATCATACACCATGACCAAGTAGGATTTATTCTGGGAATGCAAAGATGATTGGATCAAAAAGCTGTGGTACATCTACACAATGGAATACTATGCTGTCATAAAAAAGAAGGAATTCTTATCATTTGCAGCAACCTGGATGGAATTGGAGACCATCATGCTAAATGAAATAAGCCAGTCAATGAAAGAGAAACGCCACATGACCTCACTCATTTATGGATAATAAAGAACATTATAAACTGATGAACCAAAAGGTAGATATAGAGACTGTAAAGCAACAAGCTATCAAATTATAGTGGGGAAGGTAGGGAGATATGGGGGAGATAAGAGATCAACTGAAGGACTTGTATGTATGCATATAAGTACAACCAATGGACACAAAACTCTGGGGAGGGAGGACATGTATGGGAGTGGGGGGAGGGGGGCAATGGTAAGATATGTACACAGATAATAATTTAATTTTTAAAAATAAATAAATAAATAAATAAAATGACAATGAAATATCACCTCACACCTATCAGAATGGCTATGATGAACAAACAACAAGTACTGGCAAAGATGCAGAGAAAAGGAAACGCTATTGCACTGCTGGTGGGAATGCAGACTGGTGCAGCCACTGTGAAAAACAGTATTGAGTTTTCTCAAAAAATTAAAAATGGAACTGCCATTTGACCAGGTGATCCCACTTCCAGGAATGTATCCTAAGAATCCGGAACCATCAATCAGAAAGAACATATACACCCCTAAGTTCGTAGCAATACTATTCTCAATAGCTAAGATTGTAAATAGCTCAAGTGCCTATCAGTAGATGAGTGGATTAAAAAAAAGCCAAGGTACATTTACACCATGGAATACTATCTTATATAATAAAAGCTTAATATGCAAATTGACCGAATGGTGGGCTGACCAGTCGGCAGGGCGTGGGGCCAGGGAGCAGGTGGTGCCAGGCCAGCTAAGGTGCATGCCAGCAGGCAGATGGAGGGGATGACGATGGGAGGAGAGGTGTCAGTGACCAGCAGTGGGAGGTGTCTTCCCCTGATTGCCTACCTGGTAGTCTCCCACAGAGGAAGGCCAGATTGCAGTTAAGCCATCAGTAGGACATCCGGGGGGGTTCCTGGACTGTGAAAGGACATAGGCCAGGCTGAGGGATTCCACCCCCTTCCGCCCTGAGTGCACAAATTTCCATGTACTGGGCCTTGAGTGCAGCTGTAAAAAGGAAGACTTTCTTAACTTTTGAGACAGTATGGAGAGACCTGGAAAATATTATGCTAAGTGAAATAAGCCAGTCGGGGAAAAAAAAGTATCACATGATCTCACTCATATATGGAATCTAATGAAAAAAAAATTAACAAACAAAATAGATCCAGAGACGCAAGAGCATGAACACATTGAAGGAGGAAGAAAGGGGCAGGAAGAGATTAACCAAAGAATTTATATATATATATGCATAAACCATGGACACAGACAATAGTGTGGTAAAGGCCTAGTGATGGGTGGATGGAGTCAAAGGGAGGTGGGTGTTGAAGGGGAACATCTGTAATACATTTTAGGAATAAAGGTAATTTAATATATATACATATATAATAGTTGGCAACATCATTTTATCAAAACCCAGCACCTACAATGTTTAAGGCACTGGAGAAACACCAAGGTAGGATATATTGCCTCAGCACTCAAGGAGTTTATAGTCTAGTTTAGGGAAAAGGAAAGTGCAGGTGAGTGTGTATGGAGAACAGAGGTTACAGGAGCTCTGAGCATAGAGAGGATGTCCAGGCTATCAGGGAAAGGTGTGCAAGATATGTGGGATTTGGCTGGATGCCACTAAGGATTAAACTACCATAAGAGAAATGGCGGAGGTCCCAATGCAGATGTGTAAAGGGACACAAATAGGGTTCAGGGATGAGAGTGAATAGCCTGAATTAAATGAAGGGCTCATTAGGAATTGCTTGGTTGCATGTGATAGAAACCCAATTTGAACTACTTTAATCAAAAGGGGAAATCAGGAGAACAGAGTGTCCTGTGCAATTCAAGAACAGAAATCCAGCACTGAACCTGGGAACAAGTACTCTTGTCTGTCTTTCTGCTCCTCTGGACTCATGCTTCATCTTCTCAGATGAGAAACATGGATACTTACATCCCCCACCTTTCAACCCCATCTTACAGACTCAGAAGAAAGACAGGACCAATGGGCTTGGTCCCCATATCTAAATCCCTGAGAGAGACACTGACTGGCTAGGGCATAGGATCAGTTGATTACCATAGAGATTCCTTCAGAAAATCTAGGGATTAATGAGAGCAATATAGAGTAGTTTAGGAAGAGATGTCGTTCTAAGGAAAGTGTTTAGAAGGAAAATGGTTATACTGAAAATATACATACTTCATATAGAAACAGTATCCATACATATAGAAATTCATGCTAAAAACTAAAATGGCACATTTTGTGCTTATTAACTTAGAATTACAAATACTTAAAACCTCACATCAAAATGCTAACCTGAAATAGAATTGATTTATTCTTGTTATTCTTCTCTCCAAATAGCTAGGTTCACCTGCAATTATTAGAATGAAATACACTTATCTTACAGACTTACTCCTGCCTTGTATTCTATGCCAGCATTTACCATATTCTATTTCTTCCCCCTTGCTTTTCTGTCTTTAACTAAGATAGCATCATATGGAACTTTTACAAATTTAGCTGCTCTTTCTTCTAGCTGGGGTAAATCATTTTATAATAACTGGGGGGAACTAAGCTAACTTTCAATGTATAGATTAACTACATTATACTAGGATTTTATGGTGTATATTATGTCTTGAGCCCTAAGATTTTACTGATTTGATATTATAAGGAATCGCTACTGCTTTCATTCAGAATTGTATAACAGTTCCTGACTTAAATAGGACCTCTGACTATTTCAATGCTCCAGTAAAAATAGATAAAAATCATGACTGCAGAAGAAATGCACAACTTTAAATAGACAATGAAGACATTGAAATCGTTAAAGATGTTGCTTATGTTGGTTTAGTCATCAATTTAAATGGAGACTGCAGCCAAGATATCAAAAGAAGGCTGACACTCAGAAGGGCAGCAATGGAAGAATTAGGAAAGATCACCAAGAGCATGTATCATTAGAGGTCAAGTATGGACGGATTATATGGACGGGTGTGAAAGTTTGACAGTGAAGAATGCTGATAGAAATATACATATATATGATTCATTTGAAATATGGTGTTGGAGGAGAGTTCTAGATATACCCCGGGCTGTCAGAAAGACGAACAAATGGATCCTACTTCAAATTAAGTCTGAATCATCTCTGGAGGCAAAAATGACAAAACTGAAACAGTCCTACTTCTGGTATATCATCAAAGACAGGGTTGTTTTTTAAAAACATATACATTTTAATTGGTTTCAGAAAGAAAGTAGAGGGACGGAAAGAGAAACATCAATGAGAGAGAATCATTAATCAGCTGCCTCCTGCACACCCCCTACTGGGGATTGAGCCCACAACAAGGGCATGTACTCTGACTGGGAATCGAATCATGGCCTCCTGGTTTGCAGGTTGGTGCTCAACCACTGAGCCATGCCAGCTGAGCAAAGGCGGTGTTCTTTGGAAAAGACAATAATGCTGGGCATAGAAGGCAGCAGGAAAAAAGACAGACCAAATATGAGATCTACTGACTGCATAAAAGAAGCCATCGTATTGACATAGGAGCTGAGATCTACTGACTGCATAAAAGAAGCCATCGTATTGACATAGGAGCTGAACAGGGCTGTTGAGGATAGGACATTGTGGACATCACTCATGCATAGAGTCACCAGGAGTCAGAGTCTACTCAATGGCATATAACACTCACACAGTAGAAAATGTATAGTTAGAAGAATGATAGAAAAATTGGTATTTGTGCCCTAGCTTGTTTGGCTCAGTAGGTTGACTGTCAGCCTGCGAACTGAAGGGTCCCATGTTCCATTCCAGTCAAGGGCACATTGATGCTTCTATCTCTCTATCTCTCCCTCTCCCTTCCTCTCTGAAACCAATAAAAATATGTTTTAAAAAAAGAAAAAAAGAAAAAATGTTTTATGGTATCCTTAACCTTAAAGAAATATAGGTTGTACATCCAGAGTCCCATTTGGAACAATTTTGCTATTTGTTACCTGGAACATTCACCTTTGGCTCACCCAAGTGCCTTCTGTTCTACCACGTACCTACCCCAAAGCCAAGGCTCAACTTCAACAGGATCAGGGACTTCACTATATCTCACCTAAAACAGTGCCACCATCATAATTGATACTCAGTAAACACTGAATACATGAGTTACATAAAGTGTTTGTATTCCTAAATACAGAATTATAGACATACCCCAAGTAAAAAGAGCAAGGTTAAAATGAAGAGGTGAGTGAGGAAGGAACTAAACGTCCTATAAGTACTTCATTTCTTTAAAAAATGTCCCTTCTTATGCATAAAGAGTAAGTTCTTCTTCACACACAAAGCTAAATACTTCCAAACACTTTCATTCCAATTATGTTAGTGCCTGGGATAAAGCTCAACTTCTAAAGGACAAAGGAGTCTCTTGCTGAGCCTCAGCTAGATGCTCAGGACACGGCTCTGGAGTCTATGCTGATTGTCCAGTGCTTCCTGTGATAAACAGCATGCTTGCACTGCCTGGAAAAGTAATTCCTGCTATCAGAAGATTCTGCCAACAGAGTCATTCTGGATCATAAAAATTGTAAAAGGAAATGATAAGAGTGTCAGCAAATTCAATCAGTAGGATGAGATCAAATTTATTGAGTTCCTTGGAAAACCAGACAGCCCATAGAATACTTGGTGAATTAAATCTCTCCATGACCAAACATCCAGTTTTACACAGAACACCACATGTCTTTCTGCTACACCCAAGACTTTTTCCTAATTAGCAGAAAAGAAGAGAATATGGTAGGAGGGAGAAAGAGAGCAAGCAAAAGGAGTCTGAGGTACCTATGGGCAATCCAGGGGGAGGTATGGCATAGCAGGCTTAAAGATCAGTAATAGCATAGGTCACAGGTAACGTGTATTAAACCTTTGCTAGGCCCTATTCTAAGAAATTCACCTATGTGACCTTACTTAAGCCTTGCAACAATCCTGAGTATGCTCTCTTTTAATACTTATTTTACAGATAAGAAAATAGAGGTTTAGAGAGATTAAAGAACTTGTTCACAACTAACAAATGGTAAACTTAGGATCTGCGCCAATATCTTTCTGAATCCAGACTTCACATCCTTACTTCCCACATACACTGCCATATAGAAGAGAGTTCTAGACTTAATCTCCTCTTTCTCAGACTCCCTTCAAAGCCAAGTCATTGTCTCTCTCCTTGTCTACTACTGAGGTCCAATTAGACCTCAGTAGTAGCATCGCTTCCTATCCCCATCACGCCACTGGACACGTTCTTGCTGAGTGTACCAGTTAGGATGTCTAGAGATGCAGAATAACCAACAGAAAGTAGACTAAGTAAAGGGGTTTTTGTTGTTTGGTTTTGTTTCTCACACAGGAAAGCTGGAAGGTGGGCAGACCTAGTATTTGTTCAATAGCTCTGTAACATTATCACGAATGCAGCCTCTTTTCACCTTTCTGTCCCACCTCTTTCAGCATGTTGGCTTTTACCCTCCAGTCTGTTGCCCCGTTATTAGGCAGTACTCCCTCACTCGCCTGCACACAAAGTGAGGAAGGAAGGTACAAGAACACTGTCCATTTTTCTCTATAGATGAGGCAAGAAATCCAATGCCCCCCATGCCTCATTGGAAGTGAGTTTTAGGGTCATCCCTAACTGCAAGGAATGCTAGGAAAAAGTAAGTATCTGGTATCTTTATAGTATCAGTTGTGGACATTAAGTTCTAGGATCAGCCAACATAACATGAAAGAAGGGAAGGGTCATTGATACAGCAAACAGAAGGCTCTGCCACCTACCTGTTGGCCTTTTCTTGTACATGGCACTCTTGCCCGATATCCTGCTTACTTAAACTCTTTTTCCAGACCCAGGGTCTTGCTTGTCTTGTCTCTAACCTCCTTAGTCACTCCTTCTCAGTTTTCCCCCAATAGCTCTTCATCAGTGGTGAAATAGAAATACTAGACTTCTTCCAAATCGCGCAAGTTCCTCTGGAAACTAGGCCAAAACAAAATATGTGGAGGTGGCCACTAGTTATGGGAGCACAGGGGACTGGAGTGAACTGGAGAATGCATGTCTGTTAAAACACACACACACACACACACACACACATACACACACACACACACACACACACACACACACACACACACACATTCAAACCCACATCTTAAAGCACTGGGCTAGAAACAAACAAACAAAAAACCCCTCTGTAAGCCAAATGTGTCCTGTGGACTTTGCAACCCCTGAATGATTGCCAATGCTTCCGTTCTAACATTTCTGCATGAATTTCTCAAAGTAAGTTAAATACTCATGGGACCTCATTAACACTGGGGTCACAGGTGATATGTGCCTGTATTAGTCTGTGTGGGCTGACACAGTAAAGTACCACAGGCTGGGGATAGAAACACTTGAAATTTATTTTCTCCCAGTTCTGGAGTTTAGAAGTCCAAGATCAAGGTGCCAGTATGGTTGGTCTCTGGTTAACCCTCTCCTCTTAGCTTATGGATAGCCACCTTCTCTGTCTTCACATGGCCTTTCTTCAGTGCATGCATGGAAGGAGAGAGAGCTCTGGTGTCTCTTCCTCTTGCCATAAGGGCACCAGCCCTATGAACTCACTTTTAAATATATATATATTTTATTGATTTTTTTTTACAGAGAGAAAAAGAGAGGGATAGAAAGTTAGAGACATTGATGAGAGAGAAACATCGATCAGCTGCCTCTTGCACATACCCCCAATGGGGATGTGCCCACAACCAAGGTACATGCCCTTAACGGGAATCAAACCCGGGACCCTTCATTTCGTAGGCTGACGCTCTATCCACTGAGCCAAACCAGTTTCAGCATCACTTAACTTTTATTACTTCTTCATAGGCCCTGTCTCCTAATACAGTCATGTTGGGGGTTAGGGTTTCAACATATGAATTTTTGGGAAACATAATTTACTCCATAACAGTGCCAGTCACTGCTCACAGAAACTTGCCAAGTAATATTGGTAAGGACACTGGACATAGGTGAGTGGTGAGGATATTCTGAGTTATATTAGAGCCCCATAACGACATAGTCAGTCAGGTCATTAGAAGATGATAATACAGGCAAGCACTTTATATAGCACCTTAATGCTTACAACTAAAGACTTACTTCAACCAACAAAGCCTTGTATACAGGTAAAATGGATTCTACCCACAAGATGTGATTAGAAGGTCACAGGATAATGTTTATACTGGGGGAAAAACACACACATGTCCTTAACAATTTTATCTGAAATAGAAATTTGCTCCTTTAGATTGTTTTGATTTTGTGTTTTCAGGAGTCTTTTGTTATAATGCAAATACCTATGAGCAGACTCTTACATTTGTATTTGTACCAGCTAATACCTTAAAAGAGTCAAGGGCAATAAACAGAAGAAAAAAAGAAGCAATAGAAACAATGTAAAAACCTTGCAGTGTAGTTGGTTCTAAACACACACACACACACACACACACACACACACACACACACACACACACAGATTTTTTGATATGCCACCTCCCTGGAGAATCACTTCATAAATTACAGGAAACCAAAATGGGCAATTTTTATTGTGTGAATGAGGCTATCTATTGAAAGTGGGATGTTTCACATACAATCCAGACTCGTATCTTCATTTGAAAAGAAACAGATAATATGGAAACACTGCCTACATCTTCTCATGGTAATAATTAGTCGGTGCCAGTAGTGGCTACTCCTGTTAGATGGGTCATGCAGTCTTCTACTTGTCACAGTCTTTATCCCTGCCTGATGTTATTCTTATCACTATGAGAAATGTCAGTTACTGTTTACCACCGTATTTTTGCTGGAGCTTTTCTGTAATCAAGAAATATCTTATAATTATATCTGCATCTAAAAGTGGAAGAGAAAATACTGACTAGGTAGGGCATTTCCAAAATATGGGAAAAGCATATGGCAGAGACTTCTGGTATTCACCAACATAAGTGTTTTCCTGCTTTTCCTGGGCCCTACATTTCTCAGTCCTTTTGTATCTTAACCAACAGAATCCAAGCAAATGACATAATCATATAGGTTGAAAGGATTAAAAATGCATGTACTTTCTTCATACTTGTTCCTCTAGCCAAGTGCAAAAGATTCACCGGAGGACTAGGGAATGGTGGAGCCACCAAGTTGCAGTGGACTGGATCCCTGAATGACAGCATGGAGCACAGCTTTCTACTGTGCTGTTACATGTGAGAAACACAGTATTTGTCTGAGATTTGTTTGTTACAGTAGTTACCTGTCTTGACTGCCTGAACTAAAACAGAATGTTCATTTTTATGAAAATATAGAGTAGAAATAATAACTTACAAGTTTAATAAGCAACCAAGTTTGTCTTCCACTGCTTCATTAATTCACATTACCTTTCAGGTCTTGGTAGGCATCAAACCCCAGAATAAGAAACTAAAGATCTGTCAGGTTTGTTTATCTTTTCAAAGAACCAACTCTTGGTTTTATTTTTTTCTATTGTTTTCTTGTTCTCTATTTCACTTATTTCTGCTCTAATCCTTGTTATTTCCTTCCGTTTGTTAACTTTGGGCTTAGTTTTTCTTCTTGTCCTAGTTCCTTGAAAACTAGAAAGTTGGGTTCTAGTTAAGTTGTTAACTTGACATCTTTCCATTTTCTTGATGTATGAAGATAAGGTATGGATGAAGAAAGATGGGTTATAACATTGGCAGCTCAAACAAGATTGACTAGGGAAGCCAAGACTTGTAGAAATGGGACACAAGGTGTGTGCCCAGAGAGGATAGGGAGAGGTCTATTTCACAACTTTTCTCAGAGCTGGCCCTGGTTGATTGCTTGTATTCTCCTCCTTCATTCAATGACCTCTCCCTCCCACATATATATTCTTTCTCTTTTACCTTCAATCTATGCATATCATTTGTACTTTTTACTTATTGATCTTGAAATATCCTTTGGATAGTCAGGTTGTTTTATATATTCCCTGTCAAAATGAAATGATGAATTTAAGATTCATGGCATAGCCATTAAGGATGATAATGCTATCCTAGCTTCCTGGCTAAAGAGATTCTCTATTTCAGAAAAAAAAATTATGGAAATCTACAGCAGGAATTTCAATTGGCTTGAATTAGCTTTTTGGAAACAACACAGACTCACTCACACTGAATCAACAAAAGTGGGTTAATTATAAAAAGAAACAAAAACAGAGATCTCATGGGAATTTAAGAGCAGAAACAAGCAAATCCCACAAAGATAGGAGTTGATTGGGGAAAAGTTCTAGGAACTTCTGCAGCAAAACCCAAACACAGGGGATTCATTTACTCTCTATAACATAGTGTAAGTTTAAGGTATACAGTGTGTTAATTTGATAAACTTACATATTGCAAAATGATTAGTTGACTCCTCTATCACATCACATAATTACCATTCATTTGTTAATATGCATGCTTAATACTCCATCACTAACTGGTTTCCACAATATCTATAATAACATCTACTTACTAATCCTTTCTTCTTTTAACTTCTATTTGCTCATAACTCTATTTCATGACATTTATCTAAGTGAATTTTAGCTTCCACTCAATAGTCCCTTGGGTTCCTTTACTTGCCTGTGTCAAGCCTAGTCACTATGGGTGGGTGGAGAAAAGGAAGTGTGACACTGATAACCATCTGTAGCAGAAGATCTGTGGTCCAAGCAAGCACTAGAACTGACATTACCAAGCTGCACAGATCTGTGGATATAGTTTTATCAGTGTTTATGTTGAAGCTCATATTATTAGGCAAGTCAGGATGTATGCATTTTTCTGTAACTAATCATAAACACTGGCCACAGCTAAATGTATGAGAATAGCTACTTGTCCCCAGCAGTGCTCAGTATCCAAAATGAATACGCACCTCTTCATACCTTCATCTAACAAACCTACCTGCCATGTACATGTCCAGTAGTTTTTAAAACATAGGTAACTTAATATTTTTAATAAAGAATATATGCAAATCAGAATTTTTAAATTCTACACAAGGATGCCCAATAAAACATTAAGTCTCCCAGACTAGCTACCCAACCTCCCATTCCCTTTCTATAACTGTTGTGCTTCCATTTCTATAACTGTTGTGTTATTTCAAGATCGAGGTGTCTAAAATAACCTATCAGTCTAGACTTCAAAAAGAGTTATCTAGAGGACCTTTTGGAGAATGATAGAAGTCTACCAATAACTTTCCCAGGAAACAGGCATAAGTTGAGTATGTCCCAACAAAACATGTCCACAGAGATGGTGAAATCATGAGCCTGGCTGAGGCTGTTCTGTGAAATGTGTGAGATAGAAAGAAAGGTAAAGGTCTGGACCCTGGGACACAGCAAACATAAATCAGTCTGCTGCCAATTGTTAATAGACTGCAGCTGCAAAAAAAATGATCCTGAACTTCTGCTAAGGATAACAGAAGTTTTAATGTTGTATTTCACATATTTTAAGCTTTGAAGGCAAAATGGAATCACACTGCTTTCAACTGAATAAAGAAAATACAATCACCAGGACAAGTCCCAGTCTTCTAATTTCAGAGCCTTTGGATTGAGTCCTCACTTAATCCGAAGACTGAGCTGCACATGACTGGTAACCACAGAATCTGAGTGACCTTTTGGTCTCCAATGAAACACCCTGGGAAAATTGTTTCCCTGTACTCATTTAAAAACAGTAACTGCTCCACATCATTTAAGATCCTTTGTCAAGGGAATTCAATTAGCATCAGCCTGAGGTCACCTCAGGACTTCTTACATTTTTTCATCCTGTGAACTCCCCTGGGTTTTCCATGACTCATAACAACTGTCCACAGAAAAATAAGTACACATTTCATCTTACTGATTCTACAGTAGCTCTGGTCTGCCCCTCAGGATCGCATCAAACCTGAGAGGAGGAAGTGCCCCGGGGGGTGGGGTGGGGGGAGGGAGCAGGAGGTGGAACAGGCTGGGTCACCCACGGTTCACTGCCTCTCCCCCAACCAGCTTTTCAGAGTGCTGGGGCTGCAGTCTCGGTAACTTCCTGAGCACAACTCCTAGGGGTCAACTCCCAGTTTAGAAAATACTGGGAAAATACTGTCTGTTTGGTATAATAATTTTGTAAATTCGACAGAACCCAGGAATGCTAAAATAATATTTGCCAAATTTGCTATACCAATGGCATTAAAAAAAAACCAGCTTAAACCAATGGACAATATTTGTTTGCTATCATTCCTAAAATTAAATACGACATCTTCACTAAACTATCATAAGCAGGATATGTCATTCATTCAGCCTTTAGTTCAGCAAATGCTTGAATGCCTACTATGTGCAAGTCACTGTGTGAGACCCAAGGTGAATGAAACACAATTCCAGCTTTCCAGTAAATTCAAAATCTAAAACTCTAATACCTTTGTTTAAAAAAAAAAAAGGTGACATGATATTATAATATGGCACAAAGGTGTCAGCTGAGCATTCACGGCTCCAATTCAGACGAGCCTAACAGGAACCTAAACTTATGAGGTTCTTCCAAAGAATGTATCACAAAGACAGGATGATGTAAGTAAAGCCAGCCTGGTAGAAATGCATTCATTGTCATACACATGTCATTCTGACATCCTGTGACTGCCAATTAAATGTTTCCTTTGCCCTTGCAGTAAAAGCAGAAAGCTGTCTGCACAAAGATCTGTAGGATATTGGGCCAGACAGGAACACAGCATGGTACCTTTTTTCTCAAAGAGAAAGATCTATTAACATGACCAAGTCATAAACAAATTCAGTCATTCAACAAATATTTATCAAAAGCTTACAATGTGGCAGAAACAGTCACAGGGAAGTGTGGCCTAAGAAACTTGAGTAACAAATGAATGATGTACATAAGCCACAAAGGAAGTGAGCTGATGTACTTTAAATTAATGAGGTCCTTATTGAAATGGAGTGCCTAATAGGTGACAAATTTTTAAAAGGGTGCAATTCAAAGGAGAATGGTGGGGATGATCAATTAGGAAAGGAAATTAAGTTCTATGAGAAAAGGTTAAATTAATTCCAGTTACTTAACTTGAAGAGAAGGGCTGATTTGATTATTATCTTCACGTTTAGAGGGGGTTTTATGCTTTTATTTTCCTTAAAGGTTTAGACATGAGAACATGGGATACAATTGTAGCATTTATTTAAGCTATTGACACATAATATGAGCATCTCTTGTGGCCTAACACAATAGGAGATTGCAGAAGCATGATGATGAATGCAACATAGTCTCTGCCAATAGAAATTAGTGCACTTGGACATGGGAAAAACTCATTTGAACAACCAAGTGATACAATCAAGAACTGGCTGAAGAAGTACCCTATATAATAAAAGCCTAATACGCTAAGTGTCCATTCAACCAATCAAAGTGTAACATGCTAATAACATGCTAAGGATGCTCAACCGCTTACTATGACGTGCACTGACCACCAGGGGACAGACGCTTTGACCAGTAGGTTAGTTTGCTGCTGGGGTCCAGCCTATCGGGACTGATCAAGTCGGGCCAGACACACCCTGGAGCCTTCCAAGACAGGCCAGAGACACACCCTGGTCTCTCCCAAGCTGGCCAACCTTCTGCATCCCTCTCTAGCCCCTATTGTGCACCAATGGGTCCCTCAGCGGGACTGCACCCTCTTGCAATCCCGGACCCTTTGGGGGATGTCAGAGAGCCAGTTTCACCCCTATCCCACAAGCCAGGCCAAGGGACCCCACTGGTATACAAATTCATGCACCAGGCCTCTAGTATGTAATATAAATGCCTAGAGATTGTCAAGACAATTACTGACCATTATTCAAGATTGTTATAATCACAGAAGTAGATGATTAGTGAAATCCTTTTCTAGATCTGTATTACCAAAACCTATACCTTAGTTTTACAGTCAACAGTTTTCTACAAAGGGATATTAAAAATGACATATAATGCCGAGGTCGGTTTGGCTCAGTGGTAGAGCGTCGGTCTGCAGACTGAAAGGTCCTGGGTTCGATTCCGGTCAAGGGCATGTACATTGGTTGCGGGCACATTTCCCATTAGGGGGTGTGCAAGAGGCAGCTGGTTGATGTTTCTCTCATCGACATTTCCGGCTCTCTATCTCTCTCCCTTCCTCTCTGTAAAATATCAATAAAATATATTTTAAAATTTAAAAAAATGGCATATAACTACAGTGTATGTAGCTGGATTTATATGTACCCACTGACTAATATTATGATTTCATGTAAAACATTCTTATATACGCCACTCAGGCTCACCACGGCACATACCTGGAGAACCCGCTTCAATCCCCCCTATTTGCTGACACCAGGGCAATCTTCCTAAATACTGCAGTTCACTAGGTATTACTTCTCCCTTCATGGGCCCTCCTTCATGCAGAACTAAGTCTGAACTGCTCAGAGCCATCCTAGAGCAGGGCTGATAGGACCCCCCAGCTCCCCTCCAGGAAGATGAGCTCCCTGCTCCTGGGGCTGATTTCCAGTCCTGGGTGAGTAGTACTTTTCCCTTCTGAGTCTGCAGACATGGTCCTGATCCTTAAAGAATCTGGCTCTGTGTGGCTTCCTTTTTTTTTTCCTTCCTCCACCCCCAAGTGTATTCTATTACTCTCATTTTAGGTTTCACTATAATTTTTCTAATTATCATCACCACAGTTGTTTTTTTGTTTTTGTTTTTGCCCTCCCTTGCATTAGAGTTCACAAGTTTTCCTCCAATAACCTGGAGATGGTGATACAGATGGAAAGTACAAACTTTAGTTGTCCTACATGTATCTAATATCAACACATCTATAAGCCAAGGATTTGGCTAAACCTGGGAAAGGTATTAAACTGCCAAAGAGTGTGGAATCTAAGAAAAGTGATATTTTATGTTAAAAATATTAATATATAAGGAAGAATATGCTTGGTTTCTTAGAAGTACAGATAAAGAGCTATATTTACTCCAGATACAGCTAAAATGTGAGATTTTATGTCTAACTTTGTTTCATTTGAAGTTCCCTAGCAACATTTTTCTACAATAAGAAATAGAAACAAAGAGCCAAAGTGCCAGGCTTGTTAAAAATGTTGCAAAGCCTATTTTAAATGTTAGCCTTTGCTTCTCTTTATTTAACGATAGTGTAAACTGGCTGTTTTCTCAAAAATAATTAAATGTGATATTGTATTTACAACTATTTCTACGCAATAAAGACTCTTCCAATAACAAGAACAAAAAAGAACATGGTATTACTGTTTAAAAACTCCTAACAGATGTCTGTGGACATCAAATCCACTTCTGAACATGTCACAGTGAGGTGCACATCCACCGTGTTTCCAGGTCCAGACAATTCCAAATGCAAGCTCTCAAATAACAAGATGCTGGAGAGGGAGGTCAAACTGACCACTCATTACCTGTAAGATGTGACCAGGCAATTTTTAATAGTTTTGGCCACTTAACAATAATAAAAATATAATCATAAATCTCAGAAAAAAATATATACTAGTACCGGATGAATACAAAATTTAGCCCTTGGCAAAGGGCCAATAAATATGTCTATCTAACTTGAAGTTTATCAGGAAATTAGCTCCTGCCCCTTTTTCTTTTGATAATTTGCATACATCATTCTCTAAATCAAGATAAAGTGTTACATTTTTCCCTAATGGAATCAATAGTCTACTCCTAAATTGTGTTGAGAGCACTCAATGTGTCTTCAACTTAGAGAGAAGGAAAATATGTATGGCATTGTAACATATATAAACAAGATCATAGGCACATAAAGGATGAAGTAGGATTGCAGGGTCTCCTCTCCCTCCCCCGGACACACAGTCATTAGGAGCAGATTATGAGGCCTGTGTTTAGGGTTCTCATACAAACCAAGCTTTTGTTTTTGTTGCCTTGGGTCAAGTAAATATTCTTTCGTTTCAAAGGAAATTCAGAAACATTAAGGTCGTGGTTTTTATTAACTTCTAAAATTAGAGCCTGTATCTTCACCACATCTTCCACAGGCCTTTAATCAGTTTTTAATCACCTTCACCCCATGTACCAGGCACGGTAATCAAAATTTCCCTCTAACTTATTGGACCTGAGAGGAGCATAATCTTTTGAAAATTCCAACGCATACTTAGCCGAACAAAGAGATTTCCTTGGAGCCAACATTTATTTTAGCCCTCTTTTCTGATTAGAAAATGAAAATGAAAAAATACTTAACCATTAGGTGTATCAAAGAAAATCTACTGCGGTCTGAACCTCCCAGGGGAAGTGCCGTCAGCTGGGCAGGACCCACAGAAACTAACGGTAGGGAGGCTCAGTGTAGCCACAATGGATGAGTTACTAATAACATGGAATTGTACACATGTTTCAACTGCTGCCCCTTTTTTCTTCCCGGTTAATTCTGAGAAAAGTCAGGAGTGTTTAAAGGAGGCTAGAGGAAGGTAACAAAAGCACACCGGAGGGGGTCAGAGGGTGGACATAAACTGTGGCAGAGCAAGGCGGTCACAGTTTTGATGGGGCTACATCATCGTATGAGAGCATACGAGAAATAAATCCAAACAGGAAAGAAAGGAGAGAGCCTTCACATTTCTGTCAGTGCTTCGATGATAATAAAAGTAACACGAACACAAATGCTTTCCAATTGATCAGTGCGCGGAATAGGAGTGTCCCTTCGCCCACACCTTTTCTTTCCTAATTCTCGCAGTGGCTCTATGAGGTAAGAACATTTACTTAGTTTCACACCCCCTAATACATTCGACTACAGGAATGGCATACCCTCTCTCTTGGTGGTTCTCTGCATAGAATCCGTATTCTCTATCTTTATTCCTTTTGTTATCTCCCCCCCCACACACACACACACACTTTGGTTGGTTTGTTTTGTATTCTCTATCTTTAAATATGCATGCAGAGCAATAGATTCAAACATCCACAGCTGGAATAAGGTCTGCTAAGATTTTATTGATCTGACAAAATTATGGATTGTTGATTTCCTGTGGGATTCTGAACCTATGGCTCAGTGCTTGTGTCGTGTACCTTATTGCAGAAGCTGCTTCTTTACTTAATGTGACTTGTGATGATGTGATCAGCATAAGACACTGTCTCTTAATAATAAATTTAATAGAACTTAAAGGCAACTCTGGGGGCTTCTCTCCTAATACGGCTATTCTCTAGTGTTATGTGATGAAGTTTAATTTTAATTAAATCAAATTCACATAAATTGGCTGCAATTTGACTGCAAAATTCATATATATATATATATATATATATTCCATATATATAATTGATATATTCATATATATAATTGATATATAATTGATATATTCATATTGATATAATTGATATATAATTGATATAATTGATATATAATTGATATATTCATATATATAATTGATATATATTCCATATATATAATTGATATATATATATATATATATTCCATATATATAATTGATTTTCCACAGAGAGGAAGGGAGAGGGATAGAGAGCTAGAAACATCGATGAGAGAGAGACATCGATCAGCTGCCTCCTGCACACCCCTCACCAGGGATGTGCCCGCAACCAATGTACATGCCCTTGACCGGAATCGAACCTAGGACCCTTCAGTCCGCAGACTGATGCTCTATCCACTGAGCCAAACCGGTTCAGGCTGACTGCAAAATTCTTGCCAAAGTTCTTCATCCTATTTGTGAAATGTAAGCCTTCAAATATCAATTAGTAATTCAGAAATGCATGATAACAGTTTCTAAGAGGGTTAGATATAAAAAAAAATATTGTACCTCTTTTGTTAGTTTATCATCTAGAACAAGTTTAGTCTCAAGTAAAGCAGAAACCACGAATATTATTATTGTGGCTTGGGTCTGGCCACATGAGACACATCTGACCTAAGAAAGAGCACACTGAGTCAGCATTGTGGTTTAGAACAAGGAGTAATGCATCCATTTGGAGCTCGTGTCCATGGAGCAGAGCCCCCCGTGGACCAAGCAGCTAATGGAGTTGAGTCATCAGTGTCTAGGGGCTAAGCCATTTCCCAATAAGGAGCTTTTAGAATACACATTCCCACACCACACCCTGGGCCTAATAAAGCCACATCTCTTGGAATGGCGCCTATGGATCTGCACTTTCCAAAAGCTTCCCAGGTGATTGGATAATCAGTGATTTTTTTTTTTCCTCAATTGGAGAGCAGAAATTCCATTGGGATATAGCCATAGAAGGGCACTCTAATAACCTGAAGATTCAAAAATTTCGGGTGAAGGGGGATTCCTCTCTCTTTTTCAAGTCTTCCATGTTCTATGCTCTCTTTTTCTGAAATTCTTATTAAGTGTGTGTGTTTAACATCATGGATTAAAATTCTCAGTTATTTTTATTTATTTTTTCCATCACTTTATCTTTTTTTCTACAGTTCTTAGAATATTTTATTGCCCAGAATACTAATTCAGCCATCAATGTCCCTTCTGTTTTCATTCCTTGCATTTGGTTTTTTTTTTGTTACTTTGCCAATAAGTCTTTTAATTTCTAGAATCAATTTGTATTCTCGAATTACTCATCTTCATAGGAGTCTCTCTCTCCTCTTTATCCCCTCCACTGTCTTTGTTTTCCTTTTAATGAATAGCTTGGCTCTCTCTAAAGATATTTTAAGTGTTTTTTATTAAGCTTTCATCCATCTCTTGAATTATTTTCTTTATAAACTTCTATCAATGATTCCATTAGTTCATCTCGTTCCTTCTGTTGGTTTTCATCAACTGTCTGGTGACATGTGATTGTCCTTTCATAGCTGGCCTGGGCAACGTGTCCTGATGCCCCACAAAGCCTCAGCTTTCTTCAAAAAGGCTGCTTTTAGTTTTAACATAAATGGTATAGGTGAGTCAACAGGACAACACTCCTTATGGCTCCCTGGGCATGGGCTGGCAGACAGGGTAGGTAACCATTGCCTCTACCCCTTGTCAACTTGAGAAAATGAGTACTTGGCAGAGGAGCACCTCAGAGCTTGCACCTCCGTGGCAGAGCAGACTGTCCCCCGTGCCTGAATGGGTCTCACTCACGTCCCCACATGATCTGCTCTTCTTCTCAGTCAAACCTCTAAAGGACTAATTCTGACAATAGTTTTCAGGCTGATCCTGACACTGAACCCCACTTGTGCCTGTCATGCCATACAGTGGGGAGGAGAAATGATTAAACCAGTCTTTTGTTCAGATATCAGCTCCTGTTGAATTATTCGGACGGCTAGTTTATTTTTATTTTTTTAATATATTTTATTGATTTTTTACAAGGAGGAAGAGAGAGGGATAGTTACATCGATCAGCTGCCTCCTGCACACCCCCTACTGTGGATGTGCCCACAACCAAGGTACATGCCCTTGACCGGAATTGAACCTGGGACTCTTCAGTCCACAGGCTGACACTCTATCCACTGAGCCAAACCAGTTTCATCTGAGAAGGGGAAATTTAGATGTGTGTGCAGTCCAATCTCCACCTACAATAACTTCTCTTAGATTCCTGCCATATTAAACCACTGACACATTCAACCACAAGAAAGTACAAACACAAATATTAAACCACATCCCTCCTAAAATGCATAAAAGACCATTAATAAACCACAAAATTCAAAGGCTAATGATGTCTGTTTCTTAATGAAAGCATAAATAGATGACTTGTATTTATAGCCATTCCATTTTTTATTTTCTTTCTTTTTAAAACAGGTCTGTCTGACAAGGTATTTTCTTTGGTGAAGAGGAAGATTGATAACGAGGGTTGGTAAAACATACCATTCGAGTACATAAAACAGTTTCTAACATTTTCAAAAATGTTAGTCTCAGAGAAACCTAAAGTACATCCATCATCATGGCCTATTGTGTCACATAAGTTTATAACAGGAATGATGCTTCAAAGATATTGTGAAATCTATGTTAACCCTCAGTCTCTTAGAAAGTTATAGACGTAACATCTGCAGTTACTAGATATACAAAGAAACTGTTTCTTACCAAAGCAAAGAACCACTGGCAGAGGATCATAACCTCCTGTTAATCCACATACCTGCTTTTCCCTTGGAGACTGCATTCTGAAATCGCATGATTTGCTGTTTGTACATGTCACTCAGGCAGTTACTACTTGTCAACAGCCCAAAATGAGGAATCAGGCATCACTCATATAAGTCACACCAAATTCTATTCACTGCAACATTACTCATAAGTGTACTTTTCATCCAGTTGTGATACAGACTCAAAGCTAAAGCCTTAGAATCTCCTTATCCTATCTCAAATTCACATTTCGAAGGTAAATAGGGCACAAACATGACCTATGACAAGAGCTTGCCTGCTATGCACTCATCCATTCAAATCGATCTTAAGGTGAAAAGAGAAAAGCAAAGAGTATCTATAGTAAGGGATAAGTTGTCCAAATTGCCCAGAGCAACAAACAATAAACCAGTGGGCCAAAAGACTACGAAGTAAGTTGAAAGCATTTCTAAATGCCAGGAAATGGGCATAGAGCTATATTGGTAGTGCCAAAAAATGTGATTCTTTTCCCTGTTAATTTATAGGCAATCTTAAATCGCCCAGGTCATAAGTCCCCCGCCCCAAATTATGGATTAATAGCAAGCCACCCACTTCTAAAGTAGAAAAGAAAGAATCTGAAGAAAGCCAATGCTCATGCTAGTGGCGGTTCCTATAATATATGTGCAATGCAGGTCAAACCCGCCTTGGGCTTCAGATAGCCAGGGATCTCGTAGCGTGAAAATGATACGTACATCACATGCAAAGACAATCGACTTCATTTGGATGGCCTAAATTTAAAATATTTTTTCTAGTGAAGATTGTGTGTGCCATGCCATGTTGAGTGTGGAAAGAGAAACAATTGTGTTATGACCTTTTATTTGCGTCTGAAATGTATTGGACAAATCTAAAAATGTGTGAAGAGTTTCAGGCAGGAAAGTCTGAGGAATAAAGGATCTGTGCTATATTAGTTTGCCAGGCTGCCTTCCTTCTGCATCTGTCTGTGTCCAAATTTCCTCTTATAAGGACACAGGCATCGAATTAGGGCCCACCCTAATGGGCTTAACTTAATAACCTCTATGAAGATGCTATCTCCAAATATGGTCACATTTTGAGGGACTGGCAGTTAGGACTTCAACATATGAATTTTTGAAGGGACCCAATTCATCTTATAGCACATCTATATACGTTTGTTTTTTTAATAGCCACAGTGAATAGAGAGGAAAGTCATATCACTTAATTCCAAATAAGTAAGTTCACCAGAGACCATACAATTGAATTAAATGCTAAGCTCAAGCAAGAGCCCACAGTAGATGAAGGAATTCAAGATATTCTTGACTAGAAGAGAAGCAATTGCAACTGAAAGGAGACCCATATGTCCTTATTAATTCATACTAACAATAATAATATCCAAAGGCATAGGTCCATCAACAAAGTAGAAAAACATTTTGATTGCAAGTGCACAGATAATCTAGGATTATTTAAGATGATGTCAAAGTTAATGATGTATGAAGCTCCTTTACTGGAAAATATTGTTGATTGAGGTGTTTGTTTAGGTGTCTGTTTTCAGGTGTTTTTTAAAGAATATCATTAATAGGATCTGATTAGGAATATGAGTAACATGAAATGTCCAGGTTTTTTTTTTACCCTTATTGAAAAGTCAGACAGACCTGACAAGATATGAGTGAGAACTGGCCTATCATTTCATTCTAACATCTTTCATTTCTAATATTTCACCCAGAAACACTCATGCATCCTATCTAATAAAAGAGTAATATACAAATTGACCGTCACTCTAAGACACAAGATGGCCAACATAAGATGGCCTGCAGGGGAGGGCAGTTGTGGGCAGTTAGGGGTGGCCAGGCCAGCAGAGGAGGGCAGTTGGGGGTGACTGGGCTGGCAAAGGATTGCAGTTGGGGCAGACAAAGCCAGCAAGGGAGGGCAGTTGAGGGGGAGCAGGCCTATAGGGGAGGGCAGTTGGGGGGGACCAGGCCTGCAGGGAATCAGTTAGGGGCAATCGGGCTGGCCGGGGAACAGTTAGGTGTCAATCAGGCTGCAGGGGAGTTATTAGGGGATGATTAGGCTGGCGGGCAGAAATGGTTAGGGGCAATCCGGCTGTGGCAGGTGAGCAGTTTAGAACCAGCAGTTCTGGATTGTAAAAGGGATGTCTAACCACCCATTAAGGTCCGACCTCACTGGGATCGGGTTTAAATGGGCAGTTGGACATCCTTCAAGGGGGTCCCCTATTGGAGAGGGTGCAGGCTGGGCTGAGGGACAGCCCCCTCCCCTTTTCACAAATTTCATGCACTAGGCCTCTAGTTTAAAAGTGAGTTCACTTCAATAGGGCTTTTTACTTTAACTTAATAGCTTCCCCTCTGGAACTCATCAGGTATTTGAAAATGCCACTAAACAGTCTAGGTTGAAAGAAGTCAAAAACATTGATGTTTTTGGCAAATACATATCTCTCCCTTCTGACTTTCAATCACAGGTTCAACACCCTATGTGGTGAACCCAACCTAGCAAGGTTGCGAATGATTTATCTTGGGATGTGACCTGTTTTAGCTCATATGCCGGTGACTCACTGAACACATCTCTTTTATTAATCCTTATACCTATTGCTATCAATCAACACTGGGGCTGAAACACCTTTCCCAACTGTCAGAAATAAACATAGTGTTTTCCTGTAAGTTCAGAGGAGGGAAAAAAAGAGACAAGGGCATTGGATATTTGGCTTAGAAAACTAAATATTTTTTTTATTTTTCTTTTAAAAGTTGGAGCCTATTTTAGCTTTCATTGTCCCTATTCAGATTCTATGAAACATAAATTGTCTATCCAAGCCCTTTCAGTTTTCTGGAATCCATATGAAGGTTGATTTTCATTATTAGGACAAGATTGTTGGTAAAAGTGTTTGTTTTTGTTGTTTCTTGGGTGTTTGCTTGTTTATTTGAAGGAATTTCATTTATAATTCATTGTGTGTGTTTTTTTTTCTTCTGAAAAGCCCTCTGCTTATCATAGTTCTGAATCTTCTCTTTACCTGGGAAGAGATGTGGACTTGGCCCCTTCAAGATAGAGGCAAAACACAAACTTGCTAATGAAACCCTCCTTTTGGTACATACCCTAGGAAAATCTTCGCCCATGTACCCAGAGAGATAAAAATACTTATGAAATATTGTTTGAAGTAACAATACTAGTAAATAGGGAACCTGTGTCTGTTGGTGAAGGAGCAGTGAGTGAATAAACAATGGGAAATCAGATCAATAGACTACTCTACGGCAGTTACAAACTGTTGAAAGGATGAGGTAGACCTGCATTTACCAGTTCTCTCTGTTTGTTTTGCTTTGCTTTTGGTTATCCAGCCTGAAGAACCACTTCTTATTTGAAGGGAATTCTCCTTTCACGAAATAGGAGTACTTGCCCATCCCCTTATGTGCTCCCTGGCTGGGCCCAGAAAAATATTCTTTATGCTAAAGCCTTTGGGTAGTTAGTGTAAAAGATACCAGAATTTAGAACATTTAAAAGCAAGTATTAGAATAGTGCCTAATGCATAATAAGTGCTCAGTAAATGTTAGCTATTCTTATTATCCATCTAAACAGAAATCTACAACGTTAACTGGGATAACTTTCCACTAGGGAATGTGACACTCAAATTTTTTTTACTACTGCACTCTGGCTATGAGCTAACACTAATTTCTAAGGCACCCAGAATATCACTGTAGTCTACTGATCAGAATGAGGGTACAGGGCATTCAAGGTTAAAAGTAGAATGTTGACAGCCTCATAAATGGGTCTTACAGTAGCCTGGATCAATTATGTGGTTGTTTGAAATTATAAATTCAAGAGCTGAGGAACTGATATCCTTAATCAATCATAGAGCCTATCATAGTAACTTCCTGATTCACAGAGCAAAATATATAGGGGTAAGGAACAAATGAACTATTCGGTAACACTTCTCCCTACCACAATATTCAACCAAAATCTATGCAATTCTGAGGACTGGCCAACATGGTAACATTAGTGAAATTTTGAAATGTATGGGTGGTGACTTCTATTCTAATTGTCATTTCTTTTCCCAGCTTGGTTGGTTAAAGAAAGAGACAAATGGCTGCTGGAGAGTCACAGATGGTGAACATAATCCATGAAGTAAAGATGTTCTCAAAAGCAGTCAATTATCAAGGAGAAGTGGATTTAAGAATAGAGTTTGAGCAGTTCTGAAAATTCAAGTAAATTGAAAAGGAGATTGCTATGCTTATTTCAGTCCAATTGCAAAGCTGCTCTATGGCTGAGCTGGGTCTTGGAAGCCACTGCCATCAAACTGTGACTACCCTGGTCCATCTGTCAAATCCATCCCTCTCAAGAGATGGAGGCATCGCATATCCCTGGACTAGTGCCACTGCACACTGAGTTTATTTAAAGCTCCGTTGTTCTAAGTCCAGGATCACAAAGAAACTCTAATTCTCAAGTTGTTTAACTTTGTGGGGGAATCAGACTGATGATACAAATTTTATTCCTGAAGTCATTGTTTTTCCCCCACACAGTTTCTAACCAAGATGAAGCTCCTCAGAGACATTTGTCTACAAAGAACTGTGTTGACCATGCTCTCACATGTACTCTCAGATACTCCCAGGCCACAAAGTAGTTATATTTTCCTTTGTGAATAAGTGCATTATCATTCTTGTGTCTACCTCAGTCATGCAAGTATTTTGGTAAGCATGAGTCAGATTCTCAGGGCCTAGTCACTCCTAAGAAATACAAGCCATCTTCAAAAGATGACCAAATTTAGCTGGCTTCTCTTCTAGATGACACTGCATACAAGAGGACATGTCTATTTGGAACATCTTTTAATTTTGTTTCATTTCCTTTCTCTCTCTCTCTCTAGCTCCTGGTAACATTCATTCTCTACCTGAACTCCCATTTTTATTCCTTCATCCCCACTACATGGTAATTCACTTCCCAGCTACCCTTCCATCCCAAGGTGCCCTTCCTCCTCTCCCCAGGTTTTCACTAAAGGTTCCAAAAAGCTTTTCTGGAAACCCATTGTTTCCAGAGATCAGGGTCCTATGATGAACCTAAGCCAGTTTCAATTTTCCTTTCTCTATCCAACTTTGTCTGAAAACAATTGGTCCTTGATGTCTACATAACTAGAAAACTGGCTTCTTTATGAATTCGCGGGATTAATTTTTTTCACAGAGATACATATATTTATTGGTGGCTTTCCCATGAACTCCCTGTATTTGCTGTTGCCCAAACCTGCTGCCAAAGCCAATACCCTTTATTTCCTAAGTCTTACTTAAATATATAAATATGGATTAAATAAAGCAGTGTTTTCTGCTGACCTGTCAGAAAGTCAGTCCCACAAAAACGATTAAACTTTTCTCAAGTCCCCTTCCAAACAAATACTGGGCAGCCCAGAGGATTTATCTTGGCAAAACGTGTACACAGAAAACTTAGGGCATGCTGGGTAAAAACCCCACCATTAATCCTCAAAGTTGTGACTGAGTTTACTTGGCATTCACCTTTGGCCTTTGGCCAGACATGTAGAAACTTTTTCATGGTGACAAATTAGAACTAAGGAGAGTTAGATATTTAGGAGAGAAAGAAAAAAATAGATGGTGAGAAGGACAGGGAAAGTGAAATAGAAACACATAAATAAGAAATATGTCCCTTTGGTCTTATGCATCAGCATTACGTGTTATACTCAAATCCCAAATATGGGTTAAGATTTGTTTTCAATTGTGTTATTTTATAATTGGTTTGATCAGAGTGAATTCTCAAAGTGGTCTTGTTATGCCCCAAGATTTAACAAATCTCTTTTTTTTTATGAAAAAGCATAGAACTTTTAAAAATTGTTTTAAAAGCTGAAACCGGTTTGGCTCAGTGGCATCGGTCTGCGGCCTGAAAGGTCCCAGGTTCAATTCTGATCAAGGGCATGTACCTTGGTTAATCAAGGGCATGTACCTTGGTTATGGGCACATCCCCAGTAGGGGGTGTGCAAGAGGCAGCTGATCGATGATTCTCTCTCATCGATGTTTCTAACTCTCTATCCCTCTCTCTTCCTCTCTGTAAAAAAATCAATAAAATATTTTTAATTGTTTTAAAAATCATTAATTCTCAATTTCATATTAGCTGAATCCCAATTGAGTAAATGCCTCAACTAAAATATAAAGATGTGTTAGAGTTCCCATACAGGTTCATATTTTTAATCTATTTAAAAACCAAGTAATTGTGTCATCTAAGACTAGGTTTAAATTTATTGCATTTTGGAAAGTCACTTTTCTCAGAGCTGTATGGATCTTATGCTACAGCAGTTAGTAGACAAATACATTTATTTTTATATGGTTTGGTCTGCTTGGAAGATGTCCCATTATAAAAATAGGCTTCCATTAAGTAATCACTTTTGTAAAGTATACCTTATAACATAATAGTGGATACATATGAACTTGTCCTTATACACCTGAAATAAAATTAATAAACATATAAGAAGTTTCACTTTTCAGGCCTCCTTAACAGGAAAATTTAGTCTTAGGTAAATAAACTAGAAATTTAAAAGATACATACAAAAAAAATACATACAATACACATACACACAAAAACAATAATGATGATGTAATGTTCACCTTTAGAAGCATTCAGCTCATTTTACAAATTAGAAAAGTGAAGTCAAAAGAGTTATAAATTATATTTACACACCAATAATGAACCATCAGAATGGGAAACTAAGAAAACAATCCCATTTATAATTGCATCAAAAAAACATTCAGCATGAAAAAAAATGAAATATTAACATTTGTGACAGTATGGATGGACCTAGAGGTTATTATGCTGAATGAAATAAGTCAGTCAGAGAAAGACAAATACCACATGATTTCACTTATATGTGGGCTCTAAAGAAAAATATAAATGAACAACAACAACAACAAAACAGAAACTGCCAGAGGGGAGGGGAATTGGGGGACTGGGTGGGAAAGGTAAAGGGATTGAGAAGTACAGACTGGTAGTTACAAAATAGTAGGGACGTAAAGTACAGCATAGGAAAGATAGCTAATAATCTACACTAATAAAAGGGTAATATGCTAATTAGACCAGGTCAACTGGATATCTTCCAGACGTCCAACTTCCTTCCGGACAAAGCCACAGTGGTAGAGGCCGAGGCAGAGGCAGGGGTGATCAGGCTGGCAGGAGAGGGCAGTTAGGGGGCAGCCAGGCTGGCAGGGGAGGGGAATTAGCAGGCAACCAGGTCAGCGGGGGGCAGTTAGAGGGCAATCAGGTCGGCAAGCAAAGGCAGTTAGTGATGATCAGGCAAGTAGGTAGAGTGATTAGGAGTGATCAGGCAAGCCAGCAGGGGATCAGTTAGAGGACAACTAGGCTGGCAGAGGGCAGTAAGAGTGCAGCCAGGCCAATAGGGGAGCACTTAGGGGATGGCCAGGCTGGCAGGGGGGCAGTTAGAGGGCAACCAGGCCAATAGGGGGGCATTTAGGGAATGACCAGGCCAGCAAGTTAGGGGGTGATCAGGCTGGCAAGCAGAGGAAGTTAGGGGCAATCAGGCAGGCAGATAGAGTGGTTAGGGGTGAACATGCAGGCAAGCAGGTGAGCTATTAGAAGCCAGTAGTCCCGGATTGTGAGAGGGATGTCAGACTGCCAGTTTAGGCCCGATACCTGCGGGACTGGGCCTAAACCAGCAGCCAGACATCCCCCCAGGGGTCCCAAATTGGAAAAGGTGCAAGCGAGGCTGAGGGGCCCCCCTACCATACACAAATTTCATGCACCAGGCCTCTAGTATTATAATAACTATGTATGGTGTGAGGTAGGTCCTAGAAATATTAGGGGGAACACTTTGTAAAGTATATAATTGTCTAACCCAGCCGTGGGCAAACTACGGCCCGTGGGCCGGATCCGGCCCATTCGGCTGTTCTATCCAGCCCACAGAGCTGAAAGAGCATAAGGTTCTCTTGCTCTCCCCTCCGCTCCTTCACCAGCAGCCCAAGATGAGAGTGCCAGCATGGTCAGGTTGCTTTTGTTCCACCCCTCTGGTCCAGTTTAAGAACCCATTGTGGCCCTCGAGTCAAAAAGTTTGCCCACCCTGGTCTAACCACTATGCTGTACACCTGAAACTAATACAAAATAATACAAACAGTCCTCAGGTTACGTCGGACTCGACATACGTCATTTTGTGGTTATGTCACTATCTCCCATTTATTTACAAAATAAAAATTCCATCATTTCGATGTATGTACATATGTGGTTTATATTTTTCATTATTTATTTACCACAAGTAAAGGTCAGGAATTGTTATCTTTCTTTAAATTTTTTTTTACTGTTTCACTTCATTACTGCTGTATATGTGCTCCATGTGAGTGACACAGGCGCTTATGTAGGTGGGTTCTGATTACGGCAAAAATCATGCTATGTCACACCATAGGAAGGGATCTCCAACATAACCTGAGGACCTACTGTATTGAATGTAAAATAACTGGAAAAAAATTATTTTTTAATTTAAAAAAGAGTTATAAATTATATAACATCTGATTACAAAATAGTAAAAATCTCTTTGTCCATTTCTTTTAAAAACTATTCTCAAAAAAACATAGACAACAACAACAAAAAAAAAAAAAAAACTTTAACTTTGGTGCAACTCAGAGATCTTTATAACCCTGAACCAAATATATAAAAGCAGCGACTAGACAGAAAAAAGATAAATGACTTAATAGACAGCAGGCAAAGTAAATCTATAACAGCATGACACAAATGAGAAGCAAGCCATTCGGATCCTCAGAAACCTGGAAAGAGAGGCCGCAGCCATTATGGAAGCCAACTGGAAATCCTGTATATGGAGTGGTAAGAACTTCAGGTCCCCACCTCTGTTATCAAGTAACATGCACTGGGTGAGAAATCCTTTCCTTTCTGCTACACAGAAGATGTCAGTCTGAGCTGCTAGGAGAAGCCCCAAGAGAAAGCCTACCTGAGAAGAAAGCAAATTCTAGAGGGATGCAGCACCAAGATTAAAAGGGTGATTTAGTTCTGACTATATCAATAAATTGGATCTAGCAATGCTCAAATAAGAAATACCCTAGATTTTTCATGAGCCAATGAGTTCCCTTTCTTGCTTAAGCTAGTTTGGATTGGTTTTTTTATCATTTGGACTAAAAAAAAAAAACCTTGACTAATACAATGTTGCATTTGTATGTAAGCATATTCAAGATTGAACTTTATGATATAATATAGTGTCCTTTCTTAGATCAAGTAGGCTAACCTCTCACTCCCAGCTCACACATCAAACTAGTCTTCCAGCACAAATATACATCACTTTAATAATACAGGCTAAAAGTTCTTTTGAATCTAACTCCCCAACATCAAGCATACTTAAGAGTGTAAATGCTCAGTAAATGTTTATTGAAGGATTTGAAAATGACAGGCTGAATAAATGAATGAATAATGTAGATCCTTGACCTTGTCTAACATCAATCCATGCAGTAGAGATTCCCTGTATAAAATAATCATTAATCCTAATTTAATGACTTCCAGGAATCTTGGAAACTCCCAGTGTCCTTCAGTGGAAAGAAAAATATTCAATTAGCTTTATGTAATGCAAATTGAATGTACCTACAATATTCATATTGCTTGGTTAGATATTGGAATAAAAGCAAGTTAAATTGGTGTGGTTCTCTTATCACCTTGGAACTCATCAGCCAATATGGACAATGTACAGGGAGAACTCCAAAGGATATGAATACACGACAATATGTACATAGGTAAGCATATTTGCTTTTTCAAAAATTCCTCACTACACTGAATCCCTTCACAATCCTTAGAATTCTCCTCTAAATATACACCAGTTTTCTTCTGAAACCGGTTTGGCTCAGTGGATAGAGCGTCGGCCTGCGGACTCAAGGGTCCGGTCAAGGGCATGTACCTTGGTTGCGGGCACATCCCCGGTAGGGAATGTGCAAGAGGCGGCTGATCTATGTTTCTCTCATCGATGTTTCTGACTTACTATCCCTCTCCCTTCCTCTCTGTAAAATAAATAAATATACACCAGTTTTCTGTTAATAATAATTGAAGCCGCTTGTTAAGCAATTTGCCTGTGCCATGAATTATGTTCTAACTATATATATATATATATATATATATATATATATATATATATATAATTTGAACTCTGTATCTCCTATTAGTTACAATAGAAGATAATTTATATGAGAGTTTAAATACTTAAACATTTAAATAATAACTAACTCATTCTTTAAAAAGGAATTTTCATGATCACCCAGTTTTAGTAACACTTATGTTAATAACAAAAGATCACTTTGCTACAATATGCTGTGCTAAGAGATGGTGTGACCTCCGAGGCTGCAAGCAACAGGCAGGTGTTAACAGAATGGACAAAGAATGGTTGGAAAATGATCCTGATGAGACTCTCTGATGCTATAAAAATTTCATAAATCTCGCAAAACAAGATTTATTCACTGGTGAGAAGAAGTTATTTCAGATGTATAGGTTGGGAAAAGCCTTGAAAATGAAAGATGGCATAAGCAGGGGCCTCCCCCTGACCCTCCTGCCTGAATCCTTCCAAAGACCTATTGTGTCTTCCTCTCCTGTGGCTGCTATAGGAGCAGCAAATCCTAATGATTAGAGAGCTTCCCAAACTTCTTCCTGCAAGTGAGGAGCAAAGTTCATGATTTTAAAATAAATTTTGTGCTTCAACAATCACTACATGCTTTTATTTGTACCATTTTCTAGGAAATGAGTATAGTTTATAAAATTCTGATTTTGCAGTAAAAATTTGGTAGGCAAAATATATATGTTTACATCATTAAATACTTAGATGTTATGTGGTATATGTTTTCTTTGAGGTAAACAAATATTTTCATTCAATGCAAACATTCACAGATATGCAATAAATGCTTTACGTGATTTACATGACATTTAAGTTTTTTTTAAAAAAAAGATTTTATAAGACATTTATGCACTTTAAATTTACTTATTTTCTTACCATATTTGACATCTCATAGTATACAGCAAAAGTGTCAGGCTAAAATGTCTTTTGTAAGTCACTGTCCTCTTTTGAAGTTAAGATATCTAAAGTATAAAACATTAATCTGGAATGGGTCAGGCCCTGACAGTCCAAGTAAACAATCTTTTACAGCAGGCATAAACTCTATAGTTGGGGAAACGGGCTCAGAAAGTTTAAGCAACTTGCCCAAGTCAAACAGTCAGCTGTGTCAAGATTCAAATCTTTGTCTCTTTCACCCTGATGGGTTTGGCTCGATGGATAGAGTGTTGGCCTGTGGACTGAAGGATCCTGGGTTCGATTCCAGTCAAAGGCATGTACCTTGGTTGTGGGCACATCCCCAGTAGAGGGTGTGTAAGAGGCAGTTGATTGATGTTTCTCTCTCATCAATGTTTCTGATTCCCTATCCCTCTCCCTTCCACTCTGTAAAAAAAAAAAAAAAAAAAAAAAACAATAAAATATATTTTTTAAAATAAAGTCTTTGTCTCTTTGATTTCAAAGAGCAATGTGATATATTATTCAAAGAGTAATAACCAAAGGAAATGAAATATGATTGGTCTGGCATAGCCCATATGGATACAATGTAAGGTAGGTCCTCGGGTTACATCGGAAATCCGTAAATTGGAACCCCACCTATATAAGCACCTAACATCACTTACATGGAGCACATACACAGCAGTAATGAAGTGAAACAATGAGAAAAAAAATAAAAGAATGATAGCAATTCCTGATCTTTACTTTTGGTGAATAAATAATAAAAAATCAAAAAGTACATATGTACATACATCAAAATGATGAAACTTTTTTAAAAATAAATAAATGGGATATGGAGATGTAACCACAAAATGATGTACATTGTGTCCAACCCAAGGACTATCTTTATTATACTAGACTAGAGGCCCAGTGCACAAATTCGTGCACCTTGAAAGAAACTATGGCCAAAACCAGTTTGGCTCCGTGGATAGAGCGTCGGTCTGAGGACTGAAAGGTCCCAGGTTCGATTCTGGTCAAGGGCATGTACCTTGGTTGCGGGCACATCCCCGGTGTGGGGTGTGCAGGAGGCAGCTGATCGATGTTTCTCTCTCATCAATGTTTCTAGCTCTCTGTCCCTATCTCTTCCTCTCTGTAAAAAAATCAATAAAATATATAAAAAAAGAAACTATGGTCCACAAGGCTGCAATGGGCACAGGGACAGGTCTCGGCCCATCCTCCATGACCCCCCACCCCCTCTCTGCCAACATCCCTGCTCCTGCCACCACTGCTCCCACACGCTGATGATGCCAGCCCTGCTCGCACCCACTGATGGCATGGAGCGATTGGGGCCAGTGTCAGTAGTGGATGCGAGCGGGGCCAGCGCCTTCAGTGAGTGTGAGCAGGGGGTGTTGCCCCGATCACCTCTCAGGAGCAGGGGAGGTGGAGATGCCCTCAGGGCCAGCAGCAAACACTGGCACCCATTGACAGTGCTGGGTGATCAGGACTGGCACCAGGCATTGGCAGCGGGTGGGAGTGGGGCCAGCACTGGCACTGGGTGTGAGCATTGGCTCTGACACCAACAGCAGGTGCAAGCAGGGCTGTCGCCAGCAGTGGGTGCAAGAGGCAGTTGCTAGCCCCAGTTGCCCCTCAGGAGCAGGGGGAGGTGGAGAAGCCCTGAGCTATAAAAGCACAAGGCCAGAGATGGGCAAGGGAATGCTTATAATTATAACCATAAAATTAGGCTTGATGGTGAGGCAACAGAGAATACCAAGATGTAAGAAACAACAAATGCTGGTTGGTAGGATCAAAGGAGGGGAGATATTAAACTTCATCATTTTGGTCAAAGCCACTTTTTCAACCTCTCTTTCTAAATTTTAATTCTGTTATTAAATATATTACTTTTTTGTGTGTCAAGTGAAAGTAATGATAAATATGGCATTAAGTCACTCATTTTTTTACCTATTCAAAAAAAAATTTGCCAATGTATACTAAAGATGCTGGGGGATAAGAAGCCAAATAAGATTGGTCTCTAACCTCAGGAATTTCACAGCCTTGCAAAGGAAGCAGCCAGGTCAATAAGGAGTCATAGAGCAAGGTATAGGGACCGTGAGAAACTACTCCAGCAGAACAGAAGAGAGACTTCTGAGATAACTGGAGGTGACATTAGGAGGAGCTTCTGAGCAGGGTTTTGAAAACCAAATAGAAAATAGAAAAGAGCCTAAACCAGTTTGGCTCAATGGATCAAGCGTCGGCCTGGGGACTGAAAGGTCCCAGGTTCGATTCTGGTCAAGAACATGTACATTGGTTGCAGGCACATCCCCGGTAGGGGGTGTGCAAGAGGCAACTGGTCGATGTTTCACTCTCATCGATGTTTCTAGCTCTCTATCCCTCTCCCTTCCTCTCTGTAAAAAAACAATAAAAATATTTTTTAAAAGAAAATAGAAAAGAGCCTTCCGTGACTCATTCAAATTATAAATCTAGAGGGTGTCAGCATACCGCTAAAGATCACCTGCTAAACTACTATATCATTTCACTAAGTATTCTGCTGGACCAGACATTCATTTTACACAGCTCTGTTTTCTCCATCTTGTTCATGATGTCCTCTTGAGCAGCTACTTCAAATACCTGGAACCAAAATGCCCTATTAGGTTCCTCTGATCTCTCCCCTTGCAGGGTAACTAGCTGAGGGAGAGGCTAGTTTGCATTTGTTCTTAGAAAATTCAATCAGACCCTCATAATCTATCACTGACTTTTTTCCTAAATGCTAACAATCCACTTGTTTAATAGTCTGTTCAAGCTTTTGCCATTAATTTACATCGTACTCATCTATCTGTAACTTGTCTGTTTATAGAGGATGAAATCAGGTTGGGAATCAATACCTCCTTTGGAAAACGTGTTAAGGAGGTGATGGTGTTTGAGAACCACTTTTATGCTAAGAAAACTGAGGAGAGAAAGGACTGCCTACGACAAAGGTTGAAGATGGATAGGGCAAGATAAATGGAAGAAAAAGACAGAACTTTGGCCTGAAGAAATTGAGTGTTATTTAAGAAGTTTGCATTCAATTCATGAAGGGGAGGAATCCAGGTCAGCCTGGGTAAAGTCCTTAGAAGTCAAAGACTATGTCTTGGTTCCAACATCTGGTGAAGGGCTCTCTCAGAGCTTGAGATAAAAGGCAGACTTAACTGGAGAAAAACTTGGAAACCACTGTTAAATGAAACAAAGGAAATTATTTTCTATGACATCAGATGGACTCTGCCAAATCCCAATTTGCCAATGTTTACAATTAAGAACTTGAATACACAAAAGTCTTTGATTCCACTGCACTTCAGGAAGGCTGCCAAGAATCTGGAATAACTTCTTCAAGGAAAAGGAGAGAAAAACCCAAAAGGACGACAGATAAAGAATCTCACCTCAACATAACAGACTCTAGGGGGTTAAAGAAATTGTATCAAGTGGGTCAGCGTTGGCCTATCTGATAATCAAGCCACTAATTGCTTTTTCTTCCCTAAATTGTAAATGTTTAATCCCATGTTTTGTTTTATTTGATTGCCTTAGTGCCTACATTATTTTTTCAGTCTTAAAATCAAAATACCACTTAATGCTACTTTACCGAAGCTAAAAATATTGCATGGCCAAGGATGAGGGATGGTCAAGAAAGAGATTTCCTTTGATTGTTTTTGGGTTAAATATCAGTTTTCAAAAGAAGTTATGTTTAAACAGAGTATCTGATGAGCAGAAAATCCAATATTCTTTGTTCAGTTTTTGCTGGGGAAATAGGAAATAAAACCTAGAAATCCTGAAATTACCCAAATTAAAACAATCTGATTAAATTTCTTCTCAACTTAACATTAGGAACAATCTATTATTATTCCAAGACTAGCCAGCCCTGAAAAACAAACGTGTTTTCTTTAGAAAAGTCAGCTAAGGCAAGTATCACAATATGCCAATTGTTGCAGTTTAGAAATATCATTAAAATACTCTTTCCAGTTCAACAAAAAAAAAAATTTTTAACCAGTATTAATTTCAAAACAGCAACTAAATGATACAATTATATAGTGTGTACTTCATGGTGGGTATTGTCCTCTCTATTGTTATATATGCTCTCAACAGTCAAGCATGTTTATAAAAGCAAGGAATTTTAAAAACTAAGCTATATGAGCCGTAACCGGTTTGGCTCAGCGGTAGAGCGTCGGTCTGCGGACTGAAAGGTCCCGGGTTCGATTCCGGTCAAGGGCATGTACCTTGGTTGCAGCCACATCCCCAGTGCGGGGTGTGCAAGAGGCAGCTGATCGATGATTCTCTCTCATCGATGTTTCTAACTCTCTATCCCTCTCTCTTCCTCTCTGTAAAAAATCAATAAAATATTTTTTTAAAAACTAAGCTATATGAATAGTTTAGATTGAAATTAAATATATACAACGTTAATCTGACATATTTAATAGTGAATAATTATTATTATGCTACACGGTGATTACGTATAATGGACAATTTATCTATTTATCGAAACTAGTATTTTTAACACTTTTTTTCTCCTAATTTCTCAGTGCCCGCTGTCACTGTTTCTTGCTGGTGTCTACCATTTCATGGTAGATTTTCATTCTTATCATTGAACACAGACAAGTTAAAACAAGATTTTAGACTTGTCACTTCAAATTCAGGCTCCAGGCTCTAGTCTGAGAAGCTATACCCCCTCCCCCCCCCCCCAGTGCCTGGCCCACCCTTTGTTACCACAGGCCAGACTGCTCTTACCTCAGGACTCTAGACGTCTGACACCTGAAGAACCAAGGAAATGAAATGTAGGTTACAAGCCTGTGTAGGAGCTAGTGCGGCGGCACGCCATGCTGGGAGCAGTGCACAGTGACAGGTGAGAGAGCAGGTCAGTCCACCGGGTTAGATGTAAAGGGGAGAGCAAGGCTCCGACAGGGAGCAGACGTGGGTGTAAAGGCTGCACCCTGATACCTTCAGAGGAAACAGTGACCTGTCCTATTGTCATTTGGCTCTACTTTCTCCCTGACATTCAGCCCGAATATTCCCAGATGCCTTCAAAAGAAGGGACAGTTTATCTCCACATTATTTCACTTTTTTTTTTAATCTTCAGCACTTCCTAGCACCAGGATTTACCATAATGCCCCATATGCTATAAGAACTCAATGAATAATTACTGAATACAAATACTTTTACTCACTTGGAAAGAAACTACTCAGCATTAGGTGTACATTGCTCCCTAGAACCAGGCCACTGACTGGTTAACCAATTAGCCATAGAGAACTAAATTGTTGCTCCAGAAGCAGTCCAGGCATCAAGGGCAGAGCAGGAGGAACATGTGCCCAAGCCCAGTCCTGGATTGTTCATCCAGTGTTGTAGGTACAAAACAGGTAGAAATCAATTTACTGTCGTAAATCTACATTTTTGTCTTAAGTAACTGTGAATTTGATCCTAATAGCAGATGCCTGCTAGACATTAAGGCAGACAGTAACTATACTACCTTGGTTTTCTCATATTTAAGAAGAAGAGATCAACCAAAGGACTTGTATGCCTGCATAAGGGCATAATCAATGGACACTGACAGGGGTGAGTGGGGGAGGTGAGAGCATGTGCTGGGGTTTGGGGTGGCCGGGAGTGGTCAATGGGGGGAAAAGGAGACTTTAAACAATAAAAACCTGAATTAAAAAAGAAAAAGAGCCTTATTCATTTCACTAAAAAACTTAAGTGGGTCCACCCTACAAAGAACCATGCTAGTCACGTGAATGGAGAGGAAAGATGACAGTGTTGTACCTCCCATTTGCTTCAGGAGCTGAAGCCATCCTAAACAGATGGGTGTCTTTCCTCCTCTAAATCGGCATAAGGAAGGGTATTTAGCAACATCTCTTAATAAACAGTGTTAATAGCATAATTCTTCACTTGCACTTTCTTTTCTTTAAATCTCTTTTGGGTTTAGCGAGGACACCAGCGAAATGCCTTACATTCCCTAGAGTTAGAAAGCCTTTTTATTTCTAATCTAAATCCTGCCTGCTATAGCTTTAATCCCTTTCCTCTTATTCTATTCTTAAAGGAAGACAGAGAAAAAAACCATTCACCTTCCTCTATATAATAGTCCTTCAGGTATTAAAGATTCCAATCTTTATTTCTCCTGGTTACATTATGCCAATTCCTTTCATTTCACTCATAGATCTTATTTTCCCAAGCTTTTAAGTTAATTCCATTTTACTCCTCTTGGACTGTATGGATAATGCAGTAGTCAAGCAGCCCCTTTCAGATTCTCATTGGGTAATAAACCTTCAGGGAGGGAAGTATTTTTAAATCTCACATCAGAATGTCACATGATCTAGGATATAAATATTTTTGGAGAGCAGGAGGAGGTTGGAATGCGCATGCAACGTTGGCACAGAAAGCATGGGAAGAAGGGGGAAAGTACCATTTGGGTGCTATTATTTTATAAAAGAAAACTAAGTCATGTGTCACAGCAAATAAGGAAAAGATGCAAGATTAAAGTCACAATTAAAACGACCAGCTGCTGATTCCTGGTTTCCTACCAAATTGCTGTCAAGTGACGAAGATCTCTGATCATAGTAATCTAGACTGAAGTTGTTTTTTTTTAAATCACATTATCACAGCTTAATTGGGCAGTGGGAATTCAAATATACTGTTTTCATATTAGTTTTTCTGGAAAGTCTTCTAGTTTTCTCCTCTTTCCTTTCCAATTAAGTTCTGCAAAAGAGCTCCTCTTCACTGATACATTCTAGAGGAAAACATCAGAACTTATTAATTTACTAGAGCTCTCATGATATCTAAAATCAATTAGCATGTATATGAAATATTAATTGCCTAAATTCCATATCTGATGAATACATAAAGTGTGGTATAATCATTCAATGGAATATTATTCGGCTCCATAAAGGAGTGAAATACTGATACATGCTACATACCACAGATGAACTTTGAAAACATTAACTGAAAGAAGACAAACACAGAAATCCACATGTTACATGATTTCACTTATATGAAATGTCCCGTAGGCATTTCCATAGAGAGAGAAGACAAATTTGTGGTTGCCAGGGGCTTTGGTGAACAGAGATAAGGAGCAGCTGCTTATTGGGGACAGCATCTCATCTGAGATGACAAAGCAGTATTGGAACTAGAGAACAGTGATAGCTACAAAACACTATGAATGTACTTAATGCCACCACATTACACACTTTAAAATAGTTAATATGTTAAGTTTTATGTATGTGTATTTTACTACAATAAAGAAAATATTACTGTATTTTCGGAGACTGTATGTATTAACACAAAACAAGGCAGAGATAGAGGTAGGATACAAGAGGCCACTCCAGCAAGTTGGTAATCAGCCACTTGAATATTTATTGAGAGCCTGCTGTGAGCAGAATACTGGGCTGGGTGCTGAGACACAGCAGCCCATAGAGGCAGAGGTGGCCTCTGTGCTGGTACAGCAATTGCATGCAGCATCCCTTCTTCCATTTCTTCTCTTCTACCAGATACACTTACTTTTAGAGGTAAAATAAGAGAAAAAAATAATGATTGGACTCTATTAATCCACCAAATATACCTATATATTTGAAAATAAAACAACTAAAAATGAAGCAAACAGCTGCTTCATTTAAGTTCATTGTTGGTCCTAAATAAAGTTCACCTCAGGTTCTAAATAAGAACCTTACAGGATGCCATGAAAACAAGAAGGGACAGTGTAGGAAGCAGGGTAAAAGACAGAGACTTGGCTGGCAGCAGCTGCCCTCTCACTACAAGACTTGGTTGAGTTGTCTTGTGAACATGGTGTGGGGAAGTGGGTTTTTGATATCTAAATCCAGCCTACCACCAGGAATGCTCAGGGCCTACTCAAGAAGGCAAATAATCCTTTCCCCCAATATTTAAACGATAAAATAAGATTGTTTTAGAGTAATAAATTTGACAGTAAAATAGTAGACAAGTCTTCAGGCTAATTTAAATTGGCTAATTGAAATAAGTGAATATCCTAGAAAAACTAATTGCACTGGACAAAAAGCTATTCTTAAAGTGTTAACTAAAATTTTTATTGGTAGTTCATCTCAAGATAAAATCTCACAACAGGAAATGAACCTAAAGCAGTCATATTATAGTGCAAAAAATTAAAATTTAAAAGCTATCAAGACTACATTATAAAATTTTCAAAAGCCTCCTAATATTTAAATCAAAAAAGGGAGAAAGTAGAAGAATATCATGTAAGGAAAAATATCCTGAAAGTAAATTACATCTAGAAAATTTGTACTTTAGAAAATTAATTATAATGCTATCAGCAAGACACCCATGAAAAACACACATGGTGTCAAAACAAGCCAGAGGAAAATAATTTGGGCAAAAATGAAAAAGGATCCCAAGTCAAATTTATAGAAAATATTCCTTTATTAACTTTTGGTCGAGAATATGTTTGTATATTTTCAGAAAACAACTCTGAGACCATGTGGATTCTGGCAACAGAGAGGAATTGACAGGACTACTCCAACCATGAAGACAGAAGAGGAGCAGTCCAGAGATGGAAGATGCTGATGACACCTTGCCATAATAGCAGTTAGCAGCTGTGTATCATTGTAGGTTTCCCAGGACCAAACCAGAGAGGGTTGGACCTGCATTACCACCATTTGCCCATCATCCATAACTGAAATATCATTGCTGATATGTATACATAAGGAACTGTTTGACATTGAAATTGGGTCTCAAAAAAACTGGTGGCCCAGAGAGAAACTCACTACAGATTGATTATATACCTTTCAGCATAACGATTATTGCTTGTCTCATTTTTTATTCTTATAAGTATATTTCCAGTAGAACATGATCTCCCACATCTAGGAGAAATGGTGAACAACATACACTGATGAACAAGAACAGGCCCAGAGATAAGGAGCCATGGGTCAGACTGTTGGACCTAACGGGGAGGGTGGGGATTAAAGGGAGAGATCAACCAAAGGACTAATGTGCATACATATGAGCCTGACCAGTGGTCAAGGACAATAAGGGGGTGAGGGCATGAGTGGGGGGGATTGGAATGGGGAGGGGGGTTGAGGACAAATATGTGTTACCTTAATCAATAAAGAAGTTTAAAAATAAAAAATAATTTTAAAAAAAGAATCACAATCTCTAAAAAAAAAAAAAAGGAGAAGAAGAAGGGATAGTGTATAGTGTATCTGCATGTGATATCACAGAAAGGGATCCTCTCTATCTTACATACCATTTATCATAAAGACTAAAACACACACGAGATAGTTTGGATTACTGTTCAATAATCACTCACTCTCTCTTCCCTTCTCCACCCCTGCCTGAGTAAGGTGTATTCCCCTGCCACATAGATTTGAGGCTTGGCCACTAGAACCTTAGAGGATGATGGAGGTAGAGGTCTTAAATGAGTCTGCATAGCACTTGTACTTCTGCTCTCTGCCATAGGAATGTGCTTTGAGCAGACACTGGTCTGAGGACAGTAAAAAGCACATAAAGCAGATATAACCTCAACCAGCAACCCGTAGAAGAGATTCCCAAATGTTCTAGACTAGATAAAACTGTCAAATTTAGAACATGGGACATGAGGAAAATGTCATGCTATAAACCATTAAGTTTTTTTAGAGAATTTTAGTGTAACATTATTATGGTAACGGTGATAATACAACACATACATTGAAATAAATTCACTCAGAATTGTCCCACAATGTGACAATACTTAAACAGCTAACTATCAATAATAAATTAGCTATTTCTCTCCATATTTTCTTATTCAGTTATACATTTAGTATTAAAAATTATCAACTGGCCAAAACCGGTTTGGCTCAGTGGATAGAGCATTGGCCTACAGACTGAAAGGTCCCAGGTTCAATTCCGGTCAAGGGCATGTACCTTGATTGCGGGCACATCCCCAGTAGAGGGTGTGCAAGAGGCAGCTGATCGATGATTCTCTCTCATCGATGCTCCTAACTCTCTATCCCTCTCCCTTCCTCTCTGTAAAAAAATCAATAAAATATATACCATATTTGCCGGCATATAAGACGATTTTTTGGCCCTGAAAAATACCGTATTTGCCGGCGTATAAGACTGGGCGTATAAGACGACCCCCTAACATTTCCACTAAAAAATACAGAGTTTGTTATATATTTGCCGTATAAGACTACCCCCCACTTGGAGGCATATTTTTCAGGGCCAAAAAGTCGTCTTATACGCTGGCAAATACGGTATTTAAAAAATTATCAACTGTGTAAAATGAAATTTTAAAGTTTGTAATCTAACTTTTATCTACTAGTATAACTAGTAAAATTTGCAAGGATGTTAAGATTTCTTAGCTGGGATGTTAAGGAATATAGAAACTATAACATATACTGCATATATGCTGATATATGAGGTTCCAATAAACATCTTGATGAAAGCAAATTAATCATTAATTTACACTTTCTTTTTGCAAATTAGCAAGATTGGGTTTAAATGAAATGAAAAATGTACTTAAGTACGCCATCAAAGCAGGATCTCTGGTGGCATGGTTTCAGACATTTCTGTTACTAATTTCCATGTTTTCAGGCCCCAGGAAGGAAGGGCTCATAAAACAATGTCACCTTTTTTGTTTTTGTTGTTGTTAATCCTCATTTGAGGATATTTTTTCCATTTATTTTTAGAGAGAGTGGAAGGGACGGAGAGAGACAGAGAGAAATATCAATGTGAGATGCATCAATTGGTTGCCTCCTAACTGACGCAGGGGATTGAGCCTGCAATTGAGCTACAGGCCCTTGACTGGAATCAAACACAGGACCCTCAGTCCATGGGCCGATGCTCTAACCACTGAACCAAACTAGTTAGGGCCAATCTCACCTTTTTTGTAAAATTTTCCTGTGAAATATTCAAGTTTATAGGGAAGCATTTGGCACATTTGAAAAACCTTATGTTTTTCTAGAAGGAAAAATGAAAATTGGAAACAATACACACAATATAGTGACTATTAATATATTTATGAAAACATTGAGTCTCTTAAAGAAATGTAATTCAGTTTTAACTTTCTTTACACAGGGCATAAGGTTTCTTTTTCTTAATAAAATGCTAGCTTATCAGGTAAACATTATTTATAAACTATGATGAAACACCTAATGAAGTTGATTTTCCTCCCATTGGACTCTCTGCTAGTCACAAAAGTTCATTTGAATAGAAAACAAAACAAAAAAATACACAAATAAGAAAATTAAACAACATTCATGAAAACAAACATAAAGCCAAAACCCATTTGGCTCAGTGGTAGAGCGTCGGTCTGCGGACTGAAGAGTCCAGGGTTCGATTCCGGTCAAGGGCATGTACATTGGTTGCGGGCACATCCCCGGTGGGGGGTGTGCAGGAGGCGGCTGGTCGATGTTTCTCTCTCATCGACATTTCTAGCTCTCTATCCCTCTCCCTTCCTCTCTGTAAAATATCAATAAAATATATTTTAAAAATAAATAAATAAATAAATAACATAAAAGGAATTTAATATTTATGATAATTAGACAAATATCTGTGGTTAGATAAGAAATAGAGATAGGCAAAGAGAAATAGTATTCTATTTGCCTGAGAGAGCTAAGAGTTAAAAATGACCATGAATAGACCAAAACACATCACTCAATAGCCACAAAAGGAATAGCCAGAAACTATTTATTCATTCAATAAACATCAATTATACAATATGTACTTGACTAGAAAGTTAAATAAAACAAGGAAGTAGAGATTACAGGTTGTAGGAACTCTGAGAACCTTATGTACTAACTAGAGTAGAAAAACATTTAAGGAATTATAATTTCTGCCCTGGGCAAAAGTATGCTCAGGAAAACTCCAGGGGCAGGTCTCCAAAGTAAATTTGTTGTGTGAGTCCTTAGGCTAAATTAAAGTGGAACCATGGAAACCTTTCCTGTATATGCATGCACTCTAAAGCAGAGGGCCTTGTGACCAAGCAGAAAACTTTAAGCAAGAAAGTAAAGTATGGGGCAAGGGGGCAATACTATGAATTTTACTGCTATATAAATTGATAAACTATTTTGTTATGTAAATTCAGAAATCCAGTGAACTCCTAAGTACATTCAAAAAACTAAAATATAGAATTTTTAATACCTGTAAGACTAAGTAAATTTTAAGTTTGAATTATTTTAAATGTTTAAATGACTTCCAAACCATTTTTAATAAATCTTTATTGTTCAGATTATTACAGTTGTTCCTCTTTTTTCCCCCCATAGCTCCTCTCCACCTGATTCCCACCCCACCCCATGTCCTTACCCACCCCCCGTCCTCGTCCATAGGTGTAAGATTTTTGTCCAGTCACTTCCCACACCCTTACACCCCCTTTCCCCCGAGCACTGTCAGTCCACTCCCTTTCTATGTCCCTGATTCTATTATATTCACCAGTTTATTCTGTTCATCAGATTTTTTTATTCACTTGATTTTCAGATTCACTTGATGATAGATATGTATTTGTTGTCACTTTGTTGTTCATAATTTTTATCTTTACCTTTTTCTTCCTCTTCTTAAAAAATACCCTTCAGCATTTCATACAATACTGGTTTGGTGGTGATGACATCCTTGGGGGTGTGCAAGGGAGAGCATTATTCAACCTACCACAGTGGCTTTGAAGATGAAAGGATTTACTTGGTAAGGAATGGGGGTGGTCTGTAGTGGCTAAGAGCAGTCCCCAGCTGACAGCCTGTAAGGCAAAGGTGGCCTCAGTCCTACAACTGCAAGGATCTGAATTTTCCCGAAAAGAGTGTGTTTAGAAACAGATTTTTCCAGAGTCTCCAGTTAACAAAGAACTCATTTAAACCAACACTCTGACTTTAATCTTTTAAGCAGAGAACCCAGTCATGCCTACCAATTTTCTATTCTACAGAAAGGCAAAGCCATTGTTAATGTTGGGTGCCCTCTGCATCCCCATCTGTTACGGGTGGGTGGAATCTTGGGGTGCTGCAGGGAAAAGAATTTTGTAAGGCCCCCATAAAAAAGATGAGGTATCGTGGAAAGCTTAATTGATGATGTAAAATTAAGGGGATTCCCTTCCAAGGTCCCATCTCCCTCCATCCTGCCATAGAAAAAGTATAATCTTATCTTCAACAGGCCCAGGATTAAGGCAGTTGCCCAGTCTCCATTCCATTTTAAAGCACAGTCCAGTCCATCACCTGGCTAGTTTAGCTTGTGTTCTCAGCTACAGTCCATTGAGTGCCGGGTCCATGATTTGCTAATTTTATAAATAATCAAAGAAGCATTTCTCTTTTTTTATTATGTGCTCCAGTATAGTTTAAATAACATGGGAATTTTATTCCTTGGGGATTTGAAAAAAAAGTAATGAAATGCACGCAGTAATATAGTTGACCGTATTAAAAAAAAAAAAGAATAAAAATATATCCAACAAATGACAAAATAAAACAAATAAGATTCACTCTAGGGAGTAGAAGAAAATTTTAGACAAAATATCTTAAATAGAGAATTAGATGTAAGAGAAGAAATACAAGAAAATAAAGCTGAGATGTTATTTCAATTGAGAAAGATTTAAGGAAGTGAGCAAAGTTAAGTGGAAAACACTATTATAGAAAAAAACAAACAAATTGGAAGCAGTAATATAATGAACCAACACTTGTGAAAACATAGTTGTAATATGGAGGGGAAAGTCAATAAAATAACAGAGAAGAGAAGATAATACAGTCAAAACGTAAACAAGAGAACAGAATGAAAAAATTAGTCATCAACAAAAATATTCCATTTCTAAAAGAACACCTATATGCACGTGAAAAGGGCTCAGTGTGCTTCATGAGAAAACAATTTAAAAAGAATATTTTCTAATGATATTATTGACTTTCAAAAAACAAAGAGACTCTTTTGAGTATTTTAGGAGATAAACCAGACCTCCTAAAGGTATTTTTTTAAATGGTCAAAATAGCCGAAACCGGTTTGGCTCAGTGGATAGAGCGTCAGCCTATGGACTGAAAGGTTCCAGGTTCGATTCCAGTCAATGGCATGTACCTTGATTGTGGGCACATCCCCAGTGGAGGGTGTCCAGGAGGCAGCTGATCAGTGTTTCTCTCTCATCGATGTTTCTAACTCTATCCCTCTCTCTTCCTCTCTGTAAAAAATCAACAAAATATGTATTTTTTTAAATGGTCAAAATAATCTCAGTCTTCACCTTAGCAACACTGAAGCCCAAAAAAGACAAAGGAACTCCATCTTAAGAGTTGAGGGGAAAGAGATGAGATCCAGCCAGGCTGCCATTCATAGAGCAAGAGGAAATGTCTGATTTTGCAATACTTCAGGAATAAATATACTAAAAGCTCTTCATGAAAAATAAATATAAATGAATTTTAATAGACTCAATTGAAAGATGAATCAAAACAAAGAACTCACAAGAGAAGAAGATCCACTATGAAAGAATTGGTGGTACATACTGAACCAAAATAACATAATACAAGAATTATAAAAGTGTAATTCCTAAAAGAAAAGCTATATAGGTATTAAATATAATAAGTGATTAATGTAAAAATTCCAAAAAGTCCCAACAAAAACAGAAAAAATTGAAGAATATTTATAATCTAAAACCTCAATGTTACTAAATATGAAATAATAAAAATAAACTAATTAACCAAATGAAATTAAACCAAAAATAAATCTAAAGAAGGTAGAATTAAATAATAATAATAAAAACAGAATTAATGAATAAGAAAACAAAATGCAATTGAATCAATAATCCCACAGGTAATTTCTAAATAATAAAACAAGTAATTTCATACTTATATATTTTAAAATAAAATCAATTCAATATACACCAAATTCAGAATGAGAATCAGCCCTAACCAATTTGGCTCAGTGGATAGAGCATTGGCCTGCAGACTGAAAGGTCCTGGGTTTGATTCTGGTCAAAGAATATAAAACTTTACTGAAGGACATAAAAGATGACTTGAAAAACTAGTTTCATTTCATTTTTTGATGAGAAAACTTGAGAGTATAAAAGTATGTTTTTCATGAAATTAATCTATAAATTCAATGTCATAAAAATCAATATCCCTGCTGTACTTAAAAAGTTGGGTCCTTAAATGGAGCAAGGAAAGTGAAAGGCCTCTTAAATATTCAAATTAAGGCTATAATAATGAAATATCTCAGGATCAGCACAGAAATACTCAGAATTAATGCTACAAAATTGACCCAAATGTATTGAAATGTGCTCTTTGATAGATGGTATTCCAAACCAGTGTAGGGAAAAATGAACTACTGAAAGAAGTAGGCTGTAAAATGAATCAGACTTTTTGGAAAAAGATAGATATTTGGAAAAATAATTAAACTAAATCCATGCTTTATATTTTGTTACAAAATAAATTCCATAAGAATTAAAAATTATATACAAAGGCAAAAAAATAAGTTTATAAAGAAATTAAAGAGACTGGTAAATATTTGTTATAAACTTAAAATGCAGGAGGCATTTCTAACTAAGCATGAAATGAAACCTAGAAGCAATAAAGTAAATTATGGATAGATAGGTTCCCATAAAAATTTGAAAGTTTGTCAAGGCAAAAGATAGCATAAAGAAAACAGAAGCAATCAGGGAAAAATATAGACAATACACAGAAAAGACAAAAATCTAATATGTCTAATACATATTAACATATATATTAAAATCAGTATTTTAAAAATCAAATAACCCAATACAGGGGGAAATGTACATATACAGGCAACCCATAGAAGAAATACTATGGGGCAATAAACTTATGAAAAAAAGCTAAACCGAACAATTATAAATATAAACTAAAACAGGATTACCAAAGATTAATGATGGCTGCTCGCCAGTATTGAAAAGTGTCTGGAGAGGTTTAGCTTAATAAAAACTTTATTTGGCCAAGCAACTAATAACATATTGATTGACAAAATATTTATTGGAAATCCACTAAAAAGTTAAAAGGTTGGAACCTTTGACCCAGCTATATCACATGTACTAATTTAGAGAACAGAATCAAAGAGGTGCAGGGGGATGAGAATGAGGGAGACAGGGAAGAGGAATAAGAAGAGGAGGAGGAAGGGGAGAAAAAAGATAAAGAATGGGAAGAGGAAGAAGGAAAGAAAATGGGAGAGAGCCTAAGAGGAAAGAGGAGGGGGAAGGAGAATCCCATAAAATTTTAAAAATAAACTTGAAGAAAATACACAAACTGTTAGTTACTTCTGGAGGGTGGTGAGATAATAGGGGAATGTTGCCTTATTGTAAATATTTGTGCAGCATTTAATTTTTAATAACAAGAATATATTACTTTTGACATAATCAAATATTTAAAAGTAAAAGGAAAATGTAAGCAAGCTTAGAAAGAGAGCATTTCTTCTTAGTTGATTTCTTTGCCACCTTTTCTCTGCTGAGTGAATATCTAGAGTCTGCACAGGTAAAATTTCTGATTTCCATCCTAGTTGTGACCATTTCATCCCCTCTGTTCCTGCACTGCAAACAGAGGAGTACGAAATGGTCTCCATCAAAGTTTCACCCCTTAACACCCAACACTGACACTATCTCCCCAAAGGGCTCAGATTGTTGATTTTAAGAGCCATTAGGCAAGAAATGTTGGAAAGCTAACACTGAGTTATATAAATAATGATCAGAAAGGAATGCAAATGATTGTGCTTTGCCAAGTCAGCAATCTAAGAATCCTGTTGGGGAAGGAACAGAAAGTTGTTTATATCAAGATTGTTTGTGATGTTTCCAATAAATCTGAAAATCAAAGAACTTGCTTGGACAGGCCTGCTCCTTATTAATACTTTGGAAACGTCTTATCAGCAAAAAGCCTCCTAGGAATTGTTATCCTTGCTCTGCAGAGTGAAGAGGAGGGTTTTCACTTTTGAATTAAAATTTTTACTCTTTCCTAGCACTGGTTCAGTAGCATTGGTTCACAGATAAAAATGGTGAAAGGAACCTGGAAAATATATGTTAGTAACTAATTCTCCCAAATCAATATATAAATTATTGAAAGACAATTATGTCGAAGTTCCCTGCAGAATTATTTTCTTCCCACTGATAAGCATAGAGATGACTCACAGAAACTGAAATCAACACCAAATTAGCTTCAGTAACTTGGAAATCGTTTAGGAATGTGTGTGTTGGATGGACATGTGCATACCTTGGGTGTCCCTGAGTGTCCTCCATGAAGAAAGGCATCGGCTTGCTTCGTTACTCCCTTTTCATCTTCCGGATAACATCTCTCATAGTTGCTAGACAACTATAATTCACAGTCACTTCAAGTCAAACCTCATGTGTGCATTTAGAAGAAAGCAGTCTTTGTCTTTCGTAGTCTGCTTCAAGATTGACCTTTAAGTGAAGTATGGGATCATCGTAGGCAGGTCCAAAATGCAAAATGAGGGGTCGTCTGTGAGTAAAACTCCACCACAGCTGACCTGGGAAAGAAAGAAATACTGGTACCGGGTGTTCAAGGGTGAACATTAGAGGCAGATCATGGCTGAGTGTCATCAGAGAATGTACAAAGGAGAAAGGATGTTAATTCAAAAGATGTCTTGAATTCGTTCAATTTAGGACAAAAACATACCGTGGTGAACATTATCAGTGCTAATATTCAGGTCTTCTTCCTGCACACAGAAGACTGCGCCTCCAGGCACACTTGTGATTGGGCAGGGCCTAATGCTAATTCCAGTCAGTTTTATGAGTGGAAGTGCTGGATGCCTGTTCCCGGCAAAAATATTTAATTGCTGGCATGAGACCCTACAGAACTCTCCACTTGCTGTTTTTATCATACAAACACATTATAAAATGGCAGAGTCATGAGATGGTAGTGCTGTCTTTTGTTTATTTGTTTTGATTAAACCTCACCCAAGGATATATTTTTCCATTAATTTTTTTAGAGAGTGAAAGTAAGGGAGAGAGGGGGAGGGAGAGCGAGAGAGAAAGAGAGAAATATCGGGGTGAGAGAGATACATCAATTGGTTTCCTCCTACATGTTCCCTGACTGAGGCCAGGGACTGAACTTGCAATCCAGGTACATGCCCTTAACCAGGAAAGGAACAGTCAACCCTTCTGTGCATGGCCCAACACTCTTACCACGGAGCACACCAGCCAGGGCTGGTGGTTCATTATTCATTCTTGGTCTCTGAATGACTGTGAAGGGCAGAGAGGTGCTACTGGACCTCATTGGTGTAGTCTTGTTTTAAGCCAATGAGATTTGAGTGATCTGTTACAACTACATAACCCAACTTGTTCTCACTAACACATATGCTTGATCATGATATAGATGAAAGATCTTTTTGGTGCCACCATTATGGACAGCAAAGATGAGTTGAGGCTTAGTATTATAATTTCAAATATAGAATAAAGTTTATGACATAGTTAGCTATGCACATAAATAAGCATAGAAATAAATAGATGGATAAAAATTTTATAGATAATTTACATAAACTAATAATTAGGATTTTCAATTTGCCTTTCATTTTCAAATACCTGTAACTTTATTTACCTCGCTAGCCATGGTCAAATAATTAGCTATATTTAAATGAACTCTGATTAAAAACCAGAATGTATAGTTTAAAAGATTTACGATATATATGTATACTATTGTAACTGGAATAATCACCTTTTTACTTTATATGTCTTGGAAATTTGGGGTTAATGTGTAGGTAGAGCTTTTAATCCCCTCTGGTAAAAATGGAATAAAAGTGAGTTTGTTCTAAATCAAGCATGCCAAACTCAAAGGCTAACACGGGCCAAATAAACAAGGTTTAAGTTTATGTGGGCCACAAAGAAACAAAAGCTTCAATTTTCATAGAAATGTAGGTTTATTTCAATGGAGACGTGCTGAATACAGAGGGCTGAAATAAATGAGTAATCATTAACATAAAATAATAGAACATTTTAATAAAAACTAATATTTTTCTTGAACATTAACTTATCAGACACTGAAAATCTGCACAAATTAATAAGCGTAATGCAAATAAACCTATTTTTCTTATTCTCTGAAAGCAAAATATTTCCTGTTGTGTACACCAAACAAGTCAGTCCAAGACTAATGATGTGGCAATTGGCTGCTAAAATGTTTGCTACTTGTATTACTGGAGAAAAATGGTGCGCCTGAACGTAAGGTGTGTAAGGGAAATGAATGCAACACCATTATAGTACTAATCAGTCATTAGTGAACGTTATAGTTTGTTATTAATAATTATGTATAACAGGATATTATAAAAATTAAGTTACAAAATTTTTGTTAAAACATTTCTTACATACCATTATATTGGCTGGGTCACAAAAATATTTGTTGTGGGCCACATATGGCCTGTGGTCCACGAGTTTGACATGCTTATTCTAAATGAAACAAGATCTTAAGTGCATCTCTCCTGTTGCCTAGAAGTTTCAGCTTAGATCTCTAAGCTAAAGACACTGGATGCAAAGAGAACAACTATCTAGCCTGGCCATTGTGGCTCAGTGGTTGAGCATCAACCCAATAACCAGGAGGTCACTATCTGATTCCAGTCAGGGCACATGTCTGGGTTATGGGCTCGATCCCCAGTGTGGGGCATGAAGGAGGCAGCTAATCAATGATTCTCTCTCATCTTTGAGTTTCTCTCTCTCTCTCTCTCTCTCTCTCTCTCTCTCTCTCTCTCTCTCTCTCTCTCTCTCCCTTCCTCCCTTCCTCCCTCCCTCCCTTCCTCCCTCTCTCCCTTCCTTTCTGAAATTAATTTTTAAAAAGAGAGCAAGAACTTATCTAAACCGAGCTGTCACACCACTTACACTGAACTCACCATCACACTTGGCTCTATCCCCACCTATCGCCCACTGATGTCCCACCTTCCTTCCACTGACAGTGAAAGAGGGTGGGAACAATGGGAGAGAGCACTAGCTAGATCAACAGGCTCTAAGGGCTGCACACAGGCCTGCAGCAGACAATGGGAAAAGGAAATCTTAGGAAACCTGATTATTTTCCCTGGCACTAGGGCTCACAGAGCTTGGTTTACAACTCTCTCCTTATATCAGTTGGCCCTGACTAAGCGTGAGAGAGGCCCTGGTGGGAGCTGGCCCATACCGACCAATGGCAGGCAAGGGAGCCAGCTCCACCAGGGCCTGGACCTGAGGGGAAATCTGAAAGCATTAGCAGGGAAAACCACCTGCATCAAAGAGCTGCAGGTAGAAAGTTCTCTTCAGTGAAGCTTCCTCTCAGCAGAGTGGCCTGTGAGAGGAAGAGCATTTGGGTAGCAGCCATGCAAGAACAGCCACACCAGCTTGGTCGGGTTAGACTCACATGTCCCCTTCCTTCTCCGCCCTCTTCCCCACGCTCACCCTGGAAGAATCAGAAACAGCCTTGAGGATAGGGATGAAAAGATAGGAACCCAGTAGGTGTAATCAATGGGCAAATTGTACTCCTCTTGCCTACTGTGCGTTTCCAAGCCTTAGACAGGAACAAGCTGTAAAGGGTGAAAGCTTTTAACTGGGTAAGAAATAGACAGTTAGATTTAGATGAGACTGAACTTTCCAATGTCTGGAAATGAGACTCTCCAATTCCTGAATGTGACTAGAAAACTGAGAAGTGCCCAAGCTGGTTTCCCAGGGTGGATAAGGGGAATCATACAGAAAGGGCTCAAGGACAAGGTAAAAACACATAATGCGATAAAGTTTACTTCCCGCTGGATCCTACCAATGAAATGCATACGTGGTAGCATTTCTGGATCCAGCATAGAAGAGCTACAGTCTTTGGAACTCCTGAGGAGAGAAAATGGACCGATAGTGAGGGCTGGCTCTGTACCCACACTCTGTACTTACGACCTAACAATGATAAAATAAGAATTCATATGCTCTAAATCTTACAGATAGAGACACTGAGACTCAGTCAATTGCCCAAGGACACAGCTGATGATAACAATGGCTATAAAGAACATGTCTCCATCAGCTCTGTACTGAGAAATTCATAGGCACTTCTCACTCTGTCCCAACAATACCCTGTTGAGGTCAAACTCAGGTCTTTTTTTTTCCCTCCTCCTGCTTTGCCATCCTGGCCTACCTGGCACTTGAGGAAGATGAAGAGAAGCTTAGTGCAAGAACTTCCCCCTGCTTCAGAATATCCTCTAGTGAGGAATACTTCGCGTAGGCAGCCTCGGAGCTAAAGAAAATGTGGCCGTGATTTAATGTCCACTCTTCTTTCCACGGCAGGAGCAGATAGTCGCAACAGAATTGCAGAACAGAGTAGATTTTACTCACTATCCACTGGCAGTCCCCAATTATGTGATTCATGGCAATAATTGCTGGGCTGTTTCAAAAATATTCATTTTCTCTGTTTAAAGCTGTCAGAATCAAACTGTTGGGTTGCAGCCTGATATAAAATTAACTATCAAGCCTATCTCTACTGCCAAGAGTAAAAACGTAGAACCATAAAATTGGATGGTTTACTCTGCTATAGTTAACTTTACAGTTAGCATTATTAGTTTTCTTCCAAGGAAGAGCACAGTATTGGATGTGGGACATATTGCTCAGTGCCATGCAGTCACAGAGAAACCTATTTGCAGACGTTAATGAAACTGTACCAGCTGGAAAGGAGGGACAGATAATTATATACACGGGTACACAGGTTACACAAGTCAAAAAAAATGGAGCAGACAGGACGATGACCATCCGGGTTTTCTTAGGCAACACAGAATGTGGTACTTGTACATCTTAGTTATGATGGTACTGAAATCTACAAAGACATCCTCAGTCATCACCTCGGCCCTTTATTTTAACTACAAGGGAGGGTTATGTTCTACTCTGTGTCAGTAAGAAATAGATTTTGTTTGCTATTTTCAAGGATCTGTTTTAATTAAGAAATCCTACTCCATGGAAACTTAATTTTTAGAAATCAATTTTACAACTAAATTTGTGTTCCTTCTACCCTTTGGCTGAAGTTTTTAGGAAAATGTATTCTGTAGCCAAACTCTTTTATCCTTTTGCTATGTTAAGATATACAAGGGGTTGGCAAAAATAGGTTTATAGCTGCCATATGGAAAATAATACAATAATTAATAAATCATAATACAAGAATAAACTCTGTGTCTTGCATACTCACAACTATAAACCTACTTTTGTCACCCCACAGATACATACATACTTCTGCCATTATGGAATTGGTTTTCAAGGTAGGCAATGGGAAAAGTGAAGTATTATGAAAGGACCTGAAGGGAGCAAGAAACTTTTTTAAATATATTTTATTGATTTTTTACAGAGAGGAAGGGAGAGGGATAAGAGTTAGAAACATCGATGAGAGAGAAACATCAATCAGCTGCCTTGTGCACACTCTCTACTAGGTATGTGCCCACAATCAAGGTACATGTCCTTGACCGGAATTAAACCTGGGACCCTGAAGTCTGCAGGTCGACACTCTATCCACTGAGCCAAACTAGTTAGGGCAAGAAACTTATTTCTTCAACACTCCTAACTTACTGGAGTTTGCTCATGTTTTATCCATTTCTTTCTGCCTCATGATGATTAATTGTTAAACCACTAAAATAAAGTAAAAATTCTGTGTTCTTGCTTTGGGTACAGAAAGCAAAGGAATACTGGAAGAATTGCATCTGAATCCTCAGCCAGAATCATATCATTGAAAGAGAACACACACACATACACACACACACACACACACACACACACACGAAACATGTCGCAGCACCGTTGAACAAAGAAGGATTCCAGGACTGGTTAAAAAAGGAGACCTTCAAGAGAAAATTCCAGTCAAAACCGGTTTGGCTCAGTGGTAGAGCATCGGTCTGCGGACTGAAAGGTCCTGGGTTCGATTCCGGTCAAGGGCATGTACATTGGTTGCGGGCACATCCCCAGTAGGGGATGTGTAAGAGGCAGCTGGTCGATGTTTCTCTCTCATTGACGTTTCTAGCTCTCTATCTCTCTCCCTTCCTCTCTGTAAAATATCAATAAAATATATTTTTTTTAAAAAGAGAGAGAGAGAGAGAATTCCAGAGCCCTAGGACCTCACATGGGCCAGACTGAAATGAACGGGGAGAACGTCACACCACAGTAATTACACATACACAATCTAAAAGGTGCTTGTTCCACCTCCCCTTTTAGAGATAGTGTGGTGGATGGATTTGCATTTAGGTAAAGCATCATGCCACAGTAAGCATACCCAACCCAGCAAGGTCTTGTTATAGTACACAGTATGTTTCTAATTGATTTTCTCTTGAAGGATATATGGTCAGACTAATTCTCCTTCCCAGAGTTCAGCAGAGAATGTCCCATCATTTATTCTTCTCTGGTACTGTGGACCTATGAAGCCAAATCCAAAAGCTCCCTTAAACTAAGGGGCTAAAGTGATTCTACATAACTTGGTGTTTCAAACAGTCTCAAATCAAAGGACAGTGAATACCAGAATTAGAAAGTGGATAGGCTAAATGACAGCTGCCTGAGTTGTCACATGGAGTTGTCCCTCTAAAGCAGTGTTTCCCAAAGTGTGGTACTTGAACCCCCAGGGGTACGGGAAGAGTTTGGTGGGGGTACGTGTTGCACGGGAGTTTGGTGGGGAGATGCACTGCACCGTGCTTAGCTGAGCCTAATTCTACGTTCTCATGAGTCAAGTCAAGACAGTCTTGTGAGGTGTGAGATGGTCCAGTATGCAAATAAATGTTATTTATAATATAACATTTATTTATATTTTATTATGAATAATTTTATTTTTCATTCATTATTATTTTGTGTATGTACCAAAAAATAAAAAATAAATATATTTTGATTGTTATTAAAATACATCCTTTTTTTTTTGATGAGGGGTACTCAGCGTTACGAAAATTATAGAAGGGGTACACATGTGTCAAAAGTTTGGGAAACACTGCTCTAAAGGAAGCCTTTTTTAAGAAGAAAATCTTATAATTTGGACATCATGGATGGACCTAGAGAATATGATGAAGTCAGACAAAGAAAGACAAAAAAACACATGATTTCACATATATGTGGAATCTAAAGAACAAAATAAATGAACAAACAAAACAGAAACATGGATACAGAGAACAAAGTGTTGACTGCCAGAGGGATGGGGGCTGGGGAGACTTAGGTGATAAAACTGAAGGGATTAAGAAGTACAGATAGGTAGTTACAAAACAGTCATAGGAATGCAAAGTACAGCACAGGGAAAAGAGTCAATAATATTGTAATAACTATGTATGGTGCCAAGTGGATACTGGAACTATCAGGGGGAACACTTTGTAAAGTATATGATTGTCTAACCACTATCTGTACACCTGAAACTAATATAGAATAATATTGAATGTAAACTATAATTGAAAAATAAAATTTAAAAAAATTAAAATGAAATAAAGGAAGCTTTAAAAAAAAATAATAACTCTCCCTAAAGCAAGCCATCAATGGGGAAAGGGAAAAAAAGATTTGTGTACTTTGCCTACATGGAAAATCTTCTGAAAACGTCAACAAAATGGCCACAGAATCCTGCATAAACACTGGCAATTTTTAAAGTAATGACTGCTCCTTCCAACCCAATCTCAGAAGCAACAAATGGGACTGCAAGGAATAATTCAGCAATCCATAAAAACAATTCTGCTTTATGAAAGTAGGTGATACTCATGTACCACAAGAAATAAGGAATCATTCTTTATTTCTGAAGCATTTATGGTTCGTGTGTTAGTATTTATACTAACCTGGATTATTCCCCTGATTAATTTTAAGTGACAGTGTTACCTAAATTTAGGCCTCTTTTATTCTTTGTTATTTTTTTCTTATGCACGTTCACTCTTGGGACATTAACACTGCAGCACAGAAACACACATGCTGGTGATTATATTTTCCTTCCTGTGTGTTTCTTCTTTGTTGTTCTTCTTTGTTGTGGATCAATGCTTCTGATCTTTGTCATGAAAGACAAGTAAGTCAGATTTTATGTTCATGAAAACATAACAAGAATTTTGGAAATGTTGTCATCAATCCCACATGTTCTGTTTACTTAGATTCATAAAGCTGGAAGGGAATCTCAATAAGTGGTTTTAGAAATGGAACTTTATATGGTCTGATATCATTTACTAATTTTCCCAAAGGGCAGCTCGCCTGAGCAAATGGGTAATTTCTCTTAGACCCCTAAAGTCCTAAGTGATAAGATTAAACCCATTTTTGTGTATGAGAATGCACTGTTTTCAGATAAAGGGAATTCTGATGTCACCTTTGTGAAGATACAAGGCAGATACCACAGAACACCTTAAACAATTCCGGTATCAATAGAGATAGAGGACACCAGAATTCCTAAAAGCCTAAAAACATCTACAAAGTTGTAAAAGTAGAACTTCATTGTTTCCTAAGGTACTAGTGATACAATATGCAACATAAAATATATAATATTCTGAGTGTCTATTTTTTTTGCATGGTGGATCTGCATGAGATGAACCTGCTAGGAAGTTACTCTTCCAGCAGGAAATTCATTTATTTATTTATTTATTTATTTGTTTATTTTAAATATATATATTTTATTGACTTTTTACAGAGAGGAAGAGAGAGGGATAGAGAGTTAGAAACATCCTTGAGAGAGAATCATGGATCAGCTGCCTCTTGCACACCCCCTATTGGAGATGTGCCCACAACCAAGGTACATGCCCTTGACCAGAATTGAACCCAGGACCCTTCAGTCCGCAGGCCGACGCTCTATCCACTGAGCCAAACCTGTTTCGGCAGGAAATTCATTTATTTGGTCTCCCCAATATTGTTTGCTATAGGAAACTGAAAAGGCTGTCATTTGGGCCACAGGCTGCTGCTCAAGTGTCCATAGTAAAACATCCCAAACAGGTGGTGGTTCTGATTGTTAAAAACCCTTCAGAAACTGGACTCTCATAACCTTCTCGTTATACTAAAAATGCTTCCCACATACAAATTTGCTCTTTAGATTACTACCAAACTTACTAGAGCCAGAGAGGGCCTCCTCGTGGTGACAGAGAGACTTGGTTAATGATAATGAATCGACAATGCATGGCAGGAAGCAGGAGGTGGCTGTAGGAAATAAAGAGAAAGACTGGGGTTAGGTCATGAGGCATGGTGCACAGCAGTGGCTCTCAGACAGCAGCCTGCAGCAGAATCACCTAAAGGGCTCCTTAAACAGATTGCTGAACCCACCTCTGGAGTTTCTGATTCAGTAAGTCTGTGGTAATTCAATGCCTAAAAGTCTGCACTTCTGAAAATTTCCCACTGAGGCGGACCCTATTTTGAGAATGGCTAGCCATTTGCTCCTGCAAAGTCCTAGCTCCCCAAGACACAGGGATATCCTATACACTGAGTGGCCAGATTATTATCTCTGAATGCATAATAACCTGGCCACTCAGTATATATACATATATATATTAGAGGCCTGGTGTGTGAATTCGTGCATGGGTGGGGTCTGGCCAACTTGGCCAGGGGGAGGGGACATGGAAGGTTGGCTGGCCTGCCTGCTGGTTGAACTCCTGGTTAAGGGGACAATTTGCATATTAGCCTTTTATTATATAGAATATTATATAGGATATACACTGAGTGGCCAGATTATTATCCTCTCTGAATGCATAATAATCTGGCCACTCAGTGTATAATAGAAAGCCTAATATGCAAATTGACTGAACAGCAGAATGAATGGTGGAACAACCAGCCACTATGATGCACACTGACCACTAGGGGGGCAGAAGCCAAGGCAGATGCCAGTGGGGGTGGGGGTGGGGTTGCCCAATCACCCCATTCGTCACCCAGGAGAAGAGGCAACTGGCAGCAGGGGGTGCTGGGGGAGGGGGTATACCAGTGAGCAGGTGATTCCAGGTCAGCCACGGTGGATGCCATCAGGGACCCCCAACCACCCCACCAGTCACCCCACAGATAGACCCTGATCGCTGGCCAGGCCTAGGGACCCTACCTGTGCATGAATATCATGCACCTAGCCTCTAGTTTAAAAACAGAACAATCTTAGGGGAAAAAGTTTGCTTTCAGGTCTCTGAGAAACATTTTTTCACATACCATAGGATTACCTGCAACCATTCATTTCCCTAATGATGGAGCTAATGCTCTGATCCAAAAAGACCCCAAAAGGTTACAGCCTAGACTAGAGGCCTATTTCCCTAGATATTTACATTTCAAAGAAGGAATAGGCCCAGAACTTGGAGACATCTCTTGGTAGTACCAGCCAAGACACACACACATTCTGGCTCCTGGACAGGTTTTATTTATAAACTGAAGAGTTGGAGTAAGGATTCACACCCATTATGTTTCCAAGGAGTCCTTTACTGGAGGGGAGAAGGACAGCTCCCTCCTTCCCCATTACAAGAAGAGAAAAGTCATTTGCCTCTCACCAATGGAATGTCCACCCACTCAAGTAGGACATCTGGCCTGACTTTCATCACATCGCCCGAGAGGTGAATTCTGGAGCAATGAGGGGCCATGTGCTTAAGAAATCCCTCTCTTATCCAGAAAACTTCGGGTATGCTTTTGAGATAAAATTAATAAAAACTGAGATTAAAAACCCAACAGCCTCCAACCTTAAATCAGCTCTACTGTGATTAAGATGTTTAGCATCTCCTGAAAAGAGTCAGAACTGCACCCAATTCATTCTGTAAAAGGAATACTACAAAATTTTATCCAAATGATTTCTACCTGGTGGCAAAAAAAAGTATCCCTAAATGTTGCAGTTTATTGCCTTTTGAGCCATTAACCAGTTTCCAATCTAACTTAATCTCATTCTAACATCCTCTTTTAAACTTCCTATAAATGCCCAAGTTTCTCAAAATGCTCTTGGAATCGGCCTACCATCCTGCTGGTTCCTTCATTATTTGATGAGTTGAGTGAAAGTGTTGATATGGATTTATATTTGTGCAAGTTCCACCTTTTGAAAATTGTATTTACAGAAGGGTCCAGCAACCATCACTCCAACAGAGCCCATAGCAACTGGGTTAGCCCCTGCTCTGTGCTGCTGTTGAATCTCTACTACCTACACATAGAAACTCAATGTCTCCTCTTGACAAAAAATTGCTCAGCCTGCTAAGCAAGCAGCAGCGTCTGCCTTTTAATATCAATGTGCACTCCACCCTGCTCACAGTGTGTGTGTGGGGGGAGGGGGGGTGGCAAGCTTTAACCCTTATATCTGCTCTTTGGCAAAAAGACCTCCTAGAACTTCTAGGTAGCACAACCCCATGTGCCACTGGACAGTCTCACAAAATTCCATCCAAATATCACCTTTTGGAGTTGTGCAATGTGAGTGGCTCTGGGTGGACCCCACTAGGTCTTTCCAGGGAAGACAGGAAGAATCATTAAAACGTCTTTGTATTTTATCCATACTCTATAAGCTTGTGATTGTAGAACTACACACTCATCCAGATGAAAAAGAACCTACTCGCTGAAACCGGTTTGGCTCAGTGGATAGAGCATCAGCCTGCAGACTGAAAGGTCCCAAGTTCGATTCCAGTCAAGGGCATGGACCTTAGTTGCGGGCACACCCCCAGCAGGGGGTGTGCAAGAGGCAGCTGATCGATGATTCTCTCTCATTGATGTTTCTAACCCTCTATCCCTCTCTCTTCCTCTCTGTAAAAAATCAATAAAATATATATTTTTTTAAAAAAGAAAGAAAAGAAAGAAAAAGAACCTACTCTATCTAGGTCCACATCTGGAATTATATGACTAGTGAAGAAAGAGCTAGCGGCAGGCTGCTTAAATGTGTATAATGAGCCTCAGTCTTTTCCATTTGTCTGACTTCTATGCAGAAAGTCCTTCCCTTCTCCATGTAGGTAAATGTATTTATTCACTTCTTGGCTCTCAAGCACAGAGGCCCACAAAGGCAGGGCAGGCTCAGCTTCCTGCTTGTTCTTTGTCCAAGCACTTAAGCCTCAGAAGCAAATTCTGCTTCTTCCATCTAGCTGTATATATGGTTTATAGTTTAACGTTACCTGGTAGGGATGATTTGCTGAATTATTGTTGAGTGTGAAGCCACTGAGACCTAGGTAATCAACTATCGTCACAAATATATCATTGCAACCACGGCGGACTCTATTACATTACAACGCACCAGCTCCATGAAGACCGCAGGAAGTACCTGCCTGTCCCCAGCCTCGGGGATACTTCTGTGCCTCCAGAGCCACAAACAGGTTTGTATCCCAGATGCCTCTTTTTCTGAATAGCTTCTAGAATATCAGAGACAAACTTGGTGTCCTTTCCGGATATCTGTGGTTGGCATTTTTTTTAAACTAATGTCATTTCTTGCTCCATTTTAATATCCATGACTTTCTGTTGCTTTCTTCTTTTTTCCTTTAAAATTATATATTATTTTGCTTTTTCTCTTGTTCTCATTCTCTCTCCACTTCTCTCTCTCTCTCTCTCTCTCTCTCTCTCTCTCTCTCTCAGACACACACACACACACACACACACACACACACACACACACAAATATCTGTAAACTTAAGATATTTCTGGAACAAGGCAGGCAGTAGAAGAGAGAAACTGAATTCTTGAAGTCCAGTATTTAGTACTTTGAAGTCCAGTATCTAGTACTCTAGTCACCTGTTAACTTATGTCCTCATGACTCCACATATTACTCGTCTGTGATCTCCTCCACCCTGTATTTTCCAGTCTTTCTTCCCTACTGTTATCATGAGCACTTAATCAGCATACCTAATATTCAAGAAATGCCATTAAGCCGTTCTTAATATTAGGTCAACTTTTCAATATTGTCAAGAAACTGAGACATATTGGTTAAGGGAAGCTATTAGTTTGCAGGAAGTGGTTTTCGAATTAGTAGCAAGTAATTTGTATATTCGTGTCTCTGTGCAGCAAAAGTAAAATTTATTACTGCAGAATATGTTTCTGATTGTGTTTTAAACTTTCGCTGACCACCAGCATCATATGAAGTACCAGAAGCAGCAGCATTAGACCTCATTACAGCCCGGAGGGCATGCTGCCAAGAATGGCCATTATCCTGCTTCTATCTAACATAATTCTATTTATTTGGCTTACCCTGTCAATTTAGGCTTTATTTGTCATCTCTTACTAATCGTTAGTCTTAAAAACCTACATCTATCACCTAAAATTCCCAAGCAAGTCTAGTCATATGAAGAAAAGAAAAATCTAATTTGCAGAAAAATATCTGAGTCCAGATTTTGTTATAAATTCTGAGATTGATTTCTGTAATAATGTATCCGAAAAATTTGAGTAATGGTCTTTTTATAGGTTTTAATGTTGTAAATTCTAGCTGTTAAACTTTTAGCTTTAATTGTTGATACATCCATGAATTCAAGGAGTTTGGAAATTACTCCTTAACCTGAATTCCTTATTAATGTATTATCATCTCTTGTGTATTGTGATTACTTGGATAAGGGCAAGGACAGGGTGAAGGTTATTCTCTTCTCTGAAAAAGAAGACCACCAAAATCGGTTTGGCTCAGTGGATAGAGCGTCGGCCTGGGGACTTAAAGGTGCCGGGTTCGATTCCGATCCAGGGCATGTGCCTTGGTTGCGGGCACATCCCCAGTGGAGGGTGTGCAGGAGGCAGCTGATCGATGATTCTCTCTCATTGATGTTTCTCTCTATTCCTCTCTCTTCCTCTCTGTAAAAAAAAAAAAAAAAAAAAAAAAAAAAAAAAAAAAAACAATAAAATATATTTTGAAAAAGAGGACCAGAGTGGAACAGTGTTTTACATTTCACGAGTGCTACCTACACATTTGCTGACTGTGAAAGGAAGACATCCCTGCCAGGGGGGCCTCCAGCACCCGGCCTCAGAATGCCCCCCCCTGGGCTGCTCCGGATCTCACTTTCCCTGCCCCCTGCTCCTGTCAACTTCCTGTCATCTTTGACTCAATGCGGACAGCGTACTTGGAAAACATCACTAGCATCAAACATGGGGAGAGAGGGAGAAGCAGCAATCCCTCTTCTTTTATTTAGACTGTATGAAAGCTCATACAACAATCATATAGGAAGAAACCCTACAGCTCAAATGGATAGCTGTTGAAGTCCCTACACCAGGGCAATGGTGAAAATTGTGAACTGTAACCCATCCCTCCACACCCACTCCCAACCTGCTGAGAGTCCAAACTCTCCCAAGTGTGAGGGTTGGATCAAAATTTCATGCTTGTCATTAGCTATTTCTAAATACCCCAGAGAAGTTATACAGCCATTTGGATAGTGCTTCCTTAAGTGCCTGAAATCTAGAAAGAACTCCCCCTCCCCCCACCCTGGGGGAGTCACACTAAAGCATCAGAAGAAAGCATATTCTAGCAATATTTCCATTCTCCCCGCCTTGCATCATCTTTATGCAGTTTTATTGAAAAGCTTCTGGTGATGCCTGGCATACAGATCATGTGCATTTACACCATGAAACCTCACTAAAGTGACAAGGAAAGATTTTTAAAATAAATGCCTGCTCTGACTGGTTTGGCTCAGTGGATAGAGCATCAGCCTGTGAACTAAGAGGTTCCCAGGTTCGATTCCAGTCAAGGGCATGTACCTTGGTTGCGGGCACATCCCCAGTAGGAGGTGTGCAGGAGGCAGCTGGTTGATGTTTCTCTCTCATCGATGTTTCTAGCTCTCTATCCTTCTCCCTTCCTCTCTGTAAAAAATCAATAAAATATATATTTTAAAATGCCTGTATTCATTTCCTGAAGCTGTTATTTATGGTTACAAATTACCATAAACTTGGTGACTTAAAAGAAATTAATTCTCTCAAAAATCTAAAGGCTAGAAATTTGAAATCACTATCACTGGGCAGAAATCAAGATGTCAGCAGGGCCTCTGAAGACGCTAAAAAAGGCCACTCTGCCTTGTCCAGTGTCTGATGATCGCCAGCATTCCTTGAGGGAAAGGTTCATATTTGCTTCTCCTCTCCCATCTGAAAGGAACCTCCCTCTGCCTCCCTCTTGTGATTGCAACAGGGCACACCTGGTATCCGGGCAACTCTTCTATCTCAGGAGCAGTTTGTGCCGCTTAAGGGAACACTCAATTAGGGCATGGATACCTGGGGGTGGGGTATTATTCAGTCTACCACATGCTTGTGAAGACCTGAGAAGAGGAATCAACAGCATCTAAGAAAGCATAACTTTTTTAGAAGAGTAAAGTAGATGGAGCAGTGAGGACAGACCAGAAAAAGAGAAGACCAACAAAAAAGTGAACTGTGCATCTACCTAGTTTCCCTCTCCCAACTGACAGGCAAGCAGAGATGATTCTCTGGAGAAATAAAATCAGAAAAGCCTAACCATCAAGGGCTTAAGTGAAATAGAAGAGAGGACAGAGACCAACAATGCAAATTAGGAGATGAGCTCAAAGGGACTTGCAAGCCCCTTCGTCTGACCCAATCCCAAAATGCCATCACACACCCCAGAGTCAGGGATTGAGGGATTCCTCTTGGCAAGAAAAGGAACAATTTCAGAAAAATGCACCTACAAATAGTAAGATTTGAGGGAATTCCAGTGAAAAGAACTGCTCCTCCCCTTAGCCGTATAGTAACAGTTCTCAAACTTTTAGGTCTTAACACTTCTTTAGATCATAAAAATTATTGTAGACTCCAAAGAGCTCTTGTTCATGCAAGCTGTAGTTATTAAATGTTACCATTTTAGAAATTTTTTAAAATGTTATTAATTTTTTTCAAAATAACAAGCCCATTTCATAACATAAATAACATACTTTTATGGAAAATATATTATCCAAAACAAAAAAAGTTTTAGTGGAAGGGCAGTATATTTGGCAACCTCTTTAATATCTGTCAAAATAAAATACATTTGGGTTTTCATATCTGCTTCTGCATTTCACCTGTTGCAACACATTGTTTTGGTTGAAGTATATGAAGAAAATGCAGCCTCACATTAATATATAATTATAAAAAGAAAGAGTATTTTAATAGCCTTTTCAGATAATAGGAGTTGAAACTAGACCACTGAAAGGGGAGATTGGGAAAAGAGAAAATTGGTAAAGGGGTTCACGTATATGGTGACAGAAGAAGGCTTGACTTTGGGTGGTGAGCAAACAATGTAATATACAGATGATATACTATAGAATTGTGCATTTGAAACCGGTGAAGTTTTTGAACTCTATCTTACAGTTTTTATTTATTTTTTAAATATATTTTATTGATTTTACACAGAGAGGAATTGAGAGGGATAGAGAGTTAGAAACGTCAATGAGAGAGATACATCAACCAGCTGCCTCTTGCACACTCCCCACCAGGGATGTGCCCGCAACCAAGGTACGTGCCCTTGACCGGAATCGAACCCGGGACCTTTCAGTCCACAGGCCGACACTCTATCCACTGAGCCAAACCGGTCTCGGCTATCTTACAGTTTTAATGTATCTTTCTTTCACCCGTGTATGATTTTGTAGCATCATGCAATTTATCATTTGGAAAATCTTTGCTCACTGGTTTATACAAATCATTCAATTATTGAGGTTTCATTATACAATATCAAAAAATTACATTTGTTAACATTACCATTAACCTCATCAGAATATCCTATCTATAATAATAAAAGCATAATATGCTAACTAGACCGGATGTCATTCCGGACGACCTTCTGGACAAAGCGGCAGTGGCGGGAGCCAAAGCAGAGGTGACCATGGCAGGTGGGGACCAAGCCCCTTACACAAGTTTCGTGCATCAGGCTGCTAAGTAAATTCTGGGAAGCTGTCAAGTTCCCAGTAGCCAAAACGAGGTTTCCAAAGTTCTGATTTGTCTTGAAAGTTTGAATTTTACCATTGGACTAAATATTGTCAGTTGTTTTTCTTAAAGTGACAGGCTCACTTTATTCATTTTTAAGAAAATGTCAGTCAAATACCCAAGTCTGAATAACACAGTTTGTCATTCTTTCAAGTAAAAATGGTTTCCGTGAAAAAAAAAAAAATGGTCACTTCAACTCTCAATTCAAACTAGTGTTTTCCTTAAGACAGTCATTGTATTACAGTATGCAGCAAAACTGCTGTAGGCAGTTTTCTCATCAAAATATTAAAAGATATGTACTCAATTTCTAAGTTTTACTGCTTCACCAAGGTCAACATTCAGTGAAACCAACATATTTTTTAAATATATTTTTATTGGTTTCAGAGAGGAAGGGAGAGGGAGGGAGAGATAGAAACATCCATGATGAGAGAGAATCACTGATCAGCTGCCTCCTGCATATCCCCTACTGAGGATCGAGTGTACACCCCAGGCATGTTCCCTTCACTGGAATTGAACCCAGGACCCTTCATTCCACAGGCCGATGCTCTAGCCACTGAGCCAAACCAGCTAGGGTCCAATATATTTTCTACAACAGTGTGTGGTGCCCCTTCCTTTGTTCATGGCAAAGTCTTCAGCAGTTTAATCCATCGATATTTTATACCATCAGTCTAAATGTTAACAGTGAAAAGGCAAATAATATCTGGTATTAATACCAAAATAGTTCTAAGCTTGTGAAACCCTGCAAGATTCTCTGAGACCTCAAGTGTCCTTTAATAATACTTTGAGAAGCATTGCCCTATAATAAAGGAAACAACCCTATCTTCATGGTCTGAAAACCCATTGTGCATTTAGTCCTTTAAAAAATGAAGTCAATTAAGAATTACCTTTGTGTTGGGGGTTTCCAACATCACCCTCAGGTTTAATGATCCATTAGAAGGACTCACGAGACTAGAAAAGGGGATGTACCCATGGTTATATTTTACCACAATAAAAGGACACAGATTAGCAAAGGGAAAAGGTACATGGAACAAAGTCCAAGAAAAATACAAATATATGTCCCCTTCTATGTGTCCCCTTTCAGTACAGTCACAGAGAGATGCATTTAATTCTCCCGGCAATAACATATGACACAAATAAACTATTGCCAACATGGGAAGCTCACCTGAGCCTTGATGCTCAGGGTTTTTATTGGGGGGTCAGTCCTGGAGACAAGCAGCAGACCTTTATGACTAACCTTGGCTACTCAGTTTTCAGCATCTCTCTCCAGAGCAAAGCCAGGCTTTCATCATAAATCACACTGTTAGCATAAACTATGAGATCACACTGGTATAGTGTAGCCCAAAGCCTCAGGCATACAAAATCAACCTTATCAGGCAGAATATTCCAAGGGCTCAGAATGTGTCTTCCAGGATCAGCCAAAGGCCAGTCCTATCTATGAAATGTGCAGGGTCTAGGAACCCAGGCCTACCAAGTTAACTCTTTTATGCTAAACCTGCCTCCAACCTAAAATAAAGAGATAAACAGTTGTTCAAAACCATAGAGATAGAAACAAAGCAAAAGCAGAGAAAACTTCAAATAAATGATAAACAATATCCTCAGTGAGATAAGAATAGATACTGCATTCATAAAGTACGAGGAAACCATACAATAATCAGAGGGAAAGAAACCACCATAAATCATCCAAAACAAAAAAATCAACCAAATGGTTGAAAGTTAAAACAGAAAATATCACCAAGAAAGTAAAACAAAACACATTAAAAAAAAACTACAGAATCAGAAATATGATAAAGTTAAAAAAAAATCCCTCTAGATTTGATCTGGGATAACCAATGAATAACATGAGTACTTAAAATGAAAGAACAGAGAGGTTGGTGGAAATAGTTCAGAAAACTAATACAAGACATTTTCCCTGAACTGAAAGGAAAAAGTCTATTTTTGAAAGTCAACAAAGTGACCAGAGCAATAAAAAAATATGCATCATTACAAAATTTCAAAATGCCAAGGATAATGAGATCCTAAAAGCTTCCAGAGAGAGAAAGTCTGCCAATACAAAAGAATGAGAGTGTGAGTGGCATCAAATTGCACAACAGCAACACTGAAAGCTAAAAGATAGTGGAGTGATGCTTCAAAACCTAAAGAAAAAATATTTTTTCTACTTAAAATTCTGTTCCAAGCGAAAATACTTTTATCAAGTGCAAAGATAAAATTGAGACAGTTTAGACACAAAAGGTTTTTTAAAAAATATATATTTTATTGATTTTTTACAGAAAGGAAGGGAGAGGGATAGAGAGTTAGAAACATCGAAGAGAGAGAAACATCGACCAACTGCCTCCTGCACACCCCCACCAGGAATGTGCCCACAACCAATGTACATGCCCTTTACTGGAATCAAACCTGGGACCCTTCAGTTCTCAGATTGATGCTCTATCCACTAAGCCAAACCAGTTTTGGCCACAAAAGGTTTTTTGGTTTTTTTTTTAAATGAATATCCCTATGCACCCTTTTACGGGATATGCTTCAGCAAACAAGTCCATCAAGAAAAAGAAATTCATGCATTCCAGGCTCCAACAAAGGAAGGTAAGAGTGTCAAAGAAAAGTCCAGAATGACCCTCTATATCACTGCTTCCATTACAACTAGATGGCCATACAACCACTGTTTGCTGCTGGGAGAGAACCAGTTTACACAAATTGGTCACAAAACTCCTTTAACTCTCAGTAGTGTCCAGATTTGACAATAAATTAATGGCCACTTCAACTATAAGCCATTGTATTAGACAGCTTAGCCAAATTATGCTACAGTAACAAGTGACCCCAACAACAACATGAAAGGGATTCCCACTCACGTTCACCATGAGTGTCTCTTCTCTACATCTTCATGACAGGATCAAGGCTGAAGGAGTAGCCCCCTTGCTGGGAAATTCCAATTTTGTAGCAGAAGGAAAGGAATTATGGAGGAACCATATTATGGCTCCTGAAGTCCCTTCTCAGAGGTGACACACATCACTTCCATTCACATGGTAGTGGCCAAATCTGACACCACTGAGTTTAGAATTAAAAATATCCTGTAGTGTGAGACCAGTAAAAAGAGAATCAGTTCGGGTTGGTGGAAATAAATTATTTTTGATTAATAACTTATCTTACCACAGGTATTTACAATTATTTGGTTTAAAAACTCTACATGTTTCACTTTAATTAAAATAAAATTGACTTTAAACAAACAATTCATGAAAAGCCCTGATTCTTGTCTAGAGAGCTGTCGCTTAGCTAGCTGTACACTAAAATCATGGCACTATCCTTCAGTGTAGAGCGAATGTTGTTCCAGGGGAGATAGAAGTAGCACCAGTGCTCTCAGAGAGAACAGTTCAGACCACTGGGGAAGATTCTACTCGCTGGTTACTTTCCACCTCATAGGCATAAACTTCCATCGCAGCCATGTGGTGACAAATTGTCCTAAGCTGGCTTATTTGTTTGCTCCTTCACTTAGCACAGATGAACACTGAAAACCCAAACTGCCTACAGGGAGCTCTACATCTTGTTCAGGATATGGATCTGAAAATATCGGTAATACAATGGGATGTGTACTGTCATGTTTTTAACCAAGTGAGCACTTTGGGTTGACCTTGTTCACTGGCCTGTATCTCACTATCCCCTTCCTGCTATGGCCTAGTTGACGTATTTAGAAACACTTGTTGATTTTTAAATTATATGGCATTTTTATAAAGTAGTTAAATGTCCAAATATTCTACAGTGACACACTTTTATTTAAGCTCCATGCTAAATAATCATTTCATTCTATCTGCCCAGAGCATCTTTCTCTAGATTGACAGCTACTGTCTGTAGCACAAAGGAGAAGACAAATAACACAGACACATTATTGTAGAAGATGTCATTTCCCAAAGACAATCCAATTCCAATTAGATCCATTTACACAAGAATTCTGATTAAGGGAACCTAAAATGTCATAATTGTGAAAACCCCAATTATCAGCTAACAGGTAAACATTTAGTGGTAAGAAAATGCAACAAATGTGGAATGAAAGTATAGAGCATCCTTAAATCATGTCAAAAGGTGGACCAAAGTACCAGAGTAGAAGAAATCAGACTTACAGTGATGACATCTCCCTAAAGACCCTCCTTATTAGTCTGTGTACTAAGTCACTGAGTGATAACTGGGTTCCTCCTCTAGGTTAAATATTCCTATCTCTGCAATACAGCTCTTCTATCCTTCTCTTAACCTCTATTCAATTCTTGTGACTGACCAAGGCTGGTATTTCTAGGAGTCAAGATAGATCTCAGGCACCATCTCCATAAACTGGTGAAGAAAGTGTTTCCTTCGTTTGCCCAAAGCTAACATCACTTCAGAGTAGAGAAAGCGGGGGGGGGGGGGGGGAGAATATATGCAAAAACCTCCTGAGAGCTGTTCTTATTACCCACTAGGAATAGCTCTAAGTCCTTTTTATGCAGCATCTCATCTTCTCAAGCCACCCATGTGAACTTTTTCATCTACATTTAACAATGAAAAAAAAATGTGTCCCCGGTAAATTAACATTTTGCCCAAGATCACATTACTAATCACTGGTGGAGCTAGGATTTGCACCTAAGCAGACCTGAGAGCCCATACCCTTCATCGTGAACCACACTGCCTTAATGGCAGCAAATATGAAGAGAATGTAGTGATGGAAATTGCAGCATAGCAAATATCTTGAATATGTGCCAATGCAATATTCAATCTACAGATAGATACCAAGGAACTAGTTAGAAAATCCTGTACTATTATGTGGAACATCAACCTTTCCTCTCAAACAATGCCAGCTAGAACAACTATTGATCAAATGGGTTGAACAGAGGAAGAAATTAATAAATTTTACTTGGGTGAATTAACTCAACAATCTCAACAAGAACCAATCTAAAATATCCTAAAAGCTAAAATGTTTTCATAGCTAGTTCATAGAGCTAGTATAACAGTTTGATTTATGGTTAACTATTTGTTACATGGGGGAGGGGGTTGTATCATAAATAGTCACTATATCTCATGCATAATCACTATAAGTTTGTAATAGTATGAATTTTAGGCAAAAGCATTGTGGGAGATAACAGTGTTACCTCTTAACTGGTAAATAAAATGTTTAGTTTTAATACATATCATTTCTGTTCAAGTTATAATTTGAGCAACACATGCTAGCAAATGTTAAAACAATAATTGTCTTACTTGATTAGTAATAATATTTTGAAGAATCAAATTTTTATTTTTATTTTTCATCAATTATCAATAAGAAGACATAACACAATTATAATATTTAAAATTCATTTTCAGCAAATATAATCAAGAGATTTGTATTTCAAATATTATATATAATTCAAATTACTAAACCCAGTTGTATTTATTCATAAAAATAAAAAAAAGAAAGAAAAAGAGGTCAATTTCTAATTTCACAGAACATTGTGTGTACTTTGAAAGTATTGATTTTGCCTCTGACATAGTTATTTCATTCCATTAGAAAATTGTGGCTTAGAGGTTATTAAAAACATAGCAGAATATTACATGTGCATGATTGAATTTCTTACTGAGCTTTCTCAATTGTATTCCCTCTAGATTTCCACTTTCCTTTATGTGGACTTCCAGACATGCCATTTTACAAAGTACAAATTTTTATATGAAATTTCAAGAAGAATTTTCAGAATCATTATTCAGTCCATGGAATATTTCAAATTATATCATTTGCATATTCTAGAAATTAAAATGAATACAACTGAGAATTTTTTCCTATGCTCATGAATCTATTCATGGAAGTATTCTAACTAGATAGTAGATGGCAAAATTTTTCAGTGTTTACCTTGATTAGCAAGTATAAGTACCTCTAAGTTATTTTTATTTTCCAAATTAAATTAAAAATGGAAACTTTTCCTTTTAGATGTTGTATTATCCTATCCCAAACATATTACATGGTATTCTTTAGAACTGGCAAAATGAAATAGTGAAAGGAAGTCTTGGGAAACTCAGTTATTCTTGGTCTGCTTAAATCTGGAAAAAGAAAACCAGGGAGAAGTTAAGAACATCATATGGGATAATTTATGTACACTTTTTAAGCTATAGAGCACTATGCAAACTTAAAGTCTTTTTTAATAAGAAATGTTGACATATTTTTCCTTTTTCAGCATCAAAAATACAAAGCATAACTCCTTAGAATTTTAGATCTGAACAGAATCTAAATGTTTTAGTCCTTCAAAAAAAGTAAAGTGTGAAGAAAAAAAAACAAGATGGCGGCAGAGGAAAACACCTAACTGCAGCCTCACTCAACAATTTCAAAAAATACAACTAAACTATAAAGTGGACATTATCCAGAACTATAGGAAAGTTGACTGACTGGAAATTCTACAACTAGAAAGAAAGAGAAAACCAGAAGGACAATCAGAAGAGCTGTAAAAGCCTAAAGAATGGAGAGACATGGTGCCCTCGTGGGGAGAGGAAGGATCCAGAGAGGAGGGGGCGGCTGAGTGCCTGGCTGGTGTTCCCTAGCGGGAAGAAGATAAAAGCTCAGGACTGTGCTGAACCCCAACTCTGAATGCACTGAACCCCAGTTCTGGGTGAGACCTTGGGGTCCCAGCCTCATACAGAGGGAATCTGGGCTGAAAGGCGGAAGCTCAGGGGAGCGGCGAAAGGTAGAGCCCCGGAGTCGCGCACATTTTTGCGCAGAGGACAGGCTCTTCCCTGAGCTGCTGGATTGCTCTAGCAGGAAGGAGACAAAAGCTCAGAACTCTGCTAAGCCCCAGTTCTGACTGCACTGAATCCCAGCCCTGGGCAAGACTCTCAGACCCCAGCCTCATACAGAGGGAATCTGGGCTGTAAGGTGGAAGCTCAGGGGAGCAGCGAAAGGCAGAGCCCCAGAGTCTTGCACATTTCGTGCAGAGGACAGACTGTTGATTGGGCTGCTGGATTGCCCTAGCAGGAAGGAGACATAAGCTCCAGACTGCTCTTAACCCCACTTCCCACTGCACTGAACCCCAGTTGCGGGCTCATTGTTGGTAGCGGGCGAGACCCTAGGGCGCCTTTCTCTCAGAGGTGCTTGCAGCGAATATCAAAGGACACTGAGGTACACTGAGACTCAGGAAACTCAGAGAGCGGGGCTAACCAGAAGCCAAGGCTGTAGGCTCCACCCTGAAACTCCACCCCATCCAAGCTGAAAACAGAGGCTTTTTCAGGTTTCCAAGTCTAGTGGAATAAGGCTGTCTCCTGGCATAGACACAACTGATCCTCCCACCCTACCAACTCAGGGAAGTAGCGAAAATGCCAAGACAAGGAAACAGATCACAAACGAAAAGAAATGGAGGACAAAAAGTGACTGGATATAGAGTTCAAAACCACGCTTATAAGGTTGTTCAAGAATCCCCTAGAAAAGGCCGATAAAATAAATGAGACCTATGAAGATATGAAAAGGGATCAACTAGAAATAATAAAGGATCAACTAGAAATAAAGAATACATTCTCTGAAATAAAAAAAAAATATTATACAGAGTCCTAAAAACATAATGGAAGATTGCAAGAATGAAGTCAAAGATTTGAAACACAAAGAGCCAGAGGACACTCCTCTGCAGAAGCAAAAAGACAAGAGAATCCAGAAAGTTGAAGATAGTGTAAGAAACCTCTGGGACAACTTCAGTTGAACCAACATCAGAATTATGGGTGTCCCAGAAGATTGTCAAGAGAGCAAGATACCGAAAACATATTGAAAGAAATAGTGACAGAAAACTTCCCCCACCTGGGGAAAGAAATAGACTTACAAGTCCAGGAAGCGCACAGAACCCCAAACAAAAGGAATCCAAAGAGGACCACACCAAGACACATCATAATTAAAATTCCAAAAGCAAAAGACAAAGAGAGAATATTAAAAGCAGCAAAACAAAAGCAGGTAGTTGCCTATAAAGGAGCACCAATACGACTGTCGGCTGATTTCTCAACAGAAACCATGCAGGCCCGACGGGAATGGCAAGAAATATTCAAGGTGATGACTAGCAAGAACCTACAGCCAAAAATACTCTACACAGTCAAGCTATCACTCAGAATCTAAGGCCAGATAAAAAGCTTCACAAACAAATTTAAGCTAAAGGAGTTCATCACCGCCAAACCAGAATTATATGAATTGCTAAAAGGGGTTCTTTAGGAAGAGGAAGAAAATAAAGATAAAAATTATGAACAACAAATACGTAACTATCAACAAGTGAATCTAAAAACCAAGGGAAGTAAAAAACATGATGAACAATATTAACTGGTGAATATAATAGAATCAGAGGTATGGAAGGGGGGTGGACTGATGATTCTCGGGGAAAAGGGGAGTAGGGGGTGCAAGAAGAGACTGAACATAAACTATGTACCTATGGATGAGGACAATGGGGGATGGGGAAAGGGCAGAGGGTGGGATGGGAACTTGGTGGAGGATAGCAATGGAGGGGGGAAAAATGAGGAACATTTGTAATAATATGAACAATAAAGATTTTTTTTTAAAGTGAAATGTGCTGTATATAGTATTGATGCCAGAAATGAAGTTTCTATTATTTTACTCACTTTTTACTTCATATACTCATTTTTATAATATTTCTATATATTATATTTTTATATTGTTTCTATATTGGCTCTTTCTTAATACACATATTTCTTTTCTCTCTCTCTCTCTTTATTTTATTTTATTTTTTTTTTAAGGTTCTTGTATGTGCCTTGACCTGGGATCAAACCCAAAGCATTGGTGTATTGGGAAAATGCTCTAACCAACCAAGCTACCCAGTCATGGCCAATACACATATTTCTTCACTGACTATATCAGCCACTTCCTTGATGATTTGAACATTTTTATAAACGTGCAACAAGGAAGCATTTCAGGGTTTTTAGTGGGGAAACGACATGCCCAATTTATGTTTTTAATAGGACCGTCCACTGTATGAAGAATGGATTAGAAGTATGCAAGAGCAGATGCCAGGAGACATGTAGTATGGAAATGACATAGCTAGGCTTAGCATGACAGAGCTGCTTCTGCCTGGTCCTGCTTCTGCAAGGCTGCACATCACAAAGAGGTTTCCTCTCCTCCATTTATTTCCACCTGGGATTCAATTATTGGCTCAACTTCTCTGACTTTTTAAAAATATATATTTTACTTATTCAGAGAGGAAGGGAGAGGGAGAGAGAAATAGAAACATCAATGATGAGAGAGAATCATTGATCGGCTGCCTCCGGTAATCCCCTCCATGTGGGCATCGAGCCCAAAGCCCTGGCAGGTACCCTGACTGACCTCCTGGTTCATAGGTTGATGCTCAGTCACTGAGCAATTCCAGCTGAGCTCAACTTCTCTAACTCTCTTTGGGAAAGAAGTTGCATTATTAGGAACTGTCCTCTGTTTAGAGCATGTTGACTAGAACAAAGTCACCTTTGATTGCTAATATATTTGAGAAGAGACATACTAACAATTAAATACTAAACATTAATATGTCTTTTGTTTTCATTTTTTAAGAAGAATGAAAAATAATGTGAAAGTAAGAAGATAAACAACTTGATTTAAAAATGGGCCAAAAAACTTAACACTTTATACCAAAGAAGATATACATACAAAAATATGCCCCATATTACAGATCAACAGAGAAATGCAAATTAAAAGAATGAGACACTACTACACATCTAATAAATGGCCAAAATCCAGAACATTGATAATACCAAATGCTGGTGAGGATGTGGTCCAACAGGAATGCTCATGTTTCTAGTGAGAATGTAAAACACCACTCTGGAAGATAGTCTGGCTATTTCTTATAAAACTAAACATACTTTTACCATATGATCCAGCAACCATACTCTCTTCATTGTTTATCCAAAAGAGTTGAAAACTATGTCTACACAAAGGACTGCATGCAGATGTCTGTAGGTGCTTTATTCAGAATTGCCAAAACTTAGAAGGAACCAAGATGTCCTTGTGGTATATTTAGACAATGGAGTATTACTTAGTGCTGAGAGAGAAAGAGATAAAGAGAGAGAGAAAAGAGAGCAAAAGCTACTGAGCCATAAAAAAGAACATGAAGAAAACTTAAATGTATATTATTAAGTGAAAGAAAACAATCTGAGAAGACTACATACTGTATGATATAAACTACATGACATTCTGGAAAAGGCAAAACTATGGAGACAATAAAAATATCAGTGATTATGGAGGAATAGTGGTGTAGAGAACAGGCAAAAAACAGAGAACCTTTAGGGCAGTAAATACACCCTGTTATTATAACAATGGATATATGCCATTATATATTTGTCCAAACCCATGTAATTTACTATACCAATAATGAACCCTAAGGTAAACTATGAATTTGATTATGATGTGCCAATGCAGGTTCATCCTTAGTAAAAAAAATATACCACTCTGGTGAGTGATATTGCTAATGAGGAAGCTATGCATGTGTGAGCAGCGGGTATATGGGAAATCTCTGCATGTTTCTCTCAATTTTGTTGTAAACCAAAAACTACTCCTAAAAATAACATTTTTAATAAAAAGTAGTAATAATAAAATGCTGTAATAATAAAAGGCTGCAATAATTACTATTTTTAATAAAAACTAGTAATAATAAAAGGCTTAGAAACTTCTAAGCTTGTTGTCCCCTTGGGTTGCCTCAAGTGTTTTTGTACCCAAATATAAAGCAAACTATTGGGAACCCAGAAGATAACATCCCTTCCTAACTTTTATCTTCAAAAACTTAAACTCATTAAAGGGATTACTGGGTCATTTCAGAAAAAGAGACCAGGCAGGTAGGGGCTTTGAGACTGGAGAGGAAGAAGTAAGAGTGCTTCTCTTGAAAAGCTGAGGATCCATAGCTAATGTCCACACAAAGGTACCTACCTACACACTCTCTCCCCAAAAGATGACAAGCCCTCTGATGTGTCTTAAAGGTGATCTGTAGAAGAGTGATGGGCATAGAATACTAAGAATCATATCAAAGGACACCTTGGGGAAAGACCTTGTGTGCAGTCTTGGAACAGAAGCGACAATGTGTTACGTGGCTTAGGAAACAAGCAGTCAAAACTAAAGACTGATGAACGTACTGCTCTGACTATGGAGGACCCTTAAAACCTTTGGGTGATCAGGGTGTTGGGGAAAGAGCCTTAGTAATGAATGAGATTGAATTTCTTGGCAGTCTACCAGGATAAGAGCTTGTAGAATAAATACTAAATTTTTATGGTAACAACAATTGGTAGGATGATTTCCTATATTTATGCCTCCTTTTTCAGCCCAAGTTTAGATGACCAGACAGAACTCTTCCAGAAAAACTACTAATCAATGTTATCAATTTAAGAAAGGTCTTCTATAAAACCATCAAGACATTTGATGTAGAGGTCACAGTAGAAATATGCCTTGTGTATACAATGAAGCGAATAAAGTATAATAAATTGCTCTCCGTTACACATAAAATCCAATCACTTTTTCCTCACTCACCATGGCACAAAATGAAAAAGAAATAAAATATAACAATGTCAGGCTTTAGCTGGTTTGGCTCAGTGGATAGAGCATCAGCCTGCAATCTGAAAGATCCCAGATTGGATTCCAGTCAAGGCACATGCCCGGGTTGTGTGCTCTATCCCAATGGGGGACTTGCAAGAGGCAGCCAATCCATGATTCTTTCTCATCATGGACCTTTCTATCTCTCCCCCCTTCTTCCTTCTTCTCTGAAATCAATAAAAGTATATATATTTTTTAAATGTCAGGCCTCCACTTCTAAAACCATCTTACAAATAGTACCTGGTAAAGATATAATGTACACTTACTAAACAAAGAGCCACCCTAATTGAATGCAGTTAACCCACAAAGCAACTATGATTCAAGTACATTTTCCTCCTTCTTTTGAATACAAAACTTAAGAAGTCTCCTGGGTCAATCTCATTGAAATATAATGTTAGAAGCAAAGTAATTTAAAGTGTTTTAAGAGTGTTCACAGTATTTTATAGATTCACTTTTCTTTTTTAAAAAAACACTATAAATATCCACTCTCTCTTATACTTCCTGGATCTCTCTTCCATTTTCTTAAATCTATTGCTTCCTGTTTCTACTTAAAATTTTTTCACTTGAGTATGAACTTTAAGATGCAAACACAAAGCTTTGAAAAATATTTTTCTTTTTATACAATAAGGCAACTTCACCGCAGGTGGGCTGCCCAAACTCACCTCCTCCACCCCCAACCCCACCCCACCGTGAAGAAATTCTCCCACAACTTGAATTGCTCCTTCATTGAAAGAAGAGTACATGTGGATTTAACATATTTTGAGTTCCCTCAAAAAGGAATTAATTGTATCTGTGATGAATTAATACATATACAGTATATACTATCTCTGGCTTCCACAGAACCACTAACCCAATCTCACAAATTCCAACGTCACAGAGCATTTCTCTTGACTTGATACCAACCACTTCTTAGAGGGGAAAATTGCAACACACAATTATAAGTCAGACTGATGGATAACCATGGACTGTCCCTGGAAAAAAAATAAAGAACATTCCTAACTCCTTGCCGATAGCCCTAGGTACATATGAGGAAGACACAAATCCCCTAAGTTTTAGGATTGGATTTTTTTTTTTTTACAACTTTGAATACTAACTAGCCTCTGAAAGCCTAGTAAGGTAGACTCCTTGGCAGGATAATCGTGGTCACCAAAAAAAGAGTGTAAAAAGCATTCATTGCTGAAAATGGTACAGCTGTCCTCAGAAACTGCCTGGAGTTTCACAAAGCAGTAAAGAACCTAGAACCAAAGACATGCCCCAGTGCCCCTGTAGCTAAGGCCCTCGGGTCTCTTCTGATTTCCAATCTGCAGAATGGGCACAGTACCTCCAAATCTTTATCACACAGGCGCGTGACAAAATAGATATACAGATATGCAAGGCTTTGTTCTTATTCACATTGAAGGCTCAAGTCCACTCTTTAGTTCAGGGATGGGCAAACTTTTTGACTCAAGGGCCACAATGGGTTCTTAAACTGGACCGGAGGGACAGAACAAAAGCAACCTGACCATGCTGGCACTCTCATCTTGGTTTGCTGGTGAAGGAGCTGAGGAGAGAGCAAGAGAACACTCTGCTCTTTCATCTCTGGCTCCGCGGGCTGGATAGAACAGCCGAACGGGCCAAATCTGGCCCGGGGGCCATAGTTTGCCCACGGCTGCTTTAGTTCTTTAGTAATAAATCAGTTTAGGTTGCAAACAGGATATTTATCTTTCTTCTTTTATAATCCTTACCTGAGGATATTTTTCCTATTGATTTTTAGAGAGACCGAGAAGGAGGGAGGATGGGAAAGAAGGAGGGAGGGGAAAAAGAAGGGAAGGAAAGAAGGAAGGAGGGGAAGAGGGGGGGATGAAAGAGTGAAAGAGAGAACTATCAATGTGAGAAACGCATTGATTGGCTGCCTTCTGCACACATCCTGACCTGGGCCAGGTTGGGGCCTGCAACCCAGATGCATGCCCTTGACCAGGAATTGAACCCCAGACCCTTAGGTCCATGTGCTAATGCTCTAATCACCGAGCCAAACCAGCCAGGGCACAAACAGGTTACTTTTTGAGTTATTAAAGAAATCATACAAGGCATTCAAACCCTATCCTTGATGAAATGATATGTTTTTATTAACTTTAGAGAGGAAGGGAGAGAGAGATAGAAACATCAATGATGAGAGAGAATCATTGATTGCTGCCTCCTTCATGCCCCACACTTGGGAATCAAGCCGACAACTTGGACATGTGCCCTGACCAGGAATCGAACCATGACCTCCTGGTTCATAGGTCAACGCTCAACCTCTGAGCCACACTGGCTGGGCTTCAATGGCTTCTTTACACACATTTTACCAAGTAGAATAATAAAATCACAAATTGTCTTTCATTTTCCTGCAATTATATAAAAATCTACCCTGAAACCTTTCATTAGGATGTAATCATATTTCAAGAAGTATATAAGTATTTCCTAGCTCAGTCTCTAAGATGGCCTTGAGTCAATGACACATCAGTAGCAATGAGCATACCTGGCACCCATATCTTTATTTCTAAATACTATTTTTCACTCAAAGGAATGGGGTTCTTGGGAGAAATGGTTGATTCAGAGACTAGAGTAGAAAAAATACAAGATAAACTTAGAACATCTTGTTATTTCAGAAAGTAAGTAAGAAGTGCTCAAAAATATAATAAAAAATTAGAACAGTTTGAGTATTAAAATAAGTAATGTAATTACCAGGTTATACTCCATTGAATAAAATAAGAATAGGATTTCATGTTGAAATAAAAGAAGACAAGAAGGGAGAGAAGAGAAGGAAAAAAAACTTTTTGACAATGGAATGCCAACTATTAACAGAGAAAAGTGATAGATAAGGATGAAAAAAAAAGACAGAATAGGAAAATGGACACTTGATGCCTTTTTGAGTTGGTGAATCAAACCAACCTGAAGTCTGCCCTAACTTAGGACTTCCAGGCACATAAGTCATTGAATTGACTGTATTCCTTACCTCAGTCCTTTAACTTCAAGCAAAGCACACTTACTGGTACAGACTTGTGATCTCAAATTTTAAGTATGTCTTTTTACAAATTTCGTTTCTATGGCATAATTCAAAGACTTTCTCTAAGATCTAGTCAACATCACTACTTAAACACTAGATCTTTCAAGCTTCAGTCTCATTATTTGTTAGATGGTTTTGAATATACGAAACCACAAGTCCATGAAAATACAAAATGCAAATACTGAAATCGCCATAAGTCTCTGAGATGAGATGACCTGGTTAATGACAGCAAAAGTGACTGTGTCAAAATATGATTCTAAGTAGTGTCCCTAAAACCCAGTAACATAAACAAAGATCCTTTCCTTTTTCCTCACTGAAGATTCTCCTGCAGAAATACATACCAAAACTATATCTAAATGTGGATTTGAAGTTGAAAGGAGGTCATTCCAGAGTGTGTATGCATGTGTGTGTGTGTGTGTGTGTGTTGCTTTAGTGTGGAAGAGAATTGGAAGTACATCAGTGGCATTCAGATATTGTCCAACAGTTAGAATCTGCTCTGAAATGACCTCACAATTTCACCTCCCATGTTTTTCCTTCTTTTCATCTATCATCTCTTATTCTCCTGTACTGTATTTTTTCCCTTAATCTATGATGCTCTTTGAATTATTTCACAGTTTTCATAATTTTCCTTGAAGATTTTGGTCCTTGGAGCACATGGATTCTTCTAATGCCAATTAATAAATATGTCATCAGCACAAATTATCCTTCTTGGCTTAATAAAAAGACAAGTAATAGAATATGAGAATGATCTAACTGGGAATTAAGAATCATTGAAGAATGGAAGAACAAATAAATCATGAAAATTATTTATATATCCAGCCTAAAATCCTGACTCAGATAATCTGTTGCTATAAGGATAAATTAATTTATTGTAAAAATTTAACCAGCAAGAGATATATCTCAAAAAAGGAAGGAAGGAAAGGAGGGAGGGAAAAAGGGAGGAAGGAGGATAGATGGCAGGTTAGCCTTTACATTTTAAAAACATATTTTTCTTTCAATACCAACAAAGAGAAAATTCTTACCCCATTCTTTTGATTAGCTTATTCTGCTAAAACAAACAAACTAGGCCATGCTTTGAACAACTTTAAGTGAAAACTTCTCTAGATAAAGAAATTAACCCCCAAAATAAGAATTTGCTGGCTTTTATATTTATTTTCATCCTGTTTTTGCCTTTCTCCCTTAGTCTTTTATTTTTTTATTTTTTTACAATTACATTAAATGTTATTACTTTCTTAGCACAACAGGATAGTTTCAATATTTTTTCACCACAGATTTTTTTTTCGTTTTATTTTTTAATTAAATTTATTGGGGTAATGTGAGTTAATAAGTTATATGGGTTTCAAGCGTACAGTTCTATGATGTCGCATTGTGTGCCCCTCTTTGTCTTTAAAAGCTCTTATTTCCAAACTCAGCTCAAAAGAAACTAAAGAACAATAATAAAAAAAATTTTTTTAAAACCACCGAAGCCGGTTTTGCTCAGTGGATAGAGCATCGGCCTGCGGACTGAAAGGTCCCAGGTTCGATTCCGGTCAAGGGCATGTACCTTGGTTGTGGGCACATCCCCAGTAGGAGGTGTGCAAGAGGCAGCTGATAGATGATTCTCTCTCATCAATATTTCTAACTCTCTATCCCTCTCTCTTCCTCTCTGTAAAAAACCAATAAAAATATATTTAAAATATATATATAAAAATGTAAAAAACCTATCTCATTGTATATTTACTAAAATATGTTGAACTGTGTTCAAGCAAAACACAACTCCACATTTTTAATACAAACTTTGTGATTTCAAGGAGCATGGAAAAGGTCCACTTGATTTCATTAAACTCAATAAAAAATATATGGAGATCCCAAAATACTTGAAGTAATCTGCTACATTGAATGCCTACTATATTTACCTTTATTATCAGATCTCTGAAATAAGGAATTGACTATTAAACTAATCAACATAACCTTTGATTTTCTCATCTATAAAACAAGGTAGCTAGGTTAAGATTGTTCCTTTGCTTAAAAAACAAACAAACAAAAAGAAACTAAAAAAACACTTGACTAACATTAGTATCTTCTCGTTTTTAGGTAAGCAATGATACTGCTACAGCCTGCAATGTGAATGGTAAATATCAACACATACTTTATGAATTCTGAAAAGTAAGAGTGCCAGCAGTGGCATGGTTTTGAATCTTCCAAACACCCTCAAAAAAAAAAATGAAAGAGGGAGGAAGGAGGGGAAAAGGGAGAGAGAAAGGAAGGATGAGTGGGCAGCTAAATGGCAAAACCCAAACGACTTACAATACTTACAGCAAAAGCAGATGACAAGATGTTCCCATAAAGCCCAAAGGAAAGCATGTGAGGGCGAGTCACCAACATCCACAAGAGACATGCATGTTACCAGCATCTGGGTGGGAGGAGTAGGAGGTAGCACGGTAACAGAGTAGATGGGGAATCTGAGAATGGGAAAGTCCTCCAAAAAGCCAATTAACATTCATTGGAAAGCTCTGCAGCCCAATTTGAGAATGGAGGCTGAAACGGGCAAAGCCCTTAAATCTAAAACAAGTGGAGAGAAAGAAGTATCTGGTTAACTTTGAGGAGAGATCTTTTGAGCTTTCAGAAGTGATCAGCTGGAGCTGTCTTCCAAGGAAGAGCCCCCTGGTAAGAAACTGTTGTGAGCAGATCAAATTGGGCAGGACAGTGACAATATTGTATCATATTAGTTTTAACATATAGGAATAAACAAGCCCTGATGACCTAAAAATGCAACATGGAATTTCCTTTTCCCTTGCTCCTTGGGCCCAGCTTCTGTAAATTGGTGGTAATAGAATTTCACCTGCTTTATACGTAGCACTTTTTGAGATGGATAAAATGTTATCTCTAACAGTGGTGTGCCACAGAAATAGAAAACAAACACATCAAATAAAAAAATTAAAATTAAAAAAAACCTCTAATGTTTTCATTGTTGGGTGAAATGTGGTGGGGGTTTTTTTCTGCCAAAGAGCAACCTACAGAAACAACAGGATTGATTCTGAAGTTCTTAAAGCAACAATTTTAATGAAACTGAATTACTATGGATAATTCAGATATCTTTAGTGAACTTTCCTGCCAACACTAAGGAACACCCAATGCTGTCGAGGGCTAATAAATTTTAGCTTGATTTTTCTCGCATAAGTAATGCCTCAGGAAATACATTTCAAATGCTAGCAAAAAAAACCCCACAAATTATGTGTTTATGAATTATATAAATCTCTGACCTTGTCCATATCCCCTTTATAAATTAATCAAATATTGAGGTGACTACCTAATGTAGCCTAAATACAATGCCACACTTTTCTCATTACCCTCACTAATTTCCTTTACTTACCTTTAGGAATATAAAACAAACAAGCAAAAGTAACCCAGAAAATAATCTCCACTAATTTTGTTTTCCTGAGTAGAAAAGAAGCTGGGTGGCATTAAATGTAACAAGACAAAAAGAAAAACCTGTTAAGGAATTGGTGATTGTGCCTGATTTGGGCTACAGAGTACAATTTTGTCTTAATTTGCTCATCCTGGCTTTCAACACTGAGGAAAGCAAGTAGAAGAAAGATCAGATTCTTCAATTCTCTTTGGACCAGCTTTAGGCAAGCAATTTTAATATAACCCCATTGGCAGAACAGAAATTATTTTCCTGGGCCTGTGATTATGCAATCAAATTTGGAATGAATGCAAACTAACGATATTAAAAAGGTATGGCTTCTATGAAATGAAAGTGTGCTTGTTTTTTAAGCACTGTTTGCAACCTAATGGAATTTACTGGAGCAAATTTTAAGCAGTAAGTTTGAAATAGCAGTTTATTTTCAGAAATGCATTTCATGCAAATTTTCAAAACTACATTTAAAGTAAAGCACATCAGACTTATTAAATTATCTGCATGATAGCTAGAACAAGGAAACCCTGGAAGTGAGCTTCATTTCCTTCCACTTCTCTTCATCTCATAGCCTTTCCTTTCACTCTTACTGACAAGCTCTCAAAGCCCCACTGTTCCTTCTCTGTAGGGTGGTAATTGCCATATGAAGCAGGATTTCTGATTTAAATATAAGAGGCATTACAAATGCCAAGGCCAAGCTTATAGTGTGGCAGTGGCCAGCATCTGAACTTTTATTTTTTTACTAGAGGCCTGGTGCATGAAATTCATGCATGAGGGGGTCTCCTCAGCCTAGCCTGCACCCTCTCCAATCCGGGGCCCTTGGGGGATGTCCAATCCCAGGGATCGGGCCTAAACCAGCAGTCGGACATCCCTCTCACAATCCTGAACCACTAGCTCCTAATTGCTTACCTGCCTGCCTGGATGCCCCTAACTGCTCCCCCCGCCAACCTGGTTGCTCCTAACTGACCCCCCACGCTGGCCTAGTTACCCCTCACTGTCTCCCCCCCCCCTGCCAGCCTGGTTGCCCCCAACTGCCTCCCTTTGCTGGCCTGGTCACCCCTAACTGTCCCCCATGCCAGCCTGGTTGCCCCAATGGCCCCCCCAACCAGCCTAGTCATCCCTCACTCCCGCCCTGCCAGAATAATTGCCCCCAACCATCCCTTCTGCCAGCCTGGACATCTCTTACTGCCCCACCCCTGCCCTGCCAGCCTGGTTGCCCCCAACTGCCCTCCCGCTGTCCTAGTCTCCCCTCACTGCCCCCCCTAATGACCTGGTTGCCCCCAAGTGCACCCTCCTGCAGACCTGGTCGCCCCTCACAGCCCACCACCAGCCTGGTCACCCCATGCAGTCTGCTTGTTCAGTCGTTTGGTCAATCCTCACTAACCCCCCTGCCTACCTAATTGTAGGCAGCCATCTTGTGAGGCTGTGAGGTTTAATTTGCATATTACTTCTTTATTATATAGTACTAGAGGCCCAATGCACAAAGATTCATGCAAGAATGTGCCTTCCTTCCCCTGGCTACTGGCACCACCTTCACTGGCTGGAGCCACCTTTCCACTCTGGCTCCTTCCCGCCCTGCCCAGAGGCCCCAAGCAGCTGGAATAGTGCAGAACACCTGCGTCATCACCATGACTACAACACAAGTGGCCCGCCCCACCCCCAGCTGCTAGGTGCCCGCATATGAAAAATAACCCGCCATCTTTGTTGGGTTGATTTGCATACTCATTCTTGATTGGCTGGTGGGTGTCACAGAGGTATGGTCAATTAGCATGTTATACTTTTACTAGGTAGATTACTTTTTTAAATGTATCTTTATTGTTGGAAGTATTACAGATGTCCCCCATGTTTCCCCATTACTCCCTCCACCCTGTTCCCACCCTCACCTATTTTTTCCCAGTGGCTTTTCTCTACCTCAGAGCCAGAAATTCTCATAGCTTCCACTCTTTAACCAAGGAAGTAAAGACCCTTGCCTAATTATCAATATTATGTAAGAGAAATAGCATAGCAAGATTTAAGTGGAAGGGAAAAGAATAAACATTAATGGGAGACTGGGAAACCCAAGCTAACTAAAGTGGAAATTCATCTCCAGTATACTTGTATGGGTGAAAATAAGTAGATATAGGGTAAACTGGAACCTTGGTGAATAAGTAGCATGGTGAGTAATAGTTTCTCACTTACTGAGGAAAATAAATCTTCCTGCTGGAGGAGAAATCCAAAGCCTTGAGACAAAGCGGATTCAGGAGCTATAAGGAGAGGTAGGCACCAATCAGAGATAGGGCAGAGGAGTTTTGCCCTGGGCATTTTAAAGGCTCCATTCAACCTCCTGGTTGAAGGAATGTATATATAATCAGTTTTGTACTCAAATATTTGGAGATTAGTGCATGGAAGTGAAGTGGAATTGTACAGTCGACTGGCACCAATAATCTGTAGCTTCAGAGAGAAAATAGGACTAGTGATTTAAGACTAAAGAATTATCCATGGTCAGTTGTTGGTGGAGTGTGAAGAGGTGGTATCATCAGCAATATATATTAAAGAAAGAAGGACAGAGGACATCTCTATGAAGAACAGGAGTAGGCACTGAGCTAGGAAAGGGGCAAGAGAAGGATTTGGGGGTGAAAAATAGAATCCAGAACAATGAAGATAATTAAAGGAAAGAAAGAATTTCAAGGGGAGAAAAAAAAATGTGTAGGCAACAGTATCAACAGCCAGAGAGAAATGAGTGGAATAAGGACTAATAACTGATGAGCATTCACTGTGTAGGCTCTGTTAAATAGTAGGAGGGATAGACTATCTGTGAGAAGATTAAGCACGAAACATAAGTCACTCAGTGGCCATTAAAGAAGTAGAGAATCAAATGATAGTTCAAGGAAGGAGCAATGTCAAGTGAAGATTTTTCTTAAGGAAGAGAAGACTCAAAAAAGAAAGTAGATCTATCTCCACCTCTGGCTCTGAAGATGGTGAAAATGAGCATATGTGGGCAAGAAGTGTTTTGACCAAAGATCCCTCCAGAGAAAATTAACTCCACCAATAAAGTAACAGATGTTGGCTCCTCATCTAGACAGATTTCTTTAGGAATGAAGGATGGTTCTCCAAATACTCCCCACTCCATTCCACCCCACCCCACTCCCACACTGGAGACACTATTTGTGTCTAGCAGTTTCCCACCCACAGAGCTTCACCCTTTCCTGCACAAAGCCTGGTGGTAAGACCCATTCCCCTTCCTGTTTTCAGATGAACCATCTATTTGCCTATAAATCAGGGATTCTTAATTTCTGCACTAACATCACAAGGAACCCAGTAATTTTTGGTGGGGTGAAGGTGGGGTGGGGATGGGGGTTCCCCTGCATTATGGAATGATTGGATCCCTGGCCTCTCCCCACTAGATGTTAGTACCATGCTCTCCTACAGTCATAACAATAAAAATAAAAAATATCTCCAGATATTGCCAAATGTTCTTAGAAGGCAAATACCTTACCCCTACATGGAGCATCACCACTGTAGACACTTCTGTCCCCCGAGTCTCCCTTAAGGCCAATACAGACACCCTCTCACGCCCTGTTTCTCTCACACTGCCTGTTTCTGAAACAAATGAATGGCACTTTTCCCTTTTCAATAATATCACTACAGGTAAAAACTGAAAAAAAAGCTTAAAAAATGTAATCCTGACAACATCTCTGTTTCAAGAATGCTACCCATGTGGACATCCTCCCAGATTCCAGAGAAGCATGAAGGTATTAAGAGCTGAAATTCCCATGCCCCCTTTCTGAGCTTTTTTCTTAGTTAAACGTGAGATGTGGCTGCATCCAGTCATGGGGAGACTGGATCCCAGACCCATTGCTTGATTCATAGTCCTGCTGAATACAGACATAGATTGCACAGCCATTAGATCTGGTAGGTTGGCTTCTTTATTTCATTGTCAAGTTTTGGCTCCATGGTCATGCCTTTTTGCCAAAAACCAGTGAAGTTTATCTGCAGTTTGTTCTTATTCTGCAGGGCCCCTCACACCTATCCTTGACATAGACAGGTTTACCCAGATTTCATTTACTGACCTTGCACCATAGAGATTTATGGTTCCGAGCCTGAGACCTTAACCTGCTCCTGGCCCCTGTGGTGGAGAACAGCACCTCCCATTCCACCCTAAGGCTTCCTCCTTGTCTGCCAGGCTGCCTTACAGGAACCTGCACTCACTCCTTTAGTCCTGGAGGCATACAGCCCTCTTCCCAGTCCCATTCTTCTCTGCCCTTTTGATTTGCCTAAAACATCTTTTTACTGGATTACTATAGGCCCAGTGCATGAAATTCACACATGGGGAGGAGGGGTTCCCTAAGCCCAGCATGGACCCTCTCCAGTCCAGGGCCCTTGTGGGATATCTGACTGCTGGTTTAGGCCCGATCCCAGGGATCCGGCCTAAACTGGCAGTTGTACATCTCTCTCACAATTCTGGACCTCTGGCTCCTAATCGCTTACCTGCTTGCTTACCTGGTCACCCCTAACTTCCCCCCCCCCCCGCTGGCCTGATCGTCCCTCATTGCCTCTGCATGCCTGCCTGATGATCCCTAATTGCCCTCCTTTGCCAGCCAGGTTACCCCCAACTGCCCCCTCCCTGCTGGCCTGGTTGCTCCTAACTGATCCCCCCTGCCAGCCTGATCACTCCTTACTGACCCCCCACCCCCACGCTAGTCTGGTCACCTCCAACTCCCTTCCTCTGTCATCCTGGTTGCTGCTAACTCCCCCCTCTGCTGTCCTGGTCACCCCCAACTGCCCTCCCACCCCCCACCAGCCTGGTCAGCCCAAGCAGCCTGCTGTTCAATCATTTGGTTGTCCCTCACTAACCCCACTAACCCCCTGCCAGCCTGGTCGCCCCACACAGCCTGCTTGTTCAGTATTTTTTGTCATCCCTCACTAACCCCCCTGGTAGTAGGCACACATCTTGGAGGGTCTATTTGCATATTACCTCTTTATTATATAGGATTAAGATTAGTTTGAGATGTTAGACTTCAAAAAATTCTTCTCACAGTCCAAGCAGCACTGTGGGTCTTTAATTCATTTGAAGGCAAGAGATGACAAATATACCTTGAGCCCAATAAATTATTAATAAACTAGAGGCCTGATGCACAAAATTCGTGCAGGAGCTCAACCCTCGCAGCCGTGGCAGCTTGCCTTGGCCCTTGTCCAGAAGGCCGTCTGGTCTAATTAGCATATTACATTTTTATTATTATAGACTAGAGGTCCATTGCATGAAGATGTGTGCAATAGGCCTTCCTTCCCCTGGCTGCCAGCACCAGTTTCCCTCTGGCACCTGGGATCCAGGCCTTTGCTCTGGCCACCACCTTCTGTCTTCACTCTGGCTAGAGCCTTCAGTGTTTACTCAGGCCAGGGCCGTCACTCCTGAGGCTCCCTCCTCCCCTTGCCCTTCCCCTCATAGCAATCATCCCACTCTGCCTGCCATGCCATCTCTGCATATGCAAATTAATCTGCCATTTTTGTTGGGTTGATTTGCATACTCACTCTGGATTGGCTGGTGGGTATTGCAGAGGTATGGTCAATTTGCATATTTCTCTTTTATTAGTGTAGATTTTGATGGATTACACTAACTTTGCCTACTTTTCAAAAGCCTCTCTGAGTAATTCTTTTTTGTTTTGTTTTGTTTTGTTTTGATTTTTTATTAGACCAAATTAAATTTTGCTCCAACACATTTTAACTTATCTGTCTAAAATCTTATTTTCAGTGTAACTTTTTTGTCAGGTTTAATTAAGTAGTTTGAGTATTTAGACAACCTTAAAATTGTTCACCCTTGTCATTCCTCTCCACACATACACACCCTAAAATACACACCTACATTTAGTCATTTTAAAAATAATATTATTTTCTGTCCATCTATTTTTTCCAATTTTTTTATTAAGGTATTATATGTGTATATATCTTACCATTGCCCCCTCCACCTCCCATTCATGCCCTCCCTCCCCAGAGTTCTGTGTTCGTTGGTTGTACTTATATTCATGCATACCAGTCCTTCGGTTGTTCCCCTGAGTAATTCTTTATGTCCTTTAACTCATCCCTCTGAAAAAGTTGTTCTTTATCGGGCTAAGCCATTTACATGGGTGCAAAACTAACTGGTAATTTACTTGATTTAGGGATTCATTCCTGATCTTTTGACCAGCGACGGCATTAAAAGCACTTGCTTCTAAACTGACTTTTTCTTTCTGAAAATGTAAATGCGTATATCTTTGGAATCCTCTCTTTGAATGGCTTATTTGGTTGGAATATAAAGTGAAATTGGTTGGCCCTACCACAAGGAAATAAGTATGATCTCAGTCTCTTCCTCATGTTTCTATCATCTTGAGGATGGTTACTATTTATCAAAAGCAGTCTCTCCTTAGCAACACTCTCTAATTGCCTCTCACTCGGTTCATCCAACATGCCTGTAAATATTTCGTTTTCAGCCCTCTCCCCTCACATAAGTACCCAGAAGGATAAATGCCTATTTTCCAACCACTTTCTGACTGATTCACGTAGAATCTGCTCCAAAACATAAGCAGACACTCTTCCAAAGGCTTTCATTTAAAATCCTTTCCAAATCCTACCGTTTCTCCTCTCAAAGCATATAGCCTAACGCAGCCACTGTTCTAGCATGTGCCTAACTTGCTTTAAAAAAAAAAAAAAGAAAAGAAGGCCCAAAAATGTCAATACAAGAGTCTAGGAAATCCATCATTTTACCAATGACTGAGAATGCACACGTACAGTGAGCCTAGCCCCTTCCTTGAGCGAAGACTTTTAAGAATTTGAAGAATGTACACACCGAACTGATATACTCATGCCATGGATAAAACTGACAGAGAGAGAGAGAGAGAGAGAGAGAGAGAGAGAGAGAGAGAGAGAGAGAGAAAGAGAGAGAGAGAAAGAGAGAGAGAGGGGCTTTAGATTATTTTATTCCCCAACCTACAAGATAAGTTATCATTTCCAACCATTATATTTGTTCCATTATTGAAAACTCAATAAATAACAGCATCTATAACTCTTGGTTTGTACCCAAACTTTTTTATTTAACTGAACTAGGAAGGTTGATTAAAATTACATTTGGTGTTATCATTTAAAAACAAGTGAGACAGCACCTCTAAGAATATATATATACATCCACTTTTTTGAGTCACTTGGAAGGATTATAGAAATAAATGAAATTCATAATAAAAAGAGTTCAAGTGAGAATTGAACTGTGGGTGTGTGGGGAGTGAGTAGAAGAGAGCAAGCGATAAATCGGGAAAGGAGAAGGGCATCTCCTTTTAGGCCCAGAAAATAACGTAGGAAACTGGGGAGCAGTGTAGGAAGGGTTTTCTCCTCTTTCTTTCCTCCCGCAGGAAATCACTAATACTTTCTGAGAAAAGGGATAAGCTGTCCAGTTTTGACCCATTAGTGAAATAGCAATTTCCAGACTTAAGCATATTAGTGAGCGCTGCCCTTTATAACAGCTCCAGAAATTTCTGCTTAGAAAGAAAACACTCGACAATAACCCCCATTGTTTCTACAGTAGACTCGCCCTGTTTTAAATGCAACTCCAAAAATGGGACTTCTAAAAGAACAGCGAGGAGATTAATATAGAGAATTCTGAGACCCTGCTAAAAACACTCCGGTGCAATGGAATCTTTACCCAGAACTAACTGAAGCAAAATGGGCAGCAGGCAGAAATGTATGCTTTTTCAAGAGCATTTTGAACTTGAATACGTAACATGCTAGCCTTTTTGAGAACCTTTGGTAGAACCCACTGAGTGAAGTGGGTTCTACCAAACCCACTTATTTTGTGCTTCCTTTTTCCCCTTTTCCCCTCTTCCAAATGTGACCACTAGAAACAGATTCAGCTCATAACAGATCTGTTCTGGCAACCTTAATTCCTGAGCTACAATTTAAAAGGCCCTTCCATCCTTTCTCCCCCCATACAGGGCCTTACTCCCTGGGCTGTCTCCAGAATTAGCCTGTAAACCCCATGATGAGAGCATACAGGCATAGATTTGATGTGGTAAAATCTATGACCCAGACTGACTCCCAAGCTAACTTCCATCTCCATAATTTAACTACTTCCCCTAAGTCATTTTCCCTAGGTCATGATGAAAAAACATTGAGATCTCTAGTTCAATCACCATTTCTGCTTCAAAGGAGGAAATAATGGCATTAAAATTCAAAAGCTATTTACAGAGCTTCTGATCTCATCTGCCTTCGAGTAGTGTGTGGTTCTTTATGTACAATAGTTTTGTTTTTCATACAACGTCAAAGAAGCAGGTTCTGCCAGAACCGGTTTGGCTCAGTGGATAGAGGGTTGGCCTGTGGACTGAAGGGTCCTGGGTTCGATTCCGGTCAGGGGCATGTACATTGGTTGTGGGCACATCCCCGGTGGGGGGTGTGCAGGAGGCAGCTGGTCGATGATTCTCATCGATGTTTCTAGCTCTCTATCCCTCTCCCTTCCTCTCTGTAAAAAGAATCAATAAAATATATTTTAAAAATTTAAAAAAAGAAGTAGGTTCTGATCTGTTTGACTATTTTGGAATTACTATATAACCTTTTATCATTATTTAGAGATTTCTTCCTACGTTTAAATATGCAAAAACAATAGAGAAATTACATTGTTGAATCCCATGAAATAGCACACAGTCAATATAATATCATGCTGAAATTTAGGGATGGGTGTGTTAGTTTCTATGTGTATGTGTTGTAGCCTTAATGAAAACACCCCTACGTGATTAAAAAGAATATCTGATTTTTGTTACCATCTTGTAGGCAAGGCTCTAGGATCTCTTTCCTGTTTCTGTTTTAGGATCTCTACTTCCCACACTTGCTAACTCTGTTTGCATCATTTTTCCCATGTGCGTGGGGTGTGAGTCCTACCAGGTTAGCATTCTGACAGCTAGAAGACTAATCACTGTGTAACACGTCCATGCTTTTCTTGCCTCATAATTAAGATCCGTATTTTTGAGATCCATGGAACCTCAAGACCCTTCAAATGCCAAGTAACATTAAATATCTCTGTGTTCTTCTTTCCCAATGTTATGGGCTGAATTGTGTGTCTCCCCCCACCCCCCACCCCAATACATATGTTTGAGTCCTAAACCCCAGTACCTATATTTGTGACTATATTTGGAGATAGGATTCTTACAGAGGTCATTGGTTAAAATGAGGTCATTAAGGTGAGCCCTAATTCATATGACTAATGTCCTTATTGGGAGAGGAAATTTGGACACTGACACGTACAGAGGAAAGATGATGTGAAGACAAAGAGAGATAGTCATCAACAGAGGCCTAGAACAGATCCTTTCCTCGTGGCCCTCAGAAGGAACCAATCCTACAGACACCCTAATCTCGGACCTTTGGTCTCCAGGCCTGTAAGAAAATAAATTTCTATTGCTTAAGCCACTCAGACCGGGGTACTTTGTTATGGCAGCCCTAACAAACAACGTGCTTACCAAAGGAGGAGAGTGCAGGAGGATTTAAGATGCCAAAAAGGACAGATTGTAAAACAGTAGGAAATGGGGAAGTTCATTAAGATGACAAGTGGGAGCCAACAGGTTACATAAGAGTACAACTGTTATGCACTCACCATAAAGGAAAGGATTAATTTTAGCTCCTGCTGGACCATGCAAAAAGTGTTGATTAAAGAAAATTACCTCTTCTAGCCCAGGTTTTCAAAAAAAAAAAAAAACATAAACCACTGAAACATATGAAGATAGAAAATAGCAAAGAGAAACCTGCCATCTTGGAAGTATATTAGTGTACTAAGTTAAAACAAGTAGTCCTAACATTTGAATACATAAGGTACAATACAAAGATGTAAGCCTTTCATGCTACACAGTGGCAAGTTCTAGGATTCCTTTATAATGCTGAAAAAAAAGTCTCTTACTGGCTTACTCACTAGAAAATGGTAGTAGTAAAAACAGTCCTTAAGATAACTGTAGCACAGTGCAATTTAGGTTGGTAAGAAATAGATTGCAGTTAAATTTATAGAATCATTGATAATGGATTTTTCCCAATATACTTCTTTAATACCTATACATTTCCTCCTAATAAACACTGATATATAAGTGGCAAATTGAAACAAGTCATTAAGCAGTTGTGGTCTGCTATTTACTCATTGTAAAATAGAAAAACAATATGGGTTATGAAAACATAAATATCTGAAATAACAAGATTGAACTTTTTATCTTCTCTGATAGAAGCCATCAGAAATGGCACAAAGAGCATACAGTATGTAAGTGACTTTATTTTCGCTCTGATCATCCTCACTGCATCATCCTGCTCATGAAGGTAGAGAAATGCACCATATAATGTTTCACCAAGAGAAAGCCTTTTTCTGCCTTTCATGTCATAGAGAAGATTGAACTCTCTTCATTGCACATTGTGCTTTTGTCTTAAACATTAAGACAGAAAAACCCTCCCCCTGCTTTTTAATCCATGAGCCAGAATATTGAGTTGATTACCCTGCAAGCACACCCTTTGCCAAGGTTTACCATTATTTTTCATTAGTTTCCATTCTACAGGGAAGGAGATAGAGCCTATGTAGATGATGGATGGGGTTAAGGCCCAAGGACTAACGCAGTTGTGTAAGTAGCTACTGCTGGGTGATCTATGGACGCACTGGAGTGATACGCGCTAAAAGTGAGCAGGCAGCATGGAGCAGTTGGCATGACCACATGCAGCCTAAATTACATCATTCATTTAATAGGTCTAACATATGGCAGCTATTAGATCTCCACAACAAATGTAAGACTAACCAACATTCTGATTGAAAAGGAGCTTCTATTCTTAATTTTTTTTTATAAAAGGCCTCCGTCCAAGATGCTGCCAATTCCAACGCAATAATCACATACTAGTATATTTCGAAATGTAATAGTAATATGGACTTTGACAAGAAATTAACTGTTCCACAGGATAATATATAAAGCATTGAATGTGCCAAAACCGGTTTGGCTCAGTGGATAGAGCATCGGCCTGCGGACTGAAAGGTCCCAGGTTTGATTCCAGTCAAGGGCATGTACCTTGGTTGCAGGCACATCCTTGGTAGGGGATGTGCAGGAGGCAGCTGGTCAATGTTTCTCTCTCATCGATGTTTCTAACTCTCTATCCCTCTCTCTTCCTCTCTGTAAAAAAATCAATAAAATATATTTTTAAAAATAAAATACAATAAAGTATTAAATGTTCTTACTTTTGTCTTTTGCAAACTTTTAAAGGAGCTGCATAGGGATCCAATTAGGTAATTAATGATTTTTAAGTAGCAACTGAATTCTATAATATATGTCAGCTCATAATTATTTTCAGAATAAAAGATACAAATGCTCTACATTGAAGTTGACCTTTGTTTAAAGCAGGTGAAACATTATCTTCAATTATGTCATTTTCCAATTAATCTCATTTTTTTGTGTTGCAAAAAAACATAGGGGAAAGCTCCAGTGATGTTTTGGAGACCTAATTTTGCCCTTGTTCCACACAATCTTCAAAGAGTTACCCTAATCAGGAAAACAGAGAGAGTAAATGATCAAGCTACAACCACTTCTGCTGCACAATCTTTGGAAATTGTTTTTATCATACTTATATGTTAAAAAAAAACAAACAAACAAAAAAAAAAACACTCCTCTACTATCTCTTCTGGTGAGCTACCTTAAAATTCCAGGTCCTCTGGGAACACCCCAGAAGGAAAGGGTTAGGATTGATAGATAAATACAAAACAACTTTGCACCAAAATACAAACAGGGACCCAAAAGTGAGTTCATTCCTCATTGCCCACCTCTGAATTCTATGCTTCATCTACGTGCAATTCTCCCTCATCCCTATAATTTAATTCCATCCAGCTGGCTTCTCCCTCCCATCCTACCTCCTTTTTACCAATTGTCTAAAGCAGTGTTTCCCTAAGTGTGGTACGCATACCCCCAGGGATACGGGAAGAGTTTGGTGGGGGCTCGCGTTGCACCGTGCTTAGCTGCGCCTAATTCTACTTTCTCATGAGTGAAGTCAATTTCATCCTTCTCATTGATCCAAATAAATGTTATTTTATTATAAATAAATAAAAAGTTTGGGAAACACTGGTCTAAAGGTTTATAATGTACCCTACAGAATATCATTCTTCTACCCAGAAATATCCAACATTTTAAACTTTTTTAAGGATGTCATTTCTCTACCCAATATCCATTTACCTTTTTCCAAATGGCATTACCCCCATTTTTCTCTGGGAAACCAACTTCTGCCCCATTCTGTCCAAGTGCTTATAGTGGAGTTAACTCAACTTCTCTCTCCAGGGGTGTGCTAGAAGTAAAGGACAATCCATCAAAGAACTACATTCTACCGTATAAAATCATATAGTAACTTCCACTCTTTGTGGTAATGATGAGTTTAGAATGGACATGTGAACCCATCAGAGCCAATGAGATACAAGGAGTTATTCTGGAACTACTGACAAACTCTATCTTATTGGGCATAACATGGAAGGCTGTACACCTGGAATATTGGTACACATATTTCCAATATCTGAAACCTATATTAAACCTAAGATAACCTATATTAAACCTCAGAAGCCACAATGAATGATACAGAGCCAAGAGATTGTGTAAGATTATTATGAGATCTCTGTATTACCATGTACTGCTCACATTACTATTTAATTATCTCAGGAGTGGAATTGTATATTCCTTGAGATCAAGTTCCTGGATGTTTCTTAGTACCTTCAACCATGTATAATCTAATTCTATGCTTGCTCTACTAAAAGAGGTAAATTTAATAAGTAACATGTACATATCTGCTGTGCATTCCATTAACACCTCTAATTGAGATTAAACCTGAGAGATGTAAAGTGTTCCTCCCTCAGTGTCCCTCCCACAATGTGAGCATCTCACCACATTGCATGTGATTCCATAATTTAAAGAAACTTTTTATATACATTTGTTGATTTTAGAAAGAGGAAGGGTAAGAGGAAGAGAGAGAGGAAGGGGGAGAGAGAAAGAGAAACATTGATAGGCTGTGTCCTGCACCCTCCTCAGTCAGGACCAAAGCTACAACCCAGCATATCCCCTGACCAGGAATTGAACCCATAACCTGTTGGTGCACTGTACAATGCTCCAACCAACGGAGCCACACTGGCCAGGGCTGAAGAAACTTAAAAATATATAATACTGTTGCTGAACACACGCACCTACTATAATTTAAGAAAGTTGCAGGGTAATTTTCACTGTGAAATTTTGCCTTAAGTGTTGATTTTATGACAAATCCTTAAATAATATGTGGCTCTCTTTTGTGTGACAAGCTAGTGAAGACCATGATCAGACAAAAATGCAGAGAAGAGACTGAAGTGATTTGAAGGACTGTGGTAGGAGCTTGATTTGACAGTTCTCAATATTACATTTGTCTATTTCTCAGAACCTGAATTCTTAAGGTCCAAAAGCTCATTTGAGATGCCCAAAGTGCTGTTCCTATGAAAAAATTCCATTTACCTCATTGAAAGACAGCCAAGGACATCTGATCATCACTGACTGTCCTGAGTCCGTGGGGTGGGGGAGGGTGGCCCACAGAGAATTTCCAATAAACATATAAGAATGTATAAACCTTTGTGTTCTTATTTAAAAAATGTTTTGTCCTTTGTAGCAAGCCTTTAAGCTCCTCTGACCCTTATTATTGTTCTGCCAAGGAGAGCTGATGCATCAGAACACAAGAACCTGAAAGTGCCAGTGCCTGGTATCAGAGTGAGACTAGAGAGGTATCAGGGCCTCAAACAGAGTTTGACCTTGTGGTTCATCAAGGCAGCTGGGCCACCAACAGCTTCACACAGATGCCTGTGTCCTAGCATGGTATGTAAGCACAAAACACTCATATCCTCTCTAGCCTGACATAGAAGGAGAGACGAGAGAGCTATCTGACCCAGAAGGAGCCATGAAGACTGCTCAATGTAAAGAATAGAGAGAATGCAGAGGCCCACAGTTAGGACAGGTCTGGAGAAGATCCAGTCTGGAGACGCCAGTATGAGAAGCTGTCTGCAGCTTCGAGGCCCCTGGTGCACAGGAATATAGGTATCACACAGCCATTCCTCTCTCTGCATTCAGGCCCCAGGGCTTGGAGAACCCCCTTTGAGGCTCAACTGGTTCCCCTTCTTACCCCTCAACCCAAGAAGTCTTGCTCTAATCGTGGGGGAAGCCCTGTTCTCTTCCTCCCACTTCTTCTAAATATTTTAGCCATCCCAAAATACTCTTAGCTCCCTGAGGACTTCAGGTTTTGGAACACAACTCTGGAGAGGATCTTCCTGCACTGTCACTTCCCTTCCCTGAGGTGCTGAGCTCAGACCTGACCATCTGCTCTAATGGAGACGGGAGAGAAGTGCCAAAATAAATATACTAATTAATCTCAAAGATATTATTCAAGCGTATTCTCCTTCTGAATTAAACATGTGCAACCCTGCAAAGAAAATATACTCTACACTCAGGGTTTACTCCTCACCCTTCCCTCCCACATTTTGCCATGAGGACACTGAGGCCCAGAGAGCTGAAGTGTTCACAGTTACTTCAAAAGGATAGAGCAGCAGTTAAGAACATAAACTGAATCAGCTACCAGAGTTAAGTCCTGGCTCCACTACTGACTAGTTATGTGCCCTTAGCCAAGTTCCTTCCTCTCCATGGCCTCTATCTTTTCCTCTATAGAATGAGTATCTGCTTCACTGAGGTGTTGTGATGAAACGTGAGAGTATTTAGAGCCTCAAGCAGTAGCTAGCACATAGTGAATGTTCTATGTATTATTGGTTTTTATTTGTCCAAAAACATGAGCCAACTATTAGCAGAGCTGGTGCTCGCTCCTCTCACTGGGCCATCAACACAGTGCCTGGACAAGAGTAAACAGTCAATATACCAGTATGTTTATTGAATGAGTACAGAGGTGTCCACAAGGCAGAAACTCACATGTGTAGGGAATTCAGTGACAATAATGGTGAATCAAGTAGGTCCTTGATAAAATAATTATTTACCTAGGAAAATATTCAGAATAGATTTCTAAGTATTCCACAAATTTGGTAGCAATGGTGTTAAATATATATACACATAACTTATGTATAAAACAATGTGGAAATCTTAGTCATCAAAATATTAACACTACGGCTAGCCAGCATTGCTCAGTGGTTGGACATTGACCCATGAACCAGGAGAACATAGTTCGATTCCTGGTCAGGGGACATGCTTGGGTTATGGCAGGGGTGGGCAAACTTTTTGACTCGAGGGCCACAATGGGTTCTTAAACTGGACCGGAGGGCCGGAACAAAAGCAACCTGACCATGTTAGCACTCTCACCTTGGGCTGCTGGTAAAGGAGCAGAGGAGAGAGCAAGAGAACCCTCCGCTCTTTCCGCTCCGTGGGCCAGATAGAACAACCGAACCGGCCCGCGGGCCGTAGTTTGCCCACGGCTGGGTTATGCACTTGATCCTCAGTAGAGGGCATGCAAGAGGCAGCTGGTCAATGATTTTCTCTCATCATTGATGTTTCCATCTCTATCCCTCTCCCTTTCTCTCTGAAATCATAAATTTTCTAAATGTTAACATTATGACATATAATTTGGAGTAACTTTTGTTGTTTTCCTTTGGGCTTTTCTTCATTTTCAGGGAGCATGCACTGTTTTTAATTAAACAATTTTTTTTAAGTGGATGGACCTAATTTAAAAACAAGTTGAATACAAATGGAAGAATTATTGGTATTATCCTTTTTCAGTAATTCTTCATAATTCCCCAATTTCATAATGCAATTTTTTATTGAATTCAATGCGAATAACTCAGGATTATAAAAAAGTAATTACATTTAGGTTCAATTATAATGACTAATTGTCCCACTTCTGCTCACATGACACCTGGTGGAAGTGGAGCTCAGGTGTCTGGGCCTAAATGGCCTGTAAGTGCACGGGAGCTATCACCATCGATGCTTCACCCATATTCCCCACTGCATATGTGAACATTAGGCGGAGATGGGTGAAGCATATATGGAACGTGCTATGCTCTCTTTGCAAATTTCCTATACATATTAAATTAATCCAAAACACAAAGTGCATTTAAAAAAGTCAACATATTTAAACAAAGTTGGCTTATGATATAAAATTCAGAGATTGAAACAATAAAAAAAAGCATCCACAGATATTTTTTTTAAAAATATATTTTATTGATATTTTACAGAGAGGAAGGGAGAGAGATAGAGAGCTAGAAACGTAGATGAGAGAGAAGCATCGACCAGCTGCCTCTTGTACACCCTCCACTGGGTATGTGCCCGCAATCAATGTACATGCCCTTGACTGGAATCGAACCAGGGACCTTTCAGCCCGCAGACCGACACTCTACCACTGAGCCAGACCGGTTTCGGCACATCCACGGATATTTTTTTGAAGACAGCAAAATTGGTGGCAGTGATTATCTATACGTTTGTAAAAGAAAGAAAGAAAGAAAGGAAGGAAGGAAGGAAGGAAGGAAGGAAGGAAGGAAGGAAGGAAGGAAGGAGGAAGGAAGGAAAGAAGGAAGGAAGGAAAGAAGAAAGAAAAAAGAAAGAAAGAAAGAAAGAAAGAAAGAAAGAAAGAAAGAAAGAACAATAATAACACTTAGATTAATAACAATACTCTAGAAGACACTTGGATTACATTCTGTTTTTGTCAACGTGTCTAAGTCACCAATGATAGTAAACTGCCCTGATCTTTCAAAAGCCTTCAACCAGAACTTGGAGGTGAGGAATGTGAAATTGCTTTCATATTTGGTTACTTTTCCTCTCCTTTTTAATTACAGATTTATAAGGAGGTTGGTGAATCACTGCAAAAAAAATATTATTCAGATTCAACAACTCTTTGATTTTCTTTGAGTACTTGCCATGTCACAGTAAAATTCCAAACGCTACAAAATTTGCTCTAATTTATTCAATGCTTTGAACAAATGTAAGATAAATTATCCCAATGGCTGTTTCTTCCTCTGTATTTATCAACAAAGGCATTCCTACTGCTAAACCTGTGATTTAAAAGCTTAAAATGTTTATGTGGAATTTCCCTAGCTACATTTTTTAAAGGGGAAGGAGGGTCTCCTTTCTGAGATACATTCCTATCTAATGAACATTATCTATTTTAATTTCCTTAGGCTATTTTCCTTAATATTATAAAATGGGATCTATTATCTCAAGTGACTCATGCTAAAAGTGATTTAGATTTATACAGACTTTGCACTTGTGTGGTTGGAATTCTGCACTTGTCTGGTGTAGGGGAGAGGGTTTGCAGTCAGATGACAGTCAGAGATAACAGGCAGAATATCATAGACATGGAGTACAGGAATGTCAGGTACCATAGCCCTGAGACAGCTTTGCCAGCTGGCCAAACTTTTCTGACTGAGGCAGAATGGTCACCCTCTTTCTAGAGTCATCCAGTGCCAGAAGGAAAAGAGGCCATTGACCCTCCATTCCAAGGTTTACTGCGATTTTCAACACACAATGCACAAACCTTCTTAAAATCACTCATGTAGAAAGCTCACCAGGGAGAGTGTGATCCTTGTATCATTCCCTCTGAGGAGAACACCCCACAGTTCTCATACCCAACTTTCCCTGATCCTAAAATCAGAACCTATTCTGGTGTTTAAAGTGGCATATTTACCAACCAGTGCCCCAGTGCACGGATTCATGCACATTGAAAGGAAATTAATTAGAAGGTGGCTGGTGGGGCAAGACTGGGCGAGACAGGCAGGACATGCCCTGGAGCCAACCTCCCACACTCCCTCCCCAGCTGACCGTACCTAGGGTGGCTCCTCAGCTCGAAGGGCATCTGCAGAGTGAGAGGGGTCCCTCTGGCAGGTAGAATCCCTTGGGCTGGCCTGCAAGGATCAGGCCAAAACTGGCTTTCTGACATCCCCCAAGGGGTCCCAAATTGCGAGAGGGTGGTTCTCCAGTGACACACCCTAGAATCGGGCTCCCTCCTCTCTGGTTCCAGGGTGCGTCACCCAAGAACTGCCGCTGCCAAGTCACCACAGCTCAGCAGCTCCTGCATTGAGCATCTGCCCCTGGTGGTCAGTGTGTGTCATACCTACCAGCTGGTAGAACTGTGTTGCTTAGCCTTTTATATATATACTAGAGGCCTGGTGTACAACATTTGTGCACTAGTGGGGCAGGGAGGGAGTGGGGAGCCTTGGCCTGGCCTGTGCCCTCCTGCAGTCCAGGACCCCTCATGAGATGTCCTGCACTCACCAGCCATGAGCCCGGCTTCTGGCTGAGCTGTCCTCCCCTGTGGAAGCACACTGACCACCAGGGGGCAACTCGTGTTGAGCATCTGCCCCCTGGTGGTCAGTGTGCATCATAGTGACCAGTCATTCCACCGTTGGGTTGATTTGCATATTAGGGCTTTATTATATAAGACTAGAGGCACAGTGCATGAATTCGGGCATGTGTGGGGTCCCTTGGCCTGGTCACCAACAGGGCTGATCACAGCCATCTCTCCCAGTCATTCCACCCTGTAGGAGGTTGGCAGGCTGGGGTGGGAGTACCATGGGAGGTTGGCGGTGGGAGATTGGTTGTGTGAGTGCACTGACCGCCAGGGGGAAGCTCTTGCATTGAACATCTGCACCCTGGTGGTCAGTGTGCGTCATAGTGACTGGTCAACTGGTGGTTCGGTCAACCGGTAGTAATGGCCACTTTGGCTTTTATTTATATAGATGGATGTAATGAAAAGAAAGTGAAGCTATCAGACACTATATTGAAAAACTAAGCATCACCTCTTCTCTAATAGCCTGCTTCCCTTGCCAATCGCAGATGTCCTCCTATTTGCCCTCCTTCACCTCCTCCTGTCTCATTTGAAACATCTGAAGACACCACCCACCCTGCCACCTCTTCTCATGCCTGTTCCCAAATGTGAGTTCCAGTCACCCCATCTCAGACCGAATAATCCCAGGTCTTCCCAAGTGTTCAGTTGTGCTTGCCTGGTGTTGCCTTCTGAGAGAAGCTTTTATTTCCATTCCTGGCAGTTGTCTCCTTCTGTTTTCTATCATCTGTTTCTTTCTATAACCTCCTAACATTCCTTTCCTCACAGTAACCATGCACTTTAATCACTGAATTTTGTGAGATAAAGTCTATGTGACCAACCCTCATACCAACACCCTTAGGGCTGTTCTAGAGGAACAGGTATAGCACTTAGATTTTAGGCTAAGCATGCAAGGAGGCTGTGAGCTAGGTTATTTTAGCGGGGGCACACCAGGGGCATCTGAGACTTCAGTGCAGTACCAGGCTCTGTGTCAATATCTCTGAGCCCCACATTCACTCCTTTCCAGAATCTTTGGGAAGAGCTACCTCTGAACTATGCATAGGGCATTTCACTCCAGGCTTTAAGATTCTTCAATTCAAAAACTGCCACTGCCACCACTTAGCATCCTACAGGATTGAGTCCATGTATCTTTCTTCTGTTTGCTGACAGCCTTCTTCCCAGTTTACAGCTCTCAACATCTTCCAGCTTCCCATTTGCCTGAACACTCTGCTCGCCTCTACCTCTAAAGTGTCATTTAAGAATTTACTAGATACAAGTTATCTATTCTCCTGAAATAACATCTGGTGTTTCAAATCTAGCGGTGATGCAAGATGACAATATGAACTTCATTTGGTTGTGGGTATGAATATGAATAAAAATGCTTATAAGCAAAACTCAAGGATAACCTATTCATAGAAAGTTAAAACCTTTATTATACTAAAGAACTCTTCACAATAACGTAGAAGTCATTCAAAAGTGATCTAAGAATTGGAATTTAGGAACTAATTGTGTCGTGCCATCTGGACGGCATAGATCAGTCAGCAAAACTAGAGAGAGATGTTGAAAGAGAGAATCATGACCGCCAAAGTCTTTCCTCTGTTTATCCTCTGAGAAACAGCTTCTTGGCCTTACAACCATATAGAATCAATAGTAACAAATGTGGTGCGTTTCGGTAACTCTCTGAGACAGGCCAGTAAGCCAGGACAAGTGGAAGAGGGAAACTGAGACAGATAAACAGTGGTTGAGTGTTGACCGATGAACCAGGAGATCTTGGTTTGATTCCTGATCAGGGCACAAGGCCAGGGTGTGGGCTCCGGGGCATGCAGGAGGCTGCTGATCAATGATTCTCTCTCATCACTGATGTTTCTATTTCTATCTCTTTCTCCCTTCCTCTCTGAAATCAATAAAAATAATTAAAAAAAAAAAAGAAGAGGAAATGTGCTGGTTTGCTAAAATAAGACAACTAGAATCCTAGAATAGAGTAAATTAGGCGATTGCCACCCTCCAAATTCATTATAGGTCCAGTTGCCCCTCATTATCACTGGACTTGGAGTCCATGGTTCAATAAGGCAGAAAATAAACTGCCCTCAGAAGCACAGTTCAGGGTTCTTTGCTTACCTCCCTTTCTCTGATCACCCTACATAACACGCTTATATGGAACACGTAACATGGAGCAGCCCTGGGAACATAAGAGAAATTAAACTGATGGACTTTTTTTTTAAGGAAAGATATTTTATTATACTTGACTTGCCATTGCCTGACCAACTTACAAATACTCTCACTGCATTCTAGCAGGGTTTTTGGTGTTCTGGACACTGACATTTTAGAGGCTTAAGTTGCCTTGGCTGAATTTATACCTAAGCTTTAAAGATCAAGTCTCTTGTGAGTTGAATCACGGGATTGTGGAGATAAAAGAAAACGTTGTGATCATTTAAATCTAAATTGGATGAAAATAGCAAAGACATTTCAAGTTTTAGGCTTTGGGGCCAAGGGTGCTGCAAGTGCTGCTACAGCTGCTGCAGTTCAGTGTGTGATACAGAAGCTGTCTGTATAAACAGGCACTCCAAGCACAGTGCTGGGCCTGCAAACCCTTCACTCATTATCACTGCAGACTGGATGACTCACAAAGGTTAAAACTAATAAATATACAAGCTAGCATAACTTATAACAAACTTATCGCTTAAGAGATAATCCAGAAATTAGGCATTCCAGCAGAGAATAGAACAGATTTAAATGTATGCTACCCACTCATTCTTGTCAACTGTATGACGTTATAATCAGTGTCCTATTTTTATTTTAACTGAAGTGCACACCTTGCTGTATAATTTTAAATACCTAAGCTAGTTAAGGACTACTTTGATTGTTGCCAACTCTTCCCAGGGCAGGTCAGAAGCTCTAACTGGAATTTACAGATAATCACATTACATTTGATAGTTGTGTTATAAGAACACAAAATTCAAGGACAAACTAAGTCTATTTTTGTTTCATACATGAGTAAGAAAAGGCAGAACTGTCTCATGAATTCCAAGAGGTTGGAGGAATTCTTTAATATTTAACTGATCATCCATTTTACCTCCTTAAATTTAGTTTGCCTGTGACTTTTTTAATCTGTAAAAATCACATGTAGACTGAATCAGCAGAACATGGGTAAGACTTAAAATACAAGTGCTCAAAATGCCACATCTTACTAAAGCTTGTCTGTTTAAAGTTTATGAGAGAGGGACACAAAAGATAACCTTAATATTATATTTAAGTACAAAACATAATCAGTATGCCAATAGAAAGAAAACATCGAAGTTTAGTTAATTAAATATTTTTTGTAAAAAAATTCTGGCTATAAATATTTTAAATACTAAATTTATAGATTGACTGTGTGTGTGTGTGTGTGTGTGTGTGTGTATGTGTATGTGCACGCGCGCGCTCTCTCTCATGCCAAATCTTGATTACGAAGAAAATGGAAATGATACTACAGACCTAAAGGAACCAGGGGCTCTTCTACAGGGAAAAAACTTAGGACCAAAGAGGAAGGGTGACCTTCCACTGGCACTGTCCTTTGGTGACAAAGCCACATCTACGATCCCTCCTTCCATGGCTCTGGCATTCACTCATAGCTGAAGCGGTCTATCTACCCACTGAGCTGGTCTGCACAGGAGGTAAGTGGAAAGAAGTTGTATTCTTTCTTCTACTATCTCTTCAAATTGTCTTTCTGGACTCCTTTCTACCCTTGTATGGAAACTTGATAAAGTCCCATCGCTCTCTCTGTGTCCTTTTAAGTAGCAACAATAGTCATACTTGAGTATTTTTTAGTTTTTTTTATTATTATTATTACTTGAGCATTTTAAATTGCCTTTTGTTTACTGTCAAAATTACAAAATATTATTTAATTTAAAGTGGCTCCCCTGAACTATCTCCCTGAGATGCAGGCAAGGCTATAGAGTTAGGTGCTTCTTCCTTTCTTGTTCCACCTCTGCCAGGATCATACAGTGAATAAGCAGCAGAGGTAGGTTTTAATCTCTTCTCATTGGCCTCCAGCATGGCCTGTTCTTAGTCTCCTCCCTCGGCCCCTGGTTGCTGGCAGTGCACCCGTGCAGGCAACCCTGCTGGGCAAAGACCCTGTAAGATGACCCACTTCTGGTCCACAGGAGCGAAGAGGCATGCCTCTGCTCCGTTCCTTCTGTGGGGGTAGAGACTGTTACCATCATAACCCTCTCCTTTGAGCTACCACCAGACAGGCAGGCTCCCGCCACAGTCTCTCTTAGTGGGTATCACCATCCTTGAGTCTCCCAAACACCAGGGCATACATGTCAAGTTCTCCCAGCCATCCCCATGGGAGAACGGGCATCTCACAGCACACCAATGACTGTCTGTCACAGTCTTCACCATCTCTTCGACTCCAACCCCAGAGGCAATCAATGACTGCTTGTCCAATCATTTCACACGAACTGCTTAGGTAATCCCTTTCAGATTTAGAAGTCCATGATACCTATTGTGTGTATCTTCGCATCGGGGCTTTGGCCACATCTCTTAGACAATAGGAATAAAGGTCACATTTAGCCCAGCCAGTGTGGCTTGGAGGTTGAGCACCAACCTACGAACCAGGTTTGCTTCCCAGTCAGGGCACATCCTCACTGGGGGATATCAGGAGGCAGCTGATGAATGATTCTCATCATTGATGTCTCTCTCTCTCTCTCTCCCTCTCTCTCTCTTCCTCTCTGAAACCAATAAAAATTTATCTTTGTAAAAAATAATTACTTAAAATACATAAATAAAAGTCACATTTAAAATCCTGGTACTGCCTCTGCTGAGTAAAAACATTGAGACAGAAAAAAATAAAAGCCTACTAGGATTTTGGGGATAAATCAATATTGAGAAATTTTCAAAGATATATTTTCTTAAGAAGTCCTGATAGCTTTACAATGGATTAATACAATAACCATAAACTTTCAGAATTAGAAGGACTTTTAAATTCATTCGAGTATTCATCAGTTGCAAAGACATTTCCAAGTTTTTAGCCGCCCATGCTTGAACAACCTAGCGATGGGAAAATCACCATCGCCTGAAACAGTTTGTTCCCATCTGGGATTGCTTCCACCATCAGGAAGTCATTATATGAAACTCAAAACTGTCTTTTTAAGGTTTCCACACCCCTGATCTTAATTTGGTCCCTTGGGATCACACAGAACAAGTCTAATCCCTCTCTCACGTGAAAGACTTCCAAACATGTGAAGCCAACATCTGATACTGCCTTTTCTAATACCAATTCCTTCAGCCACTGCCTTTATAACACAGCTTCTGTTGCTCTTGCTATCTTGCTTGTCTCTTTCCTGAAACTGTCCCTATGCTCTACTTGAGGTATATCATTGAGAATTAAGAGAGCGTGGTCTAATGGCCCAACCAGTAGAAGAGGTGACATCTCCACACTTTTTGATTAATGAAATCTAAAGTAACATTTACTCTGCTGATAGCCATAGTGCACAGCTGATTTATACTATATTCACTGCCAACTACATTCTCTAAGTCTTTTTCAGATGTGCCACAGCTAAGATATGACTTCCCCTGTAGATATGCTGTTGATTTTAGGATGTAAGTAGTGGCCTTTACATATGTTCTCTTTTTAAAAAAATCAAACTTCTGAGACCAAGTTCAACTAGCCTAAGATTTCTTAGAACCCTTATTGGACCATTTAATGTACTCTCTTTAACGTCATATCGTCTCAGATCTTATAAGAATGCCTTCAACATCTTCATCCACATCACCAATAAAATGGATTAAAGAAAAAAGACTTGAAAACATTCCTAGAACATCTCTTCACTTGACATCAACCTATTAAATAGCATCCCCTTGGTAGCTATTCTAGTAGTTATCAATATGCATAATTACACTCACATCTCAGTCAGCCAGAGGTGTAGTATGAGTTTTGGCCAGATGCTTTGTTCAAATTCAGATTTCAAGGTTCTCCACCCTTTCCAGCTCCAGAAGTCTGGACACCTTGTTTAAAAAAAAAAAAAAAAAAAAGCAACATTTGCCATGATGGCTGTTAAACCTTGACTTCTCATGAATAAGGGATGCTGCTCCTTAGGACTCACCAGTCATTGACTTGATAGTACTTTGCAGAACTGAGACCAAGTTCATGATTATAGACCAGAGTGTCTTGAAATTATTTCTCTCCTTTTTTAAAAGTTTAAAAGGTCAGAATCCTCAAACTTCTCCTGTTTTTTAGCCCTTCTAGGGCTCTCCATGTTTTCTCAGATCCTTGAGAGAGGCTCTATGTGCTCAGTTTTAAGTTCCCTCAGTTCTAGGGATTTAATGTATTCAGCTGAGAGACCTCAAATCTCTCATGGAGCTGCTGAGAATGCTCAGTAATTAAAGCAAATATAACATTAATACAACTAAAGTCACTCCTTAGAAACCCAGGATTTGGGTTTCGTGCTGTTGAGCTATCCTGTGCCGCCAGGAGTCCTTGTCTCACTGAACGTCCTCCAACACCGTCTGCTCCTCCAAAGAAAGACTCCAGCACCATGTGAATGAGCTCAGTTACTGATATGGAAACAGATGTTTCTAAAAATACCCTTGGAAATGTATGGACATGAAACACATGCCACATATATGTCATAAAAATAAAAAGTTATATTTTTCATCTAGCAACTAGTTATTTGCAATCAAGTCACACCTGACTTTGAAAAATTAAGACAAATTTAGCTGTCTAGTCCACAAAAGAAGTGTCTATTTATCATTCAACCCCCGCAGCTATGTATATGCCCTGGCATACTGTCTCCTTACTAAAGCACCCAGCATTATTTTCCTGATTGGTAGGGCATATAGTTCTGGGGGCACAGATGTTTCATTCCTATCTGACTGGAATACCTAAGATGTTGCTTTGGGTTATTCCAAGTAACATATTAAAAGAGGTCTTTCCTAGGCAAGATTTAACACACACACACACACACACACACACACACACACACATCAAAGCCTCACCTCTGAAAAATTAATATAAAGCCAGGACTAAAAAAATACCAATGGAGATGGGCTGTTTCTACTCATACATGGCTATTCAAATGCTAATTTCGTTCCAGTTAAAGTAACCAAATGCCCTTACAGAAACTAGAAGGGTTTTGTGCTTAGCTTCCACTGCCATCTGGTGGTTGTACTAACATCAAACAAGGAATTTCTTGAATTAGCATTCATTTAGCAGTCTCTGCAGTATCCTAATATGGGCAAGTCAATATTTCCTAAGATCTCTAAAATGGTGGTGCAGAAGAGATTTTACATAAAGTATTTATTAACCACAACAAACCACATCTTATTCAAACACATCTCTTATATATGAACACATTAAGCATAATGATTAGTAAATTCGTAATAAAAAATTTATAAGAAAAAAAGTAAGCCCAATCACACCCCAAAATAAGAACAAAATTACAGAGACAAGGCCCCTCTAAACATAAGCCTGCCTTGTTTTAGGAAAACGACAACAAACAACATATAAATATCAGAAAAACAAATTGAAAAATTAGGGGTCAAATCATATTATTACTAATGAGTAGTGTTACAAAAATATTCTTCACAAAATTTCTTAAGTTATTAATTTTTCTTGGTACTTTTTAGAATTTATGTTTCTCTTTCGAGAAATGCCTTTTTGTCTTTGATTCTACTGGGTTCTCAGTGTTCAGATGGATTAACATGAATATTTTATTATTAAGGATTATATTTGTTATAATTACATTTATTATATAATTTTGACAATTGATGCATGGAATTTCTCTGTATTAAAGACAGAAAAGTTTAGCCCTGCCTGGTTTGGCTCAGTGGATAGAATGTCAGCCTACGGGTTCGATCCCGGTCAAGGGCACATGCCTGGGTTGCAGACTCAATCTCCAGTAGGGGGCGTTCAGGAGGCAGCCGATCAATGATAATCCCTCATCATTGATGTGTCTATCTCTCTCTTCCTCTCCATTCCTCTCTGAAATCAATAAAAATAAAAAATAAATTTAAAGACAGGAAAGTTTTAAGTTTGCATTTATTTCCTTCTTTCATTTTTAAAATCTTTTTAATAAATTTAGTTATTATTTTGAAAGGTAATACTTTCTTATAGTAAAAAGTAAGAAAGGTCTCTTTACTACCTCGTCATTTATCATAACCAGTTTCTTGCCACTTTCCAGAAAGAGCCATTAAGTTTAGTAAGCTCTTTCCTCAATCAAAGAAATATTTTTACTGAGCCTTTCTATCATTTAATTTTGTTCCCATTTAATTCTTTAAATTATATAGGTCTTTACTTTATATCAAGTAAAACTCTTTTTCCAACATGGCATGTTACTCTTGCCAGCAACATGTGTGAATTATGCCCTCTATTCTCTGACTTGGGAGGTTTGCTTTAAGCCATATTAAGACTATACATATACAGCTAGCCAGTTTGGCTCAGCGGATAGCGTGTAGGCCTGTGGACCAAAGGGTCCTGGGTTTGATTTGATTTGATTCTGGTCAAGAGCACATACTTTGGCTGCAGGCTCCTCCCTGGCCCATGCCCTGGTCAGGAGGCAATCAATTAATGTCTCTCTTTCTCATCAATGTTTCTCTCTGTCTTTCCCTCTGTCTTCAACTCTCCCTAAAAATCATTGGAAAAATATACTTGGGTGAGGATTAACTAAAAAAAAAAAAAAAAAAGACTTAACATATAGTAAGAACCATTTATGAGATGGATTTTCCACTGCATTACTAGCTGAAAGCCTAGGCCAGTGGTCGGCTAACCGCGGCTCACGAGCCACATGCGGCTCTTTGGCCCCTTGAGTGTGGCTCTTCCACAAAATACCACATGTAGGCACCCACGTACAGTGTGATTGAAACTTCGTGGCCCATGCGCAGAAGTCAGTTTAGGCCTGGGCGAGCCTATTTTGAAGAAGTGATGTTAGAACATTCAAGAGGCCAAAGAGCTTCATGTGGCTCTCAAACTGCGGTTTGCCGACCACTGGCCCATGCCATTACCATGCTGATTTAATTATAAGGGTTGGAATGTTTCAAAATTTATGTATAATGTTTAGTGTTAAGGAAGGAGTTAGTTCTCCATCATCATTCTTCATTTTCTAAATTGCTCTGGCTCTTCTTTATCAATTTCTTATTCCAAATGAACTTCAGAATAATTTTGTTAGGTTCCTAAAAGAATTGGACCCCAAGTCATTTTAAGAAAAGGACTTTTTGAGAATTATTCTAAATCGTAAATTATTTGGGGAAGAATCATTACCTTTACACGTAGATTGTTAGTAGAAAGAGCAGGATTAGTGATAAGCCCTGCCAAGCTCTTAAACTGGTGGTTTTTGAAGTAACAAAATGATGCAGTGTGGCCGGAGAGATATGCAGAGAAATCCCCTAATTCAGAATAATTAAAAATGCTGGATAAAATATTTTAAAATGTCATTCTAAATGCATTGCTGAATTGGTTGAAAAATTGGAGAAGACCTCAAAGGCCACAAATAAAAGATGGCATGAGTCCAAAGCAAGCTCTGACATTGGCGGGGACACCTACCTATCCCTGCTGACTCAGCGCACAGGCTGCATATGGCCGTGTAGGAGTTAGGAGATAAGACCTGAGGCCTGAGCAAGGTAGAGCTAATGACCTGTGTATAAAGTTATTTCCCCTGAAAGCTCACATCCTCACACAAGTGATTGCGGGTGAAGGGGTAGCATCACCCTATAGAGAAAAACAGTAGAGATAATTAGCCTACGTACTTTTATGAAGAAGGATAAAACAGGGAGAAAAAATTTTCCTGGAAAATTACAAACATAAGTCCTCCTGCATGTAGGACAAGGTACATCCCATCCTATGTGGAGTAGACAGGATGGCTGACAGTGCTCCCAGGGCAGTGGTGCCCCAAGTAGCCAGTTATAATAAACACACACCTTTCTAGGGGAACAGACCCAAATGGTTACAACAATTTAATTTCCGAAGAACATACCCTTGCAACTTAAAAAAGAAAATCACAAACCTATGAGAAAAAAGATAACAAATGACAGTGAGTTGAAACAGAGTTAACTATGTCAATTTTTGATCTACAGAATATCAAATGAGTATGTTTAATATATTTTATAAGAAATAAGAGAGGGGCCTGACCAGCATGCCTCAGTGATTGAGCGTTGACCTATGAACCAGAAGGTCATAGTTCAATTCCCAGTGGGGGCACATGCCCGGTATGCAGGTTCGATCCCCAGTGTGGGGCATGCAGGAGGCAGCGAATCAATGATTCTCCCTCATCATTGATGTTTCTATCTCTCTCTCTCCTTCTCTGAAATCAATTTAAAAAATAAATATATTAGAAATCCTATAGAATAAAAGCCTAATAAAAATTATCCCCTCGGGCGGTTGTTCAACCAGAAGTTTGACCAGGAGTTCGACCGCTCACTATGACGTGTGCTGACCACTAGGGGGCAGCGCAGAACATGGCAGGCATCGGCGATGTGGCGTTGGCAGTGGGTGGCAGTGGAGGCGCTGCTGGCTCCAATGGGCCCTGACGAGAGCAGGACCATAGCGAGATGGTGGAGCAGATGAGCAGGCAGCACCAGGCCAAAGTGGGTTCGAGTGGGGACCTGATCGCCCCGCAGATGGCAACCTGCAGCCGGCAGGCCCTGATAGACCGATCAGGGCCAGGCCCGAGCCTGGGACAGAGAACTGGGGGTGAGTGGCGGCGACCAACCTCCTGCAGCACCTGGGCAGGGGGCTGTGACCTCTCCCCAGCTATCTGGGGGTGGGGGTGATGGAGATGGAAGTGCAATGAGAATGTGAGGTGTCTGCCAAGCTCGCTCTCATTCCACCTGCTACCCTCCTCTGGACACCAGGGCTCCATGCCAGGGAAGCCCCCTCACTCAGGTGCAGGGCGCCTGCAAGGAGCCTGCCCCCACCCACGCGACCTCTTCTAGGTGAGCTGGGCCACAGCTGCCAGGACCATAGGGGCTGGTCAGTCTCCCCAAGGGTTTGTGCAGGATCCAGTTTGTAAGGCTGACTGGCAGAAAGTGTACTACCCACATGACTTCTGTACAATGCCACTGGGTGGCCCAGAGGCCCATGCTGTGCACCGGCCTGCAGCATCCAGCTGACTCACAGCATCTCTGCATGGGGTCTCAGGCACCGTGACTCAGGCAGAGAGGGGCATGCAGGGACCTGGGGGCCCAGATGTCGCCCAGAGGTCAGGTGGGAACTGCCCTTCCATGCCAGATACTCACTCTTCATGTGCTGGCCAGGCCTAGGGACTGTACCCGTGCACAAATTTCTGTACGGGGTCTCTAGTCCTATATAAAGAGATAATAAAGTCCTATAATAAAGAGATGGTATGCAAATTAAGTTTCACACCCTCACAAGATGGCTGCCCATAACCAGGCCAGCAGGAGGGTTAGTGAGGGACAACCAAATAACTTAACAAGCAGGCTGTGTGGGGCAGCCAGGCCAGCAGAGGGGCCATGAGGGGCGACCAGGCTGGCAGAGGGGGGCAGTCAGGGGCAATTAGGCTGGGAAGGGGGTGCAGTTGGGGGTGACCAGACCAGTAGGGCGGGGCAGTTAGGGGTGATCAGGCCTGCAGACAGGTGAGAGATTAGGAGCCAGCGGTTCAGGATTGTGAGAGGGATGGCCAAATGCCTGACTGCCAGTTTAGGGATTGGGCCTAAACCAGCAAACATCCCCCGAGGGGTCCCAGATTGGAGAGGGGTCCCAGATTTCATATTATATATATGAATTAAGAGAGGGTAAATAACAAAGAGACAAAAGATATTACAAGTAACCTACATCTTTGAAAAAGAACCAAAGAGAAATCCTAGAAAAAGTAATTTCTAATAATGAAAATTAAAAACTCAGTGTCAGGGTCTGGTTCAAGACTACAACATGAGAGGTTCCTCCCATGACACCAAATCTGCAGCTACCTACGAAACCATTCCCTCTGAAAGAGATCCAGAAACTACCTGGAAGACCCTACACATTGGGCAAACAAGAAAAAAGCCCGCATCAAAATAGGTAGGAGACGGTGAGAAACAATCCCATATAAACCTCACTCCCCCCTAACTAGAAGGGTTCTCACAATTCCAAGCCTCTCCCTGAGGAGTAAAGGTTATAGACCCCAGAGGATTAAAAGAGTAAGTGGATGCTGCACAGACACACTCCCAGGAACAAACTGGTATTACAACGAAAATAAAGAAAAACTTCCTGAATAATCAATGGAAAATTCTCAGGAAAGAACCCTGATGTCCGAGGACTGAACGTGGAGACCGCATAGAGACTCGTAGGAAGGGTGGAGACACAAAAGGGCTGGCCTGGCACCCACAGACAGCGACTGAAGTCAGGTGTGGGGGGCTGCCACTGAGTGCTCTGGGATCTAATCCCCAAGCTGGGCCCCCCAGCAGAGAGCATCAAAACGGAGGAGGGGCCCTAACAGGTTTGGCTCAGTGGATAGAGCGTCTGCCTGCGGACTCAAGGGTCCCAGGTTTGATTCTGGTCAGGGGCATGTACCTTGGTTGCAGGCACATCCCCAGTAGGGGCCGTGTAGGAGGCAGCTGATCGATGTTTCTCTCTCATCAATTCTCTATCCCTCTCCCTTCCTCTCTGTAAAAAAATCATTAAAATGTATTTAAAAAAAGAAAAACTGAGGAGGGTTCCCACATAGCATCTAGCTATGAAAAGCAGTGGGGTGCTGTCTGCCAGCGAGGAACAGCTGAAAATTCAAGCACCCTCTTAAAGGGCCAAGGGCCAACACACAAAATTTCCTGAGGAGCCACCCACCTGGTGCTCTGGCAGAGGGAGGGTGAAGTGGACTGGAGCTATGGGAGCAGAACCCTCATTTCTTTAGAGGCAGAAAAGACATTTAATAAAAGTCAATATTCATCGATGATTTTAAAGTTTTTCTTTTAAACTTAGCAAACCAGAAATATAAATATAAGAAAACTTCCCTAACTCAATAAGCAATAGGAAAAGCATAAAATATGTCCCAACACACAGGCTGAAACTTTAAGAGCATTCCTTTAAAATCAAGACACAGATGTCTACTTCTTTCACTCTATTCAATGTTGTTCTAGAGGTCCTATCCTGTACATTCTCACACAGAGACACGCATATAGGTGTAAGAATTGGAAAGGAAGAAATAAAGGTTCTACGGATGATGCAATTATTTAAGGTGAAAACCCCTTAAAATCTACAAATTATTTTAAGTTATAAAAAGTAATCACATTATTTAATATCAGCTGGATATTAAATTGGATCCCTAGCACCCACCATCAGCAAAAGACAACCCCACACAAATTAAGTACTTAAAATGAAATAAATATGCATTGCTTCTCTGCAAAATCTTATCTATGATCCTAATGAGACTATTGTAGTGGGATAATGAGTTAGGTAAGAAAACAGCTCACTTCTTACTCTCCACGTCTTACAGAATGTACTAGTTTTCTCTCACTGCCATAACACATTAACACAAACTGAGCTGCTTAAAACAACATAAATTTAGCCCAGCTTGTGTGGGTTAGTGGTTAAGCATCAACCCATAAACCAAGAGGTCACAGGTTCCATTCCTAGTCAGGGCACGTGCCCAGACTATGGGCTTGATCCCCAGTAGGGGTGTGCAAGAGGCAGCCAATCAATGCTTCTCTCTCATTGATGTTCCTATCTCTCAATCCACCTCTCTCTAAAATCAATAAAAACATATAAAAAGCAAACAAAAAAAACCCCATAAGTTCATTATCTTGGTTCTCTAGGTCAGAAGTCTGCCATGAGTCTCACTGGGCTAAAATCAAAGTTCTTTTCTGGAGACTCGAGGGAAGAATCTGCTTGCATGCTCATCCATGCATTTGTACAAATGAAAAATTCCTGTTTCCTTGCTGGCTGTCAACTGAGAGCCATTTCCAGCTTGAAGAGGAGGCTGTTGGTATTTTTTTAATATATATTTTATTGATTTTTTACAGTGAGAAAGAGAGAGGGATAGAGAGTTAGAAACAGCGATGAGAGAGAATCATCGATCAGCTGCCTCTTGCACACCCCCTACTGGGGATGTGCCCACAACCAAGGTACATGCCCTTGACCGGAATAGAACCCTGGACCTTACAGTCCGCAGGCCAACGCTCTACCACTGAGCTAAACCGGTTTCGGGGCTGTTGGTATTTTTGGTTTCAAATTCTTCCTTCATCTTCAATGCTAGCAAGTAAGGTTATGTCCCTCTCCTGCTATCTCTTCTGCCACATTTCTAAGTCTTCTGCCTTCCCCTTCCATTTTTATCTCCTCATAACATGGTCCCTAATATTAATCAGATCTGCAATGGACCTCTTACCACGTAATGGAACGTGTTCACAGGTTCTGGGATTAGGGTGTGGACATCTTTGGGGAACCATTAATCTGCCTAACATATTGGGAAACTGAGGTTGTTCCATGTTTGCACTAATTCTGTATGTAGCTTGGACATCCTTATATATTGCCCCACGCCCAGACCCAGCCTCAGCCCCAGCAAGGGCAGAAAGGAGACTAGGTAGAAAATGCCCCTTATCTTTTTCTCCTGTCTTTCTGCTTGCCTTTGCTTAATTATTGAGTTTTCCTTATAGGGTGTGTGAGGCTGAAGCAGACAGGAAGATGAAGAATTTAGACTTAGTTTTCTGACACCAAACCTAATCCAATAATTGGAACACTTGCTTCACCCTGTTCTTGAATCACCAGAGTTTAGGGAGGATATATAAAGGGGAGAACAGAAAAGACTAAGGTGGGAGCAAAGATGTTAAGCCATTAAAAAAAAAAAACCTAGCAGCAAATTCACTCCTTCCTTAAGAACTCAATTCAAGAAGTGTCCATACCTGGTGGTGGTAAACAAGAGGAAGAATCTAACTCATGAGAGTCATTTATTGGATGTCACTATGTACTACACAGTGGTAGATGATCCCACAAACCTTCCTTAACTCTTTAAACTAACCATGTGGTACATGAGTACAGTTATTAGCCTGCAAATGAGGAACCGGGGGCTCAGGGAGGTGCTCATTGGCCAAAGGGAACAGTGTCAGAGATGGATCTAATCCTAGGCCAGCTGATGCTCCAGCTCAAGGACATGTCCCCTCCTTGTCTTCCCAAGCAAGAAGGCAATGTTAAGGTTTGTTATAATCCCCACACTGTACCCTTAAGAATCTTTAAGAGACACTCTTGGAGGTGTTATCATCCTTTCTCCCAAATGATTTCTTAATGAAGGTCTTAGAGTTATTTACCTTCTTGTGATCATTATACATTTACATCTTCTGTGTGCTGTCCCCAAGTTGATGTTATGTTTTAGGCTAGCCCTTGGGTGCTGACTACTAGACTATGGGATTGAATTCTCTTTCTTTTTTTCACCTAGCAGTAAGCTTCAAAGAAACAAAGAAAGGTGCTGGAATGTGATCTCTGGAAGCGTCTCTGCTGGGTCTTACAGGAGCCAAGGACACCCAGTTATTACCATGCAGCCTGTCCCACTGCAGTCTCCATCCCTTCAGTGAGTTATGGTTATCAGCAAAAAGCCAGTAAATGACCTTCGCTTTGTATAAACTATACACCAGCCTTCTAAGGCTTGGTAGGAATAAATGAATGGAAAAATATATCACGAATTTCATATTAATTACCTGTTGAAATAGTGTTTAGCCCTCCTTGAGTAATTATTGAAGTTAATGTTTCTTTTACTTTTGTATGTAAATTCCCGACCATTTACAATTACAGTTGTGGTTTGTAGGACAGCACTGCTGTCACCTCGCCCTCCTTTGCGGGAGCCACTGTCCGCCACTGTCCGGGCTCCCACTGTGGGGACGGGCAGCATCCACGTGTGACCTGTCCAGTGTCCTTCTCGCCCCACCAGCGTGTAAGACACAAGCCGAGCCTGCCTCCTTCCACCGGATCCCCGGGCACTCAGGACACGGCCTGCGGCACAGTGAGGACTTAGTGAACACGTGCTTTTTATGAATGGCCTTACTCTTCCTCAGCTGGAGAGGTGAGCTCTGTCTGTCCTCCCAGAACACGAGGTCTCCAGTCCTTTGGGCTACCCGCGCAGCTCCGCGCCGACCCTGCGCGCGGGCACTGGGAGGAGAGGTGCGCCCGCCCTTCACACCTCCTCCACCGCGGAAAAAAACGGGGCGTTCCGAGCAGAGGGGGTGCAGAAGAGGCCCTTCCGCCTTGGAGACCCGCCCCCCTGCCAATCACGGCGCACTTCTCCCGCCAGCCACACGGCGGCGTCTCGCGAGCGCTCGGGGGCCGATGGTACAGCCCGCCCCCCCCCCCGCGCCCCGCGGACAGTGGGTCCTCCCAGCGGTAGAAAAGCATTGTGGGAAGGCTGCGCGGCCTTTCTGGTCTCCGCGCTCGAGGCGCTGCTGTGCTTGCGGCTCCGGCATGGCGGGGTTCGGCGTGTGCGGCCGCTGGGCTGGGCCGGAACCCAGGCCCTTGAGCCCGCTGTCGCTCCCGCGGCGGCCCGGCCGATCCCGCGCCCCGAATGCCTGGGCGGCAGCGCCCGGGCCTGAGTCCGGCCACGTTGCGCGCGGGACCCCAGGAGGCCCCGGAGCGGACTTGGGTCTGCGTGCCCACGCCGGGAAATGGGGAGATGGGTTGGGGTGCATTATTTGAATTTATTGATCATCGACTGTGTGCCGGGAGTTTTTGTGAAAGGGAATGGCCTCACGGAAGCCCAACCCTGCCGAGCGTGAAATCGGCCAGCGTACGAGTGCCCGTTAAAGGTCCAGGTCTGACCGCGTGTCCCGGGCAGACCCCGGCGCAAGTTGGATGAGGATCGCCAACTTGGCAGGTGAGTTTACAATACCCTGTTGTATTTTGGGTTGTAAAGAGACTCTAGGGCTGGGATTGTGAACAGTTCTTCCCGGCAGGTTCATTTAGGGACCGCAACCTCGTGCCACGGACCCAGCCGTCTCTCTGTAGCATCTGTGATGTAGCCTTTGTGTTGCCCGTTCACTTTTGGAAACTGGTGAATGTGGTGTCAAAAAAGGCGCAAACTACACACTTGGCAGCTCTTTTCCTGCCCTTGAATTTGATGTCTTTGGTGGAAGAGCTGTGTAAGTAACAGTTTATAGTTTTACACTTAATTTGTTTGCACGTTGTTTTGCCAGCATGAAGGGAAGAGTTTCTCATAACCAGTTTTTTCTTTTTTTTACTAATTTTTGTTTAGGGGAAAGATGGATGTTTGAAGCATAGACTACTGCTACCTGAAGACTACCCGGGAGCACAAGTGACCCAAGGTAAGGTGATGTAGTATTTGTTATCTTTTAAGAAGCTTTGCTTGTATATGGTAATTATTTGCATTTTCTTAAGTTTTTCAAGATTTGCAATTGTTCCTCCTTTTTCTCCCCCAAAGCTCCCTACCACCCAGTTCTCTTCCCACCCTCTGCCCTTACCCCCTCTCCCCCCAATTGTCTTCATCCATGGGTTGTACGATTTCAATCCAGTCTCTCACTGCTTCCCCACCCCCTTATCCTCCTGATAATTACCAGTCCACTCCCCTTCTTTGCCCCCGATTCCACTATATTCACCACTTGATTCTGTTCCTCAGATTTTTTTCCCCTCTCTTTTCCTTTTTCCCCATATATGAATTTCAAGTGGGACACTCTAATTTGTTTTTGTAGGAAAATACAACAGAGTGTTCTGTAGCAAATGGCTGCATACTATCCAAATGTCTCAGGACCACACGAATAGAATCCGCCCCTCCTCTGGTTCACACAACCCCCCTGGGGCTCCAGTTCATTTTTGAAATCTTAGGATTTTTTAAAAAATATTTTATGGATTTTTTTACAGAGAGGAAGAGAGCTAGAAATGTCGATGAGAGAGAAACATCGACCAGCCACCTCCTGCACACCCCCCACCGGAGATGTGCCCGCAACCAATGTATATGCCCTTGACTGGAATCAAACCTGGGACCTTCCAGTCCGCAGACTGATGCTCTACCACTGAGCCAACCGGTTTCCGCCTTAGGATGTTTTTGTGTAGTAGAACTTAGCATTTCTATTTGTTTCAGAGAGAGAAACATCAATGATTAGAGAAAACCATTGATTGGCTGCCTCCTGCACATCCCACACAGGGCATGTTCCCTGATCCAGGAATGGAACCATGACCACCCTGGTTCATAGGTTGAGGCTTAACCACTGAGCCACACCAGCTGGGCAGTAGTATAATTTAAAAAAAAAGGTTGTCAAATGTCAGGTGTGTTTTATGTTGACATTTAGATCTAACTCCAGAAACTCAGTGCAGAACCAGGCATTGAAAGTTTATTAAAGATCTGATGCATGCAGAAACTTGTAAAATTTGTTTTCATTTTCTTTTTTCCTTTTAGGATGCCCTTGGCGAAGAATTTGAAAACTTGATCTTCACAGGAGTTGCCCAGTTCACTTAAAATTGTTAAGAGTCTGAGGAAGACCAGAACTGTCTCTGGACAATTCCTAAATAGTCATTTTAATGCAATGGATCTGTGAATAAATATTTAAATGTTTCTTGGAGGTTTGTGTACTATGACTGCCAGAAAACAGCCTTCTCTCAGAGCATTTCTTCTCCAGCAACTTCAAAACTGTTACATTAAGCTTAATATTTGGTGCTATCTAGGGAAGGCTTATGAAATAAAGGCTTATGTTGGGCCTGAGGAAAAGTGCTTTTGTCCAGTGTCTCATGAACAAAACTAGACTAGTTGGTTTGTTTTGGGTATGGGTGTGCTTTCATGTTGTCGCTGCATTAAATTTTTACTAGATTGTCAAGTGGGCATATTCTCTGTCTTCACTATGCAGGAAAATAAAAAGGTGTTTATGAATTGAGAAAAATTGTCAAAGGCACTGCACTAGGAGCTGGGAATATTATGAGCAAAATAGTCCCTCCCTCGATTCCAGAAGAATAAAGAAAATGTCACCAGAAATGTAGAACTTCCTTTGTGAGAAGAATCTCATGTAAAGTAGAATTGGACCAAGTCAGGGAAACCTAAAAGGAGTTGGGACTAAGGGTAGGTGGCAATTTTGCAAGGCCTTGAACTAGAAAAGGTGTGACCATAAGTACATATTTGTGAGGGTTATTGCCCCTTTACCTCTAGTTCCCTGATTTAGACAAGGAGTACATAATGTATCTTAGATGTCCATTATGAGACCTTCGACTGTTACAAGTTGATGTTGAATGGATAAGCTGCCAGAATCGAATTTGCAAGGATACAAGTGGGCCAATAGGAGTCTACTTAAAGTCTAGATGAAAAAATGATCACCTTGGGTCAATGTGGCAAAAATAGTAAAGGGGGATATTTTACTTAGGCTACAGAGAGCAAAGGTGACAGGACTTAGTAATTAGAGGTATCCATATGATTAGACAAGCACAGTAATGAAGGCCCTAAATTAACTGAGAAGCAGCATTTTAAACCAGTTGTTCTTTTGGAAGAATACTAGCTTGTTTGAGCTCCAGAAATAGTCATGGGCATAAAAACTGCTTGGGTAGGGGTGTAAGGGGTAAGGTAAAATGGCTTGCATTAGAGTTTTTATATTCATGTAAAGTACATTGCTTTGTGGGGGAGGGGAGGAGGACTGAAATAGTCTTTGGGGAGAGCCAGCCAGGCAGAATGGAGGGACCATTTGAAGTTGAGGGTGGTCATGAATAGACCCACATATCTTTTTTTCCTGAAAATGAGACAGACGCTAGAAATTAAAAGTAATCCTTTCAAACAAAACTTTGTATTGTAAGTAACCAGTGGAACTTAATGCCACAAAATACAGCATTACGAAGAACATGAGTAAAAATATCTACAGCGGAAGTGATGTGGCCTCAGTCACGTGTCTGCACAGGTGGAGGTCCACCTCGAGGAGAGCTCTTCATCCCACTTGTACTATTGCACAGCTGGCCAGCTTCCGTCCAGGAGTCCAGAAACATCTGGTTTGGGTTGAGGATATGGCATGAGTTTTTACAAGACTATCCTTCCAGTTACCACACACACACAAAAAAGGCTCTTCAGCACAAATACACTGCAGTTAAGCCTTTTAAAAGGAGCAACAGACTCAAATTATTTTCTTCTGAAGAAACATGTGGAGGTCCAAGATACTTGAATAATTACAATTCACAGTTTCAAAGTAAAGGCAGCACGCACCCTTCCCACCCCTCTGAATCCCCCATTCCCAAGCTTTTCACTGGCATCAAGTCTCTATCTTGAGGCGTGAAGCTTGGATAGTTTTTATTGTTTTTGCCGTATGTTTTCCAGCCAGATTGCTTGTAGATGTCTGAGGTTTGTCTTCAATCAGGCTATCTTTGGACCCATTTCTCCTCTGGAAGAAACATAGTAAGACTCAAGAAAATACAGTCAAGTTAATTACTTAACTCATACATCAGAAATGTTTTCTTACATTTAAAACCTCTTGCACTCCCCAACAAGTGTTGATCCTAACAGCGCTTTCCAATAAACTTCCTCCATGCAAATCTCCATCTCAGAATCTGTTTCTAGGGAGCCTAACCTAAATTAGCACAGGTTTCTTCTGTTCTTCAAGACATTGGCAAAAATGAATCTGAACAAACGAAGGGCAATGCATGATGAACACATCTTGAATCATGGTTCTTAGGCTGTCTGTGAACTCCCAAGAAAATATATACAAAACGGTGTATGTGCTTACGTGCATTTTTATGGGGGAGAGAGACGGGAGTTAACATTGGCTTTTCAAAGAGATTCACAATCCAAAAGACTGAAAATCACAGCACTGCAAACAATCGGCTGTCACTGATCCATTGTAAACATCAACTTTGTTTTTAGAGTGGTTGAACCAGATATAAATCCGCACAATGATGTTATACAGCCTGCATTTTTTTTTTTCTATTAAAATATACACCATGAAAGGTGGTATCAAACACCTTGCTGAAATGTTCGGTACAGTGCTCTCTTGATACATCTAATTCAGCTGAGTGTTACTACCCGTGTTTCCCCGAAAATAAGACCTATTTCATGGAAGCAATACATCCCCTGAAAATAAGTCCTAGCGCATCTTTGGGAGCAAAAATTAATATAAGACACTGTCTTATTTTCGGGGAAACAGGGTAGATTCCTCTAATCCTCAGGCCCATGGGCCATCTATTAACAGGACTGCACCCCCAACCATGAGGCCCTTCCAGATATACTGGCCTTTTCTCAGCATGTCCATACTGCTGGCACCACACTCAGTCAATGCAGCAAGATTCTGTACTGTGTCCTTGAATTCCCCTTTAAGCACATTTTAAAAACATTTCCAAAACAAAAGTAATTTTCTTTGATGGAGAAGGCAGAAATAAAGCAGGACTTGAATAATTCTCGTCTGCCATTAGTTAATAATAGAACATCTGCCCCCTGCGAGTCTGCTACTTTCTCCTTGTTTCTCTGGCTCAAAAAAATATCTAAAAGTGAAGGCTTTATTCAGGCTCCAAACAATCTTAACAATCCTTGTTATCCTTGCCTTTGCCCCAAGCCTCAGGTCATTTTAGACCTTGAACTATCTCTAGCTCTTGTTCCTGACATAACTCTTCCCAGGTTGGGCCTTGTCTTGATCATCCACTCCCTCCCCCTGCCTCCTTTCATGGTTTGTACATGTTCTGTTAAACATAGACTCTCTCTGAAACCAGTTTGGCTCAGTGGATAGAGCGTCTGCCTGCGGACTGAAGGGTCCCAGGTTCCATTCCAGTCAAGGGCATGTACCGTGGTTGTGGGCACATCCCCAGTGGGGAGCATGCAGGAAGCAACTGATTGATGACTCTCTCTCACTGATGTTTCTAGCTCTCTATCTCTCTCCCTTCCTCTCTGTAAAAAATCAATAAAATATACATTTTTTAAAAATACTAAAAAATAAAACAGACTCTCAGAGTGAAGCTAAAGATTCATTTTCCCACCTTCTAAAAGAAATTTCAGGAAAGGTGCTTCTCAAAATTCCCACCGGTAGAATACCTTAAAACTTTGTTGTCATGCCGAAACCGGTTTGGCTCAGTGGTAGAGCGTCGGTCTGTGGACTGAAAGGTCCCGGGTTCGATTCCGGTCAAGGGCATGTACATTGGTTGCGGGCACATCCCCGGTAGGGGGTGTGCAAGAGGCAGCTGGTCGATGTTTCTCTCTCATTGACATTTCTAACTATCTCTCTCCCTTCCTCTCTGTAAAAATATCAATAAAATATATATTAAAAAAAAAAAACAAAACAAAAAAACTTTGTTGTCACCAACCTGATGAACTGTGGATCCGCCAGAACCCTGTGCATCGGAAGAGCGGGTCACGGGAAGAGGAGGTACAAGATCCGTTTTTGAACTGCAGAGAGGGAGTTTTAGAGTTAGAGTCTGACCATCACAATTCTAGTTGAAAAAGGGCTACGCCGTAGAACACATGTTTCACATGTCTTTGTATTCCATCAGAGTGCTTCACATAGAGAGGTGCTGAATGAATGTCTCTAAATTAAGTTGGACAGGTTAAGTAATTTGCCCCAAATCAAAGCAAATAAAGAGAAGAACCAATAATAAAAACTAAGTCTCATTCCCCTGTGTTGTTCTGACATGTTGTATAAATGGCTTTTTGATTTGTTTCTAAAGAAACATTTAATAACCATTTGTACTTTTTAAAATAAACACATGGTATTATTGACAGCCAGCGTCTACATTTTACAAACAAAACAAAAATATAAGTAAAACCTGGCCTCTACCTCTCTCTATTGGGCTAGCCTACCTCCCAATGTATTCATGTTTATCAAAGTTTTGAGCCTTATATCAGAATTTATTGGTTAACATTCCTACTCAGCAATACAAAGTACATGAATTTCTATGATTATAGTACTTTTACAAATGGATGTATAATGATTTTATTAGCATAGTCATTTAAAAGATAGCACCTATTGTGGTAAGCAAGATAATGGTCACTTCTTTTCACAAGAAAAACAAATAGCACAAAGAAATAAACTACTCTAATATGCTATTTGCTGTAGCAAAAGAAAAGACAAAAGGCCATCAGATCAAATACAAAACACTTCTTATGCCAACTTCTCTCAAATATGGCTTCATCATTCACAACAGAATAGCTTATGCATTTTTTTTCTAAGGGGCATGAATCAGTATGGTCTGGATCTGCCCTGTCCAATAGGGTAGGCACTAGCCAGCCACACGTAGCCACATGCATTAATGAAAATTCATAATTATTCAATGCTAAGCTTCTCGGCCACATGAGCCACATTTCCAATAGTGGACAGCCACAGAGGTAGAACGTTTCTAGCATCAAAAGAAGCTCCATTGGACTGTGCTGATGTACGCGGGCTTGCCTGCTTACTTCACTTCTGACAGGACGGATCGCTCTCCATCGGAACACTGGGACCGGCGGTACTGGCGGTAGCTTCGCGGCGAATGAGAATGTCTGATGCGGATCGGGTCACCTTGAGTCCTGAACAAGCAACCCAAAAAACGTGGCAATAAACACACAAGTCAGAACAGGTTAGTTCCTTAATAATGACTGGAGAGCTTAAAATAAATAAGTAAATAAATAAATCCTCTGGGTTTAAAAATCCCAAGTGGTTTAAATTTCACAAGTTAACAATAGAAAACTGCTCCCTCAACTATACATGAAAATGAAACTCTTTATGGTATTTGTATGTATGTGTGTATGTGTATTTTTAACCACTAAATTCTAATGAAATTATCCCCTTTTAGTTGAATTCTCTCTAGTAGTGTGGAAGAAAGAAAAAAAAAAATCTGCAAAGCAGACAAAATGGCATTCCCACCAGAAAAAAGTTGGTCATTGTCTAGCTTCTTAACTAGTCTGTTGTTAAAATTCAAACGTTGGCCCAAAGACGATGGGGTTGAGGGATGGAGGTGGGAGGGTGGGTACCAACCTGCAATTTGACTGGAGTGGGGAGGATGCATGAGCTACAGAAGGGAAATAAAGCAGGGAGGTAGGCTACTCTCTCTGAACCGTTATAGCAGGGCAGAGAACGGACTAAACAGGCCAGCTGCTGCCGCCTCCTACACCAGCGCTGACGAGGGAGCCCTGTGCTTTCATGAGGCACGTCCAACCTGCTCGTTCTGTGATGGGGATTGGACTGGGCTTAAGGGACAGGGCTTTGTGGTCCACATCGTTCTCTTGGTGTTAAATAATGAATAAAATGAAACTTTGTTAGCGGCCGAGACCGGTTTGGCTCAGTGGATAGAGCATCGGCCTGCGGACTGAGGGGTCCCGGGTTCGATTCCGGTCAGGGGCGTGTGCCTTGGTTGTGGGCACATCCCCAGTTTGGGGGGGGGGGGTGCAAGAGGCAGCTGATCAATGATTCTCTCTCATCGATGTTTCCAACTCTCTATCCCTCTCTCTTCCTCTCTGTAAAAAATCAATAGAGTATATTTAAAGAAAAAAGAAAGAAACTTTGTTACCAATCAATGAATACCTCAATAAGTGAATTTATATTTTAAAACTAACATCAGTCATCAAAAGTCCCTTTGTACCTACCGCACACAAATAGTCAGTTAATAGGGGATAATAGTGATTGTACAGAAGGGGAATGATTAGCTTTATTACACCCTTTCTTCCTCTTTCCCTGTGGTTCTTCTTAACTGTAGTTAAAATGTACAAACAAATTTAAGCACTGCACGGAGAGTAAGAATGGAGTACTCACTTCGAAGTACTAAAGAAACTTGTGTGAGAAGACTTTCAAAGACACATACTCACTCGACTTTAGTGTATGGGATCTCTTTTAATTGTTCTTCTGACAACCCAGATGGATCCACAAGTTCCTTCCTAGACGGCAGAGAGAGCAAGAAAATTTAAGTTGTGGTGCTGGTATAATTATGAACACCTTTCACAACTGCCCCAAAACACAGTATCAGCAAACCTAATGGAAATAAAAGGCAAGACCAAAAGATTTAAAAACTACAACGGACTCCAGGAAAAATGGGAGGCAAACCTTTTCGGTAGCGCTTCTACTACCTTCCAATTTATCTATAGCCAGTGTAGCTGGCTCTCCAGCCACTCTCAATTTCCCTGCAAAAATTCTGCCTCTCTCCCCTGTAGCAGGAGTCTTTTCTTTTTTTTTTCCTTCCGAACCTGTTTTCCTTGTTATTTATTTGGTCTGTCTGAGACCCAGTTACAGGCCAGCCTAAGGGGTCTCAGGAGAAGAGATGTCAGGGCTGCCGGTGCAGGAAGGCGCCACCGCCGCGAACTTCACGTTCCACATAATGACGGTAACGAAGACTGTCTGACAGGCTTCAGCCCGAGGCTGTCTCTTAGGGTTGGCAGCTGCCTTAAAATGACATGGGTTTTAATACAAGGAGGGGGGGAAATACTCATACTCACTGAATATGCTTCCATAGCTCTTCTTTTGCTTGGACATCAGGGCTTCTCCTATAAATGAGAAAACACTGCTCATCTCCGCAAACGTGCTTCATCCAACAACCCCACAGCTAACTTGAGCAGAGCTACAACATCCATAGTTTTCAGACTGGGAAGCTTTATTTGCCAGCTGAGACCAAAAGGAAAGACTGGGCAGGGAGAGATCATGAAAGACGCCAGAGTAATGTAGCTGCCAGCACCACTGAGGAAAAATCACACTGAAACCAGCCATACCCAGGGCTTCGTTTGATGACAGAGCTTGGAACTGCAAGAGCGAATGCACGCACCCTCTGGTGGTGATGTTACGATGAGGAAGAATTTGAGGCTTCTATTTCTGTGCCTGTTCCCTCTAGCTATTTCTTTCCTTCTTTCTTTCTGTGTTAATCCTCACTGAGGATTGATCTCGGAGAAACAGGGAGAGAGGCAGGCAGGGAGGCAGGCAGGGAGGGAGGGAAACATCCATTGGTCGCCTCCCACATGTGCCCCGACTGGGAAGTGAATCAGCCACCCAGGTTCATGCCCTGACAGGGAATCCAACCCAAGACCCTTCGGTACACAGAATGACACACCAACCAGCTGACCAGGGCCCCTCTAGCTGTTTCTAAGCGAATGCAAAAGAAGAACACCTGGCCGAAACCGGTTTGGCTCCGTGGTAGAGCGTCGGTCTACCCACTAAAAGGTCCCGGGTTCGATTCCGGTCAAGGGCATGTACATTGGTTGCGGGCACATCCCCGGTAGGGGGTGTGCAAGAGGCAGCTGGTCGATGTTTCTCTCTCATCGATGTTTCTAGCTCTCTGTCTCTCCCGCTTACTCTCTATAAAATATCAATAATATATATATATATATATATATATATATATATATATATATAAAGAAGAACACCTGACTGTCAGTATGAAAGAATCCCAAGATGATCTGTGATAACCCAGTAAAAACAGCAACCACAAGAGGAAAGGAAACGGTGGGACTTCCCGGACTGGCAGACTGTGTGCCACTACGCATCTCTCATGTTCTACCAGATGATGTCTTTGTGGACCACACCATGGGTCCATAAATGCTGTCGCCCTCCACAGGCCTTTCCACATCCCTATGGACAGACCCACAAATCTTCTAGTTACACCACTACCTTTAACTTCCCAGAATGCAAAACTCCAAGTCAGCATTCAGTGTTCACACTCCCAGAACAGCAAGGAATACTACAAATCTATTATCCCTGCAACTGCTGCCAGGGAATGTCTCCTTCCTAGTTGGGAAAATGATAAGCTTTCATCAGTCCTTTCAAGAGAAGTGAGATCTAATAATGGGCCCAGAGAAAGGACCCAGACCTTAACAATTAAAAGGCCTGGAGGTAAGCAAAGCCACCGATACACGCTGCCCTGTGGAATTGTATATTCATAATCTGTATCAGCATTTTGGAGCTCAATATCACTTTCAACATATAATATTACCATAGCTTTCATTTTTCTCAGTTAATTAGGGCACCACAAGGCATTCTGGTAGGGCTTTCTGAGCCCCCAGAATATAATAAGCTATTTTCTAGCAATTGAATTGACTAAGCCGTTTTTACCTTTGTAGAAAAGAAAATAATTATCTGTCTGTAAAGACCTTTCCGGCCCTAGCTGGTTTGGCTCAGTGGATAGAGCGTCAGCCTGCAAACTGAAGGGTCTCAGGTTCGATTCCAGCCAAGGGCACTTGCCCAGGTTGTGGGCTCCATCCCAAATAGGTGGCATGCAGGAGGTAGCCGATCAATGATTCTCTCTCATCATTGATGTTTCTATCTCTCTATCCCTCTCCCTCTCTGAAATCAATAAAGAAATAAAAAATAAAAAAGACCTTTCTGTCAACTCAAAAGGAGTTAAAACATGGAAGATTGGGAGGAGGGGATGAAGCTCTGGTCTCAGACATTACAACATGATATTAATAGATTTTGTTATAGAATAAGATTACATGCTTAAAAAATATCTAAAGAAATGCTTCATTGGCAGGATTTCCTGTATGGAATCCACCTTTCCTACATGTGGCCGGCCCGATTCACTAGACAATATATTAACCCACAAAGGATGCTGCAGGGAGGGGCAAATGTTAAAAAGTACTAATAGTGGGTATTTCTGAGTGTTGGAATTGCAGGAATTTTATTTTCTTATTTATATTCATCTTCTCTGATTTTGTTTTTTAGTCAAGAGAATTTCTTACCTTAATTATCAGAAAAGAATATAAGGTATTTTCATGTTTTTAAAAAAAACTAAACTACTATTGCTGCAATTCCACGGGAAATGCCTTTCATTCCCATCTCCGAAGAATGAGCAGAAATGTCACTAGTATCTTAACCGGAATGAGAAGTCAGTCTTTCTAGCCATAAACAATTGGTCATAAATGATTCAGGAATTTAGTCTATATGTTTAAGTTCTATAGCACAATAATAGTTATATATTTAACTAAACTGAGCTCTGAAATGCCTAGCAGTTTCAAGGCAGGGAAAAGTTCCAAAGCTAAAACAAAAAAAAACAAAACAAAAAAAAAACTTCTAATTTCCTCCAATTTCTAGACCACCTGTGATTTAACAAATGTAAACATATGCTAATGAGGAATGCATTACTTTTATGCTTACATCTGCACACATTAATCAACAACTTAGGATGAATTCATGATTAGCAGCTCAACAGCTTTTTGTGCATTTTGAAAGTTGGGAAATTTTAAGTCATTTTTCTTAATTAAAAGGCCCTTGATTATACAGATGTTTTACTTCAACTCTGAAAATACAGTAAGTTCCTGAGGAAATAGAACCCTGAGGATATAGCACAAATAAAAAATGTACATGCAATCTCACATCAAATTTTCTTCTAAAGCTCCATTCATCCACACATCAGAGCAATAGCCTAATTTAAGTTAATATTCATTTTTCAGGGAAATTAGTTGAATCAGACATCATTCGGAAATATTTTCCTTCTTCTGAAGCCTAAAATAATAATGCTTCATAATTCTTCAAAAGACTTAAACCATTGCCTATATAGCCTTCTTCTACATTCCCCAGACACTAAATTATATTATCTTGAAAATATTATAATATATAATAATCTATATTTTGTGTACTATACAATATGGCAGCATTTGACTTTTTATTTTTGTGATCTTGCTACTGACCACTGCTCAAAAAGGAAACTCAAAGTAGCAAAGATGTTACTAAGAAAACTGTAAGTTCAGAAAACATCGTTATTTAAAGAATTTAAAGCACTTCATAAATATCTCAGTCATTCCTCATCATATCCCTGAATGGCCAGCGCAGGTATGAGCAGATGTCTTAATCTTCCCCTCCTTTCCTCTCCCAGCTCAGAATGAAAGAACGATTGGGAAAGCCACGGAGCCAAGCACCCAGCTATGGAAAGTGCTCAGGAGCCACTCCCGGGGCCTTCACGCTGTATCTTCATCTAAGGCACTGGCTTCTGTTTTGTGTTTAACTGGGACCATCACTTCACCATGACAACCTCATCTCCCACATTATCCATTTTTCAATGGAAAACAATAAGGCATTATTGCCACCAGAGGGAGCCTGAGGCTTCTCGTAGGCACTAGTTGAACCTAGGAGAACTACTGTTTTAGCTTGAATGCCTCTTCCAAATATCCCAATAAGAGAGGTTCACCCATGCTGAAAAGTGGTTTCATCCAAGTTTTCTAATGATATGTAAACATGAATGTCACATCAATGCAGCTGAAAAATGTACTAGATGGAACTATGCTTCTCAATGTTTTACTAGACAAGATCCAACCATATTCCAGTGTAAATAGTTTTAGGAGAGAAAGGTTTTGTATTTTATATAGCTGTATGTCCCTGCTATTTAATAACGAATACAATCTTCTTGCTTTTCATTGGGGATTAAAGGAAACAGAATGAATAAGTCATGTGTGAGTGATGTATCATAACATTCTAAACTCTCAGTGAATTCCTCCATATAGGCAATTTATAGACACTGCAGTAAGAATATAAGGAGAAAATAGTCCTCTCCTTACCCGTGGGGGATATATCTCATGATCCCCAATGGATACCTAAAACTGTGGATAGTATGGAACACTATTAATAATGTTTTTCCTGCACATACATATGTATGATAGTTTAATTTATAAATCCAGCACAGTAAGATATTAACAATCTACACTAATAAAAGAGAAATATGCAAATTAACCATCAACTCATGACACCCACCAGCCAATCAGGAGTGAGTATGCAAATTAGTCCAACAAAGATGGAGGTGCCCCCCCCCAGCCACTCTGGGCCTCTGAGCAGCATGTATGTAGGTGCAGAGTGGCCAGGTGGGGCAGGATGCCTGCTATGAGAAGGAGGGCGGGGGGCGGAGGGAGCTACAGGAGTATCGCTACTGCTGGAGCGAAATCAGAAGGCGGTGGCCAGAGCGAAGGCCTGGGTCGCGGGTGCTGGAGGAAAACTGGTGCCAGCAGCCAGGGGAAGGAAGGCCTATTGCATGAATCTCGGTGCAACGGGCCTCTAGCAACTAATAAAAAGAGAACAATTATAAAAATATATTATAATAAATGCAGCCTCTCCTCCCTCTCTCAAAAATTGTATTCTCTGCACCTTTTCACTTAAAGGAAGCACTTTAGGACTCTCTTTTTGGCATATCTGAATTGCCAGCATCACAACTCTTGTGCTTTGGAGCCATTATTAAGTAAAAAAAGAATTAACTTGAACACAAGCACTGTGACACCGTGACAGTCGAACTGATAGCAAGACTCTACGTGACTAACAGGAGGGGAGTGTACACAGCGTGGAGATTCACATCCCTGGCAGGACTGAGTGGGACTGGCAGAGATTTCATCACGCTGCTCAGAACAGCCGTAATTTAAAAGCTATGAATTGTTTATTTCTGGAATTATTTTTGGACCGCAGTTTACCAAAACCATGGGTAGGGGGCCTACTGAATGAGAGTAATTGAGAGAGTAATTTACTGCATATCTAAATGCCAAATGTAAATATATCTGAAAAAAATATATTTTCTTCAAATAATACTCTACCCATGTTTCCCCTTTTTAAAAATATCTTTTTTTTTTTTAATTGATTTCAGAGAGGAAAGGAGAGGGAGAGAAAGATAGAAACAGCAATGATGAGAAAGAATCATTGACCAGCTGCCTCCTGTACGCCCCATAACAGGGGATCAAGCTCACAGCCCAGGCGTGTGTCCTGACCCGAAATTGAACTGTGATCTCCTGGTTCATAGGTCAATGCTTAAACACTGAGCCATACCAACCGCACTGTTTCCACTTTTTAAAAAAGCTGTAGCGGTTCCTAAATTGTCATAGGACAAAATTTTAACTTTTATGTGGCCTGGCCCCACCCCTACTCTCCTCACCTTTCACTTCCCTCCTCTGCTCAAGGGGAAAAAAATCATATACCGTATTTGCCGGCGTATAAGACGATTTTTTTGGCCCTGAAAAATACCGTATTTGCCGGCGTATAAGACGACTGGGCGTATAAGACGACCCCCTAACATTTCCACTAAAAATACAGAGTTTGTTATATACTCGCCGTATAAGACTACCCCCCACTTGGAGGCATATTTTTCAGGGCCAAAAAATCGTCTTATACGCCGGCAAATACGGTACCTTCTATGTTTCTAGAGATTAACCAAGACCTGGAGAATTTACTAATTTCAGTAACTGCACTGTGAGTATGTATGATGTCACCAGTACTTGACATGTGATCTGACTAAATGCTCAGCAAAGTCCCTTTCTCTACCTGTGTTGTATAGAGGATACTGGAAGTCTGTGGAGGCTAGGTAACAAGCTACCATTGGGAGGCAGAGATGTAGACAGAGGTCTGACAACAGCAGCCAGCAGACCTTTTCTTAATTGTCAACAAGCCTCAGGTTTTTAATATCAGAGCCCAAATAAAAGACACAGCCCAGTTCGCCCTAAAAGAAACACATCATCTTGTAGAGTTATAACACTTTTATCTAGTTGCCTACTGGAAATTTCTATTTCATTGTTGGTTTCTTAAACCTAATGAAACAGAAGTCTTGTCACTCTCTCCCCACACAGTGAGAATGGCCTGTCTCACTCCATTCCCAGCAAAACAGTAAGGCTGCCCACTTCATCTATCAGCCCCAAAGCTGAAGTTCATCCACGATGCTTCTCAGACTGTGGCTCTGTCAGCTCCACTTCCAAAATGCATAGCCACCCACTTCATTTCCACCTACTGAGATGTGGACCACTGCAAAAGTTTTCTAATTACTCTTCCCGCTTCTTTTCTTTTCCAACCTGCGATTGACCAAGCAGCCAGGACAGCATGAATGAATTACTCTTCAAATAGATTCTTTTCCCAGCACATATTTTTAAATGCACTTTGGCCATATCAGCTATCTAGTTAATCAAGTTCAGTTATAAAGTCATCCCAACATTTGCTAAATCTTTTTATTATGTGCTTTAAAACTAAATTCCAGAATGGTACACATCCAACTCTTAAAGGAGTTCTTCTCATAATTCATATTGTCTGAGAAAATCCCCTCTCTGATCTGATATTTTTATTCTATAGATAAGATTAAAAGGAAAGTTTAAATAAGATTTTAAATTTCAGCCGAAACCGGTTTGGCTCAGTGGTAGAGCGTCGGTCTGCGGACTGAAAGGTCCCAGGTTCGATTCCAGTCAAGGGCATGTACCTTGGTTGTGGGCACATCCCCGGTAAGGGATGTGCAAGAGGCAGCTGGTCGATGTTTCTCTCTCATCGACATTTCTAGCTTTCTATCTCTCTCCCTTTCTCTCTGTAAAATATCAATAAAATATATATTTTTTTAAAAGATTTTAAATTTCAGGTACCATTAGAGTCTTTTCTGATTTCAGTTGATCTGCAGAAGTAATACCCAATTTAAAGATAAGAAAAGAGCAGAAACGGGTTTGGCCCAGTGGATAGTGTCAGCCTGCGGACTGAAAGGTCCCAGGTTCGATTCCGGTCAAGGGCATGTAGCTTGGTTGTGGGCATATCCCCAGTAGGGGGTGTGCAAGAGGCAGCTGATCGATGATTCTCTCTCATCGATGTTTCTAACTCTCTATCCCCCTTCCTTTCTCTCTGTAAAAAATTAATAAAATATATATTTTTAAAAATAAAGAAAAGAGTTTTCCTGAACTTCAGGTCCCAAAGGAGTAACTATTATCAAATGAGCCCTCCCATCCTCAAAAACTATAAAATAAAACAAAATGTACAAAGCAATTGTCTTTCAAACATTGGGCAACAGACAGTATAAGCCGGTTTCTATATACTAACAGATAATTGGTAAATAATAATTTTAAATGAACAATTCAATACCATTAAAACTATTAGATATTTAGAATTAAATTTAACAAAATAAGTGCAATAACTTCATTGAAAACTATGAAACATTGCTAAGAGAAGCTAAAGACAAATAAGTGGATGGATAAAACATTAATTTTCTCAAAACTGATCTATAGATTTAACATAATCCTAATCTACACTCTATTGTCTTTTTCTGGGTGAAAACAAATTGATTCAAAATTTACATAGAATTGCAAAGGATATAACATAGCTAAAAGAACCTTGAAAAGAGGGACAAAGCTGGAGAATTTACACTACTTGATTCTAATCTTATTGTAAAGCTAGTCTTATTGTGGTGGCTTAGGGATAGACAAATAGATCAATGCAACAAAATTGGCCCATATATAAACAGCCACATTGATTTTCAACTAATGCCCTAAGGCATTTCAGTGAATGATACTGAAATAACCTAATAAACACCTTGGGAAAACTTCTAAATATCTACCTCTACCTCATACATACAGAAAATTTAATTCTAGATGAATCATATATCTAGATATAAGAACAAAATACATAAAGCTGCTAGGAAAATATATGAAAATCTTGCAGTATGGGCAAATATTCCTTAAGATGCAAAAAGTCTTAACTGGAAATTTTAAAAATGATATAGTGATCTTCATCAAAATTTAAAATTTATGCTCATCATAAAAAAAGGGATAAAATAAGGTGATGGTATTCAGAAGTACATATTGTTAGTTGCAAAATAGGCCTGGGAATATAAGGTAAAGCATAGGAATACATTTAACAATATTGTAATAACTATGGTACCAGATGGGCACTTGAATTATCTGAGTAAACTTTGTAACTTATATGAATAGCTATCTGCTGTGCTGGACACCTGAAACTAAGGCAAAATTGTGTTGAATGGGAAAATAAGTAAATAAACAAATAATCTGAAAAAAAGTGAGTATAGTAAAAACAACAACAAAAAGGTTAAGAACATGAAAAAGCAAACCACAGCCAGGAGAGAGTATTCAGAATAATACATATATCCACAATATGTAAAGAACCCTAAAAATAAATAATTTTAAAAAATTGAACATCACAATTAAAAATGGGCAAAAATTTATGACCCTAGCCGGTTTTGCTCAGTGGTAAGAGAGTCAGCCTGTGGACTGAAGGGTCCAGGTTCTATTCCAGTCGAGGGCACATGCCCGGGTTGCAGGCTCGATCCCCAGTAAAGAACGTGCAGGAAGCAGCCAATCAATTATTCTCTTTCATTGATGTTTTTATCTCTCTCTCCCTCTCCTTTCCTCTCTGAAATCAATGAAAATATATTTTAAAAATTATGAATAACCAACAAGCACAGGAAAATGTGGTTGACATCATCAGGCATCAGAAAAATGCTCATTAAAACCACAATGTGATCCCACTTCAAACCTACTAGACAAGCTACAATTAACAAGACAGAGCAAAACCAACTGTTGGCAAATAGGTCAGAACTGGAACGCTCATACATTGCTAATGGGGGTATAAAATGATACAAACTTTCTGGAAATCATTTTGGTAGTTTCTTATAAAATTAAATATACTCTAACCCAGAAATTCCACTGCCAGATATTTACCCAAGGTAAAATAAAACACACTCCACAGATACACTTGTAAGGAATGTCTATAGCAACTTTTAACACATTGTCCATAACAGTTTCTAACACAATAGCAAAAACTGGCAACGATCCAAATGTCTATCAAGAGGATAATGGCTAAACAAATCATGGTACATTCATATAATGGGCTAATACTTAAAATTTTGAAATAAGCACTGATAGACACAACATGCAAAAACACTGAGTGAGAAAAGGCAGATTTTAAAAGAGCATATATTGTATAATTACATTTCTATGAAGTTCAATAAGAGAGAATCAATTAGTCTATGGTGATAGAAACCAGAACAGAGGTCACCTATGGAGCATGAGGACTGACTAGAAGGAACACGAGGGAAATTTTTAATTCTATATTTTGATTGGTAAGATGGATACACTATCTAAGTATTTGTCAAAATTCATTGAATTGTACACTTAAGATGAGAGAATTTCATTGTATGGAAATTTCACCTCAAATCACCCTCAGTTAAAAAAAAATGTGTATTCCTTACTCAGTAAAATAAATCTCAGGTCACTCCATTAAAATTATTAAATTACCAGGCCCATCTACAAATATTTGCCCAATAATACTACTGGATTAAAATAACTATAAGACTCAACAACAATGAATTGTCCTACTTATCAATTGTATTTATAAATAGATTGTTCATTTATTTAGTATGATTTAATAATGGATTTTGACTTCTTAAAAATCTATCTATAGAATTTTTCCTAATTTTATTTTCCTTTTCCCTTTTTTTTATTACATGAGGATTACTATTTATATTTAGTAAATTGAGTCCTTTAGAAATAATTAGAAAACTAAATGTTGTTTTAAGATTTAATATAAAGTCACCAAACTTTTGTGTACTATAAGTCCTTCATAGAAAATCTTACATGGACAGGTTAAAAGCATGGTTATAAAAGATTTACCCAGGCCCCAGGGGGACGTGTGCCCTGGGTGAGCCGTGTGCCCCAGGGGGGCCGGGTGTCCCGGGAGAACCATGTGCCCCAGGGGGCCGTGCGCCCCGGGTGAGCCATGTGCCCAGGGAGGGCATGCGCCCCGGGTGAGCTGTGTGCCCCAGGGGGCCGTGTACCCCAGGTGAGCCGTGTGCCCCGGGGGAGACATGTGCCCCGGGAGAGCCGTGTGCCCGGGGTGAACCAGAGGACGGTGTGAACCAGAGGAGGAGCGGATTCTATTCCTGTGTTCCTGAGATAGTCACCATAAAACAAGCAGACTGTCAAATGACAGCAGGGAGGGGAAGGAGACCTGGGGGGAGATAAGAGATCAACTGAAGGACTGGTATGCATACATATAAGTACAACCAACGAACACAGAACTCTGGGGAGGGAGGGCATGTATGGGAAGTGGGGGGGGGGGGGGCGCAATGGTAAGCTATGTACACATATAATACCTTAAAAAATTATGAACAACAAATATGTAACTATCAACAAGTGAATCTAAAAACCAAGGGAAGAAAAAATCATGATGGACAATAAAAATAAAAATAAAAAGATTTACCCAGGACTATGCTGAGTCTTGCTTGCTCTTGAGTTTCTGTGCTTTTTTGTTAAACTATATTAAGTGAGGTAATATAGACATACATATATTTTTTACAGAGAGGAAGGGAGAGGGATAGAGAGTTAGAAATATCAATGAGCCCTGATTGGTTTGGCTCAGTGGATAGACCGTCGGCCTGTGGACTGAAGGGTCCTAGGTTCAATTCTGGTCAAAAGCATGTACCTATGTTGTGGGCACATCCCCAGTAGGGGGTGTGCAAGAGGCAGCTGATCGATGTTTCTCTCTCATTGATGTTTTTAGCTCTCTAGCCCTCACCCTTCCTCTCTGTAAAAAAAAAATCAATTATATTAAAAAAAGAAACATCAATCAGCTGCCTCCTGCACACCCCCTACTGGGGATGTCCCCGCAACCAAAATATGTGCACTTGACTGGAATCAAACCTGGGACCCTTTACTAGTAGTCCACCGAACTGTTTAGTTTGCCGGCCGACACTATCCGCTGAGCTAAACCGGTTAGGACTTCAGTGAGGTCTTGATTCATCCACATCTCTTTTTTAATGGAGTTGCAAAGAGGTACTATCCAGGACAAAGGGAGCTTTTTATTAACTTCTGCTTTAAATTGAACATTTTAATTAGGTTTCAGAACAAAAACATTATGGCATAATGAAAAAATCTATAGGAGTGTACAGCAGGTCCTCGAATAACATCCTTTCCTTATAATGTTGATGAGGTGCTGTAGGAACTTAACTCTTTACATCAATTAGCCTGTGATACAGCTGATCTTTGCTGAAAGTCACATTAATGATATTAAGTGAAGACCTACTATAACACTGCTGAGTGTTCTTGCAAATTTCCTATTACAAAAAACAAACAAACAAACAACAACAAAAAACAGACATCACTCCTTCTGAGGTACTACAGATAAATAAATATATATTCTGGGTAAAAAGCAAGCATCTAAGACTGAGGAGCATCCCTTGGAGCCAGCAGGGTTCTGGGGTGTACCCTGCGGAGTCCTCCCCAGCCTCTGTTGACTTGAGCAGGAATCCTTCTGCCTGGCTCCCTCAGCGCTCCCACCTACCTACACAGCCTGTCTCCAAATCCACTCCTCAGCAGCCCTCCACCACACCCGGCCATTCTAATCTCTCCTTCCTCTAGTACGCAACACCACACACCAAGTCCTAGGGTCACAAAGGGATTTCAAAAGGTGTGCTTTGGGAAGTGGAGGGGTGCTGGAGAGTCTACATCTGGCCAATAAGCATCTTAATAACAAATATATAAACTTCACCAAGCTCAGAAGAAAATTAACTTGGGGGTCTGGCAATCTCATCGTAATGGGGTAATTGTGCTCACACATGGCATTGCCTAGCAACAGAAGGAGCAGGCAAATTCCAGCATTGGGGTGTAATGAATCACTCCCTGACTACTGCTCACAAATGGTAATTTGATGGGAAGATATTCACATCCCGCGTTCAACCTGGAACAAGACTTGAGAGAATTCTGCGGACTCCAATGGAGAGAAGCAGCAGGTATTTCACCGACAGACAGGCTCCAGAACAAAGGAGACGGCTCCTGTTTATTCAGTTGAATATCTGCTTTTGTTTAAAAAGCAAAACACAACTCTGATAGGCTTGGTTTTGTGTGTTTTTTAAGATACTTTGGGTTGGCTTGGCTCCAACTTCTACAGCTTCAGACGTAGCTAATGAATGTCACAAATACGAGGAGGTCAATATGGAAAAATAAACAATGGGATAATCAAGGTTGAACCAAATCACTTCAGAAGGCTTGAAAGAGACAGCCCACTCTGCCCTAGAAGCCACATGCTACTTCACGCTCAGCGTTTTTTAATCAAGGTATAGAGAGAGCGCACGTACGAGCGAGATCTGTGTCTGGATCGCCTGTTGTTGGGGTCCGCCTGGTTTTTTTCCTTTTGTCTCCTTAAGACAGCTTCCCACTGAGGCGCTGAATCAACCATATCGTTCTCCTGCCGTATTCTGAAAAGAAAAGACCATTCATCCAAAGTTAATGTCCACACATGTGGGCCTTTGTGTTTTGCTTCATCCTAAACCCGCTTGTAAGTGATATTTAGAAATGAGCAAGTTACTTAAGAGGGATTAGGAAAAATGAACTTATTTAAGAAGCAATTTCATTATCATTAAGTCAAAGTTAAGAATGCATTGAATGGATTAGCACATAAGTATATATGTATTTATGTGTAAATATTATAATATGTAATTGGTATGTACTTGCATATATGTATATACTTATGAATATATTATAATATTTATACATAAGTATGTAAGCATGTATTAGTTGTTTTCAGACTTCTACCTTTGGCTTAAAATTTTCTTAGAGAATAATATGTCAAACAAAAACGTGTTTAACATTTTTTTAAAAAATTCACTTTGCAACCAATTCAATATTATATTAGTTTCAGGTAGACCGCAGAGTGGTTAGACATTTATATAATTTAGGAGGTGATCCTGCCATAAGTCTAGTACCCATCTGACCTATAACATATTCAGGTTCTGACTAAAGAGTGGTGTCTGCTGTAGAGACAACCTTAAAACATGAAAGAAAATCATTTTTTAAAACATGCTAACCAAAGCAGCAATACATAATTTTATGTTAAAATGCTCTTTTTTAAAAAAATCATACTAATTGTCAAAGTTTTCATGGTCAACAGTTTCCAGATAGAATTCCCATTGTTTAAGACAGAAAACTGCAAGTGCAGCCAAGTTCAGTGTGGTGGCATCATGCCTCAGCTGCTGGGCGGGCACAGAGCGTTCAGGCCATGGCTGCTCACAGGCCCAAGGGGGCGAGCACTCAAGGTGGCCAGGGGCCCAGCAGGGTATGCAAATGAGGAATCAGAAAATCCAGAGCAAATCCAAAGAAGGAGGGAATTGGGGAGCACAGGCCCCCGCCATGTGAGATCATAGGACAATGATACCAGATTTTTTATATTTAAAGAAAGATAATCCGCCGAAACCGGTTTGGCTCAGTGGATAGAGCGTCAGTCTGCAGACTGAAAGGTCCAGGGTTCGATTCTGGTCAAGGGCATGTACATTGGTTGCGGGCACATCCCCAGTGGGGGGGGGGGTGAGAGAGGCATCTGGTCGATGTCTCTCTCTCATCGATGTTTCTAACTCTCTGTTCCTCTACCTTCCTCTCTGTGAAAAATCAATAAAATATATTTTTTTTAAAAAGAAAAGAAAAAAGAAAGATAATCCACAAATCTGAATGTTTAAAGTGAATTCTTCCCAATTTTAAGTAATGGCAGGCAATTCTGTATGTTCAGGTACCACATGGACCTAACAAAACCCATCCATGGATCACACTGAAGAAGTTCTGGTTGTTCACTATATCGTCTTTTTAGCAACAAGGTGAGGGGCTGTCGCAGCGAAGGTAAGGGAGTGCCTAATTAAAGCAAGTGCTTAATTAATGTGCAAATACTGCCTGGGATGCACTGCAACGCTATGAAGCCGTGAGTATTCCTTGCAAAAATTAAGCACCTGTTATTTGAATATTTAACTTTTAATTTATGTAAATCCTCAGGAAACTGTTCCGGTGTGTTCGTTTCACACACCGAGACTCCCAGGGTGTGGGAGAGAAGCACCAAACGGCAAGGAAAATCATCCCAGTGCTGGGACTGGATGAGTATAAACGCTTCAAAACCAAAATGAAGCGAACAGGTAAGTTTGGAGTCATTTCTCTCGCTAAACAGATGTCTTCTGGTTGCCCTGTGACAGCACTAAGTATAGGCTGTGGTGTGGATACATGGATTTGTTTATGCATGCCTATCAGTAGATGGATAGTAAATATTCATCTCACATATAACTTAGAGAAAATGTAAGGCAAATTTAAGTAAAAACAAAACAAACCTTCTGAGGAAGAAACTGTTTAAGTCTCTCTAGATTAAGGAGGAACTGTGTTAAGTGAAAATTATCCGTAACTCACTTCAAACCCTTGGACTGTATATATTTCCTTGCTAAAGCTTCCCACTCTAACAGGCTATTTGAAAATTAACGGGATACAGTCATGGTATGTTCCACAGATTCCCTCTCTCATGGCATGAACAGAGGAAATTAAAATCCAACATATACTGCGATGGATCTCAACATTACAAGTATTTGAAGAAAAATAAGAGTAGGTAAACTGCTTGAGGACATAATTATTAACCATTGTTTGAAACGCTCAAATTTGAAAATGCTATGTGCTTGTATATTTGTATGTGTATATATATACTCATACCTACATGTATTTTTCACAGCCAGAACCCACACATCAAACCATCTTATGGGTTCTGTGACAGTCTGATGGGGGAGCAGAGCTGGGCTGAGGTATTCAAAGTTAGATGGAGACAGTCACTGGGGAAGTAGCAGCTGGCAAAGAGGGACCTCCTTTCCCCCAGGCACCCACACCTCACAGTGCCCGGGGAAAGACATAAACCCAGGCCTCCTAACTCCCAATCCTCTAGAGCTCCATTCTGAACAATATGGCTGCACAGTCATGGGCAGGACTAAATTTCACAATGTCAGGGTTTTTTTTGTTGTTGTTGCTGCTGTTGTTTTTAATATATTTTATTGATTTTTCACAGAGAAGAAGGGAAAGGGATAGATAGCTAGAAACATAGATGAGAGAGAATCATCGATCAGCTGCCTCCTGTACACCCCCCACTGGGGATGCACCCTCAACCAATGTACATGCCCTTGACCGGAATTGAACCTGGGACCCTTCAGTCCATAGATCGATGCTCTATCCACTGAGCCAAACCGGTTTCAGCTGTCAGTGTTTATTTTATCAGGAAATCAGCAACTTTATTTCTGAGAGGTCAAGCCTTATGAGCAAGGCTAAGGCCAGACTTTGGCAAACAGATTTTTCCCAGAGGCTAGACATTTCAAAGGAAGCACAATGAGTGTATGTTCCTTCCTCCCTCCTTTCCTCCCTCCTTCCCTCCCTCCCTTCCTCCCTTTCTTCCTTCTTTCCTCTCTTTCTTTTTCATTTTATTTATTTATTTATTCATTTATTTATTTTATTGTGCATTCTTTATTGTAGAATTTAAGTGGCTACCTTCATACAAAAGCTTTTACCTTGATGAAGAAAATGAAAGCTCCTGGAACATGAACCCACAGAGTCCCTGTCCCTTGCTATTAATAAGAACTACATCGGAAGAAATGTCAGACTATGGGATGTACCTTTAACTCTTCTAAAAGTCTAAAGCAAGGGCAGTGAAACCCTGGCAATAAATATCCTTGTGACCCACATGTTTTAAAAGACAGATGCCCTCTACTGGCGACACTGCCTCATAAATATTCCATCGCGCTGCATTAAAAATGTAAGGCTCATTGAAGAGTCACAACAGAAGCACATTTCCCTGAGTAATGGTGGCGTGGCCGCCTTAGTCTGTAATGAAGTTTGAAATTACACCCTTACAAAAGGCTTCCAGTTAATGGTGCCTCATTACAAGAATGAAAGTGTCATTTCGCCCATCAATGAACTGCTCCAGAAAACACAGGTGCTGCATGGAAAGGAAAATCTTAGGACTAAAAGCAAGAATACCATACCACCCAGTCCTTAAGAGGCAGAAGTTAACTACTTTGTTTATGCATGAGTGAATAACTAAATCTTTAAATGTAAAGGCAGCTCCTATAATGCACCTGTAAGTCTCATCCATCCTTAGGTGTGGGTTACACAAGTATTGGTTTTGCTCTGTGTGTGTGTGTGTCTGTGTGTGTGTGTGTGTGTGTGTGTGTGTGTGTGTGTGTGTGAAAGAGAGAGAGAGAGAGAGAGAGAGAGAGAGAGAGAGAGAGAGAGAGAGGAAGAAGGGAAAAATATTGATGTGAGAGCAAAAATGGATGGACTGCCTCCAGCATACCTCCCACCAGGGACTGAGCCCACACCTGGGCATGAGCCCTGATCAGCAATCGAACTAGCAACCTTTTAGTGCCTGGAATGACCCCCCAACCAACTGAGCCACACTAGTCAGGGCTTTCCTGCTATATTTTAATTATGATGTAGGGATTTACATTAAGAAAAACAGTACCTGCCCTAACCGGTTTGGCTCAGTGGATAGAGCGTTAGTCTGCGGACTTTAAAGGGTCCCAGGTTCGATTCTGGTGAAGGGCATGTATCTTGGTGGCAGGCATCCTGTAGGGAGTGTGCAGGAGGCAGCTGATTGACGTTTCTCTCTCATCGATGTTTCTAACTCTCTATCCCTCTCCCTTCCTCTCTGTAAAAAATCAACAAAATATATTTTTTTCAAAAAAGAAAAACAGTACCTTTTAAAAAGTCAAAATGTGCTCTTACTTGGGTCATGAACATACCAAGAGGAATGGGTAAATGGGAGGAAATAAAGGGGGATACCTGTCATACTTTTAACAACAAAAATAAAAAAAATTTTAAATGTCAAGGGGGGAAAAGGGTCCATTATAATTTTCACTGGGAAAATACTAAATTTCAAATGTTGCATTTAAAGTGAAGCTCAAAAATGCTCTTTTCTTCCCGTATCCTTAGATGCAATAACTCTAAATTTATCATATTATACCTAATTTCTTATCTAAAACTTTACAGAGTTAATAGTTGGGGTAGGGAGACTTATGACAAGGCTTTTGTTTTTTAATGTATATGGGAAAAGTTTGCTTCAAAACAGAACAAATTTCAATGGCATTTCAGGACAGAAGAATTCTAATATTTCCCCCCCACGTCTCACCAAATTTCAACACCCTACTCTTCCGGAGATGCATGCAGTTCAGATTATAAGTATATGTGACACTTAATTAAAGTCTGCAAAAGGTTTGAAGATGAAATGCCATCTAATCGTTTGATAACAAAAATGAAGATAATGACTATTCCTAGTCTCTTCTTTCCCGTCTGCCCAATTATAGCTCTGCCTCTTCCGCAGAATTCTTTGCATTAAATGAATTCTTATACAAACTCTCGTGGGCTTTATACTCTGCTCTCCACCTTCACCCGGGTGGTTTTGTTCCTAATAGGACCATCCTTTACACCAGTTCTAATTCACTACTCACCCACTGAAATAAAGACCACATTTAATGCTGATCCTGAGAAACCTCACAAAGCGAATGTCTAATGAAGCTCCAAGAATATCCGAGCAATACCCAGCGCTCTGCCTGGTCCCCGCTCTGCCGTTATCTGGGCAAATTGCTTAACTTCTTTGGCCAGGTCTCAGTTTTTCATCCACCTAATTACTGCCAAGATCCCGTGTAGCTTTAAACTCTATTTTCCTCTATCTGTGTTTTATTTCAAAGCAGTCAAGACACATTGAGACAAACCGCTCCTCTTCATCTATGGCACGGCTTTCCGGACAACTGCTTCATATGACCACCCCGTCGCTGATATTAAGTCTGCGGGTCCCAGCTGATGGTAGCCCTGTGTTTCTCATCAACTGCGCCCATTTTCGAATCACCTGCTATAAACCAACCGTCTTTTTCTTTTATTTTCAGTTTTTCTTCCCCGGGGAAATTTATGCTGGTTCCAGGCATCTGCCGACCTACTCCCCAAAGACCACCAAGCAAAAAATTCATTTGCTTTGCCCAACTTTCCCCCACCATCAATAAATTATTCTTATTTGCTCTTAAAGATGCTTCTGTCTCTCCCGCTTATTCCTTATGCTCTCCCTGCAAACTGGGGCACCTTTTGGTGCAATTTCCCTTTCAAGCTCTCCTTCTGCTTTCCTAATTTTTCAACCTGCTTTGCCCTCGCTCGGTAACCAGACGTCGTTCCTCAGCGGCTGCGGCTCTGCACCTCCAGTCATCTCTTGTCATCTTTGATTATGCTCCGGGAGCCCTAATTCATCCGTATCAAATGTCTACATTTTGAAATGACTTATTAGAGTGGAAACCAGAAACAACTTGCGATCTGTAGCGGGGCGAACACTGCTTCCATTGGCTGTGTATGAACGGCTCTCTCCGGGCCCACAATTTCTACCTGGTCTGCAGCCTCCACCTAAATCAGACACAGGGCAGGGGGGAAGGCTAGCAAGGAAACAGTTACCTCTTTTCAGGCTACCTGGGAGAGATGCCCCACTGGTTTAGGCTTGCTATCATCCAAAACACATTTGTTTGTTTGTTTGTTTTTCCCCTTCGGGCATAGGAACAATAAAGTTCTTTTTTTAATCCCTCTACAAAATCCTACCAGCATCACGCCCTACGCAGATGCATCGTCCCTGTTAGTTGCAGTGTGACAGAAGACAGTTTCTTCTTCTTCCTTTTTTTCTTTTTTAAATATATTTTATTGATATTTTACAGAGGGAAGGGAGAGAGAAACGTCGATGAGAGAGAAACATCGACCAGCTGCCTCTTGCACACCCCCTACCGGGGATGTGCCCACAACCAAGGTACATGCCCTTGACCGGAATCGAACCTTTCAGTCCGCAGACTGACGTTCTACCACTGAGCCAAACCGGTTTTGCCCCCCCCCCTTTTTAAAAAAATATATTTTATTGATATTTTACAGAGAGGAAGGGAGAGAGATAGAGCGCTAGAAACGTCGATGAGAGAGAAACATCGACCAGCCGCCTCTTGCACACCCCCTACAGGGGATGTGCCCGCAACCAATGTACATGCCCTTGACCGGAATCGAACCCGGGACCCTTCAGTCCGCAGACCGACGCTCTACCACTGAGCCAAACCGGTTTTGGCCCCTTTTTTTTTTTTTTTTTTTTTTTAAGGAAAATAATACAAAAGCCCTTGTGGAACATATTTAAAAGATTTACAACCATCTTAATCCATTATTCAGACACAGATTCTAAAAGAGATCTAAAGGGCAGGAAAAGACTAACAACATTTGTGGCAGGAAAAATTCGTGTTAGAAACACGGACGTCCTTTCTGTTCACGGGAGCTGGGCCCTGGCTTGGGGATACAGCAGGGACTGGAGACAGCAGGGAGCAGTGCCGACTGCTCTCACTCATCTACTTCCTACTCCTCAAAGCACATCCATTATCTCCGGGATGTTTACAAACCTCTCGTGAGGTATCATTCCACTTTGCATATGGGAAAACTGAGATTCAGAGGGTAAGGGAACCAGCTCCGAGCCAAGGAGTCAAATTTATAGCACAGGCTTCCTGATTCTTTGTTCTGTGCTCTACTGCATCCGTGTGTACACACATGTGCCCACACACAGCCTCACATGCATAACTAATGACTTTGTCATGCAAATATCCCAGGATAAAAATTAGGGAAAGGGACATGGTCTCCTGTTACCAATTTACTCTAGTCCTGCTCTTACTACAGACTTCTCATTTCTTTTATTCCTCTATTTTAAAATCCCCACCCGAGGATATGTTTTTAATTGATTTCTTTAAAGAGAGAGAAAAGGAGAAAGAAACATCGATGTGAGAGAGAAACATCAGTGGGTTGCCTCCCATATGCACCCCAACCAGGGATTGAACCCACAACCTAGGTATGTGCCCTGACTGGGAATGGAACCCGCCACCTTTTTGGTGTACGGAGTGGTGCTCTAACCACCTGAACCACCTGGCCAGGGCATCCTTTACTCTCATAATCTTCACCAAGCTCCAGAGTTACTTCCACTTGCATGCTTATGCAAAAAGCACCAAGTCGCTGCCCCCCTCACCCCCTCCTCCACAACTCCCACTTCAAAATCCTAAAAGCCTAGCCACACATCAAAGCTAATGAGTGGGTAATCCACAGATACTCCCTGGTGGATGCTCCAAGGATGCTGACTTTTCATCAATAGCACAGAGCGTGTTTTGCAGACAGGTTTCTTTGAATGTGCAGGATATTTTATTAAACTCAAGGTGTTTTCAGGGAAAGCTGGTTTGTGGAAGGTTTCCCTCTGGTAAATCTACTTCCTGGGTTCCCCTTCAACACACAGCCCGGTCAGGTCCAGAGCACAGCCCAGGCACCGCAACCTCTAGGGACCAGATGGCTGACCCTTCTGATCTTAGGTATAAGACTCAAAATTCTTTAAAAAAAAAAAAAAATATATATATATATATATATATATATTGTTGATTTTTTTCACAGAGAGAGGGATAGAGAGTTAGGAACATCGATGAGAGAGAATCATCGATCAGCTGCTTCCTGCACACCCCCCACTAGGGATGTGTCCGCAACCAAGGCACGTGCTCTTGACCGGAATCGAACCGGGGACCCTTCAGTCCGCAGGCCGACGCTCTATCCACTGAGCCAAACCGGTTTCGGCAAGACTCAAAATTCTAACGAGGGCACATGAATACGACAGGGCTGGCTTTGGAGACCTTGCTGCAGGAAGGAGAGCATCGGCACGTTCCAGGCAGTTTGCCCCACTCTCGTGTTACCGGAGTCCTTGGGTAAAAGCACGAAGGACTCAGTGGAGAGCCTGGCTGGGTCACACTGCTTCTGGGATAAGGAAGGGCAGACGAAGTAGAGGAGATATATCCTCTCCCCAAAACGGAGTCTCCTGCACAAATAGGAAGTCAGGAGAGGACCCTCCATCACAGACAGAAGACCCATTAGGACCGTCAGCGGGGCTGCAGTTTACATATTCAGACCTACGCATCCTGAGGTGGAAGGAGTGGGTCCCGGCAAACTGTAAAAGGCTAACAATGGGACAGAGGGTGAGGGGCTGCACGGCACAGTGTGTACGTGGCCCCCGGAGGCAGCCGTGCTTGCAGCTTCTCCTGCCACCCGCCGTCACCGGCAGCAGGGGAATCTGCAGGAGTGGGGATTGCAACTGAGAGACGTGTTTCCTCCTCCGCCCACCTTCTTCCTGTGCCCCTGAGATCCAGACCCCGTCTTTGACAGACACGGGCAACTTATGAAACCCCGGGGCAACGTTTCGGCAGGTAAAATGAGTCTGAGAGCCTCCGGGGCAGTGTGCTTTTTAAAGTGATTTCTCATTAACAGCCTTACAAAGCACATTGGCATGTAAACACTCAGGGCCATGACCATTCTAAAACACACTCCGTACACAATACAAAGAATTCCGACCTAGAAAGCTGTGTGTGGGGTGGGGTGGGGTGGGAGAGAGAGTTTTGAGGGAGCAAACACCTATAAAAAATATTGGAGCCGGTTCAAATAGATCAGTAAGGAGCTATTTAAGGATTTGCTGGCAACCCTTCAATAGTGTTTCATTTTGAACAGCAAATGTCACCATGATGCCGAAACCGGTTTGGCTCAGTGGATAGAGCATCGATCTGCAGACTGAAGGGTCCCAGGTTCAATTCTGGTCAAGGGCATGTGCATTGGTTGCGGGCATATCCCCAGTGGGGGTGGGCACAGGAGGCAGCTGGTTGATGTATCTCTCTCATCAATGTTTCTGGCTCTCTGTCCCTCTCTCTTCCTCTCTGTGAAAAATCAATAAAATATTTTTTTAAAATGTCACCATGAGTGCTTTTGGCCCCAAAAGACAGTTTTTAAGCAGGCCACCTTCTGAGAAGTTGAGACTATAACGTCTACGAGCACAATTTAAAATATACCAAGCCAAAGAGAAATAAATTTAAGATACTAGCCTGATCAGTAAGTACAACTGTGTGCGTGCGTGCGTGTGTGCGTGTGTGTGTGTGTGCGTGTGTGTGTGGTAGGGGAGAGGGTGGAATATCTTGCTTTGTTTTGTGTTGTTTGTGAATACTGTGAATTTCAGAGCAGGAAGAGGGGACCTCAGGGAGAGCTGCCCTCCACACTCGGGCTTTTACAGAAGAAGAAACGGGATCGTTTCCTTGAGAAGAGTGTTATAACACACTGAGATCTCACCTCTGTGCGGTGTGATTCCAGCCCCCAAGAAGGCTCCACAGAGAACGCTCTGAGAAAACGGTCTGCGCTCACAATGCTGTCTGGGCTATTGTTGCCCGGCTTTGTAGTCAGAGAGGGAGGCTGATTCAGTGTGTGCCAAGCACAAGGGCCCTGAGTACTAAAGAAGGACCTTGGAGATTATCTCATCCAACTTCCTCACTTTACAGAAGATAAAAAGTCGACCCAGAAAAGCCAAAACAACCCAGCCAGAGTTGAGAATCAGGTGAGAATGGGTCTCTAACAGCAGCACTACTGACATATTTTGGGGGCCAGATACTTCTTTGTTGGAGGGGGCAGTCTGTACATGGTAGGGTATTTAGCAGTATCCTGGTCTATAGCAATCCCCTCGCCCAATTATGACAATCAAACGTGTCTCAAAACACGGCCAAATATCCTCAGGGAGCGGAAGGGAGGGGAAAATTGTCCCCAGTTGAGAACCACTGGGTTAGCAACTGGTACAGCAGCAACCAAATCCCTCTCACTCCCAAGCTGGCACTGTTAGAACACTTGTTTTCAGATAATTATTTGCTACCAGGGAGAACTGATTAATGCATTAAGCCATCACTAGTGCTGATTACATGTCAAATGATGTTATTAAGAAGCTCTTTAAAAAATGAGTTCTAAAGGTATGAATAAACTGCATTTCCCCATCTAATTGTATGTGCCTGATATAAATAGAAACACATATTTGTATGTACATCTACGTGATTTTGAAACTATGGAATCTGTACAACAATGAATCCCTCATTTTTGGTTGGGCAGAATATAGTAACATCATGTTAAAAGATACTTCAGGGACACCCAGCCAGTATGGCTCAGTGGTTGAGCATCAACCCATGAGCCAAAAGGTTACCGGCTCGATTCCAGGTCAGGTCATATGCCCAGGTTGCAGGCTCAATTCTCAGGGTAGGGCGATCAATTATTCTGTTTCATTGATGTTTCGATCTTTCTCTCCCTCTCCCTTGCTCTCTAAAATAAATTTATTTAAATATATATATATATATATATATATATATATATATATATATATAATTTAAAATACTTCAGGAAGAAACCCCTTAAATCACAGTAAAAAAAAATTTAAAAATATATTTTATTGATTTTTCACAGAGAGGAAGAGAGAGGGACAGAGAGTTAGAAACATCAATGAGAAAGAAATATAGATCAGCCACCTCTTGCACACACACCCCTTACTGGGGACGTGCCCAAGGTACATGCCTTACCAAGGTACATGCCCTTGACCAGAATCGAACCTGGGACCCTTCAGTCCACAGGCAGACGCTCTATGCACTGAGCCAAACCGGTCTTGACCACAGTAAAATTTCTTACTACCCTTAGACAAATTCACTACATGTTGTACCTAAATATAGATCACCTTTGTTTTTACTTAACAAGAAGGAACCTCATTGTCAAATTGTTGTTGTTGTTTTTAATATATTTTATTGATTTTTCACAGAGAGGAAGAGAGAGGGATAGAGAGCTAGAAACACCGATGAGAGAGAATCATGATCAGCTGCCTCCTGCACACCCCTCATGGGGGATGTGCGCGCAACCAAGGTACATGCCCTTGACTGGAATCGAACCCGGGACTCCTCAGTCCGCAAGCTGACTCTCTATCCACTGAGCCAAACGGTTTCCGCAAATTGTTTAATTATCTTATTATACTAGTAAAGAAACTCAGTTTAAAGCGCTGAGGTTTCCTAAAAGACGGCTTCAAAATAGTGCCAGATCGCTTCTTAAACATGGGGGAGAGAATCAGCTTGAAAATGCATAGGACACCCAGCTTTTACCCCAACTGCAACCTCTGCTTTGGCAGTCCGAGATAGCTATAATATTCCAGCATTACCTGTTTCTCTTTTTCCGGTGTTCTCTGTTAGAATTCTCTGATTCACTACCACTGCTTGTGTTACAGCGCGAGCGGGACCTGAAGACAAAATAAGAGCAAATGAAAACCCCACATTTAAGACAAACGGAAAATTTTAGAAAGGTTCATGTTGGTTCTTTGGGTCCGTAATAAAATTACTAACCCAAACATAAGTAGCACCCTCCCCCGGTCAGTGTCTCAATCCAGTCAGACATCTGAATGAGTCTGAAGAAGTGTGATTAGATTAAGGCAAATGTCACTATGCTCCCAGAAAGAATAAAAAAACCAAGCACTTGCAACAGAAATCTGACCTAAAGCTATAAGCCCCTGTGCTAAACCAAACCTCCACCCTTCATCGGGAGAGGAGGCAGAGTTTATTTCCTCCCCCCTTGAACGGGTGCTCGTCCCGGGGCTGATTTTACCAACAGAATGAGGAGGAAGGGAAACGCTGGCAGTTCCAGGACTAGCCCTTAATAGGGCTGGTAGCTCCTGGTTCCTCCCAGTTACCAGAGACCCTGGGGAGAGGCCCCAGGCCTCCCGCCATTCTGCCAGGCACCAGACAGAAATAACCCAACCTCAGCCACCATCCAACTGCAGCTTCCTCTGAGACTATCGAAGCCAACTAGAAAAACTTCCTGTTCACTCAACAGAATTACAAAAGAGGTATAGGTGGTTGTTGTTGCTTTAACTATACCAAGTTTTGGAACAGCTTTCATGTAGCAGCAGATAACTGAGACAGCTCCTCTGAGATACACAGCTCCTCTGAGGAGCAGAAACAAGAGAAGTTGCTAAGGGTGCTACAGAATAGAAGATGCAGAACCAGCTGACACCCACTTAAAGTTAAAGAACACACTGACAGCACTCTTAAAGTAGCCACTAATAAAACAAACAGGGAAGCCCCCCTCTGGCCTCAGTTCTGAGCTCTGCTAATCTGCTGATCCTTCCTCCCTCTCCCGGAGCCTCCTTCCCATTTCATTTTTGTTGTTGTGGTTGTTGTTTGTTTACCTCCTCCTTTGCTTTAAATCTGAGTCTTCACCACTGTTATGGGCTTTCCTACGGAAAACAAATAAATGAAGACAGTAAGGAAAATAGAAAATAGACTAAGGAAAGCACATCAAAATGAGTTTCACTTCGCTTAATGTATATGCTACATATATCAAACATTTGAATCACACACATATGTCCATCCCTACAATAGGTCCCAGAAATAGACTACCCTTTGGCTTCAAGAAACTGGCAACCTAGTGGGGGCTGTAAATAGTCTGCAAATAAAAATGCACAACATGTCTGTTAAATTCCATTCATCCAGTGTCAAGGTCTTCAATCCACCAGATTCTGCCATCATCCGACATCCGCTCTCTCCTGGATGCCCTTCCCAACACCCTGGCTTCCAAGTCCCCTTGACCTTTTCTCTAATAATCTCTTCACAATAACTCAGCACCCACATCCTGATAACTTGGACTTTATCCTCTGTAAGCACCTCTAATCACTGCTCTCAGACCACAATCCTTTCTGCCCCACACCTGCTTTACCACTTCTATTTTTTTTCAAACAGCTTCGAAGGGGGATCCTGGTTAAAAGGTGAGGACTCTGGAGCCAGACCACCTGAATATGAATGCCATCTCCTTCACTGATGAGTTCTGATTTAAATTATTTTTCTACTTAGTGCCTCCCTTTTAACAGAACCTCCCACCAATGGTTATTATTAGGATAAAATGAATTAATACATTTAAAGTGTATAGAGTAGGATCTACTAGCCCAATGTGTGCACTCAGTGAATGTTAACTGTTGTTACTGCTCATTCAGCTACTTCCATTCTTCCTTTCTTTGGCCTCAATAGGATTATTTGCCTACTGACTGGGTGACTATCCATCACTCCTTCATTCTCTCTCGGACTCAGCTTAGATTTCTATCACCTCAATAACATGCATGCCAATACTGAAAACTTCCTGTCAGTCTTTCTGGCAAGACTCCAGCCAACTATCCAGGTTCTCTGGACTATACCAAAACAGCAGGCTGAACAGTGCTGGGGAGAGTTACACAAAAGAGCATATTAGTTACACTACAAATCCGTGTTCATAAACCTCAAGTGGATCCGCAACACGGCCCAGCACTGGCACCACCATTCTCTGATCTAAGTGCTCTCTATTTCTGCAAAGCATTCAAGAGCTACATCTGCCCAGATCACAGTACAAAAAACCCTACATTGAAAATAATCTTCCTTCAGCATTTTGAAGGTGATGCTTCATTCTCTTTTTTTCGGATATTGCTGTTAAGCAGCCCAAGACCAGAATTCTTATTTGTCACTATTTATGCATGGACTTTTCTTTTTTTTTTCTTCTTTTTTTTTTTAATTTTATTTTATTAAGGTATTTTCTGTGTACATAGTTTACCTTTGCCCCCCCTCACCTCCCATTTATGCCCTCCCTTCCCAGAGTTCTGTGTACATTGGTTGTACTTATGTTCATTCATACCAGTCCCTCGGTTGTTCTCCTATCTCCCCCCAGGTCTCCTTCCCCTCCCCCCTGTCATTTGACAATCTGCTTGTTTTATGGTGACTATCTCTGGACCCCATGAATAAAATCTGCTCCTCATTTGGCAGTCTGCTTGTTTTATGGTGACTATCTCAGGACCATATGAATAGAGTCCCCTCCTCCTCTGGTTTTCACCGCCCCTTCCCCTGGGTCCCACTGCTTCCCCTGGGACACACGGTTCGCCCGGGACTCACTGCACCCTGGGACACACGTCTCACCCGGGACACCCTTCCCCTTTGGGGGGTACGGCTTACCCGGGGCACATGGCCCCCTGGGACACTCGGCTCACCCGGGGCACTCGGCCCCCTGGGACACTCGGCTCACCCGGGGCCCTCGGCCCCCTGGGACACTCGGCTCACCCGGGGCACTCGGCCCCCTGGGACACTCGGCTCACCCGGGGCACTCGGCCCCCTGGGACACTCGGCTCACCCGGGGCACTCGGCCCCCTGGGACACTCGGCTCACCCGGGGCACTCGGCCCCCTGGGACACTCGGCTCACCCGGGGCACTCGGCCCCCTGGGACACACGTCTCACCCGGGACACCCTTCCCCTTTGGGGGGTATGGCTTACCCGGGGCACATGGCCCCCTGGGACACTCGGCTCACCCGGGGCACTCGGTCCCCTGGGACACTCGTGGACTTTTCTTTTCTCTTCCAAATTCCTTCCCTACTCCCAAGTGTTAAAAAGTCTCTCTAAATCTATATGTAATGTTTTAAAGTTTTATGATAGTGGGTCTTGGTATGGATCTAATTTTTCAATCTATTATATCAAATGCTCAGCAGGTCCTCCATAAAGAAGATAATTCAATTCTGAAATACTTTCTTGTACTACTTCTTTAATACTTTCCTCTTCTGAATTTCTTAAGGTTTTGCCCTAGAAATTTCATTAGTCAAATGTTTGATATCCAGGTTGGATAATTTTTTTAATCTTTATTTATATATCTGTGCTTTGCTTTTGCTCTACCCTTGTACTCTGGGAAAGATTTCCTTAACTTTATCTTCTAAACCTTCTATTGATTATTTTAAAAATTCTGTCACATTAAAGTCTAAGAACTCTTATTCGCTCTTTCCTTTTGATATCAAAGTTTTCATTTTCCAAAGATAATAATTACACTTTCATAAAAAGCTTTGTTTCTTATATTGACTCTATTTCCTATGGGTGCTCCTGCAATCCCCTTCCTCACACCATACACACACACACACACACACACACACACACACACACAAACTCCTAATTGTTTCAGTCTCTGTCTTTCCAAACAGAAATTATCCTCAAATGCTAGGTGATAATGACTCTCTCAAGCATTGTGCACTAAACATGGGTGGAGAGCATGCTAACGGATGGCTTCACCGTCATGGGGAACAAAGTAATGTGGGTAGTCTCAGCTATTTCCTTGGAAAATCCTTGGGAAGTTTCTATCTGCAGATCTTTTCTCTTGTATCTGTCCTTTCTTACAGTGAGCTTCTGCAATCTCATTCCTAGAAGACACAAGCCTGGCTTCTAGCATTCTGGGAATGAAGAGAGAAGGGAGCCATTTAATAAGCAGACTTTCACTCTCTTGATTTTTTCTGTGGCTACAAATTCTCTGTGTCTTTTACCAAGTTAATACTCCTCTTCAACTATGCCAAATAAATGTCAGAGTTTCTCACAGGTCTGTCATTGGCTTGGTCTCTGCATTCCATCTCTACTATCTATCTAGACAGCCTCCTCTGTATTTTGTATTTCAATTATCACTTTTAAGAAATGTATATTTTAGTCTAGACAACTAACCCACATCCAACAATCCATGTGAATCCTGCACTTGGACTTCTCAAAGGAACCGCAAATTCCACATACCCAAACCCAAAAAGGTGTCCCTTTTGGCATGCAATGTTCCGGTGGTTCTTATTTCAGTGCATCATGCTTTAATCCATGAAACTGCACAAGCCTGGTCTTCATTCTTGACATCTTTCGCTCCTTCACCCTCATGCTGATCCTGTCAGCACCACTGATTCTACCTCTGGATGGGTTTTGAAACCACCAACTTTCTTATCTCCACATCGCCAGGCTGGCTCATGCTCCCTTCTCTTTGGCCAGGACTCACACGATAGCCCGCTGCCTGGCCTCTCTGTTCCACAGCTATTCCCTTCCACGTCTTTCCCTCAGAACAGTAAGGGCCACCTTCACACAACACAAATATGATCTTGTTATCATCCTTTCTGAAAACTACTGGTCTAATGACCAAAATCCTCAACAAAGCTCAGGTGTCTGAGGAGGTGTGGCCCCTTGTTTCTCTCCAGGCTCATTTCTAGCACTTTTCTGCTCACCCTCAATGCTTGAGCGACACTGGCCTTTATCCTTTTCAGGAATGCTCCCCTCTGCCTTCTCTCCAAGGCCTCAGCATATGCCAGGCCCTCTTCCTCTTTGTTTGCTTTGATCCGATCCCAGCTCCAGCACCCAGCCTCCGGAACCCTTCCAACCTCTTAAACTCAACAACACAGCAAAACCTCCCCCAACAGTGCTGGTTACACATGTGTTTGGATGACAAATGTTTATCAAGCAGTTATTCCTAGAACACGTGTACTTTTCTATATGCATTTTTAATAAAAGTTTTTAAATTTCCCTAAGCATAACCCCCACCCCCTGAAGAACATATAACAGTCATAACTGCACACGTATCTGTAATTTGTATGTTTCTTCCCTAACAAATGATAAACTCCCAAAGGTCAGAGACTTTCTCTAATGCTGTTTACTACAGTGCCCAGCATAAAGCAGGTACTCTAAACATTTTTAATGTAAAGACGAATGGGGGTAAAAATAAATTGTACTGTCAGAAAGCACGCTGGTTTCTTTTTTTCTAAAATAGGAATGTTTAAACGCACAGGTATTAGGGTCTTCGTGAACCTTGACAATTACGGTATTTGCCGGCGTATAAGACGATTTTTTGGCCCTGAAAAATATGCTTCCAAGTGGGGGGTAGTCTTATATGGCGAGTATATAACAAACTCTGTATTTTTAGTGGAAATGTTAGGGGGTCGTCTTATACGCCGGCAAATACGGTATAAAGAAGTTTGTATGTGTATTCTATAATACAGCCTTTCGCCCTAGGGAATGAATCCAGATTCATTGCATCAGATTCTCAGAGTTCTATCACCCAAAAAAGGCTGAGACCAATGTTCTAGACTTTGCCAGAATTTGACAACTGTACTCATCTTATGACAAATGACTGGCAAAACGTGAAATTGTGACATCTTCTGCAAAACATGTTATCCTGGTATCCATTACAAAAGAGAATTTCCTATTATTAAATTTAAGTCCTTGAGATTCTTCCATGCTGATGACAAATCTCGGTTTTAAATGTCAGAGTTAATCCATGTCTGTAGGGATTTGTGCCCAGGGGCAAGGTAAATATATGTGAAGATAAAACAGGACTAACAAGGACAGGACATTTAAAGGGCATTTATAGTGGGGGAAAAACACACACACACACACACACACAAAAAAAAAAAAAAAAAAGAAGAATGAGCTCTGGCTCAGTCATGCTGACACGAAGCAATGGCTGGTCTCCTCCAAACACAACATGCTGAATAAGAGATCTGTTAGGTGACACAGAACCAGACAGAAGGCTTTATGGGCTCAGACTGTATCCCCATGGTCCTTCCCACGGATGGTGCCTGTGAAAGGGTCCTGTAACCACACACCACAATTGCTTCTCTGTGTTCCACGGGAAGCCAACAGAGAATGTATCTCAGCACAGAGTCATTAGTCTGGATTTGAGAACGTGTATGCTCCAAACTATTTCAAGCATTTAGTTTGAAAAGAAATGTAAAGTTTGGTGCATTTTAGCAAAACTTGAGAAGTTCATTTCTGAACATATTAAAATCAAAATGGCCACTTGCTCAACATGTGCAATTCTTTTATGTAGGAAATGACAAAGTACACTACTAATTAGGGATGGAAAACTGTAAAAACGTATCTAACAATAATCAGATGATGCCAAATTCTTAATATATTTAGTGAAACCCACTACCGCCATCCCTCAGCACACATATATACATAAATGCCCTTTAAAAGTATTTCCCAGGGATGTTGCCACGTTATTTTTTAGTCGTCTGAATTGAACCAATCCTTGGTGGGGAAGGAGGGCAGACAAATCTTTCCTCCTGCCTTACTGAAATTATGGTCCATTATCCCGGCCTTTTCCAGATGTACAGCCCTGGATCCAAATGCCAGATGTGTTACAAAGGACAGTTCCTGCCGCCTCCCATAGTCAGCATTCTTCTCTGCAGAAGTGAGACGATAATGCTGGGCCAGGTCCTGTCCATGGGTACTCAGCCTGTCCCAGCCCGTCCACAATCTTCCCTGTAGTGCCAACACTAGACAGCTGACAACTGCATTTTCCTGGACTGTTTTGCCAGCAGGGTTCCACGTAGAGGCACTCCGGTGAGATTTGAAGGCAGAGGAAAAGGGAAGGCAACTGTGCTTCTGGCAGTACCTGTGGCACCCACTCATGCACTCCTGAGAAGTGGGGTTCCACAGCATCAGCTACGGTGGTGGCACCTCCGAGTGGCAGCCAGCAATGCCAGCAGCCAGCACAGGCTTCTGGCAGCCTGCTCAAAGGCAGAAGCAGCTCTGCATCTCTGGGGGGCACCCCCTTGTCTCCTTTCATTCCTCCAGCCCAGGGACGGGACAGCATCCAGACCGCCTTTTCGTTCCTTTAATCCTACTCATATTTGTGCACCCAAATTCCCTGTGTTAATCCCTCTCTGCTAAAAATGCCTCGTGACAGAATGATACAAATGCCCCTTTCTGAATAGTTATTATAAAGATAAAATGAGCTCATATACAGCAAGCAAACTGCTCAGGACTTAGAACATGATGAATGCCAACTATTATTCCATTATTCTATCTAATCACTGTTGGTTGTGATTTCTCTCGCCCTTTTCAGCCCTACTAGGTGAGGGTGATAGAGACCTTTCTCAGCTTAACCATCAAAAGATTTCAGCGAAGTTGGATCTGGTTGGAGAAAGCTGGGGAATACAGTCTGGGAAAACTGGCAGAAGTCAAAGAAATGAGACAGGGATAGACCCACGGGTTAAGTGTAAACAGGGCTGAGAAGACAGAAGGGCCTCTGCTCCCAGACCCACCATGTCTATAAAAGGAATGCTGATGGTTATCTGAGACTGTGACCTAAGTTTCTCAAAATTTTAAAAGTCACTCATAAAATACCACTTACGCAGGTACCCAGGGCAAAATACAGCCCCATCACGTAGCAATGAAGTGGATTTCCCCGGTGAGTCATTTCTTAGGTCTTCTTCTCTTGGACCTGCCCCACTGCCCTTCCTGCTTTGCAAAGAGAGTCCCAAATGTCTAGATACAGACGTTTATAAAAAATTAAATACGCCGAAACCGGTTTGGCTCAGTGGTAGAGTGTCGGTCTGTGGACTGAAAGGTCCTGGGTTCGATTCTGGTCAAGGGCATATACATTGGTTGAGGGCACATCCCTAGTAGGGGGTGTGCAAGAGGCAGCTGGTCCATGTTTTTCTCTCATCGACGATTCTAGCTCTCTATCTCTCTCCCTTCCTCTCTGTAAAATATCAATAAAATATATATTTTTAAAAATTAAAGAGTACACACATGTACATGTAACCACCCAGTCTAACCTGTTGGTCAACACAATGCATTTTCTCTGCCCTTTGAAAGGAGTTTTAATTACATTTATACAATAATATCAGCCTGAGAGCAGAGGACACAGCCTCAGTTGCGATTAATCTATAACGTAATGTCTTCTCAGGCAGAAACATTTAATGTCTTTTGTGTACTAATATATGTCATTGACATAACATGTTCTATAATTTATTACACATACTATATAATATGTGTTATTAAAGTATATCATACATGTATTTTTTAACTTATCAGTCTTAAGTACAATTCAGAAAGCAAATTCCTGTTAATGTTTTTGAAACTGTACTCTGAAACTCTGGCTGTTTAAGAGAAATGCTCCAGGACCCCTGGCCTATTTTATTTATCTCAGAAAATACAAGCTTTCTGCTATCCTGGGAGACAAACAGTCTTGATATCATGAGAATAACCTATGATAAAAACGTGACTGGGACCAAAATTAAACCAGGGCTGTGCTCAGCCTACCTTCTCCTTGCTGGCTGTACAGAATCGTTGTCGCTCCCACAGGACGGGTTCCGGCGGCGTGCGCAGGGGAACTTTGGGGACTTCGTGCGGTCATGGGGCGAATTGTAGAGTCCACTAGGATGAGAGAGGAGTGGTCCATAATCCCTGGAGGCCCTGGAGGAGCAAACACCCTAACCCCAGACCCCAGTGGTCGTAGGGGGTGGTCCTAACTGCACAGTTGGTACTTGCAAGGGAAGACTAGGTCATGAGCAAATGGTCTTTTTGCTGACAAGATATATTGAAAGAAAAGAGGGGTAAAATCTGGTAAAACAAATAATAGAGATCAGTATTTTGCAGGAATGGATTTTTCCTAGTGGCCTTCAACAGTGAGAAATGAACAGTCACAAAGGACAGCAATCATTACAACAACGAATTGCATTTATGATGAGCCTTCCACCTGCCAGGCGCTGACCGAGCTCAAAATTTTGTACTCATTATCTTAGCGAATAGTCATATTAACCCTAAGCACCGAAGTACAATTATTAATGCCATTTACCAAAAAGAAAAAAAACAGAGAGAGAGAGAGAGAAATACAGAGTGTTTCCTTCAGTAGCCCAAGTCACGGAGCTGGAAAGTGCAGAACTAGGATTTGAACCCCTCGATGGTCAACACCCGAACCCACTGTCATGATGGGTCCAGGAAGTTACAATGCAAGTACGTCGCTGCTTTGATAGTTACGAACCAAATAAACTAAATATATATCTTTAGGAGCGAAGGTCTTCTAGAATCACTATTCATCAGCAACCGTTTTCAGCTCAAGTTTTTACAAGAACTGTGAAATTGGAGGAAGTATCATTAATACATCTCATTGAGAGTTTTCCAAAATACATCATCTCACTCTAAACTGTCACGATGACCTTGCAACAAGTTTCTGAATAGACGCTGGTTTCCTCTCTGTCTCTCCAGGAGCGAGTCCCACGTGGGGACACATCCTGTTGATCTCTACCCCAGAAGCTCCTGGTCACGCTGACGTGGGAATATGACTGCCTGGTCCAGAGCTAGTCCTGACCCGCCACAAAGCAGGTGGGTTCTATTCTTTGACAGAGGCAACTGCTGACCCCTCCCCTACTGCCCTCCTTGAGAAAAACAAAGATCCCCTTACCTCGGGGGGCCATTCTCTTCCCACGGCGCGTGAGGTTTGCTTCTTTGGATGTCAGGGCTATTTTCATTCTTTGCTTTCTTAAAGCTTTAAATTTAAAAATAAAAAAGAAGAAGTATGAAAAACAAAGTAACTAGAAAATAAAAGGAAGTTAACTCACACAGTATTCCTTACAGTAAAATTATTTAATGAGCATTTTAAAATGTGTGTTTATTTATACCCATGATTCATTCCAAAAAAAATAGGAAGTGGCTGTCTAAAAAAAAAAATACAGGTCTGCAGCAAGTGCTTTTGGTCTTTTCCCCCTCTTTTTCTTTCTGGTTTTACTGCTCTAAGCAAACGGGAGCCAGGCCATCGATTGTTAAGAAACTTTCAAGAGAGTCCACCTTTTTCAGGGCATCCAGGCCGGTGTGGCTGGCTCCCCCTCTTCAGAGGTGGTCAGAGAGCCCAGGCTATGGGTGTGGGTCTGAATCTATGCAGGGCAGTCGGCTCTGAGCAGGTTCAGGCTGCCCCCACTGACCTTTCCCTGCCCTCAGCTTCCGCCTTCCTTGGCATCATCCTTCCAAATCAGAATGACTTTGGCCACGCTATTTCCTGACCGAGGATCATCTTTCTGCCCTAAGAATGTAAATATATCTGAGTTGTTATTCCATCCCAACAAATTGTTTTAGAAACACGGGGGAGACACCAGGAAGGGGACGTCTTAGGAGCCTTCGTCACCATCACCGGTGGGGGAGGCGGGAGTGCCTCCTCTCACTTCCCGGGAGTCTCGGCTCTTCCGAAAGAGAGACAGCTTCTGAACTCATGCACTTTAACCCTGGCTCTCTGAGGAATCCTCTACATGCTATCTTCAAGCATGGTCATGACGGGGTTCTTTAAAACAGCCAAGAAAAAGGAGAGAGAGAAAAAAAAAAAACTGGCAAGGTCATTTCAAAAAGTGAAAATAAACCGACACCCTAGGTATATTATAACCACTCACAGGAACATAAATCTAAAAATATATTTGACGAAAGCACATCACTCATAGTATTAGTAGGTAGCAAGTAGGTTTTATACAGGAAGAACGTGTTCTTTTTGGAAAGGTGAAAAACCTTTGGAAGATCAAATTTCCAAAGTAGAAGCTGCCTTTTGAAATGAGGCAACGTAATAAATATGCTAGATGTTTAATACAGCAGTGGAATACACACGTGTTTAATAAGTCAGGAGAAAAAGCGAGGTGAGACGAGGGAGACTGAGAAAGGGAGCAGCGAGGTGAAGGGGGAATTGGGAGAGGAGGCGGAAGCTGAAGAACAATGACATCCCGGGTGGTGAATTAACTACACTCACTCCCTAAACTAGTTCCCATCTAAAGCTTGGGTGGGAAAATTCTGGCGGCCCTTTAGGTCTCTGTCCTTGGCAGGAATGCAATTACAAAGGGGATTGAACTGCTTCTATACATTCTAAAAAGCTTGGGATCTGAATTTCATGGAAGATTACTGATCTTCTGTTAGACTTCCCACAGCACGCCCTGCACATACAGATTAAGCTGACGCTGCCCGCAGCTGTGAGGCTGATTAAGGGAAGCACAGGAAGCTAAAGCGTCTGCAAGGGCAAAGAACTTGTCATTCCAAATCGAGAATCTGTAGGGAGTGTTCTGGAACTAAGCAAAAACGGAAACGGAATCAAAACCCTGGGAAGAAAAAACATTGCAACGCCGAGGAATCCTCATTGTCTTGGAATTATTTGGCTGAGAAATTATGAACAGTATTTCTCCAAGCAGTCACAATCCAGCTGAATGGAGAAGACCCCTTTGTTTATTAACAAAGACGGAGCAGGTGACCTCAGAAGTCTTCCCAGGCCATGCGTTTCTGACAGCTTGGACCTCTCCGAGACGTGTGGGCAGCTGTCTCCAGAGAGAAAGCGAGGGGCCGAACGCTGCTCGGTGAACGCCTAGAACACTGTCCCCCGAACATCATTGGGGATGGGGAAAAAGGACACTGAAATGGTGTGTTCGAGAACAAGGCTGATCTTTCAGGGAAACAGTCCATGTCACATGGCAAGAGAAGGCCGAAACCGGTTTGGCTCAGTGGATAGAGCGTCAGCCTGTGGACTGAAAGGTCCCGGGTTCGATTCCGGTCAAGGGCATGTACCTGGGTTGCGGTCACATCCCCAGTAGGGGGTGTGCATGAGGCAGCTGGTCGATGATTCTCTCTCATCGATGTTTCTACCTCTCTATCCCTCTCCTTTCCTCTCTGTAAAAAATCAATAAAAAAAATATTTTTTTAAAAATGGCAAGAAAAGGTTTTTCCACTGGGAGATGCTGCTGGGAAAATGGACGCGAGGACCATGACCACCCTTCATGCATACGCAATCCCTGCCTGCTAAGCACTCTAAGCCCGCTTCCCGGGGCCACAGCCCAGTGCACCGCCGTAACGAACACAGTACATTAAACACGAATATCATCCACTTTATTTCACAGGTCCGTCTGAGTCAGTCCATCACATCACGCCATTAAAAAAAATCACATGGACTTTTCACTCTGCTGGTGAGAACGGCAACCCCTGACTACCTCCTAGAGCAGCAGCAAGCTGTGACAGCAGGGTGCTTCCTTCAAGCGAGGCAGGCAGGCCCCCAGGCGGCATAGTTCACTGGCATTTTAAAATATCCTTTGGCCCCAGACTATTTTGATCGACAGGACTACTGAATTACCAGGGCGAAGAGATCTGTCACCTTGCTCTCAGGAGAATTCATCTCCGTGACAATACACAGTGTTAACGTTGCTTCGGGTAACTGACTGACCTTTTTATTGGTGAAGGTGCAATAATTTTAGTTGTTCCTTCATTTTCTCCGTTCTCCGTGTTTGCAGTTACCCGGTTTATGCTGTTGGATCCTAGGAGCAAAGAAGGGGAAGACGTCAAGACGGGAGGGAGGAGGACAAAGTGATCAGGAAAACACAAAGAAGCAAAAGAGTTACTTCAAAATGCAATTTTAGGGCTGCCATGGCACACTGTGCTGATAAGTTACAGTTCCAAATAAATAATGAGTCAACCAATAAATCTGAGGTGCTGCCGAAAGCGGTTTGGCTCAGTGGATAGAGCGTCCGCCTGTGGACTGGAAGGTCCCAGGTTTGATTCTGGTCAAGGGCATGTGCCTTGGTTGTGGGCACATCCCCAATAGAGGGTGCGCAAGAGGCAGCTGATCATTGATTCTCTCTCATTGACGTTTCTAACTCTCTATCCCTTTCTCTTCCTCTCTGTAAAAAATCAATAAAATATATTTTTTAAATAAATAAATCAATTTTCTGGATGGAAAAAAAAATCAACTCTCAATCCTCAACATAGCCAACGTCCTATGGGGTCTAGACTCTTGACACCTCTCCAAAATGGGACCTTTTGCCACTTAAAGAGTTAACTCTCTACATCATGAGAAAGTCTTTGCTTTCGACTGTTAAAAAAACAGGATTCTAAGATCCTTAGTGCTATCCCTTGAAATATATAAAGTAAAAATTGATGACTACGTTGTAAAGAAGTTACATTTGTTGGCATGCCATGATAGCTCCCAATCTAAAACACACAACATGCCGAAACTGGTTTGGCTCAGTGGATAGAGCTTCAGCCTGCGGACTGAAAGGTCCAGGGTTCGATTCCGGTAAAGGGCATGTACCTTGGTTGCGGGCACATCCCCAGTAGGGGGTGTGCAAGAGGCAGCTGGTCGATGATTCTCTCTCATCGATGTTTCTAACTCTCTATTCCCTCTCTCTTCCTCTCTGTAAAAAATCAATAAAATATACATATTTTAAAAAATAAAACACACAACACATTTTTAAACTGAAAATATGAAAATATCCCCACTCATACAAATGGCAAAAAAGAAAGAGTAATATTGATGTGATCCGTTATCACTCGCTCACACTCACACTCACACACAAAAATGTTGTCAAATATGTCTGTGCAAAGGTCCCTGAAAGCCTAAAACTAACTGTACAAGCTGCTACTCCACGAATTTGCATATATGCTAGGTGGGCCAGCAGAGGGAGCCCCCAGCAGGCGTGACGGAAATCAGGGTTCAGATGGAGCGAAGTGAAAGGGCTAAACCCCTTAGGAAGCCTGGACCCAGGGAGGTCCAAAAACTACTATCCTGAGGAATTTGACAGGAACTCAACACCTGATGTTGGTCCCTATTTTGTAACCATGAAATGGTACGGTGAGCCGGAAGACACACGTGGCATTCAAGGCCACTCGTGCGAAAGGGACCTTCAGGACCCAGGCACAAGGAAAGGATACTGGGGCCAGCGGGAAAGTTCCTCGTAAGTGGGACACAAGCAGTTCCCTTGAACTGCCCCAGGTGCTATCAGGTACAGCCGTGGCCAGTCACTGTCTATTTGGCCATGGCCATTAATAAAACCGCAGAGCCAAAACTGGTTTGGCTCAGTGGATAGAGCAACCGTGGGCAAACTACGGCCTGCGGGCTGGATCTGGCCTGTTTGGCTGTTCTATCCGGCCCGCAGAGCCGAAAGAGCGGAGTGTTCTCTTGTTCTCCTCTCTGCTCCTTTACTAGCAGCCCAAGGTGAGAGTGCCAGCATGGTCAGGTTGCTTTTGTTCCGGCCCTCCGGTCCAGTTTAAGAACCCATTGTGGCCCTCGAGTCAAAAAGTTTGCCCACCCCTGGGATAGTGCGACAGTCTGTGGACTGAAAGGTCCCAGGTTTGATTCTGGTCAAGTGCATGTACATTGGTTGTGGGCACATAGCTGGTAGGGGGTGTGCAGGAGGCAGCTAGTAGATATTTCTCTCTCATCGATGTTTCTAGCTCTCTATCTGTCTCCCTTCCTCTCTATAAAAGATCAATAAAATATATTAAAAAAAATAAAATTGCAGAGGCAGATTCCCAAAACTCCAGGCACAGATCTGAGCTGGAGCTGCTTCTGGAAGTTGGAAATCTATGTGGTATGGCCAGGGGCAGTTGCAGGAGGGATTAATTCACTTGTGGCCCAGACATTGTTCCAAATAAATGTGTGTGTGTGTTTTAATGTGGTTCTCAGCAGATATTATGAATTCATGTAAATGAAAGGGGGGACCTTCATGTATCTAGGACTGTTTTCCCAGACTGAGGGGAGGAGGAAGCATGGCAGAGAGACCAATACCAGTGCCAAAAACTCCAACCAAAGAAGCACCAAGTGAAGGTGAACATCACGGTAACGAAGCACCGTGTCACTAGCTTCAGAATAAGCCTAGGTTTCCTCCAATCCCCACCTCATCAGATGGGTGAGTCTTTTCTTCGTCTTACAACGAATCGCCTTGGGGAAAGTAAGGCAGCATCATCACGTTCATGTGTTCCATCCAAATCTTCCAAAAATTAATAAGCAGGTAGACAAACAACTGAGCAATATTTTTAAATAGAAAAAAAAATCAAATTAAATGTGTGCATATAATACTTGGTTATTCACAATATCCAAGTCATAATTTTTAAGATGAAACACCAGATGGATGGTTTTGCAAAATAGTTTCTGGAGGGAGTGTGTGACACACGCAGGCTCTCTCAGACACTCACAAGCAGTAGGCTTCTTCAAAATAAACTATTCGACTCTCAGGACTATTTTACTAACACAACAGTCATAATTCTCACATGCACAGCATAAATGAATTAAGCTATTGTCAGTAATACAACCTAAGTCATGGTTCTTTATATTGAAAACAGTGGACTACTAATAACAAATCTGTTTATTCATATTCCCCTACTCTACAAGTCTGTGAAATGGACAACCTGGGTTTTAAAAGCCTTACGAGGAAAACAGACTTACAGAGGGAACACTATTTTTAAGCAATAACTTACTGGGAGCACTTACGAAGTATCCATTCATATAATAGTCAGATGCAAAGTAAAAATTATTCTTTTCTATTCATGGGTATAGGTTTCTTAAAACTCCTCAAGTGTTTACATTACTAAAGGTGCATTTAAAAGTAATAACTATACTCTTTTTAAAAATATATATATTTTATTGATTTTTTACAGAGAGGAAGAGAGAGGGATAAAGAGTTAGAGGGATGAGAGAGAAGCATCAATCAGCTACCTCCTGCACAACCCCCACTGGGGATGTGCCCGCAACCAATATACATGCCCTTGACCGGAAATCAAACCTGGGACCTTCCAGTCTGCAGGCCGATGCTCTATCTACTGAGCCAAACCGGTTTCAGCTAACTATACTCTTAACACTGTATTTCAATCATCTTCCTAATTAAGTTAAATTAGTGAGATTTCCCCCATACTACCATTTAAATAGAGAGCTAAGCAATTCAGTAAGGCTAGGTTGTGTGTTGGTTGCTAGAATATGAAATTGTGGGAAATACAGGTTATGCATTATTTAAGTTTACTGACATCCATTGCCAACTTTTTCTCCCCTCATCATACCACCTCCAGAACCATCCCTTTCACATGAGCTCAGATTCTTGGGCTACAGAGAAGATGTGATCTGACAAGCCCTAAATACTGAAGGGCTCATGTCTTCAAGCATTACTAGCCACAGACTAGTTACATTTCAAAGAGGAAAAGGAGAAGCCATGTATTAACTAAAATAACTAATAATGGAATTTGAGCTATTCCAGGAGATATTTTGAGGCTGAGGTCATCTTTTTTCCCTGCATTCCTTTTACATTGTAAATTATAACTGACCCCTGACAAGAATGTATCACACATATATGAACAGTTTAATAAACTATTATGAAGTGAATGGCTCCTCAGCCACTCCCCACATCCAGAAATACAACAGCGAGCAATTTTCCTACACTGCACAAGCCACTCCCTTTGGGGCAACTCCTTCTTTTAGATAAAGTCAAAGCCAGTTCCTATCTAAAATATCTAGAAGCAGAAAGCATTGTTTTCATTTCATAAAATATGCATAACAGATACAATAAAATTATTACTTTTAAAATTTTTAATAAAAGTTAATAAGGCCTCAACATCTTTCCATTGAGGTACAGTTCACATATACCGTTACGTTAACAACATACGGTTTCCATATTTGTATGCACTGTGAAATGATCACGTCTGGTTAACATCCGTCACCACACATAATTACAATTTTTTTTTCTTGTGATGAGAAGTTTTAAGATCTACTCTCTTAACAACTTTCAAATATGCAATAAAGTATTGGTAACTATGGTCACCATGCTGTACGTTACGTCCCCATGACTTTCTTTTTTTTTAATTAATTTTTTTACAGAGATGAAAGGGAGAGGGATAGAGAGTTAGAAACATCGAGGACAGAGAAACATTGATCAGCTGCCTCCTGCACACCCCCTACTGGGAATGTGCCTTCAACCAAGGTGCATGCCCTTGACCGGAATCGAACCTGGGACCCTCCAGTCCGCAGGCCGATGCTCTATCCACTTAGCAAAACCGGTTTGGGCAGACTTAATGTATTTTATAAGGCCTCAAAGTCATAATAAAATGAAGGACACACCACTGTGCCCTCTCCCCCATAACTGACAGCACAGTAGTAAGTTTTCTTTCTTTCTTTTAAAAATAATATATTTTATTAATTTTATACAGAGAGGAAGAGAGTAATAGAGAGTTAGAAACAATGATGAAAGAGAACCATAGACCAGCTGCCTCTTGCACGCCCCCTACTGGGGATGTGCCCGCAACCAAGGTACATGCCCTTGACCGGAATCGAACCCGGGACCCTTCAGTCCGCAGGCCGAAGCTCTACCCACTGAGCCAAACCGGTTTCGGCCAGTAGTAAGTTTTCAATGAAGGTCCATTATTATAAAGGGTTTTTTTCTGTTTCTGCTATTTTTTTCACTAGAAGGGGAAATTTCAGGATAAGTATGTTATGTTTAAAAAGTGTCAAAAGATGAGGGGGAAAAAAACCATAAACCTGAAGGTGGTAACATGGGAAATGCAGGGCAAGAAGACACGCGGGACAAGGGGACATGTGCCCCGTCCGTCCTGCAGGATGGGCTACTTCTCGGAGCTTTCGGCGCGGCCTGTGCTGTAGCAATGCTCTTGTGAATGACAGTTACAGATGGTCTATAACCAAGATCAGCTATTGACATATGATATCAAGGCTCCTTAGAAAATCTGTATTTTACTTTAGATAAAATGAAATAGTAACTGTAGCAAGGCCATTTAGAATTAGTCAGGAGCATCCGATTCATTTTCTATATCGTTCACATTAAAAACACAAAGGACTTCATTTCAAGAGGCTGCTCACATTGGGAAGAATGTTTATCAGGGGACTGTTATAGTTAATTAAGGAGGCAAATCTAGCTCATGAACTGTGATCATTTTTGTGTCTGGACTGTTATCACCACAGCTTCCTAGGGGCCCACACAATTCCCTACAGTTGTGAAGACACTGCAACGCCAATGTCCAATGTTCCAGGGTCTTTTGTTTGTTCATTGTTTCACTCCCTAAATGCAAATGCTTCCAGCCCGTGTGCATCAGACCACTACCAGGCTTTTGTGTGGTTTGGCCCTGCTCACATTTGACCCTGACCTTCGGGTCAGGAAAAGGAGCTGTCAGAAGCAGATCAACTCTCCCAGGGTCTATTAGCGGCTTCATCTGGGGGCAGTTCTCAAAAGTCATCTCTGTGATGTCAAGATTTAGTGATGAATATACATGGATTTTCAATTATAAAACCACTTTGCATTTATATAGTTATAAGTCTCACAAAATGTATAGCCCAATTTGACACCTGTCAACCTAAATTAAATCTTTGATGTTATCTAAATGCTGCCACTGATTTTAATTTACAAAGTGGTCATGGGGGATAAATATGTGACATTTAAATTAAATAAATTTATATTTGCAAGTAAGAATGCCTTATTTTGCAACATGGGGAAAAGGACAAGAAGTCAACAAGGAAAGCAAGATTATAAATAATTTCATTTAAAGAACTCTATAATATGATACATTTGTAAATTTTATCTTACTTAATCACATATCTGCTCTTCTTTAAACTTAAGCAGAAAACAAACAAAAAAACCAAATCCTCTATATCTGATGCTTGAAACAAATAACAAACAGCCAGGACAATTACAGCGGTTCCCAATAAAACAGATGTTTATGTTTCAGTTAATCCGATCTGATTTGATGTTATCTAATCCAGTATAACTTCTCAGAAGAAATCTGATATTCATGAATTAAGAATGAGCTAATAAATGGAAATATATTTTAGCTCTATGTCTCACACTGACAGTACAAAGTCACTTTGCCTTGGTTTCAACTGACTTTAGACTGAGCAGTATAGAAAAAAATGGCATATGGTATAGCAAATTAGCAAATTTAAACAAATATTTTTCTAACACCACAAATTACGATCAAAAGCAAAATGATCAAGAAAATCATACATATATTTTACACCTGGCAAAAACACTTATTAATTTAGGTAAACCAAATTGAATTTCCAAACACACGATTTGAAAAATAGAGGTGTTTCTGAATCCAACATCTTTCTTTAAAGTTCAAATGCCTGACATCGGCCCACTCATCTTAAAGCGAGCCAGACCCCCTGCGTGGCCTCAGAGTTTCTGCATTCAAAATCTCAAGGGTGGTATTTAAGCACGGCTACCTCTTTACCACAAGCACACAGACCTTTAAGACACTGGTTTAGCTACATGTCAAGTACAAGATCAAACAAGGCATTCTGCTAAAAAAGCTGGAGGGTGGATTATAAAGAATGGGTGTGGATGAGAAAGATGCTGGGGAAATCTGTCTATGCATGAACAACCCTTCCCTGGTTGGTCTGCTTCCAGTTTCTTCTTCCCTGACCCAGAACTAGCCTGGATCCCTCTGCTTGCCTCGTGGCCAAAATGATCAGCTTGGGAGTGTACGTCAGGTGAAAATAAAGGCACTTGGTCCTCTGCCCCTCCACCTGCACTGCAGAAGCACACACGGAGGGACAGGGGGGTCACAGACACCCTTCCCTGGGGGGCCAGAATGCCAGGTTCAAAACCAAGAAAGGCACTTCTGAGGCTGGGGAGGCACTGGCTCACTCCCTAAAGGCCCTCTGAGTAGAATGAAAGGGTTCTACTAGCTGAAGAACTTGTAGCCTTGTCTACACCTGTGTATGCTGGAGGGAATGCCAGATGTGGTAACAGCAGAGGAACATGCATCTTTCCTTCCAGCCCTCTTAGGCCCGATGACAACACCCATTTGTGACCGGCTAGGATCAATCAGGAGGTGTGGCAAATCAGTTGGACACCAAGTTTTTCTTCCTGTGATAGGAGGACTCGGAGTGAAGGAAGAGAGTTGAGTAAACACTCATACCCTATCCTGGTAGAATTCTTTGCTCGCCCCCAAACCCTCCATAAGATTGTCCCCACTTCAGACACGGATGGAAAGTCCAGGACATCATCTATACTTCTGGCCAACGGGCTATAAGTCAGAGGTTCCCCTGTCCCCCTCCCCAAGTTCGAATAATTTGCTAGAGCAGCTCACAGAACGCAGGAAGACAGTTTACTTCCTAGATGGCTGGTTTATTACAGGACGTCACCGAGGAACAGTCAGACGGAAAAGATGCACAGGACAAGGTCCACAGCTTCAGCTCTGAGGGCACCCCTCTTCCTGCATCGCCACATGTTCACCACCCCCAGAGCCCTGTCCTTTCGGTTTTTATGGAGGCTTCAGTACAGAAGCTGGTTAAATCCCCAGCCATCAGTGTACTTGATTCAGCCTCCTGCCCCTCCCTCCCCCCTCCTTCCTGGAAATCATGGGTGGCACAGAAAGCCTCCCCTCCTGACCACACAGTTAGCTCCCCGGCAGCCACTCCCATCCTGCAGGCTTTCCAAACAGTCACCGGTCCACACAACCTCCTTTGTGGTTAAAAGGAATTTGTCACAAATAACAAAAGTCACTCCTCTCACCTTCACAGCTCCTATCAAGGAAATTCCAAGGGTTTTAGTAGCTGTGTGTCAGGTACCAGGTTTAAGACCAAACACAGATTTCTTATTATAAACCACAAGGTCTCAGGTCCAAAGCAGAAGAGGCGTTCAATAAATTGTTGTTGAATGAGAAGGAAAGGGGGAGAAAAAGTGATACTCCTGGAAACTCACTAAAACTGTGATAGGTAGCCGAAACTGGTTTGGCTCAGTGGTAGAGTGTCGGTCTGTGGACTGAAAGGTCCCGGGTTCGATTCCGGTCAAGGGCATGTACATTGGTTGCGGGCACATCCCCGGTAGGGGGTGTACAAGAGGCAGCTGGTCGATGTTTCTCTCTCATCGACGTTTCTAGCTCTCTATCTCTCTCCTTTCCTCTCTGTAAAATATCAATAAAATATATATTTTAAAAAAACTGTGATAGGTAACTCGAATATACAATAGGCTGTCAGCCTTGCTTGCTTTTCTAATTTTGGTAGCCATGCATGGAATGCTACACACTCCTAGGAAGAGTGGAAACATTAACTTTTTAGAGGAAAATCTAACCAGAGTTGCCACAATTAATAACTTTTTTTCAGGATGAAAATAAACATCCTCTTTAAGGCAGAAGAGAAGAGTGTTGATGAAGGAAAGCATCCCTGAACAAACATTCACCTGCTGTGCTGCACCTAAGGCTCCTTGCAATTAATACTGCTGCTCTTCCATAAATGAGCAGAACGAGCTGTCTGCTCAAGCATACCTGCAGAAACAAGCAGATCTAGCAGAGTAAACAAACCTCACAATAATGAGAAAACCAGAGGATGGGTATTTTCAAATAATTCTAGGCCTTTCACCTTTTTAAATACACACACACACACACACACACACACACACACACACACACATATATATTATTGATTTCAGAGGGGAAGGGAGAGAAAGATAGAAACATCATTAATGAGAGAGAATCATTGATTGGCTGCCTCCTGCATGCCCCCCTACTGGGGATCAAGCCCACAACCCGGGCATGTGCCCTTGAGCGGAATCGAACCTGGGACCCTTCAGTCTACAGGCTGACACTCTATCCACCGAGCCAAACCGGCTAGGGCAGCCTCTCACCTTTTTATCTTCCATCAGCTTTCCAAACATGTTTCTTCTGAAGACCTGGGTTTGATCCCTGACACTGTTCTCATTAGCTGTGTAACCTTGAATAGGTTATTTCATGTTTCCGAGCTTCAGTTTCCTTAGGAGTGAAATGAGAATACCATCTACCTTCCTCGTGGGCTTCCCAAAAGGATCCACTGTTTAGGTGCAAGGAAAGCAGCTTAACGTAGGGATTACTCTTAAAGACACAGGAGGATCTCAGACTAGAGGTCATAGCTACCTGGGTCTTCTCCCCCATCCTCCTCTCATGCTGCATGGTCTGTTGATGTTTGTCGCAGCGAGTCTATTCTTTGCAAACCAGCTTCTTATAACAGCAAGAAGTATTCTTGTAATAGCACCCCTAAAAGGCCTAGCTCTCCTCAACTGAGGGGCTCATCCTCTGGGCTCCAATTCCAGCTTTTCTGGGTGTTTTCCTCTCAAGATCAGCAATTGTTCAAAGTGCCAACCCAGGGTACCTACTCCACAATGAAAGTAATTCCCTCCTCCCTTCCTTGTTTCACCTCCTCTCCCTACACCTACCAGAGTAACCCTGAACCCAGGAACTCGCGTGCTCACACCGATACCAATAAGTAAGGAAGGCAGAACCACAGAAATTAATCCCAAATTTCTCAGTGTCTGGAGGAAATGCTGGCAGAGGAATTACCACCATGAATCCTGAATACGGCAGTAAAACAAAGGTGTTGAATCCTCAGATGCCATCTGCCTCAGGGATCTATCTCAAAAGAGAGATTGTAACAAGTGATGGGCAAACCCTCAAACCCCTGTCCATAAAAAAGAAAGAAGGGTGAGAAGGTAGGTAAATTCGCCTAAATGGTTAGTAAAATCAAGGCAGAACCTTGATTTTATGGCAGAACCATGAACTGACGCCTCAAAGGCAGGGTTGGAGCCAATTCCGAAAGCTACTCAAACTCACCAGGTTCTATGGTTATCGTGGCACAGAAGTCAAAGGCAAAAGACAAGACACACAAAACCAACCTGAGAGGCCTCTTTTTATCCGTTCTCAGCAAGACAGCCCTAATGACTGACTATGAATTTAACCAAAGAGGAAAAAACCCAGATGCACCTGGTTAACTTGGACTATAAGAACAATTTGAAAAGCTGCATTGATGCAAAGGTTGTCGCAGTTAATTTCATTCAATGTGCCAATAAATAAGAGTGTCATTTGAACTCGAGTTTTAAAGAACCTGCTTTACTTTTGTATGCAAAAATATTGTATGTTTCCAAGGACAAAAAAAAATGCATTTTGTAATCTGGGAAGATATTTTTTTACAAGTCTATAAGACTTCTGAAGTGATGATTTAAAAAAAAAAAAAGCAAAATAATAAAAGCTTTCCAAAATTATGTCTACTCAAATCCAGTACAATTATTGTTTTCTTCGCACGATGCCACATGCAAATGCTTACATAATCTGCTCAGCGGCAATTTGAGACTCCTCAGCTGGAATCATTACCGTCGGGGTGAAGAGAAAGTAAAATCACAGATTTGCACCACATCTCAGTAGATTATATATGCATATCCTCCCATTTCAGACTTTTGTCTTCTTATATAATGGGAATGTATTATATGCTGCTACACTTTTTTTCCTTGCTTATACTCTATACTGAAAATCATTTCATATTACACATACAAATTTATCACGGTATTTCTTCTTGTTGACATTGTGCACTGTAATTGATCTGAGTTCAAATTCCAGCTCTGGGGCCCTGCACTAGTGTCAGCCTGTCTTTTCACCTGTACATGGAGAGGCACGGCGTCTTCTACAGAAGTGAGTGAGATACTATCTGTGGGGCGCCCAGCACCGCACCAGGCACGCAGTGATGCTCAGTAACTGTTAGTTAATCATTCTTCCCCCTGTGGAGCTCCTTGGGGACCTGGCCTTGCAGGGCAGACACTGTGGGGCCATACGTAGAGTCACACTGACACAAATGCAAATGTTTGGGTAGTTTGCCATCTTTGTGGTGACACGCACAGCCACAGGTCTGCACATGCTGGAGAAGTGAGGTTAGGATTTAACTTGTGAGATCCCTGACCGGGGGCCCTAGATTCTGTTTACTCCTCCATTCACCAGCCCCGCTTCCCCTCCCCAAGCCCTTTCAGCCCCGCCTGCCTTTGTCTTCGGTTTCCATTGTCTGCTTCACACAAGAAAAATTCAGACCCAGCAGCTAATTATTTCCGGGAGAGCAAACCACCTTACCTGGAAGAAGGAATGATTAACTCTGTGAGCTTTACACTATCACGCAATCGCATCATTATTATGAGCGCCCTGTGAGGAGTTCCTCGTTTCCCCTTCACAGCCACAGACTAGCCCCATGGGGCTAAAGAGAAGTGAGCATGAGCATGGAGGAGTGAGGGGGTGGGTGATGTGTGGAAATCAGAGAAAACGGTGGACTAAAGGCTACCCTGAGAAGCAGTCACCCTCCGGGCTGCTAAGATCACCTGCCAGCAGCTGCCCTTGGGGGCTCAGAGATCTGCCAGCAGATCATGGATACAGAGGGTACTCTGACCTGCTCACTTACCTCATATCTTGCTTATAATGAATAAAACTGGAACAAATCTTCTAAAACAGCCGTGGGCAAACTATGGCCTGCGGGCGGGATCTGGCCCGTTTGGCTGTTCTATCCGGCCCGCGGAGCCGAAAGAACGGAGGGTTCTCTTGCTCTCCCCTCCGCTCTTTCACCAGCAGCCCAAGATGAGAGTGCCAGCATGGTCAGGTTGCTTTTGTTCCAGCCCTCCGGTCCAGTTTAAGAACCCATTGCGGCCCTCCAGTCAAAAAGTTTGCTCACCCCTGTTCTAAAACAAAGCAGGGGCACTAATTTTCCTTGTGACGCCCCATCCTCTGTACTTGAATGACTAATTTTCCTTGTGACGCCCCATCCTCTGTACTTGAATGACTCTCTCCACCCATCGCTCTCTGAAGGTCATATCGCCTCCATATATCACATTATCCTTTGTATGTGAGGTTAATACTATATGGTAAATATAATTCTAAGACTTACAGGTGGACTCAGAGACTGGCCTACACTGTGTAAAAGAAGGCTGGCTTCCTCTTGGTTGAGGAGAAGGAAACTAAAGTGTCCCAAGCCTCTGCATGTGGTCAGCACCATACTCTGCCCATTTCAGACACTGTTCTCATGACATCTACATCTACCGCGAGCAGGGGTCATATCCTCCCTTGACAGATGTGAAAATGGAGGCTTAGGCTGGTTAGGTGGCTTCATAATCCACAGTTAGGACGAGGACTCCAGGCTGAACCGGGATTTGTCACGTGTAGCTCACCGGAGCACACTGTATTGATCTGACATGCCAGTCTCTTCCCACGCAGCATGCCTTTTGTCTGCCTTAAAAACATGTTTAAAAATATTTTTTTGCCGAAACCGGTTTGGCTCAGTGGATAGAGCGTCGGCCTGTGAACTGAAGGGTCCCGGGTTCGATTCCGGTCAAGGGCATGTACCTTGGTTGTGGGCACATCCCCAGTGCAAGAGGCAGCTGATTGATGACTCTCTCTCATCGATGTTTCCAACTCTCTATCCCTCTCTCTTCCTCTCTGTAAAAAATCAACAATATATATATATATATATATATATATATATATATATATATATATATATATATATATATATTTCTAATTGCCACGAGCCAAGGTGAGATTCTGCTGACATCACTCATACCACAAGGTACCAATGAGAAGTGGTGCTCAATACGATTCTTATTTTCTTGACATTATGATTTCTCAGCAACCCAGAGCTTACACTGCATCAAGTAAAACTTCACTGCATCAAAGCACTTCTGTCTCTCCTGCTTTTGGCTGCACCCACCCCAGGTCACCCAGAGGGTCAGCTACCCACATCTGAATCATTGCCCACAGAGGCCAGAGCTGTTTGGCACCATCATCCCCTGGCGTTGGGCAACTGACCTACTAACCACAAAGTGCTCGTGCTGGGGAGTCCTGCCGTGTTGCATCTGATTTAGAAAAGCTGGCAGAGCCTGTGGGAGAACCCCACAGCGACCCCCAGGCACGTGGAACAGCGATCTCACTGCAGAGGCAGTCCGAAAGCCATACCTGGCCCTCGGGAATGTTCCATTTAGCACACAGAGACTTTCTTTAAAAGGAGATTAACTGCCCATACCTAAAATTCTGGTCAATTTACATAAATACCCAAATCCTTGCTTCCCTTAAAACACTGGAAGGGCCGAAACCGGTTTGGCTCAGTGGATGGAGCGTCGGTCTGCGGACTGAAAGGACCGGGGTTCGATTCTGGTCAAGGGCATGTACATTGGTTGCGGGCACATCCCTGGTAGGGGGTGTGCAAGAGGCAGCTGGTCGACGTTTCTAGCTCTCTATCTCTCTTCCTTCCTCACTGTAAAATATCAATAAAATATATTTTTTTAAAAACAAACAAAAAAAACCCACTGGAAGTTCTGAGGACACCAGGTCCAGAAACAGTGGGCGTGGCCTGAGCAGAGCTGTCTGCTTGCAGACCAGCACCGCCCATCCTCACCACCCAGCAGGCTTGGTGTTTCAGCACCTGCCACGTAGTCCCAGTGAGAATGCCAAAATGTCTCCCGACTTTGCTTTTCTGAAGACAACTATTCACCAGTGTGATGTTTTAAGAACTTAAAATGCTGTGTCACATAAGCATAGCATTGCTTATCCATGGCAGCTTCACCCATTACTTTTCTTACACCTAATTATGAACTACAGCCAAATATTATGTCCTTACTGATCACTTACAGCAGAGACTCTCCTCTGACAAGATCCCACACGAGTTGCCCAGACCTTGTCAGAGAAAGGGCTGTACAAATAGGCACTTTCTCTCCTGCCATCTCATCTCACCTCGGGCTTTCCCCCAAACTCCTAAGAAGCCATTTAAAGGTGGGGAAGTCTCTTCGCTGAGGGTCACATTGAACTGCGAGCGCCTTCAGGGGCGTCTTTAGGAATCAGCAACTTGGCAGAGGACATCAAGATCAAAATCAAGAACCACCGGACCACTCCTTTTGACAGCTGCTTCCCCAACCAGAACAAGACCAGGAACTGCTGACACAACTACCTGGACTCCCACCCCTGTGAGAAGGCAATGACTGCTAAAGGGGCTGATGTCTCCATGTGTGAATGGTACCGGCGTTTGTACAAATGCCTGTGCCCTATGTCCTGGAACAAGGGAGAGAAAAAAACATGGATTTCTGCCTCCTGCATGCCCCCTACTAGGGATTGAGCCTGCAAACCAGGCATGTGCCCTGACTGGAATAGAACTGGTGAACTTTTGGTGAATGTGACTATGCTCAACCAACTGAGCCACACTGGCCAGGGCTAATTTTATTGATTGCTTTGAGGATGAGGGTGAGGGCTGGGAGGATCAATTTGTTGTTCCACTTATTTATGCATGCATTGGTTGCTTGTTGTATGTGCCCAGACTGGAGATTGAGCTCACAACCTTGGCATATAGGGACGATGCTCTAACCAACTAAGCTACCAGGCCAAGGCTACTATATCCTCTTTTTTAATAAAGAATTTATGTGCCAAAACCGGTTTGGCTCAGTGGATAGAGCGTCTGTCTGTGGACTGAAAAGTCCCGGGTTCGATTCTGGTCAAGGGCATGTACATTGGTTGCGGGCACATCCCCAGTAGGGGGTGTGCAGGAGGCAGCTAGTCGATGTTTCTCTCTCATCGACATTTCTAGCTCTCTATCTCTCTCCCTTCCTCTCTGTAAAATATCAATAAAATATATATATATATATTTAAAAGAATTTATGTGTTGTTGTTGGGTGTTTTTTGTGTGTGTGTGTGTTTTTTAAAGAAGCCATTTATATTTGCAAGAATTCTCTGGCCGCCTGCCCTGGTGCTGAACTCCTCAGCTGGGTGCAGGGCTCTGGGTTCTGGAATGTACTTCCTCATGGTGGTGCCAAGGTCTAACCTTGGCTGATTCTAAACACAATAGCAGGGCATTCCTGATTGAGAGGTGAAACAAAGGGTTTTTTAATTTGCAGAGAACTGAGCGGCTGGTTAAGGAGAGCAGTCATCAAGTTTGACTGACTGTCTTTCATTTCAGAAGAAAGAAAAGAATGTCCTCTAGAGTTACAAGTCATGCACCAGAAATTAATGATATAAACTAACAAAATGCAAAAGTCTCCTTTCTAGCCCAACTGGCTTTTTATTATACATAAATGTTAAATGGGAGGTGAGATTGTATGCCAATAACTCCTGAAACTGTTGTTCTAAAATTTTATTTTAGAGAGCATAACAGCAGAATGCAATCTATGCAAATCAACAGCTAGACTTATTACAGTTAAAAGAAATCTATCTTCTATTTAAACCATAACCCCTTGTTCACCAAATACAGTACAGTCTAATACAGAAACTTTTTCTATGTCTTGAAATCTGCTCTCTACTCTTTTAATTGTCAAAATTAAAAAGGAGAAAGCTATTATTTATTTCCTGCTCGGCTACCCATGAGTGAGTCCCAGGAAGAGAGGCTGCTCTAAAGCTTACCCAGTGTGAAAGGATGAACGGACAGGGAAGGAGGGGCTGTCTACGGGGCGGGGAAGGGGACACGGGCCTTAGGGCTGCAGTGACCAAATGACGCCAATACCTCACAGCATTTCACCCCCTCCCCTCCTTCCTTCCACAGGAAAGTCTTATGGGGGGGGGGGGAGGGGCTGGGAGCAAGGTCTCTGTAGACAGGCTTAATCCTAAACATCATTCATTTGCTTTAGATAATATTCCAATATAAATAGCTAATGATTGAATTACTAGACCTACCACTTTATAGGTTCTTCTGTTTGTTTTGTTTTATTTTGTCTTAAGTCAAATTCTCTTTCCAATTTCACCTTCACTGAGACAATTGCTCCGCTACCACTGATCTTCGGTCACACAACAGCTATTTCTGGTTAATAGGTGTGGACCCTGAGAAAGAAGATACCTACTAAGAAGGGCTTTGGGTGGTTAACGGGGCTCAGATTCTAAAAACAGAGCCCAGCAGCCTTTTCTACAACATGGGTCTCTCACGCGAACTGCACACTTCGGGGAGAAGCCTGCGCTGAACTGCTATCTGTACTGCGTTCCTGCCATCTGACTCAGCCCTGTCAAGGAGTTCCTGCAATTGTATTTCAGCCATTAGGACTGAGGCTCCCCCCCCCCCCTACCGCGCCTCCTCCCCTCCCCTCCACCCCCGCCCCGTCCAGTGAGAGCTGCACAGCTAGGTCCCTATCAGTACCATCTCTGATCAGCCAGAGCGGCTCCATTCTGACCCATCAGGACATTTTGTGAGGATTTGGAGTCCTCATTTTCATGAGTACAAACCAGTCAGGGACCAGAGATTTCTCTGTATAAGTCAAGTTCCCTCTGGCTTGGAAAAGGCACTTTCCCTTTTCACTGAAGACTAGAGACTGCATTTCCCAGGCTGGAGCTGAAACACCCAACGAAGGTATTTTCCTGGTCCCAAGCAGAGCAGGGTGGGGTGAGGTGGGGCAGGGCAGGGCGAGAGCTACCTCGGAGATGTGCTGTTTCACAGCCAAGCTGTTTCACAATTGAGCTATAACACTACTGAGCTATTCCACAGCGGTGCTGTATCATAATTGAGCTGTTTGCAGTTTCCTTCCTCACCGCACCCCAGATTGGGGATTCCTGTAAGCACTGAGTTGGCACCAACAACCACTGGTTGGCAAGCCTAAGCTGAGGAGGCTCACCCTCCTCCGCCCCCCCCTCCCAGTGTCCCAGCTTCACACAGAACTGCCCACCCTCGTGGGGCCGGATGGGCTAGGACGAGGAGCACAGTAGTGGCTGACATAGTTGAAGACAAGAAGGCCCTCTTCAGATATTCTGCTCCAAGTTAGAACCCTACCATGACCTGAGGAGTAGGAGATGGCTGAGATTGGATCTCTCTGACAGCTGGATTCAAATGAGGCTCAAAGCAGAGTACATGTGAATTAGAGGAAAGAGAAAATGTGACATTTAAAGAAACAGACTAACATCAATCCATCCTTCACAACACCCTTCATACATACGTGACAGAAACCATAACACTGCAGCACTGACATCTGCTAAGTGATCCATCCCCATCCAGACAATCACACACTGTCAAAGGAAGGCTCTCTCTGGGTCCCCAAAACACATCACAGTTTTGCGGAACACAGGCCTGAAAAGTTAGGCTGGAAGTAATTCAATTCAAAGTGAAATATATGCACAGAAAAGCCTTAGTTTTTAAACACAGCATTATTTAATCCTCTTTTAAAGATGACAATACACCATTGTTTAAGGAGCCCGGCCTACACTCTCCGGGTGAGCCGGGCCACAGCCGCTGGGACCGCAGGGGTCGGTGGGGCTCCCCATGGTTCGTGCAGGAGCCGGAATGCAGGCTGGCCAGGAGAGAGTGCGCTGCCGGCTTCCATGCGGTGCCATTGGGCAGCCCAGAGGCCCATGCTGCACCCCAGCCTGTGGCATCGGGCTGTGCTCACCACATCTCCACTGGGGGGCTTGGGCACTGTGACTCAGACGGAGAGGGGTGCACAGGAGCCCTCAGTCCAGGTGCTACCACGGGCCCAGAGGTCATCTGGGACCTGCCCTTCCACGCCAGACACTCATACTTCAATCGCCGGCCAGGCCTACGGACCGCACCTGTGCACGAATTTCATGCACCGGGCCTCTAGTATATAATAAACTAGCACAGATGCTTAAAGGTATTACTATAAGAACATTCACTTTAGTTATATTTATAGTCTCCTAAGTTTGAAATGGCCTCAATATCCAGAAACTAAAGATTGGCTGAATAAATTATGTCAAGTCCATTATACATCTATGCAGGAGAAATATACAGCTCTTAAAATGGGGCTGTATAAGAACATTTAAAAACTTATTAGAACATATCCATAATATATTAGATAAGAAAAGTAAGTTGTAAAATATTACTATATAATTTTTGCAGAAAAGAGATACAAATGACTAGAGGCTATATAATATAGTGTTTGTACTAGGAGAATGGAATTGAATCTAACATTTTTTTTCCTTTATAGGTGGGAAGGTTCCAAGTTTCCCAAATTTCCCAAAGCAAGAATGTATTTTTATAATAATCAAAGCATACATGTGTTCCAGTTTTAAAAAATCCACCTGATGCTGACAGGCTGTCCTAGAGGACCTGGGCCATGCGTTAGCCACATTCTTTTTTTTTTTTTTAAATATATTTTATTGATTTTTTACAGAGAGGAAGGGGGAGAGATAGAGAGTTAAAAACATCGATGAGAGAGAAACATCAATCAGCTGCCTCCTACACATTCTCCACTGGGGATGTGCCCGCAACCAAGGTACATGCCCTTGACGGGAATCGAACCCGGGACCTTTCAGTCCGCAGGCTGACGCTCTATCCACTGAGCCAAACTGGTTTCGGCAGCCACATTCTTATTCCCTACAAAAGAGAGAGTGTGGTTAATAGGACACATGGAGATGGGACTTGAGGTGGAAGATAGATGTGAGGGCTCAATAGAATCCCAGGATGCTCTGTGAAAATTGCATTTCACTGGATCTGCATAAGCCATGAGAAAACCCAAACCCCTTGTCTCTAAATTAATTAGCTTTTAGAATTTGGGCTTCCAAAAAGAGCAAGCAAGAAAGCAAGAAAGGAAGGAGGAAAGAAAGGGAAAGGGGGAGGGAGAGAGGGACTAGCAGATATTTCTATAAGAACATACGAGAAGAAGCAACCTGCACAGGTTTATAAAAAAGCATGTGTGATGCTTCCTGCATCTCAACAGAAATGAAATGTTGATTTTAAGCAAGGAATGTGTTTTATATTCTCAGTGGGTCTCGGAATAATTTCATGGGCATGGCGTTTCAGAAAGAGCACAAGATTTTAAAGTTTGCTTACTGATTATACCACACTGGACTTGACCTAAATGGGATTTAAGGCTGCTTGTATAAAAAAATAAATACGAAAGATGAAGATAAAGACATTAAATATTAAGGTTATAATTTTTGTCCTAAGCTACATACTTATTAAGTAATCTTGGCCAAATTACCTTTTTAAATTGCAGTTTGCTCATCACTCAAATGGGGATAATGATAATACTTATGTGGCAAGGTAATCTGTTGTAAAATTAAATCATGTCTAATTTTTGCCACTGTAGACCCATCAGGAAGAATTTCATTTCCTCCCAGCCTAATGCAAGGAAGGGACCTACAATCAAATTTAATTTGGCTTTAGAAACAAGGAGTCATGTGACATTCTCACAACCAACAGCAGTGGAGAAAATTCAAACACTTTCTTCATATCCCTGGCATGAGAGTTATATGAAACAATGGAGATCGTATGCTATATTAATTGCCATGCAATGTTCGGAGGTTAATTACTGTTAGTAAAAATTCCATTGACTTGCCCAATCGGTGTTCCTCAGGGGTTGAGCATCAACCTATGAACGAGGAGGTCACTGTTCAATTCCCAAACAGGGCACATGCCTGGGTTGTGGGTTGCGGGTCCGATGCCCAGTAGGGGGCATGCAGGAGGTAGCTAATCAATGATTCTCTCTTATCATTGACTTTCTATCTCTCTCTCCCTCTCCTTTCCTCTATGAAATCAATAAAAACATTTAAAAAGATATCATTCACTTCACACAATGCTATACAGCAAAATGATCCAGGAGACCTGGGTTTTCCTCCCAGCCCCACCCCCACCAAGTGGCTGAGCCATGTCTCCCTGCGCTGCAAAATGGGCACAATATCTGGAAAGAAGGAAAAACACACACTCACCCTACCTCACAGGGTTATTGTGAGGCACAAGTGAGAAAATATATGTGCAAAGTCTAAGGAGAGTGTCAGACAAGGGTGATCTATAAATAAGCCACAACCAAAGTCAGTAAAATGCTATGAGCTCTGAACATAGTGGATTAAAACTGATTGATTAGGTGGTGTCATTAAAATAGTCTATATTAAAAACAAATAATATGTCCTAACTGGTTTGGCTCAGTGGATAGAGCATCAGCCTGCGGACTGAAAGGTCCCAGGTTCGATTCTGGTCAAGGGCATGTCCTGTACTTGGGTTGCCGGCACATCCCCAGTAGGGGGTGTGCAGGAGGCAGATGATCGGTGTTTCTCTCTAGTCCATGTTTCTAACTCTCTATCCCTCTCCCTTCCTTTCTGTAAAAATTCAATAAAATATATATTTATTTTTATATATTTAAAAATCCAAATGTCCATCAATAGTAGAATGGATAAACAAAATTTTCATAAATAGAATACTCGCAGCACAAAAAAAGAATACATTTAGTATATAGTACACATAACATTTATAGAAAGAAGCAAGACAAATAAACAGAGACCATGATTCATTCACCTAATGTTAAAAATAGACAAAACAAGTTAGTTTGCTGAGAGAAACCTACATAAGTAGTAAAATTCTAACAAACAGTAAGGAAATAATTATCACAAACTCAGATTTTTTTTTTCCCGTTTGGGAAAGAAAGGGGATGGTAAAGATGTGAACAGACAAATAGGAGAAACTTCATGGCTTGAAGGCTATGTTAAATTATATATATATAAAATACATTTTTCTATATGTATATTATTTTTCACAATAAAAACCAACAATAACAATAAACCTACCAAATTCTGTATAAATTGCATATGTAATAAAAAGGCTTTTTTTCCTAAAAGTTTGCTTCAATTCCAATCTCAGAAAATTACTCAGTTGAGACTTTAATCTCTTCAAAAAGAAAGTATAGTTACATTAGGCAGGCTATGGTGACTCAAGTTGACTACTTGTCTACTTATTAATAATTTCTAACTGCTTAGATATTTTCAGGGTCAAATGAAAAATTCCAGTATTAACAATAAAAGAACTATTGGGCTAGTTCTGTCACCACCTGAGCATATCTTACACCACCAGTCTAAAAGGAAATGCATTTTTACATCAACGACTTACCAGCTGGCTGTGTCTGTGCTATTCTCTTAGGATAAGTCTTGCTTCGGCTTCTTGCCACATTCTGGTCTGGCCGGGGAAGTTGAATAGAAAGATCTCGACTCATTTGCAAAGCTGTCCTGCCACTTGAAAATGCAACATTTTTTATTAATACAAGTAAAACCACACAATCACAAAATTAAACAACGGCTCGTATAGAATATCTGCAAAGTATTTCCAGAATATCTGGAAAGAAGGAAAAACACACACTCATAGGAGCTGTAAGCACACATCCGTTCCCAACTGAGTCACACTGCAATATTAACCAAGGAAGTAGTATTAAATTCAAATAGGAAACATGTAGGTTAGATGGAAGGAATATGTTTCAAGAGAAGAAACAGGAAATGGGGGGGTGATTAATTAAAGGAGGACTAAGGTTGAGATTTAACAAAATGATAGGCCAGCAATAGAGAATTCTGATCGCCTTCCAACTGTACAGCAAAATGATGAAGAAGTTACATTGGGCTGAATTACATAACGGCGATGGCTCTATATCAGCCATGGGCAAACTATGGCCCACGGGCCAGATCCGGCCCATTCAGCTGTTCTATCCGGCCCGCGGAGCCGAAAGAGCGGAGGGTTCTCTTGCTCTCCCCTCTGCTCCTTCACCAGCAGCCCAAGATTAGAGTGCCAGAATGGTCAGGTTGCTTTTGTTCTGGCCCTCCGGTCCAGTTTAAGAACCCATGTGGCCCTCGAGTCAAAAAGTTTGCCCACCCCTGCTCTATATGCATCAGCATCACCCCATGTTAGACTCACACGGCAAGCTATACAGCACCCCCTCAGGACCACTGCGTGGTCTACTCTTCACCCTGCCATGGCACAATCAACATTTTATTAGGCTCGCCTCGCCTGCCCAGGGAGATTTAAAATGGGCCTGAAACCCCACGCACAGCGCTGCTTTCCTAAAGTGCTGTGAGGACTCGAGAGGTTGAGCTTTCTCTGGAGATGGACTAATCTCTGGGAAATGTGTAAATTCATTCGCTGGATTTCAGTGAACGTTCATCCTACTGAAAATTCATCCCACGGCTGCTGATTTTGAGCCAATGAATGACCCTGGCTTGCATCTAAATATATTAGGTGAAATTTTTACTTAGGTGCAAGGAAAATATCATTAAGGACAAGAAAAAAAATGCATTTCTATTTATCTAGTTTAATTCACCTCAAGAAGAGCCAGAAAGCCTTTTAATGGCTCCAAATCCTACTCATCCTACATTTACTGAACAAATATCGGTGAATCTCTCCCAAATGAAACTTACAAAGCAAAATTTACCTCCTACATACTTCTGTGAAAGTTTTCCCTCCCCACTAAGGCATCCATCTTTATTAGATTTTTTTTTTTAATGCTTAAAACTACCATAACAAGAGGCTTATCCTCAGGCTAATTGGGGACACAACTTGATAAGAGCCACCATGAATGAAGATGCCAGGATCTACCTATGTGTGTATACGTGTTCAATACTTCATGAGAACTAGGGTAGAGAGGGAAGCAGACTGTGACAGGTTGTTGTTGTTGGTTTTTTTCACTTGGAATTTAACTATTTTTTTTAAAAGGTAGTTCAGAAAGTCACTAACACAAACAATAATATCTCTCTCCTGAAAAGCTCAAAGCAAAACCCCTATAGAGAGCAAAATTTGATTATTACAAACTAGAAGTTCTATGCACAAAATTCATGCAAGAGTAGGCCTTCCTCCCCCCAGCAGCCGGCACGGGCTTCCCTCTGGCACCCGGGACCTGGGTTTCCCTCGCAGTCCCAGCTTCGTCCAGAAGGTCGTCTAAAGGATGTCTGGTCTAATTAGCATATTATGCTTTTATTATTATAGATAGTATGGAGTCTAAAGATAAGAGCATAGACTTTCTCTGCTATAAGACTTGGGTACTGCTGAAACTGGTTTAGCTCAGTGGATAGAACATCACTCTACAGACCAAAAGATCCCAGGTTTGATTCCGGTCAAGGGCATGTACCTTGGTTGCCTACACATCCCCAGTAGGGGGTGTGCAGGAGGTGGCTGATCGATGATTCTCTCTCATCGATGTTTCTAACTCTCTATCCCTCTCTCTTCCTCTCTATAAAAAATCAATAAAATATATATTTTTTTTAAATGAAAAAAAAAAAGACTTGGGTACTGTGTACTTTATTGCATAGAAGAAAAAATATTTGCCCTAAAAATATAACCCATCATGTGGACACACTGAGACATTTTATAATGAGATTTTACTTAATTATTCAATTTTTCCACATGGGTTTTCTCTCAGGAATAACGGAGATATGACAAAATCCTATCACACGATTAATAAAACTATGGTCCAGAACCACACACTGATCTGCCGCCGGCTGTGTAGGACCCAGGACTAGAACAAGCTCTCCGACCTCCAGCTGGTCAGCATGGCACAGCCGGGCAGGGGGAGGACATTAAGCCAATGTTCTGCAGTTGCAAGCATAGCTCTGTCTCAACTGTATGGTCTTAACAGGTTATTTTCTATGTCTCCCAGAGCCTTATTTTCAACATTGATAATATATGTCAAATTGTTCTTCCTATTTCCTAGCGGAAATATTAATGCACAGCATTCTTATTACTTCCTTGTAGCAGACAGTATTTGATAAATGGTGGCAGAGATTTATTCCCATGATCACCCACTCCCTTCCTCCTCACACTCTGGCATGCCCACTCCCATTCTACACTGCAGCCCCTAAGGGAGGGGTAGAGGAAAGAGAACAAGAAGAGAGACACCTGGGTTCACATCCTAGCTTTGCCACTTACTGGTAAAGGCCTTTAGTTCGGTTAGTTTGCTTTGGGGTTTGAGGCTCAAATTTCTCATCTGTATAAATGAAGAGATACCTCCTTTGGCGGGTCACTGAGCCCGTCCCATACTTATTGTATGGGATTAAATAAGTGTAAGCACCCAACACAAAGAAGGCTCTCATGAGAATTTGTTCTATCTTTCAGGCTTTAAGAAATGTGGAGCCCTGGCCGGTGTGGCTCAGTTGGTTGAGCATCATTCCATGCAACAAAAGGTCGCCGGTTAGAGTCCCAGTCAGGGCACATGCCCAGGTTGTGGATTCAATCCCAGGTTGGGGTGTGTGCTGGAGGCAACCAATTGATGTATCTCTCTTTCTCCCCGTCTTCTTCTCTCTTCCTCTTTCTTTAAAATCAACAAATACAGAGAACATCCAAGATGGCGGCCTAGGCAGTCTCCTAAGCTGCCGCCTCATCAACAATTTAATTAAAAAAACAACTAAAATCAAAAAGGACTTCACCAAAACGTCAGGAAAGCTGGCGGAGTGGAATAGCTACAACTAGAAAGAAAGAGAGAGGCTCACGGATCGGACTGGGAGCCGAAAAGCACTGAGGTAGGGAGACGCTCGCGCATGCGGCCGCCGAATACCTGCCTGGCGGGAGGGGAGGAATCCCCGATTGCACGGAACCCTTTCGGACTGTACTGAACCCCAGCCCCGGCTGAAATTCCGTGGTCCCAGGCACATACGGGTGGCGTATGGACTGTAGAGAAAGGCACCCAGAGACTCAGAGACTCAGAGACTGGGAGACCGGGGACCGGGAGCCGCAGTCGCAGCCGGCAGGGTCTACAGACTCGCGCACGTGAGCAAGTACGCGCTGAGGTCTGACCGCCGCCCCTCTGGAGCGGAAGGAGTCAGAAGCTCCAGGTCTGACCACAGAGGCTGCCGCTGCCTCTCTGTACAAGGTGGCAGCCTCTCCGTAGCGGAAGGAGTCAGAAGCTCCAGTCTGACCACGGAGGCTGCCGCTGCCTCTATGTACAAGATGGCGGCCTCTCTGTAGCGGAAGGAGTCAGAAGCTCCAGACTACAGAGACCAGCCCAAGTCCGGGTGAGCCCCTGGGGCACCCACGCTCTTGCTTGGGGAAACTGGGCCGGTCAGGCGGAAACTCAGGCGAGTGCACTAGGGCAGGGCAGAAGCCAAGACTGTCAGTTCAGCCCTGAGACTCCGCCCCATCCAAGCTGAGCAGAGGCTTCTGCAGTTTTTCAAGTCTGATCCTATAAGACTGTCTCCAATACAGAAGTTATTCCAGAGTAGACACAGCTGATACCCACATGCAATTGGCCTGAAGGTCAATTCACAACAATAGAGACTTAGCTACAACAAGGCTGTGCACGCAGTCCACAAAGGGGATCACCAACAGTGTCTACCTCAGGTAACTGAGGAGGTTGATCCACTGTGCTATATAGGACACCAAACACACAAAGCCATCCTACCAACTCTGAAAAATAGTGATAATGCCGAGACAAGGAAATAGATCTCAAACAAAAGAGATGGAGGATATAGAGTTCAGAACTACGGTTCTAAGGTTATGCAACAATATCCTAGAAAAGCTCGATAAACTTCATGAGACCCAACTAAAAAGTATAGATAAACTGACTAAATTGGAAAATATTATGCAGAGATCCAACAGCAGAATGGAAGAACACAAGAATCAGGTCAAAGAGCCAAAAGACACTCCGCTGGAGAAGGAAGAAGAAAAGAGGATCCAGAAAGTTGAAGATAGTGTAAGGAGCCTCTGGGACAACTGCAAGCGCACCAACATCAGAATTATGGGGGTGCCAGAAGAAGAGGGAGTGCAAAATACTGAAAACATATTTGAAGAAATAATATCAGAAAACTTCCCTCACCTGGTGAAAGAAATAGACTTACAAGTACAGGAAGCCTACAGAACCCCAAACAAGAGGAATCCAAAGAAAAATTCTTCTAGACACATCATCATCAATATGCCAAGGGTAAAAGACAAAAAGAGGATCTTACAAGCAGCAAGAGAAAAGCAGTTGGTTACCTATAAGGGAGCACCCATACGACTATCAGCTGATTTCTCAACAGAAACCATGCAGGCCAGAAGGGAGTGGCAAGAAATATTCAAAGTGATGAATACCAAGAACCTACAACCAAGATTACTGTATCCAGCAAAGTTATCATTCAGAATTGAAGGGCAGGTAAAGAGCTTCACAGATAAGAAAAAGCTAAAGGAGTTCATCACCACCAAACCAGTATTATATGAAATGCTGAAAGGTATTACTTAAGAAGAGGAAGAAGGTCAAGTGAATTAAAAATCTCAGGAATAGAATAAACTGGTGAATATAATAGAATTAGGGGCAAAGAAAGGGAGTGGATAGATAATTATCAGGGTGAAAGGGTGTGGGGTGCAGAAAGAGACTGGATTAAAATTGTATAACCTATGGATAAGGACAATAGTGGGGGGAGGGGGTAAGGGCAGAGGGTGGGGTGGGAATCAGGTGGAAGGGAGCTATGGGGGAGAAAAAGGAGAAACAATTGTAATAATCTGAGCAATAAAGATTTATTAAAAAAAAAAATAAAATAAAATCAACAAATACATACTTTAAAAAAAAATGTGGAAAGTTCGTGAGATTTAAGTCCTACAGGAGCCCAGAGAAAGGAATATAAGTGTATAACAAAATATTTTAATCAAAGATTTGATCAAGTTCTGTTTCAGATTATTGGTCTCTGTTAATGAAACAAAGGAATTAGATTGTTTGATTTCAGCTCACATTTCCCCACCAAATCTGGAATTTTGATTGACTGTCACACGTCACTAAAAATGTGTAATATTTCCCCCTTCCTAAGTAATGACTAATTTTTCTAAAAAAAATATTGAAATCTCATTGATGTTCAGCAAGCCGGAAGATGCAGGAAGGGGATCAAGACCAGAACTCTGTCTTCCTACATCAATACACCTTCAGACATAACACTGTAAACGTCTATACACGATTATGCTCACAGATGCAGACACGCCTGTATTCACACCCTGCAGCACTTGCTGTGCTGCTCTTTAACCCTCGTGCCCTCAAAGCCTGCCGGGTAAAGGAAGGGGCTGTGCTTCCAGAGCACTGCCTTCATGCCACGAGGTCTACAGAACATGTCAAGAGAGAAGCAGGCATATGATGTGTGTTAAAGGCTGGGGATTTTTTCCTCCTTTGACAATTAACAATTCATGTGCTGGCGACCACCAGCAGTCCGAGACCAATCCCTGCCCATGACCGGCTCTGGGCAGTGGGATGAAATACATTTCTTCCAGGGGTGGTGTAACATTAGTGCTTCCTACAGACAGAGACGGAGATTTGGGTTTCATTAAAAACTGACGAGGCAGTTAAGGCCAGCCACCAAATTAGAACAGATTTAGCAGAGCTTCCATCCTGCAAAGGTTACCTTTAATTACTTTCTTGGAAGAAATGATATTTAATATGCAAAATCCAATAATAATAATTCCCAGTAGCCACAACATTTGCATTTCAATAAATTTGAGAAATCAGGTATTAGTAAGTTTGTGGAAACTAACTACAGCATATGTTAAGCAGCATAATTGCAATTTTAATAATAGGAGCACAGAGATAGAGTTACACATTTTCTCTATAACCCTTGACATGCTTTATGCTCTAAATGGAAAAAACAGCCCAAATGGTGACTATTAGCTGTTCACCTCAACATAAAGTAGGTACTCTTCCCTTAAATTCCTGATAATTGTATCACTCACTGTCTGAGAAAGAACCTTGGTAAGCAAAAGGTTCAGTTTTTAGTTATCAGTGAATACCAAGTACCAAGAACATTTATAACATAACCACTTAGGTTTTATAGGTGGTCATCAAATGAGCAAATATGCAAATGAATAATGTATAAAGATGAATGCAGTCAACATTTAATATTAACCACTCTGTTATTGATTATCTCTGGTTTCAAATTCAAGGCCAAATATGTGGGTTATAAAAGAGAAATTAGCCTTGGCTGGTGTCCTCAGTGATTAGAGTGCCAGCCCACATACCACAGGGTCTCAGGTTCAATTCCCAGTCAAGGGCATGTACCAGGGTTGTGGGTACATGCCCAATTGGGGCAAGTGTGGGAGGCAACCAATTGATGTGCCTCTCTCACATCTATGTTTCTCTCTCTCTCTCTTTTCTCTCCCCCTTCCTTCCACTCTCGCTGAAAAGAAATGGAAAAAATATCCTCAGGTGAGGATTAATAAAAGAGAGAGAGAGAGAGAGAGAGAAAGAGAGAGAGAGAGAGAGAGAGAAGGAATTAAAATCTGGCATACCATTGTCCTAAAAACACTTGATTAGGCTTTAGTTAGTTTTAATCCTCACTGGAGGATATACTTTTATTGATTTTTAGAGAAAAAGAAAAGGAGACAGAGGACGAGAGAAACACCAGCCAGTTACCTTTCATATGTATCCCGACTGGGGATCAAACCTGAAATGTAGGTATGTGCCCTGACCAGGAATCGACCCTGCAACCTTTTGGGGCACAGAACAACGCTCCAGCCAACTTAGCCACCTTGCCAGAGCTTGGCTTTACTTTTAAGTCCCCTAGGTAAGCATTTCATTCATGATGTCTCCAGTGGGGCTGACAGAACAGCATCACACCTCCTGGGCAGCATTTCTGCACCCTGCTTGGGTTTTACAGGGCCTCGGACAGCCTCACTGCTGAAATGATATTGTAGCTCTCTGAAGGCAGAGGTGCTAAGATCTGAATCTTTGCATCTCTGGGCACCCAATACCATGTCTTGCACCTCACACACTCTCTATTAACAGAAGGAGATGAAACAAAACAAATTCTTTTTCAAAACATAGAAAGCTGCCTGGCCGGCATGGCTCAGTGGGTGAGCGTTGAATTATTAGCCAGGGGGTCACGGTTCAATTCCCAGTCGGTTGACATGCCCAGGTTGTGGGCTCCCTTTACTATATTTAAAAGGCCTGATCCTAAATGTCTATTTGTCATTTAAAACCTTGCTATCTTTATTTTTATACTAGAAGCCTGGTGCACGAAATTCATGCAACGGAGGGGAGGGTGCCCCTCAGTCCAGCCTACACCCTCTCCAATCTGGGACCCCTTGAGGGATGTCCGACTGCAGGTGAATTTCGTGCAATGGGCCTCTAGTTAAATATAATTAAGCCTGGAAAATTATTTTGGTCAAAAAAAGATTTAATAAACTATTATGCTAATAAAACTCATTGGCACTGTACAAAAAAAAAAAAACCTTTAACGTGCATGTATGTGAACAGCTGAATTAAATATTTATGTATCTACACACACACACACACACAAGGAAAAAAAGGTGACATTTACCTATATCGGTGCTTATAACTCATGGACCCAAACTTGCTGAGTTTTCTTGATAATGAATTTGATTCATTCTCTGGCATCCTAATAAATTTTTAAAACAAAATCAAATTAAGACTCAGAAATATTTTTGCAGCATTTGAGCAAAAGCTACATAGAAGATTTATGCAACACTTTAACAGCTAGTCAAAATATCTTATTTGTTCTACACATTGGCAAGAAATAATAATCAGCTATTACAAGCTAATTGTTGAAACACAAACACACTCTAGGAATTTATATATTTATATAATGTTGACATACTCATACTTTCGGAAATACATCATTGCCCTCAGAAGCTTTAGTTGTGAATCAAATTACTTTCTCTGCTTCAATGATCTTGGGAACTTTGTCACTAGGTTGATTTACCCAAGCCAAGGTCCTCACAGCAGTTAATTAATCGTATCTGAGCAGTGGTTCAGCCTCCTTTGTACTATAGCCCAGCACTTCCCACTCCAGGGTACCTTCAACAGACACCTCCGAGGGGAGCTGTTTGACCTAGCCCCCTGACCCTAGAGGTAATGCCTCGGGCTTTCTAGGAAACTCCCTTGCCCTCATACAAGCTCAACGAAGGACACTGGTCATTTTGTAAGAATACGCCTCCACTATCATGCTATTTGGGGAAATTGTTCCAGGCAAACCAAATAGGAATAAGGGGGAAGAATAAATCCAGTTTTAAATTTAGAAACAAATATAACTGAATGTATTACCTGATTAAATTTAGTGTTACCTTCACACCATAAAGACGTGAAATAAACAAAAAGTATCCCCACAGTCCAACAGTCAGTTCTCCATCCCTCCTTGACCTTCCAGGAACACAGCATGCAATGGAGGAGCCAGCTCCCTGTTCAACATGGCATTTTCCTCCCTCATCTTCCATTTCCTTACACACTTTCCGGGTGACTCCTTCTCATAATCCATGGCTGGCTCTTCCAGTCCTCTAAATGCTGGCAGGTCCCCAGTCCTTGGCTTCCTGCTTCTGTCTCTTCACTTTTCTCAGAGGTGACCTCATCCAATCAGCTTTGCTTAAACTACTAACTAAATTTACATGGCCAACCTAGGTCTTTCCAGTAAGCCTTATACTTCCAACGCCTCCATTTAGATGACTAACAGGCATTTCAAATTTAGCATGTCCATAGCTGAACCCGTACTCTCCATGAATACCAAAGCTGTACTTTTTACATAAACAAACAAAAATTGTTCTTGGCCTCTTCTTATAATATGAACAAAGAAGATAACTATGTGTGCGTGTATGTGTGTATGCATGTCTGTGCATATATATCTATTTCTATTAATGTGATCAAGAGAATTAGGTGACTGAATAAATTAAATGTCTACTTGTAGACAGAACAGAATTCTTGTTAGAAAAACAAATGCAATTTTCATTAGAACAATCAACAGAACTTCCACATTAACATACCTAAAAAATGTATGATGTTCTACACTGCACTTCCAAAGATGCTTGCAAGCAGTTTTACTCCGAGCTTCAAAAAAGAATGAAGTTTCATTGCACTGAGAGAGAAAAAAAGAGAGAGAACGTGAATCACTGACCATACATTCTTCAGGTGACAGCCACAGGTAGCAAAAATTCAAGTCAACTTGTTAACACATAAAACAAAGAATGATTATCTCTTTGTAACAATTTTTGGAGGGTTGCTTTAAATCTCAATTAATTAAAATTACAAAATATAAGTCCATGTAAATCTTAGTGCCATCACCTACTTCTACTAGTCTATCACCCATGATCATGGATAATCGGGGTGATGGCACTGAAGTGCCACAAACTTGTCGATCCCAAATGGACACCAAAGACAGGAAAAATACTGACCCTGGGCAAATCAACTCCCAATAAAAAAGATGCTCACAAGCCCATTCTTAACTGTATTTATTTTTTTAAATGACTGAATAGGAAATCAAGCAAAATACAGCAACATAAGTAGCAAAATAATAAACCATAAACTCTGTGAAGTTATATAATTGCCAACTTAGTTTTAAATAAAAACCAAGCTCGTGTCTCAAATGCAGAAATGCCCCTGGAATGAGGTTCTATGGATTCATAAACAAAATCTTCAATGTGGCTGAATAATTAAAATGGCCCCCACTACTTATAATAAGGACAGAACATTCATATGATAACATTTCTCCCAAGTCCATCTGGAATGAGGCTCAACTTAGAGTTTATTTGAAAAAGTGAAAGGGTGTGATAAAAAACAGAGCTAATTATTTGCATGTTACAGAAAGGCAACCTGGAACTCCAAACCCTTGTGAGGTAGAGGGAAAATTTAGGACAATTCCCAGGTTTCTAGCTTGGGTGCTCTAAGTACTAAAATACAGCAAGTGGGGGAAATGGTAATCCGGATGGTGATGGAATAGACAAGAAGTTCAGGCTATTTTGATTTTGAGGTGCCCACAGAATTGAGAACTACACATGCCTCGTGGGCCAGTAAACATACAGGCGTAGAGCTGAGGAGTAAGGTCGCATCTGCTGACATAGATGATTGCACCAAAGAGTTTTTTTTAAAAAACCTGCTCAGAACAACGGTACAGAGTGAATAAAGGTGGAGTCACAGCAGAGATGAGAGAGGTCAAAATGGACCAGGAGGCAATGGCCAGGGAGGCGTGGAGGAGAGAGCAAGTCCATGACCCAGAAAGGTCAAACAGGGTTTCAGAGGAAGTTACTGCATTTCACGGTAAGAAATCTTCGGTGACATTCGTGAAAGGGGTAGGGAGCCCAAAATTAGAGGCGAGGCAGAAAAGTCAACGAATTCAGAAAGCGTTTTTCTCAAAAGTAAAAGAAACTGGGGGGAGGGGTGGGAAAGGGTCTTCAGAGGAAATCACAGATGATCTGAGGGGGCGGGGTGGGAAGCCAAGCATCCTGCCAGGAGATGGGATGCTTAGAGGGACTTTTTTTTTTTTTAAATCATTTTCCTTTTCTTTTTTTAAAATATAGAATATAAATACTCATGGTACAAATGCCAAAGGTTCCCAAACCAGATACACAATGATAACAAAATCTCCCTCCTACCACTGGCCCCAATTCCCCTCCCAAGAGGCAACGACTATTAAGAGTTTCTTATATAACAGGTGGGTGTTTTTAAGGACACTGGATTATCCAAAAATACAATGTACAGGTCATGTGTTTTAAAAAATAAATTTGCATGTGATTGCACTGTTACCAGATTAAATGATTCAAATAAAGCGAATACAGGACAAACTGCCCCTCCCCCACTACCACCTCCTCAGTATCTGCACCCCCTCGTCCCTGTGCCTTCCAATAACTGGCAGGACTGACTGGGCATCACCAGCGACAAGAAGTGGTGGCGGCCGAAACCGGTTTGGCTCAGTGGATAGAGTGTTGGCCTTCGGACTGAAAGGTCCTGGGTTCGATTCCAGTGAAGGGCATGTACCTTGGTGGCGGAAATATCCCCAGTGGGGGGTGTGCAAGAGGCATCTCTCTCATTGATGTTTCTAACTCTCTATCCCTCTCTCTTCCTCTCTGTAAAAATTCAAAAAAAAAAAAAAAAAGCAAAGAAGTGGTGGCGGTGATGACTGCTGTGTGACACAGCACTTTCTCCCGTCAGCAAGAGCAGCCACAAACGAGGAGGCACTAGCATACCTCTATCAAATGTTCAAAAAATTACTTAATTACATCTAATCCAGGTTTGCAGAAGTGAAGGAGAAACCACAGAGTATTCCATCTTAAAAACAAAGCAAATCTCGCATTTTTTGTGGACCGATTTTCACTTCATTCTTCACACAAAGGTTTGTGTTCCCCTGCTTTTCAAATAAACACCTGGTCATAGGATAGCTAATTTTTAATGTATTTTTAAAACTACCATTACTTCACGAAAGGATAAAAGGTATTAAAGATCCAGCCAGAATTGGATTTTCTCAAGTTTTCTTCGGTACAAATATGCAAAAGGAACAAAAGAGCCTCCCACGAGGCCTCCTAATTGCTGCTGCCATGTACAAATGACAAGTATAAACTCATCCTCCACTTACACAGCTTTAACACAGCTGCCTGCTCTTTATCCCATTGTAATCCAAACACTAAAAAGAGGGTTAACGACGAAAAAAGAGAGCTAGGGGTTCTGAATAAATCCTGTGTATTTTTTGCCACTTACAGCAACTGCTGGCGTGAACATCACTGATACAGCATTGCAAACGTCCCTTTCTTCCTACCGCTCCCCTACCTACAAACCTTTTCCAGAGACAATTAGCACCTCCCCATTCATTCATGCAAAGATGATGAGCTGCTTAACTTTAGTTCACTCCAACCGACTGCTAAAATACTTTTTAAAAAATATATATTTTATTGATATTTTACAGAGAGGAAGGGAGACAGATAAGAGAGCTAGAGACGTCGATGAGAGAGAAACACCGACCAGCTGCCTTTTGCACACCCCCTACCGGGGAATGTGCCCGCAAGCAATGTACATGCCCCTGACCGGAATCGAACCCGGGACCTTTCAGTCCGCAGACCAACGACGCTCTACCACTGAGCCAAACCAGTTTCGGCTGCTAAAATACTTTATACCCAAGCTTGAAATGGTTGTTTTTGGCAAAATTAGTCAAACACCTTCATAGCTTTTGTCACTTTACACCAGAAGCAAAGCTATGGTCTGAATCTACTTCTTTTTATTGTATGAACTGATCAAGCTTAAATCACCTGTAACTCAGATATTATGTGGGGCTTCCCTGTGCTGTGGATCTCTAGCTAAACTTGGCTCAAACCCCCAATTCTGTCATGTGTTAAGAATTCAGGACCTGTATTCTATCAATGAGTTCCAACCTAATTATCTCTGGTCTTCTCAGTCTATTTTCTCATCTTTGCTGGCTATGTTTCTCTTTGCAATCTTGAAAAAATAAATCTACTTTAGCCTGGCTTCTGCTAAGTGCACTGAGATTGCTGACAGCGTCGTGGAGGTCAAGGGCAAGCTGCACAACCACCTGCACTCCCGGGACCGGACCAAGCTCCGCGGCCTCTCCCAAGCCTGACCCTCCTTGCCACGCGCAGCCCACACTCCAGCCAGCTCCTCTGTTCTTAGGAAGCAGCACAACTGGACAGTCTGCCTTCCCCGGCCTTTCTAGAATCACGGAGATAAACAATCCTCAATGATTCTCAAATTGCTATATATTTGCCCACCTCCAAGGTCACTAGAAATAACCTCAGGTGCAGTGCATATGTCAGATACCAAGGAGTAAAATACATTAGTGCTGCTAACAACAGTAAGATGCAGTTGTTACATACATACTATCAAGGCCCACAGCAAAGGGGCTGCATCAGCGATTCCTAGAGGCAAGAAGCTAAGGAGAAGTGTGAGGATTACTAGGCTCAAGTATTGTGGGATTCTTTTTGTGGTTAATCTTCACCCGAGGATATTTTTTCCATTGATTTTTTTTTTTAATTTAGAGAGAATGCAAGGAGGAGGAGGAAAGGAAGGGAAGAGAGAGATTACAAAATGAGAGAGACACATCAGTCGGTTGCTGTCCTCACATGCCCTGACCCAGTTGGAGATCAAGCCTACAACCCAGGTAGGTGCCCTTGACCAGGTATTGAAACCTTGACCTTTGTTCTTAGGGCTGATGCTCTAACCATTAAGCAAAACAGGCCAAGGCAGATTCTTTTTTTTTTAATTTTTAAAATTTATTTTTATTAATTTCAGAGAGGAAGGGAGAGGAAGAGACAGTATGGCCTTGATAGTATGTATGTAACAACTGCATCTTACTGCAGTTGTTACATATTGTTATTACCAGCACTAACGTAGTTTACTCCTAGGTATCTGACCTATGCACATCAAGAGAATCAAATCTGGGACCTTTCAGTCTGCAGGCTGATGATGCTATATCTACTGAGCCAAACCAACTAGGGCCAGATTCTTTTTTTTTTTTTTTTAAACATTCAAGATTCACAAGATTTACATGTACTTGACAATTGTTAACTTATTTTAGGGACTGGGGGAAAAACAAAATCATCAGAGGGCTGATGGCAAATGACTGAAATGACTACTAATAAAGCAAAGGAAGACAAGGGTGGAAATGAAATGATTATTTTATTCTTTTATTTATTGATTTTTTACAGAAAGGAAGAGAGGGATAGAGAGTTAGAAACATCGATGTGAGAGAATCATCGATCAGCTGCCTCTTGCACACCCCTACTGGGGATGCGCCCACAACCAAGGTACATGCCCTTGACCGGAATCAAACCCTTAAGTCCACAGGCTGATGCTCTATCACTGAGCCAAACCGGTTTTGGCCTGATTATTTCATTCTTTAACTGAACGTAGACACCAAAGAGTTATCACAAAATTTTAATGTGTTTTGAGAAATTTTATTTTTAAAAATGATGAGATTAGCCGAAACCAGTTTGGATCAGTGATAGAGCATCAGCCTGTGGACTGAAAGGTCCCAGGTTCGATTCCGGTCAAGGGCTTGTACATTGGTTGCGGGCACGTACATTGGTTGGGGGCACATCCCCGGTAAGGGGTGTGCAAGAGGCAGCTGGTCGATGTTTCTCTCTCATTGACGTTTCTAGCTCTCTATCTCTCTCCCTTCCTCTCTGTAAAATATCAATAAAATATATTTAATAATAAATAAATAAATAAATAAATAAATAATAAAATAAAAATGATGAGATTGAATAGCTGCATTAAAAAATTGAATTATTTGTGCATGAAAGAACACAATGTTTATTCTAGTGACTTCCCCCATAGTTCCTGCTGCTCTCTCTTGTAGGCATCCCAACCCAGAGCAAGAATTCAGAGTGAGCCCTGCAACAAAAATAAAAATTACCAATCTTATTATTTGAATGAGATATTAGAAGAGAATTTTAAAGCACTGAATAAAATAATATCTTACTCAACCTTTTTCTTTACACTGTGCTCCCTAAAGAGTGTTTCTTACAACATTAGTGTCTTGTGATATTAGCAAAAAAGAAAAAAAAGAAAGAACTTTATGGTCAAGTTAGTTTGGAAAACAATGGGTTAAATACTCAGATGATTTTTTTAAATTTATTGGGTGACACTGGTGAGTAACATTATATAAGTTTCAACTGTACAGTTTTATAATACATCATCTATCTGTATACTGCGTTGTGTGCTCATCACCCATCTGGTCTTCCTCCATCACCATAAATTCAACCCCCTTGACCCTCTTTCTTTTCCCTCCACCTCCTTCCCTTTTGGTAACCACCATTCTGTTTCTGAGTCTAACGGTTTGTTTTGTTTGTTCACTTGTTGCTTTCTGTTTTATATCCCACATCTGAATAAAATCATATGGTTCTTGTCGTTTTCCATCTGACTTATTTCACTTAACAGGATGCTCTCAAGATCCATCCATGTTATCACAAATGGCAGCATTTCATCCTATTCAGATCCTTAACATGCTAATGTATACTATGAATCTACAAGAGCAGGTAAGGTAGCTGGCATTTCCCTGATTTATATGAACAAAGAACCTTTTTTCAAGGAAGTGTTTTCTCGGTATTTTGGTTTAAAAAATATTATGCCACACAAGCACCTTTACACACACACACACACACACACACAGCAGTTTTTTTTTTTAATTCTTTCTGAAATGCATGCAATATGGTTTGAATTAAAAATAATTGTGCATTTCAGCAAAGCACTCAAAGAATAAAATTAATTTCCATTCCTGCATATATGTTATAGTTTACAATAAAAGAATAAAAATGGCAAAAATATTCCAGTCAGCTGTTTGGGTTATATTCCAAAATATATACCTAAATGTGAAACACCTTTTTACTTCTTTTACATCTGAGTAAATTTATTGCTTGATGAATAATTATATATAACTTTAAGTTCATAAAAACATAAACTATCGAGTTGAAAAAGATGTGTTAAATTGTGCTGCTTCTTTTTCTTTCTCCAAAATTAATATATGCCAAACCATTAGAAAATATTTATATCATGTTTCAGTAAACTTTGAAAACTATTATGTTGATCTCATTCTGCTTCCTATTTGAAAAAAATTCAGATACCAACCCAAAATTCCAGATGGTTTGCTTTTGTTATTATTGTTTTGACTTTATCTTTTCCTCATCTGCTCTTTAGAGAAACTTTAGCATTTACTAAAATGTCAACATTCATCTCTTGCAGATTTAATTTTTAATGATAATTGTTTATTCCTAGGCTTAAAATTTTAAATAACAAATGTTACTTAAGCTTGTTGAAATGAAGGCATATCTAGTAAGATCTACTGATATTCTAAAAAAAAAAAAAAAATTATAGTACAATTTAAAAATTCCTTCCAGGCCTGGCTGGTGTACTCAGTAGTTGAGCATCAACCCATGCACCCTTGAAGAGGTCACCAGTTTGAGTCCCCGTCAGGGCACGTGGCTGGGTTTGGAGCTCTATTTCCAGCAGAGGGGGTGCATGAAGCAACAAATCAATGTTGATGTTTCTCTCTCTCATCAATGTTTCTATCTCTCCCTCTCCCTCCCTCTGTGTACAAGTACGTTTATATGAGCACATATGTATGTATGTATTTACATCCGTATGTATGTGTATATGCATACATATATTCCCTACCTTTGTCCACTGAACGGACCAAAAAACAAAGTTACCCCAGTAGCAAGGAACACATCTAACACCCAGATTTTGAGCTAAAAGGAACCAGGACTCTCTGGAGAAGTGGTTAATCGGAGGTGGATGTGGGGTAGGTACAAGAGGCACCTGAAATACCACGTTGCTCCACAGTGAAAAAAGTGACGAAAAATGACAGGGGCAGGTCAAGAGAGCACAAAAGACAGATTCAAAGGGCTTGCACTTGCTCTATCATTGAATTGGGCACTGTAATGCATTGTGAACCGCTGAAAAAAACCCAGAAATTATAAGTCCATGCCAATAACCAATTGATAAGTAAATAAGTGTGACTCTTGCTTACAGTAGACTGCAAAGGGCTGACTGATTAATATGGAGGGAGTGGGAGAGCGAGAAAATCAGCATTTTGCAAGCATCACAGTCAGCAATCTGATCAGGCAAGAAGCCTCCATGAATGCTAGAGCTGTAGGGACATTTTGAAGGGGAGCAGGGTATGTGCATTGAATTAAAGTATCTCCCCACAAATTCCTTACTAAGTTGGAAAGGAGAAATGGTAATTATACAGTTGAAAATCTGGCAACACCATGACTGGGTGGTCACACTTAACCAACAGAAGACAGATGGTCATCATGCACCCCCAGCTGTACCCTGAGAGGAACACAACCACCTCACCCGTGCAGCTTCCCAGCTGAGGACACAGGAACAGTCTAATAACAGGAAACAACAGATGAATATGAAATGAGATAAAACTGTATTCTTGAAAAATGTCAGTGTCCTAAAGAACAAAAAATGTTCTGGATTTATCACTATGCTGAATACCTATAATTAATACAAAATAATATTGAGTGTAAGCTACAATTGAAAAAATTTTCAATTAAATAAATAAGTGGGAGCCGGGTGGGAGAAGTGTTGTTTTTTTTTTTTAAATATATTTTATTGATATTTTACAGAGAGGAAGGGAGAGAGAGAGGGGGGGGGCTAGAAACATCAATGAGAGAGAAACATCGACCAGCTGCCTCTTGCACACCCCTACTGGGGATGTGCCCGCAACCAATGTACATGCCCTTGACCGGAATCGAACCCGGGACCTTTCAGTCCGCAGACCGACGCTCTACCACTGAGCCAAACCGGTTTCAGCGAGAAGTGTTTCTGATTAAAGGAGGCTAATTAGCTTCTATCCTGGAAGGGGAAGACACTATTAAGGATATTATCAGGTCATTGGAAAGGGAAAGTAGATGATAGGAGCATCATAGCAACATAACCTTTTTAAGTTGATAACTGTGCTGTGGTTACATCAGTGACCGTCTCTATTCCCTTTACTTTAATGTTTTAAAATATATTTTTATTGATGTCAAAGAGGGGAAGAGGGAGAGAGAGATAGAAAGAAATATCAATGATGAGAGAGAATCATTGATTAGCTGCCTCCTGCACATACCCTATCAGGGATGGAGTCTGCAACCCGGGCATGTGCCCTGACTGGGAATCTAACCAAGACCTCCTGGTGCATAGTTTGATGCTCAATCACTGAGCCACACCAGCTGGGCTGATCCCTGTTTTTAGGAAATACATAAGTATTTAGAGACAAATAACATGTGAAACTTATTCTTGTTTGATTTCAGAGAGGGAGAGAAACACCAATGACAAGCAAGAATAATTGATTAGCTGCCTCCTGCACACCCCCTACTGGGGATGGAGCCCACAACCCAGGCAACCCGGGCATGTGCCCTTGACCGGAATCAAACCCAGGGCCCTGCACGCTGAAGGCCGATGCTCTATCCACTGAGCCAAACTGGCTAAGGCTGAAACTTATTTTTAAATCATTCAGAAAAAGTGTGTGTGTGTGTGTGTGTGTGTGTGTGTGTGTGTAGATAACAAAAATAAAGAAAAATAAATGTAACAACAGGTGGCCATGTTTTTGGAATATTTTGCAGATTTTTGTAAATTTGGAATTGTTTTCAAATAAAAAAAAACTTTAAAAAATCTATAGTTTCGCTTAAAACGTGAAAGGAACTCTAGCTTACATAAGTGAGGCGTCTTGGACTTGTTGACGCCCAGTGACAGCTCCTGGCCATCCTCACTTCCCCGGCACTCTTCTCAGAGAGGCCGGCCGAGCGGGTCTAATTACTCCCGGCCAGAGTTGCCAGGAACCTTTTGGTTCTACATCCTGTCACACGGGGTAAGTTTAGCTGAGGTTAGTTTCATAATGCATTATACATAAAAGTAATCTGAGTAGCGTTTCTTTCTTTTTTTTCTTTTCTTTTTTTCAACAAAGATGTGTAGTACAAGCCAACTTCTGGGCCTACTGCTGGGGACTACACTTTCTCCCTGTTGATGACCCAAATGTATTTTTCACAAAAACATTCAATCTGCTACTAATCAGAAACAACTTTACCCCCCAAAGGCCTCCCAAATCTGCCCCCTTCTCTCCATCCTGGTGTTGACTGTCCTCTCATCATCTCCCCTTGATCAGCCTGCATCTCTGCCTCTGTTCAGTTCGGGTCAAGGGCACGCACCTTGGCTCAGGCTCAATCCCTGCCCCTGACTGGGGCACGTGCGGGAGGCAGCCAACCAATGTGTCTCTTTCACATCGATGTTTCTTTCTCTCTGTCTCTCCCCCTCCCTTCCACTCTCTCTGAAAATCAATGGAGAAAATATCCTCGGCGAGGGTGAGGACTCACAACAACAACAAAAGTGGAACGAGACCGTGTCACAGGGTGACACAGGAACATCTTCTATCTGAAGGGCATTGCTGTCTTCTGGGAACCGAATCTATGAATTTGGCCCTAACAGAACTGAACATGCTGAGTTTAGTCTCTGGCGGAACCAGCCAACCAGAAAACCAGCAGAATAAGCATTTCAGCCATTTGTCAAGCTGACTATGATTATTGTTCCAGGTGATGGGTTTCAGGGGACTTTTCTATTTAATCTATGATTACAGGGAGGCCTCCATAATAATCAACTTAATTCTACCATTATGTAAATCACTGCCTCTCAGGGAGAGGTGCTCTGGTGGAGAGAGAAGGCTCCACAAAGCAAGAATGCTCAGGAAACGAACTGCTTGGGTTAAATTTACTGTGCTGTTTAAGTTTTTTCATTTTCCTTTGATTCGAGCCTGAGTTATGGGACCTGCTTTACCACCGCCCTAAAGATCACTGGCACCAGGCTTCACCACCCAGGAGGGTCTCACAGCTGCAGAAGGGACAGGCACTGAGTATGTAAAAAACCAGGTCAGCCCAGCTAGTGTGGCTCAGCGGTGGAGCATCAACCTAGAAACCAGGAGGTCCTGGGTTCAATTTCTGGTTAGGGCACAAGCCCAGGGTGTGGGCTCAATCCCCAGTAGGGGGTCTGCAGGAAGCAGCTGATCCATGATGTTCCTCACTCATTGATGATCCTCTCTCTCTATTATTTTCCCTTCCTTCTCTAAAAACCATTAAACATATTTTATTTATTTATTTATTTATTATTTTTTAAAATATATTTTATTGATATTTTACAGAGAGGAAGGGAGACATCGACCAGCTGCCTCCTGCACACCCCCCACCAGGGATGTGTCCGCAACCAATGTACATGCCCTTGACCAGAATGGAACCCAGGACCTTCCAGTCCGCAGACCGATGCTCTACCACTGAGCCAAACCGGTTTCAGCTTTCCCATTGATTTTTAGAGAGAGAAGAAGGGAGAGGGAGAGACAGACAGAGAAACATCGATGTGAGAGAAGCACATCGACTGGTTGCCTCCCACACATGCCCTGACCAGGGCTGGAAGCCTGCAACCGAGGTATGTGGCCTTGGCCAGAATCGAACACGGGACCTTCCAATTGCAGCCCAATGCTCTATCCACTGAGCCAAACTGGCTAGGGCTGGACTATTATTTCTTTAAAAATCTGGAATTTACTCCTTGGTACAAGTTAAAATTCACTTCAAAATCCAACTTTAATGCCATCAATAATAGCAGCACGTCACACACTGAAAGGAAGGATCACTGTATTTTTCTAAGAAAGGAACTGATTAGTAATGTCGGGTTTTTTAATCTGGTGGCACCTGATCCCAGTAGATCAGTTCATTGATTATTCAATGGATATTTACGGAGCACCTGCTACCTGGGAGGTATCACGTTCTAGCAGTAGTTACAGTCACACTCTTCCTGTGTCTCAACTTGCAAACGCATAAGCACAGATTTAATTAACCTCCTTTTTTTTTTTTTACAACAAATACCTCAACAATTCAATGCCATTCACTTTGAACTTGGCTCTGCATTAAGTTAGTATTGGAGGGAGAGAAGGGTGGATTCTGCTGCATCATATTCTCACTCATTCATCCCTCAGCAGCACTAGCACTTCAGGAAGCATTATGTTCACAGGTGGGTTAAAAGCCAGTTTTAATATCCTCGCCTTCTTTTGCCCAGTTTCCTAAAAGCTGCCTGTCCAGGCATGAAGGGACCCCCGGGTTCTGACAGGTACTGCCCATTACCCACACAATCCTTAGGACACAGCCACGCTGCAGGGGGAGGGCCAGCACTTTCGCACCCTCGCCTTACATCCTCCTTTGAAAGCACCCAGAATTTCCCATCTGACGTACCTGCCACACCCAACGAAGGAAACAGCAGAAGTGTGACTCCCTACAGATGGTTTAATTTACTCTCAGACAAAATTAGGACACTTTTTAGCCTGTACGCAGGCTGCACCCTTCTGATTACACGAATCCTTCGCAGACAGCAAATTACACCAATAAAGACAATCACCTGCTATTCTCTTTTCTGCTCTAGGAAGGTTTATCTCCCTTTGCTAAAACTAAAGTGACCTTTCTCCTTTACCAACTCATTCGCTTCCACCCTGCCCCTCCTTGAGCAGTTGTGCACGTTAAGCCCAGTAACCAAGTTCCATGTGGTTGCCGCTGAAGAAGACACAGCAGTCATACTTCACGATGTCTTTGCAGTTATGAATGAGGAGACGAGATCCCCCTTCTCAGCTAAGCTAGGTGCCAAACAAAAACTTACATCTTTTCCCAGTACTCTGAGTTCATACTGCGTCTCTTTGAAGTGAACCTTTGTAATTCGAGGCCTGAAAAAAAAAGCAAAAAGATGGTGGTGGTGGTGGTGCTATTTTTCAGAATTAACCTTTCAGAAGTTCAGTGGAAAAAAGATTGGTTCATACTGTTTCCCTCATATACTACTGTGATCACTGTAGAGTTCTCTGTATACCCTTCCGCTCTATACCTCCCTAAACCAAACTCCATTCTCATTCTGAGCTTCTCCAGCAAATGCACGCAAGCTTGGATTCCCCGGCCCCAATAGTGCTGCCTTCCCAGACCCAGTGCAGAGCCAGAGAATCCTTGGTCCCTCTCACACCTTCCCACTTAGTTAGAACTCAGAGTAGTCCTGGGAACCCAGCCCAGCAGTGAACATTCAAACTCATAGGGAATCCTATTACACACAGTTTCCACGGACAAGAATCTAGAACAGCCGTGGGCAAACTACGGCCCGCGAGCCGGATCTGGCCCATTTGGCTGTTCTATCCGGCCTGCGGAGCCGAAAGAGCGGAGGGTTCTCTTGCTCTCCCCTCTGCTCCTTCACCAGCAGCCCAAGATGAGAGTGCCAGCATGGTCAGGTTGCTTTTGTTCTGGCCCTCCAGTCCAGTTTAAGAACCCATTGTGGCCCTCGAGTCAAAAAGTTTGCCCATCCCTGGTCTAGAATCACAGAGAAAATTTCTCTGAAATATACAGAGAAAATATTAGAATGATATGCATTGGGAGGAACTTTATAGCCAATTTCAGTCATATTTATCCACTACTAGAAATGTACCTGTTTTCTTTTCCCAACCCTTTCACTGCCACACAAGTCCCGTAAACCCAAAACATACAGTGTATAACTTGAATACCAACTCTGCCACAGTTTATACTTACCAGAAATACTTCCCCACTTGCTTTTTATTCTTGTAGACAACAACACCAACTGGAGTTAATCCTAAGAAATACTCAGATTTGTTTTCTCCCTGCAAAAACAAACATATGCTTATAACTATAAATGCATTCATTTAAACGCACACTGTCAAACTGTAAGTGGCCATTCAAACATAATTTGTCATATTGATATTGGATCTAGTTTTTGAAAGTCATCAGCTTAGAAAGCTAGCTAAGCTATGATGGCAGCTAACTTGCTGCTCATTGTTTTCAAAGTTTTAAAGAATTTTTTTCTAGTGCAGACTTGCAACCTCAGTTCATTAAAAGAACCTGGAGTACTAATCAGGCCTCTGATCGACGCACCCCATTGTTTAACCTTGAACATTAACCAGAATCACCCAGGCAGCTTGAAATGCTGATGCCTGGGTTATTACTTAAACCAGTTAAATCAGAATCTGCAATGAAGGGACCCAGGTATCAAAAACACAAAAATGCCTCAGATGATCCTCCTCTGCAGCCAAGGACTAAGAACCACTGGCTTCTACCAACGGTCCCTTACCCGGGGCTCACTGATCTTACTTTCTGATGTGAACAGTCATGAGACCTTGTTCCCCACCACCCTCCCCAGAAAGTTCAGGGAGCCACCTGCAGGCATATCTGGATTTTCTGAGGTCACTATCACGCTCCTTCCCACCAACACCTGTGACTTTAAGACTGCTTAAAAATTTAAAATACATTCTCTTCTGATAAAGACTAGAGACCCTTAATTTCTAGGCGATGACAAATCTCAATGAAGAAAATGGGATTCTGAAATGAAAAAGTTGCAGAGTGGGTGCCAAGGACATACACAGAACTGTCTGTGTATGTTCATCTTATTTCTACTCTGAGATCAAATAACAGATTGCAAAGTCATAGTCCAAGGAACATTAGTCAACTAATAAATTTTGAAAGAATACCAACTGTTGCCCACTTGGAGTTTTAAGAATTCAATCTTAAAGGAATGTATGGAAGAGTCTAAAGAAACCAATTTATTTACCATAAATTCCTACTGCCCACAAACATTGTGACTTAGGATAAGCATTACAAAAACACACAAGTATTTTGCAGAACTCTCTTTTTATACCTTTCCTATAAAGTATATTTTTAAAACTAAAAACCTAACAAGATTAGTGTAGCTGGAAGGGGAAAAGATAATCAGCCCAATAAATTTTTGAAGCGTTCATGAAGGACAATTGTATAGAGCATTTAATTATCTAATAAGATTGAAATTTAATATATCAGGGAACTACTACTTCCCCCCATATGTAACCTTTATTACGATAGTAATGGTATATATACTCAGGGACACACCTAACTCTACAAACTCTGAAAATCAAAAGACATATTACAAAATAAATGCATGACTAACTTATTACATTACAGTAAACTTTATCAGGGTTCCTTAAAAATTGAGTTCCCTAATCCAACTGACAAACACTCTGCCTTTTACAGTCTTTAGCAATTCATTTCCTATAAAGGTACATGGCTCATTTTCTCAAATAATCAAATTTGACTATTGCTAACTAAACTCATAAAACGAAAGGCAATCACATTTCAATCTCACTGGCCTACAATAACCAATTGATAACCTTAGAGAAGTGGTTCAAAGGTTAAGACCAGATCCAGAACATTCACCACAGATTCAGTATAATTGCTCAGTGACTATATTCAGCAAGTTTTCATCAGTTACTAAAGAAAATCTGCAAATATATTTCTAATAATCCAGTGGCAAAAACTACCATAAATGCCTGATCAGCATGGCTCAGGGTAGAGCATCAACCGATGAACCAGGTCACTGTTTGCTTCTTGGTCAGGGCACATGCCCAAGTTGTGAGCTCGATACCCATTGGGGGATATGCAAGAGGCAACCAAGCAATGATTCTCTCTCATCATTGATGTTTCTTTCTCTCTCTCCCTCTTTCTTCTTCTCTGAAATCAATAAAAATACATTTTAAAAAACTATAATAGGCAGTAACTATAATATTGACAGAACCCACAGATGCAACAAAGAACCATAAATAGTTGTAGCTCTACTGTTGTCTAACGCCTACTTTAAGTAATTTTATTAATTTTTTTTTAGCCATTAAACCAATTTTTGGAAAACCCTCCTGTTTTCTGCCTAATACAATCAATTACAGACCAATTTTAAATTGTTTTGACGTTTAGCTAAGCCCCTTGGAACTGTTTTCCAGATTGTGTTTTCAAGCCCAGTTAATTGTTTTCCACACATGGAAATATAATCACAGACTTCTATGCAAAACTCATTAGGATTTAATCCACACAAGAGAGTCTCTGTGTTTGAGAAGCGCAGATGAAAAAGCATCATCTGCTTTCTACACAACAGGATTGCAGCTTTCCTTGGGGAGTTTCAGTGGCACTTTCAGAAAAATGTCATCAGATTTAAATATTTTGCGTTAATTAAATGTTACTCACATAGACGGGATGCAGGTCAACGCCGTACATCTCCAGGGATTTTGCAGTCCTCAAGTAATTCAGCTCTGCTTCAGAGGGAGCCTGACCCCTGAACCCAGCACAAAAACAAAGAGCTTACTCTATGACAGCCACAACACAGGGAATGAGACCATGTTCCCTGAAAAAGAAGTAACCCTTTGTGCTAGTGCAAACCCAAGTCGTTGTGCTTCAAGAAGCCCCTTGCCTTCTTGATGATAAACGTGTACACCCCTGGAACAAGGTGACACTTGTATCAAGTTGATTTCATTTACCGAATCCATTTTTGCTCATGATAGCCAGTCCCAACGTCCTAGCATCTATGAAAAATTCTCCGTTTCAGAAACCCCGAGAGATTGGTAAGAATACAAGCACTCAGATTTAACAAGTATACCCTGACAAAGAGTGCAAAGCCTCCATGCACCAGCAGCTCTCCACCAGGAGCAAGAGGGGTGAGAGCAGTGGTGGGTGGCAAGAAGAGAATGGGCTCCCCACCACCCAACTGGGGTCTCAGCACCACCTCCTGAGCACAGCAGTTTGGTATTTGGAAATTGTAAAAAAAAAAAAAAAAATACTAGTCATTGTCTTAATACAAAGGATAGACATAGTCCCCAAATCTTTAGTGGTGATAATATACCGAAAATAGCATTCATTCTTAATGAGGGTGAGAATTGGCCAAGAATCTTCATGCATGAGTGGAAATGGTGTGTGTGTGTGTGTGTGTGTGTGTGTGTGTGTGTGTGTGTGTGTGTAAGAGAGAGCTATTTTTTTAATGGCTAACAAAAGGAGCTGTAATTTTTTTTTTAATTAAGAAATTCTTTTGATGCAGCTATGGTACCCTGGAAAACCCAGTCATCAACCGTACTTTTCAAATCTATGAAGACCGGGACTACTCATAGAAAATCAGGCACAACAAAGCTACCAAACTTTGATCAAGCTTTCTTCTCTTAGAAATAACAGTCACACTCCCCACATCATTGCATAAAATATGTAAGGCCCTTCACTCAAAGCTCCTTGATCATTTCAAAAAATATACCTACCTGTACTTTGAAACGCCTAGTAGAATTAGTATTCTCAGAATATGCCACACACACACACACACACACACACACACACACACACACACTGCCCTTCACAATGTTGTTACAGGCACTGTTGTTACCAGCACCCACTTCAGCAGAACCGTAAAGTGAAGGACTCTGTAATCAGCTGGAGAGCATTCTGGTGCATGCTAATACACCAGAATGTGTATTAGCCTGGTTTCCCTGATTGCAATTCAGCAATTGACTTCTCTGCTACTCACTGGAAAAGATCCTTTAGGCAAACATTTTTTTTGTTGACCAGATTAATTCTGCATTTTCCCCCCTTCACTATAATATATCTAAAAACAAGCAAATTCAAGAGGGAATGTTGCATAAGAGGCGATAAAGCGAATTTAATCAGTATAGAGGATTTAACCAAAATAACTATAATTAAATTATGACTTCAATGCTACAGGCCATTACTTGAAAATCCTACGAGGGACTCGGGTATATTCTCAGAGGTTCATGTAGTGTTAACATAATACCCTCTGAGGCTCCACACTGGTGTCATCATGATTTTCAGATTCATTGCTATAGACTGAATAGGACTTTGCTTATAAGTGTGAAGAATTTACATACTTATGGCTCAGCAGATCCAGAATACATTAAAGCTTTTGTGGTTATAAATTATATTTATAGTTTTAAATTTTTTTTTCCACAATGTCCTGGTGACTGAAAAAGTAGAAGACTGTGAAATACAGTATATACAGCATGACTCCATTTATGTAAAATCATACACAAATCTATACAGAATACATTTTCTCTATGGGAAATTATTCATAGAGGTCTAAAAGGCCATTAACAAAAAATATCTTGACTGTCCTTATACTTTATAAATTCTTTGAATTTTCTATGAGCTTCTTAGTGTTATAAGCAGTTAAAACTTGAAAAAGAAAAAGAATACTAGAATGTTCCAGGCAAAAGTGAAGAATTTATCATTCTAGAAACTTATGAGCCTGCAAATAGCAAAGGATGGTGGTTGATGTAATATAAAATGTTATTTTTCCTGCTTTATTGAGACATAATTAACAGATATTGTGTACGTTTAAGGTGTAGGGTGTGTTTGATACATTTAAAAATGTATTTTTTAATTGATTTCAAACAGGAAGGGAGAGAGAGAAAGATAGAAACATCAATGATGAGAGAGAATCAATGATCACTGTCTCCTGCATGCCTCTACTGGGGATCAAGCCCTCAACTTGGGCATGTGCCCTGACCAGGAATCGAACAGTGACCTCCTGGTTCAAAGGTTGATGCTCAACCACTGAGCAATGCTGGCTGAGTTATTTGGATTTGGTACCGTTTTATATGATGGGCCACCATAGCTTAGCTAAAATCTCCATCTTATTACCATTTCTTTTTTGTGGTGAGACCTACATTTAAGATCTACTCTCTTTGCTACTTTCAAGTATGTGGATGGACCCTGAGAGCATTATGCTAAATAAAATAAGTCAGAGAAAAACAAACATGGTATCTCTTGTATGCAAAATCCAAAAAAGCCAATCTCATAGAAACAGAGACTGGCAAAGTGGCTCCCAGGGGCTGGTAAGCAGGCTGAGGGACATGGGGAGACGCTGGTCAAAGATGACATTCTGGGGATCTAATGTACAGCCTGTTAATTATAGTTAATGATGTGATTCTTACATTAGAGTTTTATGAATTCTTTCTATGGCTTCTTCAAGTTCTTCCTTCTGATCAGGAACAAACCGGTATTCTGACACATATCCCGCAGTATGCTTATATGGGTCATAATCTCCAAGTTCAGCTAAAAAAGGAAAAAAAATTATAATTTTTTTCATTTTAGCAAAATATTCTCTTGCAATATACAGGAAAATAAATGTTCCTATTATGCTTCAACATGTTCTTCAAATGCCTTATTAATAACTCACATATATGTAAATAGTTTTAGTAAAAAATAACTCTGATGAGCATATAACTCAACGGTATTTAAAAAAATACCTTATCTTAAAAACATAAGTTCTGTGCTTTTGCTTTCTGAAAGACTGTAATTATTTTCATTCCAATTATTCTTATCATTTAAATGAGAAAAAGTTATAAACAATTTAGAGCGCAGACACTGGAAACATTAGAAGTGAATACCAGCCACGACCCCAATATATCCTCTCAGACAATGACACCAAGAAACAGAGCGTGTGACTCAAAATGTATTTGCCACACATAATGGTCATGAAAATATAATACAATGCTGCACATAACCCCATTATACAGTTTATACAAAGAAGCAAAATGCAACCAGAAAGCTTAGCATACTATGCTTATAAAAAAAATCCTCTTCCTTACATTAAGAGTGCACCTTACAAGCCCAACCAAGTTCCTCTATGCCACATTATTCCTAGGATATTTTTTCTAGGCCATGTCTAACCTGCGAAGTCCATTCAGAGGCTGGGAACATGCTGTACCGCCACCCCCATCCTCAGCCTGTCTCAAAAATGACAATGTGACCTGGAAATGTCCCCAGGGGAGCAAATATCGAAGCCTCACGCTGAAGTGCAGTGAGCGCCCAGCCTGTGCCACACTCTGCACTGGCGCTGGCGCTTCACCGCGTAGGGTCTTCACAACAGCTGCCTGGACGCAGCGTGGTCTCTGAGACACAACAGCTCCGGGGACAATGAGCTCAGGTGGAACGGAGAGGAGAACAGATATTCAGACCCTCCATTTCATCAAGAATCAATGCTGCCGAAACCGGTTTGGCTCAGTGATAGAGCTTTAGTCTGCGGACTGAAAGGTCCCGGGTTCGATTCCGGTCAAGGGCAAGTACATTGGTTGCGGGCACATCCATGGTAGGGGGTGTGCAAGAGGCAGCTGGTCGATGTTTCTCTCTCATCGACGTTTCTAGCTATCTCTCTCCCTTCCTCTCTGTAAAATATCAATAAAATATATATATATATTTTAAAAAAAGAATCAATGCTATGCCTGCGACCAAACCCACAGGGGACCCACCACTAGGAATGTACAGCTGGCTTCATGTTGACCGCTTCCGAAGGGACCCGATTAAAACCTGATTCTGACTAAGTTCAATTTTTTCCCCAATAAAACATCTTGATAAGAAACATGTTAGCATATACACAGAAAAATTCGAGCAATCTCCTCAAAATCTCTGCAGCAAATGCATGGCGGTGGGACCTACACTGCACGGCATACGCTCCCAGCTGCGCAGCGGTGCTGGCAGGGCAGGGCAGCCGGCCCTGAAGGACGTCTTGCTTCACCTGCAGGAAAAACTGGTATCTGGAAGAGAAATGGAAAACGAGATTAATGGTATCGCACACTACCCAGACCTGCAGCTTCAGAGCCTGACTAATGAAAATAAAATGCTTCCTGGGTTTTTTTTTTGTATGAAGGGGGCCGCTGCGTGAACAGACTGTAAGCACCCTCTGCGGGGGCAATGCGGGCTAGAGACTAAGAGGAGCAGGCGCTCCACGTGGACTGGCTGGACTGCATTAGGCCCGAGTACTGTGCAGGCGGTGGCCGCGGTCGGCTGCCTGACCTCTCTAACAGCCACCTCCTCACCTGGAAAACTCAGGCAGGGAAGGAGCTACACCTCACACGGCTGATGTGGAGGTTCCATGTAAGCTACTGTTACATTGCCATTACCGCTTAGGCCACTGCTGTGACAGCATGCTCCTCGTGGGAGGAACAAATCACAAGGACCCAGCCCTGACGACGTGTTAATCTACAGGGCGTAAAATCATCATCGATGCAGGACAAAAATAGTGTCCGTTGCATCAATCTTCCGGCTAATTAAGACCCTGCCCATCACCTGCAGCTTGGCTCATTCCATTTGCCTAAAGAAAACCTGTTATCATAATAGGGCCACCCACAGTTCTAAACACTGTAAATATAGTAATTCATGCCAAGTGTTTTACATACAATAACGTATATAAGACTTTAAAATGAGGTCAGGACTATCACCACATCCATTTTGCAGATGAAGAAACTAACAACACAAAGAGATGAAGTAACGGGTCCAAGATCTCACAAGAGCTCAGGAGTAGAGCCAGACCTGGAATCCAGGGCACCTGACCCTAGGTCTCTCCTAATGAGGGTGCCAGGCAACTCTGGCTAGCTTCCCCCCCCCCCTCCACCTACTCACCCTCCTTTCAGGCTTTCTGCCAGTGGGCTGAAAGAAGCCAGAGGTTTATGAATCAATTCAATGAACCATCAACACAAGCCCCAGCCACATCTCTCTCCCTGTCTCTTTCTCTATCAGACACACATACACACACACACACACACACACACATGCACACACGCACACACAGATACGGCTGTCCTTTGTGATTTATATCTTTCTTTGCAACCTGTCATAGGGAAGGGGCAGAAAAAAAGACAAAGAGTGAATTCTAAAAATCAGTTGTGATAAATTTCTCTTTTCCAAATGCTCACCACACCAAAGCCCTTAGTGAGCATATCCAAATGTTAAGCTGCTACTCTTATTATTTCTAGAAGACTGATATCCACCTTGTGCCCACAGGCTTAAGTGAGAACCTGCTTCACAGCCTGTGCCTTTCCACTGCCAATAAATGGCACCACAGTTCTCCAGACAGCCAAGTGAGAGAAACCTAGGAACAACGTGTGAGCCCCGGCACCCACATTCTACCTCTAAACCTGCTGTTTGGGGAATCCATCTACCTCTCTCCACCTCCTACTCCAAGTCATTACCCACTGGATTTCTAAAGCCTTCCTGTTCTGCCTTTGTTCAAACTTATCTCCCTTCCAAACTACCTTCCCATGAGGTAAATAGGATCAGGTCTCTCCCTGGTTTAAAAAAACAAACAAACAAACAAAAAACAACCCTTGGTTCTTCAGGATTAAGATCAAGACCCTTAAGATAGCTTGTTAAGACCTCAGCTTACTCCTTGAGCCAAATCTCTGGCCATAGAGCACAGACTTCCCATCACCACCGCTCCCTATCACTCACATTTTCCAGCTCCCCTTAGTTACTCCCCACTCCCAGAATGCTTGGCTACCAAATCCACTTTGTTGTAGTCATCTGTGCTCCTCTTGAAGAGGAGTAAAGTGATATTAGCAGAAATTAAATGCAAAAGCTTATCACTAAAGAGACATTTCACTAGAATTACTACTGCCTGCTAGAAACCTGCATTTAGCTACACTCTCTTTCTCTATTGTTACCTTGGAATTTATTTTTCTGAAGCGTATTTCTTTTTTTTCTTTTTTTCTTTTTTTTTAGAAAATGGGTCACAGATGAATATTTGTCTTGCTGTATTAAGACGTTTATAACATCTGACTGAATAGTCAAATCCTTTGCCAAAGATAGAAACTGAGAGACCTAATCCCGTAAGAGTTTGCTTCAAAGAGAAAGGGAAAAGAGAAACAGAGGGAGGTGAACAACAAAGACACAGATGAAACAGAGAGAGACAGACAGATGCAAAGGGCAGGAACCATAACCCACTGTTAATTCTACTCCCACTCTGGAGGGCTCAGCACACAGTAGCTACTCAGTAAAGAACTGCTGTCTTGATGGATGGCTATATGAATGAACAGATGGGTGGATGGAAATGGAAAAAAAAAAACCTGAAAATTCTTTGCTGTCTCTGAGAAATTCATGAAGAAAAAGAAAAAAAAAAGGACATCTGTTCAAACTTCTCTAGATAACTTGCCTTTCAAAGACACTAGCAATCTTTAAGTCGTTGCATTAAAAAATCCACTAAAATCAAGGAAGACAAGCAAACTATTTTTAATTAGAAACTTGATTAATCTTTATGATAGCAAGCATTAAGTTAGTTTTATATAAGACACATTTAAAACACAGTAAATTCTATTTTTATATGCCAAACAAACACTATATAGTGGCCCTATTTGTAATTAACTGTATATAAATCATTTTGTCCATTTTATGGACTTAGAGTACAATCAAATATTTTACTTAAATTACAGATTTAGAGTAGCTGGGCCTTTTCATCTGTCATTCTTTTTAAAAAATTGATTTTAGAGGAAAGGAGGAAGGGAGAGAGAGAGAAACATCAATTTGTTCTACTTATTTATGCATTCATTGGTTGATTTTTGTATGTGCCCTGACCAGGATCAAACCCACGACCTTGGCATATAGAAATGAAGCTCTAGTCCACTGAGCTACCCAGTCAGGGCTCTTAATCATCCTGATTAAGGCTATGAATGGATGCTTGTGTCATTGTTTATCTCTGGTTTTAGGGTGAATCTACATTCTAGTTTACCCAGGACAGTTCTAGTTGTGCCTATTATAAAAGCCTAAGTATTAATCTCCTACTCATTCTGCAGTGTCAGGGTTTGAACAATAAATTATATTGTGACCCTAGATATATTTTATCCCTATTGGGGGGGGGGGGGGCGGGAAGGATGCTGACTAAAAATGATCCACTTAATAAGGAAGCTTTCCAGAACACACTATGATGCAAAGCATCATAAAGCAATGACTGGCCATCTTTCTGTGTAAATTACCACTCGGGTGTGCATACACTATCTCCCAAGCTAGACGTGGGCCCTGGGGGAGCAGTGCTCCATCTTCCCTTACTGCAACACTGCAACCAGTTCAGCACAGGAGAAGGGCTGAAATACTGGCCTCAGTTTCCTGTGGATCTGCTGTTCAGCGAAATCAGCTGAATTGATACCATGGATGTTCCAACCATGAACAATTTAGCACGCATCAGAGGTGAGGAGAATGGGCAAAGAAGGTTTGCTCAGAGAAGGGGCAGGGAGACCCTGTTCTTTCAGGAGCCCAGACGGAAGGTTCTCCTGAGAGACAGCCAGTAATGCTCACACCAAACAGCCCGAGGAGCCCCTGACCTGAGGCCCTGGTGAGGAATCTGAAAGGCGTGGGGACAAGCAGAAGTCTGATTTTTGGGTGCCAGCTGAACGTGACCTTGAAGGAGAGTCCTATCCACACAGAAGCAGAGCTGGTTTCTGTACCACAGAGAGGGAACACGGCACGGGACAGCAGCTGAATCACTTTGGATTAACTTAAATGCGAGGAACAGAGGGTAATGTTTAAATAATAGCATAATATTAAACACTGTGGAGGAAATAGGATGTATAGCTTAATAAGAAAAATAGTAGAGGAAGCAACCACTAATTCTCAAGAGAAAGGGACAAAGAAGTTCTGGAATAACACTTTAGCCTCGGAGGTTTAAAACTGATGGTAAAAATACTGGAAAAGTAGCAATAGTATCCTTACATTTGTATAGTCCATTAAAGTTCACAAATTTCTTTTGTATCCATACTGGAAATCAACTCTCCCTTCAACTCTGATGAACTAAGGACCACTATCTTCATGGAGAGACAGGGACTCTGGAAGTGGACATGTAACTGAAGGTCCCTCAGCTGCCAAAGAAGCTGAAACAAGCTAATCTTCACAATGTGAAGAATATGAACCACCAAAGTAGTAATAATAATTAGCAAGCTTAATGTCAATCCCCAGAAAATACTATAAAATATTATAAAACAAAGACCCGTTTTCAAAAGCTAAACAGTGCTCATTATGAACCAGCCATCTGGAACTAACATTATTTTTTTGTTGTTGTAAAAAATAGTTGTTAGATCCTTAAAAGTTCAGGCAAATTTCAATGGCATCACAGATAGCGCTGTCAGCAAAGCAATGCAGTCTGTCTGTCCTCTCTCCTCGAACTGAAACCCTATCTTTCTTTGGTCCCTACTGAACCTCCTTGGTGCTCAGTGCACTGGAGCACAATGCTCCATATAGTTATTGAATGAAGGTAGGTGAGTGAGTGAATTCTGTCTATTCATACAAATTCAAGAAATGCAGGCTAGAGGCAATAGTAGGATAATTCATAGTTACATGAACAACTACACCCAGGAAGTTCTGATTAGTGGATTGATTTTAACCTGAAAGACCCATCTCAGGGCTCCAGTAGGTCTTTTCCTCCCTGGTTTTGTAATCAATAATTTGAAAATGTAAAATAATTATTATTGTTTCCATTTAAGCTAACTGTAGCATCTACTTACATTTTTGCATTATAAGCACTTTGCATATATTGTCATATATTCTTCCAACTTTTTTTTAAGAAATAGTTTAATTCCATTTTACAGATGAGAATCTTACATAATAAAAGGCTAATATGCAAATAAACGGAATGGTGAAACAACTGAACAACTGGTTGCTATGACGTGTGCTGAACACCAGGGGGGTACAAGGAACATGGTGGCTGTTGGCCCTGGCAGGAGGGTGGAGCAGGTGAGCAGGGGCGCCAGACCAAGGCAGGGAGCTGGTCGCTGTCATCGGGGCAAGCCTCTGGTGGTTACCGAAAATTTTTTGCTCCTGCGCTCCCCAGTCCTCCCTGCCCCTGGTGCTTGCTTGCACCTGCTGCTGGCACCAGCCCCTCTCACACCCATTGCTGGTGCCAGGTGCCGGCCCCAATCGCTTGGCACCATTAGTAGGTGTGAGCAGCGGCTACTGGCCCTGATCGCCCATCAGGAGCAGGGAGAGTTGGAGAAACCCTGAGGGGCAATTGGGGCCAGCAGCCGCCTCTCACACCCGCTGCCAGCAACGGCCTTACTCACATCCGACACTGACACCAGAGCCGCAGCGCACACCCACTGCCAATGCCAGCCCCACTCATACCCACAGCCAGCGCCCAGCACTAGTCCCGATCTTTTGGCATCGTCAGTGAGTCTACAAGCTCTGATAGCCCCTGAGGGCTTCTTCACCTTCCCCTGCTCCTGAGGGGCAACAGCTGCCACTTGCACCCACTGACAGCACCAGCCCCATTCGCTCCATGCCATCAACAGGTGCGAGTGGGGCCAGCACTGTCAGCACATGGGAGCAGCAGCAGTGGGAACGGGGCTGCCAGAAGACAGGGGACCAGGGACTGTGGTGGGAGGAGCCAGACAGGGATGTGGAGGATGGGCCCAGACTCACCCCTGTGCCCACCTCAGCCTCGTGGCCCACAGTTCCTTTCAAGATGCATGAATTCATGCACTGGGCCCCTAGTACAAATTATCCTAGTAAAAAGGTTAGGTAAGCTTTTCAAAATTACACAACTAGTGAGTAGCAGAGCAAGGATGCAGACCTCAACCTGTCTGACTCCAAAACTCATCTTCTTAACCCATAGTGCATTATGCTCACCAAATGTCAAGAGGGCTCAGAGCTGTGAATGACATGGAATACACGGGAGGCTGTCATAATATTTTGAATTGAAATTGAAGATAATTTTAACAGATGTCATGAGGACACAAATTACTTTAAGGACTGACAAGAGGGAAAATATTATATTTATTCTGCATAGACCTAGAAGAGTTTTCCATTGCTTTGCAAAGAGTAAGGTTTCCTATTTTTAAAATAACCAGGGATGTTCTATAAAGGTGAAGGTTAGGATATATGACTTTGGAGCCCCCCAACTTTGTTTATATAAGCACACATTTTTAAGCACATAACAGGTACTCCAAGTACCGTATTTGCCGGCGTATAAGACGACATTTTGGCCCTGAAAAATATGCCTCCAAGTGGGGGGTAGTCTTATACGGAGAGTATATAACAAACTCTGTATTTTTTAGTGGAAATGTTAGGGGGTCGTCTTATACGCCCAGTCTCTTATACGCCGGCAAATACGTATTTTTCAGGGCCAAAAAATCGTCTTATACGCCGGCAAATACGGTATATATGATTCTTTCCCTTGCATTTCTCACAGTCTGGAACCTTACTTTCCTGTGGATCCCATTCACCTTTAGCCTTTTGTTCTCTAAATATAACACCCTGCCAAAACCGGTTTGGCTCAGTGGATAGAGCATCAGCCTGCGACTGAAAGGTCCCAGGTTCGATTCTGGTCAAGGGCATGTACCTTGGTTGCGGGCACATCCCCAGTAGGGGGTGTGCAAGAGGCAGCTTATCCATGTTTCTCTTTCATCTATGTTTCTAACTCTATCCCTCTCTCTTCCTGTCTATAAAAAATCAATAAAAATATATTTTAAAAAAATAAATATAACACCCTTCTGGAATACTACCTAGTATAAGCATATATGTACATGAGAAGATTCAATGCAGCACTATCTATAATTTTTAAAAAGGAAACCAGCTAGAGAGGCATGGCCACATAAATTGTGTAATACCATGCAGGAGTAAAACGAATGGGTTCCATAGTGCAAGACATCTGAACAATATGTAGGAAATAATGATTACCAAAAAAATGTGGAAGAATTGGTATGCATAAGCATGTTTACCACAGCATTGTTTTTCATATAAAAAATTATAAACAACATAAGAGCCAATTCAGAAGAGGCCAGAAATTTTTTCAAAAGAACTGAAGCAAGATAAAGGTTCAATTTGAAAAGGTGGCCTAAGTAGACTCATCTTTTAATAACATATACTGGAGAATTTTGTTGTTGTTTTTTTTTGGTTTTAGTTTTTTCTTTTGCCAAAATTATCTCATGCAATCCACTTCTTTAAAAAAAAAAAAAAAGTCCATTTGGCCTACCAACTTAAGTTAACATATTCATGCAAATCATTGACTTTATCTTCAGGACACACTAAGAATAAGTGTGCACAGTAATATCACATTAAATACACATTTGATTCACCTAAATTCAACTATATGTTTTTGGCAATAAAAATAAATTATAAATTGTGGTCATTACATGTAAGCCAATTATATCATCTGGTTCTTAACTATATGATCTGGTCTAATACTTGAGGAAAAACAGGTGGCACTGAATTATTTGTGGGTTTGTACATAACACAAATCTATGTATTGCCGAAACCGGTTTGGCTCAGTGGCTTGCGGACTGAAGAGTCCCAGGTTCGGTTCTGGTCAAGGGCATGTACCTTGGTTGCAGGCACATCCCCAGTAGGGGTGTGCTTGAGGCAGCTGATTGATGATTCTCTCTCATCGATGTTTCTAACTCTCTATCCCTCTCTCTTCATCTCTGTAAAAAATCAATAAAATATATATATTTTTAAAAATCTATGTATTCTGTTAATGAGCTGTTAGGAAATGTCTGGTCATCATTAATATCTGGCGAACAGATGGGACGTAATGCATTATAAGACACTGTTCTCCCTCCTCCCTCCCCCGCCTTCTTAACATTAAATCACTTATCTTTTGGAACCTAACCCTTATATAAGGTGCAACTCCACTGAACTGCAGAACTAGGAGAAAATGAAATAATAAATGCTAACATTTATCAGGCACTTACTATGAGGCAAACACAGCAAACTACAGTTGACCCTTGAGCAGCATATGGGTTTGTGGAACTGATGCCCCATGAGGTTAAAAATTCATACATAGCTTTTGATTCCCTCAAAACTTAATTATTAACAGTCTACTGTTGACTGGAAGCCTTACCAATAACTTACACAGTTAAGACGTATGCTGTAAGTTACATGTGTTATACTGTATTCTTACAATAAAGCAAGAGAAAAGAAAATATTACTAAGAAAATCACAAGGAAGAAAGAATATATTTACAGCATTTATTGGGGAAAAAAACTCCACATACAAATGGACCCACTTAGTTCAAACTGGTATTGTTCAAGGGTCAACTGTGTAAGAATTTCACATACGCTATTCTACTGAATGCTTACAAAAACCTTATGAGACAGGTACATCTCCAATCCTACAGTCAAAGAAACTGGGGCACAGAAAGGTTACTGACAACCTCAAAATGAAGGACTTTTCTTGTATTTTCATAGAACATTGTTTCCTTTCAAGTCCCCAATGAATTACAGACATAAATGTGCTTTTATATCACTTGGACTCAGTTTCCCCATGAGCCCACAACTCAGAAATCCTTCTTGGCTGCAAGACTATTCATAAAATTCTTGTCAATACAATCCCACTCGTCAGCATCTCCCAACTCACCGGCCCTCCTCCCACAGAGGTACGCTCACAGAAAGCTGGACGGACAGCCCTGCTTTCCAAATGCTCACTCACACCGTGGTGATACACAACATGAACGTAGGCATCAGCTCAGTACTAAAAAGGAGGCCTAATTACAGCACTTCAGAGTATAACCGAAAATACCCAATTAAATCCCTCTTTTGTGTGCAGTCTAGAATCAAGACAAAACAAAGCCTAAGGGAAAAGATGAAAAAACGATAGGAACAAAACCACAGACTAACTTAGTTTTCAAAGATATGACTTCAAATTTTTTGAATAACGAATTAGGCTCCACTTGTAAAGTTGGGGGAAATGCTTTTGTTTTGCTACCACGTGCCATTTAGTCACAGGTGGAATAGTGAAAATATCACAGGGCCGCCTGCTCTTTTTAAACCACTTTCAAATACTGGCATGAGCTATTTTAACAACATTAATCAACACCAGTTGAAAATTCTGCCTTAACTGAAATAAAACATTTGATGACAAAGGTGAAATAATACATCATAAAACACTAAAAACACCTTTTTCATTTCCTACAGAGATATAAGTGAAACCCCCGGACAGCTGACATTTAAGCTACAACAATTAAAAAGAAACAACTGGCTCTTCAACTTTACATTTATGTATACAAGCTGAGCATTATATCTTCCTTTTCCCAGTTCAAACGGCTACTTTCATGACTTCAGAGGCTGACTGCGTCCTTCACAAGAATGATACGGAAATATCCCATCGCAACAGATGCAAAATCTATCATTGTGTCACCCAGGTGCATACCATTGTTCATACACATCTATCATCAGACATGGATCTGCCTCACGCAATGCTGGTTTAAATTTAACTCTCGCAGGAGATGCATTAGAAAACGCAGGTAGACATGCATCCAAAGGGTTAGCTCCATTTTTTAATGAAGCCTTTGTATATGCCATACATGTACTGTTCAAAAGCAAAGTCAAATACTATACCTGGTTATTTCTTCTTTAAGCTTACATGGATCTTCAGCATAGAATTTAATACCAAAATACAAAGTATATGGAGGTCCAGCTAAAATAAGAAATAGAAATTAATTAGATTTAACATTATAAATTAGGTAAAGTAGTAGTGTAATATTATACAACTATTAAAAAATTATATTTCCAAAAATATTTATAAGCAATTTACTAAATAAGGGGTTAATATCCAAAATATGGGGAACTCATACAACTCAATAGCAAAAAACAAAACAAAACAAAACAAAACAAAAGCAATAAAAAAAATGGGCAAAGCACCTAAATAGACATACAAATGGCCAGCAGATACACGAAAAGTTTCTCAACATCGCTATGCACCAGGGAAGTGCAAATCAAAACCACAATGAGGCATCCCCTTACACCTATAAGAATAGCTATTATCAAAAAGACAACTGTTGGCAGGAATGCAAAAAAAACAAAACAAACAAACAAAAAAACACGACAAAAGTGCTGGTGAGATCGTAAATTGGTACTACCATTATAGAAAATAGTATGGAAGTTCCTCAAGAAATTAAAAATAGAGCTACCATATCCCACTACTGGGTATTTATCCCAAAGAAATGAAAGACAGATCTCAAAGAGATAGCTACATTCCCATGTACATTGCAACATTAGTCAGAATGGCTAAGATATGTAAGCAATTGGAGTGTCCATCAATGAAACAATAGATAAATTAAAATGTGGTACACCCACACCCACACACAATGGAATATTATTCAACCAAAGAAAAAAAGGAAAGACTCCAGCTTGAGATAATATGAATGAAACTTGAGAATTACGTTAGGTGAAATAAGCCAGACACAACAAACAAACACTACGTGATCTCACTTATATGTGGAATCTAAAAGAGTCCCACACAATATAAAATAATATTGAATGTGAACTGTAACTGAAAATAATATTTTTAAAAAATTAAAAATATATAAAATAAAATAGTCAGGCACATAGATGCAGAGGGTAGAATGGTGGTTGCCAGAGCCTGGAGGAGGGGAATGAGAAGATGTTGGTCAAGAACATGAAGTTTCAGTTATACCAGATGAATGAGCTCTGGGAATCTAATGGACAACCTGGTGATGTTAGTTATTGACAGTGTGTTGTATAATAGAAATATGCTAAGAGAACACTTAAATTTTCTCTCACACACTGGTAACTATAAAGAGGTAATGTATGTATGCATATATCTAAACATCAAGTTGTATACTTCAAATATATACAATTTTTACATGTCACAGCTATCTCAATAAAGTTACTTAAAAATTATACTCACCAAGAATTTCTAAAGACACAAGGAAATACAAAATGAAGTAGGACTTCAACTACGCAGGTATCTGTGTATGTATGGTTTATCTATACATATAAAGAGGTAAATGCTAATTTGTCTGATATGGTGTCCCACTCACAACCAGTATGTGGGCGGGGATGGGGGCAGGGACTTTCACCCCCAGCGCTAATGTCACTCTGCCTGCATGCATCCCCACCCAGCGCTGAGGTGAAGCTGCCTGCCTGCATCCCCAGCGACCTCAGGCCACACCCCACACCAGACTGGGAGACCTCAGACCTCGCCCCCGCCCCAGCACTAGGCCGAGGGACCTTAGGCTGCGCCCCCTGCCCGGAGGGCTTCACAGGGATGAGGACGGCAGGGTCTGGGTTTCCTGCATTTTCAAAGTGTGTGCGGGTGGTGGGCAAGGACTTGACTCTAGGTCCCCGCGGTGCGCCCCAGACTCTGACAGGAGGAAGATTTTATATACATTTTACTACTTTCCTTTCATCTCTGCCACTTCTATTATAGAGAAAAGGCAAATAGCAATATTAAAATATTTCCTCTAATTAATTCCCTTTGAACGTGCATGAATTTTGTGCACTGGGGCACTAGTCCTATATAATAAAAGGCTAATATGCAAATCGTCGCCTCAACTGGGAGTTCAACCAGTTTGACCGGGGGCGGGGCCAGCTGGCCAACAAACAGCGGCCTCTGCCCCTAGCTGACCTGGCTCAACTGGGTGGGCCAGCTGGACCCCATCCGTGCAAGAATTTATGCACCGGGCCTTTGGAGTGCTCATAAACACAGGAAAAAAGGCAGGATCAAATATATCAGATTGTTGTTAGTTCTTACCTCTGGTTAGGAATGTTATGCACAGTTTTTATTAATTTGTTATTTTCCACATTTTCTATAACATACATGTAGAAAGATTATAAAGTAAATGGTTTTAAAAAACATCCACCTATCAATATTACAAAAAATATTTTTTTTTTAAAACCCTACAGAAAGCTGGAAACAACTTAAATGCAACTGTTTAACTGTGTAGAGGGAGGATGGGGAAAGGACACCAGTCTACATTTCTGACTGCAGAAATATGGCCCCTTTTGTGGAAAAGAGAGTTAGCGATTAAATTATTTTCCCCTAAAACACATAAAAAATTACTAGCAGTGGCTAGCTTTCCCCACAGCTTTTTGAGGTAAAAGTGACAAATTAAATTGTAAGATATGTAAAGAGTGCAAGGGGATGATTTGATATCGTTACACATTGTGACAGCGTTTCCTCCATCAGGTGAACTAACACATCCATCCCCTCACGTATTAACCATTTTTCCCAATGAGAACATTTATTCTACTCTTGGAAAAATTGATATGTTAGAAATATTTTACCATGTATAAACTCTTAGCTTTTTAGGAAAAAAATAGCAGTGAAACTATGTGGATTAGGGTCAATATATGTCTCATTCTTAAACTTTTCTGAATCTAAGAATGTGTTCTGACATATTTAAAAAGGCATTTCTCATCTCAGTCATGTACCAGACACAAGAACTATATGCACAAATACCAAATATATATGAAACAAAGCTGGAAATGTACCTACATGGGCAAAGAATAGTTAAACACTCATATTGTGAAAGAGGGCACAAGCCCTTTGGGTGCCAACCACATTATATTATGCTTTTCCCAGAAATATCTCTATTTCAGAGTGTATGAACCTAACCCGAACTCTCTGCAAGCTGCATACTTCAGAGCAGTGTGTTAAATAGATCTTATATTAAAACTGTTTTTAAAACAGATTTGCTACCTGGTGCACTGATTGGTGATCATAGTTTCTAATTTCTTCTTCAACAAATGCTCTCCCACACAAATAAAAAGGTATAAAATATGGATGTCAGTAAAAATACTCCCACCTACTCCTGTGACCCTTGGTCTTCAATAGTGTACAGTTGACAGAAAATAACCCCAGTTTTTCTATTTCTCATTGTGTCTTAGATTCAGAACTATAAGTCTTACGAGTAAACGGAGTCAAAAACTTTAGAAGTTGGGGAAAGAAAATTAAATGGAACAAAGGCAATAAACCCATAATGCACTTACAATATACAAACTACATCGTTGTTTATTATTATTATGACCCACACATGCTATGCTTGTAGAACCACATTGCCCTGTTCCTGGTCCACAGAAGACAACCCAGACTGCAGCCCCGCTCCTCTCCCTCATCCCAGGTAGGCACTCCATATGCTAGACCTTCTTTAAAAACTAAACTCTAAAAGAAACTTGGTTGTAATGTTTTATCATTAGAGTTGACCCATACGTTTGATTTCTACGTTTAGTTAACCACTGTGCCTCTGACAAGCACGCCCTTCTCCCTGAATACAGACGTCGGGGAGGCACAGACTATTAACTATTAAATATTTAGAAGAGCCAGGAAGTCCACCCTCTGCTGATCCATCTTTGTCAATCAAGCCCTGTGCTACTGAGCAGGTGGGTCGGCCTGTGCCTGCAGGCCACTGGGGTTGGCGTCTGGGGGCAGGAAGAGCACAGATACTGCTGAGACTGCGCACAAAGGGAGATGGCCTCGTCCCGAGTCCAGAGCTGCTTTCACCCTCTGGAACATGACAGATGACACCCTCCTGACCAACCAGCCACTTCAAACCTGTTTGGTGACGAGCGATTATGCAGAAGTTTGAAAACTACACAATGGGAAACATTTGGTTTGGGCTAATTTTCTTAAAGGAGTGATATCCCCTTTCACATAAAATGGCGTGTGTTCTAAATATAAGGCATCATTCACATTTGATTGCATTGGGTTAAGTACAAAAATGTTTCCTAAGCATGTGATTCTCAACAGCCACCTGGAAATGTACACAAGGCAGTTGAAGCTCCAAGGAGGTAACTTGCCTAAGATCAGAGGGATCACAAACTAAGAATCAAGTTTGCTCCTAGCGTTCAGTGCTTTCTGGCCACTATTTCATAGAGCCTCTCGGGGAAGATATTATAATAACTATAGAATGAGCAAAATCTTTTGTACACAACACTGCTTTATAGATCAATCAAAGGCCATGGAAATGGACATTTCTGGAGTGAGGCTATGTCTAAGACTGACTATAAGATATAGGTGCCAATGAAGCAAATTCCCAAGTTATTATGATCTTGAATCCATGTCTTTCCACAAACTACCTTTAAGAAAGCCTTATGTAGCCCAAACTGGTTTGGCTCAGTGGATAGAGTGTCAGCCTGCAGACTGAAAGGTTCCAGGTTTGATTCCAGTCAAGGGCATGTACATTGGTTGCGGGCACATCCCCAGTAGGGGGTGTGCAGGAGGCAGCTGGTTGATGATTCTCTCTCATCAATGTTTCTAACTATCTATCCTTCTCCCTTCCTCTCTGTGAAAAATCAATAAAATATTTTTAAAAAGAAAAAAGAAAAAGAAACCCTTAGGCAAAATAAGTTAATATTGTTTCATTTTAGCAAAAAATACAGAAGCCAGAAACTGGGAATCCTCTAATCTACCTTTTGAAGACTAATTTCAAAATAAAAAGTAATAAAAAGTCCCCCAGCCCGGCTGGTATGACTTAGTAGTTGAGTGTCAACTTATGAACCAGGAGGTCACAGTTCGATTCTGAGTCAGGGCACATGCCTGGGTTGCAGACTTGATCCTCAATAGGGTGCGCGCAGGAGGCAGCCAATCGATGATTCTCTCTCATCATTTATGTTTCTCTTTCTCTCTCCCTTCCTCTCTCTGAAATCAATAAAAACATATATTTTTAAAAGTCTCCCATTAACACAGAGTTTAATAAATCAAGACTTACCCATGAGAAACCTGGTGACTAGCAAGTATTCTGTCATTTTTGTAGCTATTCCTTCTGACTGATAAATATCACATCTACTGAAGATGTGAGAAACACTCTCCTCTATTAATTATCAAACTATCTCATGAGATAAAAAATAAAGATTATGTATTCTTCAGTTAAATAATCTTTCTGCAATGGTAATATCAACGTTTTATTCTTTTTTTAAATATATTTTTATTGATTTCAGAGAGGAAGGGAGTGGGGGAGAGAGAGTGAAATATCAATGATGAGTGAGAATCATTGATCAGCCTCCTATATGCCCCCTACTGGGGATCAAGCCTGAAGCCTGGGCATATGCCCTGATGATGAATGGAACCTGGGACCCTAAGGTCTACAGGAGGACGTTCTAGTCACTGAACCAAACCGGCTAAGTTAAGGGCACTTCTTAATTACTGACTCAGCAAAGTGAATGGTATGTCAAAAACCTACTCTAACTCAAGAAATGCAAGTCCTGCTGAAACTGGTTTGGCTCAGTGGTAGAGCGTTGTCGGTCTGTGGACTGAAAGGTCCCAGGTTCGATTCCAGTCAAGGGCATGTACATTGGTTGCAGGCACATTCCCAGTAGGGGGTGTGCAAGAGGCAGCTCTCTCATTGACGTTTCTAGCTCTCTCTCTCCCTTCCTCTCTGTAAAATATCAATAAAATATCTTTTTTTTAAAAAAAAAAGAAAGAAATGCAAGTCCTTTGATAGGTTAGATATCCACTTTTTTCCAAATCAGAGCCTCTCTGCCTTTTTTATTTTAAAGTGAAAATTTAAAGACAAGCAACTAGAAAAGTAACTAAAGTCACCAGCAGGAATACACCAAACAAAATTCAATACTAAGATCCACTCAGTCTTTATCAACTGGAATTTCATCAGAGCTTGCAGAGACCCAGCAATAAACACACATCCATTTCCATATTCCGGCACCTGAGAACTCATACTCATCCCCACAGAACTGGAGCCTATTTCTGTCCCCAACCAACCTCAGGCATGACATCATTCTCAAGGCGACCCTTAACACGGTTAAAATTAAATACCTACTAAAAATACAAAAATAAATTAAATACTTACTGTTGATCAGTTCTTTGTGTTCAGCAAGGGTTTTTGCAGGATCCAGCCAATACTGTGTGAGGAATAAAAGGGATAATTATAAGAATTAGTTGCTTTTCATTAGCCTTTACTTCAAAAACATTCAAAAAATGTTATTTTAAATGACATTTAAATAATAAGGAAAGCATTTAATTTATCATCCACACACACAAACATACATAAGAGCTTTCTGTGGCTACAACATTAAAAGAAAACTATGTCAACATCCAGAGAGCAGCAGAGAGGAGAAACAGTACCTGTTGGGCTCTTAGTTGCATTCTAGCGCTGACTGCAATATCAAGATGCCCATGAATGCACCTTACTGCTTTGGGTGGCAAAACAATGGCCATGGAGAATGCCACCCAAGTCTCTTTCCAAAATCCCCATCACAGCTCTCTCTACAGGTAGGTATGTTTCCTCCTAAAATGTCCTCACCCTCTTCACTTCCAGTCCCGTCTCTTACAGGAGTTGCTGCTAAATGGAAGGAAGAAAGCTAGCAAATAAAATCAAATCCTGCGGAGGTGACCAGGAGAGATGGCTCAGCGCAGTGGCTGAAGGTCTGTGTCCCAGGACCGACCCAGGTGGATTCTGCCCTGGCTCTCCCCTCGTCATCACCATGGCACCAGGAACAAGGTACTAGACCGTCTCTGAACCTTCCTCATAGGCTTGCGGTGAGGATTAAATAAGTTAATTCATGGACAGTCTTCAGAATAGTCCCAGTTTCATACTAAGTTTGCAACACATGCTAGTGATGATGATGATGATGATGGTATGAGGTCATTCTTAACCAGCCTATGGTACTTGCTTATTAATTCAAATTAACCTTTAATGAGCAGACTCTTCAACAGGGATGGGAGATTTGTTGGCCTAGGCCTCCCCCTTGTGAAATAAAATCACTGGGAGAAAAAGAAACACGCCTCCAGCCCCATCTCTGCACCTGGGGAAGAGCAAGCAGATGCGCAGAGGAGGGGACATCTGGGTTCCCCTAGAAATACACACTGTGGGGACTCTCCTCGGCTGTCCCTGCCAAATATTGGAATCCTGAGGGCCCAGCTACCCAGTTTCCATTTTCTTACATTTCTGAATGAAAAAGGGTCAATTCTCACAGCAGGGGGGGGGGATGTAGGAGGCACTCTGAGCCACTGCATTCACAGCACGCGTGTTCACCTGTTGTAAAGATTCCCACTCTCCCGACACTCCCGGGTCAGGAACCAAGGGTCCAAAAGAACCCTCCTGCCCAGGTCCCCCTTCCCTGCCCCTCTGCTTGCTCTGCTATAGAGCAGCCGCAGTCATTATAAACATGAATTATAACTTTATGTGCAATCCCCTTACCTTCTAGTCCTAATTTCATTTAATATGGTAACAATTACTCATACTACTGGTAAATAGGTGTCATAATCATTTTATTATAATATTTTATTACAGGACTGAACTGTATTCATATATATGTATAATCTTCACTATTTGCACCCACGGAGCAGTTTAAATTTTTCACCTTTTTTAAAAGTAGCATATCTCTACAGAAACTTATAACGCAATGTTTAATACTCTGCTTCTTACCAGTTCTCGATTGTTGAAAGTCTAAAATCACTCACTTTTAAAGTAAAATTTAAAAAGCTATTTGAAGTAGAGGCTATAATTGATGAATTGCCTTGCAGCCCACACAGTGACCAAAGATGTGGCTCTAGTGTTAAAATAATCATTCATACGGAAACACTGATTCATATAAGTAGAGGAAATCAACCCAAATGTTAGGCTGTGTGTTGGACACGAGCAGACCTGTTCCTCTAGGTACATAAAGCTATGGACACTTCTCATGGAACAAAAACAATAGGCGGGTGGACTGTTTCTTGCCACTGATGTTAAATAAAAAGGTTTCACTACCCCTGGATGTTTCAAAGCAAATGAAACCAATGAAAACAGACACAACCAACCACTTGTAAACACTTGCCTTCAGTACCATGAGGAATAAATTTCTGTTGTTGAAAAAAAATAAATAAACACTTGCATGAGACTTCTATTGCTGCTGTAGCAAAGTATCAGAAACGTAGAGGCTTACAGCAATACCCATTTATGGTCTCCAAGTTCTGAGATAAGGTAGTTTCTCACAAGACCAAATTCAAGATGTCCAGCAGGGGTCCCGGAGGGTTATTTGGTGAGGGGACCCATCCACAAGAGCCCTTCAGGGAGGGGACTTGGAGTTGAGCCATTAGAGACCCTCCATTTCCCCCCTAGTGTCAAGGAAGCATGATAGTAAGCCTTTCCCCACACTTACTACCCTGTTTCCCCGAAAATAAGGCAGTGTCTTATATTAATTTTTGCTCCCAAAGATGTGCTAGGTCTTATTTTCAGGGGATGTCTTATTTTTCCATGAAGAAGAATACGGTACACATTTATTGTTAAATGAAAATAAAGGAAATTTATTACCTGTATACGGTATGGTAGTACGGTAGTTGTCAACAGAAACCAGACAAACTGTGAATCCTGGGGGCCTTATTTTCGGGGGGGTGCCTTATATTTCACTCAGAAGGAAACCTGTAAGTAGGTCTTATTTTCGGAGGATGTCTTATTTTCGGGGAAACACAGTAGTACACCTGAGGACTCGGGGAGCATTTGGGGCTAGAAAGAGGGAAGGGAAGGGGCCTCTGGTCTGACTACTCCATCTGATCTCACCTTGAAACTGGTAAGAACAGAAATTGGATGAAAGCTTCTTATCTCCCCTTCTAACATCATCACACCAAGAAAATAAATTTTACAGATTCCTAAAACCAACTTTTTTTGTTTTGTTTTGCCGCCAAAATGTTTTTCAGTCATTAAAAAGCCAGGTAAGTAAAACAGAAAGAAAACTTAACTAATTGTAACAGGAAAGACTGAAAGTGTTCATATTACTGATAAGCTATACACTTTCAAAATAAATCCCTTTCCTTGAGAACAAACTGATTTGTGAGATGAAACGTATAATGAAGCTTCTGAGAAAATTACAATTTGGAAGCAAAAAAAAGGGGTCAAAACTCAGTAAAAGATGTTTGATCAGCTCACTGCACATTAACTATGCTGAGCATCAACCCAGCGCTCATCCTGCACAAATCTCATTTGATCCCAATGAAAACCCAGGGTTACAGAGGTCAGACGATGATAAATGCTCCAGAACAGAACTAATAAACATAAGCCACAGCTTTCAAAAGCTAACATCTTAACATGTAAAACCCACTTACACTCAACCAAGAGGAAGAAATGACCTTGAAACCAAAGCAGCCATACTATGACCACATTTGTCTCTGCTCATTATCAACAAGCAATCAAACGCAGCACATCTGGTCACCACGAAATACATCAGGCAGTTATTCTATAACCAATGAGAAAAAAAGGGCACAGGAATTTTCCAGTGAACAGAGTATCCCAATTTTAACAACTGCATCCAGAGTATCCACCTACATCCAGAATGGATGTCAGCTCTGAAACTGTGTATCATTCATTCATTCAATTAGCATTTCTGGAACACCCACTATTGTGCTCTCTGTATGTTATATCAGACTTTATCCTGGGTGGTGTGGGAAAACAAAAATGACTAAGACCTAGGCCTAACCTTGAGGCACCCAAACCTAGCAGGAGACAGGGACACAGAATTACAATCCAATGCTGTAGTGAGATAATAACACATTTAAGGTGAGTGGTTGGGAGATAAAATTATGTACAAAGAAAATTACCTCTGCAGGATGAGTGTAGGAAGATGTCACTGAAGAGGGAAACTTTGAACAGTGTGTTTATAAATAAAGTAAAATAAAAAAAACTTTCCCTAAGTACAGAAACGGAGGAAAACAGAACCTTAAATTTTTATACAAATCATATCTACCAGCTCAACTGCTCTTAAAGCAAATGGGTTCGTTTCTAACTGACAACACACAATGCAACACTGCAGGTCCTTAATTGTTAAGTGTTATCCTGAAATCAGTGCTGCCAACAGCTAACAAATACTCAGCTAGGAAACCAGTGTTGGTGCAGGGCTTCCAGAAAGAGAAATAGTCCTTTCAGTCCTGTCTGTCCTGGGCAGTGGGGAAGGGAGGAGCAGAGCGCTGAGCACAATGCACTGTGCACTAGGCTACAGAATGGCTTCTCTGAGCTGCACTTTGGTATGAAGCCGTTGTACCCACAGACCCAGAAAATGGTCCTATCCTCTTTAACGGGATACTGAGTTGCTTTTCAGGGACAACAGACCAAAACCACAAGTCATGAAGCTGACGCATGCTCAGAGGAGAACTGACCTCCAGGTGCATCCAGAACCAGGCTTGTGCCCTCCCTGCCGCACAGAACCAAAGAACCAGGACATAATGGGAACTGGAGCACTAGAACCCTTTCAGAAGCAGAAGGTCCCTGGTCCAGGAAGATCCTGTGTTGACGCCCCTTACTATAAATGGCCAAGATCCAAGGTCCTCCGATGAAAACTTGCCCCCCCAGCACTTCTGCACACCTGTTCCCCTAACTCCTTACAAACTCTCCTGGAACTCTGGATCAGGGAGTTCAGGTTTTTTGTGGTTTTGTTTTTGTTTTTTCATTTCTCTAACTCTAACCCTTAAAGGAGTTCAGGCTTTTAAGCAGTAGCTTTCCATTCTCCTGATGGCACTATTCATCAACAGAATAACCAATCTTTCACCCATTGCAATTCTCAGTGCTTAGAGTTTGGCTCTGCTAGCTCCGGGTAGACACATTCTTTCTGTTCCGTGACATGGTCTGGTCTACCAGGCAGTCAGAAGGAAAGAGAGCCCTATCTCTCCCAATCTCTTTCAATATTCAATCTCTCAATCAATCACTCTTCTTCCCTTTCCTCCTTGCTCTCTCTCCAATCTCAAATTTATATGCAGTTAGGATGGATCCTGTTTGTAGGAAGATAACATAACAATGAACAGACACAACCCTGCTCTCTCATCTTGATTTCCACAGTGGGTTTCCTAGCAGAGGAGAACGTTAACAGACCCCAATCCTGATACCCAATCACTGAGAGTCCAGACGACAGCCCTCCTGGCTCAGATGCCTTGTGAGGGTACAAGAGGCCAACAAGTAGGTGGTCTTACCCCTTCAGTCTGTCAGTCTTAATAGCATTCATGTAATCTGGGGAGAGTGACAGATGGGCACAAGTTCCTTCTTTTTCTCTGACAGTCTTGGCTAAACGCCCTGAGCGTGTTTTCATTCACCTTGGCTAATAATGTCTCAACTTCATCAATATCCTAGGTAACAGGACAGAATTAGATCTTAAAATTCTAACAATGTCCCGTAAATCAATATCCTAACCTTCAAAAATTCACTATATCAAAACAATCCCTTGATCTAAGGGATTATAAAAAGGGATGACCAGCCAAAACCGGTTTGGCTCAGCAGTAGAGCGTCGGTCTGCGGACTGAAGGGTCCCAGGTTCGATTCCAGTCAAGGGCATGTACACTGGTTGAGGGCACATCCCCAGTAGGGGGTGTGCAGGAGGCAGCTGGTCGATGTTTCTCTCTCATTGACGTTTCTAGCTCTCTCTTTCCCTTCCTCTCTGTAAAATATCAATAAAAAATATATATTTTTTTAAAAAGGGATGACCATCCATAAGGAACAATGGAGCCACAAAGATGATGTTACTATTCATTCTAGGACTCAGCAGAATTGGCACATATGTTCCAAGAAACCCAGGACTGTGGTGACAGCTATTAGTGCTTTCCTAGTGCCCCTGTAGACAGATCTCGGCGCTCTAAGTATCATGAGCAGGATGTGGTTTTAATCTGCTCCTTGGTAGAAATCACAGAAGCTTTGGGATCTCAGGTAAAGTCACCATCACAGAGCCCTCACAGCAGGGGTGAAAACAAGGACCTGTCGTGGCACCATGGACAGTGAAGGGGGTGGGGATTGTAATTAGGCCTCCATTTCAACAAAACTGGATTCCACTGAATCACTGTAGGGACATCTGGCTCCTCATGAAGTGTCACTGGCCCCAGTTCTGACTCATGGACCCTGGCACCACTCTAAGAATTACGGGGATAATAATAACAATAACTAATAGTTATTAAATGGTCATTTTATTTACTCCTTTCGCTCTCTTAAAAAGTCTAATGATGTGGGAACTACTATAATTACCATTTTACAAGGGATGAAACGGAAACCTGAGGTATTGAAAGAACCTGCAGAAAAGTACAGAACAGCAGATCTAAGGATGAGACCCTACCCACATGTTAATCTCGGGCCAAGCCACCCTCTAGAGTGCTGACTGAATAGGAATGCATAACCTCAATGTCAAGGTCCTCACATACAACTACCAGCCCCTCTTTTCTCAGCTCACTCCTTTCTCATGTTCTGATTCCAATAGGACATGAAATTCCAGGGTCCTACTCTCTCTGCACAGTTCCTCCTTCCCTGTATCTTATTTCACACAGGTTCCCCATCTCCATGCAAGCCCTCATTCCTGTCTATTCATTATAGTCATTCACTGGCAGATTACCTTACACAATCTTCCCTCTACAACCACTGGGAAAAACATACCAACTCTGCCCTCGCAGGCCAGCGCCAGAGAGGCTGACAGGAGCTGGAGACTCCAACTGCACAGCCACAGATGGGCTCCACTTAAATTCGTTATCAATAACCCAAGGGGAGACGAACCGGTTTGGCTCAGTGGTAGAGCGTCGGTCTGCGGACTGAAAGGTCCCAGGTTCGATTCCGGTCAAGGGCATGTACATTGGTTGCGGGCACACCTCTGATGGGGGGTGTGCAAGAGGCGACTGGTCGATGTTTCTCTCTCATCGACATTTCTAACTATCTCTCTCCCTTCCTCTCTGTAAAATATCAATAAAATATATTTTTTTAAAAATAACCCGAGGGGACCCAAGACCCCACCACACACACACACACACACACACACACACACACACACACACACACATTTTATTCTTGCACTTGTCTGGGTGACTCCTGTCCCATTTCTCACCCTTAGCTGATGATCCTGATAATGTCTCTGAGAAAACTGAAGCCATCAGAAGAGAACATGCATGACTTCTCAGCAAATCTACGAACTTCTGTACCTGGGCGGAGGTCCTGTCTTCTCTATTTCTATGGACAAACTGTCCATCTCCACTTAAGCCCATCACTTATCTATTCAGAAATGGCTCCAGCGAATCTCCGCTCTCCTTCCCGCACCAAAGTTATTCTTTCTGTAGAATCATTCCCAGGAGAATACAAGACTTTTTTTCTCCCGTGTTTAAAAAAATAAACAAAAAACACATTTTAACCTCTATATCTGCTTATTTCACTTCTATACTCTGGGGTACATAAAACCATTGTTTTATACTTTGTCTCCTCTCCTCAGAACCCTCTGCAATATCTTGCAATGACCCCCATGGTGGCTAAATCTAATGACAGATGCAGAGTCTTCACCCACTTCCTTGAAATGCATTTGTCATCAGTTTCTAGAACATCTGCTTCTACTTACACTGCACTGGCCACACCTTCCCAATCTCCTTTGCTGGCTGCTCATTATTTCCCTAACCAGGAAAGGCCAGATTACCGTAAGCTCACACCTTACATCAAGGCTTGGAATGCCACTTATACAACTCCCAGATGCACAGCCAGCCCAGAACTGTCCCCTGAATCCAACTGCCTACGTGACAGCTCCATTTAAATGCCTATGAGAGCTCCATCTTTGTACATTCAAAAGAGAAAGGATGATTCTATTCCCTCCTAGAAAAACCTGTTCTCCGGCAGCCTTCCCCATCTCAGTGGATAACACTCTTCCATTGGCGCCAGTCAAAACCTCTTTATCATCTATCTCTTCCATTCACCTGCAAGTCCTGCTGGCTCTATGCTAGAAATAGAAACAGAATTCTCACCATGTCCAGGTCCAAGAAGCAATCACCATTCACCTGGATTGCCTTTTTTTTTTTTTTTTTTAAGTGAATCACAATTTATTTTTCAGAAAGCACGTCTGGCAGTGTGGGCCTACACATTTTTTACCCCCACAAGGCTGGGGACCAAGAACAGACTACTCTGAGCCCCTGCCAGGCCATCCGCTGACAAACAGAACTCGGGGTGTTCACCGCACAAAAAGTAACAAACCTGAAGCGATAGCTTTTCTCACAAGTTTTGGACGGCAGCGGTCCAGACTATAAAAGTCCAGGAGCATTGCTCACCTGGATTTCTTTTTTTTTTTTTTAAATATATTTTATTGATATTTTACAGAGAGGAAGGGAGAGAGATAGAGAGCTAAAAACGTCTATGAGAAACATTGACCAGCTGCCTCTTGCACACCCACTATTGGGGATGTGCCCGCAACCAATGTACATGCCCTTGACCAGAATCGAACCTGGGACCTTTCAGTCCGCAGACCGACGCTCTATCCACTGAGCCAAACTGGTTTCGGCATCTCACCTGGATTTCTTAAGCAACTCCTTTAATGGTATCCCTGCTTCTACCTTAGTAGTTAGGGGGATTCTTCAAAACGCAGGTCAAATCAGTTTTCTCTTCTGTTCAACATCCTCCAGCGGTCTCCCTCCTTACTAAAGGTAAAATCCGAAGTCCCTATGATGGTCTACAAGGCCTACATAATCTGGCCCCAACTCCCTTCATTCTCCACTGTGTATTTTAGGAAGGAGATGGCAGAAAGGACCTGCTGAAAAGAATGTTTGTGGAAGCCCCGGCCCCTCAAGGAGAGCGTGGGGAAGGCCTAAAGGAAAGCAAAGAGAAACCGGTTCCAAGGAGTAAGAAAGAGGACCTTAGTGTGGGAAGGCAGATATTAGGCTGTGAGGTATCTAATGGAGAGGATGATCCAGATAAGATTGCAGGCAGACAGTTGAAAGTGCCCATTGGCTTCTTTGCTGCCTATAATGAAATGCAAGTGGGGAGAGATAAGCTTTACAAAAGAAAAGAAAGAGGAGAAGAGGTGGGGGGGGGGGGGGAGAGGAAGACGACCAGGAGGAGGAGGAGGAGAACTGCCAAATATAGATGCCAGGACTTACTGGGCTTGAAATAGAAGTTTCTCATCCCTAGACTTATCAAAAGACAAATGGTGCTACAATTAAGAAGTGACTTCTGGGCAAAGACTGACTAAAGGATGCTCAGGAACACATGACTGTAAATGTAAAATTCTTTATTAAATCCTCAAAAAAAGCCGAAACAGGTTTGGCTCAGTGGTAGAGCGTCGGTCTGTGGACTGAAAGGTCCCGGGTTCGATTCCGATCAAGGGCATGTACATTGGTTGCGGGCACATCCCCGGTAGGAGGTGTGCAAGAGGCACCTGGTCGATGTTTCTCTCTCATTGACATTTCTAGCTCGCTCTCTCTCTCTCTCTTCCTTCCTCTCTGTAAAAAATCAAAATATATATTTTTTTTAAATTCTCAAAAAAAAATCTACTATGATGCCTCAGACCCTTTCAAATGAACAAAAGGTCTTCTAAGGATCTTTAAGGCCATTGTTCCCCAACAGCACTACAAGGAATCTAAGGTATAATGAATAAAAAGGGAGTTCTCCAGAAAGAAAATTCACAAGGTGATCTGCTCATAAATTCCTAACTTTGCAGGTCATGGAGGTAGTCAAGTCCCAGACATACAACTTTTTTAGCAAAAGGTTTATTGTTGCCTTAAGCAAGCCCTATCCACTGTTGTAGGTCATCTACATTAACACATCTTTGAAATGCCAATGTAATTCTCTTTTTCAGACCCCTGTAGATGGAATCACCCTCAAGGGAGCACATAATGACTTCTTCTATACCTTGCTTTCTTCCTCCTTCATGGAATCTTCCTTAAAATTCCCTCCTTAATTTCAAACGCATAAAAGAAACTGCAAAACTATCATTCTTGTGAGCATCTGAGCTCTTGCTTCCCAGCAATTGTCATCAGTTTGGCTCAAATAAAATCTTATGGCCCTGACAGTGTGGCTCAGTGGTTGAACACTAACCTACGAACCAGGAGGTGACAGTTCGATTCCCAGTCGGGGCACTGCCAGGTTTTCTTCTATCACATGCCACACTACCTCTTAGTAGAGAATGATATTCTAAACAGCATCCAGTCGCAGCAGCACAGTAAGAATTTCCTATAATTCCTTATAAGCCTACACATTTCCAAACTAACTTTCTAACATTTCCGTAAAGCTTTTTCCTTTTTTAAATACCAGAGAGGTTTTTCTCACCACTCAATGGAAGCAGCCTTCTAGTCTGGCACTTGATCTTATATAATTTTCAAAGCACCAATCACTATCTGATACCACAACACATATTTATAGTCTGTCTTTTCCCTGGAATAGAAACTCCTTGAGACATGGACCTTGTCTCTTGTTGACCAGCCCTCCACATTATCCCCAAAAGCACCTGCCCAACTTCAAACAATTCCTGGAGCCCCTCCCTTACTGGAACAGGTCATAGAAAAGATAGGCAAACTAGTCACCTTAGCTTTGAGTGCCTGCAACATGTTTAAAATTTTATAAAATTCAAAACTACTGGCACAACCCAATCAACTCTTTTTTATATTCATGGAGAAAAATCCTCTTAAGATTCAGAACAATGTTAAATAAAGGTCAACTCAGAGGTTTGTATCAAACCTCTAGATTAAAATAAAAAAGACTAGTTTCCTATGATAATCAAGACAATGTCAAGAATCATTAATCCTAAAAACCACTGCTTTCTTAGCCATTCCATTCATTGTCTGAAATGCCATTCTTCATATCTCATTCTGATTTAACCCGGGAGGACAGTCTCGTAAAGTGTTCATAGCTAAGGGAACCAGCAATACTCCTGTCATACACTTACACAGCTAAGGTGTGGGTCACAGAAATTATGGACAAGAAGAACGCCTAGCATACCTAGCATATAATCTTAATTTTCCTATACCTTGCTTTCTTCCTCCTTTACGTAATCTTCCTTAAATCCCTTTGAAAGATAACAATTCCTGACCTTTACTTGTGGTAAATAAATAATAAAAAACATAAAGCACACATGTACATTCATTGAAATGATAGAAATTTTTTTAAATAAATAAATGGGAGATGGTGATGTAACCACAAAACAATGTAAGTCAAGTCTGACGTATCCTGAGGACTGCCTGTATATAAAAAAAGAATATCATATTTCTTTCTATAATTCCTTACAATCCCACACATTTCCAACCTAACTTTCTAACATCTCAGTAAAGCTTTTTTTAAAAATATATTTTATTGATATTTTACAGAGAGGAAGAGAGAGAGATAGAGAGCTAGAAATGTCAATAAGAGAGAAACATCGACCAGCTGCCTCTTGCACACCCCCTACCAGGGACGTGCCCGCAACCAATGTACATGCCCCTGACCGGAATCGAACCCGGGACCCTTCAGTCCGCAGACCAACGCTCTACCACTGAGCCAAACCGGTTTCGGCTTTTTTTCCTTTTTAAATATAGGTCAAATCTGGTTTAGATGAACTGGAAAAGCCTTTTGTAAAGAGATATAAGGCAGTAAACTAAAAGACCACCAGGGCAAGGACACAGCAGACAGACATGGAAAGGAGAGGGGAGGAGGTGCTCTTGTCACAATCTCCAATCTCACCTCCACCTGGCCTGGCCCACACTGCCTAGGTAGAGTTCTTTCCTTCACTAGTATTATGGGTCCCTTAGTGGGACGTCACAGAAGGTGGTCATAGAGTGATGAATCGGACACAATCCCTCCCCTCAAGGAGTTCCAATCAAGTTGGGGGATATTACTTAACAGGCAAATACAATGCAGTATTTGCAATATGTGATGGGAGAAAACCTAGGGCCTTCCTGGGGGCTGAGGGAAAACTTCAGGAAGGAGACAGACATCTCAACTGGGTGGTGAGAAGAACAGGATTTAACCAGTTAAAAAAAGAAGAAGGGAAGAGAACAAGAAGGGTGTCCAGGTAGGGGGAGCACATATGTCACTCTGAGGCATTGCACATAAGGAGTCAGGTAGTTAGGGGTAGCCATCATGTGCCTGGAGTGTGGGTTTGGGAGGAGCATGAGTTGGGGGCTGAGAAGAGCTCCATTGCAAGAGAAGCTCAGGAGCAACCAAGGGCCACACATCCCGAAGGACCTTGGAGTCCACATTCAGGAATTCAGATTCTCCGTTAGAGATTCATTCAAGATTTTTAAGCCACAGAGGAGACATCATCATAACTGCCTTTCTGAAAGAAAACTACAACTGCAGTGGGGAAACATCAGGGAAACAAGAGCAAAGACCAGTCAGAAAGCTATTACAGAAGGCCATGTTCAGGTGCTGGCACCGAAACGAGAAGTCAGAGATGGAGACTGAGTCTAGAGAGGTTAGTGAGTGACCACAGTCCTGTTTACAACTGCTGTCCAGCTCGGTCACTTACAGTGGCCCTTTCCACTCTCAAAAGTATCCTGGGTTGGGTGGTGAATTATGTAGTCACTCCAGTTATTAAGAAGTAGTACTGACAGGACTTGGTGACTCATTAGCTCTGAGGGGAAAGAGATGGCTGCGTTAGAAATGACACCCTAGTCTGAGCAAGTGAGATGATGGTGGCATTCTCAGGTATCCAAACCAATGTGCATGCCCCTCAGTGATAAAGTCCTTAACATGGACTCCAAGGTCCTTCATATATATATGAACTTCCTGAAGGGTACACAGGCAACAAATAGTCTTCAGGGACTTACTTCTCAGAGCCTCAGCTTCCATGCACAGTATTTCCTAAAGCTGACCTACCTGAGAATAGCACTGAGTTAAGATGCCAGTTCTCCTTTCCACTGCAGTCCCTGTCCACAATCCGCCTTTCCCAATTTAAAGGAGAAAAGCACCCCTCACCCATTTTAATCTCTCTATGGCACATTCCAGGGAGCAGAAACATAGGAACCTTTTAAAATACCAATGTTAGCAGAGTTGCTTTTGATAAAAGACACCATAAATCATGTCTTTTCCTACTTAAACGCATTTCTGGTAAGGATTAGACAAGGGGACAGATAGCAACATGGTGTTTTGGCCCATAGTTGGGTTGTTTTGAATTCAAATAGATTACACAGCAGGCAGCAGAGGGAGTGATGATTTTCATGTCACGATCTTGTAACTTCCATCTTCCCGCTACAATCACAATACACGCCGCTCAGGAGGAAGAGTCCCGTAAGAATAAAACAGATCAAAGCCTCTCCCGTCTCAGTGACAAAAGAAGGCACTGTGCCTTCTCTGACTAACCACCTCAGAAATATAATTCCAAAGTGAAATACTCTTTTGCTGAACACATGTTGACATTTTTATTTAAATTGACAAATGACAGAAAAGCAAGCTGGTTTGGCTGACTAGTTTAATGACTGGTTGTGCCAAAGAGTTACATGTTGGACACATTCCATAAAGTGAATGAACTAATTCTGCAGCTCCAAAATCTGATGAATATAAAGTACATAATTAGATAAAAGCACTTTATCAAACATCGTACATTAAAGTTAACAATTTTTAATTTTCCTAATCCTTTCCAACTGAATTGGATTAAATCACATGCCCTTAAGTGGAAGAAGAAAAAAAGCATAATTCTCTTCTGATCAATCTTGGTAAAGCATTTTTAAAAGTATTTCCCAGAAATTGTGAAACTGGATTACCATCATGATTAACAAATCATGTGCAAGTCAGGCAAGTTTTGGGCTCATTGCTTTCAAGTAAGTAAATTGAAGGAGAGACCCAATGAGTGGGCTGAGAAACCACTTCTGTCAGGAACATGAAGGGAGAGGTCAGAAGGTAAAAACTTCCAGTTATAAAATAAGTAAGTCATGGGGTTGTAATGTATAGCATGTAATGTATAGCTAACAATGTTGTAGCACATATTTAAAAGTAGCTAAGAGAGTATACCTTGAAAGTTCTCATTACCAAAAAATATACATATGTGGTGATGGATGCTAGCTAAATTGATGTGGTGATCTTTGTGCAGTGTATACAAATATGAAATCATTATGGTGTACACCAGGAAGTAACAAAAATGTTGTACTGGTCTGTGATTTATACCTCAGTAAAATAAATAAAATAAAGATTTAGAGGGGAAGATGAGAGCTACATTTCATTGGAGGTACCTGGTAGATTATTAAAAATCCTTTTAGATGACAAATCACTGTGAATTTTTGGTGTGTAACTCAGAAGGAGTTGAAGAAATTGCATGATCTTCCTTTATCATACTCCTTCCTTTCCTATTTACCAATTTAAGTAAATTAGCTTACTCAGTGCTCGTATCTATTAAAAATATAGGAATAAAATTGTTGTTCAATAGTTTTTATTTAAATTCTGGAAAATCACTGCTCTCAAGAACATAAGAAAACAAGCAGGTCTGGAGAGGGAGATGATGACTTCTGTTTGAATACGTTGCGTTTGAGGTACCTGAGGGAAATCTAAATGCAGGATAAGAATGAACATTTACATTGTATGATCACACAAATAAAAAGTTAGAAGACTCTTCCATTGCCACACAGCTATCCCATGTACTACAGAATATGTGAATCCAGATGTCTACATCCAGAGTCTGTATTCTTACAAAGTATACTCCTCTTGGGATGTCTGGATTGTAAATAGGAATTTTAGGGTCAGTTGTATTATTAGATAGTAATTTACACCACAGAGCAGACAAGATTGCATAGGAAGTGAGACACAGATTCGACAGCAGGAAAATGAGGGCTTCGGTGCTAGGGCATTCCCTTCCAGGCCCCTGGACTCATGCAAAACCTCCAGCCATAGGTCTTTCCTATGTGAGTAACTCAGGTTCCCTTCGCCTGCTGCTGCCAGTCCTCCCAGGCTGCTGCGCTGTTTATGATGCTTTTCATGAAGTCCAAGGGCTGCTGAAGAAATCCTTTCTGCTTCCTGATCTTTGCCCTCTGTTCCCCCACCAGATACCCAAAGACACCTCGGGAAAAAAAAAAAATTCAAATTGCAACAACCCAGCATGACAACCTCATTTCTTTCCTTGCAGGAGGACTCACATTATGATTCACATGCATCTCATCAGCCACTATGGGTGTTTGCCAGAACATAAAATTACAGAAAGTAAAATTTCACTCACATCACAAAATACAATAAATCAAGATGCAAAGAACACTATTACTCATGACAGAGCCAGCCTGCTAGTGCTCCAGGGATGAGGCTCACTTTCGCTCAGAGCATTTGGGACAGAGGGGAAGATACAAATATATACCGTTCAGCTTATATTTTTAAAGGAAATTATTTCAGAGACAAATAGTGCCTGGTGAGATAGTATTAAATGTGCAAGCCTGTACCCAATTGGAGCATAAGAGAATCAAGAATAAAATCCTGGTGAATATCAACATTTTATGAAACAGGCAGAGGAAGTCACCTCTGGAGGAGAAACCAAGATGGTGGAATAGGTAAACACAGGGACTTGCTGCCTCGCACATCTTCAAAACTACAACTAAAAGACCAAACGGACATCATTCAGAACCACAAGAAGGCTGGTTGAGTGGTAATTCTACAACTAGAAGGAAAGAGAAAAGCACACTGAGACTCGGAGGAGGTGCGGAAGGCAGACACATGGAGGCCCATGCACAGCTGGCAACTGAGTATGCAGCTGGCTTTTTCAATCTGCAGAGAGACACAAGCTCCCGATTGCTCTGAACTCCAGTTTTGGGTGAGACTCTGGGGGCCCAGAATCATATGGGGAGAAACTGGACTGTCTGGCATCAGGCAGAAATGGAGGGCAGCTTTCTCTCAGAGGTGCTTGCAGTGATTACCAAGGGACATTGAGACTGGGGGCCTCTTAGGGCAGGGCTGATGGGAAGCCATTGATGTTTGACCTGCTCTGAGACTCCACATCATCCAAGCTGTGTGCAGAGGCTTTTGCATATGAATGGCCTGGTCTTTTTCTTTTTTCAGGTTCTTTATTTCAAATTTAATAAGTCTTTATTGCTTAGATTATTACAATTGTTTCTCCTTTTCCCCTTCCCTAGCTTCCTTCCACCTGGTTCCCACCCCACCCTCTCTTCTCACCTCCCCCTCCCCATTGTCCTCATCCATAGGTGTATGAGTCTTCTGAAATCTAAACTTAACCTAACAAACTGCAGCTGGGTCAGAGAGACCCAGAACATCCAAAAGAAGGCCCAAGGCCCCACAGCAGCTTGCATTGCTTCACAGCTGGGTCTCATCTGGGCACCTCCAAAATCCAAACAAAGAAGAGGAATCTGCAGATCTCTCTGTAGCTCCTACTGGGTGGCCTCAGGTAGAGACCAAATTAGCACCTCCTTGGAGATCTAAGAGCCAGTGTACTCAGGGATCACAGTAGGGCCATCCAAATTACAACTCCTCAGATCCATAAGAGACACACTCAGGAGACAGACTCAGTGAGCACCAAAGCCCCACTGAAGCAACTCTTGCCTCATGAGGTGTCACAAGCACAGAAGTTCTCCCATCATAGGCACAGCTGATCCTCACAGCCAATTGGCTTGGAGGTCAATTCCTCCCGGTGATACCAACAACAATCAAGGCTTAACTACAACAAGACTGTGCACACAGCCCACAAAGGGGTATACCAAGAGTATCCACATCAGGTAACTGGGGAGGCTGAGCCACTGGGCCCTAGAGGACACCAACCACACAAAGCCACTCTATCAACTCAGGGAAGCAGCCAAAATGTAGAGACAAAGAAACAGGTCACATATGAAAGAAATGGAGGAAAGCAAACAACTGAATATAGAGTTCAAAACCTATAAAAGGTTTTTCAAGAATTTTCTAGAAAAGGCCAATAAATTTAGTGAGACCCTCAAGGATATGAAAAAAGACCAACTAGAAATTAAACATATACTGACTGAAATAAAGAATAATATACAGAGATCCAATAACAGACTAGAGGATCATAAGAATCAAGTCAAAGATTTGAAATACAAAGAAGCAAAAAACACCCAACGACAAAAGAAAAAAAGAATAAAAATATATGAAGATAGTGTAAAAAGCCTCTGGAACAACTTCAAGCATACCAACATCCAAATTATGGACATACCAGAAGAAGAGAGAGAGCAAGATACTGAAAACCTATTTGAAGAAATAATGACAGAAAACTTCCCCCACCTGGTAAAAGAAATAAACTGACAAGTCCAGGAAGTGCACAGAACCCCCAACAAAAAGGAATCCAAAGAGGACCACACCAAGACACATAATTAAAATGCCAAGAGCAAAAGACAAAGAGAGAATATTAAAAGCAGCAAGAGAAAAACAGCTAGTTACCTACAAGGGAGCACCCATGTGATTGTCAGCTCATTTCTCAACAGAAACTATGCAGGTCAGAGTGACAAGAAATATTCAAAGTGATGAATAGCAAGAACCTACAACCAAGATTATTTTACTCAGCAAAGCTATCATTCAGAATTGAAGGTCAGATAAAGAGTTTCACAGATGAGAAAAAGTTAAAGGAGTTCGTCACTGCCAAACCAGTATTATATGAAATGCTGAAAGGTATTTTTAAAAATATATATTTTATTGATTTTTTACAAGAGGAAGAGAGGATAGAGAGTTAGAAACATCGATGAGAGAGAATTATCGATCAGCTGCCTCTTGCACACCCCCTACTGGGGATGTGCCCACAACCAAGGTACATGTCCTTGACCAGAATCGAACCTGGGACCCTTCAGTCTGCAGGCCGACGCTCTATCCACTGAGCCAAACCAGTTTCGGCTGAAAGGTATTTTTTAAGAAAAGGAAGAAGAAGAAAAAGGTAAAGATAAAAGTTATGAACAACAAGTACATATCTATCAATAAGTGAATCTAAAAATCAAGTGAATAAAAAATCTGATGTACAGAATAAACTGGTGAATATAATAGAATCAGGGACATAGAAAGGGAGTGGACTGACAATCCTCGAGGGGAAAAGGATGTGCGGGGTGCAGGAAGAGACTGGACAAAAATTGTACGCCTATGGATGCGGGGGGGGGAACGCGGGTAAGGGCATGGGGTGGGATGGGAACCAGGTGGAGGGGAGCTATTGGGAGAAAAAAGAGGAACAATTGTAATAACCTGAACAATAAAGATTTATTAAGAGTCATAAAAAAAAAAAAACAGGCAGAGGAGAAGTGATTATAAGAAAGACTGAATCAGAATAACCAGAAGAAAACTTGAAAAGAGGCAAATAAGGAAAATGTGTTGTCATTAGAGTAGAATGAGAAGATTTCAAGGATTGAGTCATTAGGGTCAATGCAATAGGAAAAATAAGAGCTGAAAGTGTCTCTAGGATTTAGCAACTAGAGGCCTGAGGGCAATTTCAGTGGCATGATAGGCATCAAAGTTGAATTGTGAGAAGTTCAGGAATGAATGGGGTTTGAGAAGTGGAGGCAATGAATTTAAATGAGGCTTTTTCTTGTGACCAGAGAGTCAATAGGGCCATAGACAGAGGAGGGCATGGGAGTCAGGGAAGAGTGGTTTTAAATGGGAGAGATTTAGACATTCCTAAACCCTGATGGAAGAGAGGAAATAGAGAGACAGAAGGTTAGAGATGCAGAAATAAGAGGTGAGCCCTGCCAGTGTGACTTGGTTGAGCATCACCCCATACACCAAGAGGTCATGGGTTGGATTGATGGTCAGGGCACACGCCCAGGTTGTGGGCCCCATCTAGGTTGTGGGCAGAAGGCAGTCTATCGATGTTTCTCTCTCATTGATGTTTCTATCTCTCCCTGTCCCTTCTTCTCTCTCTAAAATCAATAAAAACATTTAAAAAATATATTGCTGTTTCCCGTCGTGCTGCGAGGCGGGCCGAGTTTGCTGCTGGCTTGCTCACAGAGAGGGCGGCAGAGTCGGGGGGGAGGGGGGGAGGCGAAAAGGGGAGTGGGGGTGCAGGAAGAGACTGAACATCAGGGAAAAGGGGAGTGGGGGTGCAGGAAGAGACTGAACAAAAACTGTGCACCTATGGATGAGGACAATGGGGGGTGGGGAAAGGACAGAGGGTGGAGTGGGAACCTGGTGGAGGGGAGCAATTGATGGGGGGAAGGAACACATTTGTAATAATCTGAACAATAAAGATTTATTTTAATAAAATAAAAAATATATATTGCTGTTCTGGAAGCACTGATTCAGGCAGAAACCCAAATAGTGTTCCAATTAGGAGGCAAAGACAAGGGTTACTTATGAGAAAGTGAAGGGAAACCACTACAATTACATCAATGAAGGAAGGCATTTCTCTAAGTGAAGCTAAGCTAACAGAGTGACGTGAACTCTAAAGAATGTTTTTAATTTTCAGTCCATTAGTCATAATATCTGCTTTCTTGATGTTTTTATACACAGGTGTTTGAGGTATAATGCTGCGCTAGGCCCAAAGGTTATTTTGCCCAGTTTTAACATTCCTGCAGTTTGAAGAGTAAGACATGCAAGACACTTCCTCTGGGATGGTAGCTCCAACCCAACTCCTTTGAAAGTGGCTATATATATATATATATATATATATATATTCTCTCCCCCCCCCCCCCCCCCAGTCTTGGTAACACAAAGAAGAGTTCATTAGAGGAAGGGCTACGTGCGTGCTTGCTGGACTGGTATCTAACATGTATCCCTCCCTGCTGACTGCTGAATTCACAGGGCAGGAGGTGCAGCAGCCCGATTCTGAAAGCCAGGTCACATTCCATTCTGTTTTCCAAGAAAAGCCCTAATTATGTACTGTCTCTGAAGGAGTAAATTGTAAAGAAGCCTCAATTGCTAACACTAAAAACAAGACATGATTATAACTCCTCATTCTAAAAACTGAAGGAGTATAGGATACCACATTTATCCCTATTACTGCTTTCAATATCAACAAAACTCATCTTCTAAGATCTCCAAAGGTGTTAGAGTCTAAAATTTGGTTTTCTCTCTTCTTTCTTGCAGACTGTTCCCTTTCCTCTACTCCACCTTAAAAAAGAAAATATCACCAGCAATATCTTCTTCCATCCTAGTTTCAATAGGAAAAGGCTTCTACACCGTTTAACACCTCATGATCTACAAAAAGCTTTTACAACTTCTCTATTTTGGACAGACAACAACCCTGAGAACTGGGAGAAGGGAGGCACAATTATTCTCAAGATTCAGAAAACTTAAAGTGACTTGACTGCAGAGAGCCTTCTGGGAAGGCACAAGGTCATTCTTTTTAAGCTGAGCCCGAGGGCACTGGCCGAATCCGGTTATCAGTACTGATTTCTTATCTTTATCCATGTGCTTGGAACGAGGAACAAAAAGGACCTTGACCCACCCAGGGCTTGATATGCTAAATCTTGTACCAAAATATGAGGAGCTTACCCAGATCTCGATGAATAGGATCTGGGCACATCCGAGAAACTCCTTTTGACCTTAAAATCCCTTTTGGAAACCAATAAATATGCTGTTGTCTGAGGTGAGTGTGACTGTCTCTCTATCAGAGGACAGGAAGCCACCCAGCACCCAGCTTGAATCTATTTCTGCCTCTTGTCTCTTTCTTTCTCTAATTTCTTAATCCCCAGCTCCTCCCCTCAGGAACCTGTCTTTCTCCCTTTCTGTGTGGGACGCGGAAAAAGGAGAAAAGGGGAAACACCACACAGAACTTGACCGTTCATTAGGAAGAGGTACAGGACTCAGACCGATCTTGTGACTTTGAAGGCAGTTATTTGTTCCACCACATCACACTCTACTTATAATAACTTCCAAACACTCAAAAAGGCGGCTCGCGTGCATTGCAGCCTCAGAGCATCTCAAATTCACCCAGTTCACCCAGTTCTTGAAAGTGAAGAAGTAATTTCAATTCTCTGCCTATCATGAACAGATATTGTCATCTCTCTCTCTCTCTCATAATGAGGAAGCTAAATAATTTTGAAGCAGCAATTAATATTGCTCACAGACACCTGGAGATATACACACAGCCCTAATCACAGAAATGCTGAGCATCTGCAGACGGATAGATGCCCTCATTACCCAGGGTGATGTGGTGAACCCAAACAAGAAAGCCTTCATATGTCCGCCGAGCACGCAATGGGAATGCTTTCCACTGTAACCATGCCTTTTAGCTTCTTTTTGCTGTGTTAACAGAAATTTATTATCTTCCAATTCCAAAGGACAGAAGTCCAAAATGGTCTCACTTGGTGTAACACACTGTTTGTGTCCCCCAAAAATTCCTATGTTGAAACCCTAATCCCAATGTGATGGCATTTGGAAGTTGGTCCTTTAGGAGGTAATGAGACCAGGAGAGGGGAGCCCACAAGAAAAGGCCAGAGAACTAATTAGCTCTCCTTTTACCATGTCGAGTTACAAGAAGTCAATCGTCTGCAACCTGGAAGAGGACTCGCACCAGAACCCAACCATCATGGCCCCGAACTCAGACTTCCAGCCTACAGACTTATCCCAGAGAAAGAAGTGTTTCTTGTTTACGTCACCCTGTCTATGGTAAGTTGCTATAGCAGCCCAAACTGACTAAGAACACTGGGCTGCAATCAAAGTGTAGGCAGGGCTGTGTTCCTGGGAGAATCAATCCATTTCCTCGCCTTTTCCAGCTTCCTGGAACCACCTGCATTCCCTGGATCAAGGCCCCTTCCAGCAAACGCATGACTCTGCTTTTGTTATCCCATCTCCTCCTCTCTGACTCTCCTGCCTCCCCTCTTTCATGTGTAAGAACATTTGGAATTATACTGATCTCATAAAATTCCTAACTTAATAACACACGCAAAGCCCCTTTATAGTGACATGTACACAGGTGCTAGGAATTAGGACACAAAACATACAGAAAGCTGGTACCCATTTAAAGTATAGATATTCCAAGTATTCCTGGCCTGGTATCTCTGTTGGTTAGAGCCTCATCCCGATACACCAAGGTTGCTGGTTCAATCTGGACAGGGTTCATACAAGAAGCAACCAATGAATCCATAAATAAGTGGAACAATAAATTGATGTTTCTCTCTCTCTCTCATCAGTAAATAAATACATTTTTAAACATACAGCAAACTGAGCTGCTGGGCTCATACATGGTGAGGAGAACAAAAAGCTGCTCCTGCAGAGCTAGCGATTAAGCTGGTGCTAGCCAGTGACAGCCAGTCCCAGAATGAACTGAATAGAACAAGCTACTCTGGAAGTCCCACTGCTCTGATTAATGGCCAGCACTTTACGAGAATTCTAAGCATGACAACTAAGTGGCAGGACCATTAGACAAGTCTGGATCTCTCTGACTCCTTATGTGTGTTCTTATAATCCCCGTGACAGACTGCCTCACACCCACCTTAAATCGAGGCTGGACATTTTCTCTGTCAAACCAAGGCCCTGATATCACAGAGCCGCATCCCCCACTCAGGCCAGCTGGATAAATAAGGAACCTGATGACAGAGGCCAGCGCAGAGCAGAAAGTAGGCTCAATGCCCAGGCTAAATGCTTTCACGTTTGTCTATAGGAAAAGGAACTGCAAGTATGTGGACTTCATGGTGCATCTTGAAGAGATTGCTTTATAAAAGAAAGCTCGGGTTAACACATGCAGCTCGGTGTTGATTTGGTCTCAATAAACGTGTCTTCGTGAAGAACTCCTTTATTTTCTTGAGATCCTTTTACAGACCCTACCTGGGAAGTAAAGTGAAGACATTATGGTGCCCAGAATGTTCTAAATCAAGTCAGCTGTACTCCTTAGGGAGAAGTTTGCCTTAACAAGGTTTATGTCTGTCTAGCTGTTTCTCTTTACACATAGGTAACACCTAAATCAATGCATCTGCTACATGTTATAAATTTGCTAAATTCTAAAAGGCCAATGGCCATGGCCATAACGCCATAAGGACCAAATAACCCGTCACCATGAAGTGCATGGAGCATCTCTCGGTCCCTCCCCCGAAGCCAACAGGCTCCAATGGCAGCAAGGCTGGAGGCCGGCAGGCGGGTGGGGCGGCGAGGTGGACTCCCACGGGGAGGCGAGTGGGGAGGCAAGTGCAGTGAGGCGCAAGCAGGTGGGTGGGTCCGAGCAATTTCACTCGCTGGGCCTCCAGTCATTTAATAAAATTCTTACTTTTCCATTTAATATTTCAGTCGGTAATTGCCCTTTCCCTAGAATTCCTGAGATTATGTGAAAAATAGAGAGGCAGTCTAGTACATGGTCTGCACATATTAGGCATTCATTGACTAACTGGTAAAGGAACCATGAGCCCATGCACTAAGGCCAAATAAACTGCTCTTACCACATGGTCAACCTGAGCAGTTAGCTTTTTGTAAAACACCATTTAACTCCTCTCAACACACCTTAATACATAAATTGCCCAGAAAGAGACAATTCCTTAGTCTCCTAAGTGTGCAGAGCCTTTTTATCTTACATGCATTCTGGTCAGGTTATTACAGTGGTTGCAAAGTCTTGGAAACATGAAGACTTGAATTTGAAATCTGGTCCTAATACTTGATAATTATGTGACCTGGGGGAAGTTGGTTAACCTTATCTCGAATGGTAGAATAATAAAATCAAACTTGTACGGGTGTTCTGAGCATGCTATGACAACATATGGAAAATATTCAATAGTGCCTAGTGCACTGATGACAAGAATGATGACAGGTAATGATAAATGGTCTAGATCCTCCAGGACAGACAAGTTCCCTGCCATGCAAGATCCATCTGTCCTAGGGATGGACATCTGTCCATCTGTCACCAGGCATATCTAGTTCTCTAGGATAGCTGCCTATCCTAGAGCCAAGGCCAGTCCAGCTCACTTGCTTATATTTTGCATACTTATATTTTGGCCATAACTGGCTGACTAGCATTGCTGCAGGTTACCCAGTCCCACCCTCCCTCCCCACCCCACCAGTGTTTGGGGCATAGCCCCAGGCATGATCCTTTGCTAATTAGGCAAGGAGAGAGAGAGAGAGCCTAGGGCTTTTCATTGCAAGTGAATCATCTCTTCTTCCCTTTTTCTTATCTTTTGTTTGTTTGTTTGTTAATCCTCACCGGAGGATATTTCTTCCATCGATTTTTAGAGAAAGTGAAAGGTGGGGGGAGGGGGGAGACAAAGAGAAACATCAGAGACACATTGCTTGGTTGTCTCCCACATGCACCCTTAATCAGAATTGAACCCTGGACCTTTCAGTCCTCAAGCCTACACTCTATTCACTGAGCCAAACTGACAAGGGCTCTTTATTCCTTTTTATTCCCAGAGCCTCTTCTCCCACTTTCTCTTTTTATTTACCTCCTGTCGACCTAAGTGGTACTTCTAAGAGCCTCAAAATAGTCTCTATGTAGATCTTAATTATATTATAGATTGTTATACAGGCATTCCCCATTAAAAATAAACTTCTGGGTGCTGAAAAAGAGCAGAGCAATATACAAAACCCATTCGAATGGACACCATGAATTTATGAAATTCATTACTCTAGTTTTAAGGCAATATTTTTTACTATGTCCTGTGCATTCCAAGATAGGGTATTCTTTAAATTCCTGTTTACCATAAGTAACTATGGGATATTTACATTAAGAAACTATGGGTTATGCAGGACTGCTCCTATTAATATAGAGAGAAGATAAGGAAATATGAATTTGAGTTTATCACCAACTTCCCCAGAAAGTTAAAGTTGGGCCTCTGGTGGTTGCCATTGCAGAGCGGAAAGCCTGCCTGAGCTTTTCCTCAGAGAAATCCTTAAGTTCTGACCCAGTCCCCGTGAGAAGTGAGTTGGGAATGGATTCGTACGTTCCCACCTGCACGTACTCAGCTCTCCAGAACTGTGTGCTCTCATTCTCACGCCTTCCCACAACTAAAAGGAACATCAGACAACCAGACACTGAACGTGCAAAGACGATACATGTTTACAAATCACCTCTGTTTCATCTGAGTTCACCAGAAAAAATTTAAAGAGATAAAAAAAATTTTTTTTTCATGTGATTTCCACTCCTGGTCAAAAAAAAAAAAATTACTTACAAGCGTTCCCTCTCTAATTGTGTAATTTATTTTTTCATAAAACATGTAACCCAAATGCTATCACAAATGACAAACTTCAGGAGTAAAAGTAAGAAGAAAAAAAACCTTTTTTTGATCTTAATAAAAGCCCTGGAAAACTTTAACTAAACTATCAATACTAACTGCTCACAGGCCATTGTTTGAAATTCTCTAGCTTTTCACATTTTTTCACTTTGGAAAGAGGAGGTGGCAGGGGGGGAGGGAGAAAAGGCAGATAAGGTCTATATAATTTTAGCAAGACAGTCGGTCTTTCCAGGCAAGGTCTGACATACAAGATAAGATCAGAAAGCTGTATTTTATTTTTCTGCTAGGAAAAATGTTATTTCACAAATATGAATGTCATGCAAGATATCTTCTTCGGCCTTCAATCTAATCTTTCAGTATAGATTTACAGTTCTGCTATCTGGACGTACGGCCTGTATGGGACAGAATTCAGTGAACTCTGAATATGCTATTCCCTTTCTTTGAAGTATGCATTCATGACTGCTTGCTTTTAGAAAGTCATTCCTTTCTGTGGAAAGCTAACCAACACACCCAATTTTTTATTCCTATTTTGTGAAACACCCCCTATGAAACAGAACAAGTTATGGAACCAGCTCAAAAAAAAAAAAAATCACAACTTATCACCATCAATAACATTCCATTTGCCTGCCTCCTCTCACCCTAGCACATTCCTGGGACCTGGGAGGGAAACACCACCCAGCAAGCGTGTTCCTCACTGAATAGACCCCAGATGACCAAATGGAGGATGCAAGAACTGAATGAAAAAGAGGAAAACTTTATTCCAACAGGAGGAAAGCAGCATGAAAAACAAAAGGTAAGTCAAATGGGGTATTTTTAAGGTGAGCATAAGCATTTTGCATAAGATTGTGTCTATCTGAGGGTAATATCTTTCTTAGACTAAAACAAAAGTCACTAGTAAATATCCTTTTGTACCTCTAAATCATGACCTCCAAAGTCTTTCCTCTGTTTAACAGCTTCTGAACCTTATAACCATGTAGAATCAATACTACTAATGCGATGAGTATCTGTAACTCTCTGAGACAGGCCAGTAAGCCAGAACAAGGAATAGAGAAATTGATGCAGATAGTTAAACAGTGGTTGAGCTGAGCGCTGACCCATGAACCAGGAGGTCACGGGCACATGCCTGGGTTGTGGGCTTAGTTCCTGTAGGGGGTATGCAGGAGGCAGCCGATCAATGATTCTCTCTTATCATTGATGTTTCTATCTCTCTCTTCCTCTCTGAAATCAATATATATGAAAGAAACAGCAGTGTAGAGCCATCTAGCAAACCCTATCTTTCCTAAACCAGGGACGCTTGAGAGTGAATGGTTTGAGTTAAACCCTTGTGAACAACTGGCATTAGACACCAAAAGCTTGGTTACTTTTATACTCATAATCCATTAAGCTCATGAATGAATACCCTTACTTATTTTATAATTGCTCGTCCAACTCCTGAAACTTAGTCACCTCTTCACACTGTATATATTTCTTCTCTTTAACCATTCACTTTCTTAAAAGGCAATAATATGTCACCTCCATAGACCAGCCAGTTACCTCCTAACACATTCACTGGTTTATTTAGTCCTTAATAGCACAAATGAAAAGTACTCTTGATATGGTTGCAAAAGTGGAAACCAGGTAAGCATCTGTGAGGAAGAGAGCTATCATATGAGTTGTGAATCCTGTAACTCTACAGACTTTTGGGGGGAAATGCAAAGAAATTAGCCATGGAAAACATGATTAAGGATTTCAAAGTCATTTTCATTTACAAGGACCCTAACTACCTAAAACCACACAGGAAAGGCCAGAGATAGAGGGAAAGTTATAACCAGAAACATTTAATACGAAGTCATTGTACTCACTGTTTGGTGGCTTCTGTCACAGTAACGCAGCCCAAAATAATCAATCTCCACGAGGTTTATGTGACGGAACACATGGTCAAGGACAACGGAACCTCTCGTTGACTTCTGCAAAAATAATTCACAGATTTATTTTTATATTTAATAAAGTGTTTTGTTATTCTCGGTGGGATACAGTTAGTCCTCATCTTTTATTAGCTTCACTCACAACAGGAACAATTTTATTAGCCTACAGTTCCCACTATAAGTTTTGCCTCAGTTACAAAGAAAAAAAGGGGGGTTTTAAGTAATGTTTATGACAGGAATTGCCTTGGAAAACAATTGTAAAATTGTAGTGGGTTTTAAATTAGTATAAATGTATTTTCTTGTGGTATTGTGAATTATCTTCAGGACAAAATTCTTTTAATAAAGAATCATTTATATAAAGAGCATCTAAAAAATTCATTAAACAACACTTATTTTGGTTAAAATCCCACAACTCTTCCACTTTAAAAAGCAATTTTCACCTACAGTGTTACTCTCACAACCAATACAGAAGATATATACTAGTAAGATTTAAACAACAATAGACAAAGCTTTTATTTTCAACCCTCAACTAATAAACCCATAGATTAAAGATGTCCAAGTTAATGTTCTGAAAGGCCCTAGTGAAAATACTTTACGGTATCTTCCTATCTAATAAAGAGGAAATATGCTAATTGACCCTCATGCTGTTGCAAAAATGGCAGCACCCGCAGCCAATGAGGAAATATGCAAATTGACTTCCCTGCCCTAAAAGATGGCAGCACCTGCAGCCAATAAGGAGGGAATATGCTAATTGGTTGCCATGCCCTCAAAGATGGCAGCACCCAGTTCTCTCAGCCCCTAGCTGCTCCACACACCTGCCTCTGGAGTCCCCCAGTCCCCTCAGAGCACAAAGACATGTTTATTAGATGTAGCATTGTTATTGTTGCTGCCCAGTGCCAGCCCGAGGTGCAGGCAAGCCTTGGATGATGGCTGTCCAGCCGCCCAGAGCCACCCGAGGCTCAGATAACCTGGGCCGGCCAAGGCTTGTGCTGCCGGCAGTGGCAGCAGCAGAGGTGCGATGGAGTGTCACCTTCCCCGATTGCCAGGTGGCCACCCACCCCTGAAGGCTCCCGGACTGTGAGAGGGTGCAGGACAGGCTGAGGGACCCTCCCCCCTCCCCCTCCAGTACATGAATTTTCAAGCAATGGGCCCTAGTTTGCATATAAGCAAAAACAAAGGGAACATTCCCCTTGGCTGCTTTGTAAATGCTGACACCTATCTAAAAATCTAATTTCTCTTCTCCCTCTCCCATTACATATGCAAATTCTTTAAATCAAGATTCTTATCATCTGATTTAACAGTGGTCACCAACCTTTCAGACCTCACAGACCACCAGTGGTCGTGGACCACCGGTTGGTAACTGCTGAATAGATTAAATACCAATTATTCACAAATAAGAGATAAACATTTAATCAGCAAGTACTATCATATACCACATTAATCTTGACAATAACCCATTTCGATAGTACACATACAGATATGGACATTTCCTTTCTTTTGCCCAATCACTGGCAGATATAACAGGATAGTAAACAAACAAACAGAAAAGCCCTCAAGAAGTCACATATTGTTCTAATGAAGTAGGGCTTTGTCCAGTTGCATTTTCCCTCAGAGACTTTGGGTTGCATGCTCACTCCCGTAGGGTGAGTACTCAATATTGCACTGATTTAGAAAATGAATGTCTAACCTAAGAGAAATGTTTTGATTAAATGTATAATAAAATAGGTGACAAACACACACACTAGGAGAAAATGGTTCTTATTTCAAATCCCATAGGTATTTTTTTTCCCTCTAACTTATGTTGGATAAACTTAACAGGTCCCTTTTTAAAACCCATTAATTAGATTTATAATAAAAAAGCACTTCTATGATGGTTCTTTAGGTTGTTGGTATAATAACAATGCTACATCTAATAAACATGTCTTTGTGCTCATGTACCTATGCCTTCAGCTAGGGTAAAAATCTGGAAATTACTCATTTGAAGGATACGCATACTTAAAATCACAATGGGCACTGCCAAAAAGACCATTACAATTCATTCAATGAGAGTGTGTTTTCCCACACCCTTGCCAACATTTCCATTGAAAATTTTTCCAATTTTATTGAGCAAAATGGGAAAGAGGGTAATTGCTCTATTATATTTGTGCTTACTAATTAATTGCATTTCCTACCATTTAGGTTGGGCATTCTCTAACCCAAATTTTTAAAAATATATATTTTATTGACTTTTTAAAAATATATAGATTTTATTGATTTTTTTACAGAGAGGAAGAGAGAGGGATAGAAAGTTAGAAACATCAATGAGAGAGAAACATTGATCAGATCAGCTGCCTCTTGCACACCCCCTACTGGGGATGTGCCCACAACCAAGGTACATGCCCTTGACCGGAATCGAACCACGGACCCTTCAGTTTGCAATCCGACGCTCTTTCCACTGAGCCAAACCGGTTTTGGTGTTCTAACCCAAATTTAATGAGAAAATTCTATTAAGTATTTCTAATATAATTTTACTTAGTATATTTAGCTCTTCACTCTGTCTGGAAGTTATTTTTGTGCTTGTGATAAGGGCCTAAATTTGTCTCTAAATGGATAGACAACTGCACCATCTTTCACCAGGAAGGCCATAATTTCTTTGGATTTGAAACAACTTTATCATCTACTAAATGACCCTCATTCAATTCCATGAATTATTCCTGGATCAAATCTCTATGATTATAATGGGTTTAGTTTAATTTGTTGATTCTTTTTTCAAAATTATCTTTGCCAATTTTTAGGCATTTTTCTCTACTAGAGGAAGTTTAGAACCAGCTTGCCAATTTAATAAACAATTCTGTTGGAAGTCTGATGAATAAAATTTAATTGACAGAATGGGGGGGAGGGGAATGATATCATATGGTTTTCTTTTATATCCTTCAAGGAAGGTTTATGCTTTTTTTTTTTTTTTCATGTAGGTCTTACAAAATTCTACTTGGATTCTGTGGCAGGCAGAATTTATAAAGTGGCCCCCACCAATTCCTGAGCCAGTTTCCCAGCATTTTTTAATAAGTAAACAGAAATAGTCAGGCAATCCACCAGCCTCCTTTCCCTTGCCCTGTGAGAGCAGTGACTATGTAGGTTTGGGCCCAAAAACCAAGTTGGGATCCCAAGTAAAAATCTTGAGTAACAGTATAGGAAACTTAAACAGTATACTATAAATATCATCACGAATACAGTTTATCGTAGGGATGTGAGTGCATCAAGCAGAATTCTTGGTAGCAAGCAATAAAAGTTGACTCTGAATTTATTGGAAAGATGCTGGGCACCTTGCAGTTCTGTAAGAGCACCTGGATGGTTGCTTGGGTCTTCGCCTGATCCCAGCACATCCACAGCTACTAAATTTGGAGCAATCTTTAATCCACCACTACTTCCTTCCCTTGTTCTGCCCATGTTTTGGAGTATAGTTTTCACCTTCAGTTGTTTCACATTTGCTCTTTGCCTCAAAAAATGTTTTTAATAGTTTCTGGCCTGTTGAAATCAGCCTTTCTTATTTTCCAGACTCTGCTTTAGAAAATACACACATATCTTTCCTGTTACTTCAAAATATTTCTGGAAGGCAGGCATATGAGGCTAGTGTTTCATCTTGATCTAATCTCCTTGGGTTCTTTCTCCAATCAGGCACAGACAGGAACACACAGAGCAACTAGAATAGATAGAGCCACTCCAACCTACTTCTATCCCAAGTAGGTAAAGGAATGCTTCATAAACAAAAGGAGAGTGAATTATCCTTTAACATATAGCACTGAAATAGGGGCAGATTTAAAAATTGTGTGTGTGTATATTTAAGTCTGTGCCATTTCACTGCTATAATTATATATGTTATATTATATATAAATTAGATATAAATAAATTTATAAATCAACTTATATAAATCAATTTATATGTGTGTGTGTGTATATATGTATATATATACACATGCACATATACATGCATATATATATCAAGTTTGTCTTTATGAAAAATATTTTATGCTTCTACTTCCACAAAAAATGTTAGCTTTTTCATACATACAGTCTATTTGTAAAGTATAAGAAAGTCATAATACTCTACTCATGAAGAACATACAGAAAAGCAAGCTTAAAAAACCAGTTTAGTAATTTGGAAAGTATATAGAAATTGCAAAAATGTCATGCATAGGAGAAATCACCATTTTCCAAATTATCATTCCAAAAATACCAGAACATAGTCTGTCGATACTCTGCAAACAGTTTTGCATTTATATAGAATCTGGTGCTGAAAATTCTTAACAAATATCACCCTTCAGCATATTTGTTATCCTGCACAGAGAAACCACAAGGAAAGCATGCAGTGTTATGCCATGACTCCAGAGCTGACCTATGAGGAAACAGGGTGTCTCGTGATGCCCTGTACAGCTGTCCATATTACAGGTGTGTCTACACACACCTGGAACATAGCCAGGTGAACCTCAGAAATACTATGGTTCTGTCACTACTTCAAGCACACATGAATGTGACAAGCGCTTAATTCTCATCTGTCATCCTGTCATGTGACAGGACTCAGGAAGCATGGATGCCAGCAGCGAATTAGCTACCAGGTGGGGGGTGCACACCACCAGCTCACAGTTCTGCAGTCCTGCCCTAACGGACTCCCATAGGAATTCCCTGTTTGAATTTCATTACCATGCTTTCTGCTGCTACACTTATGAAAAAAATTGATTCTATATGTGAGTTCCTCATGGAAACTACCTCCGGGCTATCTTTGGCAGTTCCAGTTGAAAGTCTTCAGGTTAAAAAGAAGTCACACTTGAATAAAAAAATTAAGAACCAACAGGGAACTGACATAAGTGCCAAAGAACAGACTAGAAACATCCTGGGTAAGGAATAGGACAGTTTCGGGAGTTATTACTAGAGAAAAGAACAAGTAAGTACCATCAAGGATATTATAAAAGAAGACTTCATTCATTCAAATAAATATTTATTGATTACCTGTTAATGCCAGCAAATGATTTTTAAAAATATATATTTTATTGATTTTTTTTTACAGAGAGGAAGGGAGAGGGATAGAGAGTTAGAAACATCGATGAAAGAGAAACATCGATCAGCTGCCTCTTGCACTCCCTCTATTGGGGATGTGCCCGCAACCAAGGTACATGCCCTTGACCGGAATCGAACCTGGGACCCTTCAGTCCGCAAGTCAATGCTCTATCCACTGAGCCAAACCGGTTTCAGCCAGCAAATGATTTTTTAAAAGTATACTAATAAAAAGGCGAGAGGAGAGCAAGATGTGCCCAGAAGGCAATACAGAGAGCCTCTATGGTGGAAGCATTGATTGGCCCATCAGAACCCTAAAGGAGCCCTGGGGCAGAGTGACTAAAACTTCTTAAAAAGTAAGACAGGGAAGGAGGTGGTTTTTGTGTGTGTGTGTGTGTGTGTGTGTACATCTGACTAATTAGCATGCATGTTTTACTTGCGTAAAAATATATTTAAAAAGAGAAAGTATGTCAAGTGGAAACTAGTCATTATCTTTTTTGGCTCATGGAGGTAGTTGTTTTGTGGATCAAGTTCATGCACTAAGACGTTTGTTAAGTAAGTGAAAGTTGCACAGAGACAAAATGGGATTATGGTGTTGAGCTATCAATTTGTTGACCATGTTTATATAGAAACAATTCACACCCCTCAAAATATTACTCTAAGATTTTTTTTTTTGCTTTACATCTACATTACTATTATTATTATTACAATTGTTTCTCCTTTTTTCCCCCATAGCTCCCTTCCACCTGGTTCCCGTCTCACCCTCTGCCCTTACCTTCCCCCTCCCCCGCCACTGTTCTCATCCATAGGTGTATAATTTTAATCCAGTCTCTTTCTGCACCCCCCACACCTTTTCCCCCTGATAATTATCAATCCACTCCCTTTCTTTGCCCCTGATTCTATTATATTCACCAGTTTATTCTGTTCCTCAGATTTTTAATTCACTTGATCTTCTTCCTCTCCTTAAATATCTTTCAGCATGTCATATAATACTGGTTTGGTGGTGATGAACTCCTTTAACTTTTCTTCTCTGAGAAGCTCTTTATCTGCCCTTCAATTCTGAATGATAACTTTGCTGGATACAGTAATCTTGGTTGTGGCTTCTTGCTATTCATCACTTTGAATATTTCTTGCCACTCCCTTCTGGCCTGCAAGGTTTCTGTTGAGAAATCAGCTGATAGTCGTATGGGTGCTCCCTTATAGGTAACCAACTGCTTTTCTCTTGTTGCTTGTAAAATCTTCTTTTTGTCTTTTGCCTTTGGCATTTTAATTATGATGTATCTTGGTGTGTTCCTCTTTGGATTCCTTTTGTTTGGGGTTCTGTATGCTTCCTATACTTGTAAGTCTATTTCTTTCACCAGATGGAGGAAGTTTTCTGGTATTATTTCTTCAAATATGTTTCCAAAATCTTGCATTCTCTCTTCCTCTGGCACCCCCAAATTCTGATGTTGGTATGCTTGAAGTCGTCCCAGAGGCTCCTTACACTATTCAACTTTCTGTATTCTCTTTTCTTCTTGCTTCTCCAGAGGAGTGTCTTTTGGCTCTTTGTATTTCAACTCTTTGACCTGATTCTTGTGTTCCCCCATTCTGTTGTTGGATCTCTGCATAATATTTTCCAATTTATCAGTTTATGTTTAATTTTTATTTGGGTCTCATGAAATTTATTGGCCTTTTATAGGAAATTCTTGCATAACCTTATAACCATAGTTTTGAACTCTATATCCTCCATCTCTTTCGTTTGAGATCTATTTCCTTGTCTCAGCATTTTCGCTGCTTACCAGAATTGATAGGATGGCTTTGTGTGTTTGGTGTCCTATATGGCCCAGTGGGTCAGCCTCCTCAGTTACCTGAGGTAGACACTCTTGATGCTCCCCTTTGTGGACTTTGTGTACAGCCTTATTGTAGCTAAGTTTTTATTTTTGTTGGTATCCCTGGGAGGAATTGACCTCCAGGCCAATTGGATGTGGGTATCAGCTGTGTCTACTCTGGGATGCCTTCTGTATTGGAGACAGTCTTATAGGATCAGACTGCAAAATTGCAGAAGCCTCTGTGCTCAACTTGGATGGGGCGGAGTCTCAGGGCTGAGCTGACAGTCTTGGCTTCCCATCAGCCTTGCCCTTGTGCCTTTCTCTACAGTCCAGACTCCACCCTTATGAGCCTGGGTCCTCGGGGTTTCCGCCAGGGTTGGGTTTCAGTACAGTCAGAAAGGGTTCAGTGCAATCCAGAACTCCTTTCCCCTCCCACCAGCCAGGCAATCTGCCCCACTTCCTCTCTGCGCATGAGCATCTCCCTACCTCAGCACTTTGCGGCTCCCAATCCGATCCATGAGCCTCTCTCCTTCTTTCTAGTTGTAGATTTCCCATTCCACCAGCTTTCCTGTGATTTTAGATGAAGTCTGTTCTGATTTTAGTTGTTGTTTTTGAAATTGTTGTGCAAGGCGGCAGCATAGGTGCTTACCTAGGTGGCCATCTTGGTTCTCCCTACATGACATTTTACTACTCTAAGATTCTTTTATCTGAATTCTTCCTGAGCCCTTTGGGCTGCAGACCTCACTAGGACATACAGACCACCAAATTCCATGTGGAGGCTACGTGCCCCTTCCCTTAAACACTGAGGCCCAGGCTTCATTTCTAAGTCAGATGGTTCCTGTCATTCGAGGTTTAAGGAAATCTTGTCTCTTTACTCCTTTCAGTACTTGGCAAGAGAAAGACATGAATATGATTGCATTTAGTACTACTATTCTAGGTCTTTCTGTTAATTTCTAGGAGAAATTCTACCCAAATGAGGAATTTCTAAGATGCTACAAGATAAAACACAACTGTAACCAGAGCACTTACTAGCATGCCCCAGGATTTTCTGAAGGAAGAATTTTTATTTTATTTATTTATTTATTTATTTAATTTATTTTTAGGGTGAGGCATACCTTTTATTATAAGATTTACAAATAGATTACCAAAAAAATAATAAAATAAAATAAGGATACACTCCCCATCCCCTCCCATGGATGGGAATGTGGGCTATCCTCCACCACAGGGACTGGTGGCATTTATCCCACAGCCTAGAGCTGAGACAGGTCTGTCTTCATCAATCCTTGGGCCAGTGCGCCTAAATCCAGAAGCTGTTGGGAGGATTATAGGAGCTCCAGAAAGGAAGAGATCTCTTAGGTAAGAAGAATTTTTAAACTGTCTTCAACACACAATGGACCTCCACTAGTGAGATGTGAGAGTGCAGGGATAATGCAAATATCAGGAAAGGAATTCAGGAGGCCGCGCTGGGCCTTGGCTTGTCTCTACTGTTCTCTTTATCTGGAGTATCTTTCCTCCTCTCTGTCACCATCAAAAACACACCAACTCTTCAAGGCCCAGTTCTGGTATCACCTTCTCCATAAAGCTGGCCTTTACCCCTCAACCTCACTATGACCTCTGCCTTCATTGAACCTACAAAGTGTATCATTTTTGCTTATCTCCAAGACTTACATTAAAGCCATTTTCTTTATTTGGTTAATCCTCACCCAAGGATTCCCCCCACCCCCATTGATTTATAGAGAAAATGGAAAAGAGGGAGGGAGGGGAGAGAGAGAGAGATAAATATTGATGTGAAAGAGAGACATCGATTGGGTGCCCTCTACACGTGCCCTGACCAGGGCTAGGGAATCAAACATGCAACCAAGATACATGCCCTTGACCCGGTATCAAACCCTGGAATCTTTGGTGCTTGGGCAGGCATTCTATCCTTTAAGCCACACCATCCAGGGCAAAGCTATTTTCTATTTCTTTTAATTTTTCAAATATTTAGACATTTTGAAAGCAAGTACTGAGCTATACACCACTTCCTTTTCAGCCAGTCCAATAATTTACACACAGTAAGAACTGCCAAAAAGTTCACTGAATTAATATGAAGAGCCAACAAACAAGGAATAAAGATGCAATACTAGAAATATGGTGGCCTATGAATTAAACCTTCTTCCCGCCTCTTTATGAAGATGTCCATTTCTTGAGCAATCAGGACTACGGAAGCAAAGAGAAAGCTGAGTAGATTCAGTTATCTTGACCTCGGTATTTATCTGATTTAAAGCTACTTAAGTTTATTTAATTGTTTTCTTTCAGTGTCATGTAATTCCAACAGATTCAGACTCTAAAGGTAGTGTAAAAATAAGTAGTTTATAGTTGAAACTTATAAGATGTCAAAAAATAAAGGGGTCTAAGATTAAATTTTTAAGTGTAAATCTTACAGAAATATACAGTTTTTTTCATGTGACGAAATTAATCTGACAGGAATTTGGTTTTCCATCATCAGGAAAAAAAAGGGAGATTAGATATAAAACATTTAAGAGGAAAATAAAAGAAAGCAACTGACTTTATTTTATAACTCTATTCAGAAAAAACTTCACTTAAATGTTACGCTATATGAATTTACTTTTCAAATGAGAGTAAATAAATGCCTGTGACATATTTTTTGGGGTTGTGAATTATGCGCCACTTAAATCTCAGCCAAGAGAGAGAGATTACTTTTATTACTGACATATTATCAACACTCTGGAAAGAAAAGGAATGCAAGAGGCTTATAATCTTAAAGACTCCCAAGTAGGGCAAGCTTATTAGAAAATACCACCAGTGAGACTTTCAACCAGAACAAAGAATTCTTCTTCAAATGAATAATAACACCTTTGCTGATTAACACGACACTACAAACCAGAAAGGCAGGTTTTTACCAGCTGCACAGATAACTATTACATTCAAGACAAACGCCTTCACAAAGTTTACTTCTTCACAAAGGAGAAATGAACCCTACAAAAAAGTATTTAATGTCATGCCGTTAAATTCACCATATTTTTATTTACCAGTTTAACCTATTGGATTCCAAGTGCTCTGGGAAAACATAAATCACATGATTGATTGATTGATTATTTTTTGTATTTTCAGCTCAGGCTCATCAGGATAAGGTAAAGTAGAAGCATGGAGACATTTCTCAGGCACCAATGGTAATTGCTTCTCAGACCACATATCGATAACCACCATCTGATGGGTGTGTTTTTTCCCCCATTACAGTTTACATTCAGTATTACTCTGCATTAGTTTCAGATGTACAGCACAGTGGTGGCTAAACAAGCATGTACTTTACAGAGCGGTTTGCCCCCGATATTTCAAGTACACACATGGCCTCATAGAAAGTTACTACAACATTACTGACTATATTCCCTATGCTGCAATTTACATCTCTGTGACTGTTCTGTAACTTCCAATTTGTCCTCCTTAATCCCTTCACTTTTTTCACCCAGCCTCCAAACTCCTCCCCCCTGTCAACTGTCAGCCTGTTCTCTGTATGTGTCTGTTTCTATTTTGTTTGCTCCTTTATTTTGTTCCTTAGATCCCACATATAAGTGAAATCATATGGTGCTGTCTTCCTTATTTCACTGAGCACAGGTCCATCCATGCTGTCACAAAAGGTAAGATTTCATTCTTTTTTATAGCTGAGTAGTATTCCATTGTATATGTGTACCACACTTTTTTATCCACTCATCTATTGGTGGGAACTTGAGTTGTTTCCATATCCAACAGGAGCTGGTGGGCAGGGACAGGGGCAGGGACTTGTGCCACCAGGAAATGAGGCTGCCACTGGGACGCCCCTTCCTCCCCGCCCTCCCGCCCTTCCCCAGGAGGGTGGCATCAGGACGGGGGCGGGGCATCAGCGGAGAGCTCTCAGGTCTGAAGGTCTGAAGGCACTGAGAGGAAGGGAGAACTGATGGGCAGTGAGGGGGTTTAGGCCAGAAGGGGAGAACAGATAGGCAGTCAGGGGGATCAGACAAAGAGGGGAGAGCACTTAGAGGCATCAGGCAGGCAGGCAGGCAGGTGAGCGCTTAGGAGCCAGTAGTTCTGGATTGTGAGAGGGATCCCAGATTGGAGAGGGTGCAGGACAGGATGAGAAATTCACACACACACACACACACACACACACACACACTCACACTCACACACATGGATTTCATGCACCAGGCCTCTAGTTGTTAATAATGCTGCAATGAACATGAGGGTGTGTATATTCTTTTACACCTGAATTAGTGTTTCAGATTTCTTATATTATATTCCCAGAAGCAAAATCATTGGGTGATAAGAATGTTCCATTTTAAATTGTTTGTAGTAACACCACACTGCTTTTCACAGTGGCTGTACTAATCTGCATTCCCATCAAGAGTGCAAGGATTCCCTTTTCTCCAAATCCTCACTTGTTGTTTGTTGATTTACTGATGATAGCCATTCTGACAGGTGTAAGGTGGTACCTCATTGTGCTTTTAATTAGTATTTCTCTGAATGATTACTGATGTTGAGCAACTTTTCATATGTCTATTGGTCATCTGTATGTCCTCTTTGGAGAAGTTTCTATTCAAATCTGCCCACTTTTCAACTGGGTTGTTTGTTGTTCTGGTGTTACTGAGTTCTTCATAAATTTGGGGTATTGACCCTCTATCAGATGTATCATTGGTGAATACTTGTAGCATCTGATGGTTTTTTACTAAGAGTTACCTTCACTATTAAGTGAGAAGGTTTTAAAGAAAGCCCTTAAGCCCTAACTGGTTTGGCTCAGTGGATAGAGCAGGGGTGGGAAAACTTTTTGACTCGAGGGCCACAATAGGTTCTTAAACTGGACCGGAGGGCCGGAACAAAAGCAACCTGACCATGCTGGCACTCTCATCTTGGGCTGCTGGTGAAGGAGCGGAGGGGAGAGCAAGAGAACCCTCCGCTCTTTCGGCTCCGCGGGCCGGATAGAACAGCTCAACGGGCCGTAGTTTGCCCACGGCTGGGCTAGAGTATTGGCCTGTGGACTGAAGGGTCCCAGGTTCGATTCCGGTCAAAGGCACGTGCCCAGTTTGTGGGCTCGATCCCCAGTATGGGGTGTGTAGGAGGCAGTCATTCAGTGATGCTCTCTCATTATTGATGGTTCACTCTCTATCTTCCTCTCCCTTCCTTTCTGAAATCAATAAAAAATGCATATTTTTTTAAAAGGCCCTCAGTCATAAAAAGAGTAAAATGTGTTTATTTTTCAAGGTGATGCTTATATTTCTCATATACAAAAGTTTGTTCATACAAATGAACTTTTCTCAGACCTTATCTAATGTTTCTGCTATCTATTGCTAGGTAACAAATCACCTCAAAACTTAGTGGCTTAAAGCAACAACCACAATTTGCTCATGACTGCACTTTGGGCGGGGCTTGGAAGAAATGACTCAGTATCTGCTCTATCTGATGTTGGCTAGAGAGATTCACAGGGGCTCGAGTACCCACGGTGGCTTCACTAACATACTGACATCTCACGTGAAGCGAGTGGACATTTTCATAACCACAACCTTTCTTTAAATTTTTAAAGTAAAAATAAAAGTGTTGATACAACCTGAAAAATGAAATATTGAGAATTTATTAATAATCCTGCTTTATTCAGGACATTTAAATGCTTATATCTTTAAAGCTCATGACCTTTATAGAGCAGAAGAACGTGTGTTAAGGATTTGTGTTTTACAAACATAACCCCTCATTTGAGGTATAACTATTTAAACATTAACCTTAATGATAAAAAGACTTTATTTCAAAACTCTAAATGTATTATGTTTAATAAATTCAGGGGGAAAACAATAAACATTCTATTTTATATGGAAGGTTTAAGGCAAAGTTTTAAAAATCCATTCATCTTCTACTCATAATTTTTTCAAGGTGTGGTACAGCACTGATGGCTGCACATTTTGTTACCCTCTTCCCATCAAGAGGTCTAATTCCCTTCTCAGGGCACATGCCCAGGTTGTGGTTGCAGACTTGATGCCCAATGTGAGCTGATCAACGGTTCTCTCTCATCATTGATGTTTCTATCTCTCTCTCTCCCCCTTCCTTCCTTTCTGAAATCAATAAAAAAAATACATATTTTTTAAAAAGTCATAGAAAAAATAAAACCCTTATATGTAAGAGGTGTCAAATGAGGGAGACCAAGATTAATAACCAAACAAAATATCTAAGAAAAAGACAAAAGAAAATAAGGGCAGAAAGGCTACAGGGACTTTCAAGGAGATACTTATATTAGAACACAAAAAAAGCTTTCCAGAACCAAACGGCATGAAATCTGAAATTAAAATTTCAATAGACAAAGTGGAAAAGGGCATTGTCACTACTGAAAGCTACGGACTGAAACATCAAAGAAACATCACAAGGGCAAATATCAGAGACATGGAAGACAGAATGAGGAGACAGGACATGCAGAAAACAGGCTTTCCTGAAAGAGAAACACTAATGAATGGAGGAAAAAATAATTAGAAGGGAAAGAGGAGACAAACAAAAGAAAACCTCCCTGAGCTGAAAGAAGGGATAATTCTCTGGACTGAAAGGGCCCACAGCAAGCTGAGGCAGCATTAGCTAAGATAAAAAGGACACATGCCTGGGCTTGTAAAATATTTAAGCCGGGACGGGAAATCATCTGCAACCACACATCTTCCTATTGCATTAACACGACTTTACTATTCAACTGTCCGCATTAATCTGACTTCACTATTTCAGGAAGCTTTTTTCCAGCAAGATGAAGTCACAGATAATTTTATTGTTGGTTTCAGGAACTTTCCAAAAACCCATTTATCTGAACAATGGACAGCTAGGCTAATCCTTATTAAATTCCCCTTACTCAGCCCATCAGTCTTAAATTATTTCATCAGAAACTTTCTCTAATTCCGTGTCCTTGCACTGAACAACCTGCCTCATACGAGACCCTAATAAACCTCATAAATTCCCCACCTCTGCCCTCCCTCCTCTGCAGCGCTCCGCCAATGTCATGGTCTTCCTTATGGCAGGAGGCAATAAACTTGACTTTGCTTCATCTACAGGTTATTCTGCAGTCAGCAGTCAGAGACTCTAAAGCTTAAGAGGAAATCATATAGGTATCCAAACAAATAGAACAGAGGGTTTACAGAGGAAAAAGAATCAGCTAAGCATCAGATTTCTCAACTGCAACACTGGAAAAGAGAACAAATGTTCGACAATGACAACCAAGAGAAGAAGCCCAACCAAGATTCCTTACAGTGTCAGGGAAGACCAAAAACCCCCAAACAACCTTTTAGAACATTCAAGGACTAAGAAACTGGTCAACGAATAAACCCAATCTGTGGACATCTTTTTATTTTATTTTTAAATATATTTTATTGATTTTTTACAGAGAGGAAGAGAGAGGGATAGAGAGCTAGAAACATCGATGAGAGAGAATCATCAATCAGCCGCCCCTTGCACACCCCCCACTGGGGATGTGCTCGCAACCAAAGTACATGCCCTTGCTTGGAATCGAACCCGGGACCCTTCAGTCCGCAGGCAGAAGCTCTATCCACAAAGCCAAACCAGTTTCGGCCTGAGGCCATATTGAAAGATGACTCTAGACAGAAATCTCAAGATATGGAAGACAAAGAAGAGAGGAAAAAGGGGCCCAATGTAACAGGATGAAGATAATATGACTAGAAACTTCTAATTTACAATTTAAATACTTATTAACAGACACATAATACAAAAAAAAAAAAAAGAAAACATAATAAACAAGAACAAGAAATTCTAACCCGTGTAGGTAAAACCTAAAATGGGGGAATATTTATTATTTAACTTTAATGTGTTAATTCAGAATTTTTATTTATAGCTGCTCTGAAGGTATCCCGTGGGAAAGTAATGTTGAACAGGACAGAAAAGGAAAGAACGCCCATGTTCATGAGATGGGCGGAGAACTGATGAGAAATCTGACCGTGTAGCAAAAGAAGGGAAAAGAGTGAATGTTAACAAAAAAAAAAGTACAATAAATGATAAGTATAAAAAATAGATGTGTGAACGAAAATAGGGGTCTGTGGGAAGTAACCTCCAGCGTAAAATGGTGATAAATTCCTAACTGGACAGCTCAAGGTGGGCAGTCCTGCCTCAGGCATATAAATCTTTAGTAAAAGGTTTAATTTTTGCTGGAAGCAGCCGTGTCCATTGTTTCTGTGCACTCAGGCTAACACGCCTTTGAAATAAGCCTTAACCACCCTCAAGAGAGCACATGATCTTGTTAACTAGCCTGCAATCCAATCCTCACCTTGCCTTCTCCACGTAATCTTCCTTACACTCCCTCTTTAATTTCAAATGCATAAAAGAAGCTGGGAAACTGCTATTCTCCAGAGCATTTGAGATCTCGCTCCCCAGCATATGTCATCAGTTAGGCTTAACTAAACTCTTACAAAAATTCTCTACAGGTCTGGACATTCTTAGATCTACAGATGGAAAGAATAAAAACAAATACGGCATTTATGATGATAAATGGGAGTGGTAAAAGAGCTCAACAATCTTTCTGAAAAGTAATCAGAGAGTAGCTCTCACAGATACCCTCAGAACTGGCTATCACACTTCAGGGAATCTACTTTATGGAAATAAAATCACCCACTATATAGCCAAGGATGTTTACTGAAGCATTATTTGAGACTGGCAAGATAAAATCCCCCAGTTTGCATGGCCATCAATAGAAGATGTCTTGAATAAATGATAGCCATCCTAACTTAGAATTGGATAAATGTGCATTGAGTTGAAGTAATGCCCAAAAGCAGAAACGTGTTTTAAATGGGTGAGGAGGAATTACATCATGTTTTACTTTTGCAATTTCAATTTCAAATTTTATAATTTCAAAAACATCGGGGGGGGGGGGCGGGTGACAAAGGAAGGAAGGGAAAAGAAGGTGCTGGGGAGGTCATTCCAGGCCAGGAAGTCATCAGAGATCAGTGTTCAGAGGCAGCTGAGGGTGAGTCAGGGACCTGGGCTTCATCCAGCTCTGCTCCTGACTCACTACGCACCCTCAGGTGAGCTGCCTACGCACTCAGGGTCCCAGTGTCTTCATTTGTGAAATGAGATAACAACTAAATAAAGGTCCTCTCCAGCTCTGGCAATCACTGATATGTAAAAACAAAACCATAGACTGAATCCTTTGGAAACCTCCACTAACTGCTTTTCTCAGTGAAAATTAACTTACCCAGGAACTGGGTGAGTGCCCACAACGCACTTCCTTCCTTCCTTCCTTCCTTCCTTCCTTCCTTCCTTCCTTCCTTCCTTCCTTCCTTCCTCCCTCCCTCCCTCCCTCCCTGAAGGCACGCCCAATCCCACACCCTGAAGGAAGTCCACCTGAAGGCCATCGATACACCTGCCAGACCTACACACAGCCACAGCACAAAAACTGTCATTGGAGCCCTCTGTCAAACAAGGCTCTTCCAGTTTCATAGGAAAGACAATAAACCCCACCCCAGGGTATTACTGGTTAAGCAGTAATTGAAAATAATTTTAGGCAGAAAATAATTATTTGCATCTCAAATTTATGGATGATATAAAAAGGGAGAACTACTATTAGAACCCAAGTTTTACAAGCTCTCTGAGCTCATCATGCTCCTGAAGACAGTCTTGTTCCAGCGCCCTGCTATTTCATATTTCTGTTCCTTACAGAGGATGTGATGTGCAGGTGTTTATGGCACAAAAGGTGGTTGGTGTTCTCAACTCACTCACTCTCCTTTGCTTAGACTTCTACTTACTTTATTCCGTTCCCTTTTCCACTTTTAAGAATCAACCAAATGATTATTACACACCTACACCATGTCAGTTCTACATTCAACCAAAAATCTTAAGAGGCAACAGAGCACCAACAGTCACTAAAAAAGCAATTACTTATTCATTCTACAAACAGGCATGGAGCATATACCATACACTATGCTAGAGACTTTCAATACTTCACTTAACCCTCATGACAATTGTGTCTGAAAAGCAAGAGCAGCCTCAATTTTACAAATGGGGTAACTAAGGTTTGAGGAGGTCAGCTGAGTGACTTGTCCAAGCCATAGAACCAGGAAGTGCTGAAGCCCAGACGTGTGCCCTGGGCTCCCACACTCAGCGTCCTTCCTGAACATGATGTTAAGATTCAGAAGAGCAGAGACTCCTGACTAGAATAATGAGAAAGGCCTTCCTTAAAGAAAAGAAATTCATGCCCAGGCCAGTGTGGCTCTGTCCAGTACACCAACAGGTCACAGGTGATTCCCAGGTTGTGAGCTCCATCCCCAGTAGGAGGGATGCAGAAGGCAGCTGATGGTGTTTCTCTCTCATCTATGTTCCTCTCTCTCATTCTCCCTTCCTCTCTCTCTAAAGTCAATAAAAACTTATTTTTTTAAAAAGAAATTCAAGATATTAAATAGTCAACCCGGTTTTTACAAAGGAGTCCTCCATATTTAAATTCAATTATTCTAAGAAATTAATATCTTCTAAAGCTACTTTTAAGGATATATCAAAATATGTACCTATTTTTTTTCTGTTGTAACAGAAATTTCAGACTACAAACTTTAGTTACAGAATCTCCTTAGATATAGCAAATGATCAATGACTGCTCTTGAATCACAGAAAGACAAGAAAGGAAAAGATGGTAGGCAAGCATTGAATTCATAGTGGGTTTGGTTGTCAAGTCAATCCTCTCTCTCTCTCTCTCTTTTTTTTTTTTCTTTTTCTTTTATGAGTTTATTTGAGCCAGGGAGCAAGATCTCAAATGCTCCCCAGTCAATCTATTCTTCATGTGCACTGCAGTCCTACAAATTTTCATTACATGCTGTCTCCATCAATTTATTTTGTTCTGGTTCATATCTTCATTTTGTACCTCTCTAACATTTGGGCAAGTTATAGTCCTTTGAAAGATGCTGTGATATATTGGGAGATGGAGAGAGTCTATCAATCAACATAATCTTAGTTGAATATAACTTTCCCAAAGAAATAACCTTGTGAATACAGAGTTGTAGTCCTGAGCAGAAAAGGATTGTATATCTGATAACCATTAAAAAATAGTTATCTAGCCCTATCCAGTTTGGCTCAGTGATAGAGTGTCGGCTGGGGAATGAAGGGTCCCAGGTTCGATTCTGGTGAAGGGCATGTACCTTGGTTGTAGGCACATCCCCAGTAGGGGGTGTGCAGGAGGCAGCCAATTAATGATTCTCATCACTGATGTTTCTACCTCTTTCCCTCTCCCTTCCTCTCTGAAATCAATACAAAATTGAAATGTTATTCAGGTTAGCATCTTATAAGCCACAATATACCCCTTAAAAGTTGCAACAAAATCAAATTTTAATCATTCAAATTACCATTGCTTACTTTTCTCTGAAATTTTTATACATATTCACTAATCCTCAAGTAGTAAAGTACCTAATAAAACTTCTTAATTCCTTGGATTTTTTTGTGTATGTGAAATAGTTAATATATCAGAAGAAAACACAAATGTACTATAAGAATTTATCACTTAAAAGTCTATACAAAGAATAATTTTAGAATGTGTATCACCAACTCCTAAATTTGAAAAGAGAATTTTGCCTGGCACTTATTAATAACAAATTTCACCCAGTTTCTTTAGTTCTTTAGGGAGTTTAACCAAAATGTACATTAAATGCTGACAAGGGGCAAGAGGTGAAGTCTTTGTTTCAAAGCAACTTGAACAGTGTGCGTTTTAACCAGCTCTTGCCCTTGGAAAACTGTGCGGTCCACTAGTCATCACTAGCCACATGTGGCTACTGAGTCCCTGAAATCTAGCTGGTCCAAAGTAAGATGTACTGTAAATGTAAAATACACACAGAATGTTTATTTTTTTAAAAACACAGTAATTTTATATTGACTTCCTGCTGAAATAAATATTTTAGATATATTGGATTAAAAAAAATGTTATTAAATTTTAAAAAAATATATTTTATTGATATTTTACAGAGAGGAAGGGAGAGAGATAGAGAGCTAGAAATGTCGATGACAGAGGAACATCACACCCCCCACCGGGGATGTGCCCGCAACCAATGTACATGCCCTTGACCGGAATCGAACCCGGGACCTTTCAGTCAGCAGACCGATGCTCTACCACTGAGCCAAACCGGTTTCGGCAAGTTATTAAAAAATTTTAATGTGGCTACTAGAAAATTAAAAATTACCTATGTGGCTCAGTTGGTTGGAGCATCGTCCCAATATGCCAAGGTTGTGGCTTCAATCCCTAATCAGGGCACATACAAGAGGCAACCAATGAATGCATAAATAAGTGGAACCACAAACCGATGTTTCTCTCACACTCACTCTTGCTCTCGCTCTCTCAAAAAGAAAATCAATATTTTTAAAAAAACGTTTAATTACCTATGTGGTCCACATTATGTTTCTTCTGGATAGCATTACACTAAAGCCTTTCTTGCTAAAGAACACACTGCTGATAGCTGGATGCATGGGTTGGAGAAAGGGTTCTGATAGCCCCGATTACTAGTTCTTTTATGATCTAACCGCCATATCTAGTCCTGGCTCTGCTCTTAACTAGCTGTGACCTGGAACTACCCTTTAACCTCTCTGGCCCTAAATCCTCAGCTGTAAACCTAGAGAGCGTTTACCACCAAGGCATCACTTTAAACAGTGAAGACACTGAGATCGCATTTCCTGCCTCTGGTTCCTGGGTTCACTGCTCTTTTCCATGCTCAGCTGCACCACATCCCCTTCCTGATTTTATCTCATCAGGGTCCCCACAATACAACACTAATCCCAGGGACTGTGCTGAGAATGTCTTTACAGGAAAAGGAGTGTGGGTAAATCTGAGCAAACCTACCTCACTGTGGGGGAAACACATCAGCACCCCCCCCCCCTTGCTGAAGATAACAGGACTCCCCACAGTCGGTGGCCCTAGGAGTCACTTGCAGTTTCAAAGGGAGGCAGAGTGCTGGGCATTATCACAGCCCAGACAAGGCTGTGTGACCTGCGGCAGTCTGCTGAATCCCATTTCAACTCCATTTCCTTATTTGCAAAATGCATTAATACCACCTGCTTAACCCACAGCGCAGGCTGGCTTGGAAGATCAAATAAAACATACCTGCCAGCTCCCTCTAAATGCACAAAGCACCGTGAACGTGGCTAGGGCTCATTCCTAACATAAAATGCTCGTCAGCACACAATCACAGCATGCTTTGCAATAACCAGGCTCTGCAGCACCGGAAGATAACAAAAGGGCGCATTTTGACAAGTTGCTAAAAACATTTATTGTTTAGGGGGGGAAACAGGAGTATTTGTAGACCTTAAATATTTTAAGTTTATTTTAAAAAAAATAGCAAGATGCAGAGTAATAAACTATTTACATTCATTCTGCATTTACTTTGCACCAAGCACCATTCCACATTCTTAACATTATCGGGTTCGATCAGAACCACCTCTGTTACGGATGAAGAAACTGAGTCAGAAAGTGACTAGCCCCAAGGCCTTCCACATGAACCCAGCCTCGTGGTTGCAACTGTGCTGTCTTGCCTCCAATGCACATAGTCTCTATGTGTAAATGAAAAAGGGTTCTTTTGGGTCTGTGCAAAGATATATGTTAACACATACATATTTTATATATCGACTTGGGAGACATTAAGCAGTGATTACTTTCAGAGAGAGCAGTTAGCAGGATGGGTGTGGGCTCCCCAGGGTTTCAGTGGGCTGGCATGTCCTGCTTCCCCCTGGGATGTCAAACCAAAGGAATCCTGGGCATCTGGGGCCAGAGCAGGCGAGGGCCCACGGATTGGGCAGCCCCCTCCCTCCTGCTGCGCCCCGCGGGGTCTGATCAGAGCCACGCTGTCAGGCTCCTCTGGCACTGGGCCAGCACCTACAGACAGTGGAGTTGGGATAAGGCGTCTCTGCCCCAGGAGCAAACACCCAGCAGTCCCCACTCACACGGGCAACGGCAGCTGGGGAGCTACTAACTCAGACAGGATATGCTGGGCACCCACTCCTGGCTGTACCACCAAAACACTGGCCCCTCCGCCCCGCCTGTGCTGCTCAGGAGACTGCCCAAGGCAGCCAGGCATCAGAATCACAGTAAGTGTTTTTTGTTAAGGAACAGGACTGCCACCAAGAAGGCTCCCCTCTCCCCTCTACTCCTCTCCCCCCCTCCGCCCCGCCCGCCCGCCCGCCCGTCCAAAATGGGTGAGCCAGGAGGGGAAACTGAAGGAAGCTAAGGAATCTTGGTCAACGGGAGCCTGAAAGAAAACAGGGCATCGTGACCTCCACGTCGGTTGTAGGTACAACATTTAGGAAGTCCTGCTTCTGAAGTCCAATTCCAAAATTTTAAGAAGGTGTCCCCGGGGGGCCATGTGCCCCGGGTAAGCCGTACCCCCCAAAGGGGAAGGGTGTCCCGGGTAAGCCGTGTGTCCCAGGGGGCCAAGTGCCCCGGGTGAGCCGAGTGTCCCACGGGTCCGAGTGCCCCGGGTGAGCCGAGTGTCCCACGGGTCCGAGTGCCCCGGGTGAGCCGAGTGTCCCACGGGGCCGAGTGCCCCGGGTGAGCCGAGTGTCCCACGGGTCCGAGTGCCCCGGGTGAGCCGAGTGTCCCAGGGGGCCAAGTGCCCCGGGTGAGCCGAGTGTCCCAGGGGGCCGAGTGCCCCGGGTGAGCCGAGTGTCCCAGGGGGCCGAGTGCCCCGGGTGAGCCGAGTGTCCCAGGGGGCCGAGTGCCCCGGGTGAGCCGAGTGTCCCAGGGTGCAGTGTGCCCCGGGCGAGCCGTGTGTACCAGGGGAAGCAGTGGGACCCAGGGGAAGGGGCGGTGAAAACCAGAGGAGGAGCGGACTCTATTCATATGGTCCTGAGATAGTCACCATAAAACAAGCAGACTGCCAAATGACAGCGGGGAGGGGAAGGAGACCTGGGGGGAGATAGGAGAACAACCGAGGGACTGGTATGCATGAACATAAGTACAACCAATGAACACAGAACTCTGGGGAGGGAGGGCATAAATGGGAGGTGGTGGGGGGGCGATGGTAAACTATGTACACAGAAAATACCTTAATAAAGTAAAATAAAAAAAATAAAATAAAATAAAAAAATAAATAAAAAAAAAAACACAAAATTTTAAGAAGGGGAGAACAGTAAAAACGGTCTTTTTTTTTTCCTTCCCTCCATTCCAAACTATCTCATCAATTTTTCTTTTCTACTCTTTCCCCACTCTTGCTGAAACACAGCCTTAGGCATGATACTTCTGTGTGTGTGTGTGTGTGTGTGTGTGTGTGTGTGTGTGTTAATAATTATCTGTCTTTGGGACCACTCGGGACCTTGACTCCCCTTTGTCTTGGTCACCGTCCACTTCAGAGTGTGAAAAAGTCTCCCATGAAATAAGTGCTTATTGGTTTTTATTTGTAATAAAATTCTGGGCTAAATGAGACGCATGGCACTGATGCTCCCAGATGGTACCTGACCCTCTTCTGCTCGGTCCCTCTTCTGCTCCCCGGTGTGGGCACGCCTGTCTTTTTCCATCCCGGTTTTGTTTTTTTTCTTTTCCCTCTTCCTTTGCGCATTCTTTCCTTCCTAAGTCTTATATGGAATTGATAACTTTATGCCCCACTGATGGTAACCTCTGTTGTTCTGAGCACAGTAAAAAGTTAGGAGTTGAAAAGATACACGGATATGGTGGAACTATGCCTTTTTAATAACCCACCATGCTTTCCTAAAAGCACGTTGTTATTTTTGTAGTTTTGCTTTTGCACTTTGTAGCTACTGACAGATAGTCAAAGGCTTTTCTTCTTGTACAGTTTTAAACACAACGCAACACAGACATCAAAAGATTAGTGTCTCAGGTTCTTCAGAGGCTCAGATCACACAGCATGTGGTGCCGGGAGAACAGGGAGGTGGTGGTGTTGATATTTAATCATAACTCGTGGTTTCTCTCAATACTGTAGAGTCCCCATTGCCTGTAAATGCTAAGAACACTGACAGCACTAGGAGCCACTACGCTGACCAAAAGCTTCACAGGTGTAGGGCTGTTTTATCCTCCGTCAGGTTAAAATGGAAGCACCCCCTCCATTGGATTGGAATGGAGCATATCGGTTTGGGAACAAGCCTCTGGCTAAGGAACTGCATCCCCGAGCAGGTTTCATTTCTCAGGCAAGACCCCTTAATTCCTCCTGCCTCCCCCCTAGGAAATGCATTGCGAGGCGGGGAGATGCCAAGGAAGGAAAATGGTAGGAATGTGCATGTCAACGCTGCTGACCCTACCAGCCAATTAGGAGAGGCACCGCTGGTCTCTGCAGGAAGCCACAACCAGCCTCTGATGGAGGGATAATGGTTGTGACACCAAGCCCCAAGAGATGGGGTGTTGATGAATATTAAACAAACAAATACACACACACACACACACACACACACACACACACACACACACACGCAGAGACAATCCTGATGCCCTGTCTGCAGATCCTATTCTTGGAAATGGGGAGCTTGGCCACGAAGGAAGAATACGTCTCCCCCAAATGGCTCAACTTCCGCTGGTCCTCCTTTCTTTCCCCACACTGTCCTCCACATACACATTAGTATGCTTGTACGAGACAGTCAGACATTCTCTCTCTCTCTCTCTCTCTCTCTCTCTCTCTCTCTCTCTCTCTCTCTCTGTCTCTCAATCTGACTGCTACCGACTGACAGCAGATCTGATGCCACTTTTTCCAGGACACATGTCACCAGCTCTCCTTTTGCATAAATGCTTCTTTGGCAACCTGGCTGTCTGCCAGGGCCTCTGATTAGCCAGGAGGGATATCACATTGAATTATTCTATGTGCACACTCAATGTTGTGACCATGAGTTTCCCCTGTAAACATAGAGAAACAGCTTGCTCAGCACCCACACTTCAAGTCACCTCAGAGACAGCAATGCACAACTAAGTGAGTTTAAGAAAATGAAAAGTAAAAGATGAGGACTAGGGTGTCTCACAGACACCCACTGGGCAAAGTTAGACATCAGTCTTTGTTATAGAAAAGGATAGCAAAGAACACACACACACACATTTGTAGCAAACAACTTTAGGAAACCTATTACCAAGAATGGGATCAATCTCACCCTGAAGATAATTTTTAATTCCATTAAGTTAATGTAGCACAAGAATGAGCACTCTGTCAGAGCATCACAGAAGCTAGGCGGCCTTGCATTGACTGGGCACAAGGAGCCCAGAGCATGGGAGACCTCATTAGGACTTGGCCAAAGCTCTGCACAGCATACACGAGGGCCGGAGAGAGAGCCTCAGCAATGAAAGGCAAAAATCCAAAGGCACCCCCACCAGAGTCTGAACCTACCTAAGCTCCAAACATCTATTGTCTCTGAACAGGAAGAATTAATCTATTGTCTTTGAACAGGAACACAGATTTATAGGCTGAAAGTATCACTTATTACTACCTTTTATTTAAAAAAATCTTGTATTATTTTTGGTGGGTCAATATAATCAAAACAAGGTTTTGAAAATGAGGAATATGATTAAATCGCTCAAATAGAAGTGGGTGCTTCTATGTTCAACTCCACAAATCCAGCCAGGACCACAAATTGGCATTTTCCAGATGTTTTGTTTTATCCAACTGGCCAGACATTGTGACAGATGGGACAACATTTCTGAACACAAATCTGTCACTTCCATCCAGTACGAGCCATCTAGACTACTGCAAATGCCTCCTAATTGGACAGGGTATTTTAAGATGTAAACTTGACCTTGACACCTAGTTGTTTCAAGTTCTTCAATGGAGTCCCTAGATCATACAGACAAAAACCAAATTTCCTTCACTTTGATCTCCAAGCCTACCTTCCATTATCTTGCCCTGGTTTTTCTCTCTCCTCACCCTGAGAATTGAACCTCATTGGACTTCTTTCCATTGATCCTTTATCTAGAAACAACACTCTCCCCAACTCTTTCTTAATCTATCAGGAACCACCCTTCAGTGTCCTCAAAGTTGTATTTCCTGATTCCCTCTATTCCAGGGAAGGAGAGGCTCTCTGAAGGAAATGAATCTTATTGAATGAGGAGGATTTGGATGATGGAAAGAAAAGGGAAGGCCCTTCTGGGAAAGAGGAAAACATGAAGGAGGACACAGTAGGTGACTAGAGAGCAGACAAGCACTGGTAGTTCAAAGAGCTACAGAAAATCCAGAGACCACATGTTTTAAGCTAATTTTAAGACTAAAAATGGATGACAGTGGTGTAGTGGAAATCTTAGCAGGATGAGAATTTTGATTAGAATTTTCTCAACAACAATAATGTAATAAGAAGATAAGAAATCAAAGCACAAGCCAAAGGGCATTTGTCAATTATCTAGGGAACTGAGATCATAGTGTCTGTCATTTTACAAAATGCAAATCAAAAAATGTTGTGACTCTCATTACACTCTACCTATTCCTGTGGTTGTGATTAGAGCTGCTCACCAAATATCCCCAGTGTGGGACAAACTCCCTGATCCCTGTGTGGCTACTAGTAAATGGGGTCCTGTGATTAGGGTTTACCACTGAGTTGGTCCAGAATTCAAGACCAGGACCTCTAGGCAGGGTGGGGGAGGCAACTGTATATAAAGGAAATGACTGACAGGTCTACAGGTTGTGTCACTGAAGCACTGGTATAACCTCTTATTAACGAAGGCGTGAAAGTTAGAAAGGAAAAGATTTTAGTTGCCGGAATAATGAGCAGGTGGTAGCTTTCAGAGTTGACAAATAACCTAGAGGTGATTGGGGTCAATACCATCGCTTTCAACTTTTACCTGATTAGCTCTAAACACAATTTCTGATTTATCTGGAGCAAAAGCATCTTTTCATTAGAGGCTTCGTTTTTAGGCTGTTCACATGCCTTGCTCCTCTCTTTCTGAGCAACGGAAGACAATAGCATCTGTCTGTAGTTATTACATGGAGCCACTGAGAACGGAAACAACGAAGCTCTCTTTGCCTAGAAGCAACTAACATGCATTGTTACTATCCCTAAATATTTGTCTTTCAAATCTGTCATGAGCAGATTTTGTGACTCAAGAACATCTGATCATTAATACAGATAATGCATGCATACTGAGAATTTTCACTCATAGATAAATGAAATTTTACCAACATTTCCTCTTTAATAACTTTCTAAGATACCTAGGTATAATTAAATCTCTCTTATAAATCCTATAGTCTGACCTTTACAGAGACCAAACCCATCTGTCAGCGTTACGACAATTTGTGCTTATTCTGTGTTCCTCTATCGTTAACCTCTATCTGTACCACATTTTCTCAGTCAACCCATGTTTTTTGAGGGTCTTTCTATATACCAGGCATTGTGTTAGGCATTGTAATATAACAGTAAGGCCACTAATAACTGCTAACATTTACTGAGCACTTACAATGTGCAGGTTGTTTTAAGTGCTTCCATGCAGTATCTCAGTTATCACCAGAGCCCTGCCCGTGGAGCTGGTGATACTATCTCCTTTCATGGATGAAGAAACACAGGCTCAGAGAAACGGTCACTTGCCTACGGTCACAGCAATAAGTGGTGGATCAGCATAACTCCTGAGTTCATATTCCCCACGACACTATATACTAAGATCTCAATATCCAGAAAAGATCTTTTGCCCTTAAGAATGTTAAAATATCTAAGAAGTGATAAAGGCATGTAAACAAATAGCCCTAGATGACCCACAGGGTAGGAGAAGGTGCTGTGAGAATTGGGAGGGAAAAGTAGACTCTTCTAATTGGAGTGATTGGGGCAGGCTTCCTTCTGTGGGCCATTCCTGGCCAGTGAAGGTCAGGAGCAGGCATTCTTGGAGGGCAGAATGGCAGGAGACAAGGCACAAGTGCAGGAAGGCACAGCGCTTAAGAAACAAAAGAGGCGAAACCGGTTTGGCTCAGTGGATAGAGCGTCGGTCTGCGGACTGAAAGGTCCAGGGTTCGATTCCGGTCAAGGGCATGTACATTGGTTGTGGGCACATCCCCGGTAGGGGGTGTGCAAGAGGCAGCTGGACGATGTTTCTCTCTCATCAATGTTTCTGACTCTCTGTCCCTCTACCTTGCTCTCTGTGAAAAATCAATAAAATATATTTTAAAACAAACAAACAAACAAACAAACAAACAAACAAAAGAGGAGTCTGCTTGGCTGAGTGTGTCCTGAATCCATCACCTCACCTCCATCCCCTCAGTCACAGTACCTCATCCTTCCTCCCACCTACATCCTGCCTAGCACCCGCCACACTGTCACCTGTCACCTTTTCTGAAACACCAGCAGACAGTGATCCTCTCCCTAACAGCAGGCTCATGCATAAAGTCAACACCCTTTGGCGTGACGTTCAAAGCCGACTTTACCACACGGCTCATCGAACCTGTTCTACAGCCAGGCCAAACCTCTTACTTTCCCCAATCAGATCGTCCTCTCTCACACCTCCAGACCCCACACAGACTACCTTCTCACTCTGGAGAGTCCTTCCTCCCTTGTCTGCTGGGGAGCCCTGCCCTTGGCAGCTGTCCCCGAGTCCCGGCCTGCCCTCTCCCTGGATCTCCCCAGCCAGCCTGGCCTCTCTCAACGAACCCGACCCAGGGCCATGCCAGGAGCACTGCACCTGTGCTCCTTCCACCTGGAAGGCTCTTCCACCGCGAGTCCCATGGTTGTTTCCCCAGTTTCTTCCCATTCACAGGCTTCTTCTACCAGTCTACGTATGAAAGCACACACACATGCCCCAGCCTTCCTCATTCCCTTCACACGGCTTTATTTTCTTCGTAGCATGCATCACAACTTCACACACACACACACACACACACACACACACACACACACACACTTTTCATTGTATATGGTAATGGCCCGCCTCACTCTCACAACAGGTCTGGCAAACTGCAGTGTGTGGGCCAAATCTGCCTGCCACCTGAGCCTTGACTAACACACCATTGTTTCACACAGTGTCAATGGCAGAATCAGATAGCTGTGACAGAGGCCTTATGACCCACAGAGCCTAAAATATTTCCCATCTGACCCTTTACAGAAAAAGTTTACCTGCCCCCTGCTCTGTAATGTCAAGCAACCTCCCCACCTCTCCTGCTGTGCTCACAGTTTGCCTCCAGGCCTACCAGTGTATTACCCAAAATGCAGTGGGCCCTTAGACCATTGGCTACTTCAAAGAAAGTCAGAGGCAGGGGGAAGGTGTGAATGGAAAGGAGGAAATGGATGCAGGAGATGCTAGAGAGAAAAATCAACAAGCCTGGTGACTGGGGGTAGGTGCCAGTGAAGAGAGGAGGAATCACACAACAGAACCATCACAAATGTGGCTTTGTTCCTTGGTCAAAGCCTGAGAGTCTCACCCTCAAATCATAACTACAAGTTCTGCGTCAGGGCTAGCTATCTTACCACCGATGGGTTTAAAAGAAACGTGCCAGGTGCCTGGACAAGGTCAGTCAATGTCTGACAGCACAGTCCACATTAATAAACTGGCTCATTATTATGGACTAAAATATATGTTAGATAGTCAAAGTTGTGGCAAGCACAGATAGCATGCTTGATTCTGCCATCAACAGAGCAGCAAACATATTTAAACAAATTTGTAAATTAAAAAATTTAAATGCAAAGCACATTGAGCAGCAAATAGAAAACCTTGTATCTGAAGAAGGAGGGGGTCCTTTAATGATAGCAAATCTCACTCTCTGGGAGAAAACTAGGGTCCAGAGTGAGATTTGCTATCATTAAAGGACCTCCTCCTTCTTCATCTTTAACTAAATGCCTTGAAAAACAGGATACTATAAGTATAGAGCCCTGTATCCAAAAATAAAAAAATACTGAAAAATATTTTTGTGCAGAAATCCAAAATTATATGTATAAACTTAGCTTATGTGAAGATAATATGTAAGCAAATTAAAAATGGGGGAAGTCCTTTAAATATCTATAATTAAAATCAAACACAAATATTTCACCTTATAGGATGAACCAAAATAATTCATGAAACCTATGCAAAATTATCTACAATTAGAAGCTGTTTAACTTTCACAGAAGTACATTCTTGGGAGATACCTATAAATTGTTTTAAAACACTGTCCCTCCCCTCACCCCCTCAAATCAATAAACATATCCTTGGGCTAGGATTTAAAATTAGTAAGAAGAAAAGAGGGAACCCTTTTCATTAAACACTACTTCATTAAAGACACCGAGCAACCAAGAAAAGCACTGCTCACGTTGGACAATAAGACAATCATACCTATTGGATACAATACATGTTTCCCAGCTGCCTTACCAATTTCCTTCCTTCCCTCTCTTTGTTCCTTCCCCCTATTCTTTATCCCCTCTCTCTTTTTATTGAGTTATAGACCTACAAAATACACTTATCTTATCACTGGCCTTTTCTGATAACCTTTAAAAGCATTTACTGCCAAGTGTTTATGGCAACTGTGCCCCACGCGGTGGGGTGGGTTTCAGATGCCAGGTAGTCCTGAGTGGGTGGGCTGGCCGTGGATTTTACGGGGTTGCAATAGCACCAGGCACATTTTCCAGATCAGCGGGGCCAATTCCCCATGGAATTTAATCCAGTACAAGTGAAAGGAACTAGAGCTATGCTGCCTACTGTTCCTTGGTGTGCTGAGCTACAGCCCAGACAGCTGGTGGGAGCAGCGGGCCCCATGGCCACCTGGGCTGAAGGAGTGAGGAGGTTACATCCAGGGGGGGTGGGGGGCGCCCTAACGAGAGAGCATACAAAGTAGGGAAACTGCAGTGCACGCAGACACTCAGGGATTTGTAGTGAGCTGCTACACTTCACACGTATTCACTCCCGAGAGCACACTTCAGCAGTCTCTTCTGTCAACACAAACAAATCTCTCCTGACCCAGAAGAGGGAAATAACCTAGAAACTGCACAAGGCGCTTTGGACAGAGCAGTTTCTTCACAGGTTTCTTAAGAGGATTTCTATAATGTTTAAGTGACTGTAAATAAAAGTGTCATATTCAGCATGTGGCCTGTAGGAATAGCTTCCGTTTTAAAGCAACTGACGTTCGAAGCACAAATGTGAATCTTGGGAGAGTAGGCAGTTGACTTTACAGACAAATAAACACGTTCCATAACAGGCTTTTACATGAAGGATTCTCAAGTGCTTTCAAGCACTAACTGATTCCATTCTCCCAAGAGTCCTGGAAAACAACTTGGTAAAATTACATCCATAATTTCAAACATGTCCAGGCTGCTAAGAGGCAGCCAACAAGAATTTCTCTTCTCCTGTTTTTAAGAGTTAATATAGTATAGAGACCATGTAGCATGGAAAAGAATAAATTTAAAAAGAAAGAATTCAGATTCTGGATCCAGATTGCCTGCCTGGACTGAACCTTAATTCTAATACTTACTAGCCATTTGACATTGGAAAAGTCACTTGGCCAGACTAGGAGACTTGAATTAAGAACAGCATCCACACTTTGTGATGAAATGCTTAGCTATGTTGTCACTGCCATCGCCACCATCATCGTCGTTTCAGGAAAGGTTAGGAGCTTAAGTTCTGGAATCAGACCTTCTATGAACTCAGAACTGCTCTGAATTGAACCCTCACCAAATCATCTATAAAATGCGTAGGACATAATATTTAGCAAGAACAAATAACACAGCATCTTTAACAAATAAATAGCTAATCAGACCGAGGGAACTTGTAGTTTTGAAAACAGACATATTTACAAATAAGAGCTCTTATTTATATTCTCATCTATTTAAAATACACAATTTTATCACACTTATCAAATAACTGGAAATGTGGATATAAAAAGGATATTTTATAATATTAAGGAACAACTACTAAACTTTTGGCACAAAATATGATTATGCTTTCTAATAATGAGCATTTATCTTCTAAAACTGTGCCCTCCAATATCACAGCCACTAGCCACATATGGCTATTTAACTTTAAATTGTTTAAAATTAAATAAAAAGTGAGATTTTAGTTCCTTGATCTCACTGGCTACATTCTAAGTGGTGAATAGCTGCATGTGGCTATGGTTACAGATATTGACTCTTTCTGTCAATGCAGAAACTTTTGTTGGACTGCACTAGGCTGGAGACACACACCTAATGAAACATTTGTAGATGAAAGGATATGATGATTGGGATTTGCTTCCAAATAAAATAAGAAGGAGAGAAGTGAATGAAGGTATGAGTGAGGTAAAAACTGGTTTATGGTTATTGCAGAAGGAATGGGACATGAGGGTTCATTAAACTATTCTGTGTGGTCAGTTTTATGAGTTAACATGTCTAGGCTATAGTCCTCAGTTACTCTAGATGTTGTTGTGAAGGTGTTTTGTGACTTGATTAATTCGTTTACTTGATTTACTTGATTAATTAGTTACTTTAAGGGAGATGACTTGTACTAGGCAATCCAAGGAGGTCTGATTCAGTGAGTTGCAAGGCCATAGGAGTGGAACGGATGTCTTTCATATGAAGCAATTCTGCCTGTGAACGGCAGCCTAGCTCACATCCAGGAGGTCCAGCCGGCCCCTCCTGACAGCCCACTGTGGATTTCGTATTGGCTTTGCCAGCTCCCACATAACTTAATTCCTTGCAATACATATATTTAATGATACTAATGTATCTTGAGCATTTCCAAATGTCATTAAATATGCTTTAAATATAATATTTAATAGCCATATTATATTCATTATACAAATGTACTACCATGTTCTCATGAAAAATGTAATCCCAGAAGCTTGTAAAACAGAACCATGGCAGGTATCTCCTCCCACACTACAGAAATGTACAAGACCATCAACACTTTATCATGTTGTTATTTTATAGTCATAACTTAAAATAACCCAAAATAAATTTTAGTTAAAAAAACAACAACTTGCAAATCATCATTTCCCTGTTCTATGAGTCAGCATTAAGTTTAAAAGATTTTTTTTTTTACTGATTTTTCAAGACAGAGGAAGGGAGAGGGAGAGAAACATTGATGTGAGAGTGAAACATCCATCAGCTGCCTCCTACATACCCCCTACCAGGGATTGAGCTTGAAACCCTGGCATGTGCCCTGACTGAGAATCTAACCAGCAACCTTTCAGTGCATGGGATGATGCCCAACCAACTGAGCCACACTAGCCAGGGCTCAACTACTGGAGACTAAGTCCAGCAGGGCATAATAAATGTGAGAAGTTCATCAGAAGGCTGATGATGAGCATTTTCAGCAGGGCTGAAGATCTGCATTTTACTGCCTGCTGTCAGACAGTCTAAGGCAATTCCCCTAACCCCATAATCCTTTATTGTTTACCAAGCCTTACCTTTGATATGTATATCTGCTTTGCTAAAGGGGAAAATGTGGGAATAAAAAGCCCTGGGTTCAAAGATTTGGAGAGTCTACTTCACTAGAAAGTGGAGCTTCCCCTGCTCCCCCATGCCTTCCAAATTTATATTTCATGTCTAGTTTATCTATTTACACACAGCCCTTCTCCAGATTCCTAAACCTTTAATGCAGAAAGACCCTAGCACTCAACATTAAGTTTTAGCCACAGAAACCCTAAGGCATGGCCTGAGATGTCTAAATGAAAAGCTACATGTATATGAATTTGAATGAAAAGCTACATGTACATGAATTTTTAAATCCCCAGTGGTCTTTACAGCTTTCCAAACATCAAGAAGGAGGGTTTGAGAGTGAGTGCCCCCTTATTTGTCATTTTGACAGTTAAAGTCTGAATAGCTAACTGTCTATCTGACCCTAACCCAGACCACAAAATTGGGCATAAAACCAGTCAACCGACAGTGTCCTGAGCCACAACATGGGTAGAACCACTAAGATCTACACATAGTTTTGGGGGAAACACTAAGTAAACAGCAAAGCAACTAAAAGCTACAATTACCTAGTATCACCTGGCCACAAAAGGGGGCTGGCATAACCAGAAGATGGTTGGATACACACACACACACACACACACACACACACACACACACACACCAGCATTTTCAAAGTATAATCCATTTAAGGGGATCCATTAAGTCAAAACTGTGTTTATAATCATACTAGGACATTATTTGCCTGTTTCACTGTTGACATTTACACTGATGGTGGTTAAAGAGATGAGGGACATGCAAAAGAAATTGGTTGAATTTTTAAAAGCTGGCAATTCCCTAAATAAGGTGCATAATTCTCATCGGCTTATTAAGATGCAGAATTTAGGCAAGTAATAACATTTCAATAACAGATTTTTCAGTCCCCTACCAATCCATTTCCTACAGGCATGACTTTCCAAGCATCTTGGAGCCATTACATGGGTTCAGCTAAGAACACGTGGTTGCTATGTTCATATTAAACATACTCTTGGCCCTTCATGCAGCTTTTAATTATTCATTCTACAAGTGGTTTCTCTTCTTCTCTTTTGCTGCCTGACCTTTGGGCATCATTTAGAACATAACTGAATACTTGTGTAAAGAGCAATGACAGAAAGCCTTAAACTAGCAGAAACTTGGAGGAAAGATTACGTCTAAGAAGCTGAGCACCCAAAGCCCATTGTTTCCGTCTCAAATCAGAGTGGAGCACAGTAAAGGAGTAACCTCTTCCTCCCATCGCCCCAGTGCTCAGAAGAGAAAGCCATGCAGCCACAAGCACCCTACCTTGAACCCTCCAACTTCCGGTTTGCTGCCAGAGGATCTTCCGCATGCCCAATTGTCACACTTCTAACACAAACCTGAAAGATTCCCCGCTACTTTCCACATCTGCACCAGTTAGCCTGGCATCTGAGGCCCTCTGTTTTGTGGTTCAACTTGGCCTTCCATGTTTATCTCCCAATGTGCCCATATACCCATCAAACTGAATACACAACATAAGCCAACACATGTTACACGTCTTACCACGTTCACTCATGTGACTCCCTCCAACAGACTGCCCCATCCTCACTCTAGTCTCTGCCTGTTAAAATCCTTATCCCTCCCTTCAAGGTCCTCTTCAAGTTTTATATAAGGTTTCATGAAACCTTTGTCCACTTATCACATTGTGCCTGTATTAGAATTAAATGGTATACATATATTATATTATTTTCCTATTCACTTATATCTGCTACAAAAGCCACGCCTTTCACCTTTTGTTTCTCTTTGTATATCTCTAAGAACACAGTGCTCATCATTGCTAAATAAATTATTTTGAGATATCAGTAATAATGTAACCAACTCCTAATTTATGGAAAACCATTTTTTTGGAAATATTATTTAAAAACAGTAGTTTTTAATGTTTCTTGGCTCCAGACTGAAACATCTGGGAAGTCCCGTGAGTCACTGCAGGGGAAGCGGGAAGTCAGCTAGAGGAGGCAGGCCTGGGAGGGGGGCCGAGTTCAAGGCAAATCTGCAGAGGGAGACAGTTTTTGATGAGTGACGTGACAGTGATACTAATGAGGCACTCAGGTGTTTGTGGAGAGAGAAAATGTACCGCAACAGTGAGGCCCGAACATCTATTAGGGATTCCATCTGTCCATTCGGCAGCACATGTGCAAATGGAAAATGTGTTTCAAGGTATCCCCAAACAAGTTATTTATTCCCAGTACAGAATCACACTAGCACCTCACCCCATTCCATGATGCTGTGAAGCACAATATTCACATCAAACGCCAGGATTTTTAAATGCAGGAGTTGCAAGACAAGGTCCAAATCCTCATGAATAGGTGCACTTGAGTATAACGAGAACTGTGGGGGAGACGGGAAGAGCATGCAGAGGATTCTGGGAATTAATGAGAGCAAAGAGGAGAACCAGAGAGAGTGGTGTCATGAACCCAGCAAAGTAGAAAGTTTCAGGAAAGCAGGAGTGGTAACAACTTCAAATGACACTGCAGAGCATGAATCTGGCACGTAGAGGTCATTAATGATGAGAAGGGATAGTTTCATGAGTTTGGCAGGTGTGGGAGTCAGAGTGAAAAGAGATGAAGAATGTTGAAGTCTGTCAAAATAGGAAAAGGGAATAAGCAATCATCCTATAGAGATGCACAATCAAGAAAACACGGTTTTTATTTACACACACACACACACACACACACACACACACAATGATACTTGTCAATGCACCCCACCAAATGTAATAATCTATTTCTTACTAATAAATCCAAATGTAGACTCTTCTTTCAAGACATTCAAAAATAAGGGAATGATAAAGGAAAAAGGTAACCCAGAAGCGCAAGAGCATTGAGGGAGGTGGGAAATATTTGTTTGTTTTGAAAAGTCAGGTTTATTGTAGTCAGGTGATTCATGAAGTTTGGCCTCCTCCATCTCACAGGGAGTCCAATAATCCATGGACCTGAGAAGCCGGGGCCAGCGCACATGTGCCAGGCCCCAGTGGACACCGCAGGGCGTGCTCCTTCCCTGGGGGAGGGGGGGGGGCAGGGCCAGCTCCTGACTCCATTTTGGGTAATTCGACCCTAGCCCTAACCCAACCAATCAGGGTCATATCCCCCTTCCTCCTCCCCCCCCCCCCCCATATAAAACCCATTGAGATGTTACATTCTTCCTCTCTCCCACCACACTGCTGCCGGTGTAAGTGGGACCAAGCTCTGACTAGTCTGAAATAAATACAGGCTTACTACAATTGCATCGGATGCGGCTCCCTGATCGTCTTTGGGGTTCATGATACTAGGGCACAACAGACCCACCCTATGGTTATTTTACAATCCTGAATGTATTATTAGTGAACATACTTGACCCTTGATAGAATTACCACAATGGCTCTCTGGTGCAGTATAGGCTATTATGATAGGAATGACCAAATGAAAGATCCTGAACATCCCCTCGCAACAAGGATAATAAGCCAGAAGAAATACCACATCCATGGGAAAACTGAAGAGATTCATACTTTCATCAAAAACTTGAAATTTTCAATGGTTGCAATTCCTATCACATTAGTGTTGCATTTACCTCTTCGGTCTGTGCAAAAGCAGATAGATCGTGGAGAATAGCTTTGGACTATCATAAACCAATTGAGGCATTAGCTCCAATGTGACTAATTTACCAAATGAACTACCTTTTCTGGAGCAAATCTAGCTCCTGACACCTGATATGAAGCTGCTAATCCGGAAAATGCTTTATCAATACACAAGAAAGACAAGAAGCCATTTACTTCAAGTCAAAGCTAAGAGTACACTTTCACATTCCTGCCTATAGGGCTATAACAACTCTCCTCCTTTACCATAATTACAAAGAATTGCTTGTTTTCACTTCCTATAGATCAAACTGGTTCACACATGGATTACACCATGCTGACTGGACCTGATGAACAGGAAGTAACAAATCCCTTAGATGTCCTAGTAATAAGCATCCAAGCTTGATGATGAAAAAAAGAAAATAACATGAAAATTCAAGGGCTACAATCTCAGTAAAGTTTCTGGGATCCAGTCTGAAACATATTGGAATGTCCACTCCAGAGTGAAATGCAAGTTACTGGACTCTGAGTTTCTTTTTTTTTTTTTAATTATATTTTATTGATTTTTACAGAGAGGAAGGGAGAGAGAGAGAGCCAGAAATGTCAATGAGAGAGAGAAACATCGACCAGCTGCCTCTTGCACACCCCCCACTGGGGATGTGCCCGCAACTAATGTACATGCCCTTGACCGGAATCGAACCTGGGACTCCTTAGTCCGCAGGTCGACACTCTACCACTGAGCCAAACCAGTTTCGGCTCTGAGTTTCTTATTACTGAAAAAGAGGCACAGCACTTCATGGGCCTCTTTGCATTTTTGTTTATTTGTTTTTAAGTTTTGTTTTTTGTTAATCCTCATCCGAAGACATTTTTCCACTGATTTTTCAGAGAGAATGAAAGAGAGGGGGGAGAGACAGAGAGAACCATCAATGTCAAAGAGATGCATTGATTGGTTGCCTCCCACCCCAGCCTCAAGCTACCATGCCCTTCATTCCATAGGCTGACCGACACTCTATCCACTGAGTCAAACCGGCTAGGGTGGGCCTCTTTGCATTTTAAAGATAATACAGACCACAGTTCAACATGTTCTGACTTTTTTTTTACTAATGGTTATAACCCTATAGGCAGCAATATGAAAGTGTACTCTTAGACCACTAGTGTTGAGAAGAGTCCATAGCAAGAGATGGTTATGGAGTATGTCTGATCTGCAGCACAAACTGCTAACACTTGGGTCTTAGAACACAGTTGATCCAATTTGTAGAATCTGCTAGAATCTAGAGAATCACAGCACAGGCATCTAGGGTTCTGAAACAAAGCCAAATCCTCTTTTGCAGATAACTGTGCTTTTAAGAAATGACTCCTGACTTGTAACTAGGCTTTGCCAGAGCCTGATTAAAGGATATCAAGTGACTGTGTGAACTGAGCTGCCCATCATGATTTGAATGTCATCTGACCCACCAAGCCAAAAGGTTGGGTCTATGCAGAAGCAATCAATCATCAAAAGGTAAAGGTATACAAGCACAGGCTAAAGCATGTCAACAAGGCACAGAAATTACACAAGCAGAGAGGCTCAAACACCTGGAACACCTGCTCCTACTTATCAGACCTTTAGCTGCATGGAGAGTTCCTTGTGACCAGCTGAGTGAGAAGGAAACTTGGGCCTGGTTTAGAGATGGTTTTCATGATATCAGGCACATAGCAAACAACAGCCTTACATCTCCAAAAAGGAGCATTCCTGAAATACTCTGGGAAGAGAAACTGTCCCAGCAGACACGGCTGTGACCAGTACATTTTCTTGTCCACTTTATCTACATTGAGAAATGGCTAAAATTATGTATATAATTTTAGTGAGTCATGGGCAAAGACTAATGGTTAACCTGATGGTCAAGGACTTGGGGGGAGGGAGGGAACAGTATTGGAAGAGAGAGCAAGCAAGGAGGTCTAGGGAAGAGGTATATAGATGGACCCTTGAGAAAAAGCACAGTGTGTGTAAAACACATTTTGTCCCATTGAATGTACACGAAAGGGCCTCTCAGTAATCAAGTGAACAAATGAGATGTCATCCTCTTTCACCAGCCACCCCAGAGCTTCCTCAATAGACCAAGTAGAAGTAGCCACAGTGGCAGTAGAGAGGCTATACATGGACTCAACAAGGACTTCTCACAAGGCTAACACAACTCCTCCCAACAATGAACACCTAACCTGCTGACAGTGCCCTAAACAGCCATTCCCCTGAGGGATCGGACGGCCACTTGGTGGCAGATGGATTACACTGGATCCCTTCCATCAAGGAGGAGAAGTATATATGTATATATACCCACACACCCACATATGTGTACACCCATGTAATTTATTTTTCTTTACTTCTTCTTTTTCTATCTTTTCCAGTAAGGATTGGTCATGAGGCTTAATTTTATCATTTAATTTCTAGGTTACAAAATATTCCTATGGAATTGTGAATAAGCTGGAAAAGATAATTCACCCAGAGACAGGTATTGTAACTGTCACCCAGCAATGAAATTTTCTTTCTTTTTTTTTTTTTTTGAGATCACGTGGTTTGTTTTTTAATAAATCTTTATTGTTCAGATTATTACAAATGTATTCCTCTTTTTTATCCCCCCCTCAATTGCTATCCTCCATCAGGTTCCCACCCCACCCTCTGTCCTCTGCCCATCCCCCAATGTCCTCATCCATAGGTGCACAGTTTTTGTTCAGTCTTTTCCCACACTCCCTACTCCCCTTTTCCCCGAGAATTGTCAGTCCACTCCCCTTCCATATCTCTGATTCTATTATATTCACCAGTTAATATTGTTCACCAGGTTTTTTAATTCCCTTGGTTTTTAGTTCCATTTGTTGATAGTTACGTATCTGTTGTTCATAATTTTTATCTTTATCTTCTTCCTCTTCCTAAAGAACCCCTTTTAGCAATTCATATAATTCTGGCTTGGCGGTGATGAACTCCTTTAGCTTAAATTTATTTGTGAAGCTTTTTATCTGGCCTTCAATTCTGAGTGACAGCTTTGCTGGGTAGAGTATTTTTGGCTGTAGGTTCTTGCTATTCATCACCTTGAATATTTCTTGCCATTCCCATCTGGCCTGCATGGTTTCTGTTGAGTAATCAGCTGACAATCATATGGGTGCTCCTTTATAGGTAACTACCTGCTTTTGTCTTGCTGCTTTTAATATTCTCTGTTTTATGCTCTTGGGATTTTAATTATGATGTGTCTTGGTGTGGTCCTCTTTGGATTCCTTTTGTTTGGGGTTCTGCGGGCTTCCTGGACTTGTAAGTCTATTTCTTTCCCCAGGTGGGGGAAGTTTTCTGTCACTATTTCTTCCAGTATTCTTTCCGTATCTTGCTCTCTCTCATCTTCTGGGACGCCCATAATTCTGATGTTGGTTCACTTGAAATTATCCCAGAGGTTTCTTACACTATCTTCAACTTTCTGGATTCTCTTATCTTCTTGCTTCTGTAGAGGAGTGTCCTCTGGCTCTTTGTGTTCTAAATCTTTGTCTTGATTCTTGCGATTTCCAGTCTGTTTTTAGGCCTCTGTGTAATATTTTTTTATTTTGGACAATGTTTTTTCTTTATTTCTAGTTGATCCCTATTTATTTCTAGTTGATCCTTTATTACCGTATTTCTATTTGATCCCTTTTCATATCCTCATAGGTCTCATTTATTTTATCGGCCTTTTTTAGGATATTCTTGAAAAGCCTTATAACTGTAGTTTTGAACTCAATGTCCATTTGTTTCTTTTCCTCCATCTCCTTCCTTTGTGTCCTGCCTCTTGTCTGCATTTTAGTTGTTTTCCTGATTTGATGGAATAGTTTTGTGTGCTAGGTGTTCTGGAATGTAAATTGATTTGTCCACTTTGGGAAAACCATTTCATAGTATCATGTAAAACTAATCATACACCTACCCTATGACACTAATTCTACTTCTAGCTATATAGATATAAGAGAAATGAGTGCATATTTCCACCAAAAAAAATGTATGTGCATGAGTGTTTAGAATAGCTTTATGTATAACAGCTAAATACTATCTATCAATAGCACAATAGATAAATTGTATTCTAATCAGACAATGGAATATACCACACAGAAACTGAAAAGAAAAAAAGCAAAAAACTTCTGCCACAGGCAATAACATGAAAAATACCAAAGTAATGCTCAGTAAAAGAAGCCAGGCACAAAAGAGTACACATGTTATTATTCCATTTATACAATGTCATAAACAGGCCAAGTTAATGTACAGTGCTAAAAGAGGAGTGGTTTACCTCTGAGTGGGTGAGTGGAGGGACGAGGGGGATACTGTTTGAAACGGGACACAAGAGAGTCTCTTTGGTACTGAAAATGTTCTGTATCTTGATCTGGATGGTGTTTACACAATCGTATCTGTAAGTGAAAATTCATCCAGCTATGTATTTAAGATCTGTGTACATTCCTAGACATTAAACCTCAAAATTGTTTTTAAAAGATTTATGTGTATTCATATATTACTTAAAGAAGCCAGAGAGTTCCTTCCAGGTTCTCTAATGGGTCCAACAAAGACAGAGTGAACACCAGAGATAAGTAATTCATCACATTTTCAGTTGAGTACGTGCTTAGAGAAACTGCCATCTTTCTACACAGCCAGAGGCAGCCAATTATCAAGGACAGCTGATTTCAAAAGCTTTCACTTCCTTATGCTCTCTAATCTTAATATTGTTGGAATAACAACTGTTGATTGAATAACAATTATTAGATTTGAAACAACTCACTTTCTGCTTCTGTTTCAGGGGTAAATCGAAAAAAATGTCTTTGAAAGCCTTAATAAATTTATTTTAAATGTATATTATATCATACACCACTTTAAAGTTATTTTTACTATGATATAGCTACAATATTTTTATAACTTTTAAGTCTTTTATTAATCTTACTACTCAATTATTATTTTTACAGATATGAGGAGTAAACTTTCAGAACAGATTAGCCCTTTAATGAAAAATAATTACTGCCCTAGTGAAGATGATATATCATAGCAAGGATAACACCATGTTTCACATCCCAAAATATCTATGTGTCCGAAACTGGTTTGGCTCAGTGGATAGAGCGTCGGCCTGCAGACTAAAAGGTCCCAGTTCAATTCTAGTCAAGGGCATATACCTTGGTTGCGGGCACATCCCCGGTAGGGGGTGTGCAAGAGGCAGCTGATTGATGATTCTCTCTCATCCATGTTTCTAACTCTCTATCCCTCTCTCTTCCTCTCTGCAAAAAATTAATAAAATATATTTTTAAAAAATATATCTATGTGAACTCTATAATTTTTTATTACATTTTAAAAACTTTTATCCAGACTACAGGTCCAATAGAAATCCAATAAATTTGTAAAGGTAAGTTATTAGAGAAAATAAGAAAATTATTCTAAAAATGTTTTAATATGTTGACTTTTTTTTTTCTTCTTTCTCGTTAAGCCAACCGATCAAGGGAAAGTATTTTAAATTATTGGGCTTGTTGGCAATACCAAGTCAAATAGGTTAGTCTACGATTAGATTAAGGATCCTGTTTCAGCATTACAAAACAAACTGACCATTAATTTTAAAAGTCAACCAAAACTTGACCTCAGTTTAACCATTAATATCAATTCCATAAAGGTTAATGTTGACAGATCTAAAAATGAAACCTTTAAGAACAACTGATAAGTCTTCAGCACTCAACTAATGTTCTCAAAAGTAATCATTAACAATGGTCTTTGCCCCTCTCTTCAATACATTACCATCCTCAAGGCAACTCATCATTTTTGAAACAATAAATACAGTATAAATGACATCGAGTCTGAGGGCTCACTCCAAATCTCAGCTAATGGCTTCTTATATTTTCTAACGTAGATGGATTTATCTATATCTCGGATTATTCTTATAGTCTTAAAATTTAAACATTAAGTTTCCTGGCCAAAAGTAAACTGTTACAGAGCACATTCAGCAATTTCTAGTAAAAGTGCACGTCAGTGTTTTCCCCTATTCCACTAGGAGAGTCTCTTCACCTCTGAAACCATTTATGCCGTATTTGCATGTAAATTTTTGGTTGTATATTTGTCCTTTTTTGTAAGTTGTCTCTACTTGTTTTTAGAAAACGAAAAGGGTGGTCAGGTCCCAGCAGAAAACAGAATGACTGAGGAGAACGTAATCAAGAAGCTGTCAGCCGCCAAGACCAGTTTGGCTCAGTGGATAGAGCATCGGCCTGCAGACTGAAAGGTCCCGGGTTTGATTCCAGTCAAGGGCACATGCCTTGGTTGCGGGCACATCCCCATTGGGGAGTGTGCAAGAGGCAGCTGGTCGATGTATCTCTCTCATCGATGTTTCTAACTCTCTATCCCTCTCAATTCATCTCTGTGTAAAATCAATAAAATATATTAAAAAAAAAAAAAAGAAGAAGAAGAAGCTGTCGGCCAAGGTGTGGGGAGAGGAACCAACCCAACCCAGTGCAGTTCCTTGGCATTGGCAACCAGGAGGGGCTATTCTCACCAGGTCTGTAAGAGTGAGTGGAGGAAGGCATTGCTGGAACCCAGAGGGAAACAGTGAATGGGGAAGGGCCACCTGACCGGAGGATGAAGGAACAGGCATTCCTACCTCGCTCTCTTCCTGCCCTCTGACCTCCGGCTACAGCCTTTCCACTGGCCAGAACCAAAGAGACCAGAAGGCAAAGAAGTTGATGTCAATATAAGGGTCCATGTCCCAGGGCACACAGCAGAATGGATCACGATGGAAAATGGATTTGTACAGGCAAATGGCAGATAGGCAGTTCTCGGGGAAGAAAGGCAAGCCAAGCTCACATACTTCATGTAGCTACTTGCATTTTGCTATTTGTTCGTGTGTCTTATTTTGTGCTGTAAGCTCTTTGAAGGCAGGGATTTACAGAAGCAATCTTAGGCCCCACACAAACCTCTCAGTAGGCACGTAAGGCATATTTCTGAACAAGGGACAAAACAGGCCATCGGCCTACAGGTCACAGCATGACTCATGCAGGGGAAGCTCACACAGGCACACCTTGGCGCCTGACCTTGAAGAGCCCTCAGAAACAGACACCGATGAGGCTAATCTTTCCACCTTAGAGAGAGGGCCAAAACAGACCAAGACTTCTATCAACAGCCAGACTGATCACTCAGCTCTGCCTGACACCCCCATGTCAATACAGGACAGAGTTTGCACCTGTGTTCTAACAAGTAAGATCCTAACCACTGGATCATCCTGCCCAACACTTCATAAAGAGACTTTAATGAAGCACTAGTGCTCCTATGTTTATATAAACACCAGACTTATCTTCCCTTATCAACCACCACTTGCATATATCTCCCTAGGAAAGGCCCTCAGACCTCAGCCCCACCCTGCCCTGCCCTCCCCTCCTGCCTCATGCTCCAGGCTTCCCTATGGAGCTACCACTCCACATTCCCCAGCTGGCCGGGTTCCACAAGCAGCTCCTTCCTGGACGTGGAGATGCCTCCCTATCTCCTCTGACCTTCTCTCAGACGAGCGCGGTACTGGCAACACAGTAAGCACTGAACAAATTCGTGACCCAAACGTACTGTGTGCAGATACCTTTGTGTTGAGTAAAAACACCAATTCTTTTCAGAAATACAATGAGAATATAAAAGGTTGAAGGACCACCGGAATGACATTTACATTTCATTATGATTGTGCTGTCAATAAAGTCCCAAGTACCTGTTTTTGTTTTTTTTAATATTTTATTGATATTTCACAGAGAGGAAGGGAAAGAGATAGAGAGCTAGAAACATTGATGAGAGAGAAACATCCATCAGCTGCCTCTTGCACACCCCCCACCGGGGATGTGCCCGCAACCAAGGTACATGCCCTTGACCGGAATCGAACCTGGGACCCTTCAGTCCACAGACCAACGCTCTACCACTGAGCCAAACCGGCTTCGGCCCAAGTACCTGTTTTAACAAACCATGAACTTCCTACTCCATCCAACAAAAAACACCAAATACTCTCCCCCAGAATCAAATCTTTGCAGCAGTGTGGCAATGAACTATGATGTTTGCCTTACCAGGAATACAAAGCAAATGACTCAATTCTGTTATTTCTAAATTTAGGAGATGGTCAACAATTGTACTTAACTCAGCAAAAGAGCTCTGTACAGAGACTACTTTGAAGGGAAAAGAGCTCGTCAAACTTACGGCAGAGGCTGGCGCCGTTTGGGGGCTCAGCTCATACGGTTTTCCATATGACAGAATAAACTGATAATTCCTTCAAAAAAAACACACTTATGGCATAAAATAATTTGAAAGCAGCAAAGAAATAATATTTTTGTAGCTTTTAAGTCTTTTATTAATCTTATTACTCAATTATTATCTTTATAGATATGAGAAGTGTTTCAGAACAGATCGGCCTTCTAATGAAAAAAAAAAGTCTTCATACGTATCTCATCTCTTTGCCTCTCCTCATAAGAGTCTGATTCCTCCTCACCTTTCATCTTAGAGCATGAATTGTCTCTTGCTTGGGGCCATTCCTTACAAAGTGTAGTTGATACCACTCCTTCCTACCTCCTCTGGTACCTCTGTTGTCTCTCTCCTCCTTTATCACCTTCCTGAGTCTTTTCTCCAGCTGCAGATGTCTATTTTGAAGGCTGCTTGCCATCCAGTGTTTCAGAGTCAACATGCCCCAATGGTACCCTGGTCACCATTAGTCTCTCAGGCCAGCAATCTGAAGCCATCCTAATCTCTTCCTCCTTCATTTCCAACATCCAGTCATCACCCAATTGTTCAAGTCTTATCTCCTAAATATTTAAAAAATACGCCCCTTCCTTTCCATACAGATTTCCAAGCACTAGTTCAAGGTTTTATTGTTTCTCACCAGACCATTGCCAAGTCTCCTAACTGAGCTTCCTGTTTCTAGTGCACACCTCCTTAATTTCCCTTCCCTGCACAGCCCTGTAAAATCTACTGAAGTCACAAATGTCTATCACCAGCCTAGTCAAAACCTTTAAAGAATTTTTCCATTAATTGAAAATAGAACAAAAGGATTCTCCCCTTCCAGGCCCCATCAACGTCTGCAGCCTTATGTCCCACCTATTCTCTATTGGTCTTCATTCTCTAATAATACAGAATTGATTAGTGTCACCTTCATGCATTTCCCCCATGCCATTTCCTGTCTCTGTCATGCTGTTTGATCTTCTTGGAATTCTCCTTATACCTTCTTTTCCTTGAAAAAGTCATGTTCATGTTTCTAGTCTCAGGTGACATCTCCTCCAGAAAGCTTTCTTGGATTCCTTAAGTAAAATCACCTGTTTGTGTGCTGCCTCCAACATACGGCAAACTGCCAGAGGGCAGGCACCATGTCCTAGTCAGTGCTGTACTGACACAAGAAATATTTGCTGATTCAAAGACTCTTAATGAAAGTAATTGAACTTATTAAAGCAAAAGTTAATATTATTAAAAACATTTGGGGGGTATTTTTGAATACCATCCAGATTTGGATCAAATTGACTGGTAAACTAAGAGGACCTAAAGAAAAATTATTGGAGGTTAAAACTTGGCTGATCCCTGAAAATACTATATTTTCCTTCATTATGACTGCAAACAAAACAATAATACCAAAAGTCAAGTCAGTATACATCATTGACTCTGAATAGATTTTCAAAGGAGGATTGTTTCTCTTGTAGATGTTCTTCTGTTCAGGGATTTGAAAACATCCTATCTAATAAAGAGGTCATATGCAAATTGACCCTCACAGCCTCACAATATCGCTGCCTATGACCAGGCCGGCAGGGTGGTTTAGTGAGGGATGACCAAATGACTGAGCAAGCAGGCTGCGTGGGGAGACTAGGCTGGCAGCGGGGGCAATTAGGGGCAAACAGGCAGGCAGGTAAGCAATTAGGAGCCAGTGGTCCAAAATTGTGAGAGGGACGTCTGACTGCCTAGGCCAGATCCCCAGGATCAGTCAGCAGTCAGACATCCCCCAAGGAGTACTGGATTGGAGAGGATGCAGTCTGGCTGAGGGCATTCCCCTAGCACAGTGTTTCCCAAAGTGTGGTATGCATACCCCCAGGGGTACGGGAAGAGTTTGGTGGGGGTATGCGTTGCACCGGAGTTTGGTGGGGATATGCACTGCACCGTGCTTAGTTGCGCCTAATTCTACATTCTCATGAGTCAAGTCAAGACAGTCTTGTGAGGTGTGAGATGGTCCAGTGTACAAATAAATGTTATTTACAATATAACTTTTATTTATATTTTATTATGAATAATTTTATTTTTTGTTTATTATTTTGTGTATGTACCAAAAAAATAAATATATTTTGATTGTTATTAAAATACTTTTTTTTTTTTTGACGAGGGGTACTCAGCATTACGAAAATTATAGAAGGGGTACATATATGTCAAAAGTTTGGGAAACACTGCCCTAGCACACAAATTTTGTGCACCAGGCCTCTAATATATATATATATATATATATATATATATATATATATATATATATATAGCCAGCAACAGGAACACTGTAATGACCAGAATAACCAGTCGCTACCACCCATAGCCCCTCCCCATAGCTGGCCCCACCCCTAATCTGCCCCATACACACCAATTGGGGGTGGAGCCAGCCGGCCCACCACCCACAGCCCCTAGCCATGGCTGGTCCCACCCCCAATTGGCCCCCCCACCCCAATCGGGGGCAGGACCCACAAGCCAATCACCTGCAGCCCCTCCACCTCAACAGGCCCAGCCCTGCTTGTCTCCTCCTCCAGACCCCACCCGTGCACGAATTCGTACATTGGGCCTCTAGAACTAGACAAGGCATTTCTTTTTTCTTTTCTCTTCTTTTTTCTTTTTTTCTTTTAAGAGAGGAAGGGAAAGAAGAGAGAAAGAGATAAATCAATTGGTTGTCTCCCACACATGTCAAGAGCAGGGACTGAACCTAAAACGTATATGCCCTGAGTAGGAACTAAAACCACCATCTTTTGGTGTATGGGATGATGCTCCAACCAAGCCACATGGGGCCAAGGCTAGACATGGTATTTCTTTAATGAATGAATGACATGTGTGTATTTAGGAGTTTATTTGTAATAGTCATAAATTGTGTGACTTTATTTTCACATGCTGAAGTTTTATTAAATGATAACTTACAACAAAATGATCCTAGTTTAATGTCAAGAAATATGGCTCATGAAATGACGTCCATAAAAATCTAAATTAATTCATTCATATGTGTTTTACTACTTCAGAGGCAATGCCTCATAGTACTCACTTATATCTACACGGCACCAAATACACACCACTACAAAGTTGGGGCTCAATTAACTCTTATTCATAATGAGCTATGCTGGGTATTTTTCCCATTCACTTACTTAAAATTTATAGAACCCTTATGAGAGTTGTTTTATCTCCATGTATATTTGAAGGAATATTGAGAAAGTACAAAGCTGCCGCTAGAAGTTTCTAGGATATGGCAAATGCTATCAGGAGGTGGGAGCTGCAGCCTTTCTAGTGGAACACGGTGACACCTGGGCACAGACCCCTAGGCCCACTTTAGCCTGAAGCAAAAGCCACTGAGTCCTGGGAAAGGCTCCCTGGCCTCCCAGCTCTGCATTAGTCTCTGATGAGCGCCCAAGGGCGCCGCTCTGCAGGGCACTGACCTGCTTCTGCGGCTCCCCGGCTCTGGCTCCAGGTCCGCAGAGCTGTGCTCCCGCAGCCCCCCTCTGCTCCCGCTCTCACGCATTCCTGTGTCTGTACACAACCTGCAACTTTCCCCTCTTTCAGGAATCACTGCGGTTTTCTTCTGTCCATGGCTTTCTATCTCTTTCTTGGATATTAAGGATATGTTTTCTTTAAAAAATGTTTTTTGTCATTTTCGCAGCATTTTTCAGCATATGAATAGCAATGGGTGTGCTCATTTCCCACAGTCACAAAACGTTCTAATAAAATCAGACATTGTGACTGATAACCACATCAACTTGACCGAGATAAAATAAAAATATTCATAAATTTCTAGAAAAAGATTGATTTTTCAAGCTATAAATCATCGACTTAAAAATCAGTTTTGCTAAAAAAAAAAAAAAATCCATTTTATTCCAAAAGTTTGTAAGTTCATTATTTAGAACATAGACTTTTTTTTTTCTGCCAGAAATAATGTTATTCATTCATGAAACATCTATCATGAACTAAGAAATATTTTAAGTGATGGTCATACTATAGGACATAAAACAGACAAGGTCCCTATTACATTTCTGCAATTCGGGAAAACTGCGGTATAAACAATGCATATTGCATGTGTATTTTCACATTAAGACTTACAGACACCCTGGCATTTCAAGCACTTCTATTAGTTTCATACTCCTGCGTAGCACTTTAAATGCCATTATTTTAAAATACAACCAAAGCCTTGTTGATTAACAAAGGTAATTTTCATTTGCGGCATGTGTGAGTGGTGTCCAAGCTATGTGGCTGGCTAAAGACTGCACAGACTCCCCCATCTCTGCAAGAACACGACACGAAGAACCCGGCCAGGCCGAGCACCTGACACCTGCAGGGCGGCCTCAGGCTCTGGAACCGGTCCCGCTTCGCTCAGGCCTTAGACTGTAGCCTGAACCCAGTCACAGCCGGATGGTTTCCTCATGAGCACGTCCTCGCTGCACCTGCACTTCCCTGCCGGAGCTACTCCGGGACCCACAGATAGAGAGTGGGACTCGTTCAGAGAGAGGAGGCTGCAGGTGGCTCTTTATGTGCCTGCTTGCTAGTAAGTCACTGAAGCCCTGCATTAAGACCAGACACTGACCCAGCCAACGTGGCTCAGTGGTTGAGTGCTGACCTAGGAACCAAGAGGTCATGGTTCTCTCTCATCATCGATGTTTCTATCTCTCTCTTCCTCACCCTTCCTCTCTGAAATAAATAAAAATATATATTTTTAAAAAGATCAGAAATTGGTTTTAGTGTAATTTACACAATTAATTAGTGTAAATTACCTACAAGAGAGTGTAGGAAGGAATGTGTAGCACCTACCTATATCTATATTTTACAGGCTACCAATAATGACCAAAAGAATCCAACCATGCTGGAAGATCAACATCCCCCTCAATGGAGTTCATCTTCTAGTAGAGGGAGGGGGCAATAAGCCAGCAAAAAAAAAAAAAAAAAAAAAAAAAAAATTTTCATAACTATTGATCATGATAGTTATTAAAAGGAAATAAGCAGAGAGTCAAGCAAAGCCCTTTCAGGAGGGGATGTCTGCGTTGAGCGCGCACTAGTCATGGGAGGAGGGAAACCTTCCAGGCGCTGGTAACGCTAAGTGCAAAGGCCCTAACGCAGGAAAGTGGAGGATGCACTGGAGAAAGGAAAGCCCCTGAGTGGCTAAAGATGCCTCACGAAGGAGATCAATGACAGACGGAACTGGAAAGAATGGGAAAGAACCAGATCATATCTCAGGCATCTTAGAGGTCTTAGTGGGCCATGGTAAAAAGCTTGGATTTATTCAAAGTGTAATGGAAACCGCTAAAGAATTTTAAGAAGCTGCCTGGCTCCAAATCCACATGTAATACAATTCACCCTGGTTACTAGGCAGAGAAATGAACTGTAATTTCTTTTCACACAGATGCAAAGTTTGCAGGAACTGGATGCATTTTGTATCCATTAAAACAATACACATAGCTAATTCATGCATTGTTATATTCCATGTCCCGTTTTATGGCTTTTGGTGTATTAACTCATGACATCTCCATAAAAAAAAAAAATCTCATCCCCTCTTTAAAGAAGGGAGAACTGAGATACAGAAAAGTTAAGTCACGTGCCTGGCTAGCAAGGGGCAGAAGCAGGATCAGAACCCAGGCAGTCTGCCCACCGTCCCCACACTTCATATGCTCTTAACTTCATGAGCTGTGTTATTTCTGCAGTCCAGCTTCAAAGTCATGTGTTTCAGGAATAAAATGAAACCACTGCAGTCAACCACCACCAAAAGGTCCACCACTCAATTTAAAGATAGTATCCAACTTTAATATATATATATATATATATATATATATATATATATATATATATATATAATTGATTTTTTACAGAGAGGAAGAGAGAGGAATAGAGAGTTAGAAACATCGATGAGAGAGAAACCTCGATCAGCTGCCTCCTGCACACACACCCCCCCACCGGGAATGTGCCCACAACCAAGGTACATGCTCTTGACCGGAATCGAACCTGAGACCCTTCAGTCCACAGGCTGTGACTCTATTCACTGAGCCAAAATGGTTAGGGCCAACTTTTATATTTTAATGGTGGTAGGCTGATGGGAAGGGTTTATATGGTTTTGTCCTATAGGTGCCGGAATTACGTGAGTTTGCTTTCATCAAGCTTTGGATCGCTTCCATAAAACCAAATGTGAAGAGAAAAACATTCCTTTTTCAATGACTATACGGTAAAGGAGAGCCGCTCGTGCACACACTTGTCAGTTCCGCAAGAGCGCACCCCTGCAGGGGAGAAAGCACCTATCTTCTGTGAGAACTTCCCACAAAGAGAATCATTAGTGTGGGAAGGAGTGCTCAATTCACAGAGAAATGGCATTCTTCAAATGTCAGAAGCGTCCCCACGGAATAAACAGGTCCCCCAACAAGTCCATTAACTGGCGTTACAAACCATGGCCGCAGAGAACGGAGCTCATCCACGCTGACAGTGATTGGGAGTGAAAACAAAAAGGCTGGGCAGGTTCTCATTATCCCACAGTTCCCTGGTTTAACCTTCTAAGAATGAACAGAAGTGTTTCCTGCGTTGCGAATTCCAGAGCCATGGGACTCTCATCACCCAGAGCTCCAGACCAAAAATAAAAAGCGAAGAGACATCAGTATTCAGGGGGACGAGTATTCTGACAGTTGAAGATGATAAAAGACGGTCAAGTCTTTTAGGTGAAACTGTTTCGTACTATACAACATCACATTATCCAGTCACCTAGGTTACATAACAATAAGAGTTATAAACATCTCTCAGACCCAGCAGTATTTTGCCTCCCGGGCCTCCGTGGTGCATCTCAAAACAGTTCCACCAAAGTCACCGCCGTGGGAGAGACCTGGGTTGTGGCTCACCATGAATAGGAGCTTTCTCTAGACTCCCACCTGTTTATCTTTTCCTTTAAGAATGCACACAAGTTTTACATTCTAGTCTACAAAAGATCTGTTTGACCTTTAGGCCTTTTTGGCAAGGAAACTTGAAACATGGTTTTTGTATCAGGCAAATCTGGCACTCCGGGAAGATGGGCCACGTTCATCCTGTGGTAGTCACATCTCGACCCCACTGAGAATAGGTACACGCAAAACGCCGAGTCTGAGACCAAGGCTTTTAAAAATGTAGGGCTGAAACCGGTTTGGCTCAGTGGTAGAGCGTCAGTCTGCGGACTGAAAGGTCCCAGGTTCGATTCGGGTCAAGGGCACTTGGTTGTGGGCACATCCCCAGTAGGGGGTGTGCAAGAGGCAGCTGGTTGGTGTTTCTTTCTCATCGACGTTTCTGGCTCTCTATCTCTCTCCCTTCCTCTCTGTAAAATATCAATAAAATATATTAAAAATGTAGGAATCCATAATGTGATGTCCAGCATCCAGCTTCTCTTTGTCTGCAGAGTACTGTCTCTCAACTCTAGCTGCACATTAACACTTCCCTGGGAAGCTTTTAAAAAATACCTGTTCCAGGGCCAACTGAATCAAAATCCCAGGATGGAGGAAGAGGTCGCTGTGATATAGCTCCAATGGATGGCTTTAATGGGCAGAGAGGGTTGAGAACCACTTCGGAGAGGATGCTAAAGAAATGTTAAGGCCCCAGAGTGATGGTGGAACACGGAAGCCAGGTGACAACTCTCCCCTTCCCTTGCTGGCGTGGTGTCAAAAACAGAAGGTTTAAATGAGATCCAGAGTCTCATAATAGAGTACAAAAATGGCTAAGTTTTTATCGAAAACCATTCATCACACCAAGAACCAGGAAGATCTCAAACTGAATGCAAAAATACAATCAACAGATTCCAACAGCAAGATGACAGATGTTTTAGAATTGACAGACACTTGAACACAGCCATGATAAAAATTCTTCAGGTTGCAATTAGAAATAAGCTAGAGGAACTGGTGGAAACGCCGGCATGTTCCTCAGACCCTTCAAGCAGGTGCACTGCTGGGCCAGACAGGACTGTGCAGGTCTGGGCTGGTGCAGGTTGGGTAATCTGTTTGGTAGAAGAATCCCACAAACACTAACCAGTTGCATACTGGCCTGTGGTGTCCTGGTGTCTGTTCACTGTAATTTGCCTTTGGTTTGGTGGATTTAATTTGACTTTCTGAATGAATGTGAACCTTGAGGATCCCTAGAGGGGAGCGACATTGTGGGGGCAGATTGACAATGGCTGTGTCTCCAAGGGGTTAGGTTAAGAAGAAGGGGCAAGATGACTGAGTCCAAAGGTTGGCTTTGACTAGACATGGAAAGCATTAATCAAAGCAAAAACTGAGAGATTTCATCAAAATTAATCATTTCTGTCTGCAAAAATGTTATGTAAAAAGGATAAAAAGAAAGCATAACATATAAACTGAGAGAAAATATTTGCAAATTACATAGTCAAACAAAGGACTAGTATATAGGCTATATAAAGAATTCTCTTGGAAAAAAATTAACTGACAAAATCAAAATAGAGGCATGGATACAGGGATCAGACTGACAGCTGGGGGAGGGAGAGGTGGGATTGGATGAAAGAAGATGAAAGGGTTAGCCAAAGAGCAGATATGCACAGCCCATGGATGGACACAGACAGTGCAGTGATGGGCAGAGGGAAGGAGGGGGGGGACTGGGTGGAGGTGGGCAAAGGAGGGAACATCTGTAATAGTATCAACAATAAAAATAAAGTTAAAATAATACTCTCAGAATGCAACAGTAGAAAAACAATCCATTTAGAATATCAGTAGAGACACTTCATCAATGAGGCTATACAGATAGCAAATAAGTACATGAAAATATTCCACATAATTAGCCATTGGGGGAATGCAAATTAGAATTGCAATGAGGTATCACTACATGCCTAACAAAATAGCTAAAAAAATAAAATAAAATAAAATAAGTAAATAGTGGCTGAGAAGCTGCAAAGAAACTGAGTCATTCAAACATTGCTGGTGGGACTATAACACGTTATAGCCACTTTGGAAAAACAGTTTTGCAGCTTCTTAAAAAAAAAACTAAGCATGAAACTGCTAATTGCACTCTTCAATATTTATCCCAGGGAAATAAAAATTTTCCTACATAAAACGTATGTGTGAGTATCTACAGCAGCTTTATTCAGAAAGCCAAAAACTATAGACAATCCAGATGTCCTTCAGCAGTTGACAAGTAACCACGCTGGATGCGGTTTGTCCACAGCATAGGATACTGCTCAGGAATAAATACTGGCATATGCAAAAACCTGGCTGAATCTCCAGAGAATTATGCTGAGTGAGAAAAGCCAATTCAAAAGATATGATTCCACGGATACAACATTCGTGAAATAAAACGACAGACTAGTGGGTGCCGGTGTAAGCAGAGGTGAAGAGGAAGAGAAGTGGGTGCAGCTGTAAAAGGGAGCTCTGAGGAATTCCTTCCTTCCGGTGGTGGAAATGCTCTGTATCTTGGCCCTCCAGGAAGTGCAGCAAGGTCAATATCCTGGTGTGGTACTGTATTAACGTTTTGCAAGAAGATACCTTTGAGGAAAAAGAGTTACAGGGGCACGGGATCTCTCTCTCTATTATTGCTTAAAACTACATGTGAATTTATCTCTAAATAAAAAGTTAATTAAACAAAAAAGGCTACTGGCTCACTGAACGTGAATCCTGACCGAAGCACCAAGGAAACAGCAAGTGCGTGGACGTGACCTTTACGTGTGTTCTAGATCTTTATTTACTGGCCATTTTTAGCTCTAGCATTTCATCCATGATTCATGAGTCCCGGCAACCTAACTAATTTTATTCAGTGAAGAAGAGGCACTCTGCAGCCTTGCCAAGACCAATTATTCCCCTGGTGACACTCACTATAATATGAGCTATCACACCTAGGACATGCCACAGCCTAGAGTGACCACTTTCTACGCTATTATTTGCTTTGCTTTGTTATCTTCTGGCTCTTCAGAGAAAGATGCTAAGTGTTTCAATGTCCCTCTGCCTGGTACCACCACCATTCCAGTGCTGTCTTTCAGACTAATATCCTCATATGAACTGGGAGGGGAAATCACTATGAACTGCTAACTCATTTTTCATATCACAACAAATCCAATTTTCAGGTTTTGGGGAGGACAAAATGGGACATTACTCTACAGTGTATTTAGGACAAGAAAACATTTGCTGTGACTCAATTCACTCTTGGGAAACTGTGAGTCTACAATTACCAAGTCCGAAAACAAAAGGAAAAAACTGCAATCTTCACTTTCTATCAACGAGTACAGTCCTTAACACGTCCCCAGACATAAGAATCCCCTGTAACTCATCATGAAATTCATTTCAATATGGAAAGGTGCAAACCCATCCTGAACTGACAGCTCTCCAGAGAGGGAAATCCTCATTCTGATACTTTACGACATTCATTTCGAAAGGCACGTGACCTTTGGCATCACATCTTGGTAAAAATTATGTTGGTTTCCTCTCACGATTGTAGAAATTGATTTGGACACAACCGTGGTCACTCTTAAGCATGCCAGGTTGTCTGGGTCAAAGAGCATACAGCATTTAACTTATGCAAATTGAACTAGATGAATGAGAGAGAGAGAGAGAGAGAGAGAGAGAGAGAGAGAGAGAGAGAGAGAGAGATCTTCCACAGGACATTCCCATTCCCTCATCTTGAGTTCTGGGTGTTTTGCTTAGGTGGACTTCAATACTCTGAGCCTGAGCCTCGTATTCAAGTGTGTTCTTTTTGTACAACACAAAGCCTCTCAACACAAGCCTCCCTTGTTGTCTAATGCTCAACTGAACATTCAGTAACTGTTCCAAGTCAAGAGGAAACACATCTATGTTTAACGGATGGTAGAACAGCTTCCATGGCGGAGCCTTCCGGTTTGGGGCAGGAAGGTTAAAGTCTAATTGTGACCAATACTATATTTTTGCATCAGTGAATCAATTTGGAAACCATCCTACCATGATGTGCTCCCTGTAAATCCTACTCATTCTTCTGCGGATTGGGTGTGTGCAGGGATGCACAGGTGCACAGGAGAGTACAGGTGTGTGTGCACGAACACCTGGGCTAGCACCGAATCAGTGCTTCCTCATCATCTCTGCTGACAGTCTTGGAGGGACAGACAACTGGGGGAGCCAAAGCAGCCCACCAGTTTTCAGTGGGCATCAAGTGAGGCAAAGCAACATACACATCTCCCTTCACACACCTGGAATCTTACTCTTAAAATTAATCATGAGAAAAGTTTGAGCACTTCCTTGCATGAAATAAAGCTATTCAACAGCAGTGCCAAAATATCTTCTCTACATATTCTGAACACCTAGAATTCTTTCATCACAAAACAATCCTTATATGCCACAAGTGAAGTTTGAAAGAAAAGAATAAAGGTCTAAAGTCATCTTTTGTAAGGACAAGTTTTGATGAAATAAAAGTGAGGAAGACAAAGGCCAGACTAGAGGCGGAAGAAATGCCAGGAAGAAGCGTGGGGCAGAACCTGGGGCCAGGACAACCCACTCAACCATACTGGGTATCTGTCCATCGCTGAGAATAAGAGAAACACGGAAATGTTCACATGCATAATCACTCCTACTTTTTCAACTGTAATGGGAGGACGAGGTCTAAACAGCAGCAAACTTCACGGGAAGACCATCTACTCTTAGATGAAACCCAGCCATTCCTAAAAGCTATAGGCAGCACTTCCCATACTAACTTGAAGGAGGCAATGATCTCAGGCTCACCCAAAGGCACAATACATTCATTGAAGATGAGAGTCATCAAGATAACTACTTAATGGAACCCGTCCAAATCTAGAACCAATCACTTTTGCCAAAGTACGATTAGTCACTGGAATCCTATTAGACCTAAGAAAGGCAATTGGAGCTGCCTTTGGCTCGAAGCACTGACCTAGTTGAATTTAAGAAGAGTCTATTAAGGAAAATAAAAGCCATTCGATTTCTCTACTTTTATGAGCTTAAGTAGGAGCACAAAATTTAGAGTCAAAATGGAATCTACTCTTCTGAGCAGAGTGATCACTGTGACCTGAAGGAGAATTACTATGTAATCAAAAGTGTCCTCCCTAGTAGAGAACACAGCCCTAGTCTCAGAATACAGTGCAGGAGCCAGCGACCAGACAGGAGTAGCTAAGAGGGTCTCAGCATGAATCTATGCTACAAAATCCTAAGGGGAAAAAACCACACAGTTACACTAAGAAGTGACTGAAAACAACTAAGGACCGGTAAGAAAATTGTACAAAAGATATCTACTTATCTATATTTAAACATATATAATGCCTCCTCTCCCCTACTTATTCAATAAAATCATAATTATATTAAAATAATGTTTCTCTTTTAAAAAATGTATTTTATTAATTTTTTTACAGAGAGGTAGGGAGAGGGACAGAAAGTCAGAAACATTGATGAGAGAGAAACATAGATCAGCTGCCTCCTGCACATCCCCCACCGGGAATGCGCTTGCAACCAAAGTACATGCACTTGACCGGAATCGGACCTGGGACCCTTCAGTCCACAGGCCAACGCTCTATCCACTGAGCCAAACCGGTTCTGGCTAAAAAGATGACTTTGTTCTGAAATGAATTGTCAGTAAAATTTTCATTTAGAGCCTGAGAACCTTCAGCCATGGGCAAATTTATGCAAGAGCCAAATACAGGTGGCAGGTGGGAGTAGAAGGTATGTACTTTTCCCTGAAAGACAGTTTGGCCATCTGCATATTCAAACTTGGGAAGAATGATTAACCTGTGTAAACCCTGATTGAAATGCCTTCATTTATTTATTTCTTTTAAGGCAAAAGAAAAATCAAAATGAGATTTTGCTGGGTTTGGAGACATTTCAGCATGGGCAATCAGTAAACTTTTCTTTAGCCCTCAATATATGCTGGGGGGAAATAATACAAAGAGCTGCCCCATCTATTTGCTAGGGCAGTATCTATGAAATTCCCTCTGTGGTCAGTCTTGATCATTACATGACCCCTGACCCCTCAATCCATCGAGGCTTCCCACCTTTAGGAAGGGGCAGAAATAGCACATATGATTCCTGAATAGGGTTTCAGCTTTACCTTTTATAAAGAGCTGGTGAAGGCCTTATCAGCAGAGGCCACCCTTCTCTAAACCCTGCCAGGTTCTCCCTACACAGCCTACAGCCTGAGTGTGTGACCTGTCCTGGCCAATGGGGCCTTCAGGAAAGAAAACCTGACAGGGATGTGGTGCTTCTGAGAGAAACACTCCTCTCTAATGAAAAGAGACATAACCAGCCCTAGCTGGTTTGGCTCAGTGGATAGAGTGTTGGCCTGCGGACTGAAAGGTCCTGGGTTCAATTCCAGTCGGGGGCACATGCCCAGGTTGCAGGCTCGATCCCCAATGTTGGGGGGTGCAGAAGGCAGCCAATCAATGATTCTCTCTCATCATTGATGTTTCAATCTCTCCCTCTCTTCCCCTTCCTCTCCAAAATAAATAAAAATATGTATTTTTTTTTAAAAAAGAGACATAACCAGTATCAGTCAGGACCTCAGTAAGAAACACATAGTGAACTCAACTTGGTTTAATTTGGGAAACATCTAATAAAGGGTATTATTAAGTCAGGGAATACAGAAAATCATGAGTGCAAAATCCCAGAGTTGGTAACAAGCTTTTATCCACCCCCAAGCAACTATGAAAAAACAAAAACAAAAACACACACACAAAAAAAAACCCCACAAGAAACTCACAGGAAAGGCAATCCAGAACCCTATGCTGCTAATCCCTGAAACAACTGTGAACTGCCAACCTCCAGACTTATTCTGGGATAAAAATAAACCACGTTACCTAAAGCCAAACACAATCAATTAAAAATCCCATTGACCAGTCTCTGTCTTTTCATTCCCTGAAATTATCTCCTCATTGATATTGAAAGACTTAAATTACAGTCTAAGTGAGAGAGGGGTGGCAGCCTCAAATCCAGAAGACCTTGAGAGAGACCCCAATAGACTAAAGGACACAAAAAACAAATCTAAAAAGATGGAAACAGAAATGGGTAATATCCAACCTCACCAATAAAAATTGTAAGTGGTTTGTATTTCTCAAATTTTCAAGTATATATCACTCAGAGATGATGATGTTCCAATCTCACAAGCTCCTGGTAAATGTTCAAATTGGTAGAATTCGTGAAAATAATATGGGCAAAATGTACTGATTGCTTTGCAACTAGGATCTTATTTCTTTTTCCCTCTAAGCTTGTCTGAATTATTTTAAGTTGTGAGCTCATTGTTAATTAATTGTTTAATATGGCTCAATTTAGCTCCTCCAATTTCACATATTTTTAGGTAGCTTAATAAAAAAATTCAACCCTAGTGTTTCATATTTTTAAAAAGCATAATGGGCCCAGCCAGTGTGTCTCAGTGGTTGAGTGCTGGCCTATGAATCAAAAGGTCACGGCTCAACTCAAAGTCAGGGCACTTGCCCACAACATGCCCAGGTTGTGGGCTGGATTCCCCATAGGGGACGTGCAGGGGGTGTCTGTCATCATTGATGTTTCTATCCCTCTCTACCTCTTCCTTCCTCTCTGAAATCAATTTTAAAAAAAAAGTTTTTAAGCATAATGAAATGAAGCAATACCTTGCATTCTCTCAGCCTGATGGTCATGTCTTTAATACCCACATCTGTTTGCACTAAGATCTGACAAAGGCACTATCACCCACTAAGGAGCATCATATGTTAAATCCCAGAAATGTAGAGTGAATAAACAGCCTCTGTAGCACTGGTCTCATAAACCCAGCCCATAAAATTGCTCAAGTCTCACATAAAATGTCATTACAGCAAATTACTCTTTTCTGATCCTAAATTATTTCCAATGGGATATCAAACCTTCGGTAATAAATGTTATTAGCTTAAAAATTAATAACGTTGATTTTGATAGATTTAAAAAGGCTTCCATATCTACAGTAATTGTTTTAAGGAAGACAGAGACTTCTGAGTTCATCTCTATGCCCCAATATTGATTTAAAAGGATGCTCAGGGAATGGGGTTTTCTGGGTAATTGAATTTTCCAGGTTGTTTTAATCCAATAAATGATGGTTACTTTTTAACGATCTGTCAGGCTCTGATTCTGCAAAAGATGTAAGAGATTGGACTGAGCACTAACTTCAAAATATACTGTAGAAATAAAGTTTTAAAATGAATCTGATATCAACTTTCTTTTTATCCTATATTTAAGGATCATACATATACACACATTTCAAAGTTAAGGTTATAGTTTCCAGTTCTTTGATTGGATAGTAAAGAAAAATACTATAGACTTGAGAGCAGAAGACAGTAGCTGGAGAGGCTCAATGGGAACAGCAAGTGACTCTCCTGCAAAAGCAATTGAAGTTAAGGGAAAATCAACATACCAGTCAATCCGTTCCCTTCTGCTACCTCACGCGACACAGCTCACCACTGACAGAGCCTTCCAGTGGGTCCCTGCTTTAGCTGAAAAGACTATGAAAAGCCCTGGCTGGTGCGGCTCCAGTGGTTGGATGTGGTCCCATGCACCAAAGGGTTGTAAATTTTATTTCCAGTCGGAACACATGCCCGGGTTTCAGGCTCAGTCCCTGGTGGGTGGCATGAAGGAAGCAGTAATCAATGTTTCTCTCTCTTTCACCTTCTCCCTTTCTCTCTCTCTAAAAATCAATTTTTTTAATATTTTTTTTATTAAGGTATTATCTGTATATATAGCTTATCATTGCCCCCCCCCCATAGATGCCCTCCCTCCCCAGAGTTTTGTGTCCATTGGTTGTTCCTATATGCAAGCATACCAGTCCTTCGGTTGATCTGTTATCTCCCCCACATCTCCCTACCCTCCCCCCCCCCCCGCTGTCATTTGGCAGTCTGCCTGTTGTTTTACTGTCACTATATCTATCTTTCTGTTCATTCGTTTATAATGTTCTTTAATATCCATAAATGAGTGAGGTCATGTAGTGTTTCTCTTTCATTGACTGGCTTATTTCACTCAGCATGATGCTCTCCAATTCCATCCAGGTTACTGCAAATGATGGGAATTCCTTCCTTTTTATGACAGCATAGTATTCCATGGTGTAGATGTACCATAGTTTTCTGATCCATTCATCTGCTGACGGGCACCTAGGCTGTTTCCAAGTCCTAGCTATTGTAAATTGTGCTGCTATGAACATAGGGGTGCATATATCCTTTCTGATTGGTCTTTCTAGTTTCTTGGGGTATATTCCTAGTAGTGGGATTACTGGGTCAAATGGGAGTTCCATTTTCAGTTTTTTGAGGAAGCTTCATACTGTTCTCCACAGTGGTTGCACCACCCTGCAATCCCACCAGCAGTGCAGGAGGGTTCCTTTTTCTCCACAACCTCGCCAACATTTGTTGTTTGTTGTTTTGTTGATGTTGGCCATTCTGACAGGTGTGAGATGGTACTGCATTGTTGTTTTGACCTGCATCTCCCGGATAATTAGTGACTTGGAGCATGTTTTCATGTGCCTCTTGGCCTTCCTTCTGTCTTCTTTTGGAAGGATTCTATTTAGGTCCATTGCCCATTTTTTAATTGGCTCATTTATTTTCCTTTTATTGAGTTGTATAAGCTGTCTGTAGATGTTGGAGATTAAACCTTTATCAGTGATATCGTTTGCAAATATGTTCTCCCATACAGTGGGTTTTCTTGTTGTTTTGTTGATGGTTTCTTTTGATGTAAAAAAGCTTTTTATTTTGATGTTTATTTTCTCCTTAGCTTCCATTGCCCTATGGTTAGTATCAGTGAAGAAGTTCTTTAGGCATATGTCTGAGATTTTGCTGCCTGTGGATGCCTCTAGTATTTTTATGGTTTCCCGTCTTATGTTTAAGTCCTGTATCCATTTTGAGTTTATTTTTGTGTATGGTGTAAGTTGGTGATCTAGTTTCATTCTTTTGCATGTCTCTGTCCAATTTTCCCAACACCATTTATTGAAAAGACTGTCTTGGCTCCATTGTATGTTCGTGCCTCCTTTGTCAAATATTAATTGAGCATATTGATTTGGGTTGATGTCTGGATTCTCTAATCTATTCCATTGATCAATATGTCTGTTCTTGTGCCAGTACCAGGCTGTTTTGAGAACAGTTGCTTTGTAATACAGCTTGAAATCTGGTATTGAGATTCCTCCTACTTTACTCTTATTTCTCAAGATTGCTGAGGCTATTCGGGGTCTTTTATTGTTCCAAATGAATTTTTGGAGAGTTCTGTCTAGGTCTGTGAAGTATGTCCATGGTATTTTCATGGGGAGTGCACTGAACTTGTATATTGCTTTGGGAAGTATGGACATTTTGATGATGTTGATTCTACCAATCCATGAACATGGTATGTTCTTCCATCTGTTTATATCTTTCTCTATTTCTTTTTTTCAGTGTCGTGTAGTTTGCTGCATATAGGTCTTTTACCTCCTTGGTTAAGTTTATTCCTAGGTATCTTAATTTTTTTGGTGCGATGGTAAACGGGATTGCTTTTTTAGTCTCTGTTTCTGTAAGTTCACTATTGGTGTAGAGAAATGCCATTGATTTCTTGGCATTGATTTTGTATCCTGCTACATTGCCAAATTCGTTTATTAAGTCTATTAGCTTTTTGATGGAGTCTTTTGGGTTTTTTATGTACAATATCATGTCATCTGCAAATAGTGACAGCTTTACTTCTTCTTTTCCAATTGTGATGCCTTTTATTTCCTCTTCTTGTCTAATTGCAATGGCGAGTACTTCCAGTACTATGTCAAAGAGGAGTGGTGAGAGTGGGCATCCCTGTCTTGTTCCTGTTCTTAGAGGGAATGGTTTTAGTTTTTGCCCATTGAGCATGATGCGGCACCAGTGGTTGGATGTGGTCCCATGCACCAAAGGGTTGTAAATTTTATTTCCAGTCGGAACACATGCCCGGGTTTCAGGCTCAGTCCCTGGTGGGTGGCATGTAGGAAGCAGTGATCAATGTTTCTCTCTCCTTCACCTTCTCCCTTTCTCTCTCTCTAAAAATCAATTTTAAAAATATTTTTTGCCCTAACCAGTTTGGGTCAGTGGATAGAGTGTCAGCCTGCGGACTCAAGGGTCCCAGGTTCAATTCCCATCAAGGGCATGTACCTTGGTTGCGGTTGAAGGCACATCCCCAGTAGAAGTGTGAGGGAGGCAACTGATCGATGTTTCTCTTTCATCAATGTTTCTAACTCTCTATCCCTCTCCCTTCCTCTCTAGGAAAAAAAAAATCAATAAAATATATATTTTTTAAATCTTTTTAAAAGAACCACGAAAAGAAGAACATGTGGGAAAAGTGCCAACTGCCACCTGGATATCTTGAGTGTGTGTGTCCACCAGGGTAGCCCCAAAGATAATGGGCCTCACATTTGATACAAAAGCCAAGCACCCAGAGGGGAGAGAACTCCCTTCCCACCAGGATAATGACGGCCTGAAAGCACCAAGATTCTGCCAAGATGCAGCCATCCAGACCCCGGGAGGACAGAAGCCTTGGGAGGAAGACCTGAGGCTGTCCGCCCGCCCTTCACCCCCGTCAGCACGTGCCCTTTAGGTCCCGCACCGCTCAGAGGAAAGCTCTGAATCTGAGACCCTCAATGGTTTCGCCACTCAGACTGCCTGATAGCTCTGCTCAGCCTCCCTAGGAGACTGTCACGGCTGCTAACTTGGCTGCTCCGGCTTCCACGGGGGATTAAAGCAGCTGCGTGAACCCCTGGTGCCTGATGCTGACACATCCAGCACAGGCGCCCTCCCTGAAACCATCCAGGTGACCATCCCAACAGGGCGCCCAGCTTCCAGCAGGGCCCTAAAGCCTGCTCGCCACATTCACTATCTCAAAAGTAAAGAACTGCCGCTATTAAACACGTGTCAGACTGCCTGGAATAGACTATTCATAGAGTTGCTTACCGAGAGTGGCAGTATTTTTTTTAAACTATGTTAAATAATGTGCAAGTTTTCCTTTGAGTTGCAAAATAATATTTATCACCAAGTCTTCCAAAGTGCAGGTTTAGAAAGTTTCCACACTGCCCCATATGCATTATCTGTAAATGACACTGTATGGGAAACAGCTGGAGTCCATCTTCCTCAGGGCACCTTGGATGGGCCCAGGAAGAGAGAGCCATGGGGACCCGCCCCTCTGAGCTCCCTGCTGCTGCTCTCAGATGTAAACACACACTTAAGAGTAAATTATTGGTCTGTGGGTCGCTGAAGCAGTTGGTTCTTAAATTAATTTAATGAGCTGTGAACTTACGCTAAAGTAACTTCTTATCCCCGGAGAGAACTAAGACACAAATGTCTGAGGCTTAGCAGGAGGATCAGAGCGCAGAGTGGAGGAAAAATAATTTAAAAGCAAAGCTCTAGGAGTTCCTAATATGAGAAACGGATTTTGGTCAAAATTTTTATTTCCCTGTAGTAGGATGGATTTGTATGGGCATTTTAAAAGCACTTTTAAAGACAAAAGGGCTTTGTAAAACTGAAACTGTACAATAGGCACTTACATGTATTATCTGATTTGATGCTTTCAACAATCCTAAGACTGTGTCAGTTGGCCTCACCACTGCATCCAGGGCCAAAGGCCTAACTAACACCTGGAAGGCTCTCAAAATCTATTTTTTTAATGAGTGACTGTCTCAAATGCCCTTCCTGTCTGTGTTTTCCTTCACTCCACAGTTGAAGCCCAGCTCTCCTCACCTGACCACTAACCGCAGGTTCCAGGCTCCCCTCACTTTAATCCAACCTATAGTGCTAACCGCCAGTTACCTTAATAAAATACCACCGGGCCTCTCCTCTGCTTAGACTTACCACACACCAGGTCTTAACTCCTCTTCCTGGTGGTCAAGTCCTCCCCTTATGGAATGACACCAACCGGATGCAATGTGATCTTCCCCTCTGCCTCCAGGTTCAACCAGTTTCTCACTGTCCCAGGATTTCCACTGGGCAACATTCTCACTTTCTGTTTATCTCAAGTCCACTTATTCTTTTTTTTAAAAAATATATTTTTATTGACTTGAGAGGGGAAGAAAGATAGGAATATCAATGATGAAAGAGAATCATTGATTGACTGCCCCCTGCACACCCCACACTGAGGATGGAGCCCACAACATGGGCATGTGCCCCGACTGGGAATTGAACCGTGACTTCCTGGTTCATAGGTCAACACTCAACCACTCAACCACCGTGGTCGGGCAAGTCCACTTCATCTTCAAAGTCAAATTCAAAACGCTCTTCTCCATGAGACCCTCACCTCTCACACTTCAGTATCACACTTCCAGTCCTACTCTACATTTAACTGTTCCATAATTTCATTTATGTTCATTTTGCCTTTCCCATAGCAGGCTAACTACAGTGGAGAAGAAAGAAAAGCCATTAACATTGACTGAACACCACTGGGTGTCAGGCATGACATGAGATATAAACCATCTGGGTGAATAGTAAGCACTGTTAAAACATCCACTGAATTGACTGGCTTACATTTTCTTTTGGCCAACCGTTTAATTACATACGGTCTTACTCCATGAAGTAGCTTTAAAGAAGAAAATAAAATAAAATAATTGAAGTAATTAAAAAAATCAAAATGCTCCTGAATCTGAGAAAGAACAAACAGCTTCCTTCCCTACCAAGTCAATTGTTCAAGTAGTTGGAAAGAGAAAATGTAATTGTTTTTTTTTTTTTCCTCTGGACACTGTTCACTCTCTGAGGAGGGACTGAAAAAGCTACAGTAATCTGTGAAGCCTGAGGAATGAAAAGTTGATTGTGGCTCCAGACTAGATAAACCATAAACTAAAGTCTTGAGGTTTGACGACTCTCCCCTGTCACCATCGTCACTGTAGATACAACCCATGAGACGTCCAGCTCAGCTATTCATCCTAATGTTTAAACACTTGTATCAAACACTGAACATGTTCACTACCCAGGTGTGCAGAATCCTTTCCCCAGTTAAGAACTCCAAGCTCCTAGGTGAAAGGAAACTATTTTTCAGTCAAAGTTGTCTGGTTAATTTTGAAGAATTTGTCAATGTCGCTCCTGCATACATTGACACCACCAGAACCAAGCAATAGCAAATATACATGGCAACTGCATGTGCTTTATTCTCACCCCAAAAGCTGTCATTTATGGGGAAGAGTAAAATCTCTGAGTATAAAAATTACAGGTGTTTCTACATATTTGGGTTCTTACTGACTCTACTCCTTTTCTCAGCCTGCAATAGGGATCTAACAAAATCTAAAACAAGAACCAAGCAGTGTTAATGAATTGTCTTCCTTGGAGAAAAGACTACCCAAATGAGAGCTAAACTCTTTGACAAATGTACCCAGTGAGACACAAAATGCCCCAGTCAGTTTAAGCCATTTCTGCTCATCACTTTTGGTTGAACATGCTTAGAAAACTAACAGTTGGCATGCCTAATAAGCCATGGGTTCCACTCAGAGAAGGAGAATTTATTAAGCGTGGGAAGAAATGGTGCATTTTTTGGTCACTTCGCCACCCTAATATCAAGCAGAAAGCACAAGATTATCCGGCCATTTGAGAACAAAGGTGAAAACACACTGGTAAAACCAAAACAGAGGCGTGTCTGTCTTCTGCTTTGTCCTGAAAACCACAGCGGTCTTTGTTGGGAACATGGCTTTGGTCAATGCAGCAGTGACAGCAGCCAGTGAAAAAGTGCAGGAAGACCCAACACACTGTAAGTGATTTAGCACAAAATCACCACCCTCCCCTCTCGGGGTGGGGGGTGGGGGGGAACATCCCCATATCCCCATGTTGTTTTCAACTTTTCAATGACATTAGATGGGAAGTATTGCAAAGCACAAATCCATTTACAATGAAACTTTTCAATAAAATGAAAGCAAGGCACCAGTACATCTTGTTAAATAGACACACCTGTTCTCAGTTGCCCCTCTTTTAACATGTTAAGAAAATGTTGTTTTGGGACAAAAATACTCCTCATCTTTTAAAAACAGTATTTAAAAAGGAGATAATGGTTTCCTGGAGAGCAGTGAGTCATGTAGTATTTACTCTGAAACACAACTGACCCGAATGTTAAAATGACATTTAAATGTTAGGTCACTTAGCTTCCTCCTACACACACATGCACACACACACACACACACACACACACACACTCACAGTCACAGTGTAGCATTTTCAGGTAGGAGGAAAACTCAAGGATTTTTAACCTGAAAACATACAAGAAGCCCAAGTTTCCTCACCATCACTCACAAAGGAAATGTGTGACCTGAGGAAGCTGATGGGCTGTCAGCCTGGGGTCTGGTTTCCTTCACAGCCTTGCTCCTGGGGAGTCCCCATCATGCCTGTGTCAATACTGATGTTTCCATGGCACCGTCACAGCCTGCTCTCCCGGGGGCAGGCAATGGCTTCAAGGCAGTCTAAGGGAAAGTTCTTCAGGATTTGTGGGACAAAGCGGCTGGGAAATAATGATTTATTAAAGATCTCTTCAGACTCAAAACAGGGCTCTTGTGATTCTTACAAAGACTACATCATAATAAACTCAGTGTCTTCATCACTAAAATTAACAGAAAAAAATTGCAAATCTTCATTTTTTTTTACTCATAATTTACTCCTAGGAAGTAAAGGAATTTTATGAGTAAATTCTCCCAGTTCCCCAAATCTAAGCTTCCTTTTCTAAAAAAATATATCTTCATCAAGTGACCAAGATTATCTAAATTGAACTTTTTTTGTGCTTGAACAGGCAAGCTGACAACCATACCACCAGAAATGAAAAAGGATTTATTTTCAGCTATGACCTCCACATTTTTGAAGAGCTGTAAATAAAGGCTGACATTTAAAAAAAAAATTTTTTTTTTTAAAGCAGATTCCAGCAAGGTGATGTGGCATATATAGCATTCATTACACAATATCTCTGGCCAGGACTGGGGTGGTACTTTCTAAAACAAGCACATTAATATTCATGCAGCTCATCAACTGTATATCCACAATACGTGGGGGTAAATAGAGACTCTAAGTAGCCTTATGCCAGGTTATAACAGATTTTGTCCCAGTATTAGTTATCTATTGCTATGTGGCAGGTTACATCCAAACTTAGCAGCTTAAAGGAACAAACTCACCTCCAGATCCTGTGGGTCTGGGATCCAGGAGCAGCTTAACTGGAGGATTGTGGTTCAGGGTCTCTCAGGAGGTTGCACTTAAGCTATGCCCAGGTCATCTGGGGATGGTGAGGCTAGTTAAGAGTCTCTATTTACCCCCACGTATTGTGGGTATACAGTTGATGAGCTGCATGAATACTAATATGTTTTTTTTAGGAAGTACCACCCCAGTCCTGGCCAGAGATACTGTGTAATGAGTGGTATATATACCACATCACCTTGCTGGAATCTGAAAAATTCTGAATCTTAGAACACACCTGGCCCCAGGAGTTTCAGATAAGGCACTGAGAACCTGTATTCAGTTTTCCTAAAACACGTTTCCTAATTAAGGATTCCTTTTCAGAATTTTTGTAGCTCTTAGGATTTCCACAGTATAACCCAATACGTGATATAAATTGTCTTGTATTGTGCTCCTGTTTCATAACTAAACCTTTCCACTTGAAAATCAAACTTGTTACAAATAAGAAATCTCCCCTCTTTTTTCATCACCCCACCAGAAACCTGGATGCTGCCACAGCACAAGAAGCTCTGAATAAATGATTGTAGAATTGAGTTCACAAATCCATACCTCCAATTACAGACAGATACATAGCCTCGGCCTAGAGCCCCATTACACCCTCACACGCAAAACCTATTTATCGTCAAATAATTGCCCTTGAACATGATGTAAACACAGTGTGCATCTGAAAGAAAAAGAAGCTGGCTCTCTGAGGAATTCTGGAAATTTTGCACATCCTCCGGTGCCCGTGTACACAGCAGCAGAAGCTCGAAATAATCATTATCAGGGGAAAAGATCTATTGGCCTCCTGACGACCGGCCCCGTCTGAAACCTTTCAAGGAAAGAACAATTTCTGCTTTCTGCTTTCTTTTTTCCCACCCTCCCCAGAGCAATAAAAAAGGGTCACTAATCAGTTTTTAATTTTCTTTCCTGGAGAGAGGTTTACGATGGAGTTTTAAAAATTCAGATATGGGCTTTACAAAATAAAGACCATGGAAAAGCTGAGTGATACGAGCTCTGAAGCTAAATAAATTCTAGACCTTTTAGATCAGTACGCATTTTCAAAAAATTAAAATGCAATGCAATAAACACTGTTCTGAAAAGAAGTTCCACACGGGCAAACTCTTTTCTAAATTGGAGGAAAATAAAAGAAAGAAAGAAAAAGATTCCCGGAGACAAAAGGAACTCTCCCTCATATAATCTACCCAGAAAGAATTCTACAAATACAAATGCCAGGACTGCAGAAAATAATCAGATCAGGTCAGGTCACGGGCCTACAAAGACCTGATTTAAGAGGAGCAGTGGGGAGGGAAGAGGTTGGGAGCCTGGGAGGAGATGGGATTAGCAGTAAACCTAAATGATTTTCAACAAATTATGGCCTCTCCCTCTCCAATCAGCTCTCAGCCTTCCTCCCTGGCAGAAACTGAAGGTGGGTAAGCCCTGAGAAAATGACGGGGTGGGAAACCAAGAGCCAGGGTTCTATCCTAGAGTCACGTGCTGGGCTCCGGCCCATCACTGCCGCTCACCGGTCCCCGTGCCCCCATCAGGAGAATGGGAGAATCAGACGATTCCGACGCCAGGTGGAACTTTCTGTTGTAAGAGAAATCCAGTTGGCTGTAATTTATGATTTCTCTTCCACATTCTCCCCCTGTGTTCTGCTGCATTCTCAGGCAGCATCCTGGGACTGAAATGACTAAGGGTATGTGACCACGCATGGGTCTGGTGCAGAGAATCAACTGAACTATCAGGCAAAAGAACGAGTGGCTGGCAAGAAAAAGCAACAGCAAGTAGACACTAGTTTGTGTGGGAGACTTTGTCATGCTATGGCACTAATGGGATTTTCTTCACAGAGGGGAAATGTACTGCCTGGAGCCTGAACATCTAGTGGGGTTTTCAGGTGTTTGAATACCACAGACGTTTAGAATGTACAATCCAGACAAAGCTGTAAAGCTTCTATTATACCAGCTTCAGGACCACTAAGAATTGCTACAATTTCCCTCAGTCATAGGGAATGTTAGTTCAATTCCATAAAGCTGCCACTGTAGGCTTTTTTATATATATAAAAAATATATTTTATTGATTTTTTTACAGAGAGAAAGGGAGAGGAGATAGATAGCTAGAAACATCAATGAGAGAGAGAGACATCGACCAGCTGCCTCCTGCACACCCCATACCAGGGATGTGCCCGCAACCAATGTACATGCCCTTGACCGGAATCAAACCTGGGGCCTTTCAGTCTGCAGGCCAACGCTCTATCCACTGAGCCAAACCGGTTTCATCCACTGTAGGCTTTAACCTGCAATCCTTCTGGAAATCCTGGAAGTTCCTGGTGGAAGGGAAGTCAGGAAGGGTGGGGGAGGGTGTATGTGTTTAGAACTAAATTATTTTCCTAAAAGGAAAACACTTTATAGGAAAAATCTCTAGCAAATTTCTCAATGCTTCAAGGTAACATATTTCTAACATGCTACTGGGGTGAGGAACCTTTTTACTGCCAAGAATCACATCATTCTCAGGCCATAAAAAATTATCAACTTAAAAATTAGCCTGCTAAAAAATAAATAAATCACACACACACACACACACACACACACACACACACACACTAAATAAATAAATAAAAATTAGCCTGCTATGTTTGGTCAAACATTTAATTACTCACCCCTAGTACTTTGGCCAGACCAAGTGATTTTATGGGCCTTCTATGGCCCTGGGGCCAGATGTTCCCCACTCCTGTGCTACACCTTCAACTATCAAAACTGTTATTCATAAAACATATACTTTTTCCAGCCCTCCACCACGGAATTTACAGAAAGAGTCTGCAAGAACCAAAGGCAAACCCTTTCCACAATGTAATTAGCAACACTCAAAGCTTACGTAGAAAAGTTTTTGGAAATCAAAATGGTTTCAAGTCACCGAAGCAATAGCAGCAGCGTATCTAAATTCACTGAGCACCACCAGTGCCTGGCACTGGTTGTTAGGATTGAGCAGTGGGTAAAACAGACACTGTTTGCTGGCAAGGACCATTTGAATATTTATAGCATCATTCCCGGGCCATACAAAATTATCAACTTAAACATTAGCCTGCTATATTTAAGTTTCTCAAAATACTAAATGTCAAATCTGTTTTAACTTGGGAGTGCTTTCTCTGCTGAATCACACACACACACACCCAGTACTAAGGAACTAGTAAACATAAACAAGAGGCATAAAGATAGGCATGGGGTAGAACTGAGAGACCAGAAATGAATCTTATTGTCAACTGTTTTTTAAAAAATATATATTTTATTGATATTTTACAGAGAGGAAGGGAGAGAGATAGAGAGCTAGAAACGTCGATGAGAGAGAAACATCGACCAGCTGCCTCCTGCACACCCCTCACCGGGGATGTGCCCGCAACCAATGTACATGCCCTTGACCGGAATCGAACCCCGGACCTTTCAGTCCGCAGACCGGACGCTCTACCGCTGAGCCAAACCGGTTTCGGCGTCAACTGGTTTTTAACAAGGGTATCAAGACAATTCAATGGGGGAGAAAACGGTCCTTTCAACAAATGAGCTGAGACAACTGACTATCCACATGGACACGAATGTCAAATGGGTCACAGACCTAAATGTGAGGGCGAACGCCATAAAACTCATAGAAAAAAAAATACAGGAGTGCATGTCACCAGTCTCTATGAACATCAAACCACCATGCTCCCTCACTTCTAACAGCCACCCATGCCCTCAGAGAGCCAGCCTCTCTCTGGGCAAAGGCGAGAGATCGGATACCCCAAACTAGAATTTAGGACGAATTTATTAGCAAATAATAGACCATACGTAATAAAAGCTACTTTTTATTGGGCACCTTTTATCCTAAGTGCCTAAACTCTTTTATCAAATTCTTACAATCATCCGATGAGGCAGGTATCATGCCCCTCAGTTTATAAGTGAAGAAAGGGAGGCTGGTTCCAAGAGCAGTCATTTGACTGACTGATCACAAGGATTGCATGGCAGACCAGGATTTAAACGCAGGGCCGGGGTGGCGGGACAGGAGAGACTGAACGTGGTCACACAGCACCCCGGTTCGGAGGCTGGTTTAGGAGTGAAGTGTGAGGGCCTGGGCTGCAGGGGGAGCAGTAAGGATGGATAGAGAGCCGAAACCGGTTTGGCTCAGTGGATAGAGCGTCGGCCTGGGGACTGAAAGGTCCCAGGTTCGATTCCGGTCAAGGGCATGTACCTTGGTTTCGGGCACATCCCCAGTAGGGGGTGTGCAGGAGGCAGCTGATCAATGTTTCTCACTTTCTATCCCTCTCCCTTCCTCTCTGTAAAAAATCAATAAAATATATATATTATATATTTTTTAAAAAGGATGGATAGAGAAAAACCAGTTTTAACAAGTGACAATGAAGGCTCAAACACAACTCTAACTGAAGGGCAAGGTGGGACCTGGGTGGTTGAAACACTCATATGGTCTCGGGGGGCTGGCTCAGGAACCGACCTGACCCTCTCTCACGCCACACCGTATGGAAAACTGTATTCTAAACAAGGCCCTTTCTCGCCAGCTCCTGGGACACCATCCTCACAAAGTGAGGAACTCCTCGGCATTACGACTGTGCGTTCTCCTGTGCACGTTGTTTCTCAACAATCTCCTGTGGCACTTGGTGTCCTCTTCCGTTTCGGTTCGCTGATTCCTGCCCTGCCAACTGACCGTTTGGTTATCTCCGTGGGGGCCAGCACTCAGCACCTCTCGGTGTTCCTAGCCTGCCACCATCTCTCTTGTTTTTCCTCCCTTTAGGCACGTCAACCTCCTTGAAAACAAACTGCTCACTGCGTTTGCATGCCCTGCCAGGCCCTTTCATGTCTTCAGTGATTATTAGGAATTCCTTGGCAAGAGTGCTCAGTTACAGAGAAATTGATTATTAACAATAGGCAGCATTAAAGAAGGGTGGCTGTTCCACTTTAAAAACACAACAAAACGGGAAATGCACACATGGCTGAGAGGGCACAGGAATGCAATCCCCGTTTTTGAGGATGATATGGACTCTCTGAAGTGTAGTTACAGGCTTTTTGAGTCACCAACTAAACTGGTGTCCCCTGATCTAAAAACACCTAGCCTGTACCTACATAAGTAATAGTAAATAACCTAGTCAATCTTAATATAGGAGCATTAGGAGAAATCTATGAGGCAGAAGCAAATAGCAGGTATACTCATTACAACCCAAAGCAGGCCGACCCGGAGTCTTACTTAAGGGCTTTACTTGTGGCTAAAATATTGGAGACAAAGCTTGGCCAAAGCAATCAATCTCAGAAATGCTAGAGGGGCCATGGCAAATTTTATATCTGACCTGCCACGTTTATAGGAGACCTGCAGAAAAATACACTGTGCATCGGAATGAAAAACTTATAATGTGTCATAAAAAAACAATATTTAATTTATTAGCATTATTTTTTTCCCCATCAAGCCTTAGAGCAGCATCAAAAGAGGTTTATGAAGCTTCAAGAATCAAATGGGTGATACAGCAAAATCAAAAATTATACCAAGGGTCCCTGGTTGTGTACACCCACACTGCGAAACCAACAGTCGCTTTCTCAGACGGTTCACAGAGTAGGAGACAAGGAAGAAAAGCAACTGAAGTGTGAGAATCTGTTCTCCATTCTTGAAATAGGCCCTTCTTCCCAAAAGACTCTCAAGTTGTAAGGGGCAGGTTATATTTTCCAAAAAGAGAAAGAAAGAAAGACTTGTAGCCACCTCCACCATACAAAAATGGGGTGCCTCGTGTTTTCTGAAACAGCTGCTTGTCAGCGTTTCCTTGTGTTACGCGCACCATCCACGGCACCCTCTCATTTTCTACCCATCATCAATATAAAAACTAGAGTGTCTTGGCAACAGATTTTTTTTCCCACAGTGAGATTCACTTAATTCTGGGATCTTTTCTAGTAAAAATGTAACGATCCTCGTTACCCAGAAGATTTTCAATACGGCCTTTTCCAACTGCTACCCTCCAATCATTCCTCTATTCAAATGAAAGCTAAGAAGCTTCTGTCACATGAGGCATGCAGCTCTGGCTGCTGCAGATCCCAGGTAGGGGCTCGCAGGCTGCTGGGAGGGTGGGGTGGATGTGCCCAGATACAACGCCTGCAGTGTGATATGTGCTGTAACACGATGTGCGTGAAGCACTGACAAGCGCTTAACTCTGCCTGGCCGGGTTGTGTTGAAGGCTTTCTAGCAGATGGGACACATGATTGAAGTGTCAAAAGGATGAGTTCAGATGAGTGTGTGCTTAGGGAAAGGCACAAGGGCACCCCACTCAGTGGGAGCCCCATGCATAAAGGCATGGGAGAGTCTGATATGTCTGGGAGACCAGGCAGTGTGCACAGAGAAGGTCATTCGGGCGGGCCACATGTGCACAGAGAAGGTCGTTGGGTAGGCAGGGCTACATCAGGTAGGGTGCTAACATAAACCATGAAGTTTAGACTTTATCTGTAGAAGAAACGAGTCACTAAAAGAAGGAGGAAGGGATGAAGAAAGCATCATTTTACAGTCGGAGAGACTGAGATTCGGAGAAGATAAATACCTTTCTGAAAGTCCCACAGCTAGTAAGCTATCAGTAGGGTGAAAATTTAAATCCAGCTGGTCTGATTCCAGAGCCCATGCTTTTCATCACTTGTTATATTGCTCATAATATTAGAATATTAAGCAAGTTAAAGACACTGACATATATTGTTTTCACTGACATATATGAAGACCACCAAAAGTTAGCCTGCATCCAGTGCAAAAGGCTGAGCACCAAACACGCAAGAATAAAGGAAGCTGTTAGTCTCCTCGGCAATGGTTCTCAACCGAAGGTGATTTTTGCCCAACGGAGACATTTGGCAACATCTGGGCAAGAAGAATTACTGGCAGCTCATGGCTAGAGGCTGGGAGTACTATTCAGTATCTCACAATGGATGGAACAGCCTACCACAACAAAGGACTGTCTGGCCTTATTCTGAGATACAATCTGATGCAAACTATGGAAGAAAACATGAGCTTCCCATCTCGTTCATAAGTGTCTTATTAACAATAGCAAACTGGGGTAGGGATTGGTAAGGTATGTATCCATATAATATCTTAATTTAAAAAATGAGAAAAAAAATAGCAAGCTGCTGTCCACACGGCTCATGGAGAGTCTGTGCTTGCGAGCTTGCAATTTAAATTTAACTCTGAATGTTCATGTCTACCCTCTCCCCCAAATTCACATGTTGGGAACTTAATCTCCAATAGGAGGAGAGTCTTTGGGATTCGTGCCCCTCTGAAAAAGGGCCGGCCCAGCAAAGCTCCCTCGCCGCCCTTCTGCCATGTGAGGTTACAAGGAGCTTTCAGCCGGGAAGAGGGCCTCACCTGGCCATGCTGCATCCTCATCTCAGATTTCCAGCCTCTGGAACTATGAGAGAGAAATTTGTCTTGTCTGGAAGTCACTCAGTCTGTGGCATTTTGTTACAGCAGCCCGAATGGGCTAAGACACCGCCAATGTGCAAAAGCAACAAACACTCTGCATTTGTTCAAGTCTAGCTCAAAGTTAGCTCAAGCTAAACATTATAGAATTCGAGAATAACTATATTAATGGGGCTGCAAAAAGTGTGGTCCACCTTCAGTTAAGGAAATCATAAATACCTGGAGAAGGGCAGCCATTAACTAGCTGCTGGAGGTGACAATGCTCTCCCCCCCTAAATTATTTTTAAACACTTTCAAACCAGGAATGATCAAAAGTAATTTTAATATTTTTTTCAAGAAAAAAAAAGTTCTAAAAATAAAACTTCTTATAAAATTGAGAGGGCACTTAAGGTCTGAGGAGCTAATGTACAGCATGGTTACTGTATTTGATAGTGCTATACTGTATAACTGAAGTTTGCTACAAGAATACAACTAAGGGCTCTCAATAACGACAACAAAAAAGGTAATAGCCCAGCTGGTGTTGCTCAGTGGTCAGACATCAACCCATGAACCAGAAGGTAACGATTCAATTCCCGGTCAGGGCACATGCCCAGGTTGCAGGCTCAATCCCAATACCGGACGTGCAGGAGGCAGCCAATCAATGATTCTCTCGTATCATTGATGTTTCTATCTATTTCCTTCTCCCTTCCTCTCTCTGAAATTAAACACACACACACACTAAAAAATAATACATATGTGAGGTGATGGATGTGTTAACTTGGTGGGATCCTTTTACATTGCATATATATATATAAAATCATCAGCTTGGACACTTTATATTACAATGTCATTTACTAATTATACCTCAAAAAGCTAAAAAAAAAAACAAAAAACACCTTAAATACATTAAAAAACAAAAACTGAGGAAGCATTTATATACTAGGTCATCTTAAACAGCCACAATATGAATATCACACTTGAATTCTAGAAATCTAGATGCAGTGGAGTGGAGGGGTACCTCTATCCCAGACACATGTAACTTACTAAGTAATCAAGAACCCCCAGGCAATCTTACATTAACGAAAATGCTGGTGTATGATCACTAGCTTCAATCTATGTACATAAGGTCTCTGACTCTCTACTTATGTGGTTGATATCAAATATATAGATATTTGCATAATGCAACTTGTGAAGAACTGTCGCTTTTCATTTTCTCCCAGCCTTCTCAGATTTTTCTTTACCAGTCCAAATGGGACGAAAATCACACTTCTTGGTAATCAAGAGGAATATAATTAAGCTCCCGCCTTCTAATTGTTTTTCTAGTTTATTAGGAAGCTTCTGATCAAAACTCACAATATTCCCTCAGGAAACTCAGAATTAGAAAATAACTTCATTTAAAAGTTAACAAATGGCCGAAACCGGTTTGACTCAGTGGATAGAGCGTCGGCTTGCGGACTCAAGGGTCCCGGGTTCGATTCCGGTCAAGGGCATGTTCCTTGGTTGCGGGCACATCCCCAGTAGGGGGTGTGTAAGAGGCAGCTGATCGATGCTTCTCTTTCATTGATGTTTCTAACTCTCTATCCCTCTCCCTTCCTCTCTGTAAAAAAACAATAAAATATATATATTTTTAAAAGTTAACAAATGAACTTTACACTTTAACTGTGCGAATTGTATGGTATCCTATATAATAAAAGCCTTAATATGCAAATCTACCAAATGGCGGAACGACCGGCAGAAGGACCAGTTGCTATGACACACTGACCACCAAGGGACAGACACTCAATGCAGGAGTTGCCTCAGCCCGCAGGCCCCAGGCCAGCCAAGGCAGGTGCCAGCATGGGCTCCCTGATCACCTCCCCTAGTCGCCCTGCAGAGGGAGGCAACCAGTGGCAGTGGCGGGGTGGGGCTGGCGAGGAGGCGGTGACAGGCTGGCCAAAGGGGGCGCCAGTGGGGGACCCCAATTGCCCACCAGTCACCCCACAGATCAGCCCTAATCACTGGTTAGGCCTAGGGACCCTACCAGTGCACAAATTTCATGCAATGTGCCTCTAGTATCTCAACAAAGCCTTAAAAAGGTTAACGGAATTTATATCTTGCTATTATATTGGTTTCATTTAGGCAAATAGTCTGAGGGGGAAATGAGCATTTCAGTAGTTATTATATTACTACTCAGAGGACTAAAATTTTTCTGAAATGAAAATACTAATCTAGGTCATATTTGCACCAGCAATTTTCAAAACTAAATTTATAATCAAACCTTGTGATCCTCCCCCCCACCCCCGCCGGAAAATCTTTGCTAATCAAATGGCAATCCATAAAGGTAGTCTGAGCCACATAAAGTTTTGCTTCTAAAGAGAACAGGAAGAAAGCTCTCTACCTCCACCAGGACAAAGAACTACGAAGGACATAACAAAAGTTTCCCTGAACAAACATTACTCAAAAAACCAAGAGACCAACCGCAGCAGAAATTCCTAACTTGAGTAAACAACAGAGAGGGCAGCTAGAGGAGAACAAACAGCTAGCAGCTATTGTGGGCTCCACACACAACCATAGCTTCCAGTTTTTATAATCCCAGTTTGAAACCTTGGATAGGACTCAAACTACAAGCTGCATGAAAAAGACTTCCTGTTTTCAAGGTGAGATTACCTCTAAGGCAAGTTAAGGAGGCAAGTTTCTACATACCATTAGTCTGAATGCAAAGATATGTTTCATTTTTCTGATTTAAAAATTTTTCAATTGCAGTTGACACAGAATATTATATTAACCTCAGGAGTACAACATAGTGATTAGACATTTATATAACGTACGAAGTAATCACCCCAATAAGTCCAGTACCCATCTGACACCATATACTATTACATTATTATAGTAGTATTGACTGTATTCCCTACGCTGTACTCTACATCCCCATAACTGTTTTTATAACTAGAAATTTGATTTGTTTAAAAATATTATTTTTTTTATTGGAAGAGAGGAAGGAAGAGATAGAACAGGGGTGGGCAAGCTTTTTGACTCGAGGGCCACAATGGGTTCTTAAACTGGACCGGAGGGCCGGAACAAAAGCAACCTGATCATGCTGGCACTCTCATCTTGGGCTGCTGGTGAAGGAGCGGAGGGGAGAGCAAGAGAACCCTCCTCTCTTTCGGCTCCGAGGGACGGATAGAACAGCCAAACGGGCCGAATCCAGCCCGCGGGCCGTAGTTTGCCCACAACTGAGATAGAAACATCAATTATGAGAGAGAATCCTTGATTGGCTGCCTCCTGCATGCCCCCTATTGGGGATGGAGCCCACAACCTGGGCATGTCTCTGACCAGAATCAAACCATGACCTCCTGGTTATTTAGGTTAACACCCCACCACTGAGCCACGCAGAATGGGCTGATTATTTTTGTTTTGTTTTGTTTTTGTTTTGTTAATCCTCACCTGAGGATATTTTTCCATTGATTTTTAGGGAGAGTAGAAGAAAGAGGGAAAGACAGAGAGAAACATTAAAGTGAGAGAAACACATTGATTGGTTGCCTCCTCCATGAACCCCGACCAAGGCCCGGGCCAGGGAGGAGTCTGCAACCAAGATACTTTCCCTTGACTGGAATTGAACCTGGGACCCTTTGGTCCACAGACGGATGCTCTATCCACTGAGCAACACTGCCTGGGGCAAGGGCTTATTATTTTTTAATTAAAAAAAAGAAAACATTTCCCATTTAAATTCTTAACATATAAGATGTGTAACTTCTGTCTTCAAATTGAACTGCTTTCCATGGGAACAAACACCAATTTCTTTCCTAAAGTCGATGAAATCTTTGATCTAAATTGCAGAAAATCACTTCATAACCAACTTTGTAATTTGGCACCTAAGTCCAAAGAGTGTTTTTCAAAATGGTACACAAGAGGAAAAAAAAAAAGTTTTATAGAGCTTCTCTCACACTCCTACTTAAATTAATCCTTTTTAACTCACAAGGAATTATTATAAGAATAATAGAAACAAATTTTTAAGTAACTATCAGGAATCAGTAAAACTCCTTCCATTAAGCAGTGTTTCCCAAAGTGTGGTACGCATACCCCCAGGGGTACGGGAAGAGTTTGGTGGGGATATGCACTGCACCATGCTTAGCTGCGCCTAATTCTACGTTCTCATGAGTCAAGTCAAGACAGTCTTGTGAGGTGTGAGATGGTCCGGTGTGCAAATAAATGTTATTTATAATATAACTTTTATTTATATTTTATTATGAATAATTTTATTTTTTGTTTATTATTTTGTGTATGTACCAAAAAAATAAATATATTTTGATTGTTATCAAAATACATCCTTTTTTTTTTTGACGAAGGTACTCAGCATTACAAAAATTTTGACATATGTCAAAAGTTTGGGAAACACTGCATTAAAGGATGAAATATGTGAATATAATTTCAATGCCAAATTAGCTGTCTTCATTTCATTTGAGATAGAATGGACAAAGGGTCATCTCAAATTAATTATTAGGAAACTAGAGACCTGGTGCACTGGCCTGCGGGGATCAGCCGAAACTGGCTCTCCAACATCCCCCAAGCAATCCGGATTGCAAGAGGATACAGGCCAGGCCAAGGGACCCCACTAGTGCACAATCAGGACCAGGTAGAGACCGTGGGAGGACTCCAAGGCAAGTCCAGCCCATCTAGCCCAGTCCCAATGGAACCCCAGCAACAAGCTAACCTACAGGTCAGAATGTCTGCCCCCTGGTGGTCAGTGCATGTCACAGCAACCAGTCGAATGAACGGTTGAACACTTAGCATATTAGGCTTTTATTATATAGGATACTTTTGAAAAAATTTTCTACTAATTTTAGGGGGGAAATAGGCTAATTGACGTATGCTTCACTTTGACTTTAATTAGTGATAATTAAAATTATCAATTGTACTATAGTAGGAGGAGACCACTATAATAGCAACTATTATACTATAACTTTAAAGCAATTGTTGACTATTTCACTTATGAACTAAAGAAGAGTTTTAAATGCCAGGTATGTACAGGATAATAATATACAAACTATACATATATTCATTCAATATTTGAATACCTTCTACATTTGAGAAGCTGGTCATTTTGCCCTTTTCTTGTAAAAGAATGATACCTAAGTAGATAGGTGCTTAACACATGCATTTTATGATAGCACTAGTGGCCCAGTGCATGAAATTTGTGCACATTAAAAGGGAATTAATTAGAGGAAATATTTTAATATTATTATTTGCCCTTTCTCTATAATAGAAGTGTCAGCGATGAAAGAAAATTAGCAAAACTTATATGAAAATCTCCTTCTTGTCAGAATCTGGGGCATGCCACAGGACCCAGAGTCTCAAGTTCCCACCTACCAGTGCACACCTCGAAATCTTGCAAGACCCAAAACTGGCTGGCCCCACCCCCGTCAAGCCCCGCAGGGCAAGGGGGTGCAGCCTCAGGATCGCTGGCCTGGTAGTGGGCAGGGGACCTAGCCTCAGGTCCCCCCCATCAAGCCCCGCCAGGCGGGGGGGGGGGGGGGGGGGGGGGCGGGGAGCAGGCAGGCATGGCCTCAGGTCCCCCCGGTTCCCTGGTGTGAGGGCATAAGAGTACAATGGCATGATGACCATTTGCATACTAGCTCTTTATTATATAGAATGGTAGTTACAGATAGCATGGTTAACTTCAGCAGACATCTGTGTTACACATATGGCCATCAAAATAATTGTGGCATGCTTTTGTGACACTAAAAAGAGGCCACGCCTGGTGCAAAATGATTACTTTCAACAAAAACCTGCTTAAATGATTGTTTATTTAAATGGCATCTATCCAACATCACAGCATTATAAAGCTGCTATTGCATTTTGAATCACTCACCAATCTTCAACCTATTTATGAAGCACGGTAAACACCATCAGGTAATAAAAAGTAATCATGGACCAGTGTTTCTTTGACAAAATTATTCCATTTGATCCCAAGTCTTGACTGCTCTCCTGACAGAATAATGTACATGCTCCACAGCTGACAGGGGTACGCTTTCATGATTAAACAGAAAGCTTACCCTCCAGATGACTTTAGACTTTGCACTTCAGAAAGATTTCTTTGTTGTTTCAGCATCAGATCATTTGTTATCTTTTTCCAATTGTTTCTGTCCCCAAGCCAAAGAGAATCTATGTATTATCAAAAATACATGGATTTGTCATTTCTGCCTGTTTTATTTGTACAGTACACCAAAGAATGTCACACAGTCTCCATAAGGCAAGTTCTTTTCCTGATTTCATTTGGGGAGAGGAGGTGTTTTTGGAACATAAAGAAAAGTTGATAATATAAAATGAACACCTCCCCCTCCCCCTCCCAAGTATTTTACTGACCTTCAAGGGACACAGCAAATGACAGTATGATTGACTTTTGCTAATTATAATTAACTGGGGACACAATTATTCAAAACAATTTCCTAAAGGAAAGGGTTAACTTTATCTTGTGGCTTTGAGGGGTCGTTTTTGCCCCTCTTTCTTGTGAAAGAGTGACACCTGGGAATTGAGAATTCTGTACACCAAGAATGGCCATATCACAGCTGAAGCTTCTGGCAAGGAGCAGCAGTACTGTAAAGCACAGAAAGCTATGTAAAAACCGATTCACATAAGGAAATGCCCAGGATCCACTCCATGAGGATTAACTGCTGAGATGGCAAGACGAGGAAAGGACACTGGCCAGCCTGAATCCGATTTCTCAGACGCCCAGCTCTACCCGGAAGGCGGAGGGGGCCGCTTCCCTCCGCCAGACTGGCTGCTGAGTTATCTAAAATGCCTACGACCTGAAAGTGAAGGAGGAAAGAAAAGAAAACAACCCGCTCCCGATTCCCACCGCCTCTTGGTAGTAACGTCCTCCTCGTTGCTAGGGCAAAAGGAGGGAGCGCAAGACGCGCCTCCTCGGTCAGGTTGTCAACTCCGTGACATAAGAGCCCAGCAAACTGCAGGAAGTGGGTCTCTGCCACCTCCCGGCTTTTTGTTTGGGTTCTCTGGGTTAACCGTAGTAACTGCACTTGAACGACCTGCAAACAGAAGCAGTTCCTCCCGAGTCGCTCTGGGAAAACGTGGACTTAAAGGTGCGGGGCCAGCCAGCCCGCTGGCGGAAAGGGAAATCATTTTCGGCCCAAACGTGGCAATGCCCAACCTCACGGCCAGGCCACACAATCACAACCGCCCAGGAAAAGGTGTTTCAGCGCGTGAACTCTTTTTGACTCCCCCCAATGATCCTATCTCGAAAAGGCCGAGGGAGGTGGAGCCTTCGACACCCCGTCTGCAGTCCATACATCCAGTGCTGCGACGACTCCTTGCGAGCTGCCGGGGAGGGAGACCCGAGATGCTCTAAGAGGAAGCCAGGCTTGGGAAGGTTTCTGGCCTCCGTGGCAGGTTGCAGCTGAGAGTTGGTGCGTGGGCTACCCTTTGGGACATCAAACTTACTTTCCTTTATGGGGGGACTCCAAGTTCACCCACAACTGGCACGTCTGCCCTCTTATCTGCGTGCAGGGGGGGGGGGGGAGCAGCTGGGGCTCCCTCCCACCGCGCGGAGACCCGACAGCCCTCCCAAAGCCGGGGGGGGGGGGGGGGAACCCCCCTCCCCTCACAGCCCGCCCGGCCGCCAAACCCCCCGAACACGCCCCCTTCCTGCGCCTACCTTGATGCCCTGCTGCTGGGTGGTGAGGGTTAACTTGGATTCATCCAGGAGCAAAACTTCGCAGTAAAATTCCTCGGGCACGGCGCAGAAGCAGCCCATGTCGGCTGCAGGCGGTCTCCACGGCCGGGCGAGAACGCTGCGACCCAGGCGCCGAGCCGCCCCCTCCTCCCCTAAGCGCGAGGCGTTAGTTCATGGTCCGCGCCGGGGCGAGGGCGGCGGGGGGACGGCTCCCGGCGAGGTCCGGGCGGCTCGGCGGGCGGAGGAGCCGGGAGATCAGCGCCCGGGAGCGGCCGGGGAGGCGCCGGCGGAACTGGGTGCGGAGCGCGGCGGCGCGCCCCGGCGCATCCCGCGGCTCCGGCTCCTCCGAAGGCGGGGACGCCGCGCCCCCTCCCGCAGTCCCGCAGTCTCCCGGCGACGGGGGCACGCGGCAAGATTCGGGAGGGACGAGAGCTCGGGGCCCTCCCGGGACGTGGATGCTCCTGGAAGCGCTAAAGACCCCTCCACCCGCGCGCCACCGGGGCGCGGCCGGGGCGCATCGACCTCCTCCCGGCCTGCGGAGTCCCCCAGAGGGTGCGCCCTTCCAGCTCCGATCCCCCAGTCCGGTCCGCCGACGGGGAGCGCGAGGCTGTTCCTTTGTGTCACGGGCACCCACGGCGTCCCGGCAGCGCTGCAGGAGGGGCCGCGGCCAGGACCATCCCTTCGCGGTCCGCGGGCACGCAGAAGCCCAGAGGCGGTCGGAGAGGGCAGCGGGTTCGCACCGAGACCGGTGAGCAGAGAGGGGTCAGCCCGTCGCGCAGGGTGGCTTCAGGGTGGGGAGCCCCGCGCTCATCCCGGAGGACCCTGCAGGGCCAAGTTCAAGCTCTCCCTGCGAGAATCCCCCGATCCGCGGCGGAGGGCAGCTTCCCGGGGAGTTTCAGGGGAGCGGCGAGTCGGAGGACTTGCCTCCCGGGCCCCTGGGCTGGGAATGCGGCGGGGTGCGCCCTGGGGCGCCGGGCCCCGGCGGCTCCGGGGAAAGTTCTCAGCGACGCTCGAGGTGCGGCTCCCCGGGCGGGAGCGCTCGGCCCAGGTGCGGCTGGGTCCGCCCCGGCGTCCGTAGAAGAGCCTCCGGAGCGAGCAAAGCGAGCGCCGAACCGCCGGCCGGCCGGGGGCGCCCCTTCTGGGCGGGGTCTCGGCGGGGGGCGGAGGGCGGAGCGGAGGTAGTCGAATGGCGAGGTGCCGGCAGGTCCGCTCGGCGATCAGCGCCGGGCGCCGGAGCCACGCGGCCGCCCGGAGCCCCGGCCCCTCTCGCAGCGTCCGTTTCCCAGGGAGACGGGGAGGCGGGCTGGGCGGGGGCTGGGCGCATTCCTGCCAGGACCCGGGCTTTCCGCGCCCCTGGTCCCACGCCCTCCGCGCGCGGACGGCCGGGTCCGGAACTGGCGGGCACGGCAGCTCTGAGGCTGCAGTGACCCCTGCTGGGTCCTCAGGCTCGTGCACGGACCGCCCGGCGGAGCAGCCTGAGCGGCAGGTGCAATCTGAGCGCTCCTCCCGCTGGGGACCTGCGTGCAGTTCATGAACGCGCGGCGTCGTGGTTCCTGGAGACGCGCGGGGGAGGCCTCCCAGAAAACTCTCTATTTCGTATTAGGAAGTGCAAGAGCTTAGGCATCAGACATAGTTTTGAGTTCCAAGCTAGGTAACCAAAGCTCAAAAAAAAAATTTTTTTTTTTGCTTAAAATGCCTTAAAAATAGCACCTTACACACAAAATAATAACAATTTTTAAAGCTGTCAGCGGCAGCGCGGTAGAACGGAAATGAACAATTTGTGACTTGGGAGGGAGTTTCCTTCCATAGTGATTTGCCAGAAAGAACCTTCTGTGGGAAGCCCTTTTCCCTGCGATAGTAGCTCCATCTAAACACGAACAGCACAGCCCCCCCAGAGTGCGATACAGATCTGCCATGTTTGGTAGGAACTTTTACGTGAAGCTGTGAATCAAACCGATTTGATCTCCCAGGCTTTCTGTGAAATGGAAGCAGGTTTTGAGTTTCTAATCAAATCCTCTGTTCAACTTTGGGTTGTATTTATCCAAGTTTTGCCTGACGTGAGCTGACACCTTGTTTATTCTGGGTTTAGCATCTTTGCTTGGGGGGGCTTTTCTTTTCGGTAATATAATACTGGCACAAATTGCCAAAAGGGATTGAACATTTTCATAGCAGATTTTCATTCATTATCATAATATTCAGCAGAGCCTCCTTAGTTTGCAGAAACAAAAGATAGGGCCAGGTGTAATCATTTATTTTCCAGTTTTGAGTCTTGTTGCCACCTGTTTTATGTCCTTTGATCCTGGGGGGTTTTGTTTTACCTTTACTGGTGATGGAAAGGCTGGGGCTTGGGGGTGAGGCAGCATTCCTGTTCCAGGCTCCTCACAATGAAGAGTACAACGCCATGAAGCCCTGTACATATGACAGACTTTTCTGTCATATGTACTCTTCATTGTGAGGAGAAAAGGAAAAAAAAAATCCATTTAACACAAAATTGGAATTTCCTGGAGATAATGGGAAGATTCCACAGGTTAAAATAATCACAATGTCGCCGAAACCGGTTTGGCTCAGTGGTAGAGCATCGGTCTGCAGGCTGAAGGGTCCCAGGTTCGATTCCGGTCAAGGGCATGTACATTGGTTTTGGGCAAATCCCCGGTAGAGGGTGTGCAAGAGACAACTGGTTGATGTTTCTCTTTCATTGACATTTCTAGCTCTCTATCTCTCTCCCTTCCTCTCTGTAAAATATCAATAAAATATATATTTTTAAATAATAATAACAATGTTAATGAGCCATTGATATATACAATAAACTGCATATATTTATAGTAAAATTTGATATACTCATTAAACCATCTATGTATATACTCATTAAACCATCACTAAAATTAAACTAGTGAATATATCCTTCACCCATTAAATTTCCTTCTGTAACTTATGAAAACTTCCTCCTGCTCCTCGCCACAACTCACCTCCCAGATAACCCGCAATCTGCTTTTTGTCACTAGATTTTCTGTATTATAGAGTGTTATAAAATAGAATCATGCTGTCAACTCTTTTGTTGGGGGGCGGGGGGAGAGGGGGTCTGGTTTATTTTGCTCAGCATAATTATTTTGAGATTTATCCATGTTGTATATATCAATCGTTTATCCATTTGAATTGCTTAGTAGTATCTATCTATATAAAAGCCTTCATGATGGTCACAACTGAACAGGCTGCACGGGGTGACCCGGCTGGTAGGGGAGTTAGTGAAGGGCGACCAAATGACTGAGCAGCAGGCTGTGTGGGGCGACCAGGCCTGTGGGGGGAAGTGGGACAGCTAGGGGCAACCAGGCTGGGGGGGGGGGCAATTGGGAGTGACCAGGCCAGCAGGGGGGGGCAGTTAGGGGTGACCAGGCCAGCAGGGGGGGGGGCAGTTAGGGGTGACCAGGAAGGCAGGCAGGCAGGTGAGCAATTAGGAGCTAGCAGTCCAGGATTGTGAGAGGGATGTCCAACTGTGGCCTAAACTGGCAGTCAGACATCCCCCGAGGGATCCCTGATTGCAGAGGGTGCAGGCTGGGCTGAGGGAATCCCCCGCCCCCATGCATGAATTTCATGCACCGGGCCTCTAGTTCATTTATATGTACCTACAACAATTGTTTACCCATTTATTTGTGTACTAGTAATTTCCAATTTTCACTATTACAAATATTATAAGTATTACAAATCTTGCTCTGAGGATTGTACTAGTAAGCTCAGGTTGCCATAACAAAAACACCATAGGCTAGATATGGATTTAACAACAAATACTTATTTTCTCACAGTTTTGGATGCTGCAAGTCCAAGATCAGGTGCCAACATAGTCGCTTTCTAGTGAAACCTCTCTTCCTGGCTTATAGATGGATGCCAGCCCACTGTATTTGCTTCTTTGTTGGGAAGTGTGGGGGGATTCTTCTTCTTCTTCTTCTTCTTCTTCTTCTTCTTCTTCTTCTTCTTCTTCTTTTTCATCATCATCATCTTTTTTTTCTTTCACAGAGAGGAAAGGAGAAAGATAAAGAATTAGTAACATCGATGAGAGAGAAACATCGACCAGCTGCCTCCTGCACACCTCCTACTGGGGATGTGCCCAAACCAAGCTACATGTCCTTGACTGGAATCAAACCTGGGATCTTTCAGTCCGAAGGCCGGCGCTCTATCCACTGAGCCACGCTGGTTAGGGCGATGTTTCTTTTTATAAGGACACTAAACCTTTTGTATCAAGACCCCATCCTTATCACTTTACTTAGTCTTAATTATTTCCTTATAGGCCCCATCCAAATACAGACACATTGAGGGTTAGAGATTCAACCTATAAATTTGGTGGGGACTCAGCTCAGTCTATATAACAAGGATCCATGTCTTTGTATGAACATTTTACTTTTTTTGAAATTAAAAAAAAGAGAGAGAGTGGAATAATTGGATCAGAAGATATACAAATGGAAAATAAGCATAGGGGAAGATGCTCAACATCGTTAGTGATTAGGGAAATTCATATTAAAATCACCATAAGAGACACCTGCAGATCTAGTAGGATGGCCACCATACCAAGCTCTCGCACTGCCATACCAAGTGTTGGTGAGAATGAGCGAAAGTTTGTGTTTGCATACACTGCTGGTGAGAATGTAAAATGGTACCGCCACTTTGGATGACTCTTTGACACTTAAAAAGTTGAACATATAAACATTTATCTTCCACAGAGTTTTGGAGAAAGACTTTTTCTGACTATGCAGAGAAATAAATTGACAAGATATTCAAACACATCCCACCACTCCTACCCCTAGAAAAATCATATAGTTTTCCAACATGTGCATAACATAATACAGTCTCTTTAAAGCCTGTGTCAAAACCTTTGATCTCTTTTCAGAGATTTTTTATAAAAATATTTTCTTTGGTTAAGATGACATTTTGTCATAATAAGCCTATGTAGATGAGTCAAATGACAAACAAACTGAGAGTAGATACAATTTTATGGAAATATGTAGACCATCTGTGAAGAACTGTAGGAATTCTCATCCTGGAAAAAAGCAATTTGATTTCACATAAAACAGGCCCCCGTCCATTGCTGAAACATGCATTTCACATCGCCAGATACAGAATTCTGTGTAAAGCACTATATTCTGTTTAGGAAGATGTCTTTAAACAACCCATGTCTCCCGTCTTTTTTAATACTTTTTGTATTTTCCAAACTTCAGAAAGTTAACTGTAATTTGAAACAGGAAAGAATGCCATGAAAACATTGACAGTAAAATAAGTAAACAATCGAATTACTTAAACACCGAGGGCAATGCAGAAGAATCACTTGGAAGACTTGTTAAGACACAGATTACTAGCCCCACCCCGAGAGTTTTGGCCTGGAGTGGGGCCTGGGAATTTGCATTCCTAACAAGTCCCCAGATGATGCTTGTGATGCTGATTTGGGAACCACACTTTGAGAAGCATTGCTCTAGAGATTATGTTTCAAATAAAATAAAATAAAATGAAATTTTAAAATAAAATTAAATGAAATTGTCCCTAATTACCTATGAATAATTTTTAAAGGGGGAGGTGCATTTTTTACTAGTAGCCTCCCCATTATGCCACCTCATCCATCATTACGTCATTAATGCCTGTCAAGAAAAAGTATTGAAGACCCTGCCAAGTAGATTACATCAGAAAGAGTAGTTTTTAAAGGGAAATATTCCTGATTTAGTTTCATCATACTCCTGCCTAGTCTCTTCAGACACCTCACTTGGTTTTCTTTCTAATATAGTATGTGCCCGGGCACATCCAGTTTTTAAGACCATCCTGCCTTCTGACTCACTTCATATACATGTCATTAACCAGCTCTCCTCGCTTCTTCTAAGTATTGAGGCCTTAGATCCCATTTATTGAAGTACCTCCAGGGTATTGCCCACATTTCAAAGGAACTCGTCTCCCAGGCAGCAACTTAAGCTGCTTCTTCATTCTTGTGATCTCGATGCAAATGTTGTTTGGAATGTACTGAGAATTCTTATTTTGTACACCTTGCTGGTGAATGAATTCGTATAGATTGTATTTCGTATACAATGTCTTGGAACTATGACTTTGAAATGCCCTAGTATTCCCTTCTCTGGTCAAATGCAAGCTAGCAAAAATTAGTTCAGGGGAGCTAGTTGGTAAGTCTAGTAGTCCCTTGGGAGATATTTTTAAAATTTTAAAACAAATTAACATCTCCTGCCTATTTGATTGAGGGAGATTCCAAAGATTGGTGAGAGTGGGTGAAACGAGTGTTGTGATACATTGTTGGTGGAACTGTAGATGGATTCAGGCTTTCTGGAGTGCAAACTGTCATGCATACGATAATTTAAGTATTGGCCCTGGAATTCAAAATCTAGGAGCTTACCCTTATCAAATAATAGCCACAGATGTATGTGAAAAGATACCGCAGAATGTTTAGAATATTAAAATTTTTGAAACCATCCAAGTGCCCAGTTAGAGGGTGTTGTTGCATTAATTCTAGTCTGTGCATCTAGTGGAAGATTCAGCAGCTGTTAAAAAAGATGAGGTGGATGTATATGCACAGCATGGAAAGTTATCCCAGGTAAGCAGTGAGATAAAAAAAAAAAGAAGAGCAGTTTACATAATCGACCGAATAAAAAGGTCCATTTTAATTTGTTTTTAAAAGGAAGCTTGAACTTTTTACGAGCAAGAATGAATTAAAAACGAAAACAGATTTTCATATTAAGCAAAAGAAGACTGTCACATTTCTGGCTGATGAAATTGACCTCCATTTAAAAATGGGTTCCTTTTCTAGACTCTAACCTGGCTTCTACCATATTTTACCTGGTTCCCCATTAAAAATAAATGAGGAAATTAGTCTCAGTTATCCTGCAGCTATTTAGATTTTAAGTCAGACTAGCCCTGGGAACTTAAAGAAGTCCCATCATCTCTCGGGGGCTCGCATGCTAGTCTGTTCAATAGGGACGTGGGACTCGTATTGGGATGCCTCTGGATCTTCGTGGCCAGCATGCTGCTTTCTCATCCCTTTCTTCTGGAAACAATACATTGCTCTTTCTTTTGAAATGACCTTCCAGGAAAAGAGCAACCCAGTGTAACATTTGGCAAAGAAACATCTGGAGTGCATGACCTTTGAACTCAAACCCAGCCTGCTGATTCTGACCTTAAGAAGTTGCCAGGAGAGAAACTGAAAACAGTCATGTGATGGGTGGTTGGTGGACAGGACTAGAATGGAGACATTTTATTGTATTCCTTTTTGTACAATTAGAATTTTATGTACTGATATTCTGTACACCTCCTACCTGCTGCCCTATTGTCATTTCAGTAGGTCCCACCGACTGCTCAGGTGTCCACTTTGCTCTGCCTCTTCCAGAGAGAAACATCAATAGGTGGCCTCCTATACACCCCCTACTGGGGATCAAGCCTACAACTTGGGCATGTGCCCTGACTGGGAATTGAACTGGTGACCTCTCAGTGATGAACTTAGTCAACTGAGCCACATCAGCCAGGGCAAATATACAATCTTAATATCCTTAGTCTGGGTTGTAGATAGGAGGAGTATATAACCAACCATAATCAAATTACTGTATGACATTGAACCTAAGATTCTACCAATTACATTAATAACTTATTGTATTGCCACTAAGAAAGAAATAAAACGGCTAGTTAATTGAAGACACCATCAATTATAGGAGTTGCCCCAATTTCAGAAATTTTTTTTTTAAATTGAAGAAGTATGATGTTAATTAGGATCATGCTTATACTACTCTTTTCAACTAAAATATTTGCTTTAACGTTACTAATGTCTCCATATTTATACCATGTTCACTGGCAAATATAAGTGAAGTTCACAGGTACATATGTCTTCATGTAACACGAATATAAGAAAGAATCCATGTAGTTCTGGCTGGTTGGCTCAGCGGATAGAGTGTCGGCCTGAGCACTGAAGAGTCCCAGGTTCGATTCTGATCAAGGGCACGTACCTTGGTTACAGGCTCCCGGCTTGGAGGGGCGGGGCATGCTGGAGGAGGCAACCAATCAATGTGTCTCTCACACATCAGTGTTTCTGTCTCTCTATCTTCCATCTTCTCTAAAAATCAATGGGAAAAATATCCTCAGATGAGAATTTAAAAAAAGAAAGAAAGAATCCATGTATATAATTTTTTTGTATATCAAATATCAGATGCTTTCAAAAACCCAACTGAAACCAATCTTTAGAATAGAGTTGATTACCTTCTACCAATTTCAAGCAGCATCCAGAGCTGATGCTGACTCTCTGTGCCCCTTCACCTCCGCCACTTCCCTGTATTGGTCTTGAACTGAGCCTGGCTTCTCTTGAAGCAATCAGATGCTGGAGTTGTTCCAGGACTCACATCTGCTGTCCACACCACCCAGAGCAAGGGGAGCCAACTGTTCTAACTTTCTTGGTTGGAGGCTCAGGATTCCCTCGGATGGACCAGCCTGAGTCCCGGCAGTTCAGAGGAGCCATTAGGAACACAGATTCCAGAGCCAAGCTGTGTGAGCTCAGAATCCAACCCAGCTCATGGTTTCCCAGCTTTGCACCTCAGAGTAGCATAGATAGGGTACTATCATAGCACCTTTCTCATACTGCTATTGTGAGGATTAAATGGACGAACGCAGTGCTTACAACAGTGCCTGGGGCTTCAAAAATGCTATGAAAATGTTGTTGTTAATGAGGATGGTGTGATTCATCCCTGAAGTAATCACTGAGGCTAGAGGGAGACTGTACTGAATGGCTTAGCCTAAGTCAAAAGGCACCTCCAGAGGTCCAGGCAGAACTTGCTTCTCTGGAATCACACGGCATCCCCATACAGGGGCCCTGGGAAGAAAGAACTAGGTGATTAAGGCATAGAAAGCAGGTAGGAGTAACCAGCAAATGTCCACCACACAAGTCATGGCTTAAACGCACAGGGTTGTTTGACAAATTATGTTCTAAAATGAAGACCAGGTGTCCAAGGTAAATAATCATCCTAAGCCTTATATCGATGTCAGATACGATTTTTCATATTATCAAGTGTCCATGTTACATAAATTATACATTTTAGGATATCCCGGGGACCCTTTTTTCCTCACATAATTTCTACTCGGCCAGTGCTTGGTGACTGTCCGCTGCGTACCCGGCTCGGAGGTGAACACAGCGGGCCTGGTTACTGCCCCCACGGAGTTGCAGTTTTATAGAACGGTAGTTCTCAGCAAGCGTTCATCTCCCATTAGCTAGATCACAGCTTACAAAATAAAGGCGTAAATAGGACCCTAGAAGGTCACTATGTGGTGTGGGGGTTGATTGGATTATTGTTTGGACTGCAGTGTTGTAATGAGGAGTGTCTTTTATGTGTCTGTCTGCCCTATTACCGTGTTTCCTCGAAAAGAAGACCTACTTCATGGAAACATAATACATCCCCTGAAAATAAGACCTAGTGCATCTTTGGGAGCAAAAATTAATATAAGACACTGTCTTATTTTCAGGGAAACAGGGTAGATTAGGAGCTGCTGGAAGGCAGAGGCAGGACCCTGTCCCGTTTTTTTCTCGGAAGCACCTAAGACAATGTCGGCCACATCACAGCTTTTAACTAATTTAGTCAAAACCCCAGAAAAGGAAGGTGCATGGCTGGAATGGATAAGAATTAGAAAGAGGCAGTTCCTGAGTATCATCCAAACAATACTTTTAAGTTAGCAACTAATGATAACCAAGTTTATGCTCCCATTTTCTACATGTCAAAACAAAATGTGGCATGCAATCTACCTCTGAAACAAAACCCCAATTTTTAGCTGAGGGTTTTCCCCATATTTCCTGGGCAGTACGGATGGCTGTGTGGCTCAGACCTGGCCCATGAGATGCGTTTAGTATCAAATGGTACTTCCTAAGAGTCTTTTAAGCAGCAAACAGTCTGTCAAAATTACAGCGGGAAGGTTAGGGAGAGGTGGGGGAGATAAGACTTGCATGCATGCATATAAGCATAACCAATGGATGCAAAACACTGGGGGGTGAGGGCATGTATGGGGGGGGCAATGTTAAGATATGTACACATATAATACCTTAATAAAAAAAAAAAAGGAGGAAAAAAAAAAGGAGACATGCAACATCTCTGTCCTCCCTCCTTGCACCTGGGATTTGGATGCCATGGCTGGAGCACAAACAGCCACCTAAAGACAGTAGCAGGGGAACTGTAACCGCGGTGGCTAGAGGAGACTGCACTGAATGGAGCCCGTGTCCTGCAAGCGTGGCAGCACCACCAGACTGGGAGCCTGTCTCTGGGCTTCGTCATGTCCACCTGTTCAAACCCCTGTTGTTTGTTTTGGGGGGTTCTTTGGTTTTTGTTTATAGGCAATTAAATGTAATCCTGACTGAAACCCACACACATCTATATATGTAAGACAGCAAGCAACCAAATAAACAGCCTACTTAAAAAAAAAAAGTCTGGTTTTATTGATTTTATTAGAGAGAGAGAGTGGAAGGGAGAAGGAGAGAGAAAAACACTGATGTGACAATTTACATTTTTAAGGAACACTTGTTTATGTTTTCTATGTTACTTCTTAGAAATAAGTATGGTCTATTATTGAATGAAAATATTTAACTTATCTGATTCCGGGTATCTTTAAAAGGAGTACATTTCTTTATTTTAAGATTGAATAGCAGCAATTTTGTATGATTCAATCTACCTTCTAGATTTGTATTTTATTTCATTTTTTAAAATATGTTCTTAGTGATTTTTAGAGAGGGATGAAGGGAGAAGGATAAAGAGATAGAAACATCAATGAGAGAGAAACATCATCAATTGGCTACTTCCTGCATATCACCTACCAGGGATCGAGACCACAACCCAGGCAGATGCCTTGACTGGGACTCAAACCGGTGACCTCTTGGTTCATGGGTCATCGCTCAACCACTGAGCCACACCAGCCTGGCTTGTTGTTTGTTGTTTGTTGTTTGTTTGTTTAACTTGTAACTTAGAGCTCTTAATTCAGAAAGAACTAGGAAGAAAGAAGGGATTTCTTGCCCTGCGGAAGTCCCCATGGCCACCTCCAATAGCAGCCTGCCCTGTCCTTGCTCCTCCTTTGGCCACTCTGGGCTTGGGAAACAGGAACAGGGTCAGAAAACAAAGGTGGCGGGAGGGGATACAACAGAGTGACTTGTCTCTCAGAAGTTGTCATAATTAGGTTTTTAAAGCCCACAGCCCCTTTCTCCAGGCCCTGCTATATAAGTAACCCCACTGGAGCTTGTAAACCCTGTGACAAAGGCGGGACCAGTCTTACCCTCCTGTGAGCCTGAGAAAACGGGGCTCAGAGAGGTGACGGGGCTTTCCCAGAAAGTGATGTTTGGGGGGCAGGGGTCTGTTCCACTAGGGCCGTGGTTGGCAAACTGCAGCTCGCAAGCCACATGCGGCTCTTTGGCCCCCTGAGTGTGGCTCTTCCACAAAATACCATGGCCTGGGCGAGTCTGTTTTGAAGTGGCATTAGAATAAGTTTAAGTTTTAAAAATTTGGCTCTCAAAAGAAATTTCAATCGTTGTACTATTTGGCTCTGTTGACTAATAAGTTTGCCGACCACTGTGCTAGGGCATGCTAATTACTAGTCTATATAGTTTTCCACATACTCATGGATCTGACTCAATAGAGTAATTTTTTCTTTCTTAAGCAAAGGTGAGGTAAAACAAAGATATGCTAATCTTCCTCAGTCTAGTTTAACAAGGACTCCTACGGGACCATCTGAGGTTAGACAATCAATATTCCATTCTATTTTTCCTTTCTTCTCTTTCTTTTCCTTTTGGATTTCAGATTTTGCAAGCTGTCTTTGGAGGGAGGACTGGGGGAGGGGGAGGATTAAGGCACAGGCAGGAAAGCCTCATTGATATTTCAGTCTCTTTCCCTACTGTACTCCTGAAAGACCACGGCCCCTGCTTGCTGGGCCAGGAGACCCCTGACTGATTGAACCTGCCAGCACACTTCAGCTGGCTCCCTAGCAAACATATGGTGTCAGGGTCAATATTTACCTTCATTTAATGCGTGCAGTGCTTCATCTATTTATTTATTTATTTATTCAGCAGGCAATTAGGCTCCACAGAGCAAAATCCCTTTGTTCTCCTCATGGATTACTGAATATCAGAGCTGTGGAAAACAACTTGCAGACAAAACCATCCAACTCTTAGTTTACACACAGTTGCTGCTCCTATGAGAGGAAAAAAGAATAGACACACAAATATATATTGGGAATATAGTATTGTGTGTAACACATAATATATATATTTGAGAATACATTATTAATATTCATATTATTTTAGAAACGTGTAGTATTCTTTCTAATTTAGGCATACATCATGTCAATGTGTTGGTATTTATGCTACTTTTGAGAAGCTTTTATGAACAGAAAGGATTATTAAGGATTTTTTTTTTTTTAACAAAGTAATGTCTTGAAGTGAAATATTAAAATTCTAGGTCTTTCTTGAGCCTTTAATTCACTTACAAATCTTATTATTCTGTTTAGAAAACTAACAAATTTTAACAATCACTTTTTTTTAACAATCACTTTTAAGAAACCTTTGATTAATGTTTTAAATTAATATACAAACTTAGTTAATTAGAAAATACCCTCAAACATTTTAAACTGCATTTTTACAATTTGTTGCCGTCTTAAGTGTTTCAATTATCAAAAGAACAAGCAAAACCTTTTTAAGAACCTAACTTACTCTTATAAATAGATGTTAAATATATTTTAAATGTTTTAAGATTTTTAATCCTGTTTTTGAACTCAGTAAGATATTATTAAATTTTCCAACTTATAGTCACAAGTTTAAATTAATTATTCCATTTTAAATTCATATTAGAAACAAGGCTACTTGGTTATTCATAGGCTCTATAATCTTAAATATCTTAAATATTATAAATATGTACAGGTCACTCACCAAATATGTACAGGTCACTCAACAAAGTTATTTATTCCACCCTTACCCATGTGGCTCAGTTGGTTGGAGCATTGTTCTGTACACCAAAAGGTCACAGGTTCAATTCCTGGGCAGGATACATACCCAGGGTGTGGATTCAAATCCAAGTAGGGGTGCATTTGGGAGGCAACCAAAAAGTCAGTCTCTCTCTCTCTCAAATCAATTTTTTAAACAATTGAAAACATTCTTTATGCCCTGGGTTTGCCTCTATACTTCATTCTAAGTCTTCCTGAGACTAAAAGGTGCTTAAAAACTAAAGGAGATAATGTCATCCCAAATAATTTTGGAGTTACTATCTCAACAGGCTAATATGTCATCGAGATCACAGATATCAAATGAGATGTGAAGGGTAAGGGTTAGAAATATGCAGCTCCAGCCGAAACTAGTTTGGCTCAATGGTAGAGCGTCAGTCCAGTCAAGGATATGTACATTAGTTGCAGGCACATCCCTGGTAGGGGTTGTGCAAGAGGCAGCTGGTCAATGTTTCTCTCTCATCGACATTTTTAGCTCTCTATCTCTCTCTCTTCCTCTCTGTAAAATATCAATAAAATATATTTTTTTAAAAAGAAAAGAAATGTGCAGCTCCACCTTCCTCCCAGCCCCCATGGTCAGGCTCAGTCCCTTCCTGCAGTCACTCTGTCAACTCCAAGTGACTGGACTGAAGACTCTCCTGACCACACAGGGTGGTGAGCTCTAAACAGTGGATGGGTCTTTTCTCCCTCTTCTGCTGACCCACCCTCTCCCTCCTTTAATTCATAAACTATCCAATTAATCACCAGGTTCTTCCTATTTCATCCACAGCCTCTGAAATGTCTCAGGTCTGCCCCGCCTCTCTCTCCCCACAGCTGTTGCTGAGTTCAGGCTGCATCATTCCTCTTGCTAAGGTGGGTCAGTAGCCCCCACCGGTCTCGCCTATTCCAGGGATCTCCCAGAAGCCTTCACCTTCAATCATAACAACTCCACCACCACCATCCGTCACCATTGCCATCTGCTAACACCTGCAGGCCAGGCAGCAAAGCAAGATGCTTCCCTCTGTTACCCGCTTGGCTTTCACCAGATCCCTACCTAAGATGAATTATTAGCCTTGTTTTGAGTTGAATAAATTGAAACGCAAAGAGGTGAAATCACTTTTTCAAAAATCACGCAGCTAATGGGGCGATAAATCAGGACTGAAACCCAATGCTTAGGAGTTCTCACAATAATGTTATCTCCCTTCTTCGCCTATAACGTTCCTACTATTTTTTTTTTAAAAAAACTGTAGCCGAAACCGGTTTGGCTCAGTGGTAGAGTGTCGGTCTGCGGACTGAAAGGTCCCGGGTTCGATTCCGGTCAAGGGCATGTACATTGGTTGCGGGCACATCCTCGGTCGGGGGTGTGCAGGAGGCAGCTGGTCGATGTTTCTCTCTCATCGACTCTCTCATCGACTCTCTCATTGACGTTTCTAGCTCTCTATCTCTCTCCCTTCCTCTCTGTAAAATATCAATAAAATATTAAAAAAACAAAAAAATAATAAAAAACTGTATTTATGGATCTCTTTTTCTGAGAAGACTGCCCCACTCCTGACCCTGGTCTGATCAAGGTATCTCTGCCTTGGTTTTCCATAGTATTGGCTACATTCCTTTATCAGATTACTAAGCACACTTTACTGTAAATGATTCATTTACATTTCTTTACCTTTCCAGCATAGAGGAAAATGTCGGACACACTGGTAAATAAATGGGGCTGGGATGGGGATGGAAGGAAGCAAGCAAATATCTCCTCGTTGAGACTCACGCACAGATTCAGAGACGAAAAGACTCCACCGCTTACTATCCCAGTGGCCTTAGGCAAGTCATCTAACCTCTCTGACTTACCTCACTGATTAATAAAGATAAATAATTCCTCTTGCTGGGCTGTTGTAAGAATAGAATTAAAAGTGTGCCCATCAGTAGATGAGTGGATTAAAAAACTGTGGTACATCTACACAAAGGAATACTACTCTGTGGTAATAAATAAATAAATAAATAAATAAATAAATAAATAAATAAGGAGTTCTTACCATTTGCAACAGCATGGATGGAACTAAAGAACATTATGCTAAGTGAAATAAGCCAGTCAGAGAAAGATAAATATCGCATGATCTCACTCATTTATGGAATATAATGAACAACACAAACTGATGAACAAAAACAGATCCAGAGACAGAGAAACATCGATCAGACCATCAAACCTCAGAGGGTAAGGGGGAGAGATCAACCAAAGGACTTGTATGCATGCATATAGGCCTAACCAATGGACACAGACAACAGGGTGTGAAGGTTTGGGGGGGGGGTGGTTAATGAGGGATGAGGACATGTATGTAATAACTTAATCAAAGAACTTAAAAAAAGAATAGAATTAAAATATACAAAAACTATTAGGCATGCTAATTGACACATAAACAATAAGTAATAGCTGCCATTATGATAGTGCTATGATTATTGACCACAGAAGAAGGTGTTGCTTCTGAGTAGGTAATGTGAATGAGATATATAAAAATAGAGTGTTTTACAGAGAACAGATTGATGGTTACTGGGGGTGGGGGGGAGGGTAGAGGTGAAAAAGGTGAAGGGATTAATAAGTACAGATTGGGGCCGAGACCGGTTTGACTCAGTGTCGGCCTGAGGATTGAAAGGTCCCAGGTTCGATTCCGGTCAAGGGCATGTACCTTGATTGTGGGCACATCCCCAGTAGGGGGTGTGCAGGAGGCAGCTGATCGATGATTCTCTCTCATTGATGTTTCTAACTCTCTATCTTTCTCCCTTCCTCTCTGTAAAAAAATCAATTAAAAAAAGAAGTACAGATTGGTAGTTACAGAGTAGTCATGGGGATGTAAAGTACAGCATAGGGAATATAGTCAATAATATCCTAATAACTATGTATGGTGCCAAGTGGGTTCTAGAATTATCAGGGAGATCACTTTATAAATTATATAGTTGTCTAATCACTATGCTGTGCACCTGAAACTAGTACAAATAATATTGAATATAAACTGAAAAAAAAATTAAAAGGCAATGGTTGGGGGAGGAGGGGAGTAGAGTGTCTTGCAGGCAAGAGCTTGGCCTCTTTTGGGGACCAACAATAAATCAGTGATTTCAGAATTTCCTTCCTGTCTCTAGACAGCTTCCTTTCAATACAATCCGAGAATGCCATAAGTCTCCTCCTTCCGATGGTTCATTCTCATTGAAATCCACAGACATTTACTGAGTCCCACTGTGTGCCAAATACAGAGCCTGTAGAAGATACATTATGGAGGACAGGCCTCTGCCCTTTTGTTCTCCCAGGGAACACACTAACACTCGCTCAGTGCGGCCAGGAGTAAGGGCCATTGCTGGCCCCAGTGGAGCAACCAAAAGTGAAATCAGATGGGTAATTTATCAGCCCAGGGCAAGTTTGGGTTGTTGAAAGCCCAAAAGCAGCCACAGTGTGAAATACTGAGATTGGGGACCAAGCTAGAGAGCTCTTAACACATAAACTTTCCGTGTCTGGGTACCTCGGATTGATGTAACCAAATCAAAGCCCTCCAGTAAACCCAGATTCTGCTGCTCCGTGCAGTGACTTCGGTGCAGAGCATGAATCAGACTATGACAGAATGTGAATCTCTGTTCCACTTTGCCCTTCATCAGATTCTCATAGCTGAACATGGCACTCGGGAATTTCTTCTGCAGAGCCAGGTCAATGCATTTTATCTAGGTGATTGCCTGTATTGTATGATTTGACAGGCCCGGAAGACACAAATTCCGAAAGCTCTCCGTCTCCCAGAAATTCCCCCAGCACTAAATCACTCCTTTGGGTTAGCAGCTGACTCCAGGAAAATCCATGTGAAGTTGGCTGTCTTGTATATGTTGGCGTGATCTAGTTAATTATCTTTTTAATAACGAGATGAAAGTGCAGAATAAGCAAAATTGATTGAACACCAGCTGTGTGACAGTCTCAGGCTAGAGGCTGGGACACAGAATGAATAGGATGCAGGCCCTGCCCTTCAGGGGCTCAGAGCTTAGTGCCTGGAGACTGGATGCCTGCCGCACTGCCGGAGGGAGGGGGCTGCCTAGGGCCTGGCGTGGGGAATTCTAACCCACCAGGGTAGCATGAGGTCCCAGACCAAAAAGCTAAGAGGAAGACAAATATAAACTAGGGGCCCAGTGCACAAATTCAAGCATCTTGAAAGGAACTGTGGGCCACAAGGGGCAGGTCTCAGCCCATCCTTCATGCCCCCACCCAGCCCCTCCTGCTACAGCCCCTGGTCCCCTGTCTGCCAGCAGCCCCACTCCTGCCACTGCCACTCCCACACACTAATAGCGCTGGCCCCACTCGCATGCTTTGATGACGCTGAGTGATCAGGACCAGTGTCGGGTGCCGGCAGAAGGTGCAAGCGGTGTCTCTGGTGCTGGCTGCAGGTGCGAGCGGAGCCGGTGCCAGCAGTGGGTGTGAGCAGGGCTGGCACCAGCAGCAGGTACAAATGCCCAGCGGGACCATGGTACACGAGAGCAAATAATTTTCAGTAACCATCAGAAGCTTGCCCCGAAGACAATAATCCGCACCCCGCTCACCTGCTCCACCTTCCCGCTGCAGCTGATGCCTGCTGCTAATGCCCGCCATGTTCTGTGCATGCCCCCTGGTGGTCAGCACACGTCATAGCGACTGGTTGTTCTGTTGTTCTGCCATTTGGTCTATTTGCACATAAGGCTTTTATAGAGAGAGATTTTAGCTGCTTTATAGTTAACCCAAGACAGCCTTGTTTCGTGGGCTTCTCCAGTCCGTTCTCAGCTCCACCTCTGCCTCCTACAGCGTCTGCAGTTGGCCATCCCAGTGTCGAGTATTCACTTAGGTGGCCTGTCCACTTCACATGCTGAGTGACTGGATGGTACCCACTCCTCTCAGGCCTGCTGCCCCGATGTCAGGCCCTCATTTTCTTCACAGCCAGGCCCCTCATTTCCCTGCTCCCGCCCATGATTGTTCTGCACTGCAGACAGAGCCTCCTCCTGAAGCACAAAATCTGACCTTCATCACCTTCATTCCACTCCCCGAGTAAAACTCTGACAGAGATTCCCCTGTCACACAGCTCCGGCCCTGTGCGCTTTCCCAGACAAACCCCCATGCACTCCTGAGTTAAAACCATATAGCAGGCTTTATGTATCTTTATTTTTAATAGAATCCACCAGATTTTCTTTTCCCAAAGTTGTAGCAACTATTTCTGCCCATCCTCATCTGCCCCTTTTTTTTAACTTTGCACCCTGCTGTGTGAAACATAGGATCTCATTGTTTATTTGGGTTTGTTTTTTTCTTTATTGTATGGACAGAGAGAAAGAGGAGGAAGGAGAAATGGGGGAGGGAGAAAGGGGAGAGAGGAAGACAGGGGAGGAGAGAAAGACAGAGAAGGAAAAGAGAGATGGCAGAGAGAAAGGGGTCTCTCTTGTTTAGATGGGTGTTTTTCCCTGACCTCTAGCCAAGCTGAGCATATTTTTAGATATTTATTGGTGATTAGGAGTTCCTCCTCTATAATTTGCCTGTTCGTAGTCCTCGCTCAATTTTCAATTAGAGTGTTTTTCCTTTTCTTATTAATTTATAAAAGCTCTTTGTGATACTAACATTTTGATTTCCTAATAGACATAATAGCTAAAAATTACTGAGTGCTTTTATCCGCCAGACACTGTTTTCCCAGTCAATTGTAGGTCTTTTGATTTTGTTCATGCTCTATTTTCCTAAATATAAATGAGTAAGTGCACAGTGAATAATGGATAAATGAATGGGTGAATGAATTGAATGAATCCAATGTGTACATTTTATCTGCTCCCAAAGGCTGGCTTTTGGACAGGGGCTATTTCACCACAGGAGTCCTCTGTCTTCTCTAGTTCTCCTTCATCCCCTTTCCCTGCTCCCTCCAACCTCCACTCTCCGCCTCTTGATGGGCCCGGTATAAACACATCAGAGACACTTAAATGCTTTCAGAAGGAAGAGAGAGCCTTCCTCTCCCTTAAGTGCTGGGCTGTGGGAAAGAACTCAGGAAACACACACTCGACGTGAGTGCAGGAAATGCTCCTTGTTTCATGAATTGTAAGGAGGGAGCAGTTACTGGTTATCTGAAATGGTATGCCGAGTACATAGGGACATAAAAGACCTTGGCAATGAGGCAACTGACTTGTTAGTGTTATTTCTTTAATATGCTGTATCCTTCTGGGAAGAGTTTAAAACCCTCTCTGGTTTACGTATGAAGCCCAACCAGGCTGCCTGCAGAACTCGAGGGAGAGTTTTGCATTGTTCCAATTTACACAAAAAAGGAGCAGAATCCGAGGCAACTGGGCAAAGTAGATTGACAGAACCAGAGAGGTTTCATCCCTAGAGCATGGACTGGATGGTTTTCTTTTAGTTTTAGAAGTGCTTTGCATTTGAATTTATACCCAGTGTAATTCAAGATTAAAAGATTCCTTCAAGATCCCCACTTCTGCTGAGACTACAAAACAACCTCAACTGTTCCTTTCTTCCATGTTTCCCCAACCTAGTTTTCCTTTAATAGCCCATTCTTTTAAATGACTCATAAATTAAAGTCAGAGCATTTGGGACCCTTTGTGTGTTACGTGCAGATAAAATACTTAAGTGTTTCATTTGGAATCCAACATCGTTTCCTGAGGAAATTACTGAAATCACAGAATTGTTGAATAAGCTGATCAGGTCGCCAGGCAAAAGTCATCTTTTTCTTTTCTTTTTTTTCTTTTCTCTTTTTTTAAACAGAGAATCCAAAGCAGCTTTACCATACGCAAATGGAAAGACCTCAGTCTAGAAGTCACTTAGGTCGGGCCCACATACCGTTGCCGACCAATGTAGGCAATCAGAAAACAATGATTTCAATAAAAACGAGCAGGACCAGGTTCTGCAGCCTTAATAACTACAAAAGCCAATTCCCTGGAGATGAACTCATGACATTTGGCTTTCACCTGTCTCCTGGCTGGATGCAGAGGTCCAGGCAAAACGACCAAAACACTGGTCCATAACATATTCTAGCCCAAGGGTGATCGTTGACATCAGACTTGGGTGAACCCTGAGCCGGATCAATGCATTCATTATTCAATGAATATTTACAGAGCACTTACTCTCATGTATTATTCTACCAGCAATACACTAGGTCCTCGTGGTGGGGGGACAACCCCTGTTCCCAATCTAGCAGGAGGAGCCAAGTCAGATGCCCTCAGAAGCCAGACAGGTAACATGCAGGCGGCAGGCCAGGTGGGAAGTGGGCATTGGAGTGGACGGAAGAGCGGAGGCTCCGTGTAAGAGGCTGCCTTCTTCTGCTCCATTGGTTACTTCCCGAAGGGAACGTGAGGGAACTCAGAATAGCCACGTTTTCCAGCTTTGAAGTCCCAATTTTATTGTGAGATGTCTGTATTTTACATATTGGCAGCTTATTACAATTCTTATATATATATATATATATATATATATATAGATAGATAGATAGATATAATATATAATAATATATATTATAATATTATAATATTATGATAATATAATGATAATATAATGATAATATAATGATATAATAATCTATATATATTATTGATTTTTTACAGAGAGGAAGGGAGAGGGCTAGAGAGCTAGAAACATGGATGAGAGAGAATCATCGATCAGCTGCCTCTTGCACACCCCCTACTGATGTACATGCCCTTGACCGGAATCGAACCTGGGACCTTTCAGTCCGCAGACAGACGTTCTATCCACTGAGCCAAACCGCTTTTGGCTAAAATAAACTTTTTTTTTTAAATGGTTGGAATATGACACTGGGAAATCTCTCTCCACCCCATCCCCCCACCACCGCTCGGCGTATCTAAGATTTCCTATGCAATGACTGAAAATATAGGAAGATTTCTAATCAGGTGTCCTTCCCACCCACACATATCATTGGCACTCCTGATGTGGGGTTCCTTCTCCCAGACTCCTCGGTTGTCTCAAGATCTACATGCTACCTCTTTGCATATTCTGAAACTCCTGGCCCTATGAATCCTCATTCATTTTTACAAAAGAGAAGGAGACCTTTTCATGTGTCTGGGGATTGCCACCTTCTCTCACTCTGCCCCCAGGAAGTCTCCTTGCTGGTTCCACCCCCTGCCTCTCCCCCTCAGAGTGTTGCACCCACCCTAGCAGCAGTGCTAGCCCTGCATCCTGCCGCTGTGCTCAAACTAGGAAAAGGAGCCTTGACTCCTCCCCAACACTTGGAAGATGGTCAGGAGATTGTATGACTCCGCTATGAAGGGGCTCCCTTAGAGTCCTGTCGTACACAATCTCACCAAGAAGGGATGGCCCAGTTCCCCTCGCCTGAGGGGCACACTCTCCCCAATCCATCTTCAGATTCCTTTTCTTTTGGCACTTGCTAAATTCATGGCCCTTGGTTTTCAACTTCCTGCTCTCGGAATTAATCAGCCAGTCAGTAATAAAGGACCTGAACTAGGTGCTCCCCTACTCACCTCCCCCCGCCCCCCAAGTCTTGATCTGATAAAGGACTGGCAGTCACTTGGGCTTTGGGAGGGGGGTGCTTTGAAAAATCTGGAACAGAGAAGGATAAGCTACAGCATGTGGCAGCTTTCCAGGGATTCCAAAAAAAGAGACTGAAAATTAACTTCCATAACTGCAACTAGTGTAATCTACCCAAAGATAACTTTTTTTCATTTGCTTTGTTTTTGCATATACATTGTTTTCCGAAGTTTGGATTTTAATGCTTTTAGGACTTTAACCACTCCTCTTAATTCATATGTACTGTGTGACTTAAGAAATAGATTCTGCTCTTAAGACGAAGACTTAAATGAAGTGAATTTGTTTTATTTTCATGTAATATAACTCTAGCATGGACAGTACAGAGCTAGGATGGACAGACAGATCCATGGTATGGAGGACCTGGGCCCCTTCTATGATGTTGATCAACAATCCTAAAGCATCATTGTCCTCATCTGAGTGGTCCAAGACGACTGACCACCACCTTGTACAGGTGAAGTGAAGGAGAGGGTGTGCCCATTTTCAAAAATGGCACAACCCTGCAGTTACATTTATTATTTCTGTTCATAATTCACTGGCCAGATCTGAATCACATGGTGTCTTAGTCTGCGCAAGCTCCTATAATAAAACCTGGTGGTGCAAATAACATAAATTTAGTTCTCACATTTCCAGAGGTTGGGAAATCCAAGATCAATATGCTGGTTATTGTAGTTGTGGTGAGAGCTCTCCTTGGCATTCGGGTGCTGCCTTCTCCCTATGTCCTCATATGGCAAGGAGAGAGAGAGATTTCTTCTTAGAAGGCTACAGTCCTATGAGATTATAGCCAATCCTTATGAACTCATTTAACCTTAATTACCCCCTAAAAACTCTATATCCAGAAGCAGTCATATAGGGTGGAGGGGTTAGTTTTCAACATATCAATTGGGGGGCATATAATTCAGTCCATGACACATGGTCTCACCTAGTAGCAAGGGAGCCTGGGAAGTGTAGTATATATTCTGAGCAGGATTCTATTACTAATGTTGAAGGCCCACTAATAACTCAAACTTTCACTTGCCCTGTTCTTCTAGGTATTTCCTTTGGCAACACTATTTTAGTGTCTTTGTTATTTTATTGGCAGTTTTCTGAAGCTCAGTAACAGCCATATCTATATTCAGAAATCAATTCACCACAAAGACCAACATAAGTGCCACAAATGAATGTTGATTTAGCATCTCAGAGAGCAGAAGTGACCAGCGAGCTAATGCTAATTATGGAAAACCATTTTAATTTAATAAAGCTATATAAAGCAATGGAAGAGTGCCACCGTTTGTTTTTTTGCTAGTGACTGCCTCAGCTCTGCTCTGCAGCAACCTGACGGGAGTAAGGCAATGCTCAGAGACTCCTCAGTTGCCTCTGATAGCCAACCACATCCTGCAAAATCAAAATCGGATTTTAAAAATATGCAAACTAAGGTCAAACAGCCCCACATCTGAGACTTAATGGCTAATCTGTTCAGACAGCTGCTTCTTGGCCATTAAATTACAAGGTGACTGAGTTCATTAAGATTTTCACACACAACTAACTCCTCAAATTGTATGCCATACTTTTCTAAGACTTCCATGGGCAAAGCTGGTCAGATGAGCTGTGGTTAGAGCAGAAAGAGCCAATCTGTCGCCGTTTGCTTTCCAGTAGACAAAGAGACATTATTTTCAGGTTGATTGAAACTGGTCACTGAAGCCAAATTCCAGAATGAGATCATGAATATCAGTCATTGTGGGGTTTATTGTCAAAGGCAACTGGGGAAAGAGTCCAGTGTTTGGGGTTTTGTTGTTGTTGTTGTTTTTTCATTTTGTTTTTTGCTGAAAGACATATTGCCAACAATTCAATTTAAACATTAGAATTGTTACTTTTATTCACATTAACCCTGCACACAAATATGATGAAGTCAAATGCAGGACATACTCAGAAGGCAGAATCTGTGTGCCAAGAAGAGAGCTCTCGCTAAAACCAAATCAACCAGCATCTTAATCTTGGACTTCCCAGCCTCTGGAAACATGAGAAATAAATTTCTGTTATTTGCACCACCCAGTTTTGTTAAAGCAGCGTGAATAGACTAAGACACCATGTAATTAAGTTGTGGTCTTAAACACTAGCCATACATATGGAGATTATTTAATATACTTGTATACACATTGGGTCAGATCAGGCATTGTTTATTATTATTGCTATTCTCTTTTCTCTTCTCTGACAATTGGAACTTATTTGTATTAAAAAACTACATTTCTGCCGAAACCGGTTTGGCTCAGTGGTAGAGCATCGATCTGCGGACTGAAAGGTCCCGGGTTCGATTCCAGTCAAGGGCATGTACATTGGTTGCGGGCACATCCCTAGTGGGGGATGTGCAAGAGGCAGCTGGTTGATGTTTCTCTCTCATTGACGTTTCTAGCTCTTTATCTCTCCCCCTTCCTCTCTGTAAAGTATAAATAAAATATATTTTAAAAAGAAAAAACTACATTTCTAAGCAAGGTAATATGGAGCATGCTTCATTTTGCTCATACAAGTCATGTTATATTATTATTAAACTAGAGGCCCGGTGCATGAAATTCATACATGGTGGGGGTGTCCCTCAGCCTGGCCTACACCCTCTCGCAGTCTGGAGCCCTTGGGGGATGTCCATCTGCCAGTTTAGGCTCTCTCCCTACCTGGAAAGCTTGTTAATCCCTCCTTCCCTGGTACTCCTACTCTACTGATCCTTCCCTTCTAAAATTTAGCTTTTCCTAGACCTCTGCCCCAATTATATAAGACAACTTAGGATGGCTGGTACTTAGTACACACTTATCATAAACCTAAGCCAGCAGATGGACATCCCTCTAGCAGTGTGGGACCACTCACTCCTTACCCCCTGCCTGCTCGCTGCTCCTTAGCACTGCTGCAGAGGTGGGAGAGGCTCCCTCCACTGCCACTGTGTTTGCCAGCCATGAACCTGGCTTCTAGATGAGTGGTGCTTCCCCTGTGGGAGCACACTGACCACCAGAGGGCAGCTCCTGCATTGAGTATCTGCCCCCTGGTTGTCAGTGCACGTCATAACCACTGGTCATTCCACTGTTTAGTCGATTTGCACATGAGGCTTTTATTGTATAGGATATGAGAGAATTTAAATGTGTTAATTTTACCACTTAAACTGTCTCTTTTATAGTATATGCTACTTTATTTCAACAGAACTGTCTAGCCAATGAGTTAAAATTATTGCGATTTCTTTTTTAAAAAATATATTTTATTGATTTTTTTTTATATAGAGAGAGGAAGAGAGAGGGATAGACAGAAACATCGATGAGAGAGAATCATCGATCAGCTGCCTCCTGCACACCCCTTACTGGGGATGTGCCCTTGACCGGAATCGAACCTGAGACCTTTCAGTCTGCAGGACCTTTCAATCCACTGAGCCAAACAGGTTTTGGCTATTGCGATTTCTTAACACAACTCTGAATGTTGAACTATATTAGAATAAAATCTCTCAAACTGGCAACAATAAGAAAATGGCTATACTAACAAGTGAGGTTTCCTTACTGCAAAATACTTGTAAAAGCAATTTGTCCTTAATATAGCACATGTAATATAAAAATAAGAAACAGATAAGCTAATATTGTTTGAACAGTAAACATAAGTCATTTAGCACAAAATAATTTATTGTTAAAACCAGAAGGTGAAGACACACAGAATAAATTGTTAATTTATAAGTTCTTGATGAAAAACATGTCATCAGCTGTAGACTAAATTGCCTTTTCTAACCAGAAAGGCCTTGAAATTCACAGTGCAAACAATTACTTTCAGTCATAATTAATAAGAACTAATTACACCTTAAATTCTAAATAAAATAATTATGAGACTTTAAGGAGTCTCACTGGTTCTTGGAGTTTAACTGGTTCTTGGAATATAACCAAAGGAAGTAAGCTTTACAAAGTTCTACCTACATGCTTTGTTATTTATAACAGAAAGTGATTGTAACATAAATATCTTTTTATAGGGTGTAGTTATAAAGTCATTTAAAACTTCACTCAAAAGAACATGAAATAACATGGAAAATAGTTGATAGTTAAGTATAAAAAGTAATTCCTTAGATTTACCCCCCCCCCCCAAAGGAATAAATTACTTAGGTGGTAAAATAATTTTGGTTGTCATTGACTGAAACTATGAAAAAGATCCACGTTTGATGCCTCCAGCCTATTGCGGTCTTTTTTTTTTTTTTTTAATCTATTGTTTGCCTCTCTTATACACCCTGATGAGGGATCAAACCCCCAACCTGGTTATATGCCCTGACCAGTAATCAAACCTGTGACCTTTCAGTGCATGGATGACGCTGTAACCACTGAGAAACCCGGGCTGCAAGAGGGCACTCTGCAAAGTTGCTGTCATGCAGGGTGTGGAACACAAATGCAAGTGTGCAGTAAACCAGATTCAGTCCAACAATGCCTCAGCGACAACATAACCCAAGCCGAACTGGAATTGTGCCGCCCGGTGAGGAATCTGGCTCCCTCCTCTCTGGTTCCAGGTGCGTCACCCGAGAACCGTAGCTGCTAACTCTCCACAGCTCAGCAACTCCTGCATTGAGTGTCTATTCCCTAGTGGTCAGTACACGTCATAGGTACCAGATGGTCGATGGTCACTTAGCCTTTTTTATATATATAGATTGTTTGACGTGGTGAAATCTGAAGAGCTGCATTTGGAAGGGGATGGATATCACCCAGCAAATCTGGACTTGGAGCTGGTTGAGTAACGTAGAAGACACATGTTGTATCTCCCCTTGCAGTGTTTGCTTGTTGGTGTCCACTGCCACTGGCGGTGAGGTCCACTCAGAAGCCCACTGAAGTCCTGGCCAGAAGTGCTGCCTCCCCCCAACAGCTGCAAATCAACAGCCGTGCGGCCCTCTTCTGAGTCCTTGTGTTCTGCAAACCTGCTGTGGTCTGTCCCTACCTGGGGAGAAGGTGCCTCCTCCTCACCTGGGAACGGAAGCAGCACTGTGTACATCCTCACGTCCCACAGTGTTAGAGTTCCGTAACAGCCCCTTCAGAGTCCGCCTGCAGTCACTCTCTCCTTAGACACGATCCCAAGTCTGTACAGCTGGCCAGGAAACATCACTGAGACTCAACCATGTTTCCCCACGTCTTCTTCCCTCCGGGACCTGGGCACCCTGCCTCTCCTCTCTCAACCAACAAAGCCAGGCAGAGCCTCGGGCAGGCCTGCCCTACCAGTTCAGCAAACAAGCCTGGTCCTGCCTGAATATCAGTACGAGTCGTTGCAGAAAGGAGACTGACTTGAGCACTTGAATAGTCTATTTAAGAAAAGCATCTCAGAGCTTGGAATGATTGAACAGAAAGCCAAAAATACTTACGGTATAACTGGCTCTCCATTTGGGTTTTAGAGTAATCCATTGGAATTGAGCAGAGACGGTATGGGAAATTTACTTATTAAGGAGTGAGTGAGATCGTGCATAACAGTAAAACAGGAAGGATAACGATAGGGCAGTCAGTAGCTCCTTTTCTCTCAGTCCTCCTTCCCTCAACAGTAAGCTGAAGGTAGGGAAATGTTGATAAACACCTCATGTAGCAATATGTTTACGGATAAAGTTTCCTAGGGCAAAGGAACCTAAAGATAAATTAAACAAATGGACTACATCAAAATAAAAAGTTTCTGCTCAGCAAAAGAAACCACCATCAAAATGAAAAGGGAACCCACTGTATGGGAGAACATATTTGCCAATGATACATCTAACCACGGTTAATATCCAAAATATATAAAAGTACTCATACAACTCAACAAAAGGAAGACACAATCCAATTTAAAAAATGGGGGAAAAACCTGAATAGACATTTCGACAAAGAGAACATACAAATGGCCAAGAGACATATGAAAAAATGCTCAAAGTCACTAATCATCAGAGAAATGCAAATTAAAACCACAATGAGATATCACCTTATACCTGTCAGAATGGTTATCATCAAAAACTCAAACAAGTGCTGGCAAAGATGTGGAGAAAAGAGAACACTAGTTCACTGCTGGTGGGAATGCAGATTGGTGCAGCCACTATAGAAAACAGTATGGAGTGTCCTCAGAAAATTAATAATGGAACTTCTGTTTGACCCAGCAATCCCACTTATGGAAATATATCCAAAACCCCAAAACACCATTCAGAAAGAATATATGTACCCCTATGTTCATAGCAGCATCATTTACAATAGCTAAGAGTTGGAAACAGCCCAAGTAGGTGAATGGATAAAAAGGCTGTGGGACATTTACAATATGGAATATCATGCAGCTGTAAAAAAAGAGAGAGAGAGAGAGAGAGAGAGAGAGAGAGAGAGAGAGAGAGAGAGAGAGATCTTATTTTTTGGGACAGTATGGATGGACCTGGAAAATATTATGCGAAGTGAAATAAGCCAAACTGAGAAAGACAAATATCACATGATCTCACTTATTTGTGGAAACTAAGGAACAAAATGAATTGACCACCAAAATAAGACCCGAAGCATGAAGGCATGGAACAGACTTACATACATCAATGTGGGGTTGGGGGGGATGAGAAGAGATAAACCAAAGAACTTATATACTTATATATTTACTAGAGGCCCAGTGCATGAGAGAAATTTGTGCACTCAGCAGGGAGCAGGGGGGCCCTCAGCCCAGCCTGCACCCTCTCACAGCCCAGGAGCCTTTGAGGGAGTGGGACTAAGTCAGCAGTTGGACATCTTTAACGCTGCCACAGAGGCAGGAGAGGCTCCTGCTACTGCTGCTGCACTTGCCAGCTATGAGTCCAGCTTCTGGCTGAGCCACGCTTTCCTGTGGGAGTGCACTGACCACCAGAGGGCAGCTCCTGCATTGAGTGTCTGCCCCCCGGTGGTCAGTGTGCATCATAGCAACCAGTCTTTCCGCCACTTGGTTGATTTACATATTAGCCTTTTATTATATAGAATATGCATAGCTCATGGACACAGGCAATAGGGTAGTGAAGACCTAGAGGGTTGGGTAGAGACTTGGAGGAGGTGGGGGGAGAAGGGAAGAAGAAATGGGAAATATCTATAATACTATCAACAATAAAAAATATATTTTTTAAAAAGAATGCAATGGCCAAAACCGGTTTGGCTCAGTGGATAGAGCATCAGCCTGCAGACTGATGGGTCCCAAGTTCGATTCCCGTCAAGGGTGTGTACCTTGGTTGTGGGCACATCCCCAGTGAGGGGTGTGCAGGAGGCGGCTGATTGATGTTTCAATAAAATGTGTGTGTTTTTTTAAAGAAAAAAATACAATGAATGAGGTGAATTATATACCATTTAAGTTCATGGGTGGTTTCAGAAATGAGTGAGAGATAGGCATACTATGACTCCTACTTTACAGCCGGGGAGAGTAGTCCAGGGAGGCGAAGTGACTTGGTCATGGTCAAACAACTAATAAGCAGCAGATCTGGGATTTGAACTCGGAGTCTGGCCCCAAAGTTGGACTCAGCTTCACCCACAGTTTCTCAGGGAAGTATCTGGAAATACTTGGACTTCAAGCAGGTTCAGCCATAGCACATGTATTGGGAAACTCAGATCTTAAATTTTGAAACAACCTGGTGTCCTGTAATTTCTCATTTTGAATCTAGGAAACAAACTTAGATCTCTTGAAAACTGCAGGTTTCTATGACTCTTAGAAACTAGCCTGACTTAGCCGAAACTGGTTTGGCTCAGTGGTAGAGCGTCGGTCTGAGGACTGAAGGGTCCCGGGTTCGATTCCGGTCAAGGGCATGTGCATTGGTTGCGGGCACATCCCCAGTAGAGGGTGTGCAAGACGCAGCTGGTCAATGTTTCTCTCTCATTGACGTTTCTAGCTCTCTATCTCTCTCCCTTCCTCTCTGTAAAATATCAATAAGATATATTTTAAAAATAAAATAAAAAAGAGAAAAAAAAGAAACTAGCCTGACTTAGTTTCTCCCTTCTCTGTGTTCCCATAACACTATGAACACCCCCTGTTAGAGCTTTTATTGCAGTGTTGTAATTGTTTTTATGGGTCTGTCTGCTGGCCTGTGAGCTCTTCAAAGAAAAAAAAAATGTCTTACTCATCTTCATTAATGCTATATAATATGGAACATTTAATGAGGGGGTCAATTAATATCTAATCTATATACATTCATCTAATATATCTTAATTTAGCCATCTATATAGCTAGCCACAACATAGGTGAACTTCTGTTGAGTTTATTTCCATTAGCCATTACATATTTAGGACCTATTAGTATTTTTACTCTTATCAATATTGAGACAAATATTGATATTTAATATAGACATACACAGAAATCTAAAAGCTAAGCAACAAGAGGCCAAAACTGGTTTGGCTCAGTGAATAGAGCATCAGTCTGCAGACTCAAGGGTCCCAGGTTCGATTCCGGTCAAGGGCATGGACCTTGGTTGTGGGCACATCCCCAGTAGGGGGTGTGCAGGAGGCAGCTGATCGATGATTCTCTCTCATCTATGTTTCTAACTCTCTATCCCTCTCTCTTCCTCTCTGTAAAAAATTCAATAAAATATATTTTAAAAAAATAAATAAATAAGAGCTAAGCAACAAGAAATCCTATATAATAAAGAACTAATATGCTAATTAGATGGGACAGCAGAACGACCTTCTAGAACAACCAGTGGGAGGTAGAGGGGGGGGGAAGATCCATAGGGTCACAAGGCAGCTGGGTCTGAAAGGGCTGAGGCAGCCAGGACTGCGAGGGCTAAGCCCCTTTCACGAATTTTGTGCATTGGGCCCCTAGTGAAAAATAACAATAAACAAGAAAGAAAAAAAAACCCTGGTTTCCCTAAATAGAGCAATTGGGGCTGGCACCATCAGCAGGTGCAAGTGGCAGCTGCTACCCCAATCACCCCTCAGGAGCAGGGGGAGGTGGGGAAGCCCCGAGGGGCGATCAGGCACCCGCTGACAACACTAAGTAATCAGGGCCAGCGCCATGTGCCAGCAGCGGGTGTGAGCACTGGGTGGGACTAAGAATTTTCAGTAACCTCCAGAAGTTCATCCCAATGATGGTGACTGGCACCCCGCCTTGGTCTGGTACCCCTGTTCACCTGCTCCATCATCCCACTGCGGCCAGTACCTGCCCTGTTCAGCGCGTGCGCCCTGGTAGTCAGTGCACATCCCAGTGACCCGGTCGTTCAGTTGTTTGGTTATTCCCCATTTGGTCTATTTGCATATTAAGGTTTTATATCGATAGATAGATAATTATAGATTTGTGTGTATTTGTTAGAGATAGCCTTTAACCAATTTCCTCCCAATGGTAATATGGTACAGAACTATATATAAGACAATATCACAACCAGGACATTGATATTGAGACAGTCAAGATACAAAACACTCCTATCATTTCTGTGAACACAAGAATTCCTCAAGTTACCTTTTATAGATAAGCCTGTTTCCTCCTGATACCACCGCCTCCTAAATTTCTGGCAACCAATAATCTGTAATCCACTTCTATCAGTATAGCATGTCAGTGGAATAGTATAATATGCAACAATTTGGGATGAGCGTAATTCTCTGGAGATTTATCCAAGTTGTTGTAGATGAATGGCTTCTTTTTTTTTCATTATTGCTGAGCAGTATTCCATGGTATGGATTATCAGTTTGTTTAACTAGTCACCTATTGAAGGACATTTGGGTTGTATCCAGTTTGGGGTTATTATGAATAAAGTTGCTATAAACATGTTGTATGATTGCTGCACATTTAGTGTTTTGTTTTGTTTTTGAGAAAGTGTCCAATTGTTTTTCAGAATAACTGTGCTTACATTGTCATCAATAGTATATGAGTGATATTTTTCCTCATCCTCACCAGCATTTAGTGTTGTCACTGTTTTTCAATGTTAGCCATTCTAGTGGGTAGGTAGTATTATCTCATTGTAGTTTTAACTTGTATTTCTCTAATGGCTAATGATTTTGTAGATTTTTTCATACGCTTTCTTGCCACTTGTATATCATTTGATGAAAATTCATTTCATGTCTTTGCTGATGTTCTAAATGATCCATTTGCTTTTTTCACTTTTGTGTTTGAGAATTCGTTCCGTGTTCTAAATACTAGTGCCTTGTTCCTGATAGTGGTTTGGGGTCACTATCTAAACTAGAGGCTCCCTTTGGAGGATAGATAGGGCCCCATGCAGGACCCTCTTCAATGTAACTCTTAGAGCTTGGAGATAAAGAGAGCAGGTCCAGTACCACTTGACTTCCAGTCAGAAAAATGGTCAGCACAGTGGTAGGTCAATCAATGACAGTTCGATCCATCACAGGTTAGATGTTTTCATGACTCATTTCTGACATCCTTGCTGTAGGTAGGCAGCAGACATCAGTGTCAGGGTCTCACAGGGGACCATTGGAGACCAGCATCTGTAGTGGCAGTGCCAGGGCCCAGACCCCAAGTCCACAGCTCCCAGCTGGGGGAACGCTGCCCATTCAAGTGGGGCTTCCAGAGCCTAACACCAAAAAGCCTGATCATTAAGTAACTAAGAAAGAATAGACATAACCCTTTGAAATAAAGGTGTATTTTTGGTCTCCTAGGCTGACCGATTGATTTTTCTACCTTTTCTTGTTTCTTTCTTTCTTTCTTTCTTTCTTTCTTTCTTTCTTTCTTTCTTTCTTTCTTTCTTTTTTTCCATCCAGTAGGCAGGATATTCTGCTCCGATACAAACCTGCAGTGACTGAGTGATCTGACATATCAGATGATAAAAGAGATTCTGCTAACAAAACAAACCAAAAAGAGGCGGCTCTAGATTGGAGGCTATTATCTCAATCTTGTTTCAATCAAGGTGTCCTTGATTTTGCTTTGAATTTCAGTTTCTTTGATTGGAGTTTTTGAAAAAGAAAGAGGAAAAATAAAGAATAGGCTTGTGGGAGGTGTGTTCAGGCTGCCGTCTGCCAGAGAAGGCTGCCAGTTCTCTGCATCCCAGAGACTCCAACAATGTAGGGCCCTGAGGCCTAGAGCAAGAAAGGTACGAAGGACAATGAGGCGTTTTCTAAGATCGCTCATTAATAGCTTGGCTAAAGGAGAGAAATCTCTAAATGTAACAAAGAACAGCCTCAGGAAGTATTAAAAATTCAATTAGGCACACATGCCCAAAAAATAAAGGCAATATTCTATTCAGTTCTTCACCCATTTTTTTTTCCTGGCAGTGTAAGATGTGCAAATTAGAAGGTAGCAGAGGGAATTATCAAGATCCCTCTTTCAACACCAATCCTGTGCTGATTCATTGCTCTTGACTTATGCTTTTCTGGATATCTCAAAATTAAATTTAATTTAAAGCCCATTTTTTACTTTGTCCCTGAAGATATCATTCAAGTATCAGAACTTTAACTTACTGAAACATGTGAAGAGGGGAAAAATAAGAACAATGACAATTTTTATTGAAAATTACCAGTACTGATGATTTTAATGATTAAGTAGAAAAGATGGAAACAAGAAATCTGTCTGATTTAATAAATTTACTCCCTCTTCAGTAAAAGCAGAATGAAACACATTCAACCAGGAGAACATCTGACAGGAGCTGGCAATACCTGAGTTACATTTACTGACCCAGAGGGCAATGGCCACATCCATCCCAGCCAGAATCCTTAATATAATAGAAAGCAATTTATGGTTACCGGTTAGAACTATTGGCCACTCAGGAGAAATTAAAATTGACCAGTAGATTTACAATAGCTACTATGTTTAACTTTCAAAATATACCTATAAGGAGATCTACTAATGTGTGCCATTTAAATGACAGACTAAATTATATTTGATGTGATTTATTTTCCAGCCCCTTGCTTGATTTATTGCAGTCCTTACAGTCACAGCATTTGTCATACATTTTAGCAAAAGTACTAATTTATTTTTTTGTCAAGGAAAAATGTAAGTGCACAATAGCCTGGAGCTGAAGAGGCTAATCAGTTTTACAGATCAAAGTGATACCTTGTAAAGCTAAATTGCATGTGCCTCCGAGCCGAAGTGTATCAGATCCTCCAGTGCGAGAGAACATTGCTGGCCTGCATGGTACTTCATCTGAACTCTAGGCAAATCACTCCAACTAGGATCTATGGTTCGTAATAACGAAGAGCAGTCAAGCATATACAAAATGGAATGTGTGTCTCAAGAACATGCCTCTGGCATTTAATCCACAAAATTATCCCGTATAGACTCTTTCTTTGCTCCTCTCAGTAGATGCTTTTGGAACACATCAACATGATTTGTGGGTATTTGAATCCATTCAGGAAATGCCCCAAAGTGCCTTGATTACTTATAGATATTTTCCTTGCCTCTGAAGTGAGGAAGATTACCCTCACCAAAATGAAATAAGATTTGTCAGATAAATTAGACCCTTCTCTGCTGCTGTGTGCTGTGGCCCCAGAGCCATCTGCTCGGGCCCAAGTTTTGTGCCACATCACTCTGGTTTTGGCATCAACTTACCTGCAATTGTTTGCCTCTCCAGATCACTGCTCTGCAAATACCAGCGGGTGTCTGCAGCCTGCTTTCTAGGACCAGAGGTTATGTGGAATAGGAGTATCCTAGGATGTCTAAAGCTACCAGACCAGGACTCAGAGCATGATTCTGTCTTCTAGGCCCTGGCTTCTGACCCTAGTTCAAATAAGATTCCATTCCCAAAAAGAGAGTGCCCAACAACTGGATTGGATAAAGCAGCAAATCCCAGACCTCTGGCCCATCACCTCCAGGGGGACATCCCCTGTTTGTGCAACCACAGATTCCTCTATATGACTTTCAGTTTGCACTTACTTTTGCCAGTTGTATTGATGCATAATTGACATAAAATGAACCTCACATAGTGAAACTATAAAATGTGATAAATTTAGTCTGACATACCTACCTGTGAAACTGTCTCTATAATCAAGATCATAAACGTATCACCTCATCCCCTAGCCCTACCTTTCTCCATAGGCAACCACTGATCTGCTTTCTGTCACTGTAGATTATTTTGCATTTTCTAGAATTCTATGCACATGGAATTCTACAGTCCATACGTTTTAATCTGGCCTCTTCACTCAGCATACTTACTTTGAGGTTCATTCACATTGTAGTATATATCAATTCATCTCTTTTTATTCTGAGTAGTATTCCATTGTATGGATGTACCACAATTTGTTTATGTAGTCACCCGTTGATAAACATTGGGGTTGTTTTCCGTTTGGAACTATATGGTGTGACCATTCATATACTCTTTTTCTTATGAATTTTGCTTTTATTTCTTTAAAAAAATTATATATATATATATATATATATATATATATATATATATATATATAATTGATTTTTTACAGAGAGGAAGAGAGAAGGATAGAGAGTTAGAAACATCATTGATGAGAGAGAATCATCAATCAGCTGCCTCTTGCACACCCCCTACTGGGGATATGCCCGCAACTAAGGTACATGCCCTTGACCGGAATCAAACCGGGGACCTTTCAGTCTGCAGGCTGACGCTCTATCCACTGAGCCAAACCAGTTTCGGCTGCTTTCATTTCTTTTGAGTAAATACCTAGGAGTGGGATGGCTGGATTATATGTTGATATATATTTTAAGATTTTAAGAAACTGCCACTATTTTCCAAGGTGGTTATACCATTTTATATTCCTACCTTCAGAGTATACCAGTTTCAATTCCTTCACATTTGGTAGGATCAATGTAATTGTTCCTATGGCTGCTGAAACAAATTACCATGAACTTGGTGACTTAAAACAACAGAATGTATTCGTTCACAGTTCTAGAGGCCAGAAGTCCAAAATCAGTTTCACTGGGCTGAACTCAGGCTGTTAGTGAGGCCACACTCCTTCCGGAGGCTCTAAGGAGAATCTGTTCCTTGCCTCTTCCAGCTTCTGGTGGTTGCCGGCATTTCTTGATTTGTGGCCCCGTCATTCCGATCTCTGTTTTAGCTCATGCAGTCAGGCAAGAAAGCAAATTCTCCCCTCCTTCACCTTCTTGTTCTTTTCAGGCCCTCTGCGGATTAGATGATGCCCATGTATATTGAGAAGGGCACTCTGCTTTACTCAGTCTACCAATTCAAATGCCATTCTCACTTGGGAACATTTTCAAAGATGCATCCAGAAATAAATAGGTAGCCAAAGTTCTAGGAAGCCCATCATGATCCAGTCAAGTTGACACATAAAATTAACCTTCATAAAGATCATCGATGTTGTATCATGAATTGGTACATCATTCCTTGTTATGATTAAATAATAACTTCATTATACGACTATACCACACTTTGTTTATTCATTTCTCAGTTGATGGACATTTAGGTTGTTTCAACTTTTTATCTACTATCTATAATAATGCTATAAACATTCCTGTCAGATTTTTAAAAATTTCTTTATTGATTATGGTATCACATAATTGTCCTCATCCCCCCATTCCCATCCCAAACCCCTCTCCACATATGTCCCCACCCCCCTGTTGTCCATTCCTGTCAGATTTTTTTTGCTTAAACATATGATTTTAATTCACTAGGTATATACCTAGAAATGAAATTTTGAGGTCATACAGTAATACTGTGTTAAACATTTGAAGAACTTCATACTGTTTTTGAAAGCATCTGTCCGATTTTACATTACCACCAACAATGCTTAAGGGTTCCAATTTCTCCACATTCTCTCCAACATTTACTATTACCTGTCTTTTTTATTATGGCCATCCTAATGGGTAGGAAATGGTTTTGATTTGCATTTCCCTAGAGACTAATCAATCAATAGTTGATTTAAAGTCTTTGTCTAGTGATTTCAACATATGGGCCTCCCCAAGGATAGTTCCAATTAATTGCCCCCCCACCATGTTTATGCACCATACTTTCTCATTTCTTTGCACATCTTGTAATTTTTTTGTTGCAAACTGGACATTTAAATATCAAATTTTGACAACTCTAAAAATCAGATTTTCCCCTTCACAGGGTTTGTTGATATTCCTGTTTGTTATTATTTGTTTGTTTTAGTAACTTTTCTGAATGATAAATTGTGTGTTCTTTGTCATGTGTGTCTGGTGAAGTCTCTGCTCAGTTAGCTTAGTGGTCAGGTAACAATTGGGCAAAGATCTCCTTAAATGCCTGGAACCTGTAAGTCTCCCAGTCTTTGCCAACGGGCTCTGTTTTTGTGTTGAGTCATGCCTTCAACACTTCATCAGAAAGTTTAAAACTCTGCCTTAGCCTCCACTTTCTACTTGCACAGATCCTCAAAGCCATCCAGGTATGAGAGCTTAGGACATTCTCAGGTCTTTGCTTATCATGTGTGCAAAATGTTGTAGGCATATATAACCCTATGCATGCATAGATTCCTAGGAATATGTCAGAGCTTTTCAAAGCCCTTTTGGATATCTTATTCTCCATCTTTTTCTTTTCAGCCTTTGGCTAGCCTATTGCTTATCCCAACTTTCTCCATCACCCCTAGCAGCCACAAAGTTAAACAATTGACACTAATTGTTTTGACAAAAAGCCCTGAGGAAGAGGCTTTCCCCACTAGATTAGCTCCACTCTGAGTCATCCTATGTAATAAAAGCCTAATATGCTAAGTGTCTGACCATTCATTCTACTGTTTAACCAGTTGTTATAACGCACACTCACGACTAGGGGGCAAATGCTCCAACCAATAGATTAGCTTGCTGCTGGGGTCCGGCCAATCGGGACTGGGTGAGACGAGCCAGACATGACCTGGAGTCCTCCCTCAGTCCCTCCCCAACCCTAATTGTGCACCTGTGGGGTGCCTCAGCCTGGCCTGCACCCTTTCGCAATAGGGGACCCCTTGGAGAATGTCCAAGAGCCAGTTTCGGCCTGATCCCCGCAGGCCAGGCCAAGGGACGAATCTGTGCACTGGGCCTCTACTACCAAATAAAGATAGCCTTGCAAGTATGGTCTTACAGGGAACCACCAGACAAGTCAAAGTGTGGCAATTCTCTGGAAATGAGGCTTAGAAGGAGGTCAGCTCCTTTCTGCAATGGCCAGTGGCTGCTGTATTTCCCATTTTCAACATGATTACAGGCTGTCGGTTTTCAAGGTTACCATGGAGCTAGAGAGAGGAGATGAGAATAGGGCAAGTTAAAATGCCACAATTGTCACTCCTTTTTACTGAGATTTAGTCGTCGTTGTTGTGTTGTTTTTCAATTAGCACTACCCAGATTGCTGCAAGCATTTGGTTAATAATATCTAGAGTTCCGAAATAGTTGACTCTAATGATGTTTGCCAGTTTTATTACTTTTATGAGAATTTTCCTACTCTGCCATTTTCTCTCACTCCTCTATACTTTAAGGAGACACATTTTGCCTCTTAAATGGTGTGTCCATTACCATATTTTTGCATTGCTAACGTATCCATCCTTGAGACTCAGCTCAGGGGTCACTTCCTGGAGCAATGGAACACTTTCTAAAAATTAAATCTGACACAGAGCTAATTAAGTGAATCAAATGCTATCTCAGCTGCTCTTGTTCGATGAATGAGTGAGAACTGGATCCATGCCAGATCAGCAATCACGTTTCCCAGTTCCCTGCTACTTCTCACAATAGCCCTTGAAGCACTGTCTCTGAGAGCCTGAGGCTCTACAGATCATAGCATGTAACACCAAACTAGAAGAATGTTTGGTGAGATTTTTAAAAAGCAGACTCAAGTAGTAGGCAGTCAATTGGGCTAGATAACATCTAGATAGCTTCTAACCAGAAATTACATGTTTTCTTGAATGAAAAGGCTGAAAAATTACTCTGATGGTTCACTAACAAGGCCATAATACTTTCTAGAAAGTTATAGAAATGTATAAAGTACAGATATATGTCCCCAAAATAATAGCCACTATGTATTAGAAATATGAATAAAATAGCCAAAACCGGTTTGGCTCAGTGGAGAGAGCTTCGGCCTGAGGACTGAAGGGTCCCAGGTTCGATTCCGGTCAAGGGCATGTACCTTGGTTGCGGGCACATCCCCAGTAGAGGGTGTGCAAGAGGCAGCTGATCGATGATTCTCTCTCATCAATGATGTTTCTAACTCTCTATCCCTCTCCCTTCCTCTCTGCAAAAAATCAATAAAATATATTTTTAAAATAATAATAAAATAAAATAAATAAATAAACCAGCAATCTGGGTCCATGGATGATGCATATTTTAAAAAATATGAATAAAATAAAAAAATTTCTTAATTTATTATAAAGATCTTGTGGAGAAATGTTGGCTAAATGAATTCTGAAGACCATTGGCAGAAGTATATTGATACTACCATTGCTTTGGGTTACATCTTAACTTTTCAAATTTGGACCATTAATATGACTGTACCTGAACATCCCCTGGGACCTGTGAGCCCGATTTTGGAGACGATAGCGCAATTTTTTTTAAGTGGCCTGTAATGTTATTTCTAAGTGAATTTATAGCATTTTAAAAATACAAATGTTTAAAAATTGGTCATTATTTTATTTTATATAATTTATTATAGAACTTAACACATTCATAGACTGGTATAATGTGTTGTGGAGAGGAAAAAAAACACCTGTTGACAAAGTAATACCAAAAAATAGTATTGATTATGGTCCTACTAATATTTCAAGCAGGTCTATTCATATACTATGTAGATGGAAGAACCAAAAAATAAGTCAGTTTATGGGATTCTTATAAAAGACACTTTTTCATATCTAAAGTTCTAAAGGAGAGCAAGGAGAAACTAATGTTGACCAATTATCCTGTGAAGTTTGTCATTAGCCTTGGTAACTCAAGAGAGAATAAAAGCTCTTCTCCTCAAAAGGAATATTTTTGCTTAAATAGTTGGAATAATTTCATCACTATTTCAATTAGTAGTATCCATAAAATCATTTAAGTGAGAAATTTTTAAATTAGAAATTCTAACTGAGACATTCAAGAAAAAGATAAATCTCAAAGCAAAATCAAAATTGGTTTCATGATCATTTTTTAAGTCACTTTATATTTTGAAGTAGTTTAAGACTCACAAGAAATTGCAAAAACAGTTCAGAGGTTTCCATGTACCATTCATGCAGCTATATCATGGCTTACATAGCCATTATGCATGACAAAACTAGATTTAAATAACTCAACTACTCATCTATGTTGGGCATATAAAAGCATCAGGGTACTGGAGAGCAAAATAAAGGATGTGTGAACGGTGACATACCTTTGCAAGTCTGGATGTGCTGTAGGTTCCTCTATGTCTTATCTAGAAGTGACTGCAGATCTATAACAGATGGGTATTTTCTATTATTTCTAAGAGGCCCAATAGTCTAAGAAAAAAAAATTAGAGGTGGGGAGAAAGCACTTAACATAACCATATGGTGTTTTGGTTTGGTTTTGGTTGTTTATTTTTGTAAAATTGGCAATTTTTACCATTCTCCAATTCAAGGAGAATATTCAACAACAAATTGTTGTTCCCAGGTAACTGAAATATAAGACAAAATTTCTTTCTCCTTAAATCTCTCACGTATACATCTGGCCAAGCTCTTGAGTGCATCTTTTATGTCTACTTTTGAAGCTCTCTCTTCCCACTTTCATTTTATCAACATTGTCATTGAAATTTACTTTAGGAAAGAAAAGGAACTGCAGTCATATTTTTTCCTGTCTGAACACAGACCAAATGCCTGCAGGAGAAATGTCCTTTCTCAGTGAGCTCTCCTTCATCCTCACCTCACACAGCCAGTCCACGTCTACCAACTAAGCATCATGCACGTCCCCTTCCCCCCACCCCCCTCCCCCAGCTCAGCTGACCCTCTTCCTTTGCTTCATGTTTTCAGGTTTGGATTATATGTAGGACTTTTAAGTGTCCTTCAAATCTTAGACTTGATCCACTGAGAGTGGGGCATGTTCAATTAAAAATTCAATGCCTTTACCTCATTCCTTTGGGAGAAAAGACTCACTTTTTTCTTATCTTAATGTTGCTGATTTTGTTTTCAATCCATCTCTGTATTTTCCACTTTACCTCACAGAGCACCTTGAACATAAAAGGAATTCAATGAATGTCTACTGAATGGATGGATTCCTTCCATGAAGAAAGGAGCCAAGAGAATGACTAATGAAGGTAATTAGCCAGGTAATTAAAAAACATTTTTTCTAATATTTGGAAATTGCACCAAGAGTTTTTGTTAATTATACAGATAATTACTTTAATATGCCACATTTGCTCTCCTTCATGTGTAGGACCCTTTTGTGAGGCTATATTTATATACACTTACAGCCTTACAGAAAGTAGATAGCCCCAGTTGGGTTAAAAAAAAAACTTTATTCGAGAGAGACCGAAACAAGATGGCGGCCTTGGTAGTCTCCTAAGCTGCCACCTCATCAACAATTTGGAAAAAAACAACAGCTAAAATCGAAAGGGATCTCACCAGACCCACAGGAAAGCTGGTGGAATGGGAAGGCTACAACTAGACACAAAGCAGGGCGCCACTGCTGCCATGTGGAGTTTAAAACTATGGCGGAACCGGACCCGCCAGAGCTGCTGCCGCCGGGAATGAGGGAAGCCAGACCTCCCTCCGCCCTGCCCGGGGCCCAGGGAGTGGGCCCGCCCTGGGAGCGAGGGAGCTGATGCCGGGCCTCCGCCGCGCCTTCGGCTCCTGCCCAGATGAGAAGCCTTTGAGTGCGGTCTCCCCACCCGCAACTGTCCCAGCCTGCCCGCCGTGCTGGTAAGGAGATGGCGTGGTGTCTCCCTGCTTGCAGCCATCTCAGCCTGGCCTCCGTGCACACCATGCTGGTGAGGAGCTGGTGCGGCACCTTCCATTCGGGGCCCCGATGAGTCCTTCCTCCACCACTGCATGGCGGGGCCTAAGCTTCAGCCACTAAAACCATGTGGATTTTAAAACTACAGTGGAAATTGAACCACAGGAGTGGCCGTTGCTGCCGCACCCGCCGCCGCACCCGCCACTGCCGCCATGAATAAGGGAAATCCACTGAGAACAGAGCTCACTACGTCCCAGGCTCAGGGAGTGGGCGGCCTCAGAACTTAGCCTCCACATCTGCAGCTGCTCCGCTTCCACACCTGCTCCGCTTCCGCACCGAACAAGACACCTTTGAGGGCGGTCTCCCCGCCCGCAGCCATCTCAGCCCACCTGCAGCCTTCCCAGCCCGCCCGCTGTGCTGGTGAGGACATGGTGCGGCGCCTTCCGTTCCCGGCCCTGGCAAGCCCTTCGCCCTTCAGGCCCACCGCGGCAGGGCTGAGCCGGAGCCTCTGCCGGGACCCCAAGGAGGGGCGCCGCTGCCGCCATGTGGATTTTAAAAATACAGAGGAAATTGAGCCACAAAAGCCACTGCCTCCGCCGCACCCGCCGCCGCTGCTGTAAGTGAGGGAAGCCCACCGAGAACAGAGCTCACCTAGAACAGAAGCAGCAAATAAGCATAACACGGTCTCCTGTAGGCCCTTCATTAATTTATCAAGTGATAAATGTGAGTACAAACTGGAAGCAAAACACAGCTGAAACTATCAGCCAGCTGCCTGACAAGAACAGATAAAACATACACCCTGAAGAGGTGACACAGACTTAACGTAACATCTCGGTTTGAAGATGCAAAGATAGGAATAAAGCTCCGGAGAGCATCACCCTGTACGCACAACAAAGCTCCCACTCATCCTGGTTGACAGGGGCCACTCAGAGCCAGGATGCTGACTTCCATTGCTCTCAAGTGGTTGGGTGAACTTAGACAAAGTAGCTTAACTTAACTTGGGTTTCCTCATCTAAAAATAAGAAATCTATGTGCCTCAGAGGGTTGTGAGGAGGCAGAGTTAGCACTTGAAAGTCAATCTTAGAAGGGTTCCAGTCACATAAAAAATACTCAATAAGATTGTCTAGGGATAAGGATACTGTTATCATCATGAAAAGGAGTAGATTAAGCTCAGGATAATCTAATTAGGCAGGAATTAATAAATGTAGGAAAGACCTTCTTCCAAAATTATTACAACAAAGCATTTTGGTCTTGTGGAGTGCTAATTTGTTATCCACCTAGAAAATTCATGTGAAATACTTCCCTGATGAGCACATCGGCACAGCTCAACACAGTGTTCTGTGGAGCCAGAAACAGATTGCCTTACTTGAGACTCAGCTCTGTCAGCTACTAGCATAACTGTGTGTGTGGGTCCTCTCACCTGTAAAATTAACATAAAAGTACAATTGGTATTAGAACTACATTATAATATTAGGATTTTTGTGGGCCCTATATATATTTGCTTTCATGGGCCCCTTCTTCCATAAAATAATATTAAAAATTGACTACACTGGCATAAAGACAAATACCGTCCAGGCTGAGTTCCTTATTATATGGTCAGTTTTTTATACTGATTTTTTTTCTCCTGACTTTAAAGAAATTAAAACTTGTTTTCCTCAGGCCCTAGGCACCATGCCTCCTGGATAAGTCAACCCTGATTGTTATGAGTACTCAATTAATTAGTGTTTGTAAGGCACCTGGAACAGTGCCTGACACCACAGTAAGCACTATAGGGGCGTTCGTTAAATAAATAAAAATGTCAGGTGTCAGACAAGCCAGATGTTACTTCCTTCCAAGCTTGCTCCCTGCTTCCCCTGCCAGCTGATAAGAAGCTTCTGTTTCAAAGTAGAATTAAAAACTTTCCTCTCTCTAAGCTGTAGTTTGCAGTAGTAACTCTGAGCCTATAAAGGCTCCAGAGGAATAAATTAAGAGCACAAATTGTGTTTAATTAAATTCCATCTTGTTAAAAAATAAACAGAGGGCTGAGCATTGTTTGCACCTCTTCCCAAGTCAGCACAACTTCAGAGGCGCTGATCAAGACATGCTGGGAGATTGTGGCATCCCAAATGGGGAGAATTTGCTACCTTGTTCCTGCCTTCATGAGCAGGAGCAATAATAGCCCACATCAGAATCCCCATATATCTCCGAACACATAATAATCTGGCCACTGAGTGTATATCCTATATAATAAGAGGTTAATATACAAATTGTCCCCTCAACCAGGAGTTCAACCAGCAGGCAGGCCGGCCAACTGCTCGTGTCCCCTCCCCCTGGCCAGGCTAGCCAGACCCTACCCATGCACAAATTCATGCACTGGGCCTCTAATATATATATATTAGATTATTATGCGTTCAGAGATCATAATAATCTGGCCACTCAGTGTAGATATCTGAAGATGCCAAACTTAAGAGAGAAAGTAAAAGGTTTGAGTTTTTTTTCCCTCCCCTGCAGATTATAATACATTAAAAAAAAAAAGAATGTTATAAGATATGGTAGTCATTCTTTTCAATAGTTACATTCACATTAAATGCATAACAGACAACTGAATTTTCATTATGGTAATTCTTTCCATCATATAGGAAGGCTAAAAGACAAATTCAGCATCAAGTAAATGTGTAACTGCCTTTTATTCCCCCGCTCAAGGACTAACATGGGCTTAGAACATACCGTATTTGCCGGTGTATAAGACGATTTTTTGGCCCTGAAAAATATTGTATTTGCCGGCGTATAAGAGACTGGGCGTATAAGACGACCCCCTAACATTTCCACTCAAAATACAGAGTTTGTTATATACTCGCCGTATAAGACTACCCCCCACTTGGAGGCATATTTTTCAGGGCCAAAAAATCGTCTTATACGCCAGCAAATACGGTAGTCATCACTGCTCAGCCCAATTTTTGGCCATATGAGTCAGATGGACCCCCACCCAGGCATAAACAAGATTGAAGCACCAGCCACTATCTAAACTTGGATTTAGATTACCCTAGCCATGCATACATCTTGATTTCCACTTCCTTCTCTTCCTCTCCTCCCCCCTGCTTCAAACCTGTGTCTCATTGCCCACCTGTGGCCTTTATATTTGCTCTTCACCCGTGGATTTGCTGTTCACCCTTACTCCCCGCTGTGTTCAAGTGTCAAGCCAGCTCACGCCTTGCACGGTCATTAGCTATCCCTCTCACCAGTGTTGGCTACTTGTGTGGGGCCCACTGCAAAGTGCAAATGTGGAAAAAGCAGAAGAAAAAGCTTTATTCCTTCTTTTCTTTTTTCATTTTATCTTTATTATTGAAAGATTACGGATGTCCCCTTTGTTTGTGTTATATACACCCCCCTCCACCCCCGTATTGACCTCTTCCACCCTGTACTCACCCCTCCCAGGCCTTCGCCACTCTATTGTCTGTGTCCATGATTATGCATATCTTACCTCATAATAGACAAACATGTAAATTGACCATAACTCCACTATGCTCACAGCCCATCAGAATGAGTATGCAAATTAACCCAACAAAGATGGAAATTAATATGCATACATACCTGGGTCCTGGGAACATCCTTGGCACCCAGTCACTCCAAGTTGTCCATCAGAGAGGCAGGGGCTGAGCCTTCAATCGGAGGGAAGGGAGGAAAAAAATCAATGGAAACATATCCTCAGGTGAGGATAAAAAAAATAAAGAAATGTCATAGCCTATGAAAGACACATCTTGAAAATGCCTAAAGAAAGTTGTCATTTTTTCATGGTGAAGGGACTGGAGTCCGTGTTGGTGAAAATGCATTGGCAGTGGCTACAGCAGGGGATGATGGAGCTGGCACCTTCTCCTGATCAGCCTGGTCGCCTCCCAACAGGGAGCGGGCCTAAACCGTCAGTAGGACATCCCCTGAGGGCTCCCAGTATGTGAGAGGAGGCAGGCTGGGCTGAGGGATGACCCCCCCCCTCCCCCAGTGCATGCATTTTATGCACTGGGCCCCTAGTCTATATATATATATATATATATATATATATATATATATATATATATATATAAAACTAAGCAGCCATCCAACTGGTAGCTGTGACACACACTGACCATCAGAGGGCAGACGGTCAATGCAGGAGTTAGTTACTTATGTGGGGCCCAGAACTCAATGGTGGCAGGCAGGGCTCATGCTTCATGCGCATGTATGCAGTGCAGTTGCACAGGGCCCTCAGCTCAGAAAAAATCACCTCAGGGGTGACTTGGCAGCTGTGGTACTCGGGTGATGCACCCAGAACCTCAGAGGAGGGAGCTTGATTCCAGGGTGCATCACCTGAGAACTACCCTCTTGCAATCCAGGACCCCTTACCAGAGAGCCAGGTTTGACCCGATCCCCACAGGCTAGGCCGAGAGACCCCACCAGTGCACCAATCCGTGCACTGGGCCTCTAGTATGCATATAAGTTCCCTGTTTAATCATTCCCTTCTCCCTCCTCACCCCTGCTTTTCCTCTGAAATTCATCAGTCTGTTCCATGCTTCTTTGTCCCTGGTTCTATTTTGTTCATCAGTTTATTCATTAGATTCCACATATGAGTGAGATCATGTGATACTTATCTTTTTCTGACTTGCTTATTTTGTGGTATCTCTCTTGACTTGCCATGGTGTTGCTTGAGGATAATTGAGGGACCAGTGAGACTCAGTCTCACAACTCAACAGGAGACACATGTGCAGCGTGAGCATGCCTGGCTCCAGCCCTTCCTTCCATACCGAGGCCCACAGCACCAGTGGTTGCTGGAGGGCACAGGGGAGCTGGGGGCTGAGAAGCAGGAAGCAGGAGCTGGTGAAAAGCGAGACTGCTTCTGAGTTGAAGCATCAAGTCCCAGGTTTATGCTCCACTGTCCCATCTGACTTCACTTATTAAACACAAATTCAAAAACAAAACTATTAAACATTTCAAAATGTCAATCACAGATGGGATTTTTCTGAGCTGAGGGCCCCGTGCAACTGCACTGTATACATTCTCATGAAGCATGAGGCCTGCCTGCCACCATTGAGTTCTTACTCCACGCCCAGGACCTCATAGTCTAATCCCCACAGGCCTTTCAGCCAGTGCCTGCCCTAGTCTTCTGTGAGGGCATCTGGTCCAGACACAAATGATGTTAACTCAGTTCCGAAATTCAGTCAAGTCAAGTCATTCCTGGGCCTCTTGCTTTACTCTGTGTGTCTGGCTTCCCTGGATCCACGTACTCCGCGTGAACGAGCACCTTAACACGGGAAATGATGAGCTGCACTTTTCTCATGCTGGTCTCTGCTTCCCTTTCCAGAAGCATTTCCAAGTGTCTGAGCTCCTAAGAGGAGTGTTGGACCAGATCCCGATACATGCACAAAACTAACAGGACACCCTTCATCCAAGACCCTTTTCTTTTTGTCCTTTCTCAAGCTCCATCCTCTTACTCATATTTCAAGTGAGACTGTGTTGAGTACAGGGAGTCACTGTTTATGATTAAAAGAGGCATTCTGACCCAGCCGTGACAAGATAGACAATCAAACAAATCCCACTGTAGCACTCTCAAAATGATGGGATAATGTGTATAGATTTTATAGGCACCAGCCATGTGCTTCTGGCTGCCAGCACCCAGATTAAATTTCTCTGCTACCAGTAAGTATCGAAGAGATCTTGTGCCAGTTCTCTGGAGAAATTAAAACAAGATGTACTCAGAGCAGATATACCATATTTATTTCAGATGAATTGGTGGTTGCTTTAGCTGGAGCATTTTAAAAAAAATCTATTAGGCTCAAAAGAGTTGGAGTTTAAATATGAACAGGATGGTTGTCCGTAGCTAATGCAGTCCCTGCCTCATCCTTTTATCAGTCATATCAGATGATATCGTATCACTTGTCACTTCATACCATAGTTTTAAAATGAGAAAGACCTTAAAATTATCTTGCCTACTCATTTCATTTTACAGATGAGGAAACAGACCCAGAGACGTTAAGCCCAGGGTCACACACAGTGGGTAGGTCGTGTTGAGAGCAGAGTTGGAACTGGCTTCTGACCTCCTGCCTGCCCTGCCCTGATTCTACAGCACAATGACGAAAAGAACTCCAAAAAAATACAGGAAATGTCATTTGGATGTTTATATTTAAAAAAAACCATTAAGAAAAAAACACCTATGAACTAGAGAACTCATTTAAACATGGCAACACAAAAACATCATTGCTCTTATTGTATTAAAAAGCACTTGCACATTTACATATATGCATAGGTACTTACAAATTAGTAATTCTTAGTATTTGAGCTTACCCAGTATCTTGCTTATTTGTTTCTTCCTAGGATCCCACTTAATACTTTTATGGGGCCAGTGAAAGCCTGGTGCAACTTTTGATAACCATGTACTCAGATTACTTTCACTAAGTATGACTTTGGCAGAAATGACCAAAATAGGTTTGGATTTAATTCACATCAACTCTGATGCGTTAAACATTAAAGAAGGGTTTGGGTAATGGCCATAGCGATGGGCGTTGCTGACTGAGACGTGGCCTGGGGTGCAGGCACAGTGGGCTGCCTCATCCTGACCCAGTTGCTGTGCCCAAGAGAAAGAGGTGACTCCTGTTCCAGGCCCACAATACCTGCTCTGGCTGAACCACCAAGGAGAATGATGCCAATTGGGATGCAGCCGTGATGAAGTCTGGAGCGGTCTAGAACACCATCGCCCATAATGTTCAGCAGGAAGAAATTCCTCTATGGCTTATAAACCTCCCAGTTTCCAGCAGAGGAGGCTCTTCCCACTCTGAGGAGCTTTTGACAGCGGAGAGGCCCTGGAGGGGGGTATCCATGAGAGGACTGTTTGGAAGAAGAAGAAGAAGAAGAAGAAGAAGAAGAAGAAGAAGAAGAAGAAGAGGAGGAGGAGGAGGAGGAGGAGGAGGAGGAGGAGGAGGAGGAGGAGGAGGAGGAGGAAGAAAGCAAGAAGCACAAAGAACACCCAGTTAGGGCTAAAGATTCAGAGTACCCTGTGGTGTTTGACCTCCTTTGTTTGCCTGAGGACATAGTGAATGTCCTCTTTCCCTTCCCCCCATGTGAAGGCCTGCAGTTAACTGTCATTGACAGGAATGCTTTTTGGACCAGTTTGTATGGAAGATAGCACCTGCCAGATGTCTGTCTATCTTACTATGTTTCCCATCACCCAGAAGCAGCTGGCCCAATAGAATGATAGATAGTGGCCCATTGAAAACTAGGTGACAGTGCCCAAAAAGACAATAGCCTAAAAGCATGGGATTCTGCCTTAAAGGATACAGCATTTGCTTACATCAGTAACCAATGTTTGCTTTTTCATTCATAGCCAGCATGCAGGGTCCAGGCATCAATGGGTAGATAAGGGAATGGCTCCTCTCATTACATCTACTAACCTTCTTGCAAATTGTTGCACACCCACTCCTGCAACAGTGATCTGTACTGGTTTTGAGGGAACAATAATTCATTTTAGGTACACACCAATGTTTTCACTGAAACAGCCACCTGGTCATTTGGGGGTCCTCATGTCCCTCAACCAACAGGTAAAGAAGAAGATTGCTCTACAGGCTGGGATGATTTATTCTGATCACCACGAACAAATTGTATTGATATTTAAAAATGAGGGCTGGATCACAGAACTCAGGGGATTCTCTGGGGAACTTCCATGGCCAATAACAAAAGTTAATGGAAAACTTCAGCAACCAAAAAAAAAGAAAAGCAGAACCATTGAAGAATTCAGACACTTCTGAATTCATTCTAACATTCACTTAGGAATGAATATTTGGGCTACCTCACCACGTAAAGAACTAGCTCAGGTTCTGACTGAGAGCATAGAAAGCTTGGAATATAACAGTTACAGAATGTGTGCCTGGGTGTGTTTGATGCAGCATAAAATTTTCTGAAAAGACCAGATGATAAATATTTTAGGCTTTGAGGGCCATATGACCTTTGTTACAAGTATTTACTTCTGCCATTGTAGCCTGAAAGCAGCTATAGATATTATGTAAACTAATGGGTGTGGCTGTGTTTTAATAAACTTTTCTTTTAAAATTTGGATTTGACCTGTGGGTTGGAGTTTGTTGACCCCTAATTTACACTAATTTTGTATTTCTTCTTGCCCTCACTATCTATATATAAAAGCCTAAATGACCGTCACTACCCAAACAACTGAACAGACGACCGAACAGGCTGCATGGGGCAACCAGGCCGGCAGGAGGGTTAGTGAGGGACGACCAAATGACTGAACAGAGGGCTACATGGGGTGACCAGGCTGGCAGGGGGCGGGGGGAGGGGCAGTGAGGGGCGACCAAACAACCAAACAGTAGGCTGCGTGGGGCGACCAAGCTGGCAAGGGGGACAGTTGGTGGTGACCAGGCCATCAGAGAGACAGTTAGGGGTGATCAGGCAGGCAGGCAGTTGAGCAGCAGTTAGGAGCCAGTGGTCCCAGATTGTGAGAGGGATGTCCAACTACCAGTTTAGACTTCAAGGCCAGAGGAAGAAGGGAGTGCTCCTCCCGTGTACCTTCTGTTCCCTTTGTCTTACTGTTCTTGTCGGCACTATCCTGGCAATGGATTTCACAGCAGCAGCAGCAGCAGCAGCAGCAGCAGCAGCAGCAGGTTGTTCTGGTAGCAACATTTGATTCTGGTTTGCATTTTTCCAACACTCGCAGAACCAGCACCATTACCTCTCCTGGGGACCCCAGCACCAGCAGTCAGTGACCCTCCTCAGAGGTCTGGGTCTCACCCCACAGGAGCCGCCTTCAAGTTCCTGAGACAGCAGTACAGCTGAGCAGCGCCTTTCTCAGAGGTCTGAGTTTCAGCTTGGCAGGACCCCTTCCCAAGCTCCAAACCTTTCCAATCCCCAACTCTTCTACCCACGCCCCAGTTCTAGGGTGGTAGCTGCTTCCTAGGATTGCTACTGTCTTAGTATTTCCCTTTTGAAAAGATGCTTCATTTCTTCACTACAGAGACATATGAAATAGGTAAATAACTGAACCAAGGCCATTCAATGAGTATAAGAGAGGGACGGGGCTTAAACCTAGGTCGTTCCAATTGCAAAGCCCTTGCTCTTTTAGACACGACACAGTTGTTCAGGGTGAAGGCAGATCTTGTCAACTGCTCTCTGGCCTCCTCCATCGAAAAGACTGGTGTTCAAGCCAGGTGAGCTATGTGAGTGCGCGCGCGCGGGCGAGCACAGCTGGCAGCTTGAAGAGAAAATGGGACACTGGACCCAAGTTAGTTCTATTCCAACCACTCAAGGAGCCTGCACACAAGATCAGAGACATAGCAGTAATCTCCAGAAAGCCATGGAGCGCTGCCAGAATACTGGGGACTGTTAAAGATGTGTTCTTTATCTAAAGTAGACATACAGTTATTTAGTCTTGACATTAATCTCCAGCAGAAATCCAGGATGTACTTGTAGAACTAACTGTTTGCCAAGAACAAGCATATGAAACAGCCGAGCTCATTTACTTACATCAAGTCCACTGTGATATATGCTCATGGGTGAAATGGTGAACTGAGGAGTGGATTCGGATCACGAGTTTGGTTGTAAATATGCTTGTTTGGCGAGAAGGGTTTGGGGCAGTGTTGGTGCCTGGGCTAGACCCAGCAGACAGATTTCAAAAGGAAGAGCTGAATCTTCATCATCACTGCCCGCGGCTGCAGGAAGGCAGCTGGGCTCCTCCGGGGCCTCCCAGGGAAAACCTATGCTAGAAGGAGGCCCAAAGGATGAGGTCATCAAAGTCATCCTGAGGAATGATGGTGAGGCAGACCTAGGGATTCTGACTAGAGACTGAGATCCATCTAGCAAGCCCCGTAGCCAAGCGCTACTTCCTAAGGGAGGACCTCCAGGTTTCCAAGTGGCCTGTCTGCCCAACAGTGGAGATTGAGATGGCCGCTGTGGTGGTCATGTATTGGTTTTGCCTCCAGCATTCATTCCTCCTCCTCTGGCAGCAGTTCCTTGATCTTTCTCTGCAGGAACACCCTTTGCTTCATTGGCTACATCCTATGTGGACATCAAGAAGTTCCTCACCACCCAGCACGGGGTTGGCGTGGGACATAAGCTGGGCCATTCTTGAATCTTGGTCAGAGGGGCCCAAAGACTGAAAACAAAAGCAGAACCTTGAAAAAAAAAAAAACTGTTCTTTAGTTCCTGCTATTTAGTCCCCAAAGCTGCCTCTTCCTCTGCTTTCTCCAGACTTGATTCTTCTCCTCTTCCTTCAATTTTCTGAGCTGCCCAATTTCGCTCAAATAGATCTATTTTTGCCCAGGGACTTTGTTCATCCATTCGCTTACTTGCATCCAAGGAATCCTCCCTAATAACACAAGCTGTGCTAGTACTGGAAAATCTAAGGGTTTTCAAACTTTGTAAGACTCATATACTGGGAAAAGTCTGTGTTCATGTTCTGTATTGTTTCTGATTGCACATACCCCCAGAAGAGGGCCGGGGAAGCAGACTGAAACTTCTGTGTGCTCAGGCACTGAGTTCATTTTCTTCATCACTACATTCAGAATTCCCAGCACTGTGCCCGGCAAAGTGGGTACTAAATAAATATCAACTACAGGAGTAAATGGAAATAGAGAAAGAACGTCCCAACCATTAATTAGATTATGGAACTGCTACATTGTGAGGTAGTGAGCTCCTTGTCACTGAAGAGATTTAAATAGAGCCTACATCACTCAGGATGACAAAAAAAAAAAAAAAAGATTCATGCAGTGAGTAGGCGGTTTCCAAAAAACATTCCAATTCTTGCTTTGTAATTTCATATTTGTTTATATTTGCTCTTAGAAAATATTTTGTAAAGTGAGAATAGAAGACTGTATACGGTTAAGATAATATATAGAGCACAGACTACACGGTTAGAACAAAAGGTATATAATAAATTTTTAAGGTTTGGAGAACATTTCTGCACATGCCCAGTAGAAAAGCCAGCAAAAGCTGTAGCAGGAGATGGAAACCATTGCCGGACTTGCTTGCAGTGACCTACACGTGATCTATTTTTAGTCTCAAGGAACGTGAAATCAGAAAATGGATAGTTTGGTTGCCATGGTTATTTCCATCCCCTGGCTTATCTCACCACCCATTCTCCATCATTACTAATAACCCAGTTTCCTGGAGCAGTATCTTAGGAGACTATAACCCAGGCTCTTTATGAAGTGGTTTCCCCTGGTGCCACCCTCATCCAGCCACTTTCCACAGCTCCCCTCCGTCCTGCCCGTTTTTAGCATGCGGCTCGGGGGGGAGAAATGCCCAGCTCAAGGCCACCACAGCCTTTCAGTGCAGGCGAGTCTTGTGCGTGGTCACAACCAATTAGGGGTCTGAATGGCTCGTGTGTTCCTGAACCTTGAGAAATACATCTTTTCCCTGTGTTGCCAGGGCGAAACGCAGCTGAAGTGGTCGTACTATTTTCCATAATGCTGGTTTCCCTTATTTTAGAAGTGGCACACATTGACAGGGGAGGCAGGTGGAATTTTAAAAAACACAGTCTGGAGAATATGCTCCCTTGTGAAGATGAGCTAGCCAGCTGTCTTATTGCTGCAGATTTCTTTAGTAGCGAACAAAGACGGTATCTCGACTTTTGGCAGAAGCCCAGGAGATGGGAGGAATCCATCTGGAGCTTCTGCAGAGCCACTCGTTTGTGGGGAATGAGCCCCCTTGGTAAATCCTGGTCTGTTTTACAGCCGATTGTGGAAGCCGGATTGTCTATAGACTCCCAATTTTTTAAAAAGGTTCTGCTGGTGTCACACATCTGAACACTAGGTGGCAACCTTGCCTTTTGTGTTACCAGTCAAAGCCATTTTATAAAATCATAATTAGGGAGCTGAACCATCGAATCTAACTCTTTCTCTGGCACAGTTTTGATATTGGCATCCAGATATAACAAACAGCCAATGTCTATCCTGAAAGTCAGGCCTAAATCAGGGGAGCGTTAAATGTATGTATAGACTTTTTTTTTTTCCAGTACAATATTCATTTGCACGCCTGCAGGCTCACAATTGTTCCACTTCCCACGCCTCCCTGGGTGTGGACATTTGCAGATTAAATGCGTGTTCCAGGAACAGGGATGCTCTTTGGTGAGGAAGAGACAAGGTCCTTGCTTTTGTGGGGCTTGTATTGAAGTGGAAGAGGCAGACACTAGTAAATGAAAATAATTTTAGATTGTAATTGCAATGAAAAATTGAGGACATAATGTGCTAGAAACGGAGCGTGAGGATAAGGGGAGGTGGTCAGGAAAGACCTCTGAGGAGCTGGTATGTGGCTCGAAGCTCAAATGAAGGGAAGGAGCCAGCAGGGCCGAGAGCTGGGGGAGAGTGGTCCAGGTGGAGGGCAGAGCACTGTGCGCAGCAGCCCCGGGTGGGGACAAGCTATGGGAGTTGAGAAATAGAAGGAGGCTAGTGTGGCTGGAGCATGGGAAGGGGAGGGAAGAGCAGGGCTACATGGGGCTGGAAAATCACCAGGGGTCAGACCGCGTAAGGACAGTTGGCCAAGGAAGGGGACAGGCTGTTCTCCAAGCTCAGTGGAAAGCACTGGAGGAAGAGTAAGAAGGGCAAAGGGACCAAGGAGGATGTATTATGCTCCTGACAGCACTCACACTGCACTGACTAGAAAAATAGCAGGTTTTGTAGACATGGCTCCCATCCTAGGACCTCCCATCCCAGCACAGACCTCGGAGCCTATATACAGCACGCCCCAGTGAAGCATCCTTTCGAGTATGGATCTCTGCAGCACGCATCCATTTTCCTCTGAGAAGGTATTTTAACCCACAGACCTTCTTTATGCCAAGAAGAAAAACAAAAGAGAATTTTCCCATGATGATAGGTACACATCAAGTCGAGGTTCTAGGACACCCGAGTTCTGCATGGCTCTCTTTGCCTGGCACCTAACCACGAAGCTTTGTGATAAATCATGGTGGCAGCAAGTTGATAGGAGATGGTCTATGTAGTGCACTGAGAGGTACTAAATGGACCCATGCTCCAGACACACTAGCTTCCTTCTTATTTTAGTCAGAAGGCAAGCCTTCTAAAACACATGCCGCCTTGCTCAGCGAGGCCCAATACTTGTCTTTCGATATAATCACATCCAGGCCTGAGTATGGGCTACTTTGCCCGCTGAACTTCAAGGCATGGTACTGGGCAGAGTCTTGGGAGGCTGTGGGCAGGATGGGGTGGGAGGAGGCTCTGCCCCCAGCCATATAAAACCAAGACAAGGTGCAGGACTGTGTTTCCCTGTCCACACGTGCAGACACACACAGCATTAAACTGCTCTTTTATCATGTTTCCCCACCGCCTGAGGTTGCTCTGGGTCAGAGTCATCAACGGAGAAGCTGGCCCATGTAACACAAATGAGGAGTCACATCCAGTAGGGACATGCCCCAATGAAAGGAGACAGCCCAGGTCCAGGCAACTGGGTCCTGATGTCATCAGATTTCCTAACTTTTCTAGAAAAACTAGAAATCCAGATTTTTTAAAAATGTAATTAAAAATTCCTTGATGGCCAAATAAATCCTGTCTATGGACGACCCATTTGTAAACTCCACTTTAGTCATTTATGCACCTTCCAATAATTACTATGAAAAATTTTTGCATCGAAAACTTGAAATAATTTTACAGTGGACACTCTACATACCTAGATTCTATTTGCTTTACCATATATCTAATCAGCTACTTATTTTAATCAAATTTTAACTGTATGGACATTCGAAGGGGCAGGAAAGAGGAAAGGAGAAGGGAAGACATGTAGAGGTGACTCTAGTCCAGCAATTTCAGCCTTTCTCATCTCATGGCACACAAACTAAAATTCTGAGGTACACAAAAAAAAAAATGTTACTTTTTTTGCCAATCTGAAAATAATTTTGGTTACAGAAAATAATAATAATAATAATAATAATAATAATAGTAATTACCTACCCTTTTTGCTCCAAAGTAACTTTTTAAAAAATCAGACACCACTACTTATATATAAGGATTTCTGGTACCAAGAATTATCAGAAGCAAACTTATTATGTGATGTGATACAACTCTATTATATGACAGGGCATTCACACCTGACAGCTATCGTTGTCTTGGCTGTTAGTCAGGTATTGTGTGTTTTAAAAATTCTTGCGGCACCAGTTGAAAATCACTGCTCTAGTCTAGTAACTCCTTTCTTAAAATTCAACTTTAGAGGAGGGGGAAGTGGTAAATTGCTAATTAATGGGTATAAATTTTTAGCTGTGCAAAATACCAAGTTCTAGAGATTTTCTCTTCAACATTCTACCCATAGATAGCAATACGGTATCATAAACTTAAAAAAAATCTGTTAGGAGGGTGGATAGGTCTCATGAATGTGTTCTTACCACCATAAAATGAATAACAATAATAATACATGTTTTAAAATTTTAACCTCTTTCATTTGCACAGTTTTCTATTTGGCCATGATTTAAAAATGGACCTTAGATTACCTTATACACCATAAACTCACACAATGTTATATGTCAATTATATCTCAATTTTTAAGCCTTGGATCCAGCTGATATGGCTCAGGGGTTGAGCATCAATCTGTGAACCAGGAGGTCATGATTCAATTCTAGGTCAGGGCACATGGGGTTTCGGGCTCAATCTCCAGTAGGGGGCGTGCAAGAGACAGCTGATCAATGATTCTGTCTCATTGATGTTTCTCTCTCTCCCCTTTCCCCTTGTCTCTAATATATATATTTATATTTAAATGTTATATTTAAATGTTATATTTATATATATTTTTATTTTTATATTTAAATATATTTATATTTATATTTAAAATAAATTATATATATATATATGAATTTTAGGAGTTAGAGACCTCAACGTGCTGGTGAGCCAGGTCAGCAACGGGCAGAGTCAACCTGCCTCTCACATGACACCCCAGGGCGTGAGCCCCTGGTGCTGAGGGTTTTGTGGAGGAGAAAGCATCATTCTCCCATTCCTTGGAGAGTCCTTGGCCACAGTCAGAACCTCTGACAACTCAGAAGTGAGGCCTGGAAGTCTGGGCAGATCCACGGGCTGTGGATTACCTCTCTCTGCCCTTAATTTTGTCAGAAAGGGCCAGCTGCAGACCATGGGATCCCTGCCAGAGTAGAGTGTGCAGTCAGAGCGGTTACGCGCTCAGAGTACCCGAGAGCAGGGCCTTTTGGCGCATGGGATGCTCATTTTGTGCAGGAGGTTAGAGCCGAGAGCCTGGGCTGTGAAAGCTGATTATTTTAATTAAGTCCCATGAGACTTGATGCAGAACACTTTTCGGAGGTTGAAAATAGCTTTTCTCGGGGTTCCCACATGTGCCCTGGGACCTGGGGAGGGTATTTAAATCCTGACAGCCGCTCTCGTGTTGGTTTATTTGGGGAGATTGATCAGCAGCTTGCTCTTGTCCTCTGTGGCGACTGAGGAGCATGGGACCGAAGCGGGAGAAAGCTTTTACACCGACTACTGTTCCCCACTGCTTTCCACTGAGCTTAAAGAAAATTACATTCCCCATGCGGTAGCAGTGTATCATTAAGGGATGGTAATCGCCATGGTAACCAAGGATAGTCTGCTACAAGCAAATGGAAAAAAGAAAGAAAAGCATAGGGCCAGAGCTTGCTACACTCCCATTAGCTCAAAATGCTAGGCTTTTAAGTAATATGGAAAGGAATAGTTTTCTACACTGACAGCTGGACCGAATTTTAGAACCGTTAAATTGTATGAGTGAAAGAAGCCTTAGGGACCGACCCAGCGCTGTAACTGAATATATTCAGGGTCAGCTGATCAAGTAAACAGTCAGGCCAGTGATACCGGGGTGGTGGGGGTTCTGCCAGGCTCTGAGAGAAGGGGCAACAACTTCTTTTTTTCTTTTTTTAAAAAAATAAATTTTATTGATTTTTTAGCAGAGAGGAAGGGAGAGAGATAGAGAGCTAGAAACGTCGATGAGAGAAACATCAACCAGCCGCCTCTTGCACACCGTCCCTACCGGGGATGTGCCCACAACCAATGCGCATGCCCTTCACCAGAATCGAACCCAGGACCTTTCAGTCCGCAGACCGATGCTCTACCACTGAGCCAAACTGGTTTCGGCAGGGGCAACAACTTTCTGCAGCTGCAGCTAACTGTAGCAACGGGAGAGGCCAGCGTGTTGCTAGATGGTGCAATTTCCAGAGAAAGCTGCGGATGCAGGTTTTTGTGTGCAGTAACCCAGTGTTGACTACGACTTGAAACGCACTTCAAGCAGATCGGTAAGATGCACCTGCGAGCTCCCAGTTTACGTTGATGCCCCAGTGGAGAGGGCGAAAGGATTGTACTCCTCTAGGAAATCTGGGGAATTATATAATTAGGTTTCCTAGTGTAGAGCTACCTTTGTCTTCCCAGAAGGAAGTCTGTTCTTTTGAAGTTCTGCTGGTTTCTGGTTACTAGCATTTCGTCTGAGAGGCTTGTACTTATACACGGTCCATAATTCTCTTCATTTTGATATCTTTGACAGGTTTTTGTCATCGAAAGTATTCTACGTCACAAAATAATTTAGAGGTTTTGCTTCTCTTCTCTACACTTCAGATAGTTTTAAATAGTGCAGGGGTTGTCTACTTTTAAAGACTTGATTGACAAACTTTTAACGTTTCTAAATCATGTGGCCCTTACCAAATGTGGCCCCCACCCTTTCCACTGACCAGTTCTCTGTTCTGAAGGAGAGTCCCTATCCCTGCTCTCCTCCCCAGCGTAGGTTCTCTGCTTCTTTGTCAAGAAACACCTTTTATCTCCTCCCCTACCCCCAGCCCCACCCCCGTAATCCAGTGTCTCAATCCTGGTGCCTGAAAATCCCATGTCTCCCTCAGAGTGCCTCCCAAGTGGCCCAGGTGCCTTCAAGGAAACTAGAACCCTCTGTGAGAGCCCGGGGTGGCCGAGGTGTGAATGTGGCTCAGATTCACTTAGACTACCGGCTACCCCTTTCATCCTGCTTAGAAGGACTCAAGGTTCTTGTTGCACTTTCTAAAAATATTTTTTTCATTGATTTCAGAGAGGAAGGGAGGAGAGAGAGAGAGAAACATCAGTGATGAGAGAGACTCACTGACTGGCTACCTCATGCATTCCCCCTACTGGGATCGAGTCTATAGCCCACTTATGTTTTCTGACTGCAAATCAAACAGTAACCTCCTGGTTCATAGGTCGATGCTCAACCACTGAGCCACACTGGCCGGGCTCTTGTTACATTTAATCACTGGTCTGTAGCATTCCCTAGAGCCTTGTGTATTAAGTGTGGCTCTGCTAGGCCAGCATGTAGATTTCTTTTCTTCCTCTCTTCCTTCGTCAATTCTTATTCTCTTCACTTTTCCTTTCCCCTTTCTCTCTCTCTTTTTTAGTCCTTTCCTCCTAGCAATGGCAGAGGTGTGCGTAGAGTAGGTTGCAAGAGCAGGAGACATCTTCGCCTATCTTTGTTTAGCTCACACCCTGGATTCTAGCTTTTCACCAACATTATAATAAAACCAAGACCATTGCACAGTGTCTCCAAGCCAAATGGGCAATGAAACAGATAATTTAATCCTTTGCATAGATGAAACCACTACCAAAATGAACTCCAGCTGAGTGGAAGAGATCTTTGTACCAAATACTCCATTTCTTCACCAGGATGCTTGTCAAGCTAACCTTGGAGCCCAAGAGTTTTCCTGTCCCAGTGGATATGTGTAGTGATGTGGTCCAGAGAAGGGAAGTTCTAGGGCCTGGGCACAGGCATGTTAAAAATGGGCCAATGGACCATCCCATGCCCCAAAGGCACGTGCCAGAAGTAAACCTTCCCTAGAGATCTTGCTGTCAAGTGGAAGAATGTGCGTGGCCTCGTGGAGGCTGATTCTTTCCAAGTCAGACAAAACCGTGCCATCCATTTCCTGGGATGCTGGCACCCCACTCGCTGCACCTTCTTCCTGAAGCCCATCATCCTGGATGAGTTTGGGGCAGGATTATAACCAAGGAATGAAAATTGCTGATCATTCTCGGAGTAATAAACATGAACAGGTGGTTGAGCAGCAGGCTCTTAAATACTGTGTACAACACGAGAGGAAAGAGAAAAGATTCAACATTTGCACTTGCAAAAATAGCCTGCCTTTAATAACAACTTCACACTGTAAATGCAAATGATACGTTAAACTCCGTGGGGCGATGGCATGGTATTGCCATAGTTATTTGGTAGGACAATAAAACAATGTCAGCACAATCCCTGCTGGGCACTTGCATGCTACTTAACACTTGTAAAGGCTCTGAAAGGCCACAATTCACTGTAAGGCTCTTCGGGGGCTTTCTCTGGCCCCACTGTGCTTTAGGAGTATGTAAATAACGTCTCTACACATATGGCTTACTGCAGCAGCTAGCTTGGTTTACATTCTTAACCGGCAGTTTTTAAAGGTGCTGTCACCATGTAGGAATTCAAATTATGGACTAGTTAGCAGCCAAGAGATGAGTGGTCCTTTGCTTGAGACTCTACCATCTAGTTATGGAAAATAAGTATTCATTTCTCCTTCTGATTTTGACTTCCCTGTGGCAACATACCCTATTAAGGAAGTCCCGGAGAACATAACATCTTTAATCAGGTTTTTAGAGATGTCAGCACCAACTTTGTCAATAATAACAACAACAAAAAGTATGGGCCTTAAACCTTTTTATTATGCCCCCTTCTCCACAAAATTTACTGGCCAAATTTGTGAAAGCAGTCGGTCCCATAAATGACCTTATTGTACCTTTTTATTGGCTCAAGGCATGTATTTCCTTTGAAAATGATACTCCACACTCCCTTGCACTATTTTTCATGGTTTATTACTGTCTTCCTTCTCTAGCTGGTGACAAATATTCTTTGCCTGACCAAACTTTAGGCGGTCTCCTGAACCTCGCCCTAAGCCGATCCGTGCACTTCATCGTGAAATCTAGTTGAAGAAAGAACCCTGCTAGGTCAGTTTAGCAAGCATCCTTCCTCCTCCATATCTGACCAGGCTCTTCATCCTCCACTTCCTTCCAGGTGATGTCTGCGGCAACAATCCTCTGAGAATCCCCCTCACTTCTGAAGTTTCCCCTTAGCAACTTGCCACCCACTCGTCTCACCCTGCTCCGTGGTGATAAATTCCCCCTTGTCCATGCTGCATTCGGAATTGAGCCCAGTTCTACGCCGAGGTACCTTCCCCTATGGCAGTAGTCCTGAATATAATATTTTTACAGTTTTATCTACTGTCCAGCTCTGGCTTTTCTTTGACAGTTAAACAATACAGTCATGTATTTGTTGCTCGCTCCTAAGAAAATTGCTTTAATTAAAAACAAATACCTATGGCTCTGGCCAGTGTGGTTTGGTTGATTGGCGTGTCATCCCATATACACCAAAGGTTTTGGGTCTGATTCCCCATTAGGGCACATACCCAGGTTTCAGGTTCGAACCCTGTCAGGGTGTGTGCAAGAGGCAACCAATCGGACAAGTTAGAAGAAATAAACTTTCAACCTTATGCTGGAAACAGCATAAAAACATAAATATTTAAATTAATGTAGTTCAATCCACACACAGCATTACTGAGGCTGTGCTACATACAAACATGTGCTAGGCATAGGACTACCATGATGAATACAACATGATTCCTGCCTTTAAAGACCTCACAGCCTCTATAGGTGAGGGAAAATGTAGATGTGGAATAACGTATAATAGTACTTAGGAGAGAGGATGGTTGGATAGGTGGGTAGGGAGGGAAGGAAGGAACCCAGGGATTTGAGCCCAGTACGCAAAGCTCAGTAAGCACAGCTGAATGCACAAATGCATGCGTGAATGAGGGGATCTTGGGAAGGAGCACAGCCATTGATCTCAAAACTGTGACAGTCCTGAGAAGCTGGCCTCGTTGAAGGGCGACATCTGATAGAAAGCAGTGGCTGGACTAGTGAGACGGGGAAGGTGAATGACAGCTCTTAGAACTCTAACTGCATTTCTCACTGGGAGGAAGCTTTTGTCCATGAGAAAATTTTCAGTAGAAAAAGATCAGAACTGGAATGGACATTAGAGAACATCTAATTCAGTCCTGAGAGGTTACCAGGGTGGACCCAAGCCCTAGATTCTGTGTCCAGAGATGCCCTCCCACCCCACCCCCAGGCAGTGCTGTCACAGCCAAGGCCTCAGGCCACCGTGAATAAGGAAAAGAAGAAACAGATAGAAAAAGGAAGGGGTAAATAGGAAAAAAAGCAGGCCAGCAGGCAGGGTGGCCGGCCTGTGAACCCCGGCTTCAGAGTTGGCAGGCCTTTGGTTTATTCCTTAGCATCTTGCTGGAAGGGAAACTCTCTTGAGCCCAGTTCCCATCAGAGTAAAGGAGTGGCTTTTCACAGCCTACTACACAGAAACAAGCCTGCCTTCAGGCCCTCGTGGGGAGGAAGGGCTTTTGTGGGATTTCAGCCGCGTTTGGGTCCTTTCTTCCCCCACTTCACCGGGGCAATTGGTTGCAAGTTTCCAACCCAGCCCTTCAGACTCTTACGGGAAATTCCAAGAGACTAATTAGCCTGGCTGCAGAGCCTCTGGCAGCTCAGCTCTGAGGCTGTCCTTTGAATGCTAAAGGCACCAGCGGGGGACCCGGGCCTCTCCCCCTAGGCTTTTCCCAGCAGTGACCCGGAGACCTCAGTGGGATGGGTTTCCCCACATGCAACAAACCCACCCTTGATGTGTTTGCCCCAGCATCCTCCTACGCCAGGTGTCCTGAATTAAATATATTCTTCCTATGGGAGAGGAGATTTTAACCCATTGGTTCTTAAGCACATTTTAGGGTGTGTCACAATTGTGTAGGGTTTGCTAACATGCAGATTGCTGGGCCCACCCCCAGGTTCTGATTGGCAGGTTCAGGAGCAAGTCTGTATTTGCCCTTCCAACCAGATCCCTGCTGGTGTGCACCGAAGCAGGAATCAGGTCTTGCTCTTTTGTTTTTTTTTTCTCTCTGAAAACAAGTTCTTTTCTGCCCACCTCTACCTCCAAATTGCTAAGAATTCCTAAATCAGGATCCAGACCCTGTTTGTTTGTTTGTTTGTTTGTTTTCCGGAAAACAGGTTTTTCTCTGCCCTCTTGTACCTGAAAATTGCCCTTTGCCCTTCTTGAGAACATATCCATTCCGTAGGTTAATTACCGTTCAATCTACGTATCACTGCAGCAGTTTTCTTTCTGGCTTCACAAGACATTCTCAATTTATTTCCTGCCGCTCTTATCTAGACCAGCATCTTATTTATAATCTGCAGGCCCAGATATGCGTGTGATAGAAACAATAGAACAATGCAGCCCAGAGAACAAAGACGGGGTTCTTTCCTAAGAAAAGGGGGCTGTGCAAGCTTTAGATACGAAATGGAGCCGCTTGTACTCGGAGTGACGGTACATTTCCTGCTAGCATTCTAATAGGCTCTGCTAGTGAGGAAATGTTCTCCCCAGAGAGGGTTAGGAATTGGTGCCAGAATTAATTAAGGAACAAAGGTGAGTGGATCTTTTTCTCCATTGAATAGATTCTGTGCCATCAGGCCCTGCTTGCTCAACTCTAGTCATACCAGACAAGATGTAGTGTGGGTTTCCTCCCCTGGTGCTCTGAGACTTCCTGCATAAAATGCCAGAGCAAGGCCCTTATGCTAGCGGAAGGGTTGGGTAAATCCACAAACTCCTACTCATAATGATTTTTCACACGTTGGACTTCTGGAGAGGCAAAGCAGCTCCATGGGCAATATTTCCGAGCTCATGAGAGGACATCATTAGAAGCCATTTTTGGAGGTGGCCATCTGCAGCCCCCAGATGGATGGCCTGGGGTGGAGACAGAGAGGGATGTAGTCCACTCTGGATGTTACCAGATGCCAAAAGCGACAGCTTATTTGCAGGTGGCGTGGAGCAACAGAGCAGACGCTAAACAGTGGTGAAACGCTAAACAGGGCTGAACATGGACGAGAATATCTCCAAGAGAGAAATGACAGAGGGCTGTGGAGAATTGTGATGAATAGACATGAATATTTGGAGGGACTATTCAGCCACTGGAGCACGAGGGAAATGCTGTCACCTGACCGTGAAAGTGACTCGTGGACTTGTTGAATAGACTTGTTAGGTTACTACCTAAGCTCCACCATTCTGGCTACAACCCATTCTATGGGTTGGAATATTTCACCTTAACCTTGAGCATTCTCTAGGATTCCATGCTGTACTGGACTGGTTCACAGCCATGGCATTTTGTGATGAATTGTACTGCCCCTCCTTCCCACAGTAGGGTATTTGGTGCTGGACTTACTCAAAAATGACCAAAATAAAATCACTAAATAAAATCGCTAGTGAAAAGTATAACACTTTCCAACTTGGAAGTCAGTGTTTATTTAGAGAGACCCCATCTTTTATTTGTGTCTTCATTTTCTTTGCCCGGGTGTATCACCTCATACCTAACTCTGTTGTTTCTTTCTTACCATGTTCTTGTAGAAATCCAGTCTTCCAGCCTAGAAGGCAAGCTCCAGGAGGGCAGGATCTCTGACTGCTCTGTTCACATGTATACTCAATGCCTAGTGCCTGCCTGGCATAGTATGAGCTCAATAAACATTTGTTGAATGAATAAAGAGAGGGAGGAGTTGCTGGAAAAGCAGAAGTTTCTGAACAGTGTGAATCTGGCCTGCAGTCCCCCTCACTGGTGCCATCACTTTGGATGACGCACCTGAAATTCTAAAGGGATTGCTGAAATAAGTCACTGAGAAAGTAGACATGCCTTTCCCACCTATAAATTGAGATAATTGTGCCTGTCTTGCAGTGGGTGTTGTACGGATTAAAGAAACACATGTAAGGTATTCAGCTCTGCATCTGATGCAGAGTGGGAGTTCAGTAAATTATAATCATTGCTATTGGTGTGTTTACCCACTCTATTCGATCATCCCACTGTTCTTTTAACTTTAGCCAAGGACATCCCTAGAACACTAGGCCTAGGTTAACCCATGTGGTTTGCAATTTCGTGTTTTTAAACTCAGCAATATACTGCATTGTTCACATTTTTCTTTTCCCAATTGGAAAGATGCCCAAAAGCAAATAACCAGTCACATATAGATTAGACAGCAATTCCCAACCACTGTGCAAATACTCTGATAATGCACTTAGCATGCCAGTGGATTGAATGCTGGATTTTCCAAGCAGACTCTGGGCCTTCAGTAACAAGAGGATTGTATTTGCCATCTACTCTCTCTGGCTGTACTGTAGTGAGGATGACTGAGTTGATATGTACTAGTAGTAAGTACTTTGACCTGCAGGAAGGAAAAGGTGTCATAGAAACACAAAGAGTGGTAAATGCAAAAAAACTGCTTTGAGGCTTTACAAATAAAATCATAAGGAAATAGTAAATTATAATTTCCATCAATAATTCAGCTCCCTGATGGTTTTTCATGCATGGATGAGCACATATACAAATTTGAGAATGGTCCTAAAATTTATAAATTTGTTCCTATTTAAACTTTAAACATCTCAAAGCTAATTAGTGCTTAGATTTCGTTAAGTTCTAAGGAAAACACTTCATACGTATGTTGGGTCCCTCACAACACAAAGATTCATCAAATATTTTATGTGATTGCATTTATGATCAAGGCAAAATGCCTTAATTAAGTAATTAGCCTTGAGGAGAGAAATGAACACAGAAGTCCAACTAGTGAATTTAATTCTTCTTCCCAATGACAACCAATCGTCATTCCGTCTACAGTTAGATAGTCTAGTTATATAGAGCATAGGAATCACACACGATCCTCTGAAATGCACAATGGCAAAACTAAAAACCTAGGGTAAAGTATGAACTTGAGCACGACGTAGCAGAATGATGATTAGACTGGGTGCCAAGAAACCTGGTTTTGACTTAGGCTGCCGCTCAGAGAGCGCTGTGTGACTGAGGAGAAAGCACCTTCACCTTTCTGGGCCTCTGTTTCCTCCATTACAGATGAGGAAGGCTGGGTTACATGATTTCCAAAGACCCTTCCAGTGCTTACATTTCCCAAGCCCTTGTTGAAGAATTCCTCCCTTTCAGTTCTTATTTTGGAAGCCACTTGTCTGTCAAACGGCATTGCTGCCAGCAACTTACAAGGTAGGTCTGTCAGTGCAGGAGAGAGGCATCTGCCTGATCGCGTTTTGTTTACTGCGGCAGCATTTCAGCACCTCCTCTGCGCTTTCCGCAGGAAGCAGCCAGGCAGCAAAACTGCTCTAGCAGAAAACAAATCCGGCTGCAGGGCATCTTCGAAATGCTCCCTGTGTGTTTTTCAATTTAGCCTACTATTAAAATTTTAAAGCACAATTTAGAGCTACAGTGTACCATCTCCTGTTACAAAAATGAATCCACATTTCTCGTTACTGGGTCTGGGGTGCAGGGGAGGATAGGAGGGAAGGAGAATGCTCAGAGAGAGAAGATATTTTAGAATGTGGAGCGTGATTTGCCTTCGATCCCTCCTGTCCAAGCATTCATCCATCACCTGTGCCTCATGCAAAGGCTTGAGTCTCATTCTTCCCACAATTCAGCCGGTTCCACAACTGCAGGTTACAAGAGGGGATTGGAGCTGGGCCAGCCTAACCTGCAAGCAGAAAGGGTGGTTCGGGTGAGAGGTGTGATCTGAGAAGTTGTGGGTTGGGATTGGCAGGAGGCTGGAAGTGGACAGAGAGGACATCTGAGCAGGAGGGGCAGAGTAACAAGCCACGGAGGACGGGAGAGCCTGGTATGTTTGGCTCATGCAAGTAGGTGTCAGGGACTTTGTGTTTAATGGAAGGAAAGCAAGAGATAAGATGGAGAAATGGGTATCAAACTCGCAGCCTTCAGCCTTCAGGCCCACAATGAATATTTTTGTGACCCAGCCAATATAACGGTATGTAAGAAATGTTTTAATAAAAATTTCGTAACTTAATTTTTACAATATCCTGTTATACGTGTTTATAATAACGAACTACAAAGTTCAGTAATGACTGATTACTATAATCCTGTTGCTTTCATTTCCCTTACCCGCCTTACGCTCTGGCATATCATTTCTCACCACTAATACCAGCAGTGAATATTTTGGCAGCCATTTGCCACGTCATTAGTCTTGGACTGACTTGTTTGGTGTGCACAAGAGGAAATACTTCACTTTCGGAGAACAAGAAAAATAGCTTTATTTGCATTACACTTATTAATTTGTGCAGTTATTCAGTGTTTGGTAAGTTAATATTCAAGGAAAAAATATTAATTTTTATTAAGATGTATTTTATGTTAATGATTACTCATTTATTTCAGCCCTTTGTGTTCAGCATGTCTCTATCAAAATAAACCTACATTTCTACGAAAATTGAAGATTTTTTGGTTTTTTTTAAGGCCACATAAACTTAAACCTTGTTTATTTGACTGTGTTAGCCTTTGAGTTTGACATGCTTCCTGTAGAGTCTGGTTGGACTGTGTCATGCTACCCAGACCCCTGTTCCAGGACTGAAGGACTTACCCTTTAGCTACTACTCACCCAAGGTCACTCCTCTTCCCCAGGGGTTATCTGCTCCCATTGACTTTTCCATGGTGGAGCATTGGGCAGATATCAGGGCTCCCAAGAGCATTTCCTGCATGCTACTCCGCAACTCTGATTTTGCTTCTCAGATTTGCAATACTTTGCTGGAAAGATTGATGGTACATGCTTGGCAATTGTGAGACGCTGAGAGGTTGTCAACAGAAGTTAACCCTGGTTAGATTTGCAGGTTTTTAAAATAATTTTTTTAATTATATAAGTTTTTGTAATTTAAGTAATAACTTTTTCTTTTTCTTTTAAAAAATATTTTATTGATATTTTACAGAGAGGAAGGGAGAGAGATAGAGAGCTAGAAATGTCGATGAGAGAGAAACATCGACCAGCTGCCTTTTGCACACCCCCTACTGGAGATGTGCCAGCAATCAATGTACATGCCCTTGACCGGAATCAAACCCGGGACCTTTCATTTCAGTCCACAGACCGATGCTCTACCACTGAGCCAAACCGGTTTCGGCTTTAAAACATATTTCTATTGATTTCAGAGAGGAAGAGAGATAGAAACATCAATGATGAGAGAGAACCATTGATCAGCTGCCTCTTTCACACCCCCTCCTAGGGATCGAGCTAGCAACCTGGGCATGTGCACTCAACCAGGATTGAACCCAGGAGCCTTCATTCCATAGGCCAATGTTCTACCCACCAAGCCAAACCAGCTAGGGCTAGATTTGCAATTTTAAAAGATTGCTCCGTGGCAGTATTTAGAGGGTATACTGAAATGGGCAAACCCAGAGGAATAGTGTCACATTGGAAATGACCTTGATGCAATGTAGCTTCCAAACCAGGAGAGCTATTTCAGGAGCAGAGCTCTCCCTCAGAGCAGACGAGCTCTCAGTGCAAATTAAAATGCTCAAACCACACAGTTCATTTACCAATCCAAAATACCTGGTGAGAAAGAAACAAGGGAAGGGATCGGGTGCAAGCAGGTGAAAGGACCATGCTAGCTGAGTGGTGTTCATATGTCCTCCTGACCCCGCCCCTACCCACATCAGCCATTCCCACCGATGGTGTGGTTAGGATGATCTAATTTGACACTTGAGCAAGGGGCAACAGAAGGAAGGAATCTGAGACCAAAGACACACTTCTCTATGGAAGGGGCACAGGGCAAGTACACCTGGCCACAGCTGTGGTCTCTCGAATAACCCGCTGGCCAGCGACAAGGTTTGTCTGCCATTGGCAGAGCACCTGTGGGGCCAGAAAGGCATCATAAGCATATTGGGTGTCACCGAGGGGTGACTGATTAGGGGAGAGATATCACCGTCAGCCAGAGAAAGCAATCGTCCCTCTCTACCTGTAAGCAACTCTTGTTGGCTATATCACATGTTCTATTTCTTCTCTGTATCCTCTGCATGTCTCACAGATTGATAACTTACTATGTGTAACACATCTTGTGAATTCTACCTGCCTCACATATGCTGCTTCTTTAATCATTCCCCATACTTGACACGTGCTGTGAGTTTTGCCTATATCTCACAAGCTCTTCGTTTACTTCCTACCAGGGCTTCATACTTCCTAAGAGTTACATCCATCCTGTTTGTCTTGTCTTTTATAGCAGAATTGAACATTCTCAAATACTACAGCAAAAGCACATAAGAAAAAAAACAAAAACAGTGTTTTGTTTTGTTTGCTTTCTTTTAAGTGGAGGCTATAGGGGATGCGGTTTTGAATTAAGGGGGTGGCTATGGAGATTCAAGAAAGATGCCATGAGGTGAAGTGAGCAGAAATGATTGATTAGATGTAGTAGGTGAATATGATGGGCAATGTTGGTCAGCTGATCTAACATCCATTCCAGCCCCCTTCTCCCTCCCAGTGTGGAGGCTAGAAAACTTAAATACTCATTAGCAGCCTCTCTTGTTCCAGAGGGATCGGGGAGAGGGTAGCCAAGGCCACAGTTCTAGCCATGCACCCAATGGCTTACATATGAAAATATGCCTGGGGGAATTCTGTGGCCAGTGTGGGTCAGTTGATTATGCATTGTCCTGTGCTCCAGTTTGATTCCTGGTCAGGGTACATACCCAGATTGCGGGTTCGATCCCTGGAGTGTGTATGAGAGGTAACTGATTGATGTTTCTTTCCCTCTTTCCCTTCTCCCTCCCTCTCTCTAAAATCAATGTAAAAAATACTTAAAATAATGATAAAAACAGATAAAGCCAGAGCCATCCCTCCATCTTCTTCCTGCTTTAAACAAGGAAGTGATGCTTAGAGCTGTGGCAACCATTGTCACCTACCATCGTGTGAGAAGCCACTCTGCTAAGAATGGCAGAGTGGAAACTTCAGAAGACCCTCAGACTTCATGATGGATTTGAGCTGCTTCTTCAGTTCTGGATGGCCAGCCTTCAGATCTATTGTGGGAGAAAAATGAATCTCTATTGTTAAACCACCTTGAGCTGGATTTTCTGCTGCTTACAGCCCAATTCATCCTAAATTCCCATCGAAAAGACAAGAGGGAGCCGGATAACATGATCCAACAGCCATCCCTTGAAGCAAAGGTCACTGTGAAATACAGCCTTTATTTTAGGTGACCATGTGCCCAACTAAAAATTGAAAAATATCTTCCTAATATAAGAGGACAGCTGGCGGTATTTTCCACAGGATCCAAGCTGCTGGTGCTCAGCAGGACAAATTCCCGTTTCCCATCCTCCCTGGTTCCCTAGCATCTCACAATTACAAACTCAGACTGACTAGACTAGAATCTCGAGATGGCAGATGTGGGGAGCCAGCACAGCCATGGCATACTCAGCCCCAGGGCACCTTATGTGCCCGCCAGCTCAGCCAGGTTCAGTGAGCCTGTGAAGGATTAGGAAAGACAGACAAGAGAAGGAAAGCTGGGACTCGGTGGGACGCCGCTTCCCTGATGGGGACTCACCAACACCCACAAGCCTGGTCTTTATTTTATAGCCAGATGCCACGAGGCAAAGTAAGTCACGTGGTCAAGATGTTTACCACATCCTCATGAGTTTTCATCCTACTCAATCACATGCACCTAATCAAGCTTTGTTTACTTGCAGCCTGTATCACTTAGGCACGTGGGGCCACGTGCTCGGACCACAGGTTCAAGCTTACAGCTGTAGCTGTTGGTTATAATTGTGCTGGGAGGCTCTGCCTTCCAAGCTGGGACTTGCACGTGGCCATGGGAGGACTGTGCCCTCTCATTAGTCCAGGGCGTGAACCTGTCCAAACACTGTAGCCGCACCCCACAGGCAGATCCCAGCCTCCACATTTTTAAAAGCTTCGTGGTTAATTCTAATGAGCATCCAGGGTTGAGAACCTTGCTTTTAATGAATATATCTGTTTTAGGAAAACCTCTATTTTTATCCACTTCCTTCTCCTAAGATTTACATATTTTGAATTCAGTTATCTGGATCTCTGAACCAAGGTGGGGGATATCAGGCGTTAGATACTTACAGACATCTGTTTCCCCCCTCCCCTATAGACTAATTGTAATGCAATGGATCTTGAATGCAAACTGCAGACCCATGCTTTCTAGAGCAGCAAGAGAGAGCCTGTTGAGTGACATATTGCCATTCTGCTACAATTTTCTGTCAACTGCTTCAAGTGTCACCAAAACTCCTGCCTACATAGCAAGGAGACATAACCCCACTGCTCGCCTATCTGCAAATTTTTCTGCAGCACAGAATCCTCTTTTTAACATAAACCTTTTTTTTTTCTTCTTCCAGAGTAGAAAATGTTTCTACTCTTGCTTTTTATCAGAGGCCTTTTCTGCTGTCTCAGTTCAGCCTTATCTTTGTAGTGGTTATAATATATCTGGCCACAAAACTTGGCTATCTAAAACCCTGTATTTCCCATAACTGACTCCAATTTCTATTTTGAGTCCCCATCCTACTTGATGGCAGAACTGGAAGCAAGTCAATTCCAGGTAAACGCAGTCCATTCAGGGTTTTTCCCCCTCCCCATTTGCCCCTGAGAGTTTGGAGGGGACTGTTAGAACATCTGGACATGGAGAGGGCTCATATGGTCCCTGGTTGTCATCTGTCCATGCTGGCATCCTCTGCCATACATTGTTCCTAGAAGTCACCGATTGTCAGCATCTCTCCCCGCTGGCATCCACAGAGGCAGCTGAGTTCCCATCTGGCCTTTGATATAAGGACAGTGCTGACATCTGCTCTTAGGCTCTCTCTTCCCAACACAAAGCATCTCCTAATCTGCCAGGCCTCCTTGAGATAGTCCTGAGCCTGTCTCACACAAGTGTGGATGCACTGCTGGCTACTCCAGGCTGTGGGAGGCTCAGGACTGACCTGCAATGCTGAGATTTCTTACTCCCCACCACACACATACACTCCCTATCCCCTCACACACAAGAGCAAAGGGGGAGACAGTCTCAGACCTTGATCACTTTCCTGGGATTCCCTGGGAAGACAAAACAGATCCTCTCAGCCCTCAAGCCCCACCTTCCCATCAACCCAGAAAGGGGCCAACTCAGGGCTACCCCTTAGAGACACACAGCAGCCTTTTCCCTCTTCTCCCTTATTCCTCATTCACAGAATCTTCACCTATCAGAGCAAACAAGAAAAAAATGCCAGTTCAATGTGTGGGTACAGAGTAGGGGCAAACAATAAGCTTTTAACATATAATCAATAATTTTAATGAAATTTTAATGCACAAAATGTATTTAAAATACATTAACATGTCAAAATATTATTCATTTTTTTCCAAATGGAAACTTTTTTATTTTAAGAAAAACTATCTTAAATATGATAATACATGCAATAAACAATACCTCACAAAAATATTTTAAATATTATAATATAACATGTAGTAAACACCAATTATTCAAGAAAAATGATCTTATATGATAATATTACATGCAATAAACATTAATATTTCAAAAAATGATTTTAAGTATAATAATAGTTCCAAAACTACTAATATAGTATGATATCACAAACATTGTAGGAAATATTAAAACTATTATTCTATCACATCTCCTTGTCAGAACCTCAGAAATCTGCCTTCAATTCCCTCATTATCATCAAGAAAAAAATATATTAAAAACTGTACACAATTTGTTACTATAATAGCCAATATTTATTGAGGCTTTTTATATACCAACCACAGTTTTAAGTTCCTTACATTTATTACCTTGTTTAACCCTGGTGAGGTAGGCACCATTGATTACCCCATTTTATAAATGAGGAAATTGAGAGTTGTTGCTTGCAGTGACTGAGTCCATAAATGATGGCTCTGATCCAAAATCCCAGGTTCTGCATCTCTGTACTATCTTTTATGGACCCTGTGAATTACAGACCTGACCAGGTTTTTCTCTTGGTCATGGCTACTACAAAGCTTAGCAATAAAAAGTGTATACGTGTATCAGTATAAGTTTTGGAGTGTCCTTACTTCTGGCTGTTATATATCCCTACATTTATATTCTTTATTCTTTTTTTAATTCCCTAATTAAATTCCCTTCCCATATTTTATATATTCAGGTAAGTTGCCACCTAGCCTTTCAGAAAAAGGCATTACATACATCTCCTCACTTTCTCATGGCCTCGTCTGTCTCCCAAAGCTGCTTGCTCTGCCTTGATCACCACTATGGCATGGGCCCAGAGCAGACTTCTCTGAGGCCCACCCCTCATGTCTCCACCTCCTCCCAACATTTCTGAGCGCAAATGAAGTGCCAGAGGGGCCAAGTGATACAAGCAGGAATAGCAGGGCGTTGACTCGCTGTATGGTGCCTTTAACCAATGGGCCACAGGAGATGGCAGGAAGATAGCCGATAAATACACTCTCGGTGCCTTTGTTCAATGGGTCATTTCAAGGCACAGATTTTCTGAACAGACTCTCCAGAAAGCCACCAATTTAGGTACCAATGTGCTATCAATCCCCTGTACATCTTCAAATTTGTGAAGAAGTAACAAGCTTGGTATTTGCTGAAATACTGTCAGTCAGTGGGTGGTTGTGAGGGTAACTTCCAGGAAAAGGTGGGTCACTTCAGCTGAAGGCAATTCTCCAGAGAAGAGGGCAGCTGTGAGCCATTAGCAGCCAACACTCACAGCATCTGGGGAAATGGTGCTCTGACCAATCAAATATCGTCCACCAAAGGAGATAAAAAAAAAAAAGTGTATTACTTGGAAATTGATAGAAATTTTAAATATCAAGGGTCAGGTAGGCAGTTGAAAAGTCTATAACTCAGAGAAGGGGGTCTGAACTGGAGATTATATATATATATATATATATATATATATATATATATATATATATATATATATTTGGTAGTGGTCAGTATTTAGATGGTATTTTTTAAATCATGTGGATATTTCTACTGATATGCTAGAAAAAGCTCTAGCATAATGAAGTAAAAAGGAAGCTGCAGAATAGTGTTTATAGTACAGCTTTTTGCATAAAAAAAGAGGAACATGAAGAACACATACACATATACCACAGGAAACATTTGCATTTACAAAAAGAAACACTGGAAGAATACACAAGGAATTAATAAAAATGCTAATCTGAAGGATAATGGGGCAGAGGTGGATATGGAGAGGGATAGGCATGAAACTTCTTAAAGTATTTTTATATCGTTTCCATTTTCTAAGTTACTGCCTGCTACAAAAATAAATCCTGTTTTAAATTTTCTTTTAAAGAAAGAAAGCCATGTAGAGAGTTGAAATCTTCTATGAAGAAAGAAAGGAGAGAAGAGGCCCCAGACCCAAGGCCTAAAGAAGATGGATGTTTAGAATTTTGGAGGAAAGACCAACAAGAAGAGCAAGAAGCAGAAGGTAAGAAGTGAGCGGAGAAAACCAGGAATGAGTGGTGTTGGGATTTCTATCATGGAAGCGGTGGTGTGTTGTGAGCTGGGTGGAACCATTGGGGGCCTTATTTAGCCATGACGGGAGAATTTACACTGTGGTGGAAGGGAATGGATACAAGTCAGGGCTTCTCCATGAAAGGTGAGACAGAAGGCCGAAAACCAGGACTGTAGGCTTTATTAGAGGAGAAGGATCCCTGTCAGGCTGTTTCCCAAGGGGCAAGTAGCAACACTTGCAGAGGTGAAGACGCCTTTTGAGGGGAGGAACGGGAAGGGATAGGGCTTAGAGTACTCGGCACACACTGATTGGCGGTTTCATATAAGGCACATGATTAGGCACTTAGGTACTTAGGAATCTGGGGCTTAGGGTATTTGGCAGGAGCTGATTGGTGGTTCAATGTACAGTCCATATAAGGTACCTGGTTAGGTGCTCAGGAATGTCCAGGCCGCTGGTGCAGGTTACGTCATACTCTGTCCATCAGTTGCGGGAAGGGAGGACCTATCACTCCACTAGGAACTACTTTGCCAGCACACCACTTAATGGAATCAGAAGGAAAATTCTAAGAATGCCACCAAAAGACCAATGAAACAAGGACAGAAAAATATCTGTCATTCATGGGGTTCTCCACACGGAGGTCGCTGATGAATCAACTAGAGGGGTTTCAGTGGAGAGCGGGACGTGGGAGCCTGACCGGGAGGAAAGAGTGAGTGAGAGGTGAGGAGGAGAGGGCACCAAGTAGAGACCACTCTTCCAATGAAGCATCCATCTTATATAAAAACTGCTGTTTGAAATTTTAACCCTGCTATTATGGCTTCTGTAAATGCTTGCTTGCTTAAATAATAAGGAAAATAAGACCATAAGCCTTCCCCAGATGAAGTTATCAGTGCTGGCGCCAGGCCAAGCCTTTGGTTGAGGTCTCAAAGCCCCAGTACATAGGGCTCTTTAAGAACTTGCAAAAGGGGACCAGAAACACCCCATATTTGGGAGGCAAAGAAGGTAAAAACATATAAACAGGGAAAGTTCCTTCACATTGGGGCCAGAATTTGAAATACAGTTTCTCTCGGCCCATGCGTAATAATAAAGTATAACTCCATCTCTCTAAGCATTGCTTGGTTCTTCTCCGGTCTTCTGTAACACCAATACGTTTTGCTGTGAAGCAGACACATGAAAGCACGGAGTTGCTGATTTGGGATCAAGGGAGAGGAATGTATGTTTTAAGACCAGTAATATTAGAGCCCTTATGTCCACTGATAAGATTGTCCAAATGAGAAAGAGTGAGGGAAAAAATGTTGAAAGGAGAGGGAAATGCCCGGAGCACTCAGAGAGGGACTCTCATTTCTTCCACTAGAGGAAGAAGTTAGTGAATCTCCACACAGCAGTTGTGATGGGGAGGTGCCCAGATTCACAAGGCCCTGCCATCTCCCTGCCAATGGAAGTTCATTACCAACACCTTGACATTGATCTTAAGACAAGGTGCACACACATGTACCTCTTCTGGAGACGTGTAACCAATTAATACATAAGTGTCTAGATATCCTCCATGTCACAAAGGAAACTGGAGTACACGCCTAAAAACCAGGACCCCAGCCATGGAAGGAAGGGAACCTGCTGAAGTGTGTCAGTATTTTGGGCAAATGTCCCGAAAAGGCTGTGAGTATGACGTGCCAGAATTTCACTGTCTGCCACTTCTAGACTATACTTGAGTTAAAGTGCTAATGTTCGATTCATGCGTTCTTGCTTTCAGTAGCTCAGCTAAAAGCACTCTTCTAGTGAGCAGACAGGACATTAAATCAAAACATAAAAGAGACTAAAAGTGCTCCAGAGACTGCTTAGAAGGAGAAGGAGAAGGAGAAGGATTAAAAGATGGAGGTGATGATTACCTTAATTGTTTTGAAAAGGAAAGGACTGATCTTTCACTCAGAGGGAGGTGCTCCAGTCTTGGTAGCAGTTTTCCACCATCTTCTGGTTATTTTTCAACCATGGAGGCCAGTGTCTTTGGTGAATCACAATTGAATTAGGGTCCTTGCTATGCTAACTGGGTGTTCATTGAGTTACGTTAATGAAATGCAGAGGGCCTTTGGGCAAAATGCCTAGCGCCCTACCTGTGATGAATACTAATTATCCATTTTATTATTCTCTTTAAAAGTATTTTTTTTTTTTTTTTTTTTTAATTTTTTTTTTTTTTATTAAGGTATTATCTGTATACATAGCTTATCATTGCCCCCCCCCCCCAATATATGCCCTCCCTCCCCAGAGTTTTGTGTCCATTGGCTATTCTTATATGCAAGCATACCAGTCCTTTGGTTGATCTCTTATCTCCCCCAGATCTCCCTACCCCCCCCCCCGCTGTCATTTGACAGACTGCCTGTTGTTTTACTGTCACTATATAAATCTTTCTGTTCATTCGTTTATAATGATCTTTAATATCCATAAATGAGTGAGGTCATGTAGTGTTTCTCTTTCATTGACTGGCTTATTTCACTCAGCATGTTGCTCTCCAATTCCATCCAAGTTACTGCAAATGATGAGAATTCCTTCCTTTTTATGGCAGCATAGTATTCCATGGTGTAGATGTACCATAGTTTTCTGATCCATTCATCTGCTGACGGGCACCTAGGCTGTTTCCAAGTCCTAGCTATTGTAAATTGTGCTGCTATGAACATAGGGGTGCATATATCCTTTCTGATTGGTCTTTCTAGTTTCTTGGGGTATATTCCTAGTAGTGGGATTACTGGGTCAAATGGGAGTTCCATTTTCAGTTTTTTGAGGAAGCTCCATACTGTTTTCCACAGTGGTTGCACCAACCTACAATCCCACCAGCAGTGCACGAGGGTTCCTTTTTCTCCACAACCTCGCCAACATTTGTTGTTTGTTGTTTTGTTGATGTTGGCCATTCTGACAGGTGTGAGATGGTACCGCATTGTTGTTTTGATTTGCATCTCTCGGATAATTAGTGACTTGGAGCATGTTTTCATGTGCCTCTTGGCCTTCCTTCTGTCTTCTTTTGAGAGGATTCTATTTAGGTCCATTGCCCATTTTTTAATTGGCTCATTCATTTTCCTTTTATTGAGTTGTATAAGCTGTCTGTAGATGTTGGAGATTAAACCTTTATCAGTGATATCGTTTGCAAATATGTTCTCCCATACAGTGGGTTTTCTTGTTGTTTTGTTGATGGTTTCTTTTGACGTAAAAAAGCTTTTTATTTTGATGTAGTCCCATTTGTTTATTTTCTCTTTAGCTTCCATTGCCCTAGGGTTAGTATCAGTGAAGAAGTTCTTTAGGCATATGTCTGAGATTTTGCTGCCTGTGGATGCCTCTAGTATTTTTATGGTTTCCCGTCTTATGTTTAAGTCCTGTATCCATTTTGAGTTTATTTTTGTGTATGGTGTAAGTTGGTGATCTAGTTTCATTCTTTTACATGTATGTGTCCAATTTTCCCAACACCATTTATTAAAAAGACTGTCTTGACTCCATTGTATGTTCGTGCCTCCTTTGTCAAATATTAATTGAGCATATTGATTTGGGTTGATGTCTGGATTCTCTAATCTATTCCATTGATCAATATGTCTGTTCTTGTGCCAGTACCAGGCTGTTTTGAGAACAGTTGCTTTGTAATACAGCTTGAAATCTGGTATTGAGATTCCTCCTACTTTACTCTTATTTCTTAAGATTGCTGAGGCTATTCGGGGTCTTTTATTGTTCCAAATGAATTTTTGGAGAGTTCTTTCTAGGTCTGTGAAGTATGTCCATGGTATTTTCATGGGGAGTGCATTGAACTTATATATTGCTTTGGGAAGTATGGACATTTTGATGATGTTGATTCTACCAATCCATGAACATGGTATGTTCTTCCATCTGTTTACATCTTTCTCTATTTCTTTTTTCAGTGTCCTGTAGTTTTCTGCATATAGGTCTTTTACCTCCTTGGTTAAGTTTATTCCTAGGTAACTTAATTTTTTTGGTGCGATGGTAAACGGGATTGCTTTTTTAGTCTCTGTTTCTGTAAGTTCACTATTGGTGTAGAGAAATGCCATTGATTTCTTGGCATTTATTTTGTATCCTGCTACATTGCCAAATTCGTTTATTAAGTCTATTAGCTTTTTGATGGAGTCTCTTGGGTTTTTTATGTACAATATCATATCATCTGCAAATAGTGACAGCTTTACTTCTTCTTTTCCGATTTTGATGCCTTTTATTTCCTCTTCTTGTCTAATTGCGATGGCGAGTACTTCCAGTACTATGTCAAAGAGGAGTGGTGAGAGTGGGCATCCCTGTCTTGTTCCTGTTCTTAGAGGGAATGGTTTTAGTTTTTGCCCATTGAGCATGATGTTGGCTGTGGGTTTATCATATATAGCTTTTATTATGTTGAGGTATGATCCTTGTACTCCCACCTTGTTGAGAGTTTTTATCAGGAAAGGGTGTTGGATTTTATCAAATGCCTTTTCTGCATCGATAGATATGACCATATGATTTTTATCTCTCAATTTGTTTATGTGATGTATCACGTTTATTGATTTGCGAATATTGTACCATCCTTGCATTCCTGGTATAAAACCTACTTGGTCATGGTGTATGATCTTCCTGATGTACTGCTGGAGCCGATTTGCTAGAATTTTGTTGAGGATTTTGGCATCTATGTTCATGAGGGATATTGGCCTGTAATTCTCTTTCATTGAGTTGTCTTTATCTGGTTTTGGTATTAGGGTGATGCTGGCTTCATAAAAGGAGTTTGGCAGTGTTCCTTCCTCTTGAATTTTTTGGAAAAGTCTGAGGAGGATAGGTTTTAGTTCTTCCTTGAATGTTTGGTAAAACTCTCCTGTGAAGCCATCTGGCCCTGGGCTTTTGTTTGCTGGAAGCTTTTTGATGACTGCTTCAATTTCTTCCCAAGTTACTGGTCTATTGAGATTTTTAGATTCTTCCTGATTGAGTTTTGGAAGGTTGTATTTTTCTAGGAATATGTCCATTTCCTCCAGGTTGTCCTGTTTGTTGGAATATAGTTGTTCATAGTATTTTGTAACAATCCTTTGTATTTCGGCGGGGTCTGTTGTTATTTCACCTCTTTCATTTCTAATTTTGTTTATTTGGGTCCTCTCTCTTTGTTTCTTGGTTAGCCTGGCTAGAGGCTCATCAATCTTGTTAATCCTTTCAAAGAACCAGCTCTTGGTTTTGTTGATCTTATGTATTGTGTCTTTGGTCTCTATGTCGTTAATCTCAAAAGTATTTTTATTGTTGATAGTACTTTTCTATTGTATTATTCTTGTTAATATTATTTAGTCATTCGTTTCTGAAAATTCTGCTGTTCCTATGTTATTACCCGAATGTTGTGATCACAAGTAAATTGTTCCATGAAGGAAAAATTGCTATTTGCAATTCTGCTGGATTTTAAGATTCCTATTCAAATGAAGACCTGTCTATGAACATTGTATCCAGAACAATGACTTTTGTAACTGTATCTGACCAATTGGCAGCTTCTTATAGTTCAGATGGTAATTAAGTGCATCTTCAAAGTTTCAAACTAGTGTTTGGGACTCAGCGACCTTAGTCTTAATAGCAATATATTGTTAGAAAATATTTACTTTACCCTGTTTGGGTGGTTTTCTGGGGACAAGCTCCTTAGAAGCAAAATCTGAGGTGGGGATTCTTGTGTAAGCAATTTATTGACAGAATGAGAGAATAAGAGAGTGAGGGAAGCTGAATAAGGAAGGGATAGAGGTAGAAAAAGATGTGGTTTCCCAAGATGTCCTGCCTCAGCCTGACCTCAGGGGGAGCTCTAGAGCATGAGCTGTACCACAGTTTGTTCTGCCTTGAATCAAGGGGCTGAGCTTTTATACTACCCCTATCCATCAGCCATTGGCCACAGGCCACGCTCCTGGAGAGGGGGTCATGACCTTCCTGTTTCCTGGGACTCTCATTGGCTTCAGGGCAGGTGCCCAAAGAAAGGGGGAGCTGTGAGCTGCTATTAGCAGTCAACACCCGCAGTGAATGTGGGGGACTGGCGGGGACTGGGAGCCCCAGCCTAGAAAAAGAGAGTGTGGGTGAGACAGTGATAGCTCTGCCTCAGATGCCAAATGACTGTGTAATTCCAATCTCGACCTTCATCTAGGAGCAGATTCAGCAAGGAGTTAGGGCTTCCTTCAGCCCTGCCATTTGGATCACTGCTGGCAGTTCTTGAATGTTCAATGGTATATTTCTCAGAGATGAAAACAGAACTTCCAAGTGTTACCGACTTATCTGAGAACTAGAATTAGAGATGGCCAGCCCACAGTTTACTGCTTCTGTTCCCCTATTTAATGATTGTTAAATATTTTTTTTAGGGCATTCCAAGTAGCAAATAACATATCAAAGGCACCATTCTTATTCTAGAAATGCTTACATTTTACAACAATTGACACCGTTAGGAATTGTCCATATGAAATGAAAAGGATGACATCATTATTATGAGTCTAGCTGTCTCTTTTAGAAGGTCAGACTCACAGGGGCAAAGCTGTGGTTTGGATGAGTAATATGAAAAAAGTCACAAGGCAGTTTGCTTGGTACATTATGTTATATTGTCAGGAGAAAAATAAGTACATTGTGCACTCCGTGTAGTCCGTGACCAAAGGTTAATTCAGTAGCCCATTCTCTGAGGTGAGCCGATGAGCTTCAGATGAGCAAAGAAACAAATCAATATCTGCTTCTGCGGCACCTTAATCACAGGGCAACTCCTTGCAGATTTCCATGCTTTGTTCTGTCTGCTACTGAAAATGCTTTTTCACGGCATGGGTTTTATGACCGGAAAGTTGAGTAGAGTAGTGCCCCGAGATCAAGTTCCTCGGTCAGGATCAATGCTCCCGGCCAGTAGGACTAGTGCACTGTGTGGAACAGCAGAACCTGAGTTGCAGAGCCCGGGCCACCTGCAGGGTTGCTGAGTGGTGGGATTTCCAGGTAGGACGCAGAGCACCCATGAAGACAAAGAAACCTGGGGCAGAGTGCCAGGATGAACTCGGAGTCCAGAAGAGAGATGGCTTGGTCCTATGACTACTAAAAATAATTCTCTCCGCAAGACAGGAACAAGGTGGGCCCCAGAGAGAACAAATGTGAGAAATGTGAGTGAGTGCCTAAAGGAATGGCCACAGTCATCCCAGGAAAGCATTTGGGAGGCAAGAACTGTGTCACTTAGGTTCCCAGAAACTCCCTCCTCTGCAAAGGAAGAAGGAGGATGACTAAGCTGGAAGGCATATTGGATTTCCCCATCATCTTCCGAATGCCCAGCACTTAGTAAGAGCTTACTAAGACATGTTTAATGAATGAATGTTCTGTAGGCCAATTGGTTTTAACATCCAAATTGAAACAAAAGGTATTAACTAGACACAGTGCTTGAAAGGATAGCTTTGTGAGAAATGCTAAGTTTATAAATCAACTCAAGAAACCTTTAGGTTTCTCAACTCCCAACCCCTTTATAAGATTCCATGAGAAAACTTTATTTCCTGGCTTCTTTACAGCCCCAAATTTCTCAGAACAGTTTTTTTGTAGGTCAGTGTAGCAGCTGTCTGAGTACCACAATCTCTGAAAATAGCAATGTGGTAAATGCTGTGGCCCAGGAGTAAGCATCACAACCTCCCGAGGATCTTCTTAAAATACAGCTTTCTAAACACACCCTAGATCGGTGGTCGGCAAACTCGGAGCCAAATATCCACAGTACAACGATTGAAATTTCTTTTGAGAGCCGAAAACCTGACTCCTGCGCATGGGCCATGAAGTTTCAATCACACTGTATGTGCGCATCCGCACATGATATTTTGTGGAAGAGCCACATTCAAGGGCCAAAGAGCCGCATGTGGCTCATGAACCACAGTTTGCCGACCACTGGCCTAGGTTATTAGTTATGAGGTCTGGGGTGGAACTTTAAAATCTCATTCATAATAAACACTCCAGTAGTTCTGATGTGGACGTGCATCAGTAGTTTTATTGCCACAATAATAATGCATCACAAACCATCCAAATCTCAGTGTCAGACAGCAATAAGCACTCACTCACACATCAGCAGGTAAACTGAGTACAGCTTATCTAGGCTGGACTAGGCTCCAACCTATTGGTCCAGATCTGCTCCGGATGCTTCTCATCCTCCCTGAACTAACATCTACCTGAGGCAGGTTCTTCTCATGGAAGAAAAGTAGGAATGTGAGATGGCAAACCCTACCACCCAAGCAGATGTCACACCTCTGCTCACACCTTGTCTGCTAATATCCCATTGGCCTAAGGGAGAAACATGACAAAGAGAAAAATCACTGGAAGGGAAATATCCTGTGTTCACGGAATCCTGGTGAGGGGAGTAAATATTTGCCGATAATGTAACCCATCGCAAGGTAGTACAAAGACTTTGTACTTTGAAAAGCACTAGAGTCTCTTGAACCAATCCAGGGAAGGTGAATGCAAGGTCAATTTTTAAATTTAATTAGCTATTCAACAAATATTTATGAGTGACTGTCAAATGCCAGGCAGACAGGTAATGAGTCATTGTTTATCTGAAAAGAGTCCAGTCCAAAGGCAGATAAACACATAGATAATCACAAGGCAATCTGCCGGTTACTATGTAACAGGAGCAACAGAGAGTTATCTTAAAAATCTAAAACTGACCTGAAAAGCAAAACTGTAATGTTCTCTGTGAGCCAGCAATGATTTTTTTTAAAATCCTTAAAATATGGGAGACACACAGAAACAGATTGTAAGATAACATCAGTTCCCAGATTGCTCTCTGGAGAAGACTGCTGCAAGTGATGGAATGTTTCAGGCTCACAGGTTTAGACATGAGGGCGAGAGGAGACCGGGGAGACCATCAGCATAGCAACTAGCAGAATTCTCAGAGATGACTTTCATTGGCCCACACAGAGGCATACGCCCTGAACCACTCCTGTGACACTAATTGGCCCAATATGGGTCATAGCCCACCTCCTGAATGAATAAGTTCAGGTGATCAGCCACATAAACAGAGTGGGAGGAGGTTTTTCCCAAGGGAAAATCAATGTACTGGGGGAAAAAAAGAGATTTATTTTTATACTGACATAGAATTACCTTCAAGATACATTGTTGGATAAAATAAGGAAATTGTCCTAACCAGTTTGGCTCAGTGGATAGAGCGTCAGCCTGCAAACTCAAGGGTCCCAGGTTCAATTCCAGTCAAGGGCATGTACCTTGGTTTCCGAGCACATCCCCAGTAGGGGGTGTGCAGGAGGCAACTGATTGATGTTTCTCTCTCATCAATGTTTCTAACGCTCTCTCCCTCTCCCTTCCTCTTTGTAAAAAATAAATAAATTATATTTTAAAAAAATAAAAGAGTGAAGAATATTTTATGTGTATTTTTATGAGTAAATTTTAGATTTCTCTATGTAGTTTTATATATCTAAAAGCATGGAAATATTATACACAACAAAGTCCTGAAGATAATCGGCAGTTAACTTGGGGAGGAGACTGGGATCTGACGAGATATAATAGAAAGGAACTTAGGTTTTTTCTTCTTTTTTTAATATTTGAGGCTGGTTGACTCTCTCCTCTCACTAGAAATCCCAGGAGATCACAGACTTGGGCTGTCTTGCTCATTACTATATCTCTAGAGCTTTAAAGAGTGGCTGGCACATTTTTAGGAGGTGTTTAGTAAATATTTATATAATGAACCAATGAAGAGCACACGCAGAGGAATGAAGGTGTGAAAACTAGGGGCCAATTAGGAATTTCAAGTCTTTTGGCATGACCAGAGTGCTTGGTACAAAAGAAGGAGTGGCAGACGCTGAAGCTGTAAAGAAGGCATGAGTCCATTCATGAGCAATGCCAGGGAACGGCATACTTACTGGGTAGCAGATGTTAGGCAGGTGAGAGTCAGGATAGGGTTTGCCTTTTAGAAAGGTTGTTTATGCCTCCATGTGAAGGATGGAATGGAGCAAAACAGGATGGAGAACTAAATGCCAGACAAAACAATTGGTTGTCAGAGGCCAGCTCAGAGAAATGAATCCTGAAATAAGGGCAGTAGGATAAGGAGATAATGGATTTGAGAGCTGTGCAGGCCTTGTTGACCTATAGAATGGGGGGAGGAAGGGGAGGGAAAGGTCTAAGGTGACTCCCCGGTGTCTGGATGGTACCATACACCTAGAGACAGGAACTGGGAAAAGTCCAGGCCAGTGTGGCTAAGGGGTTAAGCATCAACCTATGAACCAGGAATGATTCAATGCCCAGCCAAGGCACATGCCCCGGTTGCAGACTCAATCCCTAATGGGGGGCATGCAGGAGGCAGCTGATCAATGATTCTCTCTCATCATTGATATTTCTGTCTCCTTTCCCTCTCCCTTCCTCTCTGAAAACAATAAAGATATTTCTTTTAAAAATAAAATAAAATGTTTGAAGAAGAAGAAGAAGAACCCTGTTTTCCCAAAAATAAGACAGTGTCTTATATTAATTTTTGCTCCCAAAGATGCGCTAGGTCTTATTTTCAGGGGATGTCTTATTTTTCCATGAAGAAGAATACGGTACACATTTATTGTTAAATGAAAATAAAGGAAATTTATTACCTGTATACGGTACAGTAATATGGTAGTTGTCAACACAAACCAGACAAACTGTGAATCCTACAGTATCAAGAATTTACTCATTTATTCAATGACAATCATGTCATCATCTTCTGGAACATCATCATAACAATCCAATTCCTGAATTTCCTGGTGAATTTCTTGTGACTCCATTTCTTTCAGAATCAGTGAACCAAATCTCTCCTGTTTGGCAATAGCACTGTCTTTAAATGAGTACTTCTTGTCAAGGTAGCCTGCTCACAGTGCATTTGCAATGCAACTGTCAGTGATTTTCTCCCATGAATTCTTCACCCAAGTCACAACTTCTTGCAGCTTAGGTTTCACAAAGTTTCCACGCTGATTTCTCTCCATTCACACAGCAGTGACATCAGGACTCCGAGTGACGTCACTGGTTGCTAGACGCCAGTAGGGGCGGCCCTAGCGACCAGTTTGCGGTAAATTAATTTTCATTCTGAGACAGAGCCTGGAGGCCTTATTTTTTGGGGGGGATGCCTTATATTTCACTCAGAAGGAAACCTGTAAGTAGGTCTTATTTTCGGAGGATGTCTTATGTTTGGGGAAACACAGTAGTAGTAGTAGTTGTTTGTGGCTGAAGGTTCTGAGCTCCGTTTCAGACATGTTGATTTCCAGGGTACTGAGGAGCATCGAGGTAAAGCTGTCCAACAGAACACCTGGGGTCTGTACTGAGGTCTCACTTTTCTTCTGCTCAGAGAGAGTTTCAGTATTTCCTTGAACATTTGTAAAGGAAACCAATCCTCAGACCATGGTGTTTGAGTGCTTGCTCACTTAACAAAGGAGGGGCAGCCCCCCCCCCCCAAGTGGTTTTGTCCTGAGACCCAGGATTTTAACTCCCCTCGTTCTCTCTAACGGATGTTATCCTCTTATTTCATTAGCCAGAATAACATTAAATTACATCACTTGTCACAAGGAAAGAGATTGAAACATGTACCCTTGGAGAGTTAAAAACAGAAGGTACACCGGGGTGTTTGTGGACATAGGTTGGTTTCCGTTTACCGGGATCATCTGGCAAGGGTAACTGAGGGAGAGACCAGAGAACTCACAGTCCCCTCAACTGAGGTTCCCTTTTGGCCAGAACCTCAGCTCTGGGCTCTGGTATCCAGAGCACCCCCTTTCTTTCACTCGCTTGTACAACATTCTCTTTCATCTGTTTCAAGGCTCTGAGTTTGCAGTAGTGATAAATGGTGAGAATGGGGATGAATGGCCATCCACCTCGAGGGCAATGACATTCTGATCCCCCAGGGAACCAAGTTCTGCACCCGGCATGGCAGTGCACAGAGAGCAGAGGAGTACAAAAAAAGAGCCTTTTACCCTGGATTCTCTTTCCTCGCTCTGAAAAGGTGAAGCCTGGGATGAGAAGAACTGTCCTCTCCCACAACAAAAGCTGAAAACTTAAACCCACCTTGTGCCTAACCACCAGCCTCTCTGGAAAAACCGCCCCCTCTTTGTCTCTTTGTACCTCACAGCTATTGGGACTGGGCTGTTCAAAGGAATACCTGACCTTGTTTGTTAGATGAGGCACAGAAAATGCTGACCGTGACCTCCTTTATATTTGCTCTGGCTGCTAACCTGGCAGAACTGCAGAGTATCAGACACTTCAGCAGCTTTAGTCAGACTGGGGGTGTAGGATAATGAGTGCATAGAGCTCCTTCTTATAGGCGCTGCACCTCCCTCTGGAGGGAGGGTGGGGGACCATTAGGAAGGACTAAGCACAAAAAGAAGCTAGATGTAGGTAGGCCTGCTGGGGACAAAGGCCAGTCTCAGCTAAGGCTGTTTGACCTGCTGGGACTGTTTCTGCTCAGGATGGGTTTTCTGCTTTGTTAGGTTGTCTGGGTCCTGCCACTGATTTTGAAGGAGGGAGACGGTAAACCCATAAGGCCAGGGGCAGTATCTCCAGGTCGTAGCTCAGAACCTAGATTTACAGAGGCAGAGATTAGGAGAAAGGTGTCTTCTGCAAATGTAGAAGGTCTATAGTTTTTACTTTCAATTTGCGGGAGAGAAACCTAGGTTTGGAGAGGTTAAGAGACTTGGTTTAAAACACAAAGCTAGTAGTCAATAGCAACGCCTCCCTGCATCCTGTGAACGTGCGCTGCCTCTTGCGGGGTATGGCAGCCTGGAGCAGAGCTGCCATCTCAGCTACGGCGGTGGAGACAGCTGGGTATTCCATGCCTGAGGGTGTCCAACAGCGTCCAGGATATCTCTCTCACTTGCCCCTCCCTCTCCTTTGAGTTCAGCATCTGTGAACTGGCTCTGCAGCCTCCTGTGGCCTCAAAGAAAACCCTAGAGATATTCTCAGATGACACTGCGAAGAGAAGGTGTCAGTGCAGGAGAAGGCTTGGGATGAGCGCTGTCGAGAGCGCAGGATTGAGACAGAAGAGAACCAGAAATAGGGCAAGTACCCAGAAGTCCACATTCCCCTGGAGAATCTACAGCAGTTTCCTGCCTTCGGTTCCTATACTTGCTCCTCTGACTCTGCTTTGGGCCCCACCAGCACTGAGGGCCACGGGGCTTTCTCCATGTCTCCTCTTAGCAGAAGTCCAGGTTCCCAAGCAGACTTTCTGCTGGCCCCTGTGTCACCCGCTGGGAGCCAGGGCAGTCCTCTGCTCTGCGTTGGAAGCCCGGAGGAAGACTCTCCCTTCCCTCCATTTGCCCAGAGGCTGAGAGTTGGCAAAGCAGAAGCAGATGTGTGGCCCAAAACTGTTCCAAAGAAAGATGAAAGCAGCTTAGTCCCTCCTGCCACTGTGGGCAGTGATGGGGAGAGTGATAACTCAGACCGTGTTCCTGTCCCCACTTTCCAAAATTCCTTCAGCCAAGCTATTGAAGCAGCCTCCATTAAACTGGACATGCCCGCTACTTCGGATGCCCTCGCTGAGGAGAAAGGAGGAAAGAAAACAGAAGAACAGAAACAGAAGCTCCTGTTCAGCGCCCCAGTTGTCCACACCAAGTGATGCTCCTGGCACAGGCTACCTTCTGCATCTGGTTTTCTTTTTTCCGTGCTCTTGTTTTGCTGCTGTAATTTTTAAGTATCTGAGTTTGAACAGATTCGTTCTGGAGAGAGGGGATTTCCACACTGTGAGGGGGAACCAAGATTTTAAATACAGTGTATTTTCCAGCTTCCTGTCTTTATATCAAAATAAAGTATTGATACTCATAAGAGGGGGGAAAAAAAAGAAAAGCAATGTCTCAGATGGGTACCTTTGCAGATAAGCAACTGAATACAATTCTGTCATATTTAACCAAAAAGGTCATTTACTGGAAGGATGTTGGGATATGGAGATGTTGGGAATCTAGAAACCCAAATCAGAAAAGGGACTGGGGTTAGGCGCCAAGTACAGATTACACATAGGGAACTAGAAGGGAGAAAACTTAAAACATAGTTTCAAACCAGATTTTGTGCTTTCTTGTCTAGGCTGATTTTAACAGGATTAGGTGCTTCTTAACCCAAAATTATATCTTAACTAGAGGCCCAATGCATGAAATCATGCATGAGTAGGGTCCCTAAGCCCAGCCTGTGATTCAAGGCCATCTTCTGCCCGCTTGCCAGTTTCCAGTCCTACCCTGCCACCACCCACCCCAGTTCCTATAGTTCCCTGTTTGCCACCCAGCTATCGGAGCCTGCAGGCCGGGAGGAGGGACCAAGAGGTCTGCCTTCTGCTGCTACCACCCACCCCAGTTCCTCAGGGTTCCCCCATTGGCCATCCAGCGATCAGGGAGGGACTGCGGGCTGGGAGGAGGAACCGAGAGGTGGTGGTCAATGCACCATATAGCGACTGCTTGATTGATTGTTCTGGTTGTTACGCCATTATGGTTGCTGGCCTTTTATTATATAGGATTCCATGAGCCTGGCAGATCTCTCTATGTACTCTGAAGTTTATCTCTAGAAGACCTTTGGAACATATAATTGAATGTCAGCCCCCATTGGTGTCCCCCATCATGGGCAAACTCTCAGGGTTGGTCCCAAGAGCTTTGATTTTCAATGCTTCTCACGTCTCTCAGGTTTATGATAGTGGAAAAGTCATTGCTTCTTAAAGTGGATGCTTCTGCTAAAGAGATTCATTCTTTTCTTCCCCCCCCCCCCCACTTCTGAAATCAGGATGTATTTAAAAAGCAACCATTTGTCCTAGTTTAATTGGTAGCACTTTTTTCTTCATTGGGTATATATATATATATATATATATATATATATATATATAGTACTTGCATTCAATGGCACTTTAAGTTCAATGAAATATGATATATTTATTTTCCTCCCATTTTTCACTGGCTAAATTTTACTCACACTCATTTAAAAGAACTGGCTGTTGGCATTGTATGTAGGTATTAGTGTTGAACTCTGGCAGAATGCTAACAACCATACCGAACGAATCATGATGGAACTGGCCCCTCTCTGTCATCATTATTTTATAATTAGAAATACAGCTCTTCTGTTGAACAGAAGAGGTTTTGTAACCACGCAACCATCTCCCCAGTGGTAACATCCAGGGCCTGCCCCCAGTGAAATGTTTCGTCTGTGTTTCAAAGCTTTTAAGGGAGTATGTGAAAGGAACATTCATTCAGGATGAATTGCCTTGGCATATGCTTTGGGGCTGTTCTTATTTTATGCACACTTCCTTGGTCCATCGTGAGATAATTTTATTTGCAAAAGCGAAATGCAGTAAGATTTCCCCGCTACATCCTTCCTCCATTTCTCATCCTTATCCTCTAACAGGACTTCCTTTTCTTGTTATCACCGTTCATCAGGAAGACGAATATGAAATGAAATCTACCCTTCAGCTATGTTAGCTGCCTAAGAAACAAAGGCGTTAAGTAAGACTAAAGAACAGGAGATGAATAGTGGTGAAGGTTAAGCAACTGTGAATTTCCAGGAAATATTTATGAGCTGATTTAAATACTAATGAGGTGGTAGTCAGCAGCAAGAAGACGAAAGCACAGGAGCGCAAAGTCTCAGCTGGCCTGTGGGTTGTCTTCTATCTATACAAGCTGTAGAGAGGAGCAGCCACATTTTAAGCCTCCTGCTAAGCAGACATTTTTAAATGCTAAGCAAGAAATTGACATTTTCCCACTGATTTCGTCGTGTTATTTCTACCACAGAGATGGATTTTGCCAATCCATTTGGATCCCATGTTGAAAGAGGAATGAATCTAGGGTCTCTTCAACCAAACCTTTCATCTACGTGATTACCCTTTCAGGACTCTTTTAATTTCCCTTCCCGCCCCCTTTAAGAATCCACCAAATTGCCTCTCCTTACAAGTTCCTATGCAGCAGCATGAATGGCGTCTCTAGAGTTGTACCAGGTCGTTTATCTAAAAATGTCTCCTGTCCCAGCCTGACTGCAGAAAACACTTCAGCAGCCTATGGGTTAGAAAAGATAAAAACACTTGGAATTACCATAAAACAAATTTAACTTCCAAAGAGCTTTTTACATATATTGCCTTGAGCCTGACAATCTGCTGACTTGATCCAAAATAAACAACTGGCTTTGGCATTTCTAAATCATATTTCAGAGTTTCACACAAAGAATTCTGTTAGGGCTTATTCAGCAGGGATTTGGAGGAGGGGGGTATTGTTCCTAACTTGAAAATGCTAGGAGAAAAACAGGAGGAACAACCCAGAGTCTCTGGAAAACTGGGGTGCTGGCTATCCCAAACGTCAGAGAGCAGAGAGTTAGATCACATTGTATTATCCCTAAGACAGGAGATAATACAGGAGAGTGAGACTCTCACCTCTGGTGCAAGATATAAACCAGCACTCAATAATTAAGATAAACACAATTTCATGCAATATTTTTTATAATAAAAATTAATGCCAAAACCTATAATGAACAAAATCACACAATTTTAAATAAAAATAGGATCCAACAATGCCTTGCCAAGCCACAGTGGAGCCTGAGGCAAAAGAAAAATGTGTGCCCCTATATACATATTTTTATGGTGTGTTTTTTAAAATGTTTTTCCTCAGAAATAGATTTTTAATATATTACTGATAAGTTTGTTTCCATTAATCCAGGAAGGTAAAATTATAAAAAATTCTATTTGCGGTATAAGTCAAATGTTTAAACTTAATATTATGTTTAAATTATCATACATCTACTTTTTCCTTTTTAAAAAAAAATATTTTTTATCAATTTCAGAGAGAGACAGAAACATCAATGGTGAGAGAGAATCGTTGATCAGCTGCCTCCTGCACACCCTATCCTGGGTGTTGAACCTGCAACCTGGGCATATGCCCGGATGAAGAATTGAACCTTGACCTCCTGGTTCCTAGGTCTACGCTCAACCACTGAGCCACACAAGCCAGCCTACTTTTTCCTTTTTTAAATATTTTCTCACTTCATGATCATTCTGGTCAGAACTCTACTGCAGTAGGATTGCACAGAGCTACCCCAGAAGACGTACGTGTTAAAGACAGAATGAGAGGCTGAGAAACCAACAGGAAGGCAATGTTAAGACCTCTCACCAAGATTGTTCTGTATGTCTGTAATCTGTATTTTACTTTATGTGCAACACTTATGGACCACTGTATTAGGAGGCTACAATCAACAGACAACCCATCGTTCATTACTTAACAATGAAGAAAATTTACTTCGTAGAACAAGAAGTCTGAAGGAAGACTGGCTGCAAAGTGGTTAGCTCAACATTTCAACGACACCAACCAGGATCCAGATTCTTTTCAAGGTGCAAACCCAGCAGGTGGCTTCCTCTTTGGCTGGCTCCTCTCACAGGGAGAAAGTGGCTGCCTCAGTTCCTGGAGTCCCATGCCAACCTAACAATGCCTCACAGATAAATTTTTCCATTTACTTAGGTAACTTGTAACTGTATTTATCAGAATTTATGTTTTTTGTTTTGTTTTTTAATATATTTTATTAAATTTTTTTTTTTTTTTACAGAGAGGAAAGGAGGGGGATAGAGAGTTAGAAACATCGATGAGAGGGAAACATCGATCAGCTGCCTCCTGCGCGCGCGCGCGCACACACACACACACACACACACACACACACACTGGGGATGTGCCCGAAACCAAGGTACATGCCCTTGACCGGAATCAAACCTGGGACCTTTCAGTTTGAAGGCCAACACTCTATCCACTGAACCAAACCGGTTTCAACAGAATTTATGTTTTTTAATGGTTAGATAATACGTTATTATATGGACACATTATAACTTATTTGTCATTTCCCCCATTGGACATTTAGATTGTTTCAACTACAGCTGTTGTTGGAACAAGCAATGCTTGATAAATAACTTGGCCTACTTTTGTCAGAATATCAAAAAGAGTAATTGCTAGGCAATTTAAGATTTGGTTGATAGAGTCAAATTGCCTCCAAAAGGGTTTTATCATGCTCTCTTTTCAAAAAGTATGTGAAAATACTCCTTTCCTCAATCTCTCACTAATATTGATTTTTGAAACTTTTAAAAGTATTCTTTTTTATGTTTAATTAGCATTTTCTTAATTATGAGGATGAGCATGCTTTTATGTGTATATCAAAATTTGTACTTCTTTTCCTATGAACTATTTTGTTTTGTGGCATCAAATGACTCCAGGGTTCAGAGTTGTGTTTTAAAAGGCTTTTCCACTTGTGCATACACACACACCTTTAGTCTCTCATAGACCTTTAAATATTTAAATCTTTAAATGTTTAAATCCTTTAGTCTCTCATATATCTTTAAGTGTTTAAATCTTTAATCCATCCAGATCTAAAAGATGGGAGAAGGGTGGTATATCCTGAGAGGTAACATTGTAACTTAATTTTTCCAACTGTTCCTGAACATCCTATAACTTCTTTTTTTTATTTGATTTACAAAATTTATTATAAATTCCCATAGACAACAGGTTTTGTCCATTCTGTTTTATTCACCTGAATATCTCTTCTCACCTAATACTACAACATTGAAGTTACTATAGCTTCATAGTGGATTTTTCATCTGATAAGGCGAATCTGCCCAACCCACCCCCCATACTCCCTCTTTCCACCCCCTGCCTCATAGTCTATTTCTTCTTCTCCTTCTTCTTCTTCTTCTTCTCCTTCTTCTCCTTCTCCTTCTCCTTCTCCTTCTCCTTCTCCTTCTCCTTCTCCTTCTCCTTCTCCTTCTCCTTCTCCTTCTCCTTCTTCTTCTTCTTCTTCTTCTTCTTCTTCTTCCTTTTCGTTATTTCAGCACATTTAATTTTCCAAGTGACCATACAGGTTAATTTGAGGGAAATGACATTTTTATAATATCAAGTCTTTCTGACTAAATCCGGTGTCGCATGAAATCATATGAAGTCACTAGATAATTACTTAGTGAATCTGAGTCTAGATCCTTGTGGACACTTCTGGCGGGATTAGTCGTGGGAGTCATCTGAATCGATGGCATAACCGCGCAGTCCTCCCCTTTATCGTGGACACATGAGAATTACATGGGTATCAGGAAAACCAGGCCCAGAGCAAAAAAAAAAAAAAAAAAAAAAAAAAAAAAAAAAAAACCCAAAACAAACAGTCCTTCCATATTCTTCAGAAATGTTTTAATAGAAAAATTAATCATTCACATCCTGTCCACAGTGCGAGGGGAGCTCCAACCACAATCAATACCACTGCTCATGTCTGCTGGAGGCTGCGTGTGTCTTGGGTGTAGAATTCCTGGCCCGTGGCCATAACCAATACAGGAATAAATGCCATGTAATTCCTCCCAGCTGTTCCTGGAGCCTTCCATGGGTGGGTCTGTTGGCGAGTGGGGGGAGAGGGGGAACGGGGCGGGGGGGCGGGGGGGGGGGTTGGGGAGAGTGTGGTTTATTCAATTCATAAGAAAAAATGTGCCCCTCGGTTGCTTGGCACAGGGCCAGATTTGCTAGGCCTTTCCAAACCCAGCGCTGTGGGGAAGGGCCCTGAGGGCTGTTCCCATCGCAGACCTACCAGCCTGGAGTGTGCAGCGGGGGCTCTGCCATGTGCTGCACTCACTGCTCTGAGCGTGTACTTCGTTCCACACTGAAAAACCAGGGCTTTGTGTTAGTGTACGGTCTTCCCAACATGTGAGGTCAGGAACACGTCTTTACTTAAATAAATGGGGTGGTGAAAATGACTAAAAGGAATCACTCGTTACATGGTGTGAATGGTGACGTTAATCTATGTAAATTAGTGAAATGGAATAGAATGTAATATTCTTAATCCAAAAGTGTAAACCTTCTTTTGCTTGACAGTAGGTTACCAAAATGATGTGTGGTGGTTGCGTGGGTAGGTGCCAAAAAAAAAAAAAAAAAAGAAATCTCAGGTCCTGCAAAGAATAGTTGTTTCCCACTTCCCATCATATAATTCCAGCGTTATAGTTCAAAATTGTCCTTCTTACCTCAAATAATCAAATACACGCAAGGGCCCATGTGTGGTGTGCTCTTTTGTTGTTGTTCTGTTTTGCTTTGATGCTTCCCGAGATTATCTTAGTGGGTTTAGAAATGGTGCACCATGTTCAAGGTTATACTAAGAAAGTTGCTAATGTGGCCAAAGCCATGTGGCATGTAGGGTTCAGAGATTCATTGAAAGTAAGATATGGCTAAATGAGCTTGGGGCCGCTGCGAACCAAAGGCTTTCTGCATTTTTGCCTCAGGTGGGCAAAAGCTATATGGGAATAGAAGGAAAGAGAAGGAATCCTTATTGAGAACCCACTTGATGCCAGGTGCATATTTGGTCATAGTTCATTCCCACCACACCCTGCTCTGAGAATTGTCTCACTGTTTAAATCAGCTGTATGCGCCAAAACCGGGTTGGCTCAGTGGTATAGCGTCGGTCTGCGGACTGAAAGGTCCCGGGTTCGATTCCGGTCAGGGGCATGTGCATTGGTTGCGGGCACATTCCCCGGTAGGGGGTGTGCAAGAGGCAGCTGGTCGATGTTTCTCTCTCATCGACGTTTCTAGCTCTCTATCTCTCTCCCTTCCTCTCTGTAAAATATCAATAAAATATATATATAAAATAAATAAAATATATTTTTAAAAAATAATAATAAATTAACTGTATGCATTTTTAACTCATTTGTCAAACTGTTTCTACTGACAAACAAGGTCTCAGAGTGTCGAAGCAGGTGGTGGTTTCAGAATTATCTATTGGCCCGTATTAAATTCTGTCTACTTAAAATATCTATAGTTGTTCTTTTTCCTTCACGAAACCCTTAAAAGTTTAGTGAAGGACTTTTTAAAAGTTTCCTAAGGTCCTCTGAATATTTATATTTTATTTAAATTAAAAGCTAAACTAAATTTATAGTGGTATATAAAGTACTGGCATAGGAAGTATATGTTGATAATGAACTACTCACAAGAAAGAAAGAAATTAATGTAGTATATTTAACTCATTTCCTTATAAGCAGTTTGGTTCTAGAATAATTAGAAGGCATACAAATAATAGCTTTCTTTTATTGTACATTTACAATCAGTACACTACTTAATCCTTAGAGAAACTCCACTTTGCAGAAGAGAAATCCAAGGTTTAGAGAAGTTAAGAAACTTTTGTTTAATGGCATTGTAGTAGACAGACTAATGCTTCCCAAAGATGTCTGCGTCTTAATCCCCCACACCGTGAATATGTTACCTTATATGCAAAAGGGGCTTTGCAGTATGATTCAATTAAGGATATTGAAAAGAGGAGATTATCCTGGATCACCCAGGTGAATCTACTGTAATCACAAGTCTTGATAAGAGGGAGGCAGGAGGGCCAGAAGAGGAGATGGAGGTACGAAGACCAAATCAGAGGGCAGAGAGAGACAGAGAAGGATCTGAAGATGCCATGCTGCTGGCTTGAAGGATGGAGGACGGAGCCGTGAACCAAGGAATGCAGGTGGCCTCTGAGGCGGAACAAAACAAGAAAACAGATTCTTCCCTGGAGCCTCCAAAGGGAATACAGCTTTACTGAACCATTGCAGACCTCCAGAGGTATAAAAGAATAAATTGTGTTGTTTTAAACCACTAAATTTGAGGTAATTCGTTACACAGCAGCAACGGGAAATGAATACAAAGATCTATTTAATATTTATTGAGATCCTACTGTGCGGTGCTGGGATGTACAGTGCTAACAAAACTAAGCACCTGGCTGATATTCCAGCTTGCTTTCTGGTCTAGAGTTAAGCAGAATCAGGACCCGACCCCAGGCTCATCTGTCTTGCAAGCCAATGCTCTTTGCACTACACTCTGCTTGTTACCCCCACCATGCCAAGCTCGGGGCAGATGCTCAGGCCTGTGCCCCTTTTTATTCTAATGAAATGATCGAATGCTTCTTATTCCTAACTGGATGCTAATAAATTAACGCAAAGCATCTTTTCTCATTTGTTGGGACCTAGAACATTCTCTTCCTTCTTAGGGCCATTGTGGTTGTTTTCTGCAAAGAAAGTCCTCCACTCTAAGAATATTTCTAGACCTTTAGTTTTCTCAGGATTTCTCCTGCCTATGGGGTGCTTGTTAAGACATCCAGCTACCAGAATTCTAGGTGGAATTAGGTGAGGCCTAATGTGGGCACTTTCACACCCCAGCTGATTCTGAGACAGGCTCACTAGAGAGCTCAATTGAGAAATACTCTTTTATATAAAACTAGAGGCCTAGTGCATGAAATGTGTGCACTCAGGATAGGGGGGGGGGGAGAGATGAGGGGTGTCTTGCAATGTCAAGGCCCCACTGGCACCTGAGGGACCCCTGGCCTCTCTGCACGGAGCCATGGGACCCACCTCCATGCTGTGCACAGAGTATCAAGTCCCTGTCCACCCATGTGAGCCTGCTGCACACGCAGCCTCCTGGTGATGGGTTGTTACGCACTACCACATAGGCTTTTATTATATAGGATCATAGATGAACCCTTGTTACTGAGCCCTTAGAGACTGTACTTCCAACATTCCAATTGCCTTAGTTCTTCTAGCAGGGGTTAGTGCACACATTTTTTTCCTGACTACACATGTTTTGCGATGGCATTAGAAAATAACTGAATGCCACAATGACTAATAATAGGGGTTGTGTTATTCTGTATCTTCTTTGTAGTACAGTAATGCTTCTAGAGTTATTTCTCATTTTAATATTATTGTAATAGCAATAACATTTACTATTACGACTGATCCCATTACTTTTTTCAAGTCATGTTGAAATAGTCAACTCAGTTCAATGTCTTTGGGCATACTCTAGCGGGATGGGATTTTTTTTTAATGTAATTTAAATTCAGTCACAGATTGTTTAACTGAAATCGCCACTTACTGGTTTGTGGTTTAAGAAATTCCTTCTAAGTTAACAGCTCAGAAGCCAACTTCACTCCACTAAAAACAACAGATTCTATAGTCTTCCTTTAGATATTTACATTATTTCATTGAACCAGAGAATTGTATTGCTGCAAAGAGCACCCTAGAAATTACCCAACCCAGTCCCATCATTTTGCAAATGAGGTTTAAAAGAGGGATGTGACTTGTCCAAAGTTATACAAGTAGTTAAGGGACTAGCAACTGCTTTCCTGACTCCTGGTCTATTCAGATGCCAAGTCACCATAATTTTATTTATAAATACTCTCATGGCACTTTCATTGCCTCTAAGATGAGTTCCTTTTTTGTGGATACGCTAGAGAAGATAAATTTTAAATTTTTTGTTTTGCTATTCTTCTCTTTAAGAAGAGACCTCATCTGTGTTGACCCCAACTTTCCCCCTTAGTTCTTCATTATTCGAAACAGGACAACTAAGGCCTTAGAAAAAAATGTTGTGGATTTCTACTTGGTGAGCCTCATCCTGATAACTCTCCCATTCAAACAGCTTTTGGGGGATCTGAGTGAAAGCTGGGGCACTGCTAACTTCACTGTGTTTTAATGCACCATTGAGCACATCATATCCAGCTCTAACCCCACATCCTCTCTGCTTAGCCACTATAAAATAGCTTCATACATTTGACTCAAGTCAAGGTCTTTGAACAGTTGTTAGGGCAGGAAACTTAACACCCCAGAATAGGGACAGCAGAGGTGGTGACAGAACAGCTGGGGACATTGTGCTACGGCCACGAGCAGACATGGTATGGGTCCAACTCTCAAGTTACCACTGCTCTGATTTGGATCCAGGAGCAAAGGCCTAGAACAGTGAACAAATTCACTGAGATTCAGGGAGAAACCCGGAGACACCCCTCCCCCATCTAATGGGCATAAACAAATGGCTCCTGAGTTCTTCCTCTTTGCTAAACTCTAGCCTGAATATCCTGCCTCCATCATTGAAGAACCATGAGTAGAGCAGTGCTGACAACCTGGACGCCGGCTTTTACACGTCAATTCAGTAACCAAAAGGGTGGAGGGAGTTCTCTTCTTATTAGAAGAGAAAGGAGGAGGGATGTGAGGAGGGGCACAGGGCACACAGCATGGCTGGCTAACACTGATCTGACTTCACCTTTGTCCTGACGAAGACACGTGTCTAAAACAGCCATACAGGACTTCTGGTTTCAGCTGCGACACGTAAAACAAACATACCCGGAGATTATCTTGACATGAAGCAGAGCAGGAAATTGCAGTGGGGGATGGGGGTGCTCATTGTGTCTCTTGGCAGCAGGGCTGACAACAGTCAGAGGTGGAGGTAATAATTTTGTGGGAGAGGCTTAAGATAAGTGTTGTGTGTTTTTACATGTCTTTTACAGACTCTCAGTTCAGGCACGTGAAAAATTGTGTTGGCCCTTACATTTATTGTTGCCTTGAATTCCAGCCCATCGGGGACAAAGTAGTCTTGTTTGGAAAACTAGTTCAATGTCCTTTTTCTTCCTCCAGAACACAGATTTCCTTTGTAACAAGTCATTCATTCACTTATTTATTCTTTCAACAAATAATTATTTCCTATGTCCTGCCACTTGCTAGGTGCCCTGGATATGGTGGTGATTATAGCTTGCTTTCATAAACGTAAGATCCTGTGGGGGAAGCGTACTAGCGAGTAAGTCATGACAATAAAGAGTGTGAAGTGTTACAATAAGGGTGTAAAGGGATGGGTGGTGAGACACCGATCTTGTCTGCTTATGTCCCTATAAAATAAGGGGGAGGGAGGGGTTAAAAGATAGTCTACCTCTGAGGCTGGCATGAGGACCAGATAAGATGGTGTTGTTAAATGCTTTAAGTTTAATGCCTCTTTAGTTGTACTTCCTCTCAAATACCCGACTGGAATAATTAAATGCTGCCGAGAAAGACTTAGGAGAATACCCCTCTTATGTTGAGAGACCAGGCTCTGGTTCCAAAGGATACAAGAGGCTGGCCAGACATCCTCCACCACACACTAAGCGAAGAATCTGTACTGGCCTCGGTGAATGAGATACTCCCTGAGAAAGCCCTGCTCCACTAGGTGTGGATGCTCCAGAGCAGCCAGCCAAGGCAAGGCACCAGAAAGGCAATGTCCTTCAGGTCTCTGCTCGCTGGGAACCCCCTGCCCCACCTCCACAATCATGGCTTCTTGCCTTTCACTCAGCACTTTTCATGACTCTAATCTTAAACTTGTGTGGTCGTTTGGTATCTCCATCCCCTCGGATAGACAGTGTGCTCCCGTAGGACAGAGCCCAGCACTGTCTTGCTCACCACTGTTTGCTGCAGCCCCAGCCCAGGACGGGTGAATGGTGCTGCACAATTGGCCTTGCCCGAATGAATGTCGGAATGTTACTTACTTGGACTTATGTTCCCTTTGGAAAGTCTCACTTTCTAGCTGAACAATAGTTTCCACTTGAGATTTCTCCATAATGAAACCCCTACAAGACTATTCCCGGGAGAGAGTGCAAGCAGGCGAGGGGTGGGGGGTGGGGTGGGGGGGTGGTATAGATTCACCAGAAGTGAACGCTCCAGTGGAAAAAGTCAGGAAAGTCACCCAGGGACCCTTTCAAGCGCTGAGGGCGGGAAATTCTAGAAAGAGTCTCCCAGCCCACCTCTGGCTGGAAACATTTTCAGAAATGAGGGAGACACATCCTTTTGAAAACAAAGCATGCGATGCCCTGTAGTGTCTGGAGAGGCCGCTGGGCTCGGCACCTTTAGGTGAGGAGGTCCCTTCTTGAGGGGCCTTGCCAGAGTCTCCAGTGTGTCCTTCAGAGAAACAGTAAATACAGACCCTTAGATTCTGATGTCTGTGTTTTATGTCCTGGTTGTAATGTAAGCAGCAGTCTAATGGAAAGAGGGGAAATGGAAATAGGTTTCGAGTATGTGTGTTTTTCCCCTGGTGACTGCTGACTCTCACAGTGGCCGTAAATTCCGAAATCCGAACACAAGGAGCCCCTGTCAGGCAGCAGTGACCCAGCGCTTTGGACTCCACTCAATGTCCACATGAAGAATATCCTGGGCAAAGAGAGCAGTTAAGGCAGAGTAGTGGTAAAAAGAACCATCATTCCCTCAATTTGCATCAAAATATAGCTCCCAAGGGTGAAAGCACAATAAGCGAATTAGACGTTTTTGAGATCTCCAAAAAAGAAATCTGAAGATCAGTATTAACTATGCTACACAAACTCAGTACCACGGATGACATAGATATTCTGGGCTGCTGTACCAACATCATTATTTTGGAATTTTGAGAGTTTCAGTGTTTCCTATTATGGTATGAAGGGAGAAGAGAGAAATAGGAACTCATGTGTACTTTTGTCGGTAAGAAACTGTATATTCTGTACATTGCAAAAATATAGTGTCAAATATCCTACAGGTAATCTAGAGAGTCTAATAAATAGCGAAGAACATTGGAGCCTTTGCTTCAGATCAGTGTTCCAGAAAGAAAGAGCCGGCTGAAGGGAATTTGAGGTGAGCCAACTGGCTCCCAGATGTTTCTGCCAGGCTGGAGGAGCGGCAGCGGGGTCACTGACAAATGAGTTCTTCAGTAGACAGCTGCCCAATGAGGAACTGCTACTGAAGGGGAAATGGCGGTGATTTAGAGGCACGGTGATTTAGGGAAAGGGGCACTGAACCAGGAGAAATAAAGTTAAAATTAGAACAGGTTGGGGAAAGTTTAAAGGCAAACTTCCTTTTCAAACTCCTAGTGAGAAACTAAGATGACTATCGTGTCAGCAAGATTCACTCACTCAGGAATATAGGAATCCACTTCACCTTCCCCCCTGGAAGAGGCAAGGCAGTCAGCCTCTGCCCAGCACACTGTAAGCAGGAGATAGGCGAGGCCAGGTCCCTCTCCTACCGTGGGAAGGCCCGTGGCATTTTCCTTCACAGCACTAAATAGGAGTTGTCATTTGAAATTTGTACATGTGGTTGTTTGATGAATGTCACTCTCCCACATTAAGCTACTAGTTCCCCAAGACAAAACGTTGTCTTTTTGTTTTTGCTAGCCATTTCTTCCTAGGGTCTAACACAAGGCCTGACACATAGAAGACACTCATTAAGTAAATGAATGAATTTGTCTTAATTTTCCTTCCCCCTTTTCTCTTCTTTTCTTCTCCCTTTCCTACTCAGTCTTTTATTTTTTTTTTAAATTTAAATCTTGCCGAGGTCGGTTTGGCTCAGTGGTAGAGCGTCGGTCTGCGGACTGAAAGGTCCCGGGTTTGATTCCTGCCAAGGGCATGTACATTGGTTGCGGGCACATCCCCGGTAGGGGGTGTGTAAGAGGCAGCTGGTTGATGTTTCTCTCTCATCGACATTTCTGGCTCTCTATCTCTCTCCCTTCCTCTCTGTAAAATATCAATAAAATATATTTTTAAATCTTTATTGTTGAGAGAGAGTATTACAGATATCCCTCTCTCCCCCCATTGTCTCCCTCCTCCCAGTTCCTCTACTAGACTACCCCCCTCCTCCACCTTCACCATCCTATTGTCTGTGTCCATAGGTAAATCTTACATGCATATGACTTCCTTGGTTAATCTCTTCCCCGCTTCCCTTTGAGATTTGCCAGTCTATCCAATGTTTCCATGCCTCTGGTTCTATTTTATTTATCTGCTTATTTTGTTTATTAGATTCCTTTGTACTTTTATCTTGACTTTTAGATTCCAATCAGGATTTTCTTATTTCCTTCTATTTTATTTCATTTTCAGGTCAAAGCCAAAATTCACCTCAACTCTTCTTCCACACATTGTGTTCTTTGGGTCAACGGCTCTACGTAAAGCCAGGGGTAGCCTCCTTTGCCTCCAAACTACTCATGTGTACATTCCATAAAGGGATCCCTAAACCAGCAATCCCTGGGAACAGTAGGATGTGCGTTGGTTCAGAGTATAGACTGCAGCCAACTGTTTGGATTGAACAGTACTTGGGTGATTTCCTAAATGTGTGGTCCTACGGGAGTTGCTTAATCTTTCCAAGTTTTAGTTTCCCCAACTGTAAAATGAGGATAATCATGAAATCAACCACTTCAAAGGGTTGTATTATAGTGATTAAATGACTGCAAGTAAGGCACTTGAGACTATGTCTGACACCTAGAGAACACTGTGAAGTATCCGTTATTGTCTCAGTGACCTCAAAGCCTAAATGTGGGCATTATTGCAATTGATCCACAATTTATACCCCAAAACTAGACACCCCTGCCCGCTGCTGCCTGTCACTTCCCCAGCTCTTAGGGCTGCGAGAATGTCTGCTCTGGATTAGGGGACTGGCTCGTGGTGATGGGGGGGAGGGGGTATAGTTGAAGGTGGAAAGAACCCAGTGAGAATCAGCACTCAATAGCCAATTGTTCATCCAGGGCAGAGATTTCTTTGTCTCCATTCTTCCCTTTCAGGCCACATGGCCTGAGGCACTGCCCTGAGTCTCCAGGGAGGCAGTCTGTGCCTAGGAAACACAGCATCCTTCCAAGAGCGCTCCTCTCTTCCAGCTGCCTTTCCAAAACACCAGCAAGGAGTCATGTGGTCGAATTCCTGTGTCACTGGAAAAAAGGAATGCTTTATAACTTTACTCCAAGCATCCAAATCCTTCTCTTCAAATCTGGGGCGAGGTGAGGTTTCGGTGACAGGCAGCTCAGCCGGCAGAAATGGCTGGGGCCTTGGCAGGGAGGGGAGGTGAGAAGCAGCCCAGAGCAGCTGGGAGGCGGAGTCTCTCACCAGCCACCGCTTAGAAGGGAGGCTTTTTGAGAGAAACAGTTAAGGGAGAATGCATTGTCAACGTTTCTGCACTTTGCTCTTCAGATAACGGAAGAAATCAGGATGACAGGCAGAGTCCCTGGCTGGGTAAACGCAGCTCTTTGCAAACCAGATTAGAGGGTTGGGAGAGTGGGGGAAATGTGGAGGAGCCACGCTAGACACACTTCTATTCCCGGGGATGTGGGAAGAAGTAGGAGAGAGGCAAAGCTCCAGCACGTCTCCAAGTGGACAGCCCCCGAGGCTTGAAACTGGACAGATGGATGGGACCAGCAGTGCACACAAATCCACTTCCCAGCTTTCTGGGCAAGGGTTGTGATTGTAGAGATGGAAAACTGATTTGTCAGGGACCCCAGGGGGTACTCAGCTCAGAAAGCAGGAAGCAGAAATGGTGGGAAAGGGTGAATGAGGCAGATCGGTGGCCTGTGTGCAGAATTATACCAGGAATAGAAAGCAGCAATGGCTTTGCATGCTAGGCCAAGTTTGGGGGCTGCTGCCAGGGGGGCTGTGCCAGAAAGCAGGGACAGAAGGGCAAGGGCTTCCCAAAGCTGTGTGTCTAGGCTCACAAACCCCAGAGCAGGGAGTCTTAAAGATTTTTCTTATATTTGCTGGGTGCAATCAAGCTTACTAGTATGAGACGCAAGTCTGAGCTGTTGGGTTCATTGTCTTGAGAAGTCTAGGAATGAATTCTTGGACAAGGGAGAGGTAAGCAAAGGGAAGTGAGGTTTATTACAGCAAAAGTAACGAAGCTCTCAGCTAGCAAGAGGGGTCCTGAAAAAGTTGCCCTAGAAGCACAAGAGTCTAGGGGTTTATATTTCCTGCTCTTGCCCTCTATTGGCTCTTTCAAAAAAAATACCAGTCAGCCAAAACCGGTTTGGCTCAGTGGATAGAGTGTTGGCCTGTGGACTGAAGGGTCCCAGGTTTGATTCCGGTCAAAGGCATGTACCTTGGTTGCGGGCACATCTCCAATAGGGGGAGTGCAGGAGGCAGCTGATGGATGATTCTCTCTCATTGATGTTTCTAACTCTCTATCCCTCTCTCTTAATCTCTGTAAAAAATCAATAAAATATATTAAACACACACACCACCAGTCAATCTCCTTTTGCTCTCATATCCCTGATTTTAGTTCCTGCTCTTGGGTTCAGGGACAAGGGTGACTGGTACATTCTGCCTGTCTTGCTCACATCCTGACCATCTGGCTCATTTCTTTATCTACCATCTTCCCTCCCAGCGTCCCTTACCCTAAACTGCCTGATCCCATCTAACTCCTCAGGTCTTACACAATTACAGAACATCCTTTTTCACAATTGAACACACGGCAGGAACTTCGTTTCCTTAAGGTTGACTCAAAATTTCCAGTTTGTGGGAAATGAAGAAAAGGGGAGAGCTTATCATCACTTTTACACCAGGTTTCTGTCGTCTGGGCCTGATTTCAAAAACACTTACCTAATTCTCACCTTTGAAATTAGCCTGATTTAAAAGCCCTTGCTGATGTTATTTTTTTCAACTTTCCACTTAGATAAGTCTTTTTCACCAGTGATTGTCTAATGAAAGAGGCAGGAGATCTAATTGGGAACTTTTTCTGAATAGTTATCCCTGCTGAAACCGGTTTGGCTCAGTGGATGGAACGTCAGCCTGCGGACTGAAGGGTCCCATGTCTGAAGGGTCCCAGGTTCAATTCCCGTCAAGGGCATGTACCTTGGTTTCGGGCACATCTCCTGGTGGCGGGGCAGGGTGGGGTGGGATGGTGGTGATGTGTGTGTTCAGGAGGCAGCTGATGGATGTTTCTCTCTCATCGATGTTTCTAAAGCTCTATCCCTCTTCCTTCCTCTCTGTAAAAACATCAATAAAAAATAAAAAATAAAAAACAGTTATCCCTCTTCAGAGGAAAGAGAAAACACTTGAAACACTGGAAATTTTAACATTGGATTTATGTTTCCAAAGCTGCAAAATAATTAGGACTCCAGTGCAAAAATTCTTGGGAGGGACCCTTATCTTTTATGTAAGTGGAAAAATAAATTGATTTCTAGAAGAGAAGCTTTGATTTCCATGGTATCCCTAGGTGCCACCAATACTACTTTAATACTGCTGTTAATGCTCCAGTGCTACTCACTGTAGGTAGTCAATACTACTGCTGCTATCACTGTTAAAGTTATTTTTTTAATTGGTGTTTAATACTCTAAAGCCCTGCTTACTTCAACAACCATGCACATGCAGGGCTTTTTTATTTTCCAGGCCCAAACCTCTCATTTTACTACTGCATTACATTGCCATAGCATTTTTCAGTTCACAATGCTTTTATTTATTTTTTAAAGATATATTTTTATTGATTTCAGAGAGGAAGAGAAAGGGTAGAAAGAGAGATAGAAACATCAGTGATGAGATAGAATAATTGATTGGCTGCCTCCTTCACATCTCCTACTGGGTTATCAAGCCCACAAGCCCACCAAGACAGGGCTTGACCCATAGTGGAAGCTCTGCAAATATATGTGCCCTTGACTGGAATGGAACCCAGGACCCTTCAGTCCTCAGGCTGATGCTCTCTCCATTGAGCCAAACTGGCTAGGACCACAATGCTTTTAGATATAGAATGTCACATCATTCCTCAGAATGATCTTCTGAGTCTGGCAAAGCAAGAATAATGATTTTTGCTTTTGTTTTTAACTTATGAATTTCTTGAAAAACACATTATTTGTCTCGATTCTCAAATATCTGGTAACAAATTCAAGTAGAAGGGCATAATTTGAAAGTTAACCCTCTCTCAACCTATCCCCACCCCAATCTCCTTCTAAGAAATAACGACCGTTGAGAGTTTCCTCTATGTTCTTTTAGACATTTTATACCTGCACTAGTACACTTCCATGTGTGCTCTTAAAAAGGGAACTCATGCACGGAGCAGGCTCTTTCCTGTTTTGTGTCTTGTTTTTTGTTTGTTTGTTTGTTTTCTGTTAACCATGTATCTTGGAGATCTTTAATAAGAATATATAGAGCTCAACCTCATTATTTAACAGTCTATATAACTGGTTCTCTAGTGATGGGTATTTAGGTTATGTCCAGATTTTTCTGTTACAATGCTACGACGAGCAGTATTAGCAAAAAGTTATATCATGCACACTTGATGTTTTTCATGTATATGAAGTCAGCTAATCCTCACAACTCTCCAATAACACAGAAAGCATCATTACTCCATTATATAGATGAGAAGGTAGACAGAGAGATGTTAAGTAATTTGTTGAAAGTCACACAGCTGGTAAGTGGTGGAGCACAGATTTGAATACAGATAATCTGGCTCCAGGACCCAATCTCTTACCCAGACACACTGCGCTTCGTCTCTGGGTTTTCCATTTGTGATGAATCTGAAAAGCCAGGAAACACTTTATCATTTAGGGAAACTGAGACCAGAAAGGTTCATGCCCACTGCTGTCTAGCTGCCTGGCGGTGGAATGGGATTAGAAACCAGAGCTCTGAATTCCTAGACCCTTGCTCATTTCCCTTCCCCTTGGTGCCTTCAGAACGCTGTCTCTTCGAATTCCCAAGAACTTCTGAACGCTCTAGATGTAACTGGAGTGTCTGCGTTGAGAGTGGTTTAGGAAAAGTGATTCAGAGACATGGGGCCATCATGAATGAGTTCGTTTCTCAGGTCTAACACTCAGATCCTACACTATTACCTACTGTAGTTGAAGCAAGTGTTACCTTACAATACCTTTCATGTAAAAATGTACTTCCTGAGTTTCCAATGTAAAGATTTATTATGCCACATTTTATTCAATGTTGCCACTCGTTTTGGGCCATTACCGCAAAGAAAAATGTATTGAAGCATGGATGTTTAGACTAAACAATGTACGCCCAATTTAATCCTCCATGTCTACTCATCTACCACAGAGAAAGTGGCGTGGAACCACATTCTAGCCTGGCTGGGGGATTGCATAGCTACACTCTGTATCTGAAGCCAACTTCCCATGTGCTGGGCAGCAAAGCTATTTTCAAGTACCCCTTGAATTGAAATAGTTCAAGAATCTCCCTTAGAGCCGCATACCTCCCTGGCCCTGGCCCCACTTGATTACGAATGCCTTAGATTAAAAGGCTGGAAGGCTCCAGAGAACCATCTAGTCCAACCTTCATAAACCCCTCTACGCCACTTATAAGTTCCCGAAACTGCCATGACCACCCTCTGAAAGCAGGTACTATATGTCTTTTACACTTTTTACATTCCCTTCACCAAGATAGGGCTTGACCCATAGTGGAAGCTCTGCAAATATCTGTTGAATCCTTCCCTGTTTGTGTGTTGACCCCAAAAATGTCCCCCTCTATTGTACCAGCTGTTGCCTAGGGAACCTGAGCTCTTCCAAGCTTGATGGAAAACCAGTTCCCTGCCTTTGCTGCCAGAAGAAAGACTTAAGACTGGTTCCTGTGCTACATCCTTAGGTTTATAACTTTTTCTTCATTCATTCATCAGTTGTGCACCTACAAGAGAGTTTACTCCAGGTGGATGACAGACACAGCATGGAACAGACATATACCGATATAATCACAAATCCAATGAGAGACTATACTAGGCACATATATGCTATGTATATTCTACTTTACTATGAGAGAGACTACCCAAGAGATGTAATTGAGACCACTTCTTCTGTGAAGAAATGACATTAGAGCTGAAAGCCAAAGGACAGACAGGATGCAGTTACATGGAGTAAGGGGAAAGAGAAGGCCAGCAGAGGGAACAGCCTGTACAAAGTTACCAATTCAAGAAAAAAGCTTGGAGTGGGAGATACGTCTGATGGCCCACATTATATCCCCTCAGCCCTCCTCTGTTTCAGCCTTAGCTGTGGTGGATGGACCCTGTGAGCTCAAACTCACCTCTAGCTGACAGCCACCCACCTCAAGCATCTGAGCATCTTTCTGCTTTCTCTGATAATGCCTCAGTGCAGTGTGCAAGTGCAGGGGTATTAACCCGACCCTATCAGGCAACCCTCAACCATGGGGGACAGGAGCTGGTTGATAAATGCCCCAGCCTCCCCTCCCTTGGGGTCATCTCTCTGGGAAGCAGTCTGTTTTCTTCTCAGGAGGTTGCAGCAAAACAGAGCCCCAATGCCCAGAACAGAGATCTCAGAAATGCACTCCTATTCTTTCTCCCCCTTCTTTTCTTTCTCATTCTTCTCATGCCTCCACTCCTTCTCAATCATCACCCCTCCCCTCTTGCACCTATGTCATTTTAAGGGAACTCAAATATAGGATGCATACATATTAGAGAAACTGGGAAAAAAAAGTCTGAAAGGGAATGAGCAAGGAAAAAAGTAAAGCAAAATAAGGTTGGGATTGTAGGTTGACAACAGACTACGCAGAGTTGTGAGCCAGAAAGAGAATGTCATTCTGCTTGTCCGTGGGTAGAGACTGAGTTACAGTAGATGAGCAATGCAGGAGGCTCCAACAATAGTCCAGGCAACAAGATGGAGGCTCGCACTGTGATGTTAGCAACAGTGATGAAAAGAGAGGGACAGGCTGAGATATTTTAAAAGTAGAATGGTTCACACTTGCTAATGGATTGAGTTAGAGAAAGGAAGGGACCAAAGATGAGCTGGCTTGAGCAAATAGGTGGATGGTAGTAATATTTAACTGAGAATAAACGTGCAGAGGAAGGAACAAGATTGGGCAGGAAAATCAAGAGTATAATTTTGTTCTCCTAATATCTGAGAAGTCTGTGTGGTGAGTCAGGAGCTCAAGGCAGTGGCCAGACTGTAGATTTGAGGGTCATATGTAATGTTTAAACCAAGGAACTGGATGAGTCCACATAAAGAGATCGAAGAGTCAGAGAAGAAAAGAGGGCCTGTGGTGGAGCTCTGGGGAACTCTAACATTTGGACAGTGGATAGGGAAAGAACAGGAGGTAGTAAATGAAATTACAAGGAGCCACCAGAACTATAGGAGGCTTGTGGTACCACACAATTCAAAGGGGGAGGGTGATTTGCTTCAGGAGCAGAGGCTGTGTCTTTTTTGGACTGGTATCCCTAATGCCCAGAATTGCAGCTGGTACATAATATAATAAAATATCCCATAAATATTTGTTAAGTGATTAAAAGAATGAATGAATTATTGGTTTCCTGCCTGTGGTCTCTTCTTCTCCTTCTTCTAATTTATGTTACATATCTGGTGCAATAGTAACCTTCCTATTATAACAAATAACTTACATCTTTCCTACCTAAAGCCACCAATGGCACATCATAAGCTAACAAAATCCATCCTGTTCAATTTAGAATTCCAGATGCTTGGCAATCTGGTCCCTACTCTGCACGCGCCCCAGTCCTACTTGCTGTTTTGTTAGTGTCTCCTATGCTTTGCAAACCCTGGTTATTGACTCAGACCTGAATAGTCAACCTGGAGTGACGTCATTTTGTTTCCCTCTCTTATCAACCTCCAACCTCCCCCTCTAAGCAGAAGGTCAAATCCCATCTCCTCTATAACAACATTTCCATGTTTCCCCTCTGCCTGAGCATCATTAATCTCTCCCCTCCTCTACTTCTAATTACCAAATTATAATATGCATTGCCATTTGCTTTATATTAGGGTGTGTGTGTTACCCACTAGGTCACGAGTTCCTAGATGATAAGGCCCCCACAGCACCTAGAACATGGTACATGGTTGGTAAATGTACCAAATTGAGAACCTTTTCATGAGAAGCCCTAAGTTTCAGGTTGGCTTCTATTCCAGGCTTAGCTGCTTATAACCTTAGTCAGGTCCCTTAACCTCTGTGGGCCTCATCTCCAATATAAGATGAATCATATCAGGGTTGCTGTGAAAATTTATTATTTTGAAAGTGCCTTGAGATCTTAGAGACTGGCATTTCTATTTTTGTGGCATCTTTCTCGCTAGGGATTGCAATTCTTTTTAAAGAAACACACAGAGGAAAGGCATAGACTGTTCAAAGAACAGTTATTTTCTTCAGAACCTGAAATAATTACATCCTGTATTTCAGACAAGGTCATTCTTTAGCCTTGTACTAAATGATGGAGGCTTTAAAACAAAAACCTGCCTTTCCTACCAGTGACTTTAAAGTGATTACAGTATTTATGCTGAATTATGAAAAGATGAGTAAGGATTCTATCATGCAGAGAATAGATTTCCCTGAGGGAAGAAAAAAATGCATAAAACATTTAAAACATACTAGATGTAAACGACCTTTACAGTAACGAGTCTCCCGGTCAAGACTATGAGTAGAAACACTTACTTGAGGGATTTGTTTCTTTCAAGGCACTCAAAACATAAGCCAAGTCAAGGGCAAAAGGAACAAAGTCACTGATAGAATAACGCATGTTTCCTATACCTTCACCCACTCAGTCTTCAGTATGTTCCCTTGAGATACTCAGGGCAGGCCTTACTCAACCTGTTCTGTGGGTGAGGAAATTCCAAGCCAGTGTGATTGTGCAACTTGTCCAAGGCCACTCTATTACTTCGTGGAGCCAGGACTCAACCACTTTTGACTCAAGTCCAGGGCTCCTCCCACTCAACTCACTAGTGCTCCGAGCACTGTGCAAAGGACACCAAGGCTGCCTGAAGATAAGACAGGAGAGCAAGGAGGACGGGGACTTCAGAGAGCTTCCTATGCTGCTTTGAGTCTCTCTTCTCAATAGGTCCCTTAGCTCCTCTGCACAAGGATCCCCTTTTCCCGGACGCTAGTGCTCCCTCAGTGTGTCCTAGTAGGTGAGCTTTATTTTGCTGCCCCCTTCCCCTCAACCAGGGCTTCCCTCACATCCCAGGCTTCTATCAACTGGCTGCTGCATGGCAGTAACTAGAAAGCACTGAGCAGGAGAGTGTTAATGGTCTCAGAACCCAGTGCTTCCAGCACACAAGGGGTGGCATCTACTGGGATCTCAGGTTTGCATCCAGAGCTGCTTCCCTGTGGTTCTCTGAAGAGAGGACATGAAGGGACACCTTTGAAGAATGTCCATGACGCAAACGCATCTCCTAACTTTGCTTCCCCTCTTTCCAAATTCCTCTTCTGAGAGCAGAAGTGAGTGAACTGAAGAAGGAGCTCAGCCTCTGAGTTTGGAGAGGTGCTTCCATCTCAAAGATGGAAAGACAGTCACTTCCTGTAGCTCGTTCTCTCTCTCTGCTGCAGTCCCTCGGCACTTACACAGCTCTAGCAACATTCCTCACCTTGGGCCTTGGGTTATAGTTATCTGTAGACAAGTCTCATCTCCCCCATGGAATCATAAGCTTATTGAAAACAGAAAATATTTACTATTGTGGTAGCAATAGTGGGAAGCATTAATTATTGCATATTAAACTGGGTGGTAGGTAGGTCTTAAGCACTTCACGTATCTGGTGGAATGAGTCTTTACAACAGCCTTAGGAAGCTGTGTCCTTGGCTTCTTTCAGTAATGATTCCTAACTTGTGGCCCTGGTAATCTTTGGAAAACATCATATAATTTCTTCAATTCAGACTTCGGGGGTCCCCCTAAACCCACTGTCACCTTGACCCAGCCTGGATACACTGACAAACCATATCCTAGGACAGCGGCTGCCAACCTTTCGGACCTCACGGACACTTGTGTTGGGGATACGGCCATGAACAAAATAAACAACATTCCCTACACTCACGGAACTTACATTCTGGAGAAGGGAGATAGATTTGTTTGTTTGTTTAAGGTATAAAATGAAGAAACAAAACCTAAACCCTGGCCTTCTCCAAGGTCACTTCTAGTCAAGCACCAAGGTCAGGACTGGAATCCTCTGTGTAAAGATCTACTGACTCTGGCCTGACATCCATCCCCACCCCCTCTCTCTGCTTGCCAGGGGGAAAAAGGACTTTGCTGACCCCAGCGCTACAACCTGACATAAATGATCAGTGTTCAGCAGTTTCCAGGGCAGATGGAAACAGTTTGACATTGCCCTGCTACTGGCCCTTCTCCAAGTGCAATTCCTTCCGGAGATAGCCACATTTTTAAAGGTAACCACATGCACATCTGTAATGTAACCTGTGGTGCTTATTATGGCATTTAATGAATGGGGTGTAACAGACCAGGGTTTTATGGAGAGAGCTAATAAGCAGGCCTACTTATGTTTTCACCATACGACTGCTTGCTCCACAGCCTGCTTTGCTGCCCTCGGTTCAGTCATTCCCACACTCAGAGAGCCACACAGGAAGGAGGTGGAGGCAGGCTGTGTCCTTCACTAGGAGCCAAAGGTGACAGCAGGCTCCGCTGTCCTGAGATGCCACCTGGTTGGTCTGATGTTTAAACTGGGACTTGCCACTCTTCGTTTTAAAGAAGTTTTATTACCGTGATTTCTATTAAGACCAAATAACCCACCGTACACTAATCTGGAGATTTTTCTATCAAGAGAGAAGAAAAGCCGGCTACCGCAAAATGGGGCTGAGCAGGTCAGGGAAAGAAACGGAGGGCAAGTTTTTTTCACCATCACAAGTGAAGTCTTAGCCCAGAAGCCTTCCTGCAGCCAGAAGGAAAGAACGGTCTCTTTCTCCTTCATAACCCCGGCCCCATTTACTTTTCAAAATTCTGCAGCTTGGTATGTTTACAGAAATTCACCCGGGCATACATAGTTAGACTTCTTTCTTCCGGAAAGGTTTTTATTTTACAGTTTCATGAAGTAGACCTGTAATGTCTTAGGTCTAAATGAAATAACTGCTTGAATTTCTTTAGTTCTAATCTTTGTCCACATATACGCATACTTTTCACACAAATCTTGTCATGGGGCATGTATAATTTTGCATTCCACATTTCTAACTCTATGTTTCACTGAAGGCGTTTTTACAAGTGATCAAATATGGCTTGAGGCTCTATTCTCTAGTTGTTACATTTCAAAATGATGGATTTTGATTTTAAAGTGATTTAAGGTATAAAAACTGAGTTGTAAGAGTTGCTTCCATTAGACATCTGCTCTATTTAGTTTCTAGGCTAAGAGACTCTGGCCTCATGACGTCATAATCTCCCTAGTCGCCTTCTGCCCTTTGCTCCATGTCCTCCATGCAATCATTCTAAAAATCAAATGCCGATATAGACTTTATAGGGGAAAACCATTTCTGAAGAGATTTCAAACAGAGAACATTGAGACCATGACTCAGTGATACAGAAGAACAGCCAATTCCAATCCGCTTGAACCATAGGGAGAGACAGAAGCGGTGTTGGTGACTGGGGGATTTGACAATCAGAATTCAAGAGGATTTTTAGAAGCAGATGGGAAAATGAGGAGGTTCTTGGAGATAGCATTAAAGCCTTCTCTTGCCTACAACTTGTCAAAGTACCTCTGTCGATTAAGGGCCCAACAGATAACCATGTGAAGGGGAAGGACATACTGAACAAATTACTTCTTTACTCTTGCTTAGGAAATAAAAATGATAAATGATGCTCTAGGTCTCTTGTGGCTCCTGTATAATGGAAAGGAGTAAAAAGCTAAGTTTAATACATGCTCATGACAAAAGAATTAATAGGAAAGTTGTTGTTTAATATGGTAAATTTAAATTGCCTATTTTTTTAAAAAAAAAAAGGCTCCAAAACTGATTTTGCTCAGTGGGTCTACGGACTGAAAGGCCCCAGGTTCAATTCTGGTCAAGGGCATGTACATTGGTTATAGGCACATCCCCAATGGGGTGTATGCAGGAGGCAGCTGGTCGATGTTTCTTTCTCATCGATGTTTCTAGCTCTCTATCTCTCTCCCTTCCTCTCTGTAAAAAATAAAAATTAAAAATTAAAAAATTAAAATCAATAAAATATACTTTAAAAAAAAGAGCAAAAGTAGTTTAAAAGCCAACCTTAAATATACCAAAAAGAACCAAACTGGAAAATGGAAAAACCTAATGCAATTGTAATGGTTACCTATTGCGGCTTAACAAATCACCCCAAAAACTTAGTAGCTTCAAACAAACATTTACTGTCACAGTTTTGGGAGTCAAGAATCTAGGAGCAGCTTAACTGAGTGGCTCTGGCTCAAGACTTTCCATTTCAAGACTTGACAGCAGCGGGAAGACCTTCTTTCAAATTCGCTCAAATTGTGGCTGTGGTCCGCAGGCTGTAGTCCCTAGCTGTTTACAGAATCGTTGTGTGGATCTCTCCTTCAGCTGGTGAGTCTCCTCACCATAGGATAGCTTGCTTTCATCAGAGTGAATAATGAGAGAGAGAGAGAGAGAGAGAGAGAGAGAGAGAGAGAGAGAGAAAATATATGCCTTACATGATCTAGTTACATATCTTCACTTTTACCATATTCTATTGATTAGAAGACAGTCACCAAGTACAGCCCACACTCAAAGGGAGGGGAATTCGCCTGTGTTTTAGAGGAAGAAAGTCAACCAGATGTGTGGACACATTGAACCACTGTACAATACGCTTTTAAAACAGTGGGGAGTGGGATATATGGAGGGATAGGGAGAGGCACCAGCTTCTAGAAAGAGCGGAGAAGCTAGATATACAGCTCAGCTCCTAACCTCACTGCTACCCCCAGAAACTGCAGACAACAGTCAACAAAATCCTAAGGATTCTCACCTTAGGATTCCCAGATTTGGAGAGAAATATATGGAGTGAGTATGTACATCTCTTTCATCTTCTGGCTGAGGAACAGTGGGAATGGGTGGAGAGAAACGGATCAAGGATGCTGACTCTTTGGGAAGCATAGAGGGCTCCAGAATTCCAGGCTGAATTAGGGAAACAATCCAAAACCCAAATGTGTCTACCAGCACTGCTGGGGCTCCACCCATAGCCCCTCAACATTCACAGTTACCATGTTTGCCTTACAGGCTTCCAAGAGCAAGCATCTAGAACTCTCTGAGGGTTTTGGTATGTGTGTGCATGTGCATGCACAAACATGCACACATGTTACCAACAGTGCCACTTGGCTTCTCGTGAGGCAGGCAGAAATACTGGGGAGTAAATGCCTTCTCCAAGCAAAGCTCAGCCAATGACTGACAACAGGTGGGATGAATATCCAATTCCTCCATTCTGTTATGTTTTCTATACTGTCTCCTGGAGTTCCCTGGTGGGACTGAGTTCTGTTGTCCACACAAATAACCTACTTCGTAGCACACCCTTCCCTGCTTCCTTCCCTTTCTTTCCCTTCCCTTCCTTTCCTCATTTCTCACTCTCCTACCACTGCTTTTTGAGATTACTTTCCAAACAAAATACTTTCCCTCATTTCCTTGCCTCAGCTTCTGCTTCTGTGGAAACCCAACCAATTAATCACTGAAATGAATGAAATACACACTCACATGAGGAGTATGAATCCTGGCATAAAACAATGAACAAAATCCCAGAAGAGAGAGTAGAGCCCAGGTAGTATCAAAGATGACATACTCATCATAATAGTATGATTCCGTGTTTATAAAAGAACCCTCTCTTACTCTCCCCTTCCAGCCATGGAGCCAATCAGTCATCTGCCCGCCTCTGTTCACCTATCTACAGACACATATAGAAAGATGTCTAAAATTATCCCCTTCTAATGTTAAGTTTAATTGTCTCTAGATGGTATGACTTGAGGTGTTTTTAACATTTATGCCTGTTCTTTTCCACAATGGATACATTCTTTATAATAAGCATGTGCCATTTTTATAAAAGCAACAGTGACTTTTTTCTTTAAAAATCAAAAATTCTAGAAAGGGTCAATGGGGAATAAAGGGGATATCTGTAACACTTTCAACAATAAAGATAAATTTAAAAAGAAAGAGAAAAAAAGCAGAGATAAGAAACAAATATGCCAAGAGGTAAATAAGGGTAGTTCATTCTAGAATGTGAATATAGATGTCTATAATTTTATTTTATGACTTTTTGTGTTTTTGGTGAAAGTCTATTTTCTCTGCCTCATCCCTATCAAATTAGTAAGTAATGAGTTTTTAAACTGAAAATACACTATGTTGATGAAAGACAGCAAAATAGTTTTACATATTATAAAGCAGGTAGGAGGATACTTGAAAGCAGTGAATTGGTAAATTGACAAAACCTTTCAGGAAGGTAAATTAACAATATAAATCAGAGACCTTAAAAATATCTATGCTTTGATCCATTAATTCTGCTATATATTTAGCCTAAGGCAGTTTCCCAAAGCCTGATCTGAGCATCAGAATCAACTGGGCCTTTCCAAAGATGTCTGAATCAATATCTCACCCAGATTGAGATCTGGGAATTTTGCTTTAACAAGTTCTCTTGATAATTCTTATATACATTAAAGCTTAAGTCCTACTGGCCAGGGCAAATGAGAGATTCTTTCATTAATGCTTATTGAGTCCCTACTAAGAATCAGGCTGTATTCTTAGCCATAATAACACAGAAAAAGTCCTTGTGCTTCATGGAACTTATTTTTTTTTTACTCAAAAATTGTATGTAAATATATTCATTGCAGTATTATTTATGATAAAGAAAAACAGGAAGCAAAGGAACTATCCAATGATATTCTAAAGAATGGCAGGAGAAGCTGTTCACCAGGTGTTGTCAAATGAAAATGGTTACACACTGACAGATCTCAGAGGGGAGATGGGTGGGGGATGGAAAGAGATTAACCAAAGAACTTTCATGCATATATGCATAACCCATGGACACAGACCAGTGTGGTAAAGGCCTGAGGTAGGGTGGGGGCTGGGTGGAGAGTGGCAAAGGGGAAAAAATGAAGATCTGTAATACCCTCAACTATTAATAAGTAAATAGATAAATAAATAAATAAGTAAACACATAGTTACAATCCCCTCTTTAAAATATACATATGCAATGATAAAAAGATTAAAGGGGAATATATTCATAAAAATACTAATTTGGTTATCTCTGAAAAAATATGATTATAGAATATTTTTTATTTCTTTATACTTTTTGTTGTCTTCTAAATTCCTGTAATACACATGAATTCCTGTTAAAAGAAAATTCAATGTTTTTAAAAGTATACTTACACACCAGATAAAATGAGAAACTTCCAATGCTAGGTCTCTCTTTTAAAGTATGTTTGAAGTTAACAATATCAGTACACCGTTTTATTTATGAACTAAACCTTAGAACTTTATAAAACTTAAATTTATTGGGGTTAATAAAATTATATAGGTTTCAGGTGTACAAGTCTATAATACATCATCTGTATATTGTATTTTGTGTTCGCCACACAATGCCAAATTTCTTTCCATCTCCATTTATCCCCTTTTACCACTTCCACCTCTCCCCACCCTCCTTCCCTCTTGCAATCACCGTACTATTGTCTATGTCTGTGAGTTGTTTGGTTTTTCTTTTTCTTTTTGCTTAATCTCTTCACCATTAGGAAATCTTACCTTTTGAGACAGCATGGATAAACTTCAGAACTTTTGATTCCATTTTGGGAGCTGTTCATTTTCTATTTTAGTCTTAAGGAGATGAACTCTCAAGTTTTCTGTGAAAGGTGTTTGACTGGCAAGTGAACCATATTGCTTTCCAACTCCAGCAAGTGGAGAGGTCAGGATTCTTTTCTTTCTCTTAAATTATTAATCTTTATTATTTTTTCTTAATTTTAAATATAACACATAATTGTCATGTAAAAATATTAGAGAGCTATAGAATTAGAAAACTAGCCATAATACTAGCTTTCCCCCATCGCTAAGAAAATCACCAAAAAAAAAAGGATTTGGTTATATTCTTTAGATTATTTTTCTGTGCATTTTACTATTTTCCCATGACATCTTCCAGAGACCCACTTTATCTTTGTAATGGCTGTATATATTACATTGGACGGACATATGTTGATTTATTTAAAGAATTCCTCTCATGCAATCTTTTTACATTATATTTCATAACTAACTATTGTTGACATGTAAGAAAGATATGTACTTGGCATGCTTATAGCTACACCTGGCTTCCTTACTTATATTTCTTATTGGATCTTATTGTTTCTCCTTCAATTGTCTTAAATTTCCTATTTCTAGGAGGACAGTCTTTTTAATTAGTGATCATTTTTTTCTTCTCAATACTTCTTATCCTGTTTCTTCCTATTGTCTTATGCTTTGATTAAGACTTCCAGAAGAATGATCAATATCACCAAACATGGTCATCTGTGTAATTTAGGTAAAAGTTGATCTTTTGGGTTCTGGTATTATTGAGAGAGTTAAGTTATCTAATTAACCTGTGTAAAATGTGACTCTTTTCAAGCACCACATTGCCATCTCTTAACCTGACAACACACCTTGCAGAAAGAATGTTCAAGTGGACATTTTCCACTGCAGACTGCAGACAGAATGAGGAGGTAATGGATACAATTTTGTTGATGGTCCAAATTTGTAGTTTCCAGCTTCGGACATGGTGTAGTTTGACTCCCAGTTTCCTATTTCTGCCACCTTCTATCACAGGGAAAGAAAAAGAAATAGAAACCCTCAGGTTCTGCTGTTTTCATACCTGTTCTCTTCATAGACAACTCTACTACCAGCTGGACGGTGGTAACTTAGGAAGGTAGAGCTGCTGCATAAAGTCTTACTTGGATACCTCGTGTCTCTCCAGATCTTGGTTGGAGGGAAACTTAACCTAAAGACTTTGGTGGAATTACTAATATTATTAAGCTTACCTATAAAGTTGCTTTAAATTGAGTGAGGTAATGGTTAATTTAAAAAATTACTTTCAATGAATCTAAAAATCATGCTAGAAAACTGGAATTATTATGGCTTTGGAGGAGGGAAAGAGGAAGCAAAGATTGAGGTCAGCACGATTCTGTCAATAACCAAGTTGAAAAGTTGGAAAGTTATGCTGTTTTTACTTAGTCTCATCTTGTTCTCAGTAATTGCTTCCTTTCAACCATAAAGTTGTTTAGTGTAGGAGAGATATTCCAACGCTTCTCTTTATATTCACTGCTGCAAGATCCCATTTTAGCATAATTACAGTCTTGGAGTTGCAGAGACAGGCTCACTCTATCTAGCTATGCAGCTGGCTTTCTCAAATGACAATAGGATGCTCACCAGCTTAGCAACAGCCAAGGCTCTGAGCCAGGGAGAGGCCCTGATGCTGAAATTTTGCCCTTGCTTTGTCTGTATTTCCTTCATGAAAATGAGGAAATGGTTTAGAATTTTTAAAAGCACAAAGTTTATTATTATTATTATTATTATTATTATTATCCTAGAATTTTTAAAAGGACACACTGGGCTTCAAATGCAGATTTCAGAATCCCAAATCAGATGATTAATTTTTACATCTCGAACTGACACTACTGAGCAAAAACAACAACAAAAAGAAAAATTAATTTTGCAGTTTTTCTCTTCTCTTTATCCTTCTTACATACCTTTTTCCTAATTTAAGTCTAAATTTGCCTGGTTCCTTTACCTGCAGGGTGATTCCAGATTTAGCTTGACAACTTGCTACAGCTTTTTTTTTTTCTCTTCATGATTTGAAATAATAACTGTTTGAGCTCAACCCTCATTTACCTACTCAGAGACTTTTACTTACATCTGCACCAATTCCCCTGCTTCTCAGTGTCTTCTATCCAGCCAACCAGATGTATTTCCTCCTACCTCCAAATCCTATATAATCTTCCTTCATACAATTTTTTGCATCAAACCCCCTTTCTGTTTATCACAACCTTAGTTTAGATCTTTATATCCCTTTTCTGAATTATTATAAAAGCTCCCTAAATGTCCCATCTACTTCTAGGACACTTTTAATTGTCCCAACTTTGAGTGAAGAAGGGAGTTACTGTCATCTAGTGTGTAGAGGCCAGGGATTCTGCTAAACATTCTACAATCTGCAGGACAGTTCCCCACAACAAAAATAGCACACTACAAAATGTCAACAGTGCCTAGGCTGAGAAACTCTGCACATGTTAATAGTTAACTTAGGAATTGCCCCTTCAAGTCAGTGCTTCCCATTCTCCAAAGCCTGCTTCAACTCCACTTCTCCCAGTTCTCTCTCCAAATTTCTAACTCTCTTTTGGTCTGCCCACGCACAGTGGGTGTATAAGCATCATTTTCCTTTGGAGATAGTTCTCTGTGTCCCATGAGACCTAGCTTGTCAGGATATTGCTGCAAGTCACTGGGCCCACATTCTACTTTATTATCTATATCGCCAAACACAGAGTCCTGAATATATTAGACAATTAGTAAGTAGTTGTAACTAAAAAGATGAACCCATCAGCCCAGAAACAGACAGTGGAAGAGATCAGAGGAGAGTCTGCTGCAGAATAAAGATTAGAGCAGTTAATCTTCAACAATCTCATTAAAAGCAAAGCTAAGAGAAATGAGAATATGGAAAAAGAAACAAGGACCTCAAGATGTACTGCCTCAGATAGGAGAGTTGTATGTGCGCTTAATCAGATTTTATTTTGGTAAAATATATGTAAGAAAACTTCTCATTTTAACTTTTTTCAGTGAATATTTCTGTGATACTAAATGCTTTCATATTGTTGCACAACTATCACCACCAACCAACTCCAGAACTCTTTGCATTTTGTAAAACCGAAACTCCATACCCATCTACACTAATAAAAGAGATATATGCAAATTGACCATACCTCTGCAACACCCACCAGCCAATCAGCAGTGAATATGCAAATTAACCCAACAAAGCTGGTGGGTCAATTTGCACAAGCACAAAGCAGCTGGGCGGGCTGGATGCCTGCTGTGAGAGGTAGGGCGGGAAGTGCAGGGAACTACAGGAGCGGCGCTCCACCGGGAGAGAGGACTTGTAGGCTCCTGGGCAGCTGGGAGCAAAGCCATGGGAAGGAAGGCCTACTCTTGCACGAATCTTCATGCAATGGGCCTCTAGTTAAACAATAACTCTCGATCCCCTGCTTTCCCCCCAAACTCTGACAGCCATCATTCTATTTTCTGTCTCTATAAATTAGACTATCTGGGAACCTCATCATATCAGAAGAATCATATAATAATGTCTTTCATAACTGGCTTATTTCACTTAGCTTAATCAAAGTTCATCCATGTTGTAGCATGTGTCAGAATTCCCCTTTTTCCATTGTATCTATATACCACATGAGTTTTAGCATGGATTTTTTTCTATTTATGCAAATAAAGTTGTTGGAATTTTTATAGAGATTGCATTGAATCTTTAGATCACTTTCAGTAGTATGGACATCTCAATAATATTACATATTCCATTCCCTGAACACTGGATATCTTTACATTTAGTTATTATGTCTTCTTTAATTTCTTTCAGCAACATTTTATAGTTTTCACTGTACAAGTCAAATAAATTCTTCTTTAAAAGAAGTTATTTTTTCTTTTTTTAAAAATAAATCTCTATTGTTCATATTATTACAAATGTTCCTCATTCCCCCCTCCATTGCTCCCCTCCACCAAGTTTCCATTCAACTCTCTGCCCTTTCCCCATCCCCCATTGTCCTCATCCATATGTGCAGTTTATATTCAGTCTCTTCCCACCCCGCCCCACTCCCCATTTCCCCGAGAATCATCAGTCCACTCCCCTTCCATACCTCTGATTCTATTATATTCACCAGTTAATATTGTTCATCATGCTTTTTACTTCCCTTGGTTTTTAGACTCACTTGTTGATAGTTACATGTTTGTTCATAATTTTTATCTTTATTTTCTTCCTCTTCCTAAAGAACCCCTTTCAGCAATTCATATAATTCTGGCTTGGCAGTGATGAACTCCTTTAGCTTAAATTTATTTGTGAAGCTCTTTATCTGGCCTTCGATTCTGAGTGATAGCTTTGCTGGGTAGAGTATTTTTGGCTGTAGGTTCTTGTTATTCATCACCTTGAATATTTCTTGCCATTCCCGTCTGGCCTGCATGGTTTCTGTTGAGAAATCAGCTGACAGTCGTATGGGTGCCCCTTTATAGGTAACTACCTGCTTTTGTCTTGCTGCTTTTAATATTCTCTCTTTGTCTTTAGCTCTTGGAATTTTAATTATGATGTGTCTTGGTGTGGTTCTTTTTGGATTCCTTTTGTTTGGGGTTCTGTGTGCTTCCTGGACGTGTAAGTCTATTTCTTTCACCAGGTGGGGGAAGTTTTCTGTCACTATTTCTTTTAATATGTTTTCGGTATCTTGCTCTCTGTCATCTTCTGGGATGCCATAATTCTGATGTTGGTTCGCTTGAAGTTGTCCCAGAGGTTTCTTTTTTTTTTTTTTAAACTAAATCTTTATTGTTCATATTATTACAAATGTTCCTCATCCCGCCCCCAATTGCTCCCCTACACCAAGTTTCCATTCAATTCTCTGCCCTTTCCCCATCCCCCATTGTCCTCATCCATAGGTGCAGTTTATGTTCAGTCTCTTCCCATCCCGCTCCACTCCCCATTTCCCCGAGAATCATCAGTCCACTCCCCTTCCATACCTCTGATTCTATTATATTCACCAGTTAATATTGTTCATCATGATTTTTACTTCCCTTGGTTTTTAGACTCACTTGTTGATAGTTACATGTTTGTTCATATTTTTATCTTTATTTTCTTCCTCTTCCTAAAGAACCCCTTTCAGCAATTCATATAATTCTGGCTTGGCAGTGATGAACTCCTTTAGCTTAAATTTATTTGTGAAGCTCTTTATCTGGCCTTCGATTCTGAGTGATAGCTTTGCTGGGTAGAGTATTTTTGGCTGTAGGTTCTTGTTATTCATCACCTTGAATATTTCTTGCCATTCCCGTCTGGCCTGCATGGTTTCTGTTGAGAAATCAGCTGACAGTCGTATGGGTGCCCCTTTATAGGTAACTACCTGCTTTTGTCTTGCTGCTTTTAATATTCTCTCTTTGTCTTTAGCTCTTGGAATTTTAATTATGATGTGTCTTGGTGTGGTCCTCTTTGGATTCCTTTTGTTTGGGGTTCTGTGTGCTTCCTGTACGTGTAAGTCTATTTCTTTCCCCAGGTGGGGGAAGTTTTCTGTCACTATTTTTTTCAATATGTTTTCGGTATCTTGCTCTCTGTCATCTTCTGGGACGCCCATAATTCTGATGTTGGTTCGCTTGAAGTTGTCCCAGAGGTTCTCACACCATCTTCAACTTTCTGGATTCTCTTGTCTTCTTGCTTCTGCGGAGGAGTGTCCTCTGGCTCTTTGTGTTCCAAATATTGGACTTGATTCTTTCAATCTTCCAATCTGTTTTTAGGACTCTGTATAATATTTTTTATTTCAGAGAATGTATTCTTTATTTCTAGTTGATCCCTTTTCATATCCTCATAGGTCTCATTTATTTTATCCGCCTTTTCTAAGAGATTGTTGAACAACCTTATAAGCATGGCTTTGAACTCTATATCCAGTCGCTTTTTGTCCTCCATTTCTTTCGTTTGTGATCTGTTTCCTCGTTTTCGCATTTTCACTGCTTCCCTGAGTCGGTAGGTTGGGAGGATCAGCTGTGCCTATGCCAGGAGACAACCTTATTCCACTGGACTTGGAAACCTGCAAAAGCCTCTATGATTTAAGCTTGGAAGGGGCAGAGTTTCAGGGTGGAGCCTACAGCCTTGGCTTCCGGTTAGCCCCACCCTCTGAGGTTCCTGAGTCTCAGTGTTCCTCAGTGTCCTTTTGTACTCACTGCAAGCACCTCTGAGAGAAAGGTGCCCTAGACCTTCGCCCGCTACCAGACAGTGTAGTCTCTCCTCCAACAAGCCCACAACTGGGGTTCAGAGCAGTTGGAAGTGGGGTTAAGCACAGTCCGGAGCTTATGTCTCCTTCCTGCTAGGGCGATCTCACGGCCCAAACAACAGTCTTTCCTCTGTGCGCGCAATGTGCGCGACTCAGGGGCCCTGCTTTTCGCGCTCCCCTGAGCTTCTGTCTTACAGCCCAGATTCCCTCTGTATGAGGCTGGAGCCCGAGGGTTTTGCCCAGGACTGGGGTTCAGTGCAGTAAGAACTGGGGCTCAGCACAGTCCTGAGCTTTTGAGTCCTTCCCGCTGGGGCAATTCAGCAGCTCAGCCAACAGTCCCTCCTCTGCGCGCAATGTGCGCGACTCCAGGGCTCTGCCTTTCGCCGCCGCTCTGCTGAGCTTCCGCCTTACAGCCCAGTTTCCCTCTGTATGAGCCTGGGCCCCAGGGTCTCGCCCAGAACTGGGGTTCAGTGCAGTCGGAGTTGGGGTTCAGCACAGTCCGGAGCTTTTATCTCCTTCCCGCTAGGGAACGCCAGCCAGGCACTCCACCGCCCCTCCTCTCCGGCTCCGTCCTCTCCCTGCGCGCGCACTGTGCCTCCGTACCTTAGGCTTTTACAGCTCCTCTGGTTTTCCTTCTGGTTTTCTCTTTCCTTCTAGTTGTAGAATTCCCAGTCAGTCAACTTTCCTGTAGTTCTGGATAGTGTCCACTCTATATTTTAGTTGTATTTTTTGAAATTGTTGAGTGCGGCTGCAGTTAGGCTTTTACCTCTGCCGCCATCTTGTTGTGTCTCTCCTGTCCCAGAGGTTTCTTACATTATCTTCAACTTTCTGGATTCTTTGTCTTCTTGCTTCTGTGGAGGAGTGTCCTCTGGCTCTTTGTGTTCCAAATCTTGGACTTGATTCTTGCAATCTTCCAATCTGTTTTTAGGACTCTGCATAATATTTTTTATTTCAGAGAATGTATTCTTCATTTCTTATTGATCCTTTATCATTTCTTGTTGAACCTTTATTATTTCTTGTTGATCCCTTTTCATATCCTCATAGGTCTCATTTATTTTATCGGCCTTTTCTAAGAGATTGTTGAACATCCTTATAAGCGTGGTTTTGAACTCTATATCCAGTCGCTTTTTGTCCTCCATTTCTTTCGTTTGTGATCTGTTTCCTCGTTTTGGCATTTTCACTGCTCCCTGAGTTGGTAGGTTGGGAGGATCAGCTGTGCCTATGCCAGGAGACAACCTTATTCCACTGGACTTGGAAACCTGCAAAAGCCTCTGTGCTCAGCTTGGATGGGGCGGAGTTTCAGGGTGGAGCCTACAGCCTTGGCTTCCGGTTAGCCCCGCCCTCGGAGGTTCCTGAGTCTCAGTGTACCTCAGTGTCCTTTGGTACTCGCTGACAGCACCTCTGAGAGAAAGGCGCCCTAGAGCTTCGCCCGCTACCAGACAGTGTAGTCTCTCCCCCAACAAGCCCACAACTGGGGTTCAGAGCAGTTGGAAGTGGGGTTAAGAACAGTCCGGAGCTTATGTCTCCTTCCCGCTAGGGCAATCTCGCGGCCCAAACAACAGTCTGTCCTCTGTGCGCACAATGTGCGCGACTCAGGGGCTCTGCTTTTTGCCGCTCTCCCTGAGCTTCTGCCTTACAGTCCAGATTCCCCCTGCATGAGGCTGGGGCCCGAGGGTCTTGCCCAGGGGTTCAGTGCAGTCAGAACTGGAGCTCAGCACAGTCCTGAGCTTTTGAGTCCTTCCCGCTGGGGCAATTCAGCAGCTCAGCGAACAGTCCCTCCTCTGCGCGCAATGTGCCAATGTGCGCGACTCCGGGGCTCTGCCTTTCACCGAGGCTCCGCTGAGCTTCCGCCTTACAGCCCAGATTCCCTCTATATGAGCCTGGACCCCAGGGTCTCGCCCAGAACTGGGGTTCAGTGCAGTCGGAGTTGGGGTTCAGCACAGTCCGGAGCTTTTATCTCCTTCCCGCTAGGAAACGCCAGCCAGGCACTCAGCTGCCCCTCCTCTCCAGCTCCGTCCTCTCTCCTCTCCAGCTCCGTCCTCTTCCAGCGCGCACACCGCGCCTCTGTACCTTAGGCTTTTACAGCTCCTCTGATTGTCCTTCAGGTTTTCTCTTTCCTTCTGGTTGTAGAATTTCCAGTCAGTCAACTTTCCTGTAGTTCTGGATAGTGTCCACTTTATATTTTAGTTGTATTTTTTGAAATTGTTGAGTGCGGCTGCAGATAGGCGTTTACCTCTGCCGCCATCTTGTTGTCTAATCAGAAGTTATATTTTCAAACAAAATAATAACAATATTAGAAATTTTTAACTAGAAATTATTCATCCCAAATCTTATTTCTCAATAAATCATTTGGCCTCATTTCCCCATATATGCTTCTAGTCTTATCTACACACATATATATATAATTTCAGTCATTAGATGAATCAAATTATGAGCCTTGATTTCTATACTTATTAGTAAACCCTACTCATTTTCCATATTGTCACATAATCACTTTAGCAGATTCTGAGGGTGCTATACCAATACTGGGCTCTACCTAGGATGGGGAAAAACAGCTGTAGCCTGGGCTTTCTCTAACTCCAACTCTAAAATGCATCATTTAACATTTGGAATCCATCTTGAAAGACAAGATTCCCAAAGCACCAAGAACATTTATTTGCTACACTTATCACCATGGATGACTGAAATATTTATATCCATCTGTAACTTTCAGTTACTCAGTTTTCAATAGCTATAAAACTGAATAAAATGCAAATAGGTGTTTTTATATCTTAAGAGCCATTTTAGCAATGGTTTATCACCTTTCTTGAGATGAAAAACTAAGCTGATAGTGTTGAGTGTTGAGTTGAGAGGTATGAACAGGTTTGGGAAGACTTGCCATGCCAACGTTTATAACCAGACTAGGTTACATGCCTCTCCAGTGAGAGCAGTCTGTCTCCTAGAATTATATCTCTCCTCAAGTCATTAGAAGCAACCTGTGCGTACTTGACATAAAAACAGTGAAAGCCCACAGTTTCCCTTTCCATTTATAAGATCTATGCCATTACTTGGATGACTTTAAGGACTGATAAAATGTAAACATGCGTCTTGGATTCTTTCTTTCCCCAGCTACCATTACCTTTTTTTTTTTCTTTCTTAATTTAGGGATCAGGTATTTCTAATCAGACTTACTAAAGATATTATGGACAAAAAATTCTACCAAGTATTTTTTCCCTCTCCTCCTTCTCCTTTTTTCCCCATCATCATCATCACCATCATAGTTTTTTACTCTAATTTTAAAACTATATAAATGTCTTAAGCACATTTTTCTACTGCCACCACTTTTCTTGGGGTTCAGGAATTAAAATATGGGTAAAGCCACACTCACAATGTTCCTTTTAATTAACTTCTAATGTTAGTTTTCCTACTCAGTTTAAAATGGAATCTTTTTTTATACTAGAATATATTTTGACAGTCTTGGGTTAAAACCTTTTTTGGGGGTGGGGGTGGACGGGGGAGCAAATTGGGGGGAAAGAAGACATATGTAATACTGTATGTAATACTTTAAACAACAAAATTTTAAAAAAACACAAAACTTTTTTTTTTTTTAACTCCCAGAGACGAGCCCTGAAAGGTCTGAGACTTTACTTAAGAGGTTAAAATAACAAATACCTCACTGAACTTCAACTGGAGAACTAGTTAGTTTAACTTTTTAGGCTGGTTGCCCATGGTGGGCTGCTTCTATCTGTGGGGCATGCTCACCTTCTGTAGAGTGCAGAATGCATACATTTTAGCCAGTCACTTTCAACAGACACCAGGGAAGTAGACATCTCCATTAGGCAGTGTCAGAGAAGATAAATGTGTGTAAACTACTTGCCAAAAATGCTTAGTGAGCATCAGAGAGATGGGTTCTGCCTTCCAAATTATTAACCAGACTATTCAGAAGTACTGAAACATTCATTTTTCTTTGCAAATTATTAACCAGAAGCCAAAGACAACTGTCTTCTTGTGACGCCCCATGGTACTTCCCCATAGGAACTTTTCCCTTTAGTGTCCAATCCATTAAAAAGGTGTAAAAGAATGCTCATCACTACTCCCAGCCATCTAGAATGTGACTGAGGATTTTATGCAGAGAAACCCATGGATCCTGGAAGGTCAGCTATCTTTAGATGAATTTGTTTCAGTAATATAAACTTGTCTGTTTTTCTTTGTGTAAAAATACTGAAATAAGTGATCACAGTCTATATATATCTTATATAGACTGAATGGCCAGATTATTATGATCTCTGAATGCATAATAATCTGGCCACTCAGTGTGTGAGTGTGCGTGTGCCTGTGTGTGTATTAGAGGCCTGGTGCATGAATTCGTGCATGGGTGGGGTCTGGCAGCCTGGCTAGGGGGAGGGGACAGAGGAGGTTGGCTGGCCTGCCTACTGGTCGAACTCTTGGTCAAGGAGACAATTTGCATATTAGCCTCTTATTATATAGGATATACACTGAGTGGCCAAATTATTATGCGTTCAGAGATCGTAATAATCTGGCCACCCAGTGTATATGAATGTATCACAGTCTGGATGAGAGGCAAAACCTGGTTTAAGTCATGATATATTGAAAATGCGGCGCTTTTTTTTTTAAGTCTAGAAAAGGTCTAATGAAGAAGTCAACCATCTCTAAGAACTGTTTTTAAAATGAGGGCCTAGGATTATCTGCATCAGAATTATCTGGCTTTTTTTAAAAAAAAAAAAATCCAATTTCAGCTCTACCCGTTTGGCTTGGTGGATAGAGTATCGGCCTGAGAACTAAAGGGTAACAAGTTTTGATTCCACTCAAGGACACATGCCCAGATTATGGGCATGTCCCCAATAGGAGGCATGCAGGAGGCAGCCAGTCAATGACTCTCTCTTATCATTGATGTTTCTATCTCTCTCTCCTGCTCCCTTCCTCTCTGAAATCTGATTTTTTTAAAAATCAGATTTCAGAGTTTCAGCCCAGGTTTTGAGCAAACACCCCAGGCGATTCTGATTTCAATGGCCCCAACATCTCTCATCTAAGAAGTACTGTCCTGGGGATCCAGCAGAGCACCCCAGAAAGCCCCCCTTGAGGAACTGATTTCTCTTCTTCCCTTTGGCAGAAGGAATTCAGCATTTATACTGCTGAATTGTTTCACTCTGCAGAACTACTCATAGAGAAGAATTAAGAGAAGTTATCGTGGCTTCTGTCAACTTCATCATCTTTTCTCACTCTGGTATTTCTTCAATTTTTCTCCATAATGAACCTTGTGCTCCAGCTGTGGGCCCTTAGACATTCTCATTTGCTTTTATGTAGTTCACTAATGAGCAGAGAGCTCTCCACCATAGCCACTATGTTTAGAGAATAAATCAATTATCAAATGGTTCTTCCTTGATTAGTATCTAATAGTGAGTGACTAGAATTCTAGCTAGAATTTTTTTCCTTTTGACCACTAGAACACTTGGAAGAGAAAGCATACAATAGAAGGTATAGAAGAATATAGAAGATATAGGAGTATTCTCCGTTTGACACCATTTCTTAGGAAACTTGTATAAAGGTGTTGGAGTTCTCGTTAATGCTTTTCTTATTGCTCTGGAACACCCCTGCCCCTCCAACCTTCTTATCAATTCCTTTTATGAGAACACATGGCTGTCCCACTCCTCTGTTTACCCTCACCAAGGAGCCCATCATATTCACAAAGGAGCTTCCGACTAAAACCGTCTCTTGCTTCTTGAACACCAGAATTTGTTCTCCTGCCCAACTTTGCCAACTCACTTATTAATATCAATGCAGAAATCCAATAAAACATTATCAAACAGAATCCAGCAGTGCATCAAAGAAATAACACACCAGGCCAAGTGGGTTGGGCTTCATTCTATAGGTGCAAAGGTAAATCACTTTTAGGAACTCCACTAACTTAAGTTATTTTAATAGATCTTAGGAGAGCCCTGGCCAGTTTGGCTTAGTGGATGGAGCGTAGGGCTGCGGACTGAATGGTCCTGTGTTTGATTCTGATCAAGGGCACGTACCTCGGTTGCGGGCTCAATCCCTGGCCCTGGTCAGGGTGCATGCAGGGGGCAACCAATCGATGTGTCTCTCTCACATCATTGTTTCTCTCCCCCACCTCCCTTCCACTCTTTCTAAAAAATCAATGGAAAAACATCCTCAGGTGAGGATTAACAAATAATAATAATAATAGATCTTAGGAGAAAAGTTATATAAGATCCATTTCCATGGATGCTAAAAAAAAAGGGGGGAGCCTCTTAACATATATGTATATCTGTTCTTCACTAAAACTCTGAATCCTTTACATGATTGAGGATATCTGTCTAACTCCAAAGCCATCATCTTACTTAATGAGGAACTACCAGGAACATTTCCACCAAAAACATAAATGATACGTATGACTCTTACTTCTCTTAAGAAGCACTGCAGTAAAATGGTGAAATTTGAGGACTTTGATATTCATCTACCAAGGTGCAAGTCCAAACTTTGCCACTTAGAACCTATGTGATTGTGAACAATGTATATAATATTTTTGTGCTGAGTGTCCCCTTTTGTAAATGATAACAATTATAATAATTCTTAGGGCTACGTGTTATAAGGTGTAAATAGCTTGATAGGTGTAAAGTACGTACACCTTACCTACAAGGTATATAAATATTCAATAAGTTTTAACTATTTTTATTATTTAACATTAATTTTTAAGTACTAGACAAACCAAGCAGGTAGGAGAAGGGAATTAGAGATATTAAAGGAAAGACAAAATTATTTACATTTTCAGTCACTGTAATTGTAAAACTGGAATATGAAAGAGACTCTACTGCAAAACTACAACAAATAAGAAAATTCTATAAATCCTATTTAATAAAGAGGGAATATGCTAGTTGACCATCATGCCCTCACAAATATGACAGTGCCCACAGCCAATAAGGAGGGAATATGCTAATTAAAAGCCACGCCATCAAATTTGGCAGTGCCCACAGCCACAAGATGGTGGCATCATGCTGCACACATGCCTCCAGAGTCCCCCAGTCCCTTCAATCCCCAACTGCCTAGGGATAGCCAAAGGTGCAGGCAAACCTTGGATGGCAGCTTCCCAGTGGACACCCAAAGCACGGGCAAGCCTCAGATGGTTGCTGCTCAGCCACCCAGGGCCAACTGAGGCTCAGGTCACCAGGGCCAGCCAAGGCTTGTGCTACTGGCAGTGGCAGCAGCAGAGGTGTGATGGGGCATCGCCTTCTTCTGATTGCCCAGTCACCTCCAGCCACTGAGGGCTCCCAGACTGTGAGAGGGTGCAGGCTGGGCTGAGGGACACCCCTTCCAGTGCATGAATTTTTATGTACCGGGCCTCTAATAGAGGTATAAAATTCACATTCAGAAATTATGAAGACATGAGTAAAAAGAAAGACATACCATGTTCCTAGATAGGAAGATTGAACATCATAAAGATGTTATCCTTTCTAAGTTAATTTATAAGTTTGACACTGGAATATTTTTTTAATTGGATAATATGATTCTAAATTTTATAGGTAAAAACAAAAATTCAGGAAGTTCCAAGGAAATTCTGGAAAAGAAGGGAATAAATGGTGATTAATTCCACCAGATATTTGATATTGTAAAGCCTCAACAATTTTTTTAATCTTCTCCTGAAAATGATATGTTTATTTTTTTTAAATATGTTTTTATTTATTTTAGAAAGAGAGGAAGAGAGAAGGAGAGGATAGAAACATTAATGAGAGAGAAACATCAGTAGGCTGCCTCCTGCATGAGCCTAGACTGGCAGTTGAACCTACACCCTAGGCATGTATGCTGACCAGGAATCAAACCTGCAGCCTTTTAGAGTATGGGCTGATGCTCCAACCAATTTAGCCACCCAGCCAAAGCCTCGATAATTTTTAAAAAGTGTATTCTAGCACACACATAGACAGATTAACTGAGTAGAATATGAGCTCAGAAATAAGCTTAAACACATACAAGAATTTAGTGTAAAACAAAGTTGTCATCTAGAATCAATGGGAAAAAGAAGAACTATTTTTTTTAAACTAGTGATGGGGTAACAGCATAGCCATCTGGAAAAAGTAGAAGTAGAACTGTGAGGAGTCTGGGATTTTACCCTCTTGCAAGCTAACAAGTTAGCCTGCTAGGATTTCATAAATGCTCTCAGAAGATTTGAAGATTCCTGGATCAGAGACAAAAGATTGTATTACTCATGCACAGCAGGAAACATGAGCTCTATAATTGCATTGGTTCCCTTGCTCACTAAGTACCCCTGGGGTCATGCAAAGATTGGTCCAGGTGGCTGGTGCACACACAGCGGGTTGTGCACACTTGAATTATGATCTTAGGAAACCCTCCATCTTATTTTTTTAAAAATATATTTTATTGATATTTTACAGAGAGGAAGGGAGAGAGATAGAGAGCCAGAAATGTCGATGAGAGAGAAACATCAACCAGTTGCCTCTTGCACACCCCCCACCGGGGATGCGCCTGCAACCAATGTACATGCCCTTGGCCGGAATCAAACCCGGGACCTTTCAGTCCGCAGACCGACGCTCTACCACTGAGCCAAACCGACCTCGGCGGAAACCCTCCATCTTATAAAGAGACTGCTAGAAAACCTGGCACAGAAAGAAACCTTATATTTACTATACTGGACAGAAAACAAATCTGCCCTTTGACCTCTTGTCTCCCATGGCTGACCACTAAGCAAATATCCTTGAAAAGATAGTTCCGAACAAAAGTCATCAAAAGATGCATAAAAAACATGAGTACTCCATGGAGAATTAACTGTCAGCATACCTATACCTTTATATCAGGATAAATTCCAAATGAATCAAAGAATTAAATCTTTACCAAAGAAAAGTAATAGCAGAACCATAAGGAGAAAGAAAAAAAAATCCTCAGAATGGCAAAGACTTTTTTATATCACAAAAAAATATCATGACATAATTTTTAAGTGCTTGCTAAAATCACCATAAACGAAGTCAAGGAACAAACTTGGAAAAATAAAATTTGCAACCCACATCAGTAACAAAGACCTAATTAACCTCATATAGCTAAGTGAAATACCAAATAAAATGCTAAGTGAAAAACCGAAGCCCAAGGGGAAAAAGTGGGGAAAGGAGATAAACAGTTCACCAAAAAAATACATGAGTGACTCTTAAGCATATGAAATATTTTCCTTTTTTACTCATGATAAAAGGGGGGATAAGTCAATTAAAAATTACAGTGACTATATTTCTCACCTATTAGACTGTCAAAACCACAAAAATGTTATAACATACTATGTTGGTGGTATGGAGAGATAGGCACTTTCACATGTTTCTAGGGAGAAGATAAATTGAGACAATCCCTATGCAGGGGTATTTGGCAATATTGTCAATATTACAAATGTACATATTCCTTGTCCTAACAATTCTGTTTCTAGGAACTTACAGATATAATTTGTTTTATTATTTGTAGCAGTCTTCAGAAAACACCCAATAATATATAAACAATATTCATTGCAGCATTGTTAGAAATAGAAAACTATTAGAAATAACAAATTTCTACCAACAGGGGATTTATTAAATTATGCTGCAATGATTTATTAAATAGGTTATGACACAATACAAAAAGGATTAGGATGCTCTGTGTGCAGATATGGAAAAAACTTCTAATAGATGAAGTATTTTTAAAGTTGATACAGAAGAGTATGTGTTATCTGTTGCATTCTGTTTTTAAAAAGGGAGCATACATTTATGTTTGACTATTTTTATATAAAATGCCTCTGGAAAGATACATGAGATACTAATAATAGTGAGTGCCTTTGGGAAGGGGGACTGGGTGTCTGGGAAATAATGTCTTTCCACTGTACAACTCAATCAGTCCACAAATAATGGAAACCCTCTAAGCTAGTTTAAATAGACCCTGTAAGGCAAAACTCACTGGAAGGGCTAGAAAAGCAGATTCTAGAACAGGCCCCCAAAACAACTCCCAGAAAAACACCAAATGTTCAAGGGAACTGCTGCTTCTTTTCACTGTCGAGAAATTGGGGTGCAGGGAGTGGAGGAAAAGAAATTTGCTGACATAACTTCTGGTTCATCCAACCTAGTTTCATTTCAGTGATCAGAGGCAAGTCAGAGCCACAGATGCTGGCTGGAGGAAAACTTTGCCTCAGCTCCAATCCAGGAATCATCCCATACCATTCTCATTAGCATGACAGAGGACTTCCATGCCATTTCTCTCCTCACATAACTTATTTCCAAACTCAAATTTTATGAAAATATATATCTGATTGGTATGCCTCATTCATATCTGGAACCCTAGTTTCAAGGATATATTTAAATATAGGTTTTGCTTTTCAGCCTGCACCGTATAGGAAGTTGGAGCACATGCTAACAATCCCAATCTATTGGATTTCCTAAAATATTATTTTAACTTAATAAAAGTAAATATTACTTTAACATTACTTTTTTGAACCATGAGAATTATTCATTATTGTTTTTTAAAAAATTAAGTAAAAAAATTAAAAGCTTATCAATTCTGGCTTGTAAGGGCTTTATTCATAATCACAAAAATAAAAACTATCCCAAAACATTTGTTTTAAAAAGAATGAAAACAACCCAGATGTCCCTGTGTTAGTCTTCTCTGGCTAATGTAACAAAAATACCACAGACCGGGTGGCTTAAACAACAGACATTTATATTCTCACAGTTCTGATGGCTGGTAAGTCCAAGATCAAGGTGGCAACCAATTCAGTTTCTGGGGAGAACACTCTTCTTGGCTTGAGGATGGCCATCTTCTCTCTGTGTGCTCACATGGTCTGTCCTCAAAGCTCAGAGAGAGAGAGAGAGAGAGAGAGAGAGAGAGCTCTGGTGTCTCTTCCTCTTAACAAGGCACCAGCCCTGTCAGGTAGGGCCCACCCTTATGATCTCATTTAACTCTACCTCCTAAAGGCCCTATCTTCAAATACAGTAAGGGTTGGGTTAGGGTTTCAATATATGAAATTTAGGGGACACACAATGTAGTCCATTGCAGTCCCTCAACTGCAGACTGAATAAAACAGAGTCTGGTACATCCATGCAATGAAATACTCAACAATAGAAAGGGACAAATTATTGAAACATAAAAAAATACGTGAATCTCAAATGCATTATGCTATGTGACTAAATCCAGATTGAAAAGTCATTATACCGTATGAACTCATTTATAGGATGTCCCAGAAAAGGCAAACCTATCGCTGCAGAAAACAGATCAGTATTACTAAGGAATAGAGAAGGGTTTGACACAAAGGGATGTGAAGGAATTTTTTTGGTGTGGTACAATCATTTCATACCTTCATTGTGGCAGTGGTTACATGACTGCATATGTATATCAACACTTGTAAAAATGTATACTAATTTATGGTAAATTAATTTTTTCAATTAAAAAAACCTCACCTATTCTATTCTATACTTTATCAGGTAGTTATAAGGTAATAATGTCTATTAATAGTTCTTCCCTACCAAGGGTTTCTTATTTTTACTTTTTTAATATAACAGAGCCTACCAGGAAAAGATAACAAAAGCAATGTATCTCAATAAAAGTTTAGGGAAAGATTTTTTTTTTTCTTAGAGTAAGGATGCCATTTGTGTAAACCCATAAGCAGAAAGTCACTTACTGAGCTTCCAAACCACCAACTAATATTGCTGCTAGCCAGGGTAAAAGAGGGATCTTTGGAAATAGCCCTATTCTTTCTTTCGTGGAGCCAGCTTTCTGAAAAAAACGAAGCCATCAAAAGGAATCGGAGAACACATCCCAACCTGCGGTGTCCTGTAGCAACCCCTGCCCAGGGGCGGAGAGCTGGGGTTTCATACCCCTCCCCTCCCCTCTCTCTACTTTCCTGCCGTCTGCCCGGGGTCCACACAGCAACCAAACATCATTTCTACCATGTTTTACCACCAACAAAAGAAAAATAAGCTGATGGGCCACGCCCTTTGTTATAGCAACATCAGGGATTTTTTTAAGCCCCACCAAGCAGGAAGTTAACAGGTGAAAGCCACAGTGGCGAATGGAACATCTCATAGAGAAAACAAGTAGCATCATGGCATGGGTAGGCAGGCTCTCCGTTTGATATGAAGTGAAATCTGTTTAAAGTGTTGTTAGGGAATCACCAGAGTGGAAAGGTCAACCTGTCCGTGATGAGAACAAAAACTATTTTACTTCAGAATGACATCCACCACCCTATTCCTAACCACTTAGATTCCTCTCATCAAACCCCCCCCCCCCATAGCCAGCTTTGCACGCTGTGGGAAGGTGGGCGCCAAGTCTGTTACCCACACTTCTCCAACCTGGAGATTCAGTGTGAAGAGTAGACCGCAGTGGGCGTGGGGACGCACGGGTGGCGCTGCTCCTGGAGGAACTGAGGGGCCTGCGTTTTACCCTCAGGAACTGAGCCGCCAGCTCTTCCTGTGAGCCTGAAGGTTGTGTATGTTGGGTATGGCTGCCCTGGAAGAAAGCATGACCACAGTCAAGAATGTATCTGCAAGACTGCTGGGACTCGACTTAGCTGCCCATGCTCGTTGCTTCATTTCTGCAGCCTCAGAGAGCAGCTCCGCACCGCCTTCGCCAGGCCTGGACTGCCCAAGGATACCCTCGGAAAAGCGGCTCCTTCCCGCCCCTCTCAGCCAGCCACTCATCCCTATTTTTAGGATCCCCTAGCAACTGAGAAGTCTGTTATTCCATAACTAATATTTTGCATTCCTGAGTTCATTGCTACGCTTATCATCCCTCTCCCTTCCCCAAAGTGTATCTTATCTTCACTGCCAGTTCTCTCCCCCAAATGCATGTCATATTGTTACGGCCACTTCCCCGGGGACAGGAAAAGCACGTTCATCAGAATCTGCCCTGGGCCTCATCACTCCCGGATTCAGGAAATTCCTCCTATGTCCTCCTTAAACTCCTCCTAATGAAGTTAAATCCTATTTCTATCTCCTCATCTTCACCAGAGATGAGGAATAGCAGATCAGCATTCTCTTTAGGTGCTTTCCTTTTACTTTATTAGAAACAAGACATGCATAATTTTTAAAAGCAATTATTTGCTTTTGAAAAAAGCCGCAGGGCAAGAGCGCTGCACCTGCCTCACCATGGCCCCAGTATGGGAGAAAGCGGAGGGAGAATTTCAGGCCTAAGGAATTCTGCCATTTTTGTTGTAAATCATAGAAACGTTTGTGCTACTGTTGTAAGATGTTACAAGATGATGGAGTGGGGGGGGGAAATCTCTGTCTTTTTTAACTCAACATAATTTTGAATCATTCAGTCTTGGCAGGTCTAGTTTTCACCCGTCACTCCCTCTTACTAACAGCTTGCTCCTATTCTCAGCGTGGTGAGCATGTTTGTGTGATGTATTTTGGGAAAATCAGCTAGAGCCCGTGCATGTACAAATGAAGAAGCTAATTTGATGGTTAGTTAAGGTCATGCTAACCTTAAAAAACTAATCTTCCACCATAAAAGAATAATTTTAAATGTATCATATTTGTTATGAACCTTTTTTTTTCCTGATGAGGAATGGACAATATGTTTCTTTTTACCATGAGGACTTGACAATAGCTGGTTATACAGTGAGCTTTCAACCAACACCAGTGAACTTTCAAGTTGGACAGCGTGGGTTCGAGATCACTGACACAGAACCTCTACTTCTGCCTTTCCACGGCACCTGGCTTGCTCCACTGAAGAATTCATTGAGGACGTTCTTTGAGCCAGGCCCTTCGTTTCCTTGCCAACTATTTGAAGCTTTCCCCAGTGCAAAGCTCTGATCATTCTAGTACTTAGTAGAATGACACGATGGGAATGTGCGTAATGGGCATTAGCGTGGGCTCTGTGGGACCATGACTTCTAAACCTTTTTATATGGATTAGAATATACCTTGGTTTGACATTAACTTTAGCCAAATAAGCTAAGATAGAAAATTAGTGGAGGTAGAAGAGGGCATAGAGGGAATAAATGGTGATGGAAAATTAAATTAACAGCAACAAAGAAAATGAAAGATCCTGTGGGATTCTGGGTAAGTCAGGGGCACTGATTGGCTCAAAGAGTTCTTTTACCTGGACTATTACATGCCACTTAACAATCCAATGGAATGCTCATTGTTATGACCATTACTACCGAGAGGAAGGCATGTGCAGACTTAACACTTCTACAACTTTTCCATCAGAATCTGCCTTTTAGATGCTATCATCTGCTCTCAGTGAATGGGTAAGGTCAGGATTAAATGTCTTCTAACAGCTTCATCCATATTAATACACTTTCCCCCCCCCCAAAGAATTATTTTAATTCTCAACCACACATACCAAGTGGTGTAAATAATTTGTATTGCTATCTAAAATAAGCCAAAAAGACCACTTTTGCACCAGCCAGCTGTACGTTGGAACAAAAGTGTTAATTTTGACAAAATTATTTAGACTGCCTCAGTTTTCAGAATCACTGCACTCCTCTGATGCTCCAGTAGTTGTAGCCAATTGCTGCTCTGGAAGATAGCACCCAGAGGGTTGTCTGGGTCCTCAGAGGCGTTTGGTCCCCTCTTTCCTTTGGAAAGCTTTCTGCCGAGCAGCTAGAGGCCGAGCTGGGAGCTGCCCTCCTCTCTGCAAGCTTTTCAGTCCATCGGAGAACTAGCAACTCTCTTTTGTTTCATAAAGCACCGAGAAACTCCATGCTTTCCAGGGCTGCTTTTCCTAACTTCCAGGCATCAGGATTTGCTGGTTCTAAGTAATGGAGCCCTCACCCCATTTCCCCTCCCCTGTTCCTTTCTGCCTCCCGCCAGCAGGAGCAAATAGTGGGCGTCACACGTCTCCGGACCCAGCCAGGAACAAATTAAATTCTGGTACCCAAAGGGGCCATTTTGTTCCCTTACTAAGGGCAAGTCCAGCATTTTCTTTGTTTAAGACCAGATTGTAACAGGGATGGTAATACAGCTAGAGACAGCACATCCGAGTAGTTCCTTATGGGGCGATTGTGCCAAAAGGTTCTACTTCATGCTATGCAACACCTATGAGCTGACTTGTGAAAGAAGGTTTTGGCCCTAAGCACATTTCTTCAAAGTAAAGTAGGAAAGTTAGGTAAATGTTATGCAAGTTACTTTGAAGCTAGTATTCTATATTTCCTTGGCTATCTGTTTAATAACTGTTTTTAAAATATCATGTTTTGAAGGGAGCTTTGTTTTTCTCAGCTCTTCTCTCCCCCTCTCCTCCCCCCCCCCCATCTGCTACATTTTGTAACAAAGCCATAATCTGGTGTTTATGAGATTAGTTGCTGTGGAAGTTCATGCAAGGCTCTGCTCGGTGCTTCCCGGAGGCAGCCTGGGTCAGTAACGGGGTTTGAAGCGGAAGTACTAAACTATAGTGAGCACTTGGAAAAGTAGGATATCTCATAAATAGAACCCATTTTAGAATTCACCTGCACTCACCTTTGTAATCGTACGTTGCTTAGTTGCAGGTGCATTCTAAAAGCTTAGGCCAAAGCAAATTCTATTTGAAAAGACCTATTGCTGGGGAAATGAAATTGCATGCAAACGAAGAGATGAGGCTATTGTATTTTAAAGTGACCTTCCTTGCATGTCCCAGCATAAAGTATTTTTGGAAAAATAATTGGCCTCCACAAGATTGTGTGTGTGTGTGTGTGTGTGTGTGTGTGTGTGTGTTGGTGGTAGGGTGAGGAATTGGAATTAGTGTGGGCGGAATGACAGAGCTCTGTAATATACTAGTAAGACACTTCTGCCTTAAATAATAATTTTCTTAAAGCCTTTTATTCCTGCCACTAGAGTGAAAGGAAAGACGGCCTTCCCCCATTTACTCAACCACCCCTGCCCAGTTCCCACTTCTGTCCTGGGAGACTACCTTGTCACTGCCCTGTCGGACTTTCCCACAGGTAAGGTGAGAAAGGACTTGCACCAGAGGAGACTTCTCATGGGCAACAATGTGAGCTTTTTTTTTTTTTTAATATTTTTATTGATATTTTACAGAGAGGAAGGGAGAGAGATAGAGAGCCAGAAACGTCAATGAGAGAGAAACATCGACCAGCTGCCTCCTGCATACCTCCTACCAGGGATGTGCCCGCAGCCAAGGTACATGCCCCTGACCGGAATCGAACCCGGGACCTTTCAGTCCTCAGACCGACGCTCTACCACTGAGCCAAACCGGTTTCCGCACAATGTGAGCTTTGACCATGGAAAAGGAGGACCCTGGGTGAGGGAGGAACGCCTCCGACAGCAAGCTTGCTGGGGTGGATGCTTGCACAGCTTTCCCCCATCACCCCGGCTGTCTCCTTCCTGCTCTGGCGACACCGGCTTTCCTCACTGCCGCATTCCTGGGCCTGATTCTGCACGCCGCCTCTTAGCTGCCCTTTGTCACTTTGTCCCCTCACTCATCAAAGCGAAGGGGGAAGCAGCGTCTTGTCTGAGAGATTTGGCCTGGATTATTTAGGAAATGCTTGTGTTTTCACGTCCCTCTTCTTATCTCCTTGTTTTCCTCGGTGCGCTTCCTGAAGTAAGCTCCTGTCTCCCAACGTATTATTTGCAGGCTGGCACTTAGCATACCATAGGTGCATAATAAATGTTATTATATTTGGTCACATAAAGGTAATTAATGGGGCGGATGATGTGCCCTGGACTCTGAAGAAGCTGCATCGCCGCCACTGGGCCGCTGTCAGCTGGAAGAAGCTGAAAAGGTCTCTGATGCTCCGATGGGTGACATGTGCCCACAGGCTCCAAGCGTGAAAGACAGAACCCACAGACACTGACCGTACTGTTTTACTGAGCTCACCTCTGAGTCATATACACTGCTGTCCACCGGGTGCATGATTTAAGGGAGAATATGGCAGTGTAATGGATTTAAAACTCACCAGCTAGCACTCGTTTCCCTGTAATGAAATTGAACTTGACTCCAAGCACCCATTTTAAAAATGTTTTTATTACGGACGTTAGAGACAGAGGAAGGGAGAGGGAGAGAAACGTCTGTGTGAAAAGGTAACACACCCCATAGTGGGGATCAAGCCCAGAACCTGAGCATGTGCTCAAGCCAGCGACCTCTCAGTGCCACGCCAGCCGGGCTCAAACCCCATTTTTAATGATGGGGGAAACTCAGTCTTGTCATTTTTTTCAAGGTAACTGTATCATGGCATTTTCAAAGTTAGTCTCTTGGAGTAAACATTCGGTCCAATTAAAGATTTAAACTCGACCCATTTAAAGCTCAAATTCAATATCAGGGCTGTTCTCCACTCTCAAGGGCTCTCCTCTTCTCTTCACCTCAGGAGGTATGTGGGTGCAGGGGAAGAAGGGAGAGTCTATTTGAGCCCCGCATGCCTCTGTCCCTGCTGTGGCTGAAGGTTTTGCAGCTGAATAATGTGTGTCTTAATATAATAAAGGTCCACCACTCCCACCCCCTTCAGCTCCTCCTGGCTCCAGTGAAGCTTGGACACACAACCTCATCTTGATCCGTTGGGCGGCACACCTTAGAGCAGCCGTGGACAAACTACGGCCCCCGGGCCAGATCCAGCCCGTTCGGCTGTTCTATCCGGCCCACGGAGCCGAAAGAGCAGAGGGTTCTCTTGCTCTCCCCTCCGCTCCTTCACCAGCAGCCCAAGATGAGAGTGCCAGCATGGTCAGGTTGCTTTTGTTCCGGCCCTCTGGTCCAGCTTAAGAACCCATTGTGGCCCTCCAGTCAAAAAGTTTGCCCACCCCTGCCTTAGAGCCTGTGCTACAGGTCACCTTGGCCCAAGGCAAGACAACCCTATCTTGCCCACTGCTGGGGCCTATCGGAGAGCTCCCTGTTCGGGCACTGTCTCCGGCCTTCTCTCTGCTTAACTCGCCACCCCTGCCATTTCTGCTCTGGGCTCCAGAGAAAAGGGTCAAAGGGCACTCTGCTCCAGGGTCTCTATGTACTACAGCGAAAGGAGAGAGGTGTCTGAAGCTGTCCTCAGGGTAAGGTAGAAGTGAACTAGGGAGAAGCATAAATATTCTCAGCTAAACTTTTTTTTAAAAAAAATATATTTTATTGATATTTTACAGAGAGAAAGGGAGAGAGATAGAGAGCTAGAAATGTCGATGAGAGAGAAACATCGACCAGCTGCCTCCTGCACACCCCCTACTGGGGATGTGCCCGCAACCAAGGTACATGCCCCTGACCGAAATCGAACCTGGGACCTTTTAGTCCGCAGACCGACACTCTACCACTGAGCCAAACCAGCTTCGGCCTCAGCTAAACTTTTATGCCGTCTTCATCTCTTCCTGAGTTCCTTTCCTTGGCTCCTCCCTCTTTTCTGTGCTTTGCATATATTTTAAAAGATATGTTATCACAATCCACTCTTTATTCCAAAACCAAGTAACTTTGTAAATACGCCATCAAGTAAAGGTTTTAAGAGCAACCTTGCAAATAAAATGAAAAATCAAATTGTAATCAAGTATTTTAAAATACGATTCTTATTCTTAGGGATAATAGCTGAAATCTAGGGGAGACGATTCTTGGTGGAATCTAGTATTTTCGTAGTCGAGCTTGTGGATTACTTTGCAGCTCCTGGAGTGAGAAGCTATGATCTGGGAACCAGGCCAAGGTGCTTTTGGTGTGTCTGGGTGGGGGCTTCCAGGGACACGGAGGCCTGGCAGACACCTTTTCCACTACAGTGAGTAAGCTGGCTACGCTGGAGGCATACAGGCTATGGTCTGGAGGACCCTCACGTGTCACTGAGAGCCGTGTTTCCTGGGATGGTGTCCTGGAACAGCCACTTTTACTCGCCTTGGATTTCTCTGGGGACTTCTTTGGCCTCCCCGCAGCTGGAGGCACAGAACACCTAGTGCTTCCTCCACTGCCACCTCCACTCCCCCTCAGTACTGAGGACGTTATACAGAGAAAGTAGTTAAATGTCACACTCCCTACAAGACACAGGTAGATGGAATAGGGTAAGAACCCAGTCAGAAGAGACTGGGGGGGACCCAGGCCAGCTCAGCTTCACTGAAAAAGAGGTGGTTTTTCTAAAGGGAAATGAGAAAGACTCTAGAAGGCAGTGAATTTTTTTTTGTCCCTTTTCAGGAACATGGAGAGAGATTCTAAGTTGCCTTCTATAGAGACATAAGAAAAGAGGCACACACTCACTGCTTTGCATCTCAAAAGGATATCTGAAGGTCTCCAAGTGAGAAAGCAGGAATAAAGCCCAGGACAAATGAGAAATCAAAACATAGGCCTCTTGACCTGTTCTATTGGTGAGACCAACTCTGCCTCATCAGGCAAGGACTAAAGACCCCCGGGACCCTGGTATCCAGGACTCCGGACTGTCCTTATTGCAGATTAATAATAAGGACAAATTATGAAACCAAAATGCTTCCCTCTCCTTCCAGAGCTCACTATCCTGCCCTGTAAGCATTCCTGGAAGGTGACTTGACCCATTTATACCAATCCCTGTTGCTCACTTCCCTTTTGTATAACCCCCTGGACTTTGAGTCACAGAATTGTTAGTGCCTTACTTTTCTCCCTTTTCTATCCCCATCCTTCTTGATAGGGACACTGGAAGAAGCACAGTAAAATCCCCACATATATGTTCTTAAAAAAAAAAAAAAAGGCCACTCTAAATAATTATGAGGTAGAAATCACAAATGTGTGGGTTCAGAATGAATAAAAATGTAAACTACTCCAGTGTTATGCAAATAGATATTTACGGCTTGTGATAAAATTGCTGAAGACAGCCCCAGGCAGAGATTCAAAAAGTACTGTAATGTCAAATAACAGAGCTGCTGATGTGCTCTGAAACAGCTGAGTTAGATGACACAAGAAGTAGTCTTCATGTTGGCAAAGATTCTGACAAAGGTACAATATGAAGAACTTGGATGAAACTATGTCATGATATGCGACAGAAAAAAACAACAACACTCTTAAATGTGTATATTATTTTAAATAATATGGGATTTTTATAATTACTAATTATAGCAAAGTTTTTCAAAAGAGACATTGACTGCCTTACTATATCTCTAGAAGTGTATATTATATTCAAGTTGGCTTAAAATAATTTAAAATGTTTTTATTGTTTTATTTTTTAAATGAGGGGTCTCATTTAAAAATAATTTATATCCAGGATTGCCTTATATTCAGACATATAAGGAACACAGTGAGGAGGGTAGCTAGTAATCAGCCAAACACTTACCACCTTGAGTTAAAGGTACAGCAAGCCTCAGCCTGAGACTTCCTGTAAGCTTTCTGCTTCAGAAATGTATTAAACACTGGGTATCTGTGGTCCTCTGAGTTACACCTTTCCTCCCCAGAAAAGAGTAGTTCATAGCCCTGACATAGAAGGCCTTATTTTAAAATCCTAAGACAACCCATATTTATACACAGGGTGAATTGATTTTCAAAACAGGTTAAAAGACAATTCAATAAAGAAAGAATAGTTTCTTCAATAAATGGTGCTGGAACAACTGGGATTCATATACAAAGAAGAAGAAAGAAGAAAGAAGAAGAAGAAGAAGAAGAAGAAGAAGAAGAAGAAGAAGAAGAAGCAGCTGCTCAAGCTCAACCCTTATCTTATACCATATGCAAAAATTAATACAGCCAAAACCGGTTTGGCTCAGCGGTAGAGCGTCGGTCTGCGAACTGAAGGGTCCCGGGTTCGATTCCGGTCAAGGGCATGTACATTGGTTGCGGGCACATCCCCAGTGGGGGGTGTGCAAGAGGCAGCTGGTCGATATTTCTCTCTCATCGCTGTTTCTAGCTCTCTATCTCTCTCTCTTCCTCTCTGTAAAATATCAATAAAATATAAAATACAATAAAATTAAAATTTTTTTAATTAATACAAAAGTAGATCATAGGCATAAATTTATAACCCATAATTACAAAACTTCTAAAAGAAATCATAGAAAGTTTTTTGATATTGTGTTAGGCAATATTTTTTAGATACAGCAAAAAATGATTCATTAAAATTAAAACAACTGATAGTTGGAATTTCATCAAAATATTAAAACTTCCTTCAAAAGACACTGTTAAAATAAAAATATAAACTAAAGACTGAGAAAAATATTTGTAAAGTACATATTTTTTTAAAGATGTGTATCCACATATATAAAAAGCTTTCTAAACTCAATAACAATAAAATAAAATAAAACACCTGTTAGGCCTGAATCTGGAACAATGAGAACACCAAAGGTTGACAAGATGTGGACTAACAGTAACTCATTCATTGCTGGTGAGAATGCAAAATGGTACCGCCACTTTGGAAGACAGTTTGGCACTTTCTTACAAAACTAAACAAACCCTTACCCTTCAATTCCACAATCATATTCCTTGGTATTTACCCAAAGGAGTTGAAAACGTATGTCCACAAAAAACCCTACACACAGATGCTTCTAGCAGCTTTATTCATCATTGCCAAAACTTGGCAGCAACCAAGATGCACTTCAAGAGGTGAATGGATAAGTTAACTGTGTTATGTCCAGACAATGAGATCCTATTTTAAAAAGAAATGAGCTATCAAGCTATGGAAAGTCATGGAAATTAACAAAAATGCATATTACCAAGTGAAAGGAGTCCATCTAAAAAGGCTACAAACATAATGATTCTAGCTACATGATGTTTTGGAAAACTACAAGACAGTGAGGACTTCAGTGGTTGCTGGTGTGGGGATTTAAATAGGGAGAAAACCGAGGACTTCAGGGCAGTGAAAATACTCTGTATGATACCGTAATGATGGATGCATGTCATTAGGTATTTGTCCAATCCCATGGAATGTGTAATACCAAGAGTAAACTATGGACTTTGGATGATTTTGATGTTGTCAATGTAGGGTTATACTTGGTAGCAAGTGTATATAGTACCACTCTGGTGAGTGATATCGACAGTGGGAGAGGGGAAACGTAGTATGTGGGAAATCCCTTGTACCTCCCTCTCAATTTTTAAAATTTTGTTATTATTTTGTTGTTGTTGTTGGTAATTCTCACCTGAGGATAGTTTTCTGTTGATTTTTTAGGAAGAGTGGGAGGTAGAGGGAAAGACAGAGAGAAACACATTGATCGGTTGCCTCCTGTATGAGTCCTGACCAAGACCCCAGCTGGGGAGGAGCCTGCAACCAAGGAAATGGGGGACCCTTTGATCCTGCAGGCCTCAGGCCGACACTCCATCTATCCATTGAGCCAATTGGTTAGGGTCCTTCCTTTCAATTCTGTTGTGATGGGGGGAGGGAAGTTTAAATAAATAAACCAACCAATGATTTTTTTTTTTGTAAACACTTTGAATTGATAACAATCCAAGTGTTCTTCAAACAGTGAGTAGGTAGCAAACTGTGGTACTGTACGCTGCAATAAAAATTAATGAACTACAAATACATGCAACAACATGGAAAATCTCTAATATACAATACTAAGGGAAAAAACTTAGACTCAAAATCGTGCATACTGTGTTAATCCTTTGCTATGACGTTTTCGGGAAAAATAAAAGAGGAATAGGACCCTAATCAGTGGTTGCAGTGGCTCAAGACAGGGAGAGGGCTGATCACAAGCAGGCTTGAGTGAATTTTGAGGAATGCTGAAAATGTTCTAGATGGTGGTGGTTACGTGACTATATGCATTTGTCAAATTCAAAGAACTGTACTCTGAAATGACAAGTTTTACCTCATACATTACACCTCAGTTGTTTAAAATGTTAATGACAGAACACAAAATCTAAAAAATACTCTGACCCAGAGTCAGCATGGTCATTGTTGATAATGGTCAGTGCTGGCTCCTTAGCTATATTCCATGGGGTCACCAGCTAATCCCAGGCATGTTTTTTATTCCAGAAATCCTGAAGGGATGTGCAATGGCTTATCTCCTTTCTTATAAACAGCTGGTGGGTGATGAGGAAAAAGGCAGGACAAGCTATAAGGCAAGATAGGGAGAATTCTCTCTACCTGTCCTTTCTTTCTCTTCTATTCTTCCTTGCTTTTCTGCTTTTTCCTTTGAGCTCTTATTTTTCTTTTACTTCTTTTCCCTATTTGTTTATCAATTTATGCCTAGCTGAAAGGAATCTGTGGGGCAAAAGGAAGTATTTGCTCTGATCAGTAATGGTTTAGTAAATGATTAGCAACCATCTCTCTGCAACACAACACACATAATTGCCAAAACTTGGCAGCAACCAAGATGCACTTCAAGAGGTGTTTCTCTCTCATCTATGTTTCTAACTCTATTCCATTCCCTTCCTCTTTGCAAAAAAAAAATACTAATTTATTTTAAATCTCACTGATATAAAGAGTATGTCACATAGTTTATAAATAATGATAAAACTTGCAATATTCTTTTAGGTGAATTCCATGTAGCCAGTTGATTCCCACAGAATGTTTCATTGATTTTTGCTGAACTTTTGTATCTGGGGCCAACTATCACTGTAAGTGACAAACAAGTGTAATTTTGACAAGAATCTTGGCTGATATTTTCATTGATATTAATGATCAAGATGAAAGTGAAACAAGAAATAATTGTGATGGTACTTCACTCATTCTTCAAAATTATGAGTGACTTGGATTAATTTTATACTCGTTTTTGAATGCTGGAGAAATATTTCCTTGACCTTTGTATTATTCACAGTGCCACAATTATAGATATGACATTTAAAAGTTTAATCTATAATATTAACAGTTTCTCCACCACTGAACAATCAACAAAACCATCAATGAAGTGCAGATTTGGAGCATTTGTTCATTTCTGTGGTATAAATACTCTTTGCTGTCCAATTTCAAACTACCAAAGTGAATCACTGAACACAGAGTTAGGAAGAAATGTCCCCAAAACCCCATCATACAGTAAGTATATCCCCCATACAGACACAATAGATGGAAACAACATCAGGAACAAAGGTAATAGCAACATGTTGTAAAGTGATCAAAAAGCAATAGTTGTATTTATTACCTTTGTTTTGAAAACAATTTATATAGTTATGAGTGTATATCATTTAATTTTTAATAATGACCATGTTTAATAATCAGCTCACAAAACTTCTGAAATGTAACAGTTTGTACTTTAGTGTATCTTTGAGCTGGCTTGTAGCCCATTATGGGTCCCAGTTCAAATCTGTGGACCCCTCCCCCACTGCAAATTCTGGGGCAGCAGTGGAAGCATGGGGGGACAGTGGGTGCAAACATATGCTGTTTCCCCGAGCCCCATTACTCTTGACATGCTGCCAGAGCTGCTTTAGCCTTATGGGACATTTCCCTGAACTATTCAGCCTGGTTTTTAGAGCTAAATTATCAATGTCACCAGACTAAGCTCTATGTATTAGGAAATGGATGTGGATTTCAGTGAAATAAATGGTTTGGTTTTCTTCATTAAATTTCACTCATTAAAATATTCTGTTAAGGTGTTTTTTTGTTTGTTTTTGTTTTTTAGGAGAATGTATTGTTGATGGGGAAAAAATTTATTCTGAAACTCTTTTTTTTATATTTTAAAGCCAAATCTGGAAAGCTATTCATAAAAATGTTAATAATGCTCTTGGACCGTGAAATATTTCCCCCTTCTTTCTCTTGTAATTTTCTGTAGCTTCCAAATCATACAATAAATATATAACTATGGTAATAGGGAAAAAATCTAGACAAACCTTTGGTTGCTTGATATTTAAAATTGCACTGGTGCTGTCCTTTAAAGACTAGAAGAATAAATGGCATTTCGGTAAAAGAATGCCCAAGGAAACAGACATTAATTACTATGTTCGGTTTCATTTAAAAGCCAGATGTCCAGGAATTGGATATGGCCAATTATCAATTTCTACCCAGATGGAGTGTTTTCTTTTTTTTCCTGTCATTAGATGGAAAAGCACAGCATCTCTGGCTGCTTGCTTTATTACATTCAGCCACTTTGGTTGGAAAGCTTTCAGGAATAGGTGGAGCTTAGAAGAAGGGCAGTTTACTCTATCATAAATGAAGGGTTGAAGCTGGTACAAGAGAGAGAAGAAGAATTAAGAGGTGTGATTGGTACAGAAAGCTTTTCAAGCTTGCTCTTTGACCAATTCCAGCAGGGTTAGGCATGGAATTCATACCTTCTCATGTCTGCCTTCTATGTCAGTCTGTTGCCATAGAACAAATTACTCTGAAATTTAGCAGCTTCAATCAAGAAATAGCTATTATTTGCACATCAGGGAGGTAAGCGTGGTTTACTGGCTGCCTGTGGCTCAAGGTCTCCCATGCATACCTGTTATAAATCCTACTTGTGTGTATTTGTAAATATGTTGTTGGATTTGGTTTACTAATATTTTGCTGATGATATTTGCATCTAAGCTTTTGAAAGATGTTGGCCTTTAGTTTTCTTTTTAATATGATATTTGTCCAGTTTTGGTAGCAGAGTAATACTATCTTCTAAAATGAGTAGAGAAGTATTCCCTCTTCTGTTCTCTGGAAGAGGTTGTATAAAATTGGTGCTAATTCTTCTAAAAATATTTGATAGAATTCTCCAGTGAAACCATCTGGAGATTTATGTTTTCAGAAAATTTTAAGGACAAGTTCAATTTCTCTAATGGTTATAGGACTATTCTATTTCATCTTGTTTGAGTTACAGTAGTGTAATTGGTCCATTTCTTCTAAGTTGTTGAATTTGTGAATGTAAAGGTACCTCTGGTAATCCCTTATTCTTCTTCTTAAGGCTGTGGGAACTGTAATACTATACTGTTTCGTTACTGACATTGGTGATTTGTGCCTTCTCTCTATTTTGCCAGTATTGCTAGAAGTCTATTAAACTATTTTTCTTTCATTGTTTTTTTTTAAATTTATCTTTATTGTTGAAAGTATTATAGATGTCCCTCCTTTTTCCCCCATTCACCCCCTCCACCCCTCACCCATTTCCTCCCAGGCCTTAACCATATTATTGTCTGTGTCCATGGGTTATGCATACATGCTTATAAGTTCTCTGGTCTTTCATTGTTTGTTTGTTTGTTTGCTTAATTATTTTCTTTTCCCATTTTATTGATTTCTGCTTTTATTATTTCCTTCTTTTTGCTTCTTTGGGTTTATTTTGCTCTTTTTTTTTCTAGTTTCTGGTGGTAAGAACTTAAGATTACTGCCTGTTCCCCACCTCCACCCCCCAGCCCCGGCCACTGCTCTGGTTGCACTTGCACCGAGCTCACTCTGAGCTCCTGCTGAGGCAGCGCCTCCTTCTCCTCTCAGCAGCCATCATGATCATCTACGGAGTCTTTGTCAGCCATGATGAGATGTTCTCTGATATCTTCAAGATCCAGGAGATCGAAGACGAGCTGTGCCTGGAGGCAGAGAGGAAGACGGTCAGTAGGACTAAGGCTAACATTGATGACTGACTTATTGGTGAAAATGCCTCTGCTGAAGGCCTGGAAGGCAAAGGCACCAAAAGCACAGTAATCACTGTGTTGACATTGTCATGAACTATCATTTGCAGGAAACCAGCTTGACAAAAGAAGCCTATGAAGAACTGCATCAGAGATCACGTGAAATCAATCAAAGGGAAGCTTGAAGAACAGAGACCAGAGTTCCTTATTGATGAAAACATGGATACAGATGGCATGGTTGCTGTGCTGGACTCCCATGAGGATGGTGTAATCCTCTTTAAGGATGGTTTAGAAATGGAAAAGTGTTAACAAATTTGGAAATTTGGATCTATCACCTGTCGTCATAACTGGCTGCTGTTTTTCATCCACGTGGGACTGATGTTATCTTGAGCTCTTCATTCATTTTGACCTTGATTTATTTGTAGTAGAATCATTATTTTTAAGAAAAATCATGTCATGTAAGTGGTCTAAAAATAAAATGCATTTAAACTAAAAAAAAAAAAAAGATTAGATTACTAATTTGAGAACTTTTGCAATGTCATCTTTCCCTCTTTTCTAAAGTAATTGGTTAATGCATAAATTTCCCTCTTGGCACTGCTTTAGCTGCCACCCACAAATTTTGATAGGTTGTATTTGCATTTTCATTTGCTTCTGTGTATTTTCTTTTTTAATTTCCTTTGAAGCATCTTCTTGGCCAGGTAGTTTTAGAAAGTGTGTTGATTGACAGGTATTTATAGAGATTTTCCTGTTGCTTTCCTTTCATTGATTTCTAATTCCATAATGATCAGAGAACATATTCTGTATGATTATTAATTGACACTTGTTTTCTAACCCAGCTTGTGGTTATTTATAGGTGCTTCTGGGGGAAAAAAGTACATTCTGCTGCTAGGGATGTAGTGTCAATTAGATCCTGTTGGTTGATTGTGTTGTTCAGATCTTTATCTTTGCTCATTTCCTGATTATTAGTCCCAGCAGTTGCTGAGAAGGAGATGTTGAAGTTCTCAATTATAATTTTAGAGATCCATATTTTGTGAAAGATCAATTTTGGAGTCTCAGTTTAAGAGAAAAAATATAAAATTTGAATACACATTTAGTTTAAAAGTGAATATTTAAAATGAAAAAAAAATCACAACCAATTACACATTTTAAAATGCTGACACAAAATTCACAAACATCAAAACATCCAAAACATAATATAATGTATTATTTTAATGCCTGGCATACCTCTATAATAGTTTTCCCCTACATAATTTGTCCAGATGTTATTTAATTATCTTTTAAGATGACAGTAATATCTTGTTTTATCATATTTGTATTAATTGAATAGAAAGATAATTTACTCTTTCTTCAGCGTGGTTGACCACAAGTTTTTTTATTACTGATAGTTTTCTTTTAACCTTGACAACTTGTCATTAGTAATAACTTGTTAATTTTTAAAGATTGTGATAATACTTGGGGAATCTTCTATTGGGTTTAATTTATTTATGAACTGTAAAATTTGGAAGAATTTTTTTACAGACTAGCTTCCAACTCTGTCCATATTTCTGATACTAGGAGCTTAGAATATGTCCATATTGCAATACAATCTTTGGCCCTGTACCTTTGTATTACAGTGCTAGGCTATAGGAGTGAGTATTCCTGAAAGCTATTCCAGATTAGCAATAGATACTACCCACAGAAGTGACTGTGAATCATATAAATATCCTCCCAGCAAATTCAAACTAATTGTACCTAGAACTCAACTTCCCTTTATCTGGATTTCCAAAATGACCACAGCCCCTGTAATACTACCTGACACAAGGAGAACTGTGACAGTGTGGAAGTCAGAGTAGAAAGAAACAACACCCTTAACCATTTGTGGCTGAAATAGATTATACTTGCAGTTTTTACAAAAACATACAAACATGGGAACATATTGCTAAGGAACTTTTAGGAGCTTGGAAAGAGCCCATGCAAGTGAGGCCCTTGGAGCTTAACCTTCAATAGTTTCATGGAAAACCAAGCCCTTCTGCTGACATTTAATGGGATACAAAGAGAAGGGAGGTGCTCCTAATTCACCATCTTGAAGCAGAAGTTTCTTACATGACTTAAAAAACAAACAAACATTTCTTATGAAAATTTCCAACCATATACAAAGATAACAAGAACAGTGTAATGGATATTGATGGTACTCATCATCCAGCTTCTAAAATTATCAAACTTTTCTGATCTTGTTTATTTGGATACTGCCAGTTCAAGACATTGTGAAGGACAGACACAAAGATGAATGAGACATGTTCTCTGGCCTCATGTCTGTACCTGGTGAAAAAGATGAGGCATGAGCCTAACAAATCATGTCATACTACCCACAAGAGAACTCTGGACCATGGAAGGAGAGATCACCTCTAGCTAGGAATGACCATTAAAAGATTCAATGAAGAAATGGGCTACTTAAAAAAGTACCTATTTTAACTTGTCCAAGCTGAGGCAGAATTGAGGTATATGAAATCTCTCTCTCTCTCTCTCTCTCTCTCTCTCTCTCTCTCTCTCTCTCTTTCTCTCTCTCTCTACTTTAGAATATTCCTCTTGGCTTTGGGGAAATAGTTCAGCTTCCTAGCTGTTTATCTTCATCTCTAACTAGATACTCAGATTCATTTAGATTTAATTAACATTTATTGAGTGCTTGCTAGGTGGTATTCATTTTCACATACACTATCTCATTTAATCATCACAACAAGCCTGAGACATAGATACCATCATCCCAATTTCTGAAGATGAGAAGAGAGATCCAGAGACACAACTTGCCTAAGCCTGCACAGATAGAAAGCATAGCTAAAATCCAGGACTCCTAACTCAAACATAATTAAAATCCAGCAGTTTTAACACAATTCCAATGTTTTTAAAGTTGTACTGGTATTTCCCCAGTTCAGAAACCTTCAATAGCTCACAGTCAATACACGACAAAATTAATAATGAAAGTCCTTACTTCACCATTTTTTCTTTCTCTAAAATCCAATCTTGCTCTTCTTTCGACTTTATCTTCCATTCGCAAGATTGCATCTGCCCCCTCTTCCTGTGTTTGGGAAATTGCCCTCTTCATGTCATGTAGCAGAACCTATACTCTCATTTTCATGGCTTCCTTATCAATTAGGCCTATGCTGTCAAATTTTATACCACTGGCTCCATACATCTAGTGCCACATGTTGAAATTATAATATTTTGGATATATTGATTTAAATAACATATATTAAACATTAACTTCACATTTTTTCTTTAATTTTCTTAGAGTGGCTACAAGAACATTTAGGGTCATATATGTGGCTTGCATTATATTTCTGTTGGACAGCATTGAGCTAGAGTGCTAACATATGACTGGATATAGTTCCATCATTTGCCCCCAGGCTTGGGACCAAATGTTAGGATGGTGAAGTCATAGTGAACCTCCTTCTTCCCACTGAGAGTAGTGACAGTGACAGTGACTGTACCTAGTTTCCAGGGGCAGCAGTGGCATCATCCAGTGCCTACATCAAGTGGTATTGGTGATCCCAGTTTGGGTGTCTGTATCCAGCAGTGGCTGTAGTCGTGGCTTCTTGGGACCAGGTCTGGGCATAATGTTGAGTGTTTCCACTGGAGATCCTGCAGGTATCCAATATTCTCCTAATCCTCCCAATATCCTCGACCCACAGGTTGAGAACCACTGCTGTAGAGACTAAGGCCATCGGAAAACACAGATATTTACATTCCGATTCATTAACAGCAGCAAAATTACGGTTATGAAGTAGCAACAAAAATAATGTTATGGTTGGGGTCACCACAACATGAGGAGCTGTATTAAAGGGTCGAGGCATTAGGAAGGTTGAGAACCACTGTCCTAATAGATTCCTTCTTTCTTTGCTAAGGTTCTTCATGAAATCTCCCCCGTGCACCCAAGTCCACAGTGATCATTCCTGCTTTTGACAGCAATAGTGAATCAAATCCAGACCACACACTTGGCACTTGGCCTGTGCTAGCTATCTTATTATGGGAAAGCGCCTTTCTTCACAGCCAGACTGTAACATTCTCTGTAGCAGGAACCCTACCCTTGGCAAAGTTGTTTCTCAGTAGCTGTTAGGCTGTCTTGGTCACAGCACTTCTGGAGGAATACTTATAGTTTTCTTCTTCTCTTCTCTTCTTCTCTTCTCTTCTTTCTTTGTTTCTTTCTTTCTTCTTTCTTCTTCTTCTTCTTCTTCTTCTTCTTCTTCTTCTTCTTCTTCTTCTTCTTTTTTATACCTGGTTTGCAGCCAAATTGGGCAGTAGTAGCCTAGACCTCATCACTGCCCACTCCCATCTCTTTCTTTTGTTTCAGGCCCTGCCACATACAGAAGATGATGTATTCATTTTTAGGACTGCTGTATGTAACAAAGTGTCACTCACTGGATGACTTAAAACAACAAACCTTTATTGTATCATAGTTCTGGAGTCTATAAGTCTGAAATCAAGGTATTGGCAGGTCCCTCTGAAACCTATGGGGAAATCCTCGCTTGCCTCTTCCTAAGTTGCGGTGGTTTGCTAGCAGTCTTTGGTGTTCGTTGGCTTGGAGCTTTGTAATTCCATCTCTGCCTTTGTCATCACATAGCTTTCTCCCTGTGTGTTTCTTTCCTCATATGGCCACTTATATATATATATATCAAAGGCTAATATGCTAAGTGTCCAACTATCTGACCAGGCACTATGTGCACTGACCACCAGGGGACAGACACTCATCGCAGGAGCTGCTGTGAGGTACACTAGCTATTTACAGAGAAATGGCACCGCAGATCTGGTGCCCACAAAGCAACACTCAGCTTCCTCCAAGTGGGACACACGCCCCGCCACCACCCTGGAGTGACACCCCACCAAATCGTAGCCAACGCTGCTGAGAGCCTATGGCACAAAATGCAGCCCACAGCCCAGCCCAGCTTGGAAACGGTGGCTGTGGGCATCAGGTAATATATCACATAGCAGTACCTGGCTTCCTCTCCCTAGCAACTAGCCTCCTTGGAGTTTCTTCAGCCCAGGAACATGATTTGCTTTATAACCAGGTGCAAGCATTTTACACTTTAACCAAATGTCTGTGAAGCATTTTCCCGTGCCTCATCTCATTTGCTCCTCACAGAAGTCCTGGAGTAGGTAGATAGGAGACTCAGTGGAATCCTATTTCCTTTTCATTAGCTGAAAAATGGATATTTAGAAGTAATAAGAAATGGTCGACCTTGAAAATGCCTTTAGGTTTTCTCACTTCGCAGAATATAGTCAAACACCGCTGCAGTTAATATTTTACCCCTTGTTCTCCCTGCGTGACCTACAATAATAATCTACTTCGTGTTGATATTTCCTGCTGTGTTGCTGACAAATTACCTGAAAGAGAAGTTGGGGTGCTTCGCTGGGCTGGAAAAAGTTTAGCTAAATCTCCCTCTTCTTCACTAGAATGGGAGCTCCTCCAGGGCTGGAGCCACCTTTTATGAACCCTTCTACCATCAGCGCCTAGCAGGGGGCCTGGTACCTAACAGTAGGCACTGGATAGATGTCTGCAGAAAAAAAAACTGAGTGTGGGGTGCGCGGAAGGGGCTCTTTGGCGGCAGCTCCGTTTAGGAAGGGTGCAGGTCTGGGCAATGGTGCACGAGAGACCGGAGGGTGAAGAGGGACCAAAGGGCCAAAGCTCAGTGGCCAACGCGGCTGCGCATTACCGTCCTCCCCTCTTCAGGCCGGCGGACGCCGGCGCGCTCCGAATGCGCAGGCGCGCTGCACTCGTCCCGCCCCCAACAAGATGGCGGACGCCCAGTAGCGAGGGGGGCGGAGTGCTGCCGCCGGAAACCCGGCCGCTGCTGGGGGGAGCTGCGGGCGAAGGCCCGGGAACAGCGGGCCGAGGTTGGCGCGATGCTGTTCCCGGGAAGCGCGGCCGGGTGCCGGTGAGGAAGGTGAACAACGCACCGCCTTCCCGGGCCCCCGCGCCCCCCTATGTACGCCTCCCAGGGCTCGGGTCCGGAGGCCGCTCTGCCCGCTTCGGGACCACTTCCCACTCTCTCGGGTTCCGGGGCTCCGGCGGCGGCGGCGGCGGCGGCGGCCGAGGCTGCGTCCCGCCGGAGAGGAAGCGCCCGGCGGGCGGCGTCCGTGCTTCTCCGGCCGCGGGGCGGACGTCTGGCAGGTGAGTGAGGCTGCCGGCGCCGGCGTCTCCCTCCCCGGCTCGGCCCCGGACCCCCGCCACCGGGGAGCTCGGCCCGGCTCCGCGGCTCCCGACCCTCCCCTCCCCGCCCCGCGCCCCCTCCCAGGCTTCCCCGTGGCCCCTGGCGTGGCGGCTCCTCCATTCTCTCTCCGCGGGACGGGGTCCAGCCGCCCGGCGCCCCTCGCACCTCGCCAGGCTCCGGGGAACCCTCTCCCGGACCAGCGGTCTCGCCGCGTGAGGTGGGTGGGTCGCCCGCCGCCCGCCCCTCCGAATGTCGTCGCCTCCCCCTCCACCTCCCCATCTTCCTCACGCCGACTCTCTGTGTCCTTTAAAAGTTTTTAACTGTCTGGGAAGATTACCCGGTGATAGCCCGGCATATGGAGTCACAAAGAAAAGGCTTGCTATCTGGAGGCCAGTGAATTTTATTATTCATCTTGATGCGGAAACGAAGCCCCCAGGAGACTGGCTTGACTTGACTCCGTGGCCCATTGAACTCTTCTTGCAAAACAGAGGAATGGTGCCTACGATGGCAAGTGGTTATTCGTCTAAATTAATCTCTTGCTGGCGATCGTAAATCTTTTTAGCCTCTTTTTTTGAGGTGGAGCAGAAGCTGTCTAGATCTAGTGAAAGAATTGAGAAGTGCTGGCTTTTTGTTTTTTTTTGGGGTGTGTGTTTTTTTTTAATGCCCTGTGAATGTAAGAGAACATGCAATGGCACCAGAGAGGATAAGGGACTTACTCTTTTATTCATTGTTAGCTTAAGTTACCCACGGAAGAATCCGTATTGTACAAGCCTTTTGTTCTGTTTGGAAAGGAATAAAGTGGAGAAAAGCTTTTTTCAACTTCTCAGGTTTCTTGGATTCTCCATTGCGGCTATTACTGAACAGCCCTTATAATTCCTGATGTAGTCTGTAAAATTTAGTCTGTGCCAGTGTGCGTTCTCCCTCCTTTTTTTTTTTTTTTTTTTTTTAACCGGGGCAAGGAGGAGTCAGAATTAATGATAGGAGAAACTCCTAAATAACATGGTATGGTGCCGGACTTTATAAGTGCAAACTGCAGAATCCTAGTGGTAGTAGCGGAGCAAGTTGTCGTGGCTGATTGTCCTGAGTCTTTTCCTATGGTTGGATCATTTGTTGAGTCTCAAAATTGTAAATGCGGCATTATAATAAAAAATGGTAGCTTGTGCTTTATGATTGATTGCAAATGGGACCCTTTTTGTTAACATGCAATTGAGCCATATCAGTTTGTTTAAGCTATGCTGGGTGCTTTCAAGTTGCTGAGGTACAAACTATCCTTGCCCTTGTGGAATTCTACACCAAAAATCTTTAACATGTGCGTTATAATTGGCTTGACATTGCTTGTTTGCTTTTCGTTCTGCCTCCTGACACGTCGTATGTTTTCTCCTTTGCTGCAGATTTTATGACCTCTTAATGAATTTCTCAAATTTAGAGTAGAAATTTTCAGTTTAAAAGAAAGGAGGTAATTTTATGTTTGACTGTGTGGGTTATAGTTCATTCATTTGTTTGTTGCTAGACTTCACTTTTCCACAAGCAAGCACCGGATGTTTTTTAGAGGTGGTTGTCTCTCAATTCCGAAGAGAGAAGTGGACTGCTGTACCCCAATCCATGTCTTGCCGCTGCCTTTGGCAAAATAATTTGAAGCATTGTGTGGAAAGACATTACTAACCCACAAACAATCAAAGTCTCTCACTCTTCCACTCTTATGGAACCTATTTTCTGTCTCCTCACCCTCTGGTTATGAACCCCTGTCTCTCTGTTCATTGAAGGAACCCATTCGTCTACTGCTGGTTTTATTTGCGTATATAACCAGGATCCCCTGGTGGTCAGCTTTTACTAAGTCCTTACTGATGAGGGGGTTGGGGGGTTACTTTCTGAAGGTTTACTTTTCCAGTCCCCAATCCTGAATAAGCCTCCTCACTAGCTATGTCAGTTTGACCCCTGACATCCTGAAGAATGCAAGAGACAGTTACATAAGGACATTAGTTTTCAATTTGTGCTCTGCTCTCTGATGGATAGTTGGTTGTGTTCCTTTTTGTCTCATTTCATAAAGGTTTCTAAAGCAAATAACTTGATCTCTTCCTTTACTGAGAGAAATCTCAACCATCTGAGATGTATTCCTTCTACTTGCCTTTCTTCCATTTTAGTCTCATTGACACTTTACCCATATCTCTGAGGAAGAAATGCCCTTCCTTTTTTTTTCAAGAGCAACCTCTTCTAGATATGTCCACGATCATCCCTCCCCATCTTTCTTTCTCTGGAACTGTCCATTATCATTTCAGTCTCTTCCTCCCAAGCCTACATACATAGTTATAGCTTAGCTTATAACTTTTCCAGGGCTGCCTAATGCAGTGATGTGTGCTACACAGTTCAAGGAAGCTAGTCTGAATTGTGAGCTACGTGCCACTGATTTTTCATTCTTAAAGATTCATTCTTTCATCCACTAACCTGATACACAAGAAAGATCATTGACTTTTGAGACATGTAGATCTGGGTTTTGAAGGCTGTTAAAACCACTTGGTGGCTACATGGCTGGGCAAGTTACTACTCAGACTCTTCTTTATCTATAAAGTAGAATGTTATCCTTTCTTCACAGGGTTGTAATTAAAGGAGTTTAACACATGTTAAATGTCCATCCAAGTGTTTGGTACATGATGGAGTTCTTTTATATATATGTGTGTGTGTGTGTGTATATATATATATATATATATATATATATATATATTATTGATTTTTTTTACAGAGAGGAAGGGAGAGGGATAGAGAGTTAGAAACATCGATGAGAGAGAATCATCAGTCAGCTTCCTCTTGCACACCCCCCACTTGGGATGTGCCTGCAACCAAGGTACATGCCCTTGACAGGAATCTAACCCCAGACCTTTCAGTCCACAAGCCGACGCTCTATCCACTGAGCCAAACCGGTTTCAGCCATGATGGAGTTCTTAATAAATAAATAGGTCAGTCTTTCCTTTGTGCTCTGACCGCCTTTACTATTTCAGCACTAATACTGCTATTGAAAAGTCATTTATGACCTCCTAATTACCAAATCTAATGGCTTTGCTCAGTCATCCTTGGCTTCCTAGACCATTTCTGAAATATACCCTATAGGAATGAAATGATCTGATATTTTGGTTCTTCTTCATTGTAGTTCCTAATTCTCCTACTTTTGAAAGTTTATTCACCTTTTCTGAACTGTTTTGACTTTGCTTTTCCCTTCATTATACGTCTTCCCTGCCCTACATCAGTTAGGATGCAAACTGGGTTCAAAAACAAATGTATTGGCTCATGTAATTGCAAAAGGTACAGATAAAATTGGCTTAAAGAATAGTTTGTTATTGGCTTATGTCATCGGGGCTGAGATTCCATTTTTTTGCTATTCTCTCAATTTGGTCCACCTGTTTGGACTTCATGCTCAGACAGGCTTCCCTCCTAGGAAAAAGATGGCTGTCAGCAATGTTTCTGTTATTATAGCTTTTTTTAAATAAAAAAAAAATTTACTTCCAAAGGGAGAGAGAAGGCTTCTCTACTACACTTTTCCCAGAAATGTTAAGCTGTATTGAATAAACAAAGGAGATCATGCTGCCATGTCTGTCACAATATCTTTGTCAGGAGGAATGAAATTATTCTAATTGGCCTAGCCAGTGGTTAAATTCCATCTTAATGAGGGAGAGGTGGAATGGACAGTATTCTCAGGGGTCTCTATGCTTTTCACTAGGTTCTCTTGGTGATCTTATCTTCTTTTTCTTCTTTTAATTGATTTTTAGAGAGAGGAGATGGGGAGGGAGAGAGAGATGTGAAAGAGAAGCATTGATTGGTCTTCTCCCATAAGCACTATGACCAGGGATCTAACCTGTGCCCTGACCAGGAATTGAATCTGCCACCTTCTGTGTAGGGGACGATGATGCTCCAACCAACTGAGTCACACCGGCTAGGGCTGTATCATTTTTTTTTAATCCTATAAATTACCATTTTTGTGTGGATGATTCTCAATTCTGTAACTCTGCTTCCCACTTCAACTGCTTGGTATAGATCTCTATCTTACATGTGCCATTGTAAGCTGAAGCCATACCAATTTGATTTTCACTCACCTACCCTCACCTAGGTGTGCTTACATGTGCATGTGTGTATCTATGTTCCTCTTCCTCCTAATTTCTCTTTTCTAACCACCTTTTCTCTCAGCCACCCAGTCTCGAAACTTTAGTCATCTTGGTTGTTCTCCCACTTTCAATCAGTTGTCAGATCTTAAATACATCTTGTATTAGTTCGGCCCCAGGTTATATAATACCCAGCTAACTGATTTAAACAGTATCTCACATTAAAAAAAAAAGTCCAGGGTTGGAGGGTTTCATGGTTAGTCAATGGAACTGTACAGTGTTGTCAAGAATCCAGGTCCTGCCGAAACCGGTTTGGCTCAGTGGTAGAGCGTCGGTCTGCGGACTGAAGGGTCCCGGTTCGATTCCGGTCAAGGGCATGTGCATTGGTTGCGGGCACATCCCCGATGGGGGGTGTGCAAGAGGCAGCTGGTCAATGTTTCTCTCCCATTGACGTTTCTAGCTCTCTATCTCTCTCTCTTCCTCTCTGTGAAATATCAATAAAATATATTTTAAAAAAAAAAGAAAAAAAAAAAAAGAATCCAGGTCCTTTCCGTCTTTATCGTTAGCGTGCTGACTTTTGTGCACAGGCTTATCTTCTCATGCTCTTTCTGCTCCCTCTATCAGGTTTTCACACAGCCATCAAAAGCAGGAGGAACCCTGATTGGTTTGGCTCAGTGGATAGTGTCGGCCTGCAGACTCAAGGGTCCCGGGTCCGATTCCAGTCAAGAGCGTGTACCTTGGTTGCGGGCACATCCCCAGTAAGGGGTGTACAGGAAGCAGATGATTGATATTTCCCTCTCATCGATGTTTCTGACTCTCTTCCTCTCCCTTCCTCTCTGTAAAAAATCAATAAAATATATATATTTTTTAAAAAAGCAGGAGGAAGTTTACCTCCCATCTCTTGATTAGGTAAGTAAGCTGAAAATGATATATCTTTGGAAATCTAATTATTTTTAAAATTATATTATTTTAAATACTAAATATAATTAGGGCTGTATCATTTTTTAATTAATTAGAAGTTATCTCTAAAAGTTAGCATATCATAAATTTTTATAATTTAAATATTAGGGAATAATTTGCCTAATAAATATTATATTGAGATAAAAATTGAAAAGTTAAAAAAATTTAAAAAATATATTTTATTGATATTTTACAGAGAGGAAGGGAGAGAGATAGAGAGCTAGAAACGTCGATGAGAAGCATCGACCAGCTGCCTCTTGTACACGCCCTAACGGGGATGTTCCTGCAACCAATGCACATGCCCTTGACCGGAATCGAACCCAGGACCTTTCAGTCCGCAGACTGACGCTCTACCGCTGAGCCAAACCGGTTTTGGCTAAAAATTGAAAATTTTAAAAGTACAGTTTGAAGTAATTACTTTCTATATTTAGGATACATTAAGTTTATAATTATTTGCTTCAATTCTTGTAATATGCCCATTATTAAATAGTCATTAAAGAAAATTCAGGAAATGCAATGAAAAGTACATACACATCCATAAGCTCATCATATAAAGAAAACCAGTATGGTTTTCCACTACTCCCTTCTTCCCACTTTCATTTTCTCTCTTTTTCTGTCCTTAGGCCTTTTTCTCCCTTTTATATGTGTCTACTTTTAAAAAAAAATATATTAGGTTGTATACATTTCTTAGAATATTTTGTAAATCTTATTTTTATTGACTGTATAGTAATCCCATTGAAGGAATTATTTTTCTCAACAAATCCTTGTAGTTGGTTATTTAGTTGTTTCCTATTTTTTTTTTTTAACTAAATCTTTATTGTTCATATTACAAATGTTCCAGATTCCTCCCCCCCCCCCAAATTGCTACCCTACACCAAGTTTCCATTCAATTCTCTGCCCTTTCCCCATCCCCCATTGTCCTCATCCATAGGTGCAGTTTATGTTCAGTCTCTTCCCGCCCCGCTCCACTCCCCATTTCCCCGAGAATCATCAGTCCACTCCCCTTCCATACCTCTGATTCTATTATATCCACCAGTTAATATTGTTCATCATGATTTTTGCTTCCCTTGGTTTTTAGACTCACTTGTTGATAGTTACATGTTTGTTCATATTTTTATCTTTATTTTCTTCCTCTTCCTAAAGAACCCCTTTCAGCAATTCATATAATTCTGGCTTGGCAGTGATGAATTCCTTTAGCTTAAATTTATTTGTGAAGCTCTTTATCTGGCCTTCGATTCTGAGTGATAGCTTTGCTGGGTAGAGTATTTTTGGCTGTAGGTTCTTGTTATTCATCACCTTGAATATTTCTTGCCATTCCCGTCTGGCCTGCATGGTTTCTGTTGAGAAATCAGCTGACAGTCGTATGGGTGCCCCTTTATAGGTAACTACCTGCTTTTGTCTTGCTGCTTTTAATATTCTCTCTTTGTCTTTAGCTCTTGGAATTTTAATTATGATGTGTCTTGGTGTGGTCCTCTTTGGATTCCTTTTGTTTGGGGTTCTGTGTGCTTCCTGTACGTGTAAGTCTATTTCTTTCCCCAGGTGGGGGAAGTTTTCTGTCACTATTTCTTTCAATATGTTTTCGGTATCTTGCTCTCTGTCATCTTCTGGGATGCCCATAATTCTGATGTTGGTTCGCTTGAAGTTGTCCCAGAGATTTCTCACACCATCTTCAACTTTCTGGATTCTCTTGTCTTCTTGCTTCTGTGGAGAAGTGTCCTCTGGCTCTTTGTGTTCCAAATATTGGACTTGATTCTTGCAATCTTCCAATCTGTTTTTAGGACTCTGTATAATATTTTTTATTTCAGAGAATGTATTCTTTATTTCTAGTTGATCCCTTTTCATATCCTCATAGGTCTCATTTATTTTATCCGCCTTTTCTAAGAGATTGTTGAACATCCTTATAAGAGTGGCTTTGAACTCTATATCCAGTCGCTTTTTATCCTCCATTTCTTTCGTTTGTGATCTGTTTCCTCGTTTCGGCATTTTCGCTGCTTCCCTGAGTTGGTAGGTTGGGAGGATCAGCTGTGTCTATGCCAGGAGATAACCTTATTCCACTAGACTTGGAAACCTGCAAAAGCCTCTCTGATTTCAGCTTGGATGGGGCAGAGTTTCTGGGTGGAGCCTACAGCCTTGGCTTCCGGTTAGCCCCGCCCTCTGAGGTTCCTGAGTCCCAGTGTTCCTCAGTGTTCTTTGGTACTCGCTGTAAGCACCTCTGAGAGAAAGGCACCTTAGAGCTTCGCCCGCTACCAGACAACGTAGTCTCTCCCCCAACAAGCCCACAACTGGGGTTCAGAGCAGTTGGAAGTGGGGTTAAGAACAGTCCGGAGCTTATGTCTCCTTCCCGCTAGGGCAATCTCGCGGCTCAAACAACAGTCTGTCCTCTGTGCGCGCAATGTGCGCGACTCAGGGGCTCTGCTTTTCGCACTCCCCTGAGGTTCTGTCTTACAGCCCAGATTCCCTCTGTATGAGGCTGGAGCCCGAGAGTTTTGCCCAGGACTGGGGTTCAGTGCAGTCAGAACTGGGGCTCAGCACAGTCCTGAGCTTTTGAGTCCTTCCGGCTGGGGCAATTCAGCAGCTCAGCGAACAGTCCCTCCTCTGCGGGCAATGTGCGCGACTCCGGGGCTCTGCCTTTCGCCGCAGCTCCGCTTCCGCCTTACAGCCTGGTTTCCCTCTGTATGAGCCTGGGACCCCAGGGTCTCGCCCAGAACTGGGGTTCAGTGCAGTCGCAGTTGGGGTTCAGCACAGTCCGGAGCTTTTATCTCCTTCCCGCTGGGGAACGCCAGCCGGGCACTCAGCCGCCCCTCCTTCCGGCTCCGTCCTCTCCCCGAGCGTGCGTGCACCGTGCCTCCGTACCTTAGGCTTTTACAGATCCTCTGGTTTTCCTTCTGGTTTTCTCTTTCCTTCTAGTTGTAGAATTCCCAGTCAGTCAACTTTCCTGTAGTTCTGGATAGTGTCCACTCTATATTTTAGTTGTATTTTTTGAAATTGTTGAGTGCGGCTGCAGTTAGGCTTTTACCTCTGCCGCCATCTTGTTGTCTCTCTGTTTCCTATTTTTTAAATCATGTATGCAATGAATATCTTAATACATTTTTTTATTCTTTTTCCTCTTTATTTTGACCTTTTCTTTAAGATAGGTTAATTGACAATAGAGTTACTGGATTATAGGATACAAACTTTTTTTAAAATTGATGTCAGAGAGGGAGAGAGAGAGATCGAAACATTAATGAATAGAAACATCAATGATGAGAGAGGATCATAGATCAGCTGCCACCTTCTGCATGCCCCCACTGGGGATTGAGCCTGCAACCAGGGCATGTGGCCTTTACTGGAATTGAACCTGGGACCCCTCAGTACTCAGGCCATCACTCTATCCACTGAGCCAAACCGGCCAGGGCAGTATACATTTTTAAAGTTCATAAGGCATGTTGTCAGATTGCACAATGTTTTATAGACCCAATATATGTTAATTGGTTTGAAATGAATCATAATGGGGCAAAAATTAGGACCTACACAATGGCCGCACTTGAGTGATAGTCTAGGTCAGCCTTTTCATCATCTCTAAGGATTACTTCAACATATATTCCAAATAATACATAAAACACATGAAGTCATTACCCCAGTCAAGAAATGGAACACCGACATTCACCATCCCAGAGCTGTTCTCCCTGTCTTTTTTTCTGACCTCAAAGAGAAAGCTTTAACATTTTACTCCAAGTTTGTTTGCTGAGGTTTTTAAAATTTTTGTTTTATTTTTGTTAAAACCTTTATATTAAAAAAAGTTCCCTTCTATACCTAGTTTACTAAGAATTTGGGGGTTTTTTGTTCTATTTGTTTGAATTTAATGCTTTTCAGGGGACAGCTTTTCATGATAATAAATTTTATCCTTTATTGTTAAAGTATTGAATTATATTTCAGTTTAAATGTTAAACATAACCTGATTCTTGGGATAAACCTAATTTGGTTTTACTGTATTATCCTTTTATATCTTGTTAGGTTCAGCTTGTAAATATTTTGTGATTTTTGCATCAGTGTTCATGAGTGAGATAACCTATATATTGTCCTTTTCAGGATTTGAAATTAACATTTTGCTAGCATTATAAAATGAGCTGACCTGCCGAAACCGGTTTGGCTCAGTGGATAGAGCGTTGGCCTGCGGACTGAAAGGTCCCGGGTTCGATTCCAGTCAGGGGCATGTACCTTGGTTGCGGGCACATTCCCGGTGTGTGTGGGGGTGCAGAAGGCAGCCAATCGATGATTCTCTCTCATTGATGTTTCTGACTCTCTATCCCTCTCTCTTCCTCTCTGTAAAAAATCAATAAAATATATTTAAAAAAAATAAATAAATAAAGCTGAACTTATTTTCTATTCTGGAAGAGTTTATGTATGATTAGAATTATTTCTTCCTTAACTGTTAGAATCTGGCAGAGAAACCATGTGGGCCAGAAAGGTTTTTGTTTGTTTATTTGCCTTCTCATTTTTAAGCCTGGTCAGGTTTTCTGTCTCATGATGATCTTGGTAATTTTTTCTCTAAGAGATTGTTATCTTTTTCATTTAAATTTTTAAATTTATTAGGATAAAGTTGTTTATATTAAATACTTTGTTATCCTTTTAAAGGCTGCAGGAGGAAAAAATCCATTCTCCTGTCTGATACTGGCTATATGTACACTCTCTTTTCTTTTATCAGTCTCACCAGAGATTAGTAGTCTTTGAAAAGAACCAAATTTTGAATCTTTAATGATTCTTTTTATTGTATGCTTGTTTTCTATTGCATTGATTCGTTCTCTTTATTTCTTTTACTTTTGGGGCTTACTCATTTGTTCCTTTGCTAATTTCTAGTAGTTTACTGTTCAATATTTTCAAAATTTAAATTATTATTTTTTTAATTGAATGTTTTGGGAACATTAGTTCACATTGCTAAACATTTCCCTATTAAGTACTGTTTTAGCTAGTTATACTCATATTTTCATGTCATGTTTTTATTATTCATGTTATAAAATATTTTCTAATTTTAATTAGTTTCTACTTTGACTTTGGTATTAGTTTGGAAATTTAAATTATATCTCTTAATTTCTAAACATGGAGATTTTCTAGTTATTTTAAAATTTGTTTTGATTTTTAATATTATAGCGTAATCAGAGAACACATTCTATTTTTCAAAGGTCTGTAATTTCAGACCTTTAAAATTTGAGATATGCACTATGTCTCAGTTATTACCTTTTTTTTCTCTCTGCAGCTGTTGAGTGTAATATTCTATATTCTAGGTCATGTTTGTTAACCTTGTATTTAAAATATTAAGCATCATTAGTGATATTTTCTTATATCAATATGTTACAGAAAAGGGTGTGTTAAATCTCCCATCATGATTGTGGATTTGATAATGGATTTTATTATTTTCCCTTGTAGTTCTCTCAACTTTTGCTTTAGATATTTGAGAGTAAAATAGTTATTAGAAATGTGTAATAGTTACATCTTCTTAGTGACTTACCAGTATGAAGTGTTCCTCTTTTATTCTGACACTGCTTTTTCTATTAAGGGCTGCTTTGTGTGGGATTGATATAACAGTACCAGCTTTTTTTTTTTATTATTGTTTGCAACGTATATTTTTTTCCATTCGTTTACATCCAACCTTTCTGTATTCTTGTGTTTTAGTTGTGTCTCCTGTGTGACATGGTTGGATTTAAATCTCCCATCTTATTATGAACTTTATATCTGCCCTAATAATTGTTCCCTTTTCTCTACTTTCTTGCCATTAGATAAGTTGACTGTTTTATTGTTCAGATTTATCCCCATTATTATTTGGAAATTATGACCTCCTTTCCTCTTTTACTAGTTACCCGAGAAATTGCAATATGAGTCTTATAAAGTCTGATGTTAATCAATGCCTTTATCCTCTTCCTAGATGATTCACTTTAGTTTTAATTCTACTTACTCACAGTCCTACTTATATAATGTTGTGCATTTTATTTTTATTATTATTTTTAAATATGTTTTTATAGATTTCAGAGAGGAAGGGAGGGGGAGAGAGAGAAACATCAATGATGAGAGAAAATCATTGGTCGTCTGCCTCCTGCCACGCCCCCAATCAAGCCTACAAACCAACCATGTACTCTTTCTTGACTGGAATCAAACCCAGGACCTGATGCTCTATCCACTTAGCCAAACTGACTAGGGCTCGTTGTGCATTTAATAATTGTTTTATTTTTCCCTCGTTATTGTTACTGTTTTATGCTGTCAATATTCAGTTTAAGTTAATGCAGTGGTCAGCAAACTGCGGCTCTGTTGACTAATGAGTTTGCCAACCACTTGGTTAAAATATGTATTTATCATGTTCTTCTGTTTCCTATGGTTTCCTACTTTGGATCATTTTATTTCATCTTAAAGAATCTGAAACATGCCTTTTAAGACTAACTTACTTAGTCTGTTTACCTGAAAACATCTTTACCCCACTTTTGAAGGATATTTTTGCTGGGTAAGGAATTCTAGGTTAGGAGTGACTTTACTTCAGTACATTTTGTGTTGGTGGTTACCTTATTTCAACACATTCTATTGCTTTTGAGACCTCAGGTCTTTGTGTCTCTTTTTCCTTTTAAAATTATTTATTATTTTTCTTTGGCTTCTTTTAAGATTTTTATATTTGATTTTCTGTTCTTTTACTAGGCTGTGGTTAGGCATTGGATTCTTTGGGCTTCATGAATGTGTGGATGGGTGTCTTTTGTGAGTCTTGGAAATTTCTTAGCCATTATTTTTTTCAAATATTTCTTTTATTCCATGCTCTTCTGATCTTTTGGAACTCCAGTTTAGTATGTTAGACTGTCTTATTCAATTTTTTACCCCATTTTTTGTTCTTTTTTTGTCCCTCTAGTTTTCATTGTGGATAGTTTGGTTTGACCTATCTTCAAAGTTCAAAGTGTTTTCACTTAGTTCTATTAATCTGTTGCTAACCCATCCAGTAAATTCTTAGGTTATTTTATCTTTTAGACTATGTTTTTATTTTTTTTTTTTCTTCATATTAACCATGTCACTTTTTATAGTTTTTAGTTCTAAGCACAAATAGTTAAACTAAGCTGTCTTTTTCCCCCATGAATGTAGTGATAATTCCGACATTGTCAAGTCTCTTGGTACGATTCTGTTTTCTGTTGTAGAAGTAATTTAATATATAAGATGAAGTTATTTATATATTAATGTAGAGATTTTCATTTGCTATTGCCTGAGAATATAAGATCATCTTGATCCAACTTCAAATTTTTTACTTTTTGGACCACCTTCTGGCTCTTCTTCCTCTTCTTAGGGTGCCTCTCTTTAGAGTCCCAGCCCAATGCCAAGGGTGTTTTTACTACAGTCCTTATCATTGGTAGGTCCCAAATTCTGTGTTTTGTCTCCCAGTCCTGCAAGACAGGCAACAGATTACAACGTTCAGCTTCATAAGTGCTGCTTCTTTGTTGGAAAACCCACAAAAGGCAAACTCTAAGCTCACCTTTTTGGGTTTCAAGACTTGGTGGATTTGAGCTGGTAATTTATTCCTTACTATTTGGTAGTTATTTGATGTTTTTAAGAAGATTCTTTTAATATTTTGTCTATCTTTTAAAATTGACTTCAGAATGATAGTTGTTCCGGATTTCCTAGTCTGCTATTTCTACAAGTGGAAGTCTAAAATTTTTTTTTTTTTACTAACTTGTTCAAGGAGGACTTTAACATTTCTACATTAGTCATTCCTTTGTGTTAAAGCTCTTTTGTAGTATAAATGAGATTCCTGGAAAATATAAACATTAACCTGTTTCCTTTTGATACTTACATATGTGTTATCATATAAATTCCTGTAACTTTGCGAAGTCCCAAGGGGAGGGGACAGAGGATGTTTTATTTGACTGGCATAGACGTAAATACGTGTAGTATGTAGGTAGTACATTGGTATAGGAATTGTCAGTGAACAAAGAGGATATAATGTGAACATTTTTGAAGTGGAGATATGTGAAGAGGGAGGAGAATGCACTGGGCTGAGGAGGGACTGAAATCAAATTTGTTCTTTGTAAGTTTGAGTGGAAGCAGGTTGATTTCCAATAATTAATGTGACTGCTGTCTATATGCTATGTGAATGTTGTGTTTTTTAAATGTTGTTTGCATATCTCAGGGACAGAATATGATTTTTTAATCTTTTTACCCATGTGTATTTAAAATATGTATATAATCCAGAGACAGAGAAGCATTGATCGGACCGTCAAACCTCAGAGGGAAGGTAAGGGAGAGTAAGAGCAAGGGGGAGAGATCAACCAAAGGACTTACATGCATGCATATAAGCCTAACCAATGGACACAGACACCGGGAGGGTGAGGGCATGAGTGGAGGGAGGTGGAAGGAGGTCAATGAGGAGATAAGGACCAATATGTAATACCTTAATCAAAAAAGAAAGAAAAAAAAGAAAAATGTATAATTTGCATTTGATTTCTGAGATTAATAGGAGGAAAAGACAAAGAAATCCTACCTTAGCTCAGTGGTTGACAAACTCATTCGTCAACAGAGCCGCAAACCGAGGCTTGAGATCTGCATGTGGCTCTTGAGCCGCAGTTTGCTGACCACTGCCCTAGCTGGTTTGGCTCAGTGAATAGAATGTCAGCCTGCGAACTGAAAGGTCCCCAGGTTCAATTCCGGTCAAGGGCACTTGTCCGAGTTGTGAGCTTGATATCCCCCGTGGGGAACTTGGCAAGAGGCAGCCAATCCATGATTTTCTCTCATCATAGATGTTTCTGTCTCTCTCTCTCTCTTCCTTCCTCTCTGAAATCAATAAAAATATATTATTTTTTTAAAAAAAGAAATCCTACTGGCACACTAAACTGGAGCAGTCTTTACATAAATTGACCTTCTATGGGTAGGGAGTGTAGAAAATTTAATATACCCATTATATTTTTGTTTTAAAGACATTTGACTTGAGTTAATCATATTCGTCACTTTGTGACTACATTTATGCATCAACAAAATGCAAAAGCAGTTCTCTTTTAAGAAAACATAGAATTCTTATATATATCTACTTAGCTCTTTTTTTCTCTCAACTAAAAGAAAATAGTAAGTTGAAGATTCTTGTTACTTCCTTGCTTTGTTAGATTTAAACAGTTCTTAATTTAGATTTCCTCACTTACCTTCAGAAAAATGAAGGATGAAATGAGTTGACAAAGAATTTTAAAACTGGAAGAGACTCTAGATATCATTAGGTCTCTCATGTGCTCACCTTTCCTACCTATTTCCATTTTAAACATGTGAAAACAGAGGCTGAAAAAGAAAATTAAACTGAAAATCCAGCTCTCTCCCTCTTCATAGTTTCCTGAAGTGCTTTTCAGTCATATACCATTAGCTATACTAGGGCAAAGCTAGTAGATGATTTATCAGTAAGTAACACTTATGCCTGATAAGTGTTAATGTGTCTTGATTATCCATATATTCATTGAAAATGCAATTACTTTTATACTTCATAAATTCAATTTGTAAGTTTAGTGTTTAACTTCTTAAAGTTTGCTATCTATGACTAAATTCAGATTTCAGTTGATATTGACATTCAACTTCAGCATTTGTTCCTGAGTTCCACTGTTATGTTTCCTGAAGATTTTTACTTCAGTAATATCCCCCATAAAACAATTCTTATGTTAGACTAAGTACTTCAGACAGTGGATGAAGGATATTGTTCTCCCGTTAACATCACCCGATGGGTAGCTGGCTCCATAATAAACAATCCAGAAGACCAAGGTGGAAGCTACAATGTCTTTTTGACCTAGTCTCAGAAGTCACACACTTCTTCAATATCTTAATGGTTACACAGGTCAGCTTTAATCAGCATGGGAAATCATTATACAAATGCTGGAATAGCTAATAGATTTAAAGATCATTGAGAATTTCTTAGAAGTTGGTTGTGGTACCTCCGAACTATATTCTCTACCCCCCCCCCCCCCCATTTAAATAAGGATTGGATAAGTATTCTTATATTTGGTGTTTGGGGTGATTTCAAGGTGAATTTATGCAAAAGAAGCCCAAGGCTTTTAGAACGCTACCCCCCTTTTTGTTATTTATGCATTACTCAGGAAAATGCTTGTTTGATTGCCAAACATTTTACAGTGATTTATTTTTTATTATGTTTGATGTCTAATGAGAAAAACCCCCACATAAACTGAAAATGTATAAAGATCCTAATGCTAGCTTACTCTTAAAAATTGTAGGATACATTCTCTGGCTATAACACGTTAGTGAAATCTTGGCTCCCTTGTTTATAGATGTTAATGATACTTTAACCTAACTACTATTGGGGTCCAGTTGTCATTCAGAAATCTTAGTGCAAATGTGTATCTTTCATTTACAAAATAATGAGTTCAAGCTATAATAAAAAATGTAAGGTGCTGGCATATTCTGCTGGAATAGTATGGAAGAATAAGGTTGCCACTGTATGATGAAACTGAAAAATATTGCCTATATGATATGTTTGAGGAAGATCTTTAGAGGAATAAGAATGTGAAAGATTTAAATCTGGTAGGAAGGATGCAGAGAGATTTATGAATCAACTCATCTGGTCGACCATTCAACTAATCAAAGTTTGTAAAGATGACTGACACTGGAGTATGTTTGTGTGTTTATGAATCAAAAACCACAACCAACTTCTAAATACCTCGCACATCCAAGTGAATTATCAGCTAGATAGTTGGATATTTAGAGGAGATGGTCAGGATGGAGATAAAAATTTGAGATTTAGCATCATACAAATGATGTTTAAAGCCTTAGGACTAGGTGAGAAAACATTGAAAGAGAAAGCAGTCCTAGCACAATCCCTGAGAAACTCCCATCTTTTAGAAGACAAGTGAAGAGGCAAAACCATTAAAGGATATTAGAGGATAAAGGAATACCAGGAGAATATGTCATGGAGGCCAAGAGAATATTTGTCTCAGGTAAAAGAAAGTGATGTGCTTTTTTAATATTACTTGAGTGTTTGTTATACTAAGTTGAAATGCAGTGGAATTTAGCCACATAGTAGTCATTGGTGATCTGGATAGTCAGATGTCAAGAACTTGTTTAGAATTAAGGTAGGTTAAAGAGTGAGTGAGAGGTGAGAAAATGGAGTCAGTAAATGAAGGCTACTAGATCAAGAAGTTTTGCTGTGAATAGAACAGAGAAATGAGGTCATATCTAGTATGTATATGTGTGTGGGGGGCGGGGAGTTTGTAAAGATGACTGACACTGGAGTATGTTTGTGTGTTTATGGAAATGATTCAGTAGAAAAGGAGAAAATGATCATACAGGAGAGAGAGAAGCTAATCAAAGGTGACTTCTTGAAAAGACAAGAGTAGTTGGAACCCATTGCTCAAGTGAGGAGCAAGGGTTTTGTTTGTTTTTCATTTCAATAGGAGGAAAGCAGTATAGGCTTGGTGAGGAAATATGAGGAAATTTCTCTCTAATGGAATGCAGTAGACTTCAACTCAAGAGTGTTATAGGTAAGAGCATAAATCTATTTACAGCTTTAAAAAGAGAAAACCAGTATGAAGAAATTAACTTGGAAACTGGAAAAACAGACTTTCTAAGAAAAACAGTAGTGTCTTCAGGCAGTGTTAAATGTCCTTTCATGTTTATATTTGTGAATTTAAAGTGAAACCATCCAGTCCTGTTATCTGATTTCCCCCCTTCCTAAATAATAAAATGTTCTGATGCAACTCCAACACACAAGATGGCTGCCCCCATGTGGGCAAAGATCCTGCCCCCATGAGGGCACAAGATAGCCACCACAAGATGGCCTGCAGGTGAGGGCAGTTGGGAGGCACCAGGCCTGCAAGGGAGGGCAGTTGAGGGGAACCAGGTTTACAAGGGAGGGCAGTTGGAGGCATTCAACCCTGTAGGGGAGGACAGTTAGAGGTGGCCAAGGCCAACAGAGGAGGGAAGTGGGGGCAAACAGGCTGGCAGGGGAGCAGTTAGACATCAACCAGGCTGGCATGAGAGTGGTTAGGAGGTGATCAGGCTGGGAGGCAGAAGCAGTTAGGGGCAATCAGGAAGGCAGGCAGGCAAGCAGTTGGGAGCCAGCAGTCCTGGATTGTGAGAGGGATGTCTAAACTGTCTAAAGGGGGGAAGGGGTGTCCCAGATTGGAGAGGGTGCAGGCTGGGCTGAGGGACACCCCCCCCCCTCACCCCATGCACGAATTTCGTGCACCAGACCTCTAGTAGTACAATAAGGTAGTGAGTGCACAAGAGTCCAAATAGTTGGGAGTATAGCTGGAATAATTGGGTGCCCATGGTAAAGTTGGAGAGTAATCTAAGGCTCAGATAAAAAGATCTTACCTGCCGAAACTGGTTTGGCTCAGTGGTAGAGCATCGGTCTGCGGACCAAAAGGTCCCGGGTTCGATTCCGGTTAAGGGCATGTACATTGGTTGTGGGCACATCCCCAGTAGGGGGTGTGCAAGAGGCAGCTGGTCGATGTTTCTCTCTCATTGACATTTCTAGCTCTCTCTCTCTCTCTCTCTCTCTCTCTCTCCCTTCCTCTTTGTAAAATATCAATAAAATATATTTTAAAAAAAAAAAGATCTTACCTATCTGTAGTGCTAATGAGCTTGGAATTTTTATTTGTCATCTATTGAAAGCTACATAATGTGGAAAATACTTATCTTTTTTTTTTTTACATTTCCTTAGATTTTCTTCATGCATATTCCTTTAAAAAAGAATCTTTGTTGGTGAAAGTATTACATATGCCCTCTTTTATCCCCCATTGACCCTCTTCTAGTTCCCCTTGCCAAATAACTAATCTTGAAAGATCTTTCTAGAAGCTAGCAATAATGGATAATTTTTGCTAAGTATAAGTTAGTGCCGGGTTGGATTTTGTTATTCTTCTTAATGTAAAAGTACAGATCATTGTTAAAATTTTAAACACTAGGAAAGTGCCACTCAATTCTCCTATTCCCTAGAGGAAACTTATGTTTCTTTTTTACACTTAACTTTCTTGAATATTTTAAAAAAAAAGAAAACATTGTAAGCAGCTAATGTTCTTAATGCTAGAATAGTATTAGAAATGGCATTATTTCAAAAGGAGTGGGGTGGGGGCATGGTGGGTAGGGTAGGAATCAACCTTCCTAGCTTCCAGGCAAATAAGATTTTATATAGATTGCATAAAATAAATGGCAGATAAGTCCAGCAAAGTTGTCTTAACCCACTGCATTGGAGACTTATAAAAAAGAAAGAAATTTGTGTTCTCTGTTGTAAAAGAGCAAATATAAAAAAGATCTGTTTTCTATGAAATTCTTAAATATTTTATTAAACAGATCTGTTTGAGGTATATAGGCCTTCTTTCGGAAAAGATTATGGAAATGCCTTTATCATATTCTATTAGGTACAGGCTAGTTTGGGATCAAGATGCTTATTGATTGTTGTTGTCTGTTGAGTAACGTATTGGAATGTAAAATAAAATTTAATTCAGTTCTTAAGAAATCTTACTTTTTACTTATATAAAAGTTATGTGAACTTCAATTAACTCTACCCAGTCTTGGAGGTTTGGGCAAATAAAGTTTTAAAAGTCTTATAAAGTAAATATGAAATTTTAGGTTTAAAACATTAATCTATATTGAAAGAAGGAATTAGACTTAGTAGTTTCCTTTGATTTTTTTTTTCTCTCTTCCCTCTTAGAACATAATATTAAGTATTCATTTTGAACTCTTTTACGAGGTGACTCATTCTCCTCATCTTAAAATGAATCTACATATTAGGTACTATTGGGAGATAGTCCAAGTTTACTCAGAGATTTCTGATTTTATTTATACTGTTTAGTAAGTCTAGGTAGACTTTTTTTTCCTTTTAATTAAGTTTGGATTATTTAGCCTACTGTAGAAACATTTATATTTACATATCTAGAGGTGAAGTAATTTTATAGTCTATACTTTACTTCATATTTTTTAAATTCAGCATAAAACAAGGGAGAATGAAGACATTCAAAAAGAAAGAAAATGGTATAGATTTAGGCACTATCACCTGCAGTTGGTATATAGGATGTTGAAAAAGTGATTATTTTCATATCCAAGGGAAATTTGTGGATATTATTATGAGAATAAAAGAATTGACCCAAGGATTTGGTTTAGGATTCTAATAAATAAATACTATTATTAGACCATATGTTGTTTATTCTTTCATGTACATCAAAGTGTGTTTTTAACATCAGTTAAAATTAGGATTTTTCTTATCAATTCTGATGTAGTTCAAGGGCTAACTTGATAAATGATTCATTAACTAATCTTAGGTACTTGATATTTTAATGTTAAGGTGATAGTAATTTTTAATTTTTTAAAAAATTGTTCTGTGTTCTCTTTCTTAAATGCCACAAACAATTGGTGCTGTTTTGGTGACCTTTTGTCACTGAAATCTTTAGTGCTAAAAATGTCATCCTTATGAATAGGTTGTATAAGTTTGTACTACAAATTGTAACTTTGGGAACAATCTTATCTCTGTTTTAGGTTTTCACTTTTTAAAATATAATACCTTAATTAAAAAAAAAGTAGGCAAGCATGAAATCTTGTTTTGAACATTTAGTTTTAAAAAATTAATCAGAATTTCCCCCCCCATGGGAAGTATTGTTTAAAACACTGGAACTTTACCAGATTAGAGCATGTTAAGAATTTTTACAAATGTTTACTTATATACAAATATTTGAATATTTTATTAATTGGGTAAAATGGTTGCCAAAGGTAATTTTGGTTTTATATTAACAACATAAAATCAATGAATAACTGTGTTGTCAAAAAGCCAAAATAACACCATATAAAACAAAATTAAAAACCTTATGGAGTATAAAATTCAATGTTTTTTCCTGCCATCTTATTTTCCAATTGAAAAAGTCTGTGGCCATTAAATGTAACTATAAATTAGTAGTAGTATCTGTATGAATTCTTATTATTTCTCCTCTTAACTAGGAACTAGAGACTAGTCCTGTTAATTTTTGTGGACTTTCCTCTAATCATGTATCCCTTCTAATTTGAAACAGCTTTGTTTTTCATTGTCTGTAAGTGAAAGTCGAACTTTTTTTAACTTGATGGATAAGATGGAAATACATCCCTGCCTTTAAAACTCCTATACATCTTTCAAGGCTCATTCTGTTGCTCCTTTCTCTCTGAAATCTTTCTTGATTAGCTAGTAATTATCTAATCTCTCATCCTTTGACACAACTGTCCTTGTATTAAATTTATTTTTTGTAAATGTTCTTGGTTCTCTACTAGATTGTAAGTTAATGTCTTATTCATCTTTATAACATTCTGCTTTCATATATACAACAAAATGTATTGAATGCTAACTGTGCACTGAGCACTGTTCCAGGTGTGAAGGAAACAGCAGAGCACAAGAATCTAGATTTTTATTCCACTTTGGGAACAATGATGAGGGAGACAGAAAATAGATACATAGTAGAGCCTTTCAGATCTTAAATGATTCCAGAAACAGTGTGACAGCAAGCTTAAGGATATAAAATGGTACCAGTGTTGATAAAGTGATTATGCAAGGTCTCTTTGAAGATGTGAAATGTCTGCCAAGATCTAAGTGATATGATGAAGCAGATTTGGGAACAGAGTTCTTAAGGCTGAAGGAAAGGCAGTGAAGAGACATAAGAAAGAGGAAAAGGAGGGAGATGCAGGGGATGAGAGTAGGAGTGAGAGCAGGAGCAAGGTTATACACAGTCTTATAAACCAAGGTAAGGAAATTTATTCTAGTTCATTGGGAAGTAAGTGAATTGTTTGAAGCTTTTAAGGGTTTATTTGGGTCTACTCATGATAATCTCCCTATTTTCAAGTCAGCTAATTTATAGCCTTAATTACATCTGCCAAATCTTTTTACTCTGAAATGTAGCATATTCACTAGAGTAACACCAGGGCATATTTAACTTAATACAAATTGAACATATTTAACATACAGGGGCAGTAAAACAATTATCTCAAGAGTAGCCATTATTGAGTTATTCATAATTTCTGTGATTTCTTTTGTCTTTACTGATGTGCTTACTACCAGACATTACCTTGTATTTACCATGGCTCCAGACTCTGTTTATCTTTCATTATTTAATTAAGTTAGCATAAAAATGTCTCCTCCTGCATTTAAAGAAATTTTGCTATAGATATGTTTCAGAGAACTCTAGTTATTTCACTGATAAAAACTTGTTAAGAAATACTTGTTGTGGACTCCACATGGACATTTTGAAGGCTGTTTGAGTTTTTTGTTTCACTTTTTTTCTAAACATTAATAATGCACTAATTCAATAAATATTAATTGAACATCTACAGAGCCAGGTGCAGCAGTAATCATCAGGATAATAGTAATGAAACAAGTACCGTATTTGCCGGCGTATAAGACGACTTTTTGCCCCTGAAAAATATGCCTCCAAGTGGGGGGTAGTCTTATACGGCGAGTATATAACAAACTCTGTATTTTGAGTGGAAATGTTAGGGGGTCGTCTTATAGGCCCAGTCGTCTTATACGCCGGCAAATACGGTATTTTCAGGGGCAAAAAATCGTCTTATACGCCGGCAAATACGGTAACTCTTTTTCATTTAAAAAAATTATCTGTATTGTTGAAACTATTACATATGTCACCTTTTTTTTTACCCCATTGACCCCTTCCATCCCGCACCCGCCCCTCCCAGCCCTTCAACACACTATTGTCTGTGTCCATGGCTTTGCTTCTGTGCATGTAAGTTCCCTGGTTAATCATTCCCCACCCACCCCCACCTCCCTTCTGAAATACTTCCATGATTCCATGTTGCCACCCCGTTTTGTATGTTAGGTTCAGAAGTTTGTGTGCTTTTTTAAAGGTGGGTTGTATATTCATATTTATACATTTACTTATGAACATTTTCTAAAAATAGTCAACATAATCATAATGAACTACAGATATTTGAAATCAGGGGCATGTTTGTCATTGCCCGTCTTACAATAGCCTTAAGATTCAATTTATTTCTGTATTTATTTTTTGTCAGAAAATATTTTTAACCTTACTGTATATGTAGTGTTCATGACAACATTTTTAAGTAGGGGTGGCAGGAGCTTTATTCTGATAGATGTAGAAACCTAGTGGCACAAATTAATGCTTGAGCGATCTTTGTTGTGTTCAAATTGGGCCCAGTATATTTTGATTGCATACATTTTTAATTATATTTTTTAAAAAGCTGACTATATTTTAAAAATGAAATTCAAATCAAAACTTTATGGAATCCCTGAGGAAACTGGCTTGAAAATCTTACTGAATAATTCAGTTGGCAACATTGTAAAATGTAACATTTTTAGATTGGCTTGCTTTTAGATATGAATCATAGTGATTAATGAACATTTAATGTTCATAGGTTTCTTTAAAATTTTGTCATTTGAATCACTAAGTTCTATAATACATATAGAAAAAACTATAACAAATATTTTGGCTATGAACTGGTTTACTAAATAATAGTTTGAGTCATAGTCTGAGTCAAGAATTATTAAAGATGTTTCTTAGGGTACTAAGACATTATTTTACGAGCTTCTACAATGTATTCTTTGTTTTGAAGGATCTTTTTCTCTCCAGAAAGGACAGAGTACAGTTTTAGGCTTTATGAGGAATATCTGTTTGAATTTGTCACAAATAGTCAATGACTATATAAATAGTTTAGTCCTGTTCAGTGAATCATATACTTTGAGTAAGAGGATTTTGAAAGGCTTTTGTAAAACTAAGTCATCCTAACAAATGGGATATTTAAGACAGAATGAAATTGATTCACATGTTTTCTTCATTATAACATGAGTGGAAAGTTTGTCTAAATATATTTATTTAAACTTTTAATATATAATTTTCCTAATTACCTAAGTAATATGTAGTCAGTTCATTTGTTAATGCAACAAATATTTAGAGTATTTGCTGTATATCAGGCATTATAATAGAGACAAAGAAAAAATATTCAAAAGCATAAAGAAAAAGCAGAAATCACTCCATAATTTCAATTCCAAGGAAAACTACTATGAACACCTTATAGGTATATCTGAGCATTTTGCTGTTTGTCTACTACTTTTCTTATATTTTTTTAAATTTAAATTCTTTATTGTTTAAAGTATTAGATAAATCTCCTTTTCCCTCCCATTGACCTCTCCCCAGCTGCTCCCAGCACATGCCTTTATCCGCCTACTGTCAGTGTCCATTGGTTATGCTCATATGCATGCCTACAAGTTCTTTGGTTGTTCTCTTACCCTTCCCTTGCCTTCCCTTTGGTTGGACTGTCTGTCGGATGCTTCTATGACTATGACTCTATTTTTATTCATCAGTTTAATGTTGTTCATTATATTCCACAAATAAGTGAGATCATGTGATACTTATCTTTCTCCAACTGGCTATTTCACTTAGCATAATCTCTTCAGTTCCATCCATGCTGTTGCAAATGGTAAGAGTTCCTTCTTTTTTTTATAGCAGTGTAGTATTCCATTGTGTTTTCTAATCCACTTATCTGCTGATGGGCACCTAGGCTGTTTCCAAATCTTAGCTATTGTAAATTTTGCTGCTATGAACATAGGAGTGCATATATCCTTCCCGGTTGTTGTTTCTGATTCCTTGGGATGTATTCCTAGAAGTGGGATTAATGGATCAAATGGGAGTTCCATTTTTAATTTTTTTAAAATATATTTTATTGATATTTTACAGAGAGGAAGGGAGAGAGATAGAGAGCCAGAAACGTCGATGAGAGAGAAACATCGACCAGCTGCCTCTTACACACCCCCTACTGGGGATGTGCCCGCAACCAATGTACATGCCCTTGACCGGAATCGAACCCGGGACCTTTCAGTCCACAGACCGATGCTCTACCACTGAGCCAAACCAACCTCGGCCATTTTTAATTTTTTGAGGAAACTCCATAGTGTCTTCCACAATGGCTGGACCAGTCTGCATTCCCACCAGCAGTGCACAAGGGCTCCTTTTTCTCACATCCTTAATAGCACTTGTCGTTTGTTGATTTGTTGATGATAGCCATTATGACATGTGTGAGGTGGTACCTCATTTTTGTTTTGATTTGCATCTCTGGGATGATTAATGATTTTGAGCATGTTTTCATATATCTTTCGGCCTTCTGTATGTCCTCTCTTGAAAAGTATCTGTCTAGCCGAAACAGGTTTGGCTCAGTGGATAGAGCGTCAGCCTGCGGAATAAAAGGTCCCGTGTTGGATTCCGGTCAATGGCACGTACCTTGGTTGCGGGCACATCCCCATTAGGGGGTGTGCAAGAGGCAGCTGATTGATGATTCTCTCTCATCGATGTTTCTAACTCTCTATCCCTCTATCTTCCTTTCTGTAAAAAAATCAATAAAATATATATATATATTTTTTAAAGAAAAGTATCTGTCTACCCTGTTTCCCCGAAAATAAGGCAGTGTCTTATATTAATTTTTGCTCCCAAAGATGCGCTAGGTCTTATTTTCAGGGGATGTCTTATTTTTCCATGAAGAAGAATACGGTACACATTTATTGTTAAATGAAAATAAAGGAAATTTATTACCTGTATACGGTACGGTAGTTGTCAAAACAAACCAGACAAACTGAATCCTGGGAGCCTTATTTTCGGGGGGATGCCTTATATTTCACTCAGAAGGAAACCTGTAAGTAGGTCTTATTTTCAGAGGATGTCTTATTTTCAGGGAAACACGGTAGATTCTTTGTCCATTTTTTTTATTGGATTGCTTATCTTCTTCTTTTTTTTTTTTAAGTTGTATGAGTTCCCTGAAAATTTTGGAAATTAAAACATAATCAGAGATAATATTGACAAATATGTTCTACCATGCAGTGGGCTTTCTTGTTGTTTTATTTGTGGTTTCTTTTGCTGTGCAGAAGCTTTTTATTTTTATGTAGTCCCATTTGTTTTCTCCTTAATTTCCATTGAGCAGTATCTGTAAAGATATTGCTATGATATATGTCTGATATTTTGCTGCCTTATGGATTCTTCTAAGATTTTATGGTTTCTCCATCTTATAATTAAGTCCTGTATCCTTTTTGAGTTTATTTTTGTGTATGGTATAAGTTGCTGGTCTAATTTCATTTCTTTTGCATGTATTTGTCCAACACCATTTATTAAAGAGACTGTCTTGACTCCATTGTATGTTCTTGACTCCTTTGTCAAATATTAATTGAGCATAATGACTTGGGTGAGTGGTCAGTAAACTCATTAGTCAACAGAGTGGCAAACCGGGGCTCTCAAGCTGCATGTGGCTCCGAGCTGCAGTTTGCTGACCACTGGCTTGGGTAGATTTGGGGATTCTCTGTCCTGTTCCTTTGGTCTATTTGTCTTTTCTTGTGCCAGTACCAGGCTGTTTTGAGAACAGTGGCTTTGTAATACAGCTTGAAATCTGCTATTGAAATCCCACCTACTTTGTTCTTTCTCAGGTATGCTGCAGCTATTCAGGGTCTTTTTTTTTTTTTAATTCCATATGAATTTTTGGAGAGCTTGTTCTAGGTTTGTGAAATTTGCCGTTGGTATTTTAATGAGAATTGCATTGAATTTATAGATTGTTTTGGGTAGTATGGACATTTTAGTGATACTGATTCTACCAATCCATGAATCCGGTATATTCTTCCATTTGTTTATGTCTTCCTCTATCTCTTTTTTCAGTGTCCTGTAGTTTTCTGAGTACAGGTCTTTTACCTCCTTAGTTCAGTTTATTCCTAGGTATCTTAATTTTTTTGTTGCATTAGTAAATGGGATTTTTTTTTAAGATTCTCTTTCTATGAATTCAATATTGGTGTATAAAGCAGCCATAGATTTCTGAGTGTTAATTTTGTATCCTGCTACATTATTGAATTCATTTATTAAATCTAGTAGTTTTTTGATGGAGTCTTTAAGGTTTTCTATGTACAATATCATGTCATCTGTGAATAATGACAGTTCCACTTCTTTTCCAATTTTGATGCCTTCTTTTCTAATTTAAACAATTTTTAATAAATTGGAATTGCTCCAAATATACTTTGTTGCTGTAAGAAACATCCAAATCTGTAGAGAATTTTGTGAGTTTATTTGAACCAAACTGATAACAGTTGCTGGTAAGCAAAATCTCAGTGGATTGAGAATGGCAGTTTGGCAGCTTATTTTATACACAAGAATAAAAGGGGATGTAAGGAGGGTTACATGAAATTCATTGGTGGTAGATGAAGGATGTGGACGAAAGCAAAGTGGGTGTGGGGAAGCGGGGAGGCTAGGATTGGATAAAAAGGCAAAACAGAGAAACAACATACTTCTTTTACATTGATGATTATAGAATACTTAATAATTAACATTTATAGCACACGGAGGTGATGTGCAGGGGAGGAAGATAACAATGAGGAGTTCTATGGTCTCATGCTCTGATGGTTGTGACTTGAGGGGTCTAGAGAATAGTACTCTAAACTTTCAAAGTTTGTTATCTTAGATGCAAATATATATATATAATCACGTAAGGGAAAGCTTGACCTTTGTCAAGGAAGCCATAGGCCTAAGATAAGACTACCGGCCATCACCTGCTTTTAGTTAGGAATTTTTATGTTCAGACTATTCTATGTGGTTACTTTTGGTCACAGAGTTTATAAGGCTTACCATGCAGGCCTCCCCTGAGCTTGTGAGCCTTTTTTCATCCACAGCTGTTTAATAGTTACTTCTTTTCATGCTATTAATTTGAAAAATTAAGAAAAGATTATAGTAAATATGTTTCACTTAAAGACCCTGAAGTTAAGTATCTTTTAAAATTTGAAATAGATCATAAAAACTGGTTTACCCCTATTTAAAATCACATTTTAAATGTTTTACTATTTGAATTTTTGTATTACTAACTCATAAAATTAGTAGCTTAAACTTTACTTGGTTAGATTTAAATGAAATATAGAATTTGCATTAAGTGTTCATTTAAATCTCAGATTTCTAGTAGCCAACAGTACTTACAGTGTCAATGACTGCTCTAAATACTGTTTCATATATATTATTTTCCCTGTTCTATACTTCTCCTGTTTTTTGTAGAAGAAATTGAAGCACTGAGCCTTTACATGACTAAAATCACAGAGAGCTAGTAAGTGGCAGGAGCAAAGATTTAACCCAAACAGTGATCCATGATTTGGCCATGCTGTTGTCATAGCTTTTCTGGTAACTGTATTTTTAATTCAAACATAGTTTGAGTGATTTACCTAACAAATCAGTGAGTTATAATGTGAAATTATTTATTATAATATGTTCTTTTTATCTGTGCTGCAAATATGTAAATCTTAGTGAATGAGATGTAATTTATTACCCACTTCCAGCATCTCATGCTAATCTTTCCACCCTGTGGACCTACCCCACCCTATCCATTATGCACGACCGCTTCCGTAAGCTTCCGTGGGTTGCCTGGCGGAGGGGGGGAGGGGTGGTGAGGGCATACCCCCAAGCCTCAGAGCAGGTTGGGACTCAGCTGCTTGTGCAGCAGGGCGGGACCCTGTGTCCTGCCGCCCAGCGTGGAGTGCGGGCTGCGGGTTGGGAAGCAGAGTGTGATGCAGCTGTGTATTCCGCTGGATGCGGACCAGGGCGCTCCCATTCCCGTCGGCGACCTACCGATTGGCTGGGCACGCGCACACGTGACCGACATGTGGCTATATTGGCGCATCCAGCCTTGGTGTCACTGGAGACGGAATGGAGGTGCTGCTGGGCTCGGAAATGGGGTAGGTGCTGGAGCCACAATGCCCTGGCTTGCTGCAGAGGGAGGGGGAGACTGTTTTTTCTCGTACTATATGGAACTAGCGGTTTTTTTCTTGGCACAGGGTCTACTGCCACATGCCAAGCGTGGATGCAGGGGCGTCTCCTCCCCTCCCCCCTTTCACTGCAGCACCGGAGATGGATTTCCTGTGCTTCTGATCCAGGGTTTTTGACAGAAGAGGAAGAAGGGGGGAGGGGTCACAGTGTTAGGGGAGGCTGGTGAGAAAGAGCTATTTTTGAAGATAGAAGGAGGTTTTGTTTTTATAATGCCTGTTGACAGAGTAGAGTAGAATAACCTAAGGAAATGGGTAGAGGACAACAAAGAATGGAGCATATTCATGATGAAGAGCAAAAGCTCTAACCCATTGAAAAGCTTCTTTCCTCTCTGGCTTCAGGGACACATGCAGTGGTAGCCAAAAGAGGGGATACAAAGCTGCTGCTAATGGCTGAGCTGAACTAGAGGAAAGGGCTACTTTGGCGAAGAGGAGGAGGCAGGCATTGCAGAGCTTGAGGGTGGTTTTGGTTGATTGGTGAAATTTTGGTCATTAGAAGTGCTTGCTTTGTAAAACATCTAAGTGAAGCAACTCCCTGTGAATAGGGTGGCAGGAAGATACCAGCGTCTTTGTTAGTTACACAGTGCAGTGGTAGTGGCTTTTGCAGATGACTGCAGCAGTGCTTTCTCCCTCTTTTAGCGTGAAAGGACAACTGCAGAGGAATAAGAACCGTGCAGCAGTGCTGGTGGTAGAAGTCCATTACAAGAAGCCATGGTTTCTAATTGTAACCTGAATAGGAGGGGGGAAAAAGTGGTTTTTTTTTAAGTAGGAAAAATTTGAGGCTATGAATATTTTAACAGTGGAATGTATCAGACACTTTGATTCTTACATCTCAAGAGAGATGCTCAATTTTTTGCTCTAACATAAATCTTATATGAAATCTTTATGTATGAAGCAGTGGATCTTTTTTTTTATAGTATAGCTTTGTCATTAAGTATGTTATTCAAGAATAAATCGCTTTATTGTGTCAACTTCTTTGTGAAAAATTATAGTGATACATTTTTCATAGGCTTAATATTTAAGATCTGTACTAAGAAATTTTATATTACTCTTTGGCTTTTAGATATCATTGAATCAAGTCTACAGGCAAATATTTTAAATTATAGTACCATTGTTTTTCTAATAAATGGTATTTCTGTTTAGTGAGTACTCATAACATATGCTCTTGATATAATGTGCTTTCATTGCACTTAAATTTTTTCCCCTTTTCTTCATTGTCTAAAAACATGTTTTGGACTGATAGGGTCTTTTTAAACTGGATTATCTTTATGTAGATTTAAGATAGCCAGCCTGCCTCACCTCCCTACTTCCTGAACAGGATGGCAGTGCAGTGGCTTTGTAAGGCCTCCAGGAACAGAGACAGTATCTCTTAAATAGTATCTGACCTAATAGAAAGTCTTCAGAGAACCTATCATTTTCAGTAATTTTTTCAAGATAATAAGGACTTGGTCTTGAATAAATAAAACCGTAAACTTTTCAATAATAAATTAAAACAACTTTATTCTTTTTAAAAAAATATATATTATGGCTTTAAGAATTATTTATTATGGGTGTCAGGATTAATAGTCCTTAAGATCTCTTTTTAAAATATGATGGGAACTATAGCTAGAATTAAATATGTCACATTAAAATCCCAAATGAAATTTAATAGCTAGTACCAGTCAATTCTTTGAACCCTGATTAATATAGTCTTTGAGAGTTTATGATTCTTATTTTTACATAAATATCTCACTTTACTATTTAAACAGACCAGTGTAACCTTTTTTTTTATTTTAAATATTAGACTACTCCTAATTAGGTATGTTGTGACTTTATCCAAGGTCATTTATTGTGTAGGATGTAAGAAACTTAAATTTTCTATTTTAACTCTATTTTAAATAATGTCTTTACTACCCTGACTATAAGACAGTGTCTTATATTAATTTTTGCTCCCAAAGATGTGCTAGGTCTTATTTTCAGGGGATGTATTATGTTTCCATGAAGTAGGTCTTATTTTCGGAGGATGTCTTATTTTTGGGGAAACACAGTACATAACATAAAAAATAGTATGTAACAAATTATTTTGAAAGCAATATAAATCATTGACAAATCATCAAATGAAGAAAAAATATTAACTTGGTTATGGGGCTTTTTGTTTGTTTGTTTTTTTCATCTTTAAAAAATTTTATTAAGGTATTATATGTGTACATAGCTTACCATTGCCCCCCCCCCCCCCCCCGTTATGGGTTTTTAACTATGATGTAAGAATGCTTAGTAAAATATCTGATAGTTAAACAAATGGAGAGGCATTAGTTTTTGTAATGACATTCATAACATTCTTTTTTTAGAGCATCTTATTAATCATATGCATACTTATAAATAAAACACTCATTTGAGATTTTTAAAGAATTAAACAAGGAAGAACTAAAATAAGAAAAGTTGATTTTCCCCCTCCCCTTATAGTATGAAGTTACTACTTAATATTTAAGACTGAACTGTTGGCTTTATTGGTCTGAAATTATTCACTATTAATTGATATGGCTAGAAATGTGTGATTAAAAAATTTAAAAGTTAAACAGTCATAAGCATGCCTGTAAACTGAATCAGAACTATTTACTGATGTTTTTCATACATAAATTGTTTTATGGATTTTAAAAGTGTTTTTATTGATTTCAGAGCAAAAAAGAGAGAGGGAGACAGAAACATCAATGATGAGAATCATCAATCTGCTGCCTCCTGCCTGCCCCTCTGCTGGGGATCCAGCCTGAAACCCAAGCATTGCTTTGATTTGGAATCAAACCAAGACCTCCTGGTTCATGGGGTTGGCACTTAATCACTGAACCACACTGGTGGGCTGTTTTGTGGACTTTTAAAAATTAATTTACCCCTTACACCTTAAAAATTATTTTTCAGCTTGGCCAGTATTGTTCATTGGTTAGAGTATTGGCCTGGGGACCAAAAGGTCTTTTCAATTCCCTGTCAATGGCACGTACCTGGGTTGCAGGTTCAATCCCTAGTCCTGATAAGGGTGAAGGTGGGAGGCAACCAATCGAGTGTCTCTCTCACATTGATGTTTCTCTCTCTCTCTCTCTCTTCCCTCTCTCCCACTCTCTCTAAAATAAAATTTAAAAATCAATGATGATTAATTTTAAAAAATAAAGTTTCTATTGATTTTTTTAGAAAGAGAGGGAGGGTAAGGGAGAGAGACAGACAGAAACATCAATATGAGAGAAAAAGATTAGTCAGCACAGTCCAGAGATGGAAGACGCTGATGACGCCTTGCCATAATAGCAGTCAGCAGCTGTGTATCACTGCAGGTTGCCCAGGACCAAACCAGAGAGGGTTGGACCTGCATTACCACCATTTGCCCACCATGCAGAACTGAAATATCATTGCTGTCATGTACACATAAGGAACTATTTGACATTGAACTGGTGTCCCAGAAAGAAACTCTGAACAGACTAATTCATATGCCTTTCAGCATAACGATTATTGCTCGTCTCATTTTTTATTCTTATATTTCCAGTAGGACATGATCTCACTCATCTAGGGGAAATGGTGAACAACATAGACTGATGAACAAGAACAGACCCAGAGATGAGGAGCCATGGGTCAGACTGTTGGACCTCAGAGGGAGGGTGGGGATAAAAGGAAGAGATCAACCAAAGGACTTATGTGCATACATATGAGCCTAACCAGTGGTCAAGGACAATAGGGGGGGTGAGGGCATGAGTGTGGGGGGGGGGTTGGATTGGGGGTTGAGGACAGATATTTGATACCTTAGTCAATAAAGAATTTAAAAAAAAGATTAGTCTGCTGCTTCCCACAGGCACCCCAACAGAGGATTGAACCCACAATCTGGATATATGCCCTGACTGGGAATCAAACCTGTGTACTTTTTGGTACACAGAACTGAGCCACACTGGCCAGGGCTGTGAAAGGTTTTAAAAGTATTTTTTTATTGACTTTAAAGATGAAGAGAGAGAGAGAGAAACATCGATGAAGAGAGAATCCTTGATTGGCTGCCTCCTGCATGCTTCCCCACTGGGATTGAACCCACAACTTGGGCATGCGCCCTTGACTGGAATTGGACCTGGGATCCCTAAGACCACAGGCTGATGCTCTATCCACTGTGCCAAATCAGCTAGGGCTGTGAATTTTTATTTTATCATTTTAATGTATTTTTACTGTTACTGATTTCACATAATCTTTTTGTTAAATCTTCTCTTTAATTTTGACCTTCTACCTCCCCCCTCCCCCCCTTTTTTTTTGTATTACAGTCTGAGTTAAACTTGACATAGTACAAAAGATGGCATGGCATAGGGCATTATGAACTAGAAAAGATGAATGATACTTGAGAAAAGACATTCACTACATATTTAAGTACCTACTAAATGCCTGAACTATGAAAGGTTCTGGAGAGTCTTAGCTAACTTCTAAGAAATTAATAATAGAACTACATGAAATGTTATTTACTAGCTAAATACTGATTGCTTTGACTATTCCTAGGTTATTTAAAGGTTTATATCATCTAAAATACTTTCTAATTTAAAAAAATATGGTGGTTTGCTCTTTGAAAGACTGTGCCTTGTAAACTCTTCTAGGAATCACAGATAATTCTGTAAAGTAAATTACTTTGGAAGTATATTAAGTGTCTTGAATGTAAAATGAGAACATTAGTTGAAGTACTTTCTAAATCTTCTAGTTTTAATAGTCAATAATCTGTGGTGCTTGATTTCTCTAGGGTCAACTATTAGGTATACCGGCTCTTTTTTTGGTACAGGAGGAATGTCATATATATATATATATATATATATATACACACACACACACCCCGTATTTGCCGGCGTATAAGACGATTTTTTGGCCCTGAAAAATATGCCTCCAAGTGGGGGGTAGTCTTATACGGCGAGTATATAACAAACTCTGTATTTTGAGTGGAAATGTTAGGGGGTCGTCTTAAAGGCCCAGTCTCTTATATGCCGGCAAATACGGTGTGTGTGTATATATATATATATATATATATATATATATATATATATATAATGCAAAGTGTGCCATTGGGAGTTTGACTGACTGGGAATTTGATTGCTCGCTATGACGTGTGCTGACCACCAGGGGTGGCACAGAATGAAGGAAGGCCCCAGCCAGCAGCCAGGGAAGGGAGGCTCCAGCTGGCAGCCAGAAGGCCCAATTAGCCCTGATCACTGGCCAGACCTAGAGACCCTAACCATGCACCAATTTTATGCACCGGGCCTCTAGTAACTATAATAATTAAAGAATAATATGCTAATTAGACCAAATGCCCTTCCAGACAGAGCCACAGAAGGCGGCAGGCAGAAGCCACTGGCCAAGGCCCTTGCACAAATTTCGTGCATGAGGCCTCTAGTATTATATAACATACTAGAGGCCTGGTACACAAAATTCATGCACGGGTGGGGTCCTCTGGCATAGCCTGCAGGGATTGGGCCAAAACTGGCAGTCCCAACACTGCCTGCTGTTCCTGCCTGCTGCTCCTGCTCATCCCAGCACTGCTGAACCTGCTGCAGGCTCACACCCAGTCAGTCCTGATTGGGAGAGGCTCACACCACTGCAGTGGAGCTCACCAGCTGTGAGCCCTGTGTCTGGCACCCATCCCAAGAGGGGTGTGGGGGGCGAGGCACCATCCCAAGCGGTGTGATGGGACATCGCCTTCCCCTGATTGCCTGGTCACCTCCACCCCTGAGGTCTCACGGACTGTGGGGCGGGGCAGGCCAGGCTGAGGGTCCCCCTCCAGTGCATGAATTTTCATGCACCAGGCTTCTAGTAATACAGTTTTTACCTTTTTATGCCTGGCTTATTTCACTTGGAACAATATCTTCAGTTCATCCTTGTTAGAGTATGAATCAGAATTTCCTTCCTTTGTAAGGCTGAATAATATTCCATTGTATATGTATATACTGCTTTGTTTATCTGTTCATGTATCGATATCCTTTGGGTTACTTCTGCCTTTTGACTATTGTGAATACTTTTGCTGTGAAGATGCTGTTTGAGTCTCTGCTTTCACTTCTTAGGGATATGTACCTAAATTTATATCTTTAATTTACATAATTTTTTTTACCATTTTAAACTCAATAGTGTTGCCGAAACCGGTTTGGCTCAGTGGTAGAGCGTCGGGCTACGGACTGAAAGGTCCCGGGTTCGATTCCGGTCAGGGGCATGTACATTGGTTGTGGGCACATCCGTGCTAGGGAGTGTGCAAGAGGCAGCTGGTCGATGTTTCTCTCTCATCGACGTTTCTAGCTCTCTATCTCTCTCCCTTCCTCTCTGTAAAATATCAATAAAATATATATTTTTAAAAAAATAAAATAAAATAAACTCAATAGTGTTTTTAAGATGGCTTTTACTTTATGTGGTGCTGACTCTGCTGTATAGTGTTCTGTAGTATCTGTCACTATTCTAGCTCAGAATCTCTCATGAACTTTCTGTCAGCCTGGGCCACCACACTCATTGAAGGCTTGACTAGACTGGAGGATTCACTTCCAAGATAGCTAACTTACATAGTCCGTTTCTTCTGGTCATTGGTAGGAGGCTTCAGTTTCTTGACATGACCCTTTCCACCTGGCTGCTTGAGTGTCTTATTGACATGGCAGCTGGTTTCCTCCAATGATCATAGTGAGAAAGAGCAAGAAGGAAGCCACTTACGTCCTAGTCTGAGGGGTAACACATCATCACTTCTCTCATATTCTCTTCATTAAAAGTAACTAAATCCAGCCAAAACCGGTTTGGCTCAGTGGATAGAGCGTCGGCCTGGGAACTGAAAGGTCCTAGGTTCGATTCCGGTCAAGGGCATGTACCTTGGTTGTGGGCACATCCCCAGTGGGGGGTGTGCAAGAGGCAGCTTATTGATGATTCTCTCTGATCAATGTTTCTAACTCTCTATCCCTCTCTCTTCCTCTCTGTAAAAAATCAATAAAATATATTTTTAAAATTAACTATACTTGTACCATATACAAAAATTAGAATTCCATGTGAATTAAATATTTTAATGTATAAACAATTTCTGATGCATGCTAATTAGTCACTCACATTTAGATACCATCAAATTGATAGTAAAATATATATTTTTAAGATAATTTATTTACAGTGTCATAGAGTGAAAGGAAGCCAAAACAAGATTGCAACAGATGTCTGGAAGACGGGAAAATAGTGGAAATTAAAAATTATTGTTGAAAAATAAGCAAGGGGAGGAGAAACCAAGATGGCGGTATAGGGTAGACACCTGAATGCAACCTACAACAACAAATTTGAATTTAGAACTGGAAAACAGGGGAGGCATTGCCCTGAAGCACCGGACGGCTAGCTGAGAGGAGGCTCTGCCATTTGGGAAGGAGAGAGAAGGCACGCTGACCCTCAGAAACTGTGAAGGTACAAAGAACTGTGTGCTCAAAAAGGTGCTGGCTTAATCCCGACATGCAGAGAGGGAGGGCCGGCCAAGATGGCTGCTGGCAGACTCCCGGTGCGCGAAGAGGACAGGCCGGGCTGAATTCACTGCTGGCTTACTCCTGGAGCATAGAGAGGGCGGACAGCTGACACACTGCTGGCTTTCTTGTTGGAGAGGAATCACCCTATTGCTCTGATAGACGGCCCCAGTCAGGGAGAGGCCAGACTGTCAGGCAGCAGGCAGAGATCTCTCGGAGGTGTGTAAAACCAAAGGCCATCACTGTGGGACTTGGGGAGGAGCCCACGAGAAAACAAAGCGTGGCTGCACCAACCCGAAACTCCGCCCCATCTAAGCTGAGCACAGAAACTTTCCCAGAGGCTGGCTTTCTCTAAGGAGGGACTCGCTAGAATCCAAAGCTTGTCTACGCCTTTACCAAAGAGGTGCATGCGCCTGCAACCAATCTTTCGAGACCCACGGAAAAATGGGACTTTTCTAAGGCGAGACTGACAGGGAACCAAAGATTGTCTACGCCACCCTGAGACTCCACCCCATCCAAGCGGAGTACAGAAGCCCTCTTAGCTGAGACACTGCTGATCCTCACAGCCAATTGGCTTGGAGATAAATGCTTCTCAGTGATACCAACAATAAGCAAGGCTTAACAACAAGACTGCACACACAGCCCACAAAGGGCTACACCAAGACTGTCCACTGGGAAGGCTGTGCTACTGGGCTCTACCAGAACACCTTGCATACAAAACTATTCCATCAAATCGGGAAAACAACTAAAATGCAGACAAGAGCCAGGACAAAGGAAAGAGATGGAGGAAAAGAAAAGAATGGACATTGAGTTCAAAACTACAGTTATAAGGCTTTTCAAGAATATCCTAAAAAAGGCCGATAAAATAAATGTGATATATGAGGATATGAAAAGGGATCAACTAGAAATAAAGAAAACATTGTCTGAAATAAAAAATATTACACAGAAGCCTAAAAACACAAGAATCAAGACAAAGATTTAGAACACAAAGAGCCAGAGAACACTCCTCTACAGAAGCAAGAAGATAAGAGAATCCAGAAAGTTGAAGCTAGTGTAAGAAACCTGTGGGACAATTGCAAGCGAACCAACATCAGAATTATGGGGATCCCAGAAGAAGAGAAAGAGCAAGACACCAAAAGGATACTGGAAGAAATAGTGACAGAAAACTTCCCCCACTTGGGGAAAAAAATAGACTTACATGTCCAGGAACCCCACAGAACCCCAAACAAAAGGAATCCAAAGAGAACCACACCAAGACACATCATAATTAAAATCCCAAGAGCAAAAGACAAAGAGAGAATATTAAAAGCAGCAAGACAAAAGCAGGTAGTTACCTATAAAGGGGCACCCATACGACTGTCAGCTGATTTCTCAACAGAAACCATGCAGGCCAGACGGGAATGGCAAGAAATATTCAAGGTGACGAATAGCAAGAACCTACAGCCAAAAATACTCTACCCAGCAAAGCTATCACTCAGAATCGAAGGCCAGATAAAGAGCTTCACAAATTAAAAAAAGCTAAAGGAGTTCATCACTGCCAAATCAGAATTACATGAATTACTGAAGGGGGCTATTTAGGAAGAGGAAGAAGATAAAGATAAAAATTATGAACAACAAATATGTAACTATCAACAAATGAAACTAAAAAACAAAGGGAATTAAAAAACCTGATGAACAATATTAACAGATGAATATAATAGAATCAGAGGTATGGAAGGGAAGTGGACTGATGATTCTCTGGGAAAAAGGGAGTGGGGGGTGCGGGAAGAGACTGAACATAAACTGTGCATCTATGGATGAGGACATTGGGGGGTGGGGAAAGGACAGAGGGTGGGGTGGGAACCTGGTGGAGGGGAGCAATTGGAGGGGGGGAGAAGAGGAACACATTTGTAATAATCTGAACAATAAAGATTTATTTAAAAAAAAAAAGAAAAATAATCAAAGACTTTAAAACGTCCTAGTTACTTGTTCTTTCTACCATACCAGATTACTTCCTATCATTTAAAAGTAAAATGCTGGCCCTGGCTGAGTAACTTGATTGGTTGGAGTGTTGTCCCTGTAAACCAAAAGGTTGCAGGTTCGATTGATTCCCAGTCAGGATACATACCTTAATTGCAGGTTCGATCTCTGGTCAGGACATGTATGGGAGGCTAAGGATTCATGTTTCTCTCTCACATCATTGTTTCTTTCTCTCTTTCTCTCTCTCTCTCAAAACCAGTAAACATCCTGGGGGAGGATTTTTTTAAAAAGTAAAATACAAATAAGAATTTCTCAATAGCCTTTGAAATTATTTGGGTTACTTTGGGATGTTGAAAACCAGAATTGGGAATTCATGGTCTGTGCCAGGAGTCTGCAAACTGCCACTGTTTATGAAAACTAAGTTTTACTGAAACAGGTCATGCCCAGCTAACCTACTAATAGAGTAATATGCAAATTAATCATTCCGCTACACAAGCCACACCCACCAGCTAATCAGAGCGGATATGCAAATTAACCCAACAAAGATGTCATTTAATTTGCATACACGGGGGGAGGGAGGAGTGAAGACAGCATAGAAGGAAGAGGGAGGGAAAGTGGAAAGCAAGGTGGCTCGGCTGCTGGAGGGAAAGCACTGGCAGTGTGTGCAGGGTGGCTGCCCTGTTTCCCACTGCCACTCATTTAAAGTCCATCTTTTCACATGTTATGATGCTTACCAAATTTACATATATTTACTTCTGGATTTTTTTAATGTTAAATCTATTCATATGCCAATATAAGAGCTTTTTTTTTTTTTTACAACTTTTTCTTTTTAAGTAACTGTAGATTTACAAAAGAGTTGGAAAACAGTACAGAGTTCCTATATGCCCTTCACTCAGCTTCCCCTAATGTTAGCATCTTACATAATCATAATGTAATTATTAAGACTCAGAAGTTAACTTATTAGTGAAATATAATTAACTATACACTGCTTTACTTATAAAGACTTTGTATACTATTTTTAAATGTGGTAGGTATATTCCTCCTGCTCTCCTATTTTTGCTTGTTAGGGTTTTTGTTTTGTTTTGTTTTGTTTTTTTAATATATATTTAGTGGCAGAAAACAAAAACAAATTTTATATCCTGTTTTCATTGGGACTATGTAAAATGTATAAATTAACTTAGGGAGAAATGGCACCTTATATTTCCTTAGTATCATTCAGAAGTGTTAAAGTTTTCCTCATACATTTTGGACATTGTTCAACTTATGCCTAAGTACTTTATTATTTTTTAAATTGTAAATGGGATCTTTCCTCCTATTCCATCTTCTATCTGATTTCTCTTTGTACATATAAAGAAAACTTTTTATATTTTGTACTACAGCACATTACTAACTTATCTTATTATAGCAATATTCAGTTGGTTCTTTTGGATATCCCAGGTGTATAATTATATCATCTACCAATAGTATTCCTTTATAATTTTATTCTTTGTGTTGACTAGAAATAGTCTTTTATGATGATTCTTTTGGTTTCTTCTCTTTCTGTTGCTATTTATCTCTGAAAAGTGCTATCTAAAAGTACTGACAAATACAACTTTTTTTCCCTTTCATTCATTGAGAGAAAACAGTAAAAGCTTTCTTCTCCCTTACCCTACCTACTCTTATGGTTAGCATCTTTACTATAGAAAAACAAATTGGGATATTTGTATACTGTCACCAAAGTATTCAGATGTTTTCCCATTTTATAAGTTTTGATTTTTCTAAATGTTGAGTTACTTGCATTTAAACTGTATTTGGTATGAAATGCTTGTGATTGTATAAAAAGCATTCCAAAGTAAAGTTATGACTCATTTCTCAATTTTTGCATAAAGCAATCTGAGTTAGGAAAGAATGGCTGCAATATCCTAAAAGAATATAAGGTAGACTATTACTCCATGAAACATCTTGTTTTTCCGATAAAATTATATGAAACGTTTTCTTCCTAGAACAGAAATGACTTTAATGATTGTCTTCTGGAGAGGAAAACAAAGATGATAGAATGTTCTAATTGTCCATCGGAAGGGTTGAATGTTTTCTCCTCTTTTAAAGAGCAGTTTTAATAGTTTCTACTCCTCTGGCTCTTTCTGTGATTGTGTAAGGTAATATCCTCTGTATCTTAGCATACCTATATGTACCCATCTCTGTGTTACTTACTTTTCTTCTTATTTTGTTTTTATTATTTTAGTGCAAAATCACCTGTTAAAATTTTACTTGAAATAAAGAATTTTAGGGCGTACATTATTAAATCCTGTCAGATTTCTACCTTTGTCACAGGCTTTTAATGTGCTACCTGTTTCCAGACCTGCTTATTAATGATAAAATTTTCTCCTTCATTTTTGTGACATCTCCTCTATCTTTTTCAATTACTTCTTTACCTCTTGTCCATTGGTTGGCTGGACAGGGTCTTATAATAGTGGATCAACATTAAGTCTTAATAAGAAAGTTATGTTACATGTCTGTTTTCATAATATAACTTGTATTTAATAGCACTTTTACTTTTCATCCTGCTTTGTTACGTAATTCTAACAGTATCCCTGTAAATTATATTAAAGCAGGTAATAAATGTCCATTTTACAGTTGGTAAAATGAATTAAAATTAAGGGGCAAAGGTAAACTACAACTAAGCCTAAAATTAAGATTCAAGTTTCCAAATAAAAGTCTGGTGCGCATTCTTTTCAATCATTAAGACTTTTGTGAGTGATTTCCACCTTTCAGGACTTCCTTTTGTCCTCAGGTGATAATAGGTTGTACCAGGTATATCAGAGATTCTAGCCTTTGGAGAACTGATTAGACCTGCATCCCTTGATTTCTTCCCTTGATAGGCCTTCTGGTTGGTGAACTCCAATATTGTCATGACTAGCCAGTGTTGTAACCTGTCTGCCTTAGTTTGTATAGTGCATTTTATTACAGGAACATTTTTTTTATGTCATGATTTTTAAATATTGCTTAAGTACAAATTTTGCAATACTTTTTAACTTTTAAGGAATTATGATTGCCCTAGCCGGGTGCTTCAGTGGTTTGGAGCATCATCCTGTACACCATGATCCCTGGTCAGAGAACTCTTCCCTTCTCCCCAACCCTCCCTCCCCTTCTCTCCTCCCCTCCCTCCCTGACCTCCCCATCTCACCCTTCCTTTCTCTAAAAAAATCAAAATAAAATATATCCTTTAGTGAGGTTTTTTTTTAAAAAAAGAACTATGGTAGGCAGGTTTTATTTATTCCAAAGTGAGCGTGGGATTAAACTGAAAAGAGAACCTGGGTCTTCCTAACTTGGTTAGTCTTCATATAACTCCTTGCTTTCTAATATTCTTCATGATAAGAACCTTTTATTACCTGGCTATCTTCTATATACTTTTTTGTGTCTCCTCTTCTTATTACAGTCATATAATTAACTTCCAGACTCTGTTTAATTTCTCTTTGACAAGCTATACTCCTAAAATTATTCATTTTCTTTAAGTGTCTTTTGGCCTCAGTCTAAGTTTAGTGGGTTCCAAGACCTCATATGCCATAGGTTGGCCTATTATATTCATCCTTTTGAGTAATTATGATAACTCAATACTAGTCATTCTTAATTGTCAATCTTTTATAAAAAAGACTTGAAGTCTCAATCTAATGCTCTCCTTTGTGTCCACTTCGTTAAATGACTGCCTTTTGATGAGGCCTTCTTGAAACTTCAGTCCTACTTCTCCATGCATGGTGTTTAAGACTAGCCTTAGTGATGGGATGCACTAGAAAAACCTCCTTAATCCATTCTGGCTCTAAAATTCTGTGACTATCGGACAAAATTCAGAAATAGGTTAGTATTGCTAATATAAATAAATTTCTTACCAATAATTATATTTCCTAGGTGTTTTGCCTGTTACGCCAAGTATAATATCTTTAAAATCTTGAAAAAATTCTAACCTGATAAAAATCTCATCCACTCTGAAAGGTCAAATGTATTCAGACACTACACAAGTTCTCTTCTAATTTAGTTCTGTTTGTCTTCAACTAAGACTCCATCGTTTCATCCTCTTAGATGCTACTACTTGAACAATATTGTTTTGAGACCTAAACTAACATATTAACACAATTCTTCTTATTAAATGTCTCAAGAATTTTGTTTCTTTACCCCTTTCTTTATAAACAAGCAGCCACTATATTTTTAGTAGTGAATTTCAAAATCCTTTTTAACCTTATAGGTCCAAGGGTAGCCAAGGATGGCTGCAGCTTCATATGATCAGTTGTTAAAGCAAGTTGAGGCACTGAAGATGGAGAACTCAAATCTTCGACAAGAGCTAGAAGATAATTCCAATCATCTTACAAAACTGGAAACTGAGGCATCTAATATGAAGGTATTAAGATTGTGACTTTTAATTGTAGTTTATCCATTTTTATTTAGTATTCCCTCTTGTAAACTTAGGTTAGACACTTCACTTAAAAGTATATTTTAAGTTAAGTGGTAATATGTAAACTCTTTTTCTTACAAATGTTAACATTTATACTTTGAAATAAAATGTATTGAATTTATCCAGTGAGTCATATAAAGAAATAAGTATAAAATATCAGTAACTAGTTAGTTTTTAAATTATTTTTAAGCTTAAGCATCGCTCTACTGAGGCTGGATGTCCTATGTAATTCATAGGAATTAGCTTCATAACTTGAGAATATATCTCAATTATTAAATACTAGAGGTCTGGTACACGAAATTCATGCATCGGTGTATGTGTGTCCCCCAGCCCAACCTGCACCCTCTACAATCTGGGACCCCTCGAGAGATGTTTGACTGTCCGTTTAGGCCCAATCCTGGTGGGATCGGGCCAAAATGGGCAGTCGACATCCCTCTTACAATCCAGGACCGCTGGCTCCCAACTGCTTGCCTGACTGCCTGTCTGATTGCCCGTAACTGCTTCTGCCTGCCAGCCTGATCACCCCCTAACCACTTCCCTGATTGATACCTAACTGCTCCCCTGCCAGCCTGATTGCCCCTAACTGCCCTTCCCTGCCAACCTGGTCACTCCTAACTGTCTTCCCTTGCAGCCCTGGTTGCCCCCAACTGCCCTTCCCTGATGGCCCGATCACCCTTACTGCCTTCCTTGTCAGCCTGGTCACCCCTAACTGCCCTCCCCTGCAGGCCTAGTCGCCCCCAACTGCACTCCCCTGCTAGCCATCTTGTGGTGGCCATCTTGTGTGTTGGAGTGATAGTCAATTTGCATATTACCCTTTTATTAGATAGTATAGAGTCCTAGTGCTCCAATTCCTGCACCTGTGGGGTCCCTCAGCCTAGCCTGCTGGATCGGGCAGAAACTGGCTCTCTGACACCCCCAAGGGATCCTGGATTGTGAGAGGGCTCAGGCCACGCCAAGGGACCCCACCAGTGCACAACTGGGGCCAGGGAGAGACACGGGAGGGCTCCAGGGCATGTCTAGCCCATCTCAGTCCTGATTGCCCAGACAGTAGCAGCAAGCCAACCTACTGGTCAGAGCATCTGCCCCCTGGAGGTCAGAACATGTCATAGCGACTGGTCAACTGTCTGCCCCCTTTTGGTCAGTGCTCGTAATAGTGAGCGGTTGAGTGGCCTTAGTACTCATTAGCATATTACATTTTGGTTGTGAAACAGCCTCAACCGACCATGTAGGATATTAGGCTTTTATTATATAGGATAGCTTTCCTCCCCAACTCTCTCAGATCTTGTTTACACTTAAATGCTATGTTTATAGACTACCAAGAAAATCAGGGTACCCATAGCCTTCCTCTCCATCTCTCTCAGATCTTGTTGCTACTTAAATGCAGCATTGATAGATTATTAAGAAAATCACGGGGCCTTAATTGGAAGAGTCCTGAATGAAAGTCAGTACCGGGTCCTATTCCTGGTGTTGTCTCAAACTAAATTGCATCACTTTTGGTCACCTTCTGGACTTCATTTTAAGTTGCCAAAGGAAAATACAGACATTGCGCTACCCTAGAGGAGTTCCATGGTACCTTCAAACCCTAGAATTGGTTTGCCAAATAACATGACAAGCTATGTATCCTCTAAGAAGAGATATAAAATACTCAGTCTGCAATGGGGAAAATATGTTTTAATTTCAAACCAATCAAGGTTAAGACTTACAGCTGTTTTAATTTTTAATTATTGAGGTAGATTTACTTCTCACTGAAATTAATAACTTTATAGAATTGGAACTCATCTATGAAACTGTTACCTCCTTCAAAAAATGTTCCTGCTTTATGTTCTTTCTGCCCCTCTGCTATTTTAACATCTGGGTTCTTTACCCTATTCTCCTATCTGTTCACTACTCCTATTTCTGATTCATTGTCTATTCTCTTCTGAGTCCTTTTTCTGTACATTTTGAGGTTTTCCTTATTCTTCAAGCTTCTATATATTACTGAACTATTGTTGCTCCTCTTTTATCCTTTATAGTCAATATTCTAACAGTTCAATCTTTTTACTCATGTGTACTTTTCTATTTATCTATGTATAAATCTTTTCTGCTCTGATTGCCTATTTATACTGTTCTAAAAACTTTCCCTAGCAATGATAAATCTCCAAGATATCTACCTCAAATCCTTCTGGGAATAAGGAAGACTATAAATAAACGTATGTTCTTACACAAACTATGGGTGTTCTTAAAAACAGCCAAATTAGTTACCTAATAGGTTAAAAAAGAATAGTTTCGTATTTTAACACTGATCAGTACAATGTATCTACAATTGTTTTACATGACATGATAAGTTTCAAAGATACAAAATTTAAAATTCCCAACAAGACTACTCTTTCATCTACTTTGGAAGTATATTTTGCAGAGAACTCCTGACTGGCCTATCTGAATGTCTGTTTTATAGTGGATAGCTCTGAGATGACTTTGAAGTTTTTGTTTAACTATATGAACAAATTCAAAATTCATTTTTAAGAGACATTTTATCCTACCCTAGATCCATCTCCACACTGAAGTGGAATGTCAGAGTAAATGACAAATTATACCCTTAAATTTCTACAATGGACTATCAGGTTGACAACTTATCCGGTGATATAATATACATCATGAATATTGACATTTAAGATATATCTGAATTCAACTATGAATTGATAATTACTCAACATGCGCATCTACAAGACATTCTTGTTAATCTATCCACGTATGTCTTTAGGATTGGGCATATGGTATCATAGCAGTTACAACCTTATAAGGAAATTATTTACTTTTCTCCTCCTTAAGAGACTTTAAGCTATTAAAGAGCAGAAACTGTGACCTGTTTATTTTGTTTTAGCATATTGATTTGTAAAAAGACACTTGGAAACAGTGGCACTCTACGCTGGATTAAAGTTTATACAAAACAATGGTTATCTCGTGCTCCCCCCCCCTCCCCCCAAATCATTTATTAGACTTTGGAATACCTTGTACAATCTTGAATCATGTTTATTAATCATTAAGCTACTTATCCCAAAGAAAGGCAAGGTGTGTCCCTCCAATGAGATCATTTAAGGATGCCTGCAATTTATGCAGTAGTACCATCTAGTGGCAAAAGAGAATACTGTTTGCTGTTCACATGGCATTGATACAAACTATAAAAATATTTTTATATACCACAGCAAAATAGGCATGTGCCACTGAGAACACTGATTGTATATTTGAGAATATTTGAAGTGTTTGTTTTTTAGGTATAGTGATGGCACTGTGGTTGTGTTTAGAAAGAATCCATGTTTAAATATACGTATTAAAATATTTACAGAAGAAATGATATGATGTCTGAGATTTGTCACAAATCTGGGTGGAGCCGGGACCGGTTTGGCTTAGTGGGTTGAGCATCGGCCTGCAGAATAAAAGATCCCGGTTCTATTCCAGCCAAGGGCATGTACCTTGGTTACCGGCACATCCCCAGTAGGGGGTGTGCAAGAGGCGGCTGATCGATGATTCTCTCTCATCGATGTTTCTAACTCTCTATCCCTCTTTCTCTCTGTAAAAAATAAAAATATATTTAAAAAAAAAAACAAAAAAATCTGGGTGGAGGTGGGGAAATGGAGAAAGTAGGTATGGGTATAAATGAAACAAACCATGAGTTGATAATTATTGAAGCAGGATGTGAAGATACATGGAAGCTTATTATAATAGTCTTTATACTTATGTATATATTTATTTTCTATAATAAAAATATAATAAAGTATAATAGAGATTTCATTGGATTTAGTTGACCTGGAATCAGATAAATACAGAAATTGTAATTAAACTTTAATGATGTATATACTATATTTTTTACTCCAGGGCTAATTATGGTCATGGTGAATTTCTTCCCCAGGGATACATGTTGATTCTGGATGCAAACTAGTATTTATTATTGCAACAGGCAGAATGATTTCAATGGAAGAAGAAAACTATTGGAGGTCTTGACAAACATGTAGGCAGATGTGAGGTATTGATGTTTAGAGGACATCCAAATGCATGGGTAGATTTCCCCATGGGATATTGGCTGAATTGTTTTGTAGTGAAGTATGCTGGAAATGGACTAGAAAGACAGAATGTTAGGTAAAGTCTTGCTATAGAAGAGACATATAACTTTCACACAACAGAGCTCCTCAATATGTTTGCCATACTTTGAAGTTTACATAAGCAGGAGGTTAAATACTTAAGCTTATAGCCTCCAAGGGACAAAACTTTAGGGCTAGGGAATCAGGGGCCACCTGAGAATCAGGCTAAACTGGCAGACAAAGTAAAACAGCCCATAATCTTTCAACGTTTGAGAGAGACAGACCTACAAAAGGGAAGGGGTCTGGATCAAACACAACTGGTTTTTCTTTAAAGGTAAGTGACAGATTTTGGAGTTGTGTAGGGTGGGAAACCAAAGACTGAGGAGAAACTATAATATTTACAGTCTAGATTTGAAAAAGAGTTACATTCAAGGATCTTGAAAAATCAAATCAAGAGAAAGATTTAGTTGGAGAAGAAATAATGGCATCAAAAGTCAGGAGGCAATAAGTATATAATCAAATATCTGCTAAATGTAAATTGGTGCACTAGAAGAATATACTTAAATGTGATATATAAAAGCTTGATTTTTTTAGGGCATTAAATAAAACAGTCTATCATAATGTGTTAATTTGATGTTTTTATAGTCATATGTTGGTGCACGCCTAAGAGATACAGATTCTAAATACGTAACTATTGAGCCAGCCTCATTGAGGCTTGGCCATTTTCTGATTATTTAAAAGAATTATTCTACTTATTCTCTTAACCCTTTACCTAGAACCAAGAGTCAGTAAATTTCTCTGAACATCAGCATTTGTGATAAGGATGCCCTCTACTCCTGCATGAATTTGCTGATCACTAGCTTGGTCAACTCTTTGAGTCTCAGTTGACCTACCTCAAAATGAGAATAATCCACCTTGTATTATTTTAAATATTAGAGATAATTTATCCATATAGTAACTTTCAAGAGACTACTCATTCTTACCATTATTACGAAATATCACTACTGTTGTTATAATATAATTTGTTGCTCTTAATTCATACTAGGTAATATAGGTGGAGTGCTTTCCAGACTTATCTAAAATAACTTTTTATCTATCATACCTAAGTACCAAAATATTTAAAATTATTCTTCAAGAAGATTTTTAGAATTTTGTCATGTTCAGATATTGTGTTGTGTGTTTTTTTTACAGGAAGTACTTAAACAACTACAAGGAAGTATTGAAGATGAAGCTATGACATCTTCTGGACAGATTGATTTATTAGAGCGCCTCAAAGGTACATTTTAAAAAGTGTTTTAAAATAAATTTTTATGCTTTAGTTGTCAGCTTTTAGATATGTATAGCCACGTATAACTTCTGTTGATTTGGGTGTTGGTATCAGTTTCCTTAGTATAGCAGTTTTACCCATCTATAGATAGATAGATAGATAGATAGATAGATAGATAGATAGATAGATATCGATATCTATCTATCTATCTATCTATCTATCTATCTATCTATCTATCTATATAAAGAGGTAATGTGCAAATTGGGATGCCATAACAGTCACGACGGTCATGAGGAGGCTGCACACGTGCAGATGAGGCCTGGAGCGGAGACAGACAGGGGGGCCTGCCCAAGTTGCCACAGGCTAGGGCAGACCCAGGGCGGGCCCACCCGCAGCCACAGCAGCCAAGCACAGGCCAGGAGGGAAGAGGGGAGAGAGAGAGGACCCACCTTTTCTGACTGCTCATTGGCTAAGCTCCCAGTACGCCACTCGCATTGTTCTTGGTACCTTGCCTAATAAAAATCCAAGAAGGTGATCTAGGGTTTTTCCACCTCACCCCTGGAGGAAAAAAAGGAAGGTCTGCTGGAGGTCTAAGAAATGTCATATCCTGCCCTAGCTGGTTTGGCTCAGGGGGTAGAGCCTTGGCCTGCTGACTGCAGGGTTCGATTCTGATCAAGAGCATGTATCTAAGTTACAGGCTCCTTCCTGCTCGGAGCCCAAGTCAGGGCTCATGCAGGAGGCAACCAATCGAAGTGTTCCTCTCACATTGATGTTTTTCTGTCTTTCCCTCTCTCTTCCACCCTCTCTAAAATTTAATGGGAAAATATCTTCAGGTGAGGATACAAACAAAGAAAGAAAGAAATATCATATTATATGAAAGAGACATCTTGAAAATGCCTAAAGAAAGTTGTCATTTTTTCGTGGTGAAGGGACTGGAGTCCGTGTTGATGAAAACACCTTGGTGGCTTGAGGAGGTTGGCAGTGGCAGTAGCAGTGGGATGATGGGGGTGGCACCTTCCCCTGATCAGCCAAGTTGCCTCCTGCCGCAGACCAGACTGGCTAAGCCCCCCTCTCCCCAGGGAGCAGGCCTAAGCTGTCAGTATGACATCCCCTGAGGGATCCCTGGACTGTGAGAGGGGGCAGGCTGGACTGAGGGGACTCCCCCACACAGGGCACAAATTTCGTGCATCAGGCCTCTAATTAAAGTACAAATAGGTAAAAAGTCTATTTTCGTGTTATTTTCTCAGTTAAACATTTTACTGGCTTTGAATGAACTATTTTAGATGCCTTCCTTGATCATTTCAATATCTTTTTAAGGCTCATTGCTACTCTGCTGGTCACTAAATTGAAAATTGTGTACAACAGACTGGACACATTGCCTCATGTGATGTAGTGTCCTTCTCTGTTCCATCTGGAATACAAATGCTTTATCCTCTGATGTATAAGTTGGTTATAAGCCATTTTTAGCAGAGCTTTAAAATAATGTCTCATTTTGTTGCTTAAAATTCCGTGTCAAAATGGGGAAAATGCTTAATTAAAACTGAAGCTAGGCAAAGAAAATTACCTTTTGTTTCCTAAATGTATTATTGTCTAGCATGAATCTAATTGTCTAATTTTCCTTTAACAGACTACTTTTCCTCTGACTCAAGCTGACTTTGGAGAGAAAGTTTAGCCATTCTGTTTCTAAACAATTGTTTGTTCAGTCATGTATATTTGTGGTTCCCTCTGTTAGGAATTTGTAAGCGTCTGAACCAAGAAGTGTGTCCTTTTATTGACTCGATGCTTTAGTACACTGCCCTTTTGCAGGCTCTCAGAGAGCCTGCCTAATAGAGGCTTAGCAATTTTCTAATCTTTAGTTATCATGATTCTTCTACGTGTTCTCTCTCCTACCTTTACATTTCTCTAGAATGAGGAGTCAGTGAATCTCTCTGAGCATCAGTATTTATGATAAGGATTTCTTCTCCCTGCATGAATTGGCTGCTTAATAGTTACATTAATTTAGTACTCCTATAGGCTTAATGTAATATATATGTATAAAGTATTTTATAATTATAAAGTGGTTAAAATTGAGAGCTAAATATGAACCTGAGATTTTACTTTTAAAACAATAATATTGAATTAGACTATTTAAAGCAATTATTATATTAAAACTTGTCTCTATTTTATTTAGAGCTTAACTTAGATAGCAGTAATTTCCCTGGAGTAAAACTACGGTCCAAAATGTCCCTCCGTTCTTATGGAAGCCGGGAAGGATCTGTATCCAGTCGTTCAGGGGAGTGCAGTCCTGTGCCTATGGGTTCGTTTCCAAGAAGAGGATTTGTAAATGGAAGCAGAGAAAATACTGGTTATTTAGAAGAACTTGAGAAAGAGAGGTAACTTTTTTTTTTCCCAGTAAATAGCAAACATTGATTTGTATGCCTCAATTTTTGCTATTATTTTGCATTTCGTAATGCAAGATATGAATTGTGAAGCATATATGATGGATGACCACTAACATTTAGAGAACATTTTGCATTTATTAACTCAAAGATAGTATGTGACTGATTGTCCCTATACGAAATCTAAAAATTTAAAGGAGGCAATTTCTTGGGATTGTAAGATTTATATTTTGTCACATAAATACACACATTGGGTCCTACACAGGATGGCAATTTCTATGTTAAAATATGTAGCTCATTTTTAAATTGCATTTCTGTTTATCTTCTGAACTAAAATAACTACTAGTTATACTATAAGGTGACTGCGTTGTGGAAGACCTCTTAGAAGTACCACAAGTAAAACATTTTTTAATTAATCAATTTCTGTGTCAAAAACATTGCTTGACATATGGAATGAGTTCTGGTCTCACAGCCAGTGTATTCTTCCTGCAGTTAAAATCATCACATTACAAATATCAGAATATATAACATTATCAAAAATTTTATCAAAAATATATGTTTCCTAAAAGATTATAAATTCCTGTATGCATGAATGAAACTTTATTATCTTTATATTCCTAAAAATTCTAATAGACATTCAAGAAATGTTAACATGTATAAAAATGTTACATATTAGCTCTGGAACCTTGGTCAAGTCAGTAAATTTTGGTATTGTTTTCATCTGTAAAATTGGGATATGGTAATCCCTTATAGAGTTGTCAAAATCAAATGTTAACATATGAAAAAGGTCCAGTATATCTCACTGAGAAACAAATGACCTTTTATTACTTTCTCTGGTTTTAGGTTTGTCCATCTACAAAAATATGAATAATCATCTGAAGCAGTAGTATTCACATGAGTCACATCTCTTAAGTTCACATGAGTCTGTTTTGTACCTTGAACCTGGACTGTTTCTGTCTGATAGTGTAAGAAATACTATGCTGAAAAAGAAGAAGCTAACTAGGATCCATGGTCTTTCATCTTTGTCCCCTTTCAGCTCTATTAAGAGACAAAGGACATGTGAGCATACTGACTTTCTTAGGAACTTTGCTTCATGTAGGTTAAGTCCTTATTTTATTAACAGACAGAGAGAGAGGAGAGGGTGTTGTGTGTGTAGTTCTGATAGATCTTGTATCCTCTTTGTTCTCACTGTGTTGGAGGGAAGAAAATTGAGACCTTGCTTATGTAACAGTATCTTCATTTTGCTGTCACACTTGATTGATAGTTTGGTAGGACTAGGTTCAAATTCATTTTCCTCTCATTATCAATGTTACTGATGAGAGATTTGATACCAGGCTGATTCTTACATCTTTGTAGGCAACCATTTTTCCTCTTTGCAGCTTTTACAATACCTTGGTGTGTGTGTGTGTTTTCTTCATTCATCATGTGGGATACTAGTGTGCCCTTTTGATCTGAAAATTTGTTTTCTACAGCTTTTGAAAATTCTGTATGTTATTTCTTTGATTATGTTCTCCCCTATGCTTCTATTCTTTCTTTCTAGACCTCCCTTAAGTCAGAGATTAATTCTCTCTGCCTCTTTTTTTCTCTTTTTCTGTGATGTACAAGATAAGTGCTAGTAAGTAGTCAAGCTGGTATTCAAAACCAGGTCAATAGCTCTATAAGCCTTTTGAATCTCAGTTTTCCTGTCTATAGAAGGAGATTTAAAAATCTATAGATTTTTTTTAAAGTACTTAGCACTATATCTTATATAGCGAGCACTTAATAAATGTTAACTATTGTCATGTTAGCCATTAATTTAATAAATACTTATTAAATACCTAATAACTTGTGTGCCATACTCTTCTAGGTGATTCTGAATTAGCTTGAGGACTAAGAAGACATGAAGCTTACATGAAGAGACATTTTTAAAGAAAACTATTGACAATCCTATAAAAATTAAAACCTATTATGATAAGTGTCCGGTCAACTGGTCAGCCATTCAACCAATCAAAGCGTAATATGCTAAGGCCACTCAACTACTCACTATGACATGCACTGACCACCAGGGGGCAGACAGTCGATGATCAACCAGTCACTATAACATGCATTCACCACCAGGGGGTAGACACTCCAACTGGTAGGTTAGTTTGCTGCTGGCGTCCTGCCCATCAAGACTGAGCAATATGGGCCGAGATGCCCTGGTGCCCTCCCACAGCCCCTCCCCAGCCTCAGTTGTGCACTGGTGGAATCTCTCGACCTGCCCTGCTCCCTCACACAATCTGGGACCCCTCAGGAGATATCAGAGAGCCAGTTTTGGCCCTATCCCACAGGCCAGGCCGAGGGATCCCAATGGTGCAAGAATTCATACACCAGGCCTCTAGTCACTGTATAAACCACTAGTACACTAAACCTAAAAGACCTACCTGCTTCTGGGTCTAGACCTACTAGTTTAATTTCTGAGTTTTAAGCACTGCTGTGTGAGTTAAAAGGTCAACTACTATCATTTAACCACTTGTTATCATTTTGGTTCAAGATACTATAGCCTTGGCTTTTCCAAAGCATTTTTTTTACAGTTTAAGCTTAAACTTAAAACTTGTCCTTATTCTCTAACCTCTCCCTTACTCCACCACCATCAGTAACATTTGACCTCTCACTTTACATACCCAGCTCTTATTTTATAAGCTTACTTATTAGAGGGTAATCAGAGTGTCACCACCTATCTATCTCTTTTGCCTACTAAGGCCTGCTGGGTCCTACAGGTCCTCACCAAGGAAAGCTGAAAAATAGAATCATATCTTTATGCTAGTTTGGTGCTCAGCTTTTGAAAAGGATTCAGGCTTTCTACAGTGCTTTTTCCTGCTTTTATTGTTAGAAAGGGAAGGAAGTATGGCTTCTAAGGTTGCTACATCATAAGAAGGGCTTATTTTCCAATCATGGGTTCCCTCACTATTGAAGTTACCACATCAAAAGTGAAGGCTTGTTTTTTTATTTTAAGTATTGCTTCTCAAGTAAAGGAAAGAGAATTTTAGAAAGCATAGAACCTTCTGCATATATACATACAGTTTTTTCCAAGAAATTATAATCAAATAGAATTTTAAAGTAACAATATCTGAGTGGGGAGCATTTCTCTCTGTGTACGAGCAAACTCCAGAAGCCATAATAGAAAATATCTACAAATCTGATTATAATATCATGCCCTGGCCAGTTTGATCATGATTACAGCATCAGCCCAAGGACCAAAGGGTCATGGGTTCAATTCCTGGTCAAGGGTACGTACCTTGGTTTTAGGTTCATCATCAGCCCTAGTCAGGATGCGTGCGGGAGGCAACTAATTGATGTGTCTCTCTCACATGTTTCTTTTTCTCTCTCCCCTCTCCTCCTCCCTCCCTTCCCCTCTTTCAAAAACTCAATGAAAAAAAATATATCCTCAGGTGAGGGTTTAAAAAAAAAAAAAGAATATAAAAAAGTCTTACATGGCAAACATTGTAAACAAAGTTTATGTAATAAACTGACAAATTATATTTGCAACCCATATAACTGACAATGTGTGGTTATTCTTAACATATAAGAGGTTCTGTAAGTAAGAAAAAGTCACAGGCAAGAAAATACAAATGGCTACTGAAAAAAAATGTTTACTCTCATTCATACTAAAAGAAGTCAAACTAAAACCATAGTGATAGACCATTTTTGGAGGAAAAGCAACCTACATTTACAATAAAAAGTTTAATAAAACATTTACATTGGTGAAGATAATAGGTTCATAAATAACATATAACAAGGGCAGTATACGTGGTTGCACATGTGTGAAATGATATGTGTAAAGATAGTGCAGCATCCTATATAATAAAAGTATAGTATACAGCCAAAACCCGTTTGGCTCAGTGGATAGAGCATCAGTCTGCAGACTGAAAGGTTCCGGGTTCGATTCCGGTCAAGGGCATGCACATTGGTTGTGGGCACATCCCCAGTAGGGGGTGTGCAGGAGGCAGCTGATAGATGTTTCTCTCTCATCGATGTTTCTAACTCTCTGTCCCTCTACCTTCCTCTCTGTGCAAAATCAATTATATATATATATATATATATATATATATATATATATATATATATATATATATATTTTAAAAGTATAGTATGCAAATTGTCCCCTCGATTAGGAGTTTGTTCAGGAATTCAACCAAGGGGCGGGCCAGCTGAGGGAAGGGAGGGAGGACCTGGCCAGCAGCAGTTAGGGACCCTCCCAGTGCGTGAGTTTCATGCATTGGGCCTCTAGTTCTTTATAATAGCAAAAGGTTAGAAAGATCCTGAATGTCCTCTAGCACAGAACTGGTTATGGATTCCAAAATACCTTGGAATACTATGTCCTTGCCTAAAATTACATTGGACCTGATACAAAATTGTCTCCAAGGTAGATTTTCTTAGTGGAAAATAAGTTATAAGGTAATACATATGGTACTGTTTATGTTTAAGAATGCTACGTATATCCTTACATAGTTATAGAATATCTCTGGAAATATAAATAAACAAGAAAATGGTAATAGCAGTTTTGGGAAAGAGTCACATGAAAAGATCACATACTTTTTTTCTTCTTTATTGATTAAGGTATTACATATTTGTTCTTATTTCCCCATTGCCCCCCACCCCATTCCCACTTATGCCCTCAGCCCTCTGCTATCTGTGTCCATTGGTTAGGCTTATATGCATGCATACAAGTCCTTTGATTGATCTCTTCCCTCTTACCCCACCTTCCCTCTGAGGTTTGAGCAATGCTTCTTTGTCTCGATTTGTTTTTGTTCATCAGTTTATGTTGTTCGTTATAGTCCACAAATGAGTGAGATCATGTGATATTTATCTTTCTCTGACTGGCTTATTTCCCTTAGCATAATATGCTTTGTACCAACTGAGTTTTATCTCAGTGACACTTATAGTTTGCATTTATGTTTATAATGATCATGTAGAGTATATTCATATATAGATTGTTATTGAGGACAACATCACTTGGGTAGTTCAGAAATTACATAAATTCATCTTCAAATTCCAAACTAAGAAAAATCTTGTTTCCCTCAGAATAACTTCTTATTGTACAGTGACAATATTTTTTTTTTTTTTTTTTTACTATTTTGGCTGCTGAGAAGCAAAAAACTACATTTGTGTTCTATTCAGTAGCTTCTTACACTCCTTTTCTTTATTATACCTTTTTCCCCCTTGTATTAGTTTGGAGGTTTGTTATAAATGGACTTTATACTACAAACCATCATATTCTTAGACTGCATGAATGTGAAGACAATGCCTTTGGTGAAATGTAAATATTATAATGTTGATTAGCTGAAAACCTTTTTAATATTCAACTTTTAATGATTATAACATTCTAAGTCCCATCTTCAAAAATCAATGTTTTTCATTTATTCGTTATTAATACTTTAACTTGAAGAGAGAACTTTACAGTAACAGGTAATAAGAATTGCTGTTATGTACTATATATTAGCATTGTGTAACCTTAACCTTTTTTTAAAAAAAAACAGATCATTACTTCTTGCTGATATTGACAAAGAAGAAAAGGAAAAAGACTGGTATTACGCTCAACTTCAGAATCTCACTAAAAGAATAGATAGTCTTCCTTTAACTGAAAATGTAAGTAGCTTGGCAATATGACTTATTATAGACTTTATTGACTTGATTTTTATTTTACTTAATATATTTTTATGGATTTCAGAGAGGAAGGGAGAGGAAGAGAGAGAAAGAAACATCAATGATGATAAGTAATCATTGATTGTCTGCTTCCTGCACACCCCCTACTGGGGACTGAGCCCACAACCCAGGAATGTACCCTTGACTGGAATCAAACCCAGGACCCTTGAATCCACAGGCCGATGCTGTATACACTGAGCCAAACTTGATTTTTTAAAGTACCTAAATTATATATTAAAAGTGTGGGATAACTACACTAACTTTAAACTTGAATATATAATAGTTAATGAATTTTTGTTTGTAGCGATGATAAAACTTCATTGTGCTCAAGCAAATATATATTTTTAAGCCCTGAGTTCTGAAAACCTATTGTTTGAATTCTAAAGGACTCGGAAATTGACTAGGCAACTGTTGTTGTTTTTATTGTGTATTAAGTTGCCAAACATACATTGTAGAAGTGTTTATCACCATCTGTCCATTTTTTTTAAACCATATTATAGGAATCATGCCAGATAGTTTTTGGAAAAAAAAATCTTTGAAGATAATTTGAGTGCTATTTTCATTTATCATAAATGACAATAATTTTTGACCTGGATCTTAAAACTTTTTGCATGTACTAAAATTTGTTTGTTTTGCAAACAAATATAGCTGTGTTAAAAAAAAAAAGAATTTAATCTTGTCAGCTTCTCCCTCCCCACTTAATTCATGGAGGTGGCACATATAAGCACATTTCTAAAATAAATTAATTTCAACCAAGACTGTATTTCAACTGTTGTTTATAAATATTTTTCTGACTTTTAAGAAGATATATTTAAAATATATCTTTTTCTCTTAGCTTAGATTTTTCATTTTTTAATAGTAATTTTGAGGTAACATAATAAACAAAAAGCAAAAATAGAAGAAAAACCTTTTTCCAAAACTTGTAGTTACCCAGGCTGCCTGAGTGGGCATTGTCATGTTCGTCTTTTTGTGTGGAGTGTAGTGGGAAGTGGGGGATGCATCAGTAGAGTTACAGCTGGCTAATTGGGAATTAGAAATAACATTCTTCCATATTGCAGCCCATGATTTGGGTATGCCTGTAGGAATTTTCTTCATTTTACAAATGGAGTTCTGTTTAATCTGCATGTATATGGTAATCCTTACCTTAAATTGAGGTACAGACTTGAGGATAATGAACTTCTTTTTTATTTTTGTATGTTGTCCACATTAATATACTAGTTTTTAATAATTAAAAATAGTACCTCTTCAATGAAGAAAAATCAAAAGGAAACTAAAGATAGACTTACTGGACCAATTATATGCATGTTAAATGTAGTAGTACAATTTAATTAGACATTAGTGCCTTTGGGGCAGTAAGAATGTTTCAATTCTGCATTTCACATTAGGTACCCAGACTAGCCTAGGACCTGTAATTTATATTTTCGGTCTGCTTGGAATGAAGTATAATTTTCTCATGCACTATAACTTATACATATTTCCTTATTTATTTTCTTTGTTGGTTTATATACTTTTTTTCCTTAAACACACAAGCATGAGATATTAACACTTTAATTTTATTTATGGCTTCAGTTTTCCTTACAAACTGATATGACCAGGAGGCAATTGGAATATGAAGCAAGGCAAATCAGAGTTGCAATGGAAGAACAACTAGGAACATGCCAAGATATGGAAAAACGAGCACAGGTAACTGATTTATTAAACTAAAGCTAGCACAAGTTAAACTATTAATTTATCTTTGACACTGTCCTATCTAATAATCCACCTAATAAAATAGTAATATGCAAATTGACCATCACTCCAACATACAAGATAGCCGCCCCCATTTGGACATAGATGGCCTCCACAAGATGGCCAGCAGAGGAGGGCAGTTAGGGGTGACCGGGCCTGTAGGGAGGGCAGTTAGGAGTGACTGGGCCTGCAGGGGAGGTCAGTTAGGGGTGACCAGGCCTGCAGGGGAGGTCAGTTAAGGGTGACCAGGATGGCAGGGGAGGGCAGTTGTGGGGGGACCAGGCCTGCAGGGGAGGGCAATTGGGGGTGACCCGGCCAGCAGGGGAGAGCAGTTAGGGGTGACCAGGATGGCAGGGGAGGGCAGTTGGAAGGACCAGGCCTTCAGGGGAGGGCAGTTGCAGGCAACCAGGCCTTCAGGATAGGGCAGTTGGGGGTGACCAGGCCGGCAGGGGAGAGCAGTAGTGGTGACCAGGCCAGTAAGGGAGGGCAGTTAGGGGTTACCAGGCCAAGAGGGGAGGACAGGTGGGGGCAACCAGGCCTGCAGGGGAGGACAATTAGGGGCAACTAGGCCAGCAGGGTAGGGCAGATAGGTGTGATCAGGCTGGCAGGGGAGGGCAGTTAGGGCAATCCGGTCGGCAGGGAAGCAGTTAGGTGTCAATCAGGCTGATAGGGAGTGGTTAGAGCAGGACTGGGCAAACTACAGCCCACGGGCCTGATCCAGTGAATAAAATTATTGAATTTAAAAAAAAAAAAAAACCATACCCTTTTATGTAATGATGTTTACTTTAAATTTATATTAGTTCACACAAACATTCCATCCATGCTTTTGTTCCAGCCCTCCGGTCCAGTTTAAGAATCCATTTTGGCCCTCGAGTCAAAAAGTTTGCCCACCCCTGGGTTAGAGGGTAATCAGGTGGCAGGCAGAAGTGGTTAAGGGCAATTAGGCAGGCAGGCAGGTGAGTGGTTGGGAGCCAGCAGTCCTGGATTGTGAGAGACATGTCCAGTGGGATCGGGCCTAAACAGGCAGTCAAACATCTCTCAAAGGGTCCCAGATTGGAGAAGGTGCAGGCTGGGTTGAGGGACACACACACACACATGCACACACGCACACACCATGCATGAATTTCGTGCACTGAGCCTCTAGTTTCAAAATAAGAATAATATACCATGGCCACTAAACAACATAACCAGTGTTCACATAATTCTGCCTCCACTATATTTCATTTTCCCGATACTTTTCTGCTTTACCTTAGAATTGTAAGTGGGAAAAGAGTTAGATGCTGATCATCTCGTAGCTGATAGCCACCTCCAGTTATCCTTTGAAATTTTTACTTACTGTAATCTGAGTGTGTGTAATGACATTCCAAATGCTGCTCTTTAAGTTATACACTAAAAAAAGAAAAAGGATACCCTTATTTGAAGAAGTAGGAAGGAAACATCTAAAAGAACATTGGGAAATAGGAAATGAGTTGGATAGAGAACACTTCTCTATTTCAACCTTCAACTATGTCAGGAGAGAATATTGACTGACTTTGTTATTTGTTAAGCATTTCCATATATTGAATTTGATATTACTAATGTTTTTAAGCCCTGAAGAGGCTTTGCTGGTTGCCTTACCTGTTTCAAAGCAAGCATGGAAATTTTAAAAAGAATATATATATATATATATATATATATATAATATATAACAAATGGGAGGAAAAAAAGATTTTCTTTAGCAAATAAAAGGGAGAACTACATTCATATGTGTAATATAACTGCATTTTTATATTCTGAAAAGTTTATTTCATAGTTTTAAAATGACTAATATAGGACATTTTAATTCCCCAAAGTCTTCATATTTTATGACATTGCTTCATAAACATAATGTATATGCTATTTGTGCTGGATTATAGTGGTAAACTAAGGTGATACTTAAACACCAAACCATATATCTTTAATAATTCAAGCCTGTTAGTTTCACAATGAGACTAGATGCTCAATACATACATATGTTATAATATGTATATATAATAAATTCTCTTAAACTTTCCCCAAACCCTGTTCCATTCAGATTAATATCTTAAATATCAAAAACTTTTAAAATAAACTTTTCAGTAGAAAATAAAAGGATTTTTTAAGTAGTTATAAAACAATTTTTAAATACTTAGTTTAAAAACACTTAGTTACAAAAGATTGATACATTTTATTATATTAAAATTAAGAATTTATCTTCACAAGGAACCTTAACGAAAGGAATAAATCCAGAGAAGATATTTATCACCATATAAGTGACAAAGAATTAAAATGAAGAATATACAAAGATTTCCAAAAACTATATATTAAATTTAAAATTTGTGATATTTGTGATTTTCAAGGAATTACTTTAAAAATATCAGGCAGATTTGTTTACAGAAAAAAACCGAGAAATATTACTTTGGTGTATATGAATTTATCTTCTCAGAATATGAATATATAAATACTATATATAAAAGTTCATTTTTTTTGGTATTTGTTAAGTGTTTTTAGAGATCCTTGTTTTTAGAGGAACAAAGAGACGTGATAGATGTGAATTTTTGTGTAACAAGTAGGTGTATTCCAGGCAGTTTAATCTATATGCTAGAACAGTGGTCGTCAAACTGTGGCTTGAGAGCTGTGGTTTGCCGCTCTGTTGACTAGTGTTTGCTGACCACTGGGATAGGGACTTAATCACAAGGAACAACAACAGCCTGTAATTATTGGAATCGAGAGTCTAGGCCAGATGAATGATATATTTCTTGGTTGATGGAAATTTATTTATAAGTTTTCACTGTTAAAACAACTAGGATAAACATACTTATTCATATGTTGTAAATATGTGTGAGTTTTTGTGGTCAAGAATCAGCAGTCTTTTTCATAATGGGCCAGATAGTAAAGATTTTAGATATTGTGGCTCATATCATCTCTCAACTCTGCCTTTGTAGCAAGAAAGCATTCATAGATGACAGTATAGAAGCAAATGGAGATGGCTATGTGACAATAAAACTTAATTTTAAAAAATGGATGGCTAGCAGGCCCTAATTTGCTGACTTCTGCTCTTGGGTATATATCTAAAAGTATAATTGCCTTTAGGTATAAGTGTTTTGAACTTATGTTTAACAAATTGCACTCAAAATATCTTTATCAAATAGTATGTGAGAGTTCATTTTTCTTTTGCATCTCTTCTTTACTACTTGAATCTGACTTTATAATGAACAACCATTGGGAAATGAAATTTTGTCATTTAGTTTATACTTTCTTAAATACTATTGAAGTTGAATATATTTTCATATATTTATTAGAATTTTGAATTTTTTCATATCTTTACCATTTTCTGTTATATTAAATGCCTTATTCTTGAATATTTAATATACATAATATACATCATAACCCTTTCCTGCAAACCTGTTACCTATCTTAGCTTTGTGATAAAAATTAAGTTTTACTATAAAGCAAAATTAATTATATTGCCATGTTTTTGTTTCCTATGTTTATTTAAACATTTTTTTCCTATCCTGAAGTCATAAAGATTCCCTCCTACTATTTCTTATAATTCTTTTTAAAAATATATATTTTATTGATTTTTTTATAGAGGGGTAGAGAGTTAGAAACATCGATGAGAGAGAATCATCGGCCAGCTGCCTCTTGCACAACCCCTGCTGGGGATGTGCCCGCAACTAAGGTACATGCCCTTGACCGGAATCAAACCCGGGACCTTTCAGTCCACAGGCCGACGCTCTTTTCATTGAGCCAAACCGGTTTTGGCTATTTCTAATAATTCTAATATTTTATTCTTATAATTGGGTCTTTAACTAATCTTTAATTTTACTATTATGTATGATTTGGAGGTAGGAATCTAATTTTATACATATACACACACACACATATATATATTTTTAAGTGTGTGTGTGTGTGTGTGTGTGTGTGTGTGTGTGTACACGTATATCTAGAGGCCCAGTGCACAAAATTCATCTATGTGGGGCAGGGGTTGTCCCTCAGCCCAGCCTGCACCATCTGCAATCTGGAACCCCTCGAGGAATGTCTGACTGCCCATTTAGGCCCGATCCCACAAGGACTGCTGGCTCCCAACCGCTTGCCTGCTTGCCTGCCTGATTGCCCCTAACTGCTTCTGCCTGCCAGCCTGATCACCCTCTAAACACTCCACTGCCAGCTTGGTCGCCCCCAACTACCCTCCCCTGCAGGCCTGCTCACCCCTAACTGCCCTCCGCCGCAGGCCTTATCCCTTCCAAATGCTCTCTACCCTGTAGGCCTGGTCCCCTTCAACTGCTCTCCCCTGCAGGCCTGGTTGCCCCCAACTGCCCTTCCTTGCCAGCCTGGTCACCCCTTACTGCCCTCCCCTGCCAGCCTGGTTGCCCCTAACTGCCCTCCCCTGCAGGCCTGGTTGCCCCCAACTGCTCTCCCTTGCCAGCCTGGTCGCCCCTAACTGCCCTTCCCTAGAGGCCTGGTTCCTCCCAAGTACCCTCCCCTGCAGGCCTTGTCCCTCCCAACTGCCCTCCCCTGCTGGCCTGGTCACCCCCAACTGCCCTCCCTTGCCAACCTGGTCACCCCTAACTGCCTTCCCCTGCCAGCCTGCACCCTCTCCAATCCGGGACCCCTCAGGGGATGTTCAACTGCCGGACATCCCTCTCACAATCTGGGACCACTGGCTCCTAACTGCTCACCTTCCTGCCTGGCTGATAGCACTTATCTGACCCCTGCTGGCCTGGTCACTCCCAACTGCCCCCCTTCTGGTGTAATGGCCTCCAAGTGCCCTTCCCACCCCCACCCTCCGCGCCAACCTGATCACCCCTCATTGCCCCCCCCCCTCTGCCAGCCTGGTTGCCCCTCACTGCCCCTCATGCTGATCTGGTCGCCCCCAACTCTTCCCCTCTGCTGGCCTGGTCACCCCATGCAGCCTGCTCAGTCACCTCTTCGGTTGTTTCCAATGTGATGGTCGCTTAGCCTTTTATATATACAGATTACACTGATTATATGTTCACATATATATGCACACAGGTACATATAGATACATGCATATTTATTGTGATGACCCATGTCCCGCGTGGTTCAAGGTTCGGGCTCTGGAGAAGGGCTGCAGGCAAATGACAGAGATGAGACAAAAAATAATAATTTTGAAATTGGGGGGCCAGGCAGGAGCCCAACGCAAGAAAAAGAACTCCACTTGTGCTCGGGCCTTGCCACACTTTATTTGGATACACCTATAGCCCTTGGGCAGGCAATTCCAATAACAGACAATCTTATCAGTAAGGATTTGCATGAGACTGTCTGGTCTGGAAATTGCTCCCGCTGCTATTATATCCACCAATCAGCTCCTTGTTTACACTTCTCTGATAGTGAAAACAATGGGTAGCTTCCAACAATTTATGTTGTTGACTAAATCTCTCATCATTTATTGGGTTATTGACTATTTCCCCATTGATAAGTTATGCCGTCTTTGGCATATGATAAGTTAATTTGTTTCTGGATATTTCTGGACTCTATTCCATTAGTCTATTTTACTTTCTCTGTGACTGAACTAATAACACACTTGTATTATTTTGCTGTAGTTTATAAACCTTGGTACTTAGGAGGGTGAGTTCTTATTTTTGTTTGTGAAAATGTGGTTATGCTGTCTGATTACTTTTCCGTTTGAAATTTTGTATCACCTTATCTAATTGATTAGAATTATATTGAATTTATAAATTAATTTGAGGGGAATTTATCTTTACAATATTGAGCCAGCTTCTTGGAAAGGATGGATTCCAGCCAGACCTCCTGGCTTCTAATGTTAGGCCTGTTTACTTACCAGCACTGTGATGTCTGCCTCAGTTTTCTCATCAGTAAAATACAGATAATGATAAACTGTAAAATGTAAGGATTAAGTAATTTAATACATATCAAGTCTTGATTGTTGTTGGTATCACTAGGAGGAACTGACCTCCAGGCCAATTGGTTGTGAGGCTCAGCTTTGTCTATGCCGGGAGACAGCCTTATTCAACTAGACTTGGAAAATTGCAAAAGCCTCTATGTTCAGCTTGGATGGGGCGGAGTTTCCGGGTGGAGCCTACAGCCTTGGCTTCCTGTCAGCCCTGCCCTATGAGGTTCCTGAGTCTGTGTTCCTCAGTGTCCTTTGGTACTTGCTGCTTTGGTACTCGCTGCAAGCACCACTGAGAGAAAGGTGCCCTCGAGTTTCGCCCACTACCAGACAGTCTAGTCTCTCCCCCAATGAGCCCAGAACTGGGGTTCAGTGCAGTTGGAAGTGGGGTTGGAAGTGGAGTTCAGTGCAGTCCGGAGCTTTTGTCTCCTTCCCACTAGGGCAATTCAGTGGCACAGTCAACCGTCCATCCTCTGCGCCCAACGTGTGCGCCTCCAGGGCTCTGCCTTTAGCTGCTCCCCTGAGTTTCCGCCTTACGGCCCAGATTCCCTCCGTATGCGCCTGGGTCCCCAGGGTCTGGTCTAGAACTGAGGTTCAGTGCAGTCGGAACCGGGGCTCAGCATAGTCCAGAGCTTTTGTCTCCTTCCCGCTAGGGCAATCCAGCGGCACAGTCAGCAGTCTGTCCTCTGCATGCAATGTGCGCGCCTCCGGGGCTCACCTTTCACCGCTCCCCTGAGTTCCCGCTTTATAGCCTAGAATCCCTCTGTATGAACCTAAGTCCCCAGGGTCTCGCCCAGAACTGGGGTTCAGTGCAGTCAGAACTGGGGTTTAGCACAGGCTGGAGCTTTTATCTCCTTCCCGCTAGGAAATGCCAGCCAGGCAGTCAGCCGCCCCCTCCTCTCCAGCTTCGTCCTCTCCCCACGCGTGCACTGTGTCTCCGTACCTTAGGCTTTTACAGCTTCTCTGATTTTCCTTCTGGTTTTCTCTTTCCTTCTACTTGTAGAATTTCCAGTCAGTCAACTTTCCTGTAGTTCTGGATAATGTCCATTTTGTATTTTAGTTGTGTTTTTTATGAAATTGTTGTGTGAGGCTGCAGTTAGTCATTTACCTATGCTACCATCTTGGTTTCTCGCATATTAGGCTTTTATTATATACAATATGCTTAAAGCTATTTGTTGAAGTACTTTTATTATTTATCTGTTGGGTTATACATGCTCAGAAATCTTCTATTGATGGGGCTTATAATTAAAAAAATCATTGATGCTGAAACCAGTTTGGCTCAGTGGATATAGCGTCGGTCTGCGGACTAAAAGGTCCCAGGTTGATTGCCGAAACCGGTTTGGCTCAGTGGATAGAGCATCAGCCTGTGGACTGAAAAGTCCCAGGTTCGATTCCGGTCAAGGGCATGTACCTTGGTTGCAGGCACATCCCCAGTAGGGGGTGTGCAAGAGGCAGCTGATCGATGATTCTCTCTCATCGATGTTTCTAACTCTCTATCCCTCTCTCTTTCTCTCTGTAAAAAATCAATTAAAAATATATTTTAAAAGGTCCCAGGTTCAATTCCGGTCAAGGGCATGTACATTGGTTGCGGGCACATCCCCAGTAGTGGGTGTGCAAGAGGCAGCTGGTCGATGTTTCTCTCTCATCGATGTTTCTAGCTCTCTATCCCTCTCTCTTCCTCTCTGTAAAAAAATCAATAAAATATATTTTTTTAAAATCATTGAAAATAATTCCATCTAGCTTCTAACATTTTTCTCCATCAAAACAATTACTCTTATTAATATAGTTTTTCATACCTCAATATTAGAATGTCAACTCTAGAATTATTCAGAAAATGACATTAGCAGTACTTGTTTTTAAAACCTATATATTTGATCTGTCATAAAGCTAATTAAAAGCAATTTCAGTTTGCAAGAGTTTTATATGTAAATGATTTAGTTTTTCCCACTTCCACTAGTATTTTTTTTAAATTAAAGTAAAACCTAGATTTTTCCAAAAGAAATTTTTTTGATTATTTTAATTCTGCGTTATTTGATCTGTAGTGTCTGTTTTCTGTTCACTTGATGACCTCATGATAGTGGGTAAGCAAAAGCTTGACCATCATTGTGATCTCAGTGCTGGGAATAAAAATAATGTTTAGCCACAGTAGATATTTGGGAAAGCTAAATCTGAAAATACTACTGACTTGTAATAGGAATAAGTACGAGGAAGGTTAGTCATACTTTTTAAATACTGATGTTTATTTAATATTTATCAATTATTGACTTGTTTTAATAAACATCAGTATTTAAATAGTATGATGCTCTTTCCCTTTACAGGCATACCATGTTTTATATAAATTTATTACATTATGTTGACATCTGGATTAATATAATAATATAAAACATTAAATTCATGTATAATTCCCTTTGTTGAAATATTTTTTTGAGAATAGCTTTTACACCAAGTTTTAACATTATAGGCATTATACAGTTTGACATATGTTTGTACCATTTTGCTAAACAGAGTTATAAATCTCTTATATAAAGTCAGATGTGTTGCCCTAGTCAGTTTGGCTCAGTGGACAGAGCAGTGGCCTGCAGGCAGGAGGGTCCTGGGTTCGATTCCGGTCAAGGGCATGTACCTAGGTTGCAGGCTCAATCCCTGGCCCTGGTCAGGGCACGTGTGGGAGACAACCAATCACATCAATGTTTCTCTCTCCCCCTACTTTCACTCTCTTAAAAAAAAAAAAAAAGGAAAAAAAAGGAAAAATATCCTCAGGTGAGGATTAACAAAAAAGTAATAATAATAATAATAAATAAAATTAGATGTATTAAAATTTTGAACTGAACCTAAATGTCATCAGTGTGTGAATATAAATATCTAAATTCTAACTTAAGAATTGTCTGGCATAATCCTGAGATATTAAGTGGTAGCCTTAGTATGATTATTTACACTCATGTCTTTAATAAAACTAGATCTAATTTGATCACTTATTTTATTTTAGCGAAGAATAACCAGAATTCAACAAATAGAGAAGGACATACTTCGTATACGACAGCTTTTACAGTCCCAAGCAACAGAAGCAGAGGTTAGTAAATTGTCTGTATTGTTTGCAGATTTAAATATAGGTAGTTATTCTAAGAAAACATACAATGACTATGACATCATTGAAATATAGATGTTCTAGAGAATTGATATACTTTTTAAGTTTTTTCATTAAATTAAATGATCTAAGTCTTGATTAATTTGATTTCCTTCTAACTTTTAGACAATTAAAAATTTATATAGTCCTACAGTTAGGGCAGAGTTCTTCACAAAACTGCCCCCAATTCAGATGCCAAGACACCCAGCTGGTTATAAATTTGGGACTTCCTACCACCCCCTTAGGCTTGATAATTCATTGAAATGGCTCCAAACTGAAAGTACTATGCTTACAATTAGTTTTATTATAAAGGATACAGTCAGGAACAGCCAAATGAAGAACTGCATAGAGCAATATCTGGAGAAGTGAAGGATGGAGGATGCAGAGCTTTGATGCTCTCTCCTCGTAAATCTGGACACATAACTCTCCCAGCACATTAGTGTATTCATCAACCAGGAAGCTCCACTGAGCTGTGGTGTCCAGAATTTTAATTATGGTTTCATTATATAGGCATGCTTGATTAAATAAGTGGCTACGTGATTGAACTCAGTTTCCAGCCCCTTTCCCTCCCTAGAGGTCAGTCTGGCCCAGAGTTTCAATGCTCTAGTAATGTGGTTATTCTTTCTGGTGACCAGTACCCATCCTGAAGCTTTCTAGGTGCCCTCCTTGAGTCACTCTGTTTGCACAAATCAAGAATTTCCAAGTGTTTTTTAAGGTCTGTGCCAGAAACAAAGGACAGAGACAAAATATATTTTATATAATACCACACCAGTCTATAAATTTACCTCTAGTCAAACTGCCTATTAAATTTAAAAGTTGAATGTATTTTTTTTTATTTTTTTAAATATATTTTATTGATTTTTTTACAGAGAGGAAGGAGAGGATACAGAGTTAGAAACATTGATGAGAGAGAGACATCGACCAGCTGCCTCTTGCACACCCCCTACATGTACCAACCAAGGTACATGCCTTTAACCAGAATCGAACCTGGGACCTTTCAGTCCGCAGGCTGACGCTCTATCCACTGAGCCAAACCGGTTTCGGCTAGAATGTATTTTTAGATAGGCAAAGTTTCAAAATATGCATTTTTATGTACTATTTTCTGGAAGCTATTAGAAGATACAGTTAAGTTAAATGAAAATATAAAGCAAGAAAAATGTAAATTTGGGATCCAAGACATAGGAAATACAATACAAGAGAAAGAAATGAAAGACTCCCCAGAATGAAAATTAAGGGAAATTCTAAGACAACTGGTACAGAAAATAACAGTCTGTATTAGAACAGTTGAGGTTTCAGGAGATATTAATCTAAGAAGACTAAGTCAATAGACTACTTAATGTTTTTAAATTTATTGAAAGGAAAAGAAATTGACACAGTAGGAGAGAAATTGATGATGCCATAAATACTTAACATCAGATACACAAAACAAAACCTTTAACACAGTGAACAGCAAGAAATTGTAAAGGAGCCGAAACCAGTTTGGCTCAGTGGGTAGAGCGTCGGTCTGCGGACTAAAAGGTCCCAGGTTCGATTCCGGTCAAGGGCATGTACCTTGGTTGCAGGCACATCCCCAGTGGGTGGTGTGCAAGAGGCAGCTGATTGATGATTCTCTCTCATTAATGTTTCTAACTCTCTATCCCTCTCTCTTCCTCTCTGTAAAAAAATCAATAAAATATTTTTTTAAAGAAATTGTAAAGGAAACAATCATAGTACAGCACCTGTCAGCCATTAGAATTTAATAGTCAAAATAATGTAAATAGTGAAAAATTGACCTAATTATAAAGCAGTATTAGTATTGGAAGGATGGAGGAATAGGATAAGTGTGGTGAGGGTGCAATAGTGGGAAATCAATAAGTGGTGCATTCATCTGAAAATTGCAGAGCTAGTAAAACAAGCAGGTTACTTAAGAGTAAGTGCTCTCATCCCAAAGAAATCCTGGCAGAAACCGGTTTGGCTCAGTGGATAGAGCGTCGGCCTGTGGACTGAAAGGTCCCAGGTTCAATTTCGCAAACAAGGATGTACCTTGGTTGCAGGCACATCCCCAGTAGGGGGTGTGCAAGAGGCATCTGATCCTTGTTTCTAACTCTCTATCCCTCTCTTCCTCTCTGTAAGAATTCAATAAAATAATTTTTTTTAAAAAAGGAGAAAAAAAAGAAACCCTGAGAGAGATGAAATGTTTGCCTTTAGAAAATAGGAAATAGGGCAGGCAAATGTGAGAGAATTCTGTTTATTCTTGTGAGTCTTTAGAAGTAATGATTATTTAAACTATTTAAATTTCTAACTATGGTAAAAAGAAAACATTTTTAAAAGAGTCAAAGCCATAATTTAGAAGATATTTATACTCATCATCCTCTACTCCTTACAACTCATTAATAAGGAAACAGCTGATGGACAAAAGATTTTTTTAAAATAAATCTTTATTGTTCATATTATTACAAATGTTCCTCATTCCCCCCCCTCCACCAAGTTTCCAATCAACTCTCTGCCCTTTCCCCATCCCCCATTGTCCTCATCCATAGGTGCAGTTTATGTTCAGTCTCTTCCCACCCCGCCCCACTCCCCATTTCCCGAGAATCATCAGTCCACTCCCCTTCCATACCTCCGATTCTATTATATTCACCAGTTAATATTGTTCATCATGATTTTTACTTTCCTTGGTTTTTAGACTCACTTGTTGATAGTTACGTATTTGTTGTTCATAATTTTTATCTTTATTTTCTTCCTCTTCCTAAAGAACCCCTTTTAGCAATTCATATAATTCTGGTTCGGCAGTGATGAACTCCTTTAAAATTTATTTGTGAAGCTCTTTATCTGGCCTTCGATTCTGAGTGATAGCTTTGCTGGGTAGAGTATTTTTGGCTATAGGTTCTTGTTATTCATCACCTTGAGTATTTCTTGCCATTCCCGTCTGGCCTGCATGGTTTCTGTTGAGAAATCAGCTGACAGTCGTATGGGTGCCCCTTTATAGGTAACTACCTGCTTTTGTCTTGTTGCTTTTAATATTCTCTCTTTGTCTTTTGCTCTTGGAATTTTAATTATGATGTGTCTTGGTGTGGTCCTCTTTGGATTCCTTTTGTTTGGGGTTCTGTGTGCTTCCTGGACGTGTAAGTCTATTTCTTTCACCAGGTGGGGGAAGTTTTCTGTCACTATTTCTTTCAATATGTTTTCAGTATCTTGCTCTCTGTCATCTTCTGGGATGCCCATAATTCTGATGTTGGTTCGCTTGAAGTTGTCCCAGAGGTTTCTTACACCATCTTCAACTTTCTGGATTCTCTTATCTTCTTGCTTCTGCGGAGGAGTGTCTTCTGGCTCTTTGTGATCCAAATCTTTGACTTGATTCTTGCAATCTTCCATTCTGTTTTTAGGACTCTGTATAATATTTTTTATTTCAGACAATGTATTCTTTATTTCTAGTTGATCCCTTTCATATCCTCATAGGTCTCGTTTATTTTATCGGCCTTTTCTAGGAGATTCTTGAACAACCTTATAAGCGTGGTTTTGAACTCTATATCCAGTCGCTTTTTGTCCTCCATTTCTTTTGTTTGTGATCTGTTTCCTCGACTCGGCATTTTCGCTGCTTCCCTGAGTTGGTAGGTTTGGAGGATCAGCTGTGTCTATGCCAGGAGACAACCTTATTCCACTAGACTTGGGAACCTGCAAAAGCCTCTGAGTTAAGCTTGGATGGGGCGGAGTTTCAGGGTGGAGCCTACAGGGTTGGCTTCCGGTTAGCTCCGCCCTCTGAGGTTCCTGAGTCTCAGTGTTCCTCAATGTCCTTTGGTATTCGCTGCAAGCACCTCTGAGAGAAAGGCGCCCTATAGTTTCGCCCACTACCAGACAGTGTAGTCTCTCCCCCAACAAGCCCACAACTGGGGTTCAGAGCAGTTGGAAGTGGGTTAAGAACAGTCGGAGCTTATGTCTCCTTCCTGCTAGGGCAATCTCGCGGCCCAATCAACTGTTTGTCCTCTGTGCACACAATGTGCGCAACTTGGGGGCTCTGCCTTTCACCCCTCCCCTGAGCTTCTGCCTTACAGCCCAGATTTCCCCTGTATGCCCGAGGGTCTTGCCCAGGACTGGGGTTCAGTGCAGTCAGAACTGGGGCTCAGCACAGTCCTGAGCTTTTGAGTCCTTCCCGCTGGGGCAATTCAGCAGCTCAGTGAACAGTCTGTCCTCTGCGCGAAATGTACGCAACTCCAGGGCTCTGCCTTTCGCTGCTCCCCTGAGCTTCCGCCTTACAGCCCAGATTCCCTCTGTATGAGCCTGGGACCCCAGGGTCTCACCCAGACCTAGGGTTCAGTGCAGTCGGAGTTGGGGTTAAGCACAGTCCGGAGCTTTTGTGTCCTTCCCGCTAGGGAACGCCAGCCAGGCACTCAGCCGCCCCTCCTCTCCTGCTCCATCCTCTCACACGCACACCGAGTCTCCGTTCCTTAGGCTTTTACAGCTCCTCTGGTTTTCCTTCTGGTTTTCTCTTTCCTTCTAGTCATAGAATTTCCTGTCAGTCAACTTTCCTGTGGTTCTGGATAATGTCCCCTTTATATTTTAGTTGTATTTTTTTAAATTGTTGAGTGCGGCTGCAGTTAGGCATTTACCTCTGCCGCCATCTTGTTGCAATCTGGACAATAGATTTGAATACACATTGCACCAGAAACATACACACACACTCACACACACACACACACACACACACACACGAAAATATGCTCAGCATCATTAGTCATTAGGAAAATACAAATCAAAACCACAATGAGATACCACTTCACATCCATTAGTATGCTTGTAATCATAAAGGTAGTAATGAGCATTGTCAAGGATGTGAATAAATACTGTGTTGGTGAGATTGCAAAATGGTACAGCGACTTAGAAGACAGTTTGACCATTCCTCAAAATATTTAACATAGAGGTAACATGTGACCCAGTAATTCCACTTCTAGGTATCTAAGAGTGACATATATCTACACAAAGACTTTAATTTCAATGTTTATGACAGTATTATATATACTAGCCCAAAAGTAGAAACAATGCAAATGTATATATACTACCTGGTGAATGAATACAAATGATACACAAATATGGTATATCTTTTTTTTTTAAAGACTATATATATATATATATATATATGTGTGTGTGTGTGTGTGTGTGTGTGTGTGTGTGTGTGTGTGTGTATATATATATATATATATATATATATATATATTATTGATTTTTTACAGAGAGGAATAGTGAAGGATAGAAAGTTAGAAACATTGATGAGAGAGAAGCATTGATCAGCTGCCTCTTGCACACCCCCCACTGGGGATGTGGCCGCAACCAAGGTACATGACCTTGTCCGGAATCGAACCTGGGACCTTTCAGTCCACAGGCCAATGCTCTATCCACTGAGCCAAACCGGTTTCGGCAGGTATATCCTTATAATGGAATACTATTTGGCAATTAAAAGAGGCAAATTGATGGTATATTCTATATAGCTATGTAAAAGAAGCTAGACACATAAGTCCACTTATTTCATTTGTAAGAAATGTCCAGAAAAGGCAAATTTATACAGAAAATAGTTTCCTGCAGCTTCCGGCAGTTATGAGGATTAACTGAAGATGAGGACAAAGAATCTTACTGGAATGATGAAAATGTTTTAAAAATGGATTATGGTGATGCTGGGTAAATTTAATTAAAATCATTGAATTTACACTCAAAATATATGAATTTTGTGACATGTAAATACCTCAACAACAAAAATTTTTTTAGTCCTAAGCTAGAAAACTTTTGGTAAATTATCCAGCAACAATAGAAATGAGGAAATGAGTTAGGATTATTCTTTCATAGGAATCAGAAGTAGCTTCTTTGCATTCAGAGTTAGCACTAGTTTGGGACAGAGAGTGCAAGCAGGCCTCTTGCAGAAATCAATGAAAGAACAAAGGAAGTAAATAAGAAAGGAGGAAGAAAAATAAAGGTAGTAAGTATTAAATATTAATTTGTCCTCTGGAATCAGACTGGGTTTGATCCCAGCTCTGGCTTTATTATTTACTGGTATGTGACCGAAAGCCAAATATTTATTTTCCCTGTGTATCAGTTTCTTCATTTGTAAAATGAGGATAATAACTGTACCTACCTTATAGACTTGGTATGAGAATTAAATAAGTTAATAGATTACAAGTGATAAATGCATAGTAAACATTAGATTTTTTTAAGTTTACCATATTCATCATCATCATCCTGCATGTCTGTGTTTCTCTAGAAATCCCTATTCTCCCTCTATTGGAAATAACTATTTCAACCCTGTTCTCCCACCCTGTGATAATTCCACTCCCTCCTTCACAGAGAAAACAGCAGCTTTCATAGGCACTGTCTCTCTTCCTATCAGGAAGCATTCTGCCTTCCTTCTTTCTTCCTGCACTTTGGATTCTCAGCATCTGCCTTCTCAGAAACTTTTAACTCTTATCTTTTTTCTCATAAATATTTATCTTCTTCCTCCTCTATGGCACTTTTCCGATTACATTTAAACAGACTCAAATCTTATGTTTAAAAATATAAAATGAAACTTCCTCTATCTGCTCCCTGCAACTGTCTTTCTTCATCTCTCCCCTTTATTCCCTCCTGTCCTTTCCCAATGCCCATTCCAAAGGTATTTCTAGACTCCAGTCTGCATTGCCTCCCCATCATTCACTCTTAATGCAAGCCAATCTAATTTCTACTCCCATATTTCACTAACATGGACCATCAGTGGCTTTTATATTGTGAATGAAATTGGCATTTTCATTCTTCATCTTGACACTTTTCACATTACTGAATATTTCCTAATGTTTGAAATATTCTTCTCTTGGCATCTATGACAATACTTTTTGCATTTCTTTCCATCTCTTTGGCTTTACTCACCATATCCAATCTATCACCAAATCCTTAAAATTTATCTGTCTCCACTTCTTTTATCTCCATCACTGCTACCCTAGTGCAAAGTGCCATCATCTCACATTTACAGTAATATATTAGCCTCCAAACTGATCTCCTCTGTTGTCTATTTTCTTAAACCATTTAAAAATTGATCTCAATTATAAATTTACATGCAACTTTTCTCATTAATATATTAGTATTAGTTATTTGGGGAAGAGTACTATCTGAGAATCACACTAAAATTCAACAAAATCAATAAGATTATTTTATTATCTTTATGTTCTATTCTCCACACCATGATTTCCTGATGTTCTAGAACAAGCCATGCTTCCTTCCTCAGCTTCTTTGTATGTTATCTTCTACTTACCTAAAAACTTTATCCTCTACCTCTATCATTTTCCATAAAATTCCTATTCTTCAGATCTCAGTTTAAACACTTCCTAAGAGAGCTCTTCCCCAAACTCCTAGACCATATGACTCTTTCTGTTATATCTATACTAATAAAAGAGAAAGAAGTTAATTGGCTGTACCTTCGTGACACACACCAGCCAATCAGGAGTGAATATGCAAATTAACCCAACAAAGATTGTGGGTTAATTTGCATACACAGGTACCCGAGTGGCCAGGGTGGGATGCTTGTATCTTCACCATGGCGAAAATGCAGGCATTCTGCACCACCCCAGCAGCTCTGGGCTTCTGGGCAGCATGGGAAGGTGGAAAGAGAGCTCTGTTCGGATCAAAGCAGCCGGCAGCCAGGGAAAGAAAGGCCCATTCTTGCAGGAATCTTCTTGCATCGGGCCTCTAGTATTTTTACAATACCTTGTACCCTTCTTTCAGAGTGTATGTCAAAATTTTAACTTTATTGTTACTTCTCTCATTACCTTACTGGACTATAATTTCCAAGAGTGCTAGAACAATGTCTGCTTTTACTAGCACTGTATTCCCTCTCACATAATGCAGGTAACTAACTTAGCAGATGCTCAGTAATTGCTTATCCATCAACATCTTCAGTGGTGCCACTGTCAAATCGTTGTGGTTTTTATAGGTTTTGGTTCCTTTTGTTTCTAGATTGACTTTGTATATCTCTACTTTTGTTGAATTTCATGTGTGATTTTTCAGGTGGCACTATTTTTCTATTTCTGAATTATTGAGGTTATCTTACTTTAGCCTACATGTAAATATATTAACTAGTTTATTGATGGAATTAATTTTTGGCCACATTATAACTGATATAGGAAAGCTTGATGTTTAAAGAGCTTCTAGTGAAGCCATTTTGTGAGATAATTATCCACTATTTTGTTACATTTTAAAGTATAATTTTTATTTTACTTTTTCCATTTTCCTAGAGCAAACACATTTATAATTGTTTCTATAAAAGATAATGGGAAACTTTCTTTGATTCTTCAGTGTTATTTTTACAAAGTGACTGCTTTATACTGAATAGAATCTCCCAGTGATTGCTTTTACTGGATATAATGTCATTTTCATTTCATATAACAGATGATAGTTACATTAGAAAAGGTTTTTAGTCTTATTTAGATCAGAATCTAAGAGCTTATCTTTGTATAATATGATTTTTGTTAGCATATATATCTATATATTCTACATACAAGCGTAGTTTCACAGAAGGTATTTATAGCATAGATAATGTAGTTTAAGTGTTATATTTGCAGCTCTGTTAAATGTCAGAATTATGTGACCTTGCAGAAAAGATAGCTATTTGTTCTAATTGGGTTATATTCCTGATAGTGATGTGAGCGCAGCTGGTGGAGGATGGTGTTTCTGAGTCTCAGAAAATCCTTTGTCTCATGCAGTTCTAATGCTCAAGGGACACAATTCACTTTCCTCTTACCGAAATAGTCGACTGCCAGCCATGCTGGAGGTTATGAAGTCTGAAGTGTAGTTTCATGCCTTCGTAAACCTGAATAATTTGTGCATTCAGAGCTTTAAAATAAGAAAGAAAAAAAGCTGTGAACTGAAAAAGCAGACAGTTAATGATGTTAACTCCATATTAACAGAGGTCATCTCAGAGCAAGCATGAAGCTGGCTCACATGAAGCTGAGCGGCAGAATGAAGGTCAAGGAGTGGCAGAAATCAACATGGCAACTTCTGGTAGTGGTCAGGTATATAAATTATTTTATTATTTTTAAAATAAGCTACTTAAGTATTTTTTTTAAATACAGTCCTCAGAATGATCTGTAAATCTTGTTTGTTTCCTTAGTCCTAAATATATATCTTTAGAAGAATTTGGTACCAAAATACTATCATTTTTCTTTATACATCTAACAATGTTTTCAAATTTTTAAGACTGTTTCATAATGAAAATTGTGTGTTTCTATTCTAGTCTAAAATGATTGGTGAGGCTAGAGTTTTTTGAAAAAATAAAATACTAAGTTGCATTTTGGTTATATGTGTGATTTGACCTAGTTATTACTGCTTTCATTGAATAGATTTTCTCTTTCATTAAGGCATTCTTTGCAGACATTTTTATGTTTTTAAAAATGATCTTAAGGACTTGCTATAGTTCTTGTTTTCTCTTGTACTTCAAGATTACATAAATCTAAAAATCCAAGTCTTTTCTTTGAAAAGATTATAATAGTGCTCATAGGCTAAAGAGATATATAGCCTAGTTGTGTTTTAACTATTGTTACATCATTTTTTAGCAACATTTTGGAAGTCAGCTTCATTTTTGTTGTTGTTGTTGTTAATACAGAACTATTGTCTTACTGTGCTGCCGTTAGTTTTCTATTAATTTTATTGGATGCATTCTAATATGACAGAATTTTCCTTTGGGGTGTTCTGTATGCCCCATATTGTTTCATGTTTCAGTGAATATTTTTATGCTGTAAATGAATGATTTTTTAAAAATTAGAATTTCACTGAGTTGGTTTTAAGGTAATTTTTCTACTGTTGATATAGACTATGTCTTTAGTGTCTAGGTTACTTTTGATATTATTTATTAAAAAGCATGCTTTTTTAGTTCATTAAAATGTAAAGCTTAAAATCTGTCATACTTAAGTATTTAAATTTATTTTACTAAATTAAAACAAAGCGATACTTCACTTTAGTATTACTACTTAGCATTTAGTGGAGAAAACTCTTAGTACGGATGGAAAGTAAGTGCAAAAGAAATTATATTTAAATAGCACATTTGAGTTACTTCTTTGTAATTTAGGGAATTACATGGAAAGCTTATGTATTTCTACACATAAGTAGAAAGAAGGAAAAAATTCTCGACAGAAAAAAAATTCTCTGCTTAGGATTAGACTTACCATTAGTGCTTTGGATCATATTCCAGTTATTATATACGTCAAAGCTGTACCTATCCAATAATCAGGGTATCTATTAAAAAATAATAATTGAATCCTTATCATACTTCTTTCATTAGAATTAATCCTAAATAGATTACATTTAATGTCAAAAATGAAAACTATTGCCCTGCCAGTGTGGCTTCAGTTGAGTGTCAACCAGGAACCGGAAGGTCACCCACCAGGTCAATTCCCACTCAGGGCACATGCCCGGTTGGGAGCATGCAGGAGACAGCTGATCGATGATGTTTCTCTCTCATCAGTGTTTCTGTCTCTCTCCCTCTCCCTCTCCCTTTCTCTCTCTCTAAAAATCAATGGAAAAATATCCTCAGGTGAGGATTTTTAAAAAATGTTTAAAGCATGGGCAAAAGGCATGAACAGAAATTAAAAGGAACTAGAAATGGCTTGTAAACATGTAGAAAGATTATTAACTTTATTAGTAATGTATTAAAAAAACTAAAAAAACAAGTCAGATATTTTTGGAGACCTGCAACCTGAGTATGTGCCCTGGCCAGGAATTGAACCATGATCCTTAAGTGGACAGATGATGCTCCAACCAAGTGAACCACACCAGCCAGGGCAGTTATTTTCAAAGAAACGTGTTTTTTCCAGATACTGTATTAGACTCTGGAAATGGATCATTGAAAAAGACAGATAGTCTCTAGCCTCATAAAACTTACATGGTACATCCATGCAAATGTTAAAAATGACAGATTACATCTGTTTATATAAAATTCTAACTTATTTTAGCCTTCAGCCTTGCCTTTTCTAGTATAATAGAAGCCTGATGCACGAAGATTCGTGCTAAAATGGGCTTTCCTTTCCCTGGCTGCCTGCACCGCCTTTCCACTCTGGCCCAGCCCCTTTCTGCTCAGGCCCAGGAGCCGCCTCTTTCCGCTCCAGCCCCACTTTCCCACACTGCCGAGAGGCCCTGAGAGACCAGGAGTAGGGCAGGACACCTGCATCCTGCTCCTGTCACTTGGAGCCTGTGTATGCAAATTAACCACCATCTTTGTTGGGTTAATTTGCATATAACTCCTGATTGGCTGGTGGTGTAGCAGAGGTATGGTCAATTTATATATTTGTCTATTATTAGGTAAGATTCTTCACATTATGATCAGAGTGATCCTTCTAAAACACAAATCTGATCATATCACTTATTTGTTTAAACAATTCAGTGGCTACCAACTCCCCATAGAATAGTATGTAAGTTCTTTATATTACCAACTCTTCCAGCAGTATTTCTGTTTACCCTGTTTCTCTCCACTCTCTCAGCTCAACTTCTCCAGTCCTTAAGTATGTCCAACCCTTCCAAATAATGTTCCCTGTGCCTAGAACTCACTTCTACTTCGTCCACTTGTATGTTTTACTCATCTTTCCCCTTAGTTTTAAATGGCACTTCTTTCAGATATTTTCCTTGTTCTCACCTCTGTAAAATATATAAACTTGTTCTCACAGCATTTAATACAATTTGTTGGTTTAATTGTCCACTTGCCTTTTAAAAGTCCTCTAATAGAAGTTGTTAAGCAGTCTTTTTTAAACTTTGAGCTCCCAGAGAACTTGGACTATACTGAATTCACAGTCAGTTTTGTAGTAATTTGAAACATTTAATCAGTGGAGCTTTCTGTTAATCAGTTTATGTTTAACTGAATGTGGTTGCATGTCTTTGGATCTGTAAAAAAATATTACTCTTAGAATATTTTAGTGTTTGGTTTCTTCCGGAGTGTAGTTTAACTGTCTTTTGCAACAAATCTCCTTCTTTTCAGTTTTTCTCTAAAATTTACCTAATAAATTTATAGGTAAAAACATTCATTTTGAGCAATTATAATGTTCATGCTTTCTTGCTTTTTTTGTTAATTCTCACCTGAGGACACTTTTCCATTGATTTTCAGAAGGGAGGAAGAGAAACAAAAACATCAATGTGTATATCAATTGGTTGCCTCCCGCACGTGCTCTGACCCAAGTTGGTGATGGAGCCTGTAACCAAAGTACAGGTACAGCCGAAACCAGTTCGGCTCAGTGGATAGAGCGTCGGCCTGAAGACTGAAAGGTCCCGGGTTCGATTCCTGTCAAGGGCACATACCTTGGTTGCAGGCACATCCCCAGTAGGGGGTGTGCAAGAGGCAGCTGGTCGATGTTTCTCTCTCATCAATGTTTCTAACAATCTATCCCTCCGTAAAAAATCAATAATATATATATATATATATATATATATATATTTAAAAGTATAGATACGTGCCCTTGACCTTCAGTTCGAGGGCCAGTGCACTATCTAGGGAGCCAATTGCATAGGGCAATGTTCATGCTTTTAATGCTATAATGCTATATTTAGTTGTCTATCATAAAGAATACCTTAACATGAGCTTAGCTATATTTATATAAAATCTAAATTACACCATCTATAATTTGCTTAATTTCTAGAGTTCGGCTACAAGAATGGATCATGAAACAGCCAGTATTTTGAGTTCTAGTAGCACACACTCTGCTCCTCGGAGGCTGACCAGTCATCTGGGAACCAAGGTAACAGAAGATTACAAACCTGGTCACTAATACTCTGAATACTTCTCTAATATTTGTTAGATAAGTCAATAAAAACATTCTTTTTCATCTTTTAAATAGAGGAGACTTTTGATGCCATCATCACAGTTTCCTCAAGAAATTACATCTTTTTATACAAAGGAGCACAAATAAAGAGATTATTAAAAGTGCCAAATTAGCTGGTTTCTTTTAATATCCATCTCCCCCCCGCCCCCAGCCTTATCCACTTCTCTGCCAGTATCCTAAGCTCCAGCTTCTTGCTTTCCTGAGCTCTCCCTGTGACTTTATCCTGCAGTGGACACATCTCCACTGTCTACCCCGCCTCACAGCAGCTCTCAAAGCTTTAGCCGGCCTTCAGAACTCTGCTCAGGCTTGCTTCTTTACAAAACATTTTCTGATTCCCATGGTCCTCTCAACTCCTCATGTAGTCTCTCTGCCTCGTTTGAATCACTACAGTGCCTGAAACTCTCTTGGAGAACAGAGGCTGTCTTTTATGTACTATGTGCTGCATCTAGCACAGAGCCTGCATATAATGAGTGTTTAAAAAATATTTATTTAAATAGATGGAACAGTTACTGAAATTGAATGTTATCCATTGTTGATAAGTCAGCTCTCTTAGGGTCTCTCAGATGTCAGCAAATATCTTAGGACTTGGGAATAGCATGTTTGAAAAGAAAGCAATTATTTTATTACTGTTTTAAAGCCAGAGACTTTAACATTATATTAATAAAGGATGAAATTCTAATATTACTGAAAATTTTATTTTTCATTAAATCTAAATTCCATTAATTGTTTTCATAGCATATTCTATATACTCATTATTTTAACAATACAATGGTTCTTAGGAAAAACATTACTGAAATAACTAATGTTGACTTAAGAAATGAATTTTGAAGTAGTTATATTGTTAATATAAGACCTAATTCTTTTAATAACTCAAAATAGCTACTACTTGGGACCTTTTGAATGCTAATAACTGTGGTAGGAGTTATATGTATGTTATATCTAATTTTCTCAAACCCTGTGAGATATTCTTGTTTCTCTCTGTTAAATGAGAAAACATACAAAAGTAATTCAAGCAGCTATTGTATAATTAAATTGGAATTCAACCCCAGATCTATCCAACATCGAAACTTAATTTTTACTATAAAGAAAATCTCTAGCCGAAACCGGTTTGGCTCAGTGGTAGAGCATCGGCCTGCGGACTGAAAGGTCCCGGGTTCGATTCCGGTCAAGGGCACGTACCTTGGTTGCGGGCACATCCCCAGTGGGAGGCGTGCAAGAGGCAGCTGGTCGATGTTTCTCTCTCATCGACGTTTCTAACTCTCTATTCCTCTCAATTCCTCTCTGTGTAAAATCAATAAAATATATATATTTTTAAAAAAAGAAAAAAAAAGAAAATCTCTAATATTCAACATTACTGTTGCATGAAAACTGACAGCTGTAATACCTTTTTCTTTTGAAGTAATTTATGCATAATACAAGAGCTTCCTACATTTTTTAATGCCAGCTACTACCCTATATATGTATTAATTCATTTAATCTTCAAGAGAAAACCCTATTAGGTTAATTCCTTCATTTTGCAACTGAAAAAAAATGGGCTTTGAGAAATCAGATACTAACTTGTTAGTGTCACACAGCTTACTCATAAGTAGTGGAGCCAGAATTTGAAAGCCCATTTACTCATAATTATATACTGCCTTCCTAAAACTTCCATATTTAAGAGTAGTCTGTGTTTACACATTTAGAGTAGAGTTTCCTAACCTGAGCACTATTGATTGGATAATTCTTTGTTGAATTGTAGCCTGCTTAGCAGCATTTCTGGTCTGCACTTCCTCCTATAGTTGTGACAACCAAAAATGTCTCCAAGGCATTGCCAAAAGTTAAGAACCACTGACTTATAGATATGGTACATTCTGTATATAATACTCTCTGCTTTTCTCAACCTTTAAAATGAAGCTGATCATAGTCCAAGATAATTGGCCAGTATAGCTCAATTGGTTGGAGCATTGCCCTTATATCAAAAGGCGACAGGTTCAGTTCCCAGTCAGTGCACATACCAAGATGCAAGTTCCATTCCTGGGTGGGAGGCGGGGGTAGGTTGTACAGTAGGCAACCAATCAATGTTTCTTTCTCTTTCCCTTCTCTCTAAAATCAATGAAAAACATATCCTTGAGTGAGGATTTTTTTTAAAAGGTAACAGGATACTGTTTCCTTTTTCTAATTTGCTTCTAAGTAAATCCTTAGACTTTGTTGTCAGAGTTGATGCTTAGCAATTGCTTTTTTTAAAAAAATTGTTTGAGAATCCTTGCTTTGTACTCGTTATGTGATCATAGCATTCTTCTTTTTATGACAAAGTATTTTTTATATGTGTAAGGGAGAAATCTTATAATTTTAACAATACTATTATATATTTTAACAATACTATTATAATCCTATGAAAGTTAGTGATTGCTGAAAACTAGTACTTAGTAAATAATGATTGTTGTAAACTTTTATATTAATTATAGTTTTAGATTAAAAGTAAAACATTTTTAATACTCCAAAAATTTTAGATAGACCAACTTCCTCACTCTGTGAGTGAAATTACTTGATTTTCATTCATTATAATGAATGAATTATCACAAGCTGATCCAAATAAACACAATTTAAGTATGTAAGAACCTACTTTCTCTTCAGCACTGTATACTACCATTACTATTATTTACTCATATAAACAAATTGGTGATGATTATATAAATTTTGAAATAACGTTCATTACTTCATCATGGAAAGAGTCTTTTGTTTTTTGAAATGAGTTACAATAAATATCCCATTCATCACTTCATTGGTGTTGGCTTTTGGATATTAAAGTCATAATTTTGTTTCTAAACTCATTTGGCCCACAGGTGGAAATGGTGTATTCATTGTTGTCAATGCTTGGTACTCATGATAAGGATGATATGTCACGAACTTTGCTAGCTATGTCTAGCTCCCAAGACAGCTGTATATCCATGCGACAGTCTGGATGTCTTCCTCTCCTCATCCAGCTTTTACATGGCAATGACAAAGACTCTGTGTTGTTGGGAAATTCCCGGGGCAGTAAAGAGGCTCGGGCCAGGGCCAGTGCAGCACTCCACAACATCATTCACTCACAGCCTGACGACAAGAGAGGCAGGCGTGAAATCCGAGTCCTTCATCTTTTGGAACAGATACGCGCTTACTGTGAAACCTGTTGGGAGTGGCAGGAAGCCCACGAACAAGGCATGGACCAGGACAAAAATCCAAGTATGTTTCCTATAGTGTACATCACAGTGCATGTTACAAAACAAATGAAAATGTTTTTTAAATGGAAACGTTTTTGTTTTATGAATAGGAAGGGGAAATGCATATTAGCCATCTATGCTGCTAACATAGTTTAAAGCTTAAGTCTGTTTTAAGTATAAAATTAAGAAAAATGAAGCAAAGGAAAATGTTGTGCAGCAAAGAAAAAGAACAGGAAATCAAGAGAGACATACAGTCATAGCATAGTAGATCTAGAAAGAATCTGAGTAATTATATTGCACATCTCTTTTATTTTATAGCTTAAGTTCAGAAAAAAAAAAAACTTTACATAAGTTTTTTCAGCAATTAGTGACCAAGCCATCTTGTACAAGTAATCTTGTACATTTGCATTATCACTCTATACTCAGTAGATACAGAGCTGTTATATCTGTTATTTGATCCTCACAATAACCTTGTGAAGTAGGAAGGGAAGGTATTATCTCCATTTTACAGATGAAGAAACTGAGACTCAGAAAAGCTAAAAGATTTTCCTGTGGCCTCACAGTTAGTAAGTGGAGCCAGGAACAGAGGCCAGATTTCCTGATTCTCAGTTCAGTGTGCTTCCTACTGCACCATCCTGCTCCAGGCAGTGGGTCCCTATTGCTGGGGGTGATCAGCCACCAGCTCTTTGCTCATGAGAGACCCCTGGCCACCAGCCCCTGTCCCTCAGACACAGGGAACATGGGAGCTGGAACCCCTGGGCACATAACTTCATTCCTATAGCAAGAACCAAAATTAGTAAGTATATAAGGTAAGATTTTTCCTTTCACCTGATAAGGAAATACACACACATGCACACCACAAAGGACTGTTGTATCAACCTATTGATTTGAGAAGCAGCATCCAGGGAGTGATGGTAAAAATGTGACCTGTGAAGTTTTAGCAAATTTTATTTTTAGCTTAGTAAGTTTATTTAGCAAATTTTATTTTTAGTTTAGGTAAATTTATTTAAAATATTAAGAATTTCAAGAATTGCCGAAACCAGTTTGGCTCAGTGGTAGAGCTTCGGTCTGTGGACTGAAAGGTCCCGGGTTCGATTCCGGTCAAGGGCATGTACATTGGTTGCAGGCACATCCCTGGTAGGGGGTGTGCAAGAGGCAGCTGGTCGGTGTTTCTCTCTCATCGACGTTTCTAGCTCTCTATCTATCTCTCTTCCTCTCTGTAAAAATACCAATAAATATATATATTATTTAAAAAAAAGGAATTTCAAGAATAAAAAACACACAGAAGCAATAGTCCTTTATAACTATTTGTCCTAGGCATGAGAACTAATAAGATACTTTACTGGGAAAACATTGACTTTTTAAATTGTTTTCTTTGTTCACAATTAATGACTACCATTTTACTGCTCACAATTGATGACTCTTGCATTTTGACTCTTGAAAACCTAAAAAAAAATAATAATAAATAGAATGAATTATTATTGCTTCTGAAAATAGACTTGCTTTTAAATTTAATTCAGGTAACAAGTTTTAAAACCTTGTGCATAATATTAAATGTGGAGGTACATTTTCTTGGATGCCTTTTCTTTAAATTTTTATTATCTAGTGTCTGTCAATATAATAAGTAAACTTCCTCTACTAGATTTATACTAGATTTCTCTACTACATTTGTATACAGTGGTGTGCTTCTAACCCATACTCATGACAGTAGTTTACTTAGAAATTATAAATAAAATTAAACAATTTTATACCAAAATGTTTTTATTCTTTCATATAGTAAACATAATTTTAAATTATTTTAGTTATAGTAAAAACCTTCAGGGGTCTTATTCTAACAGACGTGGTCAAGGGCAGTTGAATAGTAAACATTTTTATGGAACCAAGTAAAGCCTTTTACTCATATTTTCTTTTCCATGTTTGTAATCTTTATTTTCTACTCAGCAAATGTTTGTTGAACCATTAAACTATGCATTAAGGTATGTTAGTGAGCCCTGTGTAATTTTCAAGTATAATAAACATTTCTTTTGAGAAAACAAAGCATTATGGTTTATGTCAATTTTATTTTTTAGTGCCAGCTCCTGTTGAACATCAGATCTGTCCTGCTGTGTGTGTTCTAATGAAACTTTCGTTTGATGAAGAACATAGACATGCAATGAATGAACTTGGTAAGACAGAAATGTTTCTTAATGCCATAGAAAAATATTAAAGATTTCATCATTGTTGAAATTGAATGTAAGGCCACTAACTTATATTACCAGCTGCTTTCTTCTTTTAGCAAATGATGATAATATGATTTTCAGAGGAGAAAAGGTTCTAAATAATAGAAGCTGCTACCCCAAACTAGGTTTTTCAAAATCTCAGTTATAAATTGCAAAAATTACTAAATAGGCCACTCCTTGCCCCTATTACCAAGGTAGACCCTGTGTGACAGCTGACAGGGTCATTTGAATTATTTTGAAATGTGGAGCTCCTTCATTGTTCCTGAACTGAGTCACTTCTGATGGACACCAGAAGATACTCATTTACCTTTGTGGTTTTCAGTCCTTGACTGGATTTTCATGATAAGCAGCATAGTATCTTTGAAACTGGTTATTATGGGAAAGCATTATGCTTTAAATCAAAAACATTCTATTAATTTTGGAAGGATTACACTTCTTTAGGTATGTGTTATCACACACTCTAGTCACACCTGCATTTGTGCACCCCATTTTTTCATGTAACGGTTTTTCTTTGATTTCTAGGTTCATTTTGCACAGGTGATATTTATAAATTCCATCTTGCTGAGCCATATCATGTGAACTGGATCTCTCTATGGCGCCACAAGCAAGACCGTATACTGGGTTCCCATCTTAGTGTAGCTGTGCCCTGGCTTTTTGTGCTGTTTATGTTACATTGCATTCCAGACCCCACTTTGTTTTCCTGTCACCCTCATCATTATCATTCATCGTTTATCTTAAAAGTGACAAAGTCATGAGACTTAAACAGAGAATCTGGACAGCCAAAATGAGTGTTGTCTCCTTCAGAATCATTACCTCAGGAGGCTATGTACTTCTGATTTCAGGCCTGTCCTCCAGCCACGCTTTTCTTCCCATAGGCCCCAGCAGGTGGCCCACTGAATCTCTCCTTCCCCCACCACCTCCCTCAGCCTCCTGTGGAACTGGGTATAATCTTAGGAGCTCTCCCACCTCAGTACAGTCTTGACATTTGTGAAAGTTTTATGTTTGAATGTTTTTTTAAATAATAGTAATAATGGGAAGGGGATAAAAATAATAAACAGAAAAATTAATCCAAGCTTAAGCTAATGCCAAGATTTTTCTATAAATGTCCCTGTGTTCCAGTGGACTGTAGACTGGGACTGACACATTAATCATCTGGATTTCAAAGTAAACCGTAGACTCAGTATTTGTTCCTCTTCCTTCTTCAGGTAGGAAGGCTACCCGGGGCATTTCATCACAGGAGCTAGGGCAGGGGCTTTCAGGTGAGGAGCAGGATGGGGCATCTGGGGGTGTGACTGCTGGGACGTAGCACAAAGGATTGCCTTCTTCTCATTCCTAGCCTCTGAATTTGGTTTGTGGGTTGTGGAGAAATAGAGTAAGAAAGCATCAAGTATCTGACTGTGAGGGATAAGGAGGGGGAAAGTCCCTAATAGGTGAAGGGAAATTCCTAAACCCAGTCATCTGGTACTCATTTGTCCATACAAGAAGATTCTGTAGCTATCAGGGTCATAGAAGCTTGCACCTGTTAGGACTGCAAGTTTTAGACTCTTAACAGTAGTGATATATTTACTAATTTATTAATTCTTCACTCTGACCCAGAAACTTTGCTAGGTACTAAAAATAAAAAAAATAAAGATTAAGACGTAGTCCTGACTTTCAAGTAACTCATGGTTTATTTACATTAATGTTTCTGAAACCAGATCATAATGACCACTAGTTACTTGTCAAACCATGTAGGTACTCTGGCCCTGTAGCAACCTGGCTTAGTAAAACAATCTCTAAGGGGAACCTAGGAATCATATTTAATAAGTGACTTAGGTAATTCTTCTGATCAAGAAATTTTATGAAACACCATTCTATAGAATATTTATGCTCAGCTCCTAATACATTCATGCTAATGGTGACTGTCTAAACTTAATTTACACACACACATACTTTCTCTTTCTCTCTCTCTCTCTCTCTCTCTCTCTCTCTCTCTCTCTCTCTCTTTAAAAATTGTATCATCTTTCTATTATCCTTTTTTGGATGAAAGATTCTGTTGAATGTCACTAGAAGCCGTTGGTCCTCTATTACCTATAATGTTATGAGATACCCCATTGGGTACTATTTGGTTCATATGGGTCCTATTTTCTAACATAGGCACTAAGAAAAATATGGAAGGACATGCTCATTATCTTTGCTTTTTTTTTCTCTCAGGGAAACCTATTTTTTTTTCTCTAACAATCATGAATTTTCATATTTTTACTTGCCTGAAACATAAAGGGCTCTCTCTTTTATCTGATATCCTAAATTCTATTGAATGTTCTTTTCTCATTAGCCATATTCTTCATAGTTTTATTCACATTAGCCATATCCTTCCTTAGTTTTATTTTATTCAGAATCAAATCCTAAGATTTTGTAGTTTTTCCATACAAGAGTACTCAACTCTTTGCTCATTTAGTGCCTTCTTGAAATCTTTATCACAAATATCACTATACTGGGCAAGATTTAATATAGGCACAAAGCAAGTGTATTTTGTTTTGGTATTGAGATCTCTTTATAATGCTCAACATTTTGGTGATCTCATCAATACACAGGGCCTCTGTCTTCAGGTCAACTGTGACACCCCCACCCCTGAACCCCGCCCAAGGTCAATTTCCTGGGTCAGAATTTGCCATTCTTTTCCTGACTCCTCTCCTTTATCCAAGCATCACATGTGGAATTCCTCAGAGCTCTCTCCAAGGCTCTCCTCCTCTCTCCTCTCTCCCTAGGCAGTGTCTCCCACTTCAATTACAATATTTTTCAATTTACATCTTAATCCAAGTTCTTTCTCCTGAGTTTTAAATACATTATCAAATTGGTCATCTGATATCTTTACTTGGAAGGTTTTATAGACATTTCTAACTCAACTGCCACAACTGAAATTTTTATTTCCTCCATCCCCAGATCTCTCTCTCTCTTCCAGGGTTTCTTTTCTCAGAAAATGGCACTCCAATCAACCCAGTTGCTCAAGCCAGAATCTTGGAAGATATCCTTCTCTTCAATAGCTAGCAACTGAGTCTATAATTCTGCTTGAATATATCTCAAATTACTGCTCTTCTTTTCATCCCCAGTTCAAATCACCATCATCTCTTATATCCTGCAGTACTTTGTCTTACTTGTTTCCCAACTTCCAGTCATAATCTGTTCTGCACCCTTCAGCCACCACTCTCTGTAGAGCACATATATAATTTTTTCTTCCCTTACCTGAAGTCCTTAGTGTGATACATAAAGTCTCGCATGTTCTGGCCTCTACCCGTTTGTAGCCTCATATACCCTTGATGGTGTATATTTCAGGCCCAGGGGCCCTTGCCCATGCTATTTCATCTGCCTAAAATGCTTCGTTATTCCTGCTCCACCTTTTTAGATACTCCTTCATCATTTAAGTCTCAACTTAAACATTATTTCCTCAGCCTTTTTCTTGATCTCCTCAGTCTAAGTTAAGTCCAGCTGTTCTTTAGCCCTTAGTCCAGCACCCCTTAATTAGTTGTTCAATGTCTGTCTTCGCTGTAATCTATAAGCTCCATATAGACAGTGACTATTTTGTTCACTCTTACATATACTTTTCCATCATTATGGGTAGTTGGAGGAAAATCTTCCTAAATATGATTTGGATTTTCCTTAACCAGATTCACTTTCACTTATTTATATTCAAACTTACCTGTCATTTCTGCTAATTATAAAAATTTGTGTGAATCTTCCTATACTTAAATCCCCAGGCCTGGAATTCTTGAATCAAGATAGAACTTTGTTTTGCAAACTTGCAGATTCCTCTACATACGGACTCTTCCAGGTTATTTGCAACATACTAAATGTACAGGTTCTCTCAGATTAATGAGCTGACATTTTAGACTTACAGTATCTGAGAATTGTCTGTTTATAGTCAGCCTTTCTTTTTGTGTAACCCACTTCTCTGTGACAAAACAATATTCTCATTTCCACAATGATTAATATTGTTGATAAATAATATTTGAGTAGCCGCCATACATTTTTATTTTTGTTCACCCCCTCACCATTTTGCTTTGCCTTTTGTTTGTTTTGTTTTTACTACCCCTGCCTTTATGTCTTTCCCTTTGCTTTCTCATCATTTTTCTCCTTGCCTTCCTATTGTTGACCACTGTGGGCATTGTTGAGCATACCCAGTGGTGGGAATCAAGGGGAAAGAAAATAACTAAATCTTAGTATAGTTGGTATTTGACACCTGTATCAAAGAAAAGTAAAGTGTTTAAAAATATAAATAAGTACTTTTATAGAACTTAGTATTAAATTGAACAAATAATTATTTTTCATTTTTAAAAAATAAGCTTTGCTTCATGCACAGTTTCATTGATAACTTTCAGTATTCCTAAGGATACTTATTCAGCAGGTAAAAAAATATTAAAGTAATTAGGCAAGTGTGTGCAACAATGAAGAGTGTAAAGTCCTAATAATAAAAACAAGTTACCTGTTTACATTCAGGAAGATCTAGTGTTAAAAAATAGCCTTCTCCATCATTGACAAGATACAGAGTATGTGTGGTAAATAGAGTGTAATGCTCATTTCACTTAGTAAGGCAAGAGCTGGAGGGTGGAGAAAATGGCAAAAAAAATGAGTAGTTGTCAGTTGTACTTTATAAATGTATTACACAAAAGTCCTATAACATTTTTTATAGCTTGTAATTCTAAAGACAAATTTAAACCATGTATTCTCATTCTTGAGATTTTTTTCCTAATATTTAAGTTATAAACTTGGTACCAGTTTGCTTTATTTTAGATTATTCTTTTTTTCCTCTTGCCCTTTTTAAATTAGGGGGACTACAGGCCATTGCAGAATTATTGCAAGTGGACTGTGAAATGTATGGGCTTACTAATGACCACTACAGTATTACATTAAGACGATATGCTGGAATGGCTTTGACAAACTTGACTTTTGGAGATGTAGCCAACAAGGTATGTTTTAGAAGATCCATTTCTTAAGTCATCTCAGGTATGATGAGTTAGTTTACTTCAAACAAACTACTTTTCACTGCTTTACTTTTTATCACTTCCTCATTAAACACTGACTAATAAAAACCTGTACTTTACATCCCACTGTACATCCTTTTTCATTTGGTTGTGTTATGATTAAACAAGAGCAAAAGATAGAACTCAATAGTGGATTTATATAATCACAAAAAAATCTGAAAATCCTCATGACCACACATACTGGTTGTATCCACATGAGAGGACTTTAAAAGCCCTTTGCTTCTCAGCTTTTATTATTCACTTCATTTTTCTAATTTGCCAAGAGAAAGAAGAACAGATAACAAAGGATTAGGAGAGTATTTGTCTTTCATTTATGTAATCTGATTTTAAATCTTTTATGGATAAACTATTAGCTATAATTAAAGTGGAACTATTAAAACTGTATTTGAAATTTAGTAGTAAAAAATGAAGCATGCCTTCAGATTGCCTTGTTACTGACCCTCTGTTCCATGTCTGATTTTTACAGGCTACACTATGCTCTATGAAGGGCTGTATGAGAGCACTGGTGGCCCAACTAAAATCTGAAAGTGAGGATTTACAGCAGGTACTACTTAGAATTTGAAGTGTTTTTCTAGGATATCAGCAGGTTAATATCCTGACATAGATTAATTTAAACTGTGGCTCAGTTTTTAGTATCTCATGTTTAAATACATTTATATTAACATCAGAATAAAGGAAAATAATTATAGGAATTCCTTTTGATACCATATTAGCATTTAAGAGGAATTTCTTAATAGATTTCTACTCTTCTAGCATTAAAAATAAAAAATGCAGACAGTATAAATCATTTTAATACAAGTATTCTAAACTCGATTCATTTGCAGGTTATTGCAAGTGTTTTGAGGAATTTGTCTTGGAGAGCAGATGTAAATAGTAAAAAGACATTGCGTGAAGTTGGAAGTGTGAAAGCATTGATGGAATGTGCTTTGGAAGTTAAAAAGGTACTTTGAAAACATTTAGTATTGTAATATGGATTTCATCCTTAGATACTTTTTTGTCACCCTCTCCCAAACTGAGATTCCCTAATTCTTGACCTGTTTATCTCACCAGTCCTTAATCTAGACCAGTGTTTCCCAAAGTGTGGTACGTGTACTCCCAGGGGTAAGGGAAGAGTTTGGTAGGGGTACGCGTTGCACCGGAGTTTGGTGGGGATATGCACTGCACCGTGCTTAGCTGCGCCTAATTCTACGATCTCATGAGTCAAGTCAAGACAGTCTTGTGAGGCATGAGATGGTCCGGTGTGGAAATAAATGTTATTTATAATGTAACTTTTATTTATAGTTTATTAAGAATAATTTGCCGAAACCGGTTTGGCTCAATGGATAGAGCATCGGCCTGGGGACTGAAAGGTCCCGGGTTCGATTCCGGTCAAGGGCACGTACCTTGGTTGCGGGCGTATCCCCAGTAGGGGGTGTGCAAGAGGCAGCTTATCGATGATTCTCTCTCATGGATGTTTCTAACTCTCTATCTCTCTCTCTTCCTCTCTGTAAGAAATCAATAAAATATATATTTTTTAAATTTTTTTAAAAAGAATAATTTTATTTTTTGTTTATTATTATTTTGTGTATGAACCAAAAAAAGAAAAATAAATATATTTTGATTGTTATTAAAATAGATCCTTTTTTTTTTGACAAGGGATACTCAGCGATACGAAAATTATAGAAGGGGTACACATATGTCAAAAGTTTGGGAAACACTGATCTAGACTACTCCAAGCTTCTGAGGTATTAAGATGGAAAAGGTTTTACTGTAGCCTACTGTAAGTTAGACTTTCAGACTCACCACTATTGACATCTTGGCCCAGATAATTATTTGGGGGAACTGTACTGTGCTTTGTAGGATGTTTAGCAGTATTCCTAGCCTCTACTCACTAGATGTCAGTACACCCTCACCTCAGTCCTGACAGTTAAAAATGTCTCCAGATATTAACAAATGTCCCCCAGAAAGGAGGAAGGACAGAATCACCCACAAGTGAGAATCACTGGTGTAAGTGTTTTCTCTGTTCTCTTAAAAATCTCAATCCCCTGCCCAAGCTGGTTTGGCTCAGTGGATAGAGTGTCAGCCCGAAGACTGAAGGGTCAAGTTCAGTTCTAGTCAAGGGCACGTGTTCCCTGGCTCTGGTAGGAGTACATGCAGGAGGCAACCAGTCAGTGTGTCTCTCTCACATCAGTGTTTCTCTCTGTCTCTCCCTCTCCCTTCTACTCTCTCAAAATCAATGGGGAAATATCCTCGGGTGAGGGTTAACAAAACAAAATAAAAAATCACAGTCCCCCAAAGTTTTCAAATTTTTATGGTCAGCCTAGCAATAAGTGATCAGACTCACTCAAGAGTGAGGAATCTGCCGGAACCGGTTTGGCTCAGTGGTAGAGCGTCGGTCTGCGGACTGAAAGGTCCCAGGTTCGATTCCGGTCAAGGGCATGTACCTTGGTTGCGAGCACATCCCCAGTAGGAGGTGTGCAAGAGGCAGCTGGTCGATGTTTCTCTCTCATCGACGTTTCTAGCTCTCTATTCTCTACCCCTCTCCCTTCCTCTCTGTAAAAAATCAATAAAATATATATTTAAAAAAATAAAAAGAGTGAGGAATCCTCAAATACTAATTTGTTTGCAAAAGAAAATATGTCCAGGTGGGATATCTATTACATAAACTAAACTTTTATTATTTTTTTTATTAAACTTGAAATTTGAAAAGGACTAAACAAGTTTTCTTAGCTAATCCAGGTTTCTTTTCACCCAACTAGTCCTCCTACAACCACAGCCTACATTTTCTTTCTTTAAAATTTTCTTTTCAGAAAAGGCAAAAAGTTGTGGTTTTTATTGTTTGTTTTTTAATGTATTTTTGCTAAGTTATATTATTTTATACCTGGAAAACCAACTAAAAATTATTAGAAATAAGAAACATTTAACTAAATAACTGGCTCTAAGGATAACATTCAAATATATTTAGATTCTGCATGAAGATTTTAAAACACTGCTAAGTTGGCAGAACACTGGTACTAATGCTGCAGAAAAGAAGATCTTTGGCCATTAAGCACTTGAAAAGATACTCAACAGCATTAATCATTGGGGAGATTGTAATTTAAAACTACAGTGAGATACCATTACACATGGTATATTGTTTAAAATTTAAAGATTGACCAAGTGTTGTAAAGGATGTTGTTGAACAGCTGGAATTCTCATGCAGTGTTGATGGGAATGTAAAATGATATAACCTCTCTATGGAGAACATTTGTCAGTGTTTTTAAAGGTTAAATATATACCTACCATACAACACACTTTTTACTCCTTAAATATTTACAAAAATTTATACACAGATGTTCAGCAATATTACTTGTAATAACTAAAAACTAGAACTAAATCTGATGTCTACTAATAGGTGAGTTGGTAAACAAGCTGTGAAATATCCAAAATGGAATACTATTCGGCTGTAAAAAGAATGAACTGAAACATGCAGTAATCTATAATGATAGAAACAGACCAGTAGTTGCCTGAGGATGGAATGAATTATAAGGAATTACTAGGAATTAAAGTAAATGTTTATTATCTTGATTGGAGTGATGGATATATCAAAAGTGATCAAATTGCACACTTGAAATGTTCTCCAGTTATCCTATATAATAAAGAGATAATATGCAAATTGACCCTCGCGCCCTCACAAGATTGCTGTCTATGACCAGGCCAACAGGGGGTTAGTAAGGGACAACCAAACGACTGAACAAGCAGGCTGCTTGGGGTGACCAGGCCAGTGGGGGGTGGGGGGTAGTGAGGGACAATCAAAGCACTGAACAGCAGGTTGTGTGGGGCAGCCAGGTCTGCAGGAGGGAGGGGAGCAGTTGAGGATGACCAGGCTGGCAGGGAGGACAGTTGGGGATGACCAGGCCAGCAGAGAGGTACAGTTAGGGGTGACCAGGCCAACAGAGGGGGCAGTTAGGGACGATCAGGCCAGCAGGAGAGAGGGGCTTCAGTTAGGAGTGACTGGGCTGGCAGGGAGGAGGCAGTTGGGGGCAACCTGGCCAGCAGCGGGGGGCAGTTAGGGGTAGTCAGGACTGCACACAGAGGCAGTAAGGGGTGATCAGGCTGGCAGTGGGGAGGGGCAGTTAGGGGTGACCAGGCAGGCAGGCAGGCAGGTGAGGGATTAGGAGCCAGTGATCCAGGATTGTGAGAGGGATGTCTGATTGGAGAGGGGGCAGGCTGGGCTGAGGGGACCCTCTCCTCATGCACAAATTTTGTGCACCAGGCCTCTAGTATTTCAATAAAGTTAAACAAAAAAAATAGTACTATAGACATTTTAAGATTCCTAATAAACCAACCTTGTATGTTTTCAGAAAGATTTAATGATTTATCTGTATTATGAGAACTTGTACTGCTGCTAAATACTTTATGACTTTATTATCTCTCAAGGACCTTAGAGATCTACATTCAAACTGATTGTTTTATGCAAGCTAGATTTAAAAACACACCCTTCTGGGAAGCATAAAAGAAGACCAAAATAAGTGGAAAGACAAATTCTGTCCTTACAAAGAAAGAGTAGTACTTTAAAGATCATTTCTCCCTAAATTCATATATAAATTTTAAACACAAGTCCAATCTTGGAAAAACTGGCCTATCAGAAGTTTATAATACCCAATTGTGGTTTAGGCCTGCTTCTGGTTGGCAGCATTAAAATTTATTCCCTCTTTTCTACATTCAGTCATTATGAACATTTCTCAGGTCTTCATCTTTTCCTCATTTTCATTTACTAATGACCCAAGAAAATCAGAACTACCTTTTATATTTCCCTTATATTGCATCATTTTAACTCCATTTAGCTGGCTTTTACTCTTCCACACAATAGAACCTTCCTTCACCTGCAATCTGTGCCCCAAGTGTTACTGTTCACTCAAAGATGTTAAGTCTCTTACTCTTGGCTTTTATATCTTCTTGACTGGATAGAGAAAAAAGCCTTTTATGTTTCATCTTATCTAGAGAAAGCCCTATATTTTTTTTCTCGAAAAATTTTTTTTTTAAATTATTCTAATTCCTGCAGTTTCCATTTTTCCTGTAACAGCCAAGACCCTGAAGTCACTTGCTCCATTTCTTACTGGTATACCTTCTTCAGTTCCTCCTAATTATTATTCTAACAAAATCTAGATTTATACATTAACTTGGGGTTTTTTTCCTACCTACAACTATATTTAATACTTTATTACACATTTTATTTTGAAACCCCTCCCTTTGTTTTTGCCACCTGTAATTTAGCCTCTAACCATTTGTTCTTGTTTCTTCTAATTCTAACTGTAAAGCTTCTTTGAAACAAATCCCTCATCCCTCTACAAGTAGTCTTATAGAGAGCAACTTCTATTTTCCTATCTTCAATTATCCCCCTGGGCCAGTTGAAGTTTAAAAGCTCATTCTTAAACCAGCCGTGGGCAAACTATAGCCCACAGGCCGTTCTATTCAGCCCACGGAGCTGAAAGAGCGGAGGGTTCTCTTGCTCTCCCCTCTGCTCCTTCACCAGCAGCCCAACATGAGAGTGCCAGCATGGTCAGGTTGCTTTTGTTCCGGCCCTCTGGTCCAGTTTAAGAACCCTTTGTGGCCGAAACCGGTTTGGCTCAGTGGTAGAGCGTCGGTCTGCGGACTGAAAGGTCCCGGGTTCGATTCCGGTCAAGGGCATGTACTTTGGTTGCGGGCACAGCCCTCATAGGGGGGGGTGTGCAAGAGGCAACTGGTCAATGTTTCTCTCTCATCGACGTTTCTAGCTCTCTATCTCTCTCCCTTCCTCTCTGTAAAATATCAATAAAATATATTTTAAAAAAAAAAAAAAGAACCCATTGTGGCCCTAGAGTCAAAAAGTTTGCCCATCCCTGCTAAACACTTGGTTTTTTTTATGTTCTCATGCTACTTTGAATGTTCCCCCTTTATGTCAGTTATAAAATTGAGTTCTTATCTCACATCTTGATTGATGAAAGCATTTCTTCCCTGCCCCTGCCCGCCTTCTCATAAATAGTATCTAAAACTTCCTTGCCCAGCTGGTTTGGTACAGTGGTTGAGCATCAACTTATGAACCAGGAGGTCACGGTTTGAACCAGGAGGTCAGGGCATATGCCCAGGTTGCGGGCTTGATCCCCATTGTGGGGCATGTAAGAGGCAGCCGATCAGTGATTCTCATCATTGATGTTTCTATTTCTTCCTCTTCCTTCCTTTCTGAAATTAATATATATATATTAATGTCTTTATTGATTAAGGTATCACATATTTGTTTTCAACCCCCCATTCCAATCCCCACTCAGGCCTCCCCCCTCTATTGTCCTTGACCACTGGTTAGGCTCATATATATGCACATAAGTCCTTTGGTTGATCTCTCCCTTTTATCCCCACCCTCCCTCTGAGGTCCAACAGTCTGACCCATGGCTCCTCATCTCTGGGTTTGTTCTTGTTCATCAGTCTATGTTGCTCACCATTTCCCCTAAATCAATGAGATCATGTCCTACTGGAAATATATTTATAAGAATCAAAAATGAGACAAACAATAATTGTTATGCTGAAAGGCATATGAATCATTTTGTAGTGAGTTTCTTTCTGGGCCACCAGTTCTTTTGAGACCCAATTTCAATGTCAAACAGTTCCTTATGTGTACATGTCAGCAATGATATTTCAGTTTTGGATGGTGGGCTAAAAATATATTTAAAAAATAAAAATAAATAAAACTGTTCCTAGATATTTATTCATTGAATGTCCTGATAAAAATAATGTAGTGGCAATTTCTTAGATTGGGCCAAAAACGTTTGCTGTGACATTCAAGACCTTCGTTGACCTCTCTGACCTTAATTCCCACTATTCCTCAGAATGGACTTCAATCTCCTCTGTGTTCTTCAGTTCTTTTTCTGTTCTTCAGTTCTTTATTGCTGATTCCCATTTCTAAGCCTTTCCTCATTCTATTTTCCCTGGCAGAAGAAATCGTCCCTGAGTGTACGTGTACAGGTCTTCTACTAAGTCGCTCCTGCATGAAGTTTTTTGGGTTTGTTTTTTTTTTAAATAAATTTAGGTGGCAACTATCTTTCCTTTAGAGCACTTCGTTTCATGGAAGTAGGTTTGCATCTTTTCCCCCCAAACTAAGTTGTTAGCACCTTCAGGCAGGTATCAATTTGCTATGTTTGTGTCTTCTAGAATACCTCTGTGATAGTGCAGGAGATTTCTAAGGCATATTTATTCCTTTATTTATTTGTAATAAGAGAAAGACTAGCATCAGGGTCATGGCAGGTTTTGACCAAATATCCTTAATTATATATTCAGAGTGTTTCTGTGGCAATTATAGTTTGAGAGTTTTCTATGATAATGTATACCAGGGAGTTTTTGTTTTGTAATTACTTTGTTTCTTTGGGAATTTTAAGGATTGGAGTTTTCCCAGTGTGCTTTCTTTTTAATAATTTGTATTGTTATTTTTGAATCAACTACATACTTATATGTGTGTGTGTTTTATCCAACCAGAATGTTGTACATACTGTACTTCAACTTGCTTTTTTTCATTTAATAATACTTCTTAGATATCTTTCTATATCAGCATATAGAGGGTTTTTTGTAATTTCTGTAGTTTCTGTTATCCTAATAAATGTTATCTTTTGGCATACACATCAATTTTGTTGCTATTATAAGCTCTTTTAAGATATGTATGTACTGACCAAACATTTAGAATAAATTTCAGGAAGGTTATTAGTTTAATGCTGTGTTCTGCTTTTATTAATGGGATACCAGTGACCTAAGTTCCTTCCATTCATTATTTTATGCAAGTTTTTCTAAATGGAAAATTCCTAATAATTTACTAGTGAGGGGTAAGTAGCAGAGAAGGAAAAAATATTTACTCAAAAGGAGTAAACAGCCGAAACCGGTTTGGCTCAGTGGTAGAGCGTCGGTCTGCGGACTGAAAGGTCCCGGGTTCGATTCCGGTCAAGGGCATGTACATTGGTTGCGGGCACATCCCCAGTAGGGGGTGTGCAAGAGGCAGCTGGTTGATGTTTCTCTCTCATCGACATTTCTAGCTCTCTATCTCTCTCCCTTCCTCTCTGTAAAATATCAATAAAATATATTTTTTTTAAAAAAGAGTAAACATAGAAGTTATGAGGGACAAATTCCAATTCTAATTAGATGACACATAATTTGTTTCTTAATAGGAATCGACCCTCAAAAGTGTATTGAGTGCCTTATGGAATTTATCAGCACATTGCACTGAGAATAAAGCTGATATATGTGCTGTAGATGGTGCACTTGCATTTTTGGTTGGCACTCTCACTTACAGGAGCCAGACAAATACTTTAGCCATTATTGAAAGTGGAGGCGGGATATTACGGAATGTGTCCAGCTTGATAGCAACAAATGAGGATCACAGGTAAATACAGAGTTTTATATTACTTTTAATTAATGTACAATTAAATTGGTGTAGAATTCAATCCCTCAAAAAGACCCATTTATTTTGTGTATTTATGCAAGTTCTAAGCCAAATTATATTTATTGTGGTAAAAAAGTAACTTTTAATTTCTAATTTACTCATTAGTAATACAAGTTTATAGTATCATAAAGATGTCTAGAAATGAACAAATGATAGCTAAGAGGTATAATGCATATATAGAGGAAAAGGTTAAAATCACAAAAAACAAAACCTATAGATATGATCCAGATAATACATTTATTTACATTTTCTTAATTGGTGTCTTAACATCAATAACTGTATTATTTAGCCAACAGCCACTCATTCAGTCTGCTAGACCTGTGATACCTAAGAGTGCACCTCAGATACAGAGCACACATTTTCAGAACCTGGGTTCTGTATTATGCCAACAAAAATATTTTTCACAGAATATTCATTTTATTCAACATTGTTCTTCTCTCATTTTTAAACAGATCATGTAGTACTTTTAGTAAAAGAACCATATGAATATAAACGTCTTTTCTTTAATTTTTTTATGTGTAAATTACAAACCTTATAGCCCTTTCTGCTATGCAAAGAAGTCTTTTTAAATTCATTAAGCACTGCTGAAAGAAGAACATTTTAAAACTTTGTTGTACACCCTTGCCAATCACTTTTAAAGTCCACTAAAGCTAAATATTTTGTCATTAACTTCAGCTTACACTGCATTGAGTACCCTGTAGCTTTTCAGGTCCCAAAGTTGATTCTCAGTCCTTATATTTATAGTTAACCTTTAAATGTTTTAAAAACATTTAAATTTTAGAATTTAATTTTAGAAATAATGTTTCCAGAGAGCAAGGGGGATGGCAGTATCACAGAAACTAGCCAGAGACATAAAGATTGTTCTAAAAGTCAGTTTCCTAATCTGGGTGCTTATAGCATGCTCCTCTAATACATAAAGATCTATTGATTGATTAATTTACTACAAAGTCCCTTTTAGCAAGATACATTTATCGCCTTAAATTGGGAAAATCTGTCACTATGTAAATAAGGTAAATGTACCTGTTCAAGAAAAAATTTAATGAGCTATCAGGTCATATAAGCTATGCAAAATAGATTAAAATGAACATTGCACTGCCCAGCAAGCATGGCTCAGTGGTTGAGCATCAACCTATGAACCAGGAAGTCACAGGTTTGATTCCCAGTAGGGTTCAGGAGGCAGCTGATCCATGGTTCTCTCTTATAATGGATGTTTCTATCTCTCTCCCTCTCCCTTCTTCTCTGGAATCAATAAAAAATTTTGTTTGTTTTAAATTAACATTGTACTTCTTTTAGCCTGACAAAGAAGTACTTTAAAACAATAAACCTTAAATGAACTAACACATAACAAAAGGAAATGTGGAATGCTTGGAATTTATAGTATAAATTAGTACAGTTTTATTTTGCCTGTTTTAGTAATTATATTTAGATTTAAATTTGTTTTTTATTCTTTTATTCGTTGTTACTACAAACAGATTCTGACCTTAATTTTGTGGTCTTTATTTCAGGCAAATCCTAAGAGAGAACAACTGCCTGCAAACCTTATTACAACACTTAAAATCTCATAGTTTGACAATAGTCAGTAATGCATGTGGAACCTTGTGGAATCTCTCAGCAAGAAATCCTAAAGACCAGGAGGCATTATGGGACATGGGGGCAGTCAGCATGCTCAAGAACCTCATTCATTCAAAGCACAAAATGATTGCGATGGGAAGTGCTGCAGCTTTAAGGAATCTCATGGCAAATAGACCCGCAAAGTATAAGGATGCCAATATTATGTCTCCTGGTTCAAGCTTGCCATCTCTTCATGTCAGGAAACAAAAAGCTCTAGAAGCAGAATTAGATGCTCAGCATTTATCAGAAACTTTTGACAATATTGACAATTTAAGTCCCAAGACATCTCATCGTAGTAAGCAAAGACACAAGCAAAGTCTTTATGGTGACTATGTTTTTGACACCAATAAACATGATGATAATAGGTCAGACAATTTTAATACTGGAAACATGACTGTCCTTTCACCGTATTTAAATACAACAGTGTTGCCCAGCTCCTCTTCATCAAGGGGAAGTTTAGATAGTTCTCGTTCTGAAAAAGATAGAAGTTTGGAGAGAGAACGAGGAATTACCCTAAGCAACTACCACCCAGCAACAGAAAATCCAGGAACCTCTTCAAAACGAGGTTTGCAGATTTCCACCACTGCAGCCCAAATTGCTAAAGTCATGGAAGAGGTATCAGCAATTCACACTTCTCAGGAAGACAGAAGTTCTGGGTCTACCACCGAATTGCATTGTGGGACAGATGAGAGGAATGCACTAAGAAGAAGTTCTACTGCTCACACACATTCAAACACTTACAACTTCACTAAGTCGGAAAATTCAAATAGGACATGCCCTATACCTTATGCCAAATTAGAATATAAGAGATCTTCAAATGATAGTTTAAATAGTGTCAGTAGTAGTGATGGTTATGGTAAAAGAGGGCAAATGAAACCTTCAATTGAATCCTATTCTGAAGATGATGAAAGTAAATGTTGCAGCTATGGTCAATATCCAGCTGACCTAGCCCATAAAATACATAGTGCAAATCATATGGATGATAATGATGGAGAACTAGATACACCAATAAATTATAGTCTTAAGTATTCAGATGAGCAGTTGAACTCTGGAAGGCAAAGTCCTTCACAAAATGAAAGATGGGCAAGACCAAAACATATAATAGAAGATGAAATGAAGCACAGTGAACAAAGACAATCAAGGAGTCAAAGCACAACATATCCCGTATATACTGAGAGCACTGATGATAAACACCTCAAGTTCCAACCACATTTTGGACAGCAAGAATGTGTTTCTCCATATAGGTCAAGAGGAGCTAGTGCTTCAGAAACAAATCGAGTAGGTTCTAATCATGGAATTAATCAAAATGTAAACCAGTCTTTGCAGGAAGATGATTATGAAGATGATAAGCCAACCAACTATAGTGAACGTTACTCTGAGGAAGAGCAGCATGAAGAAGAAGAGAGACCAACAAATTATAGCATAAAATATAATGAAGAAAAACATCATGTGGAGCAGCCTATTGATTATAGTTTAAAATATTCCACAGACATTCCTCCCTCACAAAAACCATCGTTTTCATTCTCAAAGAGTTCATCTGGACAAAGCACTAAAACTGAACACATCTCTACAAGCAGTGAGAATACATCCACACCTTCATCTAATGCCAAGAGGCAGAATCAGCTCCATCCAAGTTCAGCACAGAGCAGAAGTGGTCAGACTCAAAAAGCCACCTCTTGTAAAGTTCCCTCTATCAACCAGGAGACAATACAGACTTACTGTGTAGAAGACACCCCAATATGTTTTTCAAGGTGTAGTTCTTTGTCTTCTTTGTCATCAGCTGAAGATGAAATGGGATGTGATCAGAGGACACAAGAAACGGATTCTGCTAATACACTACAAATAGCAGAAATAAAAGAAAACAGTGGAACTAGAGCAACTGAAGTTTCTGTGAATGAAGTTCCAACAGTGTCACAGCACGTTAGAACTAAATCCAACAGACTCCCGGCTTCTGGTTTATCTTCAGAATCGGCTAGGCAAAAAGCTGTTGAACTTTCTTCAGGAGCCAAATCACCATCAAAAAGTGGTGCCCAGACACCTAAAAGTCCACCAGAGCACTACGTTCAGGAGACTCCACTCATGTTTAGCAGATGTACATCTGTCAGTTCACTAGATAGTTTTGAGAGTCGTTCAATTGCCAGCTCTGTTCAGAGTGAACCCTGCAGTGGAATGGTAAGTGGCATTATAAGCCCCAGTGACCTTCCAGATAGCCCTGGACAAACCATGCCACCGAGCAGAAGTAAAACACCTCCTCCTCCTCCTCTTCCTCAAACAGTGCAAGCTAAACAAGAGGTACCTAAAAATAAAGTACCTAATGCTGAAAAGAGAGAGAGTGGACCTAAGCAAGCTGCTGTTAATGCTGCAGTTCAGAGGGTCCAGGTTCTTCCAGATGCTGATACTTTACTACATTTTGCCACAGAAAGTACTCCAGATGGATTTTCTTGTTCATCTAGCCTGAGTGCTCTGAGCCTCGATGAGCCATTTATACAGAAAGATGTGGAATTAAGAATAATGCCTCCAGTTCAGGAAAATGACAATGTGAATGAAACGGAATCTGAGCAGCCTGAAGACTCAAATGAAAACCCGGAAAAAGAGGCTGAAAAACCTACTGATTCCGAAAAAGATATATTAGATGATTCAGATGATGATGATATTGAAATACTAGAAGAATGTATTATTTCTGCCATGCCAACAAAATCTTCACACAAAGCCAAAAAGCCGGCCCAGAGTGCTTCAAAATTACCTCCACCTGTTGCAAGAAAACCAAGTCAACTGCCTGTGTACAAACTTTTACCATCTCAAAACAAGATTCAAGTGCAAAAGCATGTTAGTTTTACACCAGGAGATGATATGCCACGGGTATATTGTGTAGAAGGGACACCTATAAACTTTTCCACAGCTACGTCTCTAAGTGATCTAACAATAGAATCCCCTCCGAATGAGTTAACTGCTGTAGAAGGGGTTAGAGCAGGGGCACAAACAGGTGAATTTGAAAAACGAGATACCATTCCTACAGAAGGTAGAAGTATGGATGAGGCTCAAAGAGGAAAAACCTCATCTGTGACTATACCTGAACTGGATGACAGTAAAACAGAAGAAGGTGATATTCTTGCAGAATGCATTAATTCTGCCATGCCCAAAGGAAAAAGTCACAAGCCTTTCCGTGTGAAAAAGATAATGGACCAGGTCCAACAAGCATCTATGTCTTCATCTGGAAATAACAAGAGTCAATTAGATGGTCAGAAGAAGAAACCTACTTCACCAGTAAAACCTATGCCACAGAATACTGAATATAGGGCGCATGTAAAAAAAAATACAGATTCAAAAAATAATTTAAATGCTGAAAGAACTTTTCCAGAGAACAAAGATTCAAAGAAACAGAACCTGAAAAATAATTCCAAGGACTTCAATGATAAGCTACCAAACAATGAAGATCGAGTCAGGGGAAGCTTTACTTTTGATTCACCTCATCATTACACACCTATTGAAGGAACTCCATACTGTTTTTCACGGAATGATTCTTTGAGTTCTCTAGATTTTGATGATGATGATGTTGACCTTTCCAAGGAAAAGGCTGAATTAAGAAAGGGAAAAGACAATAAGGAATCAGAAGCTAAAGTTAGCAGTCAGGCAGAACTAACCACAAGCCAACAATCGGGTAATAAGACACAAACTGTTACAAAGCATCCAATAAATCGAGGACAGTCTAATAAACCCATGCTGCAGAAGCAGTCCACTTTCCCCCAGTCATCCAAAGACATACCAGACAGAGGGGCAGCAGCTGATGAAAAATTACAGAATTTTGCTATTGAAAATACTCCAGTTTGTTTTTCTCGAAATTCCTCTCTAAGTTCTCTTAGTGACATTGATCAAGAAAACAACAACAACAAAGAAAGTGAACCTATCAAAGAAACCGTGCCCCCTGCCTCCCAGGGAGAACCGAATAAACCTCAGGCATCAGGTTATGCTCCTAAATCATTTCACGTTGAAGATACTCCAGTTTGTTTCTCAAGAAACAGTTCTCTCAGTTCTCTCAGTATTGACTCTGAAGATGACCTATTGCAGGAATGTATAAGTTCTGCAATGCCAAAAAAGAAGAAGCCCTCAAGGCTCAAAGGTGATAATGAAAAGCATAGTCCCAGAAATATGGGTGGCATATTAGCAGAAGATTTGACACTTGATTTGAAAGATATACAGAGACCAGATTCAGAACATGGTTTATCCCCTGACTCAGAAAATTTTGATTGGAAAGCCATTCAGGAAGGTGCAAATTCCATAGTAAGTAGTTTACATCAAGCTGCTGCTGCTGCATGTTTATCTAGACAAGCTTCATCTGATTCAGATTCCATTCTTTCACTGAAATCAGGAATCTCTCTGGGGTCACCATTTCATCTTACACCTGACCAAGAGGAAAAACCCTTTACAAGTAATAAAGGCCCACGAATTCTGAAACCTGGCGAGAAAAGTACATTGGAAACTAAAAAGGTAGAATGTGAAAATAAAGGCATCAAAGGAGGGAAAAAAGTTTATAAGAGTTTGATTACGGGAAAAATTCGATCTAATTCAGAAATTTCAAGCCAATTGAAGCAGCCCCTTCAAGCAAATATGCCTTCAATCTCTCGAGGTCGGACAATGATTCACATTCCAGGAGTTCGAAATAGCTCATCAAGTACAAGTCCAGTTTCTAAAAAAGGCCCACCCTTTAAGACTCCAGCCTCCAAGAGCCCTAGTGAGGGGCAGACAGCCACCACTTCTCCTCGAGGAACCAAACCATCAGTGAAGTCAGAATTAAGCCCCATTACCAGGCAGACATCCCAGCTGGCCGGGTCAAATAAAGGGCCTTCCAGATCAGGATCTAGAGATTCCACTCCTTCAAGACCTGCCCAGCAGCCGTTAAGTAGACCTATGCAGTCTCCCGGGCGAAACTCAATTTCTCCTGGTAGAAATGGAATAAGCCCTCCTAACAAATTATCTCAACTGCCAAGGACATCATCCCCTAGTACTGCTTCAACCAAGTCCTCGGGTTCTGGGAAAATGTCATACACATCCCCAGGCAGGCAGACGAGCCAGCAGAACCTTACAAAACAAACGGGTTTATCCAAGAATGGCAGTAGTATCCCAAGAAGTGAGTCTGCCTCCAAAGGACTGAATCAGATGAATAATAGCAATGGATCTAATAAAAAAGTAGAACTTTCTAGAATGTCTTCAACTAAATCAAGTGGAAGTGAATCTGATAGGTCCGAGAGACCTGTATTAGTACGCCAGTCAACTTTCATCAAAGAAGCTCCAAGCCCAACCCTAAGGAGAAAATTAGAGGAATCTGCCTCATTTGAGTCACTTTCTCCATCTTCTAGACCAGATTCTCCCACAAGGTCCCAGGCACAGACTCCAGTTTTAAGTCCTTCCCTTCCTGACATGTCTCTTCATTCGTCTGTTCAATCTGGTGGATGGCGAAAACTTCCCCCTAATCTCAGTCCCACTGTAGATTATAATGATGGAAGACCTGCAAAGCGCCATGATATAGCACGCTCCCATTCTGAAAGTCCTTCCCGGCTTCCAATTAATAGGTCAGGAACCTGGAAACGTGAGCACAGCAAACACTCATCATCCCTTCCTCGAGTAAGCACTTGGAGAAGAACTGGCAGTTCATCTTCAATTCTTTCTGCTTCATCGGAATCCAGTGAAAAAGCAAAAAGTGAGGATGAAAAATATGTGAACTGTAGTTCAGGAACCAAGCAAACTAAAGAAAACCAAGTATCTACAAAAGGAACATGGAGAAAAATAAAAGAAAGTGAAATTTCTCCCACAAATTGTACTCATATTGCTTCCTCAGGTGCTGTAAATGGTGCTGAATCCAAGACTCTGATTTATCAAATGGCACCTGCTGTTTCTAAAACAGAGGATGTTTGGGTGAGAATTGAGGACTGTCCCATTAACAACCCTCGATCTGGAAGATCTCCCACGGGAAATACTCCTCCAGTGATTGATAGTGTTTCAGAAAAGGGAAATCCAAATGCTAAAGATTCAAAAGATAATCAGGGAAAACTGAATGTGGGTAATGGCAGTGGTCCCATACGCACCATGGGTTTGGAAAACTGCCTGAATTCCTTTATTCAGGTAAATGCCCCAGACCAAAAAGGAACTGAGGCAAAGCCGGGACAAAGTAATCCTGTCCCTGCAGCAGAGACTAATGAAAGTGCTATAGCTGAGCGTACCCCATTTGGTTCTAGCAGCTCAAGCAAACACAGTTCACCTAGTGGGACTGTAGCTGCTAGAGTGACTCCTTTTAATTACAACCCAAGCCCTAGGAAAAGCAGTGCGGATAGCACTTCAGCCCGGCCATCTCAGATCCCAACGCCAGTGAATAACTCAAAGAAACGAGATTCAAAAACTGACAACACAGAACCCAGTGGAACTCAAAGTCCTAAGCGCCATTCTGGGTCTTACCTTGTGACGTCTGTTTAGAAGAGCTGAATTAATTAAGCTAAGAAAATTATGTGTTAATTACAATTGCTGTGTAGAAAATTTGTTTCAAATGAAACTTTAAAAGACTGACAACTTTTGTAAATAGGTTTGATTCTTGTTAGAAGGTTTTTGTTCTGGAAGCCATATTTGATAGCATACTTTGTCTTCACTGGTCATATTTTGGGAGGCACTCTTGATAGTTAAGAAGAAAATGGTAAAGCCAAGTATATTTGTACAGTATGTTTTACATGTATTTAAGTAGCATCCCCTCCATCATCCTTTAATTATTGCTTGTCTTAAAATAATGAACAATACAGATAGAAGATATGATATATTGCTGTTACCAATCATTTCTAGATTATAAACTAACTAAACTTACATCAGGGAGAAATTGGTATTTATGAGACAAAAAAACACAACAAAACACCACCTTCTGTTTTAGTCCTTGTGAGTCCACCTAACATCATAATTAATCATGTGGCTGTGAAATTCACAGTAATATGGTTCCTGATTAGCAAGTTTACCGAGCCTGCTTTGCTTTTCTGCATGAAAGAAACTGATGGTTCAATTAACAGTTCTGTGGTCACATGATGTGCATTAGCTAGCTACAGTGTAACAAATTACACTTTTTGTGCTTAAAAAAAAAATAAAAATCTGTGTTAATTGTAAAACATTGGATGAAACTATTTTACCTGAACTAGATTTTACCTGAAAGTAGGTAGACTTTTTTGCTATGCTGTAACTTGTTGTATATTCTGGTATTTGAGGTGAGATGGCTGCTCTTTTATTAATGAGACATGAATTGTGTCTCAACAGAAACTAAATGAACATTTCAGAATAAATTATTGCTGTATGTAAACTGTAACTGAAATTGGTATTTGTTTGAAGGGTCTTATTTCACATTTGTATTAATAATTGTCAAAAGGGCCTCTTTTTAAAGCTTATATAATTTTTTTTCTTCAAATTCTATGCATTAAGAGTAAAATTCCTCCTACTGTAATAAAAACTATTGAAGCTGACTGTTGGCATTTAACCATTCCATGCATTGGCACTTAACCATTCCTGAAATTTATTTTTCTTTTATGTGACTAGCACTTCCTAATGTTCAATATTTATGGATTTGATTTAAAACAAATTTATTTAGTACCAATGTAAATTGCCTAGCACAGACTAGGCATTGAACATAACAGGCCCACGTAGAATATTTCTTTTTTCTTAATAGAATTCTATACTTGAAAAAATGTTTATTCTTGGGTATAAGTAGTCTCTTCCAAGCCTGACTTGGAACATAACTATCTTATACCTTCATCTTCTTTCTTTTGCTGCTGGGTCTTTTTTTTAATGTTTATATTGATTTCATCAATGATAAGAGAGAATCATTGATTGGCTGCCTCCTGCACGGCCCCCATTGGGGATCAAGCCAACAACCCTGGGCATGTGCCCTTGACTAGAATCGAACCTGGGGCTTTTAAGTCTGCAGGCTGATGCTCTATCCACTGAGCCAAACTGGCTAGGGCTGGAATAAACATCTTTTATCACTGTATTTTAAGGCAAAATCCCAGCAACCGAAAATAATCAGCACTTTGCCATTCTCAGAAAATGTAGCACATGAAACATCAAAGGTAGATGTAATACCATTAGAATATTCAAAAGACTATTTAAAACCACTGCCAACACAGAATCCAGTGGAACTCAAACTTTGTTTTTAACAGGCAGAAGTGTGGGATAGGTGTCCTAGTGCCTCTTCCTAACATGGCAGGGAGAACCCTCTTCATGAAGGAGGATAAACTGATACATTTATTAATAAAGATCATTTATCTTCCCAGAGTTTGTCCTAAAAGATCAGAGGGTGAGGAGGATAAATTTGTTGAATGAAATTTTATTTTTAAGGAGATTTGTGCATTCTGCATTTGGAGACGGAAAAAGATACTTCGGTACAGTGGGGCACCAGGAAAGGGGTGAGAAGGAGTTAGCACATCTATCTTGTGCCCTAGGAATCGCATCATGTAGTTAATTATCTACCCTTTACCTGTGTCTGTCACCTACCAGTAATGAGGCTGGTTCTCTAAAATAAAATGCCAGTAAATAGAGGGCTATAATTAAGGCATTTTACTCCAAAGTCCATACGCTTTTCTCTGCACCACTTTACAAAGACCTCATTTTACTGATCTTTGGACTATATCTACATTTAAATTTTTGTCAAATTTTAACTAAATGAAATAGTTGTGAATAATAATACTAATTTATTCTATTTGTATTTTTCTTAGTCTGCCTTACTCAGTAGGGATATGTGCATATAGGTCATAATTCTTTCCTCTTCTTTTAGTCCTGATTTTTTTTTTCTGATTTATTGCATACTAGGTTTTATAAACCACTTCGAGAACTCTTGTGGAAAGAAATGGGATGTAAGCCAATTAAAGTTAAATTTCCCTTTTCAAGTAAGGAAAAAAATGGTCCTTTTCAAGTAAGGCAAAATATTATCAATGCTGGAAATGAAAAGAAGGGTGCCTTTCACATGCCAGAAAACTCAGGAATTCCTATAGGCAACACCTACTGGGAGAAGGACCAGTCCATACTATCCATTGTGGGGGAAGTTGTTCCCTGAGACCCTCTAGTTAGAGAATTAGTAAAGGGGCAAGTCCCAATTATACTTTTAGAAGTTCACAGGGTGCTGTCCTAACACCAGATATTGCTTGTTACTTAAATGGCATACTGAGCCTAGTTTTGAGGATAGTTAATAGTTGCGATGCCTGTTGAGAGAAATATCTAGCTTTGGACAGCAGCAAACCACAACGGTAGTGGTTTTCAAGCCAGTGCATTTGACTCACCAGAAGTGCTTATTAAAACAACTAGGCCTATACCCCTATCATTTCTGATTCTGAGTGGGATCCAAGAATTTGCAATTCTCACAGTTCCCAGGTGATGGTGCTGGTGAACCACACGTTGAGAGCAACTGCCCTATTACCTTCGGTTCTAGTCATTCTTCTCAACAACGACCTTTACTGGTAATCTGACAGTTATATCAACAAATAAACTTCCCTCACCGTTAGGCATGAAAGACTTGAATACTGAGCTATGCAATTTGATATAGCTCATCTCCACTCCCAATAGTGGACAAATTTACCAGACATGAACAAGCAATTTTATAGAAGATGAGTCTGAGGGGCCAGCTGCTGTTCCCTTTGAAGCAGTTATTGTGAAGGCATTTTCAGCAAGTATCTAATTTGTATTTGCAATAGAAGAGACTGTGAAAAGGAACTTTGAAATTATTTCAAGTGTAAGGTAAATGTACCTAATTTGTTAATGTACAATGGGAGTGACTAACAACCCAATAACTGTATGGCAAATTAGATTGGTATTTGAGAGTAAACTTTACAAGTTACCTGGGCACTAAAAGGACAGTTAATGAGGGGGAAATAATGAAATAAAAGATAAGCCTTAAGGATCAAATAGTACCGTAAGTATAGTAAAAAAAAAAAAAAAAAGACAAATATAGATCATGTTACCACAAGATTAAGTGAAGGGATGAATCTGTTGCTGAGGGTAGAAACCAGTTGCACTACATTTGAATTTATGTTATCACTGGTTTCTTTGTATCCAAGAAAAAAAATATGAATGCCAGAAATGCAAAACCTATTTATTGCCAAGAGCTGAAGAAAGAATTGAGTGGTCAAATCATTAAAATTACTGAACAGAAGTAATTTTTCACAAGTCATGGTGGCTGAAGTAGAGTATATAAATTATTTTTTAATTTTTAATAAGCATATTTTCCTCCTCTTAGGCTGACCTGAAAATACTGCTTTATAGTGTTGAAACCTATGGACTTTGCCTCCTGCGAACAGCAGGTCATCTGCTTGCCATTCCCCTAACTCTGTTCTGTGGTTTTTAAAACTATATTCTGGTTTTTGTTAGGCCATCAATACTTCTTTCAACCTGTATGTTCTATGTGTATAATATTGTTCTTGGTGCTAAATATACTTTCTTTCCTCCGATATTCAGGATACTTCTTTCTCTATATTTGTGACTATTCGTTCATTTTCTTGAAGTTATGTGATTGTTACTATTTTTAAATTAAAAATACTCATAATGTATACTAATGAAGGTGACCATTGAATATAAAGCAACATTGGTGAAACATAAGTATGAGAACAATGTCAAACATTACCTGCTCCACCCACATCACCTTTGGAATCCAAACACTTAGCATCACTAATGGGTCACTGAACCACATACCCAGTCTTGCCTCTGTCATAGGGGAAACTCATCATCAAGTGACCAGTAACCAAATACTTTTATGACCTGGCTTAAAGAAAAGCCTGGGTCAATCAATTTCAAGTAAGAGTCACAAAGAAATTTTCTGATGGCGACTGAGAGCTGGAACTGAAAGATCTTAACAGAGTTAAGGGTGATTGTGTATGATTGGCATCCTGAAGCCACAACTAAGGGAAAACCAGCCGGTGAAGAAAGAGAAGGGTCCAGATATGGGAAAGAGGCAGAGAGCCAGCTCCTGGTGTTATCTCAGTCCTGCCATTTATGAGACCTGGTTTTACTTGTGAACTTTTAAACCCACTTTGCTCCTGAAGTAACTTTGAACTACCAGAAAACCGTATTTAGACACATTTTAATGAGTTAATTTCAAATATAAAACGTTCTCTTTCTGTGGAGAGAGAGGAATAGGTTGCCTACAAAAATGGGGGGGGGGGTGTGGCATCAAATTTCTTCTCTGCCATATTAAATACCAAAAATGAAAAACATCAGTAAAACCATAAATGCAGAATTTGGAAGGAAATAGAAATGTTACCTAAGAATTCTGAGGCCAGCCAATAGCATTTAATTTATCTGAAGTACTATCATTCAGAATTTTTATTATTGTTATCAACAAGACCTTCCCTAGAAGGCCAAATATGTTTATTCATTTAGAGAATATTAAGTAGCCCACAGGGTTTGAATATGGGCCAAAAATTCATCCATAGAAACAAGACAGTGGGAACAATAGCCAAATCACGCTATGGGGCTACTTTGGGCAAGATTCAGGTGCTGCCCCTCACCACCAGTCTTCTTACCCACTCTTGCCATAAGTGACATTACATGGGCACTTGCTTCCTCACACTGCTCACTTCTGGAGCCTTGCTTGGGTGGTGTAATTGGCAGAGGCTATGTCACATGCTGCATTCATAAAACATGAATTCCCCAAATCTGTGAGGAGCATTTCCAAAGAAATGGGCAATCAGAATCTATGACCTATTTCTGCCTCAGTATCCTTGCTGCCCAAGAATTGAACAGGAAGGCTTTAAGTAAACCATCTGAGCAATGAAACTTAAACTTGAATAAATGCATAAATAATTGTGGTTAATCTGATAACAAAATGAAAAGATGAAATTTGGCCGAAACCGGTTTGGCTCAGTGGTAGAGCGTCAGTCTGTGGACTGAAAGGTCCCAGGTTTGAATGCGGTCAAGGGCATGTACATTGGTTGCGGGCACATCCCCGGAGGGGAGTGTGCAGAGGCAGCTGGTCGATGTTTCTCTCTCATCGACATTTCTAGCTCTTTATGTCAAAGTATTCTGGATAAAAAACATCAAACAGAATGAACAGGAAATGAACATCAATTATGACACTCTCTTTAAATGTCAAATATAGCTCCAAATGTATGAAGCAAAATTACAAATATAAAAATTGCCCCCAAAAAAATCATGGGACCAGTGGCTGTATTTGCAGATGGGGCCTCTAAGAACTAATTAAGGTAAAATGAGATCATAAGGATGAAGGCCTAACACATAGCAGTGTGTTTAGATCATGTATCACAGAAATGTACACAGGACACCTGTATGATTTTATTGACCAATGTCACCCCAACAATTAAATAAAAAACGAGGGCCTTATCTGAGAGGATTCGTGTCCTTAAAAAGACATCAGAACATGTTAATTTCTAAAGCCTTTTCAGCATCACCACAATTTTCCATGTCCAACTTCATCCTCCTTTAATTCTACCTGCTTTTCCATAAGCATAGGCATTTAAAAACTTTATATTTGGTTACTATTTCTTTAATCATCAGTATGGTAACAATATTGTTGCCTCCCTACTCACCCAACCCCCCTTTTTCTTTGTACACTATTTCAACAATAGTGTAGCGTTAAATAGCAGTTATGAATCTAGTGTAGAATAACACTCAAAAATATTAGTTCCAGCCGAAACCGGTTTGGCTCAGTGGTAGAGCGTCGGTCTGCGGACTGAAAGGTCCCGGGTTCGATTCCGGTCAAGGGCATGTACCTTGGTTGCGGGCACCTCCCCGGTAGGGGGTGTGCAAGAGGCAGCTGGTTGATGTTTCTCTCTCATCGACGTTTCTAGCTCTCTATCTCTCTCCCTTCCTCTCTGTAAAATATCAATAAAATATATTTAAAAAAAAATATTAGTTCCAGCCCAACTGGTGTGGCTCTGGTTGAGCATGAACCCGTGAACCACGAGGTCATGGTTCAATTCCCGGTCAGGCCACATGCTTGGGTTGCCTGGCTTGAAAGAAGCAGCATTTATCTGTTTACATTCACACCAAGCTAAACTAATACACTACAAGGAAGAATGAGAGGCAGAATTTAGGGCATGGAGAAAAGTCAGAGGCTTCTGGTCAGACTCGCTGGGCATCTATGCTATCATTTGCATGATTGGGCAAATATCTAACCTTAGTGGGCTGGGAAAATTTGGGAAATTTTATTTGTTTAGTTCTTTTCCCCCGTCTCTGAAAGAGAATAATACCTCTCTAACCTTTGTAGGTGTGGGATAAACAGCAGCTACTCAAATAGCAATAATTCAGGGAAATGCCAAAATAATGCTTTGCAGCCTAAACCGATTTGGCTCAGTGGATAGAGCATCAGCCTGCGGACTGAAAGGTCCCCGGTTCGATTCCGGTCAAGGGCATGTACCTCGGTTGTGGGCACATCCCCAGCTGATAGATGATTCTCTGTCAGATTGTCATTGGTGTTTCTAACTCTCTATCCCTCTTTTCCTCTCTGTAAAAAATCAATAAAAAATATATTTTAAAAAATGTTTTGCAGTTAACCTATGTATGGTATGCAAAAGTATAGTGACCTTTGGGGTCGATGATCTTCAGAAACCTAAAAAAGGTGTACAAATATCTAACAATTATGCGGCACAACGAGAGACGTGCCAGTCCTTTTGCTTGTTCCACCACTATAAAAACCCATCCTGCCGAGCTGAAAGCAAGCTGCTGGCCCAGGAGGGAATAAAGATAAAACATAAAGGGTCTCTTCTTGCCTGGTCCACCAACCCACTTGGAACTACACAGCTTACCCGCAGGGCAGGGCCCCATCTACAGGTGGGGGTGCGTCTAGCACTCGGTGAGGAATTCCGTGCTAGCGACGGCGCATGCGCCCAAAACGTCCGGCTTAGACGTCGCAGGGGAAAGCATCGGAGGCGTTCCTGGACGCTATCGCGAGAGGATAGGGCCGAACGCCACGTCAGGAGCCGGGACTCTGGCGCCGAGCGACAGGTGCCAGAACAAACGGACGGGGAAAGGCCGGGGACGCGAAGGCGGTCCGGAGGGCGGGACTTCCGCCGGAAATGGGGTTGTCTGGGAAATCGGAGCGGCGTTCCGGCGGGTCTGCCGGCGGGTCTCAGCCCAGTGGGCGCGGGCGGAGATGGCCTGCGCCGCGGCGCGGTCCCCGGCCGACCAGGACAGGTGGGTCCTGCGGCGCTCCGGGAGGGGCGAGCCGCGAGCCCGCGGAGGCGGCGCCGCTCCCCGGCCCGGGAGAGGCTCGCGGGGGGGCTCCGAGCTGCTCCCTGGCGTTGGCTCGTCCTGGTGGCCCCCGCCCCGGGCTCTTCCCTGACATGCCGGCTCTGGTGGCTCGGCGGTTACCTGGTTTCCCCGGCGCCACCCGAAGCACCTTGGGTGCTCCGTGCACATGACATTACGGGACAGAGTCACAGCGTGAGAACTCTGTTTTTTCCCTGTTGCGGCGTCCAGGAAGGCTCGATTGAATTCTTTAGGTTTACTAATACCTCTAACGCCGTACTTATTTAAGTATTTTATTGATTGATTTATTTATATTTTTATTTTTTTTACAGAGAGGAAGGGAGAGGGATAGAGAGAAATATCAGTGAGAGAGAAGCATCGACCGGCTGCCTCCCGCACACCCCCACTGGGATGTGCCCACAGCCAGGCTACATGCCCTTGATCGGAATCGAACCCGCGACCCTTCAGTCCCCAGGCCGATGCTCTACCCACTGAGCCAAACCGGCCAGGGCCAGTGCCGAACTTTGTATACACGAGAGTGGGCCCCCCACCGGCCCTTTTGGCGGGGACCTGTGTCTAACCTAACAGTTATGACAACGTTTTTTTTTAAAATATTCTCTAGAAAGTGGGGTTCTTTTCCATTTGAAGTAGTGAGTTCAAGTTTACTTTTTAAGTAAGTTAAGTAAAAGGGAGACAATATAAAGGGGAAAAAACACATGCGACTCGTGGTGTGGGTGTACTGGCAGTCACGATAATGAGTGAGTGAAGGAAGGGGTGAAGGTTTGGAAACACTGCTCCCGTGATACCAGCTGTATTTCCTCTGTGGCAGGTTTGTTTGTATTTACCCTGCTTATTTAAATAACAAGAAGACCATCGCGGAGGGCCGGCGAATCCCCATAAGTAAGGTAAGCAGGCTGGTACCTTGGCCCTTCAGGGGAGAAGGGACTTCGTTGACGCCTTTTATTTTCAAAATCGATGTCATTTTATTTTTTTAAGAATCACATTTTGTATTCCAACAACGGGGTCAAGGTAACTTGGTCTGAAGCCTTGACTTTGTTATTCTTGAGTTATTTTCTCTCTCTCTCACTTTCTGCTTAAATGTGTAAAGGAAAGTCTGTTTTGCTGCCTCTGGATAAACGAGAAGACACCAAAGCATTGGTTCAGAATGATGCCTGACTCCCTGTAACAGGCCTCTGGTAGCAAGCTGTCAGATAATTTGGAAAATGATTAAATTGTTTTGAATTTTATCGATATATAGCAAGCATACATACAGAAACATACAGAACTCTTTTAAGTGTCTTAATTTTCACAAAAATGGGTTGCAGCACCCTAATTTAAAGAAAGAAAACATTGCCAGCACCCAGGAGGATTCCTTTCTGTCCCCTCCCAGTCCCTGTCCTCTCCATGTATACTCACAAGGATAACCACTGCTGACTTCCATCACCATAGATTACTTTTGCTGGTTTTTGAATTTTATTTAAAATGCATTACACGCTATGTACTTTTACATCTGTTTTTCACCGAACCTTAAGCTTAAGAGATTTATCCACATTTTTGAGTGAAGTTTAATTCTCACTGCTTTGTAATAGCATTTCTCAACAGCAACACCTTTGACATTTTGAGCCAGATAATTCTTTATTGTGAGGCTATCCTGTGTGTTTTAGGTTGTTTAGCATCCTTGGCCTCTACCCGCTAGATGCCAGTGCGCTATGCCACCCTAGTTGTGACAATCAAAAATGTTTCCAAAGCATTGCCAAATGTGGAGTGGATGGGACAGGGGAAAAATTACCTTAATGACAACCACTGTTGTGTAGTATTGCATTGTATGACTGTGCCATCTTCTAATCTACTGTCGATGGATAACTGGGTTGTTTGCATTTCAGGACTATTGTAAATAGAGCTGCTGTGAACATTCTTGAGTTTGTCTTTAGTGAACATAGTTTTGCATTTTTAAAATATATACTTAGAAGTGCAAATGCATGGCCATAATGAATGCATACATTTGGCTTTAATAGATACAACCAAATAATTTTCTAAAGTGGTTGTATCTGTAATAATTGTTTAACCAGTATTCACTGAGCATCTACTATGCTCCAAGTATCATGCCAGATGTTGGGGAATATACTGATGAACAATTAGTCCTTTCACTTGTGAAGTATATGTTCTGTTGGATGGGAGAAGAACAACACAATGATTGACCAGTATTATTCCAGGGATTTTTGTTTAATTTTTTTAATTATAGTGGAAACAGCTGGATCTAGTACTAATAGAAATAGAAACCTTGGGTTTGATACATGTTTTGATCATAGTATTTGAAATAATTCACACAGTATTGTAGTACCTACTTAAAGCTAAGCTGTTGAGTGTTTTTTTTTAAATTGTTCAGGCTGTTGAAAATCCTACAGCTACAGAGATTCAAGATGTGTGCTCAGCAGTTGGACTTAATGCATTTCTTGAGGTATGATGTGGCCCTTCCTTTACTATTTTCCATTCTCATCTCATTGATATAACAACTTCCTTAAACAAAGCCTGTTTTCCTTTTATATTAGAAAAACAAAATGTACTCCAGAGAATGGAATCGTGATGCTCAGTACAGGGGCAGAGTCCGGGTTCAACTCAAACAGGAAGATGGCAGCCTCTGTCTTGTACAGTTCCCATCACGTAAGCTTTCTTATTTATTTTTAAATCTTTATTGTTCAGATTATTACAGGTGTTCCCCCCCCCCCCAGCTCCCCTCCACCTGATTCTCAACCCCACCCCACGCCCTTACCCCCGCCATTGTTTTCATCCATAGGTGTAAGATTTTTGTCCAATCTCTTCCTGCACCCCTCATACTCCCTTCCCCCTGAGAATTGTTAGTCCAGTCCCTTTCTATGTCCCTGATTCTATTATATTCACCAGTCCATTCTGTTCTTCAGGTTTGTTTTATTCTCTTGATTTTTAGATTTGCTTGTTGGTAGGTATGTATTTGATGCCTTTTTGTTGTTCATAATTTTTTACCTTTACCTTTTCTTCTTCCTCTTCTTAAAGAATACCCTTCAACATTTTATGTAATCCTGATTTGGTGTTGATGAACTCCTTTAACTTTTTCTTGTCTGTGAAGCTCTTTATCTGACCTTCAATTCTGAATGATAGCTTTGCTGGGTAGAGTAATCTTGATTGTAGGTTCTTGTTCATCATTTTGAATATTTCTTGCCACTCCCTTCTGGCCTACATAGTTTCTGTTGAGAAATCAGCTGACAGTCGTATGGGTATTCCCTTGTAGGTAACTAGCTGTTTTTCTCTTGCTGCTTGTAAGATTTTCTCTTTGTCTTTTGCTCTTGGCATTTTAATTATGATGTGTCTTGGTGTGTTCCTCTTTGGATTCCTCATGTTTGGGGTCCTGTGCCCTTCCTGAACTTGTAGGTCTATTTCTTTCACCAGGTAGGGAAAGTTTTCTTTCTTTCTTTTTTTTTATTTTTAATACATTTTATTGATTTTTTACAGAGAGGAAGAGAGAAGGATAGAGAGTTAGAAACATCGATGAGAGAGAATCATCGATAAGCTGCCTCTTGCACACACCCCACTGGGGATGTGCCCGCAACCAAGGTACATGCCCTTGACCGGAATTGAACCTGGGACCCTTGAGTCTGCAGGCCGACGCTCTATCCACTGAGCCAAACCGGTTTCGAGAGGGAAAGTTTTCTTTCATTATTTCTTCCATTAAGCCTTCAATATTCTGCTTGCTCTCTTCTTCTGGCACCCCAAAAATCCAGATGTTGGTACGCTTTAAGCCATCCCAGAGGCTCCTTACACTATCATCACACTTTTGGGTTCTTCTTTCTTTTTGCCTCTCTGGTTGGGTGACTTTTTGCTTTCTTATATTCCAGATCTTTGGTTTGATTCTTGGAGTATGTTGATCTATAGTTTAGTTTCTGTATATTCTTTGTTTCAGACTTTGTACGCTTACTTTCTGGCTGGTCCTTTTCTTTTTTCTTTTCTTTTTTTTTTTTTTGGTATTCTCACTAAGGTCCTTGAAGGTCTCACCAAGCTTCTTGGAGGTCTAATCAAGTTTCTCAAAGGTTTTTAGAAGATTCTTGAGTAATCTTATAAATGTGATTCTGAACTGTGTGTAGTCCAGTAGTTTACTCTCCTCCATCTCTCCCATTCATGTCATGATTCTGTGTTTCCTCATTTTGGCTACCTCCCTGTGTTGATGGAATGGCTTTGTGTGGTCAGTAACCTATAGGGGTCAGTAGCTCAGCTTCCCCAATCACCTGAGGTGATTGCTTTTGCTATATCCCTTTGTGGGCTGAGTGCAAAGTCTTGGTGTGATTAAGCCTTGATTGCTGTTGGTACACTGGGGGGAATTGACCTCCAGGCCAATTGTCTGTGAGGATCCGCTGTGTTTATAAAGGAAGAACTGCTGCGCTGGAGACACACCTTGTTTCAGTGGGGCTTTGGTGCTCACTGAGACCGTCTCCCGAATGTGTCACTTATGGGTGTGAGGGATTGAAACGGACCACTAGAACTCTGGTTTCTGGGTTTCAATGAGGTGGAGTTCAGCCACTTTCTGAGGCCAGTACTGTTGCAGAAGCTACAGCTTGAACCACAGTCCTGTCCTCCTTGGATCTGTTTGCCCCAGGTTGCAATTTTGGTAAACTGCAACAGAGAGGGCCATTCATATGCGAAGTCCGCTGCTTGGAGTTTGGATGTGTTGTGAGGGGCGGAGTCTCAGGGGCAGTCACTAGGCTGAGGTGTGGCCAACCGCAATGGCTGCTGTCCGCCGCCTCTGATGTCTTCCCAGCGTCTCACGCCACAGCACAGCAAATAACCTCAGCTCTGCAAGCAAGCCAGCCTTACTTTCTGACCCGATGGCAGACAGTCTAGCCCAGCCGTGGGCAAACTATGGCCTGCGGGCCGGATCCGGCCCATTCGGCTGTTTTATCCGGCCCGAGGAGCTGAAAGAGCAGAGGGTTCCCTTGCTCTCCCCTCCACTCCATCAGCAGCCCAAGATGAGAGTGCCAGCACGGTCAGGTTGCTTTTGTTCCGGCCCTCCGGTCCAGTTTAAGAACCCATTGTGTTCCTCGAGTCAAACAGTTTGCCCACCCCTATGTCCTTTCCCCAAAAACTGGATTTCAGAGGGATCGGGTGCTTGTCTCTCTTCAGGTTGAAGAAAGCACCGCTCTCCGCCAGCCTGAATCTGCTGCCAGCCCTTATCACGTCCTCACCCCCCTGCCTCAGTTTTTCAGCGCTTGTGCCCTGGATTCTTCTCTTTCTCTTTCAGTCTAGATGTAGGGCTTCCTTTCAGCCAGCTTTCGTTTTGTTTTTGGGAGATAGACGTTTGTTTTATAGTGTTTTTTTTTTAACTTGTGCCTGGCAGCCATTTAGGAGTGTTTACACCGCCATCTTCGTTGTTCAGTTATCCACATAAGCTTTTTAAATGAATGAGTAAAATTTGGGCATAGGTCACTCATTCCTCTACACTGCAAAAAAGTTTCTGATCTTTTGAAAGGTAAAAATAATGTGGGTTCTACAGATTAATTTAGAGAAAGGACTACCACTGATGGAGGTGTAAACAGTACTTCTAACTTTGGGGCTGGGGTACATTTTTTTGTTTTGTTTTATTTTTTTTATCTTTATTGTTGAGAGTATTACAGATGTCTCTCCCCTTTTTACTCTCATTGCCCCCTTCCACCCAATTCCCACCACACCTCAGGTCTTCTCCATCCTATTGCCTGTGTCCATGGGTTATGCATATCAGTATATAAAATCTATTACCATCTGTACCCTCTCCTCCCCCCACTCTGAGATTCTTCAGTCTGTTGCATGCTTTCTGGACTTATTTTGTGGGTCAATTTATTTTGTTTATTACATTAAACATATGAGATCATGTGATACTTGTCTTTCTCTGAATGGCTTATTTCGCTTAGCATAATACTCTCCAGGTCCATCCAAGCTGTCTCAAAGAGTAAGAGATCATATATATAATTTGTTTTTGTTTTGTTTTCAAAGAGGGGGGGGAAGGGAGGGAGAGAGAGAGAGAGAAACATCAATGATGAGAATCATTGATTGGCCCCTCCAGCAACCCAGCATGTGCTCTGACCATGATCTTCTGGTTCACAGATCAACACTCAACCACTGAGCCACACCAGCCATGCAAGAATCCATCTTTTCTACATCTGCATAGTATTCCGTTGTATAAATGTACCTGCCACAGCTTTTACTGGTGGGCACTAGGGCTGTTTACAGATCTTAGTTATTTTAAATAATGCTGCTATGAACATAGGGGTGCATATATCCTTTCTGATTGGTATTTTGGGGTTATTGGAATATATTCCTAGAAGTTGGCCACGGGGGTCAAATGGCAGTTCCACTTTTCTTTCCTTTTTTTAAATATATTTTATTGATTTTTTTACAGAGAGGAAAAGAGAGGGATAGAGAGTTAGAAACATCGATGAGAGAAAAACATCAATCAACTGCCTCTTGCACATCCCTACTGGGGATGTGCCCGCAACTAAGGTACATGTCCTTGACTGGAATCGAACCTGGGACCCTTCAGTCTGCAGGCCGATGCTCTATCCACTGAGCCAAACCAGTTTCAGCCACTTTTCATTTTTTAAGGAAACTCCGTACTGTTTTCCTTAGTGACTACATTGGTTCTAAACTTCTTTAAGTTAAGGACCTATTTGATAATATGATGAAACTTATTAATAACCATTAGTAACCTCCAAAAATACTGTTTTGTGAACATTTTATAAACCTCTGAAAATCCATCATTGCTCCTAGATTGAGTGTAAAATTGTTTAATTGTCAGATGTTCATTGCCATTTTATTTTAAACATTTCAGCATTGTTCTCAATACTTTCACCACCAAAGCCCCACTCCGAGTCATTGTCTTTATAGTCATTTTGTTGTTGTTGTTTAAATCCTCATTTTCTTGATGTGGTATGATGATTTCTTGAACTTTATGATATTCAAGTTAATGATCTTTTGCATCTTAGCTCATAGATTATGTACTAACCCTAATTTCTGGTTCCTAGGTAAGTCAGTAATGTTGTATGCAGCAGAGATGATTCCTAAACTAAAAACAAGGACACAAAAAACAGGAGGTAGTGACCAAACTCTTCAGCAAGGAGAAGGAAGTAAAAAAGGGAAAGGAAAAAAGAAGAAGTGACCTGGCCAGACAATCAAGTGTGACGTGACGTACCGCTGTAAGAGACGCCGATGGAGGTTTCTGATTTGTGTCTGGGAGAAACTGAAGCTTTTTGTTTGTATCATTTAACTGAACTATGAACATTTGTGCCTCCCAGCTTTAGCATGAGAGTTGTCAATGAAATAAATTTACATACAAGGTTTGCATCTAGCTCTTATGCAGTATAAAAGAAAATTTTTTTGCCTTTCAATGCAGTTTTTGTGGAAGAAAGAAGCTTATTTTTAAATGGACAATGGCCTCTGCCATAAGTTACTTGAAATCCTGTATTTGTGCTCTATGTAAAAATGTTCAGATAAATGAGTTTAATGAGATTTAAAACACATATTGTTCACCTTTTAAGCTAATGAAATAAAATTCAAAACTGACTATGTAGCTTTTGCTTATGAACTAATGAATGCCAGTGGAAGAGATAATTTAAAATAATAAAATGGGGATCCTGGCCTGCATGGCTCAGTGGCTGAATGTTGAACTATGAACCAGGAGGCCACAGTTAGATTCCTGGTCAGGGCACAGACCTGGATTGCAGGCTTGATCCCCAGTATAGTCCATGGAGGAGGCAGTCAATCAATGATTCTTTCTCATCGGTGATGTTTCTATCGACCTCTACCTCTCTAAAAATCAATAAAAATATATTTTAGAAATAATAAAAATATAAAAGAATAAAATGGGTAGTGGGTGGTTAGCATGATCTTAAAAGTGGAAGAAAGTAGTTAAATCCTCTTGGAGGTCTATGAACACCCAATTTAGATTAGATATTTTTATTTTTATTTGATTTTTTTTTTTTTTTTTTTTTTTTTTTTAAGAGAGAGGAGGAAAGGAAAGAGAAATATTGATGTGACAGAAACATCTATCTGCCACCTTATGGACCCTGATTGGGGATCTAACCCACAACCTAGGTGTGTGCCTTGACCAGGAATCAAATCAATTACACAACCTTTTAGTGTATGGGATGATGCTCCAACCAACGGAGCCACCCACTGAGGGCTAGATCATATTCTTTTAATTAGTTATTGTAATTGAATAGTTCAATTACTAGTTTTTTGACATGGAAAGTCCTGGAGTTTAAGCTTTAGATTTGTTTATTTTGTAGGCTTAAGGACATTGTTTTCATTGGAATTCTAAAATTACTTATGTTTTAGCACCTTGAGATACACCTTTTTCATTAAATTGGATTGCTAATTCTACCTTTATTGCAAAGCACTGTCTGAATTTTTTGTAAAGTTGAAGAGAATCCCTATCTGGCCTTATGTTTTTGCCACTGAGACTTGGGCGAACTGCCTTCTGTGACTCCTTGTGCTTCTGGAAGGGCTGTTAGTCATGTGCTGCCTAATAGTGTTTCAGTCAGTGATGAGCCACATATACAACTGTGATCCCAAAAGATTATAATGGAGCTGAAAATTCCTATCCCCTAATGATGTAGTAGCTGTTGTAAATTCGGAGCACAACAGGCATTACTTGTGTTTATATTGATGCTGATATGTGAACAAATTTGCTCTGTCACATAGAAATATTGCACATACAATTATACATAGTACATAATCTTACCTAATAATAGACAAACATGTAAATTGGCCATTCGCCCTGCCATGCCACCAGCCAATCAGGAGTGATATGCAAATTAACCCAACAAAGATGGTTACTTTGCATATACAGGCACCAAGAGACTGGTGGAAAGCTTGAATCATTGCCATGGCAATGACACAGGCATTCTGCCCCTCCCCCAGCCTCTCAGGGCCTCTGGGCAGCATGGGGGGCCTGGAGCAGAGAGAGGCGGCCCCCGGAGTGGAAAGAGGCAGTTTGCTGGGGCCTGAGCAGAAGGGCTGGGCCGGAGTGGAAAGGCAGTGCCGGCAGCCAGGGAAAGGAAAGCCCATTCTAGCATGAATCTTTGTGCATCTGGCTTCTAGCACTTGATAATAACAAATGGCTGTTACTGGTTTATGTATTTACTATACTAAACTTTATTACTATTTTAGAATGTACTCTTTCTGCTTATAAAAAAAGTTTGCTATAAAACTATTGGTCATGTTATACCATCAGCAGCTCACATCTTGTGCTTACTGTGTCTCTTGATTACATCATTTGTCTTGTACTTAATTTCGTTCATCTCGTGTTGTTTTATACATTTATTGTAGCCTAAGGGCAAAGTGTTTATAAAATCTACAGTACTGTATAGTCCTGTCCTTCATATTCACTCACCACCTACTGGATCACCAGAGCAAGTTACAGTTCTACAAGCTCCAATCATGGTAAGTGTCCTATGCAGGTGTACCCTTTTTTAGCTTTTATACCATATTTTTACTTTGCCTTTTTCTATGGTTGGGTGTGCTCACTTAGATACACCAATATTTAATCATTGCGTTACACTCGCCTACAGTGTTCAGTACAATAACAGGTTTGTAGCCTAGGAACAATATACTATTTAGCCTAAATATCTATTCTCATGGTTCAGACCTGTGGAACGTGTTCGTTTTCAGCTGCAAGGCAGGCTGGGAAAGTGGATATATGTTTTTTTCGGTCCTGATAGAGGCAGCCAAGAAGAATGTAGTGGAGAATGGATATCGGGGCAGTTAACAAAACATTTGTCACAGAAAGATGACTGGAGCCCTAGCCGGTTTGGCTCAGTGGATAGAGCGTTAGCTCATGGACTGAAGGGTCCCAGGTTTGATTCCTGTCAAGGGCACATGCCTGGATTACAGCATGAGGCAGCCAATCAAAAATTTTTATTGATGTTTCTATCCCTCTCCCTCTCTGAAATCAAAAATATATTTTAAAGCAAAGATGACTTTAAAATTGTTTTGGCAATAAGTATTGTCAGAAAGATCTCAGAACTATTGCTGTAACATTGTATTGCTCTTCATATTGCAATGAATGCATAATTGAGCTTTTCTTTGCCAATCAAGTGAAAAATGGAATCTTCTCTAATGAGCAAGATTGAGCATTTATTCATATGTTGAAATACCACTTATATTTATTTCAGTGAATTATGTTCATATCCTTTGCCTACTTTAAAGACTTTATTGTGATCAATATTAAACCTGGACATAATTTAAAGAGCCAGCTAGTTTTCATAGTTTCAATTTTAGATATTAACTTCCATCTTAGGAGGATTTAGATTTTCTTCCTTTACCCCACCACATGCATATCTGCTTCCTCTCTTCCCTCCTATCATAATTTTAACCGCTATTTACATTGTTACCATCCATTCCATTTGTAGCTGAGCCATGTAATAAGGTACTCAAAAGTGTGGTGGGAGGTTCAGCAACACTGGCCCCCCTGGAGCTTGTGAACATGTGGACTCTGGCCCAGCCCAAATTCAAATACATTTTAACAAGAGCCCCAACTAGTTCTTGTGCACATTTAAGATTTTGTGGGTTTTTATGACTTATTTTTCAATTTACTATGTAGAAATAAGGAAATTTAGTATAGAAAGCTAGTGCCTAGCTTTTATCGCTATCCCCACACACACACATACACTAAGCTACTATATGTTTATATTTATGAACTTAAACATTATGTTTAAGAAACACTAAAGTATGCTATGGCTATTTTTGTTTTCTGGGCTTATTAATTTTATTTTTTATTTGCTTGATTTTTCTGAATATCACTAACTCAACCACAAATTATCAGTGTCACGATGTCCTTTCAAAAAGTTTGTTCAAAACAGCTAGTTTATTCATTTCAGAAAGTTTGTTCAAATCAGATAGTTTATTATTTTCATATTTTTTATCATTTTTTTTTTAATATACTGATTTTTTTTTACAGAGAGGAAGGAAAAAAGATAGAAACATCATCGATGAGAGAGAAACATTGATCAGCTGCCTCCTGCACACCCCCTACTGGGGATGTGCCTGCAACCAAGGTACATGCCCTTGACCGGAATTGAACCTGGGACCCTTCAGTCCACAGGCTGACGCTCTGTCCACTGAGCCAAACTGGTCAGGACTATCATTTATTTTAAATATATATTTTTATTGATTTCAGGGAGATGGGGAGAGAGATTGAAACATCAATGATGAGAATCATTGATTGGCTGCCTCCTGCATGCTCCCCACTGTGAATTGAGCCCACAACCTGGGCATGTGTCCTTGATCAGAATCAAACCTGGAACCCTGCAATCCACAGGCTGACACTCTATCCACTAAGCTAAACCAGCTAGAGCTTAATTTCATCTTTGTAAAGAAATCTCTTCTGGAGCCTTTTACCTGGCTCTATTCTTCTGGTCACCCAAGGCCTAGTGCACAGCTCCACTCTGGGTTCCCTTCCCCATCACTGGAGTGTGACTCCGTTGCTTTGCTGTTTGGGATAGCCTGTATTAGTGCATCGTGTGGATTCCTCTTTCTTAGGTTCCTTGCATTGTGTAACTCATCTGAGATCTTCCTGGGGAAAAGGCATGTCTGAAAGTGCCATTCTACCTTCCCACTGTTGGGCTGGGTATAGAATTAGTTTTGGAAATCATCTTATTTCAGAAGTTCAAAGGCATTAGTTCATGGTCTTCTGATTTCTGTTATAGTTGAAGGGAAATCCAAGCCATTCTAGTTCATGGTTTCTTGTAACCACATTAACCTGTTGAACCTGCGACATCTTGGTGTTGGGAACTCGTGTGCTTCCTGTGGGGTGGCTCTTTTTGCCCAACGTGGTGGGTACTAAATGGGCCCTTTCAGTCTGGAAAATTGTGTTCTCAAGTTCTGGGGAAATTTCTTAAAAATTTCATTGATTTTTTTCTTCCCTTTCTGATCTTTGTTGGACTCCTCTGATGTGAATATTGGACGTGATGGACTAGTCCTCATTTTATCTTTTTCTTATTTTTATTTCTTTGCCTATATGTCCTATTTCCTAGAATTCCTCAGCTTTATCTTTCAACCCTTCTATTGAATTTTTTCCACTTTTCTTGTGTTTTTAACTTGCCTAATCTCTTGTCATCTGAATTTTTTTTTCCTTAGCATTCTGTTATTTCATGGATATAATTCTTATTTCTCAGAGTGAAAGGTCAAAAAGCTGCCTGAAAGTTGAGCGCACAAGAAGAGCTGGCGTACTGAGTTTCACTAAAGGGTATCTGGCTGAAGCGTTTTTCTCTTAAGCTGATCTGCTTTCCCGGAGAGGAATCTACTGAGCTCCTTCCTGGGAGCCTAGTGGGAGGAGGTGGGTGGGGAAGTGGGTCTCAGCCTTGACACCTAATCCTGTTTTTAACTCAACTTCTGTCCCGCAGCTCTGCCTGTGTTCCAGAGATCCTCTCACCGTGTGGAGAGGATACACCTCTAGTCTTTTACCTGAATAGGGATGGGGTAGTTTTTCACTAACCCTCCTTAAATTTTAGTTTCCCAACATTAAGATTTCCCTTTACATTTATTTTTATGTTGGGCGTGACTTCATTATGAAATTTCTGTATCCAGAGAGAGACCAGGGAGGGCAGGCAGCATAATGCCCCTCCCCACAAAGCCTGTGGCTGTTACTTCACATAGCAAAGGAGCCTTTGCAGGTATAATTAAGGAGCTGGAGCTGGAGAGAGTACAGGTGTACTTCAGAGACATCGTGGGTTCAGTTCCAGACCTTCATCATAAAGCAGGTATCACAATGAAGCGAGTTGTAATCTTTTTGCTGGTGGAGGGTCTTGCCTTCATTTTGTAAAAAACAGACCTGTGAAGCGCAGTAAAACAAGGAACACCTGTGTCCTGGACTGTCCCGGTGGGCCCAATGTGATCACAGGGGTCCCTGCGAAAGGGAAGCAGAGGCCTAGGAGGATACGTGCCAAGGAACGCGGGCAGTCTAAAAGCTGGAAAAAAAAAAAGCAAGAAAAGGGATTCTCCAGTGTCCAGGCGTGCAGTCCTGCCAAGCCATTTTGGATGTCTGACTTCCAGAACAGTAAGCTAATGCATTCGTGTTGTTTTAAGCCAATGTATCTGTGGTAACACATTACAGCGGTGTAGATAAATATGCCGGCTCAGGGAGGGCCTGTGTGGTGGCTTGTAAACTCGAGAGACCTGAGTGAAGTTACCACAAAGGATGGTCTGAAATTAAAACTTTTTAACTCAAAGCAGTTTATGGCAGATAAGTCATGTCCTAGGCTAGATTCTTCCCTGGCAAAAGTCTATCTTTACCTTAACTAAGCCTGTTCGTTGTCTGTAATAATATATATCATCGGAATGTCAGGGTAACTTCCCTTTTTTCCAGATGCCTCAGGGCACAACCAATGGCACCAGGGCACCTGGACCGAGACCACAAATTCCCTCATTGTTAATGTTAATCGTTGACTGTTAAAAGAAGCATTTTACTTTTTATCCAATCCCCGAAGTCCGCCTCCTCCCACCCCATTTTGGTTTCTCTGGCTATCTATTAGAATCACCTGAAGACTTCTTGAAGCATACTGGCACCTGGGACTGTCAGTTTCTGGCAATGGCATCCCATGCCAGTGTTTTTAGAAAACTCCTTGATTATAATGTGCAGCCAGGTCTGAAAGCCTACGTAAAGCTAAGCGTAAAGATAGCATTTACCAAACAGTGTGGTTTTATCTTAACGTGGTTCCTGGACCATCACCACCACCTGGGAACTTGTTGGAAATTTAAACTGTTCAGAGCAGCCCCAGACCTACTGAGTTAGACACGCTGGGGGTGCGGCCAGCCACCTGTATTTTAATAACCTGCCCTCCCCCGTAAGAAATTCTGGTGCACACTGAAGTCTGAGAACCACTGTCGAACCAAAGAACCTCCTTATTGCTCTTAATTTCTGAAGTGTGTGTTATATTGAGACGTTATAAGAATATTGTGGTTAGGAGCCAGGAAAACTTTTAGTTAAGGTCATTCTCAAATATATTTACTTTCTTGCCATACTGTATAGAACTGTAATATTTGATGGCTAAGGAACTGAATTGTGTTGTTCTAAACACATACAGATTGTCTGCAGATATACAGACATGTAAAGGTAGATATAGGAGACAAAGCTAACACACCCTCCAGCAGTAGGTATTTTAAATAAAAGCCTTAAGTTCTAGGTAGCAAAGTACAGAATAATTTGGAGGCACATAGAAGTGTTTACTTCATCAAAATGTGTACAATACACCAACTTGTCATATATGTGTAATGCAATACATAAGAAAGCAGTGGTTTAGATTTCTTTTAAATCTAGTACAAATTACTAATAGAAACTTTTTTTGGTTGGTATGTTTTCTTAAGGGAAAGTCTAACTGCATGTTTGGGAGGGGGGGGGGGTAGGATTGGTAAGGTATGTACACATATAATACCATAATAAAATAAAAATAAAAAGTCTGACGAATAGTAGTCACCAGGGCAAAAGCACAGGCCAGATAAGGAAAAGGATTAATAAACAGTGTTTAGGGTTCATTTATCCGTAGGCAGATTTTGCATAAATTAGTCTACTTTTTTTTTAAAAAAACCCTGCAAAATAAAATGAAATGTAGCTGTTCAGTGAGACAACGGAATTTTATTTACATCCATATCCATTCCATAGATCACATATTGAGGACAGGCGGTAACGTAGTGAAAGGTTATGCTCCCTTCAGGCTGTGGGCAGACTCTCCAGAGTAGCAGTAATAGTTTATATGAAACCTTTCAAGTAAAGAAAGAATTGCTGTAGGGATTTTATAACTTTATAATCCCCCAAATACCACTCACATACAAATAAATGCTTGTCTTCTAGCTAGACACAGACTCAGTTAGTTTTTCAAATACTCTAGCATGGCAGTACATTACTTGGGAAATTAAAGCTGAAAAAGAATTATTCAACTCAAAACATCTCCTGTCTTTCACTATGAAAAACAGTAACAAATTTCTTCCATAATACACTGTGGGAGAAAGTTATCAAGACAAAAATCTGCATTCAGAATGTTTTTTCTTACAGTTTTTAAACTGGCATTAGCTTGTAAGTAGCTTTAAGCAATAGTAACTTTTATGCCTTCCATCTTGCCTGAAAATATATATACTAACAATCTGCATGTTCTATATGCTAGAAGTTGCTAATTTTCATTATTTTGCTACCAAGAAAGACATACTTTTTTTCATAGGGAAAGAGATTTAAATATTAAATCTAAGGCTTGATTTTCTCCAAATAATGGTTGTTTGCTTTCTAAGTTGTTTAAGGTAAATGTAATAAGATATCTTATGATTTAATTTTCCCCAGAAAAAAGATAAATGCCCTAATTCATAATATTTAGGTAATAGTCTCTTATTTTTGATATTTTTTACGTCATGAGACATCATTATGATCTTATCTAATTGTTATTGAAATGAGAACTATCTTTATTTGCCTTAAACAATATTTTACAGCTGGGTAGTTAGCCTTGGTAGTTTTGTTACCCTCTTCAGTCAGTTCAGTCTGATTCAGAAGACCCCTGCAGTGTGGCTGGGCCAGAGCTCAGTTTCTCTAGCCCAGACAAGCTATTACAGTCTCTGTAAGCTACTTGGCTGATCAAACTATGGAGACACTGATTTCAACTTTTTGTTCTATTCTTAAACTATGTAGTTATATGCAGTGTATTAAAACAAAGCATAAAGATGAAGGCATTTAAACATACTACAAATGACTCTGACTTGCAAACTAGGGAGGCCTCATGTGTTTGACCTTAAAGGTCAGGGAAAGAAGGTAAAGGCAGTTAGACTTAACCACTGCCAACTAGCCTACAGGTTATATCAAACTTCCTTTCATTTCCCAGAACTGCTCCTTGAGTCTGGTGTCATCATTACCATGTACTGCTAGCTAATGATATAAACAAGAACATATGTGTAATCAGAGGCAGGCAAGTCTCCGGGAGTGGGGGTAGGGTGGGGTGGGGTCCTTCAAATGGTTAAAAAAAAAAAAAGACTCGGAAAGTAGCAAGACTGTACCAACATGTCAGCACTGAAGGATGAAAACAGAGATGATTTCCATTTTAGCATCTCAAAAACAGACAAATCTAGAGCTTATATGCAGATTATCAAAGGCCACAAGACAGTATTACTGGTTCTACAGGGAACTGGGAGCTGTAGATTACAGATGTGTGTACACTTATTTCCCCATTTAGCAGCACAGCGACTGCTTTACAGAGCTGTTCCAGTATTCTGCTGCTACGTCAGGAAAACAACAGGCAACCTCCATTCAACCTCATGTATCACTTAAGTCCCTCCAGCAGGTCACACCAGCACAGCAGAGCTCCAGCTTTCTGCAGGTGCTCCTGAGCATCGCACGGGTTACATTTCCCTACATATGCATATGCACAACCACATTAAAAACATCTAATACAAAATTGGACATTACATGAAGTAGAACCTTAGAGTACAGAGAAAATGCATGCAGAGAGAGCCCGTTTGAAGTATAAAGCCCATGGGATGTGTCATTTTGTTTATATTTCCTGTAGGATGGTAACATTCCCTATCCAGAGGCAAAATATAGTTTCCAGAGTTTTGGATACTGCCCATTGCATTACATTTAAATTAAAATGCTCCCTATGTATATAGACAGTAAAAGCAAAAAAAATGCACACATTCCATTTTTTAACATACCAAAAATGTTTGCAAGGCAACATTAAAATGATTATACCACAGTCCCCAACACAACATCAAGCTCTAACAGGAAGTGCGGAGGGCAGGAAGGTTCCACCGGCCGGTGGTTTAGGTGCTCTTCTTCTCATCACCCAGTAAGTTCACGGCGGCTTTCTTGGCTGTTAGGAGGAAAGGACATTGTGTCAAAGCTCTTTGCAATACAGGCTCTGCGCATAACGTAGCTTCTGGGTAACAACTGGGAAGACTTGTGTTCAGATAAGAACACACTGAGGTTTGTGGCCAGGAAAGTTTCCAGGAAATGGACAAGAAACGACTTCTCTGCACAAAGCCTGAGTACTTGAGCAAAGTTCTTAAAGAGAATCTAGCCTGGCCCCCTGGTAGTGAAGTGTCCCCTAAGCCCATTGTCCTGTAAGCATCACTAGCTGCAGAGATTCCCTGGGCATATGGTGTTCCCTTGTACAAGAAATTCTCGTTTGTGTATGGGTGCTCACCTGGACAATGTCACTAACTATGTCTCAATGAGATGGCAAATAGGTCATCTACCTATTCTGTGGTGACAGAAATCAGAGAAAGTGATTATTCCCAGTACCCAGACAGGATGGCCTATTTATACACATTTATATTCTCTCACGGTGCCACCATTTCTTCCTATGATGGGAAGAGTGTGCTACAAGTCTTTTGAGTTGGAAGCAAGAAAGTACATTCATAAGAAAATCACGCACTGGCCAGAGTAGCTCAATTGGTTGGAGCATCATCCTGTGGGCTTGATCCCTTGATCAGGCTGCATACAGGAGACAAGCGATTGATGTTTCTCTCTCTCCCTCTCCCTTCCTCTCTCTAAAATCAATAAAAACATATCCTCTGGTGAGGATTAATAGACATACTCACACACACACACACACACACACACACACACACAGCCCAGTGCATGAAATATGTGTATGGGGCGGGGGGGGGGGGGGGTCCCCCCTCAGCCCCACCTGCACCCTCTAGCAATCTGGGACCACTGGCTCCTAACTGCTCGCCTGCATGCCTAACCGCCCCTAACCACTCTGCCTGCCTGCCTCTAACCGCCTCTGCCTCGGCCCCTGCTGCTGCAGCTTCATCCAGAAGGATGTCTGTAAGGTCGTTTGGCTGCCTGGTCTAATTAGCATGTTACACTTTTACAGATACATATTTGTCCATTTGTGCAGACAAAGCCTTCCTAATTGCCAGTAACTTGGAATGTGGTGTGAGAGATGGAGGAGAAAGGCTTTTCTGGAAGCCTCCAGGGCCTCCTGAGATTCCACAGCTGCAGCTGTTGCTGATGGAGCCCGAGTCCAGTGATGAGAGCAGAGTCCCTCCTTGTTCACCACTTGGCACCTGCATTAAAATTGCTGAACAAAGTTAACAAATGTAGCCTCTCTCTTAACTAGCCCTTTAAATATTTACTTCCTGGATTCTCCAGAAGCTTTGAGAAAAGTCTAATATGTAACAGCATATAAGTTCCTCCTCATTTCTTTTCATTCTCACTCCCCTGTTTAGGACTGTATCATACACAGTAAAAATTGGACTAAAATTGGATTTTAGAGTATTGCTCTCTAAGAGAACCAAGAAGCTAAGAAACATGGGCCAACTAGACAGAAATGACATCACCAGAGGGTGATGGCTAGACTGAGGATGAGGAGGAACAGGAAAGAAGGTTCCTAAAAAGCAAGTGGAGACTCCAAAGTTGGAGCATGTGAAAGTTACACGTTACACTTAAAGATGTAGGAAAATGTATTGAAATATCAGGTGTACCAGTTAATAATGCGGATTTTTTTCAGTAGATGGCATTACACATATGTTAATATATATGCAATTTGATCTGTATGCTATTTTGTTGTATTGACAGCCAGCTTCAAAACTTATGTCGCCGAAACCGGTTTGGCTCAATGGATAGAGCGTCGGCCTGAGGACTAAAAGGTCCCAGGTTCAATTCCGGTCAAGGGCATGTACCTTGGTTGCGGGCACATCCCCAGTAGGGGGTGTGCAAGAGGCAGCTGATCGATGATTCTCTCTCATTGATGTTTCTAACTCTCTATCCCTCTCCCTTCCTCTCTGTAAAAAATCAATAAAATATATATTTTTTTAAAACTTCATATGTCAAATTTTCTGAAGGTGTTAACATCATAGATATTTTTACACTTAAAAATGTTGAATTTTGTGCCAAAAAAAGAACATTTTTGGTAAGTTGTAATTCATTATTTTTAAGAAAAGTGCTGCTGAGTACTTCAGGAAGCTTATGATGAACATGCTCCATCTCAAGATACTTGTGAACGCTGGTTTAAAAGCTTTAAAACTGATAATTTTTATGTGAAAGACAAAAAATGTACAGGTCAACCGAAAAAATTTGAAGGCCAACTATGACAAGCATTTTTGGATGAAGATGCATGTCAAACTCTAAAACAACTTGCAGAAAGATTAAACATTGCTCAGCAAACAATTTCCAATCATTTACAAGGAATGAGAAAGATTTTAAAGGAAGGAAAATGGGTGCCACATCAACTGAACGAAAGACAAATGGAAAACCGGAAAGTCATCAGTAAAACATTGCTTCAATGGCAGGAAAGTCTTTTTTTGCATCAAATTGTGACTGGCGATGAAAAGTTGACTTGAGAATCCCAATCACACAAAATCATGGGTTGATCCAGGTCAACCATCAACATCAACTACAAGGCCAAATTGCTTCGGAAAGAAGACAATGCTCTGAATTTGGTGGGATCAGGAAGTTGTGTATTATGAGCTCCTAAAATCTGGTGAAACCATTAATACTGATAAACCATTAATACTGATTGCTGTCGACAACAAATAATCAGTCTGAACCATGCTTTGATTGTGAAACAACCAGAAAGTGCCAGAAGACACGGCAAAGTAATTTTACTTCATGATGACACACCATCACACACTTCAAAACCAGCTAAAGACATGTTAAAAGATCTTGCTTGGGAAGTATTAACCCACCCGCTGTCTTCACCAGACCTTGCTCCTTCAGATTACCACTTGTTCTTATCAATGACACATGCACTTTCTGAGCAGCACTTCAAAACATATGAAGAAGTGGAAAACTGGGTCTCTGAATGGTTTACTTCAAAACAAGAAAAGTTCTATTGGGACGGTATCCACAAATTACCTGAAAGATGGAGGAAATGTGTAGCTATTGATGGACATTACTTTGATTAAAGCACTTTTGATGTTTCTCTTGAAATTATTAAGTTTTTTAAGATTACAAAATCCGCATTAGTAACCAGGACACCTGGTAGACGGGCGCTCTAGTACATAAACTGGAGTTCAGAGAAGAGGTTGGTGAGGGAGCAATGAGAACACACAGTGCTGGGGTATCAGTGCTGCTGCAGAGCTGTCTGGGTGGGATCTTGCTCTCCAGTGGTCAGGTCACCTTCAACTCCCACTTTCTAATTATCATAGAGCTCAAACAACATTCCCTAATTCCATATCCTTGCCCACTTTTCTCCAATTTCTGAAAACCCTTGCTGTGCCCTCTGGAACTTAAGACCCATCAATAGCAAATCTCCTCTGTTCTCATCCATTTCTCCAAATATCTCCCTGACCTCCTTGCTTTTACAGAATATACTGTCCTCTTAGGATTCCACTTTCTCATATGGTGGCTGTTTTTGTTTTTTCTTCCATGACCCTAGTACCAAAGTACGATCTTGGTTTTTCATGACCACATTCAGAAGCTCATGGCATCAGATTATATCTTCCACTAGGATTTCTTTTTCCAGTTACCTCTGATCCTTGGGCTATGCTGCCTTATTTAAGAATTTTGCCTCAGTTATTCTCTAATACCACTCCTATTTGAATTAGTGATTTCAATATCCATTTAGATATACATGGTCTTTCCAATATCCTTACCTCTTAATTCCTCCCCTCCAATAACCTTTACCTCCTACCTACTTACCTACCCCGCCTACCACAGGCACTCACTCAGTATCTTTGTCACTACCAATAACGTAGTCCCTCTATAATCTCAGTGTCAAGCACATCACAGCACTATCTCCTACCGATGTAGCTCATTCCTTCTACTTGCTGGGTCAGTTCTTCCTCCACCACCAGGTTTTATCATCCATTGGTGTTTGCCTCTATTCCTCACTTGGCTGCTCACCCAAATTAAATTCCATCAAACACTAGCCACTTCTTAGTCGCACTCTCACTTCATAGTTCTTACTTAACAAAATTAACCTGGATACAACTCTCCACCTATTCTGAATGTGGCTGGAGAAAAACACAGACACACCAGACTCACTTTAAATCCTTGGACACAAATCTCAAGTGAGAGTAATACTGCCTGGCAATCATGTGATGCTGTCCCGGGCGCTCCACTCTCCCAGTCTCAGAGCGGCCAGCAAATTGGAGCCATGCTCACAGGTTAGCATGCCATCCCCAGCTGCTTTCACAGCACACAATGGGAGAGGTGAGTAACCGGGAGCACAAACATGATGGCCGGCAAAAATGAAAATATCTGGCCTTTCACAGGAAAAGTTTGCTGACCCTGGCCCTAGACAACTTCATATTTCTCTTTCCATTCCTTCCTTCCCTACACTCTTTCACTTGACCCTTCCTTCCTATTTCACTGAGAAATTTGAAGCCATCAAAAAATTACTTTCATAAGCTCCCACCTCACCTACCCACACTTCACCCATAAACCCTGATCTCTCTCCTATTATTATCAACTGTCCCTGCTCCTACGACCAAGCCCTCTGTTCCTATACTAGATCCTATGCCTTCTGGTCTAGTCAAGGACAACCACCAGCAATTCACCCTCTCACTTTTGCCATCCTCTTGCTCTTTACGGAATCATGCCCATTAATTTTCAAACATACTTTGTTACTTCTACCTTTAAGGAAAAGGGGGGGAAAAGTCCTCAGGACAGGTCCTTTTTCCAGTTATATCCCAATTTTCTGTTCCTTTGCAGGCAATTTCTCAAAAACAGTTGTCCACATTCTGTCATGCTTTTCCTCCCATTTCTCTCAAAGCCATTCCGATCTGGATGTTGCTCCCACCACTACATAAATCTGTTTTGTCGAGATCACAGTGCCTTCCTCATTGTAAATCAATGCTCGGTTTTCAGTCCTTGTCACTTGACCTGTCTGCAGCATGTGACACAATGGATCACTTCCCCGCTTTGAAACAGTTTCTTCACGTGGTCCCAACGATACATCTCGTGGTTTTCTTGCTACCTCATCTGGCCACTCCTTATCAGTCTACTTGGCTGGTTGTTTCTCATCTTCTCAATCTCTAAACATTGGGGGCCTCAGAGCTCAGTCCTTGGACCTCTTTTTCTAACCACATTCACCCTCTTAGTGATCTCATTCAGTCTCATGCTTACTACGATGTCTATGTGCTGGTGACCCCCAAATTCATATCCTCAGCCCAGACATGTCTCCTGAACTTTTTATGTCTATATCCAACTTGCTATTTGACTGCTCCATGGAGGTACCTAACAGACGTTTCAAAGTCATGTCCAGACTAGATTCCTTATTTCCCCCCTCAACTTATTATACCCAGTCTTCCCCAGCTCAATGGCAATTATATCCTTCCACCATGTGTTCGGATTCCTTGACTCCTGTCTCATACTTTGTAAAATCTACAGTTCTACATTCAAAATCTATCAAGAATCCAATGATTTACCTCCTATTGCTACCATTATGAGCCAAGCCACCAGCATCATCTCCAGCCATATTACCACAATGACCTTTTAACTGGTCTCCTGATTTTCTTCCCTGTCTCCCTTCCGTCTAATCTTAAAAAAGTGGCCAAAATGACCCTGTTCAAGCACAGGATGGGTCATGTTGCTCTTTTGTTAAAAATCCTCCAACCGCACCCCATCTCACCCAGAGGAAAAGCCAAAGCTTATACAATAGTCTACAAGGCATTACGTGACCTATCCTCTGCCAGCCTCGTTCCTTTTTTTAAAAATATATATTTTGATTTTTTACAGAGAGGAAGGGAGAGAGATAGAGAGCCAGAAACATCGATGACAGAGAAACATCGATCAGCTGCCTCCTGCACACCTCCTACTGGGAATGTGCCTGCAACCAAGGTACATACCCTTGATGGGAATCGAATCTGGGACCCTTGAGTCCGCAGGCTGCGACTCTATCCACTGAGTAAAACCAGTTTAAGCTAGCCTCATTCCTTTATTTTATTTATTTTTTATTGATTTCAGAGAGGAAGGGAGAGAGAGAGATAAAAATATCAATGATGAGAGAGAATCACTGATTGGCTGCCTCCTGCACGCCCCCTACTGGAGGGGGGGGATCAAGCCCACAACCCTGGGTCATGTGCCCTTGGCCAGTATCAAACCTGGGACCCTTTATTCCGTAGGCTGATGCTCTATCCACTGAGCCAAACCAGCTAGGGTCAGCCTCACTCTTTAATCTCTCTGAGCTGTCTCCTACTCTCCCTCTAGGTCATTCTCTTCTGACTGCACTGCACCTCCAGGCTTTTGCATGTGCTGTTCCTTCTGTCTGGAGCATTCTTCTCCATGGTTCCTTCCTTTACTTACCACTTCGATGTCAGATTCAGTACAGCCTTATTGGGGAAGATTTCCTAAGTCAGTCTTTAAAACTGCAACCTTCCCTTCAGCCCCTAGCACTCCCTGTCTTTTTATCTGCTATGTTTTTCTTTTTATCACCTAACTATACCATATAATTTAGTTTTTAATTTAATTTTCTCTCAATAAGATTGTAAATCTTCACAAGTTCAGGGAAGTATGGTCTATTTGGTTCACTAGTTCATCCCCAGGGCTATGAACATGCTTGGCCCACATTAAACACCTCAATAAATATCTACTGAATGAATGAATCAGAGAATTGAGAGAGGGCATTCTCTGGGACCTGTAACAAAAGCAATTTGAACAGCATATTAAGCAGTTCCACCTAAAATGAATTAAAGAGATGTACTTGAATATAAATATATATGATTCTCTGAAATCTGTACCCACCACAGAAACTCCTTTGTCCTAATGTGTTGACTAAAGGGTGTATTAAACGTGGCCCAGAGGAAGAATCTTAAGAAAAGTAAAGGACAATAGGCAAAGTCTTGGTAGAGAAATCCCCGAGTGACCTTGCTATTTGGCTGAGGAAAGCTAACAGGACAAGAAGACCAGGAAGACTATTGCTTGAGCCCAGTGTACCACCTCCCCTCTCACATGCTGCACCACCCTGCCCTGCCCCCCAGTCTCACCTTCTTTTGCAAAGGCATCTGCAGTCTCTTTGGCTTTGTCCTTCAAGTCGTTCACCACATTGTCTACCTGGGACTCGTGCTTCAGGAAGATAGGACGGATGATGCGCTTGTAGAGCAGTTCCGCCCCGTTGGAAGGGCTCGGGGCCATGCACCACAACAGGAAGCCGCACTGCACAGAATGAGCGAGAGTCAGCATGGTAACAGGAGGGAAGTGGGCACCCGACAACACACTGCCCTCTGCTACGCTGGGGGTGGCACTGCCTCTGCTATTTTCTCCAATAGCATTTCCAGAATTTTCTGCAAGCTACAGGTAGGCTTTTCTTAGATGGAAAAATGTGCCAGATAACGGGCTAATGGGGAAAAGCTGAGACTGAAAAAGAAAGGTCAAACACATCAAGTCCAGCAGCTTCACTTCCTAACGTGGACTAAGTTTTAGTTACAAAAGTTTTTATTAATTATAACTCTTCAAAAACAATTTAAAAAACACAGTACTTATCTGCATGTGGAAAGCCCTGTATGGATAAGCCGAATACCCATGAGGCTTGTTCTCAGTAGGCTTGTGTTGGTAAGTTTGTCACATTTATTAATCCTGTTATAGGAAACATACCCTGGTCATTGGTGAAAACTTCCCAGAGTGGAATCTCAGTTTTTAGTATATTTTAGACTTCAAGTAATATTTACAGTCAGTGTTTCTCTTCTTTTATCCTGAATGTAGATATTATTCCTAACTCTTTATGACACATTTTGCCATTAAGATTTTAAAAAAGAAGAAATTGATAACATTTCTGCCCTAAAAACTTAAAAAAAACAAGAATTATCAAACTAAATTTATATCCAAAATAATTTTACTGTTTATTCAAATGATAAATAACAGCTCAGCACTTCAAGTTGACCAAGCAGTTTATTCCTCTGTAAGACAATAAGCAGAAACGGTGACATGCTCGTTCCCTTAGAGAGTTTACTGAGCTGCAAACATTCCGGGTTCTTTCCGTCTAAGAGTCTTAACACCCAGCCTAGGTGAATATAAAAGAACTAATTTCCTGAGATTCCAGTTCTGTATTTTTTACAACTTCTCCTTAATGTAACTACCCCTCAACTTCTCAAGCCACCAACTTAACTCTTTAGCCTTAGTCCTTGTTATTCCAAACCGAAGAATGTATTCAAATAATAAAGAAACTGCACTGCTTTTCTAAGATAATATTTTTAACTTAAAATGCACATATTTGTACCCTAAAGCTTGCTCGATCAGTTCCATGTTGGCTCTAAGAGTCTTGTATAATATATTTAAGTTCTATTACCCTCAAAATAAATAAAATGCAGCTTCTCAACAGATTACTTTGTGGGAAAAGGCACTCATGATTAGAACCCTTACAGACACAAAAGCAGGGGGAAAACTTTCAAAAGATGTACTACCAGATTGGATTGTGAAAAACAAACTATAGTTATATGCTTCTTACAAGAAACACACCTAACACCAAACCAATTTTAAAAATGTAAAGGGCCCGGCTGGTGGGGCTCAGTAGTTGAACATCAACCCATGAACCAAGAGGTCACCAATTTGATTCCCAGGCAGGGCATATGCCTGGGTCGCTCCCCAGTAGGGGGCATGCAGGAGGCAGCTGATCTGATGATGTTTCTTATCAATGCTTCTCTCTCTCTTCCTCCATTTCTTTCTAAAAATCAATTTAAAGAACATCTTTTCTTAAAAAGAACACTTAAAAGGGTCATCATCCTTTTATTTGTATTAAACACCAACTCCCAAAGAGCTTATATAATAATGGTACATATATATTACTTAAGGCAAAATAAGCAAATACTCCTAAAGGAAAACACTGACCAAGAAGAGTTATCTGAATCTATATGTCTTTGATACATATGTGAACTATATATAGCTTTGTATATATCTTTTTTTTAATATTTTATTGATTTTTTTTTACATAGAGGAAGAGAGAGGGATAGAGAGTTAGAACATCGATGGGAGAGAGTCATCAATCAGCTACCTCTTGCACACCCCCTACTGGGGCTATGCCAGCAGCCAAGGTACATGCCCTTGACCAGAATCGAACCCCGGACCCTTCAGTCCACAGGCTGATGCTCTATCCAGAGCCAAACCAGTTTTGGCTGTATTTATCTTAATAACTATATAATTATACTAGAGGCCCGATGCATGAAAGTCGTGCAAGAGAAGGCCTTCCATCCCCTGGCTTCCCTTGCAGCCCAGGCTTCATCCAGAAGGACGTCCGGTCTAATTAGCATTTTTTTAGATAATTCTTACTTGTATAGTTATATAATTTATAATTATACATAAGTACATATAGCTTCATATATAGATCTGGAATATAAAATCCACAATCATAGGTTTTAACACTTCCATCAGAGTTATATATCAAACATACTAGAAATCAGTAAGAATAAAGAACACAAAATTTAAAATATTTATATATATATATATATATATATCCCCAACAAACAGGGATTCTAAGAGAATTATATATTCTCTATTACATAGAGAATAGAGAATGGACTCAAGAGAAACTGGGTTCTTCTACTTACTAGTCTGGAAAACCTTGTGCCTGTCATTTAATTCCTTAAGTTTATTTTAATTCAATAAAATAGTTAATTGAAAAAAACTTTAAACCTACCTCATAAAGACTTTGTAGAAGTTAAGAAAACTTGGAGCACTTGGCACAGTAGGAACTTTGTGACTGTCCCAAGATTACTGTGTCTTCTACCAACATCTATGAAACACTACAGCTAACTTACTAGCTTTAAGTGAGGTAGGATCAAGTCCCAGAACCAACATACACCCTTTTTAAACAATTAAGTGATAACTCTCCTTTTCTACCTGAAATGAAATTCAAATTACACACACAATTATCCAAAAAAATCAAGCTAGTAATCTTTCCTTATCTGAGGGGGATATGTTCCAAACCCCTATGGACACCCAAAACTGTGGACAATGCCGAACCCTGTATACACCATCTTTTTCCTGTACAGACATACATACCTTTGATAAAGTTTAACTTATGAATTGGTCACAGTAAGAGATAAACAATAACTAGTAATAAAATAAAACAATTACAACAATTTACTGTAATAAAAATGATGTGAATGGCTCTGGGGCCATTATTAAGTAAAAGAAAGGTTACTTGAACACAAGCCTTCCTGGGACAGTTGACCTGATAACTGAGCCGGCTGAGTGAGTAACAGGCGGGTGGCACATACAGCGTGAATCTGCAGCACAAAGGGCTGATTCACATCTCAGGCAGGACACTGAAGGATGGTGGGAGATTTCATCACGCTACTCAGAACGGTGGGTAATTTAAAACTTATAAATTGCTCATTCTAGAATTTTCCATTTAATATTTTTGGACCACAGTTGACTGCTGGTAACTGAAGCTGCAGATAAGGTGGGGAAAACTACTGTACTCTAACTGCAATAAAAGAAAAGGGAAAGTTACAATAAAACAATATATATTTCAATATGTAAATCTTGAAGCCAAATTATACTAGGAAAAAAACCATAAAATACTAAAACACATAAAAAAAACATAAAGTAGAATCCATGACTAAACAGCTGCAAAAGAAATTTCCTCCATATATTCCCCAAAGGTTGCGAATTTCTGCACCAGAGGGATGATACAACCTGCTTTCCACATCAAAGTACTCAACAAAAGCACAATTCACTGCCATAATCTCCAAGCTATGATTTTATAACAGTCCCCCACCCCCACTTCACTCTCCTTCCTAATGGAACTCGGAGCCCAGGGCTGGGAAAGCAAGCGGGGACGCATGGCAGTAGGAAGAGGAGAGCAAAGGTCATCCTGGCCCTCTCAAAGCCTCACTGCACATGTGTGTGCAACCACCCCAAATCCAGTGAGCCCGCGCACACACAGGCAGAGCAAGACTTCAGCTTCAGATCCACGCACTGCAGGCCAGTTTCCTGCAGTACACCGCGGGGCCTCGGCAGGTGCGGGCAGCCTCAGGTTTACTGTTTCCCCAGCACCAGCACCCACTGGGCTGGCCAGCTATCCTGGTGAATTAGATGTTTTCTAAGCCACACACTGCATAACCCAAAATGGAGAACTAAGTGACTGCCTTTTTCACTGGCTTTCCCTCTCTTGTCCTCTGCTTACAGCCTGGTTACAGGAAGAGGAAGCCTGCAGACCATCGATAGCTCTAGTTAACATTTTCACATTCTTGTGGAAGACCTCTGCTTTTTAATATCCATTCATACAGTGTTGTTCATTGGTTGCTTATATAGGTAATGCATACATATCCAAGACTCACTGCAACAATTTAAACAAAATGATGTGGAGGAAAAGTTACATTCTCTACAGAACCTCAGAATTCCATGTAGACATTTTGAAGAATATGCAGTTATCCAAGGGGCTGTACCATGTACACTACACACAAAGGAAGTTTCTTACCAACTAGATTAACTACAGATGGTCTGTTCCTGATTTATCTATTTGACTTAATGATTTTTCTATTTTATGATGGTGCAAAAACACCATCATAGAAACCAGATAGGCTCAGATACGATGTTCGGTAGGTTAGGTGTATTAAATGCATTTCAACTTACAACATTTTCCACTTGCAGTGGGTTTATTGGATGTGACCCCATCAAAAGTAGAGGCATCTGTATTTAGAAAGTGTTGTTTTTAGCATTTAACATCCTAGTATGATATTTGTTACTTGGATAGGAGTGCTTTGCTGTGTTTTTGTTAATATTTAGAAATTTGGTATGGAGTTTACATTGACATTAGTAAATTTTATTTTTTAATATATTTTATTGATTTTTTACACAGAGGAAGGGAGAGAGAGATAGTTAGAAACATCCATGAGAGAGAAACATCGATCAGCTGCCTCCTGCACACCTCCTACTGGGGATGTGCCCGCAACCAAGGTATCTGCTCTTGACCGGAATTGAACCTGGGACCTTTAAATCCACAGGCTGACACTCTATCCACTGAGCCAAACCAGTTTCGGTGACATTAGTAAATTTTCATTCTTACCATTTAAAATTGCAAGAAATAGTCTCCTGGCTGGTTTTCCTACATAGACTATCTGATTTTCAGGAATGAGTTACTGATGTGGAGACAGGTGCCCATATTATAACCCTGGGGATAAATGTGAAGTGGAAATACATCACTGGATTAAGAATCAGGAGAGTTGATATCTACTTTATGACTTTAGGAAAATCAACTGCTCTGAGTTAATTTTCTCTGCAGGATTCTAGCAAAAGTCCCAAATTCACATACTTGAGGAAAGTATATAAGATAAAAGTAGCATCACCACGTCCTATAGTTCATACTGTTGTTGAAAATCTCTGAAATACTATCTATCTATGTAAATATCAACCCTTCAGCAATTCAGAAAAGCTGCTTCATACATCTTTTCTGGATGAATTAAGACAACACTACCAGACAGGGCCAGAGAAGTGTGTCTTTGTCTGCCACCTCTCCGACATCATTACTTTATGGGCTATACTCCAGACTGTTAATTTACTTCTTTTTTGCACCCTCTTGAGACAGAAACATAATTACTACTCTCTACTTACATCTTTAGCATTTTCCAGCTATCAAGTAAAATAACTTCCTTGTATTAAAAATAAAGTTAATTACTGCTCAATTCTCAAGGTGATAATATTCAGCTACCAGCTTTTATAACTCCCTTTTCTTAATCTGTGTAACTATGCCACAGCCCAGGACACCCTGAGCTACACGACCTGGCCATCCTTTTAGTCAAGCCGTCCTGAGTGCTAGCTCCTGATACTCCCAAGCGCAAACACCAGCCCACTCTTACCTGTGGTTGAGAGTCCATGCTTTCTTAACAGGACTCTTGGCACTATTAGCATCGACACACAGAATTCCTTTATTACAAATTACAATAGGACAGATCACTCTGTGATTCTAATGGTGTCACAATCCAATTTTTCCCTAGAAGAGTTTTAATTCAAGATAGGAAGGGATATGTTTAATATGTAGTTTGGACTAGCCTGGTCAAAACTGAGAGCTACCATCAGAAAAATACATATTTCAGCACTGGCCTCCTGATATACTGTAATCACTTCATCAGAAATCTACATCTCAGGAAGCCTTTGCAAGGTGGCCACAGCAAAAGTGATGCGCTAGGTTATACGGCTGCTCAGAGCACACAAACAAAAGCTTGAAGAGAACATGCCTGAAATCAATAAAAATATACATTTTAAAAAAATAAATTTTATTGGTATTTTACAGAGAGGAAAGGAGAGGGATAGAGAGCTAAAAACGTCGATGAGAGAGAAACATCGACCAGCTGCCTCTTGCACAACATTGACCAGCTGCCTCTTACACACCCCCTTCTGGGGATGTGCCCACAACCAATGTACATGCCCTTCACCGGAATCGAACCCGGGACCTTTCAGCCCGCAGACCGACGCTCTATCACTGAGCCAAACCGATTTCGGCAAAATATACATTTTTAAAAAGATTATTTAGAAGACACAGTTAAATGGCAAGATAATCTGCCATAAATGAAGGGACAGGGTTGCTTTTGAAGAAGCAATACAGGGGGAAGAAGAGGCAGAACTACTGTTCTTCATCTCTCTGACACAACTATTTGAACTTCTAAACTGTGATGTGCAGCTTTTATTAAAACAAGCGCTTAGGGGTCTGAAGGGAAAGAAGAGAGCACAGACTTCACAGGGGCTGGTACACACCCTCTCGTGTGGGAAGCCTGGCTGAGAACCAGACTAGTTACAACCTGCCCAACTGACAGGGAGCAGGGCTTCTGCCATGGAGGACACTTAAGGATCAAGGGAAGATAGTAGTTCATCCCATTTAGGGAGAAAGAACCACGCTAGCTATTAAAACGCATGAGCTCTTTCTTTCTCATTCACCTCTGGTGCAAATCTGGAGTGGATACAGGTCCCATGAGAGCGAGTTTCAACTTCCACTCCTTTCCCCACATGCTGGGTATCCTCAGCCCAACACAGGTGCTGTCAGGGCTGACCCCAACTGGGGTACCCGACAACATCCTTAAAATGATTTCCTATCTTCTTTCTCCACACCTTTATAAGGAAAAGTATTTCTTCTTCCACAAATAACGATTCCTCCCTGGAATATGCTCACCACTGGGACTGATCTATGGCCTGTGAAAATTTGCAATGCTTTCACATTAAACATAGACAATACTGCGTGCAGATAGGATCTTGGCGAGCAGCAGTGTTTGTGATATGTCATAGTATTTCCATGTTTTACTATCACCTTCATCTTCAACACACAATTGCTATGGCTGTTTCCAAGACAGTATGCAAAAAATATTAGACATGTTGAATCCTGTTTTCCTGTTCATAGGATCTGAGGCAGAGCCACAGATGTCTAAAATTCAAGCATTTATTTGTTTCTAATCTTGTTTATAGGTCCTGAGATGGAGTTTCTTTTAGGGATGGGCCAAATCAAGTACATACATGGAAGGAGACAGAGCAGTTTAGGAACTGCCCACGTACCTTTAGCATGTAGTAGAAGGGGAACCAGGACAGGAAGAGGTCAGAGAAGAACTCGGCGATGCTGAACACACCATACACTACCCAGTAGGTCAGCCACTGGGTATCATCTTCTTTGTTGGGACTCTCTATGGCTTTAATTCTGAAAGGCAATATAAAAACAAGTATATCATGTAGTAGTATCTCAATGAAACATTTTCAAACATATTTCCACAGCCTGCCCTCTACCACCAACTGAGAAATACAGGCAAATGTATCCACTGTGTCACTAGACATAAGAATAAAACATAAAAGGCAGGAAGCAATGTGGAGCTCAGGACAAGACCTGACTATTTGTTCTAGTGTTCTGGTCACCGGAGAAACCAGTACCAGCTGAGCCCTGGTCTCCACCCTGCTCCGCCTCCACCCAGGCCCCGGGAGACACTGCCCATGACTGGGAACCCCAGTAATTCTCACTCCCAGGGGGTTCCTGCCACCAGGGATGTATCAAAAATTCTCTCATAATAACGGAATTCTCGTGTACTTTAATAACTGAGGCACATCGTGGGTGAATAGGAGTTTTCTCTTCTGTGCTTTATCTGAGTGTGGTTTATCTGTTTATATCTTGTTTATAGGCCCTATAAACAAGTTTTTAAAGTTATTAGTGTGATAAAATTTTATTTCTTATACATATATCCTGGGCAGAGGGGATGCACAGTCATATTTCACTTAAGGCCTTAATTTTGGGAACTAAAGCAGTCATGAGTAAGTAAACACACATATCCATACATAAACTGCTAAACATTTCATAAAACTATCCAATAGTTTAAACTCTATTCTACCATTATTTTTTTTAAGAAATTAGTCAAGATCCAGATTCAGAAACAGAAAAGCTACCCTAACAATTCAAGTACAGTGTTTTGAGGAATTTTTTAAAAAATTTTAAATAAATGGTTAGTTACTTTACTTATCAACAATATGAGTTCAAAAGTTTCTACATTAATACACCTGGAACATTATGTGGTAACAGTGAAACTAAAAATAGACTCAAAATTGAACACACACATTGATCACAACTTTGTAGAAAACCAGGGCAATGAAAGACAGAAGACCAGTCTTCTTAAGGTGAAGAGATTTTTTACTAGAACTTCTCATATTACTGAAGCATTTAATTATTGCTTTAATTTGAAACACAATTAAAAAATTTGTCTACATGTCATAACATCATAAACTAGTCAGAACAAGAAAGAACACTGAAGGCAGACTCACCCATTCAGTTTACAGTTGAGGAACCTGGGACTCAACAAGGCAGACAAGAGCTTAAAACCAGGGGTTCCTGCCGAAGCCAGTATGGCTCAGTGGATAGAGCGTCGGTCTGCGGACTGAAAGGTCCTGGGTTCGATTCCGGTCAAGGGCATGTACCTTGGTTGCGGGCACATCCCCAGTAGGGGGTGTGAAAGAGGCAGCTGATCAATGGTTCTCTCTCATCGATGTTTCTAACTCTCTATCCCTCTCTCTTCCTCTCTGTAAAAAATCAATAAAATATATTTTAAAAACAAAAACAAAAACAAAAAAGCCGGGGGTCCTGAATGCTGTTTCCTTACGTACTTTCTCCTCCAAGTGAGGTGATGCAGATGATGCTTCAGTACATTCTACTGCCTTGTACATATATTGAATCATATTTCAACTTTTGTATCAAGAGGATGTATCAACTTAGACAACATAAGTAATTCAAGAAATTATAGGATGCACTCTATATCCTTAAATCATTTGCAGTCCAGCCAAATGGCAAAGCTAAAGAAGGGAGGGGTAAGGAGCCTTGTAATTATTTAACTCTCACAATAGCCCTATGGAATAGGTGTTATTTTCATTCTTGAGAGGAAGAAACAGGGACACGGCGGGATTTGCAGAAGATGGTTGACAACAGTATAGGAGCAGCTCTCAGCCCTAAAAATTCACTGCGTGGAATCAGTAATCATAGGATGTGGAGTTGGAAGATATCTTAGAGATAACTAGTTTACATTCTACATTTTATAGACAATAAATGGATTTCAAAGAGAAAAGAGTGATATTAAATGAATTTCAACTCAAACTATATGATTATAGAGGCATGTATTCATTCATTTTTTAAGGGCAACATGAACCGTTTAAATACATTTCTGGTATATTCATACACTAAAATATTTGAAGCTTTAAAAAGGATATTGACAGGGAAAATGTCTAAGATGTAGTGTTGTATATAAAAAGGAGATTACTAATTTTGTATAAACAAAAAGTCTGTGTATGTTTACAGATTAAGAATGGTGTTCAGCCAAAACCGGTTTGGCTCAGTGGTAGAGCATCGGTCTGCGGACTGAAAGGTCCCAGGTTCGATTCCGGTCAAGGGCATGTACATTGGTTGTGGGCACATCCCCGGTAGGGGTGTATGCAAGAGGCAGCTGGTCAATGTTTCTCTCTCATCGACGTTTCTAGCTCTCTATCTCTCTCCCTTCCTCTCTGTGAAATATCAATAAAATATATATATTTTTAAAAAAAGAATGGTGTTCAAAATTGTTACAGCTATTTCTGAATACTGGAATTATAGAATTTTAATTTGTGGGGGTTTTTTGTTTGTTTTTACTATCTTTGCAATGAGCATATACTATTTTTTATAACCAAAGAAAGGAAAAAGATTTCTATTTGGGAGACTTACTATACCTACATCCTCCTATGTGATTAGGTCACTCTCAAGGGCTTTGTTAAAAACAAACACTAAAGTGAGCATCAGACACAATCCTTAATTTCTCTCTTGAGAAAACATCTCATGTGGTTTTTGTGTGTGTGTGTGTGTGTGTGTTTTGTGTTTTTTACAAATAAACTTCTATAACAACGATCAGGCACAACCTGTTGTGTTTTAGAGCATCCAAAGGCCTTTAATACACACACACATTCACATAAAGGCACACAGAGAGAAGAGCCATAAGCTTATCCCATGAAACCAATTCATCCTAATTTTCTAATTAAAGGAATAGTATATATAAAATTTAACTATATTGAACTAGGAAATAGCTACTAGACTTTTTCCTCCATTTCTCCCCAATGCTCATCTGGCTTTCTATCATTTCACCATCCTTAGCTTGCAGTTTTGTGTTCTGGTTCTACCATTTACTAGGTATATGATCTTGGGCAAGTTATTCTGGGCTTCAGTTTCCTCATTTTTTCAACTAGGGATGAGAAACCTCATTGTGTTGTTATGAAGACTAAAGTGATTAATACATGTAAAGCACTTAGGAAAAAATGACTGGAACAGAGTAAGCATCACTAAATATTACCTTAATGATAATTACAATTCTATAAAATAAAACCCTAATACACAAATCAACTGAACAGAGGAATGACCAATGGAACAATCGGTCACTATGACACACACTGACCACCAGGGGGCAGCTCCTACGATGACCCCCTGGTGGTCAGTGCACTCCCACAAAAGCAGGGCTGATGGATGGTGAGTGCAGTGGTGGTGGTGGAAGCCCCTCTCTCGCCTCCACTGCAGGTAGGCGGTAAGGAGTGAGGGGTCCTGGACTGCAAGAGGGATGTCTGTGGAGGGGGCCCAGACTGCGAAAAGGTGCAGGCCGGGTGAGAGACCCCTACCACTACCACCACCAGTGCACTAATTTCATGCACGAGGCCTCTAGTATGGTAATAATTTATTATCACAGGAGACCATAGACTATAAAGAAATTAGAGTGGTAAGAACACTCCAGTTTTTCCAGCTAAGCAGAGCTGATAACAGATTAACATCATTGTTAATAGGCTAAAAGGAGATTAGAGAATTATCCATGAATTTCAATTATGCCTCACTCTCCAAATCGCAAATGCTACAGAAAGTAAAGAGTTAGCTGAAATTCCAAAAATCCTACTGGCAGGTCAATGGGAACAAATTTGACACTGCTGAAAACATTTTTCAGGTGGCTGGTCAAAATTCTTACATTGGTATTGAACTGGAACTGTTATGTCCATTACCCACTGGCCAGCCTCATCAGAACACTCGGCCCTGTGACGGTGCAGCTGCCTCCACCCTCACTGGCCCATCTACTGTTCACACCTCTGCTGCTGCTTTCTAAAAGCAAGGGCAGCACCAAAGGCAGCCAAAGGATAGCAGTAAACACAAAGTCCATGTTTATTAACATGTAATAGCATTCAGAAGTTTAAGCAATTAGCAAATATAAAAACTTATATACTACCCAACTTTTATTTATTTTTTTAAATATATTTTATTGATTTTTCACAGAGAGGAAGAGAGAAGAATAGAGAGTTAGAAACATCGACAAAAGAGAGAATCATTGATCAGCTGCCTCTTGCACACCCCCTACTGGGGATGTGCCCGCAACCAATGTACATGCCCTTGATCAGAATCGAACCTGGGACCTTTCAGTCTGCAGACCGACGCTCTATCCACTGAGCCAAACCGGTTTTGGCTATACTACCCAACTTTCAGCTAATATTTGTATTATAAATATTCTGTTATATCATTAAGAAACTAAAACTAGCAAGTAGAAAAGCAGATATGAGGGGAAAACCACATTTTCTATATTTTCAAGATATTCCTGTTATAGTTTCAATTATTGGTATTTTCTTCTTTCATTGATGACAACTTCAGTTAAGTTGTATCATTGGGATGGATGTTACATTTTCATATTTCAATGAAGTTATAAATTAAGCATTTTTGACACTGTTTTAACTCTTTCAGACCCAAAGGTTATCTCTAGTTATTAGGTATTTCAATACTTTCATTAATGTCATTAAATTGAAAAATGTCAATTTCTTACATTAGAATGGAATATATACTGCATAACTATTAATATTTATGTATTATACATACATACATATGCAGTGAAGGGTAAGTATAAGATGGATGGCAAATCTGAAAAGTTCACTGAGAAGTTTTACCAGTTTCACTGTGTCCTATATTACAAATGGCATAATCCTATATAATAAAAATGTAGTATTCAAACTGTCCCCTCGACCAGGAATTGTCAGGGAGTTTGACCAGGGGGTGGGGCCCGGGCCAGCAGCCAGCATCCAATAAGGATCCTACCAGTGCACACCATACACTGGGCCTCTAGTAAATAATAATGCAGTTAGTAAAAGCCTTTACCAATAAAAGCTTTGAGATGTGCTGTTCATAAAGAACAGAAAGGAAACTGCTGTGGTTAAATAACAAATAGTCCAGAATTCAAGGTAGATTCTTTGATGCTTGAATATGAACTATGTCTATAATCCTTTTTGATACAGCAGACATGTAATTTGACCATCCACAGTGCCCACTATGTATGGGATTGCTTTGGGCTGTTTAGTTTTGTTTTTTAATTTTTTTAATTTATTAAGGTATTATATGTGTACATTGCTTACCATTGCCCCCCTCCTCCTTCCCATACATGCCCTCCCTCCCCAGAGTTTTGTGTCCATTGGTTGTACTTTATGCATGCATACCAGTCCTTCGGTTGATCTCTTATCTCCCCCAGATCTCACTACACTCCCCACTGTCATGTGACAGTCTGCTTGTTGCTTTACTGCCACTATATCTATCTTTCTGTTCATTAGTTTATAATGTTCTTTATTATCCATAAATGAGTGAGGTCATGTGGTGTTTCTCTTTCATTGACTGGCTTATTTCACTCAGCATGATGTTCTCCAATTCCATCCAGGTTGCTGCAAATGATGAGAATTCCTTCTTTTTATGGCAGCATAATATTCCATTGTATAGATGTACCATAGTTTTCTGATCCAATCATCTACTGACGGGCACCTAGCCTGTTTCCAAATCCTAGCTATTGTAAATTGTGCTGCTATGAACATAGGGGTGCATATATCCTTTCTGATTGGTGTTTCTGGTTTCTTGGGGTATATTCCTAGGAGTGGGATTATTGGGTCAAATGGGAGTTCCATTTTCAGTTTTTTTAGGAAGCTCCATACTGTTCTCCACAGTGGTTGCACCAACCTGCAATCCCACCAGCAGTGCACAAGGGTTCCTTTTTCTCCGCAACTTCGCCAACATTTGTCATTTGTTGATTTGTTGACGTTGGCCATTCTGACAGGTGTGAGATGGTACCGCATTGTTGTTTTGATTTGCATCTCTCGGATAATTAGTGACTTTGAGCATGTTTTCATGTGCCTTTTTGCCTTCCTTCTGTCTTCTTTTGAGAGGATTCTATTTAGGTCCATTGCCCATTTTTTAATTGGCTCATTTATTTTCCTTTTATTGAGTTATATAAGCTGTCTGGAGATGTTGGAGATTAAACCTTTATCAGTGATACCATTTGCAAATATGTTCTCCCATACAGTGGGTTTTCTTGTTGTTTTGTTGATGATTTTTGCTGTAAAAAAGCTTTTTATTTGGGCTGTTTTTAAGAATTTGAAGTAGAAATGCCTCATAGCTCATAATGGTTTTCCTACCTCCCATTACCTCTGTTTTGGACTCTGCTATTGTGAATCTTATTTGACACATACAGTGCATCAAACTGGAAGGAAAAGCATCACATATTTTAAGACAAACACTCTGCCAATTTTTTTTCTCTTCATGGAAAACAAGGTCAGAAACCAGGGAGCTCAATTACCTTGTTTTTCACTGTTGAGTGGGTACATTGCAAAGCAAGAGAGAGGATCAACAAGCAAGAGAGACAAGTGAAAGAAAACAGAATATACAATACAACCAAGTTGCTTGTGCACTATTTATATCATGCTTAACCCACCTCATTCCAACACCCGCCCCCAAAAGACATGAGATAGCTAGTGCAAATGTGCTTCTGAAAAACATAGCAACTGTCTTCTACTCTTTAATATAGTGTTCTCCTATAGTATCAAATAACCAACTTAATGAAATTCATGATATGTAATAAGCCAAATTCACAGGCAAATACATTTTAAGATGAGTCTATAAAACATCTCTAATGGAGAGTGAATTACTAAAAAAAAAAAAAAAAAAAGTGGCATTCACTGGTCAAACATTTTAGTTAAATTACTATGACATTATTTATCATCTATCCACCATTTTGTTTTTAATACAAAATGGAAGATTCAGTCACAAATATAAACTGTGGGAATGTTGACAGTGAGCAGCCAGAGGAGTCAGGCCTCTCTATTACCAACACTTGGTTTTGCCTCAACAGTCTTGTGACCAGAGTGAAGTAACTTCAGTTTGTGGTCCTCATTTCCAATCTGTTAAAAGTTAGCTACAACACCCACAGCTTGATCTCCAAGACTTCTCCAAGCTAACATTTTATAACCCAAAACTGAATGCCCTCAAAGGGATTGGCTAAAAGGAATTAATGCCTGAAGCAATAGTAGATGCAAATCCTACTGACACAAATGGAAGATAATAGCCCTGGTCCATTTGGCTCAGTGGATAGAGCACTGGCCTAAGGACTGAAGGGTCCCAGGTTTGATTCCAGTCAAGGGCACATACCTGGATTGCAGGCTTGATCCCCAGTGGAGGGAATGCAGGAGGCAGCCAATCAATGATTCTTTCTCATCATTGATGTTCCTATCTCTCTCTCCCTATCCCTTCCTCTCTGAAAACAATAAAAATATATTTTTAAAAATTGAAGACAATATATTGCCCAGCTGGTGTGGTTCACTGGTTGAGCATAGATCCATGAACCAACAGGTCAAAGTTCCATTCCGAGTCAGGGCGCATGACCAGGTTGCAGGTTCAATCTCCTGAGTGGGAGGCATGTAGGAAGCAGCCAATGGATGATTTTCTCCTATCATTGATGTTTCTCTCCCTCTCCCTTCCTCTCTGAAATCAATTAAAAAAAATTATATATATAGGCAGCTACCATAACGGCCATAACAACCAGTCACTATGATGACCAATGTGCCCAGCGAACGGTCTGATCAGGGGGTGGGGCTGGTAGCCAACCTCGCAGCCCCTCCCTCAGTCAGCCCAGCCCTGATTGGGCCCCAATTCGGGCAGGCCAGCCAGCCAACCTCCCACCATCTCCACCTCCCAACAGGCCCAGCCCCAATCAACCCAGATTGGGGCTGGGCCAGCCGGACCCTACCCATGCACGAATTCGTGCACTGGACCTTTAGTATATATATAAAGAAGATATTATCTTTGTCAAGTGTGATATCATAAAGCTTAACTTCAGCTCAAACACCCTACCATTTCAAAACAACCCAAACTGACCTTCCCCAGACAAAAGAGGGCCATATCGAGATGCAGAGAGCAGTCTAGAGTTACCTCTGACAGGTAAGTGATCCTCACTAGATCACCTGGCCTGTCTCAGAAGCTGCAGGATATATATAGTGGCCGTGTGACTGAGAGGGACAGATGATAAGCTTTACTCCCAGGAATCAGAAGAGTGAGCAAGAGATAGAATGAAGTCAGGGCAGGTTTCTGTAGCCCCACTTATATATCAGGTACTCAAAAAAAGTAAATTTCACTAGCAATTTTATATGAATGCTTGTTCCTCAAAATTAAATTGGTAATGTTACTGATAGACACCAAATGCCTCAAAATACCCCAGTATGTATTGACACTTGTTTTAAATATTATATAAGGCTATTAAGTTGAAAACTGAGTCCTCATACAAAGTCAGTCCTGAAAAAGAGTAGAACTCAAAGACAAGAAGCGGGGGAAAGTGTTGAAGGCAACTCAGAAGGACAAACACACCAAATCTCCAGGCTTTCATAAAGAGAGAAAAGAATTCATTAAAGTGCAAAAGGAACATCCACAGCAGGAATGGGATCTCCCTCCACTGCTTAGAGCCCAGAAACTATATCATGAACAATTTAAATCATTCATCTTATGTGCTCCTCAAAACTTTCTCCTATGATACAGGCAAAGAGACATTTTCTTTTCAAACCAAATGATGGCTAGAATTATCTAAAAAACTGGCACAGATTGTTTTAATAATATTTTATTTTTCTATTTTCTCCACATTCTTCCATCTTAAAATAGTCAGCAATATTAGCAATAACACTAAGTGAAAACACAACCAGTAAAAAACTGACAAAAGTAAAATGTTGAAATGTTTAAGATTTCAGTTTCAATCCAAGTGCACAGTTGTCCAGAATATCTGCATTTCCTTCACAGGACCCAAGAAAGCAGTATGGGTAGGCATTGCTCTGCTCTGACAGTGCAGAGAGAAAAGCTAGTATAATAGGAACACAAGCAGCTTGATAGAAAATATATCTGCTCCCCCCACCAAAAAGAAAAAAAGACAATATATCTGCTCCCAAGTTCTCATGGGTTAAAAGGGAAGAAACATAAGATAATTACAAGTTCTCAAAAAACACAAAACAGCCGAAACCGGTTTGGCTCAATGGATAGAGCGTCGGCCTGCGGACTGAAAGGTCCCGGGTTCGATTCCGGTCAAGGGCATGTACCTTGGTTGCGGGCACATCCCCAGTACGGGGTGTGCAAGAGGCAGCTGATTAATGATTCTCTCTCATTGGTGTTTCTAACTCTCTATCCCTCTCTCTTCCTCTCTGTAAAAAATCAATAAAATATATTTTAAAAAAAAAAACACAAAACAAACACACCCCTTGCTAGTGAGTCCATGAGGAGACTGCAAACCCACATCCTCCAGCACCATTAGGGAAGCCCAGCTCTGCTTCAAATGGCGTGCTTCTGTGAGGCAGAAAGTGGTGCAGAGCTGTCAGTCATATAGTCACACAGCAACCTGCTCAAACCTCCTCAGGGCAATGAACCTGTTTAGGAGTCTGCCATTGCAAGTCTTACATAAGTATATTTCAACCATTTCTAACCTGGATTTCCTCACTTTATCATTAGCGAAGATGATGCTGTGGCTTTTACTTGTTAATACAACTCTTGCAGTTATTTTGACAGTTTTTTTAATGTGTTGTTTTTGTTTTCCAGTCCCCACATACCCACCTCCCCTTTTTGATCTAACCTCACATGGTCATCCCCAAACATCACTTCTTGAGATCTGCTGGCTTCTGGCACAGAACTAAAGGCAAGACTGAATTCCCTCAGGAAATCCAATTCAGTGTACTGTCTTCAGGTGGGCTTGCACTGGTAAAACAGAGCGGGTCCCTGCAAGTAACTTTGCATATTGCAACTGTCATAAATCAAAGCACATCACAGATAAGAGAAAGAACTTGTTATTAATATATTATAACATATGTTCACAAAACAATGCAAATGACTGTGTGTGCAGATATCTGATCTGGGATGGCAGTAGCTTATTTGAGTAAAAATACATTGTATGAGCCGAAACCAGTTTGGCTCAGTGGAGAAAGTGTCAGCCTGTGGATTGAAAGGTCCCTGGTTCGATTCCGGTCAAGGGCATGTACCTTGGTTGCAGGCACATCCCCAGTGGGGGGTGTGTAGGAGGTAACTGATCGATGTTTCTCTCTCATCGATGTTTCTAGCTCTCTATCCCTCTTCCTTTCTCTCTGTAAAAAAATCAATAAAATATATTTTCTTAAAAATACACTGCATGAAAGTAATGTATTATCAGTGTCAAACTGATCAACAGTTCAATATTTATCTCTACATAAGGCTATGGCACATCTCTGTAGGACATTCAAGAGCCACCTGTGCCTGGCCAGCTTGGCTCAGTCATTGGGTGTTGACAAACCAAGAGGTCACAATTGGATTTCCAGTCATGGCATATGCCCAGGGTGTGGGCTCCATCCCGGGGGCATGCAGGAAGCAGCCAATCAGTGATTCTCTCTCATCATTGATGTTTCTGTCTTTCTCTTCCTCTCTGAAAGCAATAAAAATAAATAAATAAATAAAAAACTTTTTATTTTTTTAATAAAAAGAGCCACTTGGGAAATGGTATAACATTAAAAGTTAAAAACATGGACTTTGGAGCCAGACTTCCTGGGTTTAAATACTAGTTGTTAGGCCTTAACCAAATTACTTTTTTCTGTTTCCTCACATGTAAAACAGGAATAATCATAGTACTTACATTGTAGGGCTGTCATTAGAATTAAATGAGCAATATTTGTAAAGCACTTAAATAGGGATCCACAAGTGTCTATGTAATTAAGTGCTGCACCGGTGTTCAAGAGCCCTGCAAAGTGCTAATTGCTGTTACACTCTCTGTATTAAAATGGGCTGGTGAGGTCACAGAGAAGAGAAAGTGACACATCACTGAAGTGGGCATGAGATAGCAAAAGCATGAGCAATCATTACATTATACACACACACCAAAACACTGGACTCTACACATAGTTAATTTTTCAGCCTTGGCACTAAAATATGCCTCGATGTGCTTTCACATTCCTGTATCATCACCGATGGCTCCAGATCAAACCTGGCCTCGGTGAGACCTGGAGAAACATACTCCACCTCTGTCCTGGGTCATGTGAAAACTGAGTCAAACTGCATGTTTGGTCTCTAAGGTCTAACTCTGATACACCCAGGAAGGTGGCAGCCTGATCTTAAGAAAAATATAAGCTGACACTGGTTCGGCTCAGTGGTTAGAGCGTAGGTCTGCGGACTGAAAGGTCCCAGGTTCTATTCTGGTCAAGGGCATGTACATTGATTGTGGGCACATGAGAGAGAAAATGGCGGAAGAGCAGATGGGCGGTTTCTGAGTCTTGTCCCGAGGAAGAGAGAGAGAGCAGCGGAGGATCGCGCTAGGAGTGCTGGTCAACAAGCCAGGAGACGGGCGAACACCAGAGGAAATTTGGGGTCTGCTGATCAGGGAGCCCCCGACAGCTGACCACCCGCGGCTGGGTCCCTTACCGGAGATACTTGCCGGCACGGACGGGAAATCTCGCCATCTTGGAAGGGAGGAGGTTCGAGTCGGAGGCCTGATTATCCACAGCCCCAAGGAACACCAACTGAGCATAGTCAGCGCGAACCCTTGATCTCAGAGGAGCTCAGATTTCGCAGTCCGGTGGGTGAGTTCCCCTCGGCCCGGTAGTTCTGACTGAGTTCCACTCGGCGCAGCAACCCCCGCCCACCAGTTCTCGCGCACCAGCTCGCGCGCAGCGCCAGGAGCACAGAGGCTGAAGGACTTGGCCTGGATTTGCAGGAAGCCCCAGGCACGTCTGTCTGTGGACTGGGCTCCTAGGAGGGGGGATATCTGGGGAGCAGCACATCTGGATCTGAATCCAAGAAGTGTCCACAGAGATACAGGGGAGTGCAGCCAGCTCGGGACGGCCCCACCCCCAGCCCTCCATAGACCAGAGACACAGAGAGAAGGGGGAAAAAGATAGAAAGGCTTTAGAGTCCTGGAAGTCATCCAGAAACACTGCCACCCAGAGGCTAAAGCACATATGGTCTCTAGATCGGCCTATAAATCAGGACTTGTAATCAACACGGAGGAACAGTGAAACACAGGGATCTGCAACTACCGCCCAGACGGGGAACAGGCGAGCCAGACAGAACAACACAGAAACTGAATGACCTTCATTACAGCAAATTTTGTTTAATTTTCAATTTTTACTTTTTAACTGTTTAATTTTTGTTTTTTTACCTACTTTAATTGCAAAGTTTACTCAAGAAATTTTTTCATCTGCCCTCACTTGATTTTACCTTTTTAATTAATTCATTTTTTATAGGTAATCAACATTATTACTACTACTATTTTACCTTTTTTATGTTTTTTATCTTATTTTCTTTTGTTTATTTTTATTACTACTTTTTAAGTGACATATTATAATCCTTTTTTTTATTTCTTTTTTTTTCTTTCTCTTTTTCTTCTTTTTCTTGCTTTTCTCTTTTTTTCCCCTTTGGGATTACTTTTCAAAAGACTATTTATACCTTTCCTTCTCCAACGCTCTATTCTAACTCAACCCTACCTTTATGCCATCACTCTCTTCCTAACCCTTTCCCTTTGGTGCCCTGCTTATCTTAACTCTTTACTGCTCTAGATTTTCCCTATTTTTTTCTATTTATCCCCTCCTAAATTTCACCCTTCCAGTGTATATCTAACCCCCAACCCCCTACTCCAAGTCCATTCGCACCTACCTTGTCACTGTCCTTAAAAAAAAAAAAAAAAATCCTTCTCTCTACCCTTTGTAGTTGTATGCTAAATGCTAACTATATCAAAGTTTTATGCTTTTTTGTAAGATTGGTTTGCTTATTCTTTTTATTTGCTTGTATGATTGTGGGCACATCCTCGGTGGGGGGTGTGCAGGGGGAAGCTGGTCAATGCTTCTCTCTCATCAGTGTTTCTATCTCTCTATCCCTCTCCCTTCCTCTCTGTAAAAACAATCAATAAAATATATTTTTTGAAAAATATAAAATGAAAAGAGGAAAAATTAATAGACTTTTATTAGAATTTTAAACAAAAAGGTTGTTGAGTCAGGACAAAAAGAGCACTGCCCTCCTTTCCCTTCTCTGAGGAGCAAAAATCCTATATACTAAAACCCTAATATGCAAATTGACCGACCAGCAGAACAACCCGTCACTATGATGTGCACTGACCACCAGGGTCTGCTCCAAGAGGGAGGTGACCAGCAGCAGAGATTGGCGAGTGCCTGCCCCCCCACCTCATGTCCAGCAACCCAGCAGTGGGACATCCCCCAAGGGCACAGGCCGGGCTGAGGGACCCCTGTCCCCCCACCCCCACCTCACGAATTTAGTTCACCGTCCCTCTAGTAGAAAATAAAGTCATTAGACTTTCCCTCATCATTCCATTTGAACAAAAAAGCAGGGAGAAGACCAGCATCCACATTCAAGGGCCCCTGAGGGGTTACCTCGTGTCTCAGGTAGCAGACTGCTTCTGAAGGGGGAGCCTAGCACACTCCTGAGAGGCCCCTCAGGAAGATTCTTGTTTGTGCAATGCCACTAAAAGCAGGGCTGCTTCAAAACAAAAAGCCACAAGTTAGGATTCCCTTTATATGAAACTAGAGGCACATGCACTTGGGGGAGTCCCTAAGCCTGGCCCGAGCCCTCTCGCAGTCCAGGAGCCCTCGGGGGATGTCTGACAGCCATTAGTCAGACATCCTTAGTGCTGCTGCAGAGGCGGAGAGATTCCTGCCAATGCCGCTGCGCTCACCATCTGTGAGCCTGGCTTCTGGCTGAGCAGCGCTTCCCCTGTGGGAGTGCACTGACCACCAAAGGGCAGCGTCTGCATTGAGATCTGCCCCCTGGTGGTTAGTGTGTATCATAGCGACCAGTCATTCCGCCATTTAGTTGATTTGCTTATTAGCCTTTTATTATATAGGATGTCCAGAATTAGGCAAATCCAGAGACAGTTAATAAAATGGTAGTGTCTGGGGACTAGGATGTAGGAGAAAAGGGGAGTGACTACTGATGGGTGTAGGGTTTCCTTTTGGGGAAATGAAAATGTTTTGGAATCAGATAGTGGTGATACTTTCAAAATTCTATAAATATACTAAAGACTGAATTGTTCACTTTAAAAAGGCTTCATGTGAATTACAGCTCAGCAAAAAGAGCAGGTAAATCTACCTTAATAATGGAGGTTCCTCTTATTATTCAGTTAGTCTGCCTTCTCTTATCAGGAATAGAGGAAAGTAAGGATATTAAGGAAATTCTGTCAACAGCTCTTGATAACGAGGCAGCTGGAATTAAATGTCATGCTGTCTATCCGTGAAACGCCTGGTGGCCAAAGAGTCTGGAAATGTAGAAGATTACAGGCTGAAGTCATGTCCACAGAGAGCGAGGGTCACCTGGAGGAGCATGCTGTCCTCAGGAGCACTGGCCGGCCTTCAGCCGTGTGCCTGCTCCAGCATGCCAGCCCTGACCTGGAGCCAGGTGCACCTGAGCCCACCCACAGATTTCCCAAGGCAGTGAGTCATAAGCTAAGCTAGCAAGCCAAATGAGCTTTTCCAAATGCCATTTCTGCACCCTACAGCTAGGCCCAGTGCTGACCATTACGCACAACCTGTGGACACCTCTGTGATGGCCCAATAAGAGGAAACAGCAGGAGCAAATGCTAACAGGTGACAAAAGAAGGGACATAGTTTGGCAGGATCGTCAATTCCTTCTAGAGGTCAACAGCAGTCATCTCACGCCCTATTTAAAACCCACCCAAGCCTGCCAGAAAACATGCAAACTCCCTACAACAACTTGGAATAAAACACACACTTCCTGTAGCAGCCGCTGGCCGGGCTGGTGGCACCTGCCCCTCAGGGTCCTCCCTCACTGCTCTCTCCTCGCACAGCGCCCGCCGCCCGGGCCTGGCTCAGGCTGCTGCCTCTGCCGGCTCTGCGCGTGGCTGGCCCCTTCTTAACTCAAATAGGATCCAGACAAATACCGGAGTCCTTCCTGCTATTCTCGGCCCCGGCTCCCTATTGATTTTCTTTGGGGAGCTTACCACTCTCTCACTACTTTACTTCTTATTGTGGTTTATCCTGGTAGTCTGTTCGTTCACAAAGGGTGGAGTGCATATCCACAGTAATCCCTGGCCTATCTAACCTGCTGCCACAGTGCTGGCATTTGATTTGGGCTAAACAGATGAACTTGTATTTTTAAATATAAATCTGGATAGGGAGGCACAGGGAAAATAACAAGAACAGTTAAAGTGAAGGTGATCACAGACCACACTTGAACTAACACTGATTTAGATGCTATTAATATCACCAGGTTCAAGGGCTTTCTCTTTGGCAATGATACAATCACGTGGGCTAAGCAATGAACAGACTGAGTAGACGAAGGGAACAGTCAATGCTTATTGACTGGGGGGGGGGGAGGGGGGGAGGCTGTATGCTTTAGTCTGTGCACACGGTCCCAGGTTGTCTTGAAACTCCCTCTCAAACAGACACCATTTCAGGGTCAGCAGGCCATTCCCTCCACTCCCGCCCCATTCGCCCCATCTTCAAGAGCAACAAGCACCACTGTCATTTTTCAACAGGGATTCTCAACAGTGACTGCACACTAGAATCCTTAAAAATTATAAAGGATTGGGGATTTTTAAAAACCCCAAACCGAGGTCAAAAACTCTGAGAGTGGAAACCAGGCGTCAGTATTTTTTAAGGCTCCTCCGGTAATTCCAATGGGCAGTCAGGGCTGAGAACCACTGTTTCAGGGAAAAGTGCAAGTATCCAGAGGCCAACCTTGACTCAATTCCCATACAGTCACAGAATCTTGTATTTATTTTGATGGTTAAAAGAGTTGGATCTTCCAAAAGGAAACATCCTATGAGTAAACACTAATCCAGAAATATTCATTACTTCCTGGATTTTTGCTTCAACCATTAAATTCCCTTTATTCAACTTTTAATACCTTTCCAATTCTTATTACGATATACGACACATGTCATTTTGCCTCAGAATATTCAAGTAGAAAACAAAATGTATATACTTGGTGAATGATTATAAAATATATAAAACCCACTTACCTGATCTACTCAGAAATATAACTGGCTCTACCATTTCACAGAATTCTTAGCAAAACACAAAAACTACTTTAAAAATGGCCCGGTTAGAATTAATCCTCTCCAGGTCAGAGAAGCAGCAAATTCACATTCTGTCCGAGACTTCAGTCACATCCACATCCACACACCCCCAGACCAACATATCTATCCCACCTACAGGAGACTTTCATCTTTCTAAAGCCCACAGCAATGATCTCAGACCAACACAGAGGTTATGTTTCGCACAAGATTATGTACCAAATGGCACTGATGTGGCGGGGAAGGGTTGGATTTTTTTCCCACGCTATTCAGTATTTATGAAAATCCAGATGCTTTGCTAACCCGATATAATTCAGACAGTAAGGCAGACACTAAGCTGCCACACCCAATTTGTTCTAAATGTGATAAAATCTAGAGCACAAATCTGAAAAATGCTTTAAAAGCTTTCTTTTTAAAAGAGCTCCTGCAAGTAGACTATACAAACGGAAGAAAAATAAAGGAGTCTAGTGTACAACTGCATGGTTTTGACTGTTACCGCAGACACAGTGATATGCAAGCCATTCTGAATCAGGGTTGTCTACAAACTGGCTATATACACCATATGCCAGCAGATACAGTTAATGGAAAGTTCTATTCTTGTACTCTTTCATTGATCTGGAAGCCAAACTAGTTTTTCTGCTTTGCCTTCAGAATCTTTTGGTATCCCATAAAACCTGGGTGGTGCTGTAGCGGGTAATGCTGGAGAAGGTGACGCTCTTCTCCACCTGAAGACTGACGACCTCTGAATGCATAAGCAAGCAGTCCCATATGTAGCTAGACACTCTGTTGTCGGGATTAGCATAGTAACTATTAGTTATTTAATTTCAATGTAATTGTTCAAAACTTCCAAGGCATATTTCCTCCCTTCCATTGATAGACACAAGGTGTAATAATGTGTTATCTGTGCCTTAGCCCCCTAGCTTCCTTTATTTTTGTCCCTGTGGTTGAGGAAAGTTGTAAAAACCAATTCAATGAAAGTAAAACTCACCAGCTTTCATGAGAAGAGCTGCAGAGTAAAACAAATTTCATCTCGGTGAAGAATAATTACTAGTCAAATGCATAGAAAAATGAAATTGTACAATATTTCAAAATAAACACTGTAAAGTAAAAACAACCTCAACAAATAATAAATTCATTTCGTCATCTGATAAGATTCATTTGTTATTCAGTTTAATTGCATACATTATTTATATAACCAAGGAGCTATATTCGAGATACATTTCATAAGGTTTTTGTTTTTATATTACAGTGTTTCCCAGTTGCCCAAATAAATGGCAAGCCTTCTTTATTTTTTTTTGTTACTACTTTTTAAATTAAATATATTGGGGTAACATTGTTTCATAACATTATGTAAGTTTCAGGTGTATAATTATAGGATATATTATCTGTATACTACAGTGTGTGCTTACCACCCAAAGTCTACTCTCCTTCCCTCACCATATATTTGACCCCCGCCTTTATCTTCTTCATCCTCCTCCTCCTCTCCCATTCCCCTGTGGTAACCACCATACTGTTGTCCAGGTCTATGAGTTTGTTTGTGCTTTCTATTTTATATCCCACAGAGGAGTAAAATCATTATGGTTCTTCTGGCAAGCCTTTTAAAAATCAGGACAAAATTCTCCTGGTATCTGACTTAGCACTAATTCAGAATTAAGGAAGTCCTAATGGACGGGGTTTTATTGTCTACGTACATGAATATGAGGCGAAACACACACTAAAATGACCATTAGGGAGAAGGAATCAGCTCTGCCACCAGGAAAGGCAAGAGGACTCTGTTGTAACACTTTCCATGTGTGCACCCGTCACAAGGTACACATCCCGCCAGCATAATCTGATGAGATAAACGTTTCGGCTAGTCATCAAGAGATCAAGCATCCAGTTAAGGCTCTGAAATGTGTAACCCTGAGCAGTCAGTGGCTAGCTACCCTGTGCGGGGCTGCGACTGCTCTCTCAGGGAAACGGGGGATCCGGTAACTGGGGCAGCCCTGGCTGGGGGGAAGGGGAGGAAGGATGGTTGCAGGGGGGAGAGGGGGGAGGGGGTGGGTCACTTACGAGACGTATGCCGGGTAGCCAAATCCTATCAGGTTGCAGAGGAGAGAGGCTCCATAACCGAACACCAGGTACAAGGCCAACAGCCCGATGACACCTGGAGACGCGAGAAGGGTGGGTTGAGTGGCAGAGAGGTACTCGGGCCCCGCAGCGCCCCCCTCCGCCCGCCCCTCGCCCCCAACGAAACGCCAGTGTTGACTGCGTTGGACAAAAACAAACCAGGCGGAGTCTGGGCCTGCGCCTTCGCGGGGCTCTGCCTTGGGTCCGGGGCTAACGGGAAGCGCCCCTCCGCCCCAACCTTCGTGCCCTGCCTCCCGCCCTCCATCCTGAGGGCCCATCCCCATCCCCCATCCCCATCCCAGCCGGGGAGCCCCGCCCCACCGAGGGTCCCGAGAGGCCGGGACTCCCGCGCCCCCCGCAGCCGGCTCCCCTCACGACGGGACACGCCTTCGGGATGCGGAGCTCCCGGGAGGGTCCGGCCGCCGCCGCCCCGCGCCCGCGGGGGGCCCCCACCCGCCTCTCGGCGCCAGAGCGGAGCACCGCCCGGGGACAGACACGTCAGCGCGGCCCTTCCCTCCGGCCCGCGCCCCGGGCGCCCGGCCACCTGGCCGCGGGCACAGGCCGGCGCCCCCCCCCCCCATCCCCACACCCCACCAGCGGGGGCCGCCCCGGGAGGAGGGACCTCGGGCCCCTGGCCTTGCGGGCGGCCCCCCGAGGAGGCAGTTCGCAACCCCCCACCCCATGGGTCACCGACATCGCCTCCCCGAACCCCCCTCGCCGGCCGCTCCCCCGGCAGCTGGTGCAGCAGCTGCTCCCGGCCCGGCGGCGACAGCCCGGGGCCGCGGCGGCCCCGCACCCACCGAGCGCGATGAAGCTCCGGTTCACGCCGGTCTTGGCCTCGAGCTTGGCCAGGAGGTCGGTCATGCAGTTCTTCTCGTGCAGGAACCGGTCGAACCTCTGTCTCATGGCCGCGGACATGGCGGGGACCGTGGTGCGGCCGCCGGGCTGCTTGCTGGTGCGGTTACTGCGGCGCTGGCGGCGGGGCTGGCGGCGCGGAGGGCGTGGTGGGCGGGGCCCCGGGGCGGACGGTGGGCGGGGCCCCGGGCAGGCGGCGGGCGGCGCGGAGGGCGTGGTGGGCGGGGCCCCGGCGCGGAGGGCGTGGTGGGCGGGGCCCCGGGCAGGCGGCGGGCGGCGCGGAGGGCGTGGTGGGCGGGGCCCCGGGGCGGGCGCGTCAGCGCGGCCCCCGTGCGCCCACCGTCCGCCCCGCCCACCTCCGTCCCCGCCCCGCCGGCTCCGCCCCCTCCGGCTCCGCGGCCCGCGCCACGCCCCGGGCGGCGGCGGCCACCGGCCCGGCCAGGCGCCCTCCCCGCGGAGCCGCGGCCCGGCCTCGGCGGACGGCCCGAGTCCTCGGAGGGGGAGCAGGGCCGCGTCTCCCTCCGCGAACGGCACTGGCGGGCACGGCGGGGGCCGGGAGGCGGGCGCCCTAACGCTCCCACCTGCGGGGCGCGGGACTGTGTGATGGACCTGCTCGCCCTGCTGAGGCCTCTTCAATCCGAACATGCCCGGGGGTGGCCATCCTGAAAGAACCCTGATGGCACGCACACCCGCCTTTCTCTCCGAGGCCATAGCTTTTCTCAGTGTTTTTGAAAAGACCCTACGAGAACGGTAGCGCACCCTCCCCGGGGGACCCTTTCCCCCAGAAAGTACCGCACGTCTTAAACCTCCTCTCGGCGGACCTGCCTTTGCTGGGACGTGGGAAGCCGTGGGGAGGTCCCAGACCCCTCGGCGGGGACACTAGCCGGGCACTTGCCTACGAGCAAAAGTGCGAGGAGGAGGTCACTGCAGTCCTCTGGGCAGGGCCTTACTGTGCTCCCTTCGGAATGTCTGGCTCCAGCGCCTCCCCCCCCCCCCCCCTAACCCCGGCTCTTGTTATCTGTCGCCCATATTATTTCAGGAGACTCCCTTGGAAAGGATTCTTTCCGACTCCTAGGACCTGCGCCCGGCTGCTGGGTGTTCCTCTGCTGCCTTTCCTCATTTCAGACCCGGGCGCGGATGCCTCCGCGGAGCTGAGCATCCTCCGCTCCGCACGCACACAAGCCGGTGCCCAGCCCTCTGTGTTCTGCCCCGCCCCGCTGCCCTTCCTAAGGGACCGAGCCGCCCACTGCACTGCCTTCCGCTTCTGCCAAACAGCGTGCCCACGCCTAACTTGTTCTTTTGCTAACTCTCCTTCCTCTTTCCTTCCCCACGGCTTCTCAGCTCAGGTCTCTCAGCACTGCCGCCACCAGCCAGCCAAATGAGTGGACAAATTAAACCAAATTTTTTTTTAAAAAATTAATGGGATTATTGTGACAGCCTCCCTACTGAGCTGTCCCTTTCTGTCTTTTCACATAATCAGTTCTCCATGTGGCAGCCAATGGGATCTTTTTTAAAATGTGGATCAAGTTGTGTTATCTTTTGGGTCTAAAACCCTCCTCCATTGGCTTCCATCTGCTCACAGAGTGGCCTCAAGGTCATCCGTGATGTGGTTCATTCCGTCTCCTACTGCCTGCCTCCGTGCTGAGCCCCTCCCCCTGCTCCCCCTGAGTCTCCTCCCCTTTCACTTTATTTCTACCCCAGTGCTTCTCAACCAAGAGTGCTCTTGCACTCCACAGGACATGTGGCAATGTCTGGAGACATCTTTGCGTGTCAGACAGATGGTCACAACTGGGGTAGTAGATGGTACCCACTACTACCATCCAGTGGGTAGTTGACAGGGATGTTAACACACAGAACAGTCCTCCACCTCCTCTGCACAAAGAATTATTCATCCCCAAATGTCATAGTACTGAGGTGGGGAAACCTCTTATCTGAAAAGGTCTCCCATTCTTCAGGTCTTTAGTTCAAATGACAGGTCTTCGAGGCCCTCTCTGATCCCAAATTACAAACACCCTTATTTTTCGTTTGGCTGACGTTTGATATTTTCTACTTTTTAATTGTTTTTCTTTCCCCACTAGATTATGAGCCCCATGAGGGTGGGAATTGTTGCCTATTTTATTTACTTCTAAATCTCAAACAACTAGAATAATGACCAGTGCTTAATAGGTATTCATTTGTTTAATGAGTGAATATGTAATATATATTGTACTACTCAGTATTCTAAGTGTTACATGCACTAATTCATTTAATCTTCGCAACTACATGAAGCAGGTACTATCTGTTTTATCCTCATTTCAGGGGGGAAATGAGGAAATGGGATCTCAGAATTAATAAATGTCAGAGCTAGAATTCAGACCTGGGTCCTTACCCCTATATTATACTGCTGTTATGATTGAATGTCCCCCCCCCCCAAGAAAAAAAGGTATGTTGGAATTCTAACCCCCAGTACTTCAGAATGGGATTATTTGGATATAGGGTTTTTAGGGTCCTTTGATAGGAAACCAAATTAAAACGAGGCAATTAGGGTGGGCTCTCCGTGTGCGGGGTGCGGGGAAATTGGACATAGAGGCAGGCACACATAGAGGGAAGATGCTCTGATGGCACACAGGTAGAAGCCAGACATCTACAAGCCAAGGGGAGAGGCCTGGAACAGTCTTCCCTCACAGCTCCCGGTGAAACCCACCCTGCTGACACCTTGACCTTGGACTTCTGGCCTCCCCAACTGTGAGACAATACATTTCTGTTATTAGAGCTACCTACTATGTGGTACTTTAGTACAGCAAACCTAGAAAATAATTTCAAATGCCTACCAGAGTAACCTAACTCTGAACTTTTTAAAAAAAATTTTCTCACAAGGATATGTTTTTATTGGTTTTAGAGAGAGGAAGGGATAGAGAGAGAAACATCCATGTGAGAGAGAAGCATCAATCGGTTGCCTCCCCTACACACCTCTACCAGGGATCAAACCCAAAACCTTTTAGTTTATGGGACAACGCTCTAACCAGCTGAGCCACCAGCCAGGGAAGAATTTTGAGCTTTTTAACCAGTTGTGAGTTTAATTTTCTACTAAGTGAATACAGTAAGTATTCACTTATCTGGAGGTCAGGATCATGATTTTGATTCCTTCAAATGAGTCACAATTTGATGGTTTTATTTATGTAATTTATGTTTTTGTAAGTGAAAGAAAGTGCTTATAACTTGACAAGGTTTTGTTTATTTTTTAAACCAAGGAGCAAGATGCCAGGGCCAGCCTGGCAGGTTGAACCGGGCTGAGGTAGGGAGGTGGGAATTGAGAAAAGAAAGAGAGACAGAAAAGCGGGATCAGGAGGGCTACAGGTAGCCATTGACCGACTGTAGTAAGTTTATTAACTGCGCAATGCCTTTTATACACAAAGCACTAATTAGGAAGTCTGTCAAGAGGAGTGTAATTCTTTGCTCCTCTTTATCTCTAAAGGAGAGACAGAGCCGAAGGATAAATTCTTAGTACAATAAATCTCAGTAGATAAACACAGACTTCTTTGCAAAACATGATAGATTGCTCTCATACCACAAAGTTTACTTTCACTCTACTGATAATTGCCATCCAAACAAGTCAGGGAAAACTGTTTGGGTCGGGGGCCAGCCCTGCTAGCCCCCTCAGATGCAAGGACCTTGTCAGCTTACATCCTGTCACCAACAGCAAGATCCTTTTATTTTATTTTATTTTATTTTATTTTATTTTAATCCTGACCCAAGGATAGAGAGAGAGAGAAAGAGAAAGAGAGAGAGAAGGGAGAGAGAGAGAGAGAGAGAGAGAGAGAGAGAGAGAGAGAGAGAGAGAGAGAAGAAAGAAAGAAAGAAAGAAAGAAAGAGAAATATCGCCTTCTGTACATGCCCCAACTGGGCATTGAACCCGAAATCCAGGTATGTGCCCTGATTTAGAATCGAATTTGCAATTTTTTGGTGTATGGAATAACATTCCAACCAACTGAGCCACACTGGCCAGGGCTTTTTTCTTTTTTTCAATTACAGTTTACATTCAATATTTTTAGGTGTAAAGGGGTCAGTATCCTTTTAAGTTAGGTATTCAGATCAGTCTAAATTTTTATTTCATACAGTGTCAACATTTGTTTTGGATTAACCATGCATGAAGTATTTGGAAATACACTCCTCATTTGAATATCTATTTACAAATATTCTTCTCAGTTTTCTCCTGAGATTGTAATTTGTTTTCTTTCCTCCATCATTTCCCCTAACACTGGCAGCACAGTAAGGTTCATGTATGGGGCACTGTGTTTGGAACCGGCCTGTATGGCTGGAATCCCAGCTGCACCATTTAGCGCTGTGGCTTTAGGCAAGTCACTTAAGCTCCGTGAGCCTCTGTTCCTCTTCTGTAAAACAGGCAACAGTGCCTGTTTCACAGGGCTGCCATGATGATTGAATCAGCTATTTTTTAAAAAAGTTTTTGGAAGAATGCCTGCTTTAAAAATGTGTTTGTTAAATAACAAGAAAAACACACACAGGGCCGAAACCGGTTTGGCTCAGCGGTAGAGCATCGGTCTGCGGACTGAAAGGTCCCAGGTTCGATTCCGGTCAAGGGCATGTACATTGGTTGCGGGCACATCCCCGGTGGGGGGTGTGCAAGAGGCAGCTGGTCGGTGTTTCTCTCTCATTGACATTTCTAGCTCTATATCCCTCTCCCTTCCTCTCTGTAAAATATCAATTAAATATATTTAAACACACACACACACACACACACACACACACACACACATGCTAAAATTGCATAATTCTTGCCTTTAGGAACTTGCAATCAGGGTAGGGAGTGTGGGATTCTTTCTTCATGCAGACATCAGTAAAAATCTTAGGCTCATTCATAGTGTAGAAAAGATGTGCAGGAGATAAGAACTCTTGACTTCAGTGTCAGACTACTCACTCGCTCTTATTTAGGGAGTATGTCCCATGTGCCAGACAGTGCTAGACGAGGGAACCGGAGGGACCAGGTCTCTGTCTCCGAGGCCATGCGGAAGTCTACCCGGAAGCAGGTGGACTCTGGCAATTCCTGAGAAGGAAGTCAAACCAACGTGGGGCGATGCAAATGCTTTCACTATAGCACCTCTCATGGGCTAGAGGAGAAATTCCTGCCACAGGCCCATGATCAGGTCTCGCTAGTTCTCCACAAGCTGTTTCTTCAGGTTAAGGTAATTTCTCAACTACTTGAAGTCATTAACACACCTTTGTTCTAACTCTCACATATGTTAGATAGAAGATCACTTCCTTACCTTTCTCTCCCCCCCACGCCTCTCCCCACATTTGGCAGAGATCCTTGAATCTTGCCACTGATGAGTACACCACCAGCCTTCTCAATCAGGAGGCCCTCCGCCCCTAGGGACACAGCCCGGTTGACACTTGCCCCTCCCTCTGCTAGAGGAGGCTGATGGCCACACATCATCCAAGTGAAAAAGAGAAAACACAGGTGATGGAAGGAAAACGCAGAGGCCGAATATAATTTCAGAAAGAGTATTAAAAGAAAGAAAACGTGAAAATCACCCTGCATCATTGAATTACATTTTGTTTTATTTGGCTTATTCTTAACTCAACTGAAAATATTGTCAAAGCATTTTATTATGTGTCTCCATTTATCAAACAGGAAGTTGAATTTTAGAAAATTACTGTTATTTTATTTAGAAAAATAAAATAACCTGGCGTTATCCTTTTGTTTAGCAAAGTATTTTATTCTGAAATTCCATATTATATGTCATTGTTAGTGCACATAAATCTAGAGATTTCCACCAGGTATAAACATACCCTTCATTTCAACCTCTCATTTCTTTAACGGCATCTGTGCAGGAACAGATAGAGCATACGTCTCTTACAGGTTGTTTCTATATGCTCAAGACCAGTTAGTCCAGATTCGCCCCATAGCCTGCAGAAGACAAGCATTTTTGCTTATTTTCGATGTAAGAACAGAAAAGGACCAGGGTGCCGAAACCAGTTTGGCTCAGTGGATAGAGCGTCGGTCTGCGGACTGAAAGGTCCCGGGTTCGATTCCGGTCAAGGGCATGTACATTGGTTGCAGGCACGTCCCCGGTGGGGGCTGTGCAGGAGGCAGCTGGTCGATGATTCTCTCTCATCGACGTTTCTAGCTCTCTACCTTTCTCCCTTCCTCTCTGTGAAAAATCAATAAAATATATATTTAAAAAAAAAGAAAGAAAAGGACCAGGGTGAGACAATTTTGTGCACTTACTTCCCTTTGTGACTAGGCATCAGAGGAATTTGATTAGCAACTTGAATAAAGGAACTATATTTTACTGCTGCGACAAATTACCACCAGCTTGGTGCTTAAAATAAGGCAAACTTATCTTACAGTTAAGAAACTCTATCCCAGCCCTAACCAGTTTGGCTCAGTGGATAGAGCAGGGGTGGGCAAACTTTTTGAGTCAAGGGCCACAACGGGTTCTTAAACTGGACCGGAGGGCTGGAACAAAAGCAACCTGACCATGCTGGCACTCTCCTCTTGGGCTGCTGGTGAAGGAGCGGAGGGGAGAGCAAGAGAACCCTCTGCTCTTTCGGCTCCGCAGGCCAGATAGAACAGCCGAATGAGCCAGATCCGGTCCTCGGGCCGTAGTTTGCCCATGGCTGGGATAGAGCATTGGCCTGCGGACTCAAGGGTCCTGGGTTTTATTCTGGTCAAAGTCATGTAGGGTGTGCACGAGGCAGCTGATTGACGTTTCTCTCTCATTGATGTTTTTAACTTTCTCTCCCTCTCCCTTCCTCTCTGTAAAAAACACACAATAAAATATATATATATATATATATATATATATATATATATATATATATATATATATATATATTTTAAAAAGACACTCTATCCCAGATGTTTGCCACAAGTCTCACTCGGCTGAAATCAAGATGACTTCAGCAGGACCGAGGGCTCAGGTGAATATACATTTTCTTTTTTTCTTGTTGCTATTCATTTTGGTTTGTTGGCAGAATTGAGGTCCTTGTGGTTGTGGAACTGAGTTCTCCATTTCCTTCCTCATCTTCAAAGCCAGCAGCAGCGGGTTGAATCTTTCTCACATTTCGTATTTATCTTCCTTTTTCTTGTGTCTCATCTCTCAGACCCATCTGCCTTCCACTTCCATTTTTAAGGTCTCATGTGATTAGATTGAGTACACCAAGATTACCCAAGAAATGGATTAATCATGTCTGCAAAGTCACTTTTGCTCTCTGAGGGGACATATTCATAAGTTCCAGGTATTAGGGCAGGGCCATTTTGGTGGTGGTGGGGGATCATTATTCTGCCCACCACACCTGTCTTATGTGGGGGACCCATAACCAGCCTCAAGGTCCCTGAGAGATCAGCTGGAGTAGTCCTTTCACTCACAATGAGGGCCCACCCACGACATGGCACAGGCCTACGGCACAGCCTAGGAGCAGATGCTCTGGCTCCATTGGTTGCTGGCTGTGTGATCTTAGAGGAGAGTTCTCAAACTCTAAAAGCCCCACTTTCCTTCACCTATCAAATGAAAATAACGTTGGTTGAAAAGTCTACAGACTGAATGTGTCTTCTCCAAACTCATATGTTGAAATCTAAACCCTACATGACATTATTTGAAGATGGGTCTTTTGGGGGATAATTAGATCATAAGAGTAGAGTCCTCATGAGTGAGTGGGATTAGAGCCCTTATAAAGGATGTCCCAGAGAGCTCTCTTTCTCTTTCCATCATGAGTGGCCCTCACCAGACACTGCATCTGCCGGTACCTTGATCTTGGACTTCCCGGCCTCCAGAACTGCAAGAAATACATGTGTGTTGTTTAAGCCACACAGTCTGTGATGTTTTTGCTACCGCCTCATAGGGTTGTTGGGGAAATGATAAACTTCATCTTTGTAGAGTGCCTGGCCCTCACCTCATGGAGAGCTGATGAAGTTTTAGCTCATCTGAAAGACATATAGAAGTGAAATACACAATCAAAAAAGCTCCTCCAGACCTGGGGGGAGATAGGAGAACAACCGAGGGACTGGTATGCATGAACATAAGTACAACCAATGAACACAGAACTCTGGGGAGGGAGGGAATAAATGGGAGATGGGGGGGGGGGCCAATGGTAAACTATGTACACAGAAAATACCTTAATAAAATAAAATTTAAAAAAACAAAAAAAAACAAAAAAAAAAAGCTCCTCCTCCTTGTTTGGCTCACTTGATTCCAGAATTTGTTATATATGAAAATAGAAACACTAGAAGAAATAAGAGACTACTTTTTATCAGTAATTTGACTATGGGAAAGAGAAAGGAAAATGAAAATGTATACTGAGCACATTATTTTGTGTTAAGCAATTTGTTTGCATAAAGGACCTGAGAGCATATTTTAATGGGGTGCGGGCACCCCGTGCCTGCGGATGACCAATGCAATCAGTCAGTTCCTTTATTCCAGTTGACAACACTGGATGTCTTTCCCCAGGCACAAAGTAATGAAACAAATTTGTTCATTTCCTAATTTTGTCTAGGACCTTTTGCCTAATCTGCAGGCAAATAGATCCTCCAGGCCTGTACAAACGGGAACCAGGAACTGACCCAACAATGCACGTCAGGTCAAGCTCAGCTGTTCTCTGACATTCAGCTGGTTGGTTTACGCAGCTCCCTATCGCTTAGCAGCCTCCACGTGCTTGCCCTCTTTCCTTTGTGTCTGTCTTTCAGCCTTTTTCGGATGGATTTTGGCCCAAGGTCATCCAGCTCCTGGATGTCGATCATGCCGTAACCACACTGGATGACTCAAGGACAAGCCTCTTCCTTTGCATACAGAAATAACTTGCTTTATTGTAAATCTGCCAGGCAGTTTGGAGAGAATGACTTGATAATGTAGCCTTTTGCCTTTTATCTAAGATGGACTCTAAAATTGATTCTGGTTATTTATTGGGGGGCTTAAAATAAGGTTTTGGGGGGACAGGCTTGATTTTTTCATTCTTTTGTTTCTACCCCGTTTTCCCGAAAATAAGACAGTGTCTTATATTAAATTTTGCTCCCAAAGATGTGCTAGGTCTTATTTTCAGGGGATGTCTTATTTTTCCATGAAGAAGAAGAATACAGTACACATTTATTGCTAAATGAAAATAAAGGAAATTTATTACCTGTATACAGTATTGTAGTACGGTAGTTGTCAACACAAACCAGACAAACTGTGAATCCTGGGGGCCTTATTTTCGGGGGATGCCTTATATTTCACTCAGAAGGAAATCTGTAAGTAGGTCTTATTTTCGGGGAAACACGGTAACAACTGTTTATTTCTTGGCTACAATAACAAAACTCTCTGCTAAAAGTGAGAATTAGTTAGTCTAAAAAAAAAACATGCTTTTTTTTTCTGTCTCCAAAAATTACCAACTGTATGTATATATCAACTTAAGAAACTTAAAAAAAAATATGTATGCTTTTATTGATTTTTTTTTCCAGAGAGAAAAGAAGGAAGAGGGAGATAGAGAGAAACATCATCGACCGCTACCTCCCGCACATCCCCCAATCAGGGAGAGCAGGGATGGAGCCCGTAGTCTAGGCATGGGCCCCAACACAGAATCAAACTGGTGACTTTTAGGTGCAAGGGGTGACACTCAACCAGGGCTCAACGTAGGAAGCTTTACAAAATTAACTGAAAGTCACAAGCGTTGACACTTTTGCTCATGCTTATACAAACAGTATGAACTTAGAAGCACCAAGTCATTATAACTATAACTTCTAATTTTGTATAATAGACACTGAATTTATGTTTAACACATACACCTAGTTAATACCACATGTATATTTGGTATATTTATAACTACACACAGTGGCACATGACATGGATTAAAAGAGTAGTCTTTATTTCTAGATTCTTTGAGAATGTGGTTAATTTATAACTTGTGTCTTTAACATGGAAGAGGGCCTTAGATTGCTTGCTATCCAATGCCATGACTTGGATTAGATGCAAATATCCTAAATAAGACACAAAAGACTTAAGTGTAGAATTAAGCGTAGAATATGCCTATTATCTTGACAAATTAAAACAGAAAAACAACACAGGTTTAATTTCAGAGTAATATTTTTGAAATAAATTATTTTTAATAGTTACCTCAAATCACTTTTACCCATTGTATTAATTCAAAGGAGAATAAAGAAAAAAAATCATCTTGGACTGGTGACAGATTCATTAGCCTTCTGAAAATGAGAATAAAAACCTTTGACAAATTAAATGACTGAAAAGTAGGATAAATAAGGCCCAAGCTTTATGGATGTCACAGTAGAGAGTCATGGCAACATTTGGTGTCTATAATTGAGAGTTCAAAAGAAACTTTAGTATCTTAATCCAATATTTATATTTTTTATCACTGGAAAGAAAACTGCTATCACTTTTTAAAAAAACTACTCAGTTTGACTATCAGATGCTATCATATAATATAATTTATTGTCTCTTTACCAGATACCCTTTACTCTGCTAGCAGGACATTTTTTTCAACTTTACTAGCTTTCTTTTACTTTTTCCCAGATCTAACTGGAGTCTTCATTTTGCTGCCTTATGCAATAAATTCATAAATACCAACAGTGGAAAAAAACTAAACATTGAGGAAAAATCCACTGTTTATCCCTCATCTCCAGTTTCCCAATGCTTCCCTCAGGGGATCGATTGTGAAATGATCAAACCAATGAGGAGTGAGAGGGAGAGCTAAGGCCAAGCATCTGAAGATAATACTGTCGTCTTATTCTATAAGGAAACATTTAAATTTGTATAAATAGACAACTTATTGTTTTACCTTAATGCAAAATATGTTAGCAGTTAGCAATTGTTGGTTATACTAGTCAACTGACACCTGTGACAAGGAGGTTCTGGCATCCCATCCTCCCTGAATAATTCTGAGGAAAGGGAACCAGAATAGTAGAGTAGAGGTCATCCCAGAATAGCCCTGAGACTGCCGCTCTGGGCGGAACAACCCACAGGCAAAGCTGTGAGGCCAGCAGTTTTCCTGTTTTACACACTCCTATATAAGTGGCCGTGATATGCTAAACATTATGTTTAAAGATGAACAAGATGCACTTCCTGCCCGAAGAAATTTATAAATTTTAGCGTCCTTCTCCTGACTCTTCCCCCCTTACCTTTAAACACCCCATATATCCAGTATCCTGGTACTCCTGGTTCTCTGCTCTTTTAATTCTCTTCCTCTTATTAAAAAAAAAAAATCTTCCTAATTAGCTACCAATACACATTGTCAAGAACGTGATCATTAAATCATACTAACATGTAGAAGACTATAATGGCTTAATTCATAGTATTCTACTACCTTTCTGAGAGGTATTTACATTTTAAGAAAAAGGAATCCCTTAATCTAAAGCAGTGGAATTAATGGTAGAACTCTAGGCACTCGTGAAGCAGTAGTGGAAACTTTCCCCCAAGTATATGTAATGTCCCAGGGTTTGCTACACATGGACAAGGCTAAGCCTGACTTGGAATTCTGAATGCGTGGTTCAGTTTTAGATAGTGAGCTCTAGCAAATCAAGTCGACCATGTTTGTGTGTGTGTGTGTGTGTGTGTGTGTGTGTGTGTGTGTGTAATTAAACCCAAATCTTTTAGTTAGTAGGACACATTTTTCCTTTAGTCTGTAATTAAAGAAAAGTTTCCTTGGATTTTAAAGTTTACTCTGTTACTCACTTATTAATTCAATACATGTGTTGAACTAATGCCAATCATACTGTTAAGAAAAACTAAACATTTCTATTGGCATTAATAACACAAAACATGGATTTATTTGCAGAAAACTATATAATTCAACTGAGGAACCTAACAGACTTGGGTCATATTCAGTATTATGGTCATGTTAGTTCTCCCCAAATGTATCCATAAATTACACAATCCTGACGTTTGGGATTTGATAAAATGATTCTGAATTTTACCAATAAGAATAAACATACAAATATAAATAGTAACATTTCAAAAAAGAAAGCATGAGGAGAGCTTGCCTTACTAGGTATATAACTACAGTAATTATGGTAAAACCATGGATCCTGGTGCAAGAATGGACAATAAATAGAAATAAAACAATATATGGACAGACACCAATATGTATGTTAGTAATGTGAAAAAAAATTGAAGGAAAACTGTAAAAACCAAAACAAAAAGCAAAATAAACAGAAATCTAAAAGGCAAAAAGTAAATCTGGAAAAAGATACATATATACACTAGAAGCCCAGTGCATAAAAATCCATGCCTTGGCTGGCCCTGGTTACCTGGGCCTCAGGTTGCCCTGGGCGTCTGGGCAGCCACCATCCAAGGCTCGCCAGCCCTGGGGGACTGAGGGCCTGAGGAGTCTGGGGACTCTGGAAGCAGGTGCCTTTTTGTGTGCCTGCCACCCTGGGGGGCTGAGGGGTCTGAGCACCACCATCTTGTGGCTATGGGCACCACCATCTTTGAGTTGTGGGGCAGTCAATTAGCATATTCCCTCCTTATTGGCTTTGAGTGGTGCCATCTTTGAGGGCAGGTGATCAATTAGCCCTCTTTATTGGCTTGGGCTCCACCATCTTTGTGATGGCATGAGGGTCAATTAGCATATTTTCCATTTATTAGACAGGATATATCTCAGACAGGATTAATAATTTTCTATAAATAGTTACTTTTATTTTTTCTATTATTTTACTTTTTTCCAATTGTTAGGAACAGAAACAGAATATTGGAAACTAATTCTAATGATAAGAAATATTAAATCATGCTCTGTTAACCAGGATGGTTCTGTTCTGATTAGAGAAAGCACATTCTAACGTTGCTGGGAGTTGTACACCCTCAGACATTGGAGCTAACATTGGAATGCAGTCCATCCTCCTTTCCTGAGAACTGCCTGTCATTATGGAAAGATTTACAACCTCGTGGGTGAAACAATCTGATCCAGGAGATGCCTGCTCCTTACAACCCCAGACCCTATTACCTGTAATCTGGTTCTGGGGTGCCCAGAGGCACCCACCTTCTGTAACCCCTCCTCCTGCCCACTTTCCCATACCTCTAATTCCTACTTTCCCACAAAATCTTTGTCCTTCTCCCCAACCTAAGCAGCTGGATTATGGTGGGGGGCAGAGCAGGTTTTTGTGGAGGATCTGCTGCTTTCCCCATACTGCCAGCACTATTGGGATATATGATTCAACCCTGTCTCTGCTTAATTGGCTGAAATAGTGACAGGCAACCTGGACCCCTTGGTTGTCTGGTACACAATTACAGTTGACATTTAATTTTATATTAGTTTCAGGTGTACAGCATGGTGGGAAATTCATATAGTTTACAAAGTGATTCCCTGAGAAGTCTAGTATCCTTTTGGCGCCATACAAAGTTATTAGAATATTATTGTCTATATCCCCTATGGTGACTATTTTTACATCCCTGTGACTATTCTATAATTCCCAATTAGTACTTCTAAATGCCTTTATCTTTTTCACCCAGCCCCCTGACCTCCTTCCCATCTGGCAACCATCAGTTTGTTCTCTGTATCTATGAGTCTCCTTCTTTTTTGTTTGTTCATTTGTTTTGTTGTTTTTTTAGATTCTACATATAAGTGAAATTATATAGTAGTCTTTCTCTGTCTGAGTTATTTCACTTAACATAATATCTCCTAGGTTCATCCATGCTGTGCAAATGATAAGGTTTCTTTATTTTTTATGATCAAGTAATAATCCATTATATATACTTACCACCATGTCTTTTTTCTTTTTAAAAAATATATTTTATTGATTTTTACAGAGAAGAAGGGAGAGAGATAGAGAGTTAGGAACATCAATGAGAGAGAAACATCGATCAGCCGACTCCTGCACACCCCCCACTGGGGATGTGCCTGCAACCAAGGTACACACCCCTAACCGAAATTGAACCCGGGACCCTTGAGTCCCCAGGCCGATGCTCTATCCACTGAGCCAAACCGGTTTCAGCACCACCACTTCTCTATCCATTCCTCTATCAGTGGATAATTAAGTTGCCTCCATATGTTAGCTATTGTGAATATCTTTTTGATTTAGAATTTTGGATTTCCTTGGATAAAGACTCAGAAATGGAGTTGCTCAGTCATAAGTTAATTCTATTTTTAAAAATTTTGAGTAATGTCCATATTGTTTTCCATAGTGGCTACACCAATTTGCAATCCCACCAACAGTGTACAGGAGTTCCCTTTTCTCCTTGTCATCACCAACACTTATTGTATGTTGATTTATTGATGATAACCATTCTGATGGGTGTGAGGTGATATGGTGGTTTTAATTTGCATTTCATTAGTGATCTTGAGCATCTTTTCATATTTTATAGCATCTGTCCTCTTTGGAGAAATGTATATTCAGGTCCCCTACACATTTTTTAATTGGATTGGTTTTTTTTGGGGGGGGGGTGTTAAGTTATATGAGTTCTTTATAAATTTCGGATATTAACCCTTTATCAGATGTATCATTAGCAAATATGTTCTTCCATTCAGTAGATTGTCTTTTTGTTTTGTTGATGGTTTCCTTTGTGATGCAAAAATTTTAGTTTACTGTAGTCTCATTTGTTGTTGTTTTTTGTGTGTTTTTTTTCCTTTTGTTTCCCTTGCCTTAGGAGCTATAATCAGAAAAAATAAACCTAAGAAAATGTCAGAGAGTTTACTGCCTATGTTTTCTTCTAGGAGTTTTATGATTTTGGGTGTTCTTTTGAGTATTTAAATTTTTTTTTTTTTTAGCTTTTTCTTGTATATGGTGCAAAAAAGTGGTTCTAGTTTCATTTTTTGCATATATTTGTCCAGTTTTCCCAACACCACTTATTGAATAGACTGTCTTTACACATTATATAGCTTTTCCCTCTTTGTCGTCATAGATTAATTGATCATATAGGCTTGTGTTTATTTCGGGGCTCTCTCATCTGTTTTATGCTAGTGCCATGATAGCTTTTTTGTTGGTTTTTTTTGTTTGTTTGTTTGTTAATTCTCACTGAAGGATATTGATTTTCAGATAGAGTGAGAGTGAGTGAGAAGGAGGAGGAAGAGGAGGAGGAGGAAGATGAGGAGGAAGAAGAGGGGATAGAGAGAGAGAGAGAGGTCAATGTGACATCAATTGGTTGGAGAGAGAAAGAGAGAGAGAGAGAGAGAGAGAGAGAGAGAGAGAGAGAGAGATCAATGTGACATCAATTGGTTGGAGAGAGGGAGAGAAAGAGAGAGAGAGAGATCAATGTGACATCAATTGGTTGTCTCTTACATGAGCCCCTACAGGCTGGGGTGGAATCTGCAACCCAGGGACATTCCCCTGACTGGAATCTAACCCTCGACTCTTCAGTTTAAGGGCTAATGCTCTATGCACTGAGCAAAACCAGCTAGGGCACTTTTTTATATTACATTTACTAGTATAACCAGGATAAAATATGGTTACCAAAAAAAATTTTTTTATCACTAAAAAACATGTGAGACAGCATTTGGCTTAGGTCTTACTGTCAAATGGTGGGTTATTGCTCCTATGATCTTCTGTCCTTTCGCAGTTTGAAAATTAAAGTTAATATACTATATCTTTGTAACTCACAATATGAGCTATACTATCAATATAATTATTATATAATCTCTATGTTGTGGGGTCGAACCCTGGGTTCAAAGTAAGACCACCGGAGGCTGATGATTTATTTTTTAAAAAAAAGCAGGCAAAGATTTATTGAAATATCTGGCCAGGACAGCCATGAGAGCACCACACGCAGGCGGACTCCACACAACTGCCCTGTTTCAGGGGCAGGTAGTTCTTTTTAAAGGTTCTGAGAAGGAAAACCTCTATTCTGTAAAAAACTGCTGTTTGGAATTTTCTGTCATTCTTCTTAGATAAAATGTTGCTTTCTAGTCTGCTTTAGCCTGTTTAAAGAATGATGAAGATAAACTTAGCTATCTGACCTTGTAGGCCAGAGACTAGATATACCCACAATCTCAATACCATGCCAAATGCATTTTTTAATTGGATAGAATTGTATTGTTTTCAAGGCCAGCATTGAGATAACCACTAAATGCACATAGGGCTGGCTCTTTAATAAAAAAAGGAAGTTCTGCTTTTAACCTTGCTTAGAATTTGAATTCATCCTTCCTAAGCCCATCGCGCGATGAACAAAGCAAGTCTCTCCAAACTCTCCTTCTGCATTGCCCGACTGCTACCATATTTCACTATACATAATGTGTAACTATATATTTAAAGTCAATTGTGACTACATTTAGATGAGATGAAGCTTAACTTTTTGTGGTTTTATTGACTTAGATGGTTATTTCTGATTAATGTAGTAACATTAGGACAAACTGAAGCTGTTTTAAGAGGAAGAGATTAAAAACCACAATCATTTGTTGCCTTTTTTGTTGTTATTGTGGGTGGTGAGATTGATTTTCTTTTTGCATGCAGAGAAGTGAGCTATAAATGAACCTTCCAAGGTGAGCAGAGGGAGAACGCCTTCCCACTCCACCTTCTGCATTCTCTGGCTTCCACTTGGTTATGCCGCCTGGCTACAAGGAGGAGGTCCTGGTATGTCCAATCAGTTTTCACCTAAAAGTAACCACATCTTGACTTTTATGGTCATTTCCTGGCTTTCTCTAAAGTTATATCACCTAGGTTTTATCTCTAAACCCTATAGTTTAACTTACTTTAAAAATATATATATATATAAATATATATAAAATATATATTTTATATATATAATATATATAATATATAAATTATATATTATATATAAAATATATATTTTATATATGTATATATGTGTATATATAAATATATATTATATAATATATATTATGTATATATGTATATATGTGTGTGTGTGTATATATATATATATATATATATATGATTGATTTTTCACAGAGAGGAAGAGAGAGGGATAGAGAGTTAGAAACATCGATGAGAGAAAAACATCCATCAGCTGCCTCTTGCACACCTCCTACTGGGGATGTGCCTGTAACCAAGGTACATGCCCTTGACTGGAGTCGAACCTGGGACCTTTCAGTCCGCCACTCTGTTCACTGAGCCAAACTGGTTTCGGCTAGATATCTTTTAAGTCTCTTCCAATCTTTCAAGTGCCCATCTGTTCTCCTTTTGCCCTATCTTTTTCTTTACAACTTTTAATTTGACTTGTAGTTTCCCACATCTAGATTTTTATTTTTATTTTTTTATTTTTTTGGTTAATTCTCGCCCAAGGATATTTTTCCCATTGATTTTTAGAGAGTCAAAGGGAGCGGGGAGAGACAGACATGATGTGAGAGACACATTGATTGGTTGCCTCCTGCATGTGCCCCAACCAGGGTCAGGGACTGAGCCTGCAACTGAGGTATGAAGATATGAATAAGAACACTTCTTGTAGCATTTTTTTTCTTGAACCTGGGAAAAATTAGAAGTAACTTAAATGTGCATCAACAGGAAAATGGGCTTACTGAAATGCAATTCTAGATAGTTAATAAATGACCTAGAGCTACCATATTGGTATGAGATAAATTAAAAACATGTACTGTAAAGAGGAGAAAAAGGACATCACAGAATGTTAAGTAGAATATGATAACATGTGAAACGTAAAACATGCATGTACAACAATAGCACAGGTCATTTATAGATATATATTATTATGATAAAAATAGGAAAAATATGTGGGAATGATCTGCAACATTTATAGATTGATTTTCCAAGAAAGGGAGAAAGATGCTTCCAATACTTTAGAAATAAAAGTGATGACTGATAGAGTGAGTACCATATCCTATCAATCTGCTTTAGAATACGGGTAGGCTTACTTATGTGAAGTTTATAAAGTCTAAGAAAAAAGTCTGTAGCTACTAGAACGGCACATGAAGGTGTCTGCTGTCAGTTTTCACGGTAGCTGCAGTTTTTTATCATCAAGGCAATAATCTATATTCCCTGGGAAACCTGGCAAATGGGAACCACATGTTGTTTTTACCCGCGTTGTCCTTCACTCCATTTGTGCTTTATAAATAGTACACTCATGGTAAGTCAGGTTTGCATGGCTTTGGTCAAATTAATCAGTCAACAGTTGCACCTTTATTGAGTGTCATATCTGCAAGGCCCTGTAGAAAATTTAAAATAAATATAAAATATTTCCCATTACTCATCCTTAAATCTAATTCTAGAGACAAGACAAACAGAGAACAATACGAAACCAAATGTGGGCTGACTTGTATGCCATGTGTTATAAATGTAGAAAAGCTGGAGGTCAGGATGCGCTCCGACAGCAGTTGATAAAGCTGCTGTGAAGTGAAATCTGAGCTGGGCTTTCCTCTGGTGCAGAGATGGGACTTCAAAGCAAGACTTTTCTTAGTGTGTGCTCCTGTTCCAGATGTGAGGAGGCTTCATTTCCATCAGCTATTGGCGTTGGATTGAAAAGCAGCTCAACTCATAAATATTGGTTTAGTGGGGAAGTTTGGGGTTCTATTAGTACTCAACTCTTTCCCTACCCCAGCTCTCTCCTAGGTGGAAAACTGAAAAAGAAAAAAAAAAAGATTAAGGATCAGGCCATCCCTCCTTCTGTGCCCCTCAAAGTTTGATGTAACTTATGGCAAGTGGCAGAATCCCATTCAAACATGAAAAAGTAAAAATAAGAGCTATTGAACACATACTGAGGTTTAGTGGATATGACTAGCCAGGATTCAAAGGGCCTGTGAATTAGAAAGGCAAGCTTGAAGTCTGTTCCAAAATCTTTCCCATCTCTTTCTTCCCTTTGTGCCCTGTATTGTGTGGCTTCCTTTCTTCATGCCTCTTGAGCTTATCTCAAAACAGCAGCTATGTGCTATCAAAACTTGACATGCACATTCCTTTTGTTTTTGCAAATCCATTTCTTGGAATTCACACCCCAGATATACTCACACAAGTTTGCAAAAATAAATGTAGAAAGGTTTTTGAAAAAAAAACCCCAGGGGAAATCTAAATGTCCACCAAAAAAGGATTACTTAAATAAATTATAATATATTTATTCAATGATATAGGTGGTAGATATTTCTGTATTCACCAATATTTCTTTTTTATATGTATAATCTTTTAAAATATATATATATTTTATTGATATTTTACAGAGAGGAAGGGAGAGAGATAGAGAGCTAGAAACATCGATGAGAGAGAAACATCGAACAGCTGCCTCCTGCACACCCCCTACTGGGGATGTGCTCACAACCAATGCACATGCCCCCAACCGGAATCGAACCCGGAACCTTTCAGTCCGCAGACCGACGCTCTACCCCTGAGCCAAACCGGTTTCGGCTCACCAATATTTCTTGATCCCTTCTCCTTTTGAGTGCAGGGAGGACTACCTTTCCCTACCCCTTTGAAGTTGGGCATGCTAATGTGATCCCTGAAATTTAAGAAGCATTTTCAGAGATCATGTGAGACCTCTATGCTCTCCTTTAGTGAAACAATTGAGGAAACACACACTGGAGGGAGAGTCACGGGACAGAAGCAGTCAGGGCACTGAGCCTTCATAGGGAGGACAGCAGACTTCACACACACAATAAGCATTTGCTGTGCAGACCCACTGAGATTCTGGTGTCATTTGTTATCATTAGCATAACCTCGGTCATCCTGACTGGTACAGTATATTGTGCAGCCAATAAAGCAAATGAAATAGATACACATGTACTTGAGTAGAAAATGTTCAAGATGTTAAGTGAAAAAGACAAGGGACATACTAGAAACTTTATATAGAATTGTTTGATTTGTGATTTTATAAAACTGTTATCTACAGAAAGACTGAGGAACTCTTCCACATTAAAAGAGTATAGGCTTGTGCTCCGGGTGAGCTGTGTGTCCCAGGAGGCCGTGTGCCCCGGGCGAGCCGTGTGTCCCAGGGGAAGCAGTGGGACCCGGGGGTAGGGGCGGTGAGAACCAGAGGAGGAGCGGACTCTATTCGTGTGGTCCTGAGATAGTCACCATAAAACAAGCAGACTGCCAAATGACAGCGGGGAGGGGAAGAAGACCTGGGGGGAGATAAGAGAACAACCGAAGGACTGGTATGCATGAATATAAGTACAACCAACGAACACAGAACTCTGGGGAGGGAGGGCATGAATGGGAGGGGGGGGGGCGCAATGGTAAGCTATGTACACATATAATACCTTAATAAAAAAATAATAATTAAAAAAAAGAAATCTGGCAGTCTGTGTGCTGGTCATTATTTGCCATTCTTTCCCAAATAAATACTTCTAAAGAAATGGGACTCAAAAGCCAGAGATAGATAATTTTTTAAAAAATGATTTTAGAGGGAGAGGGGAAGAGGGAAACATTGAAGTGAGAGAGAAACTTCAATTGGTTGCCTCCTGCACATGTCCCAGGGCTTGAACCTGCAAGCTGGGTATGTGTCCTGACCAGGAATTGAACCTAAGACCCTCAGTGCATGGGGTGCTCCACTCAACTGAGCCACACCAGTTTGAGGTAGATAATCTTTAAGACTTATATAATTTTGGAAACTGCAAATTTATGGTTCACTTACCCCACTGTTATGAAAATAATGCTATCTATGGCCAAATGTAAGGAAAGTAAGAATTTATTTTTGCATATTAATAATATTATGCCTTGGGCTTCTTAAGCATAAAAATTGCATACATCATGTATTCCCAGAGTAAGTCCTTCATTGATTTGCATGAATTTTTTATACTGAAAGTTAGGAAAATTCACTTTTAGAAGTCTTTTAATAGTAAAAACAATGAAGTTCATTTAAGTAGTAAAATAGAGGGCATTTAATTTTTGCTTCAAAAAAAAAAAAAAGAAATCTCTCAATAAGACTGTCTATATGAGGGATGAAATTTAATGTAGTAATACTCTTCGTGGACATTTGCATTATTTGAGGGAAAAAGCTTCAGGACAAACAAATACTATTCTTAAATGGTGTTTCCAACATTAAAGAAAATCTGGATTTGGTCCATAGTGGGAGCAGGCAAAAGACTAGAACCAAGAGAAGTGGGCCCTCACCCAGCACCACTTCTCAGAGCCCCTGCCAACAAAGGCCAGATGCAGATTAGAACAATTACCAAAATCTCTTCCAATATAACCTGATCTTTTATTACTGTGTCTCTGACTCAGACAGGGTAGCCTCTCACCAACAACCCCCTTCCAATTCCACACCCCTCCCCGAGTTCTGGTTCTGCGTAGGGCCAACCAGACCTGGGGTTGGGACTCGGCCTCCTGGGTGCTCTTTGGCTTTCCACTCACTCTCTCAAATGACTCTGATCTGGAACCTCCCCTTCTCCTCTGCAGGGCCTTGCGTCAGCCCTAATATGCTGACGGGAAGCTCCGTGGCATGCAGATCTGTAACCTTCAGGTTGCTTGGACAGTGGGATTGACACGAAGCCCAAGTGAAGTGATTTTTGAAGGTTAAGGGTCCTCCTCGGAGGCAGTGCCGAGAAGACGGTCAGGCTGGCTGCTCAGTGTGTCTCCGGTCTATGGGAATTGGCGAGGCTGTGCCAAATTCTACATCTCCGCTCTCTTCCAGGCTCCCCTCTGTGTCTTGCTGACTCATTGTTTTTCTAGAGATGTGACTAATGTTAGGCCACTCTCTGATTCAGCTCTTCCCACTTGGACTTATGAGACAGTTTTCTGCAGGTATCATATTTCATTCGTGATAAGTTGATTTTGTTAGTGAAACTGGAGTGCTCTCAAGTTCTTCAGGTGTCAGAGGTCATTCTCGTTTAGGGCCAAAGTCGTGGGGCCTGCGCTCCCATCTCCAGTCCCTCTGGCTTTGGCTGCTGTTCCACTCCTGCCAACCATCTGTTACTCTTTCACAATTTTGTTCATGTCACTCTTCTTTCCCAACAACCATACACACTCAAGATGTAGTAGGCATAGACCGCTTCCTTGATTCCCCAGACTTAGTGTGTTAGTCAGGATGCAGGATGGCAAGAGGCAGACAAGATGGTGTTAAAGAGTAACAACACCATCAGTAAAAGAGAAAGTTCTGGCTAAGATAATGAAAAATCCAAGGGCTACCCATGGTTCAATGCTCCATGGGATTCCAGGGCTCAAAGAGTATGATCAGAACGGTTGGTTTTTATTTCCATCTCTTATCCCGTTCCTCTTTTTGGCTTCGTTCTCAGGCAGGCTGTTGGAGTGAGAAGGCACAGCATCTCCCGGCTATGTTCTTAGCACCAGCATGCTGAGCAGAAGGAGGCAATTCTGTCCCAGTAAGTCCAGCAAATACTCCAGCATTGGCTTTTTTGAGCCTGGCTTGGGTTCCTAGCTCATCCCTTAAATAATCATCATGACAAATGTTCTAAGAGTTGGGGGCTAGAGTGAAGGGGTTGGAGATGAGGAATTAAACCCACCCAAATACATCGTTGAGAATGAGGAAGGAATACTCCTGCAGGAAAATAGCTTCATGTTACCAGAGGAAAAACGGATGCTGAGAAGTAAAAGAGAGAGAGGAAGAGGGAGAGGGAGCATACTTTGGTTATAGGCTCCTCCCTGGCCCCGGCCCTGGTCTGGGCTTGTGTAGGAGTCAACCAATCAATGTTTCTCTCACATCATGTAGGAGTCAACCAATCGATGTTTCTCTGTCTTTCCTTCTCTCATCCACTCTCTCTAAAAAAATTCAATGGAAAAATATCCTTGGGTGAGGGTTTTAAAAAAAGGAATAAACTACTAATGCAACAACATGGAATACTTTATAAAAGCATTATGCTAGCCCTGGCCAGTATTACTCAATGGTTAGAGCTGAGTCATACCATTTACCCAATGCAATGGGCCCAAGCATGAGTGCCCATATCACTCAGTTCTGATCTGCCAGACCCCAACAGCCTACCAGTCGGAGCATCTGCCCCCTGGTGGTCAGTGCACATCACAGCGAGCAGTTGAGTAGCCTTAGCATATCATTAGCATATTATGTTTTACTTGGTTGAACAGATGACCGGACACTTAGCATATTAGGCTTTTATTATATATAGGCTGTTTATATTTAATATACACAGTTATATATTGTGTATATTTATAGTATTTTCTAGAGGCCTGGTGCACAGATTTGTGTGCATTGAAAGGAAATTGATTAGAAGGTGGTGGGTGGGGAGGGACTGGGCAAGAAGGGCTGGACATACCCTGGAGCTCCCCCAGCAGGTGGGATCTTTCGGCCTGGCCTGCAGGGATGCCGCTAAAACCGATTCTCCAACATCCCCAAGGGGCCCCAGATTGCAAGAGGGCGATTCTCAGGTGATGCACCCTGGAATTAGGCTCCCTCCTCCCTGGTTCATCACCCAATAACTGCAGCTCCAAGTCACCACAACTTGGCAGCTCCTGCGTTGAGTGTCTGCCTTCTTGTGGTCATTACCCGTCATAGCTACTGGTCAGTCAGTCAAATGGTTGGATGATTGGACGGTCACTTAGGCTTTTATATAGAGAGATATTAATTATATTACATAATATATTGAATATATTTATAAAATATATTACACACATTTATATAACATATCTAATACACACGCAGAGCAAGTGAGCTCTGGATTAATTAGGATTCTTTGGTGAAAGTAACAAAACCTCATCTGAGCTAGAAGGAGTTCATCTTTCCCAACAGATTTCTAAGCAGAGATTCACTCTCTTAAAAGAGATTCACGCTTACTCATATTAAGACTTTGCATCTCATCACCTCCTCCTCAGTAACCTCAGCACATATTTGATGATAACTTGCTCATTTGCCTACTTTTTAGTCAGCAAATGTTTATAGAGTAGCTACCATATGTCAAAGACACTGTAAGCATTGGGGATTCAATGAATAACATAGAAGAGATTCCTGCTTTCTTGTAACTTATAGTGGGGGGGGGGGGAGGGATGATAGAACGAATTTCAAATTGAGGAAGCACAGTATGAAGGAAACAAAGGAATTGATAGCTAGTAACAGTAGAGACTCTTTAGATAGAATGGTCAGGGGAGGATTTCTGATGAGGTGATGTTTAAGCTGCACACAAAGGATAAAAATGAGGGAATTGTGGGAGTGGGTGGGAAGTATTCCAGGATGAGGGATTGGTATGCAGAAAGGGCTTGGAGCATTGATGAAATGGACGAAGGCCAGAGTGGCTAGAAGGAGAGATGAAGATGGGACACAGAATGAAGGTAGAGAGATAGGCAGGTGACCCATCATATAAAGTCTTAGGCCATGGCAAGCAAATTGGATTTTACTCTAAGGGTCATGAAGATTTTCAAGCAGGAGAGTAATGTGATCTAATTTATGTTTTTACGACAATCACTTTTGATGTTATGTGGAGGATGGATTAAAATGTGGTTAAGAGTGAAAGACAGGAGCCAAAACCGGTTTTGCTCAGTGGATAGAGCATCAGCCTGTGGACTGAAAGGTCCCAGGTTCAATTCCTGTCAAGGGCATGTATCTTGGTTGCGGGCACATCCCCAGTAGGGGGTGTGCAAGAGGCAACTGGTCGATGTTTCTCTCTCATCGATGTTTCTAGCTCTCTGTCCCTCTCCCTTCCTCTCTGTGGAAAATCAATAAAATATATATATTTTTAGAAAGAGTGAAAGACAGGAGACCAGTTAGTAGCTTATTGAGTAGTCCAAGGGAAAAATGAGGTGGCTTGGTCTAAGATGGCTTGAGGCAAATTGAAGTAAAGAAAATATATGTTTTAGATGAAGCATGTCAAACTCAAAGGCTAACTAGGGCCAAAGAAACAAGGTTTAAGTTTATGTGGGCCACAAAAAACCAAAAGCTTCAGTTTTCATAGAAACATAGGTTTATTTCTATAGAGATGTGCTGAATACAAAGGGCTGAAATAAATGAGTAATTGTTAACATAAAATAATAGAACATTTTAATAAAAAAATTTTTTTTAACATTAACTTACCAGGCACTGGAAAACTGCACAAATTAATAAGTGTAACTCAAATAAACCTATTTTTTCTTGTTCTCCGAAAGTGAAATATTTCCTGCTGTGCACACCAAACAAGTCAGTCCAAGACTAATGACATGGCCATCAGCTGCTAAAATATTTGCTGCTAGGCAGTTTCCCCGAAAATAAGACATCCTCAGAAAATAAGACCTACTTACAGGTTTCCTTCTGAGTGAAATATAAGGCATCCCCCCGAAAATAAGTCCCTCAGGCTCTGTCTCAGAATGAAAATTAATTTGCCGTAAACTGGTTGTTAGGGCCGTCCTGACTGGCGTCTAGCAACCAGTGATGTTATGCGGAGTCCTGACGTCACTGCTGTGTGAATGGAGAGAAATCAGCGTGGAAACTTTGTGAAACCTAAACTGCAAGAAGTTGTGACTTGGGTGAAGAATTCATGGGAGAAAATCACTGATAGTTGTATTGCAAATGCACTGCGAGCAGGCTACCTTGACAAGAAGTACTCATTTTAAGACAGTGCTATTGCTAAACACAGAGATTTGGTCCACTGATTCTGAAAGAATTAGAGTCACAAGAAATTCACCAGGAAATTCAGGAATTGGATTGTTATGATGATGTTCCAGAAGATGATGACATGATTGTCATTGAATAAATGAGTAAATTCTTGATACTGTAGGATTCACAGTTTGTCTGGTTTGTGTTGACAACTATCATACTACCATACTATATACAGGTAATAAATTTCCTTTATTTTCATTTAACAATAAATGTGTACCGTATTCTTCTTCATGGAAAAATAAGACATCCCCTGAAAATAAGACCTAGCGCTTCTTTGAGAGCAAAAATTAATATAAGGCACTGTTTTATTTTCTGGGAAATAGGGTAGTATTAGTGGAGAGAAATGGCGCACCTTCACGTAAGGTAGGTAAGGGAAATGAATGCAACATGTTTATAGTAATCAGTTATTAGGAACGTTGTAGTTAGTTAATAATTATGTATTACTGGACATTGTAAAAATTAAGTTACAAAATTTTCATTGAAACATTTCTTACATACTGTTACATTGGCTGGGCCACAAAAATATTCATTGTGGGCCGCATGCGGCTCACAGGCGGCGAGTTTGACATGCTTGTTTTAAATCTTACATGTTTTAGAGGTAGACTGGACAAGACTCACTGATGGATTGGACATGGTAATGTATGAGAAAGACAGGAATCTTAGCTTTACTTAAGGTTCACTGGGTGGCTAGTGGACATGTCAGTTGGAATGATTTGGGCCTGAGCAACAGAAATCTTTGGTGGAAACACAAAGAAATGAATGGGTTCCTGTAAGTTCAGAGGTAAGACAGGCTTCAGGGTTCACTTAGCACCAGTAGTTCTGGAGAAGTCTGGCTCACGGTTAAACACCCAGGTGTGACTGTTGGGTCCTAACTGTAGGCAATTACAAACCATTTTACCTGGCATGCCTCCTGGGGATTAATTGCTTTTTCTTAGCTTAGCAGACTTGGTGCACAGCCAGTGCATTGCATTCTCTGAAGGGCTTTGCAGTCAAGGACTTGGGCCTCTCTGACTCATGTGCTTCATATATTTGCATTCCTAGCTCCAGGGCCTTTAATCCTAGGCCTCTTAATCAGAGGCCTTTGGCTGAGGTCTTCTTTAGTCTCCTCTGCTGATCCCGTATGACAGGGGGAGGAGTACTCTTCTGCTCCTAGCCTTTCCTCCTCTGCCCTCCCTCCCCCCGTCCGTCAAAACGCTGGAGCCTTTGTTCTGTGAGATGACCTCCAGAGGCAGGTATATCTGTGTTAACTCACCTGAAACCTCGACTAGTGACCTGTTCCACGGGGGGAAATGGAGGGAGTGTGCTTTGTCTGGTTTTAACCTTTTGTTCCTACCACCTTAGTGATTAAAAGCTTAAGGCTTTCTCATCTTTGGCTTGCCGATAATCAGCTACGCTGACACCTGACAGCTCTTTCTTCCTTTTTATTGAATGTCATTGGGTCAGTTTTAGGGGCAGAAATAGAATATTGGGGACTAGCTATTAGTTATAGGAAATATTAATCATGCTCTGTTAACCACGATTGCTCTGTTTTTACCAAAGAAAGCACATTCTCACCTGGCTGGGAGTTTGCACGTGGGACCTGGGGGCTCACCTGGAAATTCGGCCCATACTCCCCATCCGGGAGCTGCCTATTATCATGAAAAAATGAACAACCTTGTTGCAGAAAATAGAGGTGCCAGCCCTTTGCAAAACCCCAGCTTTATATATATATAGGTCTTTCATCTTTGCCCTACTCCACCTATTACCTTTATCCTCAGGATTTTTTATAGAAAGGAAGGGAGAGGGATAGAAAGCTGGAAACATCGATAAGAAAGAAACATCGATCAACTGCCTCCTGCACACCCCCCACTGGGGATGTGCCTGCAAACAAGGCACATGCCCCCGACCGGAATTGAACCTGAGACCCTTCAGTCCGAAAGCTGACGCTCTATCCACTGAGCCAAACTGGTTTTGGCAAAACCCCAGCTTTTTGGACTGCCCCCCAGACCCCCCCCCAGACCTTTTACAAACCCTCAGCCCACATTGCCTGTAAACTGTAACCATTCTTATTCCTTTTGCCTATTTCCCCATGTAATATTTGTCCTTCTACCCAATATAAGCAACTGGCTTATAGAGGAAGGCGGGGGGAGAGCAGAGTTTTGTGGATGACCTGCTGCTCTCCCACCCTGCAGGCAGTATTGGAGTAAATGCTCACATGTGATTCAACCCTGTCTCTGCCAAATTGGCTGGACGAGTGACAGGCAGCCCGTCACCTGGTGGTGTAAGTGATTAAAGGCTTAAGGCTTTCTAATCGTTGGCTTGCCAGTTTAATCACCTCTGCTGACATCTGACAGCTCTCTCTCTCTCTCTGTCTATTAAATGTCATCAGGTTAGGATATGATGATGTCTGAACTACTGGGATATCTCCCCATCTTCCTGAGGATGAAGGGAATAGGTGGAGAAGGGCAAAGATGAAAGACCTGTAGAGAAATAGAGCCAGAGCTGTCAGGAGCTGAGCTGGGCTGGGAGAGGCTATTTAGCATGTTGATTTTATTTATTTATTTATTTATTTATTTATTTATTTATTTTTTAGAATTCTATGGCAACTTGATTTGTTGTGCTAGAAAAAAACAAACAAACAAAATCCAACTGAAGAAATTTGGCAATCTAATTAGCTTTATTGAGTGATTCATAAATTGAGTAACATGCCAACTAGCAACTACTACAGTGCTCTGAGGGATTGTACAAAATGGAAGGATTTTAGCCGAAACCAGCTTGGCTCAGTGGATAGAGCATTGGCCTGCGGACTGAAAGGAAGGTCCCAGGTTTGATTCCAGACAAGGGCATGAAACTTGGTTGCGGGCACATCCTCAGTAGGGGGTGTGCAGGAGGCAGCTGATTGATGTTTCTCTCTAATCGATGTTTCTGACTCTCTGTCCCTCTCTCTTTCTCTCTGTAAAAAATCAATAAAATATAAAACAAACAAACAAACAAACAAACAAAACAACAGAAGGATTTTATAGGAAGAAGGGTGGGGCAAGGGAGCTATTGAGAACAGGAAGGATTATTCTCAGGGCTTGACATCTTTCCTTTGGGGGAAGAAAAGGAAAGGGTTTTTATCACACAGATTGCCTCTTCTTTCTATAGGGGTTGGAGAGGGCCCCTGTGACAGATTTCCTTACTGATGCTTGACCAGAAAATTCCACACTGATTGATTAAAATTACATTTCTGGGAAAAGTTGAAACTGAAATAGACCCACTATTAAATCTAGATTTGGTATCATGGGCTTTTAGTGTCAGTGATGCTATTTTAGGCTCATGTTTTCTTCCTTTAACAATTGTGAGAATTATGATATTTGAAAAGAATTTTATTTTAATTTATACTATAACTAGAGGCCTGGTGCATGAAATTTGTGCATGGGGTAGGGGTTGTCTCTCAGCCCAGCCTGCACCCTCTCCAATCTGGGACCCCTCCAGGGATGTTAAAACAAACAAACAGATGCCCGTTTAGACCAGACCCCACCCAAGTACACATCCCTCTCACAATCCAGGACTGCTTGCTCCCAACTTCTCACCTGCCTGCCTTCCTGATTGCCCCTAACCGCTTCTGCCTGCCAGCCTGATCAATCTAACTACTCCCCTGCCAGTCTGATTGATGTCTAACTGCTCCCTGCCAGCCTCTTTGCCCCTAACTTCCTTCCTCTGCTGGCCTGATCATCCCTAACTGCCCTCCCTTGCAGACCTGGTCCCTCTCAACTGCCCTCCCCTGCTGGCCATCTTGTGTCCACATAGGGGCAGGATCTTTGACCACATGGGGGCAGGATCTTTGACCACATGGGGTCAGCCATATTGTGTGTTGGAGTGATAGTTAATCTGCATATTACTCTTTTATTAGATAGGATAGAGGCTTGGTGCATGGGTGGGGGCCAGCTGATTTGCCCTGAAGGGTGTCCGGATCAGGGTAGGTGTTCACTTGGGGTGTGGGATGGCCTGAGTGAGGGGCCTGTGGTGGTTTGCAGGCCGGCCACGCCCCCCAGCGACCCAAGCAGAGGCCCTGGTATCTGGAATTTATTTACCTTCTACAATTGAAATTTTGTAGCCTGGAGCAGAGTCAAGCCCCTGCTTGCTCTGTGGCCATTAGCCATTTCTATTGGAACTTAGTATCTTCTATAATTGAAACTTTGTAGCCTTGAGTGGAGGCCTAGGCAGGACAGGGTGTGTGGAAAGCATGGCTTCCGTTATTGCTGGGGAAACTCAAGCCTCTCTCAACTGCTCTCTGTGGCTTCAGCCATCTTGGCTGGGGTTAATTTACATACTCGCTCTGATTGGCTAGTGGGCATGGCTTGAGCAGAGTGATGGTTAATTTGCATATTACTATTTTATAAGGTAGGATATGCTATATATATATATATATATATATATATATATATATATATATATTAGTAATTATTATTGTGTCATTATCCCTAAAGCAGAATTTCTGCTATGAGTTTAGAATAACTGAATTCTAGCTCTGGTTCCATTACATACATTGATTTAATAATTTAATCTTTATAAGTTACTTAATCTTTAAAAAATATATATATATTTTACTGATCTTTTACAGAGAGGAAGGGAGAGGAATAGAAAGTTAGGAACACCGATGAGAGAGAAACATCAATCAGCTGCCTCCGGCACACCCTGTACTGGGGATGTGCCCGAAACTAAGGTACATACATGCCCTTGACTGGAATCGAACCTAGGACCCTTCAGTCAGCAGGCCAATGCTCTATCCACTGAGCCAAACCAGTCAGGGCAAGTTACTTAATCTTTATAAGCTTCATTAATTGATCTGCCTATCCCATAGAGTTATTTTATAGACTAAATGAAATAGCATATTTTAGAACGCTAAAGGTGTTAAACAAAATTATTTTAACTTCCATGGCTGAAAGTCTTTTTTAAAAGGAAGGATTTACTCTGGCTGGGTGGCTCAGTTGGTTGAACATCGTCCATGCACCAAAGGGTTGCAGGATTGATTCTGGTCAGGGCACTTGCCTGGGTTGCAAGCTTGATCCCCAGTAGGGGGTGTATAGGAGGCAGCTGACCCATGTCTCTCTCCCTTCCTCCCTCCCCCCCCCCCTCTCTCCTTCTTTCTCTCCCTTCCCCTCTCTCCAAAAGCAATAATTAAGCATATTTTTATTTTTTAAAAGGGAAGAATTTATTAGGTCATTGTTAGGAAAAAAAAAAAAAAGACAAGTCTTGGACCATGGTGTCTAACCACCGCAGCATGGTTAGGTAGGAAAGATAACATGTCCTTTGTCCCAGAGCTTGCACGTGTTTTTATACACCAGATAGGGGCGGGAAGGATGTAAGCCATTCTGAGAAGAGTTCCATTAGCTATAAACAAAGAGGATGGGAGAAGATGAATGGGGCTAGTTCTGGGATAGATGCAGAGTCAACAAGGAAGAAGTGTCCACTCCTATGGACTGGTTGTGGACAGCAGGTAGGAAAGTTTATGTGTAAATAAGAAACAGAGCCAAAACCTGTTTGGCTCAGTGGATAGAGTGTTGGTCTGTGGACTCTAGGGTCCCGGGTTCGATTCCAGTCAAGGGCATGTACCTTGGTTGCAGGCACATCCCTGGTAGGGAGTGTACAGGAGGCAGCTGGTCGATGTTTCTCTCTCATCGATGTTTCTAGCTTTCCATTCCTCTCTGTGAAAAATCAATAAAATAGCCGAAACCGGTTTGGCTCAGTGGTAGAGCTTCGGTCTGCGGACTGAAGGGTCCCGGGTTCGATTCCGGTCAAGGGCATGTACATTGGTTGCGGGCACATCCCCGGTGGGGGCTGTGCATGAGGCAGCTAGTCGATGTTTCTCTCTCATCGATGTTTCTAGCTCTCTATCTATCTCCCTTCCTCTCTGTAAAAAATCAATAAAATATATATTTAAAAAAAAAAAAGAAAAAGAAAAATCAATAAAATATATATTTTTTTAAAAAAGAAGCAGAGGTTCCTGGAGTTCTATGGTGTCTGGCTAGTCTCTCTTTTGGATAATTGGGGAAATAGACACCTGGAAAAGAATCCAAAAACAGATACACAGGAATGTGAGCAGTCTTTGCTGTCAGAGCTGGTCCACAGCCAATAACAGGCTACCTGTTCTGTCTTTTTCTCATTCTTGGCTGCTGTCATTTTAATTTAGAACATCTCAAAATTGTTTTCTTGTTAAAGGTTTTGACCAACCCAACTATTTAAAACTGGTGTCAGTGTTGTAAGTTAAGAAGCCTAGCATCTCCTTTCTCCTCATCTCCAAACTCCCATCTCTCTGCCTTTGTCTCCTGGGGCCCGTGGGCAGTTGGGTTGGAGTGAGGCCTTGGGTTCTATGGACCACGTTCTCAGAGGACTGCTCTACGGGCTGCTCTGTGCGCACTGGCCCAGCTCTAGAAATGTGTGTGTGAGGAAGCAGGGGCGGGGTGGCAAAGAGGCAGAAAAGTAGCTTGGACGATGCTTGCTCCTAGCCATCTCTGGGACTCTTTAAAAAAAAAAAAAAAAAAAATATATATATATATATATATATATATATATATATATCGATATTTTACAGAGAGGAAGGGAGAGAGATAGAGAGCTAGAAACGTCGATGAGAGAGAAACATCGACCAGCCGCCTCTTGCACACCCCCCACCAGGGACGTGCCCGCAACCAGTGTACATGCCCCCTGACCGGAATCAAACCCGGGACCTTTCAGTCCGCAGACAGACGCTCTACCACTGAGCCAAACCAGTTTCGGCCATCTCTGGGACTCTTTGTCAGGGAGATTGGCTTAGCAATATGTGACAGTTTGAGGACTTCCTGGTCCCTAGAAGCTCACAAAGGAGTTGTGTAGCTGTCCCTGAGCTGGGAGACCACAAAGAGAGAGGAAGCAGGAAGACTCCTCCAGGGCCTCAGCAGGGAACCTGGTAACCTGCTGGTTTGTTTTCCATTAGCCCCTAGGAGGTAAACACCTCTTTTCGTGGCACTGTGGTTTCACTGCCATCATTTAGAAAACTAAGAACCAGACTTGAGCTCCAAGTGGACAACGAAGAAAACCTCAAAGGTGCCTCCCAGACAGAGAAAAGAATTTCAGATAGGACAGATAGACTGTGCACCCAGCAAACTAGAAACTATGGAAGAGGCTCACCAATGCATCACACCATGCTGTCTGAACGTCCAACTGCCAGTAAGTACCTGCATTTCTTTTCCCGAGGGCTTTTTCTGGACCCAGAGCCTTGCTGCACATCTGGCAGGCTGGGGTACAGGCCCCAGGGGACGCCCTCCAATAGTGGCAGATGGAAGTTAGTGTATAAAACGCCATCTTCACCGAAACCAGTTTGGCTCAGTGGATAGAGCGTCGGCCTGCAGACTGAAAGGTCCCGGGTTCGATTCTGGTCAAGGGCATGTACCTTGGTTGCTGGCACATCCCCAGTAGGGGGTGTGCAAGAGGCAGCTGGTTGATGTTTCTCATCAATGTTTCTAACTCTCTATCCCTCTCCCTTCCTCTCTGTAAAAAAAAAAAAAAAATCAATAAAATATATTTTAAAAAATAAAATAAAACTCCATCTTCTTCACTCCTTGAGTGGGAAAACTCTGAGGTGTCTTTTATTCTGTCCTCCAAAGTTCTCCAGAAGGATGAGCGCTAGTTACAGTGCTAAACTCCCTAATAACAATCCTTTGATTGGCTTTCTTCCCTTCCTTGACTCACTTTCCTGTTTGCTACCAACCTTTCCCAGGATCACCTCCCACACAAACTACTTGTACTCAAATTCTTGTCTCGGGGCCTACTTCTTAGGCCCAAATAAATCTGTACAGTGCCAAGAAGGGCTGAAGAAAGCAAAGGGATATTCCAGCCTGTGCTCCTCGACTTGACTCCCAAAATACTTCCAGGTTGGCCTGTGTGAACAAGGAAGGGGCATGCAATAAGCCTGACAAGCCCAGGGGGCCTCCTGGCAGGCCTGACATACTCCATAACCGCAAGTAACCACACAGGGTGGTCTGATCACAAATTCCCAACTAGACAGATTACAGCAGGTAAGCACTTCCCAGGCCCATAACTCCCTTAGCAAAGGTCTATCTTTACCTTAAGCAAGCTTTGCCCATGGTTCTTATGCATCTAGGATAACATTCCTTTAAAATGTCAGAGTAATTTTCTTTCCCTACCCCTCGAAGACACAACCAAGGGCACCAAAGCACAAAACCCACAGAATCCCTCACTGTTACCTTGTTCCCAAATACCATCTCTGTGCTGTAAATGTTAATCACTAACTCTCCTGTACCCATGGATGTGAAAGAAGTACGTGTTCCTCTATTTTGCCTTTCATCCAGTCCTAGAGATTTCCCTGCTGTTACAGAATTCAACAGCTGACTGAAAAATACACAGGAGTACTTGGAGGTCCAGAATAAACCCATTTATTTTTACACTAGAGGCCCAGTGCATGAAAATTCATACATTGGGGGAAGGGGGGAAGGACGGGGGAACGAGGGTTCTTCAGCCCGGCCTGCCCCTCTCACAGTCTGGTAGCCCTCAGGGGCAGGAGGTGACCTGGCGATCAGGGTGGGGAAGACATCGCCCCCATCACAGCTCTGCAGCTGCCACTGCCGGCTGTGCAAGCCTTGGCCTGCCCTGGTTACTGAGCCTCAGGCAGCCCTAGGCGGCTGGGCAGTTCTCCAAATCCTGAGTAAGCCAATATGGAGGAAGCTTTCTCTTTATTCCCTTTGGTTTCTTTGTTGTCTGTTTCCTAACTACCAGGCTTTTGTGGTAGGCTTCCATAGCCCCTCCTGCTTCAGTCAGAATGGAGGGGTTAGACCAGCTGTGGGCAAACTATGGTCCGCGGGCCGGATCCAGCCCATTCGGCTGTGGAGCCGAAAGAGCAGAGGGTTCTCTTGCTCTCCCCTCCACTCCTTCACCAGCAGCCCAAGATGAGAGTGCCAGCATGGTCAGGTTGCTTTTGTTCCAGCCCTCCGGTCCAGTTTAAGAACCTATTGTGGCCCTCGAGTCAAAAAGTTTGCCCACCCATGGGTTAGACTGTATCTAACTGTCTGCTCTGGGTGGTACCAGTGACCTCCCCTCTAGCTAAGCTGTTACATTCTTTGTTTATGGCCCCTTTATAAATTGGGAGTAATTAGGAAAACAGGTCCCTCCAGACCAGATTGTGGAGAAAGGGGAAGTGACTTAATTATAGGCTATCAAGAATGTACATTAAGCCGAAGCCGGGTTTGGCTCAGTGGATAGAGCATCGGCCTGTGGACTGGAAGGTCCCAGGTTCGATTCCAGTCAAGGGCATGTATCTTGGTTTCGGGCACATCCCCAGTGGGGGGTGTGCAGGAGGCAGCTGACTGATGTTTCTAACTATCTCTCTCCTTTCCTCTCTGTAAAAAATTATATATATATATATATATATATATATATATATATATATATATATATATTTTAAAAGAATGTACATTAAGTTACTGGTACAGATTCAGATTGCTAGCCTCCCCCAAAATGTCTTATTTTCCCCATCACTACCACCAATGGATTTTATGTACCTTCTTTACTTTTCTCCTGTTGTGGGGTCGAACCCTGGAGTCAAAATAAGACCACTGGAGGCTGGTAATTGATTTAAAAAAGCAGGCAATGATTTATTGAACTGGCCAGGATGGCCTTGAGAGCACCACATGCAGGTGGAGTCCACATTCACAACCTCTCCGTTTCAGGTATAGCCAGTCCTTTTAAAGGTCTAAACCCCCCAAATTTTCCTTTGTTCTAAATTCTAAATGTTGGGAACAGCCCTCAGGGTCATTCTAAGCCACATCTTGCTGGACGTTGGAAAGTGGACCTATCTTGCAAAAGCAGATAGTACAGAAGCAGAACCGAGCAAAGTTAATCTCTAAAGGTTATCTGCAGTTTCAACTCCTGGAGCTACTGAGTCAATGGGAATCAATCTCCTGTAGTTTTGGTCCATAGGCATATGAAAATTACATTTGTGAGTTTTCAGGTCTCAATCTGGAAGCTGAGGTAACTACCCTATTGTTTAAGCAAGTAAGTGAGTGCAGAAGCCAGAATAGCAGGGTTAAAATTCAAACAGCAGTTTTTACCCAAGTATGGTTGCTACCATACTTTACTCCCTTGATTCTAATATATAAAATAAGCTGAAAAACTGCCATTCTCAGGAGCATTTAAGATCTTGCTCACTAGCTATGTTCCCAGTTTGGCTTAAATAAAGTCATAGAAATTATCTACAGATTTGGACGTTTCTTATGTTAACACCTGAAAGGATTTTCTGTTTAGGGAATTTGACCGGCGGGAAATAATGACCTACAGATACTGATGTCATGTGTTCTCAGCTAACAGCCTAGTCAGATCAGTCTATAGTGAAGCTCTCAGGAAACTAGTTCCTCCTACATGCTGGGAGCTTCCAATCACCTTTTATAGTACTTAACTCCAGTTTTTAGTTCCCTACTTTTAAGTATGAATGAATACAAGAATACTTCAAAGATATTCTGGGTTTGGTTCCAGACCACTGCAATAAAGCGAATATTGTAATAAAATGAGGCATAATCTCTGTGCTGGTGAGAATAGTCTTGTCTTCAATTTGTAAAAATATGTAACGCCTGTAAATCGCAATAAAACAAAATGCAATAAAAGAAAAGAAAATATACCTTATTTTGTAGCTGAGTACCACCAGAAAATTTCTAACATGATAGATGGAGATCAAATTATTAGCAAAATTCCAGCTGAGAGGAATATGATACTATTTAGGAAGGAGAAAAATTTTAAAATGTAATATTAATATCTTCACAGGGATAAGAAATCTATGAAGCAAGGCTATGATGCTACAACAGAGAGGTCCGAAAAATAAAAGAATTCTAAAAAAGGAAAAACTCTACTAGTAGAGGTGGCTAGGAGATAAATTTAAGAAATTCTCCAATAAGTAGGAGAAAGACAAATATGTAAAGCAGGAGAGTAAAATAAATGGCAATGGGACTCTAGAATAGATGTTAACAGTTTGGGCTTGATCATAGATAGTAACCTTTTTATATTTGAACGAAAAAACAAAAAAACCTGGGCAAGAATGGAGGCAGAGGCGCTTGGTTAGGCAGCCCTAGCACTCCTGAGGAGAAATGTGAAGCTGATGCACACGCGGGCATTTGGACAGAAACGAACAGAAAGGATGGGAGATTAAACAGTGGAACTGACTCTGCCAGTAGTGACCTAGCAGGTGTGGGTGGGCCTGTGGGTGTGAGGTAAAAAGAGGAGGTGGTATCTCAAAGGAATTTGAGTTAATCAAGCAAGAGGAGGAATGAATAATTAAGCAAGAGGAGGAACGAATGAGGAGACCAGCGGATTGGAGTGCTGCGTATAGAGGCAGAATGCAGATTCCTGGGCTCAGGTTCACTGTGTGTCCGACCCTGGGATAGAGTCCTTGTCTTCACCTTCGGAGCTTGGTGCCCGAAGAGGGTCAGAGGTGAACCACCACAAAACTGGTGGGGGGAGCGGTGTGTGTGTGCAGGGTATCTGATAAGAGGAGTCGTGAACGCACACTTCCGCACAGCTAAACGCCGCAGCGGGCCCGCCCGGCCCAGGTACAGCCCGCTCTCAGTCCGGAAGGCGTGCGGACCACGCCCAAGTCCCGCAGTTAGTCTCCGGCCCGCGGGGGAGGCTCGAGCCCTCGACTTCCTGGTAGTGCACACGCTGCTCGGTGCGCATGCGCGTACCCGCCCCCGGCCCAGTCAGAGGCGGCGGGAAGTACTAGGATTTCTGAGCAGCGATTGGGCAGCTGGAAGACAACCGGAGGCGACGGACCAATAAGCAAACGTCTCATTGGCTTACGCGCGCAGGCTCCCCATTCCCCAGCTTCCCATTGGGCCGTTCAAGTAGAACCGGGGCGTGGCTCCAGGGGCTCCGCCCCCCCGCCTCGGCCCAGCCTCGGGGGTCTCGGGCTGAAGGCGCCGGACGGAAGTGAGCGGGTTTCGCCCCTTCCCCCCCCTCTGGTTCCTGTGAGCGCCGCCGCCGCGCCGCCCGCTCTCCGGCCCGCCGGAGCCTCCGAGTCGTCCGTCCCCCTGGTCCCCGGCCGCCCGGAGCCGGGATGCACTGCTTCTGCTGTGGGTCCTCATCATGGAGACGAAGCGGGTGGAGATTCCCGGCAGCGTCCTGGACGATCTCTGCAGGTACACCGCGGCGCCCGCGCCGTCCCGGCCCGCTTCGTCCTCTCGCTGGTGTTCTCGGGTTCGAGGCCCGCGGAGGCCTCCGCCCGCCCGCCCACGGCCGAGCCCTTTCCCTGGGGACCTCCTTCCTCTTCTCGGAGGACACCACCCCTCTTTCCGCCTCAGCCTCCCTAGCTCTCACCTCCCTCCACCCCTCGTCGCGGAGCCCCGGGATTTCCGCCTGTCCTCAGGTCCCCAGTTTCTCGGCCTTCTCTCGAGCCGCTCCTCGGAAGCTTGGGTCGGTAGCGGTTTTTGGCTGTTCCTGCCCCCGCCCCCCGCTGGCCTCCCTGGCTCCGGCTTTCCCCGCCCCTTCCCCCTCCTCCCGCCGTCTCTCCGAGAGACCCTGAGGTTTCCAACCTTAGAGTCCCCGCTCCCCGACCTCCGCAGGGGGCAGTTTTCAAACGTACCCTTTTCCCTGCAACATTGTTCTGCAAAACTGCTATAAAGAATCACTCTTGTTCACCCCAAAACTTATAGGTGGGCGGGGAAGACAATGGCTAGAGTTGCTTTTCACCCCTTTATTTATCCTTCAAGGAAGTTCTCGACTTCAGGGTTTTAACTTTTTTTTACAAGAGCTATGTCTTGCATTCTTCCCTTCTGTCAGCTATGATTTCAGAGAGCCACACGTGTAACATAAACTTTAAAATATATATATATATATATATATATATATCCCCCCAAGTGAAATTTTTGGTGCAGTTACTACCCCGAGTTGTTACCAGGTGAAAGATTTTAAATTACAAGTGAGTTCAAGCTCTGATAAAGTACCCGTTCCGTTATAGTTACTGTATTTGTGTCTACAAGGCTGACTTTTAGTGGTTGTCTCGCCTTCACGCTTTTTTTTTTTTTAAAGTAGGAAAGAACTAAGATTTATGAGGTTACTACTGAGTCCTCCCTTAACATTTTATGTAATCCCCCAAACCTGTTTTGTAGGCGCATTTGTTTCCATTTTCACCTGACAGACTCAGGAGGTTGTAATTTACCCGAGCTCACATTCATCCTATTTCAGAAAATCAAGATTTGAAATAGGCCCTTTTTCTTTACGATGCTTGTGGTGGTTCTTCTACGCCAGGTGGATGTAATAGAAAACCAAATACAAGCGTTTTAAGCCTCACAAAAGAAAGGCACATGTAATTAGGTAAATAGAATAATTTTGCAACTAATAAATACTGTCACTATTTCTGTGGCAATGGTATGATTATAATAGATTTGGATGAACCACTTATAAGGCCCTTATTTTCTGTAGTCCCAAATTTTGTAAGAAAAGGAAAAGAACACATTTGCTGTCTGTTTTTTAGTATGGATAAATGACTAGAAGAACATGTTCCATTTCTTGCTTACCCATTCCCTTCAGCTTCCTTCATGATGAGCCTAAAATAATAATAAAGAAATGGTAATATTTACATTTCATTTTGTAACCTTAGATGTCTGTTATACTTTTTACTATTGGTTGATTGCAAAAGCTGAACAATAATAAATAGCATTTGTTATACAGTAGAACTATGTATGTGTTTTTCACAGTAAAGGCAAATCTACGGTGGCTAGGGTCTTGTTTCTTTTCTGTCAGGAAACCTTGTTTTGTCTCTTTCCTATCAGTTATGTGACCTTGATAGGAGTCTTAGATTGTCCAAATGCATTTTCCTTTCTTACATTTTATAGATTGATCAAAATGATGCTGCCTTTTAGTATTTTCCTTGATTCCTTCTAGCTATTCTTGAAATCCATTTTTTTTTGCATTGTCTGTTTTAATTTTGGTGTTTTGCTTCATATTTAAACTATGATTCTTTTTAAAAAATATATATATATCATTTATTTATTTATTTACAGAGAGGAAGGAAGAGGAATAGAGAGTTAGAAATATCAATGAGAGAGAAACACCTACCAGCTGCCTCCTGCACATCTCCTGCTGGGGATGTGCTCCCAACCAAGGTACATGCCCTTGACCGGAATCGAACCTGGGACCTTTCAGTTCGCAGGTCGATGCTCTGTCCACCGAGCCAAACCTGTTAGAGCTGATTCTTTTGCATATATTTACTCCTCTCACCCAGTACCTCCAAATTTTTATTTATTTTATTTTTCAATTACAGTTTTACTTTCAGTATTATTATGTATTAGTTTCATATGTACAGCAGAGTGGTTAGACAGTTATATACATATCCAGAGTTTTTAGCTGTCTTTCCACCTTCTCCCATCTGCTCCTTTATTATATCCTCAGTCACATCCTCAATCATACAGAAGTCCTTTTTTCCTCCAGCGTTGCCCTCTTGGAGACTTCCGCTCTCTCAGTCCAATCTGGACTGGTTCACTTGCCATACAGCTAGTGCTCAGAAATTCCCTTTCACCGCTCTCCCTGGTTGCCCCTATTCTCTCTGGAATCTCATGTTTTATGCTTTCTTGGTTTTCATTCTTGTTTTGCTGGTGCACTTTGTAATTTCCTTTGAGGGAGGTCATTAGGAAGTAACCTAATGACGTGTAATTAAAATGTGTTTCCCCTCTCACACTTCACGTTCCCACCTGGTCCAGGGTCCACACTTTGAGTAACAAGGTTCTAGGAAACCAGTTTTTAAATTTATTTACGGTAATTTTTTCTTTGGCACGGCCTAGGTTTTCCTTAGATATTGAGTGATTCTTGGTTGCCTTTTCTTATTTATGGTAAGATGAGATAGTAGAGGGGCTTAGGGGGAGCCTTCTCCTATTATGTGAGTAGATAGAAAGCTGACTCTTATCCTGGAGGGCTCTTGAGAACCAGGCTGTGTGAGTTTTGCTTTGGGGTGCCAGTACCCAAACCTATCTGCTAAAGTTAGAAAGCAGCCTCTGGTGTTCCCTCTTTCCCCAGTCGTTTGCAGGAGAAACTTCTGACAAAGGAGTAAAAGTGATATAGATGCTACATAAATAGACCTTGCTGTCCTCTTCCTCCTACCCCCCTTTTTTGTCCTATTTCTTATACTCATCCTTCTGCTTATCTTCCTTCATTTGGGCCTTTCTTTTCTGGGTTGGGTTTGGAGATTTCTCTTTGTTTGTCTTTAGGCATTTTCTTACTACAGTGGTTGGCAAACTCATTAGTCAACAGAGCCAAATATCAACAGTACAACGATTGAAATTTATTTTGAGAGCCAAATTTTTTAAACTTAAACTATATAGGTAGGTACATTGTTATTCACTTAATTAGGGTACTCCTAAGCTGGCCTTTGCTAAAAATTCAAGGGGCCAAAGAGCTGCATGTGGCTCGTGAGCCATGGTTTCCTGACCCCCACTGGGTTAGGATTTCCTAGAAGTTTGTTGAAGTGGGAATTTATAGTTAAAGATAGTAGATTGAACACAAACATCTCATTAAAACAGTAAAGTTTAAAAAATCAAATACATTTTTTATTTCAGAGAGGAAGGGAGAGGGAGAATGAGATAGAAACATCAATGATGAAAGAGAATCATTGATTGGCTGCCTCGTGCACACCCCCTACTGGGAAATTGAGCCCACAACCTGGTCATGAGCCCTCATCAGGAATTGAGCCATGACCTCCTGGTTCATAGGTCAAAGCTCAACTTTTGAACCACACAGGTGGGCTGTTTTGTTTTTTAAATGTGTAAACAAGAAAAGTAAGAATGGGTGAAGAGGTTAGCAACAACGTTTGGAAATGATAAAGCAAGAGGGAAAGTGGTATATGACTTAGCAGACCTGATAGACCAGAATGTGAGACTACTATAGTAGTGCCAGTCTACTCCTGAATCAGAGAATACTGAAAAATGGTAGAAGTGAATTTATATATCTTGTATACATACTGATAGCCCTCTGCCCCTTTCGCCAGCTCAGCTCCCAGAATATGACAGCTTGGCCTTTACCTTCCAGGTAAGAGATTGGAAGGTTCTTCTCCAGGCATCTGACTAGCCCCAGAAAGAAAGACCTAAAGATAGTGACTGACATTGGAAGTTCCTCAGTGAAAGTTTGAACTAGGTTCTGCAGATGAGGCTCTTTGGGATGTGTGTAGTCTATTAAAGAACAACAGAATATTGATTTCTGTAGTATTTTTTTTTGTAATACTTTAAATGTGAAGATTAAGTAGCTGTGATCTTTTTTGTTTGATTGTATGAATACATTTGCATATATTCTTAGAATATGTTATTAGACATGGGAGAAAATCCTAGTGAAGGTTTTCTTTTTCACCTTTAATTCATTGTTACTGAGCTCTTTAGTTTATCCCTGTATTTGTGAATAGAATGTAAATGGCCTCTTTAAAAAAAATCAGCTGTTTTTTCCAAACTCATCTTCTCTATAGTAATTCCTCCAAATTTTGCTTTCTTGATCAGCACTGCAATTCTTGGTCCCTTTCCTCTGGTGATGAGTCAGTGATGAAGCAGTTAAATATGTTAAAACTAGAGGCCCATGCACGAAATTTGTGCATGGGGCCTGGGGGTGTCCCTCAGCCCAGCCTGTACCCTCTCCAATCTGGGATCCCTCTCACAATCCAAGACTGCTGGCTCCCAACTCCTTGCCTACCTGCCTGCCTTCCTGATTGCCCCTAACCGCTTCTGCCTGCCAGCCTGATCACCCCCTAACCATTCCCATGCCAGCCTGATTGCTGTCTAACTGTTCTCCTTCTAGCCTGTTTGCCCCCAACTTCCCTCCTCTGCTGACCTGGTCACCCTTAGCTGCCTTCCCCTGCAGGGTTGATGCCTCCAACTGCCCTGCCTTATAGGCCTGGCCCCTTTTAACTGCCCTCTATTGCAGGACTGGTGCCTCCCAACTGCCCTCCCCTGCTGGCCATCTTGTGGCAGCCATATTGTGTCCACATGGGGGCAGGATCTTTGGCCATATGGGGGCAGCCATATTGTGTGTTGGAGTGATAGTCAATCTGCATATTACTCTTTAATTAGATAGGCTAGAGGCCTGGTGGATGGGTGTGGGCCAGCTGGTTTGCCCTGAAGGGTGTCCTAGGTCAGGGTCAGGGTTCTCTTGGGGTGTAGGGCAGCCTGGGTGAGGGGCCTGTGGTAGTTTGCAAGCCAAGTGGAGGCCCTGATATCTGGAATTTATTTACCTTCTATAATTGAAACTTTGTAGCCTAGAGCAGAGCCAAGCCTCCTGCTCGCTCACTCCCTGGCCTGCAGCCATTTCTGTTTGAATTTGTTTACCTTTTATAATTGAAACTTTGTAGCCTGGAGTGGAGGCTGAGGTCTGCAAGGGCAGGCTGAAAGCTTGGCTTCTGTTGCCTGGGAAACCCAAGCCTCCCTCCTGCTCTCTGTGGCTGCAGCCATCTTGGTTGGGTTTATTTGCATATTCACTCTGATTGGCTGGTGGGCGTAGCTGGTGGGTGTAGTGGAGTGGTGCTTAATTTGCATATTACTCTTTTATTAGGTAGGATAAATTGTTTTGGTTTGTAAATAATTTGTATATATTTTGTTTTGACAGCCGATTTATTTTGCATATTCCCAGCGAGGAAAGAGACAATGCTATCCGAGTATGTTTTCAGATTGAACTTGCCCATTGGTTTTACTTGGATTTCTACATGCAGAACACACCAGGATTACCTCAGTGTGGGATAAGAGACTTTGCCAAAGCTGATATCCTTTTTATTACTATAATGATTTTCCTTCTTTTAGTAAAATATTTAGCACAAATTTTATTTTGCTTGTCCTTCAGAATTACCTATTTGATAAAACGTATTTGGTTTCAAAAATTGTCAAATATAAATAGTAGAAACATTCAGTCATGTTCTTACTATGTAGAGGACCCCTTGAAATGCACACTGATGATTACAAGTAAATTTTATTAATGTTTTTTTTTCTAAAATAGTTATCCTAGTCCTAGAAATCTGTGTTAGTTTCTTCTACTTCTGTGTGTGTGTGTGTGTGTGTGTGTGTGTGTGTGTGTGTGTGTTACTTTCTTTTTGCTGTTTGATTTAACCAGGTGATCTTTAATCAGATTACTACCTGTATGGGATAGAAATTCTTAAATAGTTATTAAGTACAATGTGCAAAGCAATGTTTTTGGTTATGTGGCAACTTAGCAAAGAAGTCCTTGCCTTTGAAGAAGCATTTTTTTTTTCAGATAAGATAGAAGCATATAATTTATTAGTTACAAGAATTATATGACTAAGATTATAAAAGAAGCTGTGTCACAAGGCAAAAAATAGTGAATTGCTAATTGTCCTGATATTAAAGGTTTTTAGAATTTTGAAAAAGGGTTAGAAAGATTTTAGACAAATTTATGTTTTTAAGGGAGTTTAGGATTTTTAAAATAGCTTGGAACGGGGAATATGTCCCAGGTAAAGAAAATGGATTCAGCAAAGTTGGTGAGTTGGAACAGAATTATATATATATATATATATATATATATATATATATATATATACACACACACACACACACACACACATATTAATTATATATATAGGAAGTAAATTTTTATTTTATTTTTATTATTATTTTTCATTGAAGGCTTGGTGATAGGTTTTCTGGAGAAATTACAGAAAACTGCTTTTAAGAAGCTATGATCTAGTTATAGAAACATCAAAACAGTCAACTCCTCTTCAGTGGTTTTGGTCTACTTTGCATAGACTCAGGGTTCTACTAAAGTAACTATATATACTTTGGGGTTCTGGATAAAATTTTGTGTGTGTATGCACATAAGTTTATTTATTTTTTATTTATTTTTTTAAAAAATATTGATATTTTACAGAGAGAAAGGGAGAGAGATAGAGAGATAGAAACGTCGATGAGAGAGAAACATCGACCAGCTGCCTCCTGCACACCCCTGATTGGGGATGTGCTCACAACCAGTGTACATGCCCTTGACCGGAATCGAACCCGGGACCTTCCAGTCCGCAGACCGACGCTCTACCACTGAGCCAAACCGGTTCGGCGTATGCACATAAGTTTAAAGCTTTCCATTCTGTTAAAAAAAAAAAAAAAATCAATAACCTGCTTTAGTTAGGTTTCTTTAAATTCATTTATGTGGGAAAAAACTCAATGCTAACATAGTAGACTTGATTAAATAACAGTGCTTACTCTGTGCCAGGCTTTATGAGTGAACAAGGTAGATTCAATCCCTGTCTTCAAGAATAGGAGCGGGAGACCGGAAAGGAAACGATACAGTGCAGTATGGTAAGTTATGACAGGGTAGTAAAGGGCTCAGTAGGAATAGAGGACAGGAACACTCAGCCTAGACTTGGAGGTAGATAAAAGTTTTCTTTGGAGGAAGTGTTTGTGTGAGAAAGATCTATGTGAAAAGGTGAAGAAAGTTAATGTGACTGGGTTTTAGAGTACTACTAAATGGTGTGGGACAAGAGAGAATGCTGGAGAGTAAATCAGGGCTAAAGCTTGTAAGGGTCTTTTATTTAAACAATCTTTTTATTTTGGAAAAAAAAACTTCAACTTATAGAGAAGTTGAAAAAGTATTACAGTGAACCACCACCATACCCTTATATACTGACACTTTGCTAACATTTGCCACATTGGCTTTTTTCTTTCTATGGGTGTTTTGAAAGACAACTCTGGAATAGTGAGAATGATTTGGAGGAAGGCGAGATGCAATTTCACTCATTTAAAATTAGAAAACAGCCGAAACCAGTTTGGCTCAGTGGATAGAGCATCGGTCTGCAGACTGAAGGGTCCCAGGTTCGATTCTGGTCAAGGGCATGTACCTTAGTTGTGAGCATATCCCCAGTGGGGTGTGTGCAAGAGGCAGCTGATTGATGTATCTCTCTCATTGGTGTTTCTAGCTCTCTATCCCTCTTCCTTCCTCTCTGTGAAAAATCAATAAAATATATTGAAAAAAAGAAAAAAAGACAAGAGAAACCTGGCTGGTATGGCTCAGTGGTTGAGCATTGATCCATGTACCAAGAGGTCACCAGTTAGATTCCCAGTCAAGGCATATGCCTAGTGAGTGGACATGCAGGAGGCAGTTGATGGATATTTTTTTCATCAATGTTTCTAGCTCTCCCTTTTCCTCTCTAAAAATTAATAATAATAAAAAACAACACAGAATCTGGAGGTTTTCATAGAGGACTTGAGGACTTTAAGAATATGTCTTTGGTTTGAGAAATAGTATAAGTTGTCATTTCCCCATTAACACTTTTCATAATAACTGTTACAATGATGAGGCATTTGACAGCATGGAGTATTAAAAGCCTGAGCATATACAGGAGGGACAAAAGTAGGTTTACAATTGTTTAGATGAAAAATCTATATATATAAAAGCCTAAGTGTCCATCCAACCATTGACTGGTACCTATGATGCTGCCCACAGCCAGCCCAGCTCAGCCCAAAACCGGCCTCTGTGGGCACTGGGTAATGGCATCACGTAGCAATGCCCGACTTCCTCTTCTTAGTGACTGGACTTCCTGGAGTGTCTTCAGCCCAGGAACACAATTTGCTTTATAACTAGGTGCAAACCAAATGTCTGTGAAGTGTTTTCCCTTGCCTCATCTCATTTGTTCCTCACAGAAGTCCTGGAGTAAGTAGATAAGAGACTCGGTAGAATCCTGTTTTCATTAGCCAGAAAACAGATTTAGAAAGTTTAGAAACTTGACCAGACTGAAAAGAACTAAGAAGTGGTGGACCTTGAAAATGACTTCTCTCACTGTGCAAAATATAGTCAAAACACAGCTGCAGTTAAATATTACACCCTTTGTTCTCCCTGTATGATCTACAATGATAATCTGCTTTGTGTTGATATTTACTGCTGTGTTGCTGACAATTACCTGAAAGAGAAGTTGGGGTGCTTCACTGGGCTGGAAAACGTTTAGCTAAATCAGAAAGCAAGTCTAATTAAGCAAGTCCGATATATATATATACATCCCACTACTTATCAGGATGTTATGTAGCTCTCCTGGCTTGCAGGTAGTAGTCTAGATATATATATATATATATCGAACTTGCTTAATGTATATATGTATCTCGCATGCACAAGTCATGACAGATACATATAAAGCTCTCGCTAGTGCCAATTGCACATGTGTTTCAATCTGTCATTGTTGATTGTGAATTTGGTTGACACTTTATATGGAGAAAGGGTGATGAGTGATATTAAAATATTTCTAATTTCCTTTTAATGTGCATGAATCCATGCACCAGGACACTAGTAATACAATCCTAATATATAAAAAGCTAGAGGCTGTCATGACAAAAACAATTAGACAGAACACAGGCTGTGTGGGGTGACCAGGCCAGCAGGGGGGTTAGTGAGGGACTACCAAATGACTGAACAGGCTGTATGGGGTGACCAAGCCAGCAGGGGGGCCTGTTGGGATGACCAGACAGGTGAGGGAGGGGGGAAGCCAGCAGTGAGGAGCGACCAGGCCGGCAGGGCACCAGGGTGGGCAGTTAGGGGTGATCAGGCAGGTAGGCAGAGGAGTAGTAGGTGCCAGTGGTTCTGAACAGTGAGAGGGATGTCCAGCAGTCGGACATCCTCTGAGGGGTCCTGGATTGGAGAGGGTGCAGGCTGGGCTGAGGGGATTCCCCCCTTTCCATGCATGAATTTCGTGCACCAGGCCTGTAGTAATTAGTAACTCAGAAATAAACTCTGTTTTGTGTACTCACAATTGTAAACCTGCTTTTCCCCCTTCCTATACTGTGCAAGTTTGTTTTTACTTTAAAAAAAAAAATTATTTTACTCTGCCCAGCTTTTGGGAGGGGGCATGCCCAGTTTCTTTTGAAACAGGCTATATTTTAATATCCAGATTTACTTTTCTCTGTTATCCTTAGTAAATCTTGTCTTAAAAAGGTTTTTAATTGTAAAAGCAATACATGCAAATGGTAAAGAAACACAGTATATAGAGTGGTATAATTCATCCCTAGTTCTACTTACACAGTTAACCACTTTAACTTATTCTGACAGTTTCTACCTCTTACCAGTATGTATACTGTACTTGTTTCTTGCTATTCACTTCAGTGTCTGTTGACTCCTGATATGATGAATTTGACTCATTTAATAATAAATATTTGAGGTGTTCACATGGTCCTGGACTATGTTCACTTAGGGATCCAGGACTATGAGTAACCAAAGATTACTTAATTAGTATCTAGGCTAAATGCACAAGTTACAATGACGCATTCAAGAGAAAACAAATGTGAAAACAAGAGGGTTAAACTTAAGTGAGGTGAACATTTGAGTAATTTCATAGAAAATACACAGTTGATTTAAGTCTCTTGCTGAATATATGTGCTCAGGCTGTATTAGGGAGGAAAGTAACTTCCTTAACACTATGTATACTCTTCAGTCATTGTCCATTTTTGCTGCCTCAAGGCGAAGACGTGGAAAAAGTTTTGGATGAATGGAAGGAGTATAAAATGGGAGTACCAACATATGGTGCAATTATTCTTGATGAGACACTTGAAAATGTGAGTAATAAAACGAAAGATTTTTAGTGAAAAAACAGAACTACAAATGTTTGAAATAGAGCTTTTTAAAAATACATTAGAGTTTTAATGCTGAAAGGTCAAATTTTGTGCATTTTGTCTGCATTTTGTCTTAATATTTTATACTAGTTACAGTATGGCTTATTGCAAAGTGCCCTTTCATTGTTGAAGGAATACTTTAAAATAGGCAGAATACCTTTCTTCACCTAGTAGTATATCCAGAGTCATGGGAGGTAAAGCAAGTACTGTATCAAATTATTGGTGATAACAGTTACCTGAAGGAAGGAGAGAAACACGTTTGACTTTTAGAAAGGAGTGTGGGAAAGCAAGACAAGTTTTGTTTCTGTCTCTGCTTGTTTTGTAGGTACTACTGGTTCAGGGGTACCTAGCAAAGTCAGGCTGGGGATTTCCAAAAGGCAAAGTAAATAAAGAAGAAGCTCCTCATGATTGTGCTGCTAGAGAGGTGAGTTACAGCTGCTGCTGCTTTTGGTTACATCTCTGTCATTTACTCTTCCCTTGTTTGTTTCCGTTTTCTTTCATTGTCTATTATCTCTAACTCTTATGGAGAGGGATATCATTTCTTCTTACCTTTCCTTTTAGAATTGGATTTGCAATTAGTAAAATATTTTGGTTCAATTTATCTTTTTTTTTTTAAATCTTGGCTTTCAGGCAAAGCACAATTTGAGCTTTTCTAAGAAATTGACAATTGTTCAAAACCCACTGTAGCTTCCCACTACCTAAAGGGTAAAGTTTAATTCTTTAAGTATTGATACTCCCTTCCTTACTCCACAAAATTTAGCCTTCCTAAATTTGTTTTTATTTACAATCTAAAGGATTTATTGTTTGTCCCTTGATTTTGACTGGTTTGTCTCAGCCTTAAACTTTTGCTTATATTTTTCCTACTGGAACTTCTCTCTTCTTCCCGACTTTTCAGAGCCTATCTACTGCGTTTCCCCGAAAATAAGACCTACTTCATGGAAACATGATACATCCCCTGAAAATAAGACCTAGCGCATCTTTGGGAGCAAAAATTAATATAAGACCCTGTCTTATTTTTGGGGAAACAGGGTATGTACCTTTTTAGACCCAGCTCAATTTATCTTTTTTTTTTTTTTTTTCCCCCTGAAGTACTGTCACCAACTAGTTCTATACCCAGGAACTGACCTTTTTATTTGTATGGATAGTTTCTAAAGTTTATTCATTCTTAAAATTATCTTTTTAAATCTAATGAGTCAGCTCTATCTCACAGTAGTCTCTGAACTGTAATAGCACTTGTCTTTATCTTTTGCTTGGCATTAATTATGTAGTACCTTGTGATTGTGTACTGTGTCCTTATTTATCAATTCCTTAGTGTTTATCATCATTACTATTTTTGACTCAGTATTTTCTTTTAAAAAATATATTTTATTGATTTTTTTACAGAGGGGAAGGGAGAGGGATAGAGAGTTAGAAACATCAATGAGAGAGAAACATCGATCAGTTGCCTCCTGCACCCCCCCCCCCCCCAACACACACACACTGGGTTGTGTGCCCAGAACTAAGGTACATGCCCTTGACCGGAATCGAACCTGGGACCCTTCAGTCCGCAGGCTGATGTTCTATCCACTGAGCCAAACCGGTTTTGGCATAACTTGTGATTTTTAAGTGTGTCTATTTTCTAATAAAATTTACCTTTCTGATTTGGATCAATATGAAATTTTTGTTTTATTGTTTTTGTTTTGCTCTGAGAAACTGTAGTTCCTTAAATTCATGGAAAAATTATTTCACTTTGATAATAAGAATTGATCTTAACTTCTCTCTTTTTTGATCTACATAATATCCTGATAAAGGACCTTGTCAGAAAAGGCTTGAGTTTAATTTATATAAAATTTTGGATTAGAATTAAAACCATTTTTTTTACGAGTTTATTTGAGCTCAAACAGAATTGCTGAAAAAAAGATCTCAAATGCTCCCTGCTTTAGAATTTTTAAAGGCAAGTTTTTGACCTGTATTACTGATTTTTAAATGACCACCATCATTATAAAGAGAGAAAGATTTTGGTATTAAGGTAGAGTATTGCTATATTAGTCTACATAGACTGTCAACAAAATACCACAGGTGGGTGACTTAACAGAAATTCTTGTTCTGAGTTTGGGAAGTCCAAGATCATGGTACCTGATTATTGGATTCCTGGTGAGAGCTCTCATCCTGCTTGCAGCTGGCAGCCTTCTCACTGTATGTTCACAAGGCCTTTCCTGATGCCAGAGAGAGGAACTAGTGTCTCTTCCTATTCTCATAAGAGCATTAGCCCTATTAATCCCACCCATATGACATCTTTTAACCTTTATCACCTCACAGGCCCCATCTCCAAATATAGTCATGTTGGGGGCTTGGACTTCATAAGAATTTGAAGGAACACAGACAGTTCAGTGTATAGCAGTTGCCTTTTTGAGGGATGAAAGTATTCAGCTAGTTCTAGAGTTGCAGTTTGTCATTCTGCTACTGGGTGGTGCTGCAGTATAAGATAAGCAGCACTATTTAAGAGGAGGAACCACCAGTGTTCAGTCTCAGATGAAAATTAGATTGATATCCATTCTTTATAGGAGTGTATATTAATATCACATTGTTCCTTTCATTTTCACCTTACTAACATAGAAGGAGAGATTTAGCCCTAATTTTCAGCTGCCATTCATTAGACTTAGGCTGATGTCTTAAGCACCTTTTCTCTAGCTTTTAAGTTATGCCAGCTGTGGGCAAACGGGATCTGGCCCGTTAGGCTGTTCTATCCGGCCCATGGAGCCGAAAGAGTGGAGGGTTCTCTTGCTCTCCCCTCCGCTCCTTCACCAGCAGCCCAAGATGAGAGTGCCAGCATGGTCAGGTTGCTTTTGTTCCGGCCCTCCTGTCCAGTTTAAGAACCCATTGTGGTCCTCGAGTCAAAAAGTTAGCCCACCCCTGCGTTATGCTGTTCTACCATGGATGATTAGCCTTATATTAAATTGCTTGTATTTTAATTTGCTTATTATAGCATTTTATTTTGATTTATTATAATTTTATTAATATTATTTCACTATATATTGCTACATCCCATAAGGACTGTGTATATGGACTGAGCTTAAAGAAGCAGGGGCAAGTGGGCTTCTCAGGGAGAAGGTTTTTTGTTTGTTTGCTTTTTAAATTTATTTGAGAGAAAGAAACCTATTTTATTATTCCACTAATGCAGTGGTCGGCAAACTTTGGCTCTCGACTGACATGTGGCTTTTTGGCCCCTTGAGTTTTTAGCAAAGGCCAGCTTAGGAGTACCCTAATTAAGTTAATAACAATGTACCTACCTATATAGATTTAAGTTTAAAAAATTTGGCTCTCAAAATAAATTTCAATCACTGTACTGTTGATATTTGGCTCTGTTGACTAATGAATTTTCCGACCACTGCACTAATGTGTTCATTGATTGATTGTTGAATGTGCCCTGACCAAGAATCAAACTTGCAACTTGTCATATGGGGATGATGCTCTTATCTAATCAACTGAGCTTACCCGACCAGGGTCAGGGAGAAGATTTGAATGATTGTTGATAGAAAGCTAAGGTTTATCTTACTTAGTAATTTCCAATTTTCTCTTGACCTTTTGGTTCACCTTTGTTAATTGTTTTTTTTTTCTGATCACTTTTATTCAGTGAAGTAGATTTATGACAAAAATGAAAAATGTTTTCTAGATATTGTTGAAAGAATATGTTAGGATAACTTCACTATTTTTGTTGTTGTGGTGAAACAGCTGATCTTGAGAACTGGCAAGTGATACTTGGCAGTTCACTTGTAGTTTTAAGATTTTATATTGTTTATTTGGTCAAACAATATGTTTTATTGCAATGAATTTGACTCTGCAATTGTATGATTTTATCTTTGTAGAATTTACAAAGAGGAGCTACTGGTTGGCTTATTTTACCTCTTCCTAAACATAAAGGACATAGGTAGATGATTTCATCATTTGTCTGTGCTGGTGCTCTTTGGGTATCATGTTTTTAAATCTTAGTTAGGGATTTTTATTTAGTATTTTCTGAGAAGTTAATGTATTCCATGTGTCAGGAAAATTAACTATGCATTATGTATATAGGAATGGATTTGATTCATAGAAGGTGTGATATTAAAAAATTTTGTTGTGCCTTGACCAGTGTAGCTCTGTTGGTTGGAGTGTTATTCCCTGCTTAAAAGGTGGTAGGTTCAATTCCCGGTCAGGACACATACCCAGGTTGTGGGTTCAGTCCCCAATCAGGGTATGTGTGGGAGGCAACTGATGAATCAATCTTTTTCCCTCTCTCACCCCTCTCCCTCCCTCTCTCCTGGGGGCATATCTGTCTCCTTTCTCCCCTCCCCCCCCTTTCCATCTCTCCCTTTCTCACCTTCTCCTTCTTTCCTCTTTTCTTCTTCCCTCCATTTTTTCTCTTTCTCTCAAATCAGTATAATTTTTTTTCAATGTGTTGTTCAAAAATTTTCTTGGTAAATACTTCCCTGACCAGAAATCGAACCTGCAACCTTTTGGTATATGGGACAATGCTCCAATCAGCTGAGTCACCCAGCCAAGACAGTCAATAGCTATTTCCCCCCAGTTTATCATATTTAGGAGTGTATAGAAATTGTGATATAAATGAGTTAGGTGTCCTGGAGGAACTTAAATTGATAGTTACAGACTTCACATGCCTGAGAGAAGTATAGATGTTCCCAATTGAGGAAGATGGGAAGATGTACATGAACGGACAAGGAGGGAAGAGATAAAAAGATTGGGTAGTAAGTTCCTCCACACGATTACTTTGTAAGAGATTCAGGCATGTACACATGGTTTAATGTCACTGTTCAGTTGGTTGATGAGGAGATGCTAAATATAGAGTGAAGGGGAGGAACTCCAGCATAAAAGATCCACAGTACTTTTTAGCTGCTGAGAGTCCAGAGTTGTTTTGATTTTGAGGGTGAAGTGGGTAAGGACATTGTCAGAGTAATATAATTGTTCCTTGAAGGAGAACTTTAAGGCTAGAAGAGAGTAATGGTTTTTTGTTTTAAACAGAAGCCCAGTATTTAATCAGATTAAGCATGGCTTCTTTGGTTGATGAAAAGGTGAGAGAGTTAGATGTAGCATTAATTCCTGAGATTTACCTTCTTTCAGTTCATCCTCCCCCAGCCTTTGAGGCCTTCCTGAGGAAAGGCAGTCTTAGAACCATTAACCCAGCTCCCTAGTTTTCAGTTCTTTTGCATTTATATCCCAACTCCCACCCAGTTGGTTGTAGCTGTACTTTTGAAATCTGCCCATTTAAATGTTAGTATTCACAATTCAATTTTCATGTTTGAAAAAGTTTTATTTATATAAGACATTTAAAATCTGTATTTTGGTATATGGTATATATGTCGATTCATGGACCCTGTATCTCACAGAACTCAGAAAAAACATTTTACTTACAAAGCACTGATTAATTAGAAAAGAATGTAACTCAGGAACAGCGAGATGGACGAGATGCATAGGGCAAGGGATGGGGAAAGTACGTGGAGTTTCCATACCTTCTCCTAGAGCGGCATTCTCCAAATCTTGTGATCAAAAACCTTGAAGTTCTTGAAATCTATTCTTGGGTTTTTGTGGAGGCTTTGTGACTCTGGTATAGCTTATTAAATCATTGGCCATAGCTAATGAGACCAGTCTCAGCCTCTCTTCCCTCCCTGGAGGGTTCCAACCCTCTACTCACTTTGTTGGTTCTCCTGGGAACCAAGGCTCCATCCTTCCCAGTGGGCTTAAAAATCACTTCATTGCCCTCGCTGGTTTGGCTCAGTGGATAGAGCAAAATGGCCTGCCAACTGAAGGGTCCCAGGTTCAATTCTGGCTAAGGGCACATGCTTTGGTTGCAAGCTTGATTCTCAGTAAATAGGGGGCATGCAGGAGGCAGCCGATCAATGATTCTCTCAAATCATTGATGTTTCTCTCTCTCTAACCCTCTCCTTTCCTCTCTGAAATCAATAAAAATATTTTAAAAAATAACTTTGCTAACATAACAAAATATACTTTTGATGCTCTTATCACTAGGAAATTCCAAGGGTTTTAGGGACTGTGCACCAGAAAGAAGACGGCCAAGTAAAAATATATTTATTATTGTAAAGCACAATATCACAAATCTCCTTCATTAAATAGCTGAAGAAACTTAGACTCAGATACGTAAAGAAGTTTTACCATAATGGAACAATTCAATAGAGGCAGAGCTAGAACTAGACCCTGGAATATTCTGACTTCCTGCCTAGTGCTTTCATGCCTTTAATTGCCTGGGTATACCTGAATTTTTTCCTTTGAAATAAGCAAATTTTAATAAATTGGAGGTCTGACAGCAAAAATTGAAAATTATTGCCCTAGCCGGTTTGGCTCAGTGGATAGAGGGTTGGCCAGCAGACTCAAGAGTCCCAGATTCGATTCCAGTCAAGGGCATGTACCTTGGTTGTGGGCACATACTCAGTAGGAACTGTGCAGGAGATAGCTGATCAGTGTTTTTCTCTCATTGATGTTTCTAACTCATTATTCCTCTCCTTTCCTCTCTGTAGAACAAAAAAACCCCAAAAAAACAAAACAAAACAAAAAACCCCACAAAAACCTAAAGTACATATATATAAAAAAATTGAAAATTATCATCCAAATTTTTTATTTCCAGGTTTTTGAAGAAACTGGTTTTGATATCAAAGATTATATTTGTAAGGATGATTACATTGAACTTCGAATAAATGACCAGCTTGCTCGTTTGTACATCATTCCAGGAATTCCAAAAGACACAAAATTTAACCCAAAAACCAGAAGAGAAATTCGGGTATGGAATTGAAAATACTTTCAGATTGCTGGATGAAGTAGGAAACTGCTTTCAGAAACTCTGATAATCATTAACTAAGTGAATTATTTTTTTCTTGTGTTTCAGAACATTGAATGGTTCTCCATAGAGAAATTGCCCTGTCATAGAAATGATATGACCCCAAAATCCAAACTTGGTTTGGCTCCTAACAAATTTTTTATGGCTATTCCCTTTATCAGGTATGTTCATATTTCTTGAAATAAAAAAACATAAAAACTAACCTTCATAATTCTGATACTCAGTTTCTTCATATAGTCAAGTTTTAAAAGTGAATTCTTAATGTTTCCATAGACCATTAAGGGACTGGCTTTCTCGAAGATTTGGAGATTCCTCAGACAGTGACAATGGATTTTCCTCAACTAGTAGCACACCAGCTAAACCTACTGTGGAAAAATTGAGGTAAAGAAATATATTTTAAAAAAGAAAAAAAAATGTAGGATTCTGATAGTTTTTAATACATAACATTTTGCTTCTAAAGTTTGCAGAGATGTTGGATTCCTTTATAGGAGCTACTTTGTTACTGGGTTATTAAAATGTTTCTGAGATGAAAGGGAAGGAGCTTTTGGCACATTAAAAAAAGTATACAAAGAGGGTACCAACTCTTGAGATGGATCCATCAAAGAGGAGGAAAAGAGAAATCATCTGTGTGTGTGTTTATACTGTTCTATTTTATTTTTAAATATATATTTTATTGATTTTTTTTTTTTAACAGAGAGGAAGGGAGAGGGATAGAGAGTTAGAAACATCAATGAGAGAGAAACTTCAATCAGCTGCCTCCTGCATACTCCCTACTCAGTATGTGCCTGCAACCAAGGTACATGCCCTTGACTGGAATCAAACCAGGGACCCTTGAGTCCACAGGCCGACACTCTATCTACCAAGCCAAACTGGTTAGGGCTCTCATATTTTACTTTAGAGATACTTGAGTTTCTGAAGTCAGTTGAATGGAGCATATATTGAGGTCTGTTTCTTGTGTAGAGGAGGTGAAGGATGCTCATGTATTACTTGTTCAGAAAGAACTGAAGACTTGGGTGAAGACTTTGTTTGCCTCGTACTATAAAGAGTGACTATTACGTGGTTATAAACCACAAGAACATTTTTTTGGTTGGAGCTTAATAATATATAAATCATTATTACAGAGTAGGCTGAGTATTTTGTTCAATAAGCATATATATTTGTAGTCAATTTGTTAGAACTTTGCCTATATTAGGTTGAGAGTTGTTTTTTACATTTTCTTTAATTTAGATGTTCTGTTTTTAATTCCAGAACTTTAAAAATTAAACAATAGAAGGAAACCACATTGACAGTGAATATTTTTTAAATACATAGAGAATATTCCATTTTATTTGGGTTTTATGAGGACAGGTGCTTGAACTAAATGTAAATGTCATTTTTGCCTATCAGAAACTGATTATTATAATCAAATTTTATACCACTAGATGTAAGTGAAATAGTTAAAAAGTGTAAAGTAAGCAAGAATGCAGCCAGTTTTGAAAGATACAAGATACTGTTGAAAAGTTATAAAATAGTGAGTGGAAAAAATTATTGACTGTTTATGTTTGGAAAATCTGTATGAAATGACAACCATACCTTTTAGTCTTAGGGTTTATGGTGTTGGAGAGTAGAATAAAGAGATAATAAACCAACTACTTGGATCACATTTCAGGTTTCTTAGGGAGGGAAGTACGTGTTTTTAGTGCATAATCTGATGTCTATGATAATGTATCGAAGTATCTGAATTTTTCTAAAAGAGTTGAGAGTCTAAAAATTTATTTTTTAAGATCATGGTTTGTTTTATTTTATTTTTAAAATATATTTTCATTGATTTTTCAGAGAGGAAGGAAGAGATAGGAACATCAATGATGAGAGAGAATCATTGATCGGCTGCCTCTTGAAAGCCCCTTGCTGAGGATTGAGCCCATAACCTGGGCCTACTTCCTTGACTGGAATTGAATCCAGGACCCTTCAGTCCATAGGTTGACGCTCTATCCACCGTGCCAAACCGGCTAGGGCAATATTGTAATTTTTAAGTGAGAAAGAGGAAGTATTCCAAAATATTCAGCAACAATCTTAACTGTATAATATGGATCTTAGGATTAGTGACTGTATTGTATTTACATGGGAGTATATTATAGAACGGGATTTATTTATTCCAAACTATTGTGTGAGTGCAATCTTCCATAATGAAATTCTTTTGCATAAAAATTTATGACTAGCCGAGACTGGTTTGGCTCAGTGGATGGAGCATCGGCCTTCAGACTTAAAGGTCCCAGGTTTGATTCCAGTCAAGGGCATGTACCGTGGTTGTGGGCACATCCCCAGTAGGAGGTGTGCAGGAGGCAGCTGATCGATGTCTCTCTCTCATCCATGTTTCTAACTCTCCATCCCTCTCCTTTCTTCTCTGTAAAAAATAAATAAAATATATTTAAAAAATTTATGACTAGATCTTTATTTAATTTCTTCAGCCTTTGTCTTGGGCCCCTTAATATTTTGCTTTGGAGTATAGCTTAATTTTTCATACCCTCTTCCAACATGGATGTGGTCCATAATTGACCTTTGTAGAATCAAACTGTATACTTACATGCCAGTAAGAATAAGAGTAGTCTGTCCTATCAAGAAGGAAAGTCCATTTGTTTCAAGTAAATTTAGGCAGAATTGTTTTCACATTTTTAAATGTATAACCACTCATAGGGAAGAGATAGTATGTATAGTTCAGAACAGTTTGGGATTAAGAATAATGGATTATTCATTCAAATACTTTTCTGCATGCTGGTGATATAGACAAAGCAGACTTACACTCCAATAGTCAATAAGAAAGTAAAATTTGTAGTCTATAAGATAAATTATCAAAGTGGTAGAAGAGCTATAGAGAAAGTTTTATGATGTGATTTTTATTTTTTAAAATTAAAATTTAATTTAATTTTAAAAAAAATTTTATTTTTTAAATCTTGGTACAGTCGAACCAAATTCCGCCACAGTCAGCAGTTATTTCCAGAAGGTTCCCCAGGTGACCAATGGGTAAAGCACAGGCAGCCCCTGCAGCAAAAGCCATATAATAATCATTCTGAAATGTCTGACCTTCTAAAAGCAAAGGTAAGTGATATACATTTAAAGATTTTCATAACTTTAGGTCATTTGACTTTGAAACCTATCTGAGTTGAGGAATTGCTAATTAATAGTGTTAGAGCTCTGAATTGTTGATGAAAGAATCCTGTGTTCCTAACTTGTGATTTGAAGTTGGCCTGAGACTCCTTAACTTTTATACCATGGTTATAAATTCAGAATGTGAAAGGATTAACATCTGACTTTTGTTATATTATGCTATCAGCGAAAAGTTCCTTACTGTGTTGTATTCTAATCTATGATTATACTACAGTTTATTCTACTCTTTTTAAAAAAATATATTTTATTGATATTTTACAGAGAGGAAGGGAGAGAGAGTTAGAAACATTGATGAGAAAGAAACATCAATCAGCTGCCTCCTGCACACCCCCTTTCTGGGGATGTGCCCGCAGCCAAGGTACATGCCCTTGACCGGAATCGAACCTGGGACCCTTCAGTCCATAGGCCGACACTCTATCCACTGAGCCAAACCGGTTAGGGCTATTCTACTCTTTAAAATTTTAATTTTTCAGTTGCAGTTGACATGCAATATAATATTAGTTTCAGGTATAAAAAGTGATTATAAATTTATATAACTTACAAAGCGATCACCCGAAGTCTAGTACCCACATGACACCATCTATGGTTATCACAATATTACTAGAGCCCTGATGCATGAAATTCATGCAAGAGTAGGACTTTCTTCCCCTGGCTGCCGGCATCAGCTTCCCTCTGGGACCCGGGACCTGGGCTTCCCTTGGAGCCCTGGCTTCGTTCAGAAGGTCATCGGAAGCATATTTAGAAGAACATCTGGTCTACTTAGCATATCACGCTTTTATTATAGATTGACTGTATTCCCTATGCTGTACTTTATATCTCTGTGACACTTTTGTAACTGCCAATTTGTACTTAACTCCTTTACCTTTTCCCAACAAATTGTACACCTCTTGCTGGGCATATTCCCTTGACTGGAATTGAATTTGTTTTTCATCTGGCAACCATCAGTTTGTTCTCTTCTGTATTTGTGAATTTGTTTCTATTTTTTTATTGTTTACTTTGTTTTTTAGAAGGCTGAGTAATATTTCATTTATGTACTAGTAGGTAATAACTTTTCTTTATCCATTTATCTATCAGTAGACACTTAGGTTGCTTCCACATCTTAGCTATTGTAAATAGTGCTGCAATGAACTTAGGGGTGTATATATCTCTTTGAATTAATGCCTGGGATTTTTTTGTAGATAAATATTCAGAAGTAGGATTGCTTGGCCATATGATAGTTCTATTTTTAATTTTTTTTGTTGTTAAAATATTTTTATTGATTTCAGAGAGGAAAGGAGATGGGGAGAAAGATATAGAAACATCAATGATGAGAGAGAATCATTGATTGGCTGCCTGCTGCATGCCTACAACTGGAGATTAAGCCTGCAACCTGGGTATATGCCTTGATAGGGAATCGAACCGTGACCACCTGATTCATAGGTCAACACTCAACCACAGAGCCATGCCAGCAGGGCTATTTTGAATTTTTTTTTTAGGAACCTCTCTACTATTTTGTATAGTGGCTGCACTAATTTGTAATCTCAACAACAGTGTTCAAGGGCTCCCTTCTCTCCATATCTTACCCAACACTTGTTTCTTTTTATTTTTTAAAATATATTTTATTGATTTTTTACAGAGAGAAAGAGAGAGGGATAGAGAGTTAGAAACATCAATGAGAGATGAGAGAGAATCATCGATCAGCTGCCTCTTGCACACCCCCTACTGGGTATGTGCCCGCAACCAAGGTACATGCCCTTGACCAGAATCGAACCCTGGACCTCTCAGTCTTCAGACTGACACTATCCATTGAGCCAAACCGGTTTTGGCAACACTTGTTTCTTTATTGATAGTAGCCATTCTACAGGTGTGAGGTGATATCTCATTGTGGTTTTAATTTGCATTTCCTTGATGATTACTGATGTTGAACATCTTTTCTTGTCCGTTGGCCGCCTGTAGGTTCTCGTTGGAGAAATGTCTATTCTGGTCCTCTGCCCATTAAAAAAAAAAGTTATTTATTGATTTGAGAGAGAGAGGAAGAGAGAAAGAAATGCCATTTTATTGTCCTACTTAGGCATTCATTGGTTGATTCTTGTATGTGCCCTGATCGAACCTGCAACCTTGGTGTATCAAGAGGACACTTTAACCAACTGAGTTACCCAGCCATGGCCTCATTTTTACATCGGATTGTTTATTGTTTGTTTTTTTTTTGTGTGTGTTAACTTATGAGTTCCTTAGGTATTTTGGATATTAACTGGTTATCATATTTATCATTAGCAAATATCTTCTCCCATTCAGTAGGTTACCTTTTTGTTTTTTTGATGGTTTCCTGAGCTGTCAAAAAACACTTTAATTTGATGTAGTCCCTCCCACTTGTTAACTTTTTTCTGTTGTTTTCCTTCCCTGAGGAGACATACCGTATTTGCCGGCGTATAAGACGATTTTTTGGCCCTGAAAAATACGTATTTGCCGGCGTATAAGAGACTGGGTGTATAAGACGACCCCCTAACATTTCCACTAAAAAATACAGAGTTTGTTATATACTCGCCGTATAAGACTACCCCCCACTTGGAGGCATATTTTTCAGGGCCAAAAAGTCGTCTTATACGCCGGCAAATACGGTATTTAAAAAAATATTAGCAAGAGTAATATGAAAGAGTTTGGTGCCTACTGTTTTCTAGGAGTTTTATGGTTGGGGGGGGTCTTATATTGAAATCTTTAATCCATTTTGAGTTTATTCTTATATATGGTGTAAGAAAGTTATCAGTTTCTGTGACATGAGTCTGTTTAGTGTTTTTTGTTTTTTTAAAAAAATATATATTGATTTCAGAGAGGAAGGGAGAGGGAAAGAGAGATAGAAATATCAATGATGAGAGAGAATTATTGATTGACTGCCTCCTGCACATCCCCCAATGGGGATCAAGCCTGTAACCCAGGCATGTGCCATTGACCAGAATCGAACCCGGGAACTTTCAGTCTGCAGGCCCACGCTCTATCCATTGAGCCAAACCGCTTTCGGCTATTCACTTAATGTTAATTGACCTTATGCTCACTGACTGCAGGACTGACTTTGCCTTGCCGATGCAGCACTCACTGCCGTGGGGTCTGTGATCAGATGCTGCTTTTCTCTCCGGGCCTGATCGCAGCCCGCTTGGCAGTCAGTGCTGTGTTGCTGAGGTGCCTGCAGCACTGACTTCAGCTACACTGACCCAGCATTGACTGCCACGGGGGCTGCGATCAGACCCTTCTCTCTCCTGGCTCCTGTTGGTCCAGATTGCAGTCCCCTTGGCAGTCAGTGCTGTGTTGCTGAGGCGCATGCAGTGTGGCAGTCAGTGCTAGGTCGCCATGGTGACCCAGCACTGACTGCAGGACTGACTAATGGTGTTCAGTCAAGCCTTCAGTTGTTTTGGACATTACGGACCTCGACTCTTTATATATATAGGTAGTGGACTACCTCTCCTGCATATTTCCTACTCGAATACTGTGGTCAGTGTGCCCACTCCCAGAGATTTTTTTTTTTAAGTAAGCACATATTTTTTATTTTTACTTTTTAGAAATATACTTTATCGATTTTTTACAGAGAGGAAGGGAGAGGGATAGTTAGAAATATTGATTAGAGAGAAACATGGATCAGCTGCCTCCTGCACACCCCCTACTGGGGATGTGCCCGCAACCAAGGTACATGCCCTTGACTGGAATCGAACCTGGGACCCTTCAGTCCACAGGCTAATGCTCTATCCACTGAGCCACACCAGTCAGGGCCCAGATAACTTCTTTTTGAACGTCACACAAACTTGTCCCTCTACCCCTTATTTGCTTTTCTTTAAAAAATAGTTTTTTATCTATTGATTTGAGAGAGGCAGAGAGAAAGAGAGAGAAATATCTATTGCTCCACCAACTTAATGCGTTCATTGGTTGATTCCTACCCTGTTTCCCCGAAAATAAGACAGTGTCTTATATTAATTTTTGCTCCCAAAGATGCGCTAGGTCTTATTTTCAGGGGATATATTATGTTTCCATGAAGTAGGTCTTATTTTTGGAGGATGTCTTATTTTTGGGGAAACACGGTATATGCACTCTAATTGGGATTGAACCTTGGTGCTTTGGGACAATGCTCCAACCAACTGAGCTACCTGGCCGGCCCTCTCCCATTGTTTATTAATTCATGCATTGGAAACAAAAATCTGTAAGCAGAAATGAAGTAAGGCAAGAGGTGTGGGAAGGTTCCTAGGGACCTTGCTTTGTGACACACTATAATAATAAAAGCTAAAATGCTAATTAGATCTGACGTCCTTTCAGACAAAGCCAGGGCTGTAAGGGAAGCCCGGGTTCCGGGTACCTGCTGGCAGCTGGAGGGAGGCCAGCCTGGGTCCTGGGTGCCAGAGGGAAGTTGGTGCTGGCAGCTGAGGGAAGGAAAGTCTATCTACTCTTGCACAAATTTTGTGCATTGGGCCTCTTTTCTTCTATAAGAAAATATACTGATATGGTATAATTTCCCCAATGTTTTAGGAAGATTTATTTGGAGGAGGGGGGTTGCTTTGCTAAACTCTGATTCAACCAGCTTATCAAATTCATATGGTATGATATTTGTCCTATTACATAATACTATAGGTTTACATTTTATTTCTTATTGCAAAAACAGAATCAAAGTATGAAGGGAAATGGCAGAAAACAGTATCAAGACTCACCTAATCAAAAGAAAAGAACAAATGGGGTCCACAGTCAGCCAGCCAAGCAGCAGAATTCCTTGATGGTAAGAGTTTCAGTTATTTCATGCCAATAAGGGAGTTCATTCTTTTTACAAGTGGGGCAAGGCATTATCAAGGCACATTGAATTGATAAAAGACTTCATTTTTATGGAGTGAAATTATGTAGTTTGACCACAAAAAATGTTTTTGGTTGCTTTCATTTATGGGCTTGTAACATTGATTCAATTGCACATCTAATGCCTGATTATTTTTATATGGTTATTTAATTTTAATAACTGCATGAAAACTATGTGGAGTCAACCCTGCTTTTGAGAGTAAGTCCTTGCCTATTTGTCTACATTTTTCTAAGTAGAGTATATATTATCTTAATGAAGTTTAAAGTTTGAAAGAACATTACACTGAATTTTTTCTTTTCAAATGGATAGAATTAAAAAAGAAATAAAACCAGTATTTTGTAATTAGATTAGGCCTAAAGATAAATAACCATCAGCATTTTTGGACATTTACTTGTTTTCTTTTAGTCTATACTCCAAAAGTAATTCACAAACTAATGATCTTGCTTATCTTTTCTGTAAGTCCTGTTATTTGTATGCTGAATTGTTTATTGTAGCCTCACCTATTTTTCTTTCTTTAATGGTGATAATAGTAATTTTTAGTCATTAGCAAAAACATTTTACCTGAATTCTTTACATTACCTAATGTCAGGCTTTTTTATTTTTTTAAAATATATTTTATTGATATTTTACAGAGAGGAAGGGGGAGAGATAGAGAGCTAGAAACGTCGATGAGAGAGAAACATCGACCAGTTGCCTCTTGCACACCCCCCACCAGGGATGTGCCCGCAACCAATGTACATGCCCTTGACCGGAATCGAACCCGGGACCTTTCAGTCCGCAGACCGACGCTCTACCACTGAGCCAAACCGGTTCGGCATAATGTCAGGCTTCTTGAGTCCACTAGCAAAGACATATTAAAAATCAGTTTACTGTTAGACTTCTTGCCCTTTACTATTACTGTGCTTTTTCCTGTTAGATTGGCAAAGATGAAAGTATATCTAGTTATGTATTGTTGATTATAGTAACAACACATAATATTTACTGATAGGTACAACCTTTTCTCAGAGAATAGTTTGGCTTTATTGAAAGCCTGATAAAAGTTCTTACCTTGAAAGAGAAATTTAAAGAATATTTATTCCTTTACTCTTTTTAATAATGAAAAACTGGAAACTATGTAAATAATCTAAGAAAACAATATTAAATGCAGTGTTGTAGCCCTAGCTGATTTGGCCTTCAGACTGAACAGTACCAGGTTCAGTTTTGGCCAAGGGCACATGCCTGGGTTTCAGGCTCAGTTCCCAGTGAGGGGTGTGCAGGAGGCAGCCAAACAATGATTCTCTCTCATCATTGATGTTTCTCTTTCTCTCTCCCTCTTCCTTCCTCTCTGAAATCAATAAAAATATATTTAAAAAAATAAATGCAGTATTGCAAATCTATTGTTATAGACTATTATGTAGTTATTAAAAATGATTGTATAGATTTGTATTTAGTGAAAAAGAAATATGTTCAGAGTATTTTACATTTTAAAAGTAGGTATCATCATTTATAATAAGTGAAAAAACTAGAGATGGTATATTTTGTATGTTTATGTTTTTTTAATAGAAATTTGAAAAAAGACTTCATCCACGAAAACTTCAGGATAATTTTGAAACAGGCAAGTTATTTTTTTTTAAAACTTTTTCCTCATGGGATTTGGTTTTGACCTAACCTTGATTTTACTGGAGTGTGTGTAAACCATATGGACAGAGTTATACATGTCTGTAGAGAGTTTATATATGTGGTCAAGTACTCTGTATATGAAACTGGCTAAAATGAATTTATTTACATGATTAATATGAAACTATTTGCCCTTTCAGTGTGCTATTTATTTTGTGAATGTCAAACCTGTGTGCTGTGCATGGATATTATAGGTAAATAATAGCTTAAGGTTTAGAGAGGGAATAGAATCAAGTATTGTAAAGATGAGGAGACCTCATTCTATGTATTATATAGAATGTATGTAAGGGATGCACAGACTTTAGAGGGGAATATTTTCCCACTTTTGGAGGTAGAGATCAACTTTTTAAGCTGGTATTAAGGATAACTTATTAAAATGACATTTAGAACTCCATCTTCAATTATGATGAAGAGTAGGTGTGTGATTTGATTTGGAAAGTAATATTGATGAATGTAGAAAGCTCTTTGGTAATACTGATGTAGTTGGAATATACAGCAGACTGTTTTCTTGTTAGGAGCTATTTTGAATTTAATGAAATTCCCTATGTAATAGTTAGGCATTTATTCATCTAACTAGAGGCCCATTGCATGATATTCGTGCAAGAATAGGCCCCTGGCATCACTACCGGCTGCCCTGGAGTCAGCAAGTCCCTGCTCTCCACCCCAGCCACCCGGGAGCTGGCAAGTCCCTTGCTCCTAGGAGCTGGCAAGTCCCCAGCTCCTGGCCACCTGAAGCCAGCAAGTCCTCCCTTCTGTCTGGAGCACCACTCCAGTAGCTCCCTCCGCTGCCCCCCATTCCCTCATAGCAGGCTTCACACCGCTCTGCGCCTGCATAAGAAAATTAACCTCCATCTTTGTTGGCTTTTAATTTGCATACTCTGATCAGCTGTGGGTGGAGAGGAGTGATGGTTAATTTGCATGTTTCTCTTATTAGGTAAGATTAAAAGATCTTAAGAAATGAAAAACATAATCCTATTTTTTTTGGAGTATTGTCTATGATTTAAGCAAGATAAAAGCTATTTTTAACCATATTTTGGAAAATTAAGGTTAACTACAAAGAAGCAGAAACTATCATTAGTATAGAAGAGTGATAGGGTAGGAATCCTCTTCATGGGATTTTTCTGGCCATCTTGGCTGGTGGGATCATGGAAGCTGTGGTTTAATCAACAAGATTTCAGAAATAAATTATTTCACAAAATTTTGAAAAAGTTTATGTTCAGGAATATTAAAGAAGGAGCACTATCGCTTTGTAGCCCTAGCTTAGTTTGGCATCATATGGATGTATAAAATTTTGAGTCATCTTGAGAAGGAAGTATAAAAGAAATCTTGTCCTGGGAAACCTCATTTCAGAGTTTTCATCTCAGCTTCTTGCTGTCTGTTCCAAACAGATTTTCCTAGTCAGGCTCCTGCTCTACTTGAGAAAATTACCCCAAACCCTGATAGTGAGTCAGTGCTTTGTTGTACTGTGGTTTTGAAAAGTTGGATTTTTCTTTAGGTTGTATATTCCCTGAAGATGGGTAAGCTCCAAATAAAGCTTTAGCTTGATTTTTCTATAATTAAAATCTTCACAAACTGTACATTGTAATTTTAATCTTACAATGCTTACATTTTTATTTCTGTCAAGAAGCTCCCACTATTTTGGCACAGAATATGAATATTGGAGGTTAAAAACAGGTATGCCCAGTTTTGAAAATAAAGGCTGAGGTTAAGATTTTGAAAGTTTGTGTGGAAATAAGCAATTACAGGTAATACTTAGAGTGTGGGAGATATAAAGGAATTTATCATCATGTACACAGTATATTTTTAACAAAAGGTGAAGGGCTGTATTTTATTTCTTATGCATTACTGAGTTTATTTCTTTTGTGTTTTAACACAGATGCTGCATATGACTTACCTTGCTCTGGTGAAGACCAGCTATTGGAACATGCTGAGGGACAGACTGTGGCATGTAATGGACATTGCAAGTTTCCCTTTTCATCCAGAGCCTTTTTGAGTTTCAAGTTTGACCATAATGCTATAATGAAAATCTTGGACCTTTGAGAGCAGCAGATGAGTTGTGGAAGTTCCAAGAGCCAGAGACCTGTTGCATTTGAGTGGGTGTCTCTCTGAGCCTTACCTTTCTCAGGTGTTTTAAAGAAATGCAGGAAAGCAATAATGTTTCTGAGGAAATGGTTTTCCGTGCAAGAGAGAGAAAAGAAAGAAACATGAGTTTGGACTAAATGCAGTTTTACAAACTTTTATACAGGTGTACCTTTTCAGTGTTTGGCTAATGAATTTAAATTACTTTTTATGAGGGCATTTTTTTTTTCTATGATTGAGGTGTGGTTTTTTTATATTCTGATCAAGAAAATAGTGTTTGAGTTATTAAGTAAATGGAAATGCTCTATCTACTCACTTTAGTTTCCTTATATTGAAATTTTAAAAGGAACAAGGTATATAATTTGTTAAACATAAAAGCTGAAATATCATGGAAGTCAAGATTGCAGGTCATCTTTGGTTTCATTTTGTGAATTTCTTCTAACCATTTAGGTTCTCTAATCCTCCTCTGCTTGAAGTTTAGTTGAAAGGTTTTTAGAGCCAGCATCTCCTATATAATGTTTATGTTCAAAATGAACTCTCTTAGCCCTTCATTTAAGGACCCAGTTCTCGGCCTGGAGAGGACTGGGTGGTTGGGTGGGGAGTTGCTGCTCTCTCTAAATTTGCATTGTGTTGCATCCAGTCCGTAACCCTGTGAGGCTGCAGGAGAGTGGGCAGCAGGGAGCATGGAGGCTGGGACGCAGCAGCTGCCTTTGTTAGGTCTTCATCCTGACGCCAACTCTTCAAGTGTTGTACAATTACTTTGTTCTTGTGAAGATATATTCTATATAACGGTTGTGTAAATAAGTATGGAATACTGACATTATTAGGTTTTACATTGCATCTCAGTGTTGATCTCTGGAAACAGATGTTATATTTGGTTCCAATTTGCAGTAATAAGAGACTGACTTGCTTTTATTAGCATGCTGAAGCCCCTGGGCGATGGAGTGAGAATGGAAGGGGTGTGCCGTGCACCCAAGTACAGGTAAAGCTGCTCTCTGGGGAAAGATCAGAACATGAAATTAACATACACAACTCACTTCTAGGAATGTATTTTGCGTCTTCAGGATTTGTATTTCCAAATAAGGATGGCAGTGCCCATTTTAAGAATTTCAGCTATAATTAAGGACAATCACCAGGGCTTTAAGGGGGCTTTAGTGTTTGGGCTATTTCTGACCTCAATGATGGTAATTCTTTGTGGGGGGTGGAGTTGTGGGAGCATATGCGTGTGTGTGCATTTGTCATGTGGGTTTTAAAAATCATTTTTACATGTGGTATCCACAAAATATATCTCTGCTTGTAAATTTTATTGTAGAAATCTTTATTCTGTATAGGTAGCCTATTTAATAGGGGTTCATGTAACCAATGGGACTTTCAAAAGAAATGCTATTGTAAGGAATTTACTTGGTATTACTTTGCTTTAGCTGTTAAATGGCTTGATTTTAAAGGAGAAATTATATTTATTAATGAAAGTCACCCCCTTGGTGCTAAGCAGGAGAATTCACAATTGCAGCATTGTGTTGAGCATAAAGTTATTTACAATCCTGCATCTTTTAATGTGACACATTTGTGAGTCATTCTGTGACTTCTTAAAAAACATGTTTTATGATTGTGTTTGGAAGTTCTTACTCTTCTTTCCAGAAATACAACTGCTTTGCTTGGGTCTCCTTGAGCCATATTTATAGTTGGTCCCAGCATTCCAGATTTCTGTTCAGTTGTTGAGGGAGTGAAACTTCGTTTGCCTGGTAGTTAAATCATTTTCACTCATTTACTGTCATCTGGAAGACATTTAATTTTTAGTGTTTTTGGGTGTTTTTTCTTTTTAAGTGAGTACTATACCATGATCAGTCTGGTGCCTAGATTTGGATTTTTTAGCTCTCAATACTAAAGCAAAAGAGATTAGAGTTATCAGAAGTGTGTCTAGTAATGTTGAACCTTTCAAGAACCAACAAATTCTCCCTTTTCAGTGATGGTGGTTTAACCATAGCTCAATGTTATTGTTGTTGCACTGCTTCACTCATGCACTGTGGAGCAAAGTAGGTATTGTGGGGATGGTATTTTGATAATTGAGGCTTTTAGCTATCTTGAGTTTGAGATTAAAAAAATGTTAAAAGATATGAGTAAAGTTTGTGATGTGATTAAACTATGCAGAAAATGTGTAAGTTGGATGTATCTGCTTTATGTACATCTGCTATACTTATTCCCTCAAACCTGTGTATTAGTTTCTCAGTGTTCAGGTTTCCTTGAGAAAGGCCATGCTTAGCACAGAACTAGATTTCTCCTTTGAGAAATGATAGCATGGTCTGAAGAAATCAAGTGATAAAGAAGTGTGCTGAATATGCAATAACTTCTGTGTGCTGCATTTTAAGCTATATAAGAGTAGTTTTGTTAGCTTCATATTATGTTTATGTTTTTTAGTCCACTTTTTAAATGTTCTTATGTTCCAACCTTATATGTTCGAAGGTTCAGTGCACTGTGAATCTTTTATTTTTAAAATTTTGTAGGTGCTTTTATATATAACTGTAATGATTGGTAAGATGTTAAATGAATTGTTTTTGTACTTAACTATTGTAATCCAAAAGATAGGGTATGGTTTATACATTTTTATTAAGAAATAGCAAGTTAATGGTTTTATGATTTCAGATAGTAATGCTCTTCTGAGACATGAACATTTGAAGATGTCTGAGAACCTAGTAGAATTCTTGTATGAGCATGAGTGAAATTTGATTGAAGATATTTGAGAATTAAGTTGGATTTTCATACTAATATAGAAGGCAAGTCTTTGTTGTCAAAGGAACTATGTTCCCTGTTTGCTGCTTTAAGCTTTGGAGATCCTTATTTTTCTATTCAATGCCAGTTAGTACAGATATTGAAGATATGTAGCAAAATTGATTTTATGCTATAAGATTGGGTTGGTAGTTTGTCTTCTAGTAATTTGTTAAATAGTCCTGATTTATCTGTAGCTTTGCTTTCTGTGGTTTTAGTTATCTATAAGTAACTGCGGTCTGAAAATTATAAGTGGAAAATCCCAAAAATAAAAAATTCAAAGTTTTAAATTGTGTTGTTCTAGTTTGCATGATGAAATCTCATGTTGTCCTGCTCCCTGCAGCCAGGGACTTGCATCATCCCTTTGTTTAGGACCGTGCTGTATATGTTCCTGCTGCCCATTATTCAGTTAGGAGCCATCACGGTCTTCAGATTGACTGTCATGGTATCGCAGTGCTTATGTTCAAGTGACCCTTATCCTATATAATAAAAAGCCTGATATGCTAGTGTCTGTTCATCTGCTTGGCTGTTCAACCAATCAAAGCATAATATGCTAATGATATGCTAAGCATGTCATCTCTGAACTGCTTGCGCTGATGTGCACTGACCACCAGGGACAGTCAACTGGTCGATCAGTTGCTATGATGTGCACTGACCACCAGGGGCAGACACTCTGACCAGTAGGTTAGCTTGCTGCTGGGGACCGGCTGATCGGGATTGGACGAGATGGGCACCCGTGGTTTCAAACATCCACTGGGGATTTTGGAATGCATCTCTGTGGGTAAATGTGTAATATCACCTGAAAAGAACTCAAATCTAAGTGAATAGCATCCTTCCAAAGGTATTAAATTCTTCTATAAAACTTAATATATTGTGGTGGTCTTCAGAAATATTCAGGTCTGAGTGCAAGTGGGCACTAAAAACATTTCATTACCTATTATCTCATTTAACTTTTGGTGTGTGTGTGTGTGTGTGTGTGTGTGTCCAGTAGGTAGTTAATTTGAACAGTAAGGAACAAAGTCAGTTATAAAGTTAGCCAAGTAATTTTCCTTACTATTGATAAGAAAATCTCTTGTTGTTGTTTTTTTTATATTTTTGTACGGTTGGACTTTCCTTTGCCTGCTCAGAGATTTTGTTTTGATTGACATCTGTTGTGTCTCAATGACTCTCTGAGGCAGTATTTCCTTTTTATATTAATCACTAAGAGCCCAGCTTGCAAAATCGTGTGGCCGCACTCAGCCACCTGCCGCCCTACCTTGACACCCAAACCTCTCCACGCAGAGCCCCAGTGCGCCTGGCCCAGCCCCTGACCCCTCTGGCCTTCTCTGGCCGCTTCAAACCCACCCTCAGTCTCTCGAGTTGCCTCGGGCTGGTCCTGCCTCCTTCTGGTGCCTCCCAGGTTGAGCCCTATCTCCGGAGCACGTGATAGGTTGTTATGTGTTATGACCTCCCGACCATTAGCATATTAGCTCTTTATCATTATGATTATTATGATAGATATAAGGTCAGATTCATTAACATTTTTCTGATTAGAGAAAAATAAGTGTTATTTAGTAATTTTGACTTAGATTATCTTCTAGCCTAGAGAAAGGGGCTCATGTATTGGTGTAACTAATGATAAATAAGACAAACTCTTATTTTGTCTGATGGTATCAATATACTTTATCTTTAAGTACTTACCTGTCTCTGGGTAAATAGGTGTTAGTAGAACAGTTTTGTTAAACTTTACTCCTTATAGCTTAGTAAAGCCTAGCTAGGAATCTTCATTTTGTATTCTGCCCTAAGACTTTAAAGTGCTTTTGTATAATTGCCAAACATTTTAAAAGTGAGATTATGATGGGCTTTCTCAGTCCCTTTTTTCCTAGAATTGAATTACTCTTAAAGTCTGTACACTTCTGTCATAATGATGGCAGGTTGCCAGTGGCCAGGAAAGGGTCTGTCCATGCTTTCAAAGTAGAGTTCTGGATTGACGTTTTAAAAAATATGACAGGTTATTATTTTAGAATAAAAGTGCCCTAAAAGAAGAAGATAAGTTTAGTTGCTGGGCAGAGAGAGTGTAAGGAAAAAAAATTTAGAGGAGATAAATCAGTTCTTGAGTGCTTTATGATGTACTACACTAGTACTGTGAGCACTGCTTACCCCAAGCAGAGTCTTAATATTATGTGGCCATTACTAGGTGTTTTCTAGCTCTGGATAGTTCATGTATCCTACGTCAGTTGCCAAGCAATCCAGGGAATCTGAAGTGAATTTCCTCACTTTAAAGATCAGTGTTTGGGAGTCTGATCCTTCCTGTGCTGACACTGCAAGTCCAGCCATACTGAGGTGCCCTGCTTTCTCACAGTAGGGTAACCCAGAGCACACGCAGCCGTAGCCAGCCATGGCATAGACTCTTAATGCAGAAGGCATACCTTTGTCCTGTATGGTGATCCATTCCTTCCCATTTAGTTGCCTTGTGACTAACAGCATTTGCCATTGAAATAGTAGTCTGTATTTGGTTAGGGAAAAACAGTAAAGCTAGCTCTCGCGCATGGGAGTAGCCTTGAAGGGCTGGCTTCCATGAGCTTAGTGGCTCAGAGTTTAACATAAAGTACAAAGAAGTATATAAAAAAAACTATAATAAAGAATGGAAGTCTTATATCTTGAGAAATGTTCATAATCGAACCTTTGATCTGGATCTCCAGATTAATAATTTTGTCAGTTAAAAGATTCCATTTGTCTTTGGTCTTCTGTGGTTAGCAGAGAGGCTGGTACGCTGTGGTAGCAGCTTGAAAGAAAAATCTAAAGGCACTAACCTTGACAATGTGCTTGTATTGACACTGTAGTACTGGTCAGGGGTGCTCTGGGGAAAGGGATTCAATATAGAAACCAATTGCCCTTGTTTATAATTTTGTTCCATATGGACCCTGTTCTTAATAGACTAGTCTTTCAGTCCAGTGGGGGAAGAATAAGGCTCTGAACATAGATACGCTACTTTTTTGGTGGGAGGATTCTTGCAGGTGTTTGGGTGTTGTTTTAGTTACTGGCTTCTATCTGTTGTCCACTTTAAGACCTGGTTTTTAATCCTTTTTCTTGGTGTGACTAGCCAGGAAGAGGCCATTGAATCTCTCTCCCTACTGCCCCCACTCTTCTTATATTGTAAAAGTTATTTTTTCTTTTTATTTGTGCTGCATACTTATGGTGAATCTGCACTCTGGGCATTTGTAAGCAGCGATAATGTCTTGCTTTAGAGAGTTGATCTCACTATGGTCCTTGAGCAGTAAGCACATGGGAGGGTATAGAAACCAGTGCTATTTTAAGTCTCAATATATGTGGCTGTCAAATTAGGTTGGGAATAAAGAAAACATCTATGCGTTTCTAGGGTGAAAGGAGCAGTGTTCTGCTGGTCCTCAGTCTTTTACAGGTCTTAGTTAATATTCCTAGGCTGTGGACTTTTTTTTTTTTTTTTGTATTTCTTTTTTTAAGGACTTTAAAAAAATGCATACTTTTATTAATTTCAGAGAGGAAGGGAAAGATAGAAACATCAATGATGAGAATCATTGATTGGCTGCCTCCTGCACACCCCCTACTGAGGTTCGAGCCTACAACCCAGGCATGTGCCCTTGACCAGAATCAAACCTGGGACTCTTCACTCTGCAGGTTGATACTCTACCCACTGAGCCAAACTGGCTAGGGCGGCTGTACATTTTTTAAGGTAGAATTTAACAATTTAATCTGTTTTTAATTAATTGAATCTGAGTTAAAGCAGTCTATAGCTACAAAACATGGAGTGAAACATTTGCGGCACAAATCTACATTTAGTCATTTCTCAAGCTTTAAGTAGTTAGCCAGTTCTTTGTAAAATTATATCTTGGCTTATGCTTTTGTGATATTTAGGAATAGACTATGCATGGCAGCAAATAAAAGCAAAGGTTTGCAATGGTGAATGAAATGGAGAGAGGCAGTAACTCTTCCTCAGCAGATACAGTGAGGAGCTGTGGACTGGCACTCTTCGTGTACTTGACCTAGGACATGTACAGATGGAAAAGCACCGAGCACACCTCCCCACTGTCCTAAGGCACCGTGATCTTGATGTTCATTTTGGGTTTGTGTTTGTATCTTGCACAAGTATCTTTTAGTTTCAAATGCAAGTGTCCAAAGAACTGTGTCTTTAATGTTACTTTTTGCGTATATTTCACTTTGGAGTTAGGACAGGAGGCAGCTAACCTGACTTCTATTTGATAAATATTACAAACTTTCTTCAATAACAAACAGGGAAGGAAAATAAAATCATGAATTATTTTACATACATATATTTGTGTATATATATACATATATATTTCCTTATAATTGTTTTTGAAGTTTGCTTATTGACTTAATACCTTATAAAATTCTTTGGTAGGTACTGACTCATACAATTCAGATTTTTTATTTTACTTGTTGGCTTTAATTAAAATTTCAATATTATTTCAGAATAAAATGATTAATCAAATGGAATTATAATTCATGTATTAGCTAACTTAAGTGAAATCTATGTATCTTTCATCTAAGCAAAATAAGGGCATACTCTTTAGTTTGGATGGGAAAGGGAGTTAAGAATCCACTTCTTTTTATGCCCTATTTCCAAAACAAGATATGAACAAGTGTTTTTTATGCTGTGAGGACTAGGTAATATTCATGGAAAATATATAGTCCTAAAATAATTTCCTTGTGAATAGTTTTAGTCTGAAAAAGGTGAAGACATTTATGCTGAGCCATGTTAAACAAATAATTTTATTTGGAACTTCAGCTGGCAAAAAAAAAATTGAGATGGTCTAAGTATATGATATTCAATTGAGAAAACTGTACTTTAGAATAAATGTGATAACTAGATTTGTAAACGTTATCCAATAATCAGTTGTTTTATGTGAAGTTTAACATTTAAATTTTGCCTTAATAGCATCATTTTATTACTTTGTCTTAGGGCATTTTAATGTTTGCAGAAAGATTATGTAAGTAAACTTTACATTATAGTTATTCTGTCTATGGTAGTAATGAAATTCTTGGTGCTTGTTTTTAGTTAATTGTCAAACATTCAGGGAGAGCAGAAAAGGAACCCCCAAATACCTGTTGGGTTCACCATGTAGTTATATCAGTTGATACTTTAGAATGGATTTATTACATCCTGGTTGAACAGTAGCTTTGTCTCCTTCCCTTAGTGTTAATGACTGTTTTTCATTTATATTGGGTGTAACTATCATAAATGAAGACAAGTTTATGAACTGGGAGTTGAAATGTTTGCAGAATTACTGCACTTCCAAAGTTGACTAGAAATGACAGCTGTACTCTCCACTGAGAGAATGAACAAATTTCTGTGTGTTATGATGTTCTTTTTGAAAGCGTTTTGATGTAACACCAATTTAGAAATTACAGAAAACAATTTGAATGGAAGATTTTCTTTGTAAAACTTTTCTTTAGTTGATTGTTCAAATACTGGCTTTCTGTAAAAACATTATCATGTTAAATTTTGACTGTAGTGCAATACTAATAAATTTGCTGCTTGGGCAGTTTTACTTACTACCTTTTAATTTGCTTTCTGCTATTACTTGTTATAGGTTCCATGTTGCTCATATTATGGTTGCATCTCTTTGGACCGATAAGTATAAGATAAAGGTATGTTTATCTGGTAGGAAGAAATATTAAACTGTAGAGTGTCTCTGCAATGAAAATAAAGAACTGGTATGTATTTTCTATCTCAAAACAATTACAGTTTGGTTATTATGAGTTCGATTTAATCTTGCAATTCTTGAATTGTTCTAAAATCAAGTTTTTAATACTTGACAGTTCTTCTAAAATCAAGTTTTTAATACTTGACAGTTCTTGGATCTCAGGGTAGAAATATATTCTACAGATCTCAATATTTTTATTTTAGTTAAAATATTGAGAGTGACCAAGGTATTCACTCTTGTCAGAGGTACTTTGCTTTGAGATAGTGAGAAATGACATATTGCAAAGCTGGTTGCCATCCTTTCTTGTAGTCATGTATGACTTCCTTGTATTTCCAATTCTTGATTACCGTATTTGCCGGCGTATAAGACGACCCCCTAAAATTTCCACTAAAAATACAGAGTTTGTTATATACTCGCCGTATAGGACTACCCCCCACTTGGAGGCCTATTTTTCAGGGCCAAAAAATCGTCTTATATTTCCCATTTCAGTGATGTTTTAAAAGAAAAGAAAATCCATTAATAACTTTGCATTCATATTAAACTTGAACAGGCTGCCAAATAGAAATTTGGTAATAAATGAAGTTTCTTTGGCTGTTTTAACCTAACTATAGTCTGTCTCCTAGTCCTGCTTTGACTAGGGCTGTGATTTAATGTGAACCCCCACAGGTCTGATATTTACATGTTAGACAGTATTATGAAAGGACAGCCTTTCCCTTTAACGAACACAGTTCCAGTACGTCATGGAATTAGAAATATTTATTCAGAATATAAGAATGTTTGTAAAATATTATAAATGTCTCTGTATAAATAAGTGGAGATTTTAAAAAAACAATTATATATCAAAGAACACAAAGTAGCTATTTTACAGCCGCTAATAAAATGAAAAGCATCTAGAAACATTTAAAGCAAACAAATGAATAATCTACAAGGTATAGTACAGGGCTAAGTAGCAACTGAAAATGAGACTTTTAGTACAAACAGTAGAACAATACTGACAGTCACATGTGCTTTAATAACTGATAGTACATTCAAGCAGGTTTTTCTAATAGTTCAAGGGGTTTAAAAGTAGCACATTTTCAAATAGGAAATAAATCTCATGCAAAGTATGTCTTGACAATGTCGAAAAACTTATCAGAAGTAGTAAAGAAAGGAACATGTTTCATTATCAAAGCAGATTATTAGGGTCCTTTTCTTTTTTCACTTGGCAGTCCTAACTTGAACACTATAAGTGAGTACCAGGAGTTCTACAAACAGAACATTTTCCACATGGATTTAATTTGCAGAAAGTGCAAAAGTGAAAGTAGACCAGGAACAACTACACTTGTCATCAGTATGAATATGGGGGAATTTTTTATATAGCTTGTTCTATTCTGTTGAAGCTGATATTTCAGATGATTATTGGATCAATGATTTTGTATCTACCTACTATGGAAAAATCAAGTCCTGTTGGTGAAGTATATGGTTATCCAGTAGTATTTGTTGTTACTGGAGCAGAAAGATTTCTTGTCAAGGTCACATGCAAAATCTTAACTAAAAACGTAATTTTTGTCTGTATGTGGAACTAGCTTCCTTTACACAGGAGTTAGCAAAACAGCTGCCATTCAAACTTGTACCCTTTTTTATTTTAACAGCCACTTAGTGATAATTCTAATTCCAATTATATGCTTTAGGCTAACTTTTATATCTGTTAGTGACTACAAATATAGTCAGGCAGGAAGTAACTAAGTGTGTGAAGCAGGAGGAATTGCAAAAGGTGGCATGTTCAAGGCTAACTTCAACCTGGCCTGTGGGCACATGAAGTTTCAATGATCTAGAATAGGATTTGGGTAAACTTGAGTGAGAATTGGGAGTGCAGGAAAGGCATAATTTTTGTTTTGTAACAAGTTTTCTCTCTTACAAAATAGTGCCAGCTTCTGAGCACTAGTAAGTTTGTAAGCCTCAGTGAAAGGTTGCAATTGTATTATTTCTTGACAAATAAGACATTCTCTAGATAAAATGAAAAATAATTGCATATGATTTTTTAGTGTCACCTATTATAGAAAAAACAAAAATTGTTATTTATGTCTGCCCACCCCAAATAAAACCTTGCCAATATAAATGATTATGCCCTCAATGCAAAAGTTAATCATCAGAGACCTTGCTCCCCTTTTGGCCTCTAGAAACTAACTATAGCTCTGTTTGCTGCATCAAGAAATAGATACAGATGTAAACTTAGTGAACATGATGAAATTTTCACTTTAAACAGTTTCATTGATGTACAGGAGAAGCAGTACTGCTCAGAGGAAAACTCAGTGAGAAGGGCATGCACCTCAAAAGAGAATTGAGCAATTATGTTTAACTGGTACTTAATTTTTTATTGACATATTTCCAGTTTCAAGCACTAGATATAAACTTCAGAAACCTGACATGCCAGCAGATGAGAGTATGAAACAGTTAATTACCTGCATTGGCAATGCTTGTAATTCCTCTGGGGCATGATGAGTGTCAGCTGTCTGATTAATCATGAATAACTTTTGGTGAAAGTCTCAAAGAGCAGTCTTACCACCTAAGTGTGTGGCATGGCAGTGTTGGTAGCTGGAGCACTTGGGGCTTGGCAGACATCACATATCGTTGGTAGGCCCGCTTAGACGTTGATGGTGCTACAGTAGAATTCTCTTACTGATTTTTGCCTCCATTCAGCAGCGGGCAGGAACTGCACTCAAGAAAACTGTGAAATGGGTCTTTTCTTCCCATGCCCACTGCTCTAAGGGACAAAGACTGAACTCTGAACAGAGAAGTTAACTGCCTAAAAGGGGTAAGAAACCACTGGAAGAAAGCAGTTAAAAATACGAAGATCTAAAGTTTTTTTTTTTTTTAATATCTCATACAAGTTAGTATTAAGAACATTGTTTTAGCTCTGATGGAGATGTTAATATAAACCAGTTTTTGTTTAGGAAGAATAATTCAGCTTATAAAAAAGGAAAATTACCCAGGCACCTGCAGTCATTTAATGATCAATTCAGTTTTAGTAGGCCCCACAATTAGCATAACCAAGTGCCTGTTGGTTCACCTTCACTAAGGAGTATTTGAAAAATACCAGGAAAGGAAATCAACTATTTAATGATAGCTTTTTTATTCTACACACATTTATAAAAGTAACAGTTTCACTTACTCAACACATTTAAAAAGTATTATATTGAAGTATAAACTCAGAATGAGGCCAGGCAGTTTTAGTAATACAGGGGCTCTTAATGGAAGAGCCAAGACCTTCTGGTCTGAGGGGTTACATGAACTAACCCTACACGGGTGGTTCTCGGTTTTAACTTGGAATGAGAACGGTGGGCCAGCAGATAGGACTTTATTCCCGTGTCAGAAAGCCATGAATGAATGCCCAGTTTGCTTAGAGGAGGACATTCCCCTAGGCCAGTGGTCGGCAAACTCATTAGTCAACAGAGCCAAATATCAACAGTACAACAATTGAAATTTCTTTTGAGAGCCAAATTTTTTAAACTTAAACCTCTTCTAACGCCACTTCTTCAAAATAGACTCTCCCGGGCCGTGGTATTTTGTGGAAGTGCCACACTCAAGGGGCCAAAGAGCTGCACGTGGCTCGTGAGTCGTGGTTTGCTGACCATGGCCCTAGGCAAGCTGGAAAAATGGAGAGAACTGTTTTGGCTGGAAAGTATGTCCAAAAATCATTTTCCTTGTGACAACATGAAAATTTACCCAAAGAGTAAAAATTGATTAAAAAAAAAAAATCACACGAACCAGCTTGTGGTAGACATAACCGGGGTAGGAACCAGCTGTCTCTTTCAGACCGATTCCAGTTGACTTTTTGAAGATTGGGCAGCCTCACTGCTTACCTGAGAAAGTTGGTTGCTTTTGGGATAAAACTCTGCCTCCAAGGTTGTGGCTAGAGTGTCCCTGTCCATTGTGCCAAAGGCTGAGGACCTGGATTCATGCTCTCTGAAAACAAGACATTTAGCTTGGGGACGTAATTATTTGTCATCAGCAAAACTGTGGCATTGGGGTGGACCTTAGGTACTACAGAATAAGTGGCCAGTGGTCCTTGAAAATAAAATGTCTCTGTCGGGCAACTATAGACAGTGAGAGGGTGAAGGTTACAATAGGAAAGGAATGATGAATTTAAGATGGAAGCCCTTCCTGAAAGAATTCAGGTACTTTGGTCCTGCCCGGTCACCATTTTGTTGAGATTTTACCTGTTTAAGCACCATATGCTAACCATCACCCCATATGCTAACCATCACCAAGTCTCGGGGCGAGAAAAGGAGGCCTCAAGGACCATTCCCTCACCTTCGTGTCCTTGGGGAGCAGAGTCGAACGGGCAGGTCAGTAGCAATCTCTTAAATGGGTGGGATCAGCCTGCGAAACTATCTGGCTCTTTCCTTTACAGAAGTTAGGTCCAGAGCTACATATAATTTGTGGATGAACTTTGATTCACGCAAATAGCAATTATATAGTGCTCTGGGGTGGGTGGAAAGCACTAAAAATGTTCCTCTGCTCTGAAAAAAAAATTAGATACAATTTTAGTTCCAATACACGTATTAACAGGATTCTGTCAGCGCCAAGCCTTGGCTATTGATAAGGCTCCACTTGGTAGGGGCAATACGAAAGTCAGAAGAGCGCTCATTCTTCCATATAGAATGTGCCTGCTCTACCTGTAACTTCCTATCTGGGACTGAAACACCTATCTGCTATTTTCCTGTCATCTGCCTCCCAGAGCATCTCTGAGTGGCAACCTGTATCTTGATGCGTGGGACTTGAAAACCAAAGCCTCTTCAATAAGCAAATCTAGATATGTGAGCCCCCTCCCATTCCCCTGTGTATATCAATTTTTTCCCTGGAAGAGAACAAAAGAGGAGAAATAGGGATGTCAGAGATAAGGTCACTGTCTGCCAAACGGAAAGGGTGGAAACTCCAATGAGACAAATGCCTGGGACACCACTGACGCAGGAAAGGTGGGAGCGTGACAAAGCCAGTGCTGGAAGCAGCAGCAAGGCCTGCTGAGTGGTGCGCATAGCGGGTATTTACATGCGGTCCATGGGCCGGTAGTGGAGGAGCAGGATCCAGGATCCTTGGGGTGTGGTCTGTGTCTCCAGGGACGCTCACCTCCAGGGCTGAGTTCACCACGCTCCGTTGTCCTAGTGCTGGCATGCCTGCCAATTGTCCTTAGTTTTCCCAACAGGTACTCTGTCACCTGGAGCCCTTCTCTCTCCGGTGACCTGCTATAATTTAGCTTTCTCGGGGAAGGACTTTGGTGCCCGAGCGCCAATTAAAGTGAAGTTTCATTGGTGTGAGGCCTGGAGTTCTCCTCCTCCAGCAGAGCTATTCTTTGCTTGAGCATCCTCACTTGGGTCTCATGTCTCTCCACCATGGCCATCATCTGAGACTCCAGCTTCTTGAGTTTGTTTTGATGCTTCTTCTTTGCTTTCTCATAGGCAGCCACCAGGTTGCTATGTGGGAGCAGAAGGGAATGAGATTGAAGATTCACCTGAGATAGCACTGACACACACACACACACACACACAGAGTCTTGTCCGCTGGGTAGCCAGGTCCAGTCAGCACTGCTCCCAAGAACAGGTCACTCAGCCTCTCAGTAAGAATCTGAAGTGGTTAGTATTTCAACGCTCATGGCCATGCATCTCTTGGCTTCACCATGATGCATTCAGCTAGACTGCGAGAGGCTTGTCACTAATGTATTAGCAGAGATTTAAACCAACAATCCAAACTAGCCACATCCAAAATAAGCGGAAAGGGAGCTGAAGCCCAGAAATCTGTCATTTAAATACAAATACTGTGTGTGTCTGCTGCTCATGGCTGCCTGCAACAGACACGGTCGAGTGTTCACTACAGGATAGAGTGCCTCACTGTAGCGCAGACCTCTTAGCTCACCTGGGACGAGGGCAGAGTGGCTGGACAAATTCCTGTTATTCTGTGGACTGGAGGGATTCAGAGCACTGGGGCCAGAAAGCTAACACAAGCCAGACAAGAGTAAAACACAGGCCTCTGTGAACCGTCCCCGCTGGGAGCCCGTGGAGAGGGCAGGCTGAGTCCGGGTCAGCCCCGGTGCCCTCTGTCGCCAAAGCAGCACCCCATGTGCATTCAGATTCTCCTGAGAGCCGTTTTGGGGAGTTTGTGAGTTCCTGTATTTTCTACCTACAGTGGAAGCTGATTTCCTTGATCTATTTCAAAACAAATTGTTGCCAGGAGAAGCAGTTGTGAGGTTCTAGCTGTCTTCTATAAAACCAGATACTAGCAATGTGCAAAATTGTAAAAACAGTACCATTCTATTTTTTGTAAAATAAGTTATTATTTAAATAAAGGTCATGTGTGTTACAGGTAAATAATGTATATTTTAAAGTAAATGAATTAATAAAAACTTGAAAAAAATTGTGTTTGTATCTAAAATGAAAAGTGTCAGATAAATACAAGGACAAAGCTCTTTGAAGTCCTCAGTTTTTTATGAATATAAAAGGGTCCTGAGCCCAAAAAGTTCAAGACTGCTGGCTCAGAGCAACGCTTCCTGAAATGTTCCTACCGGGTAGTAAATGCTGCTCAAATAAAAGGTCTGGTGCCAATGTTGTTTGGAAAACATTGGCATAAACACAAAAAGGTTTTTTCAAAAATTGCATGCCTTCCCAGAACGTCACCGTATGGAGTATGAGGGGACTCTGTGCTGCACGTCCCAAACTTGGCTCAAGGCCGTGTCTTTACCCAGCATTTCTCAGGTTTCTGTGGGCAGGGGGACACTACCAGAGAGAAGACCAGGTTCTAAGAGGGCAGGCAACAACTTGCCATTCTCAAGTATGTTTCCCAGTAATTATGGAAACATCCTCCCTGGTGTGAGTTCACAAGCAAGGGGGTTTACCTGTTGGCTCTCTTCAAGTCGTTCACAAACTCCGCTGATTGCTGGTGGCGGATTTCACTGCTCTTGGTGAGTCTTTCCAAGGCACTCACCAACTCCTGAACTCTGGACTTCAACTTCTTTTCTCTGTCATGGAGAGAGCATGCCAAGAGTAACTTGAGATGAGGTGGAGTGGCTACTACCCTGGAAGCGTTCAGCCTCCCAAGTCAAGAAGTGGTGCGAAAAGGAAGATAGTCCCAAAGGGTACAAGAGTTCCCTTTCCCCTCAGTGCAGCCAGAACACCTCACTGCACTCCTGAAGGCAGGTTTGAGCCTGCTTCCTTGAACGATAAGGCCCTTCCAGATGGAGGCACTGAGCCAATCTAGAAATTCCCTGTCTCAGTCTCTACACCAGGCGTGGGCAAACTACGGCCTGCAGGCCTGATGGCTGTTCTAAACTATTGAAGAAAAAAAAAAGTACCCTTTTATGTAATAATGTTTATTTTGAATTTATATTAGTTCACACAAACACTCCATCCATGCTTTTGTTCCGGCCCTCCGGTCCAGTTAAGAACCCATTGTGGCCCTCGAATCAAAAAGTTTGCCCACCCCTGCTCTACACCCTTCTTTTCCAAGTGTCCTAAGCATAACCTGAACCTTTGGGATTCAAGAACAGAAACCTTTGCTCTGGGCAGCCTGCCATGGACAAATCCCGACTCATTAAAATCAACTTGATTCTACCTTGCAAAACAAAAAAGTGGAGTAGAATTAGTGTTACTCTCATTTCAAAGGTCCTGGTTTCCCTTGAAAGTATTTAGATTATGTTTGCACTTTCATTGGACTCCCCATCTAAGTCAACTGCCTCTGTCACTCAGCGTCATTGCATGGTGTCACACGTCACATCTGCTATGACTTGGTTTATGTATTTGAGCTCCACAGGCTCCCCACTGGCATTCAGGCTCTGGGGTTGCAAGGATCTCACTTGGTTTGGTTCCCCATGTGTCCCCAGTACTGAGCACCACATGAGGGGGAGGGTGGGCAGTTTCTCAGTGACAGTGGTTAAAACCCCTTCAGAACAACTCGCTGAAGGTATTGGTTCCCTGGAACAAACCAAGAAACCAGAATTCATGGAAGAAAGTCCTAGAAAGATCACTGTGAGGAATGTGAATTAGCATGATCATTTTGGAAGGCAACTTGGCAGTATCTAGCAAAATGGAAAATGAACACATTCCTTGGCTAAGCAACTTGATTTCTAGGAATTTTTCTTAAAGAGGTAGTGTAGGTGCTGAAAGACAAGATCACGGTTGCATTCACTTAAGCATCCTATATAATAAAGCCTAATATGCTAAGTGTCTAGTTGGCCATTCAGCCAATCAAAGCATAATATGCAAATGACACATTAAGACTGCTCAACTCGCTATGACATGCACTGACCACCAGGGGGCAGATGCTCCAACTGGTAGGTTAGCTTACTGCTGGGGTCCAGCTGATGGGGACTGAACAAGACAGGCCAGACACACCTTGAGTCCTCCCATGGTCCCTCCCTGGCTGGCCAACCTCTCCCATCTCTCCCTGGACCTGATGGTACACTGTTGGGGTCCCTCAGCCTGGCCTATGCCCTCGTAATCTTGGACCCTTTGAGGGGTGTTAGAGAGCAGTTTTGGCCCAATCCCACAGGCTAGGCCAAGAGACCCCACTGGTGCACCAATTCATGCACTGGGCCTCTAGTTGGCTATAGCAGCTTAGGGGAAGTGGGGAGTGGAGGGGCGGGTTAGGGTATGTCTACCATTCTGCAACCTAAAAAAGTACAGATCGAAATGCATTAGCACGGTGTCTGATAAACTGTCAAGTAAAAAGGAAGAGTTCTATTGGATGCCATTTTTGCAGAAACACTAAAAATCTGATATACTAAAAAAAAAAAAAAAAAAAATCTGATATACTAATAATAGATCAGAAGGCTAAGCACCACTCAGCAAAGGTTAATGCACATAAAAGGGATGACAGAAGGCTTTCATAGTCTACTCGTGTATTGCAACTCAATGCTTTTGTCAAGTACGTGAGCTCTCTGCTTCCTGTAGGAGGGGCAGGGAGGTGACCTGGGGGGAGGGGGTGGGGGTGGGATGGAGACTCACGAGATGGTTCAGTGGCTCTCTAATCTTAGGTTTCTGTCTCCAGCAAGTCAAGCTTCCCAAACAGTTAACAGAGGATTGCAACACCCCCCCCCCCCCCCCCCGGCCTGCTTTGTGAGGGAGGTTGAAGGGAAAGATCTTTTAAAGCAAAGCCTAGCCACCAGCCCCTCGTCATTCCCAGGGAGGCCTCCCTACCACCAAGGATCCCCGCAGAGCCTTGCAGCAAAGTGGGTCCCATCTGCTGGGGAAGGTGGGTTTCTCTGGGGCCCTAGCAGCCACCAGGAAAACTGGTTGCGATTCCTACAGGAATCTGAGAGTGGCACCATTTCCTACCAGAACGGTGACCGGTGTCTGTCTCCCTCCCTCCCTTACTCTTCTCTTTAGCCTTCCCACAAGGCTGTGGAAGGGCAGAACATGAACCATCCCCCCCCTCCGCCCCCAAATTTCCCTGTCTAAATTGAAATATTTTTTTAAAAATAGGGAAGTGTTATTTCTCCTGCATTTTGTTACTGTTTTCCTTTCCATTCTAAATAGCGCAAATGAAAAAAAAATATGACAAGAATTAAAAATGTCCCCATGAACTCAATAAATTCACAACAATAAAAAATTTGCTCAGAGCAATACCATTATTTTCTATCTACCATTCCCTTCATATCCCTGCCCCACCCTGCATACAGGGAGAATATGGGACCCCCAACAAAACAAAGGGCTTCCTTCCCGGGTGCCCAGGCCGCTGAGACACCAGACCCAGCGAGGCCCTCCCAGACCTGCCCAACAGGGTGGGGGTGGGGGAGGGAGCCACTGCCACGAGCTGAGAACTGTCTATGAGCTCCCGGGCCTCGGGGATGGGAGTGAACTGCTCCTAAGAACCACAGGACAGTAGGGTGCCAGTTACTTAAAGATATAAAGGCCGGCTGACCCTCATGGTTAAACCTCAGATGCGGGCTGCTCGATCTGTGTTCCTTTGAGTGAGGCAGGAGCCTGCAGTCAAAGCTCTGTCCCTGTGGCTGCTCGTCTGGACGGAAACACGCACTGACCTGCGAGACAGAACAGCTCTCGGCCCACAGGAATGTGCTGAGTCCAAAATGGGATGTGCAGAAAACACAAAGCCCACTCTCGGATTTGAAGATTTAATACGGAAAAAAAAAGAAAGAAAAAGACTAAAATATTGCAATACTGGGCTGTTATTAAAGCTAACTTCAGCCGAAACCGGTTTGGCTCAGTGGTAGAGCTTCGGTCTGCGGACTGAAAGGTCCCAGGTTCGATTCTGGTCAAGGGCATGTACATTGGTTGTGGACACATCCCCATTAAGGGGTGTGCAAGAGGCAGCTGGTCAATGTTTCTCACTGACGTTTCTAGCTCTCTGTCTCTCCCCCTTCCTATCTGTAAAAAAATCAATAAAATACATTAAAAAAAAAAAAGCTAACTTCACCATTTGCTTAGTGTGGGAAACTTACAATGGCACGTCCAGAGTGGCTTGGAGTGATTTACTAGCTCCAGAGCACCGGCTGACAGTTACAGTACCGGGCGCGTCCCTGGATTCCGATGCAGTGGGTTTGGGCTGAGATCCAGGAATTGCAGCTGAATAAGTGCCCGTGATGATTCTTGTTATCAGGCAAAACTGGGGAACCCGGATGGGTCTGTGGAGGGGCTGCATGTGGTCTTGGAACTCGGTCTGTAGGCAGGACTACACGCACGGGCGCACTTTCTACAGGGCGAGGTCCAGCCCTCCTCGGATTCTCAAAGGGCAGCCCGAGTAGGAGCCAGAAGCCTGCGAGTCCCCAGTCGCTTTGGAACCTCAACCGCTCATGTCCAGTTCTGTTTGGTTTCTAGTTGAAATCTGTTTGGCCTTCAGCTAAGGAAGAATTTATTGAGCTTGTCCAGATAAGGTAACAACCCCCAAAAGAGCACTTCCAAGGCTCCACAGAGATGAGAAAGTAGAAATTAAACCCTGCATGTGCCATTTGCTCCCTCGATAGTCACACATTCATAAGCCGTTTTCTCGAAGGCCCAGAGCTGTGCGATCGCACCCTCACCTCCCTGCGTCCTTTCTCCCAGGAGTGCAGGCACGCAGGACACACGCTGTATCACCACCATGTACAGACAGCCCTGGGCCACACTGTTACCAGGCGCACCCACGTCACCAGCGCGCACATGGGTCTCATGTGTTCCCGCTCCACCAAAAATGAAGGTTATTTCTGGCCACCCAAGGTCCTATGACTCTTGCTCTAACCACACAGCCCGGGAGGTGCTTCTCTCTCCTTTTATCTGAAACATGATGTTAGGCAGTGGCACATACACGGAGCATGCGAAGCAGACTCCTGGTGGGAGTTGCCGGTGAGGAGAAAAGCCGGGTGACTTGCCAGGGAGGGGAGCTGGGCGGGAGACCGAGCCACCCGGCCTCTGCGGCCGCCGAGGGCCATCGGGCCGGGGAGCCGAGCAGCCAGGGAGGAGGTGGCCGTCTCCCCGAAATAAAAGGCCAGCGGCTCTCCTGTAATCACAAGGTCCGAAGGAGCAGCTGGGGAGTGGCTGGGGCCAGAGCCCGGGTTTGATGAGGTGGTGAGTGGCTCTGCAGCCACCCGGAGCCCCTCCGAGTCGCTGTCATCAGAGCGGACAGCAGGGAGCCGCAGCCAGCCGCCACAGGCCTGCGATTCCTGAGCAGTTGCTCATTACGCGGGATTAGTCACTGAGAGGATTGTCTGCCCGGGGCCCACCGATGCCTTTTTCAAGGAAGAAATGTTTCTGAAAATGCTGGGAAGTTTCCCTCAACGGACTTCAGCCACTAGCTCCGTGGTTTTAATTCCTTCAGAGAAGGTGTTTCCACTTGATTTTTAAAAAATAAAAACATCCCCAAGCCTTAGCCCTCAGGTGTCTGTGTTATATAAACCCGTGAAATGACTCTTCTACTTTTTGAGCTCCATTTACCATATAATCATGTTACTGCGCGTTTCCCTGCAGCCCCGTGGGTTCTGCCGTGGCTCCATCTAGAAGAAATCCATGCTAGCCAAATCCATGCTAGCCAACTTAAGGCTGGTTATTGGACACCCGTTGTGCCGACCGCCGACATGGAATCTCTGGATGGCGTCAGCAGACCCGGCACCCTCCTGTGCCCGCAAACGCCTCTGAGGTTTGGGAAATTTAAGAAATGAAGGGGCTTGGCGTACGGACGCCATATCCACACTGCCCCCCAGGCTGCTGGCACAGGGAGCCGTGGGCTGGCTGAGAGAGTTCTCCTGGGGTGCTTCTCTCTCCCCTCCTCAAGCCAAACCCCAGAAAGGATGGGAAATGTGTTTAAATCCCCAAACATGTTAGAAAGGCGTGCTCTTTATATACCAGAGAGGACAAGCAACCACAGGAAAGCAAGGAAGACGTGTCCTCCTCAGAACAGGAAGTTACATGCGGACAGCGAACAGAGCGCGGGGCTGAGCCAGGACGGGGACCTCGCGGGCTCCGGCCTCAGGGGCCGCCGCAGGACGGCGGGCCTGGGACTGGGTCAGAGATGCCGCCTAAGGAGCTGCTCGGGGCCCCGAGAACGTGAGCTTGTGAACCAGCCCCAAGAGAGAGGCACCGAACTCGACTGAAAGGAGAAGGTGAGGTGAGGATGGTCAGCACAGCGGGCAAAGCAGCCTTTTAGCGCCAGCACAGCCGTCTCCCGGGAGAGCAGGCCGGCGTGGCACCAGGAGGATGACCGAGGACATCACCGGAATGCCCGGAGCTGACCATGCGGAGGCAGCCTTCCCGCCGATGCTGTGCACACACGGGCCAACACACCCGTTTCCACTGTCACCACTGAACACCGCCCTGAAGGTTCTGCCAGGGCAACCACACAACAAAGAAGCGGGGACCCTCGCCCGCCACTCCCCCTCCGAGAGGCCAGGTGCCCCTGGGCTCTCCACGCCTCACCAGCAGGGACGGGACAGAGGGAGGACCCCCACTACAGAGACCGCAGGCTTCCTCCCCGAAACAAAGCTCAGCTTGTGGGCCAAGCCCCACAGAGACACGGCGGGAGCTCTGCCTTCCTGACCCCGGGTGCTGGCCCGAGCAGCAGGAGAGAGAACAGAGCTCCGCTCCCAGAATCAACCGCCTGTCGGGGTGCCCGGAGGGGTGCTTACCGGCGGATGGCGCTGGCGAACTCTGCGGCCAGCTCGCTGTCGCTGTACGTGGTCCTGAGCTCGGCCAGGGAGAGCGCCGGGGAGGCCGCGTCCGCACACTCCTGAGAACACAAGCGCATGCCTGTTAGACTGGGGCCAGCGGGGGTGACAATCCTGCCCGAGGGCTGGCCATGGGTGCCGGCCCCTCCCCGTGGGAGCCAGGCACAGGTCTAAATGGCCACACACAGCTCCTCTCCCTGAGTCATCATGATGACCCCGCGGTCGGTGCTGACGTGATCCCCGTGCTGCCCAGGAGGGAGCGAAGGCCGAGGCCGCCCTGCCCCGGGTCTCCAGCCAAGACAGGGAGGAGCGAGGATCACACCCAGGCGGGGGGGGGGGGGGGGGAGGGGCTGCCGCTGAGGGCTCTTCACCACTGAGCCAGCCCCTCCTGCTCATGGAGACAAGTGGGGAACAGCAGGTGAGAGTCCTCCCCCCGCCTCACTTCTCCTGTCTTCCCACCGTTCGGGGCTTCCGTGAGGGCAGTGCCATCACCTAGGAAACCCAGAGAGGAGGAGGAGGAGGAAAGCAGAGGGCACCCTCCCATGTGGCAGCATTAGGCTGGGACCCCGGCATCTCCAAGCCACATGGACTCCCACGTCCCACAGCGGCCACACTGTTCCTCCGGCAGCGGCACAGCCGCCGTGCCCGCGGCGCTGACAGGGCCGCAGCCAAGTGCGCGGTGCGGAGGCTGGGAGGGCGCCCCTCTGAGGGCTTTTGCTCAGCAGACCGTTCCTGAGCGCCCACACGCCCAGGCTGGAGAAGGAAACACGGTGATCGCTGCAGGTGCTCGCTGGCCCAGTGTGAGCAGAGACATGGCGGTGGGATGAGAGCTGCACAGAAGTGCAAATTTGGTGCTGGAGAGGCAGACGACAGGAGGGCTCTGTGTCCCCCTCAGCCCTCGGATATAGAAATGCCACCACACCCAGGGGGTCCCCTCCCTCTGCCTGGCCCTCCCCCTGCACGGCTTTCCCCTCCTCCTCTCCCTCTCGCTGTCCTGCAGACCCAGCCCCCCTACCCGCCACCGCCCCACCAGCCATGGACGCTGGGAGATTCCAGCAGCCTCCCTTTTTGTACATCAACTCCCGTGGATGTGAACATCTCCTAAGACTCCTAAAGACGGGGGCAGCTTTGTCCCGCCCCATGCCTCTCCCTGAACATGCGCGGTGGCATCTGCTGCAGAGACACAGGAAGTGCAAAGACCTAATGCTACGTGGGAGAGACTTGGTTCCAGCTTGTTGTCGGGGGGAAGTCTTAAAACAGGGACCCTGTCCTACAGAGCAAGAGTGCATGCCCCAGCCGAAACCGGTTTGGCTCAGTGGTAGAGCGTCGGTCTGCGGACTGAAGGGTCCCAGGTTCGATTCCGGTCAAGGGCATGTACATTGGTTGCGGGCACATCCCCAGTAGGGGGTGTGCAGGAGGCAGCTGGTCGATGTTTTTCTCTCATTGACGTTTCTAGCTCTCTATCTCTCTCCCTTCCTCTCTGTAAAATATCAATAAAATATATTAAAAAAAAAAAAGTGCATGCCCTGGACCCAAATCAGTCTTGCCACCTGTTTTTATAAGGCCCACAGGCTAAGAACTGTTTTCTGTTTTTAAAATCATGCAAGAAGATTGAGAAGACAGTTTGTGATGTGCAGAATCCGTACAAAATTCACATTTCAGTGTCCGTAAATGAAGTGTTAGCAGAACCCTGCCACACCAGTCGGTGCCCACTGTCTCTGCCTTCGCACTGCCTTTCTTCAGCGGCCGCGGCGTTAGGAGGTGCAGCCGAGTCTGCAGGGCCCAAACACCCCATCACAGTGGTCGGCAAACTCATTAGTCAACAGAGCCAACTATCAACAGTACAACTACTAGAGATTTCTTTTGAGAGCCAATTTTTTAAAACTTAAACTTCCTCTAACGCCACTTCTTCAAAAATAGACTCGCCCGGGCCGTGGTATTTTGTGGAAGAGCCACACTCAAGGGGCCAAAGAGCCGCACGTGGCTTGCGAGCTGTGGCTTGCCGACCACGGCCCTAACAGATCGACTCTGACTTCTTAAAGAGTTCTTCAACCCTGGCTCTGGACAGTCTGTTTCGCCCACCAACAAATAAGGAAAACGAATAGCCCAGAAGGGAGATTTTATTGAAACTGTAAATGGTTCCAATATTTGAAGGACCAGAGAATCAGCTTACTCTGATTTCATTACCTGAACAACCCAAGATACTTTTCTAATGCTCCTCACTCTCATGTAAAAAAACACACACCATCTGGCCTTTTCCATCAAAGAGCCTTCTGTACTTTGAAGCCATTCCACAAAACTGTGCTTCCCTCAGTCAAAATAAATACCGGGAGGAGGGAGAAGGCTCCGTGGGCTTCTTGCCGGACCCCGGGAGCCGTTCCCACCACACCCCGAGGGCTGGCACACTGGGGCTCTGTCTCTCGGGCTCTGTCCCCAGGTGACTGCTAATAAACCGGGCCGCACTGAGCCACGGGGGCGGCTGGGAACAGGAAACCCGCCCCGGCGGGACCGCGCTGTGAAACAGCTCCGAGGCTCCACCCACGGGGCAGCGGGTCGCAGGGTGCACTCGCAGGCTGGCAAGGCGACCTTCCCAAGGCCACGCGGTGTCGCCCGGAGCAAAGCAAACCCTCCAGCGCCTCCTCACTGTCCTGGGAGAGCACAGCGGCCGGGTCTGCAGCCAACGCGTCCTCCCCCCTCCCCTCCGGGCACTCCAGCGGACTTGCTTTCCCCCCAGCCCTCCCCATCCCACTCTCCTCAGGGTCTCAGCTCAGAAAACTGGTCCCGACCCCCACGCCCGATGCTGCGGCCTCGTGGGAGCGATCCTGGCCCCCGGGACATCTTGTCACCCAGCCAGGGTCCTCTATTTGCTCCGAGGTGCCCCCTCCCCCCCGGAGTATAAACCTGGAACTGCCCCCAGCGCCTGGCCAGGACCACGTCACAATTTGTCAAACGAACGGATGGCTAACTGAGGCAGCGGGGGCCCCGGCAGAGCTGGCCCTGCGGGAGCCACGTTACAGACGCCCTGGTTCCTGAGGAGGGAGAGGCGGGCAGGGTGCGGCTGTGGCGCTTCGTGAAGCAGCTGCCAAGTCTTCGCTGGTTGGGGGGCGACCGTTCACGGCCACACGGCACCAGCAAGTGGCTGCTGCTCCAAGTGCACGACCCGCCCTCTAACCCCCCCAACACGTGGCTGTGAGAAGCCGCTGCTCCTCAGGCCAGCAGTCAGCGCAGCATGGAGTCTTGGGCCCGAAACAAAGCGAGGGTAGGGGAAGCTAGAATGGCTTGCAGGTCCTGTGCCAACAAGGAAAGTGAGTGGGCAGTGAGTGGTGGGAGGTGGGCAGGAAGGGGGGCCCGAGCCTGGGGGTCCCCAGCCCCCCGCCTACCTTGCCGGGCTTGTCTTTGCCGCCGCCGCCGCCGCTGCCGGTGGAGCTGAGGGACCGCGAGCGCTGCTCCCGGTGCTCCTCCACCTCGGACTTGAGGTGCTCGATGTGCACCAGGTACGCCTGCTCCTGGGCCTCCCGCGTGCTCAGCTTCAGCTCCAGGGCCTTCTTCTCCTTCTCCAGCAGGTAGAGCTGGGCCTTCAGCTCCGCCATCTCCTCCTGCGGCGGGAGGCACAGAGCGGGGGGCAGGTGAGCGGTACGTCTGCGGCGATAAGCGAGGCCCCGCGGGAGCTGCTCCCAGGGGGACAGGAGCGGGAGGAGACTGACCGCTGTCCCCGGGCACGGGCAGGGCTGCCCTGTGGACGAGCCCCACGCTGCCCCGTAGGGACCAGAACCGAGGTGCGTGACCAGCAGATCCAGGCAAGCAGGTCTGTCACCCTGAGGAGAAACGTTCTAACAGCCACGGTCCCTGCTCCCTGCAAAGGGCTCTCCTGCCTGGGGGGGAAACCAGTCTTCCAGTGTGCGGAGACGAAGCGTCGTCGGTCAGAGAGGCTATACAGGAGGGTGAGCTATGGGCCAGAGTGTGCAGCCTGCCATCTGCTCAGAACCCAGGCTCCTTGCCACGAAGCTCTAGCCCGTGCCCACCATCACATGACCACAATCACATGACCACCATGACATGACCACCATCACATGACCACCAGGCTCCCAGCTGCCCCTGGGACCCTACGTAAGGGGCGTCTTGCCAGGGCTGAGTCACTGCCTTGACAGGGATTCGCCATGGTCACTGGAGTCACCGCGGAGTCGCCCTCACCCTGGACACACCAGCCCCCGGGGAAACCTAGAGGGCACCCATCACAGCGTGTCCCACTCAGGACCGGGGCCATTGGACACGGAGCAGGCCATGTGCTCAGTGACTGCTCAAGCGGAGATGCCAAACCTTTCCTGAGATGAGACACAGGACCAGGACGAAGGGTTTTCACTCGCTGAGCCCTTCTGATCTTTTGCCCAAAGCAGCAGGATCCCGAAGGTCCTGGGAGCTCTGCCCACTGAGCTAACGGGGACAGCCAGGTCCGCACAGACGTGACGGCCGCTTGGAAGAAGGAAGGCAGGGCCCGCACCGGGAGAGGGAAGGCCTGCGGGGACAGGCAAGGCGGCCGCTGGGCGGGCAGCGGAGGCTCAGCACAGACGGGCCGGGACCTGGGCAGAGCCAGGACGGAGACCCGACAGGCCAGGGCTCAGAGGGCGGCCTAGAATCGGATGCGAGGAAGTAGAGGTGCGGCAGGAAAACTGGCCGTTGGTCTGGCTCTGGGTGGGAAGGGAGAGCGAAGCCTCTGAGGAACCAGAACCAGCACTGGGTCATTGCTGGACGTGGACCAGGACCCCTCAGCCAAAACGTAACAAAAGGAACCTAATCCTCTCATGCCCTCAGGCCCCAACACATCTAAGCAGAGAACCACCACCCAGGACACCTACCCCCCCACCCCCCCACCCCCCTCCGGGGCCCTCGGCAGACACAGCCTCACCAAAGATGAGCTGGTGCACAGGTTCTCCCCCAAACACAGAAAGTGGAAATGAGTCGGGTTAAAGCAGAAGCAGCATTTGTGAGAACCAGAAATAACAAGTGAAAAAGTAGACAATAAATATTTAAAACAAAGAGATAAAGGAAGAGGAATTGCAATGAGGATAGGATATTTTAAAAAAAGAGGAGTGGATCTGAAAAGGAGTGGAGTGAGTCACTGGAAGTGAAAGGGTATTTATGAAAGGTCATATACAAGAAGTAAAAAAAAACCCAGAAAACGTGAGTTTCTCAGCAGCGAGTCTGGAATAAAATGGGGAAATGCAACCCAGTCTCTGCCACAGAGCTGGACGGTGAGCGAGTCCTGGACACACCCTGGGGCACAAGGGAGGGGGAGACCCGATGCTCGAGGGCAGTGAGTGGGCCTGGACCAGATGCGGCAACAACTGCCCCATCAGGACCTGATGAGGCGCTCCTCTCCAAGCTTTCTACAATTTCTGCTCCTCTGGGGGATCTCCACGGTGTGCCCACATTTTATTTTTCAAGTAGCAGTGTTCTCATCGGGGTGTCATGATATGGTTGACTAAACCATGGGCCACACAATGGAATACAACCTCCAGCCCTCCTCCCCTCCCCGGAGGTCAAAGAGGCTGACCACCCTCCATGCGTGGTCCGTATGGAGACCACCTCCGTCCTGAAGCTATCGGGGGGCCTCCAAGTCGCCTCATGCCTTAACCAAGACCCTCCTGTCACTCAGGGAATTCCAAGCTCCGTGCCAAGAACGGGGAACACCTCCCAGATGTAATCTTTATCCTTCCACCGCCGTCTTCGGCGAACGCAGGCAGCAGGGAAGGCCTTGTGCTTGGCCCCCCCTGGCTGGATGTGAGCAAACGTGCACGCTGAGGTGCAGCTGCTAACACTCCCGACGGGGGCGCCGGCTGCCCCACAAAGCACCCCCTGCTCCAGAGACGCCGACTCAGCCGGACAGACGGCCTGAGACCCATCAGGGAGCACTCACTGCACAGCCCAGCAAACCGCACCCCCGGGTGCTGTGATCCGAGCGGGCTCCACGCGGCACCAAGGGGACAGGGTGTCAGGAAATGGCTCCCGTCCAAGTTCTGCCCCGGGCCCTGCTCTGCTCGCTGGCCTCAGAGGCTGCTCCGGCCTGCAGGGGTGCGAGGTGGCCTCTCCTGGGGAACCAGGAGGCCAGCTCAAAGGAGGGAACCCCTGGCGCTGGAGCTGTCTGCCTTATCTACAAGGAGGCGCCGGAGTTCCCCTGGGGAGAGGCTTCTGAGCAGGAAAGGCTGACTCCGCCTCATCAGCTGGCCTGTCTCAGGGGCCTTTCTCTCCTCCTCCCCATGACAGTGGCATCTATAGGAGCAGAGTTCTCGAACCCTCCCCAGCGCCCCTTACCTTCATGGCCATCAGCTCCTGCATCAGCACCGCATTCTCCAGGTCGAGCCGCTGGCTGTCGCCCCGGGGCTTGACGTCGTAGCTGAGCGGGTCGATGTGGATGCTCTCCAGCTCCAGCATGGTCAGCTTCACCGCCGCCCGGTCGTTCTTGAGCTGCTGGATGTAGTCCTTCAGCCTCTGCTCGTCCTCCTTCGTGAACTCCGTGTCGCAGCTGCTGGCCGTGGAGCTGGTCGTGCTGAGAAGGCGGACAAGGAGGAGCCATCACATTTCCAAGTCACCGCCCCCGGGTCCTTTCTCCTCGCTCTCCTCCACACCTTGTGGAGATGGCAGTCCAGGGGCGGGGGAAAGGCACAGTAAACGGATGCCACCTTTTAGGAAATGAATGTAAAGAATAACAGAAATATTCATACCCGTTAGCCCAACAGTGCGGGCCCTAGGAGTGAGACCTAAGGAAGCGAGTCCACAAAAGCAACGAGATGCACACAGACGAAGGTGTTTCACGGGATAGAGGGCTTGGTGAGTCATAGGACACAGCCAAAAAAGGGGAAAGTATGTGGACATTAGGGTAGTAATTACAATGGTGGAGACATTTTAAGTGAGGAAATAGGGTAAAAATCACACGTGAGTCATAAATATAGGTGTATATATATCCTGTTTCCCCGAAAATAAGACAGTGTCTTATGTTAATTCTTGCTCCCAAAGATGCGCTAGGTCTTATTTTCAGGGGATGCCTTATGTTTCCATGAAGTAGGTCTTATTTTCGGGGAAATGCGGTAGCTAGGACTTATGAGGCGATGGCCCCCAGGAGGGCCTGGCCTTTGCCGGCAGCGGGCAGGCAGCTCCACTGGCTCAGAACGAGGCCACTCCCCCCCGGCGGGCCTGGGCATCTGAGCCAGCGCGGACCCACTGCCTGTGCTCGGGGCCTGCCGCGGCCTCACGGAATGGCTTTGGAAAGAGGGCAGGAAAGCAAAGAGGCACCCGGGGCTCCCATCAACACAGGCTGGCACTGCCACCTCTGCCATTACAGGTCTGGGAATAGGCTCAGAGTCATTAGATGGCTTGTCTGGCCAAAGGGCTGGGAACCGGTGGGACTGGACTCCGGCCACAGCCTCTCGTTCCACCCCCGCCCTCCCCGGAATCCTGCTGCGAGCCGCTGTGCCCGGAGGGGGCAAGGAGTGACGTCGCAGGCTGCTGGCTGCCCTGCGCCCAGGCCGCCCTCCTCAGCGGACACTGGAACAGGGGTGACGAGGCCCTGACTCGGCAGAGGGGATGTTCCCAGAGCCTCGGTGTGACCGGGGCCGGTCCCCCCTCAGCTGAGACACGCCATCAAGCTGGTCGTGCAGGAGAGGAAGAGAACCTTTTAGGGCTTGGGGTGGGTTTCATGTCAGAGAACTCTTCTTTCCTCAGTCAGGGAGCTGAGCACCCCAAACAACTGGTCTACCCCAAAGGATAAAGGGCACTGGCACTGCAGCCTGTGAGGTCATGGGACCCTCCAAACCCTCCAGGGAGCGGCCACTACACTCGGGGGCTGCTGGGGCGGGTACAGGGAGTCCCAGCTGGTCTCGGACACCACACAGACCCGGGTGAACGCGCTGCCTCCGCCACTCCCCGCCCATGGCCCAGAGCGCATCTCCACGCTCTCCGGGCTCTGGTGAACTGCGGATCCTTATAAACCCACGTCACCTCTTGTGGAAAGGGGTCGTGGGCCCCCACGCAGGCAGAGCCGGTGAGCACTGTCACAGAGCACTTGTTCTGGGGGAGGGACCGCCAACACTGGACCCAGGGACTCCCACTTGGGGTGTCGGACACCTGGCAGGTCACCCAGAAAACCCATCTGAGGGGGAGCAAGGCGGCAAGCGCTTGACCTGATTTGAGAAACCACCTAGACCCATCTGGGGACAGGAGTGAGGGGGGCCAGAGGCTGTCAGACTTTGGGGTGGCCTGGAATCCTCTGGGGCCTGGGGCTTGATCCCCAACCAGGAGGGGGGAGGGCTTTTGGTTTACCATCTCTGCGAAGGGTTTCCTGTCAGAGGAAGGAAAGGAGAAAAGAGCAGAAGAGCTGCTGCAGGATCCTACCCCCCGCTCCCCTCCCCCGCCCCCCCGCCTGTCAGAAGCTCGGAGCTTTACAAGGCTTTTACCAGGGAAAGTTGAATTTCAAGATAAGTGCCCCTGCCCCCTCCGCCGCACCCCTCCGGCTCCCCCTCCCCCTTCCAGGACGCCAGCGGGAGCAGACCAGGCGAGGTTCATTACAATCCTGCTTGGTGCCCTTAATGTCCCACCGCGGAATATGATTGTGACGATGGTGGGAGGGAAGCCACTGGCCTTTCCTCTGCCTCCGCAGACAAAGGCGCTGCCGGCGTCGGGCAGGGGTTAAGTCATCCATTAACTTCCCGCCCGGAACGCTGGGTGATCGCAATAGTTAAGAGTGAATAAATCACTCTGAGAGGAGAGGGCTGAGATGAGGACCCAGCCACCAAGGATGGGGAGCGCTCAGTGTTGTGCTTTGCTCTGGTTTGTGCGGAGCTGGGCCGGGTCACGTGGGGCGTCCTTCCTGTGATGCTCGGCTTGAGCCTCTCGTGCTGGCTTCGCCCGTGTCCGGCGCTGCACCCAGGTGCCCTCGGCCCTTCTGCCTGCCTGGCCACACAGGACCGGGATGTGGGTGGGTTCGAGCCGCTGTAGATTCCAGTGGTCCTCTCTGCCTCTCTCCACCACGTCTCATCCTTGTGCTCAAGACTAAACTCTCTTGCTTGCTTTTAATAAGAAAAATAATTTTTGGGGGGGCTTTCTCAGCTTGTCTTGGCAAAAGCTAGAAGGGCGTCTCCTTTGCCTTGAAAACTAGGGATGTGTTTTCCCTCAAGTTTTATCATTTTACTGGCCCTGCATGAGGAGCAGCTTGATTCCGGAAGGAAAGTGCCATGAGACTGGCCTTCTGATTTGCTAAACACCCAAACTGTATTTGGAGGAAGGGGTTGGCCCACGTGACATGTGGCCACGTCAGCCACTCCTAAGTGGCTCTGGTCTTCCGAGAAGAAGGTTGGACCTTGTCAACTGCCTGTGTCTTTTAGTGTCCTTCCTCTCTCTTTCTCTCTCTCTCCTCTTTCTCTCTTCTCTCCTCTCTCTCTCTCTCTCTCTCATGACAATTCTTGGTCACAAAGGACTAAAAGCACTAAACACCATCCAAACTGTGTTTGCAACCCAGGCATGTGCCCTTGACCAGAATTGAACCCGTGACCCTTGAGTCCTCAGGCTGATGCTCTATCCACTGAGCCAAACTGGCTAGGGCTGTAATGTCTGGTGCTATTTTTACAACGAGCATTTAATTCTTTTGAAATCAGGAAGTTAGGTCTTAAAGGGAAAAAAAAAAAAAAGCATTTCACAGGACCTAACGGATAAGTGACCAGGTGTCTGAGCAGGAGCGTGGTGGGGAGCGGGTCTGAGCGGGACTCGGGGATTCCAAACACTTCCAAGCATGAGCCCCAAGGCTTCCAATGAACTCTTCCAAGACTTGGATGTTTCTCAAAAACACGTGAAGGTGACGATGGCGGCAGCCAGGTCTGGTCCGGCTCTTATTCCCTGAAGCTTGCTGCATTTGGTGGCACGGCCTGTCCTAACCGGATGGTGGCTTCAGTCCCGTTCACCTTTCAGGGGGCATGATTCCTGCCCCAAGAGGCCTTTACCTTTTTTTTTTTTTTTTTAAATTCTTTTAAAAAATATATCATTGATTTTTTGCAGAGAGGGAGAGAGAGGGACAGAGAGTTAGAGACATCGATGAGAGAGAATCATCGATCAGCTGCCTCTTGCACACCCCCTACTGGGGATGTGCCCGCAACCAAGGTACATGCCCTTGACACCTGGGACCTTTCAGTCCGCAGGCGACGCTCTATCCACTGAGTGAAGCCGGTTTGGGCAGGAGCCTTTATCTTAATCCAGGCGAGTTAGAGGGTGAGGGCCGGGCATCCCGAGCTCCGCTGCCCTCCATTCCAGTTTCGGGGCCTGCCCCGTGTGGTCAGCCAGGCTGCATCCTGGCTCCCGGCAGTGCCCGGGGTTCACCACAAGGCTGCGATCCCCCTTCTCGCACGGCTCGCCATGGTCCCCCACCTGACAGGGGGACAAAAGGGACTCGATTCTGGTCTCCGCCAGAGACTTGCTGAGGCCTCTTCTGTCTTAGGCACACGCTCTTTTGTAGACTGAGATAGATGACGGTGCCTCTACCGAAGGAACTGAAATGGTGATGCTGGGCAGGAAGGGTGGGCTTCAGGATTCCCGTTCCCAGCAGCTGAGTCCCTCTGCCTTTCTGCTGTGACAGTGCTGACAAAGTGTTCCTGGTTTATACGTCAACGCTCAGCCACTGAGCCGTGCTGGTCGGGAGTTGCCACTTTTTATTCTCCTAGGTGGTCACTACTCTTCTGCTCCTTTCCAAAACCAGGACCTTCTTGCCATCAGGAGCCGTCCACGTGCTGCCAGGCCGGCCCGGGGCCTGGTACTCAGCATTCCTTTCCTGAGACCCCCCCACCCCCCGAGGAGCCGCTGAGGATACTCTGATTGGACTTCTCTACGCAGTGGTTACAGTCGGGGAACGGGAATGTGCGGGGCCACAGAACGCCCGAACCCAGAAAGCCCCTTTTCTTCCTTCCTTCCATAAACTGGACCTGGGAGGATGCCTGAACCAGAACGACCAGATGTACACACACAGTGACTGATGAGGTAGGAGGGCACAGCGGTGTTTGGGCCCGTGTTCAACAGAAGGCAGCCTCGTGGGGTGATGACCTGAGAATGTGGGGTGCATAGGACGCCCTGTGTGCTGTCCTCCTGTGTCCCCTCTGAGCTGCTCTGGTTTGGGTGGGTGTGGGAAGGCGAACTTTTAGGAAGAGCGGAGTGAGATCTGAGCTGAAGTCCTCCGTCCTTCGCTGGGAAGACCCACCGGTGATAGAAACTAGTTCGAGGGCCATTCTTCGGGGAGCTCACCCTCGAAAACGTGGGCCGTGTGCTGAATTGATCTTGACCTGCTGAGATGTGTGATCTAAAAGTCAGTGTCTGTATGAAAACGGCCTCACAATCAAGGCTCAGCCATGTCCCAGTATTTCTAACAGATTTTCTAAACCAGGATTTCCACTAAATGAATGGTGAGAGTTCCCACTCCTGACTCCAAATTTGTCTCTGATTTGGAGGTTTCAACCCCAAAATTACTTTTGGGGTTGGGAGGTGTGAGCAAAAATCTGAGCTACTGGAACAGCACGCATTTCCTGTCAACCCAATTCTTAGGCTCACTCATTCAACAGCAAGGTCACTGACGAGATGAGAACTACGTTCTCTTCTAAATGAACACGGAAATTATGGATTGCACACTTCTGGAAAAGCCATTAAGAAGATCATCTGCTTTCTGCGTTCAGACAGAAGAATCTGGTTTTTAGAAAGAAATAAATTATAATCTGTGCTTCCCTGAATAAGACAATTGTTGGAGAGAAAAGGAGTCTCTTGTGTTTGCGGGCACCTGGCCCAGGGCCCCGTTGGGGATGTCCCCTTTCCCGAGGCGCCAGGGCCAGGACAGGGGAGTGGACGCCCCTGGGTAGGTGACTGTCCTGCCGTGGGAGGAAGAGATGGAAACAGCGAGTTACTCTCGGGCTCCACGAGACATCAGTATTTCTCCTTCGGCTCTTGAGAGTCAATCTATCCCTAGGTGGTTCTAGTCACCTGATCTGCAAGTACACACTGGGTTTTTGTGTGTGTGTTTTTAAAAAATATATATTTTTATTGATTTCATAGAGGAAGGGAAGGGGTCAGAAACACCAATGATGAGAGAAAATCATTAATTTGTTGCCTCCTGCACCTCCCCTGTGTCCTTTCCCCCCCTCGTCCCCCCCTCAAGGATTGAGCCCATAACCCGGGCATGTGCTCTGATTGGAAATCGAACTGTGACTTCCTGGTTCAGGTCAACACTCAACCACTGAGCCTCACCAGCAGGACAACACTGTGTTTTAATGTCGTGAGGTCCAACCTGGGAGAGTGGGAACAACATACGCTTGGTGCTGACGTCCTGGTTTGAGCCCTGATTTCCCTCTCGGCTACCAGTCCTGTGACCTTATCCGGGCAAGTCGCTTCTTATCTTTCAAGATTTAGTTATCACCTAAGAATTCCTAACAAGGTACTTCCTAGACTGAGAGCTGGCATGGAAAGGGAAGGCATTCATGTTTTTAGGGCTCCAGTGGCAAGCAAAGAAGATGACTAGAAAAGGTTTCATTCCAAAGTTCCATGGATGCCCCACCCCTCATCCAGAAGAACCCAGAAGCCCCAGCAGGTTATGCGTGGCAGGTCTCACTGCTGTCCTCCTCACCTTTTTCAAGCTCTCACTTCAGTTTTCTAGATGCACAGACCTGAACCCAGGCTCCTGACCAAGCATCTGTTAAGCACGTGCTATGGGGATGGCGTCACCCTGAGACAAGAGGTCAGGCTGGAGGCTGCTCTTACTAGGAGGAGCTCTCAGCGGACAGAGACTTGGGAGGGAGGGAGGGGACAGGGCCTGGAAACTGTCCGGGCCTCAGGGGATTAAGGGCTTATTTGCAACAAAGAGCTGTCCCAAAGGCTCCTGGGAAATCCATCACTATAAAGAAACTAGAGGTCCGGTGCACGAAATTCATGCACAGGGCTGCCGGCAGTCGGACATCCCTCTCACAGTCCAGGACTGCTGGCTCCCAACTGCTCGCCTGCCTGCCTTCCTGACTGCCCCTAACCCAGGGGTGGGCAAACTTTTTGACTCGAGGGCCTCAATGGGTTCTTAAACTGGACTGGAGGGCCGGAACAAAAGCAACCTGACCATGCTGGCACTCTCACCTTGGGCTGCTGGTGAAGGAGCGGAGGGGAGAGCAAGAGAACCCTCCGCACTTTCGGCTCCGCGGGTCAAAATAGAACAGCCGAATGGGCCGGATCTGGGTCACAGGCCGTAGTTTGCCCACGGCTGCTCTAACTGCTTCTGCTTGCCAGCCTGATCACCCCGTAATCACTCCCATGCCAGCCTGATTGATGTCTAACTGCTCCCCTGCCAGCCTGTTTGCCCCCAACTTCCTTCCTCTGCCGGCCTGGCCACTCCTAACTGCCTCCCCCCCTGCAGGGTTGATTGCCTCCAACTGCCCTCCCTGCAGGCCTGGTGCCTCCTAACTGCCCTCCCCTGCCGTCCATCTTGTGGTGGCCATCTTGTGTCCACATGGGGGCAGGATCTTTGACCACATGGAGGGGGGCAGCCATCTTGTGTGTTGGAATGATGGTCAATCTGCATATTACTCTCTTATGAGCCCTGACAGGGTGCCGGGCCTACCACCTTTTTGAACAAATCACCCCCTCTCTCTGGGCTGCAGTTCCCACAGCGAGAAGGCCCTTTCTGACCCTCCCACTCCGACTCCCTCTTGGAGGGAGCAGGCTGCAGGCCGGGAGAGAATCTGTCCTCCCCCCCGGCTCTCCCCCCCCACGAGCCTGGCCACGGCGTGCCGCGCCCAGAGAGCAGACGGCACCGGGCACGCCCCCGCCAGGAGCCCGGAGTACCTGGTGTGGCTGTTGGAGGACAGGCTCTCCCAGGGCTGCACGCTGCAGCCGGCCACGGCGAAGGCGCCCCCGCAGCTGCCGTCCAGCTTCATGAGCAGCGCCTTGGCTGCGTTCTCGGCCGTCTTCCTGCAGTCGTGGGCCCGCTTCAGCATCTGGGTGATGTTCTCGTCCCCCGACGGGTCTCCTGAGAGAAGCCCACGGGTCAGTCGGCGCAGGCCTCGGCACGACCAGCCTGGGAGCGCGTCTGGGGGGCCGGGGCGGCAGGCGGGGAGGAGCCAGCGGCGGCGGCTGTGCCGGGACCCGCTCTGCCGCCCACCTGGGAGCTGGGCTTCGGAAGGCGTCCCTCTGCTCCCGGCTCCTGTCCTCGCCCACAAGCGAAGGGCTGGCCGGTGCGACCTCTGAGGCCTGCTTCCGGCTCGGACAGCTATGGTTTTCTGGTTCCCCAGGCTCCTGGCTTCTCTCCCCACCCAGCCCCAGCCCGCCGCGGGGCCACCTCCCCTGTGTTGGTGCCTCTCGGTGGGCGAGGGCAGGGAGACCCGGAGGAAAGCGCTGTCACATCTCCGGGGCATACGGTTTTGGTTAGAGCTTCGAGCACGCGCCACGGTGACAAGCCTCATGGTCAAAGGGAGAACCCGAGGTCGGCTCTGCCGTTTCTGCCCCGGTGCCACCCTGCCCTCCCTCCTCTCAGCTGGGCACGGCCGGTGGCAGCTCAAACGCCTCCAGGAGCCAGGTGACTGGGCTGGAGCACCAGGTCGGGCGTGGAGGCCACCAGCAGGAGCCAGTGGATGCCCGGCCCAGGAAAGCACGATCCTGTTGCCCTAGCCGGTCTGGGGACTACATTCAGCTCGCAGACACAAGGGTCCCGGGTGCGACTCCAGTCAAGGGCATGCATCTTGGTTGCACGCTCAGTTCAGCCCCCGGCCCCGGTCAGGGCGCATGTGGGAGGTAACCAATGGATGTGTCTCTCTCACATTGATGTTTCCCTCTCTGTCTCTCCTCCTCCCTTCCTCTCTCTCTCTAAAAGTCAATGGAAAAACATGGCTGGTATGGCTCAGTGGTTGAGCACCGACCCATGAATCATGAAGTCACAGTTCAGTTCCTGGTCAGGACACATGCCTGGCTTTCAGGCTCAGTCCCTAAGAGGGGTTTGTAGGAAGCAGCTGATCAATAATTTCCCCCCCATCATTGTTGTTTCTGTCCCTCTTTTCTTCTCCCTTCCTCTCTCTGAAATCAATAAAAACATTTAAAATCAACAACCACAAAACTCGTCCTGCCCTGGCCAGTGTGGGTCAGTGGTTAGATCCCTGGCCAACTCACTGAAGGGTCTTTGGTTTGATTCCCAGACAAGGCACGTGGATTGCAGGTTCGATCCCCGGCCCTGGTTGGGGCACATGCAGGAGGCAATCAATGGATGCGTGTCTATCATATCGATGTCTCTCTCTCCCTCTCCCCTCCTGCCTTCCACTCTCTAAAAATCAATGTAAAAAATATTCTTGGGCGAGGACTAACAACAACCACAAAAACAAACACAAACAAACAAATAAGCAAATGTACTGGTCACACAAGTTACCAGTTTGCCGTCTCTACCGCCTGGATCCGTGGTCTCCCAAATATTTTCAATCAAAACCGTATGCCAAAGCTCAAGATACAAAAATGGTGAACGTGGACCTGGCTGAAGTGGGCAGGGGTGGGTCACGCATTCCGCTGCCCACCCCCTCAGCCCCCTGCCGAGGCCCAAGGAAACCCCTCCGCCCTGAGACAGTCTGAAACCCGCTCGTCTAAATCAGGTAGAACGAACGCGCCGAGCGCCTGTGCCGCCGACAAGAAACAAACACCTCCCCCGACAACGGACACTGCAGGGAGATGCTGCTCGCTCGCCCTCTTTGCTGAGCGGCTCTACAGCTGGTGCCCGCCCCTGTGGGCAGCACGGACAGAGACGGGAGGGGGGGACTGACTGCTTGAAAGGAAGCGGACTCCGCCCCGTGGAGAGTGGGGGGCAAATGCGGCCGGCCCGCCCGCAGGGTAAGGTGCCCGGGCCTCCCTCGGGCCGTTTCTGACGCCTTTGTGCCTCTCTTCTCCCCACAAACAACGTGTCTCCAGCTCCTACCACGCCGCGGTGAAGCGGAGATGTAAGCCCGATGCAAGTTATCGGACAAGGACGAAGCGGTTTAAAACATTCCTCTGACACAAACTGGAAACGAGATGATTGATCTCCCTCCCCCCCGCCTTTAATTGATCGGTTTTCTTAATACATATATTAAAAAAATAAAAAACCTTGACAGCAGGCCAAGATCATTTTAGGATCTGTTTAATATGAGGAATAACGTTTTATGGTTCAGTTAAAAGACCCTGAAAAATGAGGTTTCTAATGGAAATGCTGGCAGAGTTTCTACTTCTGGGCTGAGATGGTAATACTATTAAAAAAAAAAAAAGAAAGAAAGAACCACCAGCGAGGAGTGGAGGAGGATGGTGGCCCGTGCAGACAGAGGCCTGCTGCGTGCGGGGTGACGCGAAGCAGGAAGGGAACACCCAGGACACTTCCTTTCCTTCAGCCCGTGTCAGGTTCCTGCCCACGTCAGAACTGAAGGAGGGAAACCAGGTGGGTGTTCCGTGCAAAAGCTACACCCCAGACACGGGGGGACCTGGCAGGACGGGGACACTCATTCCGGAGGTGCCCTGAGGGCAGCGTTTGCAAGGCGGGTCCGGAGGGACAAGCCCCGATGGGGCTCACAGCTCCTGGCCCGCCTGGGAAGCTCGGTCAGCCCACCCCGCCCACCGCCCGTGAGACAGTCCCTGCAGCTTTCTGTTACTTCTCTGAAGCCGCTGCTGTCATCAAGGGTGGGCTCCAGCCTCGGTGCTTCGGGGGGACTCCTCTTTCCCGACCTCTCTGGCTGCCCACGTGCCGGTTCTTCTGCAGACCGCCCACCCTAGTGCAAGGGCGAGGGCCGCCCTCGGGTGAGGTTTCAGCCAACGCTGCTATGAGGATGCCTCGCTGTGTCTCTTTCGATTGATACTCCTTCTAGTGGCTCAAATGGAGGACAGGAGGAGGGGCAAATAGGCCCACGGGACACGGGGCCCTGGGGCAGGAGGGAGGCGGGCATACACCGGTGCTCCACCTCCGGGAAGGGCGGGGCATTAGCGTTCTGTGAGCGACAGCACAGGGTGGGGGACCAATCTGCTCTGCCCCGGAGACACCGGAGACAGGTGGCGGGAACGCATGCTTCCGACTCCCCGACGGAGCAGCCCTGGAGAAAGGGCACAGCCAGCAGAGGCCGAGTGGGCAGGGGCGGCGTGGGCAGCCACGGGCCCTCAGCCACGGCACCTCCGGGAAGCTGGGGACACGCCGGCCCCTTTCACCGGGACCTGGGCCTCCTGTCAGCCCGGAGAATGCTTCCTGGGAGGGCCTGTTTGTGTTAACTCCTCTGAAATTCTGTTTCCACTCCAGTTCCCGCTGCTGCATCCAACTGAACAACCAACTCACCCAGTCACGAGGAAAAAAACGAAAGTCGCACTTGACAAGCAATTTCACGTTGCGTGTGTGTGTGTGTGTGTGTGTGTGTGTGTGTGTGTGTGGCAGGGTGGTGGGGGTAGGGCCTGTTCCAATGCCAGCAGCGGAGAGGGGGGCCGTGGGGCAGAAGAGGCGGAGTGGGGGGGGTGAGGGAGAGGGGCAGGGGTCGGGCCACACTCACCAGGGGAGGAGCCCACGCCTGCCGCCCGGAACTGCCCCAGTATGAGGCTCTGCTCGCTCTCGGCCAGCGCCAGGAGGAGTTCGTAGGCTTCTATGCACTGCTCGCTGAAACAGAGACGGGCATCTCAGCTCGGGCCGCAGGACGGAGCCTCCTCACCCAGCGCTGTCCCCCCACAGCCCCCACCCCCTCCGGCTCCAGCCCTGCTCTCCGCCCGCGTCCTGTCCACGAGGAAACACCCTGGACGGAGCCCAGGTGTGCCCTGCTGCCTTTAACGTTAAACCAGGCCCCAGAACAAGACAACAAACAGTGCACGTGGGAGCGGCCAGGCGCCGGCCCTTGGGGTGACCCGCCCGCCAAGAGGGAAAGGTAATCCAGCCCGTTTGGGGGCGTCCACACTCCTGTCTAGTCCGGTTCCACATGGCACCGGGTGGACGGCCCCCAGGACCTCTGAAAAGACCCGAGTCAGAGCTGCCTCGCTAAATCCCGCCCAGATTCTTGACCCTAAAAGCCGTGACGTAATACCAGCTATATAATGACAGAGAGCTAATGCGATGGCCCTGAAAGGAGACCATTTTGACCTAGATCCGTACTATTCAATACAGGAGCCACTAGCCACCGGTGGCTATGTAAGTGGAAAACAAGACAAAAAGTAAAGTGGGTGACATGAAAAATCCAGCTCCTGGGTTGCAGTAGCCATGTTTCACGTTTCATAGTCACATTGTGCCTCCCAGTTCTGTAGATACTTGTAAAATTGCCTCATGAAATATAAACTCTCTAAGAGTATGAGTTTAGATTTCTAAAAGAAAGAAAAACACATTAGTCTCTTGTCTTTCTGCCCAGTATTATGGGCACACCAGGTAGAAGATCAAAAAGTGACCCCTTCTCATTGCCGCTGGTGACCCTCTGGTGACTCTCAGGGAGCCACATCCACAGGCCGAGGAGCACGTGCGCAGTGCCGAGTGGTCTGGGACAAGATGCCCGCGGAAATCCACCCCTAAGCGAATAACTGATGAGTATCTCCACACTGAGTAGGGGGAATATTGCTTAACTCAACAAGACTGTTTTCTGATGGCCTCTCCTTTCACCTTCCTCCACTGAGCAACAGGAAAAGGGCCCGCCAGGACCCTGGGTGCTGGCACCCCTCCTTCCCGGGTAGAGGGGGCGGGGATGGAAGGCAGCCTGTGGGGCGGAGCGTCCTGGTTCCGCCTTAGCCACTCGGGGCCACCTGTTTGCTCTGGCGTGCCTGTGAGCAAGTGCGCCTGCTCTCTTGTATATCTTGGTTTTATTGTGTTTCATGAAGAAACAATGTTTCTTAAAACAATATTGAACTTTTTAGAGGATGCCAAGAGTAAGATACAATCGCTATACTGGGAACCTGGCAAATATACTTAGGTGGTAACAACTGGCTTGTTTCTATGGGAAAAATGGGCAGCTCACATCAGGAGCCATGAAAATATTCTTATCCTTTGACCTGCAATTCCTGCTTCAGGTGTTTTATCCCCAAGAAAATCTTAAAAAGCATGAAGATATTATCTGCATTAACTTGTTCACCATAGAATTATTTTCAAAGTCTGCACAAGTCTTTCAGAAAACAAAACAAAACAAAAGTACATAAACTGATGCAGAGGGTACAGCCCCAGTACACGGAGGCTCCTGAGCATCATTTCACAATGGTAGCCTCGCCACCTGCTGAAGAAATGGAATGCACTAGATTTACAACAACGTAAAATGTGCATGACCATGAATAAATACTGAAAAGAACAACAAATGGATATGTAATGCGAAGACTGATATTTTGATTGACGTTACTTGAGAGAAGTAACAATTAAGTTGAATGTGCTGGCCGACACGCACTTCCTTACTAACACCACACCCATTACTCCTGCTTCCTGAATGGCCACAGGGTGCTCATTGGTTTTCAATGTGTGTTGCACGATTTTCAATGTGTGCCCCCCCCCCCCCTCTGAAAGCCTGCTTTCCTCTCTATGCGGAAGGCCCCTAGCATGCCTGCCTCTGTGACAGCGTCCCACCTGTACTGCAGGGCCAGCCGCAGGGCCGTGGCGTTGGATTCGTATTTGCCCACCAGCATGCTCATCCTCTCCGCGTTGCTTTTGCACTCTTCCAGGGTTATGGTCAGGAGGTCATTTTGGGACTTGAGGTGTTCGATGCGGCTGCAAAAGAAAGAAGACTTCTCTCACAATGTCCACATGAGGGTCACAATGAATTTGCCAATATTGCAGTTGTCTAATCTGGCCTCAGGCTGGAAATGCCGGGTAGGATGCGAGCCCGACAGATGTTTTAGCAAATGCAACGGACGTGAAGCAAATGAGGGAAGTTTCCAGCTCCCGGACCCCCGGGTGGCCAGAGCCGCCTCAGAGGCCTTTCCCGGGACACCCCGGGGTGGCCACTCCTTCCTCTTACAACGTTCTCCTTCACGTGGGCCCGACAGGTCTCCGCTGGGTCCCTCCTGCCTTAAAGGCTGTTTCTTCGGTCTCCCTTGCTGGCTCCTGTCGTCTATAAGAGCTGTGAGTGTTGGCATTTCCTCAGGACCAGTCCCTGACCCCCTCCGCTGTCAACACTGTCCCCAGGGGGTGCTGTTTGTCCTGAACCATGGCAGGCATCTGTATGCCCACGGCGCCCACACTCTCCCGGCCCGGACCTCTCTCCTGCTTACGGGTTTTTCTGTGTGGTTGTCACAGGGACCCCTCAGATTTAACTCTCTCCGGCCGGACTCTTGATTTCCCCCAAACCCCGTCCTCCCTCAGCTCAGTCAATGCCCCCATCGTCTACCCCACTACCCAGGTGAGCTACCTGAGGGTCTCCAGACCATCCCTTTCTCTCAGATCCAGATCTAAACCAGACACCATCTCCCTTGATTCTACCAGTAAACAAACACTGCCCCCGCCCCTTCTCATCCTCTCCGTCTCCATCTCGGCCGCTGCAGACTCTCTCTGCTTCTGCTCTGGCCCCGCCCTCTCCATCCCTCACCCCTGACTGACCCTTCAAAATTTAGATCAGATCTGTTCTCCCCGCTACTTGACACCCTCAAACGGCGTTCACTGACTCTTCGGGTAAGGAGTAAACTTTGTCCGTGGCCTCAAAATCCATATCCCGCCCAGCCCTGCCTCGTCTGCCTCCTCCTCTCACTCCTCACTCTATTTTAGCTCCATTGGCCTCTGGGCATGTCCTACTTCATGCCAACCTCGCGGCTGATTAAGTTGGCCCATAAGTCACTTCTTACTTTGCCACATGGCGCTCCTTTTTCCTCTTAGAATCTCAACATTGCCTCTTCCGAGATGCCTTCCCCGGCCACCTATCAAAAATCAGTTCTGACTTGGAGCTCTCTTATGATCTTATTCCTTTGGTTTTTGTCTAGGTCCCTAGCAGGGACCCTGTCCGTTTTACTTTCTTTTGCATGCCAAGTAGCTTTGCGCGTAGTTTAAACGAGGAAGCACTTTTGAGGAGTATGACTCTCCCTGCCAACACACAAAGTTAAAGGCCGTCATTCTTTGGAGTGTAATGGGCCTCCAACGTTGCCACCCGTGGCTAAATAACAGACCGGAGGGCATGCTGTTAGGTGATTTTTAAGAACTCCCACGTTATGCCGAGGCCGGTTTGGCTCAGTGGATGGAGCGTCGGCCTGCGAACTGGGGGGTCCCAGGTTCCATTCCGGCCAGGGGCATGTGCGTTGGTTGCGGGCACATCCCTGGTATGGGGTGTGCAGGAGGCAGCTGGCCGATGTCTCTCTCTCATCGATGTTTCTGGCTCTCTCTCTCCTCTCCCTTCCTCTCTGTAAAAAATCAATAATATATATATTAAAAAAAAGAACTCCCATGTTAGAGCTGCAGCTACGACTGCAGAGAGGACAATGGAGGCAAGGTCAAAGGGCAGGGCTTGGTTTCTGAGGAGGCTAATTCTTGGCTCTGGGACCCGGGCCCAGTCACTCATCCTGGAAGCCTGTGTTTCCTCATTTGCAAAATGGGGCTATTCCGCCCTCCCACGGCGGTGATTAAGCGCTGGTCTGGGAGCGCCCTTTGTAAACGTTAACACCACAATGATGTGAGCTACGGCACCAAGAATTCCCTCCTCCTGTGGTCTCTTCTAGGTGCACTTCTCTGAAGAGAAAGGAGCCTCCCTCAAGCTCAACTGCAAAGCGGGCTTGTTAAACCCCAGAATCCACAGAGAGGAGATCCTCACTAAAACCAGGGCCCCAGGCGGCTGACTTCATTAAACTGCAAAGGGCACATCTGCTTCCATTTCTAAGCACCCCCGGGGCCCGGGGTACGGAGCGGCCGCTTCTTCGCTGCTACAAGGTAATCATCAGGACTGCCGCTCATAAGTATTTCGGATTTAATACGGAAACCATTTAATTTCAAGATTTAAAATGACCTAGATTTGCCACATTTCCTTCGTTCCCAAGCTCTATATTAAACAGCTTCAAGTCAGGGAGGACTAACGCAGTAATTCAATTTATTCAGGTTTGCCACACGCAAGGGGAATGCTATTAAGCCACGGCGGAGGGGAAGGGCCTGCGCATTTCTTCCCGGTTAGTTCATAAGCCGTTCCAGTTCTCTCCGCGCCCTCCCCCGGAAGGCTGGGAGGCCGAGGCGGCCACATCACACATCCCGGGTGAGACTCCACAGTCCATTCTGCCACCACGGGGCTGACTCTGAGTCAGTGTGGTTACCGTGGTCTGGCTCTGGTCCTTTGCCTTTTTTTAATTTTTAAATTTTATTTTAATTTTTTTTTAGAAGTTCTTGCTCATTGCTAGAAGGACACAGGAGCCAGTCTTTTTGCCCAGAGGCAGGAGAGCAAACTCAAACTACCTCTGTTGTGAGACTTGGGAGGAATCCATAAAACTGGGTTCATGGCAAACTGTCCTAAGTAAGATAGAATATATGTCCTGAGGATTGTGCACGTTTGCGGAAACCATAAATAAAATTAGGCAGCCCTCAGTTAGAACAGGGAGGCTCGGACCAGCCCGCCCTGTGAGCCGCAGGAGTGCGTCTGTCCGATTGCCATGGCTGGCTCCTGGTGCCTCCCGGTGTCTCTGGGATGCTGACTCAACATTCCAGAACTTTCTCTGTGGTTCTCGGAAGCACAGGCCTGCATGCGTGGTGGCCATGTTGTCATTCTGACCTATTTGTCATCCTGAATGAACTGCTCTGGGAATTACAACATGATTTCCAACGGACAGTGCCAAATGAAAAGGCCGGCCCCTCGTTCATGAATTAAGAATTTAAAACAGCCCAGCAGGCATGGCTCAGTGGCTGAGCATTGACCTATGATCCAGGAGGTCACGGTTTGATTCCTGATCAGGGCACATGCCCAGGTTGTGAGCTTGACCCCAGTGTGGGGCCTGCAGGAGGCAGCCAATAAATGATTCTTCGGTCTCATCACTGATGTTTCTCTCTCTCTCTCTCTCTCTCTCTCTCTCTCTCTCTCTTTCTCTCTCTCTCTCTCCCCCCCTTCCTCTCTGAAATCAATAAAAAAAAAATCTATATATATATAAAAAGCCAGTGACTAGAATGCCATAAATAACACCATTTGGGGGTGGGGCCGTCTGGCCAACCTCCCATAGCCCCTCCCCGAGGGCGCTGACCCCTGATCAGCCTCTCTACCCCATTTGGGACCAGGGCTGGCCAGTCCACTGCCTACAGTCCCTCCCTCTGGCTGGCCTGGCTTTAACTGGGGCGGGTGGCCAGCCAACCTCCCGCCATCTCCTTCTCCCAACAGGCCCAGCCCCAATCAATGGACCCCACCCCACCTGTGCACTGGGCATGCATATATATATATATATATATATACACACCGTATTTGCCGGCGTATAAGACGATTTTTTGGCCCTGAAAAATATGCCTCCAAGTGGGGGGTAGTCTTATACGGCGAGTATATAACAAACTCTGTATTTTGAGTGGAAATGTTAGGGGGTCGTCTTATACGCCCAGTCTCTTATACGCCGGCAAATACGGTATTTTCAGGGCCAAAAAATCGTCTTATACGCCGGCAAATATGATATATATATATATATATATATATATATATATATATATATATATATATAAAGAATTTAAAACAGTGAGAGCAGAGCAGTAAAGCAATTAGACCCCAATGTGTCGGGGTCCTTCCGAGTACGAGGCCCCACACATTCGAGTCTCAGGCCTCCCTCCCGCCTGCTCGCTGTAAGCGCTCCTGTGGTGACCAAGGTGGTGGAACGCCCACCCACTAGCCTGGCAGCATCACAGCCCCACAGCACACAGGCCCACCTCAGTCGCTCTTTGCAAAGGGGAAGGGGGGCAGCTCCCACCACCACGCAAGCAAACAGGTGTCCCTTTACCTGTTCAACCGCTCTGTTTCCACCTCAAACTCTCTAATTTTGCTTTCGGAGATGGCAGATCCGTGTGAGTAGAGAGTCTGGAAGATCTCCTGGATGTTGGAGCAGTCCTGAAGGGAGTGGGCCAGGTGCTCCGCCACGCTGCTGGATACCTGCACAGGCGAGCACGAGTCACCGCAGGAACACTGACCCCAGGCATGCCTTGCCTGCAAAACCACTTAACGCTTCTCTTCCTGAGGATCGGGCCCCGGGAGATGGTTACCCTGATCTTTCTCAGTCTGTACATAATTCTAGTGCAGAAAGCGAACTACGTGCTGTGAAAGCAACACAGAAACAGGACCAAAGTACAGCTGCGCCCTTCAAATGCATGCTGCCGGGGACAATGGCTCCTGAGAGTCCCCAGCGTGTTGGATATTGAGCGGAGTGTGGCCTCCCCTCCCCCTTCCCGAACCCCTGCCACGCCAGGCCCTTGTCCCTGGCGGCTACAGCCACGGAGAGTGGCCGACTCCTTTGATTTCACGATTTAAATCTGGCACGGAATCTGGATGCGTGCAAATTTTGCTCAGCGTAGACTTCTAAATTAGGGCCTTAGAAAGTGCCGTTCAGGCTCTCTCCAGCCCTGAGGACCAAACAGCTGGCTCTCCTAACCTCATCCCCAGTCCTAAAAGCTATCCCCCGGGAACCTAGACCGCTGCCTTCCCACCACCCTCAGCCTAGCCCTGGGTGCGGCAGGCTCTGCAAACGAGCAGCCCTCTGGCGCTGGGCTAGAGGGTCCTGTCTGCCAGAGCCACTGGGCTCCACGTCAAAGGCAGCGTTTGTCCCCGCAGGAGAGGAGGGGACCCGCCTTTCGAGGAGGGGTGCAAACGGTGAGGTTCTTTCAGGGCCCCCCCCCCGCCCCCCCCCCCCCCCCGGCTCAGGCTCTGGGGAGCAGGCGGATGGAAAGCAAACAGCCCCAGACTTTCACGTCCACCCCCAGCAACTACACTGAAATCACTTCTTTCTGAACAGTTTCAAGTCGAGGGGAAAAAAAGTCTCCCTGAAAGCTGAAGAAGTAATTCCCCATGTGGATTTTAGTCTGACTCCGGGAGGAAATGGTAATTATTATTATAACGATCTGGTTCCCTGGAAGCCAGCTTCGGGAGTTCCTCCATGACCTCTGAGCCGCTGTCTGTGCAGCTCCACAGGGAACTTCCTGGCCCTGCTTCCCCTGGCCACTCACCCCGATGCTGCTGATTTCCGAGCCCAGGACGGGCCGGTCGGATGACGAAGATTCAGACCTGGTCTTGGACAGCTTCACCCTCTCAGCAATCTTAAAAAGCAAAACAACAAACTATCAAAAAAAAAAAAAAGGACACGCCATCCCCTAAACTGTTCACACAGCTTATACCTGCCCACTGGCTAACCATGGCAACTACACTGATTCATATCTTAAAAACAATCCACTTGTCTGATTTTTCTACCACTTGTCCGATTTTCCTACCATCCATTTAACCCAGGGTTTTCAACCCTGGCACCGTGGACATTTGGGGCCGGGTGCTCTTTGTGGTGGGGGCTGTCCTGTGCATGGCAGGACAGTAAGCAGCATCCCTGGCTTCTGGCCGCAGATACCAGCAGCACTCCAGTGGTGACCATCAAATCTGTCTCCAGACCCTGCCAACTAACTGTCCCCTGGGGGACAAAAGCACTTCTGGTTGAGAAACACTGTTTTGACCTCAAGTACTCAACTGGACGGCTGAGAACCGATCTTCTTGTGGAGACTGGCTGGCTACCGGGGAAGGGGAAGGGGAAGGGGAAGGGGAGGGGGAGGGGGAAGGGGAAGGTTTGAACCGTTTCTCCAGGATGGACTCCACATATGAGCCTGGAGCTGTGGCAAAGAGCGGGAGGGGCTACTTCTCACAGGGACTGTGGCCACCCATCCTAACCTCTTTTCCTGCTGGCAACGCCGGCAGTCCTATGAGTGGGGAGGCTGTGGTTCATCACCGCTCCTGGGCTGGACCTTAGTCCTCTCAAGCATCTCCCCTCCATTCCCCCCCCCCCCCCCCCCCTTAGTGTTGTAGAACCGGACGAAACGTCTCCCTCTCCACAGGGACCTGTCAGTGGTGACATGCTCCCGCTGGCTGGTTAGTGGGAGCTGGAGTCCAGGATGCAGCTCAGAGAGACTTAAAACTACCAGCGGGTTATCTCCCTGGGGCTCCCGCGTGGGAGGCCTGAGCGGGACCCTGGGGAAGGCCCTGGGCGTCTGAGCTCATCGCATGCCCGCACAGCGGCCTCTCGGTGCAGGGTGGGAAACACTGTTTTGACCTCAAGTACCCAACTGGGTGGCCGCCCCCGAGGCTCACCTTGGCGATGGGGATGTCATTGCTGCTGCTGCTCGTGCTCAGCTCCCCGGTGCTGGGGTTCACGGGGCGGTTGGTGGACGTGAGGCGGCCGGGGCTGGAGGGCCCCGTGGCCTGCACGCTCTGCAGTCGGGTCTGAAGCTCCCGCACCTGAAATAAAATAATAATAATAATAATAAAAATAAAGCCGAAACCAGTTTGGCTCAGTGGATAGAGCGTCGGTCTGCAGACTGAAGGGTCCCAGGTTCGATTCCGGTCAAGGGCATGTACATTGGTTGCAGGCACATCCCTGGTAGGGGGTGTGCAGGAGGCAGCTGGTCAATGTTTCTCTCTCTCATCAGCGTTTCTAGCTCTCTATCTCCCTCTCTTCCTCTCTGTAAAATATCAATAAAAACAACAATAATAATAAAATAAAAATAATGCCTTTAGACACAGCGGGTGGATTCCCTGGCCAGGTGGTGGATGTAGGACACTGATCTACATTATGGGATCAGCTTCACTAACAAGTTAACTTGATTGAGTCCACATTTGTGTCACTGGTGTCACTGTGTCTTAAAAAAAAAATTGGCATTATGTTCTTTTTAAGGTGTCACTGTATTCCTCACTAGACCTGCCATGGCCATCATCTGTTCCACAGACACGAGGGGGCATGCTGTCGAAGGCCCTGGAAGTGCCCGGCGAAGGGAGCAATCCTCTCTAAGGAGGTCTGTTCCTGCCTGACACTGTGCCGGGCACCGCACACGGGGAGCCAGGACGGCATCTCCACTCCCATGGGGCTCAGAGGTCAGAGCTCAGAGGAGGGAGACGAATGGATCCAGCGCCCTGCACACTGCGGGCTGTAAATGTCTGTCCCACGTGGTGCGGGAGGCAGAGAAGGGGAGGTACGCCTCCCTCTGAGAGGATCGGGGACGGGCTCCGAGGGCGCGGTGCGCAGCGGCCTGGCAGTGGACGGGGCTGGCTTTGGTGGGGGGCGGGTGAGCGGGCCGGGAGCAGCTTACACACGAGCACAGGCATTAATTCTGCTGACGCTGCAGGCGGCAGAGAGATGCGAACTGGTGAGGAGGCGAGGCTAAGGAGGAGCCGGAGGTGGCACCTTCAGGACGGGCTTATCCCTGGGGCGGTGGGAAGGAATATCCAAATAGCACTTCTGTATAAAAATGAACAACAGGGCCCTCTGCAGGATACTTAGAACACACCTTCACCTGCACAGAATTTAAATGCTCAAATCCTGCTTCTCTGTGGTGACGGTTCAGTGACAAGTCAGTGAAGACTAGAAACCAGTCTTTCAGATGACCTTGAGCACAGCTTTGTCACTGTATACACAGCGTCTATCCTAAAGGGCAAATGGACGGCAGCACCCACAGGCCCTTGGGAAAGAGTGACAGGCTCCAGCAAAGGGGCCGCGGGCCATGCTGGGAACATTAGCACCAGGAGAGCTAAGGCAGGGCTTTCCAAACCTGTGGGTGCAGCAGATGCCCAGGGCTGTTAGAAACACAGCATCCCCCTGAGGGCTCTGACCGAGCAGAGGCCGATAAGGCCCAGGAGCCGCACTCCCCACCAGCTCCCCGGAGGCCCGCCACCCCCGGGAGGGGCCCACACCCTCAGCAGCACTGACCGGGGGGACTTCCCGGGCCGCGAGCCCGGAGCAGAACCTGACCCCGCAGCCCTGGCGCCACACCCTGCGAGGCAAACGCTTCTCTGAAAGCAGCTGAAAAGCTTCCCTATGACGTCCTTTGGATGTCTCCGTCCTGCTAAATTGGGAACCCAAAGTAATTGAAATTTCAATAATTTATCAGCATGTGAGAAGCCAAATGGGAACATTCCCTGGGAGCAAAGTGCACTCGACAGTAACATGCCAGACCCAGGGCTGAACTCAAAAGAGTTAAAGACTGGAGAACGCACGCCTGTGGGTGCTGGAGGGTGAGAGACACAGGGCTCGTTAGGGACTGTGCCCTGACAACACCCATGGGTGCAGTGCGGACGCCCCGTTACCCGCTATGGCGAAGGGAGAGGGCTGCGCCCCCCTCAGGCCGGCTCCCCGGCACCAGGGAAACCGCCCTGAGGAAGACCATGGGTTTCAGTTTCTATTGTTGTGGAAGCCTACTAGGCCCTGAAAAATAACAGTTACCACCACGCCACAACCTACAGAGTGTCCGAGAAACTCACGGCATAGTCAGTGATCTGTGCCAAGAACCCCGATGGGCCCGCTCATCTTGCTTTTGATTTAAAAAACAACAAAACAAAACAAACTGTCCTGGGCAACTCATAAAAATGTCATTAAAACTTCCCATGTTTTAAAAAACGTTTCTCCTTCTTATCACTGAAGCAAAGCATGTTCGCTATGGAGGCTGCAGGTGACTCCGAAAAAACGGGAAACAGAGAACGCACCATGCCCTTTCTTACTGTACAGAGACATTTACCTGCGTCCTTTTCCACGGCGAAGGCGTGCACAGGCATGCACGCTTAAAGTAACCCTGCGTCTACATATCCACTTTCATTTAAAAGCTTTGGACCCGAAGAATGTCTTTGAAAACTAAAGGATGATAAACATGTTGATTCTGGTCTACGCTTTTATTATTTAATGACGATTGTTATGCATTGAAAGAAATCGAGCTGAAGGGAGTGGGAGTTAAACAACCTTCTCTCCTCTTGATTTGGGCTTGGGAAGGCGTGTGTGTGTGTGTGTGTGTGTGTGTGTGTGTGTGTGTGTTAATTTCAACGCACAGAAAGGAACGGACTGGAACGAGAAGACAAAGGCGAGTCAAGGGCTGCACGGACCGTCCAGGTGAGAAGTGATGAGAACTCAGTGTCGTGGGAGCGACAATGGCAGGTCCACCCTACGCCTGCCCACAGGAAGTTCCAAAAGCGATGGCAATGTTCCAACCGCACGGCCCACCATGGTCACACGTGGCTAGTGAGCCCCGGCAATGCGCCTGTGCACCTCTGAGAGCAAGTGCAGAGACCTCCCTGGCTGCTGTCCCGCTTAACCTTCGAGGGAGGGACACCTGCTCCCCACCCCCACCTCGGCACCAGGGCTGTGGCTTCAGCAGTGAGCTGACATTCACTAGCACTATAGAATCCACCAACGTGCTGCCCTGGACAGACGTGGATTAAGAGATCCAAATCTGTCCATGGGTCACCTCTGCGCACTAGAAGTTTAGCTCAACCTGGGGCATTTAGTGGCACTGGGGCTGGAAGCTGGTGGCAAGCTGAAATGATTAAAAATTAATTTGTATGGGGGAAATAAAACAAAAACAAAACTGGGTTTGCAATTGTGCTCTATTTTCATCACTTTAAATTCAAATTGAAATTGCAGCCAGTAGCTACACTGTTAGCCATTGCACTTCTAGAATTATTCAAGGAAGTAAAACAAACAAACAAAAACAACAACAACACTCAAATCTATGTTGGGGTGACTCAGTGGACACGGTACTACTTGGTGCAATGGGGACAACTTGAGGAGGAGTTAATTTTTCGGAGAGAAAGATGCCAGTTTTGGACATGTTGCATTTGAAGAAGTACCGGGTATTCAGTCAACAATTAGGAATGTAATCTGGAGAAAGAAGGTCAGAACTGGATGCTGAGCTTCGGAATCTGGTTGTGGGGAGGTGGCCCAGGGAAGAGGTTCGGCGGGGGGAGGGGGGGGAGGGGGGGGAGCCTACGTAGCTTGTTGGATGGAAGGTTCCGTGGAGGACAGGAATGGGGGCATGCTTCCTCTGGGAGAAGAAGCGAAGAGGTAAGGATGGGCAATAAGAAGGTGAGTTTGCAGAATGGAGAATGAGGACGGGAGACAGAAGGCCTCTGTTTTTCTGAGAGAAAAGATTAAGGCTCCTCTGCTAGGAGTGGGGGAGGGAATAGCAGATGTCAGAAACGAAGAAGAAAGCTGACCTAGGTCCAAAAACGAAGGTGGGGGAGCAGAGGGGGGGGGGGGTGAAACTTAGACAGCACCGAGAACTCAGCTGAGCGCTCCCATTCAAGAGAGTAGACTGAGCAAATGCATTGTTTCCTTCCAACTCTGGAGGCCTCAGGACAATGATGGGAAGGAGTAAAAAAAAAACCAAAACGATTAAACCATACAGTGAAAAGAATATGCTTCAGCATTAGTAGAAAGAAGATTTGAGCACATTTCTTAAAGCTAAACTGGAAGGAAGAGTCTGATGAAAGAAACAGAGCGGAAAGAGCCAGACTCTATGAGATATACACGGGGAGGGGTCCAGTCTGCAGGGGAAGGCTGGCGGGGTCCGGCTCTCCCTTTGGCAGGTACCACAGGGGGCGAGGATGAGAGGCGGGCTGAGAAAGCAGGGGGAATGACTCTATGTACAGAACAAATGAACATGTCCAGCATGTGACAGCCCGGCTAAAATAAACAGGCACTCCTCCTATTAAAATTGCATGGAAATGCTGCCATAAAAAGGAACAATAAGAAAGAAATCCACTGCCAAGTTTAAAAGAAAGGCAATAAAATCTCCAGATGCCAGAAGTGAAGTGAAAAATAAAGCTAGAGGTTAGGGGTGGGGGATGGGGGGTGGGGAGGCGGTGCAGAGGTGGGGAGAGTGGGGGGGGGGGGAGCCATGGGAACGGAGACCAGGGCGTGGGCTGCTCATGTCAGGAGGGGCAGGACATGAAGAGTTGGCCCCTGCCCATCAGGCTGTTTGAGCTGATCCTCCACATAAAGCCCGGAGCCTTCCTGCCCCGCCATCTGTGACCAGGGGATTAGGTGCTGCCCTGGAAGCCAGAGAGAAAGCCTAGAACTGTGCAGAGAGCCAACCATATAAATTAAAATCCCAGGCCCATGACACACTTGGACGTGAAGCCAACATGTATATCATCTGTCTTCACATTGCTGGCCCCAATCTTACCAGGTCTGGATTTTGCAAGGCCAGGCACTGCCTTAGACCTAAACTGTAAATCATCCAATGGCACGAGGGAGCGGGAGACTCAAGCTTCCCATGACCGGGAGCGCAGGGCCAGGAGGCTGCGGCCATGGAGGCGTGGTGGCAGAGGAGGGAGGATGAGACAAGTGCCAGCAATCTAACTCAGGAGAGGAACTCACCTCAGGAGAGATGAAAATAACGGAGACAGTGAGCTCTATTGCAGTAAACACGATTACGATCTTTAGTACGATGAAAGGAATTTCCGTAAAGAATAAGAAACTAGGACATAAAAACAGGCGGGTATCCAACAAGAATAGGTAGAGGAGAAAAAAAGCCAGCAGACGAGGTAACCACTGCAATGGAATCAGTGTACTGGTTAAACTCTAGGCTGGATTAAACTGGAGAGAGAATTAGTGAACTGGAATACAGTGCAGAGATTCATTCAGAACACAGCACAGCGAGCTAAAAAGATACAAAATAGTCAAGCATTGATGAGAGACATAGATGACTGCGGAGGCTCCGAAGTACTTTTTAAAGGCATTCCAGAGGACCCTCCTACTTGGCCTGATCAGGTCCGGAAGTGTTCAAACAGGGTTTATTTTTTACAAATATTTTTATAAATTTAAACGTAGCTATTATTTGTATCCTCTCCCTTGTCATATAAAGAAACTCCTGAGAAGGGATGGGACAAATAAGATATGAATGAAGTTCCACTAAGGACAAAAGAGAAGAGTGTGTTACATATAAACATCAAATTGTTAAAGCCAGGAGATAGAGATTACTGTCCATAATCCATACTTTATTTTTTTTTGTTTATTTAATTTAAAATTAAAAATGAAAAATATGCCAGTATTTTCACTGCCTAGATTTAGCCTCTCAATATTTTGGCATTTTAGCTTCCCTTTTATTTCTATGTTTAAACTTCTGTATAATAAAAGTTATACAATTAAAAGAATAAATTCATTTAAAAAAGAAACTAGTGCCGAAACCGGTTTTGGCTCAGTGGATAGAGCGTCGGCCTATGGACTGAGGGATCCTGGGTTCAATTCCGGTCAAGGTCATGTACCTCGGTTGCGGGCACATCCCCTGTGGGGGGGGGGGTGCAGGAGGCAGCTGATCGATGATTCTCTCTCATCGATGTTTCTAGCTCTCTATTCCTTCCCCTTCCTCTCCATAAAAAAACAATAAAAATATATTAAAAAATAAAGAGACTAGTACACTAGAAAAGTTCAAGTAACCTTTGACTTACATCCTGTAACTCCTTATGACTGTTATTATGAGACCTGGTATATATTGCTCTGGTCTATTTTAAATATTTTTACATCCATATGTACTGTATATAGTTAGTTTACACGAGGTCATAATAAATATTAAGTATGGTTTCGAAGTTCTGCTTTTTCTGTAAGCAGACACTGTGGTCCAGAAAAATGTCACTAAAGGGAAGGCAGAGATGGGAGAGCTCGGATAGGACCTAAGGCCAAATATGGTAAAACAAAGATGAGTCTTATCTGACCTACACGAGGCCACACAATTTCACTTCCAGACATCTCTCCACTGTCACTGGCTTTCAGTTAAAAATATCAGAGAGTACTGACTTAGCCTATAACAGTGGTTGGCAAACCATGGCTTGCGAGCCACATGCAGCTCTTTGGCCCCTTGAGTGTAGCTCTTCCATAAAATACCATAGCCTGGGTGAGTCTATTTTGAAGTGGCGTTAGAAGAAGTTTAAAAAATGTGGCTCTCAAAAGAAATTTCAATCGTTGTACTGTTGATATTTGGCTCTGTTGACTAATGAGCTGGCCATGTCTATAACTGAGGGAGACAATTTAAAGTGAAAGGCTGCTTCAGAGACAGATCATGCTCTGGACACCTCAGTATGATACCCTAAATCTTATTTCCCATTAGGAATGGGCAGCCTAATACTAAGTAGGTTATGAATGAACTAATTAGTAGAAAGAAGTACATAATGAAATACACGACCAACCATTACGGTAATTACTCTCTCTAAGCAGGCCCACTGGCTTAATTTGGACTCCCCTTTTCAACTCCTTCAAGCGTGACCATTGATCGGCCAGTGCCCTTGGAGATAACGTGGGTGAATACCGAAGGTGATTTGATTTAATGTTTAGAACCAGCTCAGTATTTGGAAACTGGCACCAATGGATTCATAACTAATGGCTCTGGGGGAGGACCCTGGGGACACAGAAGAGGATGCTCTGTACACTACCATAGTCAGCGAGTTCACGGGACGAGTGCTAGACAACACCCCACACCAACAAATCTCCGTGATGTCTCCTGTCTGAAACGACTACGGGCAGACACGGTGGAGCTCTGTCATAATCACAGACTTAAAGGTGGCCCAAAGGAGAGAGGCCTGATCTCCCTGAAAGAGAAGGAGCTGCATGTTGAGCTCCCCGACATGGCCAATGGTTCCATCAGTCACACCTACACAATGAAACATGGCGGGGGGTGGGGTGGGAGGGAGGCAAGGGCAGGGGGTGGGGCGGGAACCGGGTGGAAGGGAGCTATGGGGGAAAAAAGGAGAAACAATTGTAATAATCTGAGCAATAAAGGCTTATTTAAAAAACACACAAACTTTAAATACTGAAGTTCGGATGAACCTCCCTCGTTGACAATGCTCTGAGTGTGGCCACGCGTCCCAGCCAAGAGGAGGCGAGGCCGCCGGGGCTCCACAGGGAGAAGACCACTGGGAGCTCTGCGTCCACCCCCTTCAGACCTCACGGAAGCATCTCTCACGTTGGCGGCTTCTGATTTCTATCTTTTCGCTGCCATAAAACTGTAATCATAATTTTTTTTAAAAAAAATGGCCGAATGAAATACATGAGAGGATTGTTACTTTGCAAAGCTTAAGGGGTAAATGGGTCACGAGGGTGACAGTGCCTGCAGGAAATGTCTCTCCTGCCCCTCGGCCTTCCTTTCATGCTGCCATTCCCACCGCCACCCAACAAAGTCACACAATTTAATGTAAAATACAAAACACAGTGTGTCTATCATTAATAAATTCCATGTCTCTATGCTTCCACCCCCTAACCCCCCCCAAAACAAACAAACAAACAAAAAAAACAAAAACAAACACCACCTGGATTTTGGAGTCCTCGTTTATATTTTAAAAGACTTTAGCTGGCCAGGATGATCATTTTATTATATGGGTCCTATAAACACAGAACAATGAAATCCCTTCATAAACTTAACACTGCATTTAGGAGCCAAGAGTGTTTGGATTGGAAAAGGGACACCTGTTACCTTCTTAACATCGATAGAAATACTGTCTGCCCCTTCCCGAGGCAAGTTAATTAACTAACATTAAGGGTCTTAAGGACATTTTGAGGGAGAGTGCACAAAACTGAGAGGGAAATTTCAGATTAGGACAACTTTCATTTGATTCGAAACAGTGTGCCCTTTAGTCTCTTGAATTTACTGTGGTGATGACCAGAGAGTCCAAGCAGGAACCAGACCCCAGGAGAGGTGATGGAATTCCTTCCCAGATATGTTCAAAATACCCAGGTGGGGCACAGGATGCAGGGAATAGACTCTGCTCCCACCACCTTATGCCACGAACTTGCAGAACTTTATGAAGAATTTGTATAAAATCTCAGAAAGAACTTGCGTGGACCACTTTTGATTCAAGTCTATAATCCGGTGGATTACATAAGCCTGTGGTCACATCCAGTTTGCTTCACCAAACTATCTGGGGAAAGCACTGATCATTTTAGAACATGGCAGGTGACCTAAACGATGAGGTAAAAACTGCAAATAGTGTGTGTAGAGAGGCCGGACCTGCCACCACAGGTCCTTCCAATAAGGCACCCCCTGTGTACACCCTCCCGACCACTGGGCACACACCATCGTAACGAGCTGTTTACCTGCCTGCCTCCCCAAAACCCTTCAAGCCGGGGGTCTGTGTCCTATTCGCCACTGTGACCCCTCTGCCTGGCAAAGGAGACAACCGATCACATTTACGAAATGAACAAACAAACGAGTGAAGAGCAAAGTGCTTCCTTTCTAGAGTAATTAATTCTACCTCACCTAAATTAAGTCTGTTTCTTTAAGTGTGGGGAAATGAATGGGTACATTACCGAGCATGCAGATATAAATGATTATCTCATTTAATAATGAGCTGGGACCAGTAATAAAAATTGCCTGCTGTCTGCTCTGCCAAGTAGCTCTATCTGTTAACTAACATTAAAGATGTAATTTAATTAAATCTTGAACAAGCTCAGAAAATCTACTGAGAGCACTTTGTTTAATTACAGTCAGGGGGCAAGCACCAATCCTATTGATCTGGTCAGTTCGAATTCTATACAATCAATGTGGGCAGTGAAAAAAAAGTGGTCCCAACTGTTTTCCAGGCAACTTTGATGAACTGTGGCTTGGGAGGTGCCACGAAGGCAGCACGGACCATGTGGTACCACAAGGAGGGCAGTGAAAGCACACCCCGGTCACTCCACAGAGCTGCACACGACGAAGAACAGGAGACAGCCAACCACAAGAAACAGACTCCTCCTCGGGGAAATGAAATATAATGAGTGGTGGGGCGAGGAAGCCATCCAGCATTAAAGGCTAGTGAACTGGCATTCAAAGGCATCTAGCAAATTCTATGAGGCCCACAACCGTCTTGAAATAAAGGGAAATAGATCCAACCCATGGGTGTGTGTACAAATTCCTGTGGACACTTCCAGTTGAGGAAAAGGTACAAGTTCCTTGACACATTTTTATTTGGAGGTAATAGAAATATAAATTATATACATTTAATATAAAACCACATTAAAAGAGAGAAAAATACAAAAAACAAACAAACAAACAAACAAACAAAAACAACCCACAGTCACCGCAAAACTTAAATTACCATTTAAATATTATCGGAAGCGAGGTTAAGTGCATTGTGAGTATTAACTAATTTCCTTGCATTAGGTATTAGCATTATCCCCACTTCACGGCAGAGTAAACCATGGCACAGAGAAGTTAGGTAACTTGTCACAGACTCATGGTGACGTGGTAGGTCTGGCTGTGCCCCGAGGTGGTCAGGCTCCAGACCTGGCACAGAGCATCCAAAGGATGCGGTTCTTAATACTAACCTCCAGACTGGGAGACAATACTTGAAGAAGGGGACCAGCTTGGAGACAATACTTGAAGAAGGGAACCAGCTTTTTATCTTCTGCTGGTCACAATCCAGGGCTCTCTTATGCTTTAGTAACTCAAGTGAGTTGAGGACATTTATTCTAAACCACAATATGTAATTACACCCGGGACCAACATTTCCTTCACAAAACATGCACCAGCAGAATGCACATGCTAAGAGCAAGCACACCTAATGAGGGCATTAGTCACGATCATCAGGGAGCTCAGCCCAGGAAATTACAGGTGCCGGGGGCCTTCGCACGGAGGAAATGTCATCAGCCGGCCCAGATAAAGCCTTTGCTGACGGGGATGATTTACGCCTGCTGATGCAGGGATGGAGCATGGCATCTGATCCAGCTGGGCACTGGAAACAAGCTTATTAGGCACATGAGTTCAGACAAAACGGTGCTCAGATCTGAGCGGCAGGGAGGCTGGCCCTTTAATTATAACATTAGCCACAAGTGAGGAACAGAGCTGATAACGTTGAAAGATAGCGATTCCTTCCACACTCAAACGTACATGTGGATTAGAAACAGAATGAGTTACACATGCTGACCTTTCGGAAGAACAAGGTATTTCCAAGATGTTCTTTAGCAGTACGGGGGGGGAGAGAGAACAATGACCACAGATCTTTTTCTCCCTCTCTAACTCAACGCCATCTGTGTGCACAATTTCCAGTTAGAGCAAAACTAGAAGGCAAACTTCTACCACCGCCAAGATTGAGAGAGTACGGGGGTCTCGTAATTCAAAGTGGACTTCAGAGGGAATTGCTTCTGATTGAAGAATTCCTTGCTTCACCCCCAGTCAATTCACAGATCAAATTCACAGCCACACAAAGGAGGATTTGTGGGTTCCTGAGGACTAAAAACCCTCCATCTTCGGAAAACTGAGTGCTTTTAAAATTTCTATCCTAAAACATCAGCATCTTTAGTAATGGATATATTGCCTACACAGAGTGATTTGCAAACTGCTTCAGGTCATAGAGCCATGGGTACATGGGGTGAATACCAGGAATTACCCCCACACACACTTAACATGTATACACATGTTACAACACAACACACATATAGACACAGCTATACATACATGTGATTATTTTAACCTTCATAAGTCTGCACTAAAAGAGTTGACATTTCTCATTAGATTCACTGATAAGTGAGAGAAACTGCTATAAATTTAAAGAATGTGAGAAAAGAGTACAAAGGGGAAAATTCTATATATATTTGCAAATTATAAAATAGTATTAATTTATTTTAAAAGAACATTTTAATGGAGCTGTGGGGAGACGTGCACACCTGGGAGAATGGGTTGAGAAACACTGATATAATTTTTTTTTTCTTAAAAAAACCACCACATTTTATTGATTTTTCACGGAGAAGGGAGAAGAATAGAGAGTTAGAAACATCGATGAGAGAGAAACATCAACCAGCTGCCTCCTGCACACCCCCTACCGGAGATGTGCCCGCAACCAAGGTACATGTCCTTGACCGGAATCGAACCTGGAAACCTCAGTCCACAGACCGATGCTCTATCCACTGAGCCAGACCAGCTGGGGCCACTGATATAATTTTATCATCCACTTATCATCCAGATTTGCAATCCTGGAGAACAGTGTTTTTTAAAAATCTCTTTGCCACACCTCAGGGTTTTAAAATTATTTTCATTTCAAGAATCTCTTAAAAAAAGAAAAAAAGAAAAACTGACTTCATAACCAGAAAGGGACGGCGATTCCAAAAGCTATAAATGCCCCAGAATTCCCGGGGCTGCCCCGGGCTCTGCCGCTGGCCTCTCTGGCCTGCACACACCCCTGGGAAGAGGCCCAGGCCGTGTGTGTGTGTGTGTGGGGGGCCCTAAGCGGGGGTGGTGGGGGCCAGGCGTGCTCACCCTCCTCCGGAGCCGGTCCCGCTCCTCCCGGATGGCGTTCATGGTGGCCTTGGTCCGGTTGAGCTCCTCCTCTTTGCTGCACAGCATGGCGGTCAGGCTCTCGTTCTCTTCCCGCAGCCCAGCCAGCTCCTTCTCCCAGCGAGACCGCTCCTCGGCCAGGTTGGGATACAGGTCCCGGCCGAGCACCCCCTCGATCTCCTCGACTGTCTAGAACACAGAGCCACAAAAACAAGCCAGGTGAGCGGCGGGGAGAGCGCGGCGGCGGGGAAGAACACAGGCGGGACGGAGCCAGTGTCCACGGAGCGAGTGTCCACGGAGGAAGGAGGGCGTTCGACAGCCCCCTCCTCGCTGTGAAGTGTCATCCTGAGCAGTGACACCCCCAATCCTCCCCTCCCTATTTCCAAACCAGACTCTGTTGCTTGCTTGGGTCCTCCTAGTCTGTGGTACCCAGCAGTCCCCGGAGTAAGAAAAACACAGTCCCAGGTCCAGAGGCAGAAAAGCATCGATCGGACTGCAGGACCTCAGAGGGAAGCGAGGGGAGGGTGGGCGAAAGGGGAGAGATCAACCAAAGGACTTGTGTGCATGAATATAAGCCTAACCAATGGACATGAACACCAGCGGGGTGAGAATATGAGTGGGGGTGGGTGGGTTGGGGAGGTCAATGGAAGGATCAGAACACATATGTAATACCTTAGTCAATAAAGAAATAAAAATAAAAATAAAAATACAGTCCCTCCCTGGCACTAACTGTCCACGATGTTTATCTCCTTCGTCCGCGTTCCAGAGCTGGTGACTGCGCACCAGCACTCGGCAAGCCAGTCAGTGAGCCCGGCCGTGCAGACGTGAAGTTACCAACTGCACACACAGCCTAACTCGCCGTTTCCTGAATTGCAGGCCTCCCCCGTTCCGAGTCGGCCACGTGAGGCCACATCGCCGTTCCCGGCGTTCGCGTCGCCGCAGAACTGAGAGGGTGTGAATGAGGTTCAGTCCCAGGATGCCCAAGCCGAAAATAAACCTGTGACACAGAACCCAGGACGCTCGTGGTGGAGGTTTCTAAGACAGCAGGGATTGAATTAATGAATAAGACAGCTGTGAGCCAAGAGGAGCAGCATCTTAAGAGCGCTCGGAGAGTTTTTAAATAATCCATTTAAAGCATAACCTTAGTGGAGAAGGAACGCGCAGAAAAACTTGAAGAAGAAAAAAAAGGAAGCGCTCGTTCTGGTGGCTTTCAGAAACCATCCATTCACATTTCTTGTTTGGAAAAAGCAGCAGAAGCCAAGTGGCATGAGAGAGAGGAGGGAGGATTCCCAGGCCGGAGAAGAAGGCGGTGAAGAGAGGTGATGAGAAACAGGTCTCGGAAGCAAAACAAAAACAGCGACGATGAAAGGGAAGGCCACTCATGGCCGCTCACACTGGTTTCCCAGTCGCTGCCACTTCCCCCGCGGGGTGCACTGTCCCTCCTCCCAGGCCTGAGGCCTGCCCCGTCCCCTGCTCGCTGGCACAAGTCCTTGGCTTCTCCTTCCCGCTCAGAGCTGAGGCTGGGGCCAGGACCCGAGCTGACATTAAAATTAAATACAGGGCCTGGGAGACGCCGGACAAAGAAACAGCAGCGGTTGCTTCTCCAAACCACATCGCTGATAGAGTAATAACGGAGACGAACAGAGATGGAAAGCCAGCTGTGTTGTGAATGTGAATCACGGTTCACCTTGAGACACTACAGCTCTTTTGTAAGACCCAGGGCTGCTGCTGATAGACTCTTGGGGCCAGAGTGCTAAGATATTTTTTTTTCCTCCCCACGTAACACATCACATTTCCCCTTTCCGCAGGCCCCTCTCTGGCTTTTCAGAATCAATGTCTATGCCCAGGTCACCAAGCCAGGGCGAAGGAATATAAAGACCCCAGAGGCCCAGAATCAACAGGACTTGACGTTCCCATTGTTCACGATGAGTCTGTGCAGATGCAGCAAATTCCTCGCCTTTCACTCTCCTTTGGAGGGAGGAGGAATGGATGGGGAAGGCGTGGCTGAGACCCAGCACCCTGTGCTCAGGATGCATGACTCACGGAGTCCTAGAACTTGCCTCTTGTTAGCACCGTCTTAATGGAGAAGGAACGTGCAGAAAAACTTGAAAAAAAATGGATAACTCCTGAAACAATACTCTAGAGGCCACAAAGCGTTAATACAACTTCCAAGATAATCTCTGGGCTACAGCACGAACCATACGAAAATGAGGGGGTTCAATACGGGCAAGTCTGAGAGTTTCCAAGAAAACTGTCATTTTTGCCGCAAAGTCAGTGATCCTGACTGCGGACATAATGCCTTTTTCGAACGTAATTCAGCCCAACAGAAACGTGTAGGGCTCCGGCTTCTATCTGGGGGCCCAATCTCCGAGGGTGGCTTTCTCAGAAACACTCACTCCTAGCAGGTACCTGAGAGAACCACACTTGAAAAGAGAGGCGCCTGATCATGTCCCCCCCCCCGTGACCGCCAGAGCCACAGGGAGGGCGGCCGGGGCGGCGGGTGTACCTTGATGGCCAGGTCGCAGTGCTCGCTGGCCGTGGTGAGCTGCTCGATGTGCCGGTCCACCTCGGCCACGGACAGGCTGCAGCTGCTCTTCTTCCGGCAGCAGACGACGTTCTCCAGCCCCGTCAGCACCCGCTGCAGCTCCGAGTTCAGGTCACTGCAGGTGTCTGGGGGGAACGTGGGCAGAATGAGTGGGGCGGGCAGGCGGGCAGCGGACGCTCTTCATTTCGTTCACCTTGGGAAACCCATTCTAGTAAAACGAAATGGCAGCAGCGCTTTAAAATGTCAAAGTTTAACGCTGGGCAGCCGCATCCCAGCCTGCTGGCATCCGGAGGCTTGGAGACAGTGTAGAGCAGCCGTGGGCAAAGTATGGCCCTCGGGCCGGATCCGGCCCGTTCAGCTGTTCTATCCGGCCCCCGGAGCCGAAAGAACAGAGGGTTCTCTTGCTCTCCCCTCCGCTCCTTCACCAGCAGCCCAAGATGAGAGTGCCAGCATGGTCAGGTTGCTTTTGTTCCGGCCCTCCGGTCCAGTTTAAGAACCATTGTGGCCCTTGAGTCAAAAAGTTTGCCCACCCCTGGACTAGGTGGAGGCCCTTCCAGGGAAGTTAGAGGGATGAGGCACAGAGCACTTAGCCAGTCTGGGAAAGGAATGTGGCTGGAGGTCTGTTGTGAATAGTCCTCACGCCTGACCTGTGGGGGGAGCAGCAGATCAAGCCATGACTGTGACCCCCACTGCCTCCTGAGGGCAGACACGCGTCCCCACCTCTGTTCTGACCGGGCACACAGCATGCCTTCCAGAGCAAGTCAAATGCAGGAGAGAGCTGCAGATTCATTCAGCTTCAACATGGATGTTCTGCTAGGAAGCAGGTCTGATATCCTAGGGATGTAACAGCTCCGAGCCTGTGGTGGCTCTAAGGCTATAACCATGAAGACAGGTGCTTTCCTTTCCTCTGTGTGCAGCCAGGCCCTCCCTAACTCCATAGAGAAAAAAGCAAAACAACACAGGAAATGGTAGAATAGCTGACGTCCAGGTCTGAACACAAGACGACGGAAAGGTCTGAGAGGAAAGGAGAAGGGAGTATCCACTGAGGGGACCCTGCGTGATGTGCAAGCGTCTGTGTCTACCGAAGACAAGAGGGTAAGACACCTCAACATCACCAACAGTGAACAGACGGACATATGACCCTCCTGCACCTTTCTCTCTGTGTGTGTGACCCTCCTGCACCTTTCTGTGTGTGTGTGTGTGTGTGTGTGTGTGTGTGTGTGTTTTAGGTGATGGATGTTAACTAAATTCATTGTGGTAATCATTTTATAATTATGCTGTACCCCTTAAACCTATGTGTGGTATGTCAATTATATCTCAATAAAACTGGAAGAAAAAAGAGAGGAAGGCATAACTGGGTAGGGATTCTAAACAGGAATGGGATAGGGGTCAGGGAAGGAGGGTGGTACTGAGTGAGAGTCCAGTCAGGCCCTCAGCTCCGAGAGGGGGAGGAATGGAGCTGAATATGGGGAGAGAGATAAAGGGGGAAGAAATTTTTCTAAGAGCTTTTTTTAAAGGGCTTTTACTTATAGAAAATGAATGTTTATCCTAAGTAAAATTCTAAACAGACAAGTTCAAAAGAAGCAACAAAAAATGATCCATAATCCTCCAACCTCATGTTAAGCTCTTAGAATTTTATTTTCTATATCCTTTCCCATAATTACATAGAACATGCTCCACATAACATTTTTATTGTGTTTTTTTCTCACAAATATTTCTTAAATTAGTAATTTTATGACTACTAAAATTTCATTCTTTGGAAGCACCATCATTTTTTTGGCATATCACAGACCTATTTCCCTTAAATTCCTAGACATGAAATAAACGGGCCAAAAGATTATGAATATTGGCACATATTATCCTGTTGCTGGGAAGATATTATACATTTCCATTCGTGAATTGTGCAACTTACTTTCAAATGGCTCTGGGTGGGGGGGGGGCAGAATTTGGGTGTGTGCACAATCAGATGTGGCAAAATGTTAACAACTGGTGAATCTGGGCAAAGGATTTGGGAGGGGGTGTTTGTTAATCTTTTATGTAAGTTTGAAGTTTTTCAATAGTAAAAAGCTGAGGAGAAAACAAATACCTCAACAGTCACGGCAAGAATATGTCCAAGCCTACTTTAACTCAGGGACCACTATGACGAGGAACAGCTCCTCAGTGCAGTGAGAGAACAGGAACGCCTCCTGAGAGCGTCAGGCCACACCAAATTTCTCTGCATGGCGCCAAGAAGCGTGAGCCGCCACCCCGCCAGGCCCCCACCTCACCGGGAGGGAGAGCCTATTCTGTTTCTTCCCCCAAAGAAAAATGAGGTTGCATTTTCTTTCTTTAAAAAAAAAATATATATTTTATTGATTTTTCACAGAGAGGAAGGGAGAGGAATAGAGAGCTAGAAACATCAATGAGAGAGATACATCGACCAGCTGCCTCCTGCACGTCCCCCACCGGGGATGTGCCTGCAACCAATGTACATGCCCTTGACCGGAATCGAACCCGGGACCTTTCAGTCCGCAGACCGACGCTCTATCCACTGAGCCAAACCTGTTTCAGCAAGGTTGCATTTTCGAGACTTCTATTTCAGCCAGATCGTATGGGTCTGAGATTTGTTCTCATTTTTTGCTGTTGTCCCTGTGCAGTTTTGACAGTTTGTCTCTCGACAACACTAAACTTGGTCTTAACTATGGTGACGGCGTAGGAAAGATAACTTAGCACCAACTGTTGGAAAACTGTCCCTCGGCCGAACGAACCCCCGCGGCCGGCTGCGCCTTCAGGACCCCTGGCTCTAAGCTGCCCCAGCGGCCCCCCGAATCCCAGCCCCACCCGCCCACCCCGGCCTCTGGCGTGTAAAAGGCCTGGCAGTGGCTCCTGCAGGGCAAGGCTCCAGCGACACATATGTAGAAAAGTTCAAGTTCACACATAATCATTTTACTCGTTTGCCTCCTAACCACCCGAACTGGCACAGCCTGGAGGATATGAGGAAACCTTTGCAGGCACAGAAGGGTGCAGTTTGGCAACCTATGGAGAGCCTGGAAGACCATGCGGAGCCCGTGCCTCTGGGGGGTTGATCCTGAGGAAACGAGGCACAGTTAGAGGGGTACCCCAGACCCCTCACTGCGCCTCCGAGCCCTCTGACGTCGCTCCCCCGGCTCTCGGCCTCACCGCTGACCGTTCTCCCAAACTCTCTAACCCCTGGGCCAAATGCGCCTCTCAGGCTCTGCCTCTCTCTCCTGTCTTAATTCCAAGCCCTTTTCCGGGCAGCCTCCCTCCGGCCCCGAGCAAACAGCACGAGCACAGGAGGCCGCCAGCAGCAGCAGCAGGAGGAGGAGGAGGCATGCGCTTCTGGCACCAACTGCGCCTGTAACCTTTTTCCTCACTCACGTTCGCTCGCCTCCATGGCTGGGAGGCAGTGACACGAGGGAGGCCCCAGGCCCCATCTCACTGCGGACTGACCCGGGGTTCAGAGGCTCCCCTCAAAGCCAGCACCCCCTTTTTTTAGGAAACTTACGTTGAGTTTCAAACAACCAGCAAGAAATCCAGCCTGAGAACGCACGGTCTGTTTAGAAAACAAAGACTGCTTGCCGCATCTCAGAAAAGGAGGCCGTGAATGCCCGTGATGGGAGCTCCTTTCGAACAAAGTGCCTTTCCATTTCTCTTACACCCCGGGTCTCTTGTGGGGACTGAACGTTACTCAATGGCCGAACTCGAGGGAGACATTCCACTGAAGGAGACCCAAGGTGAGGTGGAACAATGACCTTTCCTGCCCCCGAGTTGGGTCACGCTCCTGGGGAGCTCTGGGCGACCTCAGGCGGGCTCTTCAGTGGCTCGGCCCCGGGACCACGCGCCGGCGGCCTCCGCGGGCCAGGCGCAGGTCCCCGGGCGGAAGCACGCGGAGGAGAGCCTCCGGTGAGCCGGTGCCACGGGTGACCGACCTTGCGGCCCCCCCGGAGGAAGTAAGCTGCCTCCTCACAGTCAGGAGAAGAGAGAACAGGCCACAGAGGGCCCGGCCGGCCTGTTACACCACCGAGCCGGGTGTGATTCTCCCTCCGTCTCACCTTTGCAACCCGTGAACTGGTTCCTCAGAGTTCCAGAATCAGATCACAGGCGATCCGACTCTCATGTAAACATTCACTGCTGGGGGGTGGCCGACCACCTCGCCACCCCCTTCCAATGAAGGTCGCGTTTTCTCCGGACAGGGGCCTTGCCTTCGTGGACGCGCTCCCCGGGGCCGCAGGAGGCGTGCTTTGGGGAAGGCAGGGCCACCTTCCCCTTCTCCACACGGGGAGTGGCTGCTTGACACTTTGGAACATTTTTTTTTTTTTCCTGAAGCCATTAAGCCTCATCGCCATTAGAGCCAGGAAAAATCTGGCTTTAACGTTAAACATATTTCACAGTCAGAGCCGTGCCAAAGAACCAGGTTTCATGTGTAAATCCTTCCTTGGTTGTCCTCCAAAAACTACTCATAAGGAGGAAATCTCTATCTGAGCGATCACACCAGCAAGCAGGCTTCCTTTCCTCCCTGCGGGCGTAAAGAGTTCAGCACTGCGAGAGCCCAGAAGAGTCATTGCTCACCTAGACCCAGCAGAGATCTCAAAAACAGTGGAGCAGCACCCACCAGGGGCTGTGCGCAAAGACCCCCGGATCGGGGGTTTTGTTAAGTTTTACAAACAACTGCTCCCGACCAGCTCAGCTCTGCTGTCCCGCTGACAGAGTTGGGAAAACAGCCTGCGAGAGAGGACACCGCACACGTGCTAACACGCATGACGCAATGAGCCATATGCGCACATCTGTGCTCTGCTCTGTTGCGACACCCGGAATCACTTGGGGTAAGAGTGTTGTTTCTACGACGGAGAGCTGCAAAACCTCAATTCACAACAAACAGCCTGCCATTAGCCAGGTGCTGTGATCACACAGCTGCTCCCTACACCCCCCTCAGCGCCAGACCTCAAAGGGCCGCGGCGCGCCCAGCGCACCAGCCACGGGCACGGCCCGCTGTTTAAGCAGAGGCGTGTCAAAGCAACGCCATCTGCGAAAACACGGCAGAAACAGCGGCTGAGCTGCACGGCCTTGGGTGAGGAGTGGCGTACCCCTCTGCACCCTGTCATCCCGACTTTACAGGCCAGGAGAGTCCCGAGGCCTCCTCCACGCCAGAGGACGCAGGCGAACGCTTGGCGCAGCGCGAGTGAGCAAAGCGCGTGAGCTGTCCCACCCAACCTCTCTTCTCATGGGAACTCTTGGGTCACATGAAGAAAATAAAAATCCCCAGCAGTTCCCACCTTTGTTTTTGTCCATTTTAATTACCTTTATTTTTCCACATAACTGTGCGCCCAGGTTTGAATAGGGGTAAGGCGATGTATTCTAAGATGCGCTGTGGCCTTACCGGGACCTTTGCCCTTTACATGACTGCTCCGGGAAGTCAAACACTTTCCAGATTTCTGGCTTACACCCTCCCTCACCCTGATCCTGCCGCCCCCAGGCCCTGAGGGCACTGCCCAGGTGCCAGCTTACGGAAGGGGCAGCCTTAGCTCTGATGGGTGTGGTTTAAAAAACAAACAAAAGAAAAGTGCCTTTTCAGGGAAGCAAACAGGTTCGACCTACTCTTAAATGGCGATCGGCACAGATATCAAGGCAAACTGCATGTAAAATCCAGCTCAAGGAAAGCTCCGGGCTGCTAATGCATGTTTGCAGATACAGCAGCCATAATGAAATGGCTGCTCTGTAATGATTTCCTATAATGGTGTTTATATATGGAAGCTTTCTCTCCCCCCCCCCCCCCCCCCGACTGAAGCAATTTAATTGGAAAATGGCAGAGGAGTAAGGGGAGGCAAGCGTCCAGCTCCGATGAGCGCGCAGGCATTGCGCTCTGCTGCCGCCTTAACGAGCCTCCTTGCCGTCCGTCCCCAGAGCCTTACCTCCTTGGGGACCCGGCAGGTGTGAGCCCCGTGCCTGCAGCCCTCTCTGTTTCCTATTGGCCCCACTTCCCTCAGTTTGAAGGTGCATTAAGGGCGACTCGTTCTCCGATGCTCCCACCCCAGGGAGTCACGGGGGGCCTGTTCACCTTCTGCTGTGGTTCTGACCCCACTGCTGGCCACTCCCTGCTTTCCTGTCTCCATCCCCCAAAGGATCATGAGCTCAGAGATGGCATTCATGGTTACTCCAATCCGTGGTTGCCTACTACATGTGGGCACTGTTACATTGGTAAGCAGGACGGCGGCCCGCAGGGAGCCTGCAGTCTAGCAGGAGAGACTGTGATCAAGGCTGGTGACAGGGAACGAAATCAATGCGGACACGTGACATCATCAGGCAGCACCGAGCGAGGGAGGCTGGCCAGGTCTGAGGGCCAGTGAGGAAGGAGGCCGGTGAGGTCAGAGAAAAAACAGGGATACCGGAGAGGATGTGGTTTGAAATTTGAGTAAGTGACCCCCTCCAACAAAGTCTCTCACTCAAATAGGGCTGGGAAATGGAGAATAAAGGCACTTACACGGGCTGGGTGTCCTTACGATGGGACTTCTCAGGGTCTGTCCCTCCTTCCCCCTCGTTAAAGAACCCGGGGACGCCCAGGTTCTGGGGGCCCGAAGATCATGGTACGAAGTCGGAATGTCACTCTGGGTGTGAGGAATTGGAGCATGGGAGCACAGCCACCTGATGGCAGAGTCCGCCTTATATCCCCAGCCCCTAGCAGTTCCCTGTGACTTCCTGAATGAATAAACGCCCCCTATTGTGGACAGAGGACGTATACAGGCACTGGGCAGACAGGGTTCCTTCTCCCAGGAAGGAACCAGCCGTAATAAACATATACACTGAGTGGTCAGATTATTATGATCTCTGAACGCATAATACTCTGGCCTGGTGCATGAATTCGTGCATGGGTGGGATCTGGCCAGCCTGGCCAGGGGGAAGGGACATGGGTGGTTGGCCAGCCTGCCTGCTGGTTGAACTCCTGGTTGAGGGGACAATTTGCATATTAGCCTTTTATTATATAGGATATACACGGAATGGCCAGATTATTATGTGTTTAGAGATCATCATGATCTGGCCACTCAGTGTATTTTTTTAATGAGGAGAAGGAGGGACAGATGCTCTCTCACGTCAGGACCCTGAGGAGGCCCAGCCCCTGAAAGTGGCTTCATTCCTCCATTTCCCAACCTTATTTAATTAAGACGCTTTGTTGGAATGGGCCATTCATTTTAGTTCATAGGATAAAATTATGGAATGTAGGAACTTCCATAGCAATTGGGAGCTTTTTGGCTGCTTGCACTTGTCTGTCTGCCTAAGGCTGGAAGACAAGAGTCCGGAGTGGGAGGGCTCTAGGGTTAGAGATTGTGAGCTGGTATAACTTAGCATGGAGGACGTGGGCCCACGGGAGGGGCCAGGGCCTGGGTTTAGGTCTGAGGGAGACAGTTTAGGCCTGAAGCCAAGACCCGAGGTCTGGAGAGGTGTCCCCGCCCTCATTTCTGCCTGGCCCAGCTGGGATCAGCTCTCAGTGACCCTGATGTAGCTCAACTGGTCTCATTTGGCTGTAGCAGCAAGCCAGGCTGCTGGCCCCTTCTTCCTTACTGGAGCCTTCTCTGTCCCACCGAATCCCGGACCCCACTCTCCGCATTTCTTTCACGTAGCTTTGCCCGACTGACGGCGTGATGCTTGGTTGACTGTTTCAGTCGTCCACTTAAAGAAGTATCTCTGAACACACGCGAAGTGAAGGGCCAGGCCGGCCCTGTGGTGGGGGGCTCTGGAGATACTCGAGGAGATAAAACAAACATGTTCCTGCCCAGTGGAGATTAGTGGGAGAGTCAGTCAAGCAAAGAAATACAAATACATTATTTAACATTGCATGTGATATGGGAGTCAGATGGGGCAGCGGCAGCGGCAACACAGCTCATGAGATGTGTTTGAAGGAGGTGCAATCAAACCCAGACCCAAATGAGAGAGCCCATCCCTGCCAATGAGCTCCGGCCGAGCCTCCCTGTCAGCCGGAGGGCCCCACGGCTTAGTCCGCAGGCGCTCTGTACTCTTCACTCCTCGCATAGAGTTTCATTGCCTCAGTGATTGTCTGTAAACAGCCTGATGTCTCCTAGCTGCTTTTTTTTTCAGTCCACACCTCTCCTCCTGGCTTCTTAGGTATATCTACTGCCTGCTGCCTTCACAAACATCTCCACCCAGATTATCTCCAGACGCTTTCAATTTATGTCCAAACAAAACACATGATCTCTAATCACCCTACCCTGCCCCCAAACAAAACAAGACAAAATTGAAAGCAAAAACCACCTGGTCCTTTCTTCTATGCTCCTGTACTGGTGACTGGCCAGTTCATCCACTGCTTAATTCAGACACGTAGGCATGGGGCATCGTCACCTAATACCTCCTTTACCCTCCATCCCCAATCCTTCAGCCAGATCGTGCCATTTTATATCTTTTCTATACCCACCTGCTCTTCTACATCTCACATGCCACCATCCCAAATCCCAGCAACAATTTTTCCCACTTACACTTTTTCAATGGTTCCCTAGTTGGCCTCCCCAATTCACTCTTGATCCACTGATTCTTTCTCCTTAGTTCAGAGTGACACACTCAAAATGCAAATCTGGTCTTCTTTTCCCCTCCCTCCCACGATTAAAATCTCTCCATTGGTTTTTGTGGATCTTTGAATAAAGATCTAACCCAGTCTATAAGATCTTGCATGATCTGGCTCCTGCCGGCCTCTCCAGCCTGCATCTGACACCTCTGTGCCCTTCACACATGAAAATCCTTTTTTCATCTCCTAGAATGCATCTGTCCCTGCCCCCTGAATGCCATTTTTTCTGTTATCTGCTTAATTCCTACTTACCTTCCAGATCTCATTCAAATGAAGCTATTCTGAAAACCCTAAACTTAACTCAATTCCTTTGATACATTCTCATGGTACCATGTTCTTTAATGTTGTAGTACTTATATATGTTTGTAATTAAACGTAAATGTGTATTATTTGATTCAAGTGTCTCTCTTCAATGAAAGTTTAAGTTCTATGTACACTGCACTACACTTCCTCCTCCTTTTCTTGGTTCTTCTCCCATCTCTCCCCTACATGTGAACACTTCCTAAGATAAGGGTCTCCTCCCTCTTTTGACTCTCCACCCTTTTGACCAAAGGGATCTGCTTACTTCATAGCTTCAAAGCCTTTACCCTCAACCTCAATCTCTCTAAAGAGCCAGTTAGGCATCTCCCAAGAAGTCCAGTGGCTTTACAACATTTTGACTACAACCAACATTTGGAGACATTATATATGGCAACTTAGTTAACTACATGTACAACAGGTAACAAATAATTTTCATGAAACAATACTGTTATTCTATTTTCCCCCCATTTTACTTCATTTAAAAGTATTTTATTTTTCATATAATTCCAAAACCCACTAATGGGTCATGACCTGCAGTTTAAAAACACGACATACGAACACAAAGGACCACATTAAACATTTCTCTGCAACCTTAAACATAATATATCTATTTCCCAACGCATTTCTCAATTAAATTTCTTTCTGAGGAATATGATCATCCTCTGAGTCACTCAGGATCAACATCTTAGAGTCATTTTGGATCCTCCTTACCCAACAGTTGCTTTTGGTTCTTCCACTGTAATGTGTCACCATCCATTCTAGCCTTTCTATTCCTTCCATCTAATTCTGAATGTTATTGCAACTTGGATCATTCCAGCAAGCCATTATAACTAGTTTTCTACTGCCAGGATTTTCAAATAGAGGTGACATATGTTTGAATCACAAACATCAGGGCAGAAAGTGAATTCAACTCTTCACTTCCATGTTGACCAACACAGTAGTATGTAAGGGACTCAAATGGATGTGCCTTCATCTACTCACCAAACTTCTTAACTAACTTAATTAAATTTTAAGCCACATTTCTATAAATCCCTATTCTAGAAACCAGGCTCTGGCTTTGTGGCAGGCAGACTCACCCATGTCGGCAGTGACCATGGTGGACTGGTTTTCAGGGATGGAGACGGAGGTCTGGTCTTGGTCCACGCTCCGAGAGTCCTCGTTGACCTCTTGCTGACTCTGGCTGAGTTCTGATCGAAGTTCTGAGTACTCATCTTCCTCCCTGAGAAAAAAGGAGAGTTGGCCACCACTTACAAGGATATGAGACATATTCCTAGAGAATATGCCCTTTAAGGACAAGAAAAAAGACATTCAGAGAGACAAAAGATAAGATATCATCTCCCATCACCCAATTCCCCCGGGGACCCCTTGGAACAGGGCTTCTTCAGGGCAAATAGATGGCCCCATCTATGGTCGGTATATGAAACTGAAAGGTTGCCATGTCCACACACACACTCATATAGCTAAGAGATCCATCCATCAGCCTACTAGAAACTTTTCCCCTTAAAAGATTTCCTGAAGAAATTAGATGTCTTCATCCCCTCAAATTTCAAGGCGAAAAAGGCTAGGGCTGATGCTACAGTGAGCAAAATAATTAAGACTCTGGTGGACAGAAACAGTGTTCTATCGCCTGGAGGGTCCCAATGGCAGGCCCCCTTCTTGGAAGAGGACCTGAGGAGGTACTGGGGCCAGAGCTACTAGAAAGCCAGCACCTCATCCATGCAGAACAAAATGAATGCTTTGAGGGGCATATGGATCAGCATGTCTAAAAAAATACCACTCTTAATTTCCCCAAAGAAAGTAGGTAGAGTTAGAGCATAGGAAGAGAGGACAGAGTGGGGAACAGTGGAAACAAGGAGTGAGAGGATTCCACACAATGGTCTATCTCCTTCCATTTGCTAACCGGAAGACAATATTTAAATGCAGCTATGTTTCATTAGCACAAGAACATCCACCCCTTCCCAGCCCTTCATGGATCCCTCAACCCTTGGCTTCTGAATTAATTATGAGTAAGCTAAGAAAACTTAAAATTGTAGTATATATTTCAAGGCACACCCTTATTTCCTCTCCACACCACCCTCATCACTGTATACACACTGGACACAGACATGGAAAGAAAAAAGTTAATTGTCTTTAAAGCATTAATTTTGCAGGTAAGCTAGAAGAGAAAATTGTCAGTGGATTTAATTATGATGTTGGAAAGCCCACAGGTGCCTCAGGCTGACATTCATTTTAAGTTTGTGACGTGTGTGTGTGTGTGTGTGTGTGTGTGTGTGTGTGTGCGCGCGCACATTCACATGGGCAGAAAGTCTACAGTCTTGAGTTTGGGGCAGACCAAGATGGTCAGTGTAATCATCTCTGGAACATGGAGAAGAGGCAACTGCCATTTTAAGCTGGGAGACAAATCTACAAATTGGAGAACACATTTCTTTCAACAAGTCACATCCCCCCCCCCCCCCCCCCAGGGAAGGGATCCAGCTGAACCCCTGCTCCTAAGGTAGTCTTAATGAAAGCCATCCAAATCTAGAGTAACGCTGAGCAGATGTAAGCCCCCCAAATGTGCAAAATATGAAAAAGAATGGGAGTGGTGAAGGCAAAAAGAAATAGGTTAATGCTCTATGACTAAATTATTAGACACCCACAAAACTAACAATGATTAGGAAATACAATAATTAAAAAGTACTCTTAAGTTTGATGTAGCTGATAATTGTGTCCTGATATATGAGCTTTCCTTTCTTTTCTTTTTTTAAACTGTTTTGTTTTGTTTTGTTTTGTTTTGTTTTGTTTTGTTTGTTTTAGAGAGACAGAAAGGGGGAAAGGGCGGAGAGAGTGAGCAAATGCGCGTGCTCAATGTGAGAATGGAACATTTATCAGCCGACACTTTGCATATTAGCCCTTTGCATATACAGGTATGTCCTCGCCCTTCCCCCTCTCCCTCCCCCACCTGGCCCCAACCTGGGCATGTGTCCAGACTGGGAATCAAACCAGCCCTTCGGTGCATAGGACGGTGCCCACCCAACTGTGCCACACTGGCCAGGGCTTAGCTCTTCTTCCAATTAGCACTTAAAATTCTGATTTCCATTAATAGGAGATTCTGTGTATGATGAATAAATTACCTTTGTTGCATGTCCAATGTAATCAGCTTGGCTGAGACTGTTTTACAGCTAAGAAGGCCAGGTAAATGCTGCTGCTATATCTGTGGCATACATGGCACACGCAAAGTCTTTAAAAGCTCCCTTCAACCATCCTGGCTTGGCAGGTTCCGAAACATGTAGTGCCTGCCAAATCTTCTGCTTTGTGAGGAATTACTTCTAGAGATTATTAGGATGAACTTTATAAAGGAGTGCCTAGGGCAGGGGTGTGAAGGTGAATGTGTGGAGGCTTGGAGAGGAATGAGTGGTTTGGTGTGGCTGAAACCAAAATGGGGTGCAGGATGGAGACCTGAGGTTGGGGGTGGGGAGGGGTGGTTCGCCCAGGCCACTTGTTGATCAAAAAAATAATTATTGTAGTGAAGGTGTCAAATAATCAGGGTTAGATGGTAGCGATAAAGATAAAGTGTGTGAGGCCTAGGGATTTAGGTTCCCAGTAAACATTGCCAAGATTTTGCATGGAAACAGATAACATAAGCAGAGGGAAGCGCCTAAGGTCTGTATTCTGGACCCCACAGGGAGGGGCTGAGCGCATAAGGCTAATATGCAAAGTGTCTCCTCAGGAGTTTGGCAAGGAGATCAGGAGTTCAATCGCTTGCTATGATGTGCGCTGACCACCAGGGGGCGGCGCAGAACGAAGAAAAGCCCTGATCGCTGGCCAGGCCTAGGGACTCTACCTGTGCATGAACTTTGTGCACTGGGCCTCTAGTAGTAATTATAAAGCATCTCACAGCACACAAAAGGTAGCCCCGTGAGAAGAGCAGGCAGTGTTCTGTGTCACAGAGAATGTGGTATAGCAAGGTTATAAACCAAGCCTAAATATCAGAAAAGTGTGCAACGCTGTTGCTTCCCCCACTGACTTTGGTAGGAGAAATCATGAGTTGCATATCCTGACCTAAACATCGTCATGGGCATCGCTCCTGAGAGGAGGCTGGAATCGGGGGCAGGGAAGCGACAGTCAATTTGGGGTTGCAGCATCTGAAGGAGACTGGGGCTAGGGGTTTTCCCTCCATTGTGTTACTGAGGAGAGTTGACCCATTAAGAGCAATGGAACAGGAAGTCAAGTACACTCCAGCAGCCCAAGGCAGTTTTACAAAGGCAAAAGCATGAGGTGTGTTCTCCGGGCTGTTTTGTGCAGCAGTGGGTCACCAAGCAGGTAAAGACGTTTAGCTACTGACACAGCATCAGCATCTCAAAGGGACTTCGTTGTTTGTTTACTTCTGTTGTGGATATAGTAACTCTTGGTGAGTGACAGCTTACTTCTTTGGGGGGAAAATGCCTCCCCAAAGAACACCAACTGTTGGTGTGGTGATGAAAAGGAAGAAAACGTGAAAAGGTCAAAGAAGTAATCATATTAACCTCAAAAGTCAGAAGCTTGATAAACTGATCAATGTTGATAATGACACACTATTGTGGTGGTCTCATAATTATGGAATTGCAAAGTTCTCAGGAACATCAAGGATCATCTCACAGGATTCGAAATGTACATTATTTCATTCCCTGTTTACAAGCACTTGAGAAGTGCTTCCCGGCTTTTCTATTCAGAGTTGCAGTAATTGGTGCTTGCTGCTAGCTTGAACAACAGGAAAAAACGCTTCTAAGGAGGCAGGCATTAGATGGTACACACACCTGCGTAGCTTGCCGTGGCAGAAATGTCACAGGCTGGCCAACTGGAAGGGATCCTAGAGACCATCTAAGCCCTTGTTTTACAAAACAGACAATCGAGGCTTTAAGAGGCTAAGCAACTTACCCAAGATGATGCAATTAGTATCACAGCCTAACTCCTAAATTTAGTATCAACAATACTAGAGTATGAGAGCCTAAGGAAAACCATTTTTTGTTGCTGTAATTATTGGAAAAATAATTTAAGAAATTGATTTGAGAGTGAACACACACACACACACACACACACACACACACACACTGACTTGTTGCTCCACTCACCCTGCACTCATTAGGAGACTCCTATATGTGCTCTGACCAGGGATTGACCCTGCAACCTTGACATAACAGGACGATGTTCTAACCAACTAAGCTATTTGGCCAAGGCTGTTGCAGTTATTTTTAAAGATTCCTTCTCTTTAATGGCCAGGGGTAAAATGATCTAATCAAAAAAGGGAAGAAAAGTCAATGAAAGTACAATTCTTATCATGCTTTCCAGACCTCAAGCTAAAGCACTGTGGACTCAGCATTTGATAAAGATATTACTTCATTAGCAAAGTCCTTATCTATTTAATCTGGGGGTGTGCATTCATGCTTTGTCGCTTGATTGGTGTAATTTTGAACAAGACCCATATGGACATCTGCCTGTCTTGGCAACTGTCAGTCACCTATGTCCTTCTGAACCACATTCTGTTTTGGTTTTTGTTTGTTTGTTTGTTTTTAAAAAAATATATTTTATTGATTTTTTAACAGAGAGGAAGGGAGAGAGATAGAGAGCTAGAAACGTCGATGAGAGAGAGAAACATTGACCAGCCGCCTCCTGCACACCCCCCACCGGGGATGTGCCCGCAGCCAATGCACATGCCCCTGACCGGAATCGAACCCGGGACCCTTCAGTTCGCAGACCGATGCTCTACCACTGAGCCAAGCCGGTTTCGGCTTGTTTTTGTTTTTTTACAATTAAAAGCGAACCTCCCTGAAGTGACCATCATTCTTTTAAAGAACAAAGATTTCTAAATATAAGGAGAAAATATAATCCATCTATAGCAGGAAATAAGTGAAGTCCTGATTCTTTAATTCTGCCTCTTGTAATGTTCTAATACAGAACAGAGAAGGCTCAGACCCATCTTTGGATCCTTTGGTCAATAACTGAACAAATGAGATTTTCAAAGGCTGGCCATCCTTGCCATCAACAAATACCAGTTTTAACAAGGATTGATATAGGATCGATATTCAAGAACTCCTAAATATGCATGTCAACCACACAGGAAGACAGGGAGAGAGAAATTTATCTTATTTTTCTGGATTGTTATTTCAGTATATTTTACTTGTTAGGCCAGAAATTAATCAAAACAATATGTTTTGCTGGGAGATAAAGAGGCTTTGTTTACACTGTTCGAGATGGAGAAATGTGAAGCTAGACAGACAGACAGACACAGTGCACAGGTCAATGTATGGGTGGAAAGATCAGAAGGCAGGCCAGGTTCATGGTACAGGCCTGAGATCTCAGAGATGGAATTACGTTAGAGAGGGAGACTTTGAATAATATCTCATTCCCCAAATGAGGGACGTTTTGCAGACAAGGAAGCAGAATGGTTAAGTGCCAATGCCAGGTGATACAGAGAGGACAGGTCAGTGCTCTCTGGCCTATGCTCATTCAGGATGAAAGGGGTGAGGGACAGAGCCCAGGGTAAGAGCCAAGGATGAGGATGGATCTTAGGAACAGAAGAGAACACCCTAGATTTATAGGGTCCTAGAGCTTCCAGAAAGAACACAACAGAAAGGAAAGAAGATTTAACATAAAATGCTGCTGAAAAGGACCAGTAACAAGCAAAAGTCATGGGATTTTTCAGGTAAGGAATCACTGGTGATTTTTTTTTTAAAGTGGCTTAGCTCAGGATGCTGTAACAAAATACCATAGGCTGGCTAGCTTAAACAACAGGAATTTATTTTCTTAGATTTCTAGAGACTAGAAGTCCAAGCCAAAGTGCCAGCATGGCCAGTTTCTGGTCAGGGCTCTCTTCCTGGCTTGCAGATGGCTGTTCTCCTCATTGTGTCTACACATGGCAGGGAGGGGTAGGGTTGAGGGAAGGGAGGGACAATGTAAGGGTGGGTTTGTGCTTCCTAATGTCTCTTCTTATAAAGTTGCTCAATATCCCATCAAATAGGCCCCATCCTCATGACCTCATCTAAACTGAATTATCTCCCAAAGGCCCCATCTCTAAATACCATCACATGAAGGTTTAGGACTGTAATATATGAATTTTGGTGGGGACACAATTCAGTCCATAGCTAAAGGAGTTTTGGCAAACCGTGAGGATTAGAAGCCAGACAGCAGAGGGCTGGTGAGCATGTGGGGAATGCAGCAGAAAACATGAGAGTTGGTAGTGAAAGGCTGCTGCTTTTATGAGTAGCTTTTGGAAAAAGAAAATAATCTTAGGAAACAAGGTTACCTCATGTTTAATTTGCTTAGATACCTCCTTTCCCCAGATCCAAAGTGAGCTACTGATATATTCCCCCCCCCCTTCCCATTACTAGGATATAATCTCCCCAAGTCAGATGAGCATTTATAAAAGCTACTCATGAGATACAGTTAAGTGAAAAAGCACATATTACAAAACAGTGTGTGCTATATATTTGACCCAATTTGTTTAAAACATTCACAAATTAATTTTTTTTAGAAGGCCATATATACACAAAATGTCATTGTTTATTCCTGGAGATGAGATGTAGGAAGCATTGGGCAAGGTTCAGCTAGGAGCACAAACTACATTGGATGTTTCAAGTAGAAAGGATTTGACTTAGGCCATTTTGTGCTAGCAAAACAGGGAAGGGCTGGAGAAGGGAAGGGCAGACGGAGGCCACCAGGAGCTGTCACGTTTGCCACCATAGCTGTGGTCCTCTCTTAAGGTCTGGGAACTGCTGCTGCCTTCGCACCTGCCCAGAGCTCCAGGGTCTGACCAGTCAATGCAGGACCTCGTGTCACCAAAGCCTGTGTATCAGCCGCCACCATCATGGCTGAGGGACAATGGCTTTCGCCTCCCTTTTTGTCTTCCAAACCCAGGCAAGTGCACCTCATCAGCAGAGCTGAAACTGTGTTCAGGACCCAGTAGTTAAGAGAGTCTGGAAGTAGTCCCCAGGGCCAATCTCTGATTCTGGGGAGTGGTGAGAAAGGAGGCGGGAATTATGGGATTAGTGACCTTGCAGAAGAGATACCAGAGAGCTTGCTTCAGCCCTCTCCCGGCCAGGTGGGGACACAGTGAGAAGGCCACCTTTTCCAAATGAGGAAGAGCTCTCTCACTGGGAACTGAAGTGGCTGGCACCTTAATCTTGTCCTTCCCAAACTCCAGAACGGTGAGAAATAAAATCCACAGCTGGTTAGGCCATCCAATCTGTGGTATTTTGTTACAGCAGCCCGAGCTGACTAATAATATACCCTAGTAAATCCCCACTCTGACTGCTCAAGTGTGGATACCTCGTAGTTTACATAAACTATTCCCTTATTAATAATTTTCAGCGTTTCCAGTAAATCCCTAAGCCAGACCCAGACGGAAGTGAAGGCAAGTCTGTGAGGTACCAGCACTGTACGTGACTACGATGATAATCAGATCTCCAGACCCTGGCTATGCTGGGGAAGTTAGTGTTCGTCCCAGTGTCTGGCTGCTACCGTGCTGAACCTATCACAGAATCTCAGGACCTGAGGGCGAACCAATTTCCTGGTGTGCTGGGGGCGGGCGACGCCTTGGCCACTGGAGCTCAGAGGACAAGAAGAGCCTTGTCTTCCTGGCCCGCGTGCCGCCCGTCTCCCAGCCCTTCAGGGAGGCCCCGCAGGCAGGGGTCAGCTCATTTGCATAATGAAAACTGGCAGCACGTAATGTGACATCTGCACAGATGCAATTTTCCTTCAAATACGAGGCACTCATAAATGTTTATGGTCTAGAAGCTCACTGTATTTTCACACGGAACAGTTTGGCCACTTATATTCAATTTAGACATCTGAAATTGCGTTTTCCAGGTGATGTGTGATGCGTTTTTTTTTTTTTTTTAATCGCAACTCACCGAGCCCATTTGCCTCCATCTTCAAGTGTTGAAGGTGCAGCATGTTTTAATGAGAATTACACATCTGCCAATTTACTCTGTCAGCCTCCCTTTAAATCTGCTATAATCGTTTCTCTGGGCTGAAAATTCCTCTCTGCGCAGGCACTGCTAACCTGCAATCACTCCGAAAGGCCAGGATACAATTTTAAAAGTCTGGAGTTCTAAATTAGAATATGAAATTTATTGTGTGGCTCCAGTGCAGTGTCAAGTTTTCCATGATTTTGCCCAGGAAACCCAGGCCCATCAGGGCCCTCATCAAGTAGCCCTGTCATTACTCCGACTCCCAAGAGTTGGAACAGAATGCATCCCAAGTTTCTTCTAACGCAGGACTCTGAGGGGAAGGGTTTAAAGTAGCTGCCTCTGAAACTCTTGTAAATGGGGCTTGTGCAAACATTCAGCCAACAAAGCCCTCTTTCTCCATAAGACACGGGCCAACCACTTGCTTTCTTCAGGGCTGTTTCCTGGGCACAGGCAGGAGGATAGCACTTCTCATCCTCGGCTCAGTACATCACTTAAAGCAAACCTCTCCCTTGAGCATCAGGGCAGGCACACGGGCTGTGTGCAGGAGACTCGGGGACCAGCCGATCGACAAGCAAGGAAGAAACAGTCCCTTCCTATTAAGCCCCCACTTTTCTACTAGTGATGGATCAAATCTCGTCCCCACCATAGGAGTCCATAAGAGGCTAAGCCCATGTTGGTAAATCAAATGGGGATAAGCTCAAAATATTAAATTATCTAGAAGCCTACATTATAAGCCTCATCCCGAAACCTCTCAAAATCCCCGTGGAGGCCCACAGTTTACAGACGGAGAGCAGACTTGGTGACTGAAAGGTGGGCTAGGGATCCTGGTCTCTCGGGAAGAGGGGTTCCATTTGGGACTAGTGATACGCATCTCACTCAACTTCTGATTCCACACCCTTCTCAATAAACAGAGGATTCCGACTGCCACCTGTAAGCGGAACAGACCGGTAAGGGGAAAGTGTGTGGCTAACAGGGCAAAGAGAAGCTACTGTCTCAACTGTAAAAGCCTTCATTACAGGTAAGACATCGTGGTAGTTTGCAGGGGTGACTCCAACTCCGAGACCCAGGCTGCAGCCCAGAGGGGCAGAGAGAGATCATGAGTGGAGGCTGCTACCTGATGGTTGTGCCCTGCAAACGGTCTATCTTCTTGTTGAGCTCCGCAATGACGCTGTGGAGCTCCGTGATGCGCTCCTCGTATCGCAGCGTCGTCCGCTCCTGGACATCCTCATGCTCTCTCATGAGGTGGGACTGCTCACACTGGAATCAAGGGAACAAGAGAGAAAGGGCAATGAGTTCACATACCTGTAGGCTAGTGATTCTAAGTTATATAGCCTCAATTCATCCCAGCATGCCCAAGATAAAACATATGCCTGCTCACTGACCAGCAACCCTGAGAGACATACAGAAGTGCAATTTTATAATGTAAACATCTGAGTCCTGGCCTTCTCTACTGCCCATTCTCTCTCTGGGGGAAGATCCCCTTGCCACCGCACATAACCTTTGTGGACTAACCAAGCCTCCTCTTTTCCTCAGCCAAGAGGTGGGGAAGGGGCCCAAGCTGGGTCCGTCGGATGCCTTCTTTGGGAATCTGAATCTTAAGTGAATGGACGTAGGGTGCGTGAGGTCGATTCGCCTGACTGAGGGCTCTGGAGAGACTGTCCGTTAGCTCCTGGTTCACATATCCCCAGAGCTTCCTCTCCAAGCTCCTTTTTGACTGCTTAGGTTTCCATTTACCCATTCACTCCTTTTTCGCTGAAGTCTGCTGGGTTCTGTTTTAGTTACTTTTCAACCAAAGAATCCTGAGTGGTATGACACCATTTCTTATCTGGCTGGTTCTCTGCAGGCCAGAGTGGAAACTCCTGGAAGGCAGGGACTGGGTGTGTTTGTGCAATAGCCCTGCACCCGGCACACGGCCTGGGTCACTGAGGATGACCGGGAAGTGTCATGGAATGAATAAACCACCGTGTGTCACGCTGTCATGAAGGATGCTTTGCAGAAACAATGACAAAAGAGGCTGAGGAGCTTCCCTTGCTCAGCATTTGATAAACTAAGAGGCAGCAGATGCTATAAAAAACCATTTTTTTTGTTGCCAGAGTTTAAATCCTAAGGAATCTGTTCACCTCTTTCATTTCTCTCCCTGTTCAGAACCCCACACCAGCCACTGTGCATTTAATCTCATTTCCATAATAATAAAACACTCTTCGGGGGTGGAACAAGGAGTCAGGCTTATGTTCCTGTCTACTGTGTTCAGTCCTGATTAATTTCCTGTCCAGCAGAGGAATTTTTATTTCATTTTCAGCAAGGTTTCCCCAAAGCCAAGAGCCATGGGTACCTGCCCACTTCGCACGGTGGCAGGCAGGCAAGGGTAAGACTTCTCATCCACTACCTCCCATGTCCTCTCTCTTCCCTAGATCTGCTGGGGTCCCCATGGTGTGACCCAGAAGCCCCTGCACAGGGGCAAAAAGCCTTCAAAGACAAGTAGGACACTGCACTAAGCCCATCCCAACACTGAAGCACTGGTGCCCAGCACAGGAGTCTGATGTGTACGTTGGTATAAAGCTTGGCAAGGACCCCCCCTCTGAAGAGGACCCTGAACAATGGCTTGATCAGTACTAACGTGGAAACATCCTGAGGGCTGCTCAAAGCTCCAGAAACTAGACCAGATGCAGCATGGTTGATGAACGCTCTCTCACGGGCTTTTGTGAGACAGTTACTCTCCGAGAAACTGTCATATGACTTTTGTGCTTAGAGACCACCTGAAACACCCAGTGACCTCCATTCAAAGTCAGACACATGGGAGCTCATTGGAAGCACTGGGTGAAGCTTTCCTACGCAGGCGGCCCTGCCAGGGGTTCTCACAGGTGGAGAACCGCTGCTGCAGAGCCTAAGACCATCGGAAAACACAGAAGATATTACATTACGATTCGTTGACAGTAGCAAAATTAGTTATGAAGAAGCAACAAAAATAATTTTATGGTTGGGGGGTCACCACAACATGAGGAACTGTATTAAAGGGTCGTGGCATTAGAAAGGTTGAGAACCACTGTGACAGATGAACAAACAGGCCGTTCAGGCAGACAGGAAATTATAAAACCCACTTAAAAATGGAGAGGTGCCAGGGTTTATATAAGAAAAAAGCATATGACCAAATTGGTAATCACCAAGACAACTCTTGGCATCCCTATGGACTGCTAGGAGCTACCCAAAAGGTAAGATCCCCTGGGGCTTCCCAGGTTGCAGACAGATCAGATGGGTGAAGACCAGGCAACAAGAGCTTACAGCTGGCAATGTGCCATCATCACCCCGGCTCTAACTGCAAAGCTGGCCAGGAAGGTGTCATTATGAACAAGTGACAACAGGAAGCCTGATGATTCCGTCAGATGGAAAAGTGCCTATAGCTAAAAGGATAAAAAAGACTTAGATTGTATACTTGGAACTAAGGGGTTCATTTGGGAGTAATAACTATATTGGGGACGAAACCGGTTTGGCTCAGTGGATAGAGTGTCGGCCTGTGGACTATAAGGTCCCAGGTTTGATTCCAGTCAAGGGCATGTACCTTGGTTGCGGGCACATCCCCAGTGGGGGGTGTGCAGGAGGCAGCTGGTCGATGTTTCTCTCTCATCGATGCTTCTAACTCTCTATCCCTCTCTCTTCCTCTCTGTAAAAAATCAATAATATATATATATTTTTAAAAAGACTATATTGGGGGATATTTCTTAGCTTATGGCAAAGCTATCTCCTTTACATTTCTATAGTTTACCAAAATTATGCCTTTAAAGTGGTAGAAAGCCTCTGTAATTCTATGCTTCCTTTAAAACTAAAAGGCATGTTTTGATTTCCCATGATATCTAAGGTACTGTGCCAGGTGCCCTGGCTGGGGCGAGGGAGGGAGAATCACTATGATGCCTACTTTGAAGGGAACTGTGGTCACACCTCCTCTACTGGACAATAAAACCATGGACAGAAGTGAGGGCGGGAGTAGAAGAGATGGTGGGATGGTACCTAAGGATTCCCTTCCCCGTGAAAAGAGAATACTGGGAAATCATTATCAAAACTCCTGGCCTCTATGTGGATGAATGGTTGAGAAGACTTTATTTAAAGTTTCACCTGTACAAATCAACATCCCTGAGAAGTACCTCATTAAAAACCTCCCCATTCTGCGCACACTCACTGTACGCGGCCAACGGTACTTGAAACGCTGATCTCAACGTTAGTGAGAATCCCCTGGGCTTTCCAAGCCGGGAGCAGGGGAGGCAGAGCCCCTCCCACAGGGCAGCGGCGCAGGAAGAAACAAGTCATCACCTGCAGGAGCCAAAGAACCCAACAAAACACCCTTGTCAGGCCTCCCCTTAAACTGCACAAGAGCCAGCCCCAGGAATGTGGCACTTCAGTGCGGGAGAAGATGAGGGGGCGGTACCTGGGACAGACAAAGCCGCTCTGTGCGCGCTGGGTGCCTTCCTGCCCTGGCAGCCTCCCCCACGGGCAGGATGGGCCTCGTAAAGCGAGACCTGATTCTGTCATCACGCTCTAGTCCTGTGACTAATCGGGGCCTCTCACCACCCCGAGTTTCCAAGACCTGTGAGAACATTTTAACCTGGGATTGCGGGTCTTCGGTTGGACAAAGGACAGAGGCTAGGTCAAGCTCGATCCCACACCTCCACAGAAGGTCACCTGTGGCGGGTATCCCAGTAAAGCCTCATTCAAGAAGAGAATACAAGGAAGACAGCTATAGAGGAAAAAAGGGTATTACTTCTACGATTACCACTTAACATATGCATGGTTTTTAAAGTTGAAATTTAAGTATGTTATAGACATTTTAAAAAAATGATAATGAGATATCCATTCCTTGCTTGGAACAGAATAACAGATCTCAGTGTGGTGGGGACAGAGAGGGATTAACTAAGAACATATATACATAACCCATGGATACAGACAACAGCAAGGGGAAGCACAATGAGCACCATGTCAAAATTAGACCTGCTTTCTGATTTAGCTAAACGTTTTCCAGCCCAGTGAAGCACCCCAACTTCTCTTTCAGGTAATTGTCAGCAACACAGCAATAAATATCAACACGAAGCAGATTATTATTGTAGATCATGTAGGGAAAACAAAGGGTAAAATATTTAACTGTAGCATTGTTTGACTATATTCTGCACAGTGAGAAAACCTGAAGTCATTTTCAAGGTCCACCATTTCTTACTTCTTTTTAGTTGGGTCAAATTTCTAAACTTTTTAAAAAAAATAATTAAAAAAATATATATATAGTTGATTTTTTACAGAGAGGAAGGGAGAGTTAGAGAGATAGAGAGTTAGAAACATCAATGAGAGAAAAACATAGATTAGCTGCCTCCTGCACACCCCTTACTGGGGATGTGCCCGCAACCAAGGTACATGCCCTTGACCGGAATCGAACAATCGAACCCGGGATCTTTCAGTCTGCAGGCTGACGCTCTATCCACTGAGCCAAACCGGTTTCGGCAAGTTTCTAAACTTTCTAAATCTCGGTTTTCTGGCTAATGAAAAGAAAAGAAAATTCCACAGAGTCTCCTACTCCAGGACTTCTGTGAGGATTAAATGAGATGAGGCACGGGAAAACACTTCACAGACATTTGGGTACAGTGTAAAGTGTTCCTGGGCTGAAGAAACTGCAAAAAGGCTAGTCATTGCTAGGGAGAGGAAGCTGGGTGTTGCTACGTGGCGTCATTAACTGGATGGAGGGAAGGACACTCAGCATATTAGCTATATATATATATATATATATATATATATATATATATATATACACACACACACACACACACACACACACACACACACATACACACACACACATAAACCAGGTAACAAGCAGAAACCCTGGGAAAACCCCTCTCCTTCCTGTTTATGGCATCAAGCAGTTGCAGCTTCGAGCTTTGTAGCCACAATCTGTTCCTCCCTACTCCCTCCCAGCCCCCTAACTTGCCTCCTCTTTAAAATCTGCCTGAAGACCTCAAGTGACAGCACAGTGATCCCAGCTTGTTTCCTGCTCCGAATCACTGCAGGTGAACCTCAGGCAATAGTGGGTATTATGCTTACAACCAGCAGTCCTCTCCTCAAATCCCGGGGAGCACCCAAACAGCAAAGTAGACAAGGGAGGAGGTAATAAAATGGGGGGCTCCAAGTCCCTCCAGTTCCCACCATGCCAGCCTCCACTGCCCACCTGAATCAATTACTCAGTGACAACTTTCCTGACAAGGGGTGATGGCAGCTTCTTCTAGCACATTTTACAAGGGAGGGATTACTTTCTTTTAACCATATGGAACTATCCCATACAATTTCAGCTGAACAAAATTAAGAAATGATTTCAAATGGCACACTGCTGCTTTTTGTGGGGGTGGGGGGTGGGTTATTATTATTGGTAATGGCATCCGGGGTTCTCCCTCCTCCCAGCCTGTATTTCATTGCTGACTGATCTATAGCATAGCCAAGCCAGAGAGCTCACGGCTGCAGCGTCTTGCCGGCCATTGAGTTTCTGGAGGTCAGTATTGTCAGGATTGTGGATTTCTCCTGCAACTGCAGACTTTCAATTTGAAAGGCAAAAAAGAAAGAGGCTAAGATTGGATTGATGGAATTTTGTTTTACTGTATGCCACTGGGAGTCAATACATATGCCCTAAGCCCTTTTTCTTTTAAAAAAAAAATATTTGATTGATATTTTACAGAGAGGAAGGAGAGAGATAGAGAGCTAGAAACGTCGATGAGAGAGAAACATCAACCAGCTGCCTCTTGCACACTCCCTACTGGGGATGTGCCCGCAACCAATGTACATGCCCTTGTCCGGAATCGAACCCGGGACCTTTCAGTCTGCAGGCCGACGCTCTATCCACTGAGCCAAACCGGTTTCGGCCCTAAGCCCTTTTTCTAGGTTTCAGCTTTCCCATCATGATGATGAAGCAAATAAAAATCTATAAAAAGACAGTGTTTAGCCACACAAATTGATAAAATTGCCTAAATGCAAAATGTTTCATAGAAAAACAAGCAACAAACAAGCGATTATACAACCACCAAGAATAAAACCCTTTAGGCTCATCTCTTCTCTGGGTGCAACCGGGGAGAGAGCAGTGAGTCAGCCTTGAGACGGGCTGGCCTGAGAGCTGAGCCCTCGCTGGAAAAACCCTGCGCATTGTGGTGATGCCAAGGAGCTTTATGGTTTTGTTAATGTTCTTCGCTGGGTTTTATCTTATTCCACAGAGGCCACAAATCTTTAATCATCACATTAGTCTCAGCTGTCAAACCTGAGAGCATTATGAGCTCGGTTCTTGAAAAATGCAACGCCATCATTGGTTTGTTAACCCTCTCTACCATGCTGTGGAGGGGGGTCAGTACCACTTCCTTTTAAAATATGCTAAGACCTAATGCCACTTTCTCAGGGTCACATCAGATTGATCACAACTAACAGCTCACCCCCATTTTCAGTCCTTGCCCAGGTTCCCCTGAGGGGAGGCGGGAGGAACCAAGCCAACTGAGCAGAGGCACGGCTCGGCTCGAACTGAAACTCCATCAATGAGCAAAACAGCTGGAGCAGTTAACCAAGGAAGCACATACACAAAGAGGAGTGGGATGGGGATCCTGACAAAGAGAATGCATGTATATGTCTCATATAAAAAAAAAAAGAGAGCCGAAACCGGTTTGGCTCAGTGGTAGAGCGTCGGTCTGTGGACTGAAAGGTCCCAGGTTCGATTATGGTCAAGGGCATGTACATTGGTTGCCGGCACCCCCCCCCCCCCCCCCCGTAGGGGGTGTGCAAGAGGCAGCTGGTCGATGTTTCTCTCTTATCGACGTTTCTAGCTCTCTATCTCTCTCCCTTCCTCTCTATAAAAAATATCAATAAAATATGTTTTAAAAAATAAAAAAAGAGAAAACACTCTCTCTATTACATGTAACAGAAACAGTTTATGTATTTTTCCTAAAAGTCAAGAAGTAGAAAACTCCAAAGACTTGCTTTCCAAACACAAAGAGCTTAGAAAGAGAAAGTGTTCCTTGTTACTACTGACAAATTCAAAGGAAGTTGTCTGAAATATCTCCTCTGTAGTAAGTAAAAAAAAAAATAGAGTACGTTAAAGAAATGATCAGTACTAAATAAATATCAGATATGCTGAAAGCATGATTGATTCAGTGCCATATACAAGAATGATCTTTGCCAGTTTCCCACCAGGCTGCTCCCCACGGGACTGTTGTATGTTGGCCAAAATGCATGCACTTGTCTGTCTACCTGTCTTACTTGGGAGGGTAAGGATGTTTAGACAGATTATCATGAGCCCCATTCCCCATTCCCTTCCAGATCCCCTCTAGATGCTAAGGCAGGGGTGGGCAAACTTTTTGACTTGAGGGCCACAATGGGTTCTTAAACTGGACCAGAGGGCCGGAACAAAAGCAACCTGACCATGCTGGCACTCTCATCTTGGGCTGCTGGTGAAGGAGTGGAGGGGAGAGCAAGAGAACCCTCCATTCTTTCGGCTCTGTGGGCCAGATCCAGCCCAAGGGCCGTAGTTTGCCCACGGCTGTGCTAAGGGCAACCTGGGCAGCTTATGAGACAATACAGGATTAATGTAGCTATGGGTTTCCATGAAACCTGGATTCAAGTCCTGACTCCTGGTACTTTCTGGATACATAAACTTGGGCAAGATATTAAAATTCCCTACACTTCAATTTCCTCATTTGCAAATGGGGATGTTTAATAGTATTTATGCCAGAGGTAATTATGAGAACTCAGATAAAACATGTGGAATGTCTGGCATAAATAGAGATAAAGAAATGTGGTAATTGTCGCTATTGATTCAAGCTAATAGTGATATCATGAATCAAATCCCCCAGAAAGCTGCGATGAATAGACTCTAAGATGCTCCAATGAGTCTGTGTCTCCTTGTATTCAACCTCTGGGTGATACCCTCTCATTGAATCTGGGCAGGACCTGTGGCTTGCTGGTAACTCATAAAATGTTCAAAGGTGATGGGATGTAACTCCAATAATTACATTTCATTATATAAGAGACTCTGTCTTGTGAGCAGACTTATTCTAGAATATTTCTCTGCATTTCTGACTTTAAGGAAGCAAGCTACCGTGAATCACACAATCACAAAGAAACAAATTCTGCCAATGAAATGAATGAGTTTGGAGGCGGACTCCTCCCCAGTCGACCCTCCAGATGAGCATTCAGCCCTGCCCAACACCTTGAGTGAAACTTGCAAATGACCCAGCAAAGCCATGCCCCGGCTCCCAAAGCATAGACACTGTGAGGTAACAAATGTGTATTGTTTTAGGCCAGCAAGTGACAATTTATTACACAGCAGTGGAAAACTAACACAGAAGTGCTTTGTCTTCCTTATCATATTGGTTCTGGGCTCCTTTACTCAGCTCTCTTCCTTTTTCATCACTACTCTCAAAACTCTACTGACCGGTTGAATCCATGATCATGGATTAAACCTTTTCTTCAGCCAGTTCCAGCGTCACCATTAATAATTACTCAACAGATGCTGAAGCTTGTTTTTTGATTATTTCAAAAGAACACACCCAAGATTTAAATTTTACATTTTCGGTTTAATCGTAGCTCTGTAATATTTAGAGAGCTGGTAAAACTTACTCAAGCCTTGGAGTATAAATTTACACACAAACCTGTGCTTCCAAAACCTGGTAAAGCCTCATTCTAACATAAATCATTTAGCAAGGCACATAGCACAGAAAGCATGGCACAGTCATTTCATTGTTCTTATTTTTTTCTTGCACAAATCTCACCTTTATTAAAGGTATGAGACTGGCAAGACTGGCTTTTTTTTTTTTTTTTTTTTTTTTTTTTTTTTTTTTTTTTTTTTGCATGCTCTCTTTCCTGGGCCCTAGTATCTGAACTGGGAACACATCTCCAGTGAAATGAACAGAGAGTAATTTTTCAGTATATTTAGTGTAAGAATGCAAACAAGCAAAAGTTAATTGGTGGCACTATGATGTGACTATTGTCATTAGGAGAAAACCCAACCATCAAAATCTATCCCATGAGAATGCCTTGACCAGAGTTAAGTCAGAAGAGAGATGAATCAGACCTTGGCACAGCCCAGGAAAAGCTGTCTACTGCCTTCTTACCATCCTCTACACAAGCTGCTCTGTCTTTTCAGAAATACCTTCCTGGTCACCTTTTAAAATCCAAGGCGGCGGTACGTGACAGTTTCCGATTAAAAGCATTCATAATTTATTTTCCTTTTTAAAAATAAATCTCATTGGAAAAAACTATTAACAACAGCTGACTTTGCAGGGTTGTAAAGTGGAAAACAGTCACTTAACACCATTGTTAAATTTTCCCCTTTCTCATAAAACCCCTTTCTCAAAAAACTCCTTTCTCAAAAAAACCTCTTATGAAATAAAAGTATTAAAGAAGTTTTAACTCACCAGAGCCCACCACCGGAGAGCTATCTCTCCAGTTGATTTTCTTATCACATTTTGATTACTTTTATAATCAAAAGGAAAATATTTGAAGTAAAGTTTCTATCTAAGTGAAAACTGAAAATTTCTGTCTGTACAACATCCCATGTGAGGAAAGGACACTGGTGCCTGGCTCTGGTCTAAGCCAGTCACTGGCCGTGGGTAAGCAAGTTAATTCTCTGAGTAGCCTGTCAAATGGGAACACAGATGATCTAAGTACAAAGGGTCTTTCCTCCCGACGCCAACAGCCTGTGATTATGAGACACAAGGTTTCAAAACTTTCCACAGGTCATTCTAGACTGATGGCTGGGGCAGCCTGATTCTTCAGTCTCTCCAAATTCCCACATCAAAACGGACAGCGCATCTACACAACACAATCAACCACTTAGAAACAAGGTATAACCCCCGTAAGCAACAGAACACAAGCAGGTAGAGACAAACCACCACCATCCACAAGACCTGAGTGGTGTCTGTGTGGGCAGAAGCAGAGGAAGCACTAGTATGGTAAATCTGAGAACTGGAGGAGCCCAAAATAACCAAATCAGCATCCACAGGAAACTGAGAGGGCCAATGGGAGAACAGCAGCTAAACCCAGGAGGGGCTTTTGCCTGAGCCTAGAGTGAGTAAGGGACCCACAGTAAGATCTGCAGGAGCTAAAGCAGTTGATCTGAAAGTGCTAAACTTTCAAGTTGACCTCTGCAAACTTTCAAGACTGATCCCAGGCTTCCTCTCCAGGAGGAAAAACTGCAGGGAGTGGGTCAAAATCGAACAGAAAGGGGTAGGGGTGGGGGGGGGGGGACAGAGACAAAGAAAAGAACAGATCCAGGTAGAAGTAGGTGAGGGGAACAGAGGCAGGAAGTATCAGAAAGCAGACTGCCACATTGTGGATTACATGACCACAGAAGACTTAGCTCTATGGACTTAATAAATTCTGCCTCCTAAAAGTTCAAGAAAGCTATTTTTTCACATAAAAAATGAAACACAAAAGTACTGAGGTCAAATTCCATACAAAGGTTATAAGAAAGAAGAAGAGGGACAAAAAGAGCAGAATAACATCCCTATAAACCATGAAAGCATGCCACAAAAATAGATGAGAGGGAGAAAAAGCCCAATATAATAGCTTACTATTTCAAAATAAGTTAAGAGACTTTCAGGAAATAAAATTACACAAGGCACAAAAGAACATAATTCAAAATCAGAAAAACTCAGAAGGTAATAGAACACAGAAAAAACAGAAATAAGAAAAAATGCATTTCAGAAATAAAGACTAAACTAGGAGAAACATATGTGGGAATAAACAACATATAATACCCCAAGAGAAACAGAAGGTTGAGAATAGGAAGAACAAAGTAAAAAGAGAGAAAGATATAAAGGATTTGACAGATACTGAACACAAGCAAAGAAAACCTTGCATAAGCATCCTTGAAGAATAAAAAAATCCAAGTAAGGGAATTGAACTAATATTAAACATTAAAAGAATTTTAAAAACCTTACCAGATACTAAAAACATTTATTTTAAAACATAATCAAAATAATACGCAGCAAACCTGAGACTATCTAACCACAATGATTAAGATTACGAATTGCTCTAGTAAAATTACTGGACTTAAATAAAAAGAAATGAAATAAAATGCTCTGGCCATCTAGAATAAGTAGATGTGAGGGAAAAGAAAGTTGTATTATTATTAGACTTTGAGAGCAATGCTGTCTGCCAAAAGAGAATTAAAAAAATATATATTCAAGTAAAGAAAAGATGAGCCAAGGGCTTTCTGTTCAGCAAAAATGCCTTTCAAGTATGAAGGGCACCAACACGCTGTTAATAACAAGCAAGGGCTCAGAGAAGATTATTTTAATGAGTCCTCCCTGAGGAATCTAAAAGCAGAGGAGTGACATCGACCTGGTCAACATTAAACTTACAGTTACTTGTTGAGGACTGAAAGGGAGGGAGGGCGGGCTGCAATGGCCATCGTCAGGCGTGTGGATGTGGTACAATGGCAAAAAATTGGGGAAATGAGGAGAGCATAATGGCAACATTTTAAAAAATTCTTCTCAGTAATTATATTTTTTATGGGCATGCTAATATTATTCTGAGCTTGTTTTATGTAATACTGAATAAAACAAATAAGTAGTTATGAAATATTCTAATTCAGTCATCCTCTGTAACTTTAAGAACCAGGATTCTCAGTATGAAAAGAAAGAAATAAAGATAAAATATAGAAGAAGCGAAATAAAAGTACTCTGTACTCTTCTCCGAATAACTCAGCAAGGTCAGTGGTTTAGGGCTGGTGTGGGGCTGCCTGATTCTCAATGTAAGATGTAAGGGTAAGGCAGAACCAAATTAACTGTTACCTTTGGAAAATATGGAAGTTGAACAGGACAATTCAATTTTTCCCAATCTGAATAGGAGCGATATCTTAAAATTTATATATACACATATAGATAGATAACTAAATAAATAATTTCCTGGCTATCTGTAAAAACAAGAACCAACCTAGAAGCAATAAGCACCCTTAGCACCCGGATTGCGGTCTTGAAATACCGTTTTCCTTGAGTGAAATGAGGGCTACTGGGAGAATGGTTTATTCCAAGTTTGGGGCAAAAAATGTACTAGGTGAACCTGGAACAACTATTAGACTCATGTCAAAAGACTCCGAAACCAACTTGAAGAGGTTCTTACTATAATTTGAGTTTCTGCAAGGAAAATAATTATAATGAATTGAAACCCAAATATATTTAAGTCTATAAATTCATAACAATATTTGAAAAAAAATAATTAGGTACTTTCGGTAAATCATAGTTAATCAATTCATTATCTTGAAAAAATGTTAAATAAATTACAAGAACTACGCATTAATTCTGCTTTTTCTCTACGAACTATATCATTGCTTCAATAAATCATACATGATGGACACTGTCTCTTGAAAGCAGTTAATCACTAAAAAATGGTCAGAGCTAAAATATGATGATTTGTAAGTCCTCATGAATCAATGAACTTAGGCAGTGAGTGCAAACAGCTGCTAACATTACTGAAAGCAAGACAACCAGACATTATGTGCTGCCCAGTGAACAAACAAGTACCCTCTACAGTCATGCCAAGGGCCTGGGCATGATCTGACTGAGCTTCTGCATCCTGCTAATTTGCAGGAAATACGAGAGGACAAAGGCACGTGTGGAACTGCACTGAGTGTGCAATCATCAGCATCCAGAGTGTGGGGAACTATAGGTCAAGTGGCTGGGTTTTAAGGCAAACAAAGAATAGCGGAGAAACCTGAAGATGAAGAGATTCAGTGGAAACAGTTTTTAAATGGATAAGACTAAACTCTACTATCTATAGATTTTAGTGGAAAACTGTAAAGAAACAGAAAATCTGTAATAATAAAAGGGCAATATACTAATGAGACCAGAGGTCTTCCAGACATTATTTTGGACGTCCTTCCTGACGAAGCCAGGGCCGGAGGGAAGCCAGTCGGGGTCCCAGGTGCCTGATGGTGGCCAGAGGAGGAAAACCTGGGTCCCGGGTGCTGGAGGGAAGCCGGTGCTGGCAGCTGGGGGTAGGAAGGCCTACTCTTGCACGAATTTTCGTGCATCAGGTCTCTAGTATGATTATAAAAAGTTATGATAGGAGTCACCTTGGTGGGAGGGAAGGTGGATGACTGGCAAGTACTATATCTTGGCCCGGACAGTGGTTATGAGGATGCTTGCTCATCCTATATAATAAAAGGCTAAGATGCAAATCAGCCGAACAGCAGAATGACCGGTCACTATGATGCGCACTGACTACCAGGGGGCAAATGCTCAATGCAGGAGCTGCCCCCAGGTGGTCAGTGCGCTCCCACAGGGGGAGCACCACTCAGCCAGAAGCTGGGCTCACAGCTGGTGAGCACAGCGGTGGTGGCGGGAGCCTCTCTCGCCTCCACAGCAGCACTAAGCCAGTAGCAGGACATCCCCTGAGGGTGCAGGCTGGGCTGAGGGACCTCCCTAAATGCATGAATTTTGTGCACTGGGCCTCTAGGTAAGCCATAATTTGTTTTGTGGGAATGTCTATATCTACATTTTATCTCATAATAAAAAAAAGTTAAAAGTCTTTCCAGTCCCTTACCTGTGCCTTGGCCAATTTCTTTTCCAGAAGGTCCCGTTCCCGCTCTGTTTGCTGCAGTCGTTTATTAAGCTCCACTATGTCTCCCTTGAGTGATGCCAGGGCTGCCAAGTGGAGCTGCGGCGACAGAAAGGAAGAAGCACAAGGTTAGAGCCTTCAGCTGAAACTCATTTCCTTCCTTCCCTTCCCTGTAATTAGTGTGATCATATACTAGTAAAAAATGTTTCATCTCCAACGGGATGCTCTGGATGCTATTAATCTCAGGGGACAGCAGACATAAATCAGGTGTCTTACAGGAAGCTGGGTTGTATGACCACCCTAAATGTAGCAGGAGAAAGCTGTTGTACATGGGCAGTGAGACCTGATTTTGGAAGGTCAAATCAGGATGGAGCGCACAGCTTTTCATTCTAGGGGCTTCCCCTGAGTTCCTCAGCGAGGATGATATTAAGAGCTGGTGTGGGGCTGCCTGATTTTCAATAGGAGAAGGATAAGGCGGAACAGAATTAGCTTTTACCTTTGGGGGAAAAATATGCATGTTGAGTAGGGCAATTCAAATGTTTGTTGCAACTCAATCGCCCACATTGCTGTGTGAACAACAAATAGACCAAAGGGCTGCATTTAAAAAATTTTAATTTAATTTTTTTTCCATCACCATTTATCCCCTCCGTGCCACCTCTTCCACCTCCACTGACCCCTTCCTCCCCTGGGGCTGAGTTTTAAGAAAAAAAAGGGAGAGCTCATTTCTTCAGATGGTCTCCTCCTACAGTTGCCTGTTGGGTTTTTTGCCAGCTCATTCTTCCTCAGTATCCCCCAGCCCGACTAGACTGACCAGATGCTTTTGCATGGGCAGGTCCTCTCAGAGGAGCGGCATCCAGACTCTGATAAATTGTGCTGTGAGCCGGCCAACCAACAATCCATCCAGACAGCTTTCCCTGGCCAATTCTCTCGGGTTAACCGGAGCCAGAAAGAATATCCTTCACCAGAGGAACAAGCGGCACCGAGCACTGCCAGGATCTCAGGTGCTCGACATTCAAGCTCTGGACACCGGGCTCCAGCTGCTGGTGCACCTGCCACGCACCTGCCTGCCCGGGCTTCCGGGGCCAGTGGACGGGGCCAGCCCTGAGATCCATTCGAAACACTAATCCCCGAGCAATGCCACCTTCCAGCCTTTGCCGAGTCACCACTTCTCATCTGTCTTTATCCATTCCAGGTGGAGCTCAGCCCACTCCCCAGATGAGTTCCATATTACATTTGGGTGACTGACTAGAATCAACAAACCCTCTGTCTTTAGAAATTTTTTTTTTGTAGCTTCTGCCAACAGGGACTTAAAGGAGTGAATAAATGCGATCTTTAAAAATGGATGCAGTACAACAGTACCTAGTTCAACCCTGAAGATTTTAATTTCAGGTTTAGTAAAATGCCCTTTTCTGCCACTGGCACCATCTACACTGCATGCTGCTGGCTGGCAGGCTTTGGGGAGGGGCTGGGGCTACAAGAGAGGGAGAAGGAGACACAGGGCAGACGCTGGAACTTCAAAACAGTAGTTTATGTTGGGCTACAACAGCAACGAAAGTGGCTTCACTTAATTGCATTGGGGCTGCAAACCAATAGATCAATAGCCGATGTGAAATCAGGAATGCTGGAAGTTAAGGAAGGAAATGTCAGGCAATCTGGCGGTATTTGCCTTCTCACGGAGGGCTAGGGCCGCTCCGAAAGGTCATTGAGGGTTTCACACACGAGGTTCTGTCTGACGAATTCTCAGCACAAATACCACAGTGTTCCCATTGTACAAGCTTTCCGAGGCTGTGTCGCTTCCCGTATGGTGGGGTGGAACACAATCCACTCCCTTTACAGCTGGGGTGACCCTCCGCCTATGAACTGTCAATCTGAGGATTTCCCTTCAGCGTCAGGCTCGGCACCCTGCTGCTCTATTTTGCCAGGTCCTGGGAGAAGGTTCTCACATCACTTCTCGGGAGAAGGACAAACCACACGGAGAGCTGAGATGTTCTTCCAGAAATAAAGGCGTGGGGACGAGGACCTGGACTGTGTCAGCCTGTTTCCTCCCTTACAACACCTCCCCTCCGATTTCTGGGGGGAAGGGTTGCCGGAAGGGGCTGGGGGAGGATTAGGGGGGAAAGATGCCAGGGGAGGCTGTACACGCCTTTGTGAACTGGGCCAGACGGGGAGACCCTGGAGGAGCTGTTTCCATCACAGTGCACGGCAGAGGGCACCAGGATGGGTCACTGCCTCGGAGGAGAGAGAGCACTGTTCTCCGCATTGGCAGGAAGATCATAGGAAGAGATCTGGGGCAGGTCCCTCACTTCCCCGATGGAAGGGGCCTGTCTCTGAGAGTAGACCAGTGGTTCTTCACCTTCCTCGGGTCACAGATTCCGTAAGAATCTCATAAATGTGACGGACCTTTCTTCTACAAGAGTATAAATTGGGGGTTCATGCACGTGTTCCACCTAATTAATTATGGTGATAACACACTCTGGAAATATTCATGGGCCCCAAATTAAGGAACATCTGGATTTGATGCCAGCTCCGAATTAAGTTTTGTAGATGGTCTCATGTGCCATAACACAGAGGTCTAGTGAGGAAAAGGCACTGGTACTTGACCGCTCCCACATCCCCATCTGCAGGTGAGTATCTGAAACCCAGAGATTACTAGCTTCCTCAAGGTCCCAGAGACAATGTAACATCAGAACCAAGGCCACCAGCACCCTTTTCTCACTATGTGATGATGTGACAGTAATTTTCAGGGTTTTCCTATGATAATAAAATTTTTACTTTAAATATTTCCCTCTGCTTATTATTTTTTTTAGAATATATTTTATTGATTTTTTACAGAGAGGAAGAGAGAGGGATAGAGAGTTAGAAACATCGATGATAGAGAATCATCAATCAGCTGCCTCTTGCATACCCCCTACTGGGGACATGCCTGCAACCAAGGTACATGCCCTTGACCAGAATTGAACCTGGGACCTTTCAGTCCGCAGACCGACGCTCTATCCTGAGCCAGACCAGTTTCGGCTTCCTCTGCTTATTTAAAAAAAAAATGAAAATGCAATAAAAAAATAAACCAGAAAGATAACACTCTAAAGTCTAGTGGTGGCCTCTGGGTAGTTTCAAACTATTTTTGGATACTTAGTTATTTTCAAAAGAGAAAGAGGCTTTTGTATTAAACAAAAGGGTTGTGATTGTGTTTTCTGCACATACAAGCTGTAGCGGAAAATATGAAAAGGGTTATGTTCCTTCCTTGCTGTATCTTCCTTCCCACCCACCAGCTTTTATGATAGAAGGTAAAACTTTAAAAATGAGGTAGAATACACACATGTCCCTAATGTTATTGCCATTTACCCAGCAGAAGCCATAACTACAGAGGATGGGAGAGAGTGGGGGGAAAAGTCAGCTCAGAAGTCACTTGGAAGTGACTTCTGAAACGAGCTGAAAGTTGCTCGTTCTTTCCAAGCAACTTCTGAAAGTTGCTTGGAAACGAGCTGACAGGCCCCTCATTTACCACCTGGTGAGTGGACACAGATAAGTTAAGTTCCCACCACAGGTTGCTTCCCACTCCCTGTGAATCTCAGGTCAGCAGCTCTCCTGGTCCCACCTGGCCAATAACTTGGCAATCAAAAGCTGACTAGCCCCCCTTCCTTCTGGGTCTCATCTGCTCATCCTGCCAGAGCTGGTGGTATCTCTGCAAATTCATAAGCTAGAGAGTGTGGGCGGTGCTACACGTTGTATGATGGGGACCTGTATAGTGTCAGGATAGGCACTAAAAAATAAGTATAACGTTCTTTCTGGGTAATTTTTAAAAGGATCGATGGTGAGCTTACATCTCAGGAAAGATAAATTTACCAAAATTGACAAGATCTATAGTAGGAAAATTACATATATATCATTTGGGAGGATCATGTTACTTCTATTCTGGTTTCCAAAATGGCCTCCAACTTGAGTTAGAGCTTCAGACATATGAACTATGAAGTGCCATGACACGAAGCTGTTTCACTAACCAAAGAGGAAGAAAACATTTGGAGTCAGTGCCCGTCTCCTTCCCAACACATTTCTCTCTTCATGCTCAGGAACTAGACCTTGATTTTTAGCTGTTTATATGAGAGTTCAGCTACAATGACCCAGCTTTCAGCCTCCCTCGCAGTTGGAGCTAGATGTGGACATGTGACAAAGCTCTGGCCAATAAGATGTAAGCAGAACATGATGTGGGATTTCTGGGAAAATCTTCTTGAAGGAGGGCCTGCCCTTTTTTTCTCTTCCTTGCTTGGTTATTAATGTGATGGATGGAGCAGCCATCTTGCTTCATAAAGATGGGGTCACCTTCCAGGGAGCCGAAAGGTGCCTGATTCCCTAACAGTTTTGTAGAGCCACCCCATCGCCTTTGGACTGCCAAACTCCAGACGTCTGTCACGGGACACAAGAAAGAGACCTCTGTTGTGTAGACCAATATTATGTGGAGGTACTCTGGCAAATGAATTTGATTTAATCCTCATTTATAAAGAATCAGATAAGCCTGGGTTCAAATCTCATTTATGCCACTTATTGGTGGACTGTCTTTGGATAGTTTATTTAATTGCTTTGTTACAGGGCTGCCATAGTCGGATGAGACAACAGCGTCCACAGAGGGATCGGCATGGTGTCTGGGACCAGGTGAGTGCTCCTCTTTTCCAACTGTGTTTTAGCCTTCTCAAACGAAGCCCCACCCAGGGAGTGAGAGGAACGTTTAGAGGGATATGTCACACCGTCCTGTCTCAGAGCCCCTTACTTCCCGGCGGTGTCACACGGGCCCCAGAGGCAGGAGCTGCTGTGCTGGTTTCCGCCGAAGTCCTAAGGCTTATCCTAAGGAGGTGATGAGCAAGGCTCTCCGTTCTCTGTGAATTTTAATCCGAGGTCTAAGCAAAGTTGGGGTGGGACCGTGACGTATTCTATACAAATTTGGGACCGGTGCATGAAGGGTATAAATCTGTGCTCACCTCATGTCTAGAGACAGAAGCACTAATTCCCTGGCTGTTTTCAGCCCTGCTTCGAATTTCCAGGTTCCAAACAACCTGGAGATTGGGCTGCAAGATAACTGTCAAAATGGTCGTTATTTTTGGATGAAACATTACTTGTCTAATATTTCATTGTTCAACTGGCTATTAGGACGAGCTCATTCAGGCCCTGACAGATAGTGTCCAGCTGCATGGGCCCAGATGTCTTTCCTGTTACACATTAGCCCTGAGACAAAGGGCTTCACACTTCTTAAGCTGCCCCTTTAAGCCAGCGGGTCAGGGGCTCTGGTGAGCCTCCAGGAGCATCTCTGTGTATTGTCGGTGATCATGTGCTCCTCCACCTGACTCTACCAGCAGTAAGAACAGCAAACACGTGCTGGCAGTCCTGTTTACTTGGCACTCTCCCGTGCATCACCCCATGGGACCTTCACCTTTAACCCCACAGCTCTGTGGTCTGCAGGGAAGCCAAGAATCCCAGTTCGCTGAGGCACAGGTCCTTTCCCCCAGGATCACAGTTGGTGAACAGAACCCAGGACCTGAATCTAGCCTGTCAAACTCAAAGTCCACCAGTTTGCTCATCTTTCTGAGGCTTTGATCTGCTCTTTAACAGCCTTTGTGAGACCGATGGCTTCCACAGCCACACCTGAGACAGAGGAATGGGTTCACCCCGAGTCTCCACAGGGCACGGGGGTGTGATGGCCGAGCCTGCCTTCCCGCTTTGTTGGCAGGCAAGCTCAGCCAGGGCAAGGGGTGCTCCTTCTCTTTCTTTCTCCTCCACCTGACCTGGCTACTTGAATGGCACTCCTGTGAGTCAGGCCATTCTCTGTCAGGGAAGCTCTGTGTCCTCCCAACCAAGCGGTTACCACTCTGTCCTGAATGAGCCACTTGCCCTCCAGGTACGATGTTGCTTATGCTTGAGTGGTGACAATGGGTAGTGCCAACTTCTTTCACCACGTGAACTGTTCTCTTCGTTAAAGGCGAAGAAACAAGTGCAACTGAACTTTACCGAGCACATACTCTTGGCAGGTCCTACGCTGAGTGCTTCCTGCTCCTCACCGAATCCCATCAGCTGAGGAGCCCGGCCGAAGAAAGGCAGTGTCAAAGCCCCTTGCCAGCCTCTCGGAATATTTTGAGAATTCTAGTCAGCTCCATAGTAATAATAGAAATCATAACATTAATAGTGACCACTGGGTTGGTGTTTAATGGGTACCAGGCGCTTGGGCTAAGCACATCTCATGCAGTGTCTCATTTAATCCTCACCACAATGCTGTGAGACAGGTATTATTACCGCCTGACAAATGAGGAAACCAAGGCCCAGAGGATGAATAGGAAATCAGCCAGAGGGCAGAAAACTAATAAACAGTAAAATAAGCCGAAACCGGTTTGGCTCAGTGGATAGAGCGTCGGTCTGCGGACTGAAAGGTCCCAGGTTCGATTCCGGTCAAGGGCATGTACATTGGTTGCAGGCACATCCCCGGTAGGGGGTGTGCAGGAGGCAGCTGGCCGACGTTTCTCTCTCATCGACGTTTCTAACTCTCTATCCCTCTCCCTTCCTCTCTGTGGAAAATCAGTAAAAATATATATATTTTAAAAAAGAATAAATACTAATACACACATACTCCGTTCTCTAATCTCTGCTGTGTGCTAACATGTCCAACTCAACGTGCCACAGCTCTCCCATGCTTGTGGGGTGTGTGCGTGAGGGCATGTACGCGGGAAGGATAGAGGACGTGGGGTGGGAGGTGGGTTGTGGGCACCGGCAGGGGTGGGGAAAAGCAGGGCGGGGGTGGGGGGAGCAGGGAGAGCAGTGACGAAGCTGGGGCTTGGCGGTCAGCTCGGCTCAGTGTGTACTTGGGAAGTCCTCTTCAATTTCCTGTGCTTTCTAATCCTTTTGAGAAGGGATTGTACCAAATGGCCCCACCCTGAGTTTTGTGCGTGGGGCTTTGCATACTTCCTTTGCCCGCTGGCCCCAGAAAGGGTCTGCGGAGGCTCACCACACGAGGAAGCCTCGCCGTGAACAACTGATCAAAGTTCTCTCCCCCGGAACGGAAAGCACACGGCAATCTTACACAATCTTATCGCCGCAGAAGAAATCTGAGAACGTGTAGTCCACTTCCCTCGCTCTAAAGACACGAAACAGACCCGGAGAAACAAAGCTCATCAAATTCCGATGTCCTCAGCCCCGCCCGGAGGCTCCCACCCTCCCATACGGCACCGGGAGCTCCGGGGAGGGAGTGACTGTACGCAGCCAGCCCCGTCCCTGGAAACAGCCACAGGCATCTGCACACAAGAAGACAGCCTCGTGCAGCTCCCTCTCCAAGGCTCCCATTCAGACACACGAGAACAAAATCCCTGGCAAAAGGGGAGCGCTCCCCGCCAGATGGACACAACCAGGCCTGCCCAGTGGCTTCCAGGACTGGACATGCCTATTTGCTGCCAGAAGTCCTGCTGGGGGCACCTGCTGGGCAGTGTTTCAAGAAAGGCTGCTCATAACCTTGAAACCTGCAACTCATTAAGTATCATCTACAAGACTGTCCACTGCGCGCAAATCACTCTTTGCAGCCCTAAGACCAGCTCGGAAAGCAGCATCTTTTGTCTTTTCCTTTGCCAGTAATTACAGTGAGAGCTCAGGTCTCCCTGATTTACTCTGGAAACCTCCATTAAGTTCAGTTGTTGAAAGCAGCATTCTAGGGTTCCTTCAATATGGGTGGGGTCCCTGTAAGGAAAATGGACCCTGTCCGAGGGGGCCTGAGAGGGGGGATGGTGCCGACGCGATCACAAAGCAGCCGCACCCCCAGCCCTAGTCCCGCTGGGAGCAGCTCTTTCCTCGCCTCGAGTAAATGGCGGGGAGAGGACTCCCAAGGAAGGCGGCGACTCTCAAGGATGGGAGGCACCAAGACTGGCCGCTGTGGGATTTGCAGATAACCCTCGATCCCACCCCATCTGCTCCTCTAAAAACAAGTCTGGCTCAATGGTTGTGAGTTGACCTATGAACTAGGAGGTCATGGTTCAATTCCCAGTCAGGGCACATGCCTGGGTTACGGGCTCAATCCCCGGTAGGGAGCATGCAGGAGGCAGCTGATCAATAATTCTCTCTCATCACTGATGGTTCTCTCCCCCCAACCCCCTTTTCATTCCTCTCTGAAATCAATAAAAAAAATAGGTATATATTAAAAAAGAAAATAAAAATAAATCACATAAATTTACTGGAAATAATAATAGCTAGCACACGAGTGCTAGCTGCTATACAAAGCATGCAACACTTTTGCAATTATTATTCACATTAGCCTTATGAACTGGCTACTATTCAACCCCAATTCAAAGAGGTAGGAACTGAAGCTTAGAAGTTCAGTAAACCGTCCAACTAGTAAGAGGCAGAGCTAGAACGAAAGCCCGGGTATGTCTAAGCCCTGGGCTGGTTCATAGCCACTGTGCCTCATGCTTTGCAACAGAATATGATAGCACTTCCCAGGTCCTTGCAGATCCCTGTGAAACCGCTGAGAAGGTAAGGTTTCAGAGGTTCCTTTTACAAGAGAGAAAAGCAGACATGCAAAATCAGCATGGGGGGAATGGTATTTAAAACTTCTAATATTTTTGAGAAATAGAAGACCATTCAGCTGCTATCAGATCCAGGAAGGAATCAAAGAAAAATTAATCTCCAGCTACTTACATAACCTATGAGGGAAAGTTATAGGGGAAAATGTCACAGTGGAGGTGAGAAAGCTCTTACCGGTAATTTTGCTAATTAAACTACATGGGAGGAAAGCTCACTTTAGTTAATTGATCTTAAACAAATAAAACCATCTAAATAGGAGAGTATTATATATATTTAAAATTTCACTATGCAAATACTATAATACAATAGTTGCTAGTAGGAATAAATAACTTGGTATTTTCCACTAACAACTTCACGGCTTAATTCCAAGGGAAGCCATTATTACATGTGTATACAAGGTTATTTGTAAAGGAACGCAGGCAAAATAAAGACACTGCCATAAACCAGCAGCCTCCACTTACATTTCAAGGTGGGCTGCATCCTAACGACACATCATGAAGGAGATGAAGATGTAACAATTAAATCCCGCTAATCAGAGGACATGAATATTTCAGCGTGCACTAACTACTGATGTGATCCCCCAGGCAGAAACTCCCACAGAGAGATACGTGAACAGGAGTGAAGAGCTCCTGACAAGGCCTGCATTGTTCATAAATTTTTATATTGATCCAATTCAGCACATATTGAGTTCCTCATTCTAGAGAAACAAAGTACCTTTAATGGTGAGACAGTCAATAAACTCCACAGATTAGGTAAGGCCACAGTATTTTACAGCAATAGTGTTGAAAAGACCCCCATCTCCCCTCCTTTTTTAAAACTGAATTGAAGACAATGTTTTTTCTTTGGGAAAATGACTGAAAATTTAGATTTGAGAGTGTGTATATACACAGATGCATACATATATAAATTTACATGTATTAACATAGACATATAAACTTTATATAAAGACTCAAGGCACACAGGTTCAGACTTCTCATTAGAACATAGCATATAGCCAAGTTGTTGCTGACTGAGACACTCAATACAATCGTTAAGTGCACGGTCAACTTTTAAAAGATACTTTAACACGTGCTATTTCGTTTAAAGAAAGTCGATTTAAATGCTCGATGCCATAAACAAGCTCCCATTTCAGGGAGGGCACAGGCGGGCGGGGCGTCTCCGTCCTCACCCGGGGCTGCTGGCCGATGGGCCTCGGCACGACTTGCTGGTACGGGCGTCCGAAGCCCCAGGAAGGTAGGAGGGACACATTTTCTCAGTCTGCTCGGCGGCGTTCTCTCCCATCCGAGCCCTGCAGGCTGCTTCAGAGAACAGTGCCTTTAAATAGAAGGAACTATCTGAACCTTCTCTCCTTTCCAAACCACCTAAATCAGCCGATGCTAATCCCGAGCGGGATCATCGTCTTCCCAGGAAAGGGAGAGACGGGGAGAGGGAGTGCAGGGAGAGGAACAGTGTGTGTGTGTGTGTGTATGTGTTGGGGGGGGGGGGGTGGTGATTCTTTAGTTAAGGACATAGGTTTTATCACTGTCACAAAACAGAAACACAAACCCCAGTCCCGAGTATCAGCATAGCCTCGGCGATGTTGTTAAAAATTTTCTCAGCCTTGCCGAAACCTGTTTGGCTCAGTGGTAGAGGGTTGGTCTTCTGACTGAAAGGTCCTGGGTTCGATTCCGGTCAAGGGCATGTACCTTGGTTGCGGGCACATCCCCGGTAGAGGGTGTGCAAGAGACAGCTGATCGATGTTTCTCTGTCATCGATGTTTCTATCTCTCTATCTCTCTCCCTTCCTCTCTGTAAAATATCAATAAAATATATTTAAAAAAAATTTTCCCCCAGCCTCAGTTCACTTGCCTTGTAACCCGGGAACAGTAACCGCACGGAGTTGTGAAGGTTAAGTGAACACACTGCCGGTAAATCGCCTACCCACCAGGCGGCCTGGCAGGCTGCGGGCCGCCGTGACCACCATCGTCCTAATTGAGACGATCGCCACGCCCTGCTTTGTGCTTGCTGCAGAGAGTCAAGGCAGCACCGGGCCCTGAAAGAGCGCTGGGTTACTGTGCTCTCCCCTTGCTTACAGAAACCCTGATTAAGCAATCAGGAGAATGACTCATCACACCGAGGCCCGGACCCCATTCATCAGAGTAACCTGCGCTTTGCCTTGCAACGTGTGCAACGCAATCAGCTGCTCCCCGCCTGCCCCCTGGCCGGGCCTGCAGGTAAGCAGGCAGACACATTAATCCTCAGCGGCCTAGGAACTGGAGGGGCCTCAGACCCGGGCTGCAACCCTTGTACCACGAGGTGAGAGAGGATCGAGAACCAAGGGGGACAGGTACAGTGATCCCAAAACCAGCTATCATAAAAGTGTGTCTCAATGGTGAAGCTTACTATGCGCAAGGATCTGCACAAAGACTTGTTTATAAAAAAAATGATTAGTCGGGCAAATTGCACGATATGCATAATACACCATGTTGTCAACAAAATAGAGAACGATATGTAACACTTAACATAGTGATCCTAATTTCCCACATGAATGCTCCCTCCCCCCTCAGTTCCTTCGGGTCAGGTTGCCTTCCCCTCATCCCCACCCACCCACCAACCCCCTGGAACAAGCTTTCCTCCCCCACAACTCCCCCCCCCTACCCTTTTACTCTTTATTTTTTATAACACTTATTACTACTTGACAATATATTATACAGGTTTCTGGTTGATTCATTCCCCCCACGAGCCTGTGAGTTCCAAGAAGGCAGGCATGTCAAGAAACTGGGAAAATGGCCAACGCACAAGATGAACTGTGCCTGGCACATGCTCGAACTTCAGACACTATTTGTAGAAAGGATAAATTTAGAAAATTAGAGAAAGTTCAGATAAAGAGAACTTACATTATCCGTACCCCACCATCCAGAGATCACATCCCTAGCAAAGGTGTCAGACATTTTTCTCGCGTACCATACACTTAACGTAGCATATGGGAGATAGTATGTTTGATACAGTACTCTCTTCTGTGCTGCAGACTCACCAAACAATTCACAGCACCATGAGCACCCCTCAACGCCTCCTGATCTCTACAACAAGCCCCTGCAGCCCAGGGGCCCCCAAGAACGCCAATGTCCCCTTTGCTGAGCGCTACCTGCCCTGAATGCTGGCAGCGCCCTTCCTGTGTGCCCGGGGCCACGCGATCGCCTCCCATGGGTTTCCCCTTGGCTTCTCACAAAGCCAGACGGGCGCTATGATGGCCTCATTTCGCAGATAAGGAAACCGAGGCAGAGTGAGTTTTTCTAGGATCTGAAACCCCAGATTCGCCACCTGACCCGCCCCATGCGCCATCACCGCGTCTCCTTTGCCGTGGGTATACAGGCCACACATTGGCAGATCACACACAGAGCTGGCATGGGTCTCGGGAGGGAATCGGAGACGCTGAGATTGCCTGTCTGGATGCCGCCCCGCACCAGACGGTGCACAGCACACAGCTCACCCGGGAGAGGGCACGGCAGCCGAAGGGAGCGTCAGCGAAGCCCCGGTGCGGAGCGGAGCGCTGAGGGCAGACGCTTCGGCAGGTGAAGGGCCAGAGGAGCTCTGTGGCCACACAGACCCACAGAGACCCCGGATCTGCAGGCAAGCCCTCCACTCCCCAAAGCGGGTGTGCCCCGTCCCCCGGTGAGCACCAGCCTGCCGGGCCCGGTGAGACCTCACAGTCCCCCGCCAAATCCCAAACAAGTCAGGACGGCGATGAAGGCTGTAACCAGGCCGGTGGCCACAGGCTAGAACGAAACACTGCGGCTGAGGCCAGCGTGACAGGATCCTGGCTCTTTCCTGCGAGGAGCCGCGTCTCCCCCCGCCCCCCCACCTCGGGTTTCCTGCCACTTTGCCTCTAGAAACCACAACACAGTGTAACTGAGACAGGTGCCTAACAACTCGGCGTTATTTCAACGAACAGAGCCCCCCTGCCCCTTTCTTTCCCTCTAAGGAACGCACTCTATCACACACGCCTTGGCAATTTTTTCTCGGATAACGTGATTTATTCCCCTCTCCTGCCCCCTCCATCTCACAGGCTAATTCTGAAATTAATGAAGGGGGGAGGAGGTGGAAGGAGGTGTCCTGGCAGAACTCACTGACTGCAGAAGGGGAGCTGGGGACAACACGAGGTCGCCATGTGCGTGCTGCCGTGGGACTCTTCTCTCGCACCCCCTTCCCTCGGGGGAAGCAGCGGGAAGGGTAGAGAGGAGGCTGCAGGGAAGGGTAGAGAGGAGGCCGCACGGGGGGCCGGGGGGAGGAATGCTCCTCTGGGTGCATGTGTGAGAGCTGCTTCAGACTTTCTCTAAAATGGAAGGAGCTCCCCGGGGGAGGCACCATCTTCCAGCTCGTACGTGTGGCTCCCACAAACACACGCGGGGTCCCAGGCAGGTGGGGAGCTTTGGGGCAACCACCGACAGCGGTGGAGGTGGCACTGCTTCCCTTCCTGCCATACAGGTTCGGGTGCACATTACATGGCTCCTGGGTTTGTAAGGGTGGGCAGAGAGGCTCATCTTCCCAAGCCCACGAGGTCAGGCCGCATCCTTAGTTCAAACGTAACACAGCAAGAGAGGTGACAGCTAATGCTGGAGTCCCTTGCAATGCCCCCCCTCCCGGGCTCACAAACCCCTTTTCTCTACCTCCTTGTAGACACACCATTGGAACGCAAACAGAAAAATCCCCTAAAGCCGCCTTAGTTTGTTTCCTGAAAGCAGAAAGGCAGGGAGCAGAAAATGTCTTAAAGATTTCTGTCAAAGAATAAGCCATTTCCAACAAAGAGATGTCAAAGGAAAGCCTACATTCACCAGCGAGGAGAAATACTGCAGTTTCAACAACACAGAAACCCAAATTCCCCCAAAGTACGAAAGCTAAGCGTCACTGCTAAAGAAGCCGTTCCTGCCCATCACTAGGCACCGGAGCAAACACAGAGGCGGAAAACGGCGGCAGTTAGACTAGCTCCTGGCACTCAGATGCAGTTTCCCTAGAGGCCGAGTGAGCTGCCTGGGAGGTGGAAATTCTGAAATGCTAACGATGAAACGGTGCCGCTGATATTACAATTTCGATGCAAGCGCCTGTTCTGAGGTGGATTAGCAGGATTCTGAGATCCAAAGACTGTGAGACAGTCTTCCCATCAATGTCAATCCGGAGCACCGTTTAGCAAAAAGACCGAGCTTCTTTCTGGGCTCCCAGAAAAAATACCACAAAAGCGAACGGGATGAGCTCGCTCCGAGGTGGGAAGGGAATGAGCAGCGGCGACAGGCGCACGACGTGCTCTCACGGGAGGGCAGCCTCGCACAGCCCACAGCCCGGGTCCACGGCTGCCGCTGCCGGAGGAGGGTTCGGGCTTGCTGTCCCCGCCGCCCCTGACAGTGATGGCTTGTTAGGTCTGAGAAGGTGCAGCGCAGGCTGTGGGATTCCCCTCTGGAGGGCCTTTCAAGACAGGGCCGAGTCTCCCCTCTCCCTCCGGGACGATGCGGGTGCGGCCCTGCCCGAGTGTTCAGTCTATGGCCTCTCTCAATCATTCCAGCCTGACGATCCCCTCATTTTACACCAGTGGGTGCACTGGAGCAAAAGAGGTGAGTCAGTCCCCGGAGCGGTTACGGGGCGAAGAAAAGCAGAGGTTGTGTCAAGGGAAGCAAGGGCACCTCAACGTAAGCTCTTTGCTTATTTATTTTCCGTTTTTGTTTTTAAACCCTGGCAGTAGCGGTCCCTGACGGAGCGACACTGACGGCAGCGCAGGATTTGCGCACTTCATTCCCCGCCGCCCTGTGGTCTGAGCCCCGGCATCTACACGCCCGCGGGGCGAGGGCAACCCAGAAGAGGATTGAGAGAGAACGGGGCATTTATCTGAAGTGACTGCAGCCTGAAGGAGTGGCTCCTCTCCCGAACAACAGGCGGGAGCAGTGACTCCCAACCTTTTTCAATTCATAGCACACAAAAGACTAAGTACTAAAATTCTGACCAATTTTTTTTTATTCACACTGGATAGCTATTGTGTTGTCTGTTGTCATTTTAAAATTTTTATTTGACAACTTACGGGAAAAGAGGTCAGTGCCCATGACTAGATTTTTTTTTTTTTAAAAAAACAGTTAGGGCAAGACAGCCCTTTAAAATATATATATATATAATTGATTTTTAACAGAGAGGAAGAGAGAGGGATAGAGAGGTAGAAACATCGATGAGAGCGAATCATCGATCAGCTGCCTCCTGCACGCCCCCTACTGGGGATGTGCCCACAACCAAGGTACATGCCCCTGACCGGAATCGAACCCGGGACCTTTCTGTCCGCAGGCGGACGCTCCATCCACTGAACCAAACCGGTTTCGGTCATGACTAGATCTTTTGTCAGGTACTGCACATTTTAAAAACTCATGGGGCACAGCAATGCTGTGCTGGAATCGCTGGGCTGGAGTGCAAAAGGTAGAGATCTATTCCATGGGCAGGGGATCGGATCCAAACTCTCTCTGAAACAGCCCCTTCGGGGGCCGAGAAATCTGATCTGCAACTGCCAACTTCCTCTTTCAATTGCCATCTCAAAAGAAATAAAAATTATTCAAAATTTGCCAACTGTCACAAAATTTTAAAAATTAAAAATGTGCCCTCCCTCATTCCAGATACTATAATTCTGTTGGGCAATGGATTTATGTTCACGAAGAAACATATACCATTTCCTGGGAAAAGCACAGAGCCTGAGAGTATCCTTGTAGGGAAAGCCACAAGGTCATGCTGAACTTTCTTAGTCATTTCACATAACGAACGCAGTATTAAACCCCGGCATGTCACGGCATGGCTAGTGGAGCTTATACACTATTCATCTTGCATCAGTATGGCAACCAGAGAGCCGTGAGGAATTGGTAACTGAAATGTGGAGTGTTAAAATTTTGCTGAAAATGTGTTTTTTTTTTTTCCTAATAAGCTCCAGATGTTAAGAGTACCTCCGTATCCATTTAGACCAGTGCTTACACGATCTGTTCTTTGAAGCCTGAAAAAATGTCCTTGCATTTCTTCCTCCCACTGCATTTTATGGACAAAAGTACAGTTACTGACGTTCTCTTCTTTTTACAAAACTTTAAAAAAAGATTAGCTCTGCCCCATAAGTCAAACGATTCCCATAGAGGTAGGTTAATAGAGTTTGCAGAATGATAAAGTTATGCTATGAAAGAAGATAATACGAAGCAGAACTCCCCTGCGGTGAGTTCAAATTCCAGAATATGCCATATGCACGAACCTCGCAGTTTATGGAATCCTGGATCTCCAAGTTTGGATAGCAGGTGCAGGCCAGGGAAACCCATGCTTTTGCGCTGTCTTTGTTTTTATTAAGCCCATCAGGTGGGTGGCGGTGGCAGAAAGAGGACAACTAGATTGGTGGGTGAGTGCGGCTGGGGAGCTGGCAGGGCAAAAGGCTTGTGGCAAGGCTAATTCCAGGACTGCACTTCGCCCCTTACAGTCTGTCTGTAGTGCAGACAGTCCCTGGATTCGGGCTAGATCGGCAGCAGCATCTCAGGCAGGCGTCAGCCCCATCATATCCACTACTGCTCCTGCAGGCATCCAGGAGAAGCAACCAACTGGTGTAAAGACTGTGTTGGCTAAGCAGGCAGAGCTTTAAGACAAGCCCCCATGCCTCCCCCTTCCCGGAGCATCTGCCCGAATAGAAATATTGGCACGGCCACTGGCCCAGATGCCTGCCCTTGACCTGGGGAGAGGGGAAGAGCAGACACTGACCTCCATCACTCTTACTGTTTTGTGACTAAGAAGGGAAGAGGAAAAAAAATCAAAGGTCGGAGGAAAGGGGAAAAGGAATGGGTATGCCGCATGCATGGAGGCAGCCATTAATTCTGAAGGAAGCCAAGAAACCAAGAAGAAAAAGAGAAGATAATTAAAGAAATTAGCACTATAGGTTTTAAAAAAAAAACCAACAACCACCACGGACCCTTTGAAAGATTTCTCCTTGCAGGACCATTTCTGTATGTAAATGTGTCGAAGCCTTCACCTTGCATCATCTCCTGTAATGATGTCCCCACACCCTCCTAACCCAGCACTGCCAGGAGCACTCAAGCTTAGATAATTGGGTGGAGCCGAGCTGTGGCATGAGAAATAGCTGGCGGTTGTGCTGGCACAAGAATGCCCTTATTCAGACCCGTCAAACCGCTCAGGTGCAGAGCAAAGGGGTTAATGTTCAAGTTCAGAAGCTCGTTGCTGGTCACCGTCTGGCCCCGGGGAGACACAAGGGTGGTTTCTTAAAATGCATCGACTTGCCCTCTTCCCCGTGACGGGTCACCTTTTGAACTGGGGTGGGATGGCCTGGGAGGAAAACAGCGAGCTCTGCCGCCAGGCCCTGCTGTGCGAGTGGGGAACAATCAGAGGGCTGTCTCGGAAACAAAATGCCTCGTAACAGTAGCTCTTCAGGCAGCACGAGGCAATTCAGAAAAGGGCACCGCTCGGGAGATCAGCATAAACGATATATATGTTTTTTATTCTGCTCCAGCATTTATGCATTGCCCAACTTCACTTCGGGTGAGTCAGGTTCTTTCTTCTGGGCACGGCGAGTTCATGATACCTCAGCCACAGCCTCTATGTGGAATTAGATGGATGCCCACGTTTCAACTCCAACGTGAGACTCTTAGGATTTTTAATAAGATGCACAAATGGCTTTCTTCTTATTATTTTTTAAAGAACAAGATCATCCGTAGGTCTGGTGATCATGGAAAGAAAGTAACAAATGTGTCTATATTAAAGTGTTTTCTTTCTTTCCAGCAATTCCTCCTTTCAAACAAGGGCAAGTAGAGCCGTAGGATGCACCTAGTTCCGTTATTTCTTTTATCCTTTTCTTCAATGGACTTCATTTCTTTTTTCTTTTTTTAGCTCTTTTAATATATATATATATATATATATATATATATATATATATATATTATTGATATTTTACAGAGAGGAAGGGAGAGAGATAGAGAGCTAGAAACGTCAACGAGAGAGAAACATCGACCAGCTACCTCTTGCACACCCCCCACCGGGGATGTGCCTGCAACCAACGTACATGCCCTTGACCGGAATCGAACCCGGGACCTTTCAGTCCGCAGACTGACGCTCTACCACTGAGCCAAACCGGTTTCGGCCAATGGACTTCATTTCTATCCCGTGGCAGAAACAAATAGCCTTTTCTTGTAGAATTGGGCACTACCCCATTTTCTCACCTCTTGGGCGGGAAGCCACATTTGTGGGAATTTCTGACAAACCACCACCACGGGAATAATGGGAAGCGCGGCCGCTCGTGTGTGTGTGTGTGTGTGTGTGTGTGTGTGTGTGTGTGTGTGTGTCTGACATGGAAATCCCTCCGGGCCCAATCCCTGCCTCTCCCACCCACTCCTGCTGCTTCATCTGTTCTGTGGGAGTTTACGTCTACCCTACTCGCTTCCCAGGGATACTGGAAAAATGTTTATATAAGTGCCCTGTGTTACAAGCACTATAAACATGCTGTTTTCAATATATGATAACAGTTCAAGGTGGTACTTACTTTTACAGCTCCCCTTTCTTGAGTCCTTAAAACTGTGCGTTAATCTGTAACACACTTTATTATGTTTGCCTCTGTTTATAAAGTTTGACAAAAGGTCACATTACGGACTGGTGTTTTTTTTAGCTAACGGGGCCAACAATGCAGTATGAGCAAGGACCGCTGAGTGTTCTGCTCCCCCCAGAAGCCCCGAGGAGCTGGTCTTTAAGGAAAAGACTTGGAATGGGACGGTCAGGACCACATAGTGCCGAATCACTCTCCGTATCTTTACACCAGTGACAGTCTCCCGAAGGAAAGAGTGAATGTCTGGCTCCCAATATCAGGATTTCTGCATCCTGAACTTGGACTCCTCCCAAGTGCTGGGGTGAGTGTCTCAAACTTTGGTTTCAAATACGCTGGATGCTCTTGTGAACCGTTTCTGCTTTTCAGGGGGGTTTGGCCATGACCTCATCAAATCACAGAACATGCATTCCTGGAAGCTCACTCAGATGGTCTTCAACACAAAACCTCTAACGCACTAACTGCGCATGTCAACAGGGAGGTTCCTGAGACGGGTTCTGCAGAGCACAGCTGCAGCAGGGCACAGGGGCCCTGCCTGGAAGATCAGCATAAACGATATGTTCTTATTCCATCACACAGGGAACCATTTTCTCGACTCTAATGACTGAAGATTACGAGAAGCAGCGCAGAATACAGAGCGGTCCCGTCACTCTGGAACCCACTAGCCCACATTTCTGCCCCCAATGTACTGAGCTTCAGTCTGGCAGTCAGCTCACAAGGGCAAAAATGCACAGATAAGCAACAGGTGCAAACCCAACCACCTCAGGAAAACACAGTTGGGGGCTCTGTGTTCCATATCATTCCACAGTGGTTCCTGGGCAACCTCCACGGGAAAAAGCAGCTATGGCGAAGGGATTCTCCAGAAAGCGTGGGATTTCAAGGCACAGAGAGCTTCAGAGATGCCTGCTTGTCACACCAGGAAGCCCAGACACTGTTCTAGGAAGTCTCACCGAACAAAGGCTCTTGCCCTTCCCTGTCCCGGTAACCCACCTGCAATCGGTTGAACTTGATCTACAAAAAGTAAAAGGGAAAGCTATCCAAATGCTGGCTGACTGCCTTCAGGCACTGCGGGAGCCGTGGGAAAGAAAAGAGTATTTAGGATAGGGATTCGGTATAAGGACACATAGGACACTTTTCTCCACTAAGGGAGTGGAAGACAACAGAGACACACACCAGTGGTCAGTTCATACCAAATGAATATCATTCAACTCAAAAAATCCAGGTACCTGATGACCAAGTGCCACTTGAAAATGAGACAGGATTCAGAGCTGACTGGCAGGCTTCTGTCCAGGTGACCACAAAACCACCGGAGTCAACGTCTCAGGAGTAAAAAAAAATGCCTTTTTAAAGTTATTTCACAGTCTGGGTAAGGGTTCGGAGGTTATTGCACTACTTAGCTTCCTCAGCAATTCATCTGGATATGGAATGTGCTTCATTTTTTTCTCACACAGTATGTGATCAGCTACTTCCTACAGCTTTATCGCTGAGAATTATTTACTTCCCATGTACATCTCTTCCCCTGCTAACTAACCTTGTTTGAATAAAAAGGGGGAAGAGGTGCCCTGGCCAATGTGGCTCAGTGGTAGAGCATCAGCCAAGGCACAGAAGGGTTGCAGGTTCGATTACTGGTCAAGGGCACATACCTGGGTTGAGGTTCATCCTGAGTTCAAGAGGCAACCAATTGATGTGTCTATCTCACATCAATGCTTTATTTTCTCTCTCTCCCCTCTCTCCTTCCCACTCTCTGAAAAAAAAGTGGGGGGGGGGGGAGCAAATATAAGATTTTGCTGCCGAAACCAGTTTGGCTCAGTGGATAGAGCATCAGCTTGCGGACTGAAAGTTCCCAGGCTCGATTCCAGTCAAGGGCATGTACCTTGGTTGCGGGCACATCCCCAGTAAGGGGTGTGCAAGAGGCAGCTGATGGATGATTCTCTCTCATCGATGTTTCTAGCTCTCTATCCCTCTCTCTTCCTCTGTAAAAAATCAATAAAATATATATTAAAAAAAAGATTTTGCTCCCCCCCGCCAACACCTTTTAAATATTGATCAAACCAGGTTATAAGACAGAAAACCCTATCTATGGCCATCTGTCCATCTTAATATAATTTCCTATGTGCTGGATGTACCATAATTTAACCAACAACCAATTACTGGTAAGTTTTCTTTGTTGTATGATGCTGCAATGAAGAATAGGAAAGATTCCTAAAAATGGAATTATTTGGCTAACGCTTCTGAGTGAGAGATGGCCTCCCCAGCCCCATAAACTGTTGTAGCATATACTTCTGCCAGCCATATCTGTTTTGCTTTATTCTTAACAACTATAGATATGTCATTTAAACATTTTTTGCCCATATGGTTCCAAGATGACTTTTAGTTTTCATTTCCTTGATTATTTAAGGTTAAATTTTTTTTCATAAATCTATTGGACATGTGACTTTATTTTTAAATCGTCTGTTCATGTTCTTTGCCCATTTTGACAGGATGCTGACTTCTTAGTGTTTGATGTGTATTACAGATATTAACCTTTCCCCATATGTACTGCAAATATTCTCTTCCAGTTGGCTGTTCACTTTTTAATTTATATAGTGTTTCCTGACATCAATGCTTTATATTCTCATGTTGTCTCAATAAATATTTTCCTTTATAGATCTTTCCCTCTGCTTCTTGTTTAAAAAGTCCTTCTCCAGTCAGATCAGATAGTTACCTACATTTCCTTCATTGTGATTTTTTAAAATGTAGTCATCTTAATCTTTACTAATCTGGAATTTCATTGCATATGTAAATTACAAGTCTAAGTTTGCTGTTTTTATTTACTGTTATCCTATTACTACTGAATAATTAAACCCTTTCTACTGTTCTTATATGTAGCCATTACCAGGTTGCTAAGTCATTTTTATTACTTTAAATCATAGTACTAGAATATTTAATGTTGCATTAGTATAAAATCTCCCTTTTGCCTTTTCAAAAATATTTAATCTATTTGTTTACTGACAAACACAGAATTATGAAGATTTAAAAAAAAATCTCATAGGGTTTTGGGTTAGAACATCTATTTTTTCCCCTGTTTTTCCAGCAATGTCAGGCTACAAATTATTCTTAGTGCCTACTATTCTGAGCACTGAGTAGAAATAGCCACTTCCTCCGTGCTCTTACATCACAGGGGAAGCAGGGCAGCTGTGTCTGTGGTGCCAGCAGGCCCAGCACCTGCAGGGCAGAGGTTAGAACAATATTAAACTTCCCCTCTCCCCCCAGTCAGAGTAGTCATGTATAAGACTGAATCCCATGTAATAGCATGGATAACCTGTTTAATCAGTTGTAATGTTCTTGGTAGTAGATCTCCTTAATCTAGATCCAACTTCCTTAAGGACAAACGCCATGTCTGCTTTGCTCCTTCATCTATTAGATTCCTAACAGCCAACAAAGTGCAAGAACTGAATGAATGACCTTAAATATCTAACTTAGTGTCTGTAACTCAAAGTAGCTAACATAGCATTGTAACTCTGCACTTGGTATGTATAAACTGAGCAAAGGCGTACAGTGGATTTATAGGCTATTGCGTTCAACTATGACCCGTGGCATAACCAACTCCAAAGATGGAGACCTTCCTTACTCACTGCAACACCAAAACAAAGGGCAAGAGAAAGTGGAGGGTCACACGGGGATAGATTAATATGAACTAAAAGGAGCAGGTTAGGAATTCATGCTTGAGAACGACAGAAACTTACTGGAGGTCCTTTTACATTATTGTCACGGAGGAGTACAGAGGTCAGCACACCTTTCAAAAAATCCCAGACTCACCCGGCCAGCTGGCTCAGTTGGTTGAGTGTTGCCCCATATACCAAAAAAGTTGTGGGTTCAATTCCAAGTCTGGGAACATACCTAGATTGCAAGTTCAACTCCTGGTCTGGGTGTGTACAGAAGGAAAAAGATCAATGTTTCTCTCTCACACATCAATCTTTCTCTCTTTTTCCCTCCCCTCCTTTCTCTCCAAAATCACTAAAAGAAATATCCTTGGGTGAGGATTAAAAAAAAAAAAATCCTAGATTCAGTCAGTACTAAGAGAGATTTAGGTTAAAGAGCAATGGCCCAGGACAGAGCTGGGTAGAGAGAGAGCATCAAAATTATGGCCTGAGTTAGTGTTTCTGACTAGTCGTCTTTCCAACACCTTGCTAAAGGGACTCCACTGGTAAAAATCAATCTGCTGGTGGAACCTAGAAGCAGTGATGTGAATCATGCCCCAATCAATTCCTGGTAAGGATCACCTCCTTTGTTTCTGACACTTAGGGAGCACCTCTTTTGATCTAACAATTTACAAGTTTTAAGATATATTTACAAAGATATTTGTTGTAGCATTATAATAATGACAAAAAGTAAACAAAGCAATTGAAATACAAATGCCTATCTATGGGGGGGGGGGGAGATGGATAAACTGCCACATCCACATTTTGCAGCTGTGAAAAAGAATAAGACCTACTGGACATATTAGTAAGAAAATCATACTATATTAAGTTTTTTAAAAAGAGTTAAGCCAAAACTGGTTTGGCTCAGTGGATAGAGTGTCAGCCTGCGGACTAGAAGGTCCCGGGTTCGATTCCTATCAGGGGCATGTACCTTGGTTGCAGGCACATCCCCAGTGGGGGGTGTGCAGGAGGCAGCTGATGGATGATTCTCTTTCATCGATGTTTCTAACTCTCAATCCCTCTCTCTTCCTCTCTGTGAAAAATCAATAAAATGTATTTTTTTAAAGAGTTAAGATGAGGATGTAGGTAGTCTGAATTATTTTTTTATAAAAATATTTACCACATATCTGAATATTTGTGTATTTTACATAAGCATAAATGGGTATTAAAGAATAAACACCAAATTTTGACATGGGTTAAGTAAGGAGACCAGTATATGTGAGAAAGGGCCCGAGTTGGCTTTTCCATATACTTCTGTGTTAGCTTGTGACAATGGGCATGCACGTTTCTGTTCTTGAAAGGAGAGGCTAACAACTTCTTGAAAATAAACAGATGTGTCAACAAATTTTGGAAGAAAAAAAAAAGGATATTAACAATGCAAATATAAAATGATCTCAGAATGATCAGAAGTAGAACAAACAAAATAATGAGCCTCATTAGAACATACTTGAGACAGTCAAACTTTGATGACTCAAAGCTGGAAAGAGGTACTATAATTAGTTTTCCATTGATTTCAGGGACTTATTTATCCGGCTTATCTCAAGACAGAACTAACAGACCAAATGGTTTTGATAGGCCCTAAACAGTTCTCAACATTTGGGCATATTCCAGGAAGACTACGTTAATTCAGCTATTCACAGAGTGGCACATTTGACAGGAAAAATGCAAATCAGATTACTGTAGCTGGTGTTCGATTAGCCACTCAAATTGGAGGGGGTGCCGTGGCAGAGAGAGATGCTGCCGCAGCTGCCGGCATTTATTTGGCTTTTGGAAGCTTTGTTGGGCTTGCTCAGGAAATATTTAGGAGGTTGTATGGGGTTTGTATGAAATTTTCGGTGCCAGGGCTAAATTAAAGACCAACCAATGATATTCCTTATTGTATACTCTGAAATACAGTCATCTCTAAGCAAGAAATAAAATCACTCCCAGTCAACTATCCCTAGAGTACTTTTTATAAATATTTTCAACCTTTAGGTCATAACCTATAAATGAATCTAGAAATAAATTTAGTGTGTTGTGAGCACCACGGATATAGATTTTCAAAATGTCTGAAATCCACTGCGTTACATACTCCCATTTTTTCCTGCCCCTATTCCTCCACCTCCTACTCCCAACTGATTTGCAGGAGCAAATCAGTTTCTCTCAAGTCTGCACAGCCACATCCTGTGCTGATTTGCAAGAAGCAGATTCTGCCATTAAAAAAGTCAAGTTCAAGTAACCATTCAGCAATGTAAGAGACAATTATTTTCTCCAGCTCTCAACAAAGTGTTTGTGATAATGGGTATGTTCGTTGTAATGGGCTCTGCCTTTAGATTTCTCCCCGAGACCCAGTTCCTAACGTCCCTTTTCTAGCACATGAAGTCACCATGTACTGGTGGAAGCAGGGGGATGGCTACAGGAAAGCAGTAACGCGGGGGTCAGGCTGGGCTCCAGGGATTTCATGGGCAGCCCAGCACCAGCCGCTCCAGAACAAAGAGGGCACGCGCCCTGAGCGCAGCCGCAGGAAACCCTTCCCTCGAAGAGTGACGTTCAGCAGCTGTGCTGCTGGCACTTGGAATTCCGAAGACGACTGCTGCCAGCAGATTCCTCAGGGTAAACACATTTACTACTGAAGCTCTCGCATGTGTCTCCCACACAGAAGTATGACACTGATCTCAAATCCAACGGCGTGGGTGACAGCTCCCTTGTGCTCAAGACACGTTCAGCTGCCCACCAGGCCGCTGTACCCAAAGGGACACACTCGCCACACTGCAAACTCAACCTGCCTTCTTCCCTAGACAGCCAGCACCCATGGCCTTCCCCTCCCCCCACCCCAACCCTACCCCCCATCCATCATGCTGCTCTACCGTCTCCTTCAACCAAAGGAAGAAATAAGTGCCAAGAGCCAGGTTCCACAGGCCCACCTGCCTAAGCCTGAGACTCGGGCATCATTTTTGAATGTTTCCTCCCTAATCCTCATTCTCACCGTGAATTTCTGTTGATCTTACCTCATCCATCTCTCTGGAAACTGTCCACTCTCCCTCCCGGCCTGACATATATTCTAGCTCGGGATACCGCTGCTGCCCTGGATTGCAACAACTGTTTGTTTGTTTTTTACTGGTTTTCCTCCTCTAGCCTTCTCTCCACACTGGCCTCTAAAGCCAGCCCAACACTCTAAAGTGCAATGCTGAGTATATCACTTTTTTTGCTAAAAGGTAACTAAAAATAAACAGCAACCCTTCAATAGCCATTGAATAGACTCCACCCTCAGGTAGAGTCCAACTTTCTTAATGTGGCCTAAGAACTGTTCCCCTCCCCAAAGCTTTCATCTCTGGCCAAACTGAACCAAGTGCAGTTCTCCAGATAAAGCATGCCCGCCCCCGCCCCCTCCTCCCCATGCCACTGAACTCCACATCTCACTCAGGTGACCTCTAGAGAGATTTTTTGGGCCCTGGTGGGCACCACTCCCATGTTCCCTTTCTCAATCCTATGACAGCATCTGCCAAAGAACTCATGGCTTCATTTCTTGGGCCTCCACCACTGGGTGTGTGAATGCCTTGAGGAGCAGGATTATGCCTGACTGGTTTATAACACCCAGCAAGACTCCGGCCACAATGTAAGTGTTGAATACATATGTGTTAAAGATTTACATGAATCGATTTTTCTGTTTGGGGCAATGGGAACTATAGGAAAAGTGAAGCCAGACACTGAAGGTCATTGTGTGATTTGCACAATTATGCAATGTGGACACTCAGCAGTGGTTAGGAAACCATAAAACCTGGAGGCATGCAAGGGTGGAAAACCTGGAGCTAGCGGGTCGCGCAAGGACTCCCAGCCGCACAATAGAAAAATAAGAGGAAGCATTAAAATCAATTATAAAAGTCTGCTTAGGATGCTAAACAATGTCAACGTTAAGTATATTTTACCTAAAAATCACATTATATAAAGAAATTAGACAAAAAAAGAATCACAATTGTAAAAGCTATTACATTTCTCCATAGTCCCTTCCAATTTTCATCTATATATATTTGTGTGTTTTTTTAAACTGTCTATAATAAGAATGTAATATATTGCCAAATCAGTGTTATTCTGTGTAGTTTTCCCAAGTGGCTACACAATCTTCATATACATAAATTTAATGACTGAGTAAATGCCAGAAAGCAAATACATTATAATTTTCTTAATCAGATTAGGTAGTTTCTAAGTTGTATTAATTTAAATATTTTTATCTTTTTTTTAAAATATATATATATTTTATTAATATTATACAGAGAGATAGGGAAGGGAGAGAGATAGAGAGCTAGAAATGTCGATGAGAGAGAAACATCGACCAGCTGCCTCTTGCACGCCCCCTACCGGAGATGTGCCCGCAACCAAGGTACATGCCCTTGACCGGAATCGAACCCGGGACCTTTCAGTCCACAGACCGACACTCTACCACTGAGCCAAACCGGTTTCGGCAATTTAAATATTTTTAAACAGATACATAAAATAAGCACATGAGATTTCCCTTTTTAAAAAAATCAGAACAGAATTCATGTGCTTTATGGTGTGTTTTTTTTTTTTTTTTTTTTCCATTTTAAAGGATTATTTCAGTACCCAAAAGAACCTGAAAAGAATGCACGGCTGGGACACTGTCCACATGAGCAATATTTAAAACCGTGGCTTAGTGTCATTACAAAAGAAAGGGCTTACAAACCAAAACCCATGCCTGGTACACAGAGAGGAATGAGCCTGTGGTGATGGGGAAGAACCGAGAAAGGAAGAGATGCTGCTGAAATAAAGATAAACGGGAATCTACACAGGCCAGGTGCACACACAAGACACACGTATGAGAAAAGCAATTGCAGAGTTGCCCTTGGTTCTCAGACGGTTAACTGAGACTCCATACCCTTCAGCTGTCCCCGTTCCGAAACGGGATAGCACAGCGGTGAGGGGGCCATCTTGGTATCTGAGGGCTCAGCCGCTTTTCTAGGAAGGTGGCTCGGTGGCAGATCTTAACCGGAAAGCCGTGACTGCTGCAGAGGATTTTCACTCTCCCCAGTAGCGGGGGGACTAGAAGGAAGAGGAGGAGAAACAAACAAGGGGAGAAGTGGCTATCAGGGCAGAACATCTAGGAGGGCCATGTGGGGAGCATATCTGAGGGAATAGTAGAATCTGTGCCCATGATGAGTCACTCACTACTACTCCTTCCTCAGCCCCAGCTCCGGCCCTCCCAGTGACAGCTGATTTCAGCCAACAGCCTGCTTCCTTCCTCGGTAAGTTTCTTATAATTAAAATTTGATCCGGCACTCAGGTAAATATTATTTCTCACACAACCGTCATCTCCCATCATTCTTCTGCTAACATCAACAACTTTCCCATTCCACTGCCACTGTCCAAGGGCGATAAAATCCTCCTCGATGCCTTCCTCTTAATTAGCACGCTGTTTTCTTTCTCTCCTGCCCTCGTAGTCCAGACTTGAGCCAGCGGAGGGCCATGGGATCTGGTCTCCCTGCACACACACACACACACAGATGGATCTCAAGTCAGGGCGGCCCTATTTCTGTTTGTCATTTGTCTTACCAAAACAATTTACAACAATATTTATATATCCTCTAAGAAGCCAGATTACTGTTAAGCCTTGGATTCGGCAGAGCTTAGAAATAAGGAGAAGAAAAAAATAAAAAAAGGCCAACAAGTCGTATTTCACTGTTACAAATGCTATCATCTCCTGTGCCCCCCTCCGCCGCCTCTTCCATGCCTCATGCAGTACCCCACGGAGACCCTTTAAGAACACAGTCTGTGCTTTCAGCAGTAACTGACATCCCTGTAAATCTATATAATGTTCAAAAAGTAAATCCAGTGCTCTCTGCTGCCCATAGAGCAACATTAATCTTACGAGCAGTGTTACAGTGCGCCCTCCTCCCCCCCTCCATCTGCTTTAAGTAGGGCAAGTATTTTACTCATGTTAATTGTTCTGACAGATGAGGATCAACACTGCTTTAATCCATTTGCAGCCTAGCACCGGGAACATTTGTCTTCTCAGATGCTGTTAGAGGCAAGTACGCTGGCTGCTGGTAACGCGAGAGCTACTCCGGGCAAAGCCTGCGTGACTGGCTTTCCTTTCCTCGTAGGGAAAAATCCAAGGGAAATTCTTCCCCAAACCAGTTCGAGGTTGTTTGGTTCCCACTGTGGTTGGGTTTTGGTCTTTTTAGAACAGTAGGTAGTAGGATTTCGTTAGATTGAGACAAACTGAATTTGTTTCTCTTGATTTCTTTTAAAATGCTAGTTATCTTCCCCCTTACCAACTAATCGCACACAAGTTTCTACAAGACAAAAGGATACCAGTGAATTCAGTAGGACTTTGCTATAAAATCCAACAACCCGACTAGCAACCGCGAGCATTTTGCAAGGACGGGCCACCTGTTTATGACTCACACCGGAGAGCCGAGGCCTGGGTTCGGGTCCCAGCTCCACCAGCGAGCTCCGTGCCCAGCTACCACGGGTACTGCGAGGATCACATGAGTTAGCACATTTAACACCCAGCCCAGCATTGTCCCTAGCCAAGGGCTTTGGGTGTGGTTCACTTAAGCTCTGCTTAAGCATACATAGATCTTGGTTCTGAATTACCTGGAAAAGTAGCTTCATGTGACGGGTGAAACATTCCCTCGCTATTTCTACTCACACCCAAGAAGAGTAGTCAAAGATGACCTTTACAGGGAATGGAGAGTGGCTGACACCCCTTCCCTGTGTCAGGAGAGATGCGCCGGCACACTGTCCTCCCCGCACTATTTCTTCACAAGCTCTGCCCATCCCCGACCTGTTTTTCCAATTTGCCTTTTCCTCTTTCCTAATGCCTCTGTCTCTGGTCTTCTATTTCCTCTTCAACTCCATCCTGCCTCCCACACTTTCAATTTAATAACCTTATACATTGTAAGTGTTCAGTACAGGGCTGCCAGCTCAGAAATCTAATGGAGACAAATACGGTATGATTCAGATTCATGGAATATGTGGCAGAGAGAGCCTACTTGGAAAGCGCACTCACTGCCCCCTCACAGGCAGGAGGAACGATCCCCTCCCCCTCCCTCGCCCTTTTGCTTTCAACCCTGTCCAGGCTACACGGGGGAGATGAGAGTAAATGGACGAGCGAATATTCTCCTCTGTGGCTCTGTCTTCTTCAACTTTCAGGTATGGGTGTGGCCCACAATCAGCTGCTTAACAAAAATTACTTTACCTGACAAGAGAAATGCTTACTCTGCCAGTCCTTCTTGCCCCAAATGAATATACATTCCCACATATGTTAGTATTTCAACAGGGTAAAAAAGATTATTCTTTTATCTATACAAGAGAAAATATTAAATCATTAACGGTCAAATATATCTGGATGTGAGATGTTAGGCAATTTTGGTTTTAGTCTTTTTCTGACTTCCCATATTTTACACGATGGGTACGAATTACTTTTCTAATCAGGAAAAAGTATAATCATGTAAAGTCATTTATGTCCTGTCTGTCCCCCTTCAGCAGCCTACTTTGCAAGCCATCATTAACCCTGTTGACAATTTAATCTCAAGTGATCCTGAGTAGCCACCTCTAATTTTGAAGAGCCGAGCTTCCACTTGCCAAATTGATTCCATTCGTGTAGCCGTGCCCTGAAAACCGGCATGCATTCTTCTAAGCTCCAAGTTTTACACGAGACCAATGAACGTCTCTATGAACCGATGACACCATTAAAGACAGCTTATTTTAAACCATCCAAGACAGATGATCGAGACCAGCAGTCGCCATCCTTTCGGACCTCATGGACCACCAGTGGTTGGCGACCGCTGCTCCAAAGGTTTCCTTAAACCAATGGTTGCCAACCTTTCGAACCTCACAAACCAGCAGTGGTCTGCGGACTGCCAATTGGCGACTGCTGATCCAGACAATGGCCGGGTTTAGAGAATTCCTGATGATAGATTTTGATGGGAAACTTTGTTTTCCAAGAAGCAGTTTTCCTGAGCTGCTGTTCACGGAATATGTGGGATGCACACAGGCCCCTGTAGGACCACACCAGGCACGTTTCAGACTAGCCCTACTTGTCAGAGTGCCAAGACCAGCCCTGAAAAGCCCTCATAAGAATTTACAAATGGATTACGATAAGTTATACGTTTATTTGGACTAGAAAGAAATTTAGCTTGGCTGTTCTCTTGTTTTTAATTATTGAAGTCAATATTTAAGAAAATAGAAAAAACAACAACACACAGGAACTCCAAAGACAAAACTGGTAACAGTCAACGAAAGTGCCTTGCATCCGTACCTATGACAGGGAATGTGAACGAGAGAAAAGGCGCAGCGGCCTTAGCCATACCCTGACTGCGCACGGCCATAGGAAGAGTGGGTCTGACTTTGTCCTCTGGGCCTCAGATACGGAATGGGAACAACAGCCTCCTCATTCCCCAAGGATTCACAGAAAGGAAGTGTATGAACGAATGGAAATAGTGACAAAGGTGACAAAAATGTGAGGTGTTAGGCTTACAGTACCAACCTCAAAAGGCAAACCTCAAACCAAAAATGAGTATCACCCACCTGGAGAGTTCCCTTCTTCACATGTAAAAGTCACAGCTGAAAAACCAAAATCACATAGAAAAAGAAGAAAAAAAAAAAAAAGACAATGAAGCGAGCGCTTGGTCACCTGCTGAGACCGGCTACGTGACTGCAGCCCCGCCACAGGCTCTGAGCTCCCGGGTCCTGGTGCCCACACCAGTCCCCGGGCGGGGAGGTGTGTTCCCTGTCAGCTGTGGCTCATCTGCTCTCCCCTAACCACTGGCCAGAGGCCTGCGGCAGGTACAAGGCAGGGACACTGTATTCCATGTCAGCTCACTGGATCCTGCTGGGAGCGCCCTTGTGTGTTTACAAGAGAACAGCCTCTCCTGCACTGGGCTTACTCCTTAACTGTCCATTTAGTTTCTACGCTGGGGGCGATCCCCTCCGCTGAAATGCTTTTAAGGAGGTTTTTATAGGAGAGAAGGGAATGCGTGCCTTGCCCACATTATGCAGTCTCTCCATCCCGTTATAGCATTTACCGGGAGGCTTATGTGACAGGTGCTCTCTCCGGCCTTCCATTAGAGCACTCCAGCCGGACCGGGGGGAGGGGGGAGGGAGGTGCAGCTACGTGGGCCCACATCATTTCTGCTAACTAGGTGGGGAGTGATTCATTCAAGACACCCGTACTGGGAGCCTGCTGGGTGTCAGGCATTCTGTCGGGCGTGGAAGTCAAAGACTGATAGGACACCCTCCAGCTTCAAAAGCTAAGAACTCCAAAAGCTATGTGGAGACACTCACATGGAAATATTAAAGCACTTGATACCCCCTTTCATCGTCTAACACAGATCACAGTGAGTTTTCTATGCACATGCCAGTCTCCTAGTGATGGTGACTTATTTCCAGTTCCTAGGACAATGACTGGCACACAGTTGGCACCCCTGGTGTGCTTACACAGCGAGGAGTGGACAAGGTAGATACCAGAAAGGTGTTCACCTATAACCGTGCTGTTACGGGAAGCTTGAGAAGGGCCACAGGGCAAGCCCCAGTCACGTGCCTGAGAGCACAGGAGAGCTCGGGGCAGGTCCCACCTGAGGGCCTCAGGAAGGTTTTATCGGAGAGGGCGCATTTGGGCTAAGCCTAGAGGTAGAATTTCAACAGGCAGAGAGGCTAAGAGATGAGGAGAAGGGGTCCAGGTGGACAGAACAGGTTATGCAACAGCATGATGTGGCTTACACTGGGGGCACCGCTGCCAGAAGACAGCCCCGGCGCTGGGCTCTGACGGCTCCCCGACCCTTTGCTCCGACTGTCACCAGCGTGGAAGGCTAATGGCTGCTCTCGTAGCCAAAGCAGGTCCCCTGCAGGTCCCTTACACTCTTGAGAGAAAGGCTCTGTGATCAACTGAAGACAGGTGTGAAAAGTTTGAGTGGTATGTGTTGGGGACTGGGCGGGGAGGGCGGCTAGACAGAAAAATGGACAGACTTTTCTTTTATAGTGTTTCTCTAAATTCCAATGTTGTTGTTCTTTTAAATATATTTCATTGATTTTTACAGAGAGAAAGGGAGAGGGATAGAGTTAGAAAAATCGATGAGAGAGAAACATTGACCAGCTGCCTCCTGCACACCTCCTACTGGGGATGTGCCCGAAACCAAGGTGCATGCCCTTGATCGGAATCAAACCCGGGACCTTTCAGTCCACAGGCTGACGCTCTATCCACTGAACCAAACCGGTTTTGGCATAAATTCCAATGTTTTTAATAAATGACTTTCCAAATCTATCTTTTCTTTCAGGAAACAGGTTGGAGAAAACGTGTAAAGTCACTCTTTACAATATTCTTTCCTTTCTCCTTATGAAAGAAGAGTGTGGAGTTATGACCCTTGATTGAAACGTTTTGATCTCAGAGCAGCCTCTCCATCCTCAGGGGGAACTGTCGCCAAACAGGCCTGGAGGGGCCCTGTATTAGCCTCCCCCAGTTGACACCCCAGCCTCAGCTGCATTCCTAGGACCACTGCTGCCAGCACGGAGCAGGGCTGGGCCAGAGCTGGCCGGCACCCGGAGGAATGTGCGATGGAAAGACCCAGCCTCAGCACACCTCGGGGAGGCCGGGCCATCGGAGGGTGTGAACCATCTGGAAACTGGTGAGGAACGATTTCGGAATTCTCTTATGTTCTGTCTGGAAAAAGACTTCGGGAGAAAGGAGGGAGAGAGTAAAGAACTAGCTTCCACTTAGCTCCTTCTGCTTCTTGCTGCTCTACTCCCTCCTTTGTCACTCTTCTCTCCCTCCCTCAGACCTTCCTAATTCCCAATTTGAATTTTGAGCTGTGCAAACGGAAGCCCACAGAGGTTAGAGTGAGTTTCCAGTCACAAAGCTGGTGAGTAGGATGAATGCAGATGCTAAACCCCATCTTCACCGCCTCCAAAGCTCGTCAGAGGCGGCGACAGGATTGAATTTATACAGCTCTTCAAAAAAACTGTCATTTCTCTATGCCAGAGTTTGCTCTCTCAAGATTGCCTTCCCGCTTATTAGCGCCGTGGATTTGTTGAGATGAATTTGGGTAATATTATGCTTTGGCAGGATATGATGGCATAGTTCAGGTCCTTACCCCAAAGCTCTGTTTCTATTTAAGATAGTCTAAAAGCGCCTCTGATCTCTGCCATCCACCCTCCCACCAGCTTAACTCATTTTCCTTAATCACCAGGCAAAACTTGAAAGTTTTTGTTTGGACTGGTTAGAAAGACGCTGGGGGGGAAAACTAGACCGACTTGTAAAGTCTTATTTTGCTAATTTGTGGACCAGCACATGGCTTTCCTCTCTGACAGTTCAGCTTATATAATCCTATGGGAACAAAGGTTAACCAAGCCTACTTTTATTAAACATATATATAAAAAGAAATGGACACAAGTCAGATGAGTAAGTCAAACTGCAGAGCACACAACTTCAGTGTAAAACCTTTAGATTTCACTGACAGATCAGGCATACTAGGCAGCTGACAGCTTCCGCTGCACACCTCCAGTTCTAGAACTACGCTCTGAAACAGACAGGCAGACAACCTTAACCTTACCGAAAGGACTCGCTGACATGCATGGTAGTGGGAGAGAAAAAAAGGAAAAAGTCACGCTGAGAATCTCTATCCATCCCCAAATCCAAATCTCCTTTCCTCAAAATTTTCACTGAAGGGCCAAGAGAGAAGAGCTGCAAAAGCACCCCTGGGAGGAATATGATTATGACGTACACACTATTACACTAACACTGGCCTAAAATGTGGAATAAATGTTAGGCCTCAGAAGGCTGATGACCATTCCATGTGTAAACAGCCTTCCTACAATGATTGGAACTTCACCTTTAAGAGGAGAGAGTGGGTAAAAGGGGTTGAATTCCTCCCAAGTTTGGATCCTGATTGTCGGAGGCAGTGGTTCTCAACCTTTCTAATGCCGTGACCCTTTAACACAGTTCCTCCCTCATGTTGTGGGACTGTACTAAAGGGCCGAGGCATTAGAAAGGTTGAGAACCACTGGTCTAAGGTATCTCCAAGGTGAGGCTCCAACTCTCTGGGCAATCAGGGGACAGTGAAGGTGAGGAGGCAGGGTGGCTGTATGAATGGCCACAGCGCCACTCTGTGCAGTCAAATCTCACAAGTCCTCGAAGGAGACATTCCTCTACGGACCTGAAAACTGTGAGAAAAATAAATAAATGGCTCTGACCAGCGAAGGAGACGCCAACGCCCAACCCGAGCTCACACGCCTGACCCATAAGAAGGGTCTACCCGCAGAGACCGACTCTCTTGCTTGACATTCTAATGATCCTGGTTACATGATTCCAGAAGTCCCAGACACACGATTTCCCGACTCGCAAGAGATTAGAAGCAGCAAATTAAAAGGCTAGAGACAGCTCCACGGAGAACAGCAAGAACCGACAGCTGACAGAAAGGTGAGCAAGACAATCATTATTTTTTAAAACGAATGTATTTCAAAACTCAGCAGCGGCCTAGGACCGCTGAGAGGGACAGACAAGCTCCAGGTACTCTTGAGTCATTACCCTTCGCAAGCACGCTGAAATAACGTATGATACGCGCAGGAGAGAAACACGACGTGGTAGCAGGCCATGTGAAAGAGATTTAGGGGTTCTGGTTCGCGCTGAGGCCATGGTGCCCTAAGTGTGCCTGTGGCTGCCCCAGCGCTCTGCAGTCTTGGGGTACAGCAACCAGGGCTGTGCGGGGAAGGAAGGAGAGGTCATTCCTGCCCACCCCATACTGGTTCAGATTGGTTCATTTCCCGACTCCTTGTTTTGAGAAGGAAGAGCAGAAGGAACATCCAAGATGGCGGCCTAGGCAGTCTCCTAAGCTGCCGCCTCATCAACAATTTAATTAAAAAAACAACTAAAATCAAAAAGGACTTCACCAAAACCTCAGGAAAGCTGGCGGAGTGGAATAGCTACAACTAGAAAGAAAGAGAGAGGCTCACGGATAGGACTGGGAGCCGAAAAGCACTGAGGTAGGGAGAGGCCCCTGCACGCGGCCGCCGAATACCTGCCTGGCGGGAGGGGAGGAATCCCCGATTGCACGGAACCCTTTCCGACTGTACTGAACCCAACCCCGGCTGAAATTCCGTGGTCCCAGGCTCATACAGGTGGAGTCTGGACTGTAGAGAAAGGCACCCAGAGACTCAGAGACTCAGAGACTGGGAGACCGGGGACCGGGAGCCGCAGTCGCAGTCTGCAGGGGCTACAGACTGGCGCGCGAGCGAGCAAGTACGCGCTGAGGTCTGACCACCGCCCCTCCGGGAGCGGAAGGAGTCAGAGGCTCCAGATCTGACTGTGGAGGCTGCCGCTGCCTCTCTGTACAAGGTGGCGGCCTCTCTGTAGCGGAAGGAGTCAGAAGCTCCAGGTCTGACCACCGAGGCTGCCGCCGCCTCTCTGTACAAGGTGGCGGCCTCTCTGTAGAGGAAGGAGTCAGAAGCTCCAGACTACAGAGACCAGCCCAAGTCCGGGTGAGCCCCTGGGGCACCCACGCTCTTGCTTGGGGAAACTGGGCCGGTCAGGCGGAAACTCAGGCGAGTGCACAAGGGCAGGGCAGAAGCCAAGACTGTCAGTTCAGCCCTGAGACTCCGCTCCATCCAAGCTGAGCAGAGGCTTCTGCAGTTTTTCAAGTCTGATCCTATAAGACTGTCTCCAATACAGAAGTTATCCCAGAGTAGACACAGCTGATACCCACATCCAATTGGCCTGAAGGTCAATTCACAACAATAGAGACTTAGCTACAACAAGGCTGTGCACGCAGTCCACAAAGGGGATCACCAAGAGTGTCTACCTCAGGTAACTGAGGAGGCTGACCCACTGTGCTATATAGGACACCAAACACACAAAGCCATCCTACCAACTCTGAAAAATAGTGATAATGCCGAGACAAGGAAATAGATCTCAAACAAAAGAGATGGAGGATATAGAGTTCAGAACTACGGTTCTAAGGTTATGCAACAATATCCTAGAAAAGCTTGATAAACTTCATGAGACCCAACTAAAAAGTATACATAAACTGACTAAATTGGAAAATATTATGCAGAGATCCAACAGCAGAATGGAGGAACACAAGAATCAGGTCAAAGAACCAAAAGACACTCCTTTGGAGAAGGAAGAAGAAAAGAGGATCCAGAAAGTTGAAGATAGTGTAAGGAGCCTCTGGGACAACTGCAAGCGCACCAACATCAGAATTATGGGGGTGCCAGAAGAAGAGGGAGTGCAAAATACTGAAAACATATTTGAAGAAATAATATCAGAAAACTTCCCTCACCTGGTGAAAGAAATAGACTTACAAGTACAGGAAGCCTACAGAACCCCAAACAAGAGGAATCCAAAGAAAAATTCTTGGAGACACATCATCATCAACATGCCAAGGGTAAAAGACAAAAAGAGGATCTTACAAGCAGCAAGAGAAAAGCAGTTGGTTACCTATAAGGGAGCACCCGTAAGACTATCAGCTGATTTCTCAACAGAAACCATGCAGGCCAGAAGGGAGTGGCAAGAAATATTCAAAGTGATGAATAGCGAGAACCTACAACCAAGATTACTGTATCCAGCAAAGTTATCATTCAGAATTGAAGGGCAGATAAAGAGCTTCACAGATAAGAAAAAGCTAAAGGAGTTCATCACCACCAAACCAGTATTATATGAAATGCTGAAAGGTATTACTTAAAAAGAGGAAGAAGGTCAAGTGAATTAAAAATCTCAGGAATAGAATAAACTGGTGAATATAATAGAATTAGGGGCAAAGAAAGGGAGTGGATAGATAATTATCAGGGTGAAAGGGGTGTGGGGTGCAGAAAGAGACTGGATTAAAATTGTATAACCTATGGATGAGGACAATAGTGGGGGAAGGGGTAAGGGCAGAGGGTGGGGTGGGAATCAGGTGGGGGAGAAAAAGGAGAAACAATTGTAATAATCTGAGCAATAAAGATTTATTAAAAAAAAAAAAAGAAGAAGGAAGAGCAAATAAATATGCACTCAGATGAGGCAGCAGGACCCTCAGATGTGAAAACAGGTCCTGTGAGAAAGAGGTCTGCTAAGTGGAGGGCATGTGTGAGGAATGAATAAATGCACTAAGTAGGACTGAATGAAGCGGCTGCTGCTGAAGCAGGGAAGGGGTCCCCCGGGATTCCCCGGGGAGCACCCACACTTGCACTGCAATTGATTCGCTCAGGCTTACCAGGGATACGGCCACATCGGCACGGGATCCCTGGCATGGAGGCCCTGCTTCTCCAAGGAGGGGAGCTCAGAGTGCAGGCGACAGACTGTGTGCCAGGAGGCACTTGAAGCCACAATGTGTGTGGCTGTGGGCAGGTGGGGTCATAGGACTGCATCGTGTTTGGTTTGTGCCACGCCCCTCATTGGAGCTGTCTTAAATATGAGTGGATTTAACATGAAAATATTTTCAGATTTCTTTAAACAACCGGAACCCTGACAGCCTGGGCCTGCAGCAGGCACGAGGACAAGGAACTAGAAGCGAGGGCAGCTTTCCCGCCTTTTGCCATCACCCTCCATGTTAACATCACGACAAAAACGGAACCGGATCAACCTCCTAGCCCCCTGCACCGTCCTGCAGTTTCTCATCTTGCCCTGTTTCCGGGCAGCGGTTCTCAGCCCGGAGCAATTCCATTCCCCGGGGAATGCCTGCCAACGTCTGGAGAGACTTCTGGTTTTCACAACGGGGGGAGGAGCGGGGAGCGGGTAGAGGCCAGGGATGCTGCTAAACACCTACAGTACACAGGACAAAGAACCACCTGTCCGAAGGAGCAGGCGCCGAGAATCCCCGAGTTAGGGGAGTGTCTGCAGGTGCCTATGGGGTGTAGGCTACTTTGAGGCTCCTCAACATCTGGCCCCAACCAACCCTTTCTTTTCTTTTTCTTTTTTAAAAATATATTTTATTGATATTTTACAGAGAGGAAGAGAGAGAGATAGAGAGCTAGAAACGTCGATGTTTGAGAAACATCGACCAGCTGCCTCTTGCACACCCCCTACCGGGGATGTGCCCGCAGCCAAGGTACATGCCCCTGACCGGAATTGAACCCAGGACCTTTCAGTCCGCAGACCGACGCTCTACCACTGAACCAAACTGGTTTTGGCCCAACCAACCCTTTCAAAGGCATCTAAACTTTTCCACCTCTTGTCTTTTCCCCCTCCCTTCCTCACCTGTCCCCTCACTACCAGTCTTGCTTCTACTCTCCACACAGTCCATGTGGCCACACCATCCCTGAATGTATTAAGGCCACATCCTTCTCTCCCAGCTTTCAAGCTCTCTCTCCCTATTACCTCCTCCAGAAAGCTGACCCCAAGCTCCCCTTGCCAAAATTAGATTGCTTCCTTCTGTGTCCTCATAGTTTAAAAATTAAAGAGCAAAACAAAAACTGAAACAAAACCCCACCTTGATAATATCTCGAGTATGAAAAGCTTTGTTGTGTGTTGTTCCGTCTTCCTGTACTTACAGCACTGCAATTAAGTCTCACAGCAACGCCATGCACAAGACAACAGGGTCACGCATTAATGAGGTGGTTGAAGGCATGGGCTCCGGACCCAGGCGCACTGGGACCTGCACTGTCCCTCATTGGCTGGCTCTGTGATCAGGAGCGAGTTTACTCTCTTCCTTTTTTTATGAAACTGGGTGGGAGCACCCTCGATGGCCTGGGTTGCTGTGAGGATCAGAAGACCCCAACATATTTAGGGGCTTAGATAAGGGAGCCTTTGGGATGATGGGGTATCTTCAGGGCAAGCCCATTTCTAATACTGCAGCTAGACTGCTGTCTATGCAGCACAGATGTCGCACTTGCTCAGGGAGGGAGACAGGACTGGCTTGAGAAGCTCCACGTGTTTCCCAGAAACAGTGCCACCTGACCCCATAGGAAGGATCTCTGAGGATCCAACAAGACACTAAGAGCATGCCTATTCCTAAATATAGATGAAGTAAATAGCCACCCACCCAGGACCATAGCCAAGAGCCTCGTCCCACTTGTCTTCTGTATTCATTTTACTGTGAGGCAGCCTTGAGTACCATTCCAGTGTTAGTGTCATTCAGAGTCTAGGCCGGCCGTGCAGGCCTCACCTCCTGTATGGTAACACACACTTGGCAACGCCACAGGTACCATTTGGTCTGGTAGAGAATGTTGCCATTAAACACACCAACAAAAGCAAACATGTGCAGCCATGACCCAAACAGAAAAGCCAAACAGAGTCTTCCTCAAAGGGGTTATCACAGATGTGCGCTGCATCACAAGCCAGGCCCCCTGCTGTTCCAGTGCACGCTCAGAACAACCGAGCAAGGGACAAAGACTAAGCACATCTGGTGTGTGGCCCTGTTTGAGTGTGATTCCACTGTCATTCTAGGGATGGGGAAGGAGGAGCTGGTAAAGCAAGCCATAAACGAGCTGCTCTTGCTCCTGGGGCTTTGAAAAGAGGAGAAAGAGGGGTCATGCATCATTTAGAGCAGTGTTTCCCAAACTTCTCTCATGATGAGAATCACCTGGTGGAGTTGTTAAAATACAGATTCCTGAATCCCAACTAAGCTTAGAGCACTAGTTAAGTATACAATTTTACCTATATGTTCCCAAAAATTCTAGTTTAGCACTTCTTAGTTGGGATTCAGGAATCTGTATTTTAACAACTCCACCAGGTGATTCTCATCATGAGAGAAGTTTGGGAAACACTGATTTAGAGTGACCTCAGATGGGACCTCTCACAGGACCTCAGATGGAATTGAAACAGGTGTAGCTTCTATCAGAGCCATCTTGTCCGCACTACATGCAAGCCTGTGGTCATTTCTGGATGCCCCATTTTTCCTTATAAATTCATCATAGCCATGACCGGGTTGTCCCCTCCTACCAGCGTTATATCAGAGTGGCTATTGCTTCTCATCCTCATACAAATGGTGCCGTTAAAGTTTAGTTTCTGATAAATGGGTTGGTGTGAAAATCTTCCTTTCACACTTATTTTCACTAATATTTCAGTGTGATTAGGAATGTGAACTTTTGAGTCAGATTCTTGGCTCTGAACCCTGCCCCTGCCGTCTGCTGTTCATGCTACACTGGTAACGACCCCTGGCTCCACTCAGCTTAGGTTCTCTTGTGTATACAATAGTGGAGATAAAAATGGCATCTTCTTCAGAGACATTATGATGGTTAAATAAAACAGTGTATTTAAAGCACCTAATAAAATATGCCTGGCACATAGCGAGCGCTCAGTAATGTTGGTTGTTATCATCATCGTCATCATCACGATCATCATTATCGTACACGTGGCAAACCTGAGCTGTTGACTGGATGGATCGCTCAGACTTGCTCAAGCCGAGCCAGGACTCAAATGCCTCCAAGCCCCACAGTCTATCCATCACTACGCTGGCCTGCCTTACATATCCCTTTATAGTCATGTCGCACAACAGACAGGATAAATCAAAGGGAATGCGAATCCACGGAGCAAACAGGAGGCTCCGATGCTGGGGCGTGGTCAGGGTCTGATGGAATCGTGGTTTAAGCTTTGAAAAGAGAAGTACTTTGGGATCAAGGACACAAATAAGTATTATCAAATTTAACCAGTAAACACTAGCAGCTTACTTTTTATTAGCCACAATCCTAAACAGTCACCCATAAAGAGGCAGGCCTATAACCATCACTGCCAGCAGCCAAGATCCTTTCTTTGCTGCGGGTTAGCCTATCAAGATCCTGGCCTGCCAAAACCGGTTTGGCTCAGTGGTAGAGCGTCGGTCTGCAGACTGAAAGGTCCCGGGTTCGATTCCGGTCAAGGGCATGTACCTTGGTTGCGGGCACATCCCCAGTAGGGGGTGTGCAAGAGGCAACTGGTCGATGTTTCTCAAACATCGACGTTTCTAGCTCTCTCTCTCTCTCTCCCTTCCTCTCTGTGAAATATCAATAAAATACATTTTTTAAAAAAGAAGAAAAAAAAAAGATCCTGGCCTAAGGACAGCCTGTCTGCCCAGCCCAGCTTCCAAACTATTGTTGTGAAGTGATCTCACCCCACCATTTACGAGAGTCAGAGAGAAGCAGTCACCTTCCACTCGCGTTCGCTAGGCGGTCTACTCCTGAAGCAGACGAGAAGCCACTTGGTCTCCGTTTCCAAACGGAGCTAGGAGGCTGCAGGAAATGATGGTGAAAGCGCAAGCGCCACAGGGACTGCATTTCCAAACCCAGGCGCTCTGACCCGCCTGGCAAGGGCAAAGTCGGGTGAAAAGGGAAGGCTACAAAAATTCTCCAAAACTCTCGAAAATTTTAAGTACACTCTCTACGAGGAAAGGATGAGATTGGAACACAATAAAGTGGCACTGGGTCAAAATAAAGTCCCCAGTCCAGGTGGGAAATCTGTTCATGAATCACAGCAAAACTGTGTCAGGTTCGTCAGTGTTCTCTCTCCCCTCAGGTGATAAAACTAAACAGACAAAACCCGCAGGTCCTAATGGTTTGAGAACTAAGCATCTAAAGATGCAAAAAAAAGCTGTCGAGGAACCCTGGGGTTGGGGGTGGGGGCAAGAGTAAAAACACCGGTTCCTTCCTCCAGGGGCCTGCCTCATTCTGAGAGGTAAAGAAAACAGTAAATTGTCCCTCAAGTTCCAGCATGAAAACATCTCCGGAAAACAAGCCCCATCCCATACAAACATCCTTAGGGCCAAACCAAAGTCCCCTAACATGGGAGCGGAGACAGCCCGGAGGCCAGCGCTCCAGCCTGCACACAGCAGGTGCGATCCGGACAGCGGGGTCCCTCCAGATTGTATTAACAGAGTTTTTTTTTTTTTTTTTAAAGAGCAGAAATCCTCAAATGCCAACAGTACAATCACCTCTTTTTGGCATTACCCATCACACTGCACTGAAGCTCCCAAATGTCACAGGGCAGAAGGTGGAGGCTGTCTCCTTGTCCCTGCTCCTGATGTCCCCTATCCAGTCACGACAAGCCTCAGAGCTGGGAAGGGCAGCAGACGCTTTCCACACCTTCTTCAGGCATCTCGGGTTTCAAGAATCCTTTGCAAGTGTCTGCTCCATTCTCAATCCACTCATTCCCCCAGGCAGCTCTCGAAACCTCTCCTTTCACGTCAGCCCCAGGCTTCTGCCCCCTCTCCTCTCCATCCCTGCAGAGGAACAGAGAATCCCTTCTTTCTTCTTAGCATCTCTCTTCCTGGCCCAGGTGGTCCTGGTCAAGTTTTCCAGACCGCGCTGTGGGGTATGGAAGCCTGTCCGGAGCACGGAGTCCTGCAATCCAGAGGGCACCCACAGCCAGGTTGCCACCCTCCTGGAGCCAAGGAAGGGCGGACAGATGGGAGAGAAAGGTGCTGAGGGAAGTGAGGGTGACAACCAGGAGGCTTCCTGATCCCACGGACAGGAAGGCAGAGGCTTCCTCCTTACTGCTGGCAGCACTTCCTGAGCCACACCTCTGTGCACATGAAGGTGAGCGGGGAGGGGGCTACTTTGTTGTTCCTTTTTCATGTGACAGTGAAAGTGACACAACTGAATACAGAACAGCAACTAGAAAGAGCAGCCGGAGGCCCCAGCAGTGCATTTCCACATTACACTGGCCCCCTGCCATCTCTACCCCACCTTCCCCTCAGCTTCCTCCCACCCAGCCCTGGGCATGTGCCTTCACCTGAGCGGAACCAAAGGAGATGTTCTCGTAAGGCCAAGCGTTAGACCAGGTGCCCTGTGGAACCACCTCTGGGTAGAGCAGTCTAGAGGGCTTCTGATTCGGAAAGAACATTCTCTGGGCGACTTTGTTGTCAATGACAATAAACCATGAGAGGCAAGTTCCTAGTCTTTCACCAAGAATTTTTTCTTCTTCCCCTGAACATAAGATTATATTTTCTCTCTTAACAGTTGCATGTTATGAAAAAAGGCAGAAGACATCACTTGTAACCCAACCACTGTCTACAAGTTAGCAGGTGTCCTTTGCACGTACTCACAAGCTCTGGGCTTTGGGGCCAGGTGAAATCCTCGCTCTGGCACGAATGGTGTGATGTACAATTCAACAACTTAAGCTTGTACTTTGCTTATTGCAAAAACGAGAGTCACACCACCGTCCCCACAGGTTTGTGAGGAAGGAGAGAGACGATACAGCAAAGAACCCACATGGTCTGAACACGGAAGCCTGTGCATAGCAGACAGCCACTAGCAACGTGTCTCATCCATTTAGGCTCTGTGCTGGCTTCCTACGGCTGCTGGGATAAATTGCCATACTTCTTGGCTTAAAACAACACTCACGTATCCTGTTACTTTCCTGGAGGTCAGGATCTGAAATGGCTCCACCAGGCTAAAATCCAGGTGCTCGGCAGGGCCCGGCTCCCTCCAAGGCTCTGGGGGGAATCCGTTTCCTCGCCTTTTCCAGCTTCGGTGGCTGCCAGCATTCCTTGGCTTGAGGCCCCTTCCTTCCGTCTTCAGGGCCAGCAACCATGCTCTTCCAAGCCCCCTCTCACTCCGACCCGCTGCTTCCACTATGACATCTCTTTCTTCTTTCACCTTCCTGCTTCCCCCCATAAAGGACCTTCTGGTAAAGGTGGGGCTACCTGGTAAACTAGATGGTAACATTTTCATCTCAAGATGCTTCACTGAATGACATATGAAGGCAACACATTCACCAAGTCTAGGGATTAGCACCTGGATATCTTTGGGGACATTATTCAGCTTATCAGATGCTCTTACTGTATTAAACTATTTGAGGGTGGCAACATGAATCTGTTGGAAACATTTTCTCCAAGTTGTCTAAATTCTTTCCAATAAAAGTTAACATATTTGCTGCCAAATCCTATTGCTTAATTCTTTGGTCATTTCTCCCACTAATTTTAAGCCTATAGATTCTTTCCATATCCAATCAGGTTAGCATTTACATACATGTGCATGTATCTGTGTATATGTTACTCATTGCTACAAATTCGAACAATGCAGAGTACATAGAGGAGGAGTAAATTCTACTTTCCATGGGAAGCCACTTAATATCTTGGTTGAGATCCTCTCTCCCAGAGTTTAAGCTCCTCATTCACACACACGTGTACATGTCCATCTGTGTATGGGGCCCATTTGTACAGCCAGGTTTCTAGTCCAACTGGGATTTACTCTAGTGAATGCTATACACCTAGGAATTCCTCCTCTAATCTGTTTCTTTTTGAAAAATAATTAACCAAAGCACCACGTAGGTCATATTTGTTATTCTTCCACGAAAGCATGTTTTGTGGGCTATTCCTATTAGTTTCAGTTACCCACACCCTGAGGATCATCCATCTACCCGCGGGTTCTACCTCATCACTCACTGCTCACTTGGTGCAAGTCTCGGAAAATAGCACTCACTGTGGTAAAATTACCCAGTGTTCAGAGGGCTTGTTTTGTAAACTCAAGGCCATTAAGTGACATAAATGTCACATTTCTGGCATTATGGTTGGGGGAAAAAAGAAAAATGGTTATATCTGACAAGTGAATAAATCTGTCTTCAATTTGTCACAAAGAAAATCCAGAAATCCAGCAGGAGTGCATGATGTTAACTTATCTGCCACTCACTCTGGCATCTCCGGAGCCTTGCAGGATTCTTAGTGCACACAAAACACGCTTGAGGAGCTTCTGTGGAATGAATGGGGAGGAGAAGTCCAGCGCTGGCCCACAGAAGAGAAAACAACTTTGAAAGGCCCCCGGATGCCCCTCTCCTCGCTAGGAAGACTTCTCCCTCATCTGCTGTCATTTCTCGAGGATTCGTGGTGAACATGGATACAGCTGCAGTGCAGAAAGCAAACAAAACAAACCATCTCTAGACCAGCCATCAAATCGACAAAGGAAAGGAGAGCCCGTGTGGCTCCGGGGGCAGGCCTCTCTCCTCTGCTTTCTGCGGCAGCGTCGTCAAGGCCGGCCCAGCGGTTCCATCGCTGGGGGCAGTGATGTTCAACTCTGAGTGAAACCAGTCATCTCAGCCAAGCAGCACCTATTTTTGAGGGTAACTGTGTCACTGACTTTCCAAGGGCCTAGGGTGAGTCAGACGGTCAAAGTGCTCATTAAAGGGAACGGCAAAGGAAGCCAAGTCCGAGATCAAGTGTAGATCACAGTCGCATGTGAGGACAGTGGCATCCATTATTACCCGGCAGCAGCACTCTCAGCAGAATGTGCCCAAAGTCGGGGTCAGCGGTCCTCTCGCCGTCACGCACCCAGCGCCAAACACCAGGAAGGCAGAGCACCGCCGCCAGCGCTCACGGGTGGGCAGCAAGCATAACAGTGAGGATCCAGTGAGTCTCACTTAAGAGAATTAGACTTGCAATCTGGTCGGAGCCAGCACCATCAGTCTGACAATTTAGAGCTGCCCCAAACAGGTTTTCCATCTCTTCGTATGACAGGCAGGTTAAGCGTTCTAACTGTTACCACACCCCCTCTAATGCACTTCCAATGGCAAGTGAAATTTATCACCCGCCTCTGAGTCTGGGCCCGAGGTCACGGCCCGAGAAGGAAAGGGCCTTTTCTGACATCATCGGAGCCCGCACAGCAGAAATGGGCTGCAGGGAAAAGCAGGGCGCAGGGCGCATCGAGGCAAACCGGCCAAGAGCCATTTCTGCCTTTCAACTGTTTGCTGGCACAGTTGAAAAATATTTTATTTTATTTCCAAAATCTCTTTTGATCACAATGTTCTTCTCAAAAATATTTGCCAGCGCCCGCCTGCCCACGGTCCCAATGCCGCTGTGTGGCCCGGCTCCTCCTCTCTCTTCAGCTCCCTTTGATCCTCCACGTGTGGGTCAAACTGGTCGAGTCACAGCTGCTTTTTTGCTCCCTCTTATGTCACCCCCTCTAGGGGGAAAGGCCATTTTCTCCTCCGGATACTGAAATCCTATCATCCTCAAAGAGCTAGGTCTCATTCACGGACACCCTGCAAGCAGCGCAGGCAGAAGCAGACGCCCCTCCTTTCAGTTCTTGCACCATTACCCTGGCGCATGCCCTCTTCCACCGCAGTCATCCCCGCACATGAACCAGCTCTCCCACTGGTGAGATACCCCTGGGTGATACACGTGAGTCGGTCCTGTCCTTCGTTTCCATCTCTCGTGCCCGCCCCCAGCCCCCAGCACCCAGCGCCAGGTCTTAGGAGCAGCACTAACTGGATGGATAACCCTCCCGGTTGACAAATCAGGCTCTGATACCACAGGGGAAGCAGTCACAAACGCCAGTGACCAGGAGGCGGCCAGGCAGGTGAGACACGAGGGAATTGGTCTAGGCGAGCATTGGGGAGCGCTGGGGTCCACGTTAAACTGGAGAGGGCATGCCCCATTGACCACTGGGCACCTGCTTCTCCACGCCAGCATTCACTGACAGGTGGGAGTGTGGGCCCCATGTTGCTAAATAATGTTGTAAAAAAAAGGGATGTTTGAGTGAAATATTTTGATGTGTAAGAGCTACCTACTAATGTTATTTTTTTTTAAACAATGCATGGGCACAAGGAAGCATGACTGAGGGTTCCAGTTAGGAGTTGCGGGCCTGGGATCTAAACCTCCACTGATTTTTTTTTTTTTTACCACTATTCATTAAGGGAGCCGTCCTGTATGTAACATTAAAAATAAAAGACAGCTCCGCCCTCAGGGAACCTGAACCTTAGTTACGGACAGTTCTTGTGGCCAAGGGGTCATTGTCAGGAGCTTCTTTCTTTATTAAAAGAGGTTCTCATTACACCTCTTCCAGCGCCAGGGGCCTGACGTCTCAGATGGCAGAGGACAGAGCCTGTCTCCTTTACTTTCACTCTATTTCCTGGGCCATGCAGGTCGAAACAATTATAGCGATGGCATCGAATAGTGAGAAGTCACTATATAATATCTACTACGGTACTTTATTTCTTTGATTTAAGAGAAAAATGAAATAAGGCACATTTATTTCATTTCATGCTCATAGCAACCTTAGGAGGGTGCACTGCTAGCATCACTTTACGAAAGAGGAAGAAGGGCGTTGAGTAATCTGCTCAGGGTCACTGAGCAACTGTGAAGTCAGCACTTGAATCCCAGGCCACAGACATCAAGACCCAGGCTCCTCGCTCTGTACCGTGCTGCCCGCCCTCTGTGAACCTAGGCTGAGGGAGAGGTGAAGGCAAGTCACCTGAGGAGAAGAGTGAAGATGTGCCACCGAGTTCTGTGTGTCTCCGCACGGCGGGGTGGGAGCTGGCGGAAACGTGCCGGAGGATACGGCTGACCCTGCCACGAGCCAGCGCCAATTCAGATGAAAGGGAGGTAAGTGCATGCACTCATAAGCCCGGCACGAAACAGGTCGCTGCTGCGTAAGGAAATCACATCACCCGTATAACGTGGCGCGACTCTCAGTACTCCCATCTTTGCTGGTGTGACCATTCCAGTTTGAACGGTTTTAGCATCTTCCCCGCCCAGCTTCGTGACAGCAGGGGCTGCCATTCTATTTCTGTCTCCCCCTGGCACCTGAGCGCCCAACGCCCAAGAAGGGCTCGGGTATTTTAAAACAAATGGACCACGGAGAACTTACGTATGTCTGGAGAGGACTCAGGAATGCCACCATAGCCTGGCTAGCCTTTTAGAAACGTATAGACACGACAAAACTATTTCTTAAATAAGCAAGAAAACAATTTACACGGGATTCAGAAAGCGACTACACCGGGTCGGGTAAGTAGGACCACAGAGGCTGTCACACTCTAGTGTCTGTGCTGGGGGCGGGCTCGCAGGTGCTGTTTTGCAGATGAAATGGATGGGACAGGGCCCTGCATGGACCGGCCATGCGTGTGCTAGAAACCAAGGACCAGTTAACCAAAGGCTGTGCACTGGAGGTCCAAAGGTAAATCATGAATGAAAGCACAAGACCCACAGCACAGGAGTAAGGCGCTCCTCATGCAACCTGTGATACAGGCTAAATCGCCAAGTTTCAAAGCAAGGTGGGTAGGGTCTGTGTGAGGGGCCCTTCACCTGGGCTTCATGCGCCTTGATTAGGATACGCTCAGCCCCCTGCAACTGGACACAGAAGTGAGCATGTGTGTGTGTTTTCCGCGGGAGGAAGGTTTGCAGCTTTCAGACTGTTGAGAGAATGCATCATCTACGAGGAGCAGACCTGAGTCAGAGGGGGGAGTGTAGCGGCACCAGCAGGCACTGCGTGTCACCAGCAAGCCTCAGGGGAATGGTGAGGGGTGGGAGCCCGCTGGGCCCCAAATGGCTGAGGTAATTACTCCCCCATGTTCGGGGACTTCCTGAAGAAAATGACAAATAGGATAAAAACGGACAGCTCCACCCACAGCCTGCCAAGGCTGACCTTCCCCTCACCCTCCCCATCTGCTGACTTACACAGGAACAAGTCACACCGGGCAAACATCCTAAACTTTCTGAGGACAATCCTGAGGCCCCGTGGAGGTCTTTTCCTCACGTTCTCCAGGTAAAGGTCATTGGTTTTGAAAGGTAATGTGGACACGGATTACAACATCCATGATGATGCAAAACAGGATTCGTATTTGTTTAGGTACAATGTATATAAGGCACTAGAATGATGACTCCCAATGGGGAGAAAGGACACCCCCAGAGCATGGCTGAAAAGCAGTTTTGGAATGGACGGTGGTGAACACGTTTTAGTGTGAAATTTGGGAAGTAGAGAAAGATGCTTAGACAAAACGAAGCCTACAGTGGAAGTCACTACGTTGGACAGGTCCCCCACAGAGGGGTTCCAAACCCAACAGGAAAAAAAACAAAAGGGAACTGGGCTATCATCATAAATGCATAGACTATGGACAGTAGACACCATGAACCTGAACTTATGGGAAGATGACCTTGACGGTGAAGTGATATGCAAGAGGAAGGTGTCCAATGAAAGCCAGCCAGCAGCGAGGTGTCAAGGTGACGACTTCACAGTGGAACCAGGGGTGGTGCTGTGGGACCCCTCTGCCTGCTGCCCCAGACCGCCACCCCCATGCTGGAAGAATGCAGCAGGGGCTGCACAGAGCAGGTGGTGGCAGGTTCCTTACAGCACCAAGGCTTAGCGGGTCAACGTAAAGAAATGTTTTCGCGGCAGAAGAAGATGGCGGTCTCCACAGGAGTCAAAGTTCCACGTAATTTTCGCTGTTGGGAGAACTTGAAGAAGGACAAGAAGGAGTAGGTGATGGTGCGGTTAGCTGGGGCCTTGGAGATGATGAAGCTATGACACATACAAGGTGGACAGGCATGATTATTGGGCCACCAAGGACAAATTATGAAAACCGAATATATAGCCTGAAAGTAGAATGTGAACCTAAATTCCCAGAAGCTCCTCCAACAGTTAGATTTGTAACCAAAATTAGTATGAATGGAATAAATAATTCCAGTGGTATGGTAGATGCACAGAGCATACCAGTAGTAGCAAAATGGCAAAATTCATATAGCATTCAATTGCCCTTCAAGAACTAAGATGTCTAATGATGTCCAAAGAAAATATGAAGCCACAGCCACCAAAAGGACAAACATACAACAATTAACTTTAGGGAATCTCAAACTTGTCTTAAATCAACAGCTTTCTACTCATGTTAATGTCTTGATTAAATATCACGATGCAAAATACCCACACACTAAGTAAAAGAATGCCAGTTGATAAATATGACCTGGACATGTGTAAGAATATATTTAATAGATGTATACACCTTATGTTTTCAGGTAAGAGGAGAAAAAATGCAGCACAGTTTTTTAAGGCACTGTCATTTAAACATAAACCTGGAGTATTCAAAATAGAATTCAGGTTTACAGATGAAAGTATGGTGATTTTTACTAAAAAGAAAAAATCCCAAGAAGGAAAAGGAAATGGCATGCTTTATCCATCTTGCTTAGTGAAAGAGCTTCAATTCAAATTGTCTAAAGTAGCAGGTACAATGAAAATTGTCTCAAATGGTTTTAATTTTTGAAGTGGTGTGGGCGCTGACTACCAGTAGTATAAAAATATGTTCAGAATTGTTTTGATATCTATATTTATAATAAAAAAATGTCATGGGGAAGGTTAATGGATTTCTGTTAAAAGCTGTTTTTGTGTGTTACAGGTAAAAGACAATGGCAAATATTTGCTTATAGTCTTTGACAAACCATGCATTTAAATTGAAGTAAAATCAGCAAAAAGGAAATAGGTGAATGCTATGTGATTTTTGAGATTAAAGTTAGTTTTAAAAGGTAAATAAAATGTGGATCATGTTCTCAGAAAAAATAAAAATAAAAGAAATGTTCTCGCATATCTAACTTCCCAGTTGCATTTAGTCAGGTGAGTGTCTGGGTCTGTATAGCATATTGAATAGCCCCTTACTCATTTCAAATTTATAGAAATTTTGGATAAAACTTTATTTAAAACACACACACCAACAAGCCAACTTCATAAGCAAAGGGGTCAACTGACCCTTTTCAAAGATAGAGCAATGAGGGGGCTTAAAGCTAGACAGCATCCCCAGAGCTTTCTGGGTGATACCAGGAGTGAGGCCTGAAGACCCCTCAGCTGGTGGGGAGCTGGTGCTGTGCTCCACAAAACCAGGAGAAGAGACGACTTTTGTCAAGCTAAATCTTCGAATATATTTGCTTTTCCCGAACACTAACCAGACCGTGCAGTAGACAAAGGGCTGACATTCTGCACTGGGCAACCTGCAGGTCATTTAGAGTATGGCAGCTTGAGAGCAAACATTTAAATTATTGAGTCATTACACACGGGGGAAAAGCTTCCAATTTAGCCTCTAAAATTAACTTGCTATCATCTATACCTGGATCTGGAATTAGAAATGACCAGGCTAGCCCAGGCCAGCATGGCTCAGTGGTTGAGCACTGACTCATAAACCAGGAGGTCACAGTTTGATTTCCCATCAGGGCACATGCCCAGGTTTGGGGCGCTATCCCCAGTCGGGGATGTGCAGGAGGCAGCCGATCAATAATTCTCTCTCATCATGGATGCTTCTATTTCTCCCTTTCCCTTCTGCAATGAAATCAATATATATATATATATATATATATATAAAAAGAAATGACAGGCCCACTGGGATCTAGCTGCCCACCTGTCCGTAACCTAGGATCCCAAGTTAGATGAAGCCCTACCCATGGCTCCTTGGTGATGACTTATAAAATCCAAGGACCAACTTGCTTTTGTTTTTCTTCCCGATAATGAGTATTGCTAAACAAACTTCCAGCATTTCAGAGCTGATGCAATGACATTCATTCATTCATTCTCTCTCTCTCTCTCTCTCACCATTTATTAAAACCTGAAAGAAATTTAAGTCATGTTCTGGAATCAACCTCAACCTTTTAATTTTTAGGTGCTCCTTTACTTCAAAGCAAGTAATTTAATTATGCAGGAAGGTTAGTTTAGTAAAGGTTTATTAATGCCCAAGACACACATTCCTTTCCCTTTAAAAGGGGAAAGTCTTATTCTGCTAGAGGGACTGATTAAACCCAGCAAGTTTTTACACTCAAGCTAATTGAGACCAGGGAGCCAGGAACGAAATGGTTTCCTGACGGGCCATCCAAGCAGCATGCCACCAGACGGGCGGCAGTCCCTCCGGCCAGGAAGGAGGCGATGGCAGCGAGTAGTGACCCCCCAACCCTGCTCTCTTCATCTTTCCGCCCAGCCCTTATTGGCTGCCAACAGCACCAATTAAACAGCAAAGCTCTTTCACACCAACACAGGCTCTCCTTCTTCCCTGACCCTGCACAACCTCCACCCTGTTACTCATTTCCCCCTCCACGGAAGCCACCTCGCATCTGCTGCCTGCCTGCCTTGCCGCAGACCTCTCTGAGTCAATTGGGTTGAACAGAATTCTGCGTTCAGTTTTGCAAAAGGAAAATAAAGGATGGGGATGGGGAAGAAACCCAAGACGAAGCAACCCCCATGTTCTGCATAAATGCACATGCAGCTTTGAGAGGAGGAAATGACTTTTTACTAGTCTCTTTAAAAAACAAAGAGAACTCACCTCGTCCGAGCAGTCACTTTTTATTCTAGATTTGCCAAGATCAATTCGTCGGGATAGATCACCTGGATTGGGGTAGTACTAACACTCAGGGTTCACTTTGAAAGGTTTTTTCCCAGCCTCCACCATTTTTTTTATGCTTTTTTTGGACAACACATATTGGTCTATAGACTCATCTCTTTAGGTCCTTTTTCAGACATTTATTAACAGTTCGCTTATTAACAGTCATTCAGGTAGGTCCTCATTACATGTGGCGGGGTCACACAAACACACATGACATCACTTGGCATGCACTCACATGTACACACACACACACACAGGCACACACACACACACACACACCAGTCCTCTAAGGCTGGGAATAAAACTTATGGCAAAGACCACGTGCTCCCTTTTCTCAGAGAAGTGACACCGTTTAGTAGACTAAGACTTCTGCCCCAATTCCCCTCCCCCCACCTCAAGTACCCCCTACTTTCCCTCCAGCCCCAATGCAGACAAAAGTTTGCCATTTTTGTACTTTTTTCCTAGTGGCAGAGAAGCTTCAGACTAACTCTGAGGCGCCTACGAAAAAAAACCAGTGACTTTACCATATTTTTCTCTCTCACATTCACCATGCCTGCGCACTGACAGGTTCGAATGTGACTTTACATTATGCCCAATCCAGAGAAATAGCATTTGGCTGCTAGACTAAGTAAGCATGCACAATTTCCTCTTTTCCCTTTCACAGCTTTGAGGCATCAAGTCAAGAAACCTTAGAGTTAACCACCCCCCTTCCCAGCTTCCCATCTTGGTTGGATACAGAAGCCAACACTTAGGACATGAGGCCCAAGTGCCCTTCTGTCTGCGGGGGGACCCCCTCCCTCCTCCATGCTCCCGGAATGTGCCAGGGTTCTCAGCTGTGTAGGAGGTGTCTGACTGCGAGGCCTGCTTTTCAGGTTCCTACCTCTTTAAGTGCTGTGGTCCTCCGTGCCCGGCATAGCGTCGGCTAACCCAGAGGTGTGGGTGTGGTGGTGGCAGAGTCCAGGGGTGGGTCTTGCTGGCCACCCACCCCTGCAGCAGCCTTTAAATGAACTCGGTGACTCAGCGGCTCCCCCTTCCCCCCCTGGCCTCCCACCTCACTCCTCTCGATTGCACTGACGGCCATGTGACAGCATGTTGTCTCCACTGAGACTAATCCTCCCATCAATAAGAGCTTTCAGCACCGCCCAGACTGGATTACTCTGTCTCACAACCACTCTGCTGACCTCCCCCGGGGCCCAGGGGATACTCCCCCAGCGCACGTACTATTTACAGAAGAGTCCGCACAAGCCGGATCGCTTGGTGTGACTATTTCACTTCTAAGGATTGTGGCTTTAACAAAGCAACTCGGCGACCAGCGTCCGACCACTCAACCAGGCGCCGTGCAAGCCACTGGGAGGAGAAAATTGCCTGGACTTGACACAGGGGCAGGGATAAAAGCCGCCCCTGGGTTCTGTAAGACACAACCACCACAGCGGAGCACTGTTATTGTGGGCACCGCCGCCGCCGCCACCACACCAAGTGAAAAGATGACAAATAGAGGCCACACGTTAAATGACAGGTTAAGAGGAACTCGAAAATACCAGATGTGTGGGTTTTTGCTACGAGATTTCTTTGTACAGAGGCAAGGCAAGGTACCACGGTGTTTTACGCGCAGATCTATTCAGGCTAAGTAGGATACCTTTTCTAAGAATGCAAAGACAATAACCGAAAATGGCTTCTTAACCAACCCAGCCTAAACTAATTCTTAACGGAGGTAAAGTAACGAGACTTGATTGAAAGTGCCAGGAAACCGAACAGCACACAAAGCAATCTCCTCCACCTTCCCACCTTTCCCAGCAATTTCCCTTCCTCCCATCCCTAACGGGCCACCCGTGGGTGCCAGAGAACGCCGGCCTCTAGCCACCGAACACACAACTGCAGTAAGAGGAATGAGCACAGAGCCCACAGACTGTCAAGGAGATATAACTGGTGCTCCCAGAGAACATACGTGCCTGGCGAGAAGGTCTCGAGGTTTTGAAAGAACAGTTTCATTAGCATTACTCTTAAGAACAGGAATGCTGGGCCACATACAAAGTCGTTACAAAGGATTTCCCAGCACTGGCTGTGAAGCTGAAAGGCCACCTCACAGAGGAAGCCCTCTGCGCCAGCTCTCACCCCTAGGAAAGATCTCTACTTTCTGATCCTGAAAGTTAAGGTTTCAGTTCTAAAACTGTGACGATAGCTATTCAAAAAAAAAAAAAAATGCAACCTCTTTTCCTTAGAAATTTCGCATTAAAATGAGAAAATGTGTACCAAATAAAAACTAATTTTTAGTATTAAAATACTTGAAGCTTATTCAAGTCTCTGTTCAAAGCAGGTGGGCAGATCTGAGGGTGCTCCGGAGAGCATCAGAGCGGAGCGGGGTTGAGGAGGTGGGTGTGTGCTGCAGAGGCAGCCTTTCAGACAGAAAAACGGAAGGGGAAAACATGGGTGCCAAGAACCCAGAAGAAACTAAGAAGATTCGTTGCGAAGTTGCTTGCTCTCTGCCCCACAATTCTAATTATTACCAGAGGGAAGGATAATTCCAACTACATCCCTTTTGCAGTTTGTCGGATATTAGACTTCAGTTTATGTAGAAGTCTAGTTTTACACGCTACAATTAACAAATGCTAGCCCTAACTGGTTTGGCTCAGTGGATAGAGCGTTGGCCTGCGGATTTAGGGGTCCCAGACTCGATTCCGGTCAGTGGAATGTACCTTGGTTGCGGGCACATCCCCAGTTGGGAGTGTGCAGGAGGCAGCTGATCGGTGTTTCTCATTGATGTTTCTAACTTTCTATCTCTCTCCCTTCCTCTCTGTAAAAAAATCAATAAAAATATATTTAAAAATACTAATATACAAATACCTAGAATAAAAATTGGAACTGTCCATAACTTTCCCCTAAACGTGTGACAGGGCTGGAGCAAGGCAGTCTGGGGCAGGCCTATGGTCTTACAGACAGGCAGAAATTCCATCGTGAGGGCTGCTTCCCACTTGGCTTCCCATTTGGGCAGCAGGCAACCCAAATGCTGGTCTGTCTTTTCCATCTCTTGACCTTTCTCCTTCCTCTTGAGGATTCTCCTTTTTCCTGACCTCGCCTTTCTAGCATTTTCCTCCGTGGGTTCCTAAAACCTGTGGTGTTTTATGCTGGTGAGATGAAGGCATTGCCTGAAGGTTTTCTAGGAAATGCTGAAACAAAGTCAGCAGCTACAATGAAAAGGGCAGGCCCTCGGAGTCAGGAGAGGAGGGTCTGAGACAGAATCATCAGCAGCCAGAGGTGCGTGGCACGGAGGTCAGTGTCTGGGGCCCCGTCTCCTCGGCTGTAACGACAGCATTAACTTGCCCTGCTTGCTTCAGTAGGGCTGACCTGGCGCCTGTGCTGTCCGGTGGGTGAGTGTGGCTTCGGATGGCCTAGAAGGGGGACTACACAAGACAGAGGAAAAAATCTGAGCCCCAGCTTGGCCTGTCCCTTGTGCGCTTTCCTTCCCCTTCCAGGCTCATGTGTAAAACGTGGAGAGCCTGTCCCGCTCTGTGTACCTGCCGGTGTCAGCATGAAGCTTAAACAATGCACCTGGAAATAAGTATTACAAAACCTAAGATACTATTGGAGAGCTCATTCTCATTAGCCTCAAATGGCTTTCTATCCAGACTGTACGTTTTGAAAGTATACATAGTTCTAAGGTTGAGAGGACGTCTCCAGAAGCATTTTTCACTGCACTGTTTGAAAATCTTAATGCTTTAAACAGAAACCTAACAGTTTCCAATCCATGGAGTAGGGGTGTGACTGTAGAGAAACAACGGGGTTACCAAAGAGGGGGAACAGAACACTCTTCCAAAAGAGACTCTCGAAGCCAGCACTAGAGGCGTCAGTGAGGAACCCAAGGTGAACAGTGCACGGACCAGCTTTGGAATCTAGCGCATTTCTCTAAGACACCTGAAAACACGCCGGGGCGGGGAGGTCAGGAGGGGTCCCCCGCTGTTGCTTCAGCCTCTGAGGGTCTGCCAGCCCCTTCGCCGGCAAGTAAAAGGCGGAACGCTGGCAGCAAACACTGTGTGACCAGTGAAAGCTACACCACCGGATGACTCAATCCTACAGGACTGCCCCAAACCCAATCCAAACACTCCGTTCCCAGTTCACACTCCGCCAGCCTGAACTGCTTTCCCCCCATCTAACTGGAATTCCTACGGTTTGCACATTTGCCAGTATGTGTATCCACACCATACGACTAATTCCTTTTCCTTCCCTTAGGTCAAGTATTTTCCAAATATTTAAATATTTCAGGTGCTTTGCGGAAACCTAGCCTCGAACCATTCTGAACCTACAAAAACAGTTAAGCTAGGTAATTAATTTATGACTCCTTCTTAACATTTATGTAGTTCCTTATGGTTTTTATAAGCTCTTTCTCTTTTGATCCTCACAAGAGCTCTGTAATATAGGCAGGGCAGGAATTATGTTCCCAGTTTATGCGGTGCTTGAGAGAGGCTGAATGACGTACTTGTACCAGAACTAGAGCTGGAGCAGGTCTTCCAACCACAGTCTTGGTCCTTCCGTTCCCATTCACTCACAGGAAGAACCAGACCTGGGGGTTGAAACTGCGGGGACAACGATGTATAAAACAGAGTTCAGGTGTTCAAGGAGCTGGCATGTAGTACACACGGAGGTTGTAGGGGTTAGAGTGTTGGAATCAGACAGACTCACATGTGAGGCCAGACTCCGCTATTTGCCAGTTATGCAGGCATGGCAAGCTGTGGGCAAGCCTCTGTGAAGTGCAGTTTCTGTGTCTCACTGAACTGCCTCGAGGATTAAATGAGAGAACAGATGAAAGATGTTCAGTACAACCGTGGTTTATGGTGAGTGTCCAATAAGTGGTACGTGTTTTTATTCACCCTGACGCAGGACACCGGACAGGGGCACAGGAAGGACATACTGGAGGAGGGTCTGGCAACACCCACCCTCAGTTTCTTAGAGAATGGCTCTAATGAAAGGGTTTTTCACACAAAAGGACCCTCCTTGTCATCTGTCCATCCATGTAGTTATCCAGTGCCTACTGTGAGCACAGCACTTTACAAAAATGGTTCTCAGCAGGGATCCCTTGAATAAAGGACTTTCCTGAAATACTTAGACCGTGAGCTCATTTATAAAAGTTACACTCACAGGCTTTGCAGTTATACCTCCTGGGTGAAATGAGGCATATCTGTGGTCCATTCTGATCCTAGCCAGAGGTAACAGCTTAAGAGATATGCACCTATAAAAAAAACCTCGCCTCAACAAAATGACTTTTTGTTAAGAATACAAACACACACACCCTCCCCCCCACCCAAAGGCCATATTAGAGAGGCGGCTGAATGAGGACCCTTCTCTCAATAGAGGGACAGATGAGATTTCAACCTTGTTGGCCTTCACCTTTCATTTGAAAGAAAGAATTTACCTGGACAAGTGTGTACTCACGGGCAATATCTGCTTACCAAAGGTAGCATAGATAACAATCCCACATGTTCCACTTCATACTATGATTTCAACTTCCTCTCCATTCACACCTTTCAACTCACATGCTCCTGTGAGCCCAAGGAGCTAATGTGGATGAAGCAGAAATGTGGCCTATATGAACTAGCTTAGACACTTTCTTCTGGAAAAAAAAAAGAAAGAAAAGAAAAAGAAACAAGTTCTCCTACTAAATATAAAAGGAAAAACACCCCACACACTAATATACAGGGTGGGGCAAAAAAAAAGTTTTCCAGTTGTGAGCAGACTTTATTCTTGGATTATTATTTAATCATTGTATTACTTTTCCATATGAACAACTGTAAATCAACTTTTGCCCCACCCTGTATAATAATTCATTCGCTGAATAGTTTGTTCAGATCAGTCCTTTGTTGGTCAACTCTGTATGAGAAGGAAGTTGGCATCTACCTGGCCTTTACCTGGGCGGACAAGACTAACTCCTTTGTACAGTTTCCTTAATGTAATGCTGAAGGAAACTGCCATTCTTCAAGAACACCCAGAGCTCTTTATAGCTGGCCTCTTGAATGGCTTTCCCTGTCTTACGCTGCATCCCTATATTAAAAAGAAGAAGGAGGAGGAGGAAGAGGAAGAAGAGGAAGAGAAGGAGGAAATAAAGACTGAGTACACAATGATTGTTGCAAGTTTCTTCAACTAGAGTCTTTGCAAAACTGGAAAAAAGCACATTTTCCAACCATAAGGAACAAATCCAATTGCTACCATATGAGGAAACACTAACCTTTCAAATTTCCTAGTTCACCTGAAGAAATATAGAGGTTTCCCACAAAATGGAGGGGCCACAAAAATGCAGACCTGGGTTTCTTAATGTTCTTGTATATTACAGCTCACTCTAAGATTCAGAGGACTATGACTGAAGTCAGATCCTGAAGACACTATGTGAGGGGTTAAGAGATGCGGTATTTGTTATTTTCTATAGCTTTTAATCTCATCCAAAGACATATCCTAAAAATACTTCAAGAAGTGGATTGATACAGACTGCTTCCTAAATTACCTTCCCTAAATATCAGCTCTTCCAACCAGGGTTTTTATAGAAGCTGCATATCCGACAGAGCAAGATTACATTCTGTGCCAAGGGTCTGGGTTTTCCTGACAGGCTCGTATATTCCAAGATTGAGGTCCTAAGTAATTCATTAATTCAAGCTCGTTCTGATCTTAGGGAACACTTGACATGTTTACCTAAAGTCATAAAGAACAGACTTATTAAAATGCTTTAGAAGTAGTGGAAGTTAAGGTTTCAACAATTATTTTCATTCCCAAAATGTTATAGGTCCCAATTGCCATATATCAATGGCTCCCCAATCTGTCACGCTCTGCCTAAGCAATGCAGCAAAACATGAGACTGTGCTTATGGCAATCCCACTGGGTTCCTCCAACCAGAGCCCATAAAGATTGCCAAGGAAATAGAGAGATGACAGAATGTGTGTACTTTGTTGGAGACCTATCCTGATTTCCTTTAGGCTTTGGGTACATGACTACCATTATAGCTATAATAATTTTACTATAAAGACCCAGTACAGAAATTTCTTCTGGGAAGAGTTTTATATTAAACTGTCAAGCATAAAACAAGGCAGGTATGTTTTCTTCTCGTCCAAGGGCACCACTGCCCTCAGGACAGGAAAGGAGCTGCTTTCCAACAGTAGACGGCAGGCAGCTCCGGTACCCACTGACCTTTTGACACCCTCTTCCATTCTGCTCCTGAAATCATCTACTTTCCAGGGTACCATATTTTGGTCAGGTTACACATGTGTCTTACCTACTCTTTGGAAAACAAAAAAGAAATACTAAGTTTGGCAAAAAAAAAAAGAGGGGGGTAATGGGGTGAGGATTAGATGAGGTTTATAAATGGACATGTAGAGAGTGTCATTTTGCTTACAAAATGGTGTCCGTGCTTCTGTATCTTGGCTATTGGAAATAAAGCTGCAATGAACATAAGGTGCATTTGTCTTTTCGAATTAGCGTTTGGAGTTTCTTTGAATAAATACCCAGAAGGGGAATTGCTGGGTCATATGGTAGTTCTATTTTTAATTTTTTCAGGAACCTCCAAACTGTTTTTTCCACGGTGGCTGCACCTTCCAGGCATCTCTGTCAGCAAGGATAAGACACAGTCAGTAAGACACAGTCTCCACCTGACTTAAAGGACATATGGTTGCATGCTGTTGTTTCTCCTTCTTTTTTAAAAAAATATTTTTATTGATTTCAGAGAGGAAGAGAGAGGGAGAGAAAGAAGCATCAATGATGAGAGAGAATCATTGATTGGCTGCCTCCTGCACACCCCCTACTGGGGATTGAGCCCACAAACCTGGGCATGTACCCCTAACTAAAATCAAACCCAGGACCCTTTAGTCTGCAGGCCTATGCTCTATCCACTGAGCCAAACCAGCCAGGGCTGCTGTTTTCTTTTCATTGTAGCCACCACCACTGTGACTACCCCACTACCTTCCCAGGCTCTTGCAGCACATATTTTGGCCTCAATAGAGGATGAATTAGGGCAAGAATGTGGACAATGCTGTGGCTGGAAGGAGTGACGCTTGACGCTCTCCACAGCATAATAGGACATTTTCTCCCCCCAGATGAGTGACTCTGACCAGGAATTAAAAGGCCTCTCAATAAACCTTCCCATAATTTGCCCATATTCTCTCTCCCTCCTCTCTAATTATCCTCTTGAATATTTACTCAGTGTTTCATATGTTTGGAACTCTGCTAACGTTTTCACTGGTGGTAAAATGCAAAAAGAGATGGCCAACCTCAATGGCTCTGAATGGTCGGAGCTATTAACTCATTGTCTAGTTGAGATAGTGGAGGTTTGAGGCAACTTTAATTTGTTAATCATATGTAAATTCTTATTGATTTTCTATTGCTGGAACTTTTCCCGCCTAAGAGATGTCTTTGTCTCAGAATCTCAATAAAAGGAATGGTAAAAGGCCAGATCAGGGGGTTAGTCTTCCCACTAGAGGTGGACTCCCCTCCTGGCCCCCATTTTCCCAAATTAACTCTTTTCCAGTCTCTTCATTTTAGTGTGTGGCCTTCTCCAGAAACCGGACCCTGAGTGAGCCTTGCACCACGCGGGTTGTGTTAAGGGATCCCACACATGAGAATCTGAAGAACCCAACTTTACACTTGACCTTTACAGCTCAATTATGGAACAATCCCATATGCAGCCACTGGTTTAGAGGCAGCTGTTACCTGATCCCAACGAGGTGAGCGGATCTTGTCCCCAGGAATGTCATTATTTGCATCGTGGTAACTTTTCATGAGCGCCTTCATGAGCTACTATCAGAGCACCTATACCAGAGAACACACTCTGGCCTCTTTTCTGTCTACTTAATGCAATTAAGTGTTTGTGTACACGGCAAGGTTTGTTGGAGTCTGCTGTTATATGTGGAAATATAATTGAGGGACAGACTTACATCTCTCATCTACCTCAATTGTTGGAGGTTACTGATTAACCCCACTTCATCAAAATCAGCCAAAATGGCTTAGAGGTCAACGTATGGCATACCTGGAGACATTTACTCGAAACTAACATTTTTAGAAGCATGGAAAATGGGTGACACATGCCTGAAAAATAAAAACCACAAACAACAATAGATTTTCATTAAAATCAAAACCTAACCATGAAAAAAAGCCAACTATCTACAATTGGTAAAATCATACAATACGTGGTTTTCCTGAGAATGTCCCTAAGAAATTATAAGATTCCAAATGATTATAAAAGAGTACCTATTTGCAGCTTAGTAAGTGCATTTTTACTAACGGGGGGAAATGAAACACTGGTGATTATTTGATAACAAAACCCCATCAGATTTTTCAATAAGAACACATCTGTGCATAAAATTATTCTGGTATATAAATTACACATGTAACCAATCTTTATCAGTTCTCACATAGACAACACATACTATCCACTGCTCAAAGGCAAGAGGCTGCCAATCCCCTTTCTCTGCCAAGCAACACTTCCTTCTTGCTAATCTTAACTCCTGACATGTTTTGAACACGGGCGTTAGCTGCTGACAGCAGCCATGAGACAGAGCTCTGGTACCTGACTCCACGCCAGGCGGGGCCGCAGAGGAGGCTCCATACATTCTTGGAAAGCATTCAACAGCCACATGTAGCCTCATCTAAATTTTTAAAAATCCCACACTGCAGACAGCTTCGCTATGATGTTAGCATCCTTAGTTGTACACACACACACACACACACACACACATACACATATACACACACATACACACATGCATGCACACGTACACACACACACACCTCAAAAAAAAATGAGAGCCTCTAAATATAGCCACCTTTATTTTACAGTGCCATTATTCAAACAACATTGATCACTTCTTTTTTAAAAATATATATATTTTATTGATATTTTACAGAGAGAAAGGGAGAGAGATAGAGAGCTAGAAACATCGATGAGAGAGAAACATCAGCCAGCTGCCTCTTGCACACCCCCTACCGGGGATGTGCCCGCAACCAATGTACATGCCCCTGACCGGAATCGAACCTGGGACCTTTCAGTCTGCAGACCAACGCTCTACCACTGAGCCAAACCGGTTTTGGCCATTGATCACTTCTTGCAGTGTCATTCTCTCATCTCCCAGCCCCTTCTGCACGCCAAAGAGCTGAGGCGCCGCTCCTCTTACTATTCACGCTCACCGTGTGTGCCAGGACACCGTGCCAGGCCCAGAACACAGACCTGGACAGACCTAGCTCCTGCCTGCCAGGAGCGCAGAGGGACACATTTGTGTGCTTCGCCCAGTTTCTAAGGTGTCAGTCCCCTCTCACCATGGCTTGGGGAGGTGGGGGTGGGGGAGGCAAAACCCAACCTACCTGCTCCAATGCTCTCCTCTACCCTCCTTCCTACGGCGCTTCCCCTTCCCATAGAAGTCTGAATTTTTCCTTTACCTTTGATTTACTCTAATCGTGTTCCTCTTTAATTCCTTCCAAACACGTCTTCTCTGATTATAGTGTTTCTTCTTCCTTCTGAAGCAAACTTGTTTTTCTTACGTTTTGAAACTCTGCCATGCAAGGCTCGCTTTTAGTGAAAATGTTCCTTGACCTGTATTTTAGAATAACCCAGCCAGGCCTATTGTCACAAGCTTATGATAACTGGAATTGCTGCTATCGTGTGCTGTGTCACCGCTGTTCCAATTTGCCACTTTCCCCTGGGGTCCCTGTGACTTCCTGACGACCCCACAGCTCCCCATCCCTCCGCTGAAGAGGTAGGCTCAGGGACTGGGAACAAACACGAAAAGAATCAGGAGCCAAGTTTAGCAGGCTAATAAGATATACCATGGGGTATTAAACAGCATGTGAACACTGCTCTGAGAGTTATACAGTGCCGCGGAGGCTCAGGAGGGAGAGAGAACAAAATCTGATTTATAGAAGCCACGTGAAATGTAAAGCGTCTGGTCTCACAATCGTCACGGCTTTCAGAAAACGTGTTTAATGACCATGGCCTCCAGGCGGTTCATAGTAGTGTCCTAATAAGTAAATAAAATTACTAGCCATAAAAGGGGAACAAAACCTAACCTGAAGAATGTGAGGGCCCTTAAGAACGGAGGACAGGCTAGCTACACTAACAAGCCACCCTAGGTCCTCACGGCCTCTGTCCAAGCACGCCCCATAGGGAAGAGGGGAGCCGAAGGTCCTTTCAGTACACAAGCGGGTGGGGGGATAAGGCCAATTTCTCATTCCTGACACGCGCTCTCTTTCATACACCCTCACAGTGGACCGGCAACTTCCCTTTGTTACCCCATCACTCACAACACTCACAATTCCGTAACTCGCTCACCAGAAGCTACTCTGTCAGGAAGAGGACACACCAGCTAATCTTTTGAGTGCCTAAGCATTTCCCAGCAGGGTGCGTCGCCTCTGCACCGCCACCCCCTGCCGCTCCCTTCCTAAGTCCTCCTCCTTCCCAGGCACACGGGGGACCCGGGCAGCCAAGTCAGAACTTGTCAGGCTGGCATTCTGCAGGGGGGTTGCTTCTGGTGTGTCCATTCTCCTAGCTCCCCTCCGCCCCCACCTCCTGTCTTCAGTACAAGGCCACCCCATGGTAGGAACGCACAGAAACCCAAAGCAGCTCCTACTCCGGCCCTGAGAAGGGCCCAGAGTTGCTGCCAAGGCCCGACATCCCCCCTTGCTCATTCCCTCAGGCCTGCTTCCCAAACCCACAAAGGACAACAGAGCTGAGGACAGGAGACACCACCACACACTCAGTCCTTTCTGCTCAGAGGCCTCTTCTTGTTGCCAGACACAGAGCCCCCCGGCCTTGCCTGTCCATGTTGCACCCCTACACTGGGTGCTGTGGATAGAAGAGCAAATCCTTCAGGAGCTCATAGTCAGACTTGAGAACCTAAGAAGTAAACACCTGAAATACAATAGGATAGGTGCCAGGACAAAGATGGGCACGGGATTCCACAGCACGCCAGATCTGCTCCTTGATTCCTCCAGCTTCTTGGTCCCTCCAACCACCAGTGTTATCAATTCCAGCACCTAAACTCTGACTCACTTCTCCAGCTGTTGCTCTCTCCTTTCAAGTAATCAGCATCCCCGTGCAACCCCCCCCCCCAAAAAAAAAAAAAGATCACACCAGTTGGCTGACTGTTCTCATTGCTTCTAACCTCATCTCCCTCCAAGCCATGGTCCTACAACTCAGTCGGGAACATCTTTCAAAGTTCTAATCCTGTGCAGTACCGGGCCCTCTTAACAGTATCACCAGCCAGTGCTTCCTCATTGCCATCAGGATAAATCTGATGTTATAATGCCATTTGTAATCCCTTCTGCCTCCCCATGTCCCACCTGCACCTGGTGCAGCCACACTGAAAACCTGGTGGTCCCCCAAATCACCCTGCTCAACCCTCCCCCAGGGACTGCACACAAACCACTCCTCCCACGGTCTCTCCACCCCTTCCTGGACTAACTGCTCCCAGTCCTTTACGTTTGGGTTTAGCTATTTCCTCTGGAAGTCTTTGCTTACCATCCCAGATAGGATTACATGTCTCTCTTTAAGTTCCTGCTATGAAACTTAACTATACTGTATTAGAATTGCTTGGTAGCACACCTCTTTCCCCTATTAGATGTCAGACAACTCCATGGACTAGAATGGAACCTTCCATGGAGTGGAAAGGTTGAAATCTATTGCAAATAAGGAATAACAGGACAGGCATTCTCATTTGATTCCCTTTACATTTTTGTCCTTTGCCTAGTGCCTGACAGAAGCAAATTATTATTATTTTCAATCCTCACCTGAGAATATGTTTTTATTGATTTTAAAGAGAAAAAAGGAGGGAGAAGGAAAGAGAGAAACATCAATGAGAGAGAAACACCAATCGGTTGCCTCCTGTATACACCCTGCCCGGGGATCAAACCTGCAACCTGGGTATGTGCCCTGACTGGGAACTGAACCTGGAACTTTTCAGTGTACAGGATGACGCTCCAACCCACTGAGCCACCCTGCCAGGGCCAGGAGCAAGTAATTACTGAATGAAGGTATCACTCCTTTTGGAGGCTTCAAAAGAAAGCTCCATACAGGAAGGGATCATCCGAACTTTTTGTTTCAATATTCTAACAAATAGATTTTATTTTCACACCAAAAGTCTACAGATCTTCAGTTAAGGTTATATTAAATGCAAATTTACAAAAAGACACAAGGTTAAAAAGTCACGATGAAAGTTAGCTGAGTTTTTTGAGAAACGAAATGAGAGACAGACTTTCTTTTTTTTTTTTTTAAATATTTTTTATTAAGGTATTATCTGTGTACATAGCTTATCATTGCCCCCCCCCCCCAAGAGACAGACTTTCTAACAAATTCTGCTTCGCCACGTTTCAAAAGGAAAAAGCTGAATGTGGTTTCCAGTGCCCCCTCCTTGCCGGGGAGAGCCTGGAGCTCTCGCTCCTTTCTGACACCTGCGCTGTCACCCCTGTCACCCCCCCTCTCCCCGTCACAACCGAACCCATCCGCACAGCTGCACACCCAGGCTGGAGGCGATAGCCCCTGCCTCTTCAGCGGAGCTGTGGGTCTCAGAGGTCTCTCAGAGGTCGCTCTGTGTGCTCCCGTCCATTTGCCTGGAGCTAGTACAAGAAAGGAACTGCATTCCTGACGGCAGGTTTGTCAACTTTTGGGGGGAAAACCTGGCACATCAGTGGGCTCCCTTACAACTTGTAGGTGCTCCATATTTTTCTCTCAGAGCTCCTTATTGGTGGCCCAAGGCATGAGGATCATCTGAGTTTTGAAGGAAAGAGCATGGTCCATGTTATGATCGGGAAAGTCCTGCTGTGACCATGGTGTCAGTGGTTGTCTCTCTGGAGAAATACTCAGATGAAGACAAATGCAAAGCCCGCCACATCCACCACGGCTGCCAGAGACGGCTCCTGTCTTCCACATCAGCTCCTGTCTTCCACAACGTGGGGCAAAGCACTTCCTTCTGGTGCCACAGATTTTCACTGAGCTGAATTATGACCACCAATTTTTATTTGTGCAACTGAGCTGTGGACAACTGCTGTCCCTGTTAACTCAAACAACAACAGACCCAGTGTGTTGTCCTGTCTCAGACACTCAGAAGTAAGAACAGTGTGGAATGAACGTTGCTAAATGGGAGGTTATTAAAATCACCTCATAGCGACCTTGACATTTAAGCCTTACCAAAACTATTGATGTTCAAGCATTCTCTCTATGCCCTGTGGATGACACATATCCTCAGACTTTTAATGAGAGGTAACATTTTTCTTCAGTACCAACAACTTCAGTATTTTTGGACTACCTAAATATGAATGCCTCCCCTTCCCCACAGAACAAAACAAACAAAAACCAATAGTATGCCTGCTGAGCCCCAAACAAGCGGCCAGCATTCTGACTCCGTTTAAAAGTGAAAATAAGCTTTCAAACATGATGTGTTTGTTTTTCTTTAGAATAAAACATCAAGTATTTTATACACAACCCATTTAAAATTTAAATAAAACTCCGACCACATGCGCCTCTCACATCTGAGATTACCTCAGATACTAGGCCAGGTCACAAAGAAGCCATCGTTTAGTCATTTGACAAATACTTACTAGATGCCTGAAATATGCTCAGGAGGGGCTGGGATGGCTACACTAATCTCTGGGTCGCCACTCACTGCTTTGTTGTTTAGTCAAAACTGTACTTTCCAGTCAACTCTTCAGTCATATCTTGTTTGATGACAAACTCCGCTCCTTCCCCTGTTCCAAGGGTCAGGACACAGGCCCAGAGCCCAATCTGGCCTGCTGCCTGTTTTTGTAAATAAACTTTTATTGGAACCAGCCATGCCCGTTCATTTTCATGGTGACTGCGGTGCTTTTACTGCTATAATGGGCAGAGTTGCATACTTATGACAGAGCCCATATGGCTTGCAGCATGTATAACATTTCTATCTGACCCTTTATAGGAAAAGTTTGCTAAGACACTTTTCTCTAAGTTAATGAAGGTATGTGTAACTTTAATCTTTCTTTAAAAAGTAAAGGCAGTAGATGGGGACTGGAGCAGAGGTACCGAAGCAGCTTTGCACATGTCAAAACATAAAGACAGAGTAATATTAATAAATTTACCAAAAAAAGGGGGGGGGACACACAGACACCCCAGCAGTATATTAAAACATTCGGAGGGACTGGGAATTAAGGGCGGAAAGTGGCGTTTAAAACTAATTAGGGAGAAAGCTGTGCCTTCCACGCGTATCCCTAAATGGATACTCCCATTGCATCATGGGACTGTGATGGATGGCCAGACCACTGTCATTTATCTTTTGGAGTGAAACCAGAGAATTCAGGCAGAGCCCACTGAGCGCTGCCCATGGAAGAGCTATCCTATCTACTCCCGGGAGAGAAGAGAAATATCGCGAGGTCAGAAAGGACACGGTGCGTGCCCACCACACCATAGTACTCTCCTCCTTCCAACTCAACACAGTTTTAGGGGCTGGGGAAGTAAGGAGCAGATATGAAAAACAGAAATCCCCCAGTATTTTCTGCAGCTTGATCTGCCCCACATTGACCAGACTGTACAAATAATTTTGCCTGACTGAGCCCCTGGTTCCTAAGAAGCAGCCAGGAGGAGGGCGGGAAGGAGGTGGGGGAGTCCCCTCCCCAGCGTCTTGAGATCACCAACCTGGCGCTGGCTTGTAAATGCCTCAGCTATGATAAGTAATGTCTAAATCGCATGCTAGGAAGCTGGATCCATACTCTGGCTTTTATTAATTCTATTCTCTCGCATCTCTAACATTGGAATCTTTTCAGGATTTGCTGGCACTTCTGTCACTGAACTGAAAGGCTGGGGGTGGGCGGGACATGTTCAGGCACAGAGTGGAGGTTAGGCAGGGGCAAAGGGCACCCTGGGATCTGCTGAGTGCCTCTGCTTTCTCTTCCTTATTACATGCAGCGCCATCCACTCGACCAGGGGGGCAGGTGGTAGGTCAGAACACACAGTGTGGCACAGTAGGGCTTTCCCTCCTTCTTTCCTGTAAGTCCCACATGAGCTCAGGACACACAGTGTGGCACAGTAGGGCTTTCCCCCCTTCTTTCCTGTAAGTCCCACATGAGCAACGAATGAGAAAATGCCTAAAGGTAGAAATGAACTTCATCACACCAAAGTGTGGATGCATTTCAATTCACACAAGTCAGGAAGTTTAAAAAAAAATGCCCTCAAATAGTTAGAAAGCTGTATTTTTACATCATAAGTAGAATTCTTTTAGAACATAAATGTCTGCTCAGGCAATTTAAATAACCAAATCTATGACTTACATATGTGTTTGACTGTATCTTTAGTGCAAGTCAAGATTCCTTTGGAATAGGAGGGGAAACATTGTAAGAGTGGCTTTGGAAATTATTCTAGAACTAAGATTATCCACAGAAATTCTCCACATCATAGATAATTCATAATTCCCGTGTTGTGTAGTTTTTGGTAGGAAGAAATCCCTGTATAAGACAGAAATGTAGTAAGACAGCAGTTTTTAATGGTCCTAGGCCTCCTGAGAGTGTTCCCAGGTCTCCCCAAACAGTGAGATGTTTGCTGTCAAACGCAGGCCCAGAGAAACCTCAGTTTTAGATTTTTAGGTACTTTAAGAAAGATCAAAATTAATAATTATCCTTTGGAATAGGAGGGGAAACAAAGTGACTAATGTCTTTTCTAGAGGAGAAATGTGGAGATATAATGCCGACTCAGACTCAGAATCAAGAATCTGTGCTCAGTGTTTAGTCAGGTTTCCTTAGAATAAGAGTGATTCTTCTCCTTCTCTTGTATTAGGCAGGAAAACAAACTTGGGTAGCAACGTGACTCGGAGAAAGCATCTGCACACAGAATTAATCAACAGGAGAGAGAAAAAAGGTGAAACCATTTTTATGTAAAGGTCAACACTGGGACCAGTCTGGTTTCTAGAATTCTCCAGGTCCAGCTTACTCACCTATAAAAAGCAAACTTTGTTTTCGTATTCTTTAAAGTCACACTGGGCATAAAGGCTCTATCAGAGCAAACAGCAGCTCTATTTTAGTCTTCCAGAAACAAACCTATTAATGACAAGAAAATAAATAGTCGAGTAGCTTAAAAGGAAAGATGGTCCCTGCCAGCATTCACTTGAATAATAAATGTAGATGTAGAACCTCCAGTGGTTCCTCACATAACTTCCCAGCCTCCAACTTTATTTGAAAAAGAAATTCACTTCAGGAAATAATTAAGCACCTATTATAAGCAACGATATATTCTGGACAATAAACAAGATCAAAGAAATATATATAGGCCCTCTCTTTTTCTTTTTGAGATATAATAAGCTTCACATATTTACAGTACAGGATTAGAAAAGTTTTGACATATACACACACATATATATATATATATATATATATATATATATATATATACCGTGAAATTTGACCACAATCAAGACAGTGAACATATCCATGATTCTCAAAAAGTTCCCCACCTGTTCCCACTGCCCCGACCCCAGGCAATCACTGATCTGCTCTCCTTTACTGTAGATCAGCTTGAATCTCTATGGTTTTCTATTAATAAAATCATATGCTCTGTCATTTTTGTCCAGCTTGTTTTACTCAGTGTCGAGAAGTGTCTGTCCCTCATGGAATGCCCCTAGTTCATTAAGCTCCCTGCCCACTCTGGGTCCTTGGGAGGCATTTGAGTTTGTGGAACTAGGTGTTAGATAAAATCACTCTGGTGGCACTGCAAACCCTAGAACATGAAGACTGGCTGCGGGAACAAGTTAGAAGATGCAACAAGCCTTTACTAGGGCAGCAGACACAGGAATGAAAGAAAGAGGATTATTTGTTTATTTTTTAAAGTAAGGATTAGATGATGATTCAACAGAGGGAGGAGTCAAGGTGCCTAGCCTAGATAACAGAATGGCGAAGTCACCAAAAAGGTTAGATTTGTTTCGATTACCTGGCTAAGGATTTGATATTTCTTCAAGTATTTCATTTCCAGTAAATCCAGCCTGGAGACTGGCACTTTCTAAGCCCTCACTTACTGGCATTTTTTCCAGGTCTTTGGGCCAAGGACTCCTTTTTAAAAAAATTTATATATATACAGAGAGGAAGGGAGATAGTTAGAAACATCATTGAGAGAGACATCGATCAGCCAGCTCCTGCACACCCCCTACTGGGGATGTGCCTGAAACCAAGGTACATGCCCTTGACCGGAATCGAAGCTGGGACCTTTCAGTCTGCAGCTGATGCTCCATCCACTGAGCTAAACCGGTTTCGGCTGGGCCAAGGACTCCTGAGGCCTTCTTCACACGCTCCTTGTACTGCTGTTATACATCCCGAGAGCTTACTGCATGCCAGACACTGTTTTAAGTCTTGAACAAACAATAACTCAAGTAATACAGCAGTTTCTAGAGTTGGTATTGTTAAAATATCTCACTTACAGGTAAGAAAAATGGAGAGTTTAAGCAATTGGCCCAAAGTCACACAGTGATGGAGATGAAATTTGAGGAGTATGCCTCTCCATAGAACACATGTTCTTACACACTTTTGAACGATTTGTAACGGAGAGACTAAAACACTCAGAGTAAGGCAACTTTAGGATAATCTGCTAATTATCACTACATTTACTATCATCCCTTCTTTGATACTGTCTAGCCTAGTGCCGTGGTCAGCAAATTGCGGCTGGAGAGCCCCATTCAGCTCTTCCACAAAACAACATGGCCTGGGCGAATCTATTTTGAAGAAGTGGTATTACAAGAAGTTTAAGTTTAAAAAATTTGGCTCTCAAAAGGAATTTCAATCGTTGTACTGTTGATATTTGGCTCTGTTGACTAATGAGTTTGCCGACCACTGGTGTAGTGGTTTCCAAAGCTGGCTCATCACTTTCTCCTGGAGAACTGTTTACAAAAACAGACCTCAAGTTCCCTCCCTAAAGACTAAGTCTGAAAACCTGGGAATCCTTACTCTGTGCTACGTCACCAGCTGTGTCCCCACACTCAGACTGGGAACGCTGGGTCTCCCGTGGGGGCCCCCTCTCTCTGCCAGCATACTGAATGGCTACAGCGTCTGAGTAACAGTATCACAGTTTCTACCTGAAGGTCCTGCAAGTTGGATCAAGTGTCCCATGAATCCCAAAAGACGTATCTAATGTTTTCTCACCGGAACACCCTTTAGAACCCTGTCATCCATCACTTCCCCTTCAGCCTTCTCTTCTCCTTTTGCTTTATGAATAGGATTCTAAACCATTACATGCAAAATCCATTTTATTTTCCCCAACCATTTTTAAGTTATACATGTTTACTCTCTACTTTTGACTGATTGTCAATTAATTTTCACTTCTGACATTTAGGCTTTAAGCTTCACTGCCATCAGCCTAATATTTTTTTATTTTATTTTTATTTTATTTATTTTATTTTATTTTATTTTATTATTTTATTTTATTTTATTTAGGTATTATCTGTGTACATAGCTTACCATTGCCCCTCCCCCCCCGCACACCTCCCATTTATGCCCTCCCTCCCCAGAGTTCTGTGTTCGTTGGTTGTACTTATGTTCATGCATACCAGTCCCTCGGTTGTTCTCCTATCTCTCCCCAGGTCTCCTTCCCCTCCCCGCTGTCATTTGACAATCTGCTTGTTTTATGGTGACCATCTCAGGACCCCATGAATAGAATCTGCTCCTCATTTGGCAGTCTGCTTGTTTTATGGTGACTATCTCAGGACCATATGAATAGAGTCCGCTCCTCCTCTGGTTTTCAGCGCCCCTTCCCCTGGGTCCCACTGCTTCCCCTGGGACACACGACTCACCTGGGGCACACTGCACCCTGGAACACTTGGCTCACCCGGGGAACACAGTCCCCTGGGACACACGGCTCACCCGGGACACCCGTCCCCTTTGGGGGATACGGCTCACCCGGGGCACATGGCCCCCTGGGACACTCGGCTCACCCGGGGCACTCGGCTCCAGCCTAATATTTTTTTAAAAAACTTAACGAACTAAAGAAGACTTGGAAACATTTATAGCAAATTCTTTTATAGATAAATCAGTTCCCTTCTACCTCCATAACTTTTTCAAATTAAAAAACTTTTTTTTAGAATGGGATATTGTTTAAGTTTGGCTCACCAATATTTCCTCTTTGATTCTTAATTTCTTCCTTTCCTCTCCACCCTCTTTTTAAAAGTCTCCTTTTACATAATGAATGCACGCAAACTACTTTTCCTTATGTCTGAATTGGAGGAGCCCCAAACTGAAAATGCCTGCTTTCCTTGGAGGAAATAGTCTTATCTGTGAACATTTTCTAATGGTGGCATAACATTACATTTTTTTTTTAACATCACTGTGGGAAGAACAGAAGCCTTTTAAGGCTCCCAGACTCAGTCAACAGTATGTTTTCTTCTGTGTAAATTCCAAAGTATCACCCCTAAGCCAAACACCAGCTCCTCAAACAGGAGTAAATAGAGGAAAAATCTCAGCTGAGATCTGAAAGGTCATCTAAAGGACCTTCCTGAAGAACAAACAATGGGCAAGGCTGCTACCACCTTTAAATCGCTCACAGATGCAACGCAGCGAGTCTTACATTCCCACTCCCTCTAACAGAAACAAATTCAACCAGGGAATATCAAGTGGCTCCTTAGGAAAAAAATTTGTCAGAGATCAATGACATAGGATGCACAGGCTCCAGGCCGGACAAAAGTCGGCAGCAGGCAAGAGGTGCAGAAGTGGTGGCCCTGCTCCACGTTTGTGGAAAATAAAGAGAGGCCGAGGAAGGAGGCCTCGTTCACAGCACCAGACCTCAACTGATCTGTCTGCCTAGTGCTCTGCTGACCTACTAAATAAAGCCTTTCCATGCCTTGCCCGATTTGGGGATAACTTCTGAGGTGGATAGGCCAGATTGGCACACAGAGTCAAATATGCCAATACCACAGAGTCGGTTATTATCTGAGTTTTGGCCTGAATCCAAGTACAACACTAAACCTTAGGTTTTTTTCCCTGTACTCCACTAAATGAGTGTTATCAGTGCATTTCCTTCTAAAACTCTTGCCATGGAGGGATTCTGACTACCACCCGTCTAAAGTTCTCAGTTCTAACCCACCCTCGGCTGTCACCATTTAGATTTGCTCTAAGAGTTCAACACCAGGGTTTCCTTCTTCAGCCAAACTTCCTGACCTTTGGACCGCTTGTCCCACCTTACTGCTATTGAACTTCTAGGGCTGCAAGAGTTACCTCCAGGCATTCACTGAATACTGGGTAAACTTGGGTAAATTCTCCCAGTCCCTTCCTCTGAATACTCACCATTATCCACCCTCCATTCTGATGAGCACTTCATAACTACAAGCCCCACTGAGTCCTTCCCCCTCCTTGATCTTCAAATATAATTACAACGGGAGGGCGGGAAATCACAACACAGGGAAGCTACCCCAGACACCTCCTCTGCGCCTGGTTTGCCGATGTGTGCTGCACGGTCACAGGCACATGCTCACTGACTGAGTTGCCAGCAAGTGGTGAGCATCACAGAATGTCAGAGCTAGAAAGGATATTAAATGTCCGCATTTAATGCCTTCATGTTGGAGGTGAAGGAACTAAGGTTAAAGTGAGAGAGTGCTAGCAAGCAGCAGAATCTGTGCTAACACAACGAACCTTCCAGGGAAAAAGAAAAGTGTTATCGCAATACCTAAGAGGGGGCAGGAGAGGAACAAAAAGAATGACTATGAGTCCCTCGTAATAAGGGACTAACGTGACTGGAAAGGCAAGAGCCATGAAGGATAAAAACGAGACGTGCTTAAATCTTAGTTTGCAGGCAGCAGGAACCCACGAACACGTCTGCATAGGGACACGGCATGATGACAAGTTGTGGAGAAGGCTGTTCAGGCACCCATGCATGGAAGAAAACCAGGCTTTCAAAGAACAGCTTTCATTTTCAAATTTAAGTTACCTGTGTCTAAGTGCTACAACATTTGCAAGTAACTAATGATTTAATGTGGGGTCTAGAGTTATTGAACTACACTTTAGAAGAAACTAGGCAATAACTTAAATACTTTCCACATGCTTATTACAAGCTTTAAATTAAGCTAATTGAACACTTTCTCAAACCAATAATGAGCAATATTTCCTAAAATGTTGAAAGTGTTTATCCCTGGGATGTGAAATTATGAGAATTTAAAATATTAAAATTACCAACTTTATACTGTTTTTTCCCCTTTTTTCCTGTAAATAATATTATCATCAGGGGAAAACTTTATGAAATAGACTTGGCCTCACACAGGCCCCCGTTTAAAGTCTGTCTCTGCTATTATCCAGCTGGGTGACTTCAACTTGGTTATTTTATCTAATGGTTTTTGCATCTAAAAATGGGGATAGTTGTGCTTATTTTGAGTACTGTTATAAAAAAATAAGAATATATATTATTTTTTTGTTAGGGATAAAGCAATGTAGTTATGTCAGACATATTTAACAACAGCAGCAAATACAAAGTCTGTTTTCATTTTACATTTCAACCAAAGTGATAAGACAACCTATTTCTAAAGGGGACTAAGCAATTTCTTTAGCTTTAGGGCATTGTAAAACTTTGAATGATTAACAACATTTGCCCATAATGCTCTAATGCACATCTTAATCTCTATCTTAACTCTAGGGCAGTGTTTCCCAAACTTCTCTCATGATGAGAATCACCTGGTGGAGTTGTTAAAATATGGATTCCTGAATCCCAACTAAGAAGTGCTAAACTAGAATTTTTGGGAACATATAGGTAAAATTGTATACTGAACTAGTGCTTAGAGCAATATTCCCTAAAATGTTGAAAGTGTTTATCCCTGGGATGTGAAATGAGATGCATTGGAAAGTGTTTATTCCTGGAATGTGAAACTAGTGCACAGAGCACTAGTTAAGTATACAATTTTACCTATATGTTCCCAAAAATTCTAGTTTAGCACTTCTTAGTTGGGATTCAGGAATCTGTATTTTAACAACTCCACCAGGTGATTCTCATCATGAGAGAAGTTTGGGAAACACTGCTCTAGGGTAACCATTATCTGCAGTGGTTGACTATTCCAATACCATCATAAAAGAATAAATTTAACCCTATCTCCAATGCACCAGAAAAATTAAGCATGCTGGACTTTTATCAAACAATATGGTGTTAGGTACTATGAAAGATACCAAGACATTAGGGGAAAAGGGAACATGAAACCTCACCAATAGGAACTATATATAGTTTAGAAACTGACATCCATTTCCCAAATATTGCATTCCTGAACTGAATCATATTTTATAGCAACTCAAGTTATCTGTATGGTTCCTGCCAGCTAGAGAATGTGGGCCCTAAGTGTGACTTCAGCTCTCATTCTATAGCTATGGAGGTTGTGTGGTTCATTCATGTAACTAACCTTTGAGCTTTAAGTAAATACAGTTTATAGTCTAACTTCTCCCCCACCCCTTTAAAAAATCTTTAAACAAAGGTCAAATTTTACTGTTTTAGTGCACAGTAGAACTTAAAGCAAGTCTAGAGGAGACAATACTGGGATAGCTCATAAATTTTTCATGGGCATATACTACTTTAAACGCAATGGCTATAAAATAGGAACTAGATATCTAACACATTCTGTTCCCATCATAAAAGTCAAGTAAAAGGCAGTCTTTTTGCCTCTAAGATCGATTACTTTCCATTACTCCCCACTTTTTAGCACCTGTTACGAAAATACTTTAGTAAGAGAATCTGTAAGGAAGACTTCTCATCAGCTAAGTATTTGATCCTTCGCTCCTGGGTCAACACATCCTTCTGTTCAAAGGCTGGTCTAGTCCAACCAAACTCACGTAGAGGTATTAAGTACAACAGAGCTGATGTCAGGCCACTTGTAATCCACCGGCTATATCATTTAGCCCAGCGAGCCTGGGTTCAATTAAACCCAACAGATTAGAGCAGCAATTTTCAACCTTTTTCATGTAATGGCACATATAAACTAATTACTAAAATTCTGCCCCACATATTTTTTGCCAATCTGGAAAAAAAGGTATAATTTTGATTCAGTCACACTGGATGGCTAATTTTGTGTTGGCTGTTGTCATTTTTTAAATCTGACAACGTTGTACTAAAGAACGAGACAAGAAACAAAGTAAAAGTAAGCCAAAAATCTCTCCCAGTGATCAGCTATATTTGGGGACTACAGCTGAAGTGAATCTTCCAGGTCTCTGCCAAAATGCCCGACTCAAGGCAGAAATGATTCCAGGACAAAAAGAACCCACCCAGTTCCAGACCTGCCTCCACCAGGATGGAGTTTATCGAGTGGCTGGCAGGAGCAGCTGAACAAGGCAGTTCTCTTGGATGCTCCAGGCATCTTCATTTCCCCCCTGAAGAGCCTATTACACTATCCATTCCCTTCAATGCTTTACAGTAACCAGGAGACTTCTTTATCTCTTCTAATGACTGACTCCACTGAAGAAAAGGAGCCTCATTTATTTTCCCCATCAAAATGGGTACAGAACTCCCTATAGCCAAATTTGGGACAATTTGAGTGTCAACATGAATGACAATAATGAATTTTAACACACCTCTTATAAAAGAACTCATGAATTCAAACTTAAAAAAGATTTTAAAACAAGAGAGAAGGGGATGCTTTTTTACAGAAGAAATTCAGCTGATTAATTTAGGAGGAATGATAGGAAAAAGCAAATGGCCAGATGTACAACTGTGATAGTAATTGCTTCAGGGAAGAATCATTGATGGATACTGACACCATTGGGTGAAAGGCTGTTAGAGAACAGGATGACCACATGGTCTCAGAGGAACACTCCAGAGACCATTCGCTGCAGAAGGCAGGCAGACATCTTCAGATCGGGGAGATTTGGTGGGTGCCATCCTAACTCAATGATCCAAACTGGCATCACCAATAATGAAAGAAGATGACACCATGTGTCTACATCACCTGTGTAATACTCCTGCCAAAAATATTTTCTCATGATTAGACTTGGGTTACACAGTCAGACAAATCCAAATCGAAGGACACATCCTGCCAAACATCTGGTCTGGATTCTTAAAAAAATGTGAAGTCATGACAGACCATAAAATCTAGGAAACTATGTTTTAGATTAAAGAGACATGGCCAAAAAAATGCAGCTAATGAAACTTGATTAGATTCTAGATTTTTTTAAAAACAGTTATTTTGGACATTAGGGAGATAATTAGGGAAATCTGAATATGGACTACATTAGTCAGTAGTACCCTATCAATATTAAAGTTTTTGAAAATGATACCTGTACCACAGATACATAGGAAAATGCCCTTGTTCGTAGAAGATATACTTTAAAGCTTTTTAGGCGAGTGGTTATGGTGTCTATAATTAATTCAAATGGTTTAGAAAAAAAATCATATAATTCCAGGAATAGTGATTAAACAAAAGAGGCAGAATCTTTGAACCACTAACAGGTATACAGGCACTCATTATACAATGCCTGCAACTTTTCTCACGGTTTGTCATTTTTAAAAAAAATATTAATATGTACACTTAAGACTTTTTAATGGAGAGAAAGTAAAAATGAAATTATCCAAGAGGATAAAGAAAATTACTGAGGACCAACAAAACTATCAAAAGCAGCATAAAATAACGTATTCTTGCAACTCTTGCAGGGTGCAAAGTCCATCCATTCCGTAAAATATCTATTGAGCCAGGAGTAAGGCAGTATGCAAAATAAGTTCCTGCCTTTATGCAACTTATACTTCAATTAGGGGACAATAAAAAATGAAATAATATATGTATTTAATTTGTATGAATATATATATTTGTGTGAGTATTCTTCATCTGTGTGTGTCAGTATATGTACACACACACACATACACACACCGGGTGTCCCAAAAATGTATACACACTTTAAATAATTATAAAGTTTTATTAAAATAGATTTCATTTTCAAAATGCAATAGAAATCAGTTGTTAAAGTATGTTTACATTTTTGGGGACAACATATATGAAAATACAGATGGTGTTGGGAATGCAGTGTGTATGTGTGGCGGGGGGTAGGGAGAATGTTGCCATATTTATAGGATGGTCCAAAAGGCCTCCTTGATAAAGTGACATTTGCACGATGATCTGAAAAAATCGAGGGAGCAAATCATGTGGCTATTTGAGGAAAGTGAAGCCCTGAGAAAGAAGTTGTTGGCATGCTAGAGGAACAGCAAGACAACCAGGTTCCTGGGGCTGGGAGAAATAGGGGTAACTGTAGATGGTGATGATGGTAGATGATCATCCAGAACCTTCTGGCTCACTTTTAGGACTTTGCAGCTTTTATACTGAGATGGAAAGGGGTTTTAAGCACATGAACTAATTTACATTTTTAAAGGATCACTCAACTGTTGTGATGGGAACAGACTGTAGAAAGGCAAGGGTGGATACAGAGAGACAAGTTATAAAAGCTTGTAACAAAACAAAACAAAACAAAACATGACACAGGTGGATGGTGACTAGTGATCAGATTCTAGATAGCTGTTGTAGGTTGACACCATATAACTTGATGACATATTGAGGGTGGGGTCTGAGAAAGAAGATACAAGGAAAATTCCCAATGTTTTTGGCCTGAGCAAATGGAAGGATAGAGTTGTCACCTATACCCGTGAGAAGACTGAGAAGTTCACAGAGGTTAGCTTTTAGCACATTTAGACTGGGATGTCTGTTGAAGTAAGGATGACAAAGAAGCAGTTGAGTATGGACTTGGAATTAGAAGAGGTTTGGCTGATGAGATGGACTTAGCAGTCAGTGCTCAGATGTTTTTATGGCCATGAAAACTGGATAAGACACCTTCACATGAAGAGTCAGGGAAGGATGGAAGAACCAGTACAGGAGACCAAGACAGGTATCAGCCAAAGTCAGCAGCGTACTGACAAGTGAAGCAAGTGCTTACTTAAAATTTCCGAAACCAGAAAAGATGCTGCTTCTTCCTTCGAGGAATGTGCAGTTAAATACCTTGTAAGGATAGATTTAATGTGACTCACCGCAACCAGCAATTATATGTCTATAATAATAAAAGCATAATATGCCATTAGACCGGATGTCCTTCCTTCCGGACAAAGCCGCAGCAGGCAGGGCCGCAGCAGAGGCTCCCGGCTGCAGTGGGGGCCGGGGCCAAGGCCCTTGCATGAATTTCGTGCACTGGGCCTCTAGTATTAATATATTTCTCCAAGCACCTAATGTTCTACAATATTAGTGATTTCAACTAACACACAAACAAAGGAATTGGCTTTAAAACAAAACAAAACAGACAAACAAACAAGATGAAAAGTTCTCAGGTCAAGAAAACTGCTTGTTAGAGCAGGAATGGAGAAGGTCCGACCCACAGGCCGTATTAGGCCCATGAAATTATTTGGTCTGGCCCTGCGAAGACAACTGTAGGTAGGCCGCGAAATTCAATACATTTAGGAGCTTTTTTTCCCACAGCAACATAAATTTATATTAAGTGAATTATACTAAGCGAATGATGTTATAAATATCCGAATGGCTCTTGGCAGAACATAAGTTCCCCACCCCTGCTTCAGAGGATTACATGACCAACTGAACCTTTTCCAAACCCTCTTATAAAGGCTTGGACACCTACCTCAGGCAGGGCTAGGTAGAAACCTAGAGAAGAGCTGCTTGGCAATTACTATATATGCTCTATTTTTACTCCACTGAAATTTTCCCCCCAGCTAATGTGTAGTCAAAGGAGAAAGTCTTCACACCACCTCAATAATTCTCAGTCCCCAATCGCGATGTTAAATAGTGGATTCTAAAAATGGCTATAGCATCGTTCAACTACCTAATCATTTTCCCTACTAAATTAGGGCAGTGATTGGATTTTTAAAGAACTAGGATTTTAAAACTCGCTTTCATCGTTTAAAAATATCTTCATTAAAAATTCAATTTGAAGACTCTCTTAAGAGAACTAACACATCAATGTCCTTGAGATATGACTCTCAGGTAGTGCAATTTTAGGCAACACTGTGGGAGAGCTCTCATCTCATACATAAACAACACAGAGCGCCGCTGTATTTTCTGAAACTAATCAATCTGATATCACAAATGTTAATAAGAGAGCCCCAATCAAATTCTCAATGTGACGATAAGTTAATTAAAAATTCTCAATGTGACATTGCCCATCTTACTATTCCTTCTAGCACAGTGAACTGAAAGCTACAGGAACCTGACCTTTCTTCCTTTAAGAGAAGGAATAATTCACATTGATTTTTCAATTTAGCAAAGTTATGCCTCTGATATAACAAGATCTAATCCATCCAAAGCAGGAGAAAAGCATGTTAATGCAGCCTAATTTGGAAAAGGGTTACTTTACTCCTTCTCCTCTCTGGAAGCTACAAATTAGTGTACCAATCTGCAGATACAAATACAAATACTTGGTGCAACTAGGAGAGAACCCTAGTGTCTGTTTCCATTTCAGGTACATGAACCTGCCATGTGACTGCATCTCCACACTGTGATTTTCTAAAACAAAAAATACAGTTGCATTGACTTCCTTTTCAACCACTTGAGCCATATTCCTACAGAGGAGTGTAGATGGACCATTACTTCTCACTTCTTATTCACATACTCCTGTGTTCTCCCTGTATTTTATAAGGAATTTCTTAATGGGAAGAGCTAAGCCTAGCAAATATATTTCCCTAGTTTCAGAAATTCCTGGGATTACAGAATTTACATATTGCAGTCAGAATTTTAAAGTCCTCATTCTAAAAAAAAACAAACAAACAAAAAAAAAAACAACAAGTCTTTTTCCTTCAAAACTCTTATCTAATTCCAGAAATGTTTCCTTGGAGTGAAAAAAAATTTCTAGTAACAATTACAGAGATTAATTTTTTTAAAAATCAGAGTATTAAGGTACCATGACACTTCCCTATTTCAATGTTTCTCCCTGATAGTCTCTCCCCCTCCTCATATGATTTTCTCAGCTTTAGAAATTCCCTAATGCCACACACTTCCAACTCTAACTTAATTTAGGAGCTCAGTTTGTACTGCATTCTCACCCATTGCCAGTAAATATGCCTCCACATAAAAGCTATTTAGGATGCAAATCATTAAAAGAAGAATCACAGTTTTTTTTCAAGTTTTACAAATTAGATATTCTTAACATATTTACTTAAAATGAAGATGACCTGTGAGTTAACCAGGCCACAACTCAAAGTGTCCACATATTCCCCACCACGGGACATGGGTGATGTTTAGCCGGTTAGTCATGGCTGTCTCCCAGGTTTGCTTTGTTTCTACAGCCAAAAATGCTAATGAGCTTTTTCTCACTAATCCCTTCCCTTCCCCACATCATCTCTGAACTGGAATTTTCTCCTAGAAAGGCGATGTTCACACAAATTTTCTTGACAGCCATGAAAGCTACCAGTAATGTCTCTAAGGTAATCACGATTACCAATATGTGTGAGAAAAATATGGGAAGTGTGTATTAAACTTGGAAACAATACAGTATGCCTTGGGTTTGTAGATGTTCAGTGAGTTTTGGGGGCTGTCACATTTATTTCAGGTCCATGTCACACTGTCAATGCTCCTTTTTAAAAAAATTATTTTTTATTGATTTTTTTTTTTTTTTTTTTTTTTTACAGAGAGGAAGGGAGAGAGATATAGGACTAGAAACATCGATGAGAGAGAAACATCGACCAGCTGCCTCTTGCACACCCCCCACTGGGGATGTGCCCGCAACCAATGTACATGCCCTTGACCAGAATTGAACCTGGGCCCTTTCAGTCCGGAGACCAACGCTCTACCACTAAGCCAAACCGGTTTCGGCTCAATGCTCCTTCTAAACATCCAAGTCATAGTCTCCTTTAGTACATCTCAACTCTATTTAGCTACACGAGTCACTAGTTTTCATTATATCCAACTATTTATTAACTGGCACTACGTTACATTCTAAGGACCTGTGTGTCTTTGAACTTAGCCCTCTGGTATTCACTGTATAATGGATTAACAAACTATGGAATACAATCACCCCGATAACTTCATCACCACTGTAAGCACAAAGACTGCACATTATTAACTAGCTTCCACTTTAAAGGAAACTAACACACAAGCAAAAATAAAGTCTATCAGTTCAAACACTGGATTTTCTAAACTCCGGGGGGAAAAAGAACCAAAAAGCATGACAGCCTGGGCATATTGAGGGAGGGAACAACATACTCAGAAACCTTTTCTGCTTTGGATTAATAATGTCTGCTTAGTCCATTTAGCATGACTGCATTCCATCTCACAAAGCTGAGGTGCTGAGCCTCGGTGGGCGAGTAAGGAGTCAGTCTCCTAGAATAGAGGCCTAGTCGCCAGCACACAATAGGAACAGGCTGTGCGAGTCCACATGCGCCCATACCTTATCCCAAACGCCCCCTTTGCCTCCCTGTTCGGGACTTACATGCCTGAAAAGCTCCCAACAGTTGAGACTAGAGAATTTGTTGGTTTATTTGGTAGGTTTCTCCCATTCACCTTCAAATTCAGATTAATGCATAATTATATACACATATATTCAATGTGTCAACACTTCAAAAAATCTCTAACTCTAATGAAAGGTACTTTGGAAATTAAAGCAAGAAAGAACCTATACTTGAACATTAGGAAGAACACAGAACTGCAAATTAAGTATAATTTATATAACACTTATATGAGGCAGGACTTTTGTACAGATTATCAGGAAAACCCAGCCTCTTTCTGTGTGCAGACTACTGAAGGGCTTGGAGTCAGACAGCGTGGGCTTCAAGCTGGGCTCTACCACTCACCATGTGACGTGGGACAGTTACGGTTTCTTAACTTATTATCTGCCTAGGAACCGGATATATTTTGAGGAGCTAAAAAGGACATCTGATAGTGTGAACCTACACAGGTAGACCCTTCCAGAACTTTGAAGTGGCCACGCAAGTGAAGAATAGCTATACTGGATCCTGGCTGGGTAGCTCAGGTGATTGGAGTGTTGTCCTGATATGCCAAAGTTTCAAGTTCGATCCCCAGCTAGGGCATATGCAAGCAGCAACCAATGAATGCATAAAAAGAGTGAAACAATAAAAATGATCTCTCTCTCTCTCTCTCTCTCTCAAATCAATACATTAAAACAAAAGAGTAGTAGCTTCGATGTAAATCCATCTCTACACAGTCAGATACCAAAATTTGCACATGCGCAAGTCCTTTCCTTGGCCCTCTGTATCTGCACCCAACATGTATTTAGCATTCTATGAACTTGACTATCACTAATATTAGTAAAATAAAATGAAATTACACAAAAGAGTAAATGGTATAAGCCCATTCATTTTATCCATTAGAGCAAAGGAAACAGGCTCCTTTGAAACAAATTGTTTTGGGGCCAGATGGAGTATTTATTTACAGAACAAGTTGCCATGAATTGTAAAGGCTGAAAATACCCATATTCAATAGGGAAGAAAATGCTTCCAAAAAAGCGTTTTGATGTTTTTCTGTACATATCTTAGATAAGTAAACTTAGACCCAAATGCCTCTGAATGGTGCAGACTAGAAGTTCCGCAGATTCTCTGAAACCCCAGGTGTTAAAAGTCCTGTATTATTCTGAGAGACAATCTAGATTCTCAGAAATGGGAACAAAACTGCCATTTCTCTGTGATGTATAGTTCTGAGGCGATGTGAACTTGCTTGTGTATACATTCCCTTTCCTCTCTCCCTCCCATGAGTCTTCCCTCCCATCCCCATTCCAGCCAGATGTTAACAGCATGTCCATCACTTTGGAGAGAAAGGCTGAAACATTTACCATTAAATCAAGATTTCTTTGAGAATTAGGTCCAAATCCATCTCAAGTCTCCTAAGATATATTTGGCTGCCCCAAATCCCTAGATTACAAGTAATATGCAATCCTAACTACCATGAAATTTGTCAGACTAACAGATGGGCCGAGGTGGATACTGATTGTCAGGATCAATTCTGCTCATCTGATCATCCCCCACTCCCAAGCAGAAAAGGATTCCCAGGGCGGAGAGACACCACAGGGAGGGATAGAGACACAAAGTGTATATGTTAGAGAAAAAGTTCTTCCACACTCTACCGCTAAGGGTGGGAGAATGTTCTGAGTCACTTGTCCCTAAAATAGAGTTTAGACATAAAGATCCATCCTGACTTGTACTGAAAGAATAAGAGGCACCCAGTATTTGCTGACTAACTGAACTCAGCGGTGCGGACTTACTTTCAGGAACGTTGCGATGAAAATGAAATGGCCTAATCATTATTTTGATGATGATGGGCATTTAAACACATGAAGAAATCCACTCTACAAATACTGCCATAATATTGAAAATTACCTTTAAATAGAGCTGCCTACGTTGATCCATGATCACTTTCAACTTTTAGCATGCAGAAGATGAATTCTTGACACTGACTTGAGTTACTAGAAGTCTGAAATCTCACATAAAAAAAGCATATATTTGAATAAAATCAAGTGTTATAATCCTGCCAAGAAGAGGAGGCCTCTGAGAGCAACACTTTGATTACAAAAATGCAGTTGAGCTTCCCAATTTCTCCCCTTGGGGAGTGTGACTGTGAGCAGTGAGTGTGCATCAGGCCGGGGTAGAGGGACACACGGTAGGACCGGGTCATGCTTTAGGGTGCCGGGACAGGCTCTCCTAGACGCGCTTTCTACAAAACCCAGATCCCCGAACCAGAGGTCTCTATCTCTACCCATAGTTTTCAATTTCCCTTCAAAAAGACAGAAAAAGAGAAAGCTACACTGAGTACAAGTATTATATATAGGAAACAACGACCCTAAAAATAGGACTTGCCTTCCTGCCCATTTCCTCAAGGAAACTCACAGCCCCACCCAGCCTTGTGCATAACACTCCACTTCTTCATGGGTCCCGGATACACAGGCTACAAACAAAGCACACAGCCACAGGTTCCCTGCAGAATGATGGCCTCTGAAGTTCCAGCGCTTCAGCCTAGAGATGCATGATAGAGACATAGATGCCCTAGAAAAGGGGCTAAAACCAAGAGCCTGATTCTTGGAATCCCTGAGCCTCTGCCACAGATCAAGGTGGTAACTTCAGTCTTTCTAAGCTAATTTCCACCCGTGCTCCTAAAAACGCTCCCTTTAAGTTCTGCTTCTCCTCGGCTGGGCCCACAAGATTTTCAGTAACTGCGCAGGGGTGAGATGACTCTTCTTGGAGCTGCCAAGATGAAAGGCGCCATATACACTTTAAATTGTTCCACAATAAAAATGAGCGAGCTTTTTTGAAAAGCAACAATTCAGGAACAACAGAAAAGTCTTCTTTTCCCTTTACATTTTGGGGGTCTTCAATAGTATGATTTCGGCTCACATTTCGGCTCACTTAAGAAATGACTCAAAGAAAGCTTTTCCTCTAAATAGAAACACCAGCTTCCTATTGACTTATATTCCAATAACCAAACACATGCATATCCCATGCTCCTTCCCAAAGGGAACTCCAAAGAAATCTAACCCTCATTCAAGCTCTGCAAGGGCATTTTCTTCTTCAACCCACTTAATACACTTTTGAAAAGTAAATGATCCTCAGAGGGGGGAAAAGTACATTTAAATGGAATTGAGCACTTGAGAATTAAAAAGATTCAATTTGCCAAAACCGGTGGATAGAGCGTTGGCCTGCAGACTGAAAGGTCCCGGATTCGATTCCGGTCAAGGGCATTGGCTGCAGGCACATCCCCAGTAAGGGGTGTGCAGGAGGCAGCTTATGGATGTTTCTCTCTCATTGATGTTTCTAACTCTGTCCCTCTCCCTTTCTCTCTGTAAAAAAAAAAAATCAATTATATATATATATATATATATATAAATATATAAAAATATATTTATATATTTATATATAAATATTATATATATATATATATATATATATATATATATATATATATATATATATATATTTTAAAGATTCAATTGTACCTAAGAGGAATTAGGTGGGGAGAGCACAATGAAACAGGGAACATGGGTTTTACAGTCTAGCCGCTTGAGGGCAGAGAGCCTGGGGACTCTCCTGGTCCCCACCTTTTCCGAGACAGAACTACACGAGGAGATTTGGAGCTTTGAGGGGCACATCTTCACTTCAGGTGTAAAGACATTTCTTTGTCAGGGCCTGATTTCTTCTGCAGAAAAACTATTTTGGTACAAAAACAAAACAAAACAAATAACAAAAAAACACACCCCAGAACTTAGAGAAAACCAAACCATTCTGAGGGGCCTTCGGTTTACTTCCACATCATATCCAGTCTATGGTGAGAAAGGAGGTAGGAAGACTAGCAGCCTGAATCTGTTCATCAGGGAGCCTAAGATTAAGTCACTGCCCTTTCTTAACAATCTGGTTTTGCAAGACCTGTTTTCCTATTTACTCCAAATTTACAATGGGCAATAAACCAAAGAATGCAACAGCTTACCTAGAGGCACTACCCAGAACAGGCATTTACATACAATTTTAACATCCCCATTCTAACTGACTCAGGAGGGGCTGTGAAGCCTGCTAGTTCGATAGAAAACAAAGAAACCTGGCGGGGTGTGTGTGTGTGTGTGTGTGTGTGTGTGTGTATATATATATATGTGTGTGTGTGTGTGTGTGTGTGTGTGTGTGTATGTATATGTATATATATGTATATATATACACACATACATATGTGTGTGTGTGTGTGTGTGTGTGTGTGTGTATATATATATATAATTATATCACTTGTTCAGGCTTTGGATCTATGGATCCCTTGAAGCAGTCATGCTGCTTGAGTAAAGGTCTCTCCTGACATCTCTGAGTGCGTGACTGCAGCCTTTTTGTGCCAATTCCACAACAACAGCTCCCATTTGGCAGAAGCAGAACAAAGTGGAATGTGAACATTCTACGGACTTGACCTAATTGTGATATCCACAAGACAGCCTCAGGGTCCGCTGGGCCACGTGAAAGTCCAGGAGAAGGCCAGGCTAGTGCTGCACCTACTCCCATGCCCTTGGCTTCCTAAGCTAAGGGGGCTGACCTCCCCATGCTCACGTCAGACTCCTGAATGTCTCAGAGCAGGAAATGGTCAGGCTTCTCTCATCTACACAACTAAGCCATGCACGCGAGAGGGCAGGAGATGGCAGCTCGTAGGTGTGGCCCACTTGATCCTGGGTTGGAAATGCACTGCTGCATTTACCGCACTGACCAAGAAGGACACCAATAATCTGGAATGCAAACTCCAACAAATCCTGGGGATTCGGGTGGCAGATGGGCTTGTAGACTCACAGGGGGGCTTCAGTCCCCGCTGTGTCACTAGCCAGCTGTGTGACTTAATTTGTCTGTGTCTCTCTTCCTCACCTGAAAAATAGGGATAACTATGTCTAAGGTTGTTGAGCATTATAAAGTGCTTAGGATAACACCAGGCATACAGTTGAGTGAGAAATCGTGCTTGTCTTCATTGTTAGTGTCACCAACTTTTAATGCGCTGATTTTCAAGGGAGGCGCTCTGAGGACCAGCAGTAGAACATGAAGCTAAACACCAAGCTTAAGGCAGAGAAATGAGGAGCTACATGAACACTCAGAAGAGAACCAAGGTCCTTCCATGAGCTGATGATCAGTGTATGCTCAGGGGGACAGTGTGGGTGCTGGGCTGGAAGGCTGGGCTAGAATGTGTTCCTGAAGGGCCAATGCCCCAAAGACTCTTCTTTTTCTCAACTGAATTTATAATGAAGTTGAGAAGCGTGAATGCACATATGAAAAGAAATTATACAGTGAAATTAAGTTGTATTCACTCTGACAATTCTTTTTTTAATTGGGAAGGAAAGTGGTAAAGGGGGTTCCTAATGCGCCGAAAGCCCTCGGGGTATTCATTAAATGCTTGCTAATTGACGGGACTTCCCTGTTCAAAGAAAACTTGGAAACGTATGTGCCTTTAGGGAATAATTCTTAGCGTGTACAATTCACTAAATATCATCCTTCTTAAAAGCACCCCTACAACACAAGTTTATATTGAAGTTAAATAACTGTAATAAATATACTACTGAGCTCACTGAGGCAGAAATGTGAACATTTTATTTCTACTTTTTAATGGGTATAATTTTGGCCATTATGTTTAAAGTTAACACCACAGAAATTTTTGAGTCTCACCTCTCAAAGGTATTTTAATATGACTTAGGTATTTTCACTGACATTATGGGCCACATGGCAGGGAAGTCAGCGTGTCCATGAAATCAGCTATCAACTACTTCAACTGTAAATTTATCTTCATGTTCTTAAAATATTTTTATGTAGACACCTGATAATAAAATGGCAAACTAGGAAAACCAGTGCTTCTAGGATTAGGAGGGTTATAAAATTACTTAATTAATCTTATTTCTCTCCCCCCCCAAAAAAAAAAAATCCAAGTTGACATCTATTGAAATCATTTACATGAAAATAGTAGCTATCCGCTGAGGAGCCAGGGAGGAAAACACAGAGGCTTCAGCTATAAACTGAGTAAGAAAACAAATACACATTGTACATTAGAGAAAGCATAGCAAACACACAAGGCTATAAGGGACTGCCTGGAAAATAAAACCGGGCTTCCTCATTGATCCGTCTCAGTGCTGCTATAATTTCGGACTGCTTCAGAAACTTCCAAGGCTCTCAAAGCTAGACAGAGAGGAGTTTTGATGTGTGTTGGCTAGATGCAAAACATTGCGGGTGATTTAATTTCTTCTAAGGCAAGAGCAGTGAAAAAACAATCAGCGTGTCTCATGCTTGAAGTCCTAGAATTGAATTCTTTTTCAGCAACAGCAGAAGAATAATTTTCATGAATTGAGTATGATGGAGGCGGGGAGGGGTGTTAAGGTGAAAACTGAAGCAGAAGATCCAGAGAAGGAAGAACGTGTGCTTGGTGGTATTTCCCTCCAACAATAATAGAGAGTTCAAATATTTCTGGCTGTTAAACATATCAGGAAGACATCAAGAACGCAGCTATATTTAGCTTCTCACGTGGCTTAAGCAGCAGTCAAAGCAATACACAGTCTCAGAGTTAAATTCGGAAAGTAGGAGATGCAAGAATTACAAAGCTTTGGGGGTGGAGGCACCTGGGGTGGTTCAGAATACAATGGAGTAAAATATCAACTTGGTTTAATGCCTATCACCCCGCCGATTGACGCAGATATTCTCAGGGTATTCATTAAATGCTTTATTCATTAAATAAGGTCGATGCTTTGTTGCCACCTTTAGAAAGGACAGGGACTCGGGGGATTATTCAGTTATCTCTCCCACACCCCAATGTCTGTGCCAAGACACAAGCCCAGCCTCACCAAGGTTCGTCTCAGTCTCAGGTGATGCAATCTGACAACAGGAAAAGACTCCAGGGTCTCAAATTCATAACAAAAACATAATTCCAATTTTTATAAAATGGTTGTTTAAATCTTGAAACACATTTTCCAAGGGAATAGTACAAGAAAAAGGGTTGGGGCACACACATTTCTAGTCTACTCTGAAAAATCTACTTAAATCCATGTAATTTAAGCCAAAGGTCCAAAGAAAAGGTAATTGTTACAATTCACTGGAATGTGGGAAGAATATTCATCTCCCTGTTTATTTCTCACTTACCCTTTAACATATAGCTTAAATTTTATAGAATACATAGCATTAATACAGTAGAAAAATACTTAATTTCTAAATATACAGAAATTGGCAATATAAGCTATAAAAGCTCAAACTTATTATTTTTTTTTAAACAGAGGATTGGGGACTATTAAACAATGACACCACCATTGCTCTTGCTTACTACCAAACCGATATTAATAAGATCTCTTTATAAAAACATGTTCCATGGTTCAACAGGGATAACTCGGTCACTGGAACATTCCATTACATGGCGGGTCTCTTTCAGAAACAAGTGGAATAATGGGAGTGTGGATCCCAGAGCCAGAGCCGAGAGGAAGCGGGGCTACTGCGTCTCTCCAGGGCTCTCATGCAGCAGCGGTCCTTAATCTCCTTCAGCTTAGCTCCCTCTTAATCTGATCGGTGACCTTCCGCTCAGACATTTTCAGGTTTGATTGATGTATCTGCTAAAGCCCGCTCATGGCTTCCTGGGACTATGACGCTAGGAAGCAGAACGAAGGCTCAGCCACAACTAGAAAGGACCTCAGTTGTGAAGCCAAGATGGGGACGTACGGTCCCATACATCAAAGTGCGGTGCATTTGTGGGAAACTCTCCAGTGGGAGGTGGCTCCTGTGGATGCTTATTTTAGTCAACCATGGTGTACACACTCATTTGTCATACACACATTTCTCATTCGTCACATTTCCCACAATGAGCTGCCAGTTCCTCTCTGGGTGAAATTCAAATATCACAGAAGACAGGTTTCTCGTTCTGTGCCAGGTCCTACCAGTTTCTAATCATTACCTGGTCTCCTATTTCAATTCAGTTTACAGGGGATTGATTTTCCACATAAAGCCCAGGTCAAGCCTTCAGACACAAAATCTGATCATTCATTATATCACTTGTGTCCTCCAATGGCTTCATCCTGCCTCCTTTTAAAAGTCCAAATTCGGCTCCTTTCTAGTTTCCTCTTCTGCAAATTAAATCTTCACAAGTGACTGTCCTTTCTGCATACTGATAGATCCTCCCTTTCCTCCAGTTGATGGACAGATGTAAACCCCATCTGCAGCCAGACATTCCTGAGCACTGAACCACCAATCAGCACCTGCCAAAAACCCTAAGCCCCACCCCCTTCCTAAGTCTCAAGGTCCCTAATCATAGGCCTTACTTGAAACCACCAATCAGCATGTGCTGAGTGCCCTAAGCCCTGTCCCCTATCCTCCCCTTAAAAGTACAGGGACTCCGGCCCTTGCTCTCTTCCACGCTCCTCGGCAGTGGTACTCTTCTCTTCAATAAAGCCTGTGTCCTGGCATCCGGCTCTCTGGCCCTTCTCCATTTCATCTTTTACATACGAAGCAGGGAGTTGTTTCTGCCCACCCTGATCCTACCGGGAAAGGCTCCTTTCGGTGTGGTTGATGGAGGGCCGCTGTGGGAGGGTTGTTGGAGAGGCATAATGCCATCTCCCCGGCAGAGGGACTGGGCTGGAGGTGAAACTTGACTCAAGCCAGTCTTCTCTGAGGTCAATAGGCACAGGCACAATTAACAGATGGGGAGAGAGTAGGGCCAAGGAGAATGCCTTGGGCCTCAGTCATGGTTCAAGTCATTCCTGGACTTGTAGTTAGACAAGCTAACTTGAAATAGGTGTTTAAACTTTCGACTGAAATAAATCTAGAATGCAGACTATAGTGCCCTGACCTGCTTATTTATAAGGCTACAGGAGCACATACTTTCAACTCGGTGGGATACAAGTATAGCGCATGATCCATGATTTTTCATTCTCTAGTTAATGCAGCTTCACTACACGGAGCCCTCCTCTCCTTCCCCTAATGTGGCTTGTTTAATAGGTCACCGGGACTATGTACAGTGAGGATAGTTTCGGTGGAGTTTGCTCGGATATCACGTTTCCCATTTCCCTCCCTCAGAAAGTCTAATGCTGAACTGTAACTGTTTCCAGCCCTCCAGCCTACACTCAGCGGAGAGCAAACTGGGCTGTTTCATTCACAGTTCGCACACCAGCTGCTGCGGGAGAGCAGATGGGAGTCAGCACTGCAGCCAATGGGACTCTGTGCTCCGGGAACCAAAGCCCCGGGACCAGGAGAGCTGCGAACCGGAGCAGGCACAGCGCTCCACTTTGCCAAGAAGGCAATGGCGTTGCACAGGGTTTGCAGTTCCTATGTGGTTGCGAGTCCCTAAGCCCAGAGGAAAGACTCAGGAGTGAGAAGGTCAGGGCTTTTACACAAGCTGTTCCCCCCTTCGGCCACATGAAGAGAATCACAGAATGTTTACCCTGAATGGAGACCAGACCCTTAGTCACCAAATAAGGAACTGGGTCCTGCAGGGGGGATTAATTAGACTCACAGCCCCACGGGGGGACGCCGTGTTCCCGTCGCATGGCACTGCTCATCCGGAACACTGTGCAGCCTCCGGAGCACAAGGGCCAATGTCCTTGGGTTGCTCGGTAAGTTGGTTGAATCAGACACTGAGTAACATCAGTAGGTCATTCAGAAATCATTTAGAAATATCTTTAATTTCATAGTAATAATGGTATCTGAGTCAAATAATACATTGATATCTATATCTATATCTATATTGCTATTGATATGTATGTATAGAAACTCAGCTAATTCTAACTTGCAGCCTTTTTTCGTCTGAGTGATGGGATAGTCCTATGGTTAAATGGAGTGGAATGACCACACATTATTCACCTCTCCTTTGCCAAAGCCACCAAAATAATGGCAGAGCAATATATAAATTAAAGAAAGAGATGAGGGCAGGACGGGGACTCATGTACTACCCACTTTGGGTGCTTCAGAATATCATTCTCTCCAATCTCAAGAAAAGGAATAGAAAACTTTGTGGGAAATTGAGAAAGCAAAGCTGTGACTTCATAAAACAGTAACAAGTGTCTGGCAAGACCAAGACAAGTGAGTGAGCACCGGGTTACAGGAGTAGGCGATAGTGAGAGTTTCCACTCCCTATCCAGACCAGGATCATCAAGGAAATCCAGTTCATGTGAGATGCTATTTAGGGAAATTCTTTTGTTTCTATTCAATTACTTACTTTAAAAATTTAAGCCAGACAATCAATCAAGTGGTCGACCAAATTCTGAAGCTAACAACCATGCCTTCTGTATCTTACGATCAATATATTCTAGAAGCCCAGACTGGAGTCATCAGCACATATAAATGGAAGGTAAAGAAAAGACTTGTTTTATTAAAAGAAACGGTTATTAACTCACATGGCAACAAAGCTTAGGCAGACACAGAACATTCATGAGAGCCAAAAGTTGGTTCCTGATAAATAATTCAATAACTCACTAGGCGTTGGTAACTGTTTATTCCCTTAATCTTGTTTAAAAACTAGTATTGAGACCCTTTGACTCCTGAACTAGGTTACCAACTCCCAACCTGGCACTTAAGACCTTACCAATGGGCTCAGGGCCCCCAGCCTGGCCCTCCATTTGCCCAGGTTGCAGGTAAGTGACACCACAGTATTTCACCACACACACAGCGTTTCCCTATCTCCTCTCCTTGCTTCAGGCTCTATTACCATCTTCCTCTGCTGCTCCCACCCATCCAACGCCCAACCTACCCAGATCTGAATTCTATGCATGGATGGAGCTATGCAATGGAGTAGATCACTAAAAACCCAGCAACAGTAAGCAGATAATAGGATCTGATTCCAATATAGCCAAAACATATGAAACTCTCGTTAAGCTGTTTCTTTGGATGATATATATGGAAATACTATCAAAATGGTCAATATCTAAAAAATCAATTCTGACAGAGCTGGCTGATCTACTTAATAAATTTCTAAATGTCAACATACCTCCATCACCCCAAATTATGTATGCAATATGAATATAATTGTTAGCCTCAGTTACTAATGTAATTTTAATAATACATGGAATCATCTGTTGATGAGAAATAGATATATAAAAATAAATATCCACTCTGAAGAAATCTACAAGTAGACTTAACTATTAAAGCCTATGGGAACAACCACAATGTCTTTTGTTCTTTCAATCATCCTATTTTGAGTAAAGAGAGGAAATACTCCAATTTACATAATACTTGATATAATCTCTGGAACTGGAAGGAGAATGTGTTTGACATCTGCTCTGAAGTGTAACCTATACATTATGAAACGATAGACGACTCAACTTAAAAAAAGAGAAAACCCTTAAGTAGCATCTCTAAATACATTTGGCTACTAGGAATATCTCTTGCGGCTGAGAATTTACTTAGACAGAAAGATGAAATGTCAGACTCTAAAAGGAAGGAAACAAAATTAGTGTAAATCCATACCCACTCTCTCACTGGAGAAATTATTTCTCTAAGTGAGTTTGCTGAGTTCTACTCTTGGAGGCTGGTAGTAAAGAGAGCTACAGAAGAGGAAGCGATGCCTCCCTAAAGTAATTAGGAAAGCAATGTTTCACTTTACTACTATCCCCCAAACACTGCATGTATGTATTGTTATAACACGCCTCAAATAATATGAAGTAAGTCCACCATGACAACAAATTTGTCAGATAAAATCCGAGTTTCTCCACTCGTCCTACTACAATATGCAAAAACTAGTATTGATTAGTCAATGTGGGTTTAAAAAAAAATCCACATGAACCTATTAGATTACATCATCAGGTTGCTCTTGCTTCTGGAAAGCACATAAAAATACTTTTTTCATGGAGGTTCCACCCAAAGTCTTTTTTTTTTTTTTTTTTTTTTTTTACAGAGAGGAAGGGACAGGGATAGAGAGCCAGAAGCATCGATGAGATTGAAACATCAACCAGCTGCCTCCTGCACACCCCCTACTGAGGATGTGCCTGCAAAACCAGGCCACATGCCCTTGACTGGCATCAAACCCGGGACCCATCAGTCCGCAGGTTGGTGCTCTATGTACTGAGCCAAACCCAAAGTCTTTTGAAGAGCAACCCAAAGAAAGCCCTGATGTGCTCTCCTTATGTTCTCCAAGTCACCTGATTTTTTTTCACCCAACTGAACATTTTCTGTTGATCAACGTAATGTTCTGGAGCCATCAGCAATCCAACGGGTCAGAGAGAAGGGTTAGCGGAGAATTCAGAAACAACCAAGGACAGAAGGCCAACAAGAATCGTGCCACCCAGAGTTGGTGTGGAGTCAGTGTAAGAAACACACCTCTTAGTGATTACTGCTGGGCTATGCCAGTGCCCTGCAACCTTCCTAGGAGATGTACCCTAACCCTCCCCCTAAAATGATGGAAAATCCAAGCCACAAAGAACTCCTACTGAGACAGTTTAAAACCCATTCAATCACAGCAACTGCCACTTTGAAAGGGAGAAAGTCACCAGGAGTAAGGGCCAACAATGTAATCAGCATCTAATGGGATCAGAACGTGTCTGGAAGTCTGGGCTTTACTATGACCCCGAGGCCAAGGAGGCCAGTGCTGCTTCAGAGGTTCTGAACCCCCCCCCCCAACACATGTTATAAAGGCTTTGAGATAAGGTCCTAACCAAAAATATATCCCAAAAGGGACACGGGGAACAAAAGGAATGAGGTTTCAGTGGAAAAGAGCGACATTTGGATTCAGTTATGAAGATGGTTTACTAGAAGAGAATTTGATAAACAAACAATGGCAGGACAAGAGCACTCAGCCAGAATTTGAAGACTCTCTTTAACCCAGATTCTAGAGGTTTTCGGGTTCCAGAGACAGTTAAAATCTGATTCTATTTGTTGGCTTCTAATCAAAGATTTAATATTATAGGGATTCATAACAGGCTCCCCAAAATGGGCCACTTTGATAAGGGAATTACTTTGAGCCAAAGGCAAGCAAGACCCTGCAGCAGGCTCATGAGAAACATTTAATTCCCACTAAATAATTTAAATTAGGAACTTACCCCATAATAAAAGTCATCACCAGAAAAATATTAAAATGAGCTTTGTATAAGGCTGGGCAAACTTCTAATTAATAAACATCTGCTCTTCTTTTGTTTTGTTTTAATTATATATTTTATTGACTTTTTTTTTAACAGAGAGGAAGGGAGAAGGATAGAGAGTTAGAAACATCAATGAGAGAGAAATATCAATCAGCTGCTTCCTGCACTTCTGCACACCTCCTACGGAGGATGTGCCTGCAACCAAGGTGCATGGCCTTGACTGGTATCGAACCTGGGACCTTTCAGTCCACAGGCTGACGCTCTATCCACTGAGCCAAACCAGTTAGGGCACATCTGCTCTTCTTAATGTCTTGCAATGATCTCCCACCCCTCTGAAGTCACAAGACTGGCCTCACCTTATCCAGCTCATACATACCTCATTATCCCTTTCTGTCTCTGAGCCTGATAGACAAACATGAGCAGAGCAAGGATAATTGGCCAGGTACAGAAACTTACCAGGGCAGAAAGCCCCCGATGTCTTAGGCTGAGGGGTGGGTGGGGAAGAAGGGGTGAGTTTCCTTTTTAGAAGAATAGGAAGGCCAAGTGACTCTCTGCTAAGTGCCTGCTATTTGCCAATTCAACTAGGAATTTGGAGAAATGTAAAGAAGAGGCAGCTAATCCTATTTAGGACACAAAGGCTGAGAGCCAAGTAAATGAATATGAAGAGGAGATACTGTCTTCTGTCTCTAGTTGTGAGCCTTTCATTATTATTATTTTTTTTGGAAAATTGTCTCCTCACTTTCTGTGATTGTGTTTAAGGAAAAATCCTTCCATGTTATTTTGTAAACTCTCTATACTGTCTTTATTAAGTTACATATAATTTCTGTAAACCATTTTGCTCTCCTGATTAATCATAGCAGATTGGGGAGGCTGCCATGCCGATATTGTTTCTAAATCCAATCAGTGGAATCATTCAAATGATATTAGGTTTAGGACCACAAAAATGGTGTCAGCTCCATTGGTATCGGCTCAAATGCTGCCCTATATAAGTTTGCAAAAAAACTGATGACAGTCCTAACCAGTGTGGATCAGTTGGTTGAGAGTCATCCCATTCACCAAAATGTTGCCGGTTTGATTCTCAGTCAGGGTTGGGGTGTGTGTGGGAGGCCACTGATTTCATTCTCTACCTCTCCTTTCCTCACTCTCTAAAGTCAATCCAAACATATTTAAATATATATATATATATATATATATATATATATATATATATATATATTTTATTGATTTTTTACAGAGAGAAAGGGAGAAGGATAGAGAGTTAGAAGCATAGATGAGAAACATTGATCAGCTGCCTCCTGCACACCTCCTACTGAGGATGTGCTTGTAACCAAGGTACATGCACTTGACTGGAATCGAACTTGGGGCCTTTCAGTGTGCAGGCTGACACTGAGAGAAACCAATTAGGGCCAAACCTATTTTTAAAAGACTGAGGAAAAGAGATAAGGAGATGTGATAAGGTTTTCTGTAACCTTAAGAGGTAGAAGTGAGAATTTAAACCTAGTTTTCCTCACTCAGTTCACTGTTCACTTCATCATGGAGCCTTTCTTTCTACCTTTGTCCTCAAATGGTTTGGTAAAAAGGAAGGTGCTGGTCATTGGAGATGTAGCCTTAAGACCTGATCACTACCCTGAAGCAGGGCACCACTACTGAGGAAGACATGAAAACACTATGATATAATATGGTTAGCTCTAGGAATCCGGGGGGGGGGGGGCTTTGCTTCGGGAAAGGGCAAGAGAGGAAGGGCTTGTGAAGGTGTTAGCCTTTGGTGGAGAAAGAGTAAATCACAGGTAAGGAGAAACCACAAAGAAAGATGTGGAAATGGCTTATGAGATATTAAACAAAACAGAGAAGAATGATGAGAAGAAAGTAGAGAAACTATACTTCCAAGCTAAGGAACTTGGACTTTATTGACCAGATAGCCAGTAAAGTTTTCAGTTGGTACAAATAGAAGTTTTAGTAGAAATAAAAGTAATGTGTATAAGGCAGCATTTTAAGGAAATGCAGTACGGGGTGGACTGAAGAAAGACCGAGAAATCAGGGGAGCCTGAGAAGAGACCAGCAGTTCAGGTATGAGACAGTGGGGACAGGTGAACAGAGGAAGGAGGACAGTGTAAGAAAGAACGTTCTGAAAGAAAGACCAATGGGATTTGGCCATCAACTGGATGTGAGGCAGGAAAGAGAGATGGAAGAATCAAAGAAGGCTCCTAATCTTCAGGTATGAATATAGGAGGATGAAGTCCGTGACCAGTGAGGGAAATGACAGAAACACCCTATCAGGGGTGGCAGGGGACGGTGTGGTCACCTGTAAAGACAGATCAAACACTGGAGAATGTGAATCAGAATAAGCACAACACTGTTTATCACGTGTTACTGTTGCCTCAATGCAAGGGTGTATATAAAATAAATTTATATCTAAGTGAAATACATATGTGAAGACTGTGTAAGAAAGGATCTTGCTGCTTCCTGAATTTCCTTAGTGTTGAAAGTCCAGTGATCTTCTAAATGCTAAAAGGGACACGAGTCAAGTTTTCTTGTTTTAATACCTGTACCAAGAAGGGTTCTGAATTGTAAAGCTGTCCTATCCCATGGTAATAGTGGGGTTCTGATATAAAAAAAGACCTCTGCACATTTCAACTCTTATTTAAATGCCTTGTTGAACACCACACTGTACGAGAAAGGAAACAGTGAGCTGATGCAGGGTGGAGCCAAGTCCTTGTTGTTTACAATAATTATTCTTGTTTATATGCCAATCTCAACAACAAAGATCCACTTAGAACCAAATAAAACAGAAAATCAGGAGGTCTGCAGAGAGAAGAAAACAGTAAGACATTCCTGCTTTACTGAGGACAAGCCAGAAGAAAAGCAATTTCTCAAAGCCCCATCCCCCAGAGTCTAGGCTGTACACTCACTCATTCTTTCCCTTCATAGCTTTGTATGACGACAAAATTTCCTTTCCCATCTCACAAACCCTCACCCTTCACCTACTACACTCAATCCCATTCTTTCCAGCTTCTTGCTAGCTGATGTTCCATTCATTCTTTCCTTTGTATCTTCTCTCCCTTCCTCCTGGCTCAGCCCACAAACATGCTCTAGTAGAACTGGCTGTATTTCTATGTGTCTGAGGCACATACAACACACCTGTTACGGCTGGGTTTCAGGGGCAGAAAGCAGAGCCATGCAGAGCAGCATGCTTTATCTCACTTCCTGACCTGCTTGACAAGGACCAAGACACATTTATGACAAGGATGAAGATGGCCTTTACACTCTTACCACTGTTCCTTACTCAGGTGTCACCATCTTCCCCAACCCTTTGGTGATGCTATCTGCTAAATGAATCCTCCGTGATTCTAAGACTTGCCGTTTACTAGCTCTTCAACACCCAGTCTTCAAGAAGGAAAAATAAAAAGGTTAAAGAAAGAAAAAATATTGCAGAATTTCAGTACGTTTCAACAGAGGAACATCTGAAAGGAACAGAACGTCCCTGACATTCTGAAACCCAGACAGAAAAGACCGTCTCCCCATGAAATCTAGTCTTGCTTCCCATGGTGGCTCCAGATGACAATGCATCCAGCAGAAGTTGATGATGGGCAGTGATGGCCCACCAGGGTCACAAGTTACTGTAGGTATTCTGTCATTACCTCAGGGACACAGAAGCTAAGCAAGGTCACCTATGAGATAGTCACTGAGGAGCGTCTCCCTGGGATGAGCATGAAGTACTGCTCCAGTGTCAGGGATGGGAACACTGCCTAGAAGATCCTCAGTTCAACCGCCTTCCTTTACACAAGAGGAAAAGGAGACGCAGAGACAATCTGCTCAAAATTCACACAGCAAGACAAGAGACAAAGCTGGGATTAGAGCCGGTGCTTCCTGAGGCATCACCCCAAGTCATTCTGCTACCACAGCACACGGCCTCCCAACATCTGTTTTTACACACTAAGACATGCACCTTTATAAACGTTACTTAGGTTACCAGGCTTTTTCTGTGATCGTGTGTTCTTGCTATTGGAATCTTAACATCAATCACAACGTTATGTCGCACACTTCCTGAGAAGTGCATGGAACTGTTTATGCAAGCAGTGTGGGGAATTCAGATCAAATCTTCAGCGAGGGACTCAAAATTGAAGACAAAGACAGCCAACACTAGAAATGTGGCCTTTTCTAACGGGCTGGGTTCCAAGCATGTGTAATACCATTCCCTCCACTTCCTATGTTCTGATGACTGGAAATCTTGGGGTTAGGCCAAGGTTGACCTACACGCACATAAAGGGAACTCCCGAGGAGGATGGTCTTTCAAAACTACAGACCCCAGAACAGCTAAATTTAGGGCACCTCACTACAATAAACTATTTCAACTGACGCTCTTTATTTCCAACTTTCATGTTGTATATAGGATTTATACTTCTTCCTTACTGACTTAAAAAGCACAGATTTTATTCAGGATTTCTTAGGGCAGTGGTCGGCAAACTCATTAGTCAATGAACAATACAACGATTGACATTTCTTTTGAGAGCCAAATTTTTTAAACTTAAACTATATAGGTAGGTACATTGTTATTAACTTCATTAGGGTACTCCTAAGCTGGCCTTTGCTAAAAATTCAAGGGGCTAAAGAGCCTCATGTGGCTCGAGAGCCACAGTTTGCCGACCAGTCTTAGGGTATTCCTTCAATAATATAATCAAAACTTTTATTCAGCTCCACTTTCCCCTATGTTAACACAGCACTATTTCCAGATGAAAATAAAGTTATCTGATCTCTTTGCTTATGAACCTCAGAAGGAGAATTCCAGTCGTCATCTCACTGCCTTTGTGAATGGTGAAGGGGCTAACCACATCATCAGGAATATTTACATCAGTCTGGCCAAACCAAAAGGGTTCTCTTTCATAACTTTTGATCAGTGCTGCCTGCCTTTCTTTTTAAACAAAAAAAGGTTGGTATGCCTAGGTTAGATTTCAACTTTTAGAATTAACGTTTCTATATTATCGCATTTGTCTGTGCTTAGAAGTACCATAATGAAGTGTGCTAGGAGAGTGGTCAGCAAACTGTGGCTCGCGAGCCACATGCAGCTCTTTGTCCCCCTTGAGTGCGGCTCTTCCACAAAATACCACGTACCCTAATTAAGTTAATTAACAACATACCTACCTATATAGTTTAGGTTTAAAAAATTTGGCTCTCAAAAGAAATTGCAATCATTGTACTGTCAATATTTGGCTCTGTTGACTAATGAGTTTGCTGACCACTGTGCTAGGAGAATCCTCAAGATGGAGACAGTTTCTCTGAGGGTTTGGAATATTTTACAGCGGATCTCCATAACCAGGATAACTAATGTAGGACTGCAGGGACGTGAATCACATGCAGACAGGAATTGAGTGTGGAGTCTTATGGCCAAATGAAGAAGGTATGGCCTGTCTCCAGAGGTGGCAACTATTCAGGCTTAGAAAATTACTACAGTGAGAAAGACCATTTCAGTGTAGCAAGAACTTCTTCTTTCTCAAAAGAAGCCATAAATCCAGGTTTAGGGGGCGGTCTCAATTTTTTAAAATGTTAGCTCAAGTTGAAAATAAAACACTACTTGTGCCCAAACAAATATGCCCACGGGCTAGACTTGGTTGCTGAGTTTCCCATTTGCTACCTCTCTCTTCTACAGGAAGAGGGAATAATGCGTATTCAATAGCTATCGTTAACATTACTTTAGAATGTTAGTCTCAGAAACCCTCTGGTGTCCTGAGGGAATGTACAAAAGGCAGAGGAACATAGGAGAAACAGAAAACTATTTTAAAAAAATGTTTTATTGATTTCTTACAGAGAGGAAGGGAGAAGCATAGAGAGTTAGAAACATCGATCAGCCGCCTCCTGCACACCCCCTCCTGAGAATGTGCCCAGAATCATACCTGAGACCCTTCAGTCCGCAGGCCAATGCTCTATCCACTGAGCCAAACCAGTTAGGGAGAAACAGAAAACTATTAATGTTTCATGGACTCAGGGGGAAAAAATCAAAGCATTCAGATTCTCTGTAAAGTCACTGGTTTTATGCAAATAAAACCCTGCCCTTTGTCCACCACAAAATCAACAGGAGGACTGCTCTCTTTTCACAGCATGCACTCCAGCCACTCTGACATCCTGCCAGCATCTACCCAGTTCCTAGATCCTGTTTATTTCCTTTAGGAATTCTCAAACAAGCACCACACCCCTCATTCCCTTCCAGTTACCTTACGCACACCCACTGCCTAGACCACTGCAGTCACTAGGGCACCTCAGACTCCAGTTTCTCTCTCTTCCTACCTCACTCCAATCCTAGTTCTACATACAACTACCAAAGTGATTTTTCCTCAATGTGCACATCATTAACTCTACAGAAGTATGTAGGAAACTGTAACAGTGGTTGTCTCTAGGAGGGGGAGCTGGAGAACTAGAACTGGGAGCCTCGGTATAAGGAAGCTTATTTTCCCCTACATCTCTTTTAGTACTTTTTAATATTTGTTTTTTACCATATGTGGATTACTTTCTCAAAAATATGAAACTTTTAAAAAATGTAATATCCCAGGGCTCCTAGACATTTCCTCATTACAATCCACTGAGGCACATCAATGGACTAAAGATTTTTGTGTGACATGACAGCATACCCTATACAATAAAACCCTAATATGCAAATAGACCAAATGGGGGAATGACCAGTCACTATGATGTGCACAGATCATCAGGGGGACAGATGAGGCAGCCAGCAGGCAGACATCCCCCAAGGGGTCCCCAACTACAAGAGGGCACAGGCTGGGCTGAGTGCCCTCCCACCTCCCCACCCCCCAGTGCACGAATGTCGTGCACCAGGCCTCTAGTTGAGAAATAAATATGCAGAGCTTGGAACACATACAGGGCAGGGCAAGAGCAGAGATGAAAGTTGGCAGGCACTGAAGAAACTGAAAGGAGTCTGTCTGAAGACCTGCCTGCAGATGGTGGCATTGCTTGAGCTCCCCTTCCCTAGCCTATGAGGACAGCGGCAGAGTTGTCCCTGGTCTGAAGTCAGACATCTGCCCTCCAAAGAGAGCAAGGGATTTGCCCGGGAAGATTAGTGCTCCTAAGCGGGGACTTCTTTTCAGACCTGAGGGAAACTCGGGCTGTATTGCTTGCTTCACGTTGACACACCCTAAAGTGAAACCTGGTCTTTGACAAACTACACCCTTGGTTTCAGAACAAACAGCCAACCTTCCCAATGAAGGAACAGTTCAACAGAGGCAGTACATGTTCTTGAGATGAGATTAAATCAGCTACTTTTTTTTTTAACATATTTTATTGATTTTCCACAGAGAGGAAGAAGAGGGATAGAGAGCTAGAAACGTCAATGAGAGAGAAACATCGACCAGCTGCCTCCTGCACACCCCCTACTGGGGATGTGCCCACAACCAATGTACATGCCCTTGACTGGAATCGAACCTGGGACCTTTCAGTCCTCAGACCTACGCTCTATCCACTGAGCCAAACTGGTTTCGGCTAAATCAGCTACTTATAACAGTCAACCTAGTCTTTCATTTGTGACTATGCAAAGGTCACCAAGAATCACCAGATTTGAGGACCGCCAAAGGAACAAGTGAAAGACAAGTATGGAACTAACAGAACCCATTCCAGAGAAAACAGATAGCAGTTCATGAAACAGAAGAGAATTTAAGGGGAAACGGGAGAATCTGCATGTAGTCAAAGACATTAGAAAACAGATAATACATACATGAAAACAAAACCTGATTATGGAAAGGTAAAGAGCATACTAAAACTAAAATTAGATATTAAAGTTTAAAAATTCAATTGAAAGGCTGAAATAACAGGGTGATGAAATTAAAAGGGGTGGAGGGGAGGAGAAGACAGAGGGTTTAAAAAGGTAACCTAAAAAGTAATACAGGAGTTCTAACATTAATCTATTGAAATTAAAAAAAAAAAAAAAGGTGGGGCAGGGGGGTGAGCGGGATGATGGACAAGAGAAGGTAGTGGAAAGAGGTGATGAAAGAAATAAAAAGAATTCCAAGAGCTGAAGAACACGTTTTCAGACAGGAAGTTCCACAGATGCTGAGCAGAATAAATAAATAAATAAATAGATAGATAGATAGATAGATAAATAAAGATGGACTCTCATGAAAAATCACAATATCATGTAGAAAGAAAACATTTTAAACTTCGAAAGAAAGGTCTATATGAAGGCACAAGACTTGGTAACATTGACTACTAGAAAAAAACTCCTTTCAAATGCCGTGGAAATTTATTTTGAACTTAGATTTTCATACCCAGCCAAATTACAAACTAAGTATGACGACAGATTAGCATAGATTTAAAGTATGCTTGCCATGCACTCTTTCTGAAAATGTTATTTCAAAATATACTCTAGCAAAATTAAAAATGTGTCTAAGAAAGAGGAAACCAAGAAAAATTGAATTAATTTCAGAATAAAAGGAAAAGAAATTTTAGGCTAACAGCTATGTAAGCAGGTCCAGAAAGCAGTTAGTTGATAAGGCATTCAAAAGAGTTGTATACTTAAGACAGTAAATTATAGTGTTGAGAGAAGGAGAACACATGCTGCATTTGCTAATGAGAAAACAGGCGATAAGGAAGCCCAGCCAGCATAGCTCAGTGGTTGAGCATCAATCTTTGAGCAGGGAGTTCATGGTTTGATTCCCAGTCAGAGCACATGCGTGGGTTGTGGGTGCAATCCCCAGTGTGGTGTGTAGGAGGAAGCTGATCAATAATTCTCTCTCTTCGTTGATGTTTCTGTCCCTCTCTTCCTCTCCTTTCCTCTCTGAAATCAATAAAAATATATTAAAAAGAAGGAGGGAATTACAGGAAGAACAAGGCTGTCATGTTCTACCTGTGAAGCAAACAAAAGTGTGCCATGATCCTAAGCATGGAGAGGGAAATCTGACTTAGATGCTCAGAATATCTCCCTTCAGCTAGCCCAGTGGTCGACAAACCGCAGCTCGAAAGCCACATGTGGCTCTTTGGCCCCTTGAGTGTGGCTCTTCCACAAAATACCACGTGCGGGTGTGCACGTACAGTGCGATTGAAACTTCGTAGCCCGTGCACAGTTTTCAGCCTGGGCAAGACTATTTTGAAGAAGTGGTTCTAATGCTGAGCCACACTCAAGGAGCCAAAGAGCTGCATGTGGCTTGCGAGCCTCGGTTTGCCGACCACTGAACTAGCCTATGCTTAGCTGGTAATATCAGAGTCCATCTTTATGATCTATTCATTTTTTTGGACGCTACTTTAAGAGAGATACCCGAGCCTCTGGATCCAATCAAGAAAAAAAGCAAACCATCACCTTGGATTTTCAAACCTTGATTTCCTTTGTAAACTGATCATAGTTAGAGCCATGGGCATAGAAGCCACCAGAGTCTTTCTTTAAGATGGTTTTCTTTAAGATTCGAAGGCCAAGACATACTAAAGAGAAAGCCTTGCCCCTTTCCCTTCCCTATTTGTCCTGCCATTTTGTGACTAACGATGAGAACGCCACGTGTTAAGAATGGTGGGGCAGGAGGGTAGAGGGTCCCAAATGACTTCCCTAAGTGCCTCGGCCAGCCTTGGATGGACTGCCTTCTGGCTTCTTGTTACAAGAAAAAACCAATCCCCTGTTTATTTACAGTGCTAGTTGCATTATTTGTTGTTGGGGAACACATTCCTAACTGAAACAAGGAAGCAATTTCCCATTTTGAATGAGATCCAGTTTGAGTTGGGTTTCTGTCGTCTGCAAGCAATAAAGATCTAATACATATCCGCTTTCTTTACTCTTTGCTCCAGAGGAAAAAAAGTCACAGTCAAGGGCCATTATCTTTTTACCTTCTTCCTTAGAAGGATTACAGTGTTGGGGAGGGTTCTGCAGAGCTTTCATTCTAATACATGGCCCCAACCACAGGCTAATTCCTGTGCTGCATATGAGACACCAGCCTCACAAGACACCACATTGCCCTAGTGGGCCCCAATAAAATGGAGCAGACAGTTTACAACCACATAAAATACTGTCAGAGTATGGAACAGTGTTGTGTAAGCATAGTGACAAAATCATTTAGATCAATCTGGTAATACTTCAAAACATAGCAAATTCTAAAACTCAAGAGAGCTGGTTTGGTTTGAATCAGTCACAACAACATTTTATTCACCAGTAAACTCTTAATTATTTACTGAACAATGGCACAGATAAGCCAAAATATTTGTCTTGAGTAAATTTGTATTACAAACTGGGTGTGCCTGTTGTTCTGGAATTCACCACACCCCAGATAAATTGAATCCAAATGGAAGGTTCTCATTTAAAAGAAATCAGCATACTGTTTAGCTATGCTGACCCGATTTTCTTTAGCAGAATTATTCCTGGTTCTCCCCAGTTTCCATGCAAGAGGCAGCTAAATACCGCCACTCTAACTGAATCGAATCCTATCCTCATCCTAGCACTGCTTTATTTCATTCATTTAAGAATAATAAGGGAGCACCTGCAATAATGTCAGATGATGTGCCAAGAGTGGTGGATATTCTAGAAAAGAAGAGAAGACCTATCCTTTAAAAGGCTTATGTCTACTGAGGCTAGGGGTAAAAGTAAGGGTTCAGACAGGGACCAGTCACCAAGTTATGACAACATATTATACTGAGTCCTAAAGAGAAATGAGAGGGAACTATGGCAATTCCAGAGCAGGGACTTAAAGGGTAGTCAGGAACGGAGTCCTAGGAAAACTAAGGTAGAGTTGGGATGGCTTCTCCAGTCAGAGGGAACATCATATGCAAAGGCCTAGAGGCAAGATTCAACATGACATAGTCAAGGAACTTGAGTTCAAGTTCAAGGAAGTTGTCTACCTGTACATTTAGGTAGACAGTTGTATCATTGGAATTAAGAACTTAGAAGAACACAGGTTTAATTTAAGGTATTCAAACAGGATTCTGGCAGGCAGTTACATTGGGTAAGAGCTGTACGATCACTGCAGACACTGCCGCTCACTCTTCCAACCTGACAGACAACTAGTGTAGCCGCAGTTCTGAGAAAAGAGTCACTGTGGTTTTCAAATCTGGGTTAATGCCCGATTTTGCTTTTATTTCTACACTTTTTTTTTCTTTTTTTCTTTTTTGCATATGTTGCAGAAAATGCTAGTAAAGCAAAACTCAAGTCATCCTGAGAGCCATTCCTCGCTTTCTCCAGGTGACTAATTTTCAGGAAGTGAGACCTAGCTGAGGGTTATACTTTCCTATCTTGTGGTACCGAGCAGTTGTGACCATTGACGGCCTTATCCATTCTATCTTGTTGGTGGCGATTACCAGAAGTTTGTGGTATCAAGATACATAGGTTGCTGGGGATTTGTAGAGTTGCATGTTCAATTTTAAAATTCATGGGCTTTTGGCATATACTCCGGGAACCACTTCTAGTCATCCTGGCCCAGCCTGGAGTGTGGGACTAGAGTTCACAGAGCGGTATCTAGAGCTTGTGGAGAAGGGAAACCTCTCCCATTTGGGGAGGGAAAGAGGGCGGATGAGTGAATGGTACCAGCGCAGAAGCTTGTATAATGGCAACAAGCTGAGAAGTTACAACTCAATGGCTTCCTCTGCAAAGCATTGGGGCTAAGGTGTCTGCAGAAACTGAGAGAAAGGATCAGGTATGATAACAGAAAAGATAGGGAATAACCACTGTGGTCAAAGGCAGAAAGAGTTGTCCAAGGCAGTGTTTTTCAACAAGCTGGTCGCAAGGGGATCTGAAATCAATATATATTTTTTTAAAGTAATATAAGATCAGAGCACACAGCATAGAGCAAAGGCAATCATTGCTCATCATCAAATGAATATATCATGTTTATGTATGCAGTGAATCATGATGTAAAATGTTCTTTCTGTGGGTGGCAGGCAAAATGTCTGGAGGTCAACAGACAAGGACAAACAGCAGGAATCGCTTGGAAGTCCAGGGACTCAGGTGAGATTGGAAACAATCTAATTGTGGCGGCACTAATCTACATTATGATTTGTGCCTCACATCTGGCCTAAGTTGCAGAAGGTAATTAAATTGAAAGTCTGTTAAATGCAGTGACTCAAGAAGAGACTGGATATAAAAAGACATAAAGGAATGTATCTTATCACTTATCCTACTTAATTATGCTAATTAAAACTTTAAAGTAATTTGACAGTAAATTAAGAAACTGTACTACTCTGCTTGACCACATAATTATGCTTTTTGCTATCCATTAAAATGCTTAAACCAAAAAAATCTTTAAGTGATCTATTTAACTTGCAGGATATATTGTGCACTCAGAATAAAAAGGTGAAAAAGGTGTTTTATTTTAAAGCCACCCGCATCTTTACAATTTACAAAAACCAAGACAACCCCCTCCCCAACACACACAAAACCCCATTCTTGTTAAATACTCTCTAATAATTGAAGCCAAATAAATTAGCTTAGAAAGCTACTGCGCCACCCTCAGAGGAGCCATAAAAGTGATTTCCATTATAGAGAAGTGCATTTATTTTCCTTTCTCAGTCATTTATGAGATGCCCCATTCTTACAGATGAATCCTAACTGAAACAGTCAAGAAATAAGCTTTGCTTTCTTTCTCAGTTAGCCGAATACCAAATACTATTCAGAGATCAAGAATATCCTTCAAAATCATTCAGCCCTGACTTCTAATTCTGTTAGCCAACTGCATGGTTTAGAAGACAGCCTTTGAAAATACAAACAGTTGTCAGATCACAGACTCCACCCCGACCCCAAAGTCATTCAACAAACTCATTATCATTTACTAAAGGAAAACAAAATTAACTGGAAAGCATGTTGCTCTTAATATGCTTCAAAAGTCGTTTGCAAAGATAGCCGTGAAGCCACTTATTTCTCTGTCTCCAGGAATCAGTTTAAAGTTGGGAGAAAGGATTAAGTACCTGGCTATTATTTTTCCTTTCAGGATAATTCCAACTCCTAGGATACATTCATCACCACAATAAAATTGAAGCTACTATATATTAGGCAACTGTCTGACCATCCAGTAGCTATGACACACAATGAGCACCGGGGGCAGTTGCTCAACACATAGGTGTGGAAACATGGAATGGAATGATGAATCTCAGAGGGAAGGGGAGAGGGGGGAGGGTGAGAGGAGATTAAACAAAGATCTTATATGTATACTAGAGACCCAATGCACGGTTTCATGCACTAGTGGCGTCCCTCGGTCTGGCCTGTAGGCATCAGGTCAAAACCGGCCTGGGGCATGGATTTGGGCACCGGTGGGGTCCCTTGGTCTGGTCTATAAGGGGTTGGGCTGAAATGAGCTCTCCGACATCCCCTGAGGGGGTCCTGGTTTGCGAGAGGGTGTAGGCCAGTCCGAGGAACCCCACTGGTGCATGAATCCATGCACTGGGGTCTCTAGTTTTATATGTGTGACAATGTTCTAGGTACCACCAAATGTAATACCGTGTTTTCCCCAAAATAAGACATCCTCCGAAAATAAGACCTACTTCATGGAAACATAATACATCCCCTGAAAATAAGACCTAGCACATCTTTGGGAGCAAAAATTAATATAAGACACTGTCTTATTTTCGGGGAAACAGGGTAGTTCACTCAGGTAGATATTTCTAGGAAAACTCAACTAATTACAAAATGATTCTAGAAAAGACAGAAAAATATGAGTAATTTAGTTGATCAGTGAACATTATCTTTCAAGGTGGCTTGAATTCATTACAAAATCAAGAATAAAAATAGGAATCAGTAATATTCAACTTTGGGGAAAAACGTTTAAATACAGAAATTCATCTCACCCAATGGTTTTCAAATGTTTTTTATCTTAGGCAACTTTTATACTCAAATTATTGAGGATCTCAAAGAGCTTTGTTATGTGGTTCCATCTACTATTATTCAGTATATTCAAAATTGAGAAATTTAAAAATATTTTAAATTACATATTAACTTAAAACATTTTATGAGTAGCATATTTTTGAAAAGAAAAATGGAGTGAGAAGAGCGGCATTGTTTTGCATTTGCAAATCTCTTAAATGTCTGGCTTAATGGAAAACAGCAGTCTCATGCCTGCTTCTGTATGCAATCTGTTGTGAAATGTTGTTCAGGTTGAAGTGTATGAAGAAAATCTGGCCTCATACAGCTATGTAGTTGGAAAAAGAAGGAATATTCTAATAGCCTGTACAGATAATTGTGGATATTCTTCTTGGGTACTTCCTGAATATTCAACAAGTGGTAGATTTTTCTTTTTAACCACTTGATTAAGATACAACTGACATACAAAAAGCTGGGCATATTTAATGTACACAACTTGATGAGTGTATACAATTTGGTGAAGGCATTTTCTTAAGGGTTCACTGCAATGTGGAATCTGAAACAAACTCTGTATTCTGTTACCTTAAAACACAATAGTCCATCTTGCACTTTGAAAAGGATCTTTTATCCATGCATGATTTTAGAAAATCCTGGTTCACCAAGTTATGCAGATATTCCAAATGCCGACACATTTCTTTGGAAAAGATGAAGAAATCACAACCATTGGCTTTAGCAAAAACATCTTTAAGTATTGGAAATCTGTCAAGCACAGGGCTGTAAAATACAAGTTTTCCAAAATTCCAATTTTAACTTTTCACCTGACAACTCAAATTGTATTACTGGCAACATATACTGTCAGATGTTTTTCTTGGAGTGATAGGCTTCTCATTTATTTCAGTGTATATCTCAAAGGGCTTAAGCACTCAAAAAAAAAAAAAAAGATGTTAAGATACATCCTTATGAAGAATTATATGGCTATTATACTGTTTATAAATAATTTAATGGTATGGGGAAAATTCATGATAAATTTTAAATGGATTGTAAGGGTAAAAAAACGAACAAAAATTGCATATATATTATGTTATCGGCTACACTTTAAAAGTTTGCATATCTCTTCCTGATGTTTTTCTGTGTTAGATAAAGCTACAAAACCAAAACTAAACTTTTTCTTAAGCGAACATATATATCTATTCCTTTGGAATAGGAAACTTACAAATAGAAGCTCATTTTTATCAAAAATTAATAGTGATGGGAAAGCCTGACAAATGTTATTATCTACCTTTAAGTTACATTAAAAAAAAAGAATTCAACATCACTGAAACAAACATCAATGAATGAAATACAAGTCCTATTCTATTCCACTCAAAGAGAAAAAAGGAACTTTGTCTTTTGGCACAGGAGATAAAAAGAAGAATGTAGTTTTACACATTCTTTCTCAGAGACTGTGTGGTGTGTTTTTTGGAGCCTTTGCAGAACCAATGGGTTCTGTCCAAAACTCAACACATTATTCTAATCACTTTTTTATTACAGAATCCATGCAATGTTGTATAAGTCCCAAAAGCTATTTTCAAAGTATGATGTTTGACAACATCTAATGTTACTAAAGTACATACAAATCTTCTCTGGCTATTAAAAAAAAAAAGTCAAGGGCCCATGCATCCATCTACTCATTTGCTAATAAAGGACAGGAAAAGAGAATTAGAAAGACTGATTAACCAATTCCTTACCAACTCAAAAGTATGACACAATAGCTTTTTAAAGTGCAAGGTCCATGCAAAACAAAAGGCATGTTCTGGTAATGTTCCCTGAAGCAAAGGCCACTCTAGGATGCCCTGTCCTTTCATTCTCCTGACTCTGAATAGAAACGCAACAGATTTCCAGCAAAAGTAATGTCAATTATTACTTGTACTTTCTCTATCTACCAGCTTTGCTATCAGGTAGAGGCTTGAATCAAGGAAAATGCCCGAGGGTTGGGTTTCATGAGAAAGGTTACTAGTTTTCGGTCAGATAATCATTTGTATGTAAGTCATCTCTTCTCACTACAAATTCTTCAGGGGTGTGACCATCTTTCATGCCTTTATTTTCTCGTTGTCTATCACCATGTGGCCTTTTAAAAGATGGCGCCACATACTAGCGGTTATCGTTTACTGAGTACTTATGTGCAAATATTTATACACATCATTGTAATCCCCACGATGACCTTGAAAGAAACAGGTGGTGAGGATCTTTTTATAGAAATAAAGAAGCGGAAGGAAAAGTGATTGTCCCCACGTAGCTTTTAAGAAACACAACCAGGATCCAAACACGGGTTTGGCACTGAACAAGTGATTCTCATCAGAATCCCTCGGAGGCCTGTTAAAAAAATTCCTGGGCCCACCCCATGATTTTCTGATTCAGTAGTTCTGGCGTAGGGCCAGACCATTTGCATTTCTCTCAGGTTCCTCCATGATGCTAACACTGCAAGCCAGGGACCACACTTTGAGACTATTCCTCTAAATTACCATAGCCAACATGACCTTGAAGAAGATGCAGTGCGCATGCAGAAATCCAACGAAGGCTAACATAGCCACCAGAGTTTATATGGAGCAAGAAGTTTAGGATTCTGACACATTTTTTAAAATTCAAGTTGAGAAATCCTCTTTCCTGCTTGGGCATTTTTCTACTCTCTGGGCCTTTCAAGAGCACCTTCGGGCTTTGCTTCGCCTCCAAGCACGACCAGGAAGCCTACAGAGCAACAGGCACTCTCCCCATCACCCCAGCAGAGAAGAGCCCCTAAAGAGACCCTAAGATCACTTCCTCACCTGGGAGAGGGGGAGTGCTCTCAAGTTAGGAAAGAATAAATGAGACTGGTCCGAACAACTGAGGTGTCAATGTCTCTTTCTAAGCCAATCGATGGCATGGCAGCCTCTGAGAGCGTTAGCCGGGCAGACAGCTCTCCAACGGGCCAGTCAGGGGAGCCTGCAGCCAAATCTAAGTGACTGTGATGGAGAGGACCCTGAAAGGGAATGGAAGCTGCAGCCAAATGACAAGGAAATGGAATGTACGAGAGGAGACATGCTCTCAGTACATGAAGTCTGGATCAGATTTTGGCTACCACACCAAAGCATCATAGCTGGGTTACTATTGATTAATCAATAGTGGCCCCGAGTCACTTGCACAGCGGAACAGCTAGCTGTGGGCTCAGTTAACAGCCTCTGCCCAGGAGGCTGCAGAACCGGCGCTGTTAAAACACGGCTCTTCCAGGTTGTTTAACACGCTCCCACTGAGAGGCACACGTTTTCAGCAACATTTCATTTCTCGGGGTAACATAACTCAAGGATAGGGCAAAAAGACTGCAATAATTTTACTCCAGGGAAGACACTCTGAAAAGTAAAAGCTGCAACACAGCTATTACCTAAGGGGTTATCGCCAGGAGCATCTTAATTTTCCCGAGACATCCGTGGGGTGGCAGAAAACAGCTTGACCCTCACATACCACTTCCACACAGATCGAGACACAAAGCACATCTGAACACGGCAAAAGCAATATAACCAAAGAAAGTAAAAGAGGAAAGGAAGAAAGAAAACCAGTGCACTTATATTTAAAGGGAAAGAGAAACAAAAGAAAAAGATAACCCTATCAGACTGGGGTCCAAACTTTGCCTCTAAGTCATACATTTTGTTTGGTCTTTTAATTCCTCATTTTACAAGATGTCCTGGGAATAAAAAGAGGTGCCAGGTATTAATGCTCTTGGGAAGCAAAATGTAAGTAATCCTCAGGATGTGATTTTCCCATACTTAAGAGAGTTTTATAAGATAAAGGAGCATCAAATGGCTTCTTCCAAACAGCACACTTCATTGACTAAGATGTGGGGGAACTAGAACCTTCCTACTGCTGGTGGGGAGAGGAAATGGTACAACCTCTTTGGAAAACCGTTTGGGCATTTCTTAAAAAGTTAAAGAGATGCTTTCCATGGGACCAACTATTCCATTCCCAGGGATTTGCCCAAGAGAAATGACACATAAAAAGGCCGCGTCCATAAAAAGACTACACACAAATGTTAACAGCTAACTTGTTTTGTCATGTCCAAGAAATGGAAAAAAATTCAAATGCCCATCAACAGATGAACAGATACATTGTGGTGCATTTCTACAATAGAATACTACCCTAACCCTAACCCTAACCAGAAGGAATGAATTATTGATCCATGCAACGGAGATGGACCTTAAAATCGACTGAATGAAAGAAGCCAGACCAAAATTTAGTGTAAGACTCTGTTTACATAAAACTCAACAAAATGCAAACTAATCTACAGTAACAGAAAGCAGGTCAGTGATTGTCCAGGGAAGCGGAGAGGAACCGAGAGAGGGAGAGGCCAGAGGAAACTTTCCAAGGTGGTGGGTATGTTCAGTATTATCTTGAGTGTGGTAATGGTTTCCTGGGTACATATATCAAAACTTCTCAATTTACACACCTTAAATATATGTAGCCCATTGTTAATTATACCTCAATAAAACATCGTAATCAACTATTAAACACAGGAAGGTGTGGATTTCAGGGGCTGGACTACAGATAAGAAAATCAAACTGTTATTCTACTCTGGGCTTCACAGAAGTATTAGACAATATTCCAGGAGCTTTAATTTCTCTATTTACACGTGGAAACTGCATCTGTTCCCTCTTGGTGTGATGCGGGGAGGGCCTCAGTCATGGGTCAAACACCTAAAACGACTGTTCTGGTAATTATTAGACCTCAGTTCTAAAACCAGCTGCCTCACCCCCCTCAGCTCCAGTGAAAGCACAGGCCCTCTGCCTCCTTGGCATGCTCTAGGGGGTCTGCAAACTACCCCGGAGGCCAAAATCCACCTCACTGTGTGAATGCGACTGTGGACGGCTTATAAGCTAAGAACTTTCACATTTCTAAAGATTGAAAAAAGTCAAAAGAAGATTATCTTATGATGCAAAAATTAGTTTCTGACACTGAAGTTTAAAATTCATATAAAGTTGTACTGTAAAAAATAAATAAAGTTGTACTGGAACATAATTACGCCCATTTGTATCCATGTATCCATGACAGTGTTTAACCCCTGAGAAAAGAGTAGTTGCAACAGAGACCCTATGATCCACAAAAGTTAGCGTATTTCCTATCTGGCCCTCACAGAAAATGTGTGCCTACCCCTGCTCTGGGCCCCAATCCTACACCCATGCCTCTAGCGCTCTGAGACCTTTGGAAAATTAATCCTGGAGATAGACACTTCATTGAAAAGCAGAAGAAAGGTTGTTTTATCCCAAACTCATCCTTTTAGCAAATGCTTCTCCTTCTAGTTCAGAGCAAGGCTATGATGTCACAGAAAGTGCCCTCCTTCAGTGTCTGCAGTCTGGGAAGGGCACAGCAGCTAGCTCTCCATGAGGCCATGTTTTCAGTAACTCAGCCCACTGCTTACACCCTCTACATTCCCTCATCATAGGTCCCCAGAGCCACTGTAAAAATCCCAGGCTGCTTTTAACCACTATATTACTTAGGTCTCCTTTGGTTACAAGTTCCCTAAACCACTTGGGATAGTTAATGTAAAAAAGTGAACCACCTCTTTTCATTTTTTGCAAGCATGCAGGGGTTTCCAGGAGCTTGTGGACGCCATCCAGGGAGGAAGATGGGCAGACCTCTTGGTTTTGCACTTCTTTAAAGATCAACCCTCTTTCCAGTTCATAGGGGGCCAGAGTTTACATCTCCCATTTCAGAAATAACTGGGCGAGGAGTGGGAAATACTCCATTTCCAAATGCCCAGCAGATGGGCCAAGCGTGCAGGCCCAAGGTAGCAGCATAATGGAAGTTAGGGTGGTATCACTTTGTCTACCCTAACATAGGTGGGGAGACCAAGTCACATCAATTTAGAAAAAGAAACAGTTAAGTCTCCTTCCAAAGACAAGTCTAATAAGACTTTTATAGTATGGGGTAGTCAGGCATTTGATTTTAACTTTCATTAAGACCTAGGTCCCGCGGAGGACTGAGAAGGTGGGGCAGTTCTGTACCGTGCTGCCTTACACTGGTTAAGACCTCCAAGAGAAAAGGCCTACCAAGGTGAGGATGCCCCTACTGTCACCTGTAGAGGGGCAGCACTGAGCTGGCCAATATTTGTGGTGGTGCTGCTTGTCCTGGCTCAGGGGAAGCGTTCCACTAAGTCTGAAAGACTAAGACATCGCGGGGACTCTACGTCACCGCCCGCGGCCTGCTCTGCCAGGCCTTCGCGCGCGCTGTGCTGGCGCTGCGCCTTCCATCGGCAGACCCGGAGAATCCTCTCTCCGTTGCCACATGGCCAGGCCAAAGCATCAGACACTACCACCATGCGGATTTTAAAACTACAGGGGAAATTGAGCCACAGGAGCTACCATCGCTGCCGCACCCACCGCCGCCCCCAAGAATGGGAATCCACCGAAATCAGAGCTCACTACGCACCGGGCTCATAGAGAATGTGGCTTCAGAAATTAGCCTCTGCATCCACAGCAGCTCCACATCCGCAACAAAGAGGACACCATTGAGGGCGGACTCTCCCCATGCAGCCATCACAGCCCGCCCAAAATCTTCCCAGCACACCCACCATGTTGGGAGGGAGATGGAGCGCGCTGGTGAGGAAATGGCACAGTGCCTTCCATTACCCACCCAGGCGAGCCCATCCTCCGATGCCATGTGGCCAAGCCAAAGCTCTCACCACCACCGCCATGTGAACTTTAAAACTACAGTGGTAATTGAACCACAGGAGCGACCGTCAATATTGCACCTGGCACCGCCACCCACCACTGCCGCCGAGAATAAAGGAAATCCACCAAGAACAGAGCTCACCACGCCTTGGGCTCAGGGAGTGGGCGACCTCAGAACTTAGCCTCCATGTCTGCAGCTGCTCCGCTCCCACACCGAATGAGACACCTTTGAAGGTGGTCCCCCCGCCTGCAACCATCTCAGCCCAACTGCAGCTGTCCCAGCCTTCCCGCCATGCTAGCAAGGAGCTAGTGCTGCGCCTCCAATATGTGACCCCAACACCCTAGAGGGGCCGTGTGCCCCGGGTGAGCCGAGTGTCCCAGGGGTCCGAGTGCCCCGGGTGAGCCGAGTGTCCCATGGGGCCGAGTGCCCCGGGTGAGCCGAGTGTCCCATGGGGCCGAGTGCCCCGGGTGAGCCCAGTGTCCCATGGGGCCGAGTGCCCCGGGTGAGCCGAGTGTCCCAGGGGTCCGAGTGCCCCGGGTGAGCCGAGTGTCCCAGGGGGCCATGTGCCCCGGATGAACCGTACCCCCCAAAGGGGAAGGGGATCCCGGGTGAGCCGTGTGTCCCAGGGGGCCGAGTGCCCCGGGTGAGCCTAGTGTCCCAGGGGGCCGAGTGCCCCGGGTGAGCCGAGTGTCCCAGGGGGCCGAGTGCCCCGGGTGAGCCGAGTGTCCCATGGGGCCGAGTGCCCCGGGTGAGCCGAGAGTCCCAGGGGGCCGAGTGCCCCGGGTGAGCCGAGTGTCCCAGGGGGCCGAGTGCCCCGGGTGAGCCGAGTGTCCCAGGGGGCCGAGTGCCCCGGGTGAGCCGAGTGTCCCAGGGGGCCGAGTGCCCCGGGTGAGCCGAGTGTCCCAGGGGGGCGAGTGCCCCGGGTGAGCCTAGAGTCCCCGGGGGGCCGAGTGCCCCGGGTGAGCCAAGTGTCCCTGGGGGGCCATGTGCCCCGGGTAAGCCGTACCCCCCAAAGGGGAAGGGTGTCCCGGGTAAGCCGTGTGTCCCAGGGGGCCAAGTGCCCCGGGTGAGCCGAGTGTCCCACGGGGCCGAGTGCCCCGGGTGAGCCGAGTGTCCCACGGGGCCGAGTGCCCCGGGTGAGCCGAGTGTCCCACGGGTCCGAGTGCCCCGGGTGAGCCGAGTGTCCCAGGGGGCCGAGTGCCCCGGGTGAGCCGAGTGTCCCAGGGGGCCGAGTGCCCCGGGTGAGCCGAGTGTCCCAGGGGGCCGAGTGCCCCGGGTGAGCCGATTGTCCCAGGGGGCCGAGTGCCCCGGGTGAGCCGAGTGTCCTAGGGTGCAGTGTGCCCCGGGCGAGCCGTGTGTACCAGGGGAAGCAGTGGGACCCAGGGGAAGGGGCGGTGAAAACCAGAGGAGGAGCGGACTCTATTTATATGGTCCTGAGATAGTCACCATAAAACAAGCAGACTGCCAAATGACAGCGGGGAGGGGAGGGAGACCTGGGGAGAGATAGGAGAACAACCGAGGGACTGGTATGCATGAACATAAGTACAACCAATGAACACAGAACTCTGGGGAGGGAGGGCATAAACGGGAGGTGGGGGGGGGGCAATGGTAAACTATGTACACAGAAAATACCTTAATAAAGTAAAATTAAAAAAAAAAAAAAGACCTAGGTCCCATGGAAACTCTAGGAAATTTTATGGGTTTTTGTTTGTTTTTAATGTTTTCCCTTTATTTCACTTCCTTTAGTAACCTAAAATTACCCACCTACGCTTTTGGGTGCCAGCTCAGATGAATACCATCTAAATTTCTTTCCTCTTGGTTCCCCTTTCCACTCACCCTTCTACGCACACATACCACCTACCTACCTACCACCTCAAAAAGAATCATGACCTCTTCCCCCCCCCCCCCCCCCAAAATCTATACAGAATAAAATTCAGGCCAAAATGTTCACTCTTCTAAAGTAGGGCTTGAGCACTCAGCAACAATTAATGAGACCATTTGCAAACGTGTTACACAAGATGGCAGGCCTCTTATAAATGCAGCAGCATCAGTCCTTGGGAAATTCCTGATATCTTACATCTGACTTTATTTTTATTTATTAGGGAGAGGGATGGGCAGCAGAAGGGACAGCACCACTTCTTAAAGGAGTTTCAAGCTCTGATTGAGTCATTTTGTACACCTTGTTGCTTTTCAGGTGATCTTCAACATCCAAGCAAGGGTGTTGCCTACCATGTACAGGTAGACAAAGAAAACCCAAGGCTCAACGTGATCAGCGTCAAACTCAAACCAGCACACCAGGTAGGGGAATCTTGGCCCAGGATTCTGGTCACAGTTCAAGGGCAGGGTACTTGATTATTTTGTTCCGCTTTGTTTTTTAAATAAGGACCCAAGGTACGGACCAGTTAGCAAGTGGGCTGGGGCCAATGATAAATTAGGTCAGGGAAGCCTGCACAGACATGACTTTGCCAACAGTTAGCTAATTAAGACAACTTAGCAATGATTGCATTATTAGACCATTTCAGCAGAACAGGTTCAGTGCTCCCATATATCCCTAGGCGTCTCTCTCTCTCTCTCTCTCTCACACACACACACACACACACACACACACACACACTCACACACACACACACCATCACTAGGAATCCCTTCCTTCAGGATGGACCACCTTCATCAGCTTGCCTTGACCACTGCTCACTATAATGTTATTTTTCTAAACATTAGGCTTCTAGAGTCTGTATGACTCACTTGATACTTCAATATTGAAGAGAAGGCACTTTTGCGTCTGTCTCCCAGTGAGGGTCCAAGGCAGCTCGGGCAGGTGGAGGGCGTTATATCTCCTGTGTCTTCCTCTCCCTGCAGCAAGTCCAGAATACTTAACATGCAAAGTGCCCTTCATTTATTGACTATTATAGAACTATGAACTACTAGAAATTACAGTTCACCCATTCACCATCTAATATAACACTCCAGAAGCTGTTGGCAAAAGAAAAACTTTTTAGTTTGGAAAGTTGATTTAAAAAAACAAAAACAGCCGAAACCGGTTTGGATCAGTGGTAGAGTGTCGGTCTGCGGACTGAAAGGTCCCGGGTTCGATTCCAGTCAAGGGCATGTACCTTGGTTGCGGGCACATCCCCGGTAGGGGGTGTGCAAGAGGCAGCTGGTCGATGTTTCTCTCTCATTGACGTTTCTGGCTCTCTATCTCTCTCCCTTCCTCTCTGTGAAATATCAATAAAATATATTTTTTAAAAAACAAAAAAACAAAAACAAAACCCATTAATCTTTGGTTATCAGAACTAGTCTTAACTGGTTTCTAGAAAGGTTTCAAATACTGGGTTTCCGGGGAGAAAAACACCTGAGACAGACCAGCTTGGAGAAGTCGATTATACTCAGTGGTATCCTGATTGGTTAGTGCAGACCTCAAGTACGGGAAAATGAACACAGACTGTTGTTTTCTGTGATGGTCAGGCTTTTTTTTTCTTTTCCCAAAGATGAGAAGGCAGGGAAGGAGCAAAGGATACTGAAAGGACAAAAGGAGGATGGCAGCAAAACTGAAAAACTGTGAGGGGAGCAGGAAATAGCAGGACAAGAGGGTGGGTGAGCACTTGACAGAGAAGACACGGATGCAGAAACACAGTGAGGCCAGCTCTGCAGGCTGGAGGGAGACAAAGCATATCACTCTCTGCTTACAAAACCCGGGGAACCCCAGCGGGCTAGTTCCTTTCCTGGCGTCAGGGCTCCGAGATCACTCTCTAGGTGGGGACCCGGCCCTTTGACGCCAAGAAACTCTGCTTTGAGGAACCAGAAGCCAAATGACCTCTTTGCTATTAGCTTTTTCAAAGAAAACCTGAAGCGTCAAGAATGCTTATGTGGTGAGACTCCAATGTCTCGCGTGTACCTACTGCAGTGATAACACATCAAAAAGGCACTTCTTCGTATCTTTGGAATAATGTGTGTGTGTTTTCACATCAACACTGAAACTAATTATTAAATTGTGGTAGCTTTGTAAATCTGATTGATGTTATTCAGGGACTCCCACAAACTGTTTGCCATTTATTACACTTGCTAATTAGGAGCTGTAAGGTCTTTATCTTCCTCAACCTACAGTCATATGCCCAGGATGGAGCTTTGCTAAAAGCAGGACTCCTGGCTAATACTGCTAATGAGTTTAGCCCTGCCAAAATGTCAATGGTTTTCCATTTGGTCAGAAAGGGCCTAATTTATCTAGTTTGCTGCCCTTGGTAATTTTCATGGAAATGTCAGAGCAGCAATCAGCAGAAGTGAATGGCAATAAAGATGATTACTAGAATGGTAGCAAGAACACCCCACTGATAAGACTGCTTTTATTTTTCTTTCCCATCTCCCCCCCCCCAACCCCCGCTGAAAGATTTAATTCAGCAATAAGGCAGTGGACTCCACAGAGCTCAATCCAGCATACCCACCCATTTTGCCTGAAGTACAATTCCACTTTTGAAATTGTGAGACATGAGAAGAAGCTTCACTGTAGAAGGAAGAGAGCATAAGAACACGCTTCGGGGAAGAAATAGGAAAATCAGGGCTGTTTTAAACAAAACTTGCTTTCACTCACAACCTGTTTTAGGAAAGGGTACCCGAAGGAGCTAGACTCAGATTGCTTTCATCACTTTTGCACTAGAAAACTATGCTTACGACTTATTCAACATAAAATGAAAGTGGACTCCTTCTTTGGCAATTTCAATTTATCCTTCCTTAAAAAAATAAATGTAAGGAGTAACAAATGCAGTCATTCTAAGAGTCAGTAATAGATAACTGGCTGTTTACCTTTAGGTCACGGGTGTCCAGATGTCTGAACACAGAAGGCATTCACTTAAGCTAATTGCAATGGAATCGGGGCGGGCGGTGGGGGTGGGTGGGAGCTTATGCATGTGTGATTTGAGGGCTTGGCCTTTCACTGATAAAATTTCCAATATGACCATGGGAAACATCACATTCATTCAGATTGTTATGAAAAAGAATGATACAAAATGAAGAATAAAGTCCCCAGTCTAGTCCCCAGTGGGTGACCCCATGAGGAATAAAAATTCTAGGCTCCCAAGACATCATTCTGTCCAATTCTTTGCACTTACCCCACTCTCTCTGACTCCCTGTACTCACATAATGGGATATGAAAGCCATGCTTCATGTTTTCTAACGCAAGGCCCATGTACCTTTTCAGCTTGTATGATGAAGCAGAGAATGTGGTAACAAAGCCTCCGCTTAGAAAATTTTGAGAAAGGGAAATCCCCAAACCAAATCCCATGTGACTTAAGCTACCTCCCTCGGTTTCATGCATGTTATCTTCCCAGGAGCCCAATTTGTCTTTGCTCACTAAATTCAGGGGCCTTGCCCCGCAGGACTAGCTCAGTTGGTTGAGCATCGTTGTCCCACGTACGGAAAGGTTGCCGGTTCAATTCCTAGTCAAGGCACATACCTGAGTTGTGGGATTAAGCCCTAGTCAGGGAGGCAGCTTCTCTCTCTCTCTCTCTCTCTCTCTCTCTCTCTCTCTCTCTCTCTTCCTTCTTTTCTCTAAGCATGTCCTCAGGTAAGAATAAAAAAAATAAACTAAGGAGCCTAAATTCTATCGATACAAATATTAAGTAAAACCTTAGACACAAGAACTATTTCACTTTACTTCATAAATTTCCCTGCAAAAAATATACAACGTTGGCATATACGAGTTTAAATTAACCTCTCCTTGATGAAAATGAACAGTTTAAACAAGGATAAAAATAACCGCTTCATTAAATTTTCTATCAATTACTCTAGCTTCACTAAGCAATTTGATCAAGTCATTGAGTGTGGCAGTACTACTTAAAATTAGAGCCTTACATGGTTAAGTATGTTTAAGACAATGGAAGGAAATATTTTTATCTAAGAGGCCTTTGTTTATGTTTCCAAGCAGACTCACAAAGTTGTAATGCTGTTGGCTGGGCTGCTGTGGATTCCTATGGCCATAAGAAATGCTTTGGTTTTCCTTGACTCGGTTTCCCCATCACTAAAAATGGCACCGCTATTATCTTTTCTACTTACTACCCAGAACATTGGATGCACAAATTATTAGTAAATGTTAAGCACTGTATACATGGTGATGGGCTCCAGGCTCAAATCTTAAGGCAGACAAAACCCACAGAAAGGACACTGAACTGATAAAAGAAAAATGTTTCTTACAATCAGTCAGCCTTGCTTTAACTCCTACTGTGAAATTAGAAACAGACCTTGCTATCTACATCAGAGATAACGGGGACCAATCATCCCAGTTTTCTCAGGACTAACAGAGTTTTTACACTGAAATTTCTGAATAAACTGAGACAGTTGGTTACCTTAACAGAAATACAAATGGGTAGAATATCTGCATAATCAAAAATGATTGATCAACTTAACAAATATAGTTACTTTAAACTCAATGCTCTGCATTAAAAAACTGGAGCTTGACTAGCTTTAGCTTGGTTCTATTTTATCTTTTGCATGATTCCCCCCCCCCCCCCCCCCAGTTTCACCAAGGGAAACTGCTACTTATTCTGTGACCTTGGGCAAGCTATTTTCACCTCTGTCTCAAGTTCCACACCATGCCAGGCACAACAGTAAGCACTCAAATAGGAGCCAGCACTATCATCTCTTTAATACTGTAAGACTTGTGGTATGAGTCTATTTGTTCTGCTAGTGGTTTTTAAATATCAGCCATCATCTCTGTAAATACCATGGATTTTCTTTCTTTTTAACGTCAGAAGAGCCTACAAGTATAATCAGGTGCTCCCTTAATTCTTACTTCTCCCTGACAGACCCACCTAGAAAACAGAGAAGCAATTTAATTTCTTTCTTCAATTTAAAATCAAGCTCTACCACGCTCATTTTAGCATAACCAAGTGTTAGGAAACTCTTTTAATGATAAAATATCATTTATGTCTTTCTCGGTAATTTCTAATTACCAGGATATACTTGTCCACGTTAGATTATGCTCCCCTTTCTAATAGCTAACCCAGAAATAGGAATAAGCTTATTAGAATTCTAGCAACACCAGTAACAAAATATAATTAGCTTCTTGGAATTTATAAGCCTACTCTTTCATCAAAATACAGTAATTATTCTTTAAAAATGAATACGATAATGCATGGATTGCAGAGAAACACTTCAGTGAATGGATTAAGGGACATTACTCTCCTATCATATCTGAGTAGGCTCCTTTTACTTTGTTGTCCTGTATTCATTTGAATTTTCAATCTCCAGCTAATAAAACCACTGACTATCAAGTGTGTAGGCAGGCCAGAATTAGAAAAATGTAATAATGCTGATAAGGTGGCTGCTGAATCTTGGGGCTGCTAGCAACAGGGACTGCAGAACGAGGCAAAGAAGAGTTTAGAGAAGTTACTATAACTATTTCACCAATGTGGAAACATTAGTGAAGGTAGAGAGAGGACTATTAGTCCCATGACAGTAGAAATGAAAAGAAAAGAACCTCTTTCTCTTAACCACATTTACAGGGACAGTACCTGGAGGGCCCAGAGTGACACTGAACAAATTTTTGGAGTGGAAAGAGAAAAGCAGCATTTCCTCAAAGCAGGAAACGGACTCACTGCCAATTATTGAATCAAAGCACAGCTCCGGGTGAACAATAGTAATGCCATGAATGTGTGTCCTCTTCCCCTTCTGGCTAAGTTCCATTGTCAGCTAAGCTACAGCGCCTTATATGAGGGAATCAGAGGTTTCTGACTTGCTCAGGGTTTTCTAAAAGCCGCCTAAAGGGAAAGCCTTGTAGATAGCAATGAGATCTCAGGATGTGTATATAAAGCTGAGAGTCAGGGATTCTGTGCTCTATTCTGAGTCACGCCTGCAATACACAGTCTTTCTCAATTGGATCCTTTGATTTTCCCATGCTGTGGTAAGTATTACGAAGGAGCACATGAGGTACTGGACCCTCCCATACCACATAGATGGTATGGGTACCATCTATGTAACCCATAGATGGTACTTACAAGCTAGTAGGGAAGGAAAAACTTAAACATGAGAAACAGGAGGAGGTCACATTTTAAAGCACTTAACGTCTGCATGCAGAGTCTAGATGTGTAAGGATTTTGAGAAAAGAGGGGTGAGGGCAGGCATATGGTGGAGCCAAGCAGAGCCAGCAGGCCCAAGTAAGGGCATTTTTATGACTAAACTGGATTAAGAAAAGAAAATGCAAATAATACTATGCAAATGGCCATGGTAATAAAGATCATCCATAATAATAAACTGGATGATGAAAGAAACAATGAGTAATAACAAGAGTGCACAGGTTAATAAGCCCTTCCTCCAGGAAATAGGCCCTGCTCCCTGTTTCCTTCCCAGTTCTGCCGAACATGTCATGGTAAACTCCACTCCTAACTATGGGCTGTTCTCTGTCACAGGGACATGCAGAGGACAAGAGGGCTTCACCTCTGCGTAGAGAAATACCAGGTTCTCTGGCACATACAAATTGCTGAACATTGTCCCCCCACCAGCGATATGAAGCAGGGTCAGAGACTTCCAGAAGGTCACTGAAGGCCCAGGGACTTACTTCAGTCATGCTATCAAACAATGTACTTCCTATGAGAGTCTCGATGCTTGTCACAATGTGTAGTAGTAATTAGAGCAGGGCAATAATCCGATTCCGGACATTGGAAACCGGTCAATTCCTTCTTCTACTTTGCTAAGAATGGTGTAACTCTTAGCAGACTAATTTCCTCCTGGGAAAGGGGCAAGCCAGTAGAGAAGCATCTTACTAAGCTGGGATCATTTAATTTCAATGAAAGATATTTTGAAAACTAATGACACCGAGGCCAGGTTAGACACTGAAAGCTATTTGTAATTATTCAATGGGTCAAATTTCTATTACAATCTTTGATGGGCCTACTATTGGGCTATTGGAATCTCCAGATATAAAGGTTTTCATCAACTACGTTCCCCAAATCAACATTTTCTGTTTTCTTCGTAAATACTCACTTCTGAATGAATGTTACACCTTATGCTTGAGAAAATACATTTGCATTCAACGACATTTCTGGGTAGGAAACCAGGCTCCAACACCTCCTCCTCAACCTGCCTATCTTCCCAGCTTGACTGTCAGTGTGCCAGAGAGTGAGGGGAGGGGGACGCAGTGGAAAGGCCAACGTGCAGATGGCTTCGCTCACATGGCCTGCAACCTTCCCTTCACTTCCTAAAAGCACCAAAGACCTAAGACTACCTGAGCAACCAAAGCCTTCAGCTAGTAGGTCATCCAGGATTAATGAGCTCCTTAAAAGAAACAAAACAAAACAAAAAAAACCCAAGTACCCTGAAGCTACAAGTGGGCCTCCTACGTTCTGCTAAAATAGTTACTCTGGTTCCAGGAGCTAAATTGATTACACAGCATAGTTTGCCAAGCCAGTAGGTTAAATGTTGCTCTAGAATAGCATTTTGGTCTTAAAACACTTTAAATAAAAATTTTAAATAGGGCCTTTAACTGCAGACTTGTACTTAGCAACGTGGTTCGATTTAGAGATTCCCAAGTAATAATTTTGTTGTTATTTATAGGAAGTCACCATTAAAACAGAGAAATACCAGCAATTCATAATGGTGATACTCTTTAGCCAGAAAACAAAATTCAGCAGCCCCTAGGATTAAAAAGGACTCACTGGGCCAAAGTTTTAAGCCTCCCACAATTAGATTTTGTTCACAGAAAACTATGTGAAAATAGACAAACATTAGATCATGCAGAGACAGGTAAGTATAAATGAATATATATAACAAAGGAGTAGTACATTATTAGATGTTCAAGTGGAATATCCTTCATAAAACATCATTTAAAATTGGTTTCACTTGGTGGTTTACTAAAAAAAAAAAAAAAAAAAAAAAAAAGTGGGGGCAGCTAACTCACCTTCCCCAGCCCACACCCCTATGGACCAGTGGCCACAGTTATGTTGGCCCCAAAGCGTAACCTGTACAAAATTGTGCAGCAGTCCAATTGGATGTGGAAACTAATGCCCCGCCTTCCTGGTCTCTCTGCCCTCCTTCCCTGGCACCCTCTGACACTTAGGCATCACGCCTTCATCACTCTAAAGGCATTCTTAAATAAGCCCAGGGCAGAAGACTAAGCGAGCAGGCCGAGATGGAACAACAGATGGTCCCGATTCATTACAGTCTGTGCATCTGGCTTTTTAAACTGACCTTTTCAGTCTCTGGGTTATTTTACAAAGATCACCCCAGGGCCTCCAGGCACCTTGTTTTTTCTTAACATCAGACACCAACTCTGCACAATATACTGCTTAGTTTCCGTATTTACACACATTCTCTTTCCCTCCCCTCATCTGCCAAGACATAACACAACTTATACAGGTCCATTACTTACATGAACAAAGATTGGAAACCTAAATATTTATCCAGTAGTTAATTACATGTTATGGTATATATATAATATGAACTATCAGAGTTATAAAAATTTAAGTTTTTAAAAATAAAATATATCAAGGAAAACTTGAGAAAAAGTAAGGTATAATACTATAAAATCCACGTAGAAAATCCTTAAAGGAATATTAAAAAACTAAAAGAACATATTGAAATATTAGCTGACAGTAGAAGTTGCAAGATTTTTGGAAGTTTACTCATTTATTTTCCAAATTCTGTATGTATGTGCATTACTTTTATGATTACATCCATACTCCTTACTCATTTCCCTGCCATTTCTTTAAGGGGGAATCAAAGGTAGAAATGGTTGTGTGGCCGAAACCGGTTTGGCTCAGTGGTAGAGCGTTGGTCTGCAGACTGAAAGGTGCCGGGTTCAATTCCGGTCAAGAGCATGTACATTGGTTGTGGGCACGTCCCCAGTAGGGGGTGTGCAAGAGGCAGCTGGTTGATGCTTCTCTCTCATCGATGTTTCTAGCTCTCTATCCCTCTCTCTTCCTCTCTGTAAAATATCAATTAAAAAATATATATTTTTAAAAAATGGTTGTGTGATGTCACGAATGTCAGATTTTTCTTTAAAAATTAGAGAACCATGACTTAAAAAGCACAACCTGTGTCGGTTAGATGGCAGACTCTGAGCCATAAACTTGTATGTGTACAACATACACATAAAATGCAAAAGGCGGAGGCTAGGACCTGCACTTGAGTACACACAGTGCCATTTGGTTGCTTCACACTGCTCTTTATTTGTGTGGTCCATGTGTAGAGGCATCTACGGGGGAGAGGCTGGGAGAGAACATAGTATCAGCCATCAACTAATCTGCACCGTGAGTGAACAGCCGTGAAGATGAGGCATTTCCAAATCCCGACCTTTTCCTGAGCCTCATTATTTCCTTCCCAACCACACATTTCCACTGAGTTGACTGACAGGCATCTCCAAGTCAGCATGCCCAAATCCAGACTTATGATTCCCCCAAAACTGGATTTCACATGAAACCTAATCTTACCTACCAGCACAATCCTCTCAGAGGCCTGGGCATTAACCTCCATGCCTCTTCGTCCCTATACCTACCAGCTCACCCACCAACCCCAGGTCCTAACATGCCAGTTCGAGAGACCACGACTAGATGACTCCACAAGGCTGTGGGTATCATGCAAATAGTAAGGACTTCTGGATTGAGACCCCAGTTTAGACTTGGTCCTGTCAACTACTAAGTGTGTGACCTGGGGCAAAAGGCTTAAAGTGCCTATGCTTCCTTTCCCTCACTATCCAGTGTCTCTAAAGATAGGACTTGCTCGTCCCGTGGAACTACTGCAGGGTTTAAATTAAGGTCATTCACTCACAGGGAATGCGGGGTGGTCAGTGGGGAACAGCAGCCACTCTGGGAGAACATACCAAGTCTGCGGGCCTGTTACAGTGCATTAAGTGCCACCATGCAGCAATGACTGACGCCACTGAGCACAGAGGAAAGGATGAAATCCAGAGTGATGTCAGGAAACATTTTCACCCAAGTCCTATGAGATGTGCAGGAGGTAGATTAACAACAGTGAATGATGTGGATAATGTACCAGGAGAGGAACAGCAAGTGTGAAGTTCTGAGGTCAAGAGACAAAGAGGCCTCTTGCAGTGGTTGAGCCGGCTGGAGACCAGAACGTGCGGGTGAGAAGTGAGTAGAGGTGTAGCTGGCGAGGTCAACGGGGACTAAGGGTTTGGGTACCCGGACATGAAGGGTGGTAAGCAGGGAAATCACATAAAAAAATGCATGCAGCCGAAACCAGTTTGGCTCAGTGGATAGAGCGTTGGTCTGTGGACTGAGGGGTCCCAGGTTCAATTCCGGTCCAGGGCATGTACATTGGTTGCGGGCACGTCCCCAGTGGGGGGTGTGCAGGAGGCAGCTGGTCGATGTTTCTCTCTCATCAATGTTTCTAACTCTCTATCCCTCTCTCTTCCTCTCTGTAAAAAATCAATAATATATATATATATTTTTTTAAATGCATGCAATGTGCTTATACTTGTGACCGCTGCTCCTGAGTACTGTTAACTGCTTTCGTTGTTACCACTCTATAGTCTGGTTTGTGCTGTCCAGAAACTTACAGTCCAATGTCTTTTCTGCTGTCCTCTTATTTATTATTACTATGTTAGAGTATGAATATGTTAGAGAAAAATTTTTAATTTTTCTTCAATTTACTTGGTGAATTCAAGGCAAGAATGTAAAGGACAGGGCCGGTCAGCCTTCACCTGAGCTCCTCAGTAGTCAGAAGAACAATGAAAAGGTTAATGTCTTATCTAAGTCATAAACCTCAGAACTCCGCGCATAACTGATCACACTGACTTCTCAACACCAACTGCCGTGCTAAGTAGTATTTCTAGGACAGCACACATCAGCCTCAACATTTCGTGGCATAATGTGTGCCAATCTGCCCCTCCTGCCCAGGTAAGCGCCACTTGTTCAGGGCACTCAGGGACACCCTAAGCACCCATCGCTGCTTTGTGGAAAATTAAACTCTACCCCCGAGGAATACTGCAATCATATTCTGAATGAAATCTGCCCAGTAACCTCAGGCCTCGTTGGAGTCCCTTATTAGCTCCACACAGTAACCTATGAACACTGGTATTTGTAAAAACCTAAATTAGTGAAATGAATTACAATCTTTATCATTCCCACCAAATTAAGAATCATTCACTGAGAAAAGCTATTAAATATATTTCTATCCCTTGCAAATGATCACTGCAGGGACTTCCCTACCTTTGTGGGAAAGGCTGTCTTTTCACATGTAGGGCACATCATATATAAAATTATTCTCCACACCCTTATCCTTAAATCCACATAGTATAGTCATTAGTTCTAAATTGGAAAGCACCCTTGATAAGGCAAGGGGCATTATCATGAGTTCTAACAATTTTACTGTAAGTTAATCAGTGTCAACGGACAACCGTAATTTCTAAAAGGATGCTTTTGAATATTAGAACTATTAGTGGGCATCATTAAACAACCAGTTTTGTTGTACTGAGGCAACCTGTTTTAAAGTATAGACTTAGCTGAAACCGGTTTGGCTCGGTGGATAGAACATCAGCTTGAGGACTGAAAGGTCCCAGGTTCGACTCTGATCAAGGGCATGTACCTTGGTTGCAGGCACATCCACCATGGGGGTGTACAGGAGGCAGCTGATCGATGATTCCCTCTCATTGATGTTTCTAACCCTCTATCCCTCTCTCTTCCTCTCTGTAAAAAAAATCAATAAAATATATATTTTTTAAAGTATAGACTTAGCCTTTGATATGCATAAAAGGAATACTTGCAAGACAAAATAGAAGTGATTTTGTATTAGATTGCTTCCCTTGAAATATTTCAACAGAACATTAGCATTCCCATCCTTTTCATTTATAATGTCTGATACAGTAACACACTCTAACTCCAGTTCCTGGAGCTACTCCCACCATCCCCAAGAGGAGAGCCTGCTTGCCCAGCCTCCACTCAGATGGCTTCTCCTCCCCAGAGAACACCCAGAGCCAGGCCTGGCGGCTCCCGGGAGGTCTGCTGGAAGTAAAGCTCTCCAACCCCTGGGCCTTTTTGCCTTCAGAAGGAGATGGTGGGGAGGTGGAGCCGGGATCCAACCTCAGGGAGAGGGAATCTGGGATTTGCCCACTAGTTGGTACAAAAGCTGTTGTCCTTTGCTTCTCCCCACCCACTACGTCCCTCTCACCCCCCAGTTTTGGTCTTATTTTCTTTTCATCATTCTTAACTGACATGTCTCCTGTCAACTACATTTCAAGAATGTGCTCCGAGAGAAAGCATTTTGCTGGCCACTGACTACCCCCACCAGCTAAGCTTCCGAGACAGAGAGATACAAAAACCAATCAGGTTATATTGAATGCTGAGGGTCAGTCAGAGGAATGAGTAGCACTGCTGGACCACATGGGGTAGGTGACACTCACTAACTGGGAGGTGAGAAAGGCCTTCTGGAGAAGGTGACATGTTGCGAGGCCCAAGATGAGCTGGTGTCACTGTACAAAGGAACACCAATGCAGAAAGAAGGACTGCAATGAAGAGAGAGGAGAGAGATTGTGTGTGTTTTCACAAGAGGGCAGGAGGGAGGAGGAGGAGGAATACTAACCACAAGAAAATATTACACAAGACTTGTGCTTCTCCTTTTACCTGTTGAATATTCAAATTGATCTGAGTTGGAGATAGAGATATGTGAGGCAACATCTTAGGGATGGTAATTAAGCCATGAGATGAGCTGGGGCTTGAAGTTCAAGGGGTCCAAAACTTGACAACCCGAAAAGTGAGATGTTATAGCCTCAGGTCTATGACTCCTATCTGTTTCCTCCGGGTTGTCTTTAGGATACACTCCTCAGCAAAAGACCAAACTAAGAACTTGAAAACAGGAGAGGAAATATTCCACCACTTGCTCCTTCCTACCATTAGAGGAGGGGTAGGGGAGCTGTTTTCTGCCAAGGACTACGTAGATATTTATAACATCATTTGCAATAAGTTGATACAAAATTATCAGCTTAAAAATTAGCCTGCTATATCTGGTCAAACATTTCATTAACTCACCCTAATACCTTGGCAGGGATAAACCAAATGATTTCGTGGGCCTTATACTGCCCGAGGGCTGGATGTTACCCACCCCTACATTAGACACAGCCTTAATAAAATACCAGAGGCTTTTTTTTTTTTACTTTTTTTTTTTTTTTTTTTAATCACTCAGCCTGGCCTGAGTGGCTTAGTAATTGAGTATCAACCTATGAACCAGGAGGTCACGATTCAATTCTGGGCAGGTCACATGCCCAGGTTGCAGGCTCTATTCTCAGTGTGGGGCATGCAGGGGGCAGTCTATCTCATCATTGATGTTTCTCTCTCCCTCTCCCTTCCTCTGTGAATAAAAATATATTTTTTAAAAACTCACACCCTAGCTGGTTTGCTCAGAGGTCAGAGCGTCAGCCTACACACTGAAGGATTTTGGATTTGATTCCAGTGAAGGGCGCATTCCTTGGTTGCAGGCTCCATCCCTGGCCCCAGTTGTGGTGTGTGCAGGAGACAACCAATCGATGTGTCTCTCTCACATCAATGCTTCTCTCTCTATCTCTCCCTCTCCCTTCCACTCTAAGAATCAAAGGGAGAAATGTCCTCGGTGGTGAGGATGAACAAAAAACAACCACCACTCAAATACAAAGTTAGCAGTAAGCAGAAACAAGATGGCTTTCACTGCCGTGGGGCACATCCCAAGTCCTCGGGAAGCCCATTTACCCAGGTTCCGCTCTCGCCTCCAGCTGGCTTTATCTCCATCCGCCATTGCCACTCCTAAGCAAAGCTCCCAATGGCATTACTGCCGCCTTCTTCCAGTTAACAGACCACAGCTGGTAAGGGAGTTCACAACGTGGTGCATCACTGATAAAATCTTATCTCTGTGAAAGAAACACTTACTCAACACATGAGACCTCAACACAGGGGTCTTTCTCTGCAATGCTCCCCTATTATGGGCATGGGCCAGGAGACACCTGCTGTGCCTTCCCTCTCTCGTGTTATGGATCAACCAGAATGGTCATCCTAAGGTCAGTTCCTGGGCACAAGAAGACCTGAAGATACCACAGCCAGGACAAAATTAGAACAAAATTAATATACAAAATTAATAAACAAAATTAATAACAATTTAAAAGCAAATTAGAATTGCCAGTTTTTAGCTCATTAACATCCTGGCTCTGCGAATCCAAAAGAAAAAAAAAAAGGTAATTCCCAATGTTCTCTTTGAAGACTTATCAATATTTGGGAGACTTTTTTTCCCAGGGAATGAGCTTTTTGGCATTAAGGTCCAGATAGAAAAACATCAGCAGACTGTGTGTCTCACAGGATTCCTGATACTGTCTCCATGACCTATTTGTCTCCACTTAAGAACTTCCTTTAAATTATTTCAGTGCTCACAACGACAGCTACTCATGTTCAGTTTATAAAGTGCTTCTCTTCTACTTGGCGCATTTCCTGTAGCAGGTAAGCACTGTAGCAGTAAAACAGCAACTATTATTGTTGTAGTTGTTATCACAGAAGCGAGAGCTAACCACTGATATTCACCGGGCACTTTGTAAGCATTACGGAGGTATGTCATTGGTCTTTGCCACATTCACCTAGGGTGGATCATCTTCTCACCATTTTCCAGTAGGGAATATGCAGCCCAGAAAAGCAAGTTTGTGCAAACCCTCGAGCGAGGATAGCGAAACCCACATCTTGACTACTCATAGTTTTAGAGACAGAAACACTAGGAGATGAAACAGAGGAGATGAATCAAGTGACCTGACCCTGTGGTGAAGTTAGTAAAGAAAGTGGCGAAAAAAGCAGAGACCTTTCCTAGTCATTTAACATATTATCCTGACCCCAACATGTCATCATTTCTAGTTGGGGACAGTTTAATGTCAAGTAAGAAAGATGCCCCATCTTTCACATGGGGCGAATGAAAGGGTTTGGAGGCAGCTTTATCAGCATCAGACACTTGCTTTGGCAGTAATTACATGTGTGTCCATACACCATTTTCATAAGCAGCTCAGAAGCCCAAACTGAGACAGTCTTGAAAGTCATTCCATCAAGCATACCATAGGCACGTTACACATATCAGGGCATCGTGAAAAGGGGGGGGGGGTTCCAAATTTGAGTTTAAATCTACCATTCTAAGTTGGAAATGAAAACTCCTCCTGTCCTGGGGGGTCCAACTCAACAATTCCCTCACCCCTCCTACTAACTATCGCTGCCTTATTAATGACCAGCTCCTGGACTGTCTCATTCTCACAGTAGTCTTAGATGGTGCTTACTCTCATCCCAACACTTAATCAGAAGTGCTCCCAATGAAGCATGAAAATAAATTAGATTTTGGTTTAACTGGGATTAGATTCACAGCACCAAGAAATAAAGTAACAGTTATCTAATCTAACAGGCCTGCCTCAGACTTGCTGGCTCCTCTCCACAGGCTCCTCTTGCTAAAGCACTCTCCCCAAATTCCTCTTTACACACTGTGAAATCACAGCACGTCGGTAAAGAAATGTAACTCTTCAAATGCCATGAACGTAAGTAACTCTTAACGCTGGTGCCTGCCTCACAGCTAGAGATCGGCTGGTCTGTGGGCAGGGGAGTTGCTGGGTGTCAGCCTGTGAAACGCGCACCGGGCCCACAATGCTTCGCGAAGTGACTTAAGGAGCCTCCTGGGCTTGAGCAGAGCCCATTTGTTTTCCTGGAGAAGCAGTTTCCTTTCATGCCTCAGTTTACACTCGCCGTCGCTCCATCTGGAAGCTGCCAGGGGTAAGTGCCGTGCAAAGCCTCAACCGTGGAGAAAATCAGACGCAAACAAAGGCAAAGAGGGGTAGGGAACTGATGACTGTGTAGAAAGTATGAAGGCAGTACTACGCTGCAACAGCAAAATGATCTCAAACAACCCAATTAAGAGATGGGCTAAGGATTTGAGTGGACCTTTCCCCACAGAACAGGTGGCCTACAAGCACATAAAAAGTGCTCAACATCAGGAACCATCAGGGAAATGCAAAAAAGAAACATTACACCCATTTAGATTTTAAAAAAACTAAAACAGCCGAAACCAGTTTGGCTCAGTGGATAGAGCGTCCGTCTGCGGACTGAAAGGTCCCGGGTTCGATTCCGGTCAAGGGCATGTACCTTGGCTGCGGGTACATCCCCGGTGGGGGTTGTGCAAGAGGCAGCTGGTCGATGTTTCTCTCTCATCGATGTTTCTGGCTCTCTGTCCCTCTCTCTTCCTCTCTGTAAAAAAATCAATAAAATATATTTTTAAATAAAAATAAAAAACTAAAACAAACAAAAACAAGTATTGGTAAAGATGAGGAGAAATTGGAACCTTTGTGAATTGCTGGTGAGCATGACTTACAATGGTGCAGTTGCTATAGAAAACAGTGTAGATTGTTATAGAGAAATCCCCCCAAAAAACTAAACAGAATGATCATATGCTCTAGCAATTCCCCTTTTGAGTATATGCACCACAATATGCATGTATTTAATGTACACTTATAATGGTAACATGATGCATTTTATATCATTTTAATTTTAAAAAGGATGAGAAGATTGACCTAGTCATGCACCATCAGCACACAGCAGCTTGGCAAACTCACCAAACAGTAAGCCCATCTTACCCCCAAAAGAAGGCAACTGCCCTTATGTGTTTTAATACCTGAGAGGCCGGTAAAAACTTACTGAGATCAACCACAGTACACCTGAAATCACAGAGCTAAAAACAAATTAGTCCCGTGGTCAGCAAACTGCGGCTTGCGAGCCACATGCAGCTCTGTGGCCCCTTGAGTGTGGCTCTTCCATAAAATGCCATGGCCTTTGAACAAGTGGCGTTAGAAGAAGTTTAAAAATAAATTGGATCTCAAAAGAAATCTCAATGGTTATACTGTTGATATTTGACTCTGTTGACTAATGAGTTTGCCCATGACTGAATTAGTCCAACTGTTTTAATAGTGTGATTGGTGGTAATGCCATATGTAGACAAGATTTCCTGAAGAATGAGACTTCTTCCTTTTAAAATGAAAACAGAACATTAGATAACACACATTTTAAAGCAAATCCTGTGACACAGAAACAGAGGAAGGTGAGAAAGCAAAGAAAAACATATTCTTGGGAGTTAAAAAGAATATGAGTTCTACATTCCCCACTCTGCCACTAGCCAGCCTTATCCAGGCCTCAGTTTCCTCATCAGTCATGCAAATCAAAGATAAACTTAATGGCACCTCCAACAGAAGCATCCCCTTTGGGCAGTCTCATGCTGCCCATGCAACTTTCTGGCCATACTAGTAATCTGATTCCCAACAAGCTTTTCGACAGGAAAAAGGAAGTGTCAGCATTTCAGGATTCTTGAAACTGTATTTGTTATAAACCAATGAACTGAATAAAGTTAATAATGAAAAAAAAAGCCAGTGATTTAAATAATTGAAGGCAACTGGCCCAAGTGAAAGTGGAAAGTAAAACCCATTTTCCTAATTCAGACCCACTTATAGTCTCCATCATCAGCATCCATCCACCCTGAACTGTCCATCAAGGAAAGGCAGTTTTCAAATCATTCTTGGCCGATGTCCATGCCACTCAGTTCTTTAAACCATTTCTTTTAAGGGGGAAATACACTAAAAAAATATGCTGAATATGTCAAAAACATAATTATAGTTTATTTTTATGGACTATAACAGTTATTTCTGATAGGAGAAAATGACACAATTTGAAAGTTTGGGAATATGCATAGACTTGAAAGGTGAGGAGCAAAAGGGGAAGCATTTTATGACTAATCACGCTAGCCTCTTCTGAAAATACTTTCTTCAATAGGCTTTTGGGACAAAGCCTTCCAGGACTTCTCTTTGCTAATTCCTCCTCTTCTTGACATCTCTCCTACACTGCCCCACAATAAAAGAAGTATACAGATTTTTAAAAATCAGGTTATGTCCAAAACACTCCAGAGAAACCCTGATTCTCTTCCACAGCTAATGAGGCTGTAGGTGATGTAGGCAGATCTGTTTTCTCAGACCAATCTCTTTTTGTTTCCCTAGTTCGCTATACTCCCAGCCACATCACCTTTGCACCTTGGCCCTGTTCTTCCCTCTTCCTGAAATGACCACCCCCTATCTTTGTGTGGCTCTGTCCCTCATTTCATTCAGATCTAAAATCACAGAGTCCTGCAGGCAGGTCTTCCTTGATCACTGTAATAGCATCCCTCTTTCCTTCAGTCCCGATGGGATTTTCTCTCTCAAGCGTATATCACCTATGGACACACATCTCATCTGTCTTCTCCTAGAATGTAAGGTCCATTAGAACAGGGACTACATCAGTTTTGCTTGTCTGTATTACTAGACCTAAGAACAGCACCTGGCATATAGAAGGCACGCAATATTTGTTGAATAAACAAATTGGCAACAGGGAGTAAGTTACAGTAATAACGACCAAACTAAATTCCCTCAATGTGCAGGTTGACAAAAATGTGAAGTGGTCAATCATCAGTCAGTTTCTGGCATGGAAACTGGGTTTTGGGCCAAACAAGTAACTCTGAAGTTTGTTGATGCCCTACTATGCACATATGGACAAGGTGCTGGCAGTACAGTGATGGGCTTTGTTCTGTCCCTGCCTTCAAAGACCTCATGGTCTGTCAGTTCTGAACACAGATGAAAGAAAGAACAACTAACTTGGGAGGACAAAGGGGCCCAGGCAGGAGCAAACAGTCATACATGTGCCACATATTCTATGGACAAGTCCATACAACCCATAGGAAACAGGGGCAAGCCATTACTCCCACTCTCACCATGAAGCCACCCAGAGGACTCCACTGCTTTCCTAACTGCCAGGCAATCTTCTTCCATGTTGGCATCCTTCCGTTGACAACTGCCTCATTATTATTCCTCACAACCCAGCTGGAGCCCGTAGCTGGCATGCATGCACACAGAGGCTTCGGGAGACTTTCTGCTCTCGGGTAACCAAATACGTAAGCTTGGACTTAAGATGCATTTCCACCTCTGGCCCCAAATGTCCCATCATATATTCCAAGCACTGATCAAACCTCATGACTCAAATTATCTGCTTCAAAACATCCTACCAATCAAAGCATCAAGTAGCTTTGGTTGCTCAGTTGCAGTTAACAAACCTAAAGCTACAGGTTGGGGTTTTTTTTTTTTTGTGTGTGTGTGTGTGTGTTTTGTCGTTGTTTGTTTTTTTGGTATGGAGTAGCAGCAAAAGCTGCTAATTCTGGATTTCCCCTCTCCCCCCAAATTCCTCAAGGTTTAATCTCTTTGCTGAATATAAATTGCTTTACAACCTCAGTCACTCCTTACGATAATGCAAACCTCCCCGAAGATATCCTCTTTCGCATATGTACTAATTCTGGCTATTTTGGTTCAGCAAGAAAAAAAAGAACATTTGCTAGAAAAAGAGGATAGCTCTGTCCTCCCAGTAAATATTTACTCTGTCAATTGAACTCTTTATCTGAATCCATGTTACTCTCCTGTTTCCATCAAGAGTGAAAGATACCACTGCTAGGAATCTGGGTGTGGTTAGGGGGAGGGAGAGTTCAAGAAAATAATTGCATATAATTTATCTCTGCCACTACATCCCCTTACTGATGTTAAAAAAAAAAAATCCATGTTATAACTATTATTTATCAGTCTTCCGAGTCTTTTTTGGCTTGTCTGATTCTGTAATCTCACCAACACAAACCTCTTTCCCTGAATCTAGGGATTACTTAAAATGCAATCCTGGTTTTCTGAAATTTGATTCCAGTGATCAAAAACTAAACTTGCAATCTTTGCTCATCAACAACTTCTTAATTGTGCTCCAAGTGCAGGTCTTACCTTCCAGTTGCACTGACTTCGGAAGAAGCCATCCACGTGACTTGCATTGAATAAATCAGCTTCAGGCAGCTATTAGACAGCACCCTCGAGTTTACTGTCTCATACCTTGCTCTAGACAGGTGCCCCCACTTAAAAAGTTCTGGCACCTCAAATCAGCTGGCCACAGTCCTACCTGCTCTTAATATGAAAGTCTTGGAATTAATTTTAAAACTTCCTACTTGGACAAACCACTTCCTCAAAATCTCTTTGCTTTGGGGTCTGTGGCCATCTCAGTTCTGGATCAGCTGCTGGTCTCTGACTAACCTCTTCTCACACCACATTTCTCCTTTCTCCTGTCCCTTTGACTACCACCTGGTTCCAGACACTCGATATTCTTCCCCTTGCGGCTGGGTTTGACGCAGGGTCTCACTGTCATGTTCCTCGTGCTTCCTCAAGACCTGGCTTCCAGCTGCTGCCTTGCCATTTACCCCCGCTGGCTGCCAATTTCATTGGGTTCCCTGGCTTTCTTCCCCAGCCCCAGCACTCTACAACCCGCAGTGACTGAGCCAACTGCAGAAGCAGACTGGAGCCCTGACTGCAGGAGTGGGAAAACCCTAATTCTGTGACAAAGGAAACCTTCTCCTTCTCAACCTTAAATGTCGTAGCATGAATCCCTCAGACGCCCCTGGAAGCACACCCCATGGGACAGAGGTCTCGGTGCCCCTATATTTCTCCTTTGCAAATCTGCTCTTAGGTCTCTGCAATGCCTAGAATTTCTCAGCCACTTGAAAGTGACCATATCTTTTTAATCATATCCATTTCGTTTTTATAAAAAGCATTTCTCTGGGTATTGAATAGAGATACAAGTCAAGTCAAACAGGCTTATTAAATAGAATACTCTCTCCTAGGAACATCTGATCAAAAGCTCAGTGCAGAAACCAATGAAAGAAACCCTATAAATATGGTTGACCTGGGCTCAACTCCCAACTCCACCATTTATAGTCTGTATAATCTTGGTATTTCGCGTCTTTATGCCTCAACTTCTATACCTGTAACATGGGCATATCAGAAGGTGCCCCATGGGGTTTTTTTTTGACGATGAAGCATGTCAATGCCTGGGAAATGCTCAAAAAGTGTTAGCTATTACAGACTACTGAATTAATACTAGCTAAAAGACAAAACAACCAAGACTACTGCCAAACATCAGGACTTACGAGACCTGTGTTTTAGACACGATTCTGTCAGTTTGTGGCCTCTGGAGTGGATTAAAAATGGTTGCAAATTCTTTGTCACATCCCCCTTGGGACAGGTGAGATCTATTTATTCACCCTTTGACTCTGGGCTAAGCTCGCAGCTGTTCTGACCAGTAGAGCACGTAGAAGTGACCTGGTGCCCGGTTCAGCCGTACATGTTACAAGAACCATCAGCTCCCACCTCCTGCGTCTTGGAACCCGGCCGCCACGGGGAGAAGAAATCCAGGCAGCCACAGGGGCAGGCCCACTTCCAAGAGCACTGAGGTGAGCTCCAGTCCACAGCCAGCACTGACCTGCCAGCCATGTGATTAAGCCAGTTTGGAAGCGGATCTTCCAGTTGCAGTCGCAGGTCTTTCTTTCCCCTTGAACTCTGCCCAGATTGCAAAATCAGGAGCAAATAAGATTGTCATTTGAAGTTTCTAAGTTTGAGGGCAGTTTGTTACACAGCCAAAGAGCCTCTTAAACCAATTCTTCAAATTCTATGTTTATTATAAAAAGGGAAAGAGAAGAGGCAAGGTGTTCACTCATCAAATAGCCCTAGAACACCTACTATGTGCAGGACTCTGACAGGTCTTAATACTGCGCTTCTGGTGCTTATCACCTGTGGCTAAGACAGACATTGAACACCGCACTACAATGAAGTGGGATTCTATAGAAACAGAGGAGGGTATGGAAGTATAACGGGGAGTGGGAATACTAGGCGATCTCACAGGCCCTTCTGACTCTGATTCTGTGTAACTTGACTAAAAAAGAGTTCGAACACCGGTGAGATGGTCACTTAGAGATAGGCATACGACATAATCTCTCTAGAGAGCAATTTTCTCCCATATAATCTACTTCTTAATTAGAGTATCAGTGAAGATGTGGGGTTTCAGTGACTACTCAACAAGTAAATGGTGAAAGCAGGGAGTTGCCTCTAGAGCCTATATTCAGGAGTGGGATAATCTTATGAAAGAGGCTTTGAATAATGTGATGAGGAAAGAGGGAAATACAATTTCCAGGGCAACTAAGGTTTCAAAATAAATTGTGATGGGAGAATTTTACCTGTTCATTGTTTAATATTTAAAAGACAAAGTTATAAGTTAATTGCTTCGAACAAAGTATTCTTTGCTTTAGGAAATACTTTTTTTTCATTCCTAGTGGGTTCCATGATTGCCAGGAAAGAAACCTTTCCACCCCCCCTCAGGAATTTAAAGAATGTTTTGCTCATTGTGATTTTCAAGATAACTGAGAACAATATAAGAATGCTTACAAAATAAATCCAAAATATCAGAACAACAATGATTTCCATTTCAACATTAAATTCATATTTCATGCAGCAATATCATAGGAGCTCTTCTGTTGAGATCTTGCCATTCAGCTAAATCTGTGAAAACCTTGAAAATCTCTTTCTTGACTTAGAAGAACAAACTCTTCAAGATAACTCTTTATTTTGCTACATAAATGGAGAGCTGCCTGTTAGACAAGCAGATTGGGTGGACAGGTATTCTGTAAAGATGAGTAAATTCGAGTCATACTCTGATAATTCTGCACAAGACTTCTTCCCAAAGTCTGAATTACTCCAAGGACCAAGAGATGTGATTGTGAAACTGGTCTCACAGGTTTTACCAAGTTAAACAGAATTAACTGCCAAATGAAAACCCATCGAGTTGAGGAAGGAGATTTAAGAGCCTTCCTTGACAAGGTTTGGGAAAATTTAATCTAATGCTGTTGGCAGTGTGTTCAGTCAGCTTCTTGATCTTGGAGGAAGACTGAAAGCCAACCATTTAATTTTCTAAGTACTTTCGATTTGGCTGATATTAAAGTTCTTCTTTAACCTCCCATTAGAAAAAGAAAAACATCCTTTGAGTCTTTGATAGGAATAGATAATAGCTAAGAAAAGAAAGAAAAAAAAGAATAGCCAATTCATGTTCTCAAATTTTCCTTTTAAATTACCTTTGTTAATGCTAATGACTAGTTTGTTTTGGTTCTAGTGTTCAGACTTTGACATAAGCCATTTGTGGTCATGGATAAATAAAAATGCACTGAATGACCATAGGTAGAGGACATTTTACTCTCTCCTATAATCCCCTCACAGGATCTTAAACAGCTATTGTTCACACTAAAACACAACAGGAACACATTCATGAATTTCCTGTTTTCCAGCATCTTAAAGTTCTCACACATGCAAAACACCTCAAGCCCAACACCCAGCCCTCTCAGTCTCCTCTGCGATCCCTCACCCCAACCTCTCCTGCCTCTCTGGTAAGGAAGCTTTCCTAGAGCAGGGCAGGCAGAGGTCAGCCCCTGAACTGTTGACCAAAGCTTGCTGCTCTCGTGAAGATCCAGCAGATTACAACTAGAAATGGATTCAAGTCACCCTTATTCAGGATGTTATGAAGTCACTGTCAAAACGTCAGTGACTCCTACGGCTAGGGGACCCTTGCAGAAGGGATAAGCTCACAAGTCAACGCCAACAAAAGAGGCCTCTTGTTTCAGAATTACGCTGAGCCCTTTGAGTCTTTCCAGCCCCTGAAATGCCTGCTGAACATCAGGCTGAATCTGACCCCATGGTGACCTCCGGGCAGCGTAGAGACTCCTGGGCAATAAGAGATACGGCATTCGAGGGGCCCCTCAGGGATTTTATTAGGTCTGCTTCCAGAGGAGGAGGAACCAACCATCAAAAAAGGATGAAGACTTTGCCCCCCACCCCCACCCCAAGATGTTAAAGAAAAATCAGTGTGGAAAAAAAAAAAAGAAACTCTCCTTTACACCAAAGAGAAGAGATTGTGAATAAAGTGAGAAATACAAATGACTGTATTAGAATCTTCCTGGGTCCATATATATCATTACTGATCTATAGATATTACATGGACTATTGCCCATGACATTTAGGGTCCATAAGGTATAAACCTTCTCTTCCCCCCTACTCCCCCCTTTACAATCTGTTGCAACTACTTAACCTGCAGAGAAACTAGGATTGGGGGGTGGAGGAGCAACTAAGTCACTGACCCTAAAAAGAAGACTCTAAAGAAGGCAAGCGCTGAATGAGCAGACACTGAGAAAAAGGAAAGAAAACTTGGTAAAGGATATGGTTGGGGCAGAAACTTGTTTATTGCCTTGGGGACAAAACTACGCCTTATAATGCTGAAATATTGCTCCAACTAATGCAGGGGTCACAGAGCGCCCTTACAGCTTACAACTGGCCACGGGTTTTCTAAGGAGTGGAAAATGAGGCACAAGAGACACAGGATGGAGAGTTTTACAGATACTCAGTTCATCTAATGTACTCCCTGACCCTGCCAATTCTATTAGAGCCAGCCCAGGCCTCCTCTCTCTTGCTGATTCATTTTGAAACAGAGGTCATTGAACAGCACGTTTCAGGTGCAAGTGTGAAAGCTGCCAGGTAGAAATAAACAATGTGGAAGGCTTGGCCAAGACTCTCTGCAAGAAGCATGCCTTCAGTTTTTATCGATAAGTCAAAGGCTTCTCCTTAAACAGTGTCAGTAATGGGGCAGGACCTGGGTTCTTTTTTAGATCTGAAACCTCCCCCTGCCTTTAAAATTGGCAAAAGTCACTGAGGTCTTCAGGCCTTTCCCACTGCCTCCCAGTTTTAAATGAAGCCCTACCCTTGGCATCGCCCGTCTTCGTCATCACTAGGGAAAGCAGAGGGGTTAAGAAATGCCTCTACTCATTGGACCAACCCCTCAAAATGCTATTCCAAACCCCAGCAGGCACAGCACAGCAGTAAGACACTCAGAGCGCCAGGCTGGGGTGCTGGACACCAGCCGCAGACCTGATGGAGTTTCCCGTGTACATCCCCTTCCTTCCCCATCACCAGCCTTCTCCCCAAGTGAGGACTTGAGCCTTTCATTTTCCCTTCACCGTGAGTAATCTGACATCACTTGTATCTGCCTTCCGGCTGTTTTTACACCGGCCTTCACCCCGCCCTCCCCCCCTCCCTTTTCCTTTCTTCAGCCATTCTGAAGAAGCACAGACTATTTATTCTACTTTTGCTCCCAGAAACGGGCTCAGGGATGGCGCTAGGTCGGAGGAAATCCTATAGCCATCAAGCTTCCTGCTGTAGACACCGTCTCAGACTTTCTTCTGAGATCCCAGTTCTGTAGGTTTCCCAACCACTACTTTTCAGGTATTCAAAACCTTGGAGCGGGGAGGAGAGAGGAGTGCCCCAGGCATCCCACCAGTCATCAAAAAGGTGGCTTTGGGCATCTTACGGGTCCCATATTTGCATGCCTGCCTTTTGATGTAGCCTTTCATTTCAAAGCGAGGTCTCAAACACTCAAGTGGAGATGTTACCGTAAGAGCCAGGAATTGCAAATGCTCTTGCCTCAAAGACTCAGAGGAGTCCAGTCCCGGGCAGGAAACAAAGTTCTAAGCGGCTTTGATGTGCTCCCTCCCCACGCCCCGCCCCAGCGCGGTCCGCGCAGAGACCACCTTGCCCGGATGTGTCCAAACGCATCATCACACCTGGGAGCCGAGGGGTAGACTTCCTAAGCCCACGAGTTCCCCGGCCCCACCAAATTAGTTCCCGGTGGCTCAGGCTCAGCCGGGATCCCCATGTGTTTTGTGGATACGAAAAAGGGGCGTTGTGCCTACACTGAATGAGGGGAAAGGGTGGGAAGGGACAGGGGACCCAGACCCGAGGCGGAGAGTAAAAAACGCCTCGGCGGGGTGGTGAGCGCTTGTTTCTTTTCCACGCCACTGTGTTTCAGGCTGAACACATCCAACCAGCTCAGGTCATTTCCTGAGTTAACGCTGCAAGTTAAAACAAGATCCAGAAAATCTATTAATCTTTAATTGCGCCGCCTCCAGACCGGGAGCGCGAGGCGGGTGCGGCGTGGGGCTGGGGGAGACTAAGCAGCGGGGGTTGGAGCAGGGAGGGTCGAAAAGCCGCTGCCTAGGAAAAACCAGAGCTCCCGACCTCCAGCTGCTTCTTACCTCGCTCAGCTCGGCCGAGGAGTCGTTTCCGTATTTCAAGGCAACTCCAGAATTCATGTCTGCACTTTTCGGAGCCGAGCTCCTCCTCCTCCTCCTCCTCCTCCTCCTCCGGGTCTCCGGAGCTGCGAGTTAGGCTTCACAAGGCTCGGCGTCCACGGCGCGGTCCCTCCTGGCAGATGCCCGTCTAGACAGCCATGTCCCACCCAGGACGAGTGGTGCAGTCCTGGCGGAAGGATGCCAGCGCGCCCGGAGAGGAGCTCACGGGCGAGGAGGCATGGCTGCGGGAGGCTGGGCGGCGCGGCGCGCTCGCAGCGGCGGCAGCGGCCGAGCCGGCGCGGGGACCCGCCCGCCCGCGCGCGCACCCACCGCCGCCGGGCCCCGGGGCAGGGCCACCCTCGGCCGCCTCACCGCTCGTGCGGCGGTGCCTCGCCGACCCCCATGGCCAGGCTGGCCGGGCACCTCCCGGCGAGACCCTGCACCCTTGGAGGGGCCTCGTCTGGCTCCCGAACACAGCCGGGCGGCGGCGGGGGCGAGGCGAGGAAGATCCGCTCCTCGGGTGCCGGGGAAGCGGAGAGAACGCTAGCCAGAGCCCCCCGAGCGGAGCTGCGCTCCACGCCGAAGAAGTTTCCCGTTGGAGCCGTCTGGAGTTGTAAGTGGTTTCTGATTGAACACAGCTGTCTAGCTGCTGGCTGGCTGCGGGCGCGCGGGGGAGGCGGGGCCAGGAAGGGGAAAGGGGGGGCGGGGGGAGCCCACGGGAGGCCGAGCCCAGGCGTGCGGGGGAGAGCGCTCTCTAGGACCCAAGTGATTCCAGGACCCGCGTCCAGGAGGGAGAAGAGACACAGGGGAAGACACCTGAGTAATTAATTGTGCAGAAAACACACACACACACACACACACACACACACCACCTTCCCTCCTGGAAGCCACCTAGGCACGATTCAGTAACGACAAGACAAGCCTGAACCCTGTCCGTCAGGCCACGCCGTGCGCTTACTTCTCACGGTACATTAAGATTTCACAAGAGCGCAGGGCGGTTATTTTCCCCTCCTCCGTCTAAAGTCAACACGGAGGGTGTAGATTCGCTGTCAAACTCCCTCTTGTCGCTGCGGGGCAGATCACATTTTCTGGCATGTCCATAATAAAGGACAAGATGCCCCATCCCTTGAAAGATGTATAAGACAGGCTCAAATAACCTTTCGTCCCCAACGCCCAGACCGTCCTTAAATATATTGACATTCCTATCCTCGTCAACCCCCAGACCTTCCTTTGAAATCTTACTGCGCATCTGAGCACAGAGCTAGATTTGTACGTCTGGGGGTTTGGAGTATGAATCAGAAAAGATTTAAGGGCTGTTATAGCGCCAGGGAACTCCTGGAGTCAGAGCTTCCCCCTCAACCTTGAGATAAAAACAAGGTGGGGAGGGGATTTTCTCTCCATACAGGGTAAAGTCCCACTGAACTTGAGATGCACTGAAACGTGTCTGATCCTTTAAAACAGCAGGTCTTCGGGATTAACCCTCTCTTTCTACACAAAGGGAACAAACTGTCTCCAACCCCAAGGACAGACCTTGGCATTTCCTGAAACCTTCTATGAAAAAGCCATTGTATTGTACATTTGCAAGGTCTTTTTTTTTTTTTCCTTTCTTTCTTTCCCTTAACAGAATGTTTATTTTGCTTTGTAAGAAGGAGGAAAGAGTTTTGCATTTGCATATGTCTTCTGGCCCATCTGCCTTCCTGTTGAGTTCATTCGTTGCCTGACTGGAGACACTACTGGGGTGGAGAAGAGCTTGCTGCTTCTTTGGAGCCCCGAGTCCTACCTTCTGGGGCACTGCCAGACTACAGCACATTGGGAGACATTCTTTTGCATGGGGAGGGGTTGCGAAGCCACATTATTTCACTTATTTATTCATTCAAACTTGTTGAGAACTGCCTGGGTGCTTGAAGTTGGAGATGGTGAAAGAATATCTATATACGTAAAAGGGTAATAGGCTAAGTGTCCCCGCGGGAGTTCTGACGGGGAGTTCTATCGCTCTCTATGATGTGTGCTGAACAACAGGGGGTGGTGTGGAATGTAGGAAGGCCCCCAGCCAGAAGCCAGAAGGCCCTGATTGTCTCTGATTGCTGGCCAGGCCTAGGGACCCTACCCGGTGCATGAATTTTGTGTACCAGACCTCTAGTAAAAATATAAAGAAGATCCAAGCACTAACCTTGTCCATAGTGTTTACAGCCTCATAAAACTACCATATTTTTCTGTGTACAAGGCACGTCCATGTATAAGATGCCCCCCCACTTTTCCAACCCCAAATTAAGAAATCAGTATTTTAAACATTTTGCTGGTTTTCCTCTTACGGTCTTCTTCTTTTTTGGCATCTTAAGGGGTTGTTCTTCCTGTTTTCTCCACTGTCTGATTAACACTCAGTGGGAGGAAGTCCAAATTGTCTCTCTGCAGCTCTATTTCCATGCTCTTTTGCATAGCTGATTACATTCAGTTTGAATTTTGCAGAGTAAGACAATTGCTTACTGGTATTTATCTTTTTATTGTTTGACATCTTTATGGGTTCAGAACGCTCCCGTCCCTGTTTGTATCTGCACAGTTTCCACCCCCACCTCCAATTACCTCGTCAGCTGAGGTCAGTGACAGTAAGGCTCAGGATTGGAGGAAGCCTGTTTGACAAGGTATGGGCTGTGCAGCTCCCTCCTTGGCTGACTTCCATGTATAAGACACCCCTTGATTTTCAGGCTGATGATTTTAGAAAAAAATAGTGTCTTATACATGGAAAAACATGGTAAAGAAAGACATGTCTGTTGTGGCTAGATGGTTAGAGTGTCAGCCCTCGCACTGAAGGGTTACAGACTCAATTCTGGCCCCAGTCAGGCGAGTGTGGGAAGCAACCGATTAATGTATCTCTGTTTCTCTCTCTCTCTCTCACTCTCTCCCCCCTCTCTCTCTTTCTCTCTCCCTTCTTCCCTCTTCCCTCCCTCCCTTCCATTCTCTCTTAAAAATAAAGAATCGATGGAAAAAATATCCTCTGGTTGAGGATTAACACATACAAAAAGTAAATAAAAATGAAAATTCTAGACAGAAAATGAATCTTGCTATAAATTCAGTACAAATGAAGACATACTGCAGTTCAGAAAAGGAAGTAGGATTTTGGCTGAGCTGGGCTGGAGAAGAGTCTGTTAAAGGAATCTGGGGAGAGGCAGCATGTGAGATGATCTTTGAAGAATGGCTGAACCCAGCAGAGATGGGGAGTAAGAACAAGGTATATTCGCCAGTGGGACAGTGTGAGAGAAAGTGTGGATGGAGACTGGAATATGGGGAAATTCCATTCTGGGATGGAACCTGGATGAGATGAGTGAGTTGAAGCTAGATCATGCACAGTTTTGAGTGAGGCTGAAGAAATGGGACTTCTGATAAGCAATGGAGAGCCACTAGATGTTTTTGAGCACAGAAATAGCAGGATCAGAACTGTGCTTTTATACATTCCAGGGAATCTGTATCACACTCATGAGTAACTAACATAAATTCAAATAGACTAGTGCTGAGTGTTAAAAAAAAAACAAAAAACACCAAAAAACACAACATACTTTAAAAGAAAGTAGTTAAGGTGTATTAAGAAACATTTTCAGCCAAAACCGGTTTGGCTCAGTGGATAGAGCATCTGCCTACGGACTGAAAAGGTCCCAGGTTCGATTTCGATTAAGGCCATGTACCTTGGTTGCGGGCATATCCCCAGTAGGGGATGTGCAAGAGGCAGCTGATCGATGTCTCTCATCGATGTTTCTAACTCTCTATCCCTTTCTCTTTCCTCTCTGTAAAAAAATCAATAAAATATATTTTTTTAAAAGAAAAGAAACATTTTCATACTAGATGGCCACTAAAATCAAGTAGATGACTTAATCTGATATTCAACAAAAAGAAAAGTGATCTGCTCCAAAAGTGGAGGAAAAACTGACAATGTTAAATTATTAAGAATCAATGTGTACGGTATGTAGATTTTGCTTTATGGGCAATATAAGGCATTTTTTAAAAGTAATGTTAACAATAAGAAATTTTCTTCTTAAACAATAACTTTAATACTCAACCACCACAAAAGATGCAATTCCACTACCATCTGGCAGCAGTAAATATGGCAAATTGAAAGTGGGAAATGGCCATGCCAAGTGGACTATACACCAACATACCAGTAAGGGCCTGATTTAAGTTGGGGCAATACGAATGGACAGGAGGGGGCAGATGCTATAAAAAGAGAGTAGACAGAAACTGTGTAGGAAAATAACTTAAAAAATGACTTGTAGATCTAGAACTTCTTTGAACAGGATTTTGGGCAATGTCCTAAAAAACCTTGGGGGGGGGGGGTGCCGAGGGGTGAGGGAAGAATAGCAGAGACGAAATGGGCATTCCAGAGAATAAACAGGCTAAGAAGGAAACTATATTTGGGATACCATAAGTTGGAGGTGGCATCTTATGATGGCCAGTTTTGGGCCAGGTCCAAAACTCACCAGCAAGGGAAACAAGAACCTCACCCTCAAGGCAACCTGTCCTCCCCTAGCATAGTGCTGGTCGTTCGGTTTGGACGCCTGATCTTTCACGTTGTTGGTCAGGCTGTTTAGACCCCCTGAAATTCCTCTCTAAAGATAACGTCTAGGCCTCAGTTATATTTCAGCTCCAAGCCCAGAAAAGCAGCAAAATCAGACATGGCTGCCTCAGGACCAGCTACTTTGCTGACCCCCTGCCCTGGCCCTGAGCAATCAGTGAACGAGCACACCTGGAAAGCTGATGACTGTTCTATTAAGGCCCTCCCCTGAAATCTCCCCTAAGATTTCCACCTGAGAGAGATAAATAACTCAGGACAAAGGACACAGTGGGCACCCTCCACGGAGCATGCCTTTGTCATTCCTTTCCTCTTCTTCCCCAACAGGCATCTATCCCCCAACCTCGAAGGGACCCCCGTGAGACTTGCAATCAGGGGAGCAATGAGAGTGGCAGCTCCTTCTAGGCTGACCGTTTGAACCTGTCTGTCTCCAAGGCCCTGACTTCTCAGTGAGCCAGAGCAGCCCGGCCTCGGCTTTCTTATTGCTTCTTCTATGCCCTTCCCTGCCTCACTGTCCTAAGTACATTTCCACCCCCTAACCCCTTTTGCTGCCGTCATGGACCCAATACCTTTTCTTTTGGCTCAGTGCTGTATAGCTCTTCCCTTTGGATATTTCCACCCCTTAGCCTCTTTTCCTTAAATAAATTCAAATTTTCTTTAATCACTATATGGGAGGGCTATTTAGCCTGCTTGCCACCACTAATTTTAACCTTTCCGAAATGTTCAGCAGAAAGATTAAAATGGAGCTATAGAGATACGTCAGGGTTGAGATAGAGATGAAGTGGAGGCTTGGGGTTACCCCTATTAGAATAGTAAGTGAGCCCAGCTGGTATGGCTCAGCAGTTGAGCATAGACCCAAGAACTAAGAGGTCAACCATTGGGTTCACAGTGGGGTTTTTGCAGGAGGCAGCTGATTGATGATGTTTTTCTCTCATTGATGTTTCTCTCTCTCTGTCCCTCTCCCTTCCTGTCTCTCTCTAAAAATAAATAAATAAATAAATAAATAAATAAATAAATAAATAAATAAGTCAATAAAAACATAATTTAAACAAAGAATAATAAATGAAACTGAAATGAGGTAAAGATTACCAAGGAGAGGATAAAGAGAAGAGAAGTGGTCTGAGGACATTACCTTAAGGAAAGTCTTTTCCGTGGAGGCAAAAAAATAAGAGGAAATGGTGGTGGGGAAAGCCACTTGCAGAAATGGGAAGATAACCAGGAGAACTCTGAGTCTGGGAGTCTAAAGGAGATGTTGTCAAGACAGAATGGGGCAACCTCAAAATATGCTATGGAGTGGGCTTGGCAAAAAGGAGAAGCCTGAAGACTGATAGAAGTCCATTTCAGAGACATTACTGTCCTTCAAAGGTACATTTCTACAAAGCTGAGGAGACAGAAGCCATATTGCTACAAAGAATGATGAAGAACTGGGGTGATAACTTTGCACTACACTGTTCATAAGTTTGATGGTGGCAGGCAATCAGGAGATGGGATAGTTTCTTAGAGCAGGTAAGCAATGTTGAGTAGAGGGTAGAATAGGCATATTTGTAGCCTGTTGCTATGGGAAACCCCGGAGACCCAGAGAGAGAAGGAAGATGGAACAAAGTTCCTGAAAAGGGAAGGAAGGAAAGGACCAAGGATAAAACCCATGAGATTAGGTCTGTTGTGGGCTTGGAGAAGAGGAGGATTCCAATGCTCCTTCTAGGAGACCAGCAACAGTTGGGACAGCTGTAGAATTTATAGAGTAGTCAAAAGAAGGCCTCAGATACACAATAACTGCGGGGGCCTGATGTGGTGGGATCTCCCTTTTCCGAGTCCCTCACGGAAAGAGAGATGAACGAACCGGTTCTAAGGGGAGGCTGCCAGGGATTGAGAAATAATAGAAATAAAGAGAGAAGACACAGAGATAGATTTTAAGCTGGGAGCTGGGAGGGTCTCCAACCTCCTCTGCTGGAGAGGCAGACTGACGACCTCCTGGGCCATGCAGCACATCTATTTATTCTCCAATCCACAAGGGGGTTTCACAAAAAACAAGGAGCCTGGGAGGGCCCAGGGCCCACCCACTCCTTCCTCCTGGACAAACACAAGCCAGGAACTAAGAACATCTCCGCACTCCCAGGATGGGAGTGCAACTGACATGATTCTGCCAATATCCCGGGCCCAGTCAGCAACAATCTAAGGAATGTCCAGGTATCTTCCCATTTGGCCCTCTACAAATAACTAATAGCACTTATTTGGAAAGTTATCATACGTCCTCTGTGTGATTGTGGGGTGGGCTTAATAAAGACTGATGATAATTTATAATTAACTGTTAACTCATGGCAAGGAAGACTAGAAATTGCCTGTCACTGCAAGGAGAATAGAACAGTTGTTATCCCACCCCTGACACTATTCAAGCATAGGTTAAAGGCTGGAGGGACACACCGAAAACCAGTGGCATGTAGAATTTCATACAACAAGGGGGAGTCCAATCAGTTGTCTTCTAATCTAAGATTCCATGAAATTAAGGTGTGTGTGTGTGTGTGTGTGTGTGTGTGTGTGTGTTTTGTTTTGTGAGTTTTTTCTATAACTTAAGTATCTTGTGATTTTTTTTAACCTCTTAGTCTGGGAATCTCTACTATCAAGAAATCTAAGATATTACTATAGACAAGAATGCAACAGAGTCAATGTCCTATGGAGTTCCTCAGCATGTCATCTGAGCACACCAAAGGGGAATGAAGACCCAAGTGCGATTCCAGTATAAGAAAAAGGTCTCAAAATTAGCACCCACCATAGTTTACTAAGTATGTAACTGTGCATGCCTCAAATCCCTTCACAGTGTGGCTGCCTCAGCATGATCCCTCCTGAAGAGCTTCTCCAAGTGCTGCTTCTGCAAAGTGTAAGCTCCTGTTCAGAAATATGGGCTGGAAGTGGCAGAGGAATATTATCAAAATCAGAGCGCAGGTCTGGGAGAAGGAGGAAAACCTGCTTTTCTACCTGTAGTATCCTGAGGCCTGGGTCCCCCTCCTTCCTGGGCCTTGTTTTCTCTAAGGCTGATTTCTTCTTTTCTCTTCTGGTCTTTGGGAGAAGAGGAGGCAGTGATCAGTAGTCCTGGGAAAGAAGTTGCTGTTTGGATGAGTGGGTGGGTCTGTGCACCAATCACATGCTGTAGGTGCCCTGGCATTGCCTTTCTGCTATCAGTGCCAGTCTGGTCCTCTATGTGTGCCTGCTGACCTCAGTGATTTCTACATAGCATGGATTCTATACTGGGTTTCTCTGTATCCTCTACTGGTAATAAACATCTTGGGCAAAGATCCTGACCTCCAAAATTAAGGAAATTGAATCTTTGGGACTGGATGACCTAAGCCCTCTGTCTCTACTCCTAGGGTATCCAAACCACCCTTGGCTTCCACAGGAGTCCACTGTGCTGAGTCAGGCTTGTCCTCCTGCAGCTCACACAAGGACCCAAACTCCAAAGTTACCCCCCTTCCACCCTGACGCTCTTAAACTAAACACAGCATTGATACCTCAGACTTTAGGAAGAAAGCAGCCTACTTAGGCTAATTCACACAAAGGTGGAAAATACTATAACCTTCTCAACCATGCCCAAAGTATTTGCATTGTAAAAAGAGGGTGCTTTGCAATAATGCTAAATTGGTGGGATTTCCTGAAGAAGAAAATGACTGTTCAGGGGAAAGGAGGGTTTCAAAAACGCAGAGACAGCAGGAGGTCCTGGGCCTCTGAGTCCTTGAGGGCCATAAAAGTCAGGGAGCTCCCGGAAGTATAGACACAGAAGAATTTCCTGCCCTAAATCTCTAAGCCCACCCCATTCTCCCACCACCCTCTTGAGTCTAGAAATGTTTTTTCCCCGATGCCAACTCCTGTGGCCCTCTGTTCAGCCACCAAACCAGCTCTTCTCTCAACGGCCTGTCCATCACAAACAACATTTGCTCCAGGTACCACAACATGAAGAATTTGGGAAGCATTGCACTAGATGATCTTTGTCCTGGTCTCTAATGTCCCCAGAGAACAACATTAAAAACTGGAAGAAATCCTGCGATTACCTAGCTCATCCCCGCATCCCATTTATATAGGTGAGTACATGTAGGTTCAGCAAGTTCGGGCACTCATTCAAAAGAGAAAAGCACTCTGTAGTTATTGTGTTGTGCCTTAGGATTCAGTGGTGTGTGGGGCAGGAAAAAAAAATCCTTGCTTTCCAGAGCTAGCATGCTTGGTGGGAAATGATTAATAAGCAAATGAAGAAGATAGTTACAACTTGTGATGGTGCTATAAAAGAATTAAATAGGAGCTGTGATGAGGGAGAGCAGGCTCCTTAAATGAAGCTGTCAGAGGATGAGGAAATAACATTGTAGCTTAAAGGTCAAGAAGTACCTACTAGGTACTTCTCTGAGCAAGGACAAAATCTTGAGGTAGAAAAGGGTTTTACTTTTTCAATAAATTTCAATAAGCTTCAAGTATTATATTTAGTTTAAATTTTAATTAATAGGTAGACAGTGTGATGGAGCATGGTGAAAAAGATGATGGAGGAGCCAGACTATGCGGTGGGTGTGGAGGTCATAGCTTTTATTTGTGCATGGAAGTGCCACAGGGAGAATTTAAGCAGGATAGAGATGCAATCCAGTTTATGTTTTTAAAAGGCAAATCTATTATACAAATTTTACCACTAGGTTATGTAAAAAGTAGACAAAAGGAAGTCCCTTCTTTATAGAAGTATTCTTGTGAGTGAATGGAGATGGATAGAATATCCCTATTATGCAACTGCTCAGCAGTGTTTCCCGAAGTGTGGTACACGTACCCCCCGGGGGTACAGGAAGAGTATGGTGGGGATATGCACTGCACCGTGCTTAGCTGCGCCTAATTCTACGTTCTCATGAGTCAAGTCAAGACAGTCTTGTGAGGCGTGAGATGGTCCGGTGTGTAAATAAATGTTATTTATAATATAACTTTTATTTATATTTTATTACTAATAATTTTATTTTTCGTTTATTATTATTTTGTGTATGTACCAAAAAAAGAAAAAATAAATATATTTTGATTATTAAAATACATCCTTTTTTTTTTGACGAGAGGTACTCAGCATTATGAAAATTATAGAAGGGGTACACATATGTCAAAAGTTTGGGAAACAATGAATTAATGGATTTAGATATAAACCACAATGAATACTAATATTATATAAAAAGACATACAACCAACACATGACTTCTGATAGAAGAATACAATGCCACCTATGAAGCCATCCTAGCAGTTGTTAACATGAAAGAACATGCAACAAACATTACAGAGATGCGATCAGCAAAACCCAAACTATAACTTTACAGGACTGGTTTCTTCAACAAATCAATTGCAAGAAGGAGGAAAAAGCAAGTGAATAAGTGAGATATTAATGGAAGAGGAATCATACAGACATATCAACCAATATGTGGTCCTTATTAGAACCTTGATTCAAACAACCTATTTTAAAATTACAATATTTATGAGACATTCAGAAATATACTTTTTGGATGTCTGATGATATTGAAAACTTACTAATTTTTAAGATGTGGTTAATGGCCTTGTGGTTATACTTTAAAAGAGTCTTTACCTTTTATAGATCATATGTTGAAATATTTAGGAGTAAAATGATATAATATATGGAATTTGTGTCAAAATACAGAGGAGGCAAGAAAATACATGTGGTTCTCAATGAATTGATAACTATTAAAGTTGGGTGACAGGTATATGAGAATTCATGTTACTCTGTCCATTTGTACCGTATTTGCCGGCGTATAAGACGATTTTTTGGCCCTGAAAAATATGCCTCCAAGTGGGGGATAGTCTTATACGGCGAGTATATAACAAACTCTGTATTTTGAGTGGAAATGTTAGGAGGTCGTCTTATACGCCCAGTCTCTTATACGCCGGCAAATACGGTATTTTTCAGGGCCAAAAAATTGTCTTATACACCGGCAAATACGGTATATATTTGAAGATGTTCATAATAAGAAATAACGAAATAGAATAATTTTGCTTTTATGTAATGTGTGAGTGGTAATATCATACAAGTAGAGCAGGGAATCCTGTTAATGGTTATAACAGTTATCTGATAAGAGAATGCCTATGGCTTGAAACTCAATGGAAAAAATTAATGATGAGAAATGGATGAATTTGAAACATATTTAGATAAAAGTGACCAGGACTTAGTGAATAATTGGATGCAGGTAATAAGACTAAGAGAGGAATCTACCAGTTTGGGGGTTGAAGAACTGGCTGTAGGGAAGGACTGAGTTTGGGAGAATCAAGGGTTCCATTTTGGGCACGTTAAATTGGAGGTTCCTATTTGATATCGAAGAGGATGTCAATAGAGTTGGATAAATGAGTTTTGGATTCAGGGGCAAGTCAGGCTAGACATATGGATTTGGAAGTCCTCGGCATACAGGTTATAGTTGATGTTGAGAGCCACAAGCACACATGAGTCACCTAGGGAGAGAGTGAGCATAAAAAAAGATGCAGCCCCAGGACTTACCACTGAGAGGCTCAAATATTTCCAGGTTGGGAGAGGAAAAGAATCACAAAGGGAGGTTAAGGAAAAGCATTCACTGTCCTGTGGTTAGAGTGCTGGCCTGCACACAGAATGGTCATGGGTTCAATTCACCATCAAGGGCACATACCTGGGTTGGGGTTTTCTCCCCACCCCCAGTTGGTGTTCATGTGGGAAGCAACCAGTCCATATCTCTCTCTCTCACACATTGATGTTTCTCTATCACTGCCCCCTTCCTCTCTCTCTTCAAAGCAAAGAGAAAAACATCCTTTTTTTTAAATAAAAAATCTTTATTGTTCAGATTATTACAGGTGTTCCTCTTTCTCCCCTTCTCCCCCTCACCTGATTCCCAACTCCACCCATGTCCAAGAAAAACATTCTTATGTAAGGATTAACAAAAAAAGGAAGAGGAGGAGGAGGAGGAGCAGTATTCACTGAGGAAGAAAATAAGTGAAGATATGACATCACAGATGCCAAGAGGGAGTATGTCAAGGACACTGGCAATCTATGTGGAATGCTGCTGGGGGTTTGAAAGGTTGGCAACAAAACAGTGTCCTTTAGTTATGGAGATGACCTTGAGAGGAACAATTTTATGAAATGATGGTGATGGATAGATTAGTGTAGATTGAATAGTAACTAGAAAGTGAAAAAACTAAGATTACTTTAGAGAAGCATATTGCCCAAAACCTCACTACTGCTAAACTGTGTGATGAGATCTTGAACCAAAGTCCAATGTCTATTTTTTACATTTTACTGCCCTTTCAGTCAAGTTATCTTGGAGTCCCTTCACTGGGATTAGAGACTCTAGTTGTTAGCACAGTGGATTCCCCCCTAAACTGATAACTGAAGTCTGTTTCATTATTCTGGGTCTTTACCTTATTGTTTATGAAACTGGATACATTGCTTTTAGACCCACTTACTTAGTGCTGTAAAATAGATGGAATGCAAAAGATAATTTGGTTAGTCTGTGTTTAAAATTTGGCAAGAAAAATAATGTTTGAAAACTATTTCCAGATTAAATCTCACACATACAACAAACAAAAATTTAGCTTCCTCCAACTGCAAATATGACTCACGCATTAAGAAAGTACCCTCGTGGTGTTTGTCTGTCTCATTAATCACATTCATGAACTGCCTCATACACAGTCTACTCATTCTAATAACCTAAAATCATTTGGCGTCAATGCCCCTGACATTATCAGTGGGGAATTCCTAGTTGAGATTCACTAACTTATGCAAGCATCACATGATGCTTCAAAAACCTTTTTGTGGTCTGATAAGACATTTTGGAGCCCAAAACTTAGTATCTGTGTATTTTGTCTTAAATATTCAGAGTCTCTTTTAAAAATCTTTACTCATTTGTTCTCCAGATTTCTTTAAACTATATCAAATTATCTTTGGAAATGAAAAATAATCAGTGGAGATTAAGGATTTGGAAATCTAAGGGAGTTTTTAAAAATAAGTATTAAACCCTCCCAGGAGTATTTGTGTATGGTCAATCTCCTAGAAAGGAAAAAGAAAAAATACATTAAATAGATGCATGAAAATAGATATAGTAAAATTTGAAAAACATGTTTCAATTAAATGAATTCCAAATGCCTGCCATTGCTATTTCTGGAGCTCTTTGGGGGGCTAAAACAGCCCCATCCCACTGCTGTCTTTTCGCTAGAAAATGTTGCAGCAGCTGACCAAAGGAGCAGAGAAAATGCCTCATAGACTTAATGACAAAGGAGGCAGTTCACCTGACATTGTACCAAGCTGACAGGAGAAGACAAGATCTGAGACACAGGCTGGGGAAAGCCATCAACCTAGGCTTTGAGTCCATGAAGTACCAGTGTGCAATTCAGTTTTTAGTATCTTCACAGACTTATGCAATCAAGGAAGAAGTAAATCTATCTCTATTTGTAGATGGTATCACCTCTGGAGAAAAGAAGTCTTATTTCTCCTTCTCCTTCTTCTAAAAAAATTGATTTTAGAAAAAGAGGAAGGTGGGGGTAGTGGGTAGGGAAGGAGGAGAGAAAGAGAGAGAGAACACATTAATTTGTTATTCTTATTTTTGCATTCATTGGTTAATTCTTTTTTTTATTTAGTTCTTTTTAAAAAATATATTTTATTGATTTTTTACAGAGAGGAAGGGAAAGGGATAGAGAGTTAGAAACATCGATGAAAGAGAAACATCGATCATCTACCTTCTATACACCTCCTTTTGGGATGTGCCCACAACCAAGGTACATGCCCTTGACTGGAATCGAACCTGGGACCTTTCAGTCCACAGGCTGATGCTCTATCCACTGAGCCAAACCAGTCAGGGCCATTGGTTAATTTTTGTATGTGCCCTGATTGGGGATTGAATTTGCAACCTTGGCCTGTTGAGAGGATGCACTAACCAACTGAACTTCCAGGCTAGGGCAAAGTCTTATTTTTAAGTGAAGACAGAATCAAGGACTATATTTCGTTATTAAAGATACCCAATTATATGGTTCAATTAAACTATCATCATATTCTTATAGAATTTCTTACAGCGTTTGAAATAGCACCCCTCAACTCCATTACCACTCCAGATATGAAACCCATTTAATGTTCACATTCCCGACAATACCAATTCCCTTTCCCTTCCCTTCCCTTCCCTTCCCTTCCCTTCCCTTCCCTTCCCTTCCCTTCCCTTCCCTTCCCTTCCCTGCTCTTCCCTTTCTTTTCCTTTCCTTCCTGATTGTATTTCACACTCATTGATTGTTTTAGAATTTCATGTTCTAGAATCAATCAGGCTCCACATTTTGGCTAATTTTTCCAGTTATGAGGAACACGGCTACTTAAAAGCATTATCAGCCTCTTGTTGGTCCTTGAGAGCCTCTTATCTGCAATTTATCACACATGAAAAAGCTTGCACAGACTGTTGTCCAAACTAATAAAAACTACCCTTATTTTTCTCTAATATCCAAAATATAAAGTTTTTCCCCCTTTGTTCACATTGATCATGTTTAATCCTTTCCATTTGGAATTATTTTTTCAAACACCTTCCATTACTGGCACCAATGGCACAGAGGGAAATGTATCACATAGGAAATAAAAGCAAATCTTAAGATGTACTGAAAGTATTAAGAGATGCTTAAGAGTATTAAGCATATTCTTCATATGCTGAATACAGTTATTTATCTGGTGGGTGCTTGACAACTAATAGGTATTATGATAAGCCTTATGAGGTTGACATTTCATAAAACATAAATAGTAAATAGCACTAATATTAAATAGTTCAACTTGATACTAAGTTCTGTGTCACAAAGCTGGTTTAGAAAAGTCAAGATTGAATTGTTATGTAAATAATCTTAATAGCATTCAGAGAGGTCAAATGTTCTTTATGTGACCTTTAAAAAAAAAAAACACGACAGCAGATTGGGGTGATTAAATTATTTCTCATTGTGAAAAGTCCAGGCAGTACTGGACACAAAGTAGACTCTCAAGAGATGCTTCTTCTAATAAGTAGGAGAATCTACTTACATGAGTCATATTCACAACTGAAAGACTATAAAGATAACTTGAGAATATTGCTTAAAATCCTTCATCGTATTGCTAACTGAATTAATAATAGCAAATAACAAGAACAAAGGGAAAAATAAATGCATAGGCTTCATTGCTAGCAAAGGCAACCACCTCGTCTTGTAAATGAACTCTCCTAAGAGTTGAATATTCTCCTAGAGCTCACTTATACTTCTGTCATGATCCAATAAGTCCCAGGAGTGAGAGAAACTATATTTCATATGGCCTATATGAGCCCTGGCACATCTAATCTGCAATCGCCACTTTTAATTTACATCTGAAAAATGAATGAATGGGCAATTACAGGGATATAAAAGGCAGGGTCACATAAACACGGTGCATAATTCTACTGCACCTGATGCTCAACTCTGAACAAGTAAACTCCATTATTTGTGCTGGTTTTATATCAAAGGGGGTAAAATGAGTTGCTCTTTTATCTCATGGCAGACACGCAGAATCTGTCAAATAACACAGCTTTCAACCCAGCCTACTTACTTGGGCCTACATATGTAACCAAATTTTCACTATTATGGCATTCCTTTTTAATTTAAGCAAAACAAAATGGAAATAACACTGCTTTAGATGCAAAAGTATGGTGAAAATGTCTTCTCCAATAAAGCTATTTTAATGAAAGAAACTTTATGAGGTTTCCTGATTCCTACTCAGTATTTAACCACCCATGTTAGATTTGTTTCACTGGCTGTCTTCATCAGATTTCACAAAACTGGGAACTATACAAAAGAAAGAAAAGGTGAGGGTTTTCCTTGAAGTAGGATGCTGAGTTTTGAACACATTCAGATTAAGTGAAGAAACTTGATTAAACCAACAATTCAAGATAATGATGAAATGAATGCTGGAACTCAGCTGCCTGCCACGATTTATCATATGAATTAAATTTTCTGTTAGCTAACCCACTTAAAAAAAAGTGTATTCAAACATCTCCCTTTGGGGAATTGGCCATACGTGGAATTAACAGAATTAATTCCCAAGTGGGTCCACAGTAGGCTTGGCTTGCAATTTATGGGTTTGTTGGAAAAGTGAGTTTATTGCATTATATTAAAATAGACATTGGGAGATTTATTGGAACATCTGACATTCTAACGGGCATGTCTATTTAATCAAATGTGCCACCATACAAATATATATAGGTGTAGTAGCAGTTGTCCTCATGAGTGATAATACCTAGCAAACTGGGATGCTTATGGCCAGATGCTAAAGAAGGTGCTTCAAATAAGGAGGCGAGTGCATGAGACGATGATAGGGAAAGAGCTGTCATGATGTGCGACGTGGATCTTTCTAACTACGTTCACAACCCTGTAGCAAAACGTTTTCCATAAAACTTTCATTCCACAAATAGAATTTAAAAAAATGGGGTGGTAGCATATGGCCATGTAAATTGTAAATGCAATCCACATGTTCTCAACAATGCCAGTGTGGATGGGCTGATGAAGATGCAAATGGGGAAAGGTATGCTGGTAAATTGGCTACCTCACAACACCCAGATGGCCCAGAAATTCTGGATCTATTTTGTGAATATCAAAAGGAAAAATATGATCAGAATATAATTTCAGCTTTCATAGTCACAGTATTACAGACTTAAGATTTTTATCTAGCTTAAATATCACAAGATGCGTCGGGAGACTTCAGTGCTTCACATCATATACGAAGGACAAACGGGAAGCAAACCAATGATAAAGAGGTGGAGGCCAGATAATTTCCAATTATTGATACCTCACTGTAGGGAGATGGCTCAAGATGGGTTTGTTAAGGAAATTATGTGGTGAAGTCTTAAAGAGGTTAGTTAGCTGGAAAGGAGTTTCATTTTAAGCATACTCACCCCTCAGTAACCAAATGAGATTGGTTTCAAGATCTTATGGATACCAAAATTGACGGATGCTCAAGTCCCTTATATAAAGTGGTGTGGTATTTGCATACAACCTATGCAAACCTCCCTTACACTTTAAATCATCTCTAGATTACCTAGAATACCTAATACAGTGTAAATGCTATGCAAATAGTTGTTATACTATATTGTTTAGGGAATAATGACAAGAAAAATATTCTGTACATGCTCAGTTCAGACACAGCCATGGTAGGCCTAATTACATAGTACACATCAGCAACAATGTAATATTTCCCCCCCCCAGAGTATTTTCCACCTGTGGTTGACTGAATCTGTGGATGGGAAGGGCTGACTTTACATTTATTGTTTAAAGCACTGTACTACATACTTTACATATATGGCGTCACTGTTACTGCTATTTTTGAGATGAAGAAAGCTCAGAGATTAAATAATTTCCCCAAAGTCACAAAGTCAAATACATGCCCAAACAGATAGTTGAGTTTGAGGTCTAACCCTTCTGATTCCAAAGGCTGTTCTTTTTCTACACTAAGTACCCACTGAGCTGTCTTTCATGTGTCACTTTCCTAACTTTTGCTAGACCATGTACCTGTATTGTATTGTATTCCACTTAATATTTTCTCTAATTAATAGATTTGTACTTCTAAATATTAATTTTAAACGAACAATTTATAATACTATTATCAATGGGAAATAATTTACTATTAGTAGAAGGCAATAGTAAAAATAAATTCTAGCTAAAGCTTACCCAGAGCTCTGAACCTGGGGACCGCCTTTTCCTTATACGAAAGGCCTGAGGAGATTAAGGAGGTATTCAAGACCTCCATGCACCAAAATGAGGCTCTTTTCTTGATATAAGCAGAAGAACTGGAAAAGAACCGACACAGACTTATTTGATGACTGCACGGGGTACAGGTGGGTACACCACCTGCAGTTGCCATGCCTGCCACCCGGAGCATGCTGGCCAGGCTTTGGGAAAGCATGTGCGGCTGGCTGGGCATTTTCCCGTGAGCTGGAGGAAGGGACGATGAAAGAAAATTGATTAGATCTGATCTTTTCTTCAAATAAGAATTCAACTTGAAAGAAATCAGGTCTCTCTTTCCATCTATGATTCAATTACATTTATATGTAACAAATATGAGACCAAACTCAAATGAAACAGAGGGCTAACTTCTTAAAAAATTCTGATGTTCAGCAGCTTTCAAGTATGCTGGCTCTAGGAACTACTACTGATGGTGGCCATGCTTCCTGATGAGCCACTGCAGGACGTTGCAATGCAAGCATCGTCAGGCCCCTCCCTCTTACAAAACCTCTTGGAGGAGACAGGATAGAAGTTCCTGGTACCTTGGAACTTCTGTGTGAACCTAACACCAAGAGTGGTCATGTCTCAGCATAATTTTGTCCTGGACGTCTCATTTCTCTAAAAAGTACAGGATGACAGCATGGCCATTAGAGTACCAAGTTCATTACCATAAAATACTAAAAAACAAGAAACAAACAAACAAAAAAACACCCCACCAACTCCATGTGTCAAGCATAATAGCCGAAAGATATTTGTACACCCTTATGTCAAAAGTATTTTGTTTCCTAATCTTCAATAACTTGACTTACTAGCATATTTAATAATGTATATAAACTTCTGCAAAAATACAAATAATATTTTGACTTCTGGTATGTTTATATGCATGAAGTATGTCTTCCCAGAAAAACCCACATTTATATGTGTAAATTCAAATCTACTATGTAGTAACACACACACATACACAAGCTGTTTGTCTAAAAAAAAAAAATCCCACCAAAAAACCAAAACAACAACAACAACACACACATTTAGTAGCAGAAATGGCAACAGAGCCTAAGTGAGGACTACACTGAAAAAGAAACACAAATTCAGAATCATGTCAGGAGACAGTTTTTCCAATGGTGATAAAATTGTACATGACACGAGACTAAGAAAATTCTCTAGAGTCATTGCAAAAAGTAAAAATAAAAAATACAACAACCATTTAAATGTCACCTTGGGAAGAATGGATTATTAACTAGTAAAGAAGACTGATAACCTACAAGCCTTCTACTTGTTCCAAATATTTATATTTCTGAACAAGGACATGTTTGTTTTAGAATTAGGAAAGCATACTATTTACATCTTAAAAATTTCAGGAGCCAGCAACTAGTTTAATAATGAACAGAGTTTCCTGACTAAACTATTACTTCATAAAAGGAGGTTCCCGCCGAAACCGGTTTGGCTCAGTGGATTGAGCGTCAGCGAACTGAGGGGTCCCGAGTTCGATTCCGGTCAAGGGCATGGACCTTGGTTGCGGGCACATCCCCAGTGGGGGGTGTGCAAGAGGCAGCTGATCGATGATTCTCTCTCATGGATGTTTCTAACTCTCTATTCCTCTCTCTTCTTCTCTGTAAAAAATCAATAATATATATATATATATATATATATATATATATATATATATATATTTAAAAAAGGTGGTTCCCTCCCATGTTACACCTTCCTCTTTGCAACCGAAGGCGGGGCGCAGTGACTGGCACATAAATGCTGCTGAATGAAAACCAGTCAGTAAATTAGTGCATAGGTAAATTTTTGCTCTTAAATGTAATAAAATTGGGCCAGATTTTAGAAATGTGAAGAGAGACGTGACTTACATGTCAATCATTTCACTTCTCTCTAAGGGCTGTCAACTTAGCACTCATGATACTGTCTCAAATATTTAAAATATGATAGCCTACCCTTCCCTAGTTGGCACACGATATAAATGGCTTTAGGAAATTCAAACTGCTCTAATTTTCTAAAGCTAAATTTTTGTTTAAAAAGAAAAAAACGCAGGTGTGAAATGATATTCCATCACACACTCATGTTTTAGTAGTCATTTTGCTCTGTTTTTGTGAAATATCCTCAGAACAACTGAAACGGCTAAATATAAAGAAAAGAAAACAGTAACAAAAGTGATAATTCCACCCTGACCAGGTAGCTCAGTTGGTTAGAGCATCCTCCCCTGGTCAGGGCACATGCAGGAACCAATCAATGAAAGCAGAAATAAGTGGAACAACAAATCCATGTCTCTGTTTATCTCCCCTCCCTCACTCCCTCTTTCTCAAATCAATAAAAAAGAATGATAAGCAATTCCCATTTCTATTGAAATATGAAAGTAGAGAATTTCTATTTTTTTTTAAATATGCTTCATTTGACTTCAGAAAGAGAGGATGGGAGAGGGAGAGAGAGAAACATCAATATGAAGGGCAACCTTTAACCAAATGAATCAGACAAGCCAGAGCTAGAATTTCTATTTTTAATTTGAAGTCTAGAAACAAGAATAAAATAGCCTTCCCACAGCTGAGTTTAAGAAACCCAAACTTGCCGAAACTGGTTTGGCTCAGTGGATAGAGTGTAGGCCTGAGGACTGAAAGGTCCCAGGTTCGATTCCGGTCAAGGGCATGTGCCCTGGTTGTGAGCAAATCCCCAGTTCGGGGGGTGGGGGTGTGTGTGGGAGACAGCTGATCAGTATTTCTCTCTCATCAATGTTTCTGACTCTCTATCCCTCTCTCTTCCTTTCTGAAAAAAAATCAATAAAATATATATTTTTAAAAAAGAAACCCAAACTTTCTTTATAAAATAAAACATACTAAATTTTTTTAAAAATAGGGAAAATTATTATTCTCAGGGATACATCATTTTAATAATCTCAATTTTCAAAACTTGGTTTTTGGAACTAGAAGCAACTGGATCTTCAAACTGTTTACTAATTTGAGGTAAAACCTAAATCAGAGCTCGGCCTCCTGGATGTGAGAGGAACTGCACCAGGGGGGCAGAGGCCACATTAGGTGACTAATGTGGTGACGTTCTGAGGTTTAGAATGTATAAAAATGATGGGGAACTGAAGAACTTAAAATTTTAGCTTGTTATATCATTAATAGGCTTGGTAATTAATGCATGTAGAAAGCTATTGTTCCAGGGACTGGAGTCTATAACTGGACCTGCTCTGCCTTCAGGAGCTCCGAAAGCAAGTCCACCTTTCTCCCAGGATGACTGCAAGCGACCAAGAAGGTATGAGCCATTGTCCTCCAGGGAGAGAATGTCTACTGCCCAGGATGCAGATAAAGAATCACCAGCCAGCAGACAAAGGGATGCTCAAAAAACACCGGACTGCAGCTTTTTTATGATTAACCTTTTCCCCTGAATTCCAAACCCTTCACCTACACTTTTCTTCTCCATACAAAAATGGTTGCCCGAGCTGGTTTGGCTCAGTGGATAGAGCATCGGCTTGTGAGCTGAAGACTCACTCCTAGGTTCGATTCTGATCAAGGGCACATGTCCAGGTTGCATGCTCGATCCCCAGTTGGAGTGTGCAGGGGGCAGCTGATCAATGATTCTTTCTCATATTGATGTTTCTATCTCTCTCTCCCTACCTCTCTGAAATCAATTATATATATTAAATTATCTATAATCAATTTATATATGATTTTTTTTAAAAAAGGTTTAGCTTGAAATGAGATGTAAGACAGTATTTTTAGGGTATATAACCTACCCATCTTCTCAGATCACTGGCCCTCTAAGTAAAGCGCCCATAAAGATTCAATCCTTGCTGAAACCGGTTTGGCTCAGTGGATAGTGGGCCTATGGATTGAAAGGTCCCAGGTTCGATTCCAGTCAAGGGCATGTACCTTGTTTGTGGGCACATCCCCAGTGGCGGGTGTGCAAGAGGCAGCTGATCGATGATTCTCCCTCATTGATGTCTTTAACTCTCTATCCCTCTCTCTTCCTCTCTGTAAAAAAATAAAATAAATCAATTTTATATATATATATATATATATATATATATATATATATATATTTAAAGATTCAATCCTTGCCTCTACTTACTGGTTCTGGTAGTGACAGGTAGCAAGAATGCCAACTTTTCCAGTTTCAAAAATATCTCCTCAATTAGAAGCATCTCAGTTATAAGAAAATGAGCCCTTTTATTCCTGAACTTGACTCCAGAAGAGCAAGTGTTCCATTTTTCTGAAGCGCAAAAGACTTTTTAAATGCAAAGCTGGGGTTCTATACTAAAGGGAAGTGCTTCTCGCCGAAACTGGATTGGCTCAGTGGATAGAGCGTCGGCCTGCAGACTGAGGAGTCCCAGGTTCGATTCCGGTCAGGGGCATGTACCTTGGTTGCGGGCACATCCACAAAAGGGGATGTGCAGAAGGTAGCTGATCTATGTTTCTCTCTCATTGATGTTTCTAACTCTACCCCTCTCCCTTCCTCTCTGTGAAAAAAACACACAATGAAATATATTCAAATAAATAAATAAATAAAGAGAAGTGCTTCTCAAACGTTCGTTAATGTGCAACTGAATCGAGGACTTGTTAAAAGCAGGCTTTGATTCACTAGGTTTGGGGTGATGTTCAGGATTTACATTTCTAATACAATCCCAGATAAAGTAGATGCTACTGATTCATGGACCAACTTGAACACAAGGGTATATAGGGCATACATTTGTAGTTTCCCATACTTTACTATCTAGTGGAGGAAAACTTGTAAGTAAACATGTAACCATAGTCATTTTCTTTGTCATTCCTACCTACTGATTATCTAATATGGCGATAGTAGGTATTTATTTTTACAATTTCTCACTTATGACTTATTTTCATGAATATGTTGACATAAAATGATCCCATAGAAAACTATTCAAAAGATAAATTTTGTGAACAGTATCACTTGAAAAAGAAGAAAATAAACTATGAAAAAATCAAATTGTACAATATAAGCTTCCCAACTGAAATAATTAAACGTGTTTCAGTAAACAAAGAAGAAATAAACTCCTCCTAAACTCATCCAATTATTCCATTAAAGTTTTTTGGACCAAGTCAACATTAACCAACAGTGTTCATTTTATCTCTATTTATATCTCCTGTTTTAAACAACCAGCTGAGTTAAAAGCTAGGGATTTCTTAGTCATTCAATACATATTTATTGAGTATCAACAATGTGTTCGGCACTGGGCTGGGTGCAGAGGACAGAGAATGAATGAATGGGGAGAGACAAATAATAATCACGTAAGTAATTCATTGGAAATAGAAACATCCAGCACTACCCGGCCAGGCATGGGAGTGGGCCACTCTGGAAACAGATTGTCCAGCTCCCAGCCTTCAGGTGACTGCAGCCCTGGCTGAGGTCTTGACGGTCATCTAATGAGCGCCATGAGCCAGACCACCCCGCCTGGCCATTCTTGGATTACTGGTCCACAGACACTGTGCGAAACAATAAATGTTGGTTGTTTTAAGCCACTAAGGTTTGGGGTGACTTGTTACACAACCATGAACAGCGACTACAGAAAGAAGTGGGAGAGAGGTAAGAACACACCTATTTAGCGAGGATGGTCAGGAAAGTCTTCTTTAAGAAGAAGAGATTTGCCCAGCCAGCATGGCTCAGTGGTTTAGCATTGACCCATGAACCAAGAGGTCTCTGGTTCAATTCCTGGTCTGGGCATATGCCTGGGTTGATCCCCATTTGGGGGAGGGGGGGCATGCAGGAGATGATGTTTCTCTCTCAGTGATGTTTCTATCTCTCCCCCTTCCTTCCTCTTTCCTAAAAATCAATAAAAAACATTTTAAAAAAAGAAAAGAAGGCATTTAAGTTGAGACAGATAAGTTCAGCCCTGAGTAGAAGGTGCTGTCTTTGGTGGCAAGATGAAGAGCGCTCCAGAACAAGGGAACCGAGTGACGGTGCTGAACAGGATATGGGGGCAGTGTTGCCAGAGCTTTCCTACAGGAAAGGTGAGGTCACAGAGGTGTCTTAGCCATAGCAGGCAGGGCCTCTTGTAGGGTTTAAATGATTCTCAACACATTGGGAATCCTTTCATGAGTCTTTAGCAGAAGACTAATGTGATGCCCTCTGTTTTAAAAACCTCCGTGGGGCTGCAGTATGGGAAAGGAATACGTATGCCAGGCCTGCTCTCTACTCTTCAGTCCTTCACAGGCTCAGATAAGCATGATCAGGAAAGGCTTAAAAGTATGAGGAATAGCATGAGTGTGTTATTACTATTACTACCACTGTTGCTGTTCCTCCAGACTCGGGCCTGGCGTGGCCTCTGGAGTGCTGCAGGGGAAGAAGTGTTGGGGGAGAGCAACGGGATCTCTGGTTTCACGGGGCCTCAGAGCCTTTTCCGAGGCAGCCTCAGAACCTCAGTGCTCCCAATCCCACGCAGAGATGGGGGTGTATACGTGCTAACCCTACAATGCTGATGAGGAACAAGAACGAATGTACAGCACAAATATTTACTTTTGGGTACAGGTATGATTTTTTAAAAAAATATATAAACTTAATTTTCATCATGTAAGTACTGCTCATTGTAGAAAAATTCTCACTTATTTTGCAGGTAATGTGTATTGCAGAAAATTTTCAAGAGCAAATATGTAAAAGAGAAGAAACTAAAATTACCAGTTACCCCAATTACTCCAAGATAAGAACTGCTTTCAATTTCATTTTGGTAAGTATTCTTCTAGTATCTCTATGCCTATATATGGAATATATACTGGTTACAACTAAGATTTTTAAAAAAAAATTTTTTCTCCTCCATTATAAAAACCATAAGTACTTATTTTAGGCTGTTTGAAAATTGCAGAAGGAATAAAAATACTAGTACCAATAATATGACCTCTATCTATTTCTTTCTGAGAATCTCAAGGTAGCTGAAACTCACTCGAGTCTGCAGCTGTCACTCTGAGCTGCCATTTTACAAATATTCACTTCCTTAATTTCAGCCTACCTCCTTAGCGCATTAAGAAAGGAAAACAGATATTGAGGACTGCTCACTGTATAGAACATTTGGCATATTTGTGTACCTCACTATGAGATTAAATAAGTCATGTGTGTGGGGATAAGAGACTCAAATTCTGCTAACAACAGCTCTCTGTAATATATTATAGGGGCTGTGCTTGAAGAAATGGATAAACTTCGAGTAATTCACACAGTAGGAATGCACAAACTGAATTTTCAACCTCAAAACAAAACCTGTCCAGTGAAGTATATTAAATTCTACATTTCTCCCAATGTATTTTCAATGACCTAAATCCACGTTGGAAGTAAAAGTTCGTCCCTTTGTGGACACCAGCCATTCTTATTTTCATATGCTTCCCTGGACTTGCCTGCAAAGCCTGCTGTTGTTATCTCAGGCATCACCCAGAACCACCATGAGTGCTGTGAGCCCAGAGAAATGCAAATCTCAGCGGTAATCTTGAATATTTTATCCAACAACTAAAAGCCATTTACTTAATGGAAAGTATTTCAATGCATGATGCCATTCCAATCAAGGTTTAATTCATTTGCAGGCAGACTTTCAAGAGCTTGAACCTGCCATTTGCTTATAAAAGGAGCCACTCCACAGTTAAATTTCACAGGAATTTAAACCATCCATCCACTGCCAACCTGATCTAGGTTTACCCCTCTGATGCTACAGTTACCTTTTTGGATTCATTGAAAACATTTTTAGCCAACAGGTCCAACAGAGATTGATCTTGATGTACCTGGACTCTGGAAAGCTGTGGTGAGACTGGGCCTGGATTGCATTATAGTAAAGGCAACCTGAGATGACTCTGGGGTATGGGGAACTCGGGGGAAGCAATGATCAAATAGGGTTTCATTTACACCTTTGCTTGTAATTTAGATGTCTTGTCTAGATTAAAGCCATTAGTGGGCACAAATGGAGAAAATGTGTTTGAGTGTGATATGGTTTGAATTTCTAATATCTAACTACGAATCAAAACCAGAGACAAGAGTAATATGGACACAGAGAAGAAGCCAGAGAGAACCAAGACTGTTTGGTTAAGGGCTATATCTGGTTTCATAATAAAGGGGATGTTAGGACACATAATAGAAATCACCCTAAATTATTTATGTACATAGTCAGGGTGCTATATTAAATTTATAATGAATTTTCTATGGTTCTCGCCATAGAGTATGGATTCAGTCATTTTCAAGACGCTTTTAGTAATTTCCATAAACTCCCATGGTAATGAACCCCTTCAGGTACTGTTAAACACAAGCTGTCTGAACTGGGGTGGATTACATCAGACTAGAGTCAATAGTCTATAAATGGTCCTTCTTCTCAGAATTCTGTCTCAGTGAGGCCTGTTTCTATAATGACATGAAAATCTCCTCCCCCCAGAATTTCTTGTAAGAAGAATTTCTTTTTTACTGAATTGATTGGGGTGACATTGGTTAATAAAATTATATAGGTTTCAGATGTACAATTCTATCATATGTCATTGGTATATTGTATTGTGTATATACACTCCAAATAAAGTCTCTCTACATCACTACTTATCCCTTGTACCCCTTTCTACTCCCTCTGCCCCTTTCCCTCTGGTAACTACCATACTGTTGTGTCTATGAGTTTGTTTGTTTTTTTGCTTAATCCCTTCACCCTTTCACCCAGCCCTGAAACCCTCATCCTCTCTGACAGCTGTCTGTCTGTTACTCTGAGTCTGTCTTTATTTTGTTAGTTAGTTTATTTTGTTCATTAGATTCCACATATGAGTGAAATCATATGGTAGCTGCCTTTCTCTGACTGGCTTATTTCACTTAGCATAATGCTCTTCAAGTCCACCCATGCTATTGCAAAAGGTTCCTTATTTTTTTAAATATACATTTTATTGATTTTTTTACAGAGAGGAAGAGAGAAGGATAGAGTTAGAAACATCGATGAGAGACATCGATCAGCTGCTTCTTGCATATCCCCTACTGGGGATGTGCCCGCAACCAAGGTACATGCCCTTGACCAGAATCGAACCTGGGACCTTTCAGTCCGCAGGCCAACACTCTATCCACTGAGCCAAACCGTTTTTGGCAAGTGTTCCTTTTTTTTAATTTTTATGGCCAAAGAGTATTCCATTGTGTAAATGTACCACAGCTTTCTGATCCACTTACCCACTGATGGACACTTGGGCTGCTTCCAAATCTTGGCTATTGTAAATAATGCTGCAGTGAACACAGGGGTATATACACATATTTGAAAGGAATACTTTGATAAACCACTTAATGTGGAAGTGTGAGATGCTAAGGACATGTCTAATAATAAAAGATGGTTTCTACACTACCACATACACTATTAGGAAAGGAATCTGCACCCCTCCTAAGAAGCATAAGGAAATAGAGAAGTGTGAACACTGCTAGGAGAAGGGTGTGGACCACAGAGAAAAATGCCTCAGTTCTGGGCCAGGGGAGGGTCTCCAGAGGGTGGAAGTGTCCAATATGAGCTCTGATGCTCCTCTGCTTAGAAAGAGATGTATGAGAGTGTTGAGTGTGCACGTGTGTGTGTGTGGGGGGGGGGGCAAGGGGTGATTTACATCTGATCTCTGTGTCCTCATCTTTTACTAAAATCCACATTGCTCACCAGTTTATTTGTGAACATAGATTCTTCTGAGTATCAATTCTGGGTAACAGTGGGGGGTGGGTACAGAGATGGCACAAACCCTGACACTGAAGAGAAAGAGGCATTGACATGTGGGTTATTATAGTGCTACTACTACTGACAACTATATTTTAGTATGAAACAGTATATTGATGTCTGTAAACAGGAATTCGTTTTCCCAAGCCTATATAATAAAAGGATAATATGCAAATAGACCAAACAGCGAGACAACTGAACAAACAAACAACCAGTGGCTATGATGTGTACTGACCACCACGGGGTGCACAGGGAACATGGTGGCCCGTGGCAGCAGGGCACAGAACATGGCAGACATCGGCCATGGCGGGTTGGTGGAGGTGAGCGGGGGCATCAGACGAAGGCAGGGCACTGGTTGATGTCATTGTGTTGAACCTCTGCTGGTTACTGAAAATCATTTGGTGCCACAGTCCCACCCGGCGCTTGCACCTGCTGCAGGTGCTCGCACCTGGCGCTGGCCCTGATCGCTCAGCACTGTCAGCGGGTGTGAGCAGCAGCTCCAGGCCCTAATCACCCTTCAGGGCTTCTCCATCTCCCCTGCTCCTGAGGGGCAACTGGGACAGCAGCTGCCGCTCACGCTCACCACACCAATGTGCACCGGCCCCAATTGCTCCGTACGATCATCATCATTGAGTGGGAGTGTGGGAGCGGAGGTGGGGGTGGGGGCGGGAGCGGGGCTGCCAGGAGACGGGGGACCAGGGCCCAAAGGGGGAGGTCAGGGGTGGGGTGCAGAGGATGGGCTGAGACCTGCCCCTGTGCCCACTACAGCCTTTCCAGGTTCACGAATTCATGCACTGGGTCCCTAGTAGAAGTATAATTGACACCATAATTCATAGATCTAATAATCTTTTTCTGCCTTAGTCACTGGCAATGTTTACTTCTTCTGGGGTTTCTGTGAATGTTATCCTTCCCAGTAAGCAGTGCCTGCCTGCCCCCGGCCCCCACAATCACAGAGAAACAACTGGCACAAGTGAAGTTGGGGGAGGGATGGGGAGGGTCAGGCTTGGAAGAGGGGCTGGCCATCTAAGGATTAGGCGACTATCTGTGATGGTTGTGCAGATTTTTTGTGAGAGGATTTATAGGTAAACTATAAACTAAAAAAAAAAAAAAAAAAAGGATTAGGTGAGATGATACAGATAAGACCCTTCCATTGCATCCCAACACTCAGTACCCACTTAACAAATGTAACCAATTATTATTAATAGCAATAGGGACACAGTGGTCCTTCTGCCCGCTTCTGTCTCTGGGGAAGGTGTTGCCATGGCACAGGACAATCACCTCAAAGACCCAAGAGAGACAGGACTGGGGTAGAGATTACTCCTCTGCCCCCGAACACCCAACAGAAAAGTTAAGGGGGGGCCCACCTCTCTCACTACTAACTCTTTTTTTTTTCTCCTTTTAGTATGACTGAAGAAAACCTGCAGCATCCCTGGCAATTAGATTGAGGACTCTCAGTTCCAAATGTATTTTTTTTATATATCATTGTGGGGTTTTTTGTTTGTTTTGTTTTGTTTTTGTTTTTTTAAAAAAATATATTTTATTGATTTTTTACAGAGAGGAAGGGAGAAGGATAGAGAGCTAGAAACATCGACGAGAGAGAAACATGGACCAGTTGCCTCCTGCACACTCCCCACCAGGGATGTGCCCCCAACCAATTTACATTCCCTTGACCGGAATAGAACCTGGGACCTTTCAGTCTGCAGACCGACACTCTATCCACTGAGCCAAATCAGTTTTGGCCCAAATGTATTTTTGATAGATGCCTCTAACTGCATCTAAGTGGTAGGAGCATTTCTTTCAGCATTTAATGCTAATCTTCTCTGTCATCCAGGCATAAATAACTGCATAGTCATGTCAGGAGGTCCAATATAAACCCACCAGGGTTTTTATTTTTATTTTTAATATATTTTATTGATTTTTTTTTTACAGAGAGGAAGAGAGAGGGATAGAGAGTTAGAAACATCCATGAGAGAGAATCATCGACCAGCTGCCTCTTGCACACCCCCTTCCGGGGATGTGCCCGCAACCAAGGTACATGCCCCTAACCGGAATCAAACCTGGGACCTTTCAGTCTGCAGGCCGACGCTCTATCCATTGAGCCAAACGGGTTCGGCCACCAGGGGTTTTAATTATTCTCCAGTGAGTGTGGCTTATAAGAAATCAGAGACATGAAAACCCAGCCAGTGAGTGTGTGTGTGTGTGTGTGTGTGTGTGTGTGTGTGTGTCTGTGTGTGTGAATGTGTGTGTGTGTGTGTGAGTATGTGCTTGAGTGTGTGTATGAGTGTGTGTGTGTGTGTGCCTGTGTGTGAGTGTGAGTGTGTGAATGTGTGTGTGTAAGTGTGTGTGTCTGTGAGTGTGTGTGATAGTCCCAGCCCATCCATGGAGGAATAAGATCAGAATCCACACCCAGTTCAGGGTGTGACAGCATTGCACCATGTCAGGAGAAGGGATGATCTTATGTTGGCATTGCTTGCATCACTGTTTCTTCCTCTGAGGGCACATAAATGATGGTTACAAGCTTACACTGCAGAGTCTGACAAAGCTGGATTCAAATCTCAGCCTGCTGCAGCCTCACTGTTTCTTCCCAGGCAATCTCCCTAATCCTCACGCTCCTAAAATGTAGGGTATCATAAGCGTATATGCTCCCTAAGGTTGTTGTAAAGATTAAGCAGATCATCTATGCAAAGCACATTATGTAGTATACAGTAGGTGCTAAACAAATACTAGCAATACCAAGAGCACTGCAAAGGGCGTCCCCATCTCTGCTGCAAAGCACAGGCTGTTAGGAGGGTCCAAGTGTCTCTTCTCCCACCCAGGACTCTTAGCTCCCATCTGTGCCAATGAGTAAGCATAATGAACAAACTGCTATCAATCTCACAAATTCAAAAACAAACCCCTTCAAGTTCATTTTACATATAACTCTTATAAATTGAGCCTCAGATAATCCAGTCTCAGAGGGTTATCCATTTCAAAGAAATAGTCCAGCAACCAAAGTAAATCAAATCCCTTATTTAGGTTCCTCAGATTCTATCAAAGGTTGACTCAAATAAAACACTGACATACTTCTTAATGCATCGTTGCTTTCCTCTTAAACTCTATTACACTATTTAGCAGCCCTGGAACTTCTCTTCAATGCCCCAGAACTCTGCAAACACAAAGTCTAGTGGGCTCACTGTTTCTCAATCCACTGGCCGTCCCCTTTGCCCCAACTCTCTTTTCATTATACAGATCAGCTGTTCCTCTCTCCTACTTAGAAGTGGACAGCAGAGGTAAAATGTGTGAGCTGATCTTTAGCGATCATGGGGAAGGGACAGCACTACGGACTCATGTAAATGGTTTTTGCCTCTGAACATGCAAAATGCAAGAACACTTCACTGAGCCTTTCTTCTTCGTCATTCTTAATTCATAACTTTATTTGCAAATACAAAAATGCAAAGACAAAAAGCCTTACCAAATTAGAAACGTATGTCTCCTATCTCTCCCTTGCCTTGTCTTAAAAAAGAAAAGGACATTATGTTATTAATAATAGCGAACTCTACTATTAAAGCCCCATGAGGTAAGTCTTTGGAAGGATGGAGAAGAAACGACAAGGAACGATTAGGTGCTGCCAAATAGCTGATCTGTTTTCATAAAATACTTCAGACATAAATGGTGTTTGTGTGATGTGGAGGAGGTTCTGCCCCCCCCCCCCCCCCCACACACACACAAAGGAGGGCAGAGACGTGCAAAGTGGTAGCTGGCAGGTATCTAGATATGGGGCCACTGCCCTCTAGTGTGTACTCTAAAACTTGCAAAATCCCTTTAACCTGGTTAATCAGAGATCCCAAAGACAGTAGAAAACAGAATAGTACATGAACCCCCGTGGCTATCCAACAGAATCATTTTAAAATAATTTAAATCATTAAGAGAGTGCGACCTAATGGCTTCCCACACCTCTCTATCTGTTGGGGCCCACACTCCCATCAGGCCATAAAAATGGATTTGTTGTTGTTTCAATTGCACAGAGTGCCAAAGGGGAGAGATATTAAACATGTTTTAACAGCGTGGTGTGGCACAGCCACCGGCATTCGGAACAGATGCCCACAAGCTGCCAGCTGGCAGCAGTTCTGGGGGCACCTCTAGGGCCAGCATTCACCCCTTAAAGGCTGATTCAGTGGGAGGCTGGGGGTTCCTGGGAGATAGGACTAGGTACCCGGGAGAAGAGGGGGCCTGGTACAGAAGCACGTCAATATTGTAACAACCGTCGTGTGTACTGCGGTGCTGTGGCAGAGCATCAGCTCCACAGAGGGAACCAGAGGACGTGAGACCCACAACCCCGCACCACCCGGCACCGAGGAAGAGTGACCCAGAGCCAAACAGCAAAGCTCCTCAGGAGAGGGTGCGGGCCCTCATTTCCCACCGGCAGCGGTTCCTCCTCTTGCCAGCCATGAGGGACCGGCCCCTAGTCCGGGGCAAGGTCACGGAGGGGTGTCAGGAAACCCACCTTTTCATCTCAGTTTTCCTGCTTCTCCCTCTGTGACATTAGGCAGACATTTTATGATCTGTGCTTCCATGTCCCCAATTTTTATTTTAAATAGGCAAGGTGTTAGACAAAGGGTTTTTTTAAAGGACCCTTTCATCTTTAGGTAGAAATTATTGTCATGATCTGGTATTTCCAAATGAATTCTACCTACAAGATTATTCAGCATAATTTTTTTAATTAAGGTATTATATGTGGACATAGCTTACCATTGCCCCCCCCCTCACCTCCCATTCATGCCCTCCCTCCCCAGAGTTCTGTGTTCGTTGGTTGTACTTATGTTCATGCATACCAGTCCTTCGGTTGTTCTCTTATCTCCCCCCAGGTCTCATTCCCCTCCCTGCTGTCATTTGACAATCTGCTTGTTTTATGGTGACTATCTCAGGACCACATGAACAGAATCCGCTCCTCATTTGGCAGTCTGCTTGTTTTATAGTGACTATCTCAGGACCATATGAATAGAGTCCGCTCCTCCTCTGGTTCTCACAGCCCCTCCCCCCGGGTCCCACTGCTTCCCTGGGACGCAGGGCTCACCCGAAGCACACAGCCCCCTGGGACACATGGCTCAGCATAATTTTTAATGACATCTTAGAGACAGCTTCTAGCTTATAAAAAGGTGCTCAGCAAATATTTCGAAGTGTGCTTGAGCAATCTCATTCTTTAGAATTTTTAAAGTTTGTATTTCCAAATTCTCCCCCAAACGTGTCCACTTGCAAGGACTCTCAAGATCTGTTTCTGATAATTAATGAGGAAAATAGCACTGGCAACCTCTGCTGTGTATTGAGCATCCAACTGCACCAGGCACTGGCTTTAGCCCTTTCTATGCATTATCTTGGTTAAGTCCCAGGACAACCATCTGGGGGATGCATTATTCCTATTTTATGAGAAGAGGCTGAAAAAGGTTACATGACTTGTCCAAACTCAGACAAAAGAGCATAAACATAGTGTATGTCTCTAAAATCCACAACCTTAGTTACTCTGCTAGAGCGCTTCACACATGCCAAGGTTCCCCATTAGTTAATGGATAAATGTGAAAGGCAAAAATAAATGTGAATTCTTTCATAAAGTTATTTTATTCTCATTTATTTACTTACTAAGAGATACCTGACTACCTTTAATGCCATCATTTCACGAAATGATGGTGATATTAGGTAATAGGTAGATTGGCTTTTGATTTTTGTTAACAAAGAACTGGCAAGTTTCAATCTTTTGAAATGTTACTGGTCCATGAAATTGCAATATCTGGGAGCCATTGTTCTCCTGTTGTACAAACAGCTGTTGTACAGGTACTACATTCATTGCCAAGATTAAAAGCTTCTGAAGAATGACATGTCTGCCTTTTGTATGTCTGATTGATGATACTTTTATCTCTTCACAATCTGATTAGATTATAGGAGAGAAAGAAGAGGAGTCCTCTGACCATCATATAAATTATTCGATCCTTCCATTTGTGGCAGACATGGAGGAAACAGAAGCTTCACAGGGGAAAAAGCAAGAGTAAGCTCGGATTCTGCTAAACAAGAACAGAGAACCTATCCAGAAAACAAACAGATGGAAAAAACTCAATCCTTTAACTAAAGAGCCTGTAGTTTCAGATTTTAGATGGATAATAGCAATAATAGTATCAGCAAAAAATCAATCCTTTGTCTTCATCTTTACAAATAAAGAAAAACTACTGTCAAATTTAAAGTTCTTCTCCAAAAGAGAATTGTGATTTAAGAAGTATGTTAGAACTTAATCTCAAATTTATGACTGAAGAGTGTTTTGGAGATTAAAAAGTGCTTGTGAAGACTTTGTAATAACTCAGTCTTTCTGAGGTTGAGCAAGTGGTAAAACCCAAAAGAAGGTGCTTATCTACCTTACCACTATCACACATATTTCCTTATTTATTTGCACATATTTTGAAAATTTTTCTGTATTGGCTGAAATGTATAGATTTGAATTGTTCCCTGAATTAATATAAACTATGGATTCTGTATCAAATAAAGTTCAATTAATAATGAATTATGTGAATAATTATGATCATATAGATTTGCATGACCAGAGACACACTATTTTCATTCAAATTCCAACACCCAGATGCTATAGCATAGAGGAAAAAAGCTGCTTGGGTTATTGGATAAACAGAGTTGCAAAACTTGCTATGCCTGGTATATATATAATTGATTTTTTACAGAGAGGGAGAGGGATAGAAAGTTAGACACATCGATGAGAGAGAAACATCGACCAGCTGCCTCCTGCACACCCCCCACTGGGGTGGCCTGGTACTAACTCAACTTAGCCAAGCTGGAACTATATTTCCCAGAATTCTATTCCCTGTGGGGTTCTGTATGACCATGCAAGACCATAGTGAAATTCAAACGGCAGAAGAGAAGTTACATTTTTTATGATCTGAAAGTTGTTGCTTCTCTGTCACTTACTTATGTGGTGAACCAGGCTTGCTCCAACTCTCACCCGGTCTCCTCCTTCAGCTGCTCTTTCCCAGTTCTACTCCTGTATTCATTACTGTTTTCTTTACTTCTCAGTAGGTAACCCCCTGCTACTAGTTAATGAAATTGTGTTACACTTTCCCAGTGTGAATTACTATGTGCTCTCTGTCTCTGAACTAGGCACTGATAAAATGCCTTTTGCTGTTAAAAAAAAAAAAAAAGAAGAACAGAAAACTTAATTTTATTAGCTTAGCATTTGCTTTGGAAGGAACATAAATTATTTTTAATGCCAGTATGTAAGTGAAGGCATTGCCCCAGTGTGCAGTTTAGAGAAGTTATTTGCTTTCTTTGGCCACCTATACAGGGCATTTCTCAAGCGGGGCTCCATGGACCTCCGTGAGCAGAGCCTGCATCAGCTATTGCTATGAAACCAACCACCCTAAGCACCGTGGATAAAACAACCATCACTTTCTATTTCCCACATTTGAACAGAAGGACTCCAACATCACACAACAAATGATAAAAATATAGAAAGGGTGCTAGGACGTGCGGCTCAAAATACACTCTCCCACAAGGTCCAAAGACGTTATCAAGGACCTGAGCATTTAAACAGAATTGGAGGTTTTTCAAAATTTTCAATTTGGTGAGACAATTAATAATGTAATCACCATCACAGGATTTCAGTGCATTTATGGTCTTGTTCTCACCAAGGGATCATCTTAAGTGAGTGTGTACAATGTTGTTTGTGGAAATGTAGCTTTAAAAAAACGTATTCAATGTATTCCAATAAACAGTCACCCTTATAGGCTATGTGTTTGTCTTAAGCTTTTCTAGATGCATATACAGAAAAGTGTGCAAGCTGTAAGTGTGCAGTTCATAAATTTTAGTAAGGTGAACACTCCTGCCTGTGCTGTGTGCTCGGCATTTAAGGGAGTGTTTCTTACACTGGCATCTGCAGAGGCCATCTTGGGCGGCTACATCAGTTCTAACACTTCACCCACAATACACAGAGAACCTGGGGGTGGCAGGCTCTGGGGGATGAGCTGCCTCTGACCAGGAGAGATGGGAAGAACAAAATGAAATCCAAGAGGTTACTGACGAGGCCAAGAACCAAGCAGCCACGCACAGGTAGGAAACAGCCAACTCCTGCCGTTTTCAACAGTAGGCTTGCTGCAGAAAACTGGTGAGCCATGAAACCTGAATCTGTCACAGCAGGTGCCACTAAAGTTTGATCAATGTGTTTTGACCAATGCCAACTTTGATAAACATAAATCTGATGAAGTGATTCTTGCTATGTAACCCATATTGCTCTGGAGTGTTTGTTTTGACAAAGGCTGAGCTGATATAAAGCCCAGCTCGCTGCAAATTATGTGTAACAGCACAGCCTACGTCCGAGCCTGTGCCCGAGAACGATGACATGTTTACTGAGGCTTGCCTCGTCTCCCGAGCAAGCAGGAAGGCAAGATTAGGACAGTTAATGGTGCTCCTTAAACTGAGCAAGAATGTCCTTGAAGGGTGACCAAGTGACAAATAGTGCAATAACGACGGAGGTTTTCACAGATTGTCTGAGACATGGTCATACCCTAGTAGTGACTATGTGCATGTGCATGTTTTTAATACATTTTAAATTTACAGAAAGGTTGCAAAAATAGGACAGAAAATTCTCATATACCTCACATCCAGTTTCCCCTATTAACATCTTACATAATAATAATAATAATAATAATAATAATAATAATAAATTTTTTTTGTTAATCCTCATCAAGGGTATTTTTCCCACTGATTTTTAGAGAGAGTAGAAGGAAGGGGCAGAGACAAAGACAGAGAATCATCAATGTAAGAGAAACACACAAATTGGTTGCCTCCTGCACGTGCTCTTGACTGGAATCAAACCCATGACCCTTCAGTCGAAGGGCTGACAACTCTAACCACTGAGAAAACCTGCTAGGGCAGCATCTTACATTATTATGGTATAATTGTCACAATTAATGAGCCAATATAGATACATTATTAATTGAAGTCCACAATTTATTTAGCTTTCCTTAGTTTGTACCTAAAGGCCCCTTCCTAGGCTCCTCTTAGCTGTGACAGTTTCTATTTCTCAGACTTTTCTTGCTTCGGGTGTCCTTGACAGTTTCAAGGAATACTGGTCAGGTATTTTATAGAATGTCTTTTAATTGGGATTTGTCCAATGATTGTATTTTAATTATTGCTGGACTATGTAGAACTGCTAGTTCCTTCAGACATATCACCAAAGATGTCTGAATCAGAAAATGCTTCTCAAACACAAAATGTCTGAAAAACCACTGTCTATGTCAAAACAGACTGTAAATATACACAAGATAAGTGACGTTGTCAAGATCTTCCACCATTCAAACGTCAGTGTCAAGAAGCAAGGTGGGTTGGATAGCAATCTCAATTTGTGAACTGTCCACACATCTCCCCAAATAGTTCAGGCCATCAGCCACCCACCCTCATTCCTCAGAACTAACTCAAAAGGATGGCAATCGCTTTTCACCCAGAGCGCATCATGGTAATGATTCACCCCAAGGTAAAAAGGAAGGTTATCCTGAGCAAAATTAAATTCTAAGTTGTATCATAGTTTGTTTTTTTTTTTTTTTACAGACAATATTTTAAAAGTGCAAGCAGACACAATAAAGTTACTGTTCTCTTTGTTTTTCACATGAGTAAATACCAAATTAGGGAACAGAAAGGATTATGCCCTATTAATTTGTAATTTCTGGTAACACAGACATTCCAGTTGTAGAAAAGCTGTTACTGATATTCTAATAATTAAATCTGTACAAGTTACCAACCAAAAAAAAACACGTTAGGGGTCCATTCTGCTCTCAGTAACGAGGAAAGCCACTGACGTAAGTGTTTGGAGCACGTAAGGTTATGGGCGATGCTGGAGCCTACACCATGCTCTTTAGGCAAATAAGGGAGACAATACCCAGCATGTCCCCCGGAGTTCAACACGAAAACATTTGCACTGGAACACACACAGGCCTAAAGGTGTGTTCTGTACCCCGGAAAGCACTCACTGTGTTGGCCAGTTCCAGGTAGCTTCCTCCCACCGAGTCGCCGCCGACATGTGGGGCCTGTGCGAGCAGTTTGTGCAGAGCGGCGGCCTGCTGGTGCACGGAGCTTCCACCACCGCCGCAGCCGCCGCCGCACTCGAGAAGCTTCTGCAGGGCCGGCTGACTCTGCAGGTCCGGGCTCTGGAGGTCCCTGGCACCCGAGTCGTACTCCCAGCTCTCCCTGGCCGCTGACAGGGCACCTAGGAGAGGCAGGGAAAATAAAAAAGATGCTGCCCTCAGTAGCCTGTGGATGGCCAGTAAGGCAATGACTTGGAACCTCCTAACACTTCCAGGGGCCAGCAAGTCAGAACACGTGTGGCGCCCAGCCTACATGCTAAGCACTTTCCCTTTCACAGGAACACACGGGGAGCCCGGAGACTAAAGCAGTGGTAGGCAAAGCATTCAGAAACAGCTACTCAACGAATATGTGCCCCCACAAGCAGCAATGCTTAGCAAAGAAAGCACCCGAGGCCAAGAAAAGGGAATGCAGGTCCTAGCCACATCTGTCTGGGATGGACGTAGGGTTATTGCGTGAGGAGGCTTCTGACCGCGATTCTTTTTTCCATCTGAGAAAGAAAGAAGCAAGTGAAAGATAGAGAATTAAGATATGGCACCGTATCATACTTTTTCTGGTGTCGATGTCCTCTTACCCGGGAGAGGCTACGGGGAGACAGATTGTATCTGCCAGTTAGGGGGAGCCATGCAGCTGAGCTCTGAGCGAAAAGAGGTGAATAGAAGTGGCGAGCATCCGTTCAGGACTGTCACACCCCCTCGGCTGTGGTTCTCCATGCCCTTGCCTTCAGGCCTTGTTCACATGGGCCTGGCACCCTGGGACGCCATGTACTACAGATGGGGAAACCACAGGATGGGAGATGTCAGGGCCCCTGAATTATCTGCTGCATGAGCCGGTGCGTGGCCAGGAGGCAACCCACAGGCACCCTCTTTTGACTTTATATGATTAGGAAAGGGAAACTTCTTGGTGTTTGGTTCACCATGTATTTCCGGTTTGTTCAGGAAAGCAGTATTACCTTATACATTACAGCAGATTGCAACCTAATAAAATATGCTAATAATTATAATACAATGGGAAAGTACAACACAAAAGTCAATATACATACTAAAGGCACATTTTGTGCACCGGGTGGAGGTCCCCTCAGCCCAGCCTGCAGGTCCCTCTCCAATCTGGGACCCCTCTGGGGATGTCCGACTGCTGGTTTGGGCCCAATCCCAGGGGATCAGGCCTAAACTGGCAGTCAGACATCCTTCTCATAATCCTGGACCACTGGCTCTTAATTGCTCACCTGCCTGGTTGCCCCTAACTGCTTCCCCTGCTGGCCTGGTTGCCCCTCATTGGGCCCCCTGCCAGCCTAGTTGCCCCACATAGCCTGCTGCTCAGTCATTTGGTCTTCCCTCACTAACCCCCTCTGCCGGCCTGGCCATCCCATACGGCCTGCTTGTTCAGCTGTCTGGTCATCCCTCACTAACCCCACTGCTGGCTTGGTCGTAGGCAGCTATCTTGTGAGAGTGTGATGGTCAATTTGCATATTACCTCTTTATTATATAGGATTAAAGACTGCCAACTGTATTGCAAGGGTGGGCTTACTTCCCTTCTGCAAAATGCCAGTCCTTTCTCCCCTGCTCTTTTTTTTTTTTTTTTTAAATAGCAGAGATGGAGATTTATTGAAGAACAAGTACAGACTCCCATGTAGGGAGTGGGGAGAGTCCCCTCCCCCACTCTTTTGAATGAACTCTGCCATCTGCCCAGCAGTCTGACACTCCCTGTCCCGGTCCCCACAACATGGGGCAAGAAGACTGACTGAGGTCAGAGTTGGAAAATGGGTTGAATCATAGCTGGCTTTATATCTCACATGTAAGACAAATAAGCATAGGGTTGGGGTCTTGCCTATTATGTTTCACCACAGTATCCTCAGTACCTTGCACATGGCCTGTGACATATCAGGCACTTAATATACATTAACTGAATGGATTTCTGAATTACCCATGGTTGTACTGCAGGGTTTCACTTCTTAACTGGGACAAAGCAACACAGAAATTAATTTTTTAAAATCAAAATAAATTATACACCTGAACTTTTTCCTTATGCAAACAGGGAGCCTCATTTTCAAATAATAAATGCCACAGTTCTGGAACAGAAGAGCCAAGGAGCTTCATTTGAATTTAATATGCTGTAGTAACAGACCTAAACACAGCTTCTGGCAGAATCACGTAGTCAGGTTAGCCAAGCTCCATGTTAATCAGCAAGATCAAAAGGCCCTCACACTATTACCCTCACAATTTTGGCTGAAGTGATGCTGAGGAACTCAGATCTTCTGCTTTGGAGCCAAGTCAACCCTATTAGCATTCATATAAAGGGACCCCAAAGAGGGAAGTGCATTTTTAAAAATACAGTAGACTATTCCCGTCATTCTCTTTTAATCTGTCTTCATATCCTATTTTCTGAATAAAACCCAACATTCCTGAGGCAAAATTTGTCATTTAATTGGGATGATCTCACTGAAAAACATAAAAAATGGATGTCTGGTAATCAACTTCCTTTTGCTTTTTGAAGCATGATGCGCCCTGATGTTTCTAGGCTCGCATTCAACCTCTTGTCAATCTCTCTTCACTCCCTTGCTAACCTCAAAAAACAAAAAAAGGCCCACTGACTCTAGGGAGATGGCTGTGCTTTCTTTTCCACAAAATGGACAGAGTTACAGTTCTAGTGTCCCCATGCTCACAAGGCTCTTTGGTGTCTCTTCTGATAAAGACCCTAATCCCATCGTGAGGGCCCCATCATCGTGACCTCATCTAATTACCTCCCAATAGCTCCATCTCCAAATACTGCCACACTGGGGGCTAGCACGTCAACATGCACATTTAAGGGGACACACACACATTCTATCCCTAACAACTACTGAGCAGTTATTTTGTAAACCAGTTAGGAAACTGGCTGCGTGGCATCCTTTAAATACCACAGGCCAGCCGAAACCGGTTTGGCTCAGTGGATAGAGCGTCGGCCTTCGGACTGAAAGGTCCCGGGTTCAATTCCGGTCAAGGGCATGTGCCTTAGTTGCAGGCACATCCCCAGTAGGGGGTGTGCAAGAGGCAGCTGGTCGATGTTTCTCTCTCATCGATGTTTCCAACTCTCTATCCCTCTCAATTCCTCTCTGTGTAAAATCAATAAAATGTATTAAAATAAATAAATAAATAATACCACAGGCCAAAGCACACTCCCTGGTCCTCCAGGTCTCTGCACACACAGAATCAACGGAAGCCAGCACTTCTGCCACTATCATCCCACTGGATGCTCTGAAGTAAGCGGTAAGGTGTAATCTTTTTTTTTCTTCAATCAAAATATTTAGTGTTTAAAGGTGACAGAGCACAGATTCTAGCTGTTTTGCTTATCAGAAAAGCATAGGAAACATGTGGCATTCTGACATGTTCATAGAACACGTTGCTGGGAAAATCCTGCTTTCCGAGAGATGCTGGAATAGAACATCTGCCAAACACTGCTCTGCTGGGGACTTGGCAGCTACCTGCTAGTTTTAATTCCATCTTCAAAGTGCCACCCAGATTTGGCCTCGAGGCTTATAATTACTGTGCTTATACACCAAAGGCACTATGCCACCTTCCCGGGGGGCAGGCCCCTTATGAAAATAAGGCAAGCCAAAGCATATAGAACACCTATCCTTCACCTTAAACACCGTAACAACAATCATGATACCCAACATCTTTCCAAAAGCACCAGGGAGCCAGGCGCTGTTCTAAGCAGCCTACATATCTTACTTAGTCCTACCTAAGGCTTATGAATGACTAAATCATTTTTTTCCATTTTTATAAGAGGACATTTTCTCTCTTTCAGCTTCATTTCGTAGACATTACTCACTTGCACAGAACAGTGGTTAAGAGCTGGGGTTTTGCAATCACTCAGATTGCTTGGGGTCAAATCCAGAGTCAGCATGACCAGCTAGGTGACCTCAAGCAAGTTATCTTAATCTGAACTTTAGTTTTCTCATCTTTAAAATGGGGACAATAACATGCACTTCATAAAGGTGTTGTGAGAATTAAATAAGATTAAAATACGTATAACACATTAGACAATGTCTGGCATATGATAAACTCACCAACACATGTTAGTAACTATCAATTGTAGTTATTAGAAGTTCATTTTGGACAACTTAATAGGGAACAAATATCCGAGGGAAAAGTACACTCTCTCCCAACTTCTGAGGGTTACCTGGTAAAAGGGCTAATGCTTAAAAAACAAACTTTTGGCACTTAACCAGTCACTATAATTTCATCATTAGTTTGTAATTACCCTGTTTCCCCGAAAATAAGACAGTGTCTTATATTAATTTTTGCTCCCAAAGATGCGCTAGGTCTTATTTTCAGGGGATGTCTTATTTTTCCATGAAGAAGAATACAGTACACATTTATTGTTAAATGAAAATAAAGGAAACTTATTACCTGTATATGGTACGGTAGTTGTCAACACAAACCAGACAAACTGTGAATCCTGGGGGCCTTATTTTCGGGGGATGCCTTATATTTTCCTCAGAAGGAAACCTGTAAGTAGGTCTTATTTTCGGAGGATGTCTTATTTTCGGGGAAACATGGTAATATTGGTGTTAATGTAAAGGAGATGAAAACAGCCAATTAGATCAGAACCGAAGTCATGTCTCTTTGAGTATGGAATATTCCACTAGTAAGTCAAAGTCTTTGGTTATTGTGTTTGATAGATTTTGCTTCCCTATTCGACTTGGCCAACTCTTGTCTCCGAGTGGCCTTCCCTAAACTTGTGGCCAGCACCGTGTGGACACTGCACAGCCCAGCAGCAGCAGCAGCAGCAGCGGGAGGGGCTCCAGAGCAGAGCAGGTGTGAAACCTTCATCAGGCCTGTGCTCTGGCCACCCTCGCCACCCCTCTGTTTTCTACATCCAGTTCTTTCTTTTCCATCCTTCATGTGAATGCTGGGGTGTCTCATCATATCACAGGCAGACGATAACGCAGAGAGCTTAGGGGATCCTGAGGCTTGGATTAATCGTATCTTAAAATATTGTCTCTCTGTAGTGATCATTAATCTTTCATTTATGTGGATTGTTTAGATAACATTGCCGAATTTATTACTCTCAGTGGCAAGAGAGAAAGTACTACTTCCAAAACACCAGAAGCAGCTACTGTTCTGAATTTAGAACTACCGCACCAATAAAAAATTGCATGGGACAATGTGAACAAATTGGCTGCCAGGTGTCAGCTTTCCCTCTCATGGCACATTTACTATTTCTGGATAATACTGACATCAACAGAAGCAGCAGTAATTCATTTAGTTCAAAACAGAACCGGCATATGAGCCTTTAGTCATTTATTAATTTCAGTGCTTGGTACAAAATTCAGGAGCCTAACTCCCATGAGAACCACTAGCTTCTTCCAGCATAAATTACATGGCAAACCTAGACCAATTGATTTAAAGCCTGTGTCTGTGGTCACAAGGAAACTTGGGTGGGAAAGGATAGGTAGATTTGTACCTGTCCTTTCTCTGGTGGGGGCGGGGGAGGGAGAGAGGGAAACCCCAAAAGCAAAAGCAATTCAAAGCATGCCTCCTATTAAGGGGAGGTAAATAATATTACCTTCCACGTGATACAAGTCGTTTTGTTAGCCTTTGGCAGCTATTTCAGAAAGTGAGCCTATTAGTGTCCTATTCTGAATATATGTCACATGTGTCCCAGCTAGGGCCAATGTACTGAATTTAATGAAACATTGAGAATAGAGTGGAAGATGTATTTTGAAATGCAGCTCCCTTTGCCCCCTTCCCAAGACTGTTGCTATGTGACAAGAAGGAAAGATGAAAGGCACATGCATTTTTCTTACTGAAGTGTGCTTATCAACATCATCATCATTAGTGGATGTTGCTTAATAGCCCTTCATAACAAGTAAGTTCACCAGTCCTTGAAGTATTTAAGCATGGGCTGGAGAACGCCCACTGCAAGACGGTTTAGAGACAACCAAAAGGACGGCTGGAATAACGAGCCTTTAAAAATTCTTCCCCAGCTCGACATTCTATTGTTCTGTTCCCCAAATTTAATATAAGAGGCAAAGTGCCCTTTGGCAGTTAATAATACAGTTATAAAAGCACAGCTGAGGCAGGCATTTTTTTAACTCAAAAAAGTAATTAAAAACAATATTTGGCGGCTATTCTCCTGGCTTGTCTAAACTAGATATATTAAGGAGATAAGCAAGCGGTTTGACTCGGGGCTAAAGAGTTCAAAGGGCAGTTTAAGGAAAGTGTTATAGAGAGGAGGCATACAGCAAGGATGGGTTAATTGAGTTTAACCTGCACCTGAGGGTGGTTTGGAGTTACGGGGCTAATGTCCATGGTCCGTAAGAGTTTAAAATGAAAAAATAAATAAAAAAACCTGTCTCTCTTGGTTAAAAAAGGCAGAGACTGAATTTTGAATCAATCTATCTTCCCCTTACAAGGCATATCAATGGGCCATGTATTCAGCAAGTCCCGGGTAGTCCCTAGTCTGTGCGTTCCCTAAAGCCAGACTGGACGGGGATAACGCTGGTCTGGGCCTGCGCACTGTTATGAGGAGCACCGCACACGTCCTTTGGGTGGCATGCCCATAGGGCGCATCACAATTTTGGCTGAAAATGAGCCTAATTACAATGGAAAATGCCAAGTAGGAAAAATACAAACAGGAATACAAAATGTTTCTGAGCCCAGCTTTTTAGCAAAAAAGTAGAACTATATGATCCTTTATTCCTAGAAAATTGGTATGTTTCATTTAATTTTTTTAATGTGGTGGATTATTTTAATTTCTTAATGTTAAATCAAGCTTGCATTCAAAAGACAAACCCAACATGCTCAAAATATGTGGCATTTTATTTATATACTGTGGATTTGGGTTTGCAAAATTGTATAGGATTTCTGCATCTCGATTCAAAAGTAAAGTTGACCTCTAAATTTTCTTTCTTATATTGTCCTTTACGTGTTTTGGTATTAAGGTTATGTGTGAGTCTATATAAAACTGGAATTATTTGTTCTTTGACTATTAGGTAGACTTGCCCGTGAAGCTGTCTGAACCTGATTGTTCTTTGTAGAAAGATTTTAAAAATAACTCTTTTAATTTCATTCTTAATTACAGAACTATTCAGACTTTATATTCCTTAATAAATCAGTTTTTTAATTTATTTTTTAATTACTATTACTTTTTAATCCTCATTTATTAATTAATTTATTATTAATGCTCACCTGAGAATATTTTTCCATTGATTTTCAGAGAGAGTGGGAGAAGGAAAGACAGAGAGAAACATGAATGTGAGAAAAACACAATGATTTGTTGCCTCCTGCATGAGCCCCGACCAGGGCCTGGGCAGGGAGGAGCCTGCAACCAAGGTACATGCTCTGGACCAGAATCGAACCCGGGACCCTTCGGTCCACAGGCCCATGCTCTGTCCACTGAGCTTAACTGGTTAGGGCTGAATCAGTTTTAGTAAGTTCTATTTTTCTGAAAATGTCCTTATTTCTTCTAAATTTAAAAATACATTGATGAAAAACGCTCATATTTTCTTTTTATTTATGTCTGCAGCATCTATAGGGGTGTCTCCTTTTCACTCCTGATATTGGTTATAACAAACCTTGGCTTGGCTACCTACCCTGCCAACAACTGTGCAGGCTGGCTTGACTCATTTGCTACTTGTGCAAACCAGAGGCCCCTGGCTGGATGCCTTTCTCCTGATACATGCCAAACCTACACACATAGGACCTTCGGCCAGCCCAGGGGGTACCCAGCCAACAGACACAGATATTGCACATCAGCAGCGTCTAGGTACTCTGCATTAATACAGGGCTGAGACAGTTTGTGATCTTTTCTCCCAAACCTCATCCTGGAGAGCCTTTCTGGACTCCATGCCTGATTGGGTTGCCTGCATGGCAACAGATTTTCCCCACTCAGCAATCCATCCTTGCTTTCTGATAATCTCTACTCATTTTCTTTAACAATTATTTGTGCCTTCTTTGTTTTTACATTAGCATTCTTGCCAGGAAGTCAACAATTTCATATATCTTTTAATTTAATTTTTTTATTATTTTGTCTTTTAAAATAATAGGTTTTACTACACTGAAGTCATAAATATTCATTACATAATTAGTAGTGATTTCATTCAGGTTCATATCCTCTGTTGAAAACAGTTTGCAAAAAACCCATTAAGAGTGTTCAAACACTTCGCTTTTATACAAAGCCTTTTATATATCCATTATGCCAAGCACAGGAACAGGGAGCAAAAATAATACATATTTTTTATTATATCACAAAAGCATTATTAAAAATAGGCCTATTTAAAAATGGTAAAGGATTAAAGTCACCAGAAAGATATAACAATTTTAAATTTGTATATAACAATAAAAAAACATCAAAATACATAGAGTAAAATTGACACCTATGAGAGAAAGAGAAATATACCAATCCACAATTATATGAAAGATATTAGCATATTTCTCATTAAATACCAGAACAAGCAGACCAAAAACAAGTAAGATTTGAACAACCCAATTTATAAGCTTGATATAATGGACATATAGTTCATTAATTCTTCATTTCTAACTCATTTTTGTTCATTTTAATTGTTTTTATTTCAATTACTATGGGCCCTTTGTACGGATTCGTGCACCAGTAGGGTCCCTCAGCCCGGCCTGCACCCTCTTGCAATCTGGGACCCCTCGGGGATGTCGAACTGCGGGGATCAGGTCCAAACCAGCAGTCCAACATCCCCCGAGGGATGTAGTAGTGCGAGAAATGGCAGGAGGCCAGGGAGGAGCCCGGGCTGGGTGCCACTCTGGCTCAGCCCAGCTCTGCTGCACCTGCCACAGCTGCTGCTCAGTGGCGCTGCTTGGAGGTGAGAGAGGCTCGTGCCACCACAATTCCACTTGCCATCTGTGAGTCCGGTGTTTGGTGCCCTTGGTTAGCTGAGCGGCACTTCCACTGTGGGGGTGCACTAACCACCAGGGGGCAGCTCCTGAATTGAGCGACTGGTCCCTAGTGGTCAGCGGGTGTCATAGTGACTGGTAAACTGGTCCGTTGGTTGCTTAAGCTTTTATATATACATAGATGTAGATAACAATTCTCATTCCTAGATATTGATTTGGTTGTTTTTCACATCTACTTTTTATTTTTTATTTTTTTAGCTTAGATTTTCTTTCTGAACACAGTAAACATAATTACTTTATATTCTGAGTCTGATAATTCCAATCAATAAAATCTTCATGGGTTTGCTTTTTATATTAATTCAATTTATATTGATTTTTTTATAGAGAGGAAGGGAGAGGGATAGAGAAACATCGATCAGCTGCCTCCTGCACACCTCCTACTGGGGATGTGCCTGCAACCAAAGTACATCCCCTTGACTGGAATCAAACCTGGGACTTTTCAGTCCGTAGGCCAACGCTCTATTCACTGAGCCAAACTGGTTAGGGCTATGTTAATTCTTGCTTATGGTATTTACTGTCCTTATATACTTAGTAATGATAGATACTGAGTCATCCATAATCCCTGGGAAATTATGTGTTGATATTCTTTTAGAACGACTTTACTCATATCCAAAACAATTTGCCTTAGAATACTCTGAGGGTAGTATATGGGGTAATATACTTCTGGTTCAACCTAACACAGAGGGTAGAATCCTCTAACAGTCTAGCTTTTGAATTAGATTAGATTCCCACTTGTGCAGTGGGATTTGTCTTCTGTTCTCAGGGCCCACATAGTCTTATAATCCAAAGTTCAATTTTACCAGGTTTAGACAATAATCTTAAAGTGAAAGTAGTGTGCTGCTCCTGATTTCCTTATTCATTTAAATTTTACACTCACAAATCTTTACTATTTTGCTGGAAATTCAGTGTCTTAAAATACAACTTAAAAATATAATTATTTCAATTTTAAAAATTATTTTCAGATAAAAGTTATGTCTTGATATCTAATTATGTTACTTGATATGGAAATCAATATTTTTTCTCTACATTATGACCATGTGAATTATGATGATGTAAACTATACATTCACAAGTGGAAAATGCTCTTCTTTTCTAGACCAAGTTTTAGTTTTTCCTGGGATTAACAGTGGGTTTTTTGTTTGTTTGTATTTTCATTTGTTTAGCTTTCTATATATCATGAATCCAGCCTTAAATTCTTAGCCAATTATCTAACCTTCTCTCAATAATTTAAGGTGCTTCTCTCAATAAATATCCCATCAAATTTAGTATGAAAATTTTCTCCTGGAACTTTTTTGACCTGCTTAGTCTAGACTGGTTCCAATGACCATTATGCTACTTCTAACTTGTTTCATTCTTCACTTGTTTCATGGTTCCAAGTTTTTCTCTTTCTAGGTTAACCCTTCCTTCCTTCCTTCCTTCCTCCTTTCTTTCTTCCTTCTTTCCTTTCTCTTTCTTTCTTTTTTTATGAATATCCAGTAAATTTCTAAGAAGTTAGGCATGGGGCCTTAACTGGTTTGGCTCAGTAGATAGAGAGTCAGCCCATGGACTGAAAGTCCCGGGTTCAGTTCCAGTCAAGGGCACGTACCCCGATGTTTCTCCCTCTGTGTCTATTCCCCTTCCTTCCCCTCTCTCTAAAAATCAATGGAAAAATATCCTTAGGTGAGGTTTAACAAACAAACAAACAAACAAACAAAACCTGAGTAAAAAACAAACAACAACAACAACAACAAAAACTAGGCATGGAAATAAATGTTCTGAGTCTTTACAAGCATGAAAATACTTTTATCCTTACACTTCATTAATAAATTGGTAGAGAATTCTAGTTGGAGATAATTTTTCTTCAGAATTTTAAAGATATTATTCATTTAAATATCTGTCATTGTAAGAAACCAAAAGCCACTTTGATTCTAAATCTTTTATATTTGTCCTGTTTTGTTTTTCCTCTCTGAAAGTTTGAAGAACTTTTTCTTTGTTCCTAGTGTTGTAAAATTTCACAGTGATGTGTGTTTTAATGTGAGTCAACTTTTGCCTTTGAAAGCTGGTGAGACTTACTGGTAGTAGGCCCTTTCTGTCAAGAAACCCTCCATCCTTCATTGGGAAGGGAAATATCTTTGACCGTTTGTTCATGATTTCTTCCTCTCCGTTTTCTGTTTGCTCTTTCTAGAATGCCTATTATTTAAATGGGAGACTTCCTGTACTGGCCCTCTAATTTTCTTATCTCTTTTCTCCTAACGTATATTTCTTTGTTTCTTCGCTCATATATTTCTTTTTTTCTTTGCTCCTTTCTGGAGAGTTCCAGTCTAGTCTCAGCCATATCACCAACTAATTCTGTGAATTGATAATTATTATTTAACTCTCCATTCTCTCATTTATACCATTTAGAGAGTGAAACTAGATAACATTTAACAGACTCTGGACTGTAATCTTGTAATTCAAGGCAAAAAATTTTATCAAAGAACTCTAAATATTAAGTCAGATAAATCAATAAAAACACTATAAATACCCGGAGAAGTATGACATTAATTTTAAAAATATTTATCTAAAACTGACAGATATACATCCATAAAATGAGGACTAGATAAATACATAAGGTAATAGATTAAATTCTGCTTCAATTAGAAAATGTTTTCCTTGTAGATAGCAAACTTAAATGAATCATCTGGAAAACATGAAATCTTTCCAAACAACCATAAAAATGTAACTGATTTAAACAGTCATTTACTAATGCCTTTCATTTATGTTCCTCCATGAACTTGCAGTAGTCTTAGAAGAAATAACAAGAAAGCAAAATAAGCCTTTCTGAGCCCTTTGTGATTGTAATGGTGAGTGACAGATTCTCTAGAATGAACAATGGACAATGAAATAGCCTGGCCAAAGTAAACCTTTATCTCAGCCAAGTAATCATTTTTATTCTATGAAAAAAAATTACCTAAAATCATGCCAAGTTGTAGCACTGCCACTGAAATTGGAATGGTTTCAACATCCAATAAAAACAGTGACACTAAATGAATCGCTTCAGTTAAATCATGTGGGAGAGAAAACAGATGAGCAATTTTATTGTGTTACATGTGGTTCAAAAGATACGATCAACTCAGGTAATCACTGGCATCCTTCATGTCATATTGCCACCGAGATAAGCACACCTGGATTCCCAGGAACTAAAATAAAGTGATTAATGCTACAGGAAAATGGGCCAAAATACTATATTTAAAAGGAGCAGCACCAAGTGGCTTGAAACACCAATGAGAGACAAAATCAGAAAGTGAGATGAAACCAGTTTGTATTATTTGTGACATCATTTTACAAGAATTCAGACCATCACAGACCAGTGTGTTGACTTATATGAGATACTAACCTACATAAGAAACCCAAAATATTTAATATCTCTAAGAGTACTGGAAAATCCAGTGATATTATGCATGCTTGCTTAAGAGTTTAAGAAAAAGAAATATACCCTATTTTTTTCTTCTTACATCATCCTTTAATTTTTCCTTCTGTCTGCAGTGCATGCATGATGGAGAGCTGAGAGCCAATGTATCACAAATAGAATTTGACATCTGAAGGGCAGAATTTAAAGCTCAGACTAAGAAAAGCCAAATAAAGGAACTAAAGTTAAAATATATCCGATACAGAAACATTTTCATTCTAATCAATAAATAACATGCATCTGACTCCTTATGCTCACTCTCAGATTATGTCAGAATTACCTGTTATCTTTGATTCTGTTAGCTGTTCATGCTTACATTTTAGTATGTGGGTTTAATGATCTGAGAACCCACAACACCTCAAATAACCAATGAGTACAAAACTTAGAGGGACTGGGGGGTGGGGAGGCGATTTACAACATCCTACTGCATTCTCATGTTCAGAAGATCTCTGCCTTTTTGTGGCAAATAACATGACTTTCTCAGGTTAAATCTAAACAATTTTTTCTCTATTGCAGTGTTCCCTATTTCCTTTAGGTTAAAAAAAATTGTTTTAATAGATGCTGCTGATCTGTAAGTTACAAAATATGTTAGGTATATTAAGGACATTATCGAGTTATGCTCATAATTTGAAAGAAGATTTAACACATAAAAGCTGTTGTTGAGTAATAAAGATTCTTCTGTGTTAATACACATTCCCTGCAGGATCGCTTCCCTCTATATGCTGAGTTGGGGTTTTTTAAATATCAAAGCCATTACAATAAGCCATTCTAGAAGATGTCTTTGCTGGTGATCCTAACAATGTTTGGGCAGCCTTAGATCCTCTTTACTCCTTGAGTTTGTTCTGTAAATTACTATCTGGTACCAGAGCTATTATCAACTCAGATGTCAGCAGCCCTAAACAGCCTAAGACAAACAAGAGAGGAGGAGGAGGAGGAAGAGAAGCAGAGGAGAAGGAAGAGAAAGAGGAGAAGGAGGAGAAGGAGGAGGAGGAGGAGGAGGAGGAGGAGGAATAAGAAGAAGAAGAAGAAGGAGGAGGAGGAGGAGGAGGAGGAAGAAGAAGAAGAAGAAGGAGGAGGAGGAGGAGGAGGAGGAGGAGGAGGAAGAGGAGGAGGAGGAGGAGAAGTTGTTCCAAGGTGTACACAAGTAAAGGGATCCAATGGTTCTCAGTCTTTTCCATCAAAATACCCCAAATACAGAGACAGTCAAAGAATCTGGGAGAGGCTGAACTACCTCCAAGCCAGAGCCAGAGATTTCTTTGAAGTCTCATATTTTATCTCGAAAACTCATATGAATTTTCTCCACATATATTAGCATATGCTTTAATACAATTTAAAATTTTTACTAAGTTATACAAATTTTTCTCCAAATAATCAATTAAATTTGTGCTTGAGAAATGCATCATATTTCTTTGGGGGTTTTTAGTAAACTGCACCCCCCCCCACTCCCTTCCTCAATCCTCTAACCACTTCCATGTGCTCCCCCAGTGTTCACATAACTCATCATGAGGCAGGGGACATTTAATTACATTTAATTTTGCATTACATAGGTAAAATACTTTCTAATGAACTCTTCTCTAATGCATCCCCAGGTAGGCATGTTTCCTTGTTTCTTCAACCTGCCAATTCCTTCTAGTTCTCCAAGGCCAGCTTGGGCTTTATTTTTTTTAAGCGTCTTCTCTGGCATTCCTTTCTGATCTGCCAATATCTTGTTTGCCTCAGATATTTTTCTCTTGATAAGACACAACACTGTACTGGTTTTCTTATATGTTTTTGTATTTTTTTTCTAGCTTTGCTGAAATGCTGACATATAATATATGTAAGTCTAAGGTGTGCAAAGTGATGACTTAATATATGTACAAATTGCAAAGCGGATACATTTAAGACTGATTCTCTTAAAAACTTTCAAGTATATAATACAGTAGAGCTAATTATAATCACCAAGTCACCACACTGTATATCTGATCCTCAGAACTTACGCATCGTATAGCTGAAGTTTATACCCTTTGACCTACATCTCCACATTTCCCTGACCCTCCAGTTCCTGGCAATCATCATTCTACTCCACTTCTTTGAGTTCAGCTTTTTTAGATTCCACATATAAGTAAGAACATACAGTATCTGTCTTTCTCTGACTGATTTACTTCACTAAAATAAGTAAATTTTATAAATTTTAATAAATTTTACTTATTTCACAGTAAAATGCCCGCATCCATGTTATAGAAAAGGTCCATCCATGTTATTGAAAATGGCAAGATTTCTTTTCTCATGGCTGAATAAATTTCCATTGTTCAATCTATAAAACATCTTCTCTATCCATTCATCCATTGGTAGAAACTTTGGTTGTTTTCATGTTTTGACTATTGTGAATAACACTGCAATAAACATAGGAATATAGAAACCTCTTTGAGAAAGCAATTTCTTTCAAATATATACTCAGAAGTGGGATTCCTGGATCATATGGTAATTCTATTTTTAATTTTTGAGGAATCTCCATATTGTTTTCCATAGTAGTTGCATCAATTACCCTCCCAACAAGAGTGCACAAAGGTTTATTTTTCTCCACATCCTTGCCAATACTTACCTCTTGTCTTTTTGATGACATGCATTCTAACAAGTGTGAGGTGATATCTCATTGTGGCTTGATTGGCATTTTCCTAATGAGTAGTGACGTTGAACATCTTTTCATGAATTTGTTGATCATTTGTATTGTTCTTTGGAAAAGTGTCTACCCAAGTCATCTGTCCATTTTTAATTGAATTGTTTGTTTTTGTGGGTTTTTTTGTTTTGTTTTGTTTTTGCTATTGAGTTTATGAGATTCTTTTGGATATTAACCCCTAATCAGATACATGTTTACAAATATTTTCTGCCATCCCATTAGCTGTCTTTTCATTGTGCTATTTCATTTGCTGTGCAGACAATTTTTAGTTTGATGCAGTCCACTTATTTATTTTTGCTTTTATTGCTTGTGCCACAGCCAAAAATTTGTGGTTAAGAGCAATGTCAAGGATTCTTTTCCCATTTTTTTTCTAGTAGTTTTACATTTTGGGTCTTACATTTAAGTCTCTAAACAATTTCAACTTAATTCTTGTGAGTGGTGTAAGATAAGGATCTAATTTGTTTTCTTTACATGTGAATATCCAATTTTCCCAGCAGCATTTAACAAAGAGACTATTCTTTCTCCACTGAGTATTCTTGACTCCATTGTCAAATATTAGTTGACTGTCTATGTGTAGGCTTATTTCTGAGCTCTTGATTCTGTTCCATTAGTCTATATGTTTGTTTTTATGCCAATACCATACTCTTTTGATTACTATAGCTTTATAATATAGGTTGAAATCAGGAAATGTAAGGTTCCAGCTTTGTTCTTTCTCAGAATTTCTTTGGCTATTTGGAGTCTTTTGTGGTTCCATCTGACTTTTATGATTGGTTTTTATATTTCTGTGAAAATGCTGTTTGAATTTTGATGGGGATTTCATTGAAATCTGTAGATGGTTTTGGGTCTTTTGTCTTGATTCATATTCATAGTAATTTCATGGAGTTCTTAAGGGTAGTTCCCTATGTGTATCACTTATTTATTGCTACATAACAAGAGAACACAAAATTTAGTAACTTAAAACAGAAATGGTTTCTTGTGATTCTGGGTTCAATACTTTTGGCTGGGCTCTCCTGGTAAATTCTCTGTTGTATCTCATCTAGAATCACCAATGTGAACTACAGTCCCCTAGTAGCACAAGCAGGGTTGAAGGGACTAAGATGTGCACACTCATGTGTCTGGGGCCTAGACGCTGGCTGTTGGCTAGGCCTCTCTATGTGGTCTCTCTTGTCATTTGTTAGTCTAGCCCAGACTTTCTTTCATTGTTCCAAGAATGTTCCAAGAGGTAAAGCAAAACACTGTAAGGCATTTTGAAGCCTAGACTCCAAAACTTGCACAATTCTACTTTCACCAGATTCTGTTTGTCAAAATAAATCACAAAGCCTCCCTAGATTCAAAGGATAAAAAAACTCCACCTCTTGATAGGAAGAGCTGAAAAATATTGTTTCCATAATTTTAAGCCAAGCACACTATGGCTTCTCCTTGTTTTGTCAGTTTAGCAGCAAGCATCACAGTGAAGGCATCTACTGGATATTAGCTGAAAGAAAATCAATGTTCTGGCACTTTTATTACATCCAGCTTGAGACTATAAATTCAGGATAAGAATAAACTTGAAGGGAAAAATTAATTTTGATCAGATTGACCTACAACTCATTACTTGGACTCATTTTCTTTTAAAAAATTGCCCAGATCCAAACACACATGTTTTATTTCAAAGGAAAAGCTGGACCTCAAAGAAAGAAGCCTATGCTTTGATGGTTGACAATATATCAACAAATAGTTACAATGGAGACTAGGGTACCAAAAAGCATTGTTAATTAATACATTCATTTATCGATCAAGTATTCTTCCAGTGCTTGCCATGTGTCAGGCTCTGTGCTATTTGTCCAGGATGTATAATCTAGTAGAGTGGATATACATACTAATGGGTAATTGTAACACAGTATAGTTCATAATTACAATGACAGTTATACTCGGAAAACTCGTTTTAAAAGTTTACAATTTGGTTGCATGAGAAGACACACAACTCGCTTAGTTGCTAAGCATATTATGTGCACATATCAATTTTATGTAGCATTATTAAAGGCTTTTGAGGATTTCAAGGTTATATATATACAAAGAAAAGAAAGAAGGCAAGATTTACAGTACAGGACCATGTGGTGGACATCTGTTCTTTTTGTTTGTCTAGCAACCGTTCGTGTGGTGACAGCACCTTGATTCTCTGTCCCCCTTCTTCAAGTCTCAGTCTAAAGGATAGGGACAGAGACAACTCTACCCCAGTCTTACAAGTGAAATGTGTTATCCAGGCCTGGCCAATCACACCACTGCATTTTTCTGGCCAAAGGAACTTTCTAGGGATAGTTACATGACCCAAGAAGACACAGTGAGAATGATTTCCAGGACTTCTGTGGAACTACTGTGAAGAGAAAATCACTCTTTTTTTTTTCTTTTTTATTTCATTTACTCAACAGAATGGGTATAAACCTGCGGCTGCTAGAGGCCACAACAAGGAGCCTGAGAATAAAGCCACTTCTGAAGGAAGGGCTGAAATATGGAGGGAAGAAGATTGATGGCATTCGAGCCTCTGGATCCATCTATGCTAGATCCAACTGCCTAGACTTCAATATATTCACATTCATGTTCTCTCTTTTTCCTTCTCCCTTCCTTCAAGCTATTAGTGTGGTCCCTTTCACCAAAAAACTGTAACAGTAGAGAAGGAACAAAACTCAAGAAGTAGGTTTGAGGAGTATGTATCAATAAGACCAGTATTATTGAAACTAAGGGTCCCTGTGGGGAAATAATGGGAAACAAAATAAGGTAGGATGAGGCCACTAGATGGTAAGGTGTCTTGACATCCAAAAGAGTTCAGAGGTGATATAGTGGAGTCTATTAAGTAGACAGCAGAGAATCAATTAATTTTACCAAGAATATATATTTACTACATTAGAAGTCATAGCAGCATCAACTGAAATCAGAAAGAAATTCAGAGGAAACATAGTAATTTGGAGAAGGAGGAGGAGGACCCAGATTGGACAATGGAAGTGCCTATCTGAGAAGCATAAACGGGTAAATAATGGGGACAGAGACTGCTCAAGGACAGGAAAGGAAAAGGTTAATAAAAAGAGATACAGGGAGACTAAGTTAATTAAAGAACTGACCAAGTTTACCCAAACTAAATCTAAACAACAATCAATCTGCAGAAAGTTGCTTATGTATTCTCATTACGCAGTTAAAAAAACATAAAATAGTACCTATTACTTACAGATTTTAGAAACCTCTTCTAAGTCCCAATTAAGGAGTAGAATAAATTAAATAAACTTATTGTTCACACTATGACACAGGGCTTAAGTATGTAAAACAACAACAACAACAAACTTCCTGAAACCTTCAATTAGGGCTAATTGTTTTAGTCTGGATTTATGCTAGCTGGGCAGTATTTTTAACAATGACTCATGATGACTATATTTAAAAGGCTCTGTGTTAATTATTAATTGCTGATTCAGGGTCCATAGAGGATTTAAGACACTTTTGCTTTCTTTACTCACCAGCCAGAACTCTACCTATTAGGGCCAATCCAATTGGATTGGAGAATGCCTTCTTGTCTCACTTAATTTAACCTGTTTTAAGGGTTTAGAAAAAAAAATATTTACAAGCCAACATTTAAGATTAACATTTACTTTGGAAAATTGGAATGTGCCAGGACTAGACAGATTTTTGTCTATTGAATAACTGTGGTTTTAATTTTTTTAAAGCAAGATATTAATCCAATGGTCAGAGGGCTGATTATTTGTTTCTTTAAATCTGCCAAGGAATCAGGATATCATCTTACATTTCCTCCCTTGGAGGGTTTTGATCTAACTCCTTGCTTTGAGTTCCTGGTAAGGAAAACACATGCTATTAGCGGTCTCCAAGAAACCCCAGTACTTTTTATGTTCCTTCTGGACCACAGGGGTATGATCAGAGCAGTAATTGAGGCTGACACGTCAGGTGGGAATATATCTCAAGGAAAGGCCTGTAACGAGGCTTTGAAGATATAGGTTATTGGAAACCATGCCCTCTGTTCTAATTTTAGCATAAATTAAATTTAGTTGTGTTAATTAGCAGGTTTTAATGTCTGCTGTCTTAAACGATGCCTTAAACCTAGGGATTTGATTCAAATAAATTCTTGGGCTCTCGGAGACCTGGCCAAAGAAAGAAAAACAAGTGCCCCTAAAGATCTGAAAGGCACAGACTTGTAACAAACTCATTAGGCGAGCTTGAAGGCATGCACCAGTTCTCCTCGGGCAATCCCCGTTTTTCTCAATGGTCATCACTCTGAAGCCCTAGCTCTTTCATATAATTCATACATTTGACACACATGTGGAAGTCATGTGTAAAGTTTACAGCTTGGTTGAAGTAAAAGCAAACAAAATATGTTTATTTAAGAGGCATGTTTTAATAAGGTTCTGTTGGAACTGCTAACATATACATAAATACCTAATACTGTAGCTTTTTTAAAACTCTAGAGTCTTTCCTAATCACAAGATTAAAAAAAATTAAATTACAATTTAAAAAATGTAACTTAAAATTTTTAAATTAAAAAATGTAAATCATAAATTTATAAAAATACAAATAATTACAGTGAATCTAGACTGTTTTCCACTGGAAATTTCGGCAGTCTATGAAAAACCTTGTAACTATTTTGGTATAATGTCGCTTTGCTAACAAAGAAATGGGCTAATTCTAATAGGAATTGTCCTTGGTTCCTCCTGAAGACCCTGGGGACTGTGCGTCTGCAGTTTCTGGGAGTGGCCTCCCAGTGGCAGTGTTCTTTTTAGTTTGTGTCTTGATAATCAAGAAAGTTTTTTCTAAGTAAAAGTTACAGGGGAATCATCATCAAAGAATCATCTATTTCAATAAGCTATTTCTTATTGGTTTCAACTCCTTAGTAGCTCTGTGGTTTAGAGCAAGTGACTTAACTTTTCTGAGCCTCAGTGACTATAGTTAAGTCACTCTATCTCTTTCATATATATATATATATATATATATATATATATATATATATATATATATGAGAGACAGAGAGAGAGAGAGGGATTTTATTTTAAAACTTAGAAGGTATTGGCAAGGATTAGATAACGTGAATAGGTACTGTGTAGGAACTCTCAAATATAGCAGCTATCTCACTAAGTCCTTCCACTACCTTATAATGCAGGTTACCATTCTATCTTTAAGAGATTAAAAAAAAAAAAAAAAAAAAAAAAAACCCTGAAGCTCAGAATAACCAGGAATGTAGTTTAAGTACTATGAAAACTCAGTGGTGAACCTGGGTTTTATGGTTTTAGCATATAATACAAGTAAAATGCCTACTAAATTGCCTTGTGTTTAGTAAATATTAGTAAATTTTAACCATTTTATTATTGTTATTATACAATTGTTAAGTTTTATATAGCTGGTACCTGAAAGACACTGGAATTTTAAAATATTATTACTTTATTTAAATATTATTTTTATGAAGACTTAACATATATAATACTTTCAACAATAAAGATTTTTTTAAATAAAAAAGTAAAATGGGTATAAAAATTTATTATGACCTAGTTATCCAGATATCTTAATTTTTCCCCAATGTATATTTGAACAAAGAATTCAATGCCAGAGGAAATATTTGTAAATAAAAGTTATGGTCAATTAAATTTGAGAAATGCTATATATTTTATTATTCTCCTGGAGACTGACAAGAAATAATAACATATACAATCATCTGAGATGTCTCACAATAAAGAAAACTATTAATATAGTTTAAACCCAAAATTTTCAATTTATTTTATAAAGGAATTCTTTCTTCATATGATATTTATGAACATCCCATGAAATTGGTATTCTGTAGAAAACATTTGGGAAAAAGAATCTATTGAAATTCCTCTTCCAAATTGATCATATAATATTTTGAAGGGTCTTCTTTTTCTGCTGATTTTACTCCCTGCTGTGGATGTGCTGTTAAATGTCAGATCTGACAATAAAGTCTTTCTGACACTTAACTATTAAACCTAAGTTTTTCTCACAACAATACAACATTATTTAAACACTTCTCTCCATAATTGCAGTCACAGCTAAAATATCGACCCTTTCCTGAAACTCCTGCTACAGTAATTCTTATAGCTCCTTATCTTTTGCACCATAATGGTTTCTCAAGTTTTATTGATGCTAATTTAATCTTTTTAATTTATCATGTGCTTATGACTCTACAATTAAATGGTGACTTCCTTAGTGTCTGGAACCATACATTGAACTTACATGTATCCCTCCTAACAAAGCATGAACATGGAGCACTGATCATTCACTCATTCATTCATTCAACAAACATGCACTGAGTGCTGGGGTCTACCAGTACCCAAGCAAGATCACTAGTACTCCAGTGGAACTTTTATTGTACAGTAGCAGAGAGATATATTACTTAAGTCTTTAAGTAATTACATCATGTAATGTCAGATAAGAGTAAGTGGCATGAAGCGAAAAGGGCACGTGAGAGAGTGACTGAGAAGAGATTACCTTGGAAAGGACTCTCTAAAGAGGGAATCTGTAAGCTGAACCTGAATAACAGAGAAGAACCAACCATGCCATGAGAAAGTCAGAAAGAAAAGTGTTCTAGACCAGAGCAAAGAGCCAGGGCAAAAAGTAGAGGCCAGCTGAATTTTCTAAGAGGAAAAGCAGGAAGGCTAGGGTGGTTAGAGCATGCATAATGAGTCAGAGGGAACACTATGATATCAACATAGAGTGGTGGGTATGCACCTGATTGCAATAAGCAATCTGACCTTGATTATAGGCGCTATGGAAGCCACGGAGTGTTATAGACATGGAAATGGCCTAAGCATGTTTTCATCACGTAGAAAGACCGCTCTGACTGTGGGGTAAAGAATGAACTGTAGTGGGTCAAAGGAGGAATCGGAGCCATTTATAGGCTGTTTTAGTAGACAAGGCAGGATAAGATGGTGATTTAGACAAAGGTAGTGGCGGGGGAGCGAAGGAAGTGAAGAAATTCTGAATATACCTTGGCAAAAGAGACAATGGGATTTGCTGGCTTGAGCAAACTAGTGGTTGGTGCTATTTCCTAGATAGGGATAGCTGGGAGAGGAATGACCTGAGAGGGAGTGGTGAAGGTTGAGAGGTCTATAGCATATCTAGAAATATGTGTCAATTTTACCTGATTCTGAAGGCCATGGGAAAGGGCAGGGCTAGATCATACATTTGGGAGTCATTGACACAAAAATAATATTAAAATCACAAGACCACATGGAATCATCTAGGCAGAGAATGTAACCAGAGTCACCTAAAAATTTGGAAGTGGTACAGGAGAAGAGTAGTGACAGAGGAAAGAAGGGAGGGAAAGATGGAGGGAGGAAAGGAGGAAGGGGGGAGACACACACACACACACACACACACACACACACACAGGAATCAAAATGGTAGGCAGAAACCAGAAATTCAGGAGAATGTGTTGAGAAGTCCAAAAGAATAAAATACAGCTGAGTCAAATGCCAAAGATGTAGATGAAGAAGAGGGAACCATTTGGTTGGCCAACTTGGAGACAATAAGGGCATGTTTAGTGAAGTGGCTATAACTGAAGATGAGAGGCATAGTTGAAGTAAGAATGAGAGGTAAGGACTGCTAAACATTCAATATAAACAAACTCTTCAAAAAACTTGCCAAGAAGAGCACCAGAGAAGTTGCCAGTAGTTAGAAGGGACATGAAGTCAAGAGAGGTCTTCTCCTCCTCCCCACCCCAAAATGGGAGATACTAAAGTCTGTCTAGAGCCAGAAGGAGAGATTAACAATGCAGCAAAGAGAGGAACTAATTTAACATGTAAATCTTCAATTATGAAAATTTTAAATGTATTTGATTCACATTAGACTGAATAGGGGGTTATTTTTCAATATATGAGTTGTAATTGTGACAATTTCCAGGAAACAAAATTGGGTAATAATAATAATAATAATAACAATACTAACTAATATGTAGTGCTTATTATGTGCTTTAACATATACACTGAGTGGTCAGATTATTATGATCTCTGAACACATAATAATCTGGCCACTCAGTATATATTAGAGGCCTGGTGCATGAATTTGTGCAGGGTGGGGTCCGGTCAGCCTGGCCAGGGGGAGGGGACATGGGCGGTAGGCCGGCCTGCCTGCTGGTCGAACTCCTGGTCATGGGGACAATTTGCATATTAGCCTTTTATTATATAGGATATACACTGAGTGGCCAGATTAGTGTGTGTGTGTGTGTGTGTGTGTGTGTGTGTGTGTGTGTATGCTTTATAAATTCATATAAATAGATGCTTTACATATGTGTAAATATATATTTGCTTCTGTAGTCCTCCAAATAACAATAATTATTCTCATAGCACATTTAATTAGGAAACTGAGATACAGGGAGGTCAAGTAACTTGTCTAATGTCACACAAGCTGTAAAACCAGGATACACGTACAACCTGACTCTGAAGCCTAAATTACAGGAGAAACTGGTAAAAGATTCACATCAACTGGCATTTCCTCAGTTCATGACGTGTTTTATGATTCACCTTCTCTCAGTTACCTCTTCTTTCTCCAAGGGTATATAGTTATAAAAAAGGATAAAAAGGAATTGTTTTTAACCCTTTCCCTATTTGGGGCAATCTTATGAGATGGTCAAACCAATTGGGTGTAGTCAGCAATTTTATCAAACCTGTTATTTTTAGAATACTTATAGATATATCCTTCATATTAAAATAATTTTTTTCACAGTGTTTTTTCCACAAAAGTATTCCTTCTATATATATATTTGATACACATTTATATATTACTTTAATGGTTATCTGGCATTCAATTATATGCAAAATATATGTGTTTATGTGTTTGTGCTTATGTATCTACATAAAACATCTATGATCTTGGCAGAAAACTTAGAAAATACAGTTTAGCAAAAAGAACTCCACTCATTTATTCATTTAATAAATGTCCATTTTATGTCATGCAACCATTACAAACCATGCTTTCAAATGCTATTAAAAAGCATGAGGAAAATGCAAAGGGCTATATAGAAAGTATGTCAAAAAATCAATAAAAACAAATCACTCATATATAAGAGAGAAAGGAGAGAAGAGAGGAAGAAATATAAGCAGCAGTTATTATTTCTAGGTGGTGACATATTGAGGATGATTTTTTTATCTTCTTATGCTTGCCTTTTCCTTATTTTCTATAATGAACATATATTACTTTAATACTCAGAAAAATGTCACTTAAAAATGAAATTTTTCTACATATTATGCTGAGAGCACATGCATCACCAGACATCTGATTTGAAGCTAAAATGGAACCCAATAAGATAGTAAGGCATAGGGGATAAGAAGACAGTTTGTTATTTCAATTACTCAATAATAAACCTCTAAATTATTCCACTGCCAGGGGCAGTGGACTGACTTTTCAAAAGGTCCACTTCCTCAGGAGTGTGTGTGTGTGTGTGTGTGTGTGTGTGTGTGTGTGTGTGTTTAGGGCACTACATAGTTATCCATACTAATTAGTATATATTCACAGATGATGGACCATCAACATAAAGTTTGCTTCTTGCCACTAGATCTTCCCCAGAAATAGAGATTCAGGAGACACTGTCAAGGGAAAAAAGTCCATAAAGCATAGGTAGAAAATTCAGCCACTTGGCTCTGTCTTGTTCAGGCTACCCTTTAAGATGCCTCTTTTTTTTTTTTTTCATTTAAACTTTCTATTGTGATAAGTTGCAAACATATTACAAAATATCTATTTGATTGCTCAGAAATGCGTTCAATAAACTACAAGTTCCTATCGCCTCGGTTCAACATTTTTATGAACTTCCTTTCCAATTGCTTATCTTGTATTAGTAGGAAACAACAATACTTATGAGCAGAGAAACTATACTTTTAGGAAAAATTTAAAACATTAAATTAAAAAAAGGAAAGCTTTTTAAAAACCTCATTGCACTAAGCTTTGAAGAAGTCCCCAAGTAGTTTCTGAGGTCTGCTAATGCAGCCTTCACCTCTCCCATCCAATTTGCCCTTCTTCCCTAAGAGCTATCGGAATACATTGTTATGCTTGGAAGGGGGAGAGACTAAAATAAGAAAAGCAGTAAAGGAGGAGCAGTGAAGCGACAGTACAGAACAGGGGGGATGACCTAGCACTCATCCAGGAAGTGCAGCCAAGAGCAGCCCAGGGCCGAGCAGGCAGCAGGCTGGCAGGCCGCGCTCACTGGCAGGGAAGCAGAGCCGGTGGAGCCCCGGGTTGTACCTACCCAAACTGTTGTCGCTACTCGTGGGCCAGGAGGCAATTCTGTCCCTCAGTCGCTTCTTTTTACAGGAGTTGTCTGACTTCTCGGAGAGGCCCACTTCCTCCTTCCTAATTTCTCGAACAAGCTGCATGCGGCATCTTATAAAATCCTGAAAGGAAATCTTCCCATTTTCGTCGGCGCCCAGTTGGTTCATGATCTCAGCCACGGACTCCTCCATGTTCAACTGGCGACAGACCATCAACAAGTCGTTCCTACAAAGGGGGTTGAACCGAAGAAATGTTGTTTAGGAGAGAGATTTGAAGTGGTGAATGGAAAAAAAAATTTTTTTCAGTCTATTCACCTCAGACTAAACGTATTTCTAACATTCTGGTTGCTTCTAGAAAAGCGGTTAAGTGTGCAAAATGATCTGTTTCACCTGAGTTATTCTAGACAAGAACTCTATTATTATTCGTTAGAGTGAGGCAACTTTAAATCTTTTGTTCTCGTGTTTCTTCCTGTTTCCACACCCTTCCCTCCTTTTCACCCTTTTGAAATTGTCGGAGCACCTGTAGAGTGTAGCACTGTAATCCTACTGTAAGATAAAGTTTCAGAACATAGAAAAGACATTGTTTCTACTCTTGGCTGAGCTTTAAATCTAGTCAAGTTGTAAGAACAAAGATTTCAACAAGATCCGTTTTCAGCTTTCTGGAACCATCAGTTCATTTTAGTGCTTCTTTAAAATATTATTTCATCTTGACTTTCGTGACTCAGTGCTCGACTATCTCTGGTTTTTCTTGATTTTCTTTTAATATTTTTCATGCTCCCATAAGCAATTAGCAATTCCTTAGACTTAGAGCAGGGATCAAATCCCGAGTGCCTTGCAGGACTGGGACATAATGTAAAAATGTGTGAAGTAGGTACATCCTAGACAAGAGGGACTGAAGAAGTCTGTGGTTTGACTAAGTGGTATATCCAGCCTAGAGGTTCTGAAATTTAAAAAATAAAGAAAAGGAGTAAAAAAGGAACAACAACAAAACACGATGTTGTCCAAGAACATATGTCTGGAGGACATCATTGGAACCTGCCACATAAGTCTTGCGTTTTTTTTCCTCTCTCACTGAACTCTTTGGGGAAACATTTTGTTCATATTTTTTTAATGGTAATTCTCAATGGAGGTCAAACGATTATGAATTTAAGAGCTGGAAGAGACATTCAAAACTAGTCCATGGTCACTAACAAAGTTAGTGCTCCTGTCTCAACACACCACCAAAGTCTAATCATTCCTCCGTGGTAGTGCCATACATCCATACCCTTGTCTTGGGTGAGAGCCAAGGACACTCATGGTAGGTGTGTCCCTCTCTTAACTTTAGAATTTACATCCAACTTGCTTTGACCCTTGGGATTTTAGCAGATATGTGTTTACATAGTTGGGCTTGCTAACCCCCCCGATTCTGCCATTACTATGAGAGGACCAAATCATGGTAGCTATTAACCCATAGCTTGAGCCCCAAAATGAGCCACCTTGACTGACCTGTTGACCTGTAGCCTAAGAAGAGCCACTCTAGCTGACCCCAAAATGTGTAATCAGGAATAAAATCTTATTGCCTATGCCAATAAAATGTTGATTGTTCTCCAGCAGCAGCTAACTGATACACATTAAAAAATACATTTCTATGTTGTTGTTTTTGCCCTTGCCTGAATACAACTTGTCTGATATTCAGCTGGATTCACCCAAAATTTAGGGAAGATTAAGACTGTTAAAGTATGAATGCACACAGAAAGAAGGGGTTGATGTTCAGATTTTACCTTCTAAAATAAGAATGTCTTTGTTATATTTTTAAATAATAGTCTAAAAATGAAGCTTGATGAAAGATAAAGAAGTTTTATGAATTCCAGAGATACACATAAAAAGATGTTAACGCTAATATTTTCTGAATCTTAGGAATATGGTGTTTACATTCTTATTTTTGCCTATCTGTATTTCTGCAACTTTCTACAACATACTACACTACTTTCATAAATTACTAAGTCCTCCCCCATTTTTTTTTTTTTTTAGGTATTAAGAATGAGGATAATAATAGGATCTCTCTCATAGGTTTGTTCTGAGGATAAATTACATAACACATGTATAGCAGTGAACGTAATTTCCTGACACATATGAAGTACTTGGTACTTGGTAAATAGTAGCTATTATTATGACTATTTAGTTGTGGTCTGCAAACACATGGGACAAGAACATAATAAGCCATGGAGAGAAAAAAAACTAATGAAAAACATTATCTAAACAAGCAAAATACCATATGACAGGCATCTTAACAAATTAAGGCTAGGATCCTTCCACGATGGTTTTAACGCACTAGGTGAGACAAAGTAATAAATGTCTAAGACTAGCTCAAAGTTGAGTCTAGGGGTCCATTCTCATTCTCTCTCACATCTCTCTTTTTCTCATAAAATATACTACTAGAAATAGAAATAATAAAGCTTTTGGCATAATGCTTGTGTCTGAAGCTTTTGGGCACTGTTGTCAACTTGTAACATATACAGAAAAAATAGCAAAGATAAAACAAGGTCAAGATATAATAAAGAAGGAATGTTTTAAGTCATCTAATTTATATTACAGGATTCTTTTTTGAAATCTCACACCTAATGGAATATTAAGATTGTAAAACCAGGATTTCTGTTACAAACTTCCTCAATATTGTCTATGTGGGAACCTATTTTAATTCTTCTGAATTAATATTCACATTCTTATATTCCACTGCAAAAATATACACACATGTGGCTATTTAAGTTCACATTTAAATTAATTAAAATTAAATACAATTGAAAACTCATTTCTCAGTTGCACTAGCTCAATGGCCACATTAAAAATTTTATTTTCATTTTTAAATTACAGTTGATGTACAATCTTGTATTAGTTTCAGGCCAATGGCCACATTTTGAATGCTCAGTAGCAACATATGGCTGATGGCCACCACACTGCACAGCGCAGAAACAGAACAGCTCTATCATTGCAGAAAGTCCTACTCAATAGCACTGGGAAAATAAAATCGAGTGCAGCATCCTCAAAAAGCTTCAGGGAATAGAATCAGTCAAGCAAGGAAATTGTTACAAATGTCAGTTATTACTTCTAGGTAATAAAGGAATTACAAAACTCGAGGCATTTCCCTCCGAATATGGAAAAGCCATTGTATCATAAATCTGTTAGTTTTCTTTGAACCTGATTTTCTAAGATTGGGTTCATCTCCATCGATAGGATGCACAAAAACATGCCTACTTTTTAGATTAAGGAAATCTGATCAGATTTAAATTCATATCCAATACACTACCTGTGGACGAAAAAGTTCTGGTTGAAAGATTTATCAGATTCAGGGGGAAGAGGAAGGATGTGCCTGTTTCCTGGAGAAAGCACTAGCTTTGTCTTCTTGGATTTGTGTTATTGTAATATTAATTCTTTCGGATGTTTAGCCTGAACTTCCTGAGAACTCACTGAAGTAATGAATAGCCAAGATCAGTCACTGACGTGACGGCTTCCCCTTCTCCAGGTGAAATGTCAAGAGTGACTAAAAGCAAACATTCAAGAAGAAATCATCTGCAAACAATATTACTTTTACATACCCTTTAAAAGCTCTTCTATTTTATAACTGTTTCCTAATACTTCATTCTTTTGGCAGTTTCTCCATTTGGACTTTCCTATTAATGTTTCAGTGGAAGAAAATATTTTAATGTACTTGACCCTTGGATTATTTTTTTTAATCAGTAAATTAACATTCTATATTAAGCAAGATTCAGCCTATCCTCACAGTGATTTGTAAATACTTCTCAAAAGCAGCCTTAGCCATTTCTAGGGAAAAATAATCAGAGCACTGATGTTTCAGGGGCTGTGCTAAGTGCTTTGGAAATATTATTTCACTTAATCTTCATAATATAAGATATATTATCTCCACTAGAGGCCTGGTGTATAGGTTCGTGCAGTGGGTGGGGTCCCTTAGGCTGGCCTGCAGGGATCAGGCCAAAACCAGCTCTCTGTCACCCCCTGAGGGCCCCGGATTGCGAGAGGGTAGTTCTTGGGTGATGCACCCCAGAATTGGGCTCCCTCCTCTCTGGTTCCGGGTGTGTCACCTGAGAACCGCAGCTGCCAAGTCACCACAGCTCAGCAGCTCCTGTGTTGAGCATCTGCCCACTTGTAGTCAGTGAGTATGATAGCTACCAGCCAAATGGTCGAACAGTCACTTAGGCTTTTATATATACAGATATTATATACCGTATTTGCCGGCGTATAAGATGATTTTTTGGCCCTGAAAAATACGTATTTGCCGGTGTATAAGACGACTGGGCGTATAAGACGACCCCCTAACATTTCCACTAAAAATACAGAGTTTGTTATATACTCGCCGTATAAGACTACCCCCCACTTGGAGGCATATTTTTCAGGGCCAAAAAGTCGTCTTATACGCCGGCAAATACGGTAAGCTCTATCAGCTCCTTATAAGAGGGAACCTGCCCCAACTTCCTGGTACCATGCTTAATTCATAGCAGGTACTTAAATAGGTTGGTGGCTAAATGAATGAACAAAGGGCACCTCTCATAACCCCAGACATCAATGTTGCAGAGAGCATTCAGTAAATCCTTACTAATTGAATAAACTAGCAATAACAGTCAGTATGACTAATGGTTAAGTTGTTCTTAATATATAAATGTCCCTCCAAAACCCCACTAGGACTAAGTAATTGACCCCAGTTTCAAAAAATATGTCCAAGGCAGTCACATGTGGAAGATGCAGAAAGAGAGGATACTTGGAAAAGATATCAGTTTGGGGCAATAAAAATTTTCAGAAAGGATACCATTTTGTAAAAATTTATTTCTAAGTGTATTTTAACACACTTAGAGAATAGTTAACCTTTCAGATAATTTTAGGTCATATTTTTATGGGGAAATTACACATAACAACATCATTATAAAAAAAAATGAGTGCACCCAAATTTTCACTTCAAGGAAAAAATGTTTCATATTACACCATGTATTTAACACATATAAGACTCACCACCCACAGTGAATGATAAACTTGTAATTCCATTTATTTTTTTCCATTGTCAAAGAGGAGTAGCTAAAGGTGGAAGTAAGAGATAAAGCAACATTTTTCATCAAGTGCTCTTCAACTGAATAACCAATGATATATATATATATATATATATATATATATATATTTTTTTTTTTTTTTTTTTTTTGCGAGGCCCCATTCTTTTCAACTCTGTTCCTTGGTTTCATTCTCACTCTCATTTAACACCTCTCTCAGTTCTTCTTGCTTCACAAGTCATTTGGATTTATATGTCTGACCTTAATCTCCACTCATATCTGCTCACAATCAGAGATAGTCTCAGTATTTATTCTGGCTCCTTGGGTCTTCCTTTTTCCCTGGACAAAAATTCAAACCTCTCTCAGAGGCTGACACTGTGACGCTTGCAAATTTCCCCCAATTTTATTATTTTTATACTCTCCGCCAGCATTTAAAACTATTCAGCACACAGAGAATTTTTCCTAAGTACAAAGCCATTATATAAACTTCTTCTCAATATCTCCCAAAGTACTTTAGTTTTAGAACATGGCACTAAAGGAAAAATAACACGGGAGGGAATGCTATTTACTGGTACACCTTTCTTTGAAGAATAACAAAAAATGCAATGTTCTTTTCACGAATAATTTTCTCTCTATGCCACTCAGTCTCTCAGATTCTAATTAAAATATCATAACATGAAAGGTAGATGAAGCCTTATAGTCTGATCACAGAAATGAGAAGGGAAATATTAAATCCCAATATATGCAGCAGCCTGAGGCCAGAAATTTTGTCATTGTATCTCATTTCCTCAAGTGTTACATGGGGATATCAAACATGTCATACTGTGAAAACAAGTGAAGGCAACACTTTTTAGAGCAATGCACCTGCCTTAAAATATATTTAAATTAAAATGAGATTAAAATTAAATCCTTGAAAAAAAATCCCTTAATGAAACACAATATCTATATATATAAAAACCCAAGCGACCAAATGACTGAATGACGAAACACTTGGTTGACCAGTCACTATGATGCACACTGATCACCAGGGGACAGATGCTCAATGCAGGAACTGCCCCCTGGTGGTCAATGTACTCCCATAGCCAACCTTCCATGGCCAGCCAACCTCCCATGGTCCTTCCCCCAAGCCAGTCGGCCCCCATTGGCCCCGATCAGCCTGGATCACCGCTCAGGCCAAGGAATCCCACTCCTGCAGGAATTCCTGCACTGGGCCTCTAGTTGTATATATAAGTGAGCACTGTGAGCTAGGTACTCTGCATCTTGAACAAAAAGGGATCTTAATATTTTATAAGTTTAGAATATAAACTATAGCCCATACTATAAAATAGTAAGCCCAGGGAGGAAGATCTATAGGTGGGAAAATCAAAGGGTGCCCTGGTTTGTGCCTGGACCTATTGTTATTATAATAGTTTAGGGAGAGGTGGTAGAGTTCATAAAAGGTTGTTTGAATAAGTAGGGAAAGAGGAACTGAAGGTGAGGGACCAGAGGAAGCGGCAGAGCGAGAGGGTTGCAGGCCCCAGAGAAAGAGCTGGCGGGAAGCCGGGCCTCGCAGTGACAGTGTGATGTCAGCTTAGCAGAGATTGTGGCTCAGTGGTGAAGTGATACGGTAGCTATATGACACCACCAACATTCAGCTTTAAAGGTCAAAACTTCAGTTTGTTTATTTAAGGGTGGAAGACTCCCTCCTACCAGTATGTTGACTTTCAAATCAATGCTTCCACATCGCCAAAACCCAGGGACTGAAACATCAGCACCTCCTCAATGCCCTTGGCAATGAGGAAACACATATATAAAAAAGCCTACTGAGGCTGTATGCAAGACCCTCAAATGACTGGGAAGGAAAACAGTGGCACGGAAGTGTTGGAAACGGAGTCCTGATCACAGAGAGAATGTCACCCATGTAACAAAGTGAGCCCAGAGGCTCTGAACTCTGGCTAAGTTCAGAAAGACCCATCCTTCAGTAACAAAGGCCAGGTCTAGGATTTAAAAGCGCATGCCACTCTCAAACCCTGCTGGTGGGAGTTATAACCTGTAAACTATCTTCTGCAATTTGGCAATATTTGTCAAAATAAAAGTTGCACAGACCATTTGACCCAGAAGTTCCATTTCTAGAAACATGCTGATGTGTCTAAGACAATTAATAGTTGGGGTTATTCAATGCAGCACTGTTTGTATTAACAAAATATTAGAAGTCATCTAAATATCCACCAGTAAGGTGATGGTTCATCTATACGATGCAATGAATATAAAACAGCCTTTAAAAAGAATGAGGCAGCTGTATAAAATGATGGCACAATCTCCAAAAATGGGTTGACTTCAAAAGGGCAGTTGCAGATCAGTGTATATATTAGGTGACCAGATGTATAAAAGAAGAGGTAGAATATGTGTCCAAATGTACTTGATGTACACAGATCATCTCCGGAAAGATGGCTAAAGAACTGTGACCGGGGCTGCCTCCAGGAGGGACTGTATCTGGAGGATGGGGACAGGACAGAAGCTTACTCTGCCATCTACCCTTGTGGACAAAATGGGGAATTTTGATTCATGTAAACACATAAGGCGTTTGAACAAAAGCTACATGCCCCATCTCCAGTGGCAATCAGAATCCTGGTATTTAAAGAACCGTGTTAGAGAAAAGTTAGCCAGAGAGTTTAGCTTTGGCATCCAGAGCCCTGCCAAGAGGAAAGCCAGATGCCTCCTTAGAGGGTATCAGCTCACATGTTATTCCAGTTACTATCCTGTCAAGATTTTTCAGTAGCTTGGCCTTCAATTGTCCAAATTCACACTTGGCCTTCAAATGTCCAAAACTCCTTAGTTCAGTGGTCAGCAAACTCATTAATCAACAGAGCCAAATATCAGCAATACGACGATTGAAATTTCTTTTGAGAGCCAAATTTTTTAAACTTAAACTTCTTCTAACGCCACTTCTTCAAAATAGATTCGCTCAGGCCGTGGTATTTTGTGGAAGAGCCACACTCAAGGGGCCAAAGAGCCACATGTGGCTCTCAAGCCATAGTTTGCTGACCACGGCCTTAGTTAATCTTATGTAGGTGACTTACATAAATAGGCATCAGTATATAGGACACTCAAAAAGGATTTAATGACTTGGTAATTACATAGAATTTGAATTCTTTTCCTTCTCCAAACTTTGTAAAGATAAAAAAAAAGTGCTCAAAATCTACCAGGCACGGTAATTTTTAAGGAAAAGAGTCATACAAAATAGGTTGTGTTTTTTATGAAACCAAAAGATTGTCAATAATATTATGATTTTGAGTATCTAGCCTATGTCTACATATTCTTTTTAAAAAAATATATTTCATTGATATTTTACAGAGAGGAAGGGAGAGAGAGAGAGAACTAGAAACGTCGATGAGAGAGAAACATTGACAAGCTGCCTCTTGCACACACACCCCCACTGGGGATGTGCCCGCAACCAATGTACATGCCCTTGACCAGAATCGAAACCGGGACCTTTAGTCCACACACCGACGCTCTACCACTGAGCCAAACCGGTTTCGGCTACATATTCTTTTTAATGTAACAAGAGCATGATTAGTGAACACCAAAGCTGGTGGTACAGGAAGGACTGTGGGGGCTCCGGGGAAGGGAAAACCACTGTATAATTTTCAGTAAAGGGCGTAATTTCCCCCTTGATGATTCAGAAAATCAACATGCTCTGCATGGCCCATCCTCCTCTAAATAAGTATGTCTCAAAAGCTAGACAATTCAAGGGCTAATTACTCCAAATCGATGTGTAAATTAAAAATTCATAGGTTCATTTTAGAAATTACAACCAGGAAATAAATTTACACTTGTTAAAAGCCTTACTTCTTGCCTTCCCTGTCTAATGTACAATTTGTTCATCCTGAAAAATCATGGTAAAATTAAACACAAACAGTATTTTCTTAATTACAGACAGAGCTTCCCTGCAATTTACATCTCAGAATCCAGCTGTATGCTGTTTTTATTTCCTTCTAGCTGAAGAAAAGGAGTTGCTACATTAAGTTCATCTTGCATGTGGATATCTGATTTTAATAAATCAAGACAGTCACACATTCATTTATAACACTGAAGAATTTCTAAAATTACCCAGATCAGATACATTCTGTTGTGACACAATAAACTCTTCCTATGTAAATGCTATGCCGAGTTTCTTCAAGCCGCAACTCTGTTGTCCTCTGTCCTCTCCTCTGAACCAGCAATAAAAAGAATTCTCTGGAATCTTGCTTGTAGTTACCAACTAGTGAAAGCATAATTCAACCACATTTTTTCAAGTCAATCTAAAAATATAGCTGACTATTCATTCAGAGTAAGATTTTTAAAAAATAATTGTTACTTTATTGGGGTATCATTTTGTGAACTATATACATTTCTAATCACTATGCTGTATACCTGAAAATATTATAAAATAATAATGAATGTCAACAAGTAATTGAAAAAAATTTAAAAAGAAAATTGCATGCATAAAATTCCAATATAAATTTAACTGAAATCAATAAAAAAATTAAAAATAAATAAATAATAAATTTTAAAACAACATGACAACTAAATAGAGTATAAAATCTTGGATTGGATCCTGGACCAGAAAATGGATCTTAGTGGGACATGGTGATATTTGAATAAGGTCTATAGTTTAGTTGATGGTATGGTGTAGTGTTGATTTTCTATGTTGGTTATTGTACTTATTGCTCTATGGTTAAGATGTAAACATTGGGGAAGGTGGGTTCTAAGGGAATTCTTTGTGCCACTTTGCCACTTTCTGTAAGTCTGAAATTATTTTAAGATGAATGGTTAAAAAGATTTTAAAAAATAATACTTAGGGGTTTTGAATTTTTTTAAAAAAAGAAAGAAAAATAATTTTTACTCACGGGAAAGCAAATAAAAAATAAATTAAGAACTAAAGAGTACTTTTAAGATTGCAGCCATGCATCTTACATGGAGATGTGCGTGTCACTGCTATCCCACCACCAGGTTAAAGCAGAGGTCTGCATGCAGAGAATCCCAGGGAGGTTTGCATTAAGCCACAAGAAGAGCTTCTAGAAATGGGAGCCAAAGCCATCATTAGGTCTGCCTTAAAGGTCCCAGACCTTGAGCCTTTCCCATGCATGTCTTGATAATGTATGATGTGCCTGTCAAAGATAATGTATGATGTGCCAATACAAGTTTAATAGCTGTTACTTGCCTTATTTAATTCTCAGAACAATGCTGCAAAATAAGTATTATTATTATTATCATCAGAAATTTACTAAACCCAAACCAAATAGAGGTAGATTTAGAAATTTTTAACTCAGACATGCCTGACTTTTCAAATCTATGTCCATTCCACTATGATAAAATGAGCAATAGGACCTAAATATCAATCACAGCAGAATGGTTGAGTAAATACTATTTATCCACTTAGTGGAGACAGATGGAGAGCCTGGGCAACCTAAGAAATGCTTATAATAAAATGTTCAAGAGTGTAAGGGAGAATACAAAAGCGTATCTACAGTGATTATAACCCCAGAATAAGTTAATATAATTATTATTTATTGAGCACATACCTTGTGCTCAGAACTTGACATAATCCTTATGATAAGCATGCAAAGACAATATTATTATCTTCTTTTTGAAGTTGAGGAGACTAAAGACCAGGCAGGTTGAGTAACTTGCTAAATATAAAGAGGGTGAACTGAGATTTAGTCCAAGACCTACTTGATCTCAAAGGACCTACAGGAAATGTTTAAAAATAAAACACTTTAAAGGGAAGCTGAGTGTAGGTATATTATGACAGTGGGCAACATGGAAAGCATTCTTTAGATGGAGAGATACACATTTCATATGTATAGTGTTGCCGGTGTCCCAATTTTTCTGAAATCCTGCCTGTGCCATTTTCTACATGTGTAACTTTGTCAGTGAACCTCTTCTGATTTCTATGGCCTCCTCTGCAGGGGTCGTTTTTCTTTCAGGATAATGACAGAATGAGCCCGGTGCCTCCCCTTAGGTAGGGCCTACATGTTCGATACATTCCGCATCATTCAGTTATTCAGTCAGCCGAATATCTCCTGCAGGCTAAAGAATCCGAGCGCTGCCAGCTCTGCCTTCATCTGGTCTGTAAACCCCCTCAGTTTACAGACTCCCAAACTAGCGACTAGTTCCAGACCGAGCTTACGTCTCCTAACTCCCCGTCCAATGCTCTTTCCAGCTCAAGAGGCGAGGTTGGGAGAGGGGAGCACAGGAAAACAAATGAGTGAATATTAACGCGAACTCCTCACATACTAGACATCCTAGCAGACACCCTCCCGTTCTCTTAGGGGCAGTGGCTTTCAAAACTGCTCCTGAGGCCCGAAGAGAGCAAGGGGGCAGGAGACAGAAGATGACAGGGTGCTGGCTTGAGGGCAGGTCACGTACAACATCCCCACCCTGCTTGTCTTTTTTTTTTTTTTTTTTTTTTTTTTTTTTTTTTTTTTTTTTACATATTAGGCTACAGATTCAGATTTTATGAAAGTTCTGAATGGAAGTTTTCAGAGCTTAAACAGAAGTTCAGAGCTCACAGTTAGGGAGTGTGAAGGAGTTCAGGCCCTGGATCCGTTAGGGTCCTCTGGTGGCTTCGGATGGGGAGAGAAGCCCAGGAAGGCCCCCGGAGTAAAACAGGGATTGGGATGCCAATGCAGGACCCTGTAGTTATCCTTCTCTTCTGCATCCTAGAGTGAAGAAGGTATATTTGTACTTGTCAGGAATGTGGCTAACTAGAAAAGACATTTCTAAACCTGCACTCTGATTGTCATCTCCAAACCTTCTTAAAATAAGTCCTTTGACTGTTCTTAGAGAGAATGAAAATTTATCATGAAATCTAAACCACCTAAATCATTAGGATAATTCTTACCAATTGAGATTTGGCAATTTTCAGTTTTAAAGGAAAACAAGAACCATCCATGACAATTTATATATCAGATGTGAGGACAGGAATATTTATTGGTCTATCTTCCTTCCCAACATGTAGATCAGAGGCTCACACATAACAGGCACTTAGTAAATGTCACCTGAATAAATGACTTTTAACATATTTAACATTACAGATTTGATGCAATATGTATGTCTTCTTTTTCACACCTATATCAACACGGAGTATTCTCTTACTTAAAAACAACTTCCAAAACAATAGGAAAAAATAATATCTTGGTTTTTCATCCATTTATAGTAGAGAGCCATGGTAAGTATACATGTAAATTACTACAATCTCTATAGGAAAAACTTGGCAATATTTAAAAATACACATACCCCTTACCTAGCAATTTCACTCTTTGTAATTCTACTGATATATTCCCACATAGGTCAAATAACTTATGTATAAGGATTTTATTGCAGTGTTATTCATAAAGACAAATGATAGTAAATAACTGAAATATTTTTAATAGGGGACTAGTAAATGCACTATGGTATAACCACCTAATGAAATGTTATGCATCTGTTGAAAAAGAATAAGGCCCCAACTTTTCAATATGTTTGAAAATTTTTGTTTAAAAAATGTTAGGGGGACTAAATACAAGGCAGCTATATATGCGTTGATATGAAAAAAATTACAAGAATAACTTATAGGAGGAAAAGCAAGTATATAATATTGTGCATAGTATTATATATGTATGTATTATATATATATATACACACACACACACACACACACACATATATTGTGTAGATGTGTAAGTGTATATGTATACACACCCATGTTCATAGACAGGCAGCCATTAAAGTTGTCCATTAAAAAATGGGAATGGGAGAAAGAAACCAAGATGGCGGCATAGGGTAGACACCCAAATGCAGCCTATCACAACAATTTTGAATTTAGAACTGGAAAACAGGGGAAACATTGCCTTGAAGCACCGGATGGCTGGCTGAGAGGAGGCTCTACCATCTGGGAAGGAGAGAGAAGGCACACTGAGCCTCAGAAACTGTGAAGGTGCGAAGAACTGTGTGCATGAAAAGGCAGTCACAGAGTTTGCTGCTGGCCTACTCCAGGGCATGGAGAGGGAGGCCGAGTTCACTGCTGGCTTACTCCTGGCATGTGGAGAGGGCAGCAGAGTTCGCTGCTGGCCTACTCCAGGTGCGTGGAGAGGGCTGCCAGGCTGAGTTCGCTGCTGGCTTACTCCCGGCGCACAGAGAGGGTGAACAGCTAACTCGCAGCTGGCTTTCTTGTTCAGGAGGAAAACAGAATCATCCTATTGCTCTGATAGTCGGCCTAGTCAGGGAGAGGCCGGACTGTCAGGCAGCAGGCCGAGATCTCTCCAAGGTGTGTGAAGCCAGTGGCCATTACTGTGGGATTCAGGGAGGGGCCAACGGGAAACCAAAGCTTGTCTGCACCACCCTGAGACTCCGCCCCATCCACGCTGAGCACAGAAGCTCTCCCAGAGGCTGGTTTTCTCTAAGGAGGGACTGACTGGAATCCAAAGCTTGCCTGCGCCTTTACCAACGAGGTGCACTGGCCTGCAACCAATCTTGAGGGACTCACCGCGAATAGGATTTTCCTAAGGTGAGACTGACAGTGAACCAAAGCTTGTCTGTGCCATCCCGAGACTCTGCCCCATCCACGCTGAGACACTGCTGATCCTCACAGCCAATTGGCTTGGAGATCAATGCTTCCCAGTGATACCAACAATAAGCAAGGCTTAACAACAAGACCGCACACACAGCCCACAAAGGGCTATACCAAGACTGTCCACCTCAGGTAACTGGGAAGGCTGTGCTACTGGGCTCTGCCAGAACACCTAGCACACAAAACTATTCCATCAAATCAGGAAAACAACTAAAATGCAGAAAAGAGGCAGGACACAAAGGAAAGAGATGGAGGAAAAGAAAAGAACGGACATTGAGTTCAAAACTACCGTTATAAGGTTTTTCAAAAATTTTCTAAAAAAGGCCGATAAAATAAATGACACCTATGAGGATATGAAAAGGGATCAACTAGAAATAAGGAAAACATTGTCTGAAATAAAAAAATATTACACAGAATCCTGAAAACAGACTGGAAGACTGCAAGAATCAAGACAAAGATTTAGAACACAAAGAGCCAGAGGACACTCCTCCACAGAAGCTTGTGCCCCAAGGGGGCTGTGTGCCCCAAGGGGGCCGTGTGCCCCAGGGGAGCCGTGTGCCCAAGGGGGGCGGACGGGGGTGTGTGTGTGTGAACCAGAGGAGGAGCGGATTCTATTCGTGTGGTCCTGAGACATTTGGACAGTCTGCAGCCATTTGCTACAAAACACTCTGTTGTATTTCCCTACAAAAACAAATGTAAGAGAGTGTCCCACTTGAAATTCATATCCGGAAAAAAAGGAAAAAGGAAAAGAGAAGGGAAAAAAATCTGAGGAACAGAATAAAGTGGTGAATATAGTAGAATCAGGGGCAAAGAGGGGGAGTGGACTGATAATTATCAGGAGGATAGAGGGGTGGAGGTGCAGTGAGAGACTGGATTGAAATCGTATAACCAATGGATGAAGACAATTGGGGGGAGAGGGAGGAAGGGCAGAGGGTGGGAAGGGAACTGGGTGGTAGGGAGCTTTGGGGGAGAAAAAGGAGAAACAATTGTAATAATCTGAGTAATAAAGATTTATTTTTAAAAATAAATAAATAAATAAATATTGGCCATTATTATTTCTTATCTTATAGATCATCTTTTCATGTTCTTGCATAAAATTTACATTTCTAAAACTACTGAAATCAAGGAGCATTTTTGGAAAAAATAGAGCTGTGTGTGTGGCTGCGCTACCAGTGGCCGTGCTTTCATTTCGGGAAATGCTGTTACGGCTTATACCACTGTTGCCTAAGCAATCAGTGATTTCCCTTGGCACCAAATGCAGCGAGGGAAATCTACGGAGGCACAAAACAGTTTCCACATTTGAAAAGCTAGGACCATGATAAATCTGGAGAGGAAGAACTTTTTATCTTGGGAATCTAGAAGCCAATAATCATTTTTCTAGGTTTATAATGCCTATGGGACAACATTAAATGTCACACTCCAGTGAAATAAGAATCTTCCTAGTGCAACTTATAACAAATACTAGAGGTCTGATGCACGAAACTAGTACAAGAGTAGGCCTTCCTTACCCTAGCTGCTGACACTGGCTTCCCTCGGGCACCCAGATCCCGGTTTCCCTCCAGCCACTGGCAGGCACCTGAACCTGGGCTTCCCTCTGGTCACCGGCAGGCACCTGGGACCCAGGTGAAGCCCCAGCTTTGTCTGGAAGGTTGCCGAAAGGATGTCCAGTCTAATTAGCATATTATGCTTTTATTGTTAGAGATTACACTTAAATATTAAACAGTTTAGAAGGTTACGGCATGCTGCTTTTATGGGTCATTCTCTCTCCCCCCCCCCCCCCCCCCCCGCCCCAATATATTTTTTAGGTGTAGAATTTGAAACTATGTGGTGGTTTTGTCTAAGGTCTTCTTTTATCTTTTTTTTTTTTTTTAAATAGGCATGATCTTGATTTTCAAACACCGGGTTTGTCCAGTAGAACACACTTGACTAGACAGCTTCCTGCTGACCTGTCAACCTTCAGCAATGTGGAATGTCTTCATTGATCAAAGCCTTGGTTTGGCCCAGCCAATGTGGCTCAGTGGTTGAGCATCAACCCCTGAATAAGGAGATCATGGCTCCATTCTGGTCAGGGCAAATACTTGGGTTGCGGGCTTGACCCCTAGTAGGAGGCTTATAAGAGGCAACTGATTGATGATTCTCATCACTGATGTTTCTAACTCTCCCTCTCCCTTCGTCACTCTGAAATCAATAAAAACATACTCAGAAAAATAAATAAATCTTGGTCTGAACGAGTGAGAAAGGATTAAAAATATCCATTTCAGAAGTGTATTGTGAGGATTAAATTATGTAACATGTAAACCTCTTAGCATGGTGCCGGGCACTAGAAATGCACCTAACAAATTGCGATAACATCATCACCATCATCATCATGATCAAGAACATGAACACAAGTATGTGGCCGTTTATCAAGCTGAAGGCAAAACAGACACGGAAACCACAAGTGAATCTGCATACCCAATTCTGGGACTATGAGGGTCTTGAAATAAATACTTACAAATAAATAAATACAAGTTGCAGAAAACAGAACAAAACAAAAAGCAGCTATTTTGCATGCTACTTCAAGTAGCACCTCATTACAGAGATTGAACATTTTGCCTCCTATTCACATTTCTCACAGAACATCACCCAACCAACAAGAGAAGGATGAACATTTGTAGGAGAACTGAACAATGAAGGACATAAGGGTAAGTGACTAACAAAAATGAATTCACTAGATAACACTTGGGAGGTTTCTCAAAAAGTTAAGCAAAGAGTTACCACATGACCTAGCACAGTGGTCGGCAAACTGCGTCTCACGAGCCACATGCGGCTCTTTGGCCCCTGGAGTGTGGCTCTTCCATAAAATGCCACGTGCGTGCCTGCACATACAGTGCGACTGAAACTTCATGGCCCATGCGCAGAAGTTGGTTTTGGGCTCTCAAAAGAAATTTCAATCGTTGTACTGTTGATTTTTGGCTCTGTAGACTAATGAGTTTGCCAACCGCTGACCTAGCACATCCATTGTAGGTATACACCCATGAGAACCAAAAGCTTGTCTTCTGATAGGTGTGGAGTTTCTTTGTGGGGGTGATGAAAATGCCCTGAAATGAGATAGCAGTGATGGTGGCACAACATAGTGAATATATTAAAAACCACTGAGTTTTACACTTTAAAGTGGTAAATTACATGTTATGTAAATTATATATTGATTTTTTAAAAAGAAATGAATTCATTGATTGCTCCAAAGATTATCCATATTTAAGATTAGGCCTTGTAATTTAGAAGAATGACTTTATGTTGTCTATGGAAGAAAAAAAGCAGATGCAACAACAGCACCAAAGACAAGTTAAACACAAACTAAATTAAAATAGAGAAGAGGAAAAAAAATAAATCGGATAAGACTACTTATAAATTTTCCATTATATGAAGATTATACCAAACAACTCAGGAGAAACATTTTTTCCTTATCTCTTGAACAACTTTATGAAATCTTTCAATTTACTTCAAGGGATAACAAACAGTTCACACAAGGATCACCTCTGTGAAGTAAACTTCAATATACAAACCTGACAGCAATTCTTCCCTCAGAGACATTACTAGTGTACTACAAGGTCCCCAAACCAGAATTTGGAATGAAAACTAGGAATCAGTATGATAGTGGGCCCAGAGGTGGGTGTGCCTTCCACTGCACACCGATGAGCTTGTGCATATGAAGCAGGAGGGATTATTCTATTTTAAAAATATAAGCAGTCTCTTCATAACAATGATAAACAGGGAGAACAGCAGCATAACTGGTCTCTATTTTTACCTTATACATTGATTCCTCCTAACCCCTCCCCCCCCATTTGCCTTTCCAGGATATATCAATCAATTAGCTCTTTTTTGCTCTTGGGAATCAAAGATTCTAAGCACTCACGTTAAATCTAACACATTTACATCTTCTAAAAATACTGACTTTACAGTAGAAGCTAGTCTCTTGAACTTCAGAAATATTGACAACTGGTAGAAATTTTGTATAAGGATTTTAAACATGATTTTTTTCCTCCTGAAATTTCCTGGAACACTTCAACAAACTGCCCTCGTGCTATTGCTCAGGGAAAACCCAACTCTTTAATGTCACAACAATATTAACTGGTCAGAGAATAACATCTCTTATTCACACATATCGTTTCTTAGGCAGTATGATTCTAATTACGCACCAATAAATTTTAATCTCTATCAGCCAACTACAGAGGCTTCAGTTTTTCAAGCTGATATGTATGTACAAGATCCTTTAAGTTAGCTGGGGCCAGATGCTTTGTATATATTGTAAAAATGGCCCAAATTCTTTTTCTGTGACCCTGTCTTACCACTCTTCATTTCATTTCTTCTTTATTTCTGCTTAATAAACATTCAAACAGCTAAGGAACATCTTTGTACTATCTTGCTACCAGCTCCTTTGCCCATCGCCTTTGTTAGTTAATTTCTATTTTTATGAAATCCCATGTAATTATCAGGCTATGGGGTGTGCTAGTGAATTATCAATGGCCAGATTTGGAGAATTTGCTGATTTCCAGGGCATAAATTCTCCAGTCACTGCCAATGTCAAATTCTCACTGCCATGCCACTGACTGTGGGCTTAGAAGAGAGTACAATAGCACCCCATGATACACAAGAGATACAAATAACCTTAAGCATAGCTAATTATAAAGCGACTAGAGGCCTGGTGCACAAATGTGTGCACGGGTGGGGTGCAGCTGGCCTGCCCCAATTGGGGCCCATCAGGCCAGGCTGCCTAGGAGAGGGGACTCGGGAGATTGCCTGGCTCCACCTTGGATTGGGGTCGGGGAGGCAGACTGGGGGCAGGGCCTACTGGGGGGAGGGGCCCTAGGTGGTTGGTGGGCTAGCCCTGTCCCTTGGTAGAACTCAGGTCGAACTCCCAGTCGAGGGGGACAATTTGCATATTACCCTTTTATTATGTAGGATGCATTTTGAGTACTTATTACCTTTGTTGTTAATATAATTTAATTGTAAGCTTATGTGCTTTAAATTTTTAATAACTGTAATGTTTAAGATGGCTTCCCAAAATTCCTGAAAATTTGTGAGCCAGTCTGAGCCAACTGATTACAGGATATACGAAAAACCTATATATTACCATCAGTGTGTGGTGACGCGGCCAGGCATGGCCCTGCTTGTGGCAGAGGGCCCGGGCCATCTGAGGAACTCTGGGGTCTGGGCCTGGATGAGCCCAGGGGGATAGATGAGGTGGAAGAGGCAGGCTCAGCTGGAAGAACTTGACATGTCAAGAAGCTGCCAGAGGCTCATTTACCTTACGCGTTTCCCTTCAACCCCTCCTGAAATCACCCGAAAAAGAAAAAAGGGATAAAACTATATTCGATCCTCATTCACAGATTCTGTTTTGTGTCTTTTTTTTATTCTGTATTTTTGAGCTTACCTATTCCCTATACTCATTTCTAACCCCCCCAAATCAATACTCATAATGCTTTCACAGTCATTTGTGAACACACTCAAAGTGGTGAAAAATTTGAGTCTCCTGATGTTCATGCTACCAACCGAGGTTGAACAGAGTGACGCTGCCTTTTTGTTTCGGCTCTCACACTGCAAACAAGTATCCTTCTCGAAGTCTATGTAGTTTTTCCTACTTTTGGGTTGGAATGTTTTTCTTACTTTTGGGTTGGAATGACCTGACTGCTGATTTGTTGGTGATTTTGCTGTTTAATTGCCTGCAATACTGAAGTGGGTCTAGTGTTCTAAGCACAAGAAGGCCGTCATGCACCCGAGGAAGAAAATCCGTGTGCGGATAAGCCTCATTCAGGCATGAGCTACAGAGCTGCGGGCCACGAGTTCAATGCTAACAAATCAATGAAGTGTATTAAATAAGGTTGCTTCAAACAGAAACACACATAACACAAGGTTATAGATTGATTAGTCGATGAGGCTCACAGGTACCTACCCCCATATTTCCCTTTGGAGTAACGGTTCAGTATTTACTAACTCAGGGTTTGGAGTGACTTTATGGAACATAATTATTGGAAATAATGAGAATTGGCTTTTGTAATAGCAAGAAGAACAGAAGAGAAGATCAGAACAATTAAATTTTGGAAGTTGCAAGGCAGACGTATGAGGGATTTCACTCACCAGAGTGAAGCAGGGCCTTGGTTAGGCTCAGAAACAGGACAAATAAGGCAGCATAGCTCAAAAGGAGAGGATACGTGAAGGTTTGTGTAAGAAGCTGTTAGATCCATATTTCGCATCCCCAACCCAGCAGTCAAGTCTTTTCAACCCAGGCAGAAAACTAGAGGTTGATCCCAAACTGATTCTGAATTCCAGGCCACCACCCAGAGGATACGGGTATTCTGAAATTGGGGAACTAAGTGAAAGTCCACTTAGTGAATGCAAGACTATTAGCCCCTCCCCTCCACTCAGCTCTGAAAGCCTTTACTAAAGCTGGAAGACTGAGGGATGACCCTCTGGAGATACTGCCTGGGCCACAAAAACACACCTGTGTATACTGAGCACAGGAGGGAGGTTTCACCCAACGAAACAGCCCAGGTCTCTCAGATCATCCTATTGTGAAGCACACTGACGAACATTCCCCCACCTGCTAAATGCGCAGGGACACTTTCTCTCTCTCTCTCTCTCTCTCTCTCTCTCTCTCTCTCTCTCTCACACACACACACACACACACACACACACACACACGAATCCCCTTTGTTGTGCCTTACTCTTAAATATGAGGAGACACCCAAAAACAACTAGATATTTGAACAAAACATCTAACATTAGACAGACAAAAACAAAAACAACCCTCAGATGTAATTTTTTCCTGGAACTGAAAGATGTCTGTTTCCAAAGGATTGGAAAATATAATGGCACCTGTTTTTTTTTTTTTTTTTTTCAATAGCAATCCCGCGGGTGCTAGGAGACACTGGACCAATCTCTTCAAAATTCCAAGAAAAAATAATTTCCAACTTCAAAATCTACACCCAAATGATCAAACCAAAGGGCAGAATTAAGATTTCTCAAAACATTGAGCTGTCATGTACCCTTTCTCAGGAAGCTAGAGGAGAAAATCTACCAAAAAGAGGGTGTTCACAGGAAAGGCAGAAACACAGTAAAGTGATGGCGTTGGCTGCATATAACCAATGACCAAGAAAAAGTGCCACAAACATGAAAGTTTAATTTCTTTTATGTAACAAGACATCTGAATATTGATGTACTAAAAAAATTATGACTAGAAGAATGGGTAAAGGGGAAGTGTGCGTGTGTGTGTGTGTGTGTGTGTGTGTGTGTATTTGGGGCGAGGCATTCAATTCATCCTTTGCAGAAAATCAATGCATAACATCTCCATTTGAAGTAAAATGGAAGAAATAATGATACAAGCATGTTATAAATTATGGAGGTGAATGAGAAGCAGCAGCTAAAAGTGTTGTGTTTCACAGGAAAGAATTGGATGAAGGGACGCGTGGACAGACTGTTTTTCATTATGAATCTTGAATATCTGACTTTTAAGAGCACACACAACAGCTCGTATGTGGTGGTGGTGGCGGGGGCCTGGTAGGTGGAGGCCAGGTCAGCGATCCGATGTCACGGGAGCTGGTGATGCTCTGAAGCCAGAGGTACCATGCAGTGAGTCTGTCAGTAAACCCCAGCCATTAAGCAGAAGCTCCAAGATAGGATTCCCCTCCCTAGAGGGGAGCAAATGAGAACGAGGCAGGACAGGTTCTCCAGGGAGTGAGGGCTGGTAGGTTTCCAAGACAGGGAGTCAGGCCCAGGAAACAACGCCGAGAGGGGACTTGGGTATCAGAACTGGGACACCAGGCTGGAGCCAGTCTGGCTGCCAATGTGAGCAGATGCCGAGGCTCACAGTGCCCGGAGCTCACTCTTTTCCTCCCTTTTACCTGCGCTGAGCATTAAGATCAGTCTGAGCTTGGAAGATGAGGGCAACTAGGGAAGCAAAACTAGAAACCTTGTCAGCCTAACAAGCACTAAGTCAATACCAGCTACCAAATCTGAGAGCGGCAGGTCATTCTCTTCGATGTTTCTTATTCCCCCGATGGGTGCCATAATAGCCCCCAGAAAGTCTACCCAAGGACCACTTCAGTTGTGCTACATCAAACACAGTGAAATAATATGCAGCTAATCACACAAATGTGGAAAGCTCCTGGAGAAAGCTATTCTTCCTTGATATAGGCGCCACCATTTCCTACTTCCTTTTTCTAGCTTATTCATGCTTGGAACACGATACCAGAAAATGTAGCAACACTGGCATGGGCTGACCATGTTGCAACCCCAAGGCAAGAAGCATCCTATGAATGGCAGAACATACAGATGGAAAAAATAAAATTTTATTGTTAGTGCTATTACAGATGTCCCCTCCTTCACCCACCTCCACCCAGCCCCAGGGTCCCCTTCCTTCTGGTCATCACCACATTATTGTCTGTGTCTACGGCTTGCGCATATGTTTTTTGTTCAATCCCCTCACCTTCTTTCATCCAGTACCGCCCACATTCTCCCCTCTGACAGCTGTCAGTCTGATCCATGGTTCCATGCCTCTGTTCCTATTTTGTTTGTCAGTTTATTTTATTCATTATATTCCACATATAAGTGAGATCGTATGGTGTTTATCTTTTCTAACTGTCTTAGTTCATTGAGCATGATAATCTCCAGAATTCTTTTTTTTAAAATATATTTTATTGATATTTTACAGAGAGAAAGGGAGAGAGATAGAGAGTTAGAAACGTCGATGAGAGAGAAACATCGACCAGCTGCCTCCCGCACACTCCCCACCAGGGATGTGCCGGCAACCAATGTACATGCCCTTGACCGGAATCGAACCCGGGACCTTTCAGTCCGCAGACCGACGCTCTACCACTGAGCCAAACCAGTTCTGGCTCTCCAGAATTCTTGATGCCTGAAATAAAATAACTAAACACAGTCCTAAGTAATGTGCCTTCCCCATGTGACGGGATGAGTTTTATCGGAGATCACAACTTCTAGGCTTCTAAAACGTATTTCAGAAACTCAAAAGTAATTCCTCTATGATCCACTGGGAGTGGAAAACGAGGTCATTCTTTCCCCCAGACTCCTGTTTGGAGTAATTACCTCTCCACAAACAAAATCCACAAAACTCATCCTCAGATAAAATTGCCCTTGAGACTCTGTAGAACTCAGTGTGTGCTTACTTAATCACACATCGCCTCCTCACACCCTAATTGGCATTGCTTCTACCCCTATTGTGCAGATGGGAAGACTGAGGGACGCACCTTCCCCAGGTCCAAACAATTCATTGGGCCAATGGATTACAAAACATATTTATTGTCCTAAAAAGTTTTCTAAAAATAATTTTGAATATATCCCATAAAGAATATTTTGCAACCAGATTAAACATTTTTCGCCAATTTAAATGAATTGCTTACTTTAAAAAGCTATAATAAGAGGTTTGTGCCATTTCACTAAAATGCAATTAAAGCAATTAAAAACATTTCCCAAATGCTTATGTGGGCTACTGCTGCTACAAGCTGCTGCTGCTCAGGAGCTGATTGGAGAGTTCCCACTGATTGCTCGACAAGGGAGAAACATATTGTTGACATTTTGTAAGAAATCAAGTTATTCAATTTAATGGATCAATACAGAAAACAAAACTCTGTTTGCCAAGCAGAATATTTTGCTGTGTTTGTGTTTCCCCTGATGTAAATTTGCTAGCTTTGAATGCTGCTTTTAAACTAACACACACACAAATGGCATTTGAGATGCCTGCTTTATTCATTAAAACAAAGTGAATATCATTATGGAGTCACTTTGAAAGGTAGTTTGGGCTTTCTTATTTAATCAATCCATTACATTTAACCTTCTAGTATTTTACTGTCTGAAAGTCCTGCAGCCATTATTAACACTCTACAAATACGTTTTGCATTATTAAATTTAAGGATTTAGTACCTAATAAAATTCTCAGCAGGAATATTGTTATTAAATGACTTCATTAAACCTAACCATACTAATAACAGTCAAGTGTTAAGGAACACATACCACAGTGGGCCATATTCCATATTCATAACTCCTCTGCTAATTCTAGCAAATGAACATAGACAATCTCAGAAAACAAAAGTCCAGGAAGGTTACTGCAACCTCACATACCTTTGTATAAATCAGCTCCTCCAACATAAATGTCCAGACTTGTCTCAACCTCACTTCTCATCACATCATCTATCAGTAATTTTCAACTAAGTGTACAACTGGTTCTAGCTTCTCTTTCCCTTATGCTTGTAATGACATGACTGGAAATATTGTGCACTTTAGTTGTACAATTAATTACTAGTCTTAACTGACAACACCCAGCATTTTCAGAGGGCTCCTACATACAAAATATTTAGCCTCTAGCACAAGGATGATCTTGTAACCACAAGAAAAAAACCCCCACAAATCCCAAGTAAAGAAATGTCAACAGGTTTTGATGTATAATTAATGGCTCCTCGGCCCCAGCCCTTACCGGTGTAGTGGATGCAGTGGTGTGGCACCAGACTCCCTTCTGTGGACTGCAGCTGTGGGAAGTACTGCCTGCTGAAGGCGCATGACTGAGGCCCTTTCTGGGAAATTACTCTTTGCATGACTGAGCCACCTTTCCCAAAGTTATGCCCCTTCCAGAGGCAGCCAACATGTAATGACTGGTTAATGTGAGGGTACAAAAGCCTGGCCTCCTTCCCTCGACTCTTGGATATGCTGAAGGGCCGTCTTACTTCCAAAGCTTCTCATAAGATCGGCTGAGACATCTCTGAGAAATGCATCACGGTTCAACTTCTCCATCGGTCGAATCCCAGTTCTTTCAATTCTTTCACAGGTGTTGACCCCTGGAGTGCTTCCCAATGAACTTTCTGCACCTGAATCTCCATCTGAGTCTGTTTCCTCGGGAATCTGACCCAAGAGATTCTCATCTGAACAACCCAAAAAAAGAAGAATTTAAGGGGAACCCCATCTATATAGTTTGACTTTCTGTAAATAAATAAATTAATTTAAACCAAATACAGTTGGACTTTGTAGATTAAGAGTTCAATTCTTCATAAGTCAAAAAATATTAAGTAAAATTTAATTGTCTTTGAAGACCCTAGGCTTACTTATCTTAAAACAAGAAGATGGTATCAGACTGAATTGCTTGCCAGCCTAGCTAATAATCTAGTGGTCGACAAATTCATTAGTCAACGGAGCCAAATATCAACAGTACAACGATTGAAATTAATTTTGAGAGCCAAATTTTTTAAACTTGAACTTCTTCTAACGCCACTTCTTCAAAATAGACTCGCCCAGGCTGTGGTATTTTGTGGAAGAGCCACACTCAAGGGGCCAAAGAACCATATGTGGCTCATGAGCCACCGTTTGCTGACCACAAACCTAGACGTATTAGGTAGTTATGTTGGGTCAGAACTCATTGACTATATAATCACAATTATACATAAGTATTTCACTATTCAAAAGCTTTATGTATACTTTTTTTCTATTTTTTTTTATTAAGGTATTACATGTGTCCATATCTCCCCATTGCTCCCCCCTCCACTCCCATACATGCCCTCACCCCCAGTGTCTTGAGTCCATTCGTTATGCTCATATGCATGCATACAAGTCCTTTGGTTGATCTCTTACCTCCCCCCCCTCCCTCCCCAGCCTTCCTGCTGAAATTTGACAGTCTGTTCGATGCTTCTCTACCTCTGTATCTATATTTTTGCTCATCGGGTCATAATGTTCTTTATTTTCCACAAATGAGTGAGACCATGTGGTATTTTTCTTTTACTGACTGGCTTATTTCACTGAGCATAGGGAGCATGCTATAGACTGAATTGTGCCCCTCACTCAAATTACTATGCTGAAACCCTAATCCCCAATGTAAAATGGAGACTTTAGGAAGTAATTAGGTTCAATAAAGTCATGAGGGTGGGAACCTCATCCGACAGGACACTGGCCTTCTAAGAAGAGGAAAAGGGAGACTTTTCTTTCTTTGTCATGTGAGGGCATAGCAAGAAGATGGCCATCTTCAAGCCAGGAAGAGAACTCTCACCAGAAACCAAATCGGCTGGCAACTTGATGGACTTCCCAGCCTCCAGAACTGTGAAAAAGTAAATCTCTGTTGTTTAAGCTACTCAGTCTCTAGTATTTTTTAATAGTGAAGATCATTATTGGTCCACCCAAGCTGCCTAATAAAGGATTGAGGGGGTAGGTAATGTAAGTATACTATACCACAGTACTAGTCCTCACAAATGCATCACTTGCTTTTCTTTTTAGCTCTACTTGTCTGCTTTTACTCAAGTTTTCTTCCGCTCCCTTTTCCCCTATTCAGTATCAGTGCTGTTAACTCAAGAATAACATTTTTTTTTTCTGGCCCTGGCTGGACCAGCTTGACATCGTCCTGTTCAGGATTTCAGAGGCAGCTGAGATGTGTCCTAAAATCTATTCAGAGAAGTCCTGAGAGAGTTCCATATTGTAAGGAGCCCTGAGAATTTGGAGATAAGGCAGCTGAGAGATAAATTAGCAAACATATAAGCAAATGAATAAAGAAGCCAACACTGAATAAGGTTATCCACATGTAGGCGTAATATGGCCTGTGGTTAGGGAAACACTAAAACCCAATTTAGGCCACATCTTTGTATACCCAGGTATGAAATGCAATCATGACAGTTGCTGCGCATTTCATGGGTTTTGTTAACATGAACTTCAGCTGAGCCAGGTCAATGCTGACAGAATGATCTAGTTTCAGACCATAAAGTTTCCACTAACTTAAACAAGTAAAGCTCTTCCTGGTCTTCCTTGGTTATTTTAGGGGACAATATGGAGGTACGCTGGGGCTGTATTAAAAAGGAAAACCTTGAATGCCAAGGTTAAGATGGGCCTCGTTGTGTGTGCAGCCAGGGTCCAGTACTGCTAAGGTAATGACATGATCATAATTCTCTGTTGGGAAGATGACTCTGGCAGAATATTTTTAAAAAGGCTGAAAGTTAGAGAGAGGAGGATAGTAAAGCCCTGCAGTTGTTTGGGAGGGTTTGAAATGGTCCAGTGAAATTAGAAAGTATGCACATGAGATGCCTGCAAAGAAAGAATCAACATGCCTTTGTGACTTTGTTTGTAGGAAGGCATAGGATAAAAGGAAAGTTTGGGGGTCTAGTTGACTGCGGGAAGGAGAGAAGAGAGAAGCTGATACAGAAGTCAGATGACTTGCTCAGTCTAGAGGGCAGTTGGGACAGAAGAGACAGCAGGAGGAACTGACCATCAGGCAGTTGTGAATGAGGACCATGGGCTCTGGAAAGAAGTTGGGTTACAGGAATAAGCTTCAGGGTTAATGGCGCATGGGTTGTTATGTGAAATTATGAAAATGAATATGAACACTGAGAGGAACACATGAAGAGAGAGAAGGAGAAGGACCAGCCAAGCCTGTGGAAAGCTGGAATGTGCATGGTAGGAAGATCCACGGTCTGCGGGAGAAAGGAGACGGAGGTAAGGAGGAGGAGGAGGGGAACGAAAGGCATCATTAGAGGCACTGTGGCCTCATAGAGTAGGAGTGCAATTGCCTGCTGAGGGAGGAAGGGGAGGAGCTTGAGGCAGTGAGAGCATTGGGGAAAGCAATCAGGGGATTAAGATGGAGGAGAAGAGGTGCAGAGAAGACCGACTGAACAGCGCTAAGGGCCTACCTGACCAGTTTAAGTTACATGGCTTGTGCTTGCTAGGGCTGCCATAACGAAGTACCACACACTGAGCAGCTGAAACAACGGAAATGTATTGTCTTACAGTTCTGGAGGCTGGAAGTCTGAGATCAAGGACTCAGGACCATGCTGTCTCTGAAGGCGTTAGGAAGGGTTGTTCCAGGCTTGTGGCAGCATAATCCTTATCTTCGCATGGCAGATAGGATGTGTACTGTGTGCCCATCTGTGTCCAGATTTCCCTGTTTTAAGGCTCAGGAGCTTATTCAACTCCAGTATGATCTCATCTCAAGTAATTATATCTGCAATGACCCTGTTTCCAAATAAATAACATTCTGAGGTACTGAGTTAGGATTTCAACATATAACATTGCGGGGAGGGGATATAACGCAACATATAACCTTTGGGGGGAGGGCTTTCTGAGGCACTAGGAAGCTGGAGGCAGAGATGCTCTTCGAGGACACCTTGAATTCTTATGTTCACTGATTCTGAATTCTGCCACCTACCTCTACCTCCAACAGGCCAGGAGGATGTGACCTTAAAGGTGTACACCTTGAAGTAACAACTTAGTAGTCGAGAATGTGGGCTCTGGAGCTAGAGTGCCTGGGCTCTCAGCTCAACTCTGGCACTTCTTTAACATATGCTCAGAGGAGGCAAGTCACTAAGACTGACTTTTTCTTCAATATCCTATCTATAAAATGGGAATAACAGTGAGATCTATTCCACTGAGTTGTGAGACCTAATCACATTAATAAATAGCAAACTTAACAAAGTTGGTACTATTATTATTCTCATTTTATGGATGAAGAAACTGGGACTCATACAAGTTAACTAGCTTGACCAAAATCCTGCATCCAGTAACAGAGTAAAAACCTGTCCAAAGAAATCAAAAGTTAATGATTATGTTTTATTGCTTCTAGTATTAACTGATTAATTTTATATTAGCATTTAAGTAAAAAGTATACAGGTAGAAAAGAAAAACAAAACATTTTCTGTAATCTATCAAGTTTAATTCTGGGGAGAGTGATAGAGAATAAGTTACTACACTATCAATTATAAGGAGAAGGATCAAGAATACAGAAGAGGTAGAAATAGAAATAAAATTTTCAAGCACTTATTTTCAAATACTACCAATATAGAATTTGAACAGGAGAGAGAGTGAAATAAGAACATCACAATTGAATAACTTGAGGTTAAGTCAGATCCTATTTCTTCTTGTCTTTCCTCCCATTTCCTCTAGTTTCTATTCTACTTCTATTGACTTACTGCTTTAACAATACTTGTCAAGTCTTCTTTAAAAGTTTATCTTTATTGCTGCCTACAATGGCAAACATCCAGTGCTATGTTTACCCTTGGGAATCAAACAGCTACAACAATTTTATTTTAGTCCCAATGTTGTTATCTTACCGAGGAAATAGGGAAAGACAAGCAGAGGCAAACACTAGAGAGTCAACCTAAAACAGCTTCTTGCAAACGGGGCTTTCTCATCTGTGTGTCCCCTGGCTGCCCTCGGCACGGAGCCTCAACAGTCACGCACAGAACTGTCTGTCTGTGGCACAGAGAGGGAGGAGCGGGGGAAACCGCTTTATTACTCCCTTATGCTTTCTGTGTTCTGTGTAGTCCCAGGATAAAGACGGCGAGGTATGAGGTATTCACTCAGAAAGACAAATAATTACTGTGGGGTTGGGAAGGAACATCACACCTAAATTCCTAAATTGATGGGGTGATTGAATATTTGCATTTGGCAAAAAAAAATCTGGGCAACAGATGATACACACACACTCACACACAGACATTTACAAGACAAAACAGTTGGAGATAAAGCCAAAATAGCGCAGCACTCAGATGATATCTGTGTTTGTGCAAAATTCCCTGAGCCATAATTCTAAATTCAAATCTCGGCAGCCGCCCCGCTCCCACCTTTTGTCCTCCTTTGATTCTTCAGATACTTTCAGGACAAAGAGCTACTCATCAGCTTTGCAGGTAATAAAGCTATTCTAGAAATCCAAGGCTTTTTATTATTGACTAGGTTGCTTATTCACTCTGCTATATAAGCTCCTTTAGTGGTGGTGTCCTAAAAGAAATGTTCAAACTATTATTAGCATCTCAGCCTTCAGGACAGAGCAAGCTGACCTCTGAGGGGCTGGTAAGGAAAACAGTTTTCCTACCTAGAGTGTAAGGAAGGAGACCTGGCTCCCGGTGCCAGGGCTCTGACAGCTCATTTTGTGACCTTAAGCAAGTGACTTGTGTCTCTCCTCTCTTCCCAAAATAAGTTACTTCATTTGCAGGGGAGAAAACAAGTTTTCACCAGAGATTCTTAAGATCTTTTCCACATCGAACACTTAGCGTTTCTGTGTCTTGTGGTCTCAAGGGTTCCATCTGCCATACGGTGAGGCACAAGGGCTGAGGTTGCTTAAGAACACCTGATATGGAGTAGGTAAATCTGGTTTTAAATCTCAGTAGCTCCCTTTTATTAGCAGTTGGCTTGAAAAGTAGAACAATGGTGCCAAAACCGGTTTGGCTCAGTGGATAGAGCATCGGTCTGTGGACTGAAAGTTCCCCAGTAGAGGGTGTGCAGGAGGCAGCTGATCAATGTTTCTCTCTCATCGATGTTTCTAACGCTCTATCCCTCTCTCTTCCTCTCTGTAAAAAATCAATAAAATATATATATTTTTTAAAAAGAACATTGGCGGGTACACACTACCAGTGATTAATTCTGCCGAGGGACTGGAATTTGGGAGAGGTGGTGGTCAAGGGGTGATTGCTGTTTTTTGTTTTGCATAGTTTGACTCTTTTACAAACACATAATGTTTCAAAGTAACTTATCCAAGGTCAGAGCTAGTGAAAGGCAGAGCTGTATGCTTAATTTACATGGTATAATCAGTTGATCTTAAATCATTCAATCTCTCTGAATGATTACAAATCAGTATCTCAGGTTCCGCCCAAGTGCTTTAACTCTCTTTACCGTGGAGTATGGTCCCTGGTCTAGGGAGTTATGGGAATATGATACACTAATCATTTGTAGCAACTGGTCCAGTCCTCCCCTCACCTTCCTTTCTTCAACTTTGAATACACCCCTCTCTCTGAGGGTTTGCAGATATCTGTGAGTATTATGATACCACTTAATTTTTCTACAGCTGAATTTACAGCTGGAACAGGTCTTAGAAGTATCTAGTCCAATCACTTTCTTTGACACATGAGGAAGTCCACATGTTCAATATGGACACATTTTGACATTCTCTTACAGTCATTCCCCAAAGATTTTTTTTTAAAAGATACCTCTTTAAAAAGAAAAAAAAACTTGAGATACTATTAAATTGGCTGGAATTCAAATAAACACGTCCTCCCCACATTCTCTCTCTCCAGATCAGCTCTCTCGGGGATGGAAGAGACTGCCTCTGAGACTGTCAACACATGGGGCCTCTGTGCTCGTGCCAGAAGTCCAGCCGTGCCGGGAACTGCCACGGGCGGCCCGTCGAGGAGAGCGTTGAGGGGGAGCATCTTGAGACAGAGGGCCAGCTGCCTCATTCTGGGGCAATGGCTGGAAGAGAGCCAGCCAATAGCGGTGGCTTTGTTGCCCTTTTTCAGGAGTCCTCTGGGGCTGGAATCTGGCCATTGTTTGGGGAGGGTGGAAAAGGGACCAGGAGGAGGAAGGGAAATGAAGACTACCTTGAACACAATAGAATTGAAACGTGGACTTTTACCACGGCTGTAAATAAAATAAGCAGCACGTATCACATCTTGCAATAGCCTAACCCTTTCTTTGCGAGATGGCATGCCCCTCGAATGGGAGGGTGCTGCACTACTAGTGATGTCAGTTAGTCTTGCCTCTCCTTTCTTCTCCTTTCTGGTGCATAACCTTTGAAAGAAGAACATATGTGCGAGAGCTGTGAGTCTTGTAAGGACACATAGCTCGTGAAAATATCATGCTTCCAGGCACAACTGGCTTCACATCAGAAAAACCCTTCCAGGGTAAACATTTTATTTAAATATTAAACTTAACTAAAGCCAGACACAAGAGTTCAGTCTAAATAGCAAAGAAAGGCAGCAGTGACCTCAAATGAAAGGGAGTTAATCAATGCTTCCCCAGACAGACAGACAGACAGACCCTAAGGACACAGAATGGCAGCTGTAGGTCCAAGGACCTCTGAAGTCGTTTGTTTTTCAGATTTGCTCCACCGCCCTCCGCTGTGATGGGTACAGACTCCAGCTTTCTGAAAATGTGTCCTTTGTACTTGACAGGAATAAGTACCCTGTTTTTCCATATTAAGGATTTCTTCTTTAACTGTTTTTCCCCTGTCATTATAAAATTGTCACTTTAAAAATCGGTACTCTAACGTCCTTCCATTTCAATGCTAACAGTGAAGGAGGAAGTGTCTAAAAACAAAGGGGGAGTGGTGGTGAGGAGGGAGGATCTTTAAAGAAGTCTCCAAAGCAACAACACAAATGAAGGCATAATGTTTTATTCTGACCTTGTCATTCCTGTATATGATTTATTCCTAAAGAAATTTATTCCTAATGAAGAAGGCTTGCAATACAGATTCACTTTTTTAATAAATCCATTTTGTGACACATATATTGCATGTAACAGGTAATATCAACACTGTTTGTTTGTCTGCTGCGATGATTTACTCTTAACATTCAACCACTCATCAGTGCTGGCCCAGGCTCTAATGGCCACCGGGAAAATACTGCAGAGGGTCTGCTCGCCTGTTAACTGAGAAAAAAACAGCACAAATGGCTCATGAACTAATCAACTGTGTAATTACTCTCAGGTCAGGGTAGATCCTTACTGGAAGACAATTTGATTTTCCTCAGCACCAGGGATTTAAGTGAGAGGAAATCGGCTAATTGTAAAAGCTTGAGAATAGGACCTGTGAGAAAAGCTAAAACAAACAAATTACTTAACCTGGCAAAGACAAGGCTAAAGAATGTTCTAATAAAGACCCTCCTGTTTAAGTGAAAAGCAGAAACGATGGCTGGAGCAAGGAAGAAAGAACAAGAATAAAATGAGAGAAATATAGTGAAGTCAGGGATTCGACATTATAATTGAGAACTGAGGGAAAGTCATTTCATTCATTCATTCATTCATCCATTCATTCAACAGTGTCTCAGCAAGGCACTGGCTGTCTCAGCAGCGGCCAGTCACCCACTTTCTTGTGATGATTTCTGTGGGGTCTTATCTAAAGACAAAGGGATAAACTGAGCATCAGCATAACCGAGATTCCTTTCTTCTTTTTTGAGGGGAGCATGCAGGGTGGAGTGAAATGGAAAAGAGCCGTGATTGGGATTGGGAGAGGCTGAGCAGAGGTGAGACTGCCCATGAGTGCTCAGCCCCAAAACAATCTGTTTGTGGGTTTGGAAGATGGAAGAAGGCAGAAACCAGGAATGAATTTATATGTTTGGTAACAGTTGTCTAAACTGGTCCTAGCAGGATCTTTAAATCAAGACAAATACATAATGATTTTAAAACATATGTATTGCCAGATTAGAAACTTTAAAAAATTTAGCCCTCCTGGGATGAAGAAAGGAACACCTTTGTTTAGACAAAGTGCACCTAGGTGGTTGCACATGTAGGTAGACTATATGGCTGCATTTGAAGCATGACTTTTTCTATTTTAAAATGTTCAGCCTGGCCAGCATGGCTCAGTGGTTGAGCTCTTCGACCTATGAACCAGGAGGTCACAGTTTGATTCCTGCACAGGGCACATGCCCAGGTTTCAGGCTCCATCCCCAGTTGGCAAGGGGGGGGGGGATCATGCAGGAGGCAGCAGATCAACGATACTCTCTCACCATTGATGTTTCTATATCTCTCTCCCTCTCCCTTCCTCTCTGAAATCAATAAAAATATATTTTTAAAGTTTATTCTTTCCTTATAAGTTCATTATGTGCATTTTTGAAGAATACACTGCCAATCTTTTTAGTGGATTTTTTAAAGATATGGTCTTAGGGACTTTGGAAGGGTCTTTCTCTCTATATACCCCCCCCCCCAAGTCCCTAAGAATAAAATTCCTTCATTAAACTCTTTCCTCGAGTTACAGTATAAGTTCACAGTTAAAATCAAATATTGGGTGAGAAGAGGTAATATTAAATGTGACCTTGTTGTTAACATGTCACCTTGAATTTGTTTATTAATTTACCCCTAGCGAACTGCCTCTAGGTACCCGAGGGGCCAGCTGGGGGCTCGGGCTGCTGAGGGTGTCTGGCAGGAGATGAAGATGAATTCTGCGGCTGCTGTGGGTTTAGCCGTGGGCCTGGCCCTGCTGGGGACCTGGGAAGCTTGAGACGGTTCTTCTGGCAGCTATAACTGTCTTTGACTGATACGGTGCCCCTTAAGCCTGGCAGAATCATGAGCAGAGATTTGTGTGAACCCCAGGAGGTGAAGCATTTGGGCCAGAACCATTTGCTTATCATAATCCTAATGGGACCCGGCACGCTTTGGAAGCCATTTAACAGATGTTCTCACAGCATATGCTACATTAAGAAATGCTTGTAATGTAGTTCCGAGTTCCCACTACCCTCTCTACAGCTGATTTTGTATTTCTTTTCATAAGCATTTTAGAACCTGTTCCCCTTAAACGGCTTCTTCCCTCCTCCCAGCCCATCCATACACACACACACACACACACACACACACACACACATACGGGCCCAAGAAACCCGCTCTCCAGAGGGAGCACTTCTGCGATGCAGCATCAGCATCTTTGAGAACATCTGCACACACGAACTCCTGAAGTGCTTTTAGAAAGACTTACCTTTCCATTCTAAAAGACGGTGGCTAGCCTTCATTCTTCTTATTAAAACGTACTAACAGAAGCGTTTCGTAGGTTAAAATTCATCCTTTCTGAGGGTAGCAGCTACCCTCTTTTCTTGTCTTTTCCCTCCCCATTCTCTCTCTGACCCAGACCCCTTTTGCCTTTTTTTTTAATTCCCATGCATCTTTCCTTTTCCACAATTGTCTATTTTTCTTTCCTGCCTATGACGTAGGCCAGCACACACCACTACACAGTTTGGTCCCCTTAAGTGGAATTGAGAGGCGGTAAAATAAGAGTTTCTGCCCGGTGGCACACTCCTGACCACACCTGATGAGATACTTTACCCCAAGACCCTTCATCGCTTTTTCAGCCCCCTGAGATGAAACCAGTTGTCTGTGAAAAGCTGGAGGCAGGTGATAGTGGGATGTGGAGAGATTATAGAAAGGGAATATGTCTTTATTCTAATAACAATAGCTAATACTTATTAAGTACTTACTGTGTTCCAAACACTGTTCTACATGTTTTTTATGTATATAAAAGTCCATACTGAAATAATAACTTTTATTATTTCAATTCCATGCTTAAAAGCAGAGGAGGGAATGTACTAGTATTCCATGTCCAAATTCTTTCATTTTTATGATCTACATAAAGTAATTTAGAGGAGAACTTCTTCCCAACCAAACACTGAAATATTTGTATTCTTGGAAGTAATTCAACACATGCATACATGGGTACATATCAGATTGTCCAAAAAAAAGGGATAAATGTAGAGAAAAATAACACCAAGAAAAATGTTTTAAATGCCCCGATTGAGGTGGTATTTCTTTGCATGGATACCTTCTATAGGAACCTTTTTTTGCTCTGCACTATAACAACAACAACAACAACAAAAACCCTAAGGTAAAACAAGTGATTCTTTGGGAGGATATAAAGAAAGAATAACAATTCAACAACTGGCATTTTAAATTTAATGTGTCCAGTACATTTACTTATATTTATCTGACTGTGAAGCAGGTATCATTTGTGCAATTCCCATTTTACAGATTAAGAAAAGTGAGGTTGGAAATAGTCCAATAATTGGCTCAAGCCACATCTAGCATTTCAATTATCTCCTGCTGTGAAACCAACTACCCCAACATGTAGTGGCTTTAAATTCAATTTATAATTTTGCATGATTCTGTGGGATGGCTGGGCAGGTCACCTATTCCACAACATGTCAACTGGGATGTTGACTGGGCATAAGACAACAAAGATGGCCTAACGCTCATGTTTGGCTGTAGGTGCTGGTCATTGGCAGGGCACCTTGGTTCCCCCTCTACATGGCCTCTCATCCTCTTAGGCCTCTCTTCTCATGGTCTCTCTAGTAGGATAGCCTAGACTTCTTTATTTTTATTTTTTTAAATTTATCTTTACTGTAGAAAGTATTATTATGGTGTCCCCATTTCTTCTTCCTCCCCATACCCATCCTAAGGCCTCACCATACTGCTATAGTCTCAGTCCATAGCTTATGCATATATGCATATAAACTATTTGATTAATTTCTTCTCCCTCCCTTTTTCCCTCTGAGATTCATCAGTCTGTGGCATGCTTCTATCTCTCTGTATCTATTTTGTCCATCAGTTTATTTTGTTCATTAGATTCCACATATAAGTGAGATAATGTGAAGTTTGTCTTCCTCTACTGGCTTATTTTGTTTAGCATAAGAATCCCAAAAACACCAACCAGAAAGAATATATGCATCCCTATGTTCAGAGCAGCGTTACTTACAATAGCTAAGATCTAGAAACAGCCCAAGTGCCCATCAGCAGATGAGTGAATAAAAGAGCTGCAGTGCATTTACATGATGGAATACTATGCTGCTGTGAAAAAGAAGGCTCTATTACCCCTTGAGACAACATGGAGGGACCTGGAGGATAGACTAGACATCTTTACATGGCGATATTTCCATGCGGGCAAAAATGGAAACTTCCAGGTCACTTCCATTGCATTCTACTGCTCAAAGAAAGCCAAGGCCAACCAGATTCGAGGGGAAAGAAATAGATTCAACATGTTGATGGAGAAGCCACATGCATGTACAGTAATGGCAAGAATTATAGGCAGATATATTTGGAGCAATCTGCTACACTAAGAGGAGCCTCTTTGGAACTCAGAAAGATCACTGAGAATGCCACCATTCCACTCATTCTTTAATGTTTAATTTTAGGGTATGGTTTCAGTACAGACACATACAAAGTGCAGGAAAACAATTCCCCACTCGCACTCAGGTGATGTTGGCAGTATGTGTTATTTCTTTGGAAGGCAGAGATTAATCTAGGCCCATTTATAAATGTGTGCTAATTTGACTTAACTTGTCTAATGCCAATGTTCTCATTAAAAACTTTACGAACAAAGTATAGCCAAAACCAGTTTGGCTCAGTGGATAGAGCATCGGTCTGTGGACTGAAAGGTCCCAGGTTCGATTCCTGTCAAGGGCATGTACCTTAGTTTCTGGCGCATCCCCAGTAGGGGGTGTGCAGGAGGCAGCTGATCGATATTTCCCTCTCATCCATGTTTCTAACTCTCTATCCCTCTTCCTTCCTCTCTGTAAAAATAAATAAAATATTTTTTTAAATGAAGTATAAGGTGACAAAAAATTGGCTGAATAATGGGTACTTGTGGTGAAGTTAATGGCAAAGACCCACTGTGGCAGCAGAAACCATGGGCAGTAGGTTGTTTATATGACTTTCCAGCTTGAAGACACATTTAGTGATCATCCAATTAAACCCTCTCCCTTAGACAGAGACATTTTAGGCAATAAAGACCTCCCATACCTTACTCATCACTTCTCTTGCTCCCCAGAATGTGTGCACCTGGGTGCACATGCCTGTGAGCACACACACACACACACACACACACACACACTCTCTCTCTCTCTCTCTCTCTCTCTCTCACACACACACACACACACACACACACACACACACACAGTCCCACCATTAAAAATTATTATAGGACAGCCATATAAAATGAGTAAAAATTAAAGTTGACACCCCCCACCTCCAGATTTTCACAAATCTTTTGAAGTAACTAGAGCCCCCATGGAGTGTCACAGTCTAAGCGGTCATCACTAGTGCATCACAAGCAGACACCTGGTAGCAGAGGCTGCGACTCTCCCACCTTGCTCCTCCAAGGGCAGGTTTGATGATTCCCTTCCTGGTTTCGAAACATCATAAATGTACACCTCCCTCTGTGAAAGCAGGCCTGGTTTATGAGGAACTTTATGGCTGCCTTTCAGTCCCCACAATTAGACTGGATGGGATAACAAGAAGAAGGTCATGGAAGAGATCCCTGGGGCAAGGATGTAGGGATTAATTTGAAAATTATTAAAGCAATAAATATACAATAAAGAGTATTCTATAAAGAACCCCCTAGTGGTGAACACACAATACAATACACAGCTGCTGTATTATGGAACTGTATGCCTGAAACCTATATAATTTTACTGGAGGCCCAGTGCATGATATTTGTGCACAGGTGGGGGGGTCCCTAGGCCTGGCCGGCGATCAGGGCTGATCAGGTTCCCCGCCTCCCCTGCTCCCTGCCTCCTCCTTCCCTACATGAATCCTTGCGGTTCCCCAAAGGACAGCTTTCCCACGCTCTTGCATCCTTTATCTTCTACTTGGAAAACCTGTTTGCATGCCTGTCACAGGGTTCAGCTGGTACCCCATGCCAGCAGACTCCAGGTTCCTCTTTGGGGAGCCATGACTACAAGGCTACCCGCCCTCTCACCAGCTTTCCTCACCCTGCATGACTGTCCTTTACTAGACCAGGGCTCTTTTGGCTTGCTTTCCCACCACCATCACTCTCCACTCAGTTTGGCACATCATAGGAATTCAATAAATAACTATTAAATGAATGAGGTCGTATTTCAGGGCTCTGTAACAACCAAGCATTTATAATCAGCCCTTCATAGCTGCCAGGTTCTGCATCTGCAGATTCAACCAACAGGGGATTAAAAATATTCAGAGAAAAATTTTGTTGTTGTTGATGCTGACATGTACTACTCTAAGATGGGTTGTGTCTGTACTGAACACATACAAACTTGTCATTACTTCCCAAACAATAATATAACAACTATTTGCATAAAACGTAGTTTATGAGGTATTCTAAGTAATCTGGAGATGATTTAAAATATATTGGAGGATCTGCATAGGTTGTATGCAAATACTATGCCTAAGCGACCATTATGCCTGAACAACTGGAATGACCAAATGACCTGTCAACCCGTGGCTACGATGTGCACTGACCACCAGAGGGCAGATGCTCAATGTAGGAGCTGCCCCCTGGTGGTCACTGTGCTCCCACAGCCAACCTCCCGTGGCTAGCCAACCAACCACCTTGTTCTTCCGCCCATGGTGCTGAACTCTTCATAGGTGACCTGTTCTGGGCTGGAGTTTTGTTAGCAGAGAAGCTCCCTCACTGCACTCTATTGAAAGTCAGCCCTCAACACAAGGGTTTGTCTTGCTCCCATCCTCTCCCTTCCCCGGCTGCCTGCCCTCCACGGTGGCGGTGGCGGTGGGGTTAGCAGTGGCAGTGCAGCAGCGAGGGAAGAAGGGGGGGAGCACTGATGGCAATGTTGGCATCCGATGTCCATTTCTTCCATGCCTGGCCCAATGACCATCACCTCCTCTCCTGACTCCGCTAGGGCCTTTGGGCCCCGGGTTGGGACGAGGAACTGGGGGTGGATGGTGGCAGATATGGCCCCTTTCTTAGGGCAGTGGAGGGTCAGCTCCCTCCTTGGGGCTGGCAGCCAACCTCCCATGGCCCCTTCCCCTGTCCCTCCCCCTGCTCGGCAGGCCCTGACTGGCTCTAACTGCTGGCCAGGCCTAGGGACCCCACCCATGCCCAAATTCATGCACTGGGCCTGTAGTTTTATTTAAGGGTCTTGAGCATCCTCAGATTTTGGTATCCCCAGGGGTCCTTTCCCCCTTGTATACCTAGGATGATTGTACATGATAGGCACTTGCAATAGAGTACCACCTTCAATCCTCATAGCACTTCTCTGAAGTGGAAAGTACAGATTTGAAGGCCCTTTTCCAAATTTCCTGGTGTTAGATATGGTTTGGATTTCAGAAATCTTTGTATTTTAGAAAGGTAATATGATGTATTAGAGAATATATATATATATATATATATATATATATATATATATATATATATATATATATATAAAACATTCCAAAAGGAATTTGGGGCAACACTGAAAATCATACACCTACAATCACCAACAATTACACATAACTAGCAACACACGAATAATCACACTAAGTAGAATAAAGACTATAAGTAGACTCTGGTCTGTTCAGGTCAAGTTTTGCTTCCTATTGAGTTTGCAGCAACCTTATGAAAAAGCTGTGAGTTTTAGAGCTTTTGGGATTTCAGAAATGCAAATTAAAAAAGTATAGACCTGCACAATTATCCTTATGTACTTTAGAAATGAAGAAAAGGGGCACAGAAATATAAAGTAACTTGCTCCAAATCATACAGCTAATAAACTAGAATTTAATGTCTGGCTCTAGAACTCGACTCTCAAAATGAAGAAGGTTAAATGATGTCATATTCAACATACACAGAATAATATATGTGAGATACATAAATTAAAGAATAATAATTAAAATGATAAATTAAAAATTAACCTGCCACCCAACTTAAAGATAAATCCCCATCTTCACCCTTGGCACGGTACCGCAAGGCTGGCTATGGCTAAGCTTTTTGTGGATGTGTTGCACAGGCTGCGTTGTAATGGCTTTGAATGTCAGCATCGTGGATGGGACCCAGGAGATCACACCAGGGGAAATTAAGTGCCCTGTGAATTGGGGAGGGAACTAAGTCATATTGATTCCAAGATATAAAACTGATGTAATTTGAGGTATAAATGAAGGAGGACTCTTTCATAGGCACGTTGGGTGAAAAAACACAATGGTGTGTGAGACCAGGACATACTGGCTGGTGCACGTTACTTGTGTAGGCCAGCATAACAAGACCTCAGGCTATTCCTGGACCTGAGTTGCTAAGCCAATTAGGAGGAATTAGAAAAGAAGGCTTGAGGGGTTACACCAAGAGGGAGTGCCCCAGGCCCTGACCAGCAAGTATCTGGTGTGCTTATTTGCAGATAATGGCAAAACCCACAGCAGCCTGGTTTGTTCAATAAGATCTCATTTTCAGAGGTTTCCAGCACAAGAATTGACTGGTGGGATCTTCACCTCACCTAGATCAAAGGTTCAGAAGGATGAAAAGGGTTTCACATCAGCTAAGTGGCACTGACTTTGTGGGAAAGTTATCGATTAATGGACCTTCATCCTGAGAACAAATATCCCAAACCTGCCAGATACCAGCCTCTCCCAGACAGCTTGCTCAAGTAGATTTGGGCGCTTATCTGGTGTGGCTCAGTGTTTAGCATTGATTCCCAGTCAGGGCACATGCCTGGGTTGCAGGCTCAATCCCCAGTGTGGGGTGCGCAGGAGGCAGCCAATCAGTGATTCTCTCTCATCATTGATGTTTCTATTTTTCTCTTCCTCTCCTTTCCTCTATGAAATCAATAAAAATATATGTTAAAAAAATTGGGGCAAGTTCAAAGATCCAGCACCAGGGGCTGAGGGTTCAGTGTGTATGAGTGTGAGTGTGTGAGTGTGTATGTGTGTGAAGGCCCCAGAAAAAAATAAAACTGTTCAGGGGGGGGGGGGGCAGGATCAGAATTCTATGTTCAAAGAATCTTATCTCGGCTATAAACATGCCGTTATTAACTGATAGGTTGGGGTAGAGTCACAATCCCGCTACCTCAGAAATCTGTGTTGCTGCTAAACTTCCCAACTTTAGCCCGAGGTGATTACTATTTTGAAAGTGGAGAACAGACAAATGTTTCAAATAGAACTGGATGGAGACAAACACACACTGCAGAATCACAATGGAAAACACACGTATGGACCCACATGCGCACCCACACCTTAGTTGTATTCTGCGGTACAGATACACCCTAAGGTGGGGAACTGAGTTATAAACATTGGTTCCATTCACATGCTATTCAGGAAAGCTCAGAAAAAAGAAAAGCAACTGAAGCACTAGAGGATAAATAGGTTGTCTAACAGTCCCTTGCCTGAAAACAGGCACAGTTTAATATATAAACCACCTAAAAAGTTGGGAGGAAAACGCCTCCCAAGAATTTGTAGATAAAGCTATTTCTAACTTTTCTCTATTGCTACAGGTGAACTTTTAGTACATCCTATGTGAAAAGCACCCTCTTTTCATTAGAAATCCAGACAACCTGTGTGGGCAGGATAGAAAGTCAAGCCTGAGGCATCTGAGAAATCCTCTGAGGCTTCTTGTCAGTCCTGATACTTCAGTGAAAGAGGCACAGAAAGTCTCTATTTGAATGTGACTATTTGTTCTTTTATCCAACTAATATTTGGATTAATAGAATTTCCTGTTAATTTTCTCATTAGCATTCTCTCCTCTTTTTCTTCTCTTTCCCCTGAAACACACAACACACATTCTGTGTCAGTATCTCACACCCAGTTGAACAGAGAACTAATTTCCAACATTAAGGATTATGATTTCTCCCCATTAAAAGTTGTGGGAAAGGATACAAAACCAATATACAGAAATTTATTGCACTTCTATACACTTATAATAAACAACCAGAAAGAGAAATCAAGAAAATAATTTCATTTATAATGGAACCAAAAAAACAAAATACTTATGAATAAATTTAATCAATGAGCTGAAAACTATAAGACAATAATGAAAAAAAATGAGTAAGATACAAATAAATAGAAAGACATTCCATGCTCATGGATTGGGAAAATTAATATTGTTAAAATGTCCATATTACCCAAATCAATCTATAGATTCAATGCAAACTTCCTCAAAATTCCAATGGCATTTTTCACAAAAAGAGAACAAATAATTTTAAAACTTGTATGGGACCATGAAAGACACTAAAAACATTAAGCTCTCTGATTTCAAACTACATTAGAAAGCTATAGTAATCAAACAGTATAATACTGGTATAAAAACAGAAACATAAATCAATGGAACAGAATAGAGAGCCCAGAAATAAATTCATGCATATATGGTCAATTAACTTATGATAAAGGAACCAAAAATATACACTGGGGGAAAGACAGTCTCTTCAATGAATGGTGTTGTGGAAAACTGGATATCCACATGCAAAAGAATGAACTGGACTATCTCACACCATACACAAAAATTAATGCAAAATAGATTTAAGACTTAAATGTAAGAGCTCAGACCATAAAACTCCTAGAAGAAAACATAGGCAGTAAACTCCTTGACATTGGTCTTGCAATAATTTTTTGGATTTGACATCAGAAAGCAACAGAAGCAAAAATAAACAAGTATGACTACATCAAACTAACAGGCTTCTGCAGAGAAAAGGAAACCATCAACAAAATGAAAAGGCAACTTACCGAATGGGAGAAAAATTGCAAATCATATATTAAGAACTCATACAACTTAAAAGTAACAAAACCCTCAAACAATCCATTAACAAATGGGCAGAGGATCTGAATAGACATTTTTCTAAAGACATACAAATGGGCAACAGCTAATGCTCACCATCACTAATCATTAGGGAAATGCAAATCAAAACCACAAAGAGATATGATACATCATGAGAATGGCAACTATAAAAAAAGACACGAAATAACAAGTGTTGGAAAAAATATGGAGAAAAGAGAACCCTCAGCACAGTTAGAAATGTAAGTTGGTGGAGTCACTATGGAAAATAATATGAGGGTTGCTCAAAAAATTATACATAGAACTACCATATGACCCACAATTCCACTTCTGGGTATTTATTCACAGAAAATGAAAACACTATCTCAAAAAGATATCTGTGCCCCCATGTTCATTACAGCATTATTCACAATAGCCAAGATAGAGAAACAACCGAAATATCCACCAATAGATAAATGGATTAAAAAAATGTGATATATAAATGATAAGAAGGAAAGCTTGCCGTTTTTTGACAACGTAGATGGACCTTGAGGGCATTATGCTAAGTGAAATGAGTCAGATAAAGACTTATACTATATGATCTCACTTTTATATGGAATCTTAAAAAAAAAAAAACTACACTAAAAAAACACTAAGCTCATAGACACAGAGAAGAGATTGGTGGTTGCCAGAAGGGGGCGTGGAGGGTGGGCAAAATGAGTCAAGGAAGTCATGGAAATTTAATGTACAGCATGGCGACTACTGTTAATAATATTGTATTGCATATTTGAAATTTGCTAAGACAGTAAATCTTTAACGTTCTCATTTCAAGAAAACAAAAGCCTGTAGCTCTGAGTGGTGACAGACGTTAATTGGACTTACTGTGCTGATCTAACAGTCCTGTGCTGTACACTGTGTGCATGGTGCCCACAGAGCTGCAGAGAGTGGATCACTTTAAAGCCCCGGCTTCTTCTAAGTGCAGCCTGTCACGCCAGAGCAGAATTTTGGAGATAGAGGTAGCTTGCTGCCTGATATTTGGAGGCTGCTCTCCAAGTGTGGTCTGTGGACTTGCAGTTTCTGCAACACCTGATAGCTTATAAGAAATACAGAGCCTCAGGTGTGACACCCAAACTGCAGAGTCAGAATCTGCAACTTAAGAATATCCCTAGCTGAAACCGGTTTGGCTCAGTGGTAGAGCATCGGTCTGTGGACTGAAGGGTCCCGGGTTCGATTCCGGTCAAGGGCATGTACATTGGTTGCGGGCACATCCCCAGTGGGGGTTGTGCTGGTCGATGTTTCTCTTTCATCGACATTTCTAGCTCTCTCTCTCTCTCTTTCTCTCTCTCTCTCTCTCCCTTCCTCTCTGTAAAACATCGATAAAATATATATTTTTAAAAATAATATCCCTAAATTATTTCAATGCACATTGAAATTTGTGAAGTTTATGGAACTACTAGCATCTAGTGTTACTATTTAAGACACTCTCATAGTAATTACTACAAACTGAGCACTCTTTAAAAAACCCTTGAAATAGTAACTAATATTCTCTGCAGAACAACCCCATTCCTAGTAATGTAGTAGATAGATACTTTTACACCCCCATTTCACAGATGAGTAAAGCAAAATATTAAAGTATCACGATCTGGCCTAAGGTCACACATTGAGTATATAGTGAATTTGGGATTAGAACTTCAGAATCCATTCCCTATGTCACAACTCATATTTATTATAATAAATAATTAGAATAGATATTGATGGGCACTTTGCACGATTAAAAAATACCCAAAGGTGTTTAAAACAACAACTGTTCTGGAAGCTACAGATTATACTAGAATACCCAGAGGGATCCTCTGTGCAAAAGGAGCATTAATGCAGGAAGGACCACAAGAAGCCATGAGCTATCAGGCAGCAAAGATAAGCAGGAGTGACAACTTACTAAATAGAGGGCATACTACTGAATAAACAAAAATTGTTACACGTGAGTGGTGAACTTAAACACACTGCTAGAAATGAAAGGCAGCCTGGCCAGGTAGCTCAGTTGGTTAGAAGATTGTCATGATATGTCAAGGTTGCAGGTTTGGTCCCTGGTCAGGGAGCAACCAATGAATGCATATATAAGTAGAACAACAAATCAATGTCTGTCTGTCTGTCTGTCTGTCTGTCTCTCTCTCTCTCTCTCTCTGTCTCCTCTCCCCAATCCTATTTAATAAAAGAGTAATATGCAAATTAACCATCATTCTATCACAAAGATGGCAGCGCCCAGTCCTCAGCTCCACCAGAGTCCCCCAGCCCCGGGGTGTGTGTGGGGGGCGAGTAGGCAGCGTGGATGGGCCTCTGGGCCAATGGAGAGCCTCTGGGCAGTGGGTGAGGAGTGGCCAGGCCCCGCAGAGAGCTACTGGCGCATGGATTCCTATGCAGGGCTACTAGTCGTTAAATAAATAAATAGAAATGAAAGGCAGTCTGATGGTAAAGTAAAAAGGTTTAACCAACATGCCTGAGAGCCTTACCTGTTAATGCCCATGCAAACACATTAGAAACTGAGGGAAATAAACAAGATTTAAAAAGTGTTACTTTCTTGCTTGACTTGGCAAGTCAGGTAAAAATACTTTAAAGTAGCTGCAGACCACCCACTGAGCGGGGCTTCTGACCTTTTGGAACTGTTCTTGTGGAGATAAAACTTCAACTGAACCAACCACTCACCAACTTCCTACTTTATCTCCTGGGTCTTTCTTGAATCCTTTTAAAACACCTCATAGCACCCTAGCTTGTTTGGCTCAGTGCATAGAGCATCAGCCTGTGGACTCAAGGGTCCAGGGTTCAATTCTGGTCAAGGGCACATGCCCAGTGGGGGGCATGCAGGAGGCAGCCAATCAATGATTCCCTCTTATCATTGATGTTTCTATCTCTCTCTTCCTCTCCCTTCCTCTCTAAAATCAATAAAAATATATTAAAAAAAAAAAAACCACTTCATAGCTCTGATCTCAAATTTGCCAAAGACTTGTGTTTTCCTGGCTGCCTATTTCACAGTCGCCAAGACAGTTTTCGACAGAATCACTAGAAAATAACACCTCAGGCTGCAATATTTTCCTGAGTTTTCCAGAAATGGACTTCAACCCAGTCAAAACGACACCTTTAACACATCTGGAAATGTCATGCACAATGTTGAATAGCCATAAGAGGAGAACCTGTGCATTACTCAATCCTCAGTCCAGGAGACATGCACCAAGGACAGAGGGCAGTTACTATATCAGATCTTGATAAGTTTAGAAAAACCCAACAGTAAGTTTCTCTCTAGCAATTCCAAAAATACCCCTCAAAATATCTCAGAAAGGGTACTTTTTATGTTTATGGAAATAAATTGCTTATGCAAATGAAAATAAATATACCAGTGTACCAATCATGCAAAAACACAACTTTTTGGTTTAATTCTAAGAAGCAAAGAGGACTTCATTGATTATGTTCAAAAATATTTACTAACTACCTACAATGTTCCAGGTTACTGTGCTAGGCCTGCCAACTTAGTAGTGAATAAAACAGTCATTAAATATAAACTATAATTTAAAAAAATTTTTAAATAAAAAATTGTAAAAACCCACATAAACCCTGTCCTCACAGAGCTCATGGTTGAGTGGACCAGAAAGACATTAATAAAGAAATTCCCACAAATGAACATGTCATTGCAAACTCAAATAAATGCTCTGAAGGCCAGGAAGGTGGGAGGGCCGAAGAAGGTTGGGAAATTCAGCAGTTTGAGAACAGCTGGAGCTATCCAGTTACATGGGAATTGGATGGGAACTGACAGCAGAACACGTTGGAGAGTGACACTGAAAGAAGGCTAGAGGGATTAGTGCACAGAGATTCAGAAGGAGCGAGAATAAAATGATTCAGGAGAGGAAGGAGGAGGTGAAACCATGCAGGGCCTTGTTGGCCAAGTGATGGATTTTGAGTCACCTGGAGGGTTTTAAGCAGGGACAACGCGAGCAGATTAGCATTTCAGAAAGATCTCTCTGGCTGGAGTGGAAGACTGGACTTGAAGAGGGCAGAGGGGACACAAGAAAGTCAGTTAGGAGTATTTGCAGTGATAGAAAAGAAGTGGGCAGATTTGAGAGAGATTTATTAGGTAAGATAAGAGGACGTGGCAATAAACCCAACATGGGAATTGATGGAAAAGGGGGTGTCGAGAACAGAGCCAAGATTTCTTATGGTTTGTATAAATGGGTGTTCAGTGGTCACATTCATTGAGACAGCCAGACTATAAGATTACATTTTGTGATGAGAGAAAATGATTCCAATATTGGACTTGTGTAGTTCAAGACATTTTAGAAATATCTGATGGCAGAAGGTTTATACGCAACTGAATTCATTGGTTTTTCAGGTCTGAGCCTCAAAAGAGGTGTCTGAGCTGGACACTTACTGTGGGAGTCACTGGCGTCTGATAACTGACGCAAAAACATAAATGCCTAGAAAGAAGGTATAGGGTTAAAGGAGGAATGGGCAAAAGTTGGTGCCTTGAGAAATTCTGACACCTAATAGCTAGGTAGAAGGGATGAACCTGCAAGTGAGATAAAAATAAAAAAATAAAAAAATAAAGGAGGAGCCAACCAGATGGGAGAAAATCAAGAAGACTGTGCGATTATAGGAGCCAGGGAAATAGGAGGCTGTGAGAGGCAGGCAATGGTCAACACAATGGATTGCTGAGTGGCAATACAGGCGTGGACTGAAAATACCCCTTTTATTAACTGACAAAGAGGTCAATAGTGACTTCTGCACTGCTTGAATGGAGTGATAGTTTGGATTGATCTGAGTGACACATGCCAGAATTGAGTTTCTGAGAAGAAAATAGAGAGACATAACCAAGCAGAAACCTCTCACTCAGGCTAAAAGCCAAAGTCCTTGCAATAATCTATAAGATCATAAAATTGGCCCCCTCCTAGTTCATCAGCTTCTCTTCCCTTTCTCACTCCAGGCACAGAGATCTCATCCTTTGAATGCACCTGCTTCTGCTTTATGACTTTTTCTTTTGTTGTTCCTTCAATCAGGAACCTGTTCCTCCATATAAATAACTGGTGGCTCCTGAACTCTTCAGGTGTTTGCACAAATACTGTTTTCTCAGTGAGCTCTTTCATAACTATCCTACTTAATATTAAAATTAACCTGTCACACCTGCACTCACTATTCCACTCCCTGCTTTATTTGCTGTCTCACCATCTGACAGATCATATTTTGTTTTTGTGCTTAACAATGTATCTCACACCACCCTCTTCCAAAGAATGTCTTGAGAGCAAAAAATTTTGTTGATTTTGTTCACTGATATATCATCAGCACTTTGAAGAGAGTCTATCCTATCTAACAAGAGTAATATGCAAATTGACTGCCGCTCCAAGACACAAGATGGCTGCCCCCATGTGGTCAAAGATGGCTGCCCCCATGTGGACACAAGGTGGCCACAACAAGATGGCTGGTAGGAGAGGACAGTTGTGGGCAGTTAAGGGTGACCAGGCCAGCAGGGAAGGGCAGTTGGGGGGGACCAAGCCTGCAAGGGAGGACAGTTGTCAGCAATCAGTCCAGCAGGGAGGGCAGTTATGAGTGACCAGGTTGGCAGAGGAGGGCAGTTGTGGGGAGGCCAAGCCTGCAGGGGAGGGCAGTTGGCAGGAGACCAGGTCTGCAGGGGAGGGCAGTTGGCGGAAGACCAGGTCTGCAGGGGAGGGCAGTTGGCAGGGGATCAGGCCTGCAGGGGAGGACAGTTGTGGGTGATCAGGCAAGCAAGGGAGGGTTGTTAGGGGTGACTGGGCCAGTCGAGGAGTGCAGTTGGGGGGGAATAGGAATGCAGGGGAGGATAATTAGGGGCAACCAGACTGGCAGGGGAGGGCAATTAGGGCCAGCTAGGGTGCAGTTAGGTGTTAATCAGTTTTGCAGGGAGTGGTTAGGGAGTGAGCAGGCTGGTAGACAGAAGGGGTTAGCAGGGGTGGGCAAATTTTTTGACTCGAGGGCCAGAACAAAAGCATGGATGGAGTGTTTGTGTGAACTAATATAAATTCAAAGTAAACATCATTACATAAAAGGGTATGGTCTTTTTGTATGGTTTTTTTTTTTAATTCAATAGTTTTATTCACCGGATCTGGCCTGCAGGCCGTAGTTTGCCCAGCCCTGAGTTAGAGGCAATCAGACAGAGGAAGGTGAGCAGTTGGGAGCCAGCAGTCCTGGATTGTGAGAGGGATGTGTACTTGGGTGGGATCAGGTCTAAATGGGCAGCTTAACATCCCTCAAGGGGTCCCAGATTGGAGAGGGTGCAGGCTGGGCTGAGGGATATCCCCACACCCCATGCACGAATTTCATGAAACAGGCCTCCAGTTTATTATATAGTAAGCATTCAATAAATGTCTTAAAAATAAAATATTTGAACAAATATAATAAATAATCTAATATATACAAATATAATAAATAATCTAATATACAATGAATTATAAAAAAGAGGTTTTTAAAAAAAGCTCTTTTCATGACAGCTAGAAAATTTGTAGAGAAAGATAAAACAAAACAAAAAATAAAGCATAAACATGAGGAAAACCACTGTGTAACAAAACAAAACAAAAAAGAACTTAAATAAATGTAGAAATATACAATCCCTATTGGGGGGGAAAATTGCCTTGAAGAGACATCAATTCGTTCCATATTAATTTAGAAATATATCACAATTAAAATTAAAATTCAATAGAATTTCTAAAGTTCTTTTAGGAGGAAAAAAACGCCTGAAAATAGCCAAGATGGGCTTTTGTGGTTAAGAAGAGACAATGAGGGAAGCCAATGCATATGAACTATTTAACCCTAATATAAAGTAACAACAGTATTAATAATACAAGAAGTGATAGATCAATAAAAAAACTTAAGGATCTATAAATAGATGCATTTCTATATATATTTAAAGTTAGCATACAATAAAGTCAGTACTTTCAGATCAGTAGGGAAAGGATAGATTTATTAAATGGGATAAGGACAACTGATGAATCATTTGGGAGGAAATGATGTTTCCTATTATGTAAATCATATACACATAAATTTCAGAAAGACTAGATATTTAATTAGAAAATGAACTTATAAGATAGTTAAAAGGAAATAATGTCAATGTTTATCTACTGGGCTCAATAGAGTCATATTAACAGGTGTAACAGTAAAAGAAGAAAAGCGATACATACACACAAATTTAAAACATATTTTTGTGAAAGATATCACAATTTTAAAATTAAAGCAAAAAATTTGGAAAAACATTTGCCACCTGCAAAAAAAAAATGTTATATTCATAAAGCTTATAATCTGGTAGAGGAAAGAAGTTAAATGGCAATGGCTATAATACAAGTTAGGATTGGGTAAATTCACTTATTTTATTTTATTATTACTTTAATCTGCTAGTTTACTGTGAATACTGAGGGACCACAGAGGAATAGCCTAAAAAAAGTGGACTATAAAATATTATTTTGAAAATCTTCTTTTTCTAAATCTTTATATACCATGAAAGAGTTAGGATAGAACCTTGAGGGCAACTGCCCATCAACTTTTTAGTAACAACTAGGATAGAAAATTAAGAGTAGTTCTTAAGTTCATTTCATCTCATAACTGACCAAAAACCCCTAACCAACAGGTCCGTGCTTTTGAAAATACTAATAACTAGATCATATTGAAGGCTACTGAAAAATATTACTAACTAGATCGTATTGAAGGCTAATGGAAAATATTACTAACTAGATCATATTGAAGGCTACTAGTTGGAAGCCTTCACTAGCAGAGAGGTGTGAACAAGGCTGGTCAACCTTGAAGCTCTGAAATGTAAACAGAGCCAACCACCCACTATTTAGTTGAGACAACTTCCACCTTTCAGTTTTATGTAAATTGTTGCGGATTAGCTATTGTTGGAATTGCCTGCCTAAAAGCTATGAGTGTATCCCATAGTCTTAATAAAAGGGATAGAAAGGCCAGAGCGGGGTGGAGTCTTTCCTCTTGAGTTGGGCTCCTGGCTGGCCCCCAATATTTCCAAATTAATATTTTCTAGTCTCTTTCATTTGCATGCAGCCTCCTCCAGAGTTCGAACCCTGAACCTGAACCCTGAACCACGCGGGATGTGAAAGGGGTTCACTATAGCTACTGGATAGATATTATAAACTCATCAGGGTTAGTTCATAAACAAACACCAAAGAGTTGCCCAGGAGAAACTAATTTAAACATCATGCCTTCCCATAGAATATGCTACCATCAAAATTCTGTCCATAAAATCAAAATCTTTCAGTCCTGAAAGAGTGGTTAAAATTATTTTTCAAAAGAAGAATCTTATAGAGAGGTTTGTGTGACTTTTGCCTAAATTCATATGACTAGCTAGTAGCAGGAGCACTCAACACCCATCACATTGATATTTTAGATCGGGTAAAATGCACATGCTATATATCTTCAAATATAAATTCCTCAGCTTCTTATAAATTGGCCAAAACCTGATAAACCATTTTTTCTAAAACTCCTAAAGTATTTTAAATTACCATTACATAATGAACAAGTTTATTTTTTTGATCAATATTTAGTAAGTTTCTATTACCTATAAGTTGGGCACTGAGGGTTATGAAGACAGAAGACAAGAAGGATATAGTGGTCTCTGCCTTGAGTGTGGGGAGAAAGAAATGTAAACAGAGAGTATCAAATATTAGTGTGCTGGCCTCCCAGTGTGTGTAAGGTACTGAGACACGGGGACACCCTCCGGAAAGAGGTGCCTGAGAGCTAAGTCTAGAAAAATGAGAAGGCACGTGCCAGGAAGACGAGAGAGAGGAGGGGCACTTGTAGAAGGCCAAGCACTGCCGTTCAGTACAGCAGGGCAGGCCGGAGGATGAGAGGTGAGAAACGATGCTGGAGAGGGGTAGGGCCTGTGCAGATGGGCAAGGACCCTAAATTAAATGCCCCAGAAGGAGCCTGAATTTACATGTAAAACACGGGCAACCGTTGAAAGGTTTTAAAAAGAACGGCTTGCTCAGTTTTGTGTGAGAGAAAAATGGCTTTTGATGCCCATGGAGAGTGGCCTGGATGGGGCAGGCCCACAGATTAGACACTAGGAGAATAATTCTGGTTAGAGGTTAAGGAGTCTAGAAAACCTAGAAGGGGGAGGGAGATGACCAGCCTTGACGCCACCCTTTGCTTATAATAAATAGAATACTGTCAACACGTTTTTAGAAGAGTGAATACTTTCCCAATTATATCCTCTCACTGATTTTTATCCTGTTTATTATAAAATATGTTCAGGTTAAGGTTCTAGAACACATAAAATTATCGGAGTAAAACCCTTGCCTAAAAACACTAACCTCTAATGTAGAATATTCTATTAGGTTTGTTATTTCTCAGAAAGAAATTCTGATTTTTTGTAAGTAAAAATGTCTGACATTTAAAGGAAATGTAGCCACATTTTTACAAAAATGCCCTCGTTACTCCCACCTACTTCTTTCATCTCTACCTCAAATTTGTACGTGCTGAACTTTTAAACAATAGGCAATGGGTGTCTTAACCAATAGCACTTACCATTTGTCTAATAAGATGCCCAGTCAACTCCAACATCAAGTTTAAGCTGTGTTTTCAAGTATCTTATGCATCATTGATGTAAATGCTTAAAACCAACAATACAAAGCTCATCTATCTAGAATTATACAAGAAGCAATTTCATGACTAAATATTCCACTGAGGGCTACACTTAAACTCAGCCAACAATTGTCATAGAAGACAAAAGCATGAATGGTTATCAGTCAATCCAGAAATTGGTTCCATTTACATTTTTACTCTGTTAGGTAACAGGGATCCAAATGTTTGCACAATGGTCCAGACAGTCCTTCTGCTTACCCAACACTTTTTCTTTCATCATTTAGAGTCATCAATAATCAATGTCGTGAATTTAGTAATTATTCATTTACATATTTAAACTGATGTTTTGAAATGACAATGAGAAGCTGACAATTAACTGTTCTCAAAGGAAATGCCCTTTCTTGTCATATGGTTTCTATTCTGGGACTAACACTTAAAGAGATTTTCAATTAACTGAACAACAGAGCGTCTCCCCAGCTGAGACTTCATTTGGAATGCAAATGTCTTACCTTCTGTACCAATAATTTAAATACCAACCCCATTGATGTTAAGAAGCCAGTTACAAAATCAAAATTCATCCCTACTATAGACCTTGAGTAAATGAAACAGTAAAGAACTTTAAGGCTTTTGAAAAAAAATGGTTTCTGTGTTAGCTTGGAAGCATGTAAGGTGGAAAGATCCTCACATAAGGGCCACAGACTTGTCCTTTCCCTTAGAGGCTATCTTATCTTGACTGCTTGGCTTAAAATAGAGATATTAATTCCTGTTGCAAGCATCACATGACATAATGAATGGACTAATTGTAAACTCTAAAGCTTCTATAAACCATATGCCATTATAACTTTAGACATCCACTAATACGCTGACTCAAAGTAAAAAGATTGTAAAATAAAGAAATGAGCTGGGGGAGAAACAAAAATACTCTGAAAAATAAAACCACTAAAAATACACGTGAACAAACTGCTCTATAGATTCAATACAATCTCTATCCAAAATCTCATTTGCCTGTTTAGAAAAAAATTGACAAGCTTATCTTAGAAGTTGTATGGGAACTCAAGGGTCTAAGAATAGCCAAACAATCTTTTTAAAAAAAGAACAAAATCAGAAGATTCATATTTCCTAATTTCAAAAATTCCAACAAGGCAATAATAATCAAGACAGTGTGGTACTGGTGTAAGAATTGGCATATATATATGGAAAATAATTGAAAGTCCAGAAATAAACACTCATATTTATGATCAATTGATTTTTGACAAGAGTGTCAAGAAAATGGAAAAATAATAGTATTTTCAACAATGTTGCTGGGACAACTGAATATCTACCTGCGAAAGAATAAACTTGGACCACTTCTTTACACCATTCACAAAAATTTAACTCAAAATGGGTCATAGACCTAAATGTAAGAACAAAAACTATAAAACCCTTAGAAGAGTAAATCTTTGTGACCTTGGGTTAGGCAAAGTCTTCTTGGATATGCTACCAAAACACAATCTATGAAATCTTAGACTTAATGCAAGTCCAAAAGCACATTATTGAAAACAACCTAAATACCCAATAACAGGAGAATATTTAAATAAATAGATAGTGGAATATTATAATTACAAACACACCTTCCTATCTTTTTCTCTGTGTGAGTGACAGCTTTATTAAGTTATAACCTATATGCCATAAAATTCAGCCATGTAAGGTGTATAATCCAATGGTTTTTAGTATATTCATAGAGTTGTGCAACTATCACTACAATGAATTTTGAAAGATTGTCCTAATCTCAAAAACAAATCCCCTATTCTTTAACTCCCATCCTTCATACCCCACCCTCTCACCCCATTACCTCCAGTCCTAAGCAACCACTAATCTACTTTTATTATCTTCATAATTTATATATTCTAGACATTTCATATAAATGAAATCATATATTACGTGCTACTTTGTTATTGGCTCTTTTCACTTAGCATAATGCTTTCAAAGTTCATCCATGTGGCTTTCGTATTTCACTCATTTTTTATGACTGCTTAATATTCCATTATGTAGATATACCACATCCTGTTTATTCATTCATCAGTTGATAGACATTTGGGTTGTCTACATCTTTTGAATATTGTGAATAATGCTGCTATGAACATTCATGTACAAGTCTGTGTGAGGACATGTTTCAATTCTTTTGCATATATACCTAGGAGAATTGCTGGGTCATAATGGTAATTCTATGTTTAAGTCGATGAGAAACTGCTAAGCTATTTTCTAAAGTGGCTGCACCATATTACATTTCTACTAGGAATATAAGAGGGTTCTGATTTCTCCACATCCTTGTCAACACTTGTTATTATCTAACTTTTTATTATAGCTATCTTACTGGATGTAAAGTGCTGTCTCATTATAGTTTTGACTTGTATTTCCCTAATACCCAATATGTTAAACTCTTTTCAAATCCTTTGTCCTTGGGTTACTTATCAAGTTGCAGCAGAAGAAACCTTTTTTTTGCAGGGATGGGGGTGGGGAATGCTTAACCACTGTGAAAATGCTTATCAGAGAAGAGCTGGCATTTGTCAGCCTCTGGTCCCAGAAAGGGCAAAGCATTCTGCAAAAGTTTCTCTATCAGGTGAGGACTCTGTATATTCATTTCTTTTTTGCTGCTGAGCCCAGAGACTAGAAAACAACTAGCCAGAGGATGCTAAGTGGGTTTTCCCTGCAGCCCAGCTCCAAAGACCATGGAGCTACCAAATGAGAATGACAAAAGATGCTTGTTTTTTTTCCAATTGGGCGAGTTTTGGGCCTACATGAGTAAATCGCTTGCCGTGCACATTTTAAATATATATATATATATATTTATTGATTTTTTTACAGAGAGGAAGGAAGAGAGATAGAGAGTTAGAAACATTGATGAGAAAGAAACATCGATCAGCTGCCTCCTACACACACCCAACTGGGGATGTGCCCGAAACCAAGGTACATCCCCTTGACCAGTATCGAACCCGGGACCCTTCAGTCGGCATGCAGACGCTCTATCCACTGAGCCAAACCAGTTTCAGCCTAGCACATTTTCAAAGAGGCAACAGAAAAGTAAAATAAAGTTGCACTTGAGTTATATAAAAAAAGATTAATTGGGCCGAAACTGGTTTGACTGATTTGATAGAGTGTCAGCCTGCGGACTGAAAGGTCCCAGGTTTGATTCTGGTCAAGAGCATGTACGCTGGTTGCCTGCACATCCCCAGTAGGGGGTGTGCAAGAGGCAGCTGATCAATGATTCTCTCTCATCGATGTTTCTAACTCTCTATCCCTCTCTCTTCCTCTCTGTAAAAATCAATAAAATATATATTTTTTTAAATTAATTGGGTTACTTATCTTTCTATTGACTTATACAAGTATCTTTATCAAATATATGATTTGCAAATATTTTCTCCCATTCTTTTACTATTTAGATAATTTCTTTTTTATATATATATATTTTTATTGATATTTTACAGAGAGGAAGGGAGAGGGATAGAGAGCTAGAAACGTCGATGAGAGAGTAACATCGACCAGCTGCCTCTTGCACACCCCCCCCTGGGGATGTGCCCACAGCCAAGATACATGCCCTTAACCGGAATCAAACCTGGGACCTTTCAGTCCGCAGACTGATGCTCTACCACTGAGCCAAACCGGTTTCAGCGATAATTTCTTTTAAAGTACAAGTTTAAAAATTTTTTGATGAGACCCAGTTTACCTATTTTTTCTTTTATAGCCTCTGTTTTGATGTCATATATAAGAATCCACTGCTAAATCTAAAGAGCCTGCTGCAGTCCCACTGCACAACCAACTCCTGCCCTGCCCAGGCTGCAGGTTGTCTGCTCCAGGTTACATATCCAGGAGGATGATTCTAGGTCCCTCTGGCAGGCTGGGAGTTCCTTGGCAGAAGCAGCTGTTCCCCGAATATCCAGTTAGCAGATGCCCTTTTTGTCAGCCTGATGGGGAAGGCTGGGCCGAGAGAATATTGATGATTCACATCCCTGCCTTTGACTTGCCTCCTCCTGAGATGGTACTCCGGTGACATTTTCCCTCCGGGACTCAGTCTATCTTTCACTTATCCTTTCTCCAAACATAAGATCCCTAGCCCACTCCTGCTGGAGAATGAGGACTCGGCAAAGAACCAGAGTCAACACAGTTGAATGTGGGTTATTTATTACAGTGTATGTTTTGGTTGATGCTTGCTTACCCAATATCATTCCCTGCTCTTAGTAACAGAACTCTGATTTTGTTTAGGAGGCAACGTGACCAACTGAATTACATGCTTCCTTGAACTCTATTGGAAGAAAGCATGGTAAGGTAATGTTGTTTGACCAATAAGGTGTCAATTAAGAGGTTTGGGAAAGTTCTGTTTGAATGATATAGGCAACTCTCATTTCAGCTTCCTTTTATACCCTAGAATTTGGAGATGAGAGTGGAAATAGAGCAATTGTTTGAAGCCTATGAGATAACCATGAGGATGAATGCTTTCTGTGAAGATTGGCGATATATTAAGTTAGACGGAAGCTGGGCACTGACACCATAGGGAAACAACTGTCCCAGCCTGCATGGATCTCCTCCAGATTTCTAGATGAGAAAGCCAACTCTTCATTTTTTATTTTTTATTGTGTTTAGGCTTCTATTATATATAACCAACTAAAAACCTAACCAATACAGCTGTATACCATGAGTGTAAAGATTGATATCTTTTGAGGAACCTGAGGGTTTTAAGGTTTTAACATAGAAAGTGCAACTCTCATTTAATAAAAGAATATTCATAGCATCCCACACCTTTACACCTACTCTAAAGTGGTCAGTAAAGGTCATTAAACAGGGTTAGCACAAAGATGCAGCATTGCAGAGGGAGTCATTTAATACCACTTATCTTCATTTGCTCCATTCCCCAAGCCATCCTATATAATAAAAGGCTAATATGCAAATCGACCAAACAGCAGAACCGGTCTCTATGACGCACACTGACCACCAGGGGGCAGACTCTCAATACAGGAGCTGCCCCCTGGTGGTCAGTGAGCTCCCACAGGGGGAGCACTGCTCAGCCAGAAGCCAGGCCCACCGCTGGTGAGCGCAGCGGCCTCCACAGCAGAGCTGAGGACCTCTCGGGGATGTCTAACTGCCAGGGAGTGGGCCTATGCTGGCAGTCAGACATCACCCAAGAGGTCCCCTGAGAGGGCATAGACTGGCCTGGGGGACCCACCCCCCAGTGCACAAATCTCGTGCACTGGGTCTCTAGTACCACATAAACATATATCCCAGGAAAAACTGTACTTGTTGTGTAAACATACTTCTAGAGAAGTTCCTTGGTGCTCCCTTTCAATGAAATTACATCCTTGAAATCCTCCTGTATGGGAGCACACAACTTCCAGGGCAACTCTGCCCACAGTTAAAACTTAGGGTTTGTTACCTAAAGTTCAGGGTGTACTGAAAAGCCTTTCAACTTTGAAGTAGATATATTAAAGTTATGTGCTTCAAGGAATGACAGTTTTTCCTCCCCACTTCTGCTCCAGCAGGTTTCCACTCTAAATCCCCTTTTATCACCAGCACCTTACACACAATGCCTTATCCTCCAACACAAAGCCCTCAAATTATGCTCACAGAAATAATTATCCTTCAGGATAGATGCAGCCACCATTCAAAATAATATAACCATTTGTATAGGAAGTCTGGATTAGATAAAGCAACATATTAACATGCTAGATTAGGAGGAGAAAATTCTACCAGTTTTCTATATGCACTCTTGCTTATGTGAATTACTTTCTTTTTGCTTCCTAACATGAGGAATATAGATTGTTTTTATTCTTGAAAATGTAATAATAATGATCTTTCAAGTAGAAACACCACCATGACAAATCTAAATTACATGACCTTCATCATTATTATTATCCTAGAACCAAAACAGGAACAGACTTCCAGATAAAAATCGATGTGGGGTCAACTAGAGTTACATATATTTTTTCATTTCAAAACAGAATCACTCCATAAAGTTTCCTGGTATCTTTTCTAATGTTTCCCAATGAAGCTTTAGAAAAATAATAAAACTCAGCTAAAATGATCATAATCCAGTCAAAAGTTCAAAGTAAATTATTGCTTTTTTTAAGTGTTAACTTCTTACATGTCAAACTACCTGTTTTCAGATATCTTTAAAAAATTTTTTTAATTTAATTTCCCGTTCTTTTTCTTTACGTAGGCAAGGACCATCAGCAAGCAGGAGGCAGCCTGGAATTTTCAGAGCTCTTGAGCACCACCAAGACAAGGGTGTAATACACAAAAATGGAATATACAGGTGTAATACACAACTTAGGCTGCCTACTTCCTGGAAGGCAATTCAAATTTCGGCTAGTAAGGTCTTCAGCACCCGGGTCCAACCTTTCATAGAAGCGTACGGTGAAACATTACCAATGCTCCCTTCACCATCAGCGTCTGGCAAGTGATGTAAATCTGGACAGAAGTAATTATTTGCCAAGCCCCGCGGCTAGAAGCGGCTGCCCGCCCCCGTAGGGACCTGGAGGCAAACAGGGGCAGGGATCTGCGCGGCGGCGGGGGGAGAGACCCCTCTGGGCGCTCACCTGGCTAGCGCGCGGCGGCGGGTGAGGAATCGGGTCTAGATTCCACACTCGCCTCTTGAATTCCCCAGTTTGCGCCAGAGCGCTCCGTTCCCCTCTCGCCAATAGGTTCCATCAGTACAGGTGGCAAACTCTGGGTTCCCAAGTTTGGAAGGTAGAGACCCTGGGGCACACGAAAGTTCTCCACAGCCCGCTTTCCTGCGCAACGCTGTCCCCGCGAGCGCATCCCCGTCCTGGTCCGTGCGCCCCCCCCGGGGGGCTGTCCACCCACAGCATCGTGGGGGGCTGTCCACCCAGGCTGCTGCCCGGGGCTGCAGATGCGCCCCTCTGACCGGGGACTGGCGGCCAGAACCCGTTCCCTCCCCGACCACACCCCCCCCCCCACCACCATCCCACCCCACACCCTCCAGGCAGGGGCCCTCCTGGGAGACTCAGGGGGAGACTCGCACCCCACGGGGATGCCTCCCCGCGCCCAGACAAAGACGGGGCCGGGAAAAGTTGGACCAACCGGCTCCCCCAGAAGGGGAGTCCAGCGGCCCCTCGGCCTCCGCGCCCGGGGCCGGCGGCGACGCGCTCTCGAGGTCGCGGCCAACTTTTCCCGGGAGCTTCGGCGCAACTTGCGGGAAGTTGGGGCGAGGGGGCGGCGGCGGCGGCGGCGGCGGCGGCGGCGGCGGCGGCGGGGGTCCGGGGCAGCACCGGGGCTGCCCTCGCCCCGCCGCGGGCGCGTGCCGCCCCGAGGGTACCTGCTGATGTAGCCGTCCCCGTCGCCGTCGCACGTCTGGAAGAGGCGCCGCATCCGCTCCTCCTCGCCGGTGCTGGACGTGTCGCTGCTGCTGCTGCCGGCGCCGCCGCTGCTGCCGCCGCCGCTGGCGCTCCCCGCCGCCGCCGCCATCATGCGCCCGCGCCGGCGCCCGCTCGCGAGGAGGACGCGCCGCCGCCGCCGCCGCCGCCGCCGCCGCCGCCGCCGCCGGAGGATCCGCGCGGCTCCGAAGCGGGTCGCCGCCGCCGCCGGGAACCTGCCTGGCGACGGAGCATGCCCAGTGGCCGCCGGGCGGGCGGGCGGGCGGGCGCTCCGGGCGCGGGAGTCCACCGCTCCGGGTTTTGCCGGGGCTGGGAGGACGGGCGTTCTGCGGTCGTGGGAGCGGGCACCTTAGGGGAGAGCGGAGAGGGGGGAAGAGGAAGGTGTCCCCCAGTCTGGGAGCCCCGGGGGGAGGCGGGGACGCGAGGGGAGAGGGTACACGGGAGGCGCCCTGGGGAAGGTGTCAGCTCCGTGCATCCGGCCGCGAAGCGGGGTGGGGGCCCCTGGACACTTGGGGGGCGATGAGGGCAGGAGGCGGGTGTTCTCCCCGCAGAACGCTTCCGACAGCCTGTAGTCTTGAATGCCCTTTTGGGGAACAAAATAAACAGTACCTTTTTTTTGCAAACTCAAGGCGGTGCTCCTGGTCGCACTCTGTGAACTGCGCGGGGTTCTGCACCCAGAGTCTCAAATGGGACTTGGACTGGTTGGTCCTTTTGATGCGTTTTTAACACCTGTCCAAAAAAAAATTTTTTTTTCCTTTTAATCTGACCCCTCTTAACCCAGACTGGTCTTCCATCTCTAGTGGGGAACACCTGCGCTCCGGTGTGGCATTGGGCACGTGGCTGGTCGATTTCTAGGATGGGCTCGCTCTCCTGACCTGGCATCAGTAGAATTTGCCCCAGCAGCTTTAGCGACCATAATAGGTAGTCCCATTTGATCCACACAATAGACCTGAGAGCCAGCTCTGTTATTATCAACTTTATGTCTTAGGAAGTAGAGTTGCCTTGGTTATAAAATAAGATAGTATATAATGCACTTGGGACAATACCCGGCATCTACTAAATGCTCAATAAATGTTAACTCTCATTATCCCAATTTTTGGATAAGGAAACAGAGGCACTGAGATTTGCTTATGGCCCCAGACTCAGGAAGTGTCAAGACAGAGGCAAGCCCAGGTAGACAGTTTTTAGACAGTGCCCTTCCACCTCTGCAGAAAGGAACCCACAATGAACCAATTTGTGGTTTTGTGAATGACTCATTATTCTGTCCCAGACTTGCGCCAGAGGTCTGAGAAATCCTGTGCTGGTTTGAAAACACATCTGCAGATTCTTTGGTGCACCTCTCATCACGAGCTGGGGCCTGTCGCCTCCCCTGGAAGCTGAGTGGGTCTTTGTGACTGTGTTGACATGTGAGGCCAGGTTAGAAAACACAGTGCAGATTCCACCTGGCTTTGCACCAGGGACACAGGCCTCGGAAGTCCAGAACGGCCCTGAAAGAAGTTCACCCACCCTGATGCTGCTATGCTGGAGAGACCAGGCGGAAAGACGGAAAGCGATGATGCCCAAGGAGCCTCAGCTGTTTGAGCCTTCCCAGCCCAAGAGCTAGCTGAGTGGGTGAATCTTGCGAGGATGGTAACCCTGGATGCTGCAAGTGCCTGAAAGACCCTGAGCAAAAATTGTCCGGCTGAGCCCAGCCAACCCCCAAATCTCCTACATAATAAAAGGCTAATATGCAAATCTACCAAACTGCAGAACGACCAGTTGCTGTGATGTGCACTGACCACCAGCAGGCAGACCCTCAATGCAGGAGCTGCCCTGTGTGACAGCACTTGTGGTCAGTGCCCTTACACAGGGGGAGTGCCACTCAGACAGAAGCTTGGCTCACAGCTGGGGAGTGTAGTGGTAGGGGTGGAAGCTTCACCTGCCTCCGTGGAAGCGCTAAGGATGTCCCACTGCCAGATGTCCAGGCCTAAACCATCCGTCAGACATCCCCTGAGGGGTCCCGGACTGTGAGAGGGCGAAGGCTGTGCTGAGGGACTTTCCCCCACCACCCCAAGTGCACGAATTTCATGCACCAGGCCTCTAGTATGATAATAATGAAAGGATTATTGCAGTTTTAAGTCACTAAGTTTTGAAGTGTTTTGACATGCAACAATAGATAACTGGAACATGCCCATATGTCTTGGGGCCCTCTGCCCAGTCATAACAAAAGTTTCTCTGCCCTATTGTATCTCTCCATCCCATCCACCCATTCCTACTTTAGTTTTTTTTTTTTATTCTCAGTATTTCAGAACACATATAGGATGTCATCTTAGAAAAACTCTGTCGGTCTAGCCTATATTTGCTTAATAGATGTAACTAGCAACATAAGTATTCTTATCTATAATGGAAGGACCAGTGACCAAGTTCCTAAAAATAAATAAATATTTTGAACCCTTATTTTTCTAATTTTTTCATAGAATAAAACTTATTGTCTGGGAATACAGCCAGACAGGTGTTGTCATCCCTCAAATCCTCCTAGAGCATCAATGGTTGGGGGAGGAGGAAGCATTTTTTTTTCTAAATACAACATGAATGGAGGGTCTGGAAACCCAAAGGATTGTCCAGGATTTGAGTAGATCTCTTCATAACCACAGTCTGTATATACAGAAAGTGGAGTATAAACCTAAACCGGTTATATCTCAAAGCAAAGAATGCTTTTCTCCTGAGAGGATATGTGCATGATCGCTCCAGAGATTTAAATTGAAACCATCTTGAATTAAATCTAAACACACAAAAAGTGGATCTTGACAAATTTCCTGAATAACACTAGCTAAAGCTTGGGTAACTCAGAAATGACTGAACAGATAGGTTCAACCTTCCGGAAAAGAATTTGCTTCTGAGCTGATATGAAGCATATGTAATTTCACCAGAAAGGGTTACTTAGGAGAGGGAGAAATTGGCAAGACATTGAAAACAGAGGTGCCGTTTGAATATAAAGATGATAAATAGAAAGTACGAGCTTGAAATGAGAACTATACCCATGGCCAAAAATCTAACAGTACTGGTTATATCATAATTTCAAAGGTTTTATATATTGATCTGCGATTAGCGCATAGCTAAACATTGTTGTCCTTATCCTCATTTTTCCCCCTTCTTCTCAGATTCCTCTTGGTTATAATAATACTTCATATTTCAAAATCCACTTTAATATATTACGAGGCATACTGTCCTATATATTGGTCTAAAGTTACCAGTTAAAACAAAACAATCGCAGGGTTGTGCAAATCTAATTTTTTGGTGCTTGTCCCTCCAAATTGTGTTTACCTGAACTAGGACTACATGCTAGACTGGGAGCGAGGACATTTCTGGTGCCCTCTGACCGCTTTTCTCTCTCTCGGTGCTTTTTTGAGCTCAGCTAAGGTCTCATATCCATCAAGGAGTCCTTCTTCACCTTCCCAGGTCACACTGACCTCCCAGGGCTCTCAGCTTGAAGCACACATTTTGAGAGCAGAATCACGTCAGAATGGTGACTTACCACCCCATCCCAAGAATATCCGCTATTTATTATTCCTATTACTGAAAGAAAGCAGTGAGGAAGAATTGGGTAACTTGACTAACTTCTATTAAGCCATCATGGTAAGACAATGAATACCGAATTACATGTTCAAATATTTTACCTTTCTTAATACTATCTAGTGGAAGAGCTGATGTTCATGAGCCCATTCCTAAACTTCAAGTGATGTGGGTTACCTGATTTGACACAATCTGATGCGGGATCCCATATCAACGAAGGAGATACACTGCAAGGAATACTGGCTGATGCCCTGCAAGTAAGAAAGACAAACCCATACTAACAATAAATGTCTAGTGTGAGCATCGATCACTGGCCCTTTCAAAACAGAAGTGGCCCAATGTAGTCAAGTTGCCATCAGGTGGTCAGCAGGGTTCCTCAAAGAATGGTGCCATCTTGGGTGCCCAGCATTAGTCTCTGTTAATAGCAGGTTGGACATTTGATAGCAGTAACAGCTAATGTTAAGTTGGTGCCCATGATATTGTGAAGAATATCATGTGAAGAATGAAACTGGCTTTCAGTGAAGAAAATGATGAGGCCAAGAACCCCTGAGAGAAGTGCTTCACCCCAACATTTTAGGCAATGCCTTTAAGGCAGTGATTTTCAGATTGCAGGCTGCAGTCCACCAGTGGGTTGCAAAATCATTTCAGTAAATGGTGACTAGCTTTTTTTTTTTTTTTTTATGAGCTAGAGAAATATAAAGTAAAAATATGGGAATGTATTTAACCTAGTAGTCTTACACATGGTTCCAAAAAACTTTTCCATTTGTGCATGTATGTTTTTGTTTTGGAATACAGTATTTTTTTAAAGTATGTATGTGCCTAAAATATACTGCCTTAGGGGGAAGATACTTATAGCAAGAACAATTATCATGACATTCAGCCCACATGTCCTACTTTTTTTTTTTTTTTTTTTTTAATGAGGAGTGACTTGAGGCATTTCTCTTAATTCTCTCCACTTCATTTTGGGTGACCAGGGTAGACTATATTTTATTTCTCCTTCTCCTATGGCCCTTCTCAGTTCTCACTGGTGCCTGGGTTGGGCCAAGAAAACATGTCTGCTCCGTTTCTTTCTCTTATCAGGCAAAGCAGTCAAGAGTGAGCTAGGCTGCTGGGTTCTGGGAAGGGGTTGGAGCAGGCTTTTGATCTTAGATGAATGGACCCAATAAAGAAATTACTGGAAATATAATTTGGATCCTCAAATCTAAATTGCTAGACAGAAATGCGGAGCCAATGTGCAGAGGCAAACAGTATCAGAAACGAGGTGGGAGGAAAGGTTGATTTTGCAGGGTAGAAATGGGAGGAGAAAAGGCTAAAGGGAAGAAATCTCAAAATGAGGAATATTCACAGCAATGCTTCATAAATTGAAAACGTGTAAGCTATTTTCTTATCTACCAATTTACCTATTGTAAATGTGCTCCAAAAGAGATGATAGGGGTGTGGGTTACACAGGTGTATCCATTTTCAAATTTCATATATATATATATATATATATATATATATTTTTTTTTTTTTTTTACATATTTCAGTAGGTATGTATTTTACTTTAAAAATGATAGGCCTCTTCTACCATGTGAGAATGCAGGGAGAAGGCACATGCTATGAGCCAGGAAGAGGCTCTCACCAGAGAGGCCATGCTGGTGCCTTGCTATTCGACTTCCAGTCTTCATAATTGTGAGAAATAAATTCATGTTTTTGTGTTGTTGTTTTAAAAAATATAATTTAAAGTAAGAATGGGAAGTGTGTGGAGGTACAGATGAATGAAGAATGGCAGGGTGGAGGCTGGGTGATGGGTGCATGGGGATTCATTATACTGTTCTGTTTACGTCGTATTTGAAAATATCCACAATATTTTAAAATGCCTTTAACAGTCTTCTTTGTTATAAATCCACCCAAGGGCTGACATTATCTTTTTCTCCATAACTTCAAACCAACATGGAAGCAATGAATGGCTACATGGTCTCCACATTCTTGGCTGTTGGTCTCCCAACAACCAGGTCCTGAAATTGGGATAGAGGAAGCTTTCCAGGAGAGACAATCTTCCATTGTCTTACACAGACAATCAGCAGGGATCTAAGAGAGATGGTGGATTTGTGTCTAAAACATTTATTAAATCCAACATTTATCCATTGATTTAACAGGTTTCTCTAGGAAATCTGTCAGAAGGTCCCAGGAGCCCGTGAAGGTAATAAAAGGCTTGTGCTTGCTAGCTCAGCTTTGCATTGATAATTAAAGAGGCAATAAGACCTGCACCTACCTAGAAATTGCCTAATGTGAATTATGAGTAGGGAAGCTGGGGTAGCAACAGCTGGCATTTCAACATGTGTGGTTTTCTTTAACAGGAAGCCACAAACTAATCTCCGAGGCCCGACACAGCATGAACCCTATAGAATTGCTTGCTCAGGGCTAAGGATTTAAAGGCTTGATGGTGATGAAAAGGTTCCCCTCATCCATCTCCTCATTAACAGGTCCAGAGTGAGGGTGTGTGGCCAGGGGCTGATCTTGATGTCTAATGATATGAGGCAGAACTGCAGCGTTGATGTAAAATAGTATGGTGGAAAGGTATTCTAATCTTGAGTCTTTAAGTAACTATACGGTATTGGACAATCCACCCAGCCAAGCTATACTTTCATTTCCTCACCTGTAAAATGATCTGGTTGAATTCTAAAGATTCCTTTCATTTCTAAAATTTCATGATTTATTTGCCATTAAGTTCCACTCACCCATTACATTGGCTAATTATTAATAATGCAGAATTTTTGCCCATGCATTACCTAATCCTCAGAAAGAGTCAGTCTTGCAAGCAGGGAGAGTGGTAACTACTTCTATGTGGTGACTTAGATCATAGTGAGATGGAATCTCAGGTTTGCTAGCTTCTTACTAGCTATGGCATTTCCTGAAATTAGACTAGGAGAGTTCTGTGTCTTTGCATTTTGGAGGGTAAGACTCCCTTATTAAAATGGAAATATCCCTGGAAGGTTTCTCAGTACTTAATACTAATTTAAAACTTTATGGAACGAGTCCATTAGACAGGGCTTGTGGGCAGAGAGAAAAGGGCTGAAGAAGAATACAAAGGCACCTATGTGAATCCAGTGCACTTCTTGGACTCAACTGCCTTGAGTGATGGATCACATGAGTTTTAACACATAACTCTGAAGTCCCTTATGTATCTGTTATGAACTGAATGCTTGATCCCCGCCCCAAATTCAGATGTTGTATCCCTTGCCTCCAGTGTGTTGGTGGTATTTGGAGGTGGGACCTATTGGAGGTAATTAGGGTTAGAAGAGGCTATGAGGGTGGGGCCCTTATGATGGGATTAGTGCCCTCATAAGAGGAGACATGAAAGAGCTTGCTCATCTCTTTTTGTACTCACATACAAAAAAGTGGACGGCGGGGGGCGGCATGTGAGCACACAGCAAGAAAGTGGCTATCTAAAACCAGGAAGAGAGCTCTCACCAGAACCAGTTGCTGGTGGATGTTGATTTTGGGCTTTTTCACCTCCAGCACTGTGAGAAAATAAATTTCCAGTTTAAGCTACCTGGTCTATTTGTAGTATAGGGTCATGGCAGCTTGAGCTGACTGATACAATATTTTTAAATCCTCCTGGTGTTAGCCAGGAGACAATTTGTCTAAATGGACATGAAAGAAATGTCCCCAAAACATCTGGCAAGGGATTATTCTCAGAGGTCACCAGGCTGGCCTTTCTGCTGGTGCTGCTGCTCAAGCTGACTACTTTTGAATGAACTTGACTACTTTTGGATGATGCATCCAAAAAAGGTGATCGCAGTTTCTAAAAAACAACAATAACAAAAAAGCACTACCACTTCTCTCTTAACCTGTCCCGTATGTGAAGTAGGTTTGCTAACTTGATATGTGTTAGAACTAAAAGATTTTTAATGATTTTAAAAAGGCAACAACAGTCAACTTTTTCAAACATGCTCGAAAGTAAAGAGAATGGTACAAAGAAAGCTCATATATTCATCATCCAGATTCAGTGATTTCCAGGATTTTGCTTGTGAAGATTTTAAAGAAAATTTCAGTAAGCGACAAAGTATATTTACGAAGTACTAGCATGCCATGGGGAAAATAAACTCATTGCTTTGTGGGGTGTATAGAAACCATCAAGCTATTGAAAAATGTACCTAGTCCCTTTTCAGCTACATGTAAAGGTAAATTTGGCCTAAGTTTAAAAACTGGATTCTTTAATAAAATGAAAACACGACATATTCAGTGGTAAACCTTTTTTCTTCCAGTGGGTTTTTGATGTTTCCTTCTCTTCGGAGTGGCCCAGGAGGAGGTTCCCAGATGAGGGCTCCCTGAATAAACAGACTCTCCTTCTTCATATCCAACTTCTTTGAGGGAGAAGCTTAGGGATATTTATCCCCCAACCAGGGCTGGGCAAACTACGACCCTCGGGCCAGATCCGGTGAATAAAACTCTTGAATTAAAATAAAAACAAAAAGACCGTACCCTTTTATGTAATGATGTTTACTTTGAATTTATATTAGTAGTTCACACAAACACTCCATCCATGTTTTTGTTCCGGCCCTCCGGTCCAGTTTAAGAACCCACTGTGGCCCTGTCAAAAAGTTTGCCCACCCCTGCTCCCAACCCTACTGCATCTTCTCAGAGATTCTCATCTGATTCCTTTTACAATCAGTTACATCCTTAAAGTGTCATCATTCCTACACTTGATTTTTACAGCCTACTCTTGACTGACATTTGAACAGCATCATTTCCTTTCAATTCTACAAGGACATATGCCAGCTGACATATTTATATCCCTCCTATTTTTAAAACTAGTAGTGGTTCTACGTCCCAGTAAATTTCCTCTGTAACTAGACCATAAATTAGACTCACCTTGATCATCTCAGATCACTGATTTTTTCCTTATGTCCTTCAACCTGCCTCTCCATGTTCCCAGTGCGTGGTCCTCGGGGTTGGACACGGTACTTTCTCTTCTACATCACCTCTTTCCTCAGAAAGTTCTCTGTAAGTTCTTCTCCCAATATCTTCTTCCCCTTTTATTGTATCTCTTTAAAATTACATCTACTTCACACACACACACACACACACACACACACACACACACACACCCCAAGACTGCCTGGAAGAGATTATTTTCTTCTCCTCGGCATGAGAACAAGTGCTCCGTAAGATACACAGTGCTGACCTATTGTGTTCACATTTGGGGAGCTGAGATTTAGTGTTTGGGAAATGGTTTAAGGGGTTCCAGGAGGATTTGAGGGACATCCTATAAAAAATATTCTTTTAAATATTAAATTCTAAGACTTAAGAGACCATGTCTATTTACATTTTTTTTTCTCTATAAGTGCTGAATATATTGAGGGTTTGATGTTCTCGGTAATGATTAGAATATGCCATGATGACATGATAGTGGGTAAGAAAAAGAGGAAGAACATGAACTAGTTCATAGCATCTCCAGAGAGTCTATTTTTATAATTTTTAAGTATAAGCGCTGCCTCACATGAGCCCAGTTGCTGCTGTCTCAACCATTAGTATGATTTATATGTTCACAGCTGTATGTTAAAATCAATGACCTTCATGATGTAGGACCGAAAGCAAAAAAGATAGCTTTTTACTACCACCTTGTGGCTAACCTCTTAATATACATTTTAAGCTAATTACTACGTAGATAGGTAAGTAGGGACATATACAGAGCTTTAGCAAAACATATGCATTTTGATGTATATATAATTATATAAGTAACAAATGATAGAGCAGAAAGAAATTTTACAATTACTTACACTTCCGGATAATTATTATTAGGTAGGGAGGGATAAATTTCATTTCACAGATTCAGAGATGAAGGACTCAATTTCTCTGTAATTAATTCAATCTCATTCAGGGGTCCCCTAGCCCATCCCTAGCTTGTTTCTAAATTCCAGGCCATGTGGGAAGGGGCTTCCCATCATCAATCACTTTTGAGTCCTTCATTGCTTTTTTCCAGCCACAAAATACCTTCAGGTCTGATGTATATATCTCTGCCACTTCTAGACCCTTCTCAGGCACCAGGAATTCTCTGCTTCTCTGCACTGCACTTACAACATTTGCAACAACAAATGAGCTACCTGCTTAGACATATAGCACAGCACCATTCTTCCCTGGGCTGCCCTCTGCTGCTCCACCTGGGAAAGCAGCACACATCATGCTGTTCTGGGATCTCCCAAATCATCTGAAGGTTTTGTGAGTCCTCTTCTAGGAGCCCAGGGCTCAGGATCTTTTTTAGCGACTCACTTCGTGTTAGTACATGACTTCTTCCTCTGCTAAGTCTCCTTATGCCTCCTGCCCCCCAGCCACTGGCAACCATTTTTCTAATCTCTACTTCAATAAGTTTGATTTTAAAAAAATATTTCACATGTATAACTGATTCCACGCAGTATTTGTGTCCTTGGTCTGACTTATTTCATTCAATATAATGCTCTCTAGGTTCATCTATGTTGTTGCAAATGACAGGATTTCCTTCTTTTTGTAAGGTTGAATAATATTCCATTGCTTATATATCACATTTTCTTTATTAATTTATTTGTCATCAGATACTTTGTTTTCAAACCTTGGCTATTTGAATAATGCTGCAATAAACAGGGAAGTACAGATATTTCCTCACGATAATGGTTTTGTTTCCTTTGGATATATACACAGAAGTGGGATTGCTGGATCATATGGTAGTTTCATTTTTAATTTCTTGAGGATCCTCCATACTGTTGTTCTTAGTGGCTGCACCAATTTACATTCCATTATTCATGTGCCTGTGGGCCATTTTTATGTCTCATTTGGAAAAGTATCTATTTAGGTCCTTTGCCCATGTAAAAAATATTTTATTGTTGATACTATTGCAGATGTCTCTCATTCCTCCCTCCTCACTTTTATTCACCTCCACCCATTCCTTCAGCATGGTACTGGCATAAAAGCAGACATATAGATCAATAGAGCAGAATGGAGAGCCCATGAATAAACCCACACCTACATGGTCAAGTAATATTTAATAAAGGAGGCAATTACATACAATGAGGTAATGATAGTCTATTCAATAAATAATGTTGGGGAAAATGAGACAGATATGTGCAAAAGAATGAAACTAGATTATCTTCTTACACTATACATAAGAATAAATTTTGTGCAGCAAAGAAAACTATCAACAAAATTAAAAGACAACTTACTGAGTGAAAGAATATATTCATCAATGATACATCTGATAAGGGCTTAATATCCAAGATTGTAAAGAACTTAGACAACTCTCACCATCAAAAACAAGCAAACAATCTAATAAAAATATGGACAAAGGCTCTGAATAGACACTTCTCCAAAAAGGATATACACAAGGTCATTATACATATGAAAAGATGCTCAACATCACTAATTATCAGAAAAATGCAAATTAAAAAACACAATGAGATGTCACCTCATTCCTGTCAGAATGGCTATCATCAATAAATCAACAAACAACAAGCTGTTGTTGAGGATGTAGAGAAAACCCTTAAGCCCTGCTGGTGGGAGTGCAGGTTGATGCAGCCACTGTGGAAAACAGTATAGTTTCCTCAAAAAATTAAAAATGGAACTGTATTTTGGGGGGCTGAGTGAAAAAGGTGGAGGGATTAAACAAAAAATAAAAATTAAACTTCATAGACACAGAAAACAGTATGGTAATTACAAGAGGGAAAAGGGCGTGGAAGAAGTGGGAAAAGGTAAATGGGGATAAATGATGACAGAAAGACACTTGAGGTTGGATGGTGAACACATATACAATATACAAATGATGTATTATAGAATTGTACACCTGAAACTTATGTAATTTTGTTAACCAATGCCACCCAAATAAATTAAAGAAACAAATATATGTGTCTATTAATGTAGTATTTATACTGTACCAATGATCTACTGTCTATCTTTATGTGAATACCACACTGTTATTGAATATAGCATTATAATAAGTCTTAAAGACCAGTAGTGTAGTCCTCAACATTTTTTTTCTTTTTCAAAATTGTTTTGGCTATTCTAGTACATTTCCATATGATGCATCATCTTGTTTGTTTTTAAGAAAAAATTGTACTGGGATATTTTTAAATTTGGATTATGTTGAATTTATAGACCAATATGAGGAGAATTGATATCTTAACTCTTTTCAGGTTCTGATCCCTGAACACAATATATCTTTTCATTTATTTAAGTCTTTTACTTTTCTCAGCAATGTTGTAGTTTTTGGCTTTAAAAAATCATTTGTAATAAGATAATTCACTTTCTTTTATACACGTTTTTCTGATTATTTGCAGTTAATTACAGTGAAAAGTGAGGTAAACAAAAAGGTGACATGTCACTTTAGCTCATTACTCATTAGCCAGAAGTAAAAATATGTTCCCATTCAACTGTAAGGGGACAGGAAGGACAATTCTGTTACATACCTGGAGAGAAAGAAAACCAGAAATATTTAGTGAACAGAATTGTTGACTAACATAATATTCTTGGTTGCCTACCCAACAGCATTTCAGCATCACTTATTACTTGCTAAGAGAACACCAATGTTGTCCACTCTTTTCTAGGTGACCATCTATTTTAGGAAAGACCAGACCTTTCTGGTGAAATTCATGACTAATTTCATTCCCCTTTGCTAGTTATTGGGTTAGCCATGCTCTGGTTAGGGTCTAAAAGGATGCCTATTTTTGGGATTTCTGGGACAGTTTTTCTCTCTTTTAGAAAGGGACATCAGGCAGGACATTTATCTTTCTTGCCTTTATCTGGCACTGTGTGATGGTGTGCTCACATGGAGTTGCAACCAAGAGGAGTAGCAAACACTCAAAGAATGGCCAAGTGGGAAGCTGGAGAGATTCTGAGTGATTGAGGGTATTGGTGTACAATATTGAAATAATAAACTCTGGAACCACCCTACCCCTAGACTTCTTGCTACATAAGATGATAAATGATCTTATTTGGGGCATTTTTTGCTTGGTTTTCTGTTATTTGACATCAAAAGCATCTAATTAGTACTGAATGCTAAGGATGAGAGATAGTAAAAACATCTAATTAGTCCTGAATGCTAAGGATGAGACAGTAAATGCATCTAATTAGTAGGGAATGCTAAGTGCTTCATCTGCATAAGGGTAATATAATCTAATTTAATCTCCATAATAAAGCTATGATATAGGTATTTTATCATATACATTTTATAGATAAAGAAATTAAAGCATAGGGAGGCTAAATTCTTGCACAAGGTCACAGAACAATAAAGATTAAAACTTTAGGTCTATTTGACACTAAAGGTAACTTGAAATCATTTAAAAATATTCCATATCTTCCCTATTTTAGTTTTTCTCTGAAGCACTTGTGAAAAGTAGAATTGCAGTATTTCACCCTAAGGACCTAGATATTTCCAGGCATATGCTAAAATATTAGATAATGTATAATCTGATTAATCCAATTACTTACTTCTCTGTAACTTTAGACAGGTCTTCTCTTTCATTTCAACAAACATGTTCCATATCCTTACTGGGCACTAGGAATACAAATATTTAGAGCATTTATCTAAAAAGAAAGGATAGAAGAAAGGAGAAGCAGAACATTAAATCAATACTTGATACTTGCATATTATATCACATTTGCAATCCTGCAAAATGAATATTAAATATTTTACAGATAGGAAACCTGAAGCTTAGCAATCAAATAAGTAGTCTAGCCACAAAACTAATAAATAGTGAAATCAATAAAAAAAATGAACTAAGAAGTTGTGAAATGAGATAGAAAGCAGTATGTGGCTGACCACATGTATAATGTTTTCAGTCTTATCACAATATACTTAGTGCATCCAGCTATTATCTACTATCTATGTTGTCCTGGTATGAAGCGAGGCTGGGCCTGGTTTTCATTCATAACTCATTAATTACCAATAAATTGCATGGCCTTTGGCCAGTTTTAATTTCATCCAGCCTATTATTTCATTTGTATCATGATTTAATATAACTACTTCATATAGTTTTGTGAGGGTTGGAAAAATAGTGCCTCTGGGCACTCAATATATGGCAGACATTATTATTGCACACCTAAGGAAATTAAGATACACAGAGACCAAGGTAGTAGTAAACGTTTACCCAACTCACTGGTAACCCTGAGAGGACCAGAATGTAGGACTTATTTCTGCTTATCCAGAACTCTTTTTAGTAGCTAGCCAAAGAGATTTTAGAGGGTAGAGACCATCAAACCTAATTGTAGATTCTAAAATATGGCCAAACAATGAATATTTAATGTGCATCTATGCAGTGCTAGCTGCTGATGAAATAGTGACCAACAAGATAAACAAGGTTCCTGATCCTAAGGCACTTATGTTCTAGTGGGAAAAGCAAATGATATATAAACAAAATAATTTCACACAGTGGTAAATAACAGATTGATGTGGGAAGGTCTGTCCAGGTAAGGAACAGAATCCCGCTTTAAATGACAAGAAAGAGGCATCCATATGAAGTACTGGGGGAAACGGCCTTGTGCAAGAGGAAACTATGCAATTGGAAAGTTCCTCTGACCATAATGAGTTTGTTAAACATTAAAACAGTGTTTCCCAAACTTCTCTCATGATGAGAATCACCTGGTGGAGTTATTAAAATACAGATTCCTGAATCCCAACTAAGAAGTGCTAAACTAGAATTGTTGGGAACATATAGGTAAAATTGTATACTTAACTGGTGCTCTTAGTATATAGGTAACAATTTTACCTATATGTTCCCAAAAATTCTAATTTAGCACTTCTACCTGGGATTCAGAAATCTGTATTTTAGCAACTCCAACAGGTGATTCTCATCATGAGAGAAGTTTGGGAAACACTGCATCAAGGTACAGAATGAAAATAGTTGCAGTGGGGGAGCCTTTGTTGTCCTTTACCTAGGCGTGTCATTCACCTGGCTTAAAAAGATAACTCTGGTTGAAGAATGGATCCCTGGAAAACCAGAATGGAAGCAGTTAAGGTAGTTGGGATTAGGTTTATGTTAGTGGAATTGTATTCTAGCAAGTGGGAATCTTCATCATCTTCCTTGGCCTCCTAAATCAAAGCGTTCCACCTTCCTATCCCATCATCTCATATGACACATAACATCATTCAGTCATTTACTTGTTGATTGTCTGTCAGTCCCATTTAGGCTATCCAGATGAAATACAGACTCTGTTAAACTTGTATTTCAGGTAATGCATATATGTATTTTTTTTTTTTAACCAAATGTGTTCCCAACTATTGCACGGGACCTACATCTGTTAAAAAAATTATTCGGCATCTGAAATAAAAAAAACAAACAAACGGGGCACCCTGTATTTTTATTTGTTACATCTGGCAACTCTATCCCTACTAGAATGTAAACTCCAAGACGTGTTTCGTTCCCCAACGTGTATCTAGGACGTAGCATCGTGCTTGCAGGACACACAGTAGGAACCTACCTGTGCTTATTGAATAAATGAAGGAAGGAAGGATTCAATACAATAACGAGCGATGGAATAAAGGTGTGGGTCAGAGCGCCTTGGTTGGAGGGACGGATGGAGGCTGGAGGAGACCAGCCGGGTGGGAGCGTTTGAATGAGAGGGGCCGCGGCCCGCGGGCGGGGGCGGCGGGCGCGCCGGGGTCACGGGCGCCGCGGCCCCGGTGACGTCATCACGCTCGCCCTCGAGGCCACGCCCGGGTTTCGGCGGCGCCCGCGCCTCCTCGGCTGTTGTGGTGCCTGCCCGGGGCTTCCCGGCGACTCCGGCCCCGCGCAGGCCGCCCGTGGCGCGGTCCGGTCCGGCCGAGGCCCGCTGTCCTTACCGGTGACCGTCCGCCCGCCAGCCTGGCCGCTTCCCGGCGGGGTGACCTCAGGGCCATGTCCAGGCCCAGCAGCGTCTCCCCACGGCCGCCGGCTCCGGGCGGCGGGGGCGGCGGGGGCGGCGGGGGCGGCGGGGGCGGCCCGGCTCCGTGCGGCCCTGGGGGCGGCGCCCGGGCCAAGGGGCTGAAGGACGTTCGCATCGACGAGGAGGTGAAAATCGCCGTGAACATCGCCCTGGAGCGCTTCCGATATGGGGACCAGAAAGGTGAGGCTCCCGGCCGGGACCCCGTCGGCGGCCCCGCCTCCCAGCGCCTGGCCCGGCCCCCGGGGCGGAGGGGCTGCCCGGGGCTGGGCGGGCGGCCGGGCCCGCGGGGAGCCCCCAGGGGGTGTGTGAAGGGTGTGGGGGGGCTCCGGGAGCCCCCAGGGGGTGTGTGAAGGGTGTGGGGGGCTCCGGGAGCCCCCAGGGGGTGTGAAGGGTGCGGGGGCCCGCGGGGAGCCCCCGGGGTGGGTGTGAAGGGTGTGGGGGGCTCCGGGAGCCCCCCGGGGTGGGTGTGAAGGGTGCGGGGGGCTCTGGGAGCCCCCCGGGGTGGGTGTGAAGGGTGCGGGGGGCTCTGGGAGCCCCCCGGGTGGGTGTGAAGGGTGCGGGGGCTCCAGCCGGGCGTCCTGCTGAGCGTCCGGGGCGCCCCTGTGGGTGTAGCATCAGGTCTCCGGGTGCTCTGCGGCCGGAGGCGTTTCCTTTCCCCAGGGAGAGGCTGTTGGGCGGCTGAGCCACCGTGTGGAACTGCTGATAAGCCTCTCCTTTTTTATTTTTTTTAATTTAAGGAAGTTGTGGTACGTTTAAGCCGCACTCGAAGAGCAGAAGGAAATCAGAAATCCGACAAATAAATGCACTGGCCATAGGTAGTGCTTTGGTTAAATCCTAGAAGCATCACGCTCAACACACCACACACACACACACACACACACATACACACACACACACACACACACACACACATACACACACACATACACACATACACACACACATACACACATACACACACACACACAATCAAACCTGCTTTGGTCTGTGGTATTTGCGCACCTGCTAAGGTTGGAGAGCTGCTGGCCTCGTGTCAGGCCCAGCAGCTGACCAGCAGCTCACCTCCGGGGATAAGTCCAGGGTAGTGGGGCTCGCTCGGGTTGCCTGGCCTAAGTCAGGGGTGAAAGGTTCTCCCCGGGAACCCCTAACTCTGGGCGCTTGCAGTTCCAAAGTGGGGATGACCTGTGCGGAGTGATTCTGAACTCACTGTGAACGGAGGTACATACAGCCTCTGCGATAAATAACAGCCATCTGCTTTGAGCTGGTGAAGTGTGATGAACTCTGTGCGGTGTTGAAGGCAAAGAAAATGCCTTCAGGTGTTGGACGTCGAGCATTTGTAATTAACCACGAGCATAATTAACCGTGGAAGGAAATGAACATATTGTTAAGCAAGTAAGGAGTAAGTTAAAATAGTCAAAAATCTTCATCGGTCATCAGACCAACGCAAGCTTCTGGCATAAATAAGTAGAATCTTTGGTGAACCATTAGAATTCTTTACACACTTGGATTTAATTTTTATTACTATAATTGTGGTAAACATTCAGTAGCTGTTGAATATCTACTTTTCACAGAAAGTATAAGGTGATGATATGCATATATGATTTTTTTCATATTTTATATCTATGGATGCTTATTGAAGCAACATGAAGGAAAACTACCTGTCCCCAAATGGTACTTTGTGTGTTTCTTCCCCTGTAGAAATGGAATTTCCTTCATCTTTGACCAGTACAGAACGAGCCTTTATTCATCGATTGAGCCAGTCTCTTGGGTTGGTCTCTAAAAGTAAAGGGTAAGCTGATAGCTTTTCTTATTTAAAGAAAATCATTTACCAAGAAAAGAACAATTATTCTGACTACATTTAAATAGTACTGCTCTAGATTCACATTCTTAATTATATTGTATGTAGATAAACTGATTCATGTCCGCAGGCTGACGCTCTATCCACTGAGCCAAACTGGTTTGGGCTATTTTATTTTTAAATATATTTTTATTAATTTCATAGAGGAAGGGAGAGGCAGAGAGAGATAGAAATGTCAATGATGAGAGAGAATCATTGATCTGTTGCCTCCTGCAGGCCCCCCACTGGGGATCGGGCCCACAACCCGGGATTGTGTCACACCTTTACCTGGTAGGTTCTCAACCAATGAGCCACGTTGGCCAGGTTACTTTTACCCTTTAAAGTTAGGGTGTTTTTATCTGTAATTTCCATACATTTTTATACTTAAAAATTGCACATGGGGCTTGCATTTTATTACTTTCAAAAGTTCATTTGAATTTCAGTTATCTATCATTTTCCCCCGACATCTTGTAGCTAGTTTCTAGTTAATTTTGCTTTGTAAAGGAGACTTATTATTATTATTTTTTTAATCAAAGCATAGTGTCAATTACTTTGGAATGAAAGCATAATGATGATATCTTGAAATGTGTTAATTTACATAGTAGAACAAATCTGTGATGTATTGAGTATTTCCATCCTATGAAATGATAAAATTTTACTTACTTTTTAAAATATATCAGTGTCACTATAGTGTTGTGTGAAGTAGAATCTTTTAGTAACATATTAAAAAATTATGAAGTTGATGTTATCTTTCTGTCCCACCATTCATGTTCAAATTAATTCAGTAAATTTTATTTATTTATTTATTTATTTATTTATTTATTTATTGTAATTCAGTAAATTTTAAATGGTAATGGCCAAGTCCTCACACTTGCTTTTTATGAGTTTTTTAAAAAAATATATTTTTATTGCTTTTAGAGAGGAAGAGAGAGGGAGAGAGAGACAGAAACATCAGTGAAGAGAGAGAATCATTGATTGACTGACTCTTGCATGCCCCACACTGGTGATGGAGCCTTCAACCTGGGCATGTGCCCTGAACAGGAATTAAATCATGACCTCCTGGTTCATAGGTCAACCACTGAGCATGCCAGCTGGGCTATATGAGTTTTTTAATGCATACATTTTAAAATGTATCTTCTTACCTAATAATAGACAAACATGTAAATTGACCGTACCTTTGCTACACCCATAGCCAATCAGGTTCACTCTGCAAATTAACCCAAAAAAAGATGGCAGTTAATTTGTATACATAGGCTCCCAGTGCCTGTGTCCCAGGAACATCCTGGCATCCAGGTCATTGTGAGGTTAGGCCTGGGTAAGAGCGGACCCCCTGCGATTGATCGCAGGGAGCTAGGGCTCTGCTCCTGCCCTGGAGGCTTTCAGCCTGGGCAGGCCTGGGCAGGGGCGGAGCTGGCGATGGGAGGGAGCTGGAGGGCCCCTGCCCAGGGCTAAAGCTTTGGCCAGAGGCTTTAGGCCTGGGCCGGGCCCAGCCCGCCATTGGTGTGTTTCCTATAGAGGAAACACTTTTTCTGACTGCACATTGGCTAAGCTTCCTGAATATTACCACTGGTAATATTCTTAGTAACTCAGGTAATAAGAATCCAAAATGGTGATCTAGGGATTTTCCTCCACACTACTGGAGAAAAAAACAAAGATCCGCTGCTGGAATGTTAAGAAATGCCATATCCTGCCCTAGCCGGTTTGACTCAGTGGAAATGCCTCGGCCTGACGACAGCAGGGTCTGGGTTGATTCTGATCAAGGACATGTACCTAGGTTGCAGGCTGGGGTCCAGATCAGGGCTCATGCAGGAGGCAACCAAAGTGTTCCTCTCACTCTGATGTTGCTCTCTATCTTTCCCTTTCTCTTCCACATTTTCTAAAAGTCAATGGAAAAATCCTCAGGTGAGGATTAAAAAAAAAAAAAAAAAAGAAGGAAATGCATATCCTATGAAAGATACATTTTGAAAATGCCTAAAGAAAGTTGTCATTTTTTCTTGGTGAAGGGACTGGAGTCCGTGTTGATGGAAACACCTTGGCGGCTGTGGTGACTGGCAGTGGCTGCAGCAGGGGGGTGATGGGGCTGGTTCCTTCCCCTGATCAGCCCGGTTGCCTCTCACAAAGGGGAGTGGGCCTAAGCTGTCAGTAGGACATCCCCTGAGGGCTCCCAGTATGTGAGAGGGGGAAGGTTGGGCTGAGGGACTTCACAACCCCCAGTGCACAAATTTCATGCACCAGGCCCCTAGTATATTTATGTATATATAAATAATTTTGTAACATTTTTATACATAAGTGCTGTATTAATATTAGGCATTTTAATTATTAGGGAAGATCAATCTGACTCATTATTTTAGTTGTGAGCTTATTAAAGAAAGAGTATATTTTACTCACTTTGTAATCCCAGTTTCTAGCACAGTGTCTGGCACACAGTAGGAGCTCAATGTATGATGTTTGGTTGAATGAATTAAAAAATGAATTAAAGGTGAAATATAGCAAAAATTTCCTGACATGACTTTTAAGGAAATGAAAGCATCTTGGAGCTGATAGAAATAGAGATTTTAAAATGAACTAGTATGTGTTAGGTTTGAAAGGAAACAGGAAACAGAACAACAGGGAGTTTTAAAGAAAAGTTTATTCCCCGGTAATGGGCGGGACCCATCACGGAGGTAGAGAGATTAGAATTAGGGGGAGAGGGGACAGGAAATCGGAATGCAACCGGGCTAATGGAGGTCCACCTCCAAAAAGCGACACGTGTCTCACTTGGAGTCCTTCTTAAAGGACCGAAGGGGAGGGGGTTGGGCCCAGGGTGGAACAGGAAGGGATGGGCCCCAAGGGCACTCTGGCCCGTGCTAATTGGTGGTTCACTGTCTTGGAGATGTCCCTTTGGCAGGTGCCAGTCATGTTAGCTCCACCCACCAGTTTGGGAGGGGGAGAACCTTACACTGGCCATGTGTAAACTCCACCCACCAGTTTGGGAGGGGGAGAACCTTTCAGTATGCACTGTCAGAAAATTACAATGATTTAGTTTTGATCATATAGCTATTTAGTTGAAAGAGTATTACTAGCTGAACACAAGCCTCCTAATTCTTGCTCTAGTGCTCACTTCAGCATGCTTCCTGCCTTCTGTAGTTAAAATTTTATAAAGTAAATGTCACAGAATGGGAATGAGTGATTGAGTCTATGGTAGCTGTAATGAAGTTTTAGGATGGTCTGTGTATAGAGCATCTCTCTAGAATCTAATAATTCCACTTTACCATGGAGATAACTAAAATTTCTAGATCAGGTTAAATTATTTCATCTTTATGACATCATTTAAGCATCACTAAGCATATTAAAGAGTAGATGACAGTATAGAAAACTTATAATTCATTGAAGAAGTCCAGAAATTAAAAATCATGGGAAATTGAAAGCCTCACTTTGAAGGCTTAGATGGCTAAAACTATATAGATTAATCCCTAGTTACATATCTTTCTTATAGTGAAGATACTGAAACAATTTTAATCTAATGAAAATTAGGAAAATCATACATGTATCTGTCATTGTGTTTATAGCTATATTGCTCATTTCTGTGATATGAGAGTACATTAACAAATGATAAAACAATAAAATATTTGGAGTAAAATTTAAAAAAATATAAGAAATGGTATTTTCCTCCTCACTATAATTATAATAGGTTTTATTTATTTAGTGCTTACTCTGTAACAGATACTGCCCTTTACATGCATTATCTTACTTAATTGTATACATAGTCCTTTAAGGCAGGTATTATTATTATTATTATTGTTGTTGTTGTTATTACTAGTGACCCAGTGCACGAAATTTGTGCACATTAAAAGGGAATTAATTAGAGGAAATATTTTAATATTGCTATTTGCCCTTTCTCTATAATAGAAGTGTCAGAGATGAAAGAAAATTAGTAAAATGTATATGAAAACCTCCTCCTGTCAGAGTCTGGGGTGCACCGTGGGACCCAGAGTCAAGTCCCCACCTTCCTGCACGCTCCTTGAAATTGCACGAGACCCAGACCTGGCTGGCTCCACCCCCATCAAGCCCCGCTGGGTGGAGGGGTGCAGCCTTAGGTCCCCCAACATGCTGGGTGTGGGACGTGGCCTGAGGTCCCCGGCTCATGATGGAGCAGGGGTTGCGGCCTGAGGTCCACCGTCAAGCCCTGTCAGGCAGGTGAGGGGCACAGCCTCAGGTCCCCTACCCTGGCCCAGCACCATGCAGCCTCAGGTCCCCACTGATTGCTTGTTATGGCTCATTACAGGAACCCTGCCTCCACTGTGGGCGCAGCCATCTTGTGTTATGGGAACCCAGCCTTCGCTGTGCGTGCCACCGCCTTGTGATGGCGCGAGGGTCAATTTGCATATTACCTCTTTATTATATAGGATTACGTTATGGTCAGAGCTATTAAATAACATACTTATAGTCCCACAGCTAGTAAGTGATAGAGCTGGAATTCAAAACCATGTCAATGAGCTACTTACTAGTACAACTTTGCACTATATTATAGAGATACACATTATTAAATCATTCAAAACACATTTGAAAATTTCCTGGTCAGTCCTAGACTAGTTGCAGAAACAAATATACCTACATCAAGTAATTTGAGAACATTTATAAATCAGCATTGCCTTATATATGAAGGCTAGTATCAGAAGCTTTGAAAAAAAATTTTCCCCATGTATGCATTTGAAAATTCTTATCAATAATGTTGACTTATGCTTTTTTTTTGGGTCTAGCCACTAACGTTGGCTCTCTTAATAGGTCTTCATGAAAGTGTGACATTACCAGCAAACTGTGGAGACATTCAGTGGGATATGTTAGTCTGGACAGTGAACCATAACTTTTTTTATTATTACCTTTAGATTTTGTTGTTCAGATTGTCTCTTTCCCCCTCCCCCATATGCTTCTCAGCATGAATGAATTAATTGTTGTCTTTCTCCATTAAGTCCGCTAGGACAAACTTTAACACTTGTGGGTAAGTAAGCCATTTTTATTGATTTAAAATTGGATTTGCAGTATTTTGAAATTTTAATTGAAAGTGGTCTTGTGGTCACTTTAGCACCACAGCCCTCTTTTTTTTTTAATTGAGTTTTTGGGATTTTCAGCATCTTTTCCCAAATCATTTTGATTTTTTTCAGTGTTTTGCTTGAGATGTGTTTTCTAAGTAGGCATACATCATATGTGAACAAATTGACTATATATAGTAAATAAATGATTTTTATTAATATTCAGAAAGGGAGCAAATAGATACCTAACTGTGAAGAAGAAAGATGGATCAGAAACAGCTCATGCAATGATGACCTGTAATTTGACTCATAATACAAAACATGCTGTTAGGAGCTTAATTCAAAGATTTCCAGTCACCAATAAAGAACGTACTGAACTTCTGCCTAAAACAGAAAGAGGAAATGTGTTCGCAGTTGAAGCTGGTATGTATTTTCTGGGGAGTTTCTGTGTTTATCCTATTATTTGATGACTGTTCTTTTTCCATTTTAAATTTATTTTTAAAAACTAAGATTAAGTAAGATTTCTTAATGTGAATAGCTTATTGAAATGATTACAACTTATAAAAATTTTGGAATGAAATGTAGTCTTAAGGATGTCATGAAGTTAGACAAGTTTTCTTTTTAAGTGTCATAGTAATAGCTATCATTTATTGAGCATTTACTCTGTGCTAGGCAGTATATTTAACTCTATGTAGGGACTCATAGCAATTATTGCAAGGTATTAGGAATTTCCCCTATCTCGTAGGTGAATAAGCTGGGGTTCAGAGAAGTTAAGTAATTTGTTCAAGGCTATTTAATCAGCCAATAAATTACATAGCTGGGATTTGACTACAAGGTCTAGACTTTCCTATATTGTGTTGCTGTAACATGCTAATGAGTGAGATTTGGAATTGAGTTTTAGCTTCTGGTAAGAGACAGGACAGAATGTTCAGTACATTAATTTGTTGAAAGGTAGATAATATATTTAAGTAATAAAATTAAGTTGTAATTTCACTGTTTAAAAAAATAACTTCCCTAGTGAGAAAATTATTTATTACCTAAAGTGACAGTATGTGCATAATTTTCAGGCTATTGGAGTAGGTTTGCGGAATTCAGAAAACAAATGGTACTAGATATCAAGGAATTTAAGTTTAAATACATACGTGCAAAATATTTTTAATTGTGTGAAGAATATAAATACATCATGGTGGGTGGTAAGGAGCGAGGGCCCCTGGACTGCAAGAGCCCTGGACTGCAGAGGGATGTCTGACTGCCAGCTTAGGCCTGATCCCTGGGGGCCGGCTGTAAGCTGGCCGGTGGATATCCCCCAGGGGTCCCAGACTGCCAGGGCTCAGGCCAGGCTGAGGGACTTCTGCCCCCCAGTGCACAGATCTCATGCCTCTAGTTTACACGTATTATTCTATTTGGTCACATAATCTTACATGTTTAATTTAAACACACAGAGTATTTTTTTCTTACTGTGTTTTCACATTGTACTTTGTAAATATAATGCACATTGTTTCCTACTATAATATTTCCTAATTTTCTTTGTCATTGATAGAAATAAGCCTGAAAATCATTTTAAGATATCAAATCATGCTTTATTATTAATGGTTATTGAATGATTGATTTTTGTTTATTTGTAAACATTATGTACCAAAAATACTTTTGAGAAATTTCTTTTCTATAAATACTGGAATTTGTAACATACTCTCTTAAGAATGATAAGTATAGGAGTACAACAGTTGAGGCCTTGCTTGCAAACTTTATGTAGGCTGAGTAGAGAAGAAACACTTGAATGAAATTATATTAGAAATTACTTATTTTGTTTTTAACACATTTTTTAATGTTGATTATAAATTTATTTATTTTTATTCATTTGCAAAGAAAACCGGGAAATGAGCAAGACAAGTGGGCGACTCAACAATGGCATACCTCAGATTCCAGTGAAAAGAGGAGAATCTGAATTTGATTCTTTCAGGCAGTCTTTGCCAGTGTTTGAGAAACAAGAAGAAATTGTTAAAATAATTAAAGAAAATAAAGTAGTTTTGATTGTAGGAGAAACTGGGTCTGGAAAGACTACACAGGTTTGTTTCTTTGTTGTTTTTAGCAGAAAAAATATTTTATCTCATGTGACAGTTTTATACAGTAAACCCTTGATTTTTCATACCGTTATTTAACAGACAAAATTTCTAGTCCATGTTATATGTGAAAATTAACACCCTGTTAATTTAAAAATGCTTTTAACTAAGATTTGCTTATAATTAAATTAACAGGTTATTTTTTTGTTTTTAATTACTGTTGCTTTTAACAAGTTTTAACAGGTCACTTATTGTATTGCTAGCTAGATTAACTAGTTATTGTCTATTAAACTAAAAAATTTATTGTATTAAAAGTGTATTGAAAATTTCTATTTCTCTAAACTTTGGGCTACAATGGATATACATTTTTTTTCACTTTTATCAATCTGACAAGTAAAATTTTTTAATTTGCATTTGTTTGCTTCTTAGACAGTTGAATATTTTTTATTTCCTTATTACCTACTTATATTCTGTGACTTGCTTATTTACATCTCATTTTTCATTTGACTTAATCATTTTGGATTTACTTTTAATAGTACTTTATATATCATAGATACATACCTGTTGTCAGATATCTTAAGCATACTCTTTCCCATTTTTTTTTTGTTTGCTTTCTTACAGTATCTTGGTTAGTAATTTTGCATTTTTACTTAGTCAAATCTATCAATAAGTTTTTAAGGTCTTTTTGCCATGCTAAGAAAGGCATTTCCTACTCCAAGGTTAAGCATAGAGAATACAGTTAAGTAAATTGCAGTAACTTTGTGTGGTGATAGATGGTTATTAGACTTCTTGTGGTGATCTGTTTGATATACTGCATACATGTCAAATCAGTATGTTGTACACCTGAAACTAACATATTTTCCTAACTCAACTATAATTAAAAAGAATTTTACATTCCAGAATGAAAATTTTTTCCCCCTATAATTATTTTTTATTTATAGTTTCAAAATCCATCCGGAGTTTATTTTTCTCATATCAGGTAGAAATCTTACTTTTCCCCTCATGTTAATATTTAGTTTAATTATGTTCCCATATAATTTTTAATTATCTTCCCCCCCGCCCTTATTTAAGATACCACTTTTGATCAAATACTAAGTTTCTATAGTCCATGGGCCAATTTCTAGAATTTTTGTTATGTGTATTTAGTTGTATTTTTGCACTAGGATCTCACCCTTTTTTTTTTTTTGTAGTTTTTTAGTATGTAGAACAATATTCCTCTCCATTATATTTTCTTTTAAAATGTTTCTTAGCTTGTGTACATGCATGTTTCTGGGTAAAGTAATCAAGTTTAAAAAAATCCCAGAGGTTAAGATGTGTATGAAAAGATGCTCTGATTCGTAGTTAAAGAAATGAAATCTGAACAATTTTATTTTTCAATTATCAGTTTGGCAGAAATTTAAAAATGATTGATATCCATTATTTGCATAGGTGTTGGGAAAACAGCATCTTCTGCTTTATTGATAGGAGTATACATTGTTTTGGGGGGAAATTTATAGTTTTTCTGTTCAAATTTAATTTATATTCTCTGACTATAAAAGTATGCGAAGATAGACATTCAGTGCAGCACTGGTAATTGCAAGTAACAGCATCAATAATAACAAACCCCCCAAAACTGGAAATTATTTAAGTGTAGTTATATTTGTTAAATTATAGCACATCCATAGGATAGGATATACAGTTATTAAAATGGATTAGGTAATCTGATATGTTAAGTGAAATCTACAAATTACAAAATTGTATAAGTAATCAATTTGTATGAATAAAAACTAACTTAGATACACAAATATTCTAAATTGTGTAAACATTTTTTCCCCTGAAAGAGTTCACAAGAAACTTAATGGTAGTTATTATTTTTTTTGGAGAGGACTATTGGTAGTGAAACGGGGAGGAAGACTTACTTTTACTTTTATTTCTGACTGTTGGAATTTAATTATAGAAAAGTGTCTGCAATCCTAGTATTAGGCTATTTTTTAATGGTTTTCACTATTAAAACCCCAGTGGAATTTTGATTGTTGTTCCATTGACTTTATAGAATAATTTGAGAGAATCGACATTTTTGTAATACTGATTATTCACCTTCAGGAATATATCATTTATTTATATTTTCAGATCTCTTGTGCTTTTCATTAGTGTTTCAGTAGTCTTTGTATAAACATTAGCTATTTCTTTTTTATATATTTGATTATTTTTATCATGTAGATGCATGAATATTTTATATATGGTTTATAGTTAATTAGCTTAAATTTTTTTACTCAACTCTCCCAGATTTGGCCATTAAGTTCTTCTTCCACTTGGTTCCTGTGTCCTTTTGGCATGACTCTGCATCACTTTTTTACCACTTCCTTACTTCCTGGCACTGCAAGATGTTTCAAGTTGATCTTGAACAAGATCTTTTTAAATCACATTTCTAGTCAATTATTAGCAATTACATGAAAGTTGTTGATTTTATGATTAATTTATATTTGGAAATGTTGCAGAATTTTTTTAGTTTTAATAGTGGTTTAGTGGATTTTCTGAGTATATAATTATGTCATTTTAAGGCACTTTAAAACTTATATTTCAGATTCCTCAGTTTCTATTAGATGATTGCTTTAAAAATGGTATTCCTTGCCGAATATTTTGTACTCAACCAAGACGATTAGCAGCTATTGCTGTGGCTGAAAGAGTTGCTGCAGAGAGAAGAGAAAGGATTGGCCAAACAATTGGGTATCAGATACGATTAGAAAGCAGGTAAAGATAATTCTTCACTAGCTTATCTCATATCATCCTTAGAAAAGATAGATGCCTATGCTTCACTGAATATGAAGAATGTGTTAGTTAAAAAGTTAGATGATTATTTATTCAAGTAGTAATACTTCTATGACATATCATTGAGGTTATGTCTAAACTTAGTAAGATTTTTAATAAATAGTTGAGAAAGGATTTGGGCCATAGATACATTTCCAAATTTTATAATTTTATGATCAAGTACAAGTTATTTCACCTCTTTGAGTCTCAGTTTTCTCATCTGTAAAATGGGACCAATAAAGGCATTTAGGGTACGTTTATGTGAAATTATAGTAAGTACTCAATAAATGTGAGTGACTGAATTGAATATTGTTAGTATTAGGAGTACTTTCTTCATCAATAGCACTATTTCTGTGTCCTAATAGTTTGGATATGGTGGTTTAAAAAGCTGGTCCCTTTTATTATATACATTTGTCCCCAAGCAAAAAGTGCAGGGTGGCTCCAAAAAACTTTGAATGATTAGAAAGTCAATGTTTATACAATTTATTTTAAAAATTCAAAAGAATTTACAGAAATGAATAAATTTTTTTGTCAATGCCTTTTTTCACACTGATGACCGTTCTGGTCCAGGCATTATTAATAATGTGAAGCAATGGAATCACAAACATCAATAATTATTTTGTTTGGTATTTGTGCGCTCTCATTTTGTTGATTCATAAACTTTACCTTTATGAATCTCCAGTAAAAAAGAGTCTAGTGCCACTTGAGCGTAAATTTTCTTTGCTCAAAACTTAGTATGACTTCACTCATTATCACAAATCAGTTAATCCTGAAAAAGAGTGAAAATTAAGTAGTTATCAGCTGTTCAATTGTATATACATTTTTTGGGGACATTCTATATTTAAGGTCTTTTTAAAAATCCGTTTATGGCTTTTTAACAAAATAATCATACTATCTAATAAAGAGGGAATATTCTAATTGACCATCACACCCTCACAAAGATGGCATCCACAGCCAATGAGGAAATATGCTAATTGACTGCCACACCCTCAAAGATGGCAGCACCCACAGCCACAAAATGGCAGTGCCCAGTCTCCTCAGCCCTGCTGGGGCAGCAGGCATGTGGCAAGGCTGGGCCCACTCCCAGGCAAGTCCGGCTGCTCTGCAAGCCTGCCTCTGGAGTCCCCAGTCCTCCAGCCTCCTAGCTGCCCAGGGCCGGCCTGAGGTGCAGGCAAGCCTCGGATGGTGGCTGCCCAGATGCCCAGGGCCAGCCTAAGGCATAGGCAAGCCTTGAATGGTGGCTTCCCAGCCACCCAGGGCTGGCCCAAGGTGCAGGCAAGCCTCGGATGGCGGCTGCCCAGATGCCCAGGGCCACCTGAGACTCGGGTAACAGGCCTGGCTGAGGCTTGCACTTCTGGCAGTGGCATCAGCAGAGGTGTGATGGAGGGGTTGCCTTCCCCTGATTGCCGGGTCGCCTCCTGCCCCTGAGGGCTCCCAGATTGTGAGAAGTGGCAGGCCAGGCTAAGGGACCACCCCCTCCGCTGCATGAATTTTCATGCACCGGGACTCTTGTTTAATTAATTAAAGGCTGTTAGTAATAAAAACTTTGTGAGGTTGTCAGGCATAAAATAAATATTTCACATAACTTTGCTGATAAATAATATATACAGTATTACATTATTTACTTTAAAAATATTTTTATTGATTTCAGAGAAGAAGTGAGAGGGAAAGAGAGATAGAAACATCACTGACTAGAGAGAATCATTGATCAGCTACCTCCTGCACGCCCCCTCCTGGGGATCAAGCCTGCATCCTGGGCATGTGCCTGACTGGGAATCAAACTGTGACCTCTTGGTTCATAGGTGGACACTCAACCACTGAGCTACACCAATCGGGCTATATTAGTTACTTAAAGTAACATTTGTTAAAGTACATATGAGACTAGCATTTAATGTGATCATGTTTTAATTACATATAATGCTTGTAATTGTGCATGTTATTTTGATTTTTTAAAAAGGGTTTCTCCAAAAACACTTCTGACATTTTGCACTAATGGAGTATTGCTTCGAACATTGATGGCAGGAGATAGTACACTGTCAGCTGTGACACATGTTATTGTGGTAAGAATATTGCTGAATTTACCATAAATTTTCATAAAATTTAAATACATAATTGCAATTCTAGAATAGGCTACAAGTGAGAACCAGTTTGTTTTTGTTTGAACAGGCTATTATAATCAAGTTACTTTTTATTTTATATAATTATTAGAAGTACATATTTTATATATTTAAGCTATTATCAGATTTTATGAGAAAATAAAATAAGTAGATAGTTTTTTAAAAGTGCTTTTATATGTATGAAAACGATACATACATGCATTTACTTAGAGCTCTCTAGAATGGTGAACGTTTTCTTTTCTCTGTACTTATGCTTAGTCATCTGATTCCTCTTGAATATGTATTTATCAGCCTTAGGGCATAATTTACAGTCATTTAACTTCATGGTGAAGCTGCTGAATTAACTAGCTGCTAATGAAGAAAGTAGATGAATTATTACCCTTCTAAAGAGTTATAAGCTTTTATCCTGTTTGTATAAAAACAAGTAGATTGACTTTTATGAACTTATAATAAGTAGCTTTTGTAAACTTTTTAGTTCTGTGCATTCAAACTAAAGGATGCACCTGAGGCCTGATGCTAACTAACTTAGTATATTATATTAAAAGAACATTAAATCAGTCTGTACTAATTCAGAGTTTATCTTTATGTGGTTTTATATTCTGTGAAAAAAAACAACCTATATTAGTTTATTAATGTCAATTTCTGAATTGTCCATAATACAAAATTTTCACTAACACTGATTAGCTCTGTCCACAGTCAATTTGAATTAGTGTAAAACTTAGCAGTTCCATAATTGTAAAGACTTAGTCATCTATAATTTTTAACTATTCCATGGTTTTATTTTTGTTTACTGCAGGATGAAGTACATGAAAGAGATCGATTTAGTGATTTTTTACTTACGAAGTTAAGAGATTTGTTGCAAAAGCATCCAACTTTGAAACTAATTCTTTCTAGTGCTGCCTTGGATGTAAATCTCTTTATAAGATATTTTGGAAGTTGTCCAGTGATATATAGTAAGTTTAATTATAAAATTTCTTTTAGCATTTTTACAAAAGAATGCTTTTTGGCATGATTATATTTATTGTAATCAGACATGGGAAATGTTCTGAAGTAAAAAGTAGTATCCATTTAAAAAAAATATTTTTATTGATTTTTCACAGAGAGGAAGGGAGAGGGATAGAGAGCTAGAAACATAGATGAGAGCGATACACCACACCGACCAGCTGCCTCCTGCACACCCCTCATCGGGGATGTGCCCGCAACCAATGTACATGCCCTTGACCGGAATCGAACCCGGGACCTTTCAGTCCGCAGACTGACGCTCTACCACTGAGCCAAACCGGTTTCGGCGAAAAGTATCCATTTTTGTTTCCTTTGAGATATGCTTAATTAGGTGCTCAGTTATTTATCCTTTTCTATATACAACTCTTTGCTATTGTGTTGTGAGGCCAATTCTTTAATATTAAAAGGAAATATTCTTTACTTTGGCCCTGCATTCCTCTTTAAATTCTGTCCTATAGCTTCCCCTTTATTGCTAGACTCCTTGAAAGAGTAGACTACATTCCCTTGTTTACTTCTCATGTACTTTTGAGCATGCTGTCACTTAACTTTTATTCTTGTCCTTTAATCAAGGACAAGGATAAAAAATTATTAAATTTATCCTCAAAAATGAAAAAGTTGTATGTGTTTACTTCAGTGATACAGTGCAAACATATATAGAAAAAACTTAACAATTTTCCTGCCCTCTTGTTATTATTCCATGTTCTACTTTCCTGAGATTAATTGATGTTAAAGCTTAGTGTATATCCTTTTTTTACCTTGTCCAGGCTCATCCGACATATGCAAATACACATATGTATCGCGTTTACAGAAATTGGTTTTACAGAACTGAGCACATACATTATTTTGCAGTTTGCTTTATTCATATGACAGTGCATCGTGAATAGTTCTTTAGATCAGCGGTCTTGGATGCCGTTCATTATTTTAAGCGGCTGTTTTAATATTTTATAATATGACTGTACAATTATTTATTTAATTATTTATTTTTTGATAGATTAGTTTTAGATCCTCCCTTTCCCCACAATAAAATAGTTGTAATAAACATTCGTATGTATGTCCTTATATACTGGTGCTATTATTTCTAAGGATAGGTTCCTGAAAATGAACTTGTTGAGTAAAAGAATGTATTTTTAATTTTAACAGATTTTTCAATTTTACTTTCTGTCTGAAGTTATTTACATTTCTGTAGTGTATAGGGCTGTTTATTTATATATGCTATGCAGTATTGTTTTGACACTAATTTAATTGTCATATTTTACACAAAAATATTAATTAAATTTTCTTTAGTATTTTTCATGGTTGCCCTCCCCCCTATTTTTTGTATGTGTGAAATGTTCAGATCCCATAATTTATTTGACAAAACTGCCTTCTGAGACTTAATTACATTATAGTTTGCACTTTCTTTTTATGGTCTCCTTTGTAGGTTTATTCTTTTGTATGGTGCTTAAACGTTGGTATTGTGGTTATCCCCTTGATCTATTTTCTTTTCCTTATACACCTTCACTCTATTTTCTTTGTTTTTCCTCTTCTTTTCTGCTCTATGCTACACTCTGTGAGGTACTGGAGATGCACAGTTAGTGTCCCTAGAAGTTGTCAGTGCCCTTCTACTTTTTATTTTTATTTATTTATTTAAATTAGTTTACTTTTTAAAAAAATTGATTTCAGAGAGGAAGGGAGAGGGAGCGCGAGAGAGAAACATCAATGATGAGAGGGAATCTTTGATCGGCTGCCTCCTGCAAGCCCCGCGCTGGGGATCAATCCTGCAATTTGGGAATCCTGTGCTCTTGGCTGGAATCGAATTTGGGACTCTTTAGTGTGCAGGCCGATGCTCTATCCACCAAGCCAAATTGGCTAGGGCTACTTTCTTTTTTAGACCGAAGACTCCCGAATCTTTATTTCCAACAGACTCTTTTTCCCAATTCAGACTGTTCCCTAGATCAGTGTTTCCCAAACCTTTGACATATGTGTATTCCTTCTATAATTTTCGTAACGCTGAGTACCCCTCGTCCAAAAAAAAAAGTATTTTAATAACAATCAAAATATATTTATTTATTTATTTTGGTATATACACAAAATAATAATAAATGAAAAATAAAATTCTTCATAATAAAATATAAATAAAAGTTACATTATAAATAACATTTATTTGGATCAATGAGAAGGATGAAATTGACTTGACTCATGAGAACATATATTTAGGCGCAGCTAAGCACGGTGCATCGCATACTCCCACCAAACTCTTCCCGCACCCCTGGTGGTACGCGTAGCACACTTTGGGAAACGCTGCCCTAGAGTTTTGGTTTTAGATATATTATAAACAGCTTACTTCTAATATGACCCAAACTGAATACTTAATACTTCTATAAAAATCTTATCTTATGTTGCCTGTTTTGATTAATCATACCATTGACCTCGTTACCTAAGTCACAAATCTATATTTTTCTCAATATTCTTGGGTGATAAAGCATATGCAATACATGCATCTGCTAATTGAAAGCTAATTTTGGCACCTCACAATTGACATGTCTAAAACTAAACCCTAACTTGCACCAGCTAATTAACCTATTCCTTTTTTAGTTTTCCTTGTTACATCAAGGAATAATCTCATCATCTATCAGTTTTGTAAGCCAGAAATCTAAGACCTCTGGTTGACTTTTTCCTATCATTTCTCCATATCCAATCGAATGATGAGTTCCGTGTGTTTTACTTTCTGTCTCTAAAGTCTCTTTTTCCCATTTTTACTATCACCAACCTCATTCAAATTGTTTTCTTTTTTTTAATCTGAACTATTGGAATAACTTTTACTTGCTCTGTTCTATCCGCTCTGCCCTCTTTTAAATCCATTCTCCATGGTGCAGTCAGAACGGTCTTTTCTGAATTGGAATTCGATGACGTTGAACACTCCCCTGAGCTTAAAACTGGAATGACCGTTACTTTAAGATTAATACCCTTAATAAGAATCTATTTCTCCTGCCTCATCTTGAACTACAGTCCCTCTCAACACTCCCTCTCCTACTGTGTTCCAGTTTGCTTGAAACTAGTTTAGTCTTTTCATATCTTTTCCCACAGTGGGCTCTTAGTATGTGCTCTATTTCCCCACATAGCTTAGTTATTTTGTTTACCCCTTCTCTTGGTCCTCATTTTCTCAGTGAGGATGCTTTTCTTAACTCAGTAACATCTCCCTCTCCCCCCAATATTACTGGTAGATATTGTCATGACATCTTGTATTTCTCTTTGATAACACTTGTCACAACTCTATTTTAAAATTTATATTCTGGATTATTGGGTTAATGTCTGTCTCCTCTGCTAGTTTGAAAGCTTCAAGAGATCAGGAGGTAGCTCTGTTTCTGCCTATCATTTGTATTCCTGGTGCCTAGCATGATGCCAAACACATGATGAGTAGAGGGTAAACATTGCAAAAAACAAGCATATGAATACAGTTATATTTAAAGGGCAATATCATGAGGATCACTTGACCTATGAAATTGCATTTGGATTTTACACTCAATGTTTGTTAAATTGGGAATCTCGTGGTTTTATGTGAATTATCTGTAAGATACAATAACTACTTTTAAAAATGTACATTGTTTAGTACAAGGAAGACCATTTGAAGTAAAGGAAATGTTTCTGGAAGATATTTTAAGAACTACTGGATATACAAATAAAGAAATGTTAAAATACAAAAAGGAAAAACAGCGAGGTAAGCTTTTTTATTTAATTTTTTTATCCCCTCCCCCCATTGCTTTTTAGAGTGGAAGGGAGGGAGGAGGGACGACAAGAGGAGAGAGGAAGACAGAGAAAGAGGGGGGGGGGGATATATCAACATGAGAGACATATCAATTGGTTGCCTCCAGCATGTGCCACGAGTGGGACGAGGATCAAATCTGCAACCCTTGTACATGCCCTTGACCAGGAATCGAACCTGAGACTTTGGTACTCAGGCCAGTGCTCTAACTACTGAGAAAACACTGGCCAGGGTGGGAGGTTAGCTTTTTATCAAACGCATATAAATAGAAAATTTCTATTCCTATTGACCTTTTAGAATACTCCAGTATTATACAATGGAGTTACAAGGACAATTGAAAGTGTCTTGTATATAATTGTGTAATATTATATTAGAATACTGTCCTAAATATACCTTTTATAATATGGTTTATGTCCAGAAATTATAATCTATAGTGAGGAATTGAAAGTGGATGCCATATGGTGAATACACAGAAAAGGGAGGAGAGGTAGAAGAGGGTAAAAGGGGGTGAAGAGCGATATTAAAATATTTATTCTAATTAATTTTTCTTCAATGTGCACAAATTCATGTACTGGGCCACTAGTAGTTAATAAAGGAAGTAGACTGTCTTCCTGACATCTGGCTGTATAAAGATGTTAATGTCTTTGCTCAGGTTTTTCACATTACTTTAACTGAAAATACAAGTGTAATTTATTTTAAATAAGGCCAACTTTAAAGTATTTTCAGATTCATTAAAGTTCTAAAACAAAGGAATATATTTCATAGAGCAGATAATTTATTCATAAATTCTTGCTTTAATAATTAATTTAGAAGAAAAACAGCAAACAACACTTACAGAATGGTATTCAGCTCAAGAGAATACTGTCAAGCCTGAATCTCAGAGGCAGAGAACAATTCCAAATGTGACTGAAGAGTATGATTTATTGGATGATGGTGGTGATGCTGTTTTCAGTCAGTTGGTAAGACCTAATTGGTTTCATACTGATATTTTAAGTAAAAATTTTATAGTTTAAAGAACATCATGGGAGGTAATAATATTTTTATGCATTTTTTAATTGTTTAAAGTATTATATATGCCTCCTTTTCCCCCAGCTGATACCCCCTATCCTCCGGCACTCCCATGCCCCAATACAACCCCAACTGCCCCAGTGTCCATGTCCATTGGTCATGCCAATATGCATGCATACAAGTCCGTTGGTTGAGCTCCCACCCCATTCTCTCCCCTGCATTCTCAGGCTGGACAGTCTGTTCAGTGTTTCTTTGTCTTTGGATCTATTTTTGTTCATCAGTTTATGTTGTTCATTATATCCCACATATGGGTGAGATCATGTGATATTTATCTTTCTCCAACTGGCTTATTTTGCTTAGCATAATGCTCTCCAGGTCCATCCATGCTGTTGCAAATGGTGAAAGTTCCTTCTTTTTTATAGCAGTGTAGTATTTCATTGTATGGATGTACCACAGTTTTTTAATCCACTCATTTGCTGATGGGCACTTCAAAATATCAGATTTATGTTGTAGCAATATCTTTACTGATACAGCTCCTAGGGCAGTGGAAAATAAGGAGAAAATAAACAAATGGGACTACATCAATATAAAAGCTGCATAGCAGAAGAAACCATTAACAAAACAATAAGTCTACTGCATGGGAGAACATATTTGCCAGTGCTATCTCAGATAAGGGTTTAATCTCCAAAATTTACAGGGAACTCATACAGCTTAACAAAAGGAAGATAATCCTTGGGCAAAGGACCTAAATAGACACTTTTTGAAAGAGGACATACAGGGGTGAGAGATATATGAAAATATGCTCAAAGTTACTAATCATCCTAGAGATGCAAATCAAAACACCACTGAGGTACCATTTCACACCTGTCAGAATGGCGATCATCAACAAATCAACAACAAGTGCTGGAGAGGATGTGGAGTAAAAGGAACTCGATGCACTGCTGGTGGGAATGTAGACTGGTGCAGCCACTGTGGAAAACAGTGTGGAGTTTCCTCAAAAAATTAAAAATGGAACTCCCATTCGACTCAGTAATCCCACTTCAGGGAATATATCCCAAGAAACCAGAAACAGCAATCAGAAAGGACATATGCACCCCTATGTTCATAGCAGCACAATATATGCATTAGTAAAGTGTAATTTTCTTAGTTTATTTTAGGCTACAACACATTTTTCAGAATGACTTTCTAACACTTTTTTTTTTTGGTAAATAATACAAAATCTTTTACTGTTTCATTTTAACTTTAAATTATTTCAATATTTTCTCTAAATATTTTGATGTATATAGTTGTAGATATTATGCATATGCATTATTATTGCTTGCTGTTTTGTCATCTCAAACGTTTTAAGTGCCTATGAGCTAAATAATATACTAAGACATGCTAACTTAGGAGAAAATTGAGAAAAGATAGTTGGTCATAGAGCAAATAATCAATACTCTTATTGTTTCTATCACCAATCAGCTTTGAGACTATAAAATCAATTGCCTACTATAGAAAAAATCAAGTTCTCTTGTTTTTACAAGTGAATATTTTGTAGAAGCCCTGCCTGGTCATCCTTAACTCTTCATCCCCATTCTCAAGTGGTGCCTCTCCTTCACTGGGTTCCATGAAGTCTAAAAACTGGAACGAGCTGATTTCCGAGGACCCTTCTGGTCTTTGTCTCTGGTTTAGAATTCTTTAAAAGGTGTTGATGATAATGCAGAATATAGCTGTGACTATAAAAGGAACTTAATTTAAAAGGAATTAAATTTACTGTTTTGAGCATGAGAAGGTATATATACTATAGTTTTTTGCCATTATTTAGAGTTATAATGTATCCAAATGAACTACATGTGAGTTTTATAATGCTTTTAAAGAATGTTTAAAATTGTTTTTTAATAATAGGAACATTCATTTGGTTCAATGAACAGCATTTTGATTATTCTTAAGACTGGGTTACACATTAGCATCACCTAAGGAACTTTTAAAGCCATATGGAATCTGGCCTCCATCATCCGAGATTCTAATGTACTTGCTCTGGGGTGGAACCTGATAAAATTGAAAAGCTCCAGGTGATGGTCCCTCTGGTGTACAGTTGGGAGGGAGAAGCACTGGTATGCATTTTACAACATCCTCTCAAAAGCATACTTAGTTGTAATAATTTGTCTGGATCATACTACTTTGTTGACAATCAATCTTATTCTCAGATGAAAGATGAATGTAAGAAGAACATATAGTAATGTAAGTGATATGTTTATGATGAAATGAGAAACTTAGGTCAAAGTCTGTGCTAGAGTATTATGTGGTTAGTAGTTTATGTGATCATTATGGCCATCTCATGTACTTTGCAAGCAAAGGTTAAGCTTTGGCCCCATGAGTTTGTCCCGCCCTTGGCCCCATGAGTTAGGTAATTTATAACCTTTGCTTTTTTTTTGCTTTTCTTTTTGTAAAGACAGAAAAAGATGTGAATTGCCTTGAACCATGGTTAATAAAAGAAATGGATGCTTGTCTTTCTGATATATGGCTGAATAAAGATGTTGAGGCCTTTGCTCAGATTTTTCACCTTATTTTAACAGAAAATGTTAGTGGTAAGTGTCATTTACTTTAATTTATTACTCATAGAATTATGCTGAAATTTAATTCAAAATGTATATACTATAATTTTTATTCACAACCAATAATTTATTCTTTTGTAGTACTTATTTGAAATGCACCTATCAGGATCTTCTTATTAGCATAGTACACTAAATAAATGTTGTGTTAAATCAGGATTCTTAACCTAGTTATACTAGAATAGTTTAATGGGATCTGTGAGTGTATGCCAATATGTGTGTGCAAAAGTATTTTAATGTTTATTTATTGTACACATACCTTTCCACTCCCAGGGGAATGGCTTGGATTTTTAAAACATTTGTGATTTCAAAAGGAGAAGAAAAAAAGTTAATGTTGCTCTAAATTTTTAAGTAAATGAATGGAGAATTTTAACATATCTTTAGTTATATGAGCTCAAGTTCTAATTCACATGTACATGCTATATGTCATGTGACATGTTTTCGCTAGTGAGTTATCCTGATGTTGTTAGTTGATGATAGTGGATATTGGCAATCAGAGATGAGTTTTAGAACCTTGAAGGCTTCCTAGCAAAAGGTAGAATAAAATATCACAGAAAGTCAGTACTGGAAAGGATTTAGATAGTCTTTCACCTAAACTGCTCAGCATTATCCTATATAATAAAAGGCTAATATGCAAATTGTTCCCTCCAGAGTTCTGACTGAGAGTTCCACTGTTTACTATGAGGTGCGCTGACCACCAAGGGGTGGTGTGGACCAAAGGAGCCCCAGCCAGCAGTCGGCAGCTAGGGGAAGGAAGGCCCTGGCCAGCCCTGATCACGGGCCAGGCCCAGGGACCCTATATGCACGTTATTTCATGAACTGGGCCTCTGATTATTATAATAATTACTAGAGGCCTGGTGCATGAAATTTGTGCACTTGGCAGGGGTGTCCCTCAGCCTGGCTTGCGCCCTCTTGCAGTTTGGGAGCCCTTGGGGGATGTCTGGCTGACAGTTTAGGCCCACTCCGCTGTTAGTTGGACATCCTTAGAGCTGCTGCGGAGGTGGAAGAGGCTCCCATCACCACCGCTGTGCTTGCCAGTCTTGAGCCTGGCTTCTAGCTGAGCGGCGCTTCCCCTGTGGGAGCACACTGACCGCTAGAGGGCAGCTCCTGCATTGAGTGTCTGCCCATTGCGCATCATAGCAACTGGTCATTCCTCCGTTCAGTCAGTTTCCGTATTAACATTTTATTATATAGGACTAGAGGCTTGGTGCATGAAAATTCATGCACTGGGTGGAAGTCCCTCAGCCTGCCTGTGCCCTCTCACAGTCTGGGAGTCCTCAAGATCGTTCTACTAATGGCTTAGGGGGAGTTGACCTAAGCCGCAGTCTAGCCTCCCTCTGTGGATGGGCGATCAGGGGATGGCGGTGGCCCCACCCCATCCCTCCTCTGTCGCTGCTGGTCACTGTGCCCCCCTCCCCCATCGCTGTTCCCTCCCTCTGCCCGCTGGTATGCACCTTGGCTGCCTTGCTCACCAGTGTACCCCCCCCCCCCACACCAACTGGTTGTTTTGCCATTAGGCCCATTTGCATGTGAAATCGCGCAACCCTGCCCACCCGCCTGCCTCCCCACCTTGACACCCTAACCTCTATACTCAGAGCTCCAGTGCACCTGGCCCTGCCCCTGACCCCTCTGGCCTTCTCTGGCCGCTTCAGGCCCTGCCCTTGGCCCCATGAGTCTCCTGGGGCTGATCCCGCCTCCTCCTGGTGCCTCCCCGCTTCCACCCCATCTCTGGAGTAAGTAGTGGCTTAGCCTCATGGCACCGGAGGAGAATGTGGAAGCCTTGTGCCTGCTACAGAGTTTCGAGTGCCACTTCTTGGTGGCACACGAACTGCACCTTCCCCTGGCAGGTGGGTGGTGGGGTGCTCTGAGTGTGAGCAGTGGGTGGCGAAGGACTGGTGAGGGGGCGCTATGGGCTTTCACCCCCGCCCTCCCTGCATGGGATGGCCCTGCCTTCTCCTGGTACCTCCCTGTTTTTGTCCCATCTCTGGAGCAAGGTGGCAGCTCTGCCCTGCCGCGCTTGCAGCCTCCTGCTGATTGGTTGTTACAGCATGAGGGCATCATGACCATTTGCATATTAGCCTTTTATTATATAGAATTATTGATCATTCCCTTCCTGAAATTTTTTTTTTTTACATTAACTTCTGATATTCCATACTTGATTTTCCTTCTTATCTCCCTGGATGGAACTACTTGGCTTTCTTGGTAGTTTTATTCTTTTTTTGGACCTATAAATAAGAAATGTCCCAGGCCTCAGTCCTTTGACCTTCCTTATACTTCCTTATACTTCCTTATAATTACAAGTAATTCTAAATAAATACAAAGCTTTATGTATTTATTTAGAATTACTTGTAACTTTATGTCTCCAGTCTTGACTTCCCTCTCTCTTCAATATATATATCTGATCACTTGACATCTCTAGTTGGATGTCTATCAGATAAAACTGTATTTGCCCCAAACAACTTTTTGATTTCTTCTTAACTTTCTCTTTCCTTAGTGTTTCCTAAGTATGCATAATCAATTGTAGATCTTTTTAAAAATGCAGGTGCCTGGCCATCTGAGACTACCTGAATTTGAACCTAGAGTACTCTCATTCACTATTACTAGCAGTTGCTAAGTCAACAAAACATAAAATCACCCTTGACTTTTTTTCTCACAGCCCACATATAACCCATTAAAAAATCTTGTTGGTTTTACCTTCTAAATAAATCCAAATCTGACTACATTGCACTTCCCCTCTGCTGCCATCCTAGGATAAGCCAACATTTCTCTCCTGGACTATAGCAGTAGCCTATTAATTGCTTCTATTGTTATTTTAGACTCTTCTCCAGAGAACAATCCAATTGATCCTTTAAAAAAGGAAATTAGATCATGTTGCTTCCCTGTTCTCTTACTTTTCCATGGCTTTCAGTTACACTTTGAATAAAAATCAAACACCCTCCCCTGATTTGGTCTTTGGTTACCTTTTTTATCTATTTTCTGCTACTTTTTCCCTTGTTCAGTCTGCTTTAGCACCCTTACCATCATTCCCATATTTGGGCCTTTGTTTTGTTATTTCCTGTGTCTGGAATTCTTTTCCCACAGATACTCATAAGGCCCAATATCTATACCATTTAGCTCTCTATTTAGATAGTGACTTTTCAGAGAGGTCTTTTCTTATCATTTTACTAAAATTGCACCCTTTTCTCACTATATTTCCTTACCCTGCTTTGTTATTATTTACTGTACAGTTGACCCTTGAACAATGTGGGGTTAGGAGTGCAGTTCCCCATGCATTTGAAAATTCCACATATATTTTGACTTCCCAAGAACTTAACTACATTTCCATCCTTGCTGGTGTGGCTCAGTTGGTTGGAGTGTTGTCCCAAGTACCAAAGGGTCATGAATTCAATCCTTGGTTGGGACACATATAGGAGGAGGCCCATTAATGTATCTTGGTGAGCTTAAGATAGTTTAATAACTATCTTTTCTTCTCTGGAATTCCAAAGGTAGTCCCTATTCCATCCTGTTTATATTAAGAGCATATTAATAACAGATCCTTTGGGATGATATGAGTTAAGGGTTATGTAATGCTGTTAATCATATAGTTAGGTGAAGTAGCCAGTCCCCGCTAATTCTTCTGATGCTCAATTCTTTCATTTAAATAAAAGTTAAAATGATTCTAAATAATTTGGAAATTTAACACATAGTATTTATCTTTTTCTTATTTTAGTCGATTACAGACATAGTGAAACCAGTGCAACAGTTCTGATGGTTGCTGCAGGACGAGGTTTTTCAAGTCAAGTGGAGCAGTTGATTAGTATGGGAGCCAATGTCCATAGCAAAGCATCAAATGGCTGGTAATTTTTAACTGCATCCATTCTTTGTGTATCTTTGCGTACATGCACATAGCTTTTTTTGATTTTTCATATTTATCTTTATATTAAAAGCTATTGTGTAATTATTGCTGGTACATCTCTCATGGGTGAATGAAAAATTTTGAGCAACTACTAGTTTTTTAATTTTGAGAACATTATTTGTCTTAATTTGAAACCTTTGAATTTTGGCAGGATGGCTTTAGATTGGGCTAAACACTTTGGGCAGACTGAAGTTGTGGATCTTCTAGAATCTTACAGGTAAAACTTTATACTATGTTTAATAAATCCTAACTGCTTTTTAAAAAATTTTAGCCATGTAAATGATAGAAAGTGACAAATTTACAGTCTCTTACTAGATTTTTTTTGTGTGTCTGTGTGTGTGATTCTAAGGTATTTCTCTGATTTTTTTTTTTTTTTTTTTTTTGGCGTAGGTTGCTAACATGATCCACTGTGGTATAATATTTATTTTATTTTTTATTTTATTTTGAAAAGGCAGAAGGGGGATTTCAAGTTTAAGATGGTAGCTACAAACATGTATTTATCGCTGCATTTTACTAAAACGTTACTAAAATGGTAAGGAAAGGAATATAAAATGTGTAAACTGGCAAAGTTATTTGGCAGATCCAAGTGTTAATTCTAGTATGTTGGGTTTTGTTGTTATTTTAATAATAGCACTTAGAGCTTGCAATCCTTTTAGTGCTAACATTTTGAATGTTTCAGACATTCTTTTTCTTAAAAAAAATATTTTTATTGATTTCAGAGAGGAAGAGAGAGGGAGAGAAAGATAGAAACATTAATGATGAGAGAGAATCCTTGATCGGCTATCTCCTACATAATCCACCCTGGGGGTTGAGCCTGCATATGCCCTGACCAGGAATTGATCCATGACCTCCTAGGTCATAGGTTGACACTCAACCACTGAACTAAGCTGGTTGGGCTGTTCAGACATTTTTATGGTGTCAGATTTAGCACACTAGACACTACAAATTACCAAGTAAAGTTATTATCTGGGTAATATTTTAATTATCCTGGTTAATTGGGCTTTCTTTTTATTTCCCAGATTATGAGATTATCAATTAAAATTTCAAAATTTTAAAATTAAATTTATTATGTTTGCTGCATAATTGATATCTAAAGCTTATAGCTTAAAACAAAGAATGTAATAGTATCTTCATTTACCTGTTTAAAAAAAAACTTGGAATGTTTTAAAATGGATCTTAAAGTTTAAGTACTGCAATTATAAATTTGTATAAGTTTAATATTTTCTCTACTTAAAGCAGTCTAATGTTTATCTTTCTGCTAAACTCTTTTAGAGAGATTAGAGATTTTATTATACTAATTTTCGAGAAATCTTATTGGTAAATACTTGTGATGATAGTAGTTTATATCTTTAGTAAAGGCCTGATGCATGAATATTCATGCAAGAGTAAGCCTTCCTTCCCCCAGCTGCTGGCACCATCTTCCCTCCAGCACCCGGGACCTGCGCTTTCTTCCTCAGGCTGCTGTCAGGCACTGGGACCCGGGCTCGCTTCCCTCAGCTGCCCGCAGGCACCTCCCCTGGCCCGCCGCCAGGCACCTGGGCCTGGCTGGCTTCTCTCTGGCCCTGGCTTCGTCAGGAAGGACATCTGGAATGACGTTTAGAAGACATCCAGTCTAATTAGCATATTACCCTTTTATTAGTATAGATATATAGGATAAAGAATTAAGGCAGCCGAAACTGGTTTGGCTCAGTGGATAGAGTATCGGCCTGTGGACTGAAAGGTCCCAGGTTCCATTCCAGTCAAGGGCATGTACCTTGGTTGCGGGCACATCCCCAGTAGGAGGTGTGCAGGAGGCTGCTAAATGATGATTCTCTCTCATCAATGTTTCTAACTCTCTATCCCTCTCTCTTCCTCTCTGTAAAAAAATCAATAAAATATATATATTTTTTAAAAAAATGGAAAAAAAAAGAATTAAGGTATTTATTTCAGTAATTTATGCTGATTCTGGCTTTTGGAAAAGAGCATAATTAACCTACCTTTAGTATAGAACTACCAAATTAAGAATCTTACTAAGTTGGTACCTATAGAATTATTTTTAAATGTGGAATTTTCTTCCAAGTGTTGTTTACCATAGTGAAGAATAAGAAACAATCTACTAAGAAAATATAAATGATGACCAGAAGTTTGGTTTAAAATGTTCATTGAGATAAAATTCATAAACTATATAATTCACCCATTTAAGTGTACATTTAAAGTTTTTTAGTATGTTTACAGTGTTATGTAGTCATCACCACAATCAATTTTGAGAACATAGTTATTATCCCAAGAAGAAATCTATACTAATTAGCAGTCTGCTCATTTACCCAAACTCTCTCAGCCCAAAGCAACCACTACTGTATTTTCTGTTTCTATAGATTTGTCTATTATGGGTATTTCATATAATTGGAATCATCATATAATATGATTGATGGTTTTCTATGATTGGCTTCGTTCACCTAGCATGATGTTTTCAAGGTTTATCCATGTTGTAGCTTCCTTTTTCTAACGGAGTAATATTCCATTCTGTGGACAGACCACAGTTTTTTATCCATTCATTAGTTTATGAACATTTTGGTTGTTTCTACTATTAAGAATAACACTCAAGGCCTGGTGCATGAAATTCGTGCACTCGGGCGGGCAGCCTGGCCTGTGCCCTTTTATAGTGTGGGAGCCCCGTGATTAATCGCCCCAAAGAGGTAGGCCTGGCCTACCCATCCAGGGCTCCTTGATGAATTGCCCCAAAGAGGTAGACCGGAGCCGAGGGTCTTGCCTCTGCAGCGGGCGTGTAGGGCTGCAGGAAGTCTGGCAGAAGCCACAAGGAGCAGCCGCCAGGGCTGCGCCCCATGGGGCTGCGGGAAGCCTGCCTCCGCTGTGTGCACAGCCTTCTTGTGACGGTGTGAGCGCATCACACGTGAGGGCATGACGACTACTTAGCCTTTTTTAATTTAAAAAAAAATACATTTTATTATTTTTTACAGAGAGGAAGATAGAGGGATAGAGAGTTAGAAACATCGATGAGAGAGAATCATTGATCAGCTGCCTCTTGCACACCCCCTACTGGGGATGTGCCCACAACCAAGGTACATGCCCTTGACCAGAATCGAACCTGGGACCCTTGAGTCCTCAGGCTGACGCTCTATCCACTGAGCCAAACCGGTTTCGGCTACTTAGCCTTTTATTAGTAAGGATTAGTATGAACATTTGTCTACAAATTTTTATATGGACATATATTTTTATTTCTTTTGTATATATACCTAAGAGTCAAATTGCTGGGGCAGGCAGTAACACTATGTTTAACATTTGAGGAACTGACACAATGTTTCCAAAGTGGTTGCGATGTTTTACATTCTTAATTAGCAATGTGTGAGGGGAAAGTTCCAATTTCTCCATACCTTCTCTAATATTACTATGTTTTTTAATGAAGTGTTATCTCATTGTGGTTTTGATATTTGTTTCTCTAATGACTAAATAACATTTTTTTCATGTGTTTTTTGGCCATTTGCCTATTTTCTGTGGAGAAATTTCTTTAGGTTGTGTTTTTTAAAAAGCACTTATTGCCAAATTTACTGAGAATAATGTACTTTAAATCAAAACATGAATTATAGCTAGGACATTAAGTATCACTTATCTTTCTTGATGTATATTGAAAATTTGAAGAAGGACTCATTGGCCTTAAAGGTTTACTCTTTTATTAAAATTGACTTGGCCCCTTTTTTTTTTTTTTTTTTAAGTGCTTCATTGGAATTTGGAAATCTAGATGAAAGTTCCCTGGTTCAAACAAATGGAAGTGACCTCAATGCAGAAGATCGAGCCTTAAAGGTTTACTCTTTTATTAAAATTGACTTGGCCCCTTTTTTTTTTTTTTTTTAAGTGCTTCATTGGAATTTGGAAATCTAGATGAAAGTTCCCTGGTTCAAACAAATGGAAGTGACCTCAATGCAGAAGATCGAGAGCTCCTGAAAGCTTATCATCATAGTTTTGATGATGAAAAGGTAGACTTGGATTTGATCATGCATCTTCTATACAATATCTGCCATAGTTGTGATGCTGGTAAGTAAGTGTTGTCTAAAAGATCTGGAACAAAAATCTATACTTTGATTTAAAAATTAATAATTCATGTGTACAAACTTTTGTATAATTTCCTTGACAATAATGCATAACCTCTTAAGTACCTTAAGTATTACAGTTTATCTGTACTTGAAAACATTTGATATAGTTCATTATAGCTAATTTTATTGCTTGCTTCTGGTTTTACAATGAAATTTAATATTAACAAAATCATTTCTCTCCAAGGTGCAATATTAATTTTTCTGCCTGGATATGATGAAATTGTTGGACTGAGGGATCGCATCCTATTTGATGATAAGCGGTTTGCTGACAATACACATAGGTAAAAGCTAAAGCTTTATATTTTTTTATTTAAATAAAAGATAGGTACCATAGTATATTTTCTCTTTCAATTGTCAACAGATATCAAGTTTTTATGCTTCATTCAAACATGCAAACATCTGATCAAAAGAAAGTATTAAAAAACCCACCTGCAGGTGTTCGAAAAATAGTAAGCCTCATAAAATTTTCTTTTTTTATTTTAGTAGTCAATGGTTCTGTTTTCATATTAACTATAACGTAACATCCCATTGCAGATCCTTTCCACCAATATTGCTGAAACCAGCATCACAGTCAATGATGTTGTCTTTGTTATCGATTCTGGTAAGGTGAAAGAGGTATGTATGCTTAAGTTGTATTTTCAACTCAAATGAGGAAGATTAAGATGCATTTAAGTGCATACTTTCATAAGAAGAATTCACTTTAATGGGAACATTTCTGGTTCTAGATAAATTTAACAGTAAATGTTAATTTCACTAAAGTGAATATTTTACCTTAAACAATTCAGGGTATAGGATCTATCTTGTTATTTTAACAAATTATATAAAAAAGTAGCTTTTGCTCACTAAGTACTAGGAAGAAAGTAATGGGTTTGGCTAGTTACAGTGAAAATTTTGTCAAACTGTGGGCATTTGATTACATATTTTCATTCTACATGTAGGAATGGCCCAAATCCTTCTTATTTATTATTATATCTTCAGTGCTTCAAGTATAGTAGGCAATCAGGAGATATTTAATACAAGGGAACCATGCTGAAAGAAAGCAAACAAAAAATAAATTTCATTGAAACACAGCCATGTTTAATCTTTGACCTATTGTCTATGGCTGCTTTTACACTGTAATGGCAGAATAGTTGCAATAAAGACCCTCTGCAAAGTCTAAAATATTTAGAACTAGCCTCTGCTATAAATAAAAGCTAGCATTTATTTCCTTTTAGTAATGTAATGCCTAGCAACTCTCATTTCACTGAAATAATTGAAAATGATAAAACGAGTTGATTTGTCAAGGAAAGAAATACTATCCATGTTATAGAAGGCAAAGAATGTCTGTTCTAGTGGATATAAATGATTGTTTTTAATGTGAAAATTAAGTTAATTACTTTAGAAGAAAAATTTTATAAAATTTGGACATTTCATTGTAGTTGGATACTGTAAAGAAGGGGTACATTTTATTTTTTATAGGAGAATAATTATGAACTAGAGGCCCAGTGCATGGCATTTGTGCACTCATGAGTGTCCCTCAGCCCGGCCTGCATCCTCTTGCAGTCGAGGAGTCCTTGGGTGATGTCTGACTGATGGACATCCTTAGTGCTGCCAGGGAGACAGGAGAGGCTCCCGCCACCAATGCTGTACTCGCAGGTTGTGAGCAACCTTCTGGCTGAGCAGTGCTCCCTCTGTGGGAGCCTACTGACCACCACGGGGCAACTCCTACATTGAGCATCTGACCCCTGGTGGTCAATGTGCATCATAGCAACTGGTCTTTCTGCTGTTCAGTTAATTCACATATTAGCCTTTTATTATATAGGATATTATCATTAAAAATCTGAATAGTTTGTTAATGAAAATTCAGATTTTATTGCCCTAAAATTATCTAGAGCTCAAGTAGATTTTGAATATCTTAGAAATTAATTTCTTTAGGTGTTATGTATCAAATAAACATGACAAATGCAACATTTTATTAAAAACTAAATAAGTAGCATCTTTTCTAAAAATCCCACAATTAAACTATTATGAAAAACACATTTGTATTTGTTTTATAGAGTTATATTTTGAAAGGGATATTATTGTCAGTGAATGTTTGAAGCATATTTTAGTCAGGAATGCAGTCTTTAAAAATATTTCTTTACAGTAAATTTTCTTTGAGGAAGTATGCTGTAACATTCTGGATAGGCTAACTACAGTAGTAGTTCAGCAGGAAGTAAAGTGGAAGGGATTACTTTTTTTTTTCCACTTTGGGATAGGATTGTTTTAGCTATTGTTATTCTTATTTCTCTAGATCAAGCTTCCTAGAAAGTATTTTTAAAAATGTTTTTTCCTGATTGTATCTATTCTTCAGAATGATGTAAACCTGATGGACAATGATGTGAAGAGAATAGATTAGTTCTTTCCCATCTTGATGCCTTATGAGAACTGACTGCTATTATTTAACTGTAGAAGAGAGAAACAAATAGCTCAGCAAGGCACAGAATGAGGAAGTTTTCAGGTCTTCTGAGTTTTTATTCTTTTTCCTTAGAATGTTTGTAGTCAGCAATCTGGGTTAAAAGAAATTAGTACTCTGCTGTAATTATCTAATGGGGCGGTCTGAATTAAACTTGGCATATTAAAATATATTATAGTGGTTTTGCTATTTCTTTTTAAATGCCTTTTATGTTTTAACATGAAGATGATTTAAATATTACAGAAATCCTTTGATGCACTGAATTTTGTTACAATGTTAAAAATGGTGTGGATTTCCAAAGCTAGTGCCATACAACGAAAGGGCAGGTAATGTATATTTAATGCATATTCAAAAATTGCCTGTAAAACGGAAACATATTCATATGTATTACATATTAATGTACATCCCACTTTCTATAAAATGTTAACATTTCCATGTTAGTCTTCATTTTATATTAATTTTGCAAAGCATACTAATGTAACACTGTTTAAAAGATATCACATTCGGGTTATGTTAAAATTAAAATTTTTTGCCTGGTATAAACCACATTCATGACATGTAAGAAACTTAAAACAAAAAATAAAAGCAAAAATGTCAAACATTTACAATATGGGATGAAGGACTAATTTTTGTATTATACAAAAAGCTTTTGAAAAATTGGTTAATAAAGACCAGTACATTTACTTCACATATGCTGCCTTATGAATATACCAAAATAAATGCAAATTAATGAGGTACTGCTTTTTGCTTATCAGATTGATATTGATGAAAATGTTAACAGTGAATACAACAGAGTTGGCAAAAGCGTGGGCTTTCATAGTTTGCTGATGGGAATGTAAATTGGTATGATTTCTTCAGAGGGCAATTTGAAACTTTTTATCCAATTCTACCCTTTTATAGTGGATTCCACTTCTCATAATTTATCCTGAATATACTTGCACATGTGTGCAAACATGCATGTTTAAGAATGATTTTCATAGCATTTTTTGTAACAGTTTGGGAACACTGTAGTGTCCATCAACAGTAAAGTAGTTAGATTGCTAAAGCCACACAGTAGTATACCAGTGTAACTGTTAAAAGGAAAATATGTAGATCTATGTCTTTTTATGAGGGATGAGTTTTCAGAATATATTAAGTGAGAAAATTAAGGAATGGAATATGTATCTCATATTCTACTGTACTAAAAATATATGTATATGTTTGTATATATATTTAGATATAAACACATTGTTAAGTCTGAGAGAAACATTGAAAAACAATTATTGGTTCTGAGAAGAAGGATATGTGGGGCTCTTGAAGGAAGGAGACTTATTTTTTATTCCAAATTTTGTTGTAGTTTGGTCAATTTAGTATATGCTTAATTTTTCATTTTTAAAAAGACAAGATTAGAAAATATATTTTTCAGTAATTATTTGACCATTTTTTTGAATTTTAACTTACAGGAAAACATATTGACTAAACACTATTATTAGTGTTTTGTCAGTTATAAAAATGAGAAATTTTCTAAGTAATCATTGTCATTTTTCAACATATTTTTTTGACAGCCTTCACTATACAAGTGTTAGGGATGTAACGATGAATAAATTGGATGGGTAGAGTTTGAGATGGGGGAATATTGCATGCAGTTCATCTTGGAGTCCAATAAATTAAGCAATTTTAGTACTATGTGAACTGTGCTGCAACTGGACAATGCCTCGAGGAGTTATGGTAGAATCTGAGATAAATACAAATAAAGAAGTGTTGTGGAAAGGCATTTCTGGCAGAGGGAAATCATATATAAAGGCCTAAACACAAGAGAGCAAGAAAGTTGTTTGGATGGAGTTTTAGCAGAGAATTATAAAAAATGGGTGGAAAGAGGTAAGTTACAGACAGGTCCTTAAGGACTATTCTCTCCCATGTGCAAATGCTCCTTAATAAATCAGGGGATTGCAGGATTGTAGTATTCTTTCAGCTCTTTAAGGAATGAATTTGTAGAGACAAAAATGATGGTAGGAAGTTCCTTCATTAATAATTCCATTTACAATAAGGGAGATATGAGAGTAGCCTGGATTATTAGCGTGGTGATAGAAATAAAGAGAAGTAAATAATTAATTCATGAGATAAGAATGTTACTATCTTCTGTCCAGGGGGTGAGAGGTTAGGAATAGAGTGGAAACAAGAATGTCATTCAGGATTCTATTTTAGAAAATTTTGTGGATGGTGGTACCACTGTCTGATAGGGAAAATAGGAAGAGTGTTATGTTGGGGAGAAGAATTAATTCCAGATGACTGGAAAATCAAGTGGAGTTAAGAGGCTTCTGAAGTATAGGTTAGAATCAGGATAAGGAGATCTAGATGGATAGAAATTGATGACAGGAGGATAATTAAGATCACTTTGGGAGAGAGGGGAAAGTGAGGAGAAAAGAGGGCTGAGATCCAAATTCAGAGGAACATCAACATTTAAGGACTGTACAAAGAGCAGTCTCTCAGAGGAGGCTTTATAAGTAAGAAAGCTGATGGGTATACAGTGAGGAAAGTATTTGATGGAGGAAGGAATGGTCCGAACAATGCCAGATTTTGTAATTTGCATCACATTGTTATAGTTACGTGTGCCATTTTGGACTATGAGCTTTGCGAAGATAGGGATTATTTCTGTATCTTTATAAAATTAGTATATTCAGCCTTGCCATTAGCTGATATGGCAACTTTGGGTGAAATTAAGAGACTACTTTTCCTTAAGATATTTTTTTTACTTCCAATAAATTATACATGTCTTTATGATGATGGGTTAAATAACAGTGGCTTGGAATTGTGTAATTGATAATTTGTACATCTCTCATTAGTGTGTCTGAACTCAGTGCTTGGTATCAGCTCAGTAAAGTTGATTAAACTTAAATTACCATATGTTTATTCATGCTTTACTTTTTTACTCACTTTCATATACAATTTTTATTTTTTATTTTTCCATTACCCTAGACAGGGGTGGGCAAACTTTTTGACTCCAGGGCCACAATGGGTTCTTAAACTGGACTGGAGGGCCAGAACAAAAGCAACCTGACCATGCTGGCACTCTCATCTTGGGCTGCTGGTGAAGGAGCGGAGGGGAGAGCAAGAGAACCCTCCGCTCTTTCGGCTCAGCGGGCTGGATAGAACAGTCAAACGGGCTGGATCCGGCCCGTGGGCCGTAGTTTGCCCATGGCTGCCCTAGAATGTATACAGTTAGACAAAAGTAGGTTAATAATAATAATAATAATAATAAATAATACAAGAATAAACTCTGTGTTTCACTTGCTACAACTGTAAACTTACTTTGCCCACCCCTATATATATCAGTTAGGTATCATTCATGAATCTCACTTTATAAATGAAATAATACAGTCCTAGACAAGTAAAGTGCCTTCATAAAGGATAAGTGTCAGAGAAGGAATTCAAACTCAGATGTCCTGATACTGATTCATTGTTGTATATCATCTAAATCACATTGGTTGTATAGTTTACTTATTATAGTTTTTATTTCTGAGTCTTAATTTTGTATTTTACTTTAAAGGGCAGGGCGATGTAGACCTGGAATTTGTTTTCGTCTGTTCAGTAGACTCCGATTCCAGAATATGTTGGAATTTCAGACTCCGGAACTTTTGAGAATGCCATTACAGGTAGAAATTTACTTAACTCTAAAAGCCTATCTTTGTGGGTGGAAGAGGAGAAGGGATTATTTCAACGTATGCTGATTGGACTTTTCAACAATCCATGTATAAAACAATTTATAAAACAAAATTATCAAATATATATTATGGAAGGTGGTTATGTATATAACTAATATTTTTTATATACACAAAATTTAACTTACAAACCTCCAGAGTTTTAAAGAATTACTTGAGTGCACTTAAGTTATGGTATAGTTTATAAGAATAGCATTTGTTTTTGTGCAACACTCTAGGAGTCTGTCAACCATGTAGTTTACACCTTTTAAATTTTCAGTGAGGATTAGAAAACAAATTATTTGAGGTCCAAAACAGCATACCAGAATTTCAGTTTAAGATGCTGAGATTACCTTGGTAGATTTGGAATGAAGTTCACTGAGATTTCCTGGCCGTTATTGTTTTCCTTCAGGTTTTCTGACTTCATGGAACACCAGACACTATAGCTCCTAGGGAAAACTATCATGACATTAATCCAATTCTCTGCTGTGCTGAACTAGGTGCTGATACCCAAACCTTTAAAGAGACATTAGATCATATTTTTGGTAACCACAAATCTAGATGAATTCCCATTTCCTCATGCTCATGTGCTATTTTATATTCTTCTTAGGATAAAATACAAAATTCTTAACAAATGACTAAATTATTTCTCCTGCTTGTGTCTCCAGTTTTAATTTTTTAATTCTTACCTTTTGTCCTCTCTTCACTCATACCAGTAGTTTTCATTTCCCAAGCACATCTTTTAGAAAAATATATTTTATTGACTTTTTACAGAGAGGAAGGGAGAAGAAGAGTGAGTTAGAAACATTGATGAGAGAGAAACATCCATCAGCTGCCTGCTGCATACTCCCTACTGGGTATGTGCCCACAACCCAGGTACATGCCCTTGACCGGAATCAAACCTGGGACCCTTCAGTCCACAGGGCGACGCTCTATTCACTGAGCCAAACCAGTTAGGGCTCCTCAGCACATCTTATTTGTATTGATCTTAGGGCCTTCATATGTGCTATTCCCTTTTCTGAGACTCTTCCCCCTCATTTTATTTTATTTTTTAATAATTAACTCCTACTCAGTCTTTATGTCTTATTTTAAATTTCATTTCCTCAAGAAATTGTTTTTGATTTCAGTTGCTTCCTTTTCCTGCTTCTTTCTAAACTTGATTAATTTACCTCTTTAGCTCCCTGTGTCCTTCATAGCATTTATCACAGTTGTAATTAAGGATTTAATTATGTAATTATTCTGATCACATACAATGAAAACTTCATGAAGGTGGACACTTGTCTGACAGTCTGTCCTCTTATTTTTCTCCAACTTGCTGCCCAGTGCCTAGCACGTAAATATTTGTTGAATAGATACAAGATTCCAAAAGGTGATGTAAAGGAAAAAGAAGATATTTTGGATAGAAACTCTTAAAACTGTGTGAGGAGACATTGTCACTGGTGGCAATGGTAATTTTGATATGAGTTGTTGGAGGGTGTTCATAAAAATTTTGGAATTTAGGGCAAAGTATAAGCCTATGTTTCCTTGAAAGACATTGTTCCCTTTACTGTTGTTCATTTTAGTCAGAGACTACTAGTCTTTGTTTTGGAACTGTAGTTCTCATGATTTCTTTAAAAATAAATGTCAATATTTCAAAATTATTTGCTATTTTTATTTATAGGAACTTTGTTTACATACCAAGCTGTTAGCCCCAGTTAATTGTCCTATCGCGGATTTTCTTATGAAAGCTCCTGAACCTCCACCGGCTTTAATTGTACGGAATGCTGTACAAATGCTTAAGGTTCGTGTCTTAATGGTTTTATTCAACCTATATGAAATTTAAACCAAATGAAAACACATCTTAACTAATTTTATACTTTAAAAATTATCTTAACCATGTACTTTGAATAAATACTGTTGTGGCAATTATAATAAAACAGTAGCTCATTTTTATATATTTCAAGCAAAATAAATTTTTTGTGTGCGATGTGATAGCAAAACAAAATTTATATTCTCGTTTCTTTCTTATAGACTTGTAGATATGTTGCTTGCTTAAACATAGTTCTTGATTATGTTAAATTCTGTTTTGTATTCTTTTGTTTAGACAATAGATGCAATGGATGCATGGGAAGATCTCACTGAACTTGGATATCATTTGGCTGACTTGCCAGTAGAACCACATCTTGGTAAAATGGTCCTGTGTGCTGTTGTTTTAAAGTGCCTGGACCCTATCCTTACAATTGCCTGCACACTAGCCTATCGAGATCCTTTTGTCCTGCCAACCCAGGCCTCTCAAAAACGCGCAGCTATGCTTTGTAGGAAACGTTTCACTGCTGGAACTTTCAGTGATCATATGGCACTTCTCAGAGCATTCCAGGTACTATATTGTTATTTTATTTCTGAAAATGTTGCTGGTTAAACACATTTCTGGAGCAAGTGTGAGATATTAAAAAAATAGATATGATTCCATTAATTTTGTTTCATTATAACATTACATTTTATTTCCCAGAAAAAAAAAGTCTTCCTATTGTTAATGTTAAAATTATCACAGTTTTTCTCTACTTTTTTTCTTTCATTTTATCTTTGTAGGAATATGTATATTGTAGGTGTGTACATATTTATTTTGATTTATACTTATATTTATCTTTAATACTCAAGTTTCTTATCTTTCGATTATATCTTTGGCAAGGAAAGCTCTAAAATTTTAATTAATAACACTGTATGTTATTCGAAATATATAGAACAAAACTTGGAAGAAATTTACCTTGAATTTAATGTCTATTTTTTTTTAGAGTACACCTTTTTTTTTGTATGATCAAGACACTATACTAAGAACTTAATTTTATAAAGCAAAATTAAAAAATCACTTAAAACCTATTAAGATAATAGTAGTGAAAAATGAAAGTGCTAAATGGGAAAGGAAAGATAAGGAAAGTGAGACTCTGAAGAAGAGGAATTATATATAATTTAGAAATTCAGATGCAGGGAGAATTTTGTTTTTCTTCATAAGGTAGACATGTTATTTAGCCTTAAATTCTTTTGAATCTAGTCTATGTACATTAAAAAGCATTTTTCTTATTTATGCAGAAAATACTTTTTCCCAAGTATTTCCTTAAAATACATAAAATTTACAAAAATATTTACAAGCATCTTTTGTGTGAGTATTATTAAACAACTAGAGGACTGTGCACGAAATTCGTGCGTGGGTACAGTCCCTAGGCCAGGCCATCACCGGCCCCGCCCCCCCCCACACTCGTTCCTGTTTGCCACCAGATGATTGAGCCTGATGGCCACGGGAAGGGACAAGAGCTTGGCCGTTCCCACCCGCTTGTAGGCCCCGCCCCCACTGTGGGTTGCCTTCTGTGTGTTGGGTGAATGGTGGGGCGGGGGCCTTGGCTTGCTGCTGCCTGTGTCTCCCGCCACCCACCCCCAGTTCCCTGTTTGCCATTGGGCAATCGGAGCCTGTCAGGTGGGGAAAGGGACCAAGAGGTGGTCAGTGCACTTCATAGTGACTGGTCGAGCGGTCATTCTGCCGTCAGGGTCAATTTGCATATTACCCTTATATAGGATAGAGAGGCCTGGCACATGGGTGGGCACCAGTGGCACTGCCCTGATGGGGGCCCTATATTGGAGTGGGGGTCCCCACTGGAGGGCAGGGCTGGCTGGGGAGAGGGGTTGCGGCTATTCTGGCTTCTGGATGTTCTGGTCATTCCGCTGTTTTGGTCTCTGGGCTTTTATTATATAGGATAGATAATGCATTGCTCTTAATTGAGTCTCTGATACCTTGTATTATCACAGATTAGTAGAGTGATGATAATTGAGAAAGATTTGGAGAATTCTTGTCTACTCTTTAAAAAATTTTTTTAAATTGATTTTTTACAGAGAGGAAGGGAGAGGGATAGAGAGCTAGAAACATCGATGAGAGAGAAACATCTATCAGCTGCTTCATGCACACTCCCTACTTGGTATGTGCCCGCAACCAAGGTACATGCTCTTGACTGGAATCAAACCTGGGACCCTTGAATCCACAGGCTGATACTATCCACTGAGCCGGGATAGATAGATTACTGCTTTGATCTATCAGCTATATTTCAAAGCAAAAGAAACCATTTTAAAAGTGAAGCTATTTTATACTGCACATAGATGGTTTCTAGAAATCCCACTTTCCATTCTCAGACTGATTAGGAGGTTGATACAGAGGTTATTTTTGGAGGAATGGCGGATTCTTAGATATAAATGTGCTATGATGGCTTAGTTTAAAAGGCTCTATACTTTTGTGAAGGATAATTAGCACCTGTATCTGAAAGGTAAATATTTTTATATAGCTGCTCATTTAGGTTTTCTGATACTTAGCTCTCTCATTGAGATTTTTATAAACTCAAACTTTCTTTGCATTTGAGTATAAATTAACTGATGATAAATCACAAAGTCTTAGATCTTATTTTTTATATTTAAAATTTTAAAGTATTTATATTTCAAATATATATATTTTTATTGATTTCAGAGAGAAAGGAAGAGGGAGAGAGAGATAGAAACATCGATCAGCTGTCTCCTACACACCTCCTACTGGGGACTGAGCCTGCAACTTGGGCATGTGTCCTGACCAGGAATCAAACCAGCCACCTCCTGGTGAATGGGATGATGTTAAACCAACCAAGTCACTCCAGCCAGGTGTTAAATTATTCATTTTAAAAAGAAATGGAGATATAATTGGCATATAAGTTTCAGGTGTATGGCATAATGATAAGATATTTGTATATATTGCAGAATGATCACAGTAAATCTAGTTAACATCCATCTGCAAACAGTTCTTTTTTCTCTTGTGATGGGATCTTTTAAGATCTACTCTCTAGTCTGTTAATTAGATTTATTCTGAAGATAATTTCACAATATATACAAATATAGAATCACTATGTTGTATACCTGAAATTGATATAATGTTACATGTCAAGTATATCTCATTAAAAAAAGTTTATTTTTAAAAAGTTCTACTCTCATAGCTACTTCCAAATATTCAATACAGTGTTATCAACTATATTACCCATGCTGTACCTTTCATCCCCAGCGTTTAAACTTCATTTATAACTGACAGTTTGTGTGTTTGACCACCTTTACCCATTTTGCTCACTGCTGGCAAGTATCAGTCTGTTCTCTGCATCTATAATCTTTTTTTTTTCTTAGATTTTATAAAATAATGAGAAGAATAAGATCTTGAGTGATTAATGTGATTTTCAGTTACTTTGTTGCCTAAGAAGTATCTGGTACATGTTATATAATTATATTTTTATAGGCATGGCAGAAAGCACGAAGTGATGGGTGGGAGCGAGCCTTTTGTGAAAAGAATTTTCTTTCACAAGCTACCATGGAAATAATCATAGGCATGAGAACTCAATTGCTCGGTCAACTTAGAGCATCAGGTAATGTTTTCCTGCAAAGAGCCTATTTAAGCCACTGAGAGAAACATGCCTGTACCTCGTAGTATTTCTAGTATTAACTGAAGCCATCTTATATTATTTTTATGACATTATCACTTTTTTGTGATGCTCATTACCTGCTTTGTAGACGTCTATGTGACCTCAGCTTTTGTTTGTTGAAAAAATTGACACTGCAGAATTGTCATTGAGAAATGTGTGAATTGGCAGCGAACCCTTCATAATTTATTTGTTGGAAAAGATCAGTCTAGATATTACATTTATATTTTATCACTATTAATAAACAGTTATTTAGCTCTATGAAATATAAATTATAAAAAATTAACTAGCTTGATACAAATGCTGACCTTCATATTTTTGGAACATAAAACAACAAGTAATCACTTGAAGGCATTTTGATTTTTTAAAAAATGTAGCTATTTTATTTTAGAATTGCTAATTCCTTTTTGAGTAACATAATACATTGAAAAAAATAGAAGAAAACTACTAGAGTCTGGATTTACAGATGAGCTGAAATGCCAAAGTAACATAAAGAATAAACTAGAGGATTTAAAGTTGTCTCAGATATGGGACAATATGAAGGACTTTTGAAATTATTAGAAGAATGGTTTAGGTTTTCAGCTATGATTTTAGTGTGTTTCAGATAGCTGCTCATGAATAACTTGACTGCAAGAATGTGTAATTTTTTAAAATGTATTTTTATTGACTTCAGAGAGGAAGGGGGAGAAAGAGAGAGAGAAAGAGAAACATCAGTGATGAGAGAGAATCATTGATCAGCTGCTTCCTGCTCACCCCACATTGGCATGTGCCCTGACTGGGAATTGAACTGTCACCTCTTGGTTCATAGGTCAACGCTCAACCACTGAGCTGTGCCAGCCAGGCAAGAATGTGTAATTTTTAAAAAGTTTCTAAGCTTCCAATGAATCTTCTACTTTCTTTAACCCGAGCAAACAAAACTTTCTTAGAACATTGATTCTGCATTTTAAATTAGATTTTATTAATCATTGTGGAATTTGAATATCATTAAACTTACATAGGTTCTACAATTTTTAAAAAAATACAAAACACACAAATTTTAAAAGTATGTTGTGAATAGGAAATGTAGGTGTGGTTTTTCCCCTCTTTCTAGGTTTTGTTAGAGCACGAGGTGGTGGTGACATTCGAGATGTTAACACAAATTCCGAGAATTGGGCTGTCGTTAAAGCTGCATTGGTGGCAGGCATGTATCCTAATTTAGTCCATGTGGACAGAGAGAATTTAGTATTGACAGGGTCAAAGGAGAAAAAAGTACGATTTCATCCCACTTCAGTTCTCAGTCAGCCTCAATATAAAAAGGTAAAACATTTTTAATGCTCTTAGGCCTTGAGGTGAAACTCATTTAATTTAGATGTTTGAAAAAAATCAATGAAAAATGTCTAAATACTCACTTGCTTTAAGAAATTAATTATATATGTGTGTTCATATAATTCAGCATTGGAACAAAATTTTGATTGATTCTTGGAGCTGGAAGAGTTAATGTGTTAAGTAATAAGAACTTTTGTACAAACTACATGAGCAATGACTTGCTTTAATTTTTGCTTGGGTATACATCACCCATTTTATTAAGGGATGGTTTACAGTTTAAAAGTATTACCAGTAAATTAGGTGATAAACATAGTTAACAATTTTTAAATTTATTTTCCTAATAGATTCCTCCAGCCAATGGTCAAGCTGCAGCAATTCAAGCACTGCCCACAGATTGGCTTATTTATGATGAAATGACCAGAGCCCATAGAATAGCTAACATTAGATGTTGTTCAGCAGTGACACCCGTCACTGTATTGGTATTCTGTGGCCCAGCTAGGTTGGCAAGTAATGCTCTTCAGGAATCTTCATCCTTTCGAGGTAAATATGTTATGAAGGAAATAAAAGTCTATTTGAAATGAAATTTTTTTTCTTTCAACTAGATCAAACAAATTATGAAATTATAAGAACTTATGTAGTATTAGCTCCCTTTTGATGTAAGACTAATTAGAATATACTAAAGCATACCACTGTTCTTGAAAGTAATTAAGATAACTTGATTTATATATTTTTTATTAATCTTGCTGATAGGAAGTTTGTTTCTCTCTTCCACTGAATTTAAATGACTAACAAAAAATAAAAGATATTTGTTTAATGGAAATAATAATAGTTACCCATAATCTTATTATTCTTATGTAGACTTTTAAAAATATCTATTTTTTCTATAGATATATACATATTTTAAATTATGTTACCCATACTATTTTATATTCTGATTTGATTGTATAGAATATAAAAAAAGAAATATTTTATATTAATGGCTGCAAAATATTCTATCATATTAAAGTGGTATAACGTACTTAAAATGTTTCTTTACAGTTGGACATCTTTATTATTTCTAATTTTTTGCTATTTGGTGACTCAGCCAATATTTATTGAATAACTACTATATGTCAGATATTGTGGTAGGTATTGAGGATGTGACAGAAAACAAGATAGACAAGTTATTTCTGTCGTTAGGAGTTTACATGGTTGTGGATGGTAGACAGATAGCAAAAAAGTAAGTGTTTTATATAGTACTATGAAAGAAATAAAGCAGGATGCCTTAGGGATGACCTACTTTAGAAAGAAATCCTAGATAAATTTCTCTGAGGAGATATGATTTAAGCTGAGACCTACAGTATATGAAGAAGCTAGCCATGTGAAGATACATAAATAAGTTGGCAAGGGCCGAGATTCTGCACTAAGAAATGATCTAGGAATTGACCTAAAGGTATGTGATTGGAAACACAGTGATCAGAAAGAGAGTGGGGTGGGGTAAGGTTTGAGTACTGATGTTTTTCTTAATTTGACCTACAGTTTCATGATTTAAAGCTATTAGCCTTTTTTCTATCATATATAATATCCTTTTTGTTAGTTTTATATATTTTGAGTTCTGTGGTGTTTTTGTATTGTTTTGTTTTTTAAATCCTCACCTGAAGACATGTTTAGAGAGAGAGGAGGAAGAGAGAAAAACTTTGATTGGTTGCTTTCTCTAAGTGTCCTAATTGGGAATTGAGCTTGAAACCTAGGTTTGTGCCCTGACTTGGAATCCAACCAGCAACTTTTCCGTGCATAGGGCCATGCCCAACCAACTGAGCCACTCTGGCTGTTCTAGTTCTGTGTTTTGACTACTATAGATTCAAATTGAATAATCTTTTTCTATACTGCTCACTTAAAGCTGAAAAAGTTTCATGCTTCATGGTCCTGATAAGTACTCTGTTTTGTTTTTCTTCTTTTGCTCTAATTTGATTTTTAAGATAATTTTTCAACCATGTTGAATTGACTGTTTTAAAATGTAGATTTCATGTTTTTCCAAGTGCTTTCCCTCCCCTGCACCAAAAGAATCCTTATGTATTGTCTTTTGAAAGCTTACATTGATTTCATATTACATTTGGCATTGTAAAACTCTATAATCTTCTGTTCCTTTAAATTTCTGCCTTTATATTATAATATATTATTCAATAATTTTGTATTTTATTTTTTATTATTACTATTTTTAATTTAATAAATCTTGTTCATATTATTACAGTTGTTCTTCTTTTCCCCCCCATAGCTCCTCTCCATTCCGTTCCCACCTCACCCCTTACCCCCTCCCCCACTGTCCTCATCTATAGGTGTACACTTTTTGTTCAGTCTTCCCGTACCTCCCACACCCATTCCCCCCCAAGAATTATCAGTCCACTCCCTTTCTATGACCCTGATCCTATTATATTCATCTGTTTATTCTGTTCATCAGATTTTTTATTCACTTCATTTTTAGATTCATTTGTTGATGGATATGTATTTGTTGTTCATATTTTTTATCTTTACCTTTTTCTTCTTCCTCCTCTTCTTAAAGAATACCTTTCAGCATTTCATATAATACTGATTTGGTGGTGATGAACTCCTTTAGCTTTTTCTTATCCGTGAAGCTCTTTATCTGACCTTCAATTCTGAATGATAGCTTTGCTGGGTAGAGTAATCTTGGTTGTAGGTTCTTGTTATTCATCACTTTGAATATTTCTTGCCATTCCTGTCTGGCCTACATAGTTTCTGTTGAAAAATCAGCTGACAGTTGTATGAGTGCTCTCTTGTAGGTAATTAACTGTTTTTCTCTTACTGCTTTTAAGATTCTCTCTTTGTCTTTTGTTCTTGGCATTTTAATTATAATGTGTCTTGTTGTGATCCTCTTTGGATTCATTTGTTTGGAGTTCTGTAGGCTTCTCTGTTTCTTAAAGTTATGTTACCTTCAGGTGGTAATATTTTAATTTGTTACCAAATTTTATTTTTTCATTTCTTTTTCATGATTTTGGAAAACTATGTTAATGGTCTACTTTGTCTTTTTTTAATTTTAAAGGTTAAATTCTAAAGTTGTACTATTGATTATTGTTTTAATAAATTATTTTTTATTTATTTTTTGTTTTAACAAATTATTTTATTCATTGAATTAAGACAGAATTGTTCTGTTTTAAAAATGTGTTGAATTTGTTAAATAACTTTTGAGCATTTGTTCATGTAATCAGAATTTGTTTCATTTATTGATGTGGTGCATATATATATTTTTAAATGGAACTGCCATCATATTGTTCCAAGGAGAAACCTTTCTTGGACTAAGAATAATTTATAGCAATGCTGATATTTGTCTAGAACTTATTAAAATTATAATATTTATGCTCATTAATGAGGCTTAGCTACATAGATTTTGTGTGGTGTGTGTATTTGCATATTTAAGTATCTAGGTTTTATCAGTTTTAAGGTTAGGTTTATATTCTCTCATTAAAGGAACTGGCTATTATTTGATTTCTTAAAAGTTTGAGACACTTGGTGTTCTGAATTTCTTTGTTGTTGTTCTTTAAGGATATCTCGAATTTATTCCTTAAATAGTCTGAGTTTTTCTATTTCTTATTCTCTCAGTTTTAGTAATTACTTATTTTTTCCATTTGTTTTATAGAAATGAATAATTTTCTTTGAAGGTTTCAAGATTATATAATTATTTTAAGCTTACCAAATTTTGTGTAATTTTTACAATTTTATGTTCAGTTTTATTTTATAGATTTGCTTTTTATTTTATAGATCAGCTTTTTTCTCCTTTATTAAATTTATGAGAGGATTGCTTATTACGTTTTAAGAAACTGGACTATAGTTTTAATTAATAATAACATTTTGTCTTACCTAATGTATCAATTTTTTGCTTACTATTTTTAATGTTTTATTCCTTTTTGTTAATTTTCTTTATCTAGTTATTATTTAAATATTTTTTTTAATTTTTAAATTTCTTGTCTTTTTTGTTTTGTTGTCTTTTTTGTTTTTTGTTTTGTTACTAAAATGTATTTAGTCATTAGAGATTGTAGTCTTTACAATTCCTTTTTCCCTCTCCTTTTAAATATTGAGACTTAATTTGTGGCTTATGGGGTTTAGAGAACTCCCCACACAAATTGTTAGTATATCAGGAGGATTTGTGTAAATATGGAATGTCAGTCTATATTTGCTTATTCTTTTTGCTATAATATAAAATGGTAAAAGTGAAAATTTTTCTTTCAATATTTGTTTGGACAGCGGATGGTATTCCTAATGATAGTAGTGATAGTGAAATGGAAGATAGGACTACTGCTAATCTGGCAGCTTTGAAACTTGATGAGTGGCTCAATTTCAAACTGGAACCTGAGGTAAGTTGCTCTTTAGTAGTGTAATCCAGCTAGTATGATCTGATAAACAATATAATGAAAATTATATCTTTAATATTAGGTTCTTAGCATTAGAGAATAAAACTTCTTTTCAGTTTTCATAGGGCCCTCAGGGCCAACAGTGGATTTGAAAAACCTGAATGCAGGTCATTTACACATGGTAATATTTTGAGTATTTCTGTGTATATAAGGAATACTGAGTATTGGGTACACAAGAAATCCCTCTCCCCCCCCGCCTTTTTTTTTTTTTTTTTTTTTTAACTATTTCTAATAGAAATATTTGAATTCCATTCTCTTTTCTCTTTTCACATCTCTCTGAATTGGGATAGAGGAATTTTTTTTTTCAAATTAAAATATTTCTTGACCAAGCCTACCCTTAATTTCATCTCGATTTTTAAAGGCCATTTTATAGCTTTTTGTTTTGTTTTGTTTAGGCAGCTAAGCTGGGACTAGTCAACATGGGCTAGATTTACCTTTTAGAATTCTTCCATCATTAGAACTTACTATATGTAGTCTCACTTGAATATCCAATAGCCTGTCACTTCACTGGAATTGTTCTTGCTGAGGTCATTATTGTCCTCCATGTTGTCAAAACCAGCCTGCTGTCCTTGACAAATCTGACCTTTTCTCATTTTTGGCAGTATTGTCTATAACCTTAACCTTTGTTTTCATTTTGTAATTTTAGCTTTCTCATTTTTCCTCCTCATCCCTGTCCCAACTTCTTTGTCAACAGATACTGTGACATTAATCTTTCTTGATTCTTCTTCTTTCTAGAGAGGCCATTCCTTCTTAAGTCCTTTCACGGACTCTTCTGTCTGTGTTTGTGCCTTAAACTTAGATGTTCTCCAATCCTTTGTGCTTTGCTCTTTTTACTGTCTCTGCACAGTCCTTAGGTATATCTGTAACCATTTATGCATTGATAATTACCACATCTATATCTAGCTTAGGCCTTTCTCTGGACCTGTGAATCCAGCTGCCTTCTGGACATCATTATTTGGATGTTCCACGGTCACTAAAATAAAATGAATGGAACTAAATGTATTTTTATTTGTTTACTCTGCTTTTATCTTTCCATATTAATCACACTCTCCACATATTGTTTCTCTCAATAAACTGTTTCATTTGATTTTGTGCCTCAAATATGGGAAAGAAGAAATTTTATTTCATTCTTGTAATAAAAAGAATGAAATTAGTAGTAAATTATATGAAATGTAAAACTTGTTCTTTGGGAACATTCACAGACCCTTAACTAATAAACAAATAGGTGCTTGTAAGCATATTTGAACTGAGGAAACTATTTTATTATAGGCCGCCAGTTTATTGCTGCAGCTCAGACAGAAGTGGCACAGCTTATTTTTACGCCGAATGAGAGCTCCATCGAAACCGTGGTCTCAAGTTGATGAAGCGACCATTAGAGCAATTATAGCTGCTTTAAGCACTGAAGAACAGTCTGCAGGTTTACAACAACCATCTGGGATTGGCCAAAGGCCAAGGCCTATGTCTTCAGAAGAACTTCCTTTGGCATCATCTTGGAGGTCAAATAATAGTAGGAAAAGTTCAGCAGATACTGAATTTCCTGACGAGTCTACTTCTGCAGAAAGGTAAATTAATGGCTTGAAACAGGAATTTTCTCCAGGAAAAGGAGTTATCATGGAATTATGTGCTTTTATAATATCTAGAAATTACGTTGTTATCATGTAAGGTACACAGAAAGGTCACAATAAAATGGGAAGAGATTTTTCCTTTTAAAACATCTGTATAAAAGCCTAATATGCATATTGTCCCCTTGGGAGTTCCACTGGGAGACTGGGAGTTCAGTTGCTTGCTATGATGTGTGCTGACCACCAGGGGCGGTGCAGAACATGGCAGGCATCAGTAATATGGCGCCGACAGAGGGCAGCAGTGAAGGTGCTGCCAGCCCTGATGGGCCCTGATGAGAGCGGGACTGTGGCGGGATGGTAGAGGTCAGTGGGTGGCGCCAGGCCAAGGCGGGGTGCCAGGCAGGGATGTGGGGCTGTGAGGCTGGGAACGTGACTGGGGCTGCCAGTGCGAGATGGGGCTAGACATGCCCTGCATTCCCTTCCAGGCAGGTCAATCTCCCACGGTCCCTCCCTGGCCAGCCAGCCCCAATTGTACCTTTGTAGCTGAAAGAAGCTGGAGTCACCACCAGAATATCTCTAAAGACCAACTATTGACACAACGTACTTCTGCAGCTGAAAGAAAGCATCATCGTCGACAGAATATGTCTGAAAAACTGTCATCAGCAAGTACTAACAATACTGGTAGGAACTGCCTTCACAGCGAAAATGAAGTAAATGAGGATGCAATTATTGAACATAGTTGTGGTGGAATGTCTGTTACATGTCAATTTTGCCTATCACTAAATTTCTCCAATGAAAAACCATCTGATGGAAAATTTACTTGATGTTGCAGCAAAGGTAAAGTTTGTCCAAATGATATAAATTTTCCAGAATACCAGCATATTGTAAAAAATTAATAATAAACGAAGATTCTGACAGTAAAATTTTATGGAAAACATTCGTTCAATAAATAGTTCTTTTGCTTTTGCTTCAATGGGTGCAAATATCGCTTCACCATCAGGATATGGGCCATACTGTTTTAGAATACATAGTCAAGTTTATCACCATACTGGAACTTGACTATCCTTCAGATGATGTTTCTCGGAAGTTTGCTCAACTCTACGTTTTAGACATGGACAAAGCAACAAGTGAAAGATTAGCATGCCAGAAAACCAAGGCTGCTCAAAAGATTCATGCTCAATATCAATAACTTCATGTATGAAATAAATTAACAAAATCATACAAGATGCTACATGAGGTAGAAAAGGAAGCCCAATCTGAAGCAGCAGCGAAAGGTATTGCTCCCACAGAAGTAACAATGGTGATTAAATATGATCGTAACAGTGATCTGGATAGATAATAACTCTCTTGTGTAACTGAGGTTGCCATCATATTAAGAAATAAAGATAGAGAACCTCCTTTTGAAAGGGATCTGCTCATTTATTGTAAACCAGATCCCAATAATCCAAATGCCACTAAACTGAAATTAGTATCCTATTTCCTACTTTAGATGCAATGATGTATTCTATTCTTTTTCCACATGGTGAAAAAGGCTGGGGAATGGATATTACATTAAGACTCAGAGACAACAGTATAATCAACAATAATACTAGGCAAAATGTAAGGACATGAGGCACACAAATGCAGTATTATGGATTTCATCTCTGTCCGGGACACATTCAATCCTATTTTAAATGCAGGAAAATTAACTCAACAGTATATTGTCAATTCATATTAAAAAATGGAAACCAATTGGATAGATTTTATTAAAGCAAACTAAGTTGAGAGTTGAAAAATATAGTGGTGTGATGGATCATCTCACATCTAGATCTGAAAATCACAAAGTGCTGATTGGTAAAATGATAATACTTCCATCATCTTTTGAGGGTACTCCCAGAAATATGCAGCAGTGATATCAGGAAGCTGTGGCAATTGTAATGAAGTATGGCAAGCCCTATATATTCTTAATCATGACGTGCAACCCCAAATGGGCAGGTAATTGCATATAATTTACAATGCTGGCAAAAAGTTGAAAACAGACCTGACTTGGTAGCTAGTGTCTTTAATATTAATGTTGAAGGCTCTTTTAAATGATAATGTAAGTTTGATTTATTTGGCAAAGCTACAGCTAAAATTTATGTCATTGAACTTCAGAAATATGGCCTGCCTCATGCTCAAATATTATTGTTATTAGATAGTGAATTCAAATTATAAATGGAACATGACATTGACTATATAGTTAAGGCAGAAATTCCGAAAGAAGCCCAGTATACTCAACTTTTTCAAATTGTAAAATCAAATATGGTACATGGACCATGTGGAATACAAAATCCAATATTAAATATTAAAATATTCTAATTATTTTCCTTTCAATGTGTATGAATCCATGCACCAGGCCATTAGTAATTCTTATAAGTTTTAAGATAATATGAAAGGATTTCAGGCTACTGATATGTGAGTTATTTAATAAGAATTTTGTTTTTCCAGGAAAAACTCAAAATGTTTAATTTTAAGAATTCACAAACTTAGGGTCTGTTGAGAAGATAGAAACATTTTTTATTATACATTTTAGTTAATACATATCAAGTGGCATCTTTCCTAGGTACCTTACAGAAGAAGTGATAGCTATACCCATTTAAAAGAACAATCCACAGGCATTACCTAGATATCAATATTGCTGACTAGTATTCCTACTGAAAAACCATCCATTTATTCAGTGATACTTTGAATGTCTGTTGCTATTGGTGTGGGGGATAGAGCAATGTACAAAACAAAATGGACTTCTTCAGAGAATTTACATTTTATTGAGAGGCATATAATAAGTAAACAAATTTATTGTGACAAAATTTGTTTCAATTTAATCAAATTATTTTATTCTTTCTGGCATTTAGCAATTATGTATGAGATTTTTATTATGTGATTGTCAGTAGTTAGAAATCTCTTCTTGAATTATTTATCCAAAAATATATTATGATATAACTAGAGGCCCGGTGCATGGATTCATGCATCAGTGGGTTTCCTTGGCCTGGCCTGCAAGGGATCGGGCTGCATCTAGCTTTCTGACATTCCCCAAGGGGTCTCGGATTGCAAAAGGGTGCAGGTCAGGCCAAGGGACCCCACAGGAGCATGATTTGGGCCAGGGAAGGACAATGGGAAGTCTGTAGGGCATGTTTAGCTTGTCTCTTCCAGTCCTGATTTCTGGACCCCAGAAGCAAGCTAACCTGGTCAGAGCGTCTGCTCTCTGGTGATCGGTGCATGTCATAGTGACTGGTTGAACAGTCGAATGGTCGGACACTTAGCATACTAGGTTTTTATTATATAGGATATGATAGTGCTTATAATGAATCATTGGGCATGATTCAAAACTATTTCTTGTAAACACACTTAATAAAATCAAATATGTTTCTTTTTATCTTTAGAAAAAATTTTCTAACCTTGTTGATAACAAAGACAACATATTGCCTGTGATGCTAGTTTTGGCAATATTGGTGGAAAGTCTCAGTAGTAAGAATATGATTTCACTGGTAAAAAACTAAAAATAGAAACAATGGAAACAAAAGATATGTGATCTTCAAGGATCAGATAGGGATTTCATTACCTTCTTTTGATAAAATTATGCTTATTTCAGTGAAGCATAAACGCTTTATTCAGACTTCAGTGAAAGAGTAATAATATATATTGGTTTACAAGTTCTTCAGATATCCAATTTTAGGAATAATTTAGCCAGTTGCCAAGAAAACCACACATTGTGTGCAGCTGAACCTTTCTTATGTAGACCCTTCTAAACAAAAGGAGAATAGTAAAAATCATATTTCCACTTAGACACCCGCCACTTTAAAAAAAAAAAGATTATTCTAAAAGCTTACTTGAACGGGAACTGTGTGTGTGTGTGTAAACACATATGTATTACGTGTGTACCTATATACACATACTAACAGGCACATAGACAGTTTTTTCAATAAAAACTTCCTTTTTCCTTTATCATATTCATTTGATAAAATTTGGAAATACAGAAGGAAATCAGAATTATAAAGTGTAATTATAAAGTTAAAGATTGCTTGCCTCATAAGTACATTTCCCCCCCTTGTGATACCAGGATCAAGCATTTCCTTTTCTTACAAATTGTAGCCTGTCATTTTTCATTCTCTTACCTGTTGAACAATAGGACTTTTTGTAGAATTGGTGGATAATACCTAGAGTTGATGTATCTTGGTGAGGAATAGAATGAGGACTCTTAGGGAGATTTATTTTTGAAGAGAGAAGTTAATCTTTGTGGGATTATTTTAGAAAAAAATATTTATAATTAAAGTTTCCACTCTAGGATCTCAAGATGTAGATTAAATACCATATTTGCCGGCGTATAAGACGATTTTTTGGCCCTGAAAAATATGCCTCAAAGTGGGGGGTAGTCTTATACGGCGAGTATATAACAAACTCTGTATTTTTAGTGGAAAAGTTAGGGGGTCTTCTTATACGCCCAGTCGTCTTATACGCCAGCAAATAGTATTTTTCAGGGCCAAAAAATCGTTTTATAAGCTGGCAAATATGGTAAATGTTTTCAATAAAGACACATGTTTTGTCAGTGAATTTTTAATCTTTATTGTGCAGATTATTACAATTATTCCTCTTTTTTCGCTTCATAGCTCTCCTCCAGCTGGATTCCACCCTCTGCCCTTACCTCCCCCTGCACTGTACTCATCTATAAGTGTACGATTTTTTGTCCAGTCTCTTCCTGCACCCCCACCTCCCTTTACCCCCGAGGATTGTCAGTCCATTCCCTTTCTATGACCCTGATTATATTCACCAGTTCATCAGATTTTTTTAAAAAAAATATTTTTTATTGATTTTTCACAGAGAGGAAGGTAGAGGGACAGAGAGCTAGAAACATCAATGAGAGAGAAACATTCACCAGCTGCCTCTTGCACCCCCCCCCCACACACACACACCAGGGATGTGCCCGCAACCAATGTACATGCCCTTGACCGGAATCGAACCCAGGACCTTTCAGTCGGCAGGCTGACGCTCTATCCACTGAGCCAAACCGGTTTCAGCAGATTTTTTATTCACTTCATTTTTAGATTCACTTGTTGATGGATATGTATTTGTTGTTCATATTTTTTATCTTTACCTTTTTCTTCTTCCTCCTCTTCTTAAAGAATACCTTTCAGCATTTCATATAATACTGATTTGGTGGTGATGAACTCCTTTAGCTTTTTCTTATCTGTGAAGCTCTTTATCTGACCTTCAATTCTGAATGATAGCTTTGCTGGGTAGAGTAATCTTGGTTGTAGGTTCTTGTTATTCATCACTTTGAATATTTCTTGCCATTCCTGTCTGGCCTACATAGTTTCTGTTGAAAAATCAGCTGACAGTTGTATGAGTGCTCTCTTGTAGGTAATTAACTGTTTTTCTCTTACTGCTTTTAAGATTCTCTCTTTGTCTTTTGTTCTTGGCATTTTAATTATAATGTGTCTTGTTGTGATCCTCTTTGGATTCCTTTGTTTGGAGTTCTATAGGCTTTCTGGACTTGTAAGTCTATTTATTTCACTTAGACTTAGTAGGGGAAGTTTTCTGTCATTATTCCTTCAAGTAGGTTTTCAGTGTCTTGCTCTCTCTCCTTTTGGCACCCCCATAATTCAGATGTTGGTATGCTTGAAGTTGTCCTAGAGGCTCCTTACACTATCTTCATATTTTTGGATTATTTTTTCTTTTTGCTTTTCTGGTTGGGTGTGTTTTGCATCTTTATATTTTAGATATTTGTCTTGATTCTTGCCATCCTCTAGTCTGCTGTTGGATCTCTGTATATTATTTTTTATTTCAGTCAGTGTATGCTTAATTTCTAGTTGGTCCTTTTTCATATCCTCGAGGGTCTCACTAAATTTATGAGCCTTTTCTAGAAAATTCTTGAAAAACCTTATAACCATGGTTTTGAACTCTGTATCCAGTTGTTTGCTTTCTTCCATTTCTTTCACTTGTGACCTGTTTCTTTGTCTCTGAATTTTGGCTGCTTTCCTGAGTTGAAGGAGTGGCTTTGTGTGCTAGGTGTCCTATAGGGCCCGGTGGCTCAGCCTCCCGTTACCTGCAGTGGACACTCTTGGTACACTCCTTTGTGGGCTGTGTGCACAGTCTTGTTGTAGTCAAGCATTGATTGTTGCTGGTATCACTGGAAGGAATTAACCTCTAGGCCAATTGGCTGTAAGGATCAGTTGTGTCTATGCTGGCAGAACTTCTGTGCTGGAGACACCCTTATGAGGCAAGACTTGCTTCAGTGGGGCTTTGGTGCTCACTGAGTCTGCTCCCCGAGTGTGTCCCTTATGGATCTGAGGAGTTGTAATTGGATGGTTCCACTCTGACCCCTAGATCTCCAAGGATGTGCTAATTCAGCCTCTGCCTGAGGCCACTGAGCAGGAACTACATAGAGTTCTGCATATTCCTCTTTGTTTGGGTTTTGGAGGTGCCCAGATGAGACCCAGCTGAATTAATGCAAGCTGCTATGAGGCCTTAGGCCTTCTTTTGGATGTTCTGGGTTTCACTGACTCAGTATAGTTTGTTAGGTAAGTTTAGAATACAGAGGACCAGGTCATTCATATTCAAAAGCCTCTGTGCTCAGCTCGGATGGGGCGGGATCTCAGGGCAGAGCATACAGCAATGGCTTCCTTTCAGCCCTGTCCTAAGAGGCCCCTGTGTCTTAGTGTACCGCAGTAATTGCTGCAAGCACCTCTGAGAGAAAGCAGCCCTTGAGTTTTGCCCACTGCCAGACAGTCCAGATTCTCCCCGTATGAGTCTGGGTCCCCAGAGCCTCACCCAGAACTGGAGTTCAGGGCAGTCAGGAGCTTTTGTCTCCCTCCCGATTGAGAAAGCTAGTCACATACTCAATTGTCAACCCTTTTTACGCATGCATACACCTCCATATTTCTGCCTTCCATAGCTCCTGTGAGTCTCAGAGTGTTTTTTTCTTTCCTTCTAGTTGTAGAATTTCCACTCAGCCAGCCTTCCTGTGGTTCTGAATGATGTCCATTTTGTCCTTCAGTTGTAGTTTTGAAATTGTTGTTTGAGGCAGTAGTTTAGGTGTTTACCTATGTCACCATTTTGGTTTTTCCCTTGTCAGTAAATATCATTTATTTTTTATTTTATTTTAAAATATATTTTATTGATTTTTACAGAGAGGAAGAAAGAGGGATAGAGAGTTAGAAACATTGATGAGAGAGAATCACCGATCAGCTGCCTCTTGCTCATCTCTTACTGGGGATGTGCCCGCAACCAAGGTACATGCCCTTGACCAGAATCGAATCCGGGACCTTTCAGTTCATAGGCCAACGCTCTATCCATTGAGCCAATCCGGTTTTAGCAAATTTCATTTATTTTTTAATATAATAAATACCCTTTGATAAATACAAAAAGAGTACATATTCCATTTGATTATATTTTCTTTCTTTTTAAAAAAATTTTCACCTTAGGATATGCTTATTGTTTTATTTTTAGAGAGAGAGGATGGGTTGGGGACCGGGGGTAGGGGGGTGGGGAGAAAGAGAAAAAAAAGAGAAATATCATTGTGAGAGAGAAAATTGCTTGGTTGCCTTAGGTATGTACCCCAACCAGGGATTGAACCTGAAATCTAGGTATGTGCCCCAGATATATCCATACCTTTTTGATATATAAGACAATGCTTCAGCCAACTGTGACAGACTGACCTGAGCTGCTTATATTTTCAATTAACTCTTCAACTCTACATTTGAAGCTTTGTAAATTCTGTACCTCAGTCTTTTTCTTTTTAAAAAATATATATTTTATTGATTTTTTACAGAGAGGAAGAGAGAGGGATAGAAAGTTAGAAACATCAATGAGAGAGAATCATCGATCAGCTGCCTCTTGCACACCCCTCACGGGGGATGTGCCCACAACCAAGGTACATGCCCTTGACCGGAATCGAACCCGGGACCCTTCAGTCCGAAGGCTGACGCTCTATCCACTGAGCCAAACCGGTTTCGGCTGCACCTCAGTCTTATAATATCCTCCAATCTATAAAGTTTTTACCTAAAAGCCTATTTTGAATAGAAAATATTTAAAAATAGTTTAAGAAACTATTAAAATAATACAAATTGACCATGTCCCATCCTAAAGCCAAACCAATGTTTTTTTCTTACATTTTCAAATGGTAATTTAATGGCAAAAGATTTCTGTAAGAAAAAATGAGCTATAAATGAGTTCTATATCAGAACTCTTTGTTTCTCCTACATGAAAATTTATGTGGAAAGGTTTATGGGAATACTTTGTTTCTACTTGAATAAAATGTTTTGTGGAAACCAAATAAACATGAGAAAAAAACCTAAAATAAGACTCAGAGTAAAAGATCAATTTGAAAACCACAAAAATAGATATTTAATTCTATTGAAAATATTTTTATTTTAATAAGGTTTTGCCTTCATTAAGTTCTGTCAGCTAATTTTTAGGTCAGTTAGGTAGCAGGGTAATAATGATGGAATTTTAGAAGTTGTAACTGAAAAAGTCATTGAACTTTGGTTATGAGGGGAAAAATTCTTTGAAAAGTTAATTTTTGTACTTATCAAGTTGTTAATATTCATATATACATACATCACATTTTTACTAATGTCTTTAAGTTTTGGCTATTTCATTTGTGAAAGACAATCCTTCATCTAAAATATTTATAGAAATGGAATAAATTGTGGGCATAAGCTATTTCAACTTGTCTTGTAGGCAGGACTTGCAAGACTATGGAAGCTTGTGAATTAGTGAACACTTACCCTTTTCTGCTTTAAATTTATTCATTATAAATATTATGAAACACAGCAAAGTAAAGGAAATACTATAATGAACTCCACAGCTCAGATTCAGTAATAACCAAGATTTCATCTACTGGTTGTATGTAGCCAAATATTTTTCTCTTTTGCTTTCTTTTTTTGCTTACATATTTCAAAATAAATACCATATGTTCTGTCATTTTAACCTTCCACATTTAACTCTGCATCTCTTAATACAGTGTTTCCCAAAATGTGGTACGCGTACCCCCAGGGGTACGGGAAGAGTTTGGTGGGGGTACGAGTTGCACCGGAGTTTGGTGGGGATATGCACTGCACCGTGCTTAGCTGCGCCTAATTCTATGTTCTCATGAGTCAAGTCAAAACAGTCTTGTGAGGCGTGAGATGGTCCCGTGTGCAAATAAATTTATTTATAACTTTTTAAAATCTTTTATTATGAATAATTTTATTTTTTGTTTATTTTGTGTATGTACCAAAAAACATATTTTGATTGTTATTAAAATACATCCATTTTTTTTTTTTGACGAGGGGTACTCAGCTTTACAAACATTATAGAAGGGTTACACACATGTCAAAAGTTTGGGAAACACTGTTACAACAGACATTTTTTTCTACATAATTATAATCCAATTATCAATTTCAATAAAATGATAATTTCCCCAGTTCTCTATAGATTTATTTGAATTAGCATCCAAGGAGGACTTATATTGTACATGGGCAGTGGTTGGCAAACTCATTAGTCAACAGAGCCAAATATCAACAGTACAACGATTGAAATTTCTTTTGAGAGCCAAATTTTTAAACTTAAACTTTTTTTAATGCCACTTCTTAAAAATAGACTCGCCCAGGTATTTTGTGGAAGAGCTACACTCAAGGGGCCAAAGAGCCATATGTGGCTCGCCAGCAGTAGTTTGCTAACTAAGGTACTAGGGTGCTGTGTTTCTTGAGTCTCTTGTGATGAGAGCAATCCCTTTGTTGGCCTTTTTTGAAGAAACTAGGTCAGTGGTACTGTGAGATGTACAGCAGGTCTTTGAATAACATCATTTCATTCAAAGTGTTTTATTATACTGTTGATGAGATGCCATAGTAACTTAACTCTTGTTTATGTCAGTTAGCCTATGGTAAAATTAGTCCATTATACATCATTTGGCGTAAAGTCACAGAACTTGTTGATGACACTGAGTACTTATTGTACCACATTCTGGATTTGGCTCTTCATTTCTCCTGGCTATATGCCTAAGTAGTTCATGTAAACTACTGAATTAGCTCTCAGTGCTGGATTAGATCCAATATTTGGGTGAGAATATTCTATAGGTGGTGCTGTCACATTTATATTGCATGATTTTAGGAAGTACTTAGTTTATTTTTAAATGTCTGGTTGTTCCACAAATATACTTAAAAATATATATATATTTTATTGATTTTTTACAGAGAGAGGAAGAGAGAGGGATAGAGAGCTAGAAACATCGATGAGAGAGAATCATCGATCAGCTGCCTCCTGCACACCCCCCACTGAGGATTTGTTCACAACCAACGCACATGCCCCTGACTGGAATCAAACCCGGGACCCCTCTATCCACCGAGCCAAACCAGTTTCGGCCACAAATATATACTTTTTAAGCTCATAAATTAAGAGACTTGCCCAGGATCATATACCTCTTTAATTGTAAATTTAGTACTGTCTTAGAAATCTTCTATCCTGACTCTAGTCCAGCATTATTTCCACTTTACCTTACTACAATTTTTAGTATGCTTTTAATATTTATTTTACGTGGCTCTAAGATATGCTGTGGGGGTGGAAGGGAAGTAGAGTGGGTAATATTCTTATAAAGGCCATTGGTTTAGATGTAGTTAAATAATTTTATAATGTTACGATATATTAAATGTCATTATAAAATATAATTGTTAAGTTCTCTCCTATACCATCATAAAAGAGGATAGGGATTTTGTAAAGGGAATAATATTTGGGTAATTGTTAATATTAAGTTAAAGACTTTTGTAGATTGTTTTAAAAATATTTTTTTTGCATATCTGTTTTTATAAATTGGACCTTAATAGTCCAACTGTTTCTTAACTCCCAAATGTAATGGAAGAATGAAATTCCCTTTTAAAAAGTGTCCTATCAACTATAATGTCTTCATTTTAAAATATATATATATTTTATTGATTTTTTTACAGAGAGGAAGAGAGAGGGATAGAGTTAGAAACATCGATGAGAGAGTCAATCAGCTGCCTCTTGCACACCACCCATGGGGGGATGTGCCCGCAACCAAGGTACAGGCCCTTGACTAGAATCCAACCTGGGACCTTTCAGTCCGAAGGCCGATGCTTTATCCACTGAGCCAAAACGGTTTTGGCAACTATAATGTCTTTGAAAGTGATTTAAAATAGCGTCTGCTTTGTATTATGAACTTACATATAATGGGTCGTCTTTGCTTCTTCCTTCTCACTCAAGAGTATTGATGAAATCTCCATCTCCAGCACTACATCCACCTCAGAAATATAAAGATAGAGGAATTTTACATCCTAAACGAAGCACTGATGACCGACCAGATCAAGCTTCTGCAAAATCTACAGAAGATTACCCAAGTCCTTGTGCTAGCCCTTCTCCTCCATCCTCAGGAAAGGTAGAGTATCTAAAAGTTGATATAGCAAGGAACACAGCTGTAGCATATCAAATATTACATATTTAAAATCATAAACCACTTATTTTTAGTTACTAATTGTGGGCTATGTTCTAGATATATATTGAAACTGGCAAACTTGAGATATCTTGAGTAAACTTTTTCTTTTGCTTGCCAACTTTTTCTTGTTATTACCATGTTGGTGTCTTTTAAAACTAATAGGTCATTCTCTGAAGGCAGGTAGCTAAGTAGTTCGTTATTTTCTTTCTACTTCTTGAGAACTTCTTTTTTTTTTGTTGTTAAAACAAATAATAAGATTATCTTAACTTCAGTTTGTAATTTCAGAATTGAAAAGAATGTTTTTTTTATTGTTAATTGATTTTTATCATACTATAAAACAAGACAGGATGGATCTAGGAAGATAGGGCATTTTGATATGGAATTGAGAACTACGAATCTTTTTAAAAATTTGTAAAATGAATGATTTCTAATGTTTAGAATATATTTAGTTTTAGCTTCTTGTGTTGTTAATACCTGAGTAAGTATTTGACTAGGGTTATTTGTTGTACTGCATGTTGTGTTCTGGTGAACCTGCAATATTTTTGGTGTACAGGGTGACATGACACTCAACTGAGTCACTCACCTGGACCCTCCCGTTGTTTTTATTAAGATTTTCTTTTCACCATTTTTTTTTTTTTTAGCAGTTTGATTTTGATATGATCTGGTCTGGTTTTCCTTCTGTTTCTTCTTCATTCTGTGTATTTATAGTTTCCATCAATTTTGAGAAATGTAAGACCACTACTTTTTCACCTTTTTTGGTTTTGTTAATCCTTACTTTAGAGTATTTTTTCTATTGCTTTTTTAGAAAGAATAGGAAGGAGGGAGGGGAAGAGAGAAAAACATTGATGTGAGAAAGGCATATCAACTGGTTGCCTCCCACACGTGCCCCAACTCATGTGGGGATTGAACCTGAAACCCAGGTACATGCCCTTGACCAGGAATCGAACCTGCGACCCTTCAGTGCATGGGCTGATGTACTGCTGAGCAACACTGGCCAGGGCTCTTCACTTATATTTTATATTTCACCTCTCACTTTTCCTTTTTGGGATTCTGGATATACAAATCTAAGGCTACTTGATATTTTCCCATAGGTCACTGATGCTCTGATTATTATATTTTGGTTATTATCTCTTTGCTTCATTTGAAAGGTTTCTATTGCTGTATCTGTAAGTTAGTCCACTGGTATTTTTATTTATAGTGTCTTATTTACTATGCATTCTTTCTAGTGCGTTTTCACTTCAGATACATAAGTTCATCTCTCGAGCATCCTTTGGGTCTTTAAAAAATAGCTTCCATTTCTCTTTTCATCATGTTCATGTTTCCTTTACCTTCTTGAAGATAGGCATATTTATCATAACTGCATTAACATTCTTGTTTCCTAAGTGCATCATCTCTGAGTCTATTCCTATTGATTAATTTATTTCCAGTTATGGTTCATATTCTTCTGTTTCTTTGCATTCCTTATAATTTTGTTTGGCCATATGATTTTTGTTTATTCCTTTGAATAGTGTTAGATATCCTTCTGGTATACAGTTAAGTTAGTGGCAATCACTTTAATCTTTTCAGGATTTGCTAGTAAGCAGTGCTAGGGTGGGTCCAGAGCAGTTTTTATCTGGTACTAATTTAGTTCTAATACTAAGGTATAATGTTTCTGTGGACTAATGACCCGTTATTAGTCCAAATTATTTCTATTTTGGTTGGGGATAACATGAAATATTCCCAGCCATATGTGTGAGCGCTCAGAATTGTTTGGTCTACTGCTTTTCTTTGGGTCTTTTCCTGGCCTCAGGTCATTTCTTCTCACTGTGTGCAGGTCAGCACTTAACCAAAAACCATGGGAATCCTCTGCAGTTCCCCATGAACTCACTTTCTGTGCAGCTTTCTTCTGTCTAGTTCACTGCCACACAATTACTAGTTGCCTTGGTCTGTCTCTGCATTTCAGCAAGACCACTGGTTTCTGCTTGTTTCCCTTCCACTGTTACCTAGAAACTATATCCTGGAAATAAGCCGGAGCAATATTTGTTTTGTTTTCAGATTTTGAAGTTTATTAAAATATTTCTGAAAATACATTTGGAGTATAAATCGAAGTTTGGTAATCCAGGATCCTTTCTTGATAAGGGATTTTGAATGCTCTGAAACTGAGTACTTGGTTTGGGCTCTTTAATCTCATTTTGATTGAGCCTTGTGTAGGTTTTCAGGAATGAATAACAGAGCTGTTTGTATTTGTTGAATATTTGGTAAAGTATTTTGGTTTATATGTTCATGAAGATGTTATTTAATGGAGCCTATTGATTCCGAAAGGTCAAATTACCTTTCAAGAATTTATGCATTCTTTTATAGGGGTCAAAATCTCCTTCACCAAGACCAAACATGCCTATTCGATACTTCATAATGAAGAGTAGCAATTTGAGAAACCTTGAAATTTCTCAACAGAAGGGTATTTGGTCTACAACCCCTAGTAATGAGCGGAAGCTAAATCGAGCCTTTTGGGAAAGCAGCATGGTTTACTTGGTTTTTTCTGTTCAAGGATCTGGACATTTCCAGGTGAGCCATCCTGAAGCAGTAAGGGTTCTTCTGGCTGCGGTTAGACCATAGAGATAAAAACAAACAAACAAACAACAACAACAAAAACCCTGGCTTTGTATTGCATCGGAAAGAATTTTGTCTTAGAATGAAAATACATTGTACCTCGTCAAGGGCATGATAAATAGGGATCCCCTTGTTTTTGCCTTATCTTACCAGAACCTCTCCAGATAAACAATTTCTGCTTCTGAAGACAACTTAGATTTAGTATTTCTGGGTAGATTAAAAGTAATGAGAATCTTGAATTTTTGGTAAAATGTTTATTTAAATAGGCCAAGGAAGTTAATATTGGCAATCAAGAAACTGTGTGTGTGTCTTAACTCATACATCTGAATTTATAAAATAATGAATTGATATTATTATAATTTTTGTAAGTAAAAGCATAGAGGTTAGGATGTATCCATTTATCATGGAATAAATGTGGGTTTAGAACTATTGAAACATCATTTAGAAAATATCTGTCATACCTGAAATTATGTTAGAAGGCTGGAACTGATCTTTCCTATAAAATTTGCTTATATATCTTTTTATAAAAACAATAAGTAGCTTATTTTTAATTTATCTCTATTGTTGAAAGTATTACAGATGTTCCCCTTTTTTGTTAGCTATATATTATTTCTATATTATATTTTTCCCTTAAAAAAACCCTCATAGTTTTTTTCAGATAAATTGAATTCAGACATTTAATATTATTCTCACTTTCACCCTTCCACCTCATTTTACCCACAGGGATTTTCTAGGATGTCATCTGAGATAGGAAAGGAGAAGAGCCAGGATTGGGGCTCAGCTGGATTAGGAGGAGTATTTAAGGTGGAGTGGATACGAAAAGAAAGTCTTCCCTTTCAGTTTGCACATCATTTACTCAATCCTTGGAATGATAACAAGAAAGTCCAGATAAGCAGAGATGGGCAGGTATACAATGGCATTTGATATTTTTCTTCTAGTTTTCTTTTTATTTTGTTTTGCTGTTATTTAGTGATTTGTTTGAGGAGCCAATGTAAGAATATATATCCTATTTTCCACATGCACATGGTGGGGAATAGTGGTTCAGATTTGTAAAGAAGCTAGTAAAAACCTGCTTGCAAAATATCTCTTATGGAGCTCATTGCTTTTTTAAAATTTTGTAAATTTGACTTCTTTCTGTCATTGCATATATAAAATATTTCTTAAGTTACTTTCTGAAGTATTGTAATTTTACTAAAGTCTAAGGATAACAATAGTATTTAACTCCATTAAAACTTTAACTGATTATGTAATGTAAAAAAAATAACCTTTTAATATTTTTGTGGCTTGTTTTATATCTATTATGTTTTACCTTGTCTTCATGATGTTGCTGACATACATTTTAAACTAGTTAGGGTGATGGGAATTAACATACATATCGACTACTGTGCTAACTGCTTTATATAAGGTGATCTAATTGCATACAATGAATTATTAGCCCAGTTTTATGTAGGATAAAATAGATTCAGAGAAATTAGTTTTGCCTAAGGTCACACAGCTAATAATTTATTTGAACCAGTGTGACTCACTTCAGATTACCACATGAAGAGTGGATTCTTTTTAAAAGCACATCTTGTCATAAGAGGACTGTATATAACATTCTTTTCAGTTATATAAGAATATTTTTATTTTTATCCTAAATAGTGATTTTGAAATAAGTCTAATACCTAAGATAAGATTATTATATAGTCATCTAAGCTAGTCTTTTGGAAAAAAACAATGGAAACATCTGATATGCTTTGTTTTATAGTTCAAGATAAATGCTTTTGCTAAATATCCATTAGGAAATAACAAAATTCATTATTTGCAGATTTAAAAAAAAATTCTAGCAGAACTCCATGGAAATCTCTCATCAAGTTATCACAAATAGTTGTGATATTTGCAGGTTAACTACAATCTTAAATTCTCAAGGTCAACTTTATAAATCTTAAAAGCAAAGAATTAGAGCAATGTATATCATATAATTATAGTATGTGCTATTTTAATGTTTATTCTGACTTTTGATTTATCTAGGAACTAGAACCTCAGATTGGGGAACAGTTGCTACAATTATGGGACCGACTTCCATCAGGAGAAAAGACGACAACTGATTGACACTCGGGTTATACCATTTTTGACTTTGAGTACTGGCAGTATTTGTGATCATTAAGGATATCTTTCAGATAACTTATCTTTTTATCTTTAAATCTTTCAAGAGCACTTAGTTACAGAATGCATTGACTTCCAAAAACTTAGATGGGCTTTTCTGGTTTAGAGTATTGCTGTAGAACCACAAGACAAAATGATAATTTTAATAGTGATAACATAGAATGATTATGTAATGTTTATTAATTGTATGTTTCTAATTGAATAAAACATAGTAGTTTCATTATTTGACACAATAGCAGTTATTTTAAATATACTTAATTTGAAGTTGAATATTTCATTTGTTTAAAACACTGAGTTATAATTCATATTAGTTATTTTTTAATGCAAAGTAAGTTTGCTTACTGTTGTTGACACTATTACAGATGCCCCCTATTTAAGTTGTTTACTTTTAAGAAAGGCCTGAATATATCAGTACATATTGCACCATTTCAGAAGAGTCAGCTCTTAAGATTTATGATTAAAAAGCAAACAAGCAAACAACCAGATTAAAACATGTTTCTTTTAAAAATAGTGTGTGTTAATTAAGGACTATTTATTCTGCCATTTTTAGCCTAAGATATATTGAGAAAAAAAGGAGGGGTGTTCTTTTTCTGCAATTACATAATGCAGGAAAGTCTGCAGAGAGGCAGCATTCCTCCCTGTTTGTGATCAGGTCGAATTCAGTGCTTGGTTTCTTCCTGGTTCTGCCTCTTTTAACCTGATGGGTGCCATACCCTATTCTTCCTCCCATATTACAGCATTCACACATCTCTTACATGAGCAGTAATTATGACCTTTTCGTTTTGTGTAGGGCAACTTGATTTAGACAAGTTAGGAATTTAAAACAAATTTTACAAATAGTTTAACAGCTAGTGATAACTTGCTTGCTGTATGTCTTCCAAACTGAAGTTCACAAGCATCACAGTTCTAAATGCCTTCTATTTGGTTTCCAGTACTTTTTATCCTGCTATGTTTTTGGATATGATTTATTTCTTATTTTGCACTTATGGTTTAATAAATTGAGGTGGTGATTTTTAAAAAATAAAACTGTTAGCGCCAACTATCTACTTCTTTGCCAATTCAGAATTATTTGGTTTGAGCTCTTTACCACCACTATCTGTAAAGTTTCCTAAGAAGCTTTTTGAAGGGAAATAGAGGTACAGGTAAAAAAGAAATATCTTGGTCACTGAGCTCTAAATAGAACAGTTTGGTAGCACTTTTCATGGTACATCTGGGTTATTCCTATATAACAAAACACCAGCAGTAAATAATTTAAAGACAAGGAGAACTCTGAGTCATCTGCTTCTGAATTTGAGAACAAAGAAGTGAAAATTTATAGGCCAACATAAATCTTGAGAACCCTTCTACTTCCTCTGGGAAAGCATTATATGTTGGTGTATTAGTTTAGAATATCAGTGATTTTGGCCGGTATTTGTAGATATTTGGTTTTTAAAATTTATTTTATACTTTGAGACATACCTATAAATTGAATCTATGTGAATTATGTTCCACTATATGTGTATTACAGTGTTTTTCCTCTATTAGAGCAACTTGTGTTTCTCTAATAATGTTTACATTTTGTTTAGGTGTATATTTAGCAGTTCTTGGTGTTCTAAATTTGGAAGTTTAGGACTTTTGAAAAATAAAACGTTTCATTTTTATCTGTTTTCTAATATCTATCCCCCCACTCCCCCCCGTGGAAATGATGACTTTGTTGATATCTAAAATGAGTACAATTTGAATGTAATTAAAATGCTTTTTTTGGAAGAGGTGAACTTTAAATATACTTATTAGATAAAATTCTATTCAATTATTTATATCTTGTTATTTCTGATACTATATATTAGGACTAAGGTAACAGTGATCTGCAATATCCCTTGAGATATTAATGAATTTCAAGCACCTTGAAGAATATTATAATGACATTGAAGATGATGGTTTCATATTAGTACAACCTCCTTGAGGAAAAATAACCTTATTGTGATGGCATAGAAAAAAATTTCAAGACATGTCTATATATATAAAAGCCTAAGCAACCCTTCAGCCATTCGACCAATACCTATGATGTGCACTGATCACTAGGGGGCAGACACTTGATGCACAGGCATGGAAACATGGAACAGACTAATAAATCTCAGAGGGAAGGGTGAGAAGAGATATACCAAAGATCTTATATGCATATTAGAACTCAGTGCACAGACTCATACACCGGTGGGGTCCCTTGGCCTGGCCAGCGGGGATCAGGTCAAAACCAGCTCTCTGACATCTCCTGAGGGGTCCCGGATTGCAAGAGGGCACAGGTCAGGCTAAGGGACCCCATTGCATGAATCCATGCACCGAGCCTCTAGTTTTAATATAAAATCTTTTTAATATTAATAAAATAGCCATCCACCTTCTGTTCTTAGCCAGGACACTTTCTTATGCTAACTTGCCATTATACCCACTGAACAACCCAGCCTCACTCTAGCAATTACAACAAAGATATAGGCCACGAGTAAAGAATAAACTTCAAGGAAAGACAGGTTCATTTAAGAATTCTTCTTCATAGACTTATCCTTTACTATTTAAAATATTACATCCTGAAACAAAGAAAGTCTTAAGGAGTAAGTTCAATGAGCTTCACCCTTGAATCAACAGCAGGGCAAAAACATTGCAACTGAACATGTTACAAGTGACCATTCTTCCGGGTCTGAGTGAGCCCCGCATAATATAGATCTCCACTGGGCTCCAGAATTCTCCACAATTCCTTTCTACCCAAAGAACCACACACTGTCAATATGCCCACGGCCACTGGATGCAGGTTGGTTTTTCAACCAAATGGGGTATTTCCACTTAGCAGTCTAATACAATCTCAAACTCTGCATATTCAAAATTGAACTGCTGTTGCTTCCCCACAGCCTGTTCTGCCAAAGCTGTCTGTTCTCTTTTCAATTGATGTCAGTTCCCCTATTTTGGTGGCTCTGGCCAGGAAACTTGGAATCATCCTTGATGCTTTTCTTTCTCTCAGTGTTATCAGAAAGTTTTCTTGGGTCTACTTTCAAAATATTTCAAAACAGACTCCAGCTGTTTCTCACCACAAACTGTCATAACCACTCTGAACTGAGCCACCATCATTCTCACCTGGGTTATTGAAATAGCTTCCTAAGATTTCTTTTCTCTCCCTTTTGCCACCAATCTCTTAACAGGGAAATTTTAAAACATTAAATGAGTTAATATTACGGTGCCACTCAAAACCCTGCAATGGCTCTCCATTTCACTCCAAAGCCAGAATCTTCATAATGGCATAAACACCTTACATGGTCTGGTCCCCCATTATGTTTCTGACCTCTACTCATTCCACTTTAGCCACATTGAGCTCTTCACTACTCATCTTTTTAAAAAAATATATGTTTTATTGATTTTTCACTGAGAGAGAAAGGGATAGATAGTTAGAAACAATGATGAGAGAAACATCGACCAGCTGCCTCCTGCACATCCCCCATTGGGGATGTGCCCGCAACCAACGTACATGCCCTTGACTGGAATCGAACCTGGGACCTTTCAGTCCACAGACCGACACTCTATCCACTGAGCCAAACCGGTTTGGCCTTCACTCTTTTAATATTCCAGGCATGTGCCAGCCCCCAGAAACCTGTTTTAGCTGTATACACTGCCTGAAATGCTCTTCTCACTATCTGAATGGCCAACTAGTTGTTACCATTAGCGTAAGTTTACTGTAAGGTTTTCTTTAAATTTTATTTAACTTTTAGAATTAACATAAATTAGCTTTTTAACAAGATGTGTAGTACAGCTCTCTGAATTTTAACACGGGCAGATTGACATCTTTTGCCACAATCCGGATACATTTCAGTCACTCCCCCTCATGCTACATCCCTTTGCAGTTATAGCCTCCTCTTGTCCCTCATCCCTGGCAGCCATTGGCCTGTTCTCGGACGTTCTAGTTTTCGCCTTTTGAGAATATCATATAAATAGAATTATTTTTCGGCATAATGTCTTTGAAATCAATCCAAGTTATTGTGTATATCAAAGCTCGTTTCCAGACTTCTGGTCAAAACGGAGAGTAGATAAACACTTTACTTGCCTCCAACACTACCTCAAAATTACAGCCGAGTTATAGAATAACCATCATTGAGAACCACCGGAAGACTGAACAGAAATCCTATAAGGGTAAAAAGAAAAACCATGTTGAGAAGGGTAGGAAGGGTGGAGAGACGAGAAACGGGCAGGTCCCACACCACGGTGTAATTAAAAGTTGCGAGGGATATATGAGCTGTGAAGGTCTCTCCTGAGGGACAAGAGACCCCAACTCCACACGGGGCTCTCCAATCCAGTGCTCCAGTGCCATGAAGAGTCCCTGTAACACCTGGCTGTGAAAACCAGCAGGGATTACATCCAATTGAGATGGAGGGCTGCTGGAGACGTAGGTGCTACAAGTCTTAAGGGACCGAGCATAGATTCACTCGTTTACAAAGTTACTTGCCCCGGCCTCCAGTACAGGAGCAGCACCTCAAAGAGTGCCAGGGACAGGTGGGAAGGAAGTAAATTGACTAGAATCATGGTGAAATCTGGAGGGGCAGGGGTCAGGGTATGGGAGTGCTGACAAGTGTTCTTTTATTCAGCCCTCCCCTCACTCTGCTGGACTGGCACAGGTGGGCACCAAATCTGAGCTCTCCATTAACCTGCCTAACCTGTTTGCAACATCAAATACATGGGTACTACCCAACCTCTCTAGCAGATTCTCCACATGAGCAGCCTGCATCAGCTCATGCTATGGATTTTTCTAAATTCTCTGAGATCCAACCCCCTCTTCTCCCCCCCCCCCCAAAAAAAAGCAGCTGGTCTTGGTGTACCCTGTACCTTTTGCTAATTTGCCTCTGTGTAAGCTCTGACTGATCTCAACTTGTATTATAGCCCTTTCCATTAGTCCAAGTCTGTGATAAGCAGCAGACATTTTTGGCTTGGAATGAAGCCTCAAAAAGTGGCAACAAACATGACACAAGTGGCAGGTGGCCTCAGCTAACATTGTGGTGCCCACCAAGGGCCCTAGTCTGAAACTAGTGGAAACCAGCCACAGTTCACACAATAGCCTTTTCCAAGCACCTCCAAGCCCAACACAAGTGGCAATCAACCGCAGACCACTTTGTAACTCCGACCACCACACAGTGCTAAACTAGCAGTGGCTGACCCTGCACGCTCCCATGAGACTCCAGAACCAACACACCAGCTAGCTGGCTTCAGACCACACCAGAGTACCACCCAATCAGCTCCACAAATGACTCGAAGAGTGGACTTGGCTGGTACTAGAGCTCTGCTAAAGTGACTCTCATCTCACAGGGTCAGCCCCAGCACAACAGCTCATCAGCTGTTAAAATGTGAAAGGTTAAAGACAGAGACAATCTTAAAAGCAACAAGAGAAAAGCAGTTATGTACAAAAGAGCTCCCAATGAGACTGGCAGCGGATTTCTTAACAGGAACTTTGCAGGTGAGTAGGGATTGGCAGGAAATATTTAAAGTGATGAAAAGCAAAGACCTACAACCAGGATTGCTCTACCCAGCAAGGCTATCACTTAGAAATAAGGAGAGAGACCATTTCCCAGACAAGGAAAATGCTAAAGGATTTATCACCACTAAACAAGTTTTACAAGAAATGTTAAAGGAATTCCTTTTTTTTTTTTTAAAAAAAAAGAAAAGATAAAAAATATGACAGAAAATATAGAAGACAAAAAATTTTCACTGATAAAGCAGTGGGTCAACAACTATAAAGCTAGTGCAAAGGTTAAAAGACAAAAGTAGAAAGATCATGTGTAATTACAACACTAAATTAAAGGATACACACAAGAGGTAAAAAATAATGGCAAAAAATGTGGTGGGAGCCAAAACAGGTTTGGCTCAGTGGTAGAGCATCGGTCTGCGGACTGAGAGGTCCCGGGTTCGATTCCGGTCAAGGGCATGTACATCAGTTGCGGGCACATCCCCGGTGGGGGGTGTGCATGAGGCACCTGGTCGATGTTTCTCTCTCATCGATGTTTCTAGCTCTCTATCTCTCTCCCTTCCTCTCTATAAAATATCAATAAAATATTTTTTAAAAAATGTGGTGGGACGAGTAAAAATGTGATTTTAGAATGTGTTAAAACTTAAGCAACCATTAACTTATAATAAACTGCTATCAATATAGCTTGATATATATGAAGCACATGGTAACTACAATCCTGAAGTCTATAAGAAATATACAAATAATAGAGAAAGAAATCCAAAGACAATAGAGCTAAAGAATAAGAAAGGCATGGAGAACTAGGAAAACTATCATAAAATAATAAAATGCCAATAACTACATATCTATCAAAAATTATTTTAAATGTAAATAAACTAAATGTTCCAATCAAAAGACATAGGTTTTCTGAATAGATTAAAAAAAAACAAACAAAAAAAAACAACCCCAGACCCATGCATATGCTTCCTACAAGAGATGAACTACAGATTAAAAACAAAACAAAAAAACACACACATTAAAGTAAAGGGATAAAAAAAGACATTTATGCAAACAGAAACAACAAAGCTATGGTAGCAGTACTTATATAAGACAAACATTTTCCAGGATAGACACCATATCAGGGTATAAAACAGGGGTGGGCAAACTTTTTGACTTGAGGGCCACAGTGGGTTCTTAAACTGGACCGGAGGGCCGGAACAAAAGCAACCTGACCATGCTGGCACTCTCATCTTGGGCTGCTGGTGAAGGAGCGGAGGGGAGAGCAAGAGAACCTTCCACTCTTTCGGCTCCGTCGGCCGGATAGAACAGCCGAACGGGCCGGCCCGCGGGCCGTAGTTTGCCCACAGCTGGTATAAAACAAGCCTCAATAAATTTAAAAGAATGAAATCCTATCAAGCATCATCTCTGACCACAATGGTATGAAACTAGAAATCAATCCCAAGAAGAAACCTGAAAAACACAAACGCATGGAGGCTAAATAACATGCTACTAAAAACGAACGGGTTAAGAAGGAGATCAGGGGAGAAATAAAACATACCTTGAGCTGAAACCGGTTTGGCTCAGTGGTAGAGCGTCGGTCTGCGGATTGAAGGGTCCCGGGTTCCATTCCGGCCGAGGGCATGTACCTTGGTTGCGGGCACATCCCCAGTAGGGGGTGTGCAGGAGGCAGCTGGTCGATGTTTCTCTCTCATCGACATTTCTAGCTCTCTCTCTCTCCCTTCCTCTGTAAAATATCAATAAAATATATATTTTTAAAAAAACATACCTTGAGGAAAATTAAGATAAAAACATCATGACCTAGGTCCGTTTTTTTGGGGACTGGAAGATGGCGGTGGGACCAGTGTGTGCGTGTGTGTGTATGTGTGTGAGTCTGTGTGTGAGTCTGTGTGTGAGTATGTGTGTGTGAGAGAGTGTGTGTGAGGGAGAGCACGTGTGTGCATGAGTGTGTGAGTGCTGGGTGCAGTGTGCAGCTTTCTGGAGCGCCTGCAGCGTCTTCGGGGAAGGGACTTCCGGCGGCTGCGGCTCGGTGCCCAGCTTTGGCCGCTGCTGCTGCCACTGCCACTCTCCCCGTCCGGTGGGACAGCGTGTCCCCCAGCCATAAGTCAGGGTCCCCAGCTGGGTGTTGGTCACAGAGGGGCAGTCCCCACCCTCGCCTCGGTGCCACCGGAACCGCAGACTGGACGGGAAGTGAGTGAACTGTGGCCGGGCCGCAGGGCCGGGTGCTGGGGGTGGATGGAGGTGGATGGAGGGGGTGGAAGGGGGGGAGGAAGATGATGGAGGTGGATGGGGGTGATAGAGGTGGATGGAGGGAGGAGGAGGTAGGTGGAGATAGGTGAAAGGAGGTGGAGGAGGAGGAAGGTGGAGGGGGTGATGGAAGTGGGTGGAGGTGGGTGGGTGGAGGTGGAGGTGGGTGAAGGCGGGTGGAGGTAGATGGATGGAGGTGCCCGGGACAGTGCTGATTGCTGGGTGCATTGGGAGCTCTGGGCAGGAGTCCCAGGCTGAGACTCGGTGGGAGCAGGGTGAGTTCCCTGCCATGTCCCACCTGGGATCTCAGTCTGCAGGAGGGAGCCACGCAGTGGAGCTCAGGGCTAACAGAGATGTTGATAGACACTCCCTTCAGTGATCCCGAGGGACCCTTGACTGAGAGGAACTATTGAAGGAGAGCAAAAGGGAGACTACAGTGGGGCTGGGGCAGGAGGACCTGCCCACCTCCAGAGCAGGGAGGTCCCCCCTCCACACTTTTTGGAATGGCTGGTCGTGCCCTGCACTGCAGTGACCGGAGGCGAGGAGGAAAGGCTCTCGGCGGAAAACTACGCTCCTGTGACTGGGTCAGGCAGCGCCCAGGACGCAGACATTCGGGCTGGTGGGTCTGGGAGGAGGCCCATGGGCACAGCAGCCCTGAGAGAGTGGAGTGCCAAGCAGGGCTGATTTATTTGATTGCATTTCATACACCAATAACAAACTATCGAAAGGAAAAATTAGGAAAACAATCTCATTTATAATTGCCTCAGAACCATAAAATATCCTCGGCCAGGTGGCTAGGCTGGTGGGGGCATTGTCTTCTGTTCCAAAAGGTCACAGTTTTGATTCCTCCGGGCAGGGAGCATGACCTCGGTTGCTGGGTTGTCACCCCTACAATTTTGACGTGTGCGTAAATCAGAAACGTTGGTGTTACTTGGTTGTAAATAACACATTCCGACATAAGCAGTAAAAGGATTTATTGGAAGGAAGGATGCCAGTCAACAGAACTGAGGGATTACACCAGATGGGAGAATAGGGAGGTGGGTGGACAGAATTAGAGCCAAGGAAAGGTCAGGCCAGTACCTCACCCCTGGCCTCGCTGCTGCCGCTGGGCATGGTCGATGCCAGATTCTCACTTCTTCCTTCAGTGATTTTCCAGTCTCCCCCCCCCCCCCCCCGTGTCATTGTCACACCCTCTCAAGAATCAAAGTGTGTGGGGAGCAAACGACTGGCCACGTAAGTGCCTTCCTGCTAAAGAGCAAGAAGCAAAAGGACCCCACCTCCCACCAGTCCCAATACAATGAAGTATCACTACCAATGGGAAGGAGGTTTGGGTTATAGTTATTTTTATAAAAAGACATGAATCTGCTACAACATCTATTGATTCCTTATGACTATAGGATTGTTTTTTATTTTTTATTTTCCCAGTGGTTGAAATCATGTATACACAGGGGAGGTTGTTAAACTGTGACCCAGGCATAATTTGGGAAGGTTGGGGAAGGCCATATATTCCCTGAGATTGCATGCAGAATTTTGGTACATTTGCGTTTTGCATTTCTGGGAGGGTGGGATGGCCTATAACTTTTGTTTGATTCTCCGAGATGCCCACATCTAACAAAAAAAGTTAAGAAATACTACCCGGAATGTTCCACATAGTAATTACTTTCTCCTCTCGAAATTTCATTTGTCTGAGGTGTCACCATTTACTACCTTTGGTCCACTAGATGGTACTGTTGTATGCATTTTCAAACTCCAGTCACGTTTTATTGCTACAGAGGAAAAACCATGGTGGTTTAAATGGCAAGTTCTCAAGATCATTTTAGGATTAAAAGTAACTTTACCAATCACGTACTTCGATCTGAAAAACCCGATGCTCACAAAGTTAGGGGAGAGATCTGGCCAGAACCAGGCCTTTGGAAAAGCCAAAAGGGAAAGGAACACCTGGACGTGGGGTCTCCTTCAACCAGACCAAAACGTAATGCTCTGCTCTGGCTGCTGAGGGACTGGGGGCGGTATGGCTGTGGGCTTTAGATTCTTTGACCCTGAGCTATTTGTATATTTTGGTTACAGTCATGACTTACAATGTGTTCCTTCTCTCTTGAGAGGTCAGTGGTAATACTCAGGAGGGCTTCAGTCAAGGAGGAAGATCCTTGTTCCGATCCTTGCTGTGACTGTCTCCTCCTCCCTTGCCAGGTCAGCTTTAGACATGTCTTACAAGTATCCACATTATGTCCTTCCCAGAGCTGATAACCCTATAAATGCATTTATGAGAAGTATCCGTGACAAATGATACTGGTGTTTGGATTCCTCAGACCAAAAGAGAGAGAAACCCCAAGTCAAATGGGGAAGCCACTCCAGAAAGGTGGCTGCACAGTTCCTCTGTGGCATCTGGTGTCGACCCGTAAACCAAGGCCCAAGGAGGAGCCATGGTCTGTGTGCAGGAATCACCTCTCTAGAGCAGTGTTTCCCAAACTTTTGACATTTGTGTACCCCTTCTATAATTTTCATAACGCTGAGTAACCCTCGTCAAAAAAAAATGGATGTATTTTAATAATAATCAAAATATATTTATTTTTTATTTTTTTGGTACATACACAAAATAATAATAAATGAAAAATAAAATTATTCATAATAAAATATAAATAAAAGTTATATTATAAATAACATTTATTTGCACACCGGACCATCTCACGCCTCACAAGATTGTCTTGACTTGACTCATGAGAACGTAGAATTAGGCGCAGCTAAGCATGGTGCAGTGCATATCCCCACAAAATTCCAGCGCAACACGTACCCCCAACCAAACTCTTCCCGTACCCCTGGGGGTACTCGTACCACACTTTGGGAAACACTGCCCTAGAGGACAGTCCTTCCAGATTTCTCCCCAAAAAGAGTCTTGAAATGCCCAAATCTTCAAAAGATGTGCTGGGGTTTTTTGTTTGTTTTTTGTTTTGTTTTGTTTTGCCCCAATTTCTCTGTTCTCTTTGCTCCTTGATCCTTCCCGATTTGGGCAATTTCCCCAGGCACACCTCTCCAAGACAGGAATCAAAGTGCTCACTGTCCACACCTGTTTCCATCAAAGCTACCAATACTGAATCAATAAAGCACCCTTTTAAAGGGCAACCTTTTCGTTTGCCCTGATAAACATACCTAGCTGGGTGTAAAACTTACATTTCAGTAAGCCATTGTGAAGGTCTCTATGATGGATGTTCTCTGTCTACCGATCCAGTCTCTCTTGTGCCCAGGATGCTGACTTTTATGTCCCCCGACTTCCAGGTGGGTTGGTCAATGGGAAACACCAGCAAGAGATGGGAAGGGGAGGGGAGACAGAGCTGGAGAATGTTTCTGTCTGCTGGGTCCCGGGGCAGGTTGGCTGTGTCCTTGGTCCTCTGCTGAAGGCCCTAGCTCCTGGCAGGAGCTGTCCTCTGGTTTCCTGTGACTTCTCCTTCCTTCCTTTGTTAGTTTCTTCCTCTATGGGGTGCTTCATTCTCCCTTTTAGTTTGTCCTGAAGCCTGTCTCCTCCTCTGTGAGCAGCCCCTTCATTAAAATATCTTTATTGTTTCCATCTGTTTCCAGCTAAAACCCTGACCCATTCAGCGGGAAACTTCTTGAATTTCTATATTACGAGTTTCCTATAAACATCTAGTTATGATGCTGGATTTAAAATGTGTGTGAGTTTTCAACCTGAAACATTAATGGTCAGGTTTCATTAGATTTAGCTGGAAAACATTTACTGAGTGCCAGGCACGACATGCGCACTTCTGTCTCTCATACTATTTGGTTATTATCCTAACCCTCTAGGTTCAATCAAAGGTTTGTAAGTTGATATTGTTCACCACCCAAAGTCACGTCTCCTCCCATCACCCTTTGTCCCCGCTTTTGACTCTCTTCTACTTCTCCCCACTCTCCAAGACAACATGTTTGTTTGTTTTTTGTTTTTTAATTATCTTTATTGTTGAAAATATTACAGATATCCTGTTTTTGGCCCTCTCCACCCCACTTTCCCTCCTTCCCCCAGGCCTTCACCGCACTATTGAAAAACAAACAAAAAAACAAACAAAAATTCCAAATAGGTTGAAAGTTTTTAGGCATTTAAAAATAGTTGAAGATTGGCATTTTTGTTGTGAATTCGATTGTGTTTTAAAACATCACTATCAAAGTCCATTCATTCTTACTAATCATAGTTTCTATGATGAACACCATGATATGTTACCAAGATACATCTTTAGGAAGGAAGAACTTATTGCCCCCTACCGGGTGGACTGCTGACACAAAGCGCTAAGATGCCAGACCCTGGTGGGCGTTACCTGAGTTGGAGAGAACTGCCTTGCCCAAGTCATGCCCCTTTCCCAGGGTGGTCCGTCTCCAGTGCTGATTGGTGTTTGGGGTATAAAGGCTTGAGACAACTTTGAAGAGTTGCTTCTCACTTTCAGACATTTATCATGAGAATACTCCTTTATGACATTATCTTTCCCAGAGTTGGGCCAAACTTGTGACATTTGATGCCAGGAGCGATGCAAAAAACACAAACAAACAGAAAACAGATGCTGGGATAGGATTTTGGATCTGAATTATGTACCTCCTGGTTGAATTTGAGGACTCCTTACCAGTGGTAAGTGGAGTGCAGATAGCCTCTGGCACAGGACAGCAATGCACTTGTAAGCAATGCAGTGTTAAAACTTGTAAGCCTGCTTGACCTGCTTGAGTTCCATGACTAACTACTCACTGTGAACTGGATGAGAGGGGTCCATGCTGGGTCTGACCCGGGTCATGTCCTTGGCAGGTGGGGAGTAGACAGGCCAGTATGATAGAGATTCAGTAGGACCACATGGAGGGGTGTGGGAGTTTTCTAAAGAAAGGAATGATGTGTTCAGTGCCGTGGGAGATGGAGTCCTTGTCACCAAGGCCCTTGTTATGGTCTCTAATGCTCTACGTGACCTGGTTTATTTTTCTACACTCCGTCTCAGTCCGCTCCCCCCAACCCTGCCTCCCAGGTTTCTAGGCAACACTCAGCTTTCTTGCAGTTCCTGAAATAAGCCAAGCCCAGTTCCTGCCTCCAGGCCTTTGCACCTGTTCTCTCTCTGTGGGTGGCTCTCCCCTCCTCTCACATGATCATCCCCTCATTACATTGGGGCCTCTGCTCAAATGTCACTCAGAGAGTTCTTCCCTGACCCCTTCCAGGGTCACTGTATTTGTCTCACTCTTTACCTAGCTTCACTTTTCTTCATAGAACCAAAGTGCACTTGACATTAAATTATTTTTTGCTTGCTACTTTGAATACGAGCTCACAGAGCAAGAATTGTGCTCTTTTCAGCACTGTAGCCATAATCCTTAGAATAGTGGTTGGCATAGAGTAAGTAGATGCTGAGTAATAATTACTGAATTAATGAGGATACAGGTAGACGGTAAAATAGAGATGCCGAAGTGGGGAAAGGTTCTTAGCATAACGTAGAGAAAACCAAGACTCCTATTAAGCTAGTAGCTAATAAGGAAGTGAGTGATGTCTCAAGCCTGTCTCACATTTTGAATCAAGCCTCACAATGACTATCAGAAAAGGTTTCAGATGTTTGCATTTTTGGTCTTCTTTTGGATATTTAGTGTATATTGTACATAGCTCTGCCTATTTAAATATACAATATTTAATCAGGTATTTAAATATTCAAATTAGAGACAGTTCTGGAAAAATGATAAAGTAGGTTTGCCTTATTTCTCCACATGAAATCTACAGAAATAAACAGAAAGAAACAAAGATAGAAGGAAAAAAGTATCTATAATGAAACTAGGAAACAGCTAAATTCCACATCACAGATTAAAGAATATCTTCTAGATTCAACATAATTTGAACCAAGTTGAAGAGGGATGCTCAGAGCTGACTCGATGTCCTCTGATGTTGGGAAAGAGACAGATTTCAAAGTGTAAATTAGTGGATTAAAAAGAGCCCCACTCATAACCTTTAACTTGATATGATAAGGAATTCATCTGTGGCTAGATCAAGGAGAAATAGGGAGGACCTTGACTGGTGCACATTCCTGTTCCAAAATAAAATGGCAAGGGAGATCATGTTGAAAGGGGCCATGTGCCTATTCAATCTTTACTGCTTATGACCTGCTCCAAGACTAGGATAACTTTAAGAATGGTCAGGATCTGAAAGGGAGTACCCTCACAGACAAATATGTTTACGTGACAGTGGACTTCTCAGTTTTGTAGGAAAAAATTTATATTAAGCCCAGGTTTCTATGGAAAAGTCCAAAATATCCAAACAACAACAAAACCCCCAAAACTCTAAGAGAAGAAAATAGAGATTGTGGCATAGGTATTTTACAGCAAGTAGTTTTGACAATAAAATAATCAAGAAAGGAACTAATTGTGAAACTTTGGTACTATTCAATGTTATTATGGCTTGAGGAAATGTCTTATTCCTGGTTTGAACTTAGAGAAAGGGCTGAAACCGGTTTGGCACAGTGGATAGAGTGTCGGCCTGCGGACTGAAGGGTCCTGGGTTCGATTCCAATCAAGGGCATGTACCTTGGTTGCCGGCACATCCCCGGTGGGGGTGTGTGCAGGAGGCAGCTGATCGATGTTTCTAACTCTCTGTCCCTCTCTCTTCCTCTCTGTAAAAAATCAATAAAAATATATTTTAAAAAAATGAACTTAGATAAAGGGGGACAAATGGAAAAATTCTGGTCATTTTCATTCATCTATAGTTCACTCCAATTCTATTTGATTATTATTGTTTCCCCATAGTTAATGTTAGGTATTTGTGGCATTAGTTCTCTGCAACCAAAACACTTTTTCATACTAAAAGGAATTGGTGAAGTGAATTTGGAGCTTTCCTTAAGATTTCCGTAGTTTAGGTAATTTCTGTTTCTTGTATTCTGAAATGGTTAAGAGTTAGTTGAGCTGAAACTGGTTTGGCTCAGTGGATAGAGCATCAGCCTGTGAACTGAAGGGTCCTGGGTTCGATTCGGGCAAGGGCATATACCTTGGTTGCAGGTGGAGGGTGTGCAGGAGGCAGCTGATCGATGTTTCTAACTCTCTATCTCTCTCCCTTTCTCTCTGTAAAAAATCAATAAAATATATATTTTTTAAAAAGAGTTAATTGACTGGAGGTAAAGATTACATTGAAAATCTTTGTTATTGGGTGATTTCCTTTTCTATTCCCAGGATTTTTAATCTACACAGATTGCCAGTTGTTCCTTGCCAGTATTTCCTACAGAGTGTCAGTAGTCCAAATTCAAAGTATTAATTTATGGCTCTGCTGTGTGTGACTTGGTGGGGAGGGGGTCAGTTTCTTAATGTGCTCAGGTTTTGCCTTTGTAAAATGCATATACTATATACCTCATAATGCTGCTGTGAGGATTAAACAAGACATCATAGAAAAGGCCTGGTTCAGAGCCTGGGACATAGAGGGCATCCCAATAATATACTGTTGTTTCCTATTCAACCATAAGAACTCATAAGTGATGAAATATGATAATGCCAAATGGCATGCTTCCTTCACAGAAGACTTTTCCCTCCTAGGTAGTAGCCTACCCATGACATCTGTTACATTACTCTATATTCTTAAAATTAGCATAGCATAGCATTCTTCTGGATATTTTATGGATGGAAATAATTATAAATTTTATTTTTGGTTCACATAATGGCCTCTGAGCATATGGAATTCTCCTAATTCATTGGCATCGAGTTCATAAACTCTGTTGGATCTGCAGCTGTGAACCTACAGTATACATCCTCTGGGCATTTTTAACAGATTTTTACTTGGTGATAGTTAATAAATTAATAATTGGTGCTAAGAGAATTTAATGTATCATGCCAGGAAAAGCAGAAATAGCAAGGAAGAAATACATGTTTCTATAAGGTACACGCTATTAGAACAAAAGAAAATCTTGAAGGGTGACTTGACCTTGGCCCCCCCCCCACCCACTTGTGATGGTGGAACGAGTGTCCTTCATTTAAACGCCAATTACTGATGCTATGGAAGTTACTATGCTTTATTAGAATGGTGGTATGATGGGAACCTTTGAATTATTAATGATTGGTGCTTAAATATTAAATTCATACAGACTACATCTATAGTTTTGTTAAGGAAAAGTGTTGCACATAGTGTCTTTGAAAAACTGTTCATGTTGAAAGTCATATTCTACATAATTGCTCTCCTTTAGTAAGAAAGATCTCTTTGTACAGTCTCATCACTATTCTCAATATTTCCCCCACAGTTCAACACAACTGTAGGCATCCAATAATAAGAATTCAGAATCCATACACTGCTTTTTAAAGAGTTTTCTCAAGTTATTTTGCATTAAATCTGTTGTTATTATTCATTATCATTACTTAATGTCCAGGATTGGCAATTTTTGTTTGCCAGACATTATAGGTTGTGGTGCCCTTCAGAGAAAGAATTGTGTCCAGAGGATGAGCTGTCCTGGTAAAAATAGTACCTCTGTCTTCATTAATTTCCCTAGAAAATGGAGAAAGGAGTAAGAAAAGTGCTGGAAGAGGACATTGATTTTTGTGCCTTTTCTTTTTCTCAATCTATGATAAACTCCTCAGTGAGATCCACGGCCGTGTGAAAGGCTAATGTCCCACTGCCTAGCCAACATCTCTCACAGGACAGTTCAATCACCATGTCCAAAAACGGTACCATGCTCACTGTTTGGACTCCTTGCCCTTTTCCGCCCCCTGCCCTCAGGTGTTCCTGTTTTTGGGTTTTCTGAGTCAGCAAATACCATCACAGTTCACTGAGACGCATATGCCAGGATCTAGGGGCCGTTCTTAATCTGGACACATCCCTTTGCCTCAGCTTCCACGACCACAACTGACCATTTTACTTCTTAGTATCTTTCAAATTGATTGGTTTCTCTCCATCTTCCCTGCCACTGCCCTGAACAAGCCATCAGCATCATTCACCTGGCGTACTGCTGCAGCCATCTGACTGGTCTCTCCATTCCCACATCTCCCTGCCAATCCACTCTTAAACTCAACAGACCATTTAAAACCCAATCTGATCACATCACTGGCCCATTTAGACTCTCGGCTCTTTAGGATTTGGCCCGTTTGGCCCAGCCTCTGCTTATCTCTCCAGGCTGTCTGAGAACCTCCTCTTCATTTGCTGAAACTGTCTTCTTAGAATCCGTCAGCTGTGATGTGCTCCTTCCCACAAGGGCTTCCCCAGTTAACTCTTCCAGACCACGGATCAGAAGTCTCCTCTGGAAAGCCGCCTCAGATACTTCAGGCTTAGTCACATCCCTGTTATGTGCTTGTATTGCACCAAGTACTTTCTCCTTGAGTACTTAGCACACATATACATTGTGTGATCATTTGTCCAATATATTTTGGTGCAGGAACCCTGTCTATAGGTTTGCTATTGTAGCACGCTGCCTGGGACATTGTAGCCTTTCCCATTATTTTTACATCAATTCCTTAGCTTTATTCCTGGTTCTTTTTTAAAAAAAATATATTTTATTGATTTTTCTTTTTAGAGAGAGGAAGGTAGAGGGATAGAGTGTCAGAAACATTGATGAGAGAGAGAGATCGATCAGCTGACTCCTGCACACCCCCCACTGGGGATGCGCCCACAACCAAGGTACATGCCCCCTACCGGAATCGAACCCGGGACCCTTCAGTCCGAAGACCGACGCTCTGTCCACTGAGCCAAACCGGTCTCGGCCCTGGTCCCTTTTTATGTGGTCATCTTTAGGGATGGATTGGGGGAGTAAGTAAGAGCTGAAGAGAGCCATCTTGCCAGGATCAGGAAATTCCTTCTATTCTCTATAATTTTCATAATTAAAATGTTAGTGGCTTTGGTATATTTTATCTTATTGATGTGCCACAATATGAGACATTCACTAATGGATTATAGGATTTAGGATCATGTATAGGTGATAAAATTATAAAAAAAGCAATGAAGGGATTACAATGAAAGTCAGGACAGACATTATCTTTATGGGGAGGGAAGGGATTGTAATTTGGGGGCACCGGTTGGTGGGTGTCTTCAGATGTGTAGCAATTTTTTTTGTTTATGGACATGAGCTACATAATTTGGGGAGCCAGTAAAAATGAAAATGTGGAGTCCTTTGTTTTCAAAATTATTAAAAATCTCAAGACAGTGACAGCAGCTCTAAACCAAGCATGGGACCCTTTGAACGGTGGGTCTCTGTGTAACTGCACAAGTTGCCTGCCTGGGAAGCCAGCCTCGGTGGGATTGTATGAGTATTCACTCTATAATAATTCGCTAAGCTAGATGTTTATGTTTTATGCATTTTTTTCTCTGTGTTGCTATGCTTTACAGTAAAAGTTTAAAATAATTGAATAAAATGAGATTTCACAAATAACAAAGGATTAATTAAAACTCTATGATTAACTTGAGGAACTCTCACAGATTAGGAGGAGATAAAAGGGCAGAAAATATAAACAAAAAGTCAAGACAGCCGAGGTTGGTTTGGCTCAGTGGTCTGCGGACTGAAAGGTCCCGGGTTCGATTCCGGCCAAGGGCATGTACATTGGTTGTGGGCACATCCCCGGTAGGGGGTGTGCAAGAGGCAGCTGGTCGATGTTTCTCTCTCATCGACGTTTCTGGCTCTCTATCTCTCTCCCTTCCTCTCTGTAAAATATCAGCAAAATATATTTTTTTAAGAAGTCAAGACATATAAATAGTAGGAGGAACTGTGTTAATATCTGTATAATAAATAGGAGGCTCCACAGGAGAGAAAAAATTAATAAAGGAATGGATATTTTAAGAAATAATAACTGAACGTAAGGGTGCATATATTCTTTCCCATTAGTATTTCAGGTTTCTTTGGATACATTCCCAGAAGTGGACAGACCTGGAGAGTGTTATGCTAAGTAAAATGAGCCAGTCAGAGGAAGGTAAGTCCCATATGATTTCACTTATGTGGAATCTAATAAACAAAATGAACTAACAAATAAAATAGAAACAGACTCATAGATACAGATAATAGCTATCAGAAGGGACTGGGTGAAAAAGGTGAAGGGATTAAGAAAACACACACACACACACACACACACACACACACACACACACACACACCACAGAACCTCACAGAAACAATAGTATGATGATTACCAGAAGGAGAGGGGAAAGCAGGGAGAGTGCACAGGAAAAGGGAGATGCTTTAGTCAGACAGGCTGTGTCCTGGGGTCCTCTTCCTCTGCCCCCCTTTCAGGGCTGAGGATGCTGCTGCCCCGCATGCATGGCTGAGAAGCATGACCTTCCCAGAGAGAGAAAGGAGGTTTACAGAGGGTGACAATGTGCCCCACACGTCTGGTTCTTTAAATAGGAAATAAAATTCTAAGTATTGCATAAGCAAGTGAGAACTTACCATTTTACTAGAGTCCCAATGCACAAATTCATGCACCAGTGGGGTCCCTTGGTCTGGCCTGTGGGATTGGGCCAAAACCAGCTCTCTGACATTCTCTGAGGGGTCCTGGATTGCAAGAGGGCATAGGCCAGGCTGAGGGATCCCACCAGTGCATAATCAGAGCCTGGGAGGGACATGGGAGGTTGGCCAGCCATGAAGGAATTGCGTGAGGGCTCCAGGATGTGTCTGGCCCTTCTCACTCAGTCCTGATTGGCCTGACCCCAGCAGCAAGCTAACTTTCTGGTGGGAGCATCTCCCCCCTGGTGGTTAGTGCATATCATAGTGAGCAGTTGAGCATCCTTAGCATATCATTAGCATATTATGCTTTGATTGGTTGAATGGCTGGCTGGACAACTGGACACTTAGCATATTAGACTTTTATTATATAGGACAGGGAAAACAAGGACGTGAGTGTGTGTGTGTTTTATCTTGATATATATATATATATATATATCTCAGAATTTTTCATTTTAACAATTTTTAAGTGTGCAGTGCAGTGACACTAAGTATATTCATAGTGCTGTGAAACTATTATCACTGTCCCTCTCTAGAACTTTATCATTCCTATTCTAGATACCTCATGTAAGTGGAATTCTCTAGTATTTGTTCTTTTGTGACTGGCATATTTCACTTAAAATGTCTTCAAGATCCATCAATGGTGTAGCATGTGTTACAATTTCTTTTTTCTTTTTTTAAGCTGAATAGTATTCCATTGTATGCATGTATCTCAGGTTTTGTATCCATTCATCTATCCACACACATTTGGGGTTGTTTCCACCTCTTGGATACTGAGAGTAATTCTACTACGAATGTGGGTATGCAAATATTTGTTTGGGAGCTTAGTGTTTTTAATTTGAAAAATTGTGTGACAGGTATTTGTAGTTTGGGGTTGGAGCATTAAATATTTTTATTTGGATCAATGTTTTCTTCATCCTTGATGAGTGTCCCAGCATGAGAGAAAGGAGAACCTTTCCAAACATTTGGCTAGAAAAACTGGACACAACCTGGTAGTTTGAAGGCAGAGCACCAGTAAATCAATACTAGTTTTCTTCTTTTTTTCTGGTGACCAAATCTTTCTCAGGTTAGTATGCTGCCAGTCAACTTTAGAAAGTGAAGTTTCATTTAATTTTCTAAATCCTAACTGATCTTCTCGACTTTAGCTGCCAGTGTTTTGGGTGGCAGCTCAGGGTCAAGTGCCCAGCAGTTTCTGACTTGGGCCTCCCTCCAGCCTTTGTTAGGTAGTGAGAACTTTGTTCATTTTAAACCCCCCCCCCCCCCCCCCCACTTTGCTGAGAGAATGAGTTGATGGTGATGGAAGGAAAACAATAACACAAAACAAAACTGAAACACAGGAAAGTGCTAATTTGAGTGAAAGCTCAGCAGGGAAGTGAAAGTAGAAGGCTACATTTATCAATCTACCTCCCTGCAGAGTATTTTTTTTTGTGTGTGTGGTGGTGGTGGTGGTATTAGAAGGCTAAGATGTGATAGGGACCTCCTATAAACTTAAGGCTTTCTGTACATTTTCTACCTGTAGAAATAATGCTGCTTCTCTTTGGTGCACTATATTCATTTTGCTAGCTTTAGGAGAGTTAAGATTGCATTTGCTTCTGGCTTAATACTATTGTTGTTGATACTGGGAGATACTGTGGTGATAGTTTCTCATCCATGAAAATCCACACCAACTGATTACACTGCAGAACAGACCATCAGAGTCATAGATAGTAACCATGGTAAACATGCCTCAGGAATGAAAAGACACCTGAAGCAAAAATGTTGCTAAAAGATGAAAAGAAGATGAAGAGCACTTTCTGAAGTTAATCTAATTATTCCGCATAGTTTTATCTCAGCAGCAAGGAGTTACATATACCTGTCGTTAATCAAGAGAAAGGTCCACTTAAAAGCGCCTAAGTGGCATAAGTGATAAAAATACCTCCAATGATGAATAGCAGAACATTTTAAAGAAAAAGTGGGAGCAATATTTACATAGAAGTGTCATAGAGAATATGCACACACCCATAGCTGTCAAATGTGAGTGTAACTGGAGTAGCATTCTTAAAAATGTTTGTGTTTTGCATTTTGTCTTTTTTCATGCAGCCTGAGGGATTCATATGGCTGAAGGTGGGGTGAAGCTATAGGACTGCTACCGTAGAAATGTAAAGAGAAAGAAAGAACTAACATTCATTTCTGCCACTTCAAACAGGATTTTACACGAAAGCAATAGACTTGCCAGAGGGGCTTGAGGAAGAGACAATTTTCTCAAAAATTTAAGCGAATTAGAACCAAACAGGGAGGAGTTGGATCTGAGTATCAGACTTCCTTCCATAAAGGAACCCTCACCATCTGTGACGGCTATCCCATAAGACTTGCCGCCCAAAGGATGGGATGAAATCCTCTTTCCTGAGGGATTGTGGGATTAGTGGGAAGGAGAGAGGCAGAAGAGTTAAGATCGTAGGCATTTGCTATCTTCTCTGGACTAAAATATATTCAATAATCCGGAGGGAACAACAGGATCAGGAAGCCGAGTCCCCGATTGTTATTTTGGTGTTGAGAGTGGGGGATTCACTATGCATCACCCCCCTAATTAGTGGCAAGGGACACATCAAAGTAAACTTGCTGACTTGGTAGTTTTAGGTATAAAGCAGGGGGTAGGGAATGCTAAGCTTAGCTTTCCTACTCACCTTTGCTTAATGGTGGCCTAGACAATATTTTCTAGCGAGCTTCTAAAATTCTCTAGGAAGGGACAAAGCTTTGCTAAGGGTCTAGCTGAGCCTTTTGCACTAGGTTGGGTGGGAGGTCAGGGTGGATGGTGATGGAATTACCATATGGCTGAAGATCACACAGGAGACAAGCAAGACTTCCAGCGGCCCATAAATCAGCCCAAGACACCAAAGCACAAATCATACCAGGCACCGATTTGTGACGTAAAGGCCGGCAGAGGGAGAAATGACCAATCCTGCGAGGATGGTGGATGTGGAGGTCAGAGAGGCAAGAGGATACTACCCAGATCAGAGACTCCTTTCTCCTCTGCCATGAGTATGCATCCTCTCCGAGGGCTGGGATAGTGGGCGGGAGAATTCTGAAAACCTGGCCTTGGTCCCTGCCTGCCAGCCACCAGTAAAAGTCTAATTACATCTCCTGTGCGATCAGGCCGGGGGCTCTGCCTCACCATCTTCAAAAGACGTGCTACTCAAACTGTGTGGCAGACAGATAGATGACTACATTGGGCTAAATGTCCATATTTTCTCCCTGCTCCTGGTGGGTGAGTGCTTGTGAACACTAGCAGAAGAATTATAAACAAGATAAAAAATGTACATTTTCTCTGCCCACCCGAGTGAAAGGTGACAAACTTATAGCTCCAATCAATCAATAAAACACTAAAACAAACAAACAAACAAACAATGTAGTATGCCAAATGATAAGACACAACAAATTCAGGTCAGAAAACCCTTGTGACAGTTTTTGACATTTTAAAATTCTAGTAATGTGTTGAGGAAATGCTATAAACCCTGTGGGTTGGTTGATTCCGACTGGAACTTACTAGGCAGGAAGAAGAACTACTGTTCCTACGGCCAGCGGGTGTAAAGGTGAGGAGGCTCTGGGCTCAGATCCTGACTCCCCCATCTCCCACACTGGAGCTCAGGCAAGTTGCTGGACACCTACGTGTCCTCATCTGGAGGGAAGGATCCAACAGCTTCCCAGGGTGGTTAGACACATGAGTTAATACACGTAAACTGATTGGTGTCACACATCTTCACTCATAAAAAATTGTGCACGATCAGTGGCCTTGTGTGAAATCACAGACTGGAGGAGACTGCCCAGCAGTAGATAAATCATGGCCCTGTTGGAGGGGCTTCTCTGCGGGAGCCGTTGGAGTGTCCTGGGTCTGCACGCTTGGCAGCAGCTTGATTCTAAATTGGCAGTCCTTCGGCCGGCGATGAATCATTCTTTTACCTTGTTAGAAAAGAGCAGAAAAAGACCATGATATGAATGAGAATCCCATTGCATTTTGTCACATTAAATGCCACTGCCAGAGATCAGATTAAGATCATCAGACATAAAAACCAGCTGCAGATTCACTTAGTATATGTTTTTTGAATGTCATAGTAGAGCTTACCTCATGGTAGGGTAAAATTGCCCCCAATATTTAAGTCTCCTCAATAATTTACTTTGCATTTCTTACTCTTGAATTATTCTAAATGTTTGAGTAAACCCACTGTCGTGATATCTTAAAGGTAGTGGGTCTCCTCAGATTTTGCCCATGCTGTTAAGTAGAAATTCCTTTATTTATAATAAAACCATGTCTCTCAAACACAAGTTTTGGTTTTGGGGGTTTTTGGAGGGTGGTTATTTTCTCAGGCAAAGAAATGAGAAGAACAGTGTTTCAACTGTCATGATGCATTTTCATTTATAAAATGACAAAGGGTAGTTTGAACCTGGCTCAGTGATTGAGCATCGACCTATGAACCAGGAGGTCACTGATTCCCGGTTAGGTACATGTCTGAATTTGGGCTCGATCCCCATTGGGGGCCATGCAGAAGGCAACCAATCATTGATTCTCTCTCATAATTGATGTTTCTATCTCTCTCTCCCTCTCCCTTCCTCTCTGAAGTCAATAAAAATTATATTTAAAAATAAATAAATAAATAAATAAAAACAAAATGACTTAACAAAAATGACATAGTTTGAAAGTGACCTGGCAAATGAAATTGATTATTTACAAAAATACAAAAAGCTCTGTTCTTTCTACTCGAGTAAAAGCAGATGATTTCTTAAAATGGTTGCATACTGTGTCTCACTGTGAAATCCAAAGCCCTCTCTCAGTAGTTAAAGTTCGGGGACTGCTGTCTTGGAAATATTTTCGTGGACAGATTTTTCTCAGCAAGGCTTCTCTGCTTTTCTGAGGCATGGGTAAGCTCAGCACCTACTGTGGATATTGTGGTCCTTACTGTCCACTGGGAAATTAAGGACACAAACTCTAGATGACTAGGAGGTTGTAATCGAGTAGTTATATACCAAGTATACTTTCTGGGAAGAATGAGCTGAAAAACAAACTGTTGGCAGACAGTTCTCCCTGTGTCTCTTGCATTTTTGCCTATTTTGTGAGCATAGGCTCTGAGTGACTTTGTTTTGGGCTATTTTTTTCAATGATGCTTATGTAGCAAACAGCCTTGGAAAATAAAGTGTCTCCTTCTGGAACAAAGGGTAGGCATGCGTACTGTCCTTGAAGAAGGCTGGGTTCCTGCAGCACCCCACTGTGTGTGCAGGTGCCCCCGGACTCTCTTTGCATTGCCCTTTGGAAATGGGCTCAAGGAACTGATACAAGAAAATGCAAATACTCTGGCAACTGCTCTTGCTGTGAGCAGCCAAGCGTTTTAACTCTGACCCAGGAGTTTTATGTCTTCTGTCAGGATCCATAAATGGTGGCAGATTGAGGGTAAAAGAGGAGTGGATTTTGAAAGGAAAGCTGAGGTACAATTACCTGAAAAGGAAGGAATGGCTGCCGGGCAAATAGAATGAGCAGGCATCTATTACCGTGACATATACTTTTATATCTGGTTCTTTGCTGCTACCGATTTTCTTGCTTAGTAACTCTCCTTGTCCAAGTCTTTACTCAAGGCTTAAGCATGTCTCTCCAGCCCAGAAATAGCAATGAACCTCTTGACTCATTTCTAGAAAAATGCATTATGTAAAGTAGTCACTCAAATAGTAATTGTTGATGAATTTGATCTGTGTTTTTCTGTGTCCTTTGGGTATAAAATCTTGGAGAAAGTATGACATCTGGGATTAATTAAAATCTGTAGCAAATATTAAAGTATAACATAAAAGTCTTATTAATCTAGTAAGCACAAGTTAAAATTAACTATGTTAATAAATAGCATATTTGAATCAAGCTTATATTGTGGGGGGAAAATCACTCAGTAGTATCAAACACATATAAAATAGGTACAAAATACATCTTTGGTAAATGTAAATTGTGTTCCAATGTGTTCTGAGCTTTCAGATCATGTAATTACTTTGGCTGTATCCTTTGTTGATAACTTTAAGATTTAGTGTGAAGAGAGATGCATACTGGGGAAATAATTTTACCTAAAATGTTTGACTAGAATGATGGCAAATTTGGTTAAAAAATTAATAAGAAGAATGGAAAGAAGGGTGATGGCTTTAAAATGCAAGGGCTAGTTCCCCTATATGTGTGGTTCAAGGTGAACTTCTGTTTGCACAAAGAGAAACTAAGCATTTTCCTGAATGCACTAAGTCTTAGCCCCAGTGTTATGCCCTAATATTCTCTCTGAGATCATGGACCTCATTTGAAAAAATTTCTAAATTAAATATGAAAACTATGAACATTTATTTTCCATATTCATATCAAGATTCCTTCAGAATGTCATCTCCTCATTCTCTTGGGTTAATATTTTTAGAACTTAAAGGTTTAAATATTTAATCATTTATTTTCAAGAAATACTTTGAAAATGATATATAATTTCAGTGTGTACAAAGCTTTACTCAAAGGAATGAAATCCAAAATGATTTGCCTTTGCCTAGGGCAGAGATGTGTGTACGGAGGCAAATTTGTGGATGTCTAGAGTGAGAGCAGCTCCTAGAAACACGATCAAAGGGAAAACATAACCAAATACCCGATGGGATATTTTGTTTTACTTTCATAAAATGACTTCACTTTGAATAAGAGGGACCACAAGGAAAAGTTAGAATTTTAATAAACAAGCAGAAAAAGTAAACTGGAGTGTTTTGAACTCGAAGATTAGTGAAAATATACAGAAACAAAGAACTCCTATGAAAGCAGTGGTTCCCAAATGTTGTTGCGCATCAGAATGACCTGGGGCCTCTTTAAAAACTGCTGATACCTGGTTCTCACTCTTACATATTGCAATCCAATTGGCATGGGGTGCCACCTGGTAGTTTGAAATATTTTTTGACACTACCATGTCAAAGAATATTTCTTCAAGAAGATGTTTCATGATCTGTGACAGGTTTTAAAGGACATTCATTACTTGTAGTGACAAGTGGTGGCCTCCCTAAAGGTATGTCCATGTTCTGTGTTACCTTATTTGGAAACAAGGGTCTTTGCAGATGTAATTCAGTCAAAGATCTTGAGCAAGGGGATCATCTTCAATTTTCTGAGTGGCCTCCAAATCCAATGACAGGTGCATTTTTATTGTTGTTGTTGTTAATCATAACCCAAGGGGAGAGAGAGAGAGAGAGAGAGAGAGAGAGAGAGAGAGAGAGAGAGAGAGAGAGAGAGAGAAGCATCAATGTAAGAAAGACACATAGATTGGTTGCCTCCTGCACATGCACCAATGAGGGCTGGGGTTTGATCTGCAACCTAAGTATTGACCTGGAATCAAACCCTTGCCCCTTAGGTGCATGGGACAATGTTTTAATCACTGAGAAACACTGGCCAGGATGAGGAGTATCTTTGTAAGAGGGAAGTGGAAGGATATTAGACAGAGAAAAGAGGAGAAGGCTGTGTGACCATGGAGGCAGAGATTCCCCCTTTTCCCCTTCTGGGTTCTTATGGCTAGATTAATAATAAAATTGACATGAGGCTAGATTAAAATGAGGAAAACAAATTTTATATGTGCACATGGGAGATAATACATGATACTCAAAGAAATTATAGATTTAGACAACTTTTTATGTTTTTTTGATAAATGATAAATTTGTGAAGAATTGACAGAACAAAGAAAGGAATCATTAGTAAGGGATCTAAACGGAAAGAGGACATGGATAGTAAATTAGTAAAAAAATAACACGCTTTATTTATACAGACTTCTAGCTCTGGATTCTTTGACTATAGAAATGAGGGTGTCGCCGAAACCGGTTTGGCTCAGTGGTAGAGCGTCGGTCTGCGGACTGAAAGGTCCCGGGTTCGATTCCGGTCAAGGGCATGTACATTGGTTGCGGGCACATCCCCGGTAGGGGGTGTGCAAGAGGCAGCTGGTCGATGTTTCTCTCACATTGACGTTTCTAGCTCTCTATCTCTCTCCCTTCCTCTCTGTAAAATATCAATAAAATATATATTTAAAAAAAAAAAAAAAAGAAATGAGGGTGTCTCTCCAAACCCCCTTGGAGCAAAGAGGGTACCTTTCACAGGAGGGATTTATTTCATATAATCAAGGAGACAAAGGACAGTCAACATGACAGCAATTGTAATTAGTTATTAATAATAGGAAAGGAGCAAAGAGAGAACAGACATTATAGATATGTCATTTGGGCAGATTCACCAGAAAGCTGCAATTTCATTCTCCCTAGGGCACCATTGGCCCATTCCCCCCAGATCACTGAGGGAAGAGGTCCAACAAAGGGGACATAGATGCACAGTGACGAGGGAAGGTATCAGTGACCAGAATGGGCATGGCCATTGCAAGCCCCTGGAAATTTGGGAATGCATAATCCCCTATACAAAGGAATTCTCTCTCTTGTTGCTTGTGGGGCTTGCTCATTCCTACTTTCTTGCATTTGCCCATGTGGGCTCCACATGCAATGGATTGATGGGCTGCAGCAGGAAACCTACACTAAGCTGGCCTGATGATGTAATGTACTGCTCCAACATGAAATGGAAACTGGATCTGACTCTGATGCTAGCCCAGTGGTCAGCAAACATCTGGTGCTGAGAAGGCTAAAGGCTAATTCTTTCTATAACATTTGGTTCCCTCTCAGGGAACTTTCCTCAAGTGGAACAGTGTAACCCAGAGGGGAAAATATAACCTATTGCCCCGTTTCCTGCAGTTTGGGCTAGCAAGATTTGTTGCCTGTTTGCTCACATGTTACAAAGGCCATAAATCGTAAACCAATACACAACCCTCAGAAAGGGCTGTCAGTGCTGGCGCCAGACCAGACCCTTAGGTATGGTCTCACGATTTTTATCCCCACACATGGGGATTTTTGCAAAGCCCCTGAAAGGTCCGGAAGTCCCATCCATATTTGGGGGACAAAGAAGCCAAAAAGGTATAAAGGAAAAGCTTCCACCAGATTGCTTTGCTCAGACTTTGAGAAGCAACTTCTATGATTCCGCCCGTGTAATAAAGCTGTGCAACTCCATTTCTCTAAGCGTAGCTTGATTTTTCTCCGTTCTTTTATAACAGTGCTTCACTGTGGTGATAGGGTCAGATGCTAATCACATGGGTCAGACCCATGGCTGTGGTCAGCGGACTACCATGTATTCATGGGCTTAGGCTAGAGTACATCTATCTAGATACATGTTGAGGTTCCTGAGTGCTTGGCTCTATCTCGCAACTAAATTTTAATGATTAGGGGTTCTGATTATAATCCATTCTTATAGAGAGAATATTTATTTCTAGTATTTTAGTCTTGCTGGGCTTCACTAATAGTACCCAGAAACTATTTTTGGGGCATGAGTTCAGCTTTTTAAATTTTTTTTTAAAAAAATATTACATATGTAAGTGATCTCATACAGCATTTGTCTTTCTCTGTTTGACTTAATTCATTAGCATAATGCCTTCCTGAACCATTCATGTTGTCAAAATTGACAGGATTTCCTTTTTTCTATGGCTGAAAAATATGCTCCTTAATGTTTTGAAGGCATAATCCAATTGTCATCAAGCCTTCAGTGTTCTGTGGAGTTATGATGACACCCTGATTCCTCATCCTTTGTATATGTCATTTTTCCTCTCTAGAGGCTTATGCTGTGTGAACCTATTCTATTTGAAAGTGCATGTCATTTAGCTCTGGGAAATTTTGTTGAATTATTTCTGTAGTAATTTCTTTTTTTTTTTATGTTGTCTGTCCTTTCTTTCAAAGGAAGCTACTTTCAGTTAGAGATTGTATCTTCCAAATCAATCCTCTAAGTGCCTTTTCTGTCCTAGTTTTCATCTTTTTATGTTTTTGCTCTATTTTCCAGCACATTTCCTCAATTTTATTACTTTCTCACTCTCCACTGATCTTTTTAATTTTGGCTTTCTTGTTTTTAATTTCCAAGTCCTCTGTTGCTTTAAGCATTTCTTCCTTGTTTCTTGATATCCCAATCTTTTAGGGTCTCAGTGGTGTTTTTATAGATTTTTTCCCCCTCTATGGCCTTTCTTTTGTCGTATTTGCTTGTTTTGGTCTTGTTTTCCACATTAGAAGCTTTCCCCCCAAAACTATTCCATTTATAGTGGGTTGTCCATTCACCTTTCAGTGCAGTTTTAACAAACTGGTGTAGGTTGTGTGCATGGGTAGCTCTGTCTAGTGGTAGTTTCACTGTAGGATGATCCTGGGGGCATTGTGTCATTTATTAGGGCACTCCCAAATATCAGGATTTCCCCTTTAGTTGGTTAGTTTTTCTAGAAAAGCATCCTCCCATCTCCTGCCTGGGTAGGGTGATGTAATTCTACCTCCTAGATTCCTAGGTGCTGAATTAGAGTACGGGATAGAGAAGTTCTATAGATCACTACTAGATTCTTAATACTTTCCTTGTTGTTCACACCTTCTCTTTGCCTTCTGCTGTTTAGGATGTCCCTAAATCCAGGGTCTTCAGAGCAGTGGTTCTGAAATTCTTTGGTCTAAAAACCCCTCTACATGATCTTAAATGTTTTTGTGATTGCAAAGACCATTTGTTTATGTTGGTGCTATCAACTGACATTTACCATATTAGAAATTAAAATGTAAATTTAAGACATTTATTAATTTATTTAAAATAACAATAAGCCAATTGTATTTTAATATAAACATCACACATTTATGAAAAATTTCCAAGACTAACAAATTATTTAGTGAGAAGAGCAGCTATCTTTTGTATTTTTGTTTTTTTAAAAATGTATTAAGGTATTATATGTCTACATAGCTTACCATTGCCACCCCCCCCACCTCCCATACATATATCTTTTGTATTTTTGCACCTTCATTTAAGTGGTCAGCTTAATAGAAGATAGCTGAATTCTCATAACTGCTCTGCATATAGTCTCTGAAACACTTGCCTATACACTAATGAGAATAAAAAAGGCAAAAGATATTCTGGTATCATTATAATGTAGTTTTGACATGGTTGACCCCATGAAAGAGTCTTGGGGACTCCACACTTTGAGAACTGCTGCTCTACAAAACAAACTTCCCTCCTCCTGCTGGGATGAAAATGGATTGGTGGTCCATCTTTGCACATTAGAAAAAAGATCTGGGGTCTAGGCATTTCTTATACAAAGGCTCACCCAGTCCTCCTGTTCCCAGCTTCACTCTCATCCCTGCCCTCTATTCCTTTTCCTTCTGGTGTGTTAAATGCCTGAGATTTACTACAGTTCTGCAACACTAATAGCCTTGTTTTCATTTGTGCCTTCCTTTACAAACTCCAAATTCTGCTAAGCCAATGTAGTGGTTTAAAAATATATCTAGAGATATTTTTAATTCCTCTAATTGAAAGATGGTGATCCTATGTATTCTTTTCTTAAATATGGACTGACCTCAATGACTGGTTGGCCAATTCAATGCAGTAAAATAGTAAGAGAGGCTTCCAAAGCTATATCAGAAAAGATGGTACACCTTCTACTTGGTTCTCTTAGGAGAACTCATTTTTGGACCCTTGAGTTGTTATGTAATAAGTCTTAGACTGCCATACTCTGAAGAAGCCAAGACCACATAACAAGGACCTTTATGTGCAGCCTTTCAGCCAACAGCCCAAACTGAGGCCCCAGCAAACAGCCAGTGTTAACTCTCAGACACAAAGCCCCCAGTTGTTGAATCACTCCAACTTTTGAGTCTTCCAGACTTAAATTTTATGGACATTATGGTGAAATGGCAAGCTGTTTCTGCCAAGTCCTTTTCAAATTCCTGACTTGCATAATTCATGAGCATAAAAATAGTTAAGTTGCTAAGTTTTGGGGGTAGTTGGTTATACAACTGTAGGTAACCAGAGCAGTCAATGACTACTCCTTTCTTTGTTCTCCATCTTCTAGAATTTTGTTGTCATTACTCATTTATTGTTTTCTTATGTTCTTTTTCTCATCTTTTTTTGTTTGGTTAACCCCCTTTTTTTCTTTAATGCTATTTTAGGGATTTTGGCAGGTAGTAAAGAGGAATACATATTCAGTTTTCAGTGTTTTGATGGATAACTTTTTCAAGTGTCTTTTATCCCCTTGAAGTGTATTTCAAGACATTTTCATTTTAAGTGTAGTATGGCTATAAATTAGTATCTCTCTGACTGGGCATGTCTCTGTGCTCATGGAACTTAATTTATTTGATCTATTAAAATAAGAGTGACTAGTACATAAAACAGAATGCTTATTGTCAAGCATGCCTGAACTCTAAGGTTAAGGTGTTCTAGATAAAATACTTGTTTCCTCATATCATTGGTACTTGAGGAAAGTATATTCTTGAGTTGTACAAGCAGTTATAGAAATATTCAAAATCTCCAACAGAAATAACTACTCTTAACATTTTTTATGCACTGAAATTATGTTCCCTCAAAATTCTTAGGTGAAATTCCTAACCTTCAGTACCTCAGAATGTGACTGTATTTGGAGATAGGACTTAGGAAAAGGTAATTAAGTTAAAATGAGACTTTTAGGGGTGGCCCTGATGCAATCTGATTGGTGTTCTTAATAGAAAAGGACCAACAGACACCAGCACACCAGAGAAAAGACCATGTGATGACATTGTGAGAAGGTGGCTATCTGCAAGCCAAGGAGAAAAGTCTCAAAGGAAACCAAACCTGCTGGCACTTTGTTCTTGAACTTCCAGCCTCTATAACGGTAAGAATATAAATTTCTGTGGTTTAAGCCACTTCGCCTGTGGTGTTTTGTTATTATAGCGGACAACGAAAGTAGCAAACTAATACAAACATTAAGTTTTTATATTTTCTCTATTGGTCCCCACACCTGTCAGTAAACAAAGGATCAAATCAAATCAAATCAGGTGAAATAAAATCCAATGGTGCATGTTGAGCTCTTTAGGTAGACTGAGGTGCCAGGAGGAGATCAGTGTGGAACTATATGCTGGCCATCCAGGTAAGATTGGGCTGATGGTGCTAATGCATCCTATTTGGTCATTTTGTTGTTGTTGTTGTTGTTTTTTCCTGTTTAGGAAGAGATAAACATTTAAATGGATTCCCTAAAGAGAAATATTCAACTTGTTCTAGCTAGCATCTAAGATACTTCCTTTTAATTTTTAATTCCATCAAGATGTTGCTTCTTCTGAACCCCTGAGTATACTACTAAGGAATTCAGCACTTCTGAATTAAAAGAATAATACCAACACAACAGAGACCAATCCAAAGTGTTCACAGAGAAAGCCCATGGAAAGAGAAGGGTGGGGTGACTTAAGGAGCCCAGATCCTTTCTCTCACAGGGCTCCTCCTTTCACCTTTGAGGTGCCACCACTTCTGTGTACAGGGCCCGCTGACAAAAGATCTTCCGTAGCCAACCATGTCAGCACAGTAAACTGTAATCAGTCATCTTCTCAGCTCAGCCACACCAGTTCCTCATTAAGCTTTTTCTGGGACCAGTCATCATTGATGGCTCCAGTAAGGCATCTATCTGTCTCACTTATACTGGCTCATTTCTGTGTGTCTTCAGTTGTCAGCTTCCATCCTTGCTCGCATCCAGGAAGCATGGCCTTTCCAAATGGATTCAAGGCAAGTTCTAGAATATGTTCTCTGTTCCCTCAATCTGACTGACCTCCAGACTTCTTTAGGTTGATGGGCTCTCTGCTACAATGAGCCTCCTTAGGGTTAGTTAGAGGAGACTTTTGATGTTCTTTCAAGCCAAGTTGAGTCATAAGAACTCAGTGAAGCTGTCTGCCTTAAGTTCCTTTTGTCTGGTCACCATATCTGCTCCACCACTGCAGGGTGTATGTGTGTGAATTCGAGGATTTCATTTAGAAAGCAAGGTTCAGATTTTGTCTGCGCTTACCTCTCCAAACCTATGGTGGCTTTTGTCAGCTAACTAGGGCAGAGGCAGTTATCTGGTTAAACTCACTAGTTTTCCTTCTTTTTTTGTTTTTGTTTAATCCCCATCCAAGGATACTTTCCCTTTGATTTCTAGAGAAACTGGAAGGGAGGTGGAGAGACACAGAGGGAGAAACATCAATGCGAGAGTGACACATCAATTGGTTGCCTCCTGTACCTGCCCCCACTGAGGCCAGGGATCAAGCCTGTAACCAAGGTATGTGCCTTTGACTGGAATCGAACGTGGGCCCCTTCAGTCCACAGGCCAGCACTCTATCCACTGAGCCAACTGGCTAGGGCAACTCTGATTTTCTTGTTTCTCTTCGGACTGCTCATGTGGCTGACACTGCCTTCTTTGGGGTGGAAAATTCTTGCTGCACCTAGTCTTCTATGTGTTTCATATCTGGACTTAGAAACACCAAATCCCATAATTTCAGTCCTTTTTTCCTCAGGGTTGCCTGTGACAATCCTTGTGTCCTTTCACCCCCTGAGATAGTGGGCACAAAGTGTGACTTCTCTTTCTGTCATGCGCATGCGTGTGTGTGTCCTCTTTTTGCTCTTCTGTTTTCTCTGTTGGATTGACTATAATTCATATATGACAACTGGAGCAGCTGTCAGGCATCCTTGAGGATATAAGTCAGATTCTAAATATGGTAGGGCTGAAAACTAAGAGGAAGCCTGAGTCCTTGATAACTTCACAGAGCAAAATCTCTTAGCCCAGACAGACAGCCCTATGTCTGGATTCTCTTTTGTAGAGAAAATACCTTTTGCACTTAATATTTTTTCTTTATATGCTGCCAAATCTATTTCCTACCTTAATCAATTCAAACTTGAGTCTCTTAGACACAAGGTAAATAGGACATTGTTGCTATTCTCCAGGAGTTCACATGTCAGTAGGGGGGCGGGAACCTACAGAACTCTTTGGCCAAGATAGAGTAGAAGCACGGAAGAGATGTGCAGAATGCTGCAGGAATTCTCAGGAGCAGGAGATACAGGTTTAGCACGGAGCAAAAGTCTCAGGGAAAGGTGGATTTTGAAGATAAAGGATTTATTTATTTGCCTGGAGACAAGAAGGGAGGGTTTTCTGGGCAGAATGAATTGCCTGAGCAAAGGGGACTTGTGTGGTATCTCTTCAAGAATGCCACACTGCCTAGTTTGGCAACATTCCGGCGTGGAGAAGGGTATTTCAATGCACTTGGCTTTCTTCATAGTCAGTCAAAGCATACAACTTCCTTGGGACCAGAGACATTAAAATTCCTAAAGTTGGAATGCAAATGAGAAGCAAGTGCTAATATTTAGCTTATGAAATTCAAAACAGGATTTAGCACCAAGACAATAAGCTTGAAAGCCAAGTTTTATCTTAAAAGGAGAACAACTTTCTGAATTCCCTTAACAGGCTGAGAATATAGCCCAGCGGCCTCAGATCATAGCATTCTGCTACAGTGTTTAAAAGATTTCCTTGTCTCTTGTGTAGGCCTGGAGGCTTGATGCCCAAGTAGGAGCCAAAAATAAGATCGTATGAAGCTTCCCAATCTGTGAGTTAAAAGCATCTTTTGATCATTGTTTTTTTAGAAAAGCATTGCATGTGCAGAGATGGCCGTACCTCTTGGCTAGTAGCTGTGGATCCTTACTGGTAGCTTCTTGACATGAACTGTATGGTCTGGGACTTGAACAAAATGGGTTTGGCTTAGGAGATACTCTATATATTCAGAGTGTGTTGCTTCCCATTCTAGACATGTGGCCTCTGATACTGTTGGGAATTGCATTGTGAGTGTGTATGTGGTGGTGGTAATGGTAGTGGTGGTGGTGGTACGTTTATATAATCTTTCAGGATGATCTTGGGAGCACAGGATGCAACCTGAGGTCCTGTGGTCAAGGTTAAGGTCGGGGAGTCTGCTGGGAGCTCCCAGTATACTTCATCTTGCTGTTTTCCCATTTGTCAAATACAGTTGACTTCGTGCAGCAGATGTGCCCTTGTATAGCACGCAAGCTCGTGGTGGAGTGCCTGCTAACAATGCACGTGCTGACTGTGAATTAGCTTTACCATTGGTTGTGGATACTTCATGTGGAGAAAAGGTTTGATTGAACTGGAAGTACTTTTGCATTATCACCAAAATTTTAACATTATTTTTGCCCATGAAGGAAAAGAAAGAGCTGATAAATGTTTTATATGTCATATGAGCATTCTAACTTTTGGGTTTTATAAAATTCCAACATGTTGAATGATCATAAAATATTTGGTATAAAAATGGCTTTAAATGTATCCCCCATTTGAGAGAATAAAAGTTTCTCATCAATGTGATCTCTCCAGAATTTGAAGAGCTCATCATTAAAAACTTGATTAGGAGTTGTTTGTGCCCGTATTTGGGATAAAAGCTGATAAAAAATTTATGCACATAGGAACAATTTATGAACTTCCCACCCGTTCCAAGATGAACACACACTGTTCCTGGAACAAGAGCCCATCTCCACTCCCTCCAACAACCCAAATTAAAGTCTCTTTTTAATGAAAGTTATACGTTTTCCTGTTAGGAAATAATCTGGCTCAATGAATATGCTAATTAGAGCTTTAATTTCAGTTCACACTATTTATCTTTTTTTCCTCCTAAATTCTAAATATACTAAAATACATTAAGTGCCAAAATGGTGATGAATCCCCTTACATAAAGTAGCTATAAGTAGAGATTGTTTTTAAAAAGCTGGCATTTGTACATCATAAAGACTCACCCTCCCCGGTCTGCAGAAAGGATTTTCCAAATACATTAATCCTGCTTCCCACATTACCGTGGAATAATTATTTTTTAAAGCTGAAATTATTGGATGATTGTAATGTGAAGTGCTTTCCCACCATAAATGTGCGTTGTGAAATCCCTCTGGTATACATCTCTGGTTGGTAGTCTCTTGGGTGAAGGCAAGTAAACATGAAAGCAGGGAAGTGAGTGTTGGGAGGCAGCCAGGCCTCTCATTGCCGACGCTGGTGTCTCGGCCTCTCCCACCACCGGTGTGACACTTTTGTTCAGGGTTTAACTTGTTGGCTCTTCTGTCTTGCTCTGTTCTCTTTCTTAACAGGATGCAGTATCTCTTGGAACACTCATATTTTACCCCACATTGTGTGGGAATCATTTCGTAAATATGCTTTGCAATTTAGAAAATGATTTTTATTGATTTCTTTGGGGGGAAAAAAGGGGAGAGTCCAGTTAAGATGCCCAAGCTTGAATTATATACAGAAAAAGATGTGAGTATTACTCATTGAAAATACAACTTCTCTACCATTTTTTTTTTGGTCCTAAATGACCCCATTTATCAAAATGTTATAAGGAATAGCTGGCTTATGAAAGGTGATTAAGTTAGGAGTGATGGATGCTTAGCTTTTAAATAAAACACATCAGCTCCTTAATGTATCACAGAGGCCTAATGCATGAGTTCCTCCCCTTTTAGCAGCCTGCCCATCCCACTACCTCCTGGGCTTTATTTTGAGGGCACCGCAGTGCTGTTATTCTAGTGGGGGGTGGAGTCCTCTTATACCGGCGATGAGAAACTAAGGAGAAGTTTCACATTGATGACACGATGCTTTTCTTTATTCTGACATTCTTTGATTGCGAGAGGGGTTAATATGTTCACTATTTAAGTTAATTACAAACCTCTTTTTAAAAAATCTCTGAATAAAGGGAAAACATTAAGGTTTTCTTAGTGGTAATTGTTCTTTGACTCCGGACACGAGTCTTTGGAGAAATTCTCTTTGATAAATGCAATTCACGCACAGGCAGTGGAAACAGCCATCAAAAGCTTTCATAAAGAAGCTAATAGTACAGAGTAATAACTACTTTGGAAGGGCGTTGGGGGAATTAATCAGAGAGGTTCTGCAAAGTGGTTTGGAGACGAAAAGTGCAATATAAATGCTAAGTAGCCATACATTTTTTTCTGGGAAGAGGTGCAGCAAATGCAGTCCGGGCTCTGCTCACGCTGCGCAGCCCGGTGGCCACCTCAGTGCTCATATTTAATGTTGAGGGAATCACTGGCAAGTAGCATTTTCTCCCCTCTCACCACCATGTAAATAATTCCCACAAAACCCAGGGCAAGTAAAGATTCTGAAAACGTTTGCGGCATTGTGAAGAAAAAAGTATTTCATAGTAGGTGCTCAATAAAAATGATTTTAATTTTACTTTACCATTGCTTTTTAGGACCTCTGTACTCAGGAGCTTTTGAATTCCCCAAGACGGCACTAGCACTAGATGGCGCTATATCGCTGTGGAAGAGTGGCTGGGGTGGTGGTGGTGGTGGTGGTGAGTGAATCTCTCTAGTTTTGTAATTAGTCAAGAATGTAGATAAAGAGAGGTTTAAGTATTTTCCTGTTCCCTTTACTTGATAAGAAATCAAGACCTTTTTACATTGGAGGGGAGGTGACAGGGACCTACCATGTTATTTTACCTCTGCATAAGGCAACTTCAATTTGCTTTAATTCTCACTTTGAGGGGGAGAATGCCAGGCGACTGCCAGCTCTGTTTCTCAGTGTGCGGTGTTGGTAATGGGCTTTGACAGCCTCTCTCCTGCCATTAACTCCGTGTCACAGGAGCAGTCCGAAGGTGACTTGAAATTTGGAGAAAGGAAGGTGCATGATTGATTCTCACAGTGAGAACATGCTGTCTGGCCTTCTCTGAGAGCTAACGACTTCTTAATTTCTATTAGAATAAAAGTATTGGTTTTCTCATAGTCCTTGGATATTCCCATAGTGAATCGAAGTGTTCCTTTGCCCTTTAAAAAAACAGTTTTTTTAATGATTCAGACTCTTACTATGATTTTAAGGATAATTGAAGAGTTAAGCCTTAAGGGGATATATCAGAGAAATTCTAGCAAAAGAGATTACTGGCTTTCAATATAAATAAAATTATCTTTTTGGGGACAGAGAATATTTCCCTTGGTCTCCCATCATTTGTAGGTGTGGGGAGATGTGTTTTAATTTGTTAATGGTATTATGCTCTATTTGGTGTTTAAAACATTTGAAAGGGGGGTAACTCCCTTAAGAACCCAGAGAATGAAGGAAACCAGCCCACCCCGGGATAGAGGCCTCTGAGTGACTGACTGTATGACGATAACGAGATGCATTGTTATATACACGAACTCAGGCCTTCTTAAGACCGTCTGGGATTACCCCCCAAGGAAATGGGGAAGAGAAATTTTGGAAAGGAAGCCAGAGAAGCTATTCCAGAGGCTAGAAGTAGCTTGATGCAAGAGAGGGAAAGAGTTTAAGGATGCGGTAACTCCTCAATTCTTAAACTGAGCGCTGGAACGCCTGGGGGACTGGACAAACAACCCAGGGATGCCTGGGGCATGCCGATCTTTGTGAGACACAGAGCAGCATCTGACAGAGACCAAAACAAACGACTTCAGAGTTTCAGTACTAGGTTGCACTCACATTTCTTCAGATGACATAATATATTTGCAAAATTGGCTTTTCATAGGTTGATGGGATAAAAGCAAGTACTGTTTAAAAATCAGTATGGAATAGTTCATGAGGATGGCAGTGTCTGATCTGATTACAATGTTTGAGGAGCTGTGAGTGTCCAAGAGACAAAATCTCCTCATTTGTAAGTAGTTGTTGTTATTCAACAATTAAATATAATTATTTTTTCCCTTTAATTTATGCAAATTATTTTTTTGAATGACTACTAAACACTTGTGTGAATGCACATAAACATTTTAGTTTTTGGATCTAATTAATACTAAAAGTAACTGGCAGGTATTTATTTGGCATTAGGGGTACTGTCTTAATAATAAAAAAATTAAGACACTAAGAATTTTGAGAACCTCTAGGCGAACACTGTAAGTGCCTCCTTGATCTTCCATGAGGAGAGGCAGCCAGGGTCCTGTCTCACGTGGTCATGGAGGCCCACACTCACCACCACCCCATCCCTCCTCCCCAGCACTCAGCTTCCCCTTCCTTAATCTACTTGCAGGCATTGTGTTAGGGGTTTTAAGTTTATTTTTGGAAGTTTAGTTGTTACATTTGTGATCAAATGAATTATGGCCTTTGAATCAATAATAACATGTTATGTCTAGCAAAGCATATTTAGATATATCTGGATTATGGGACCTGACATGATAAAGGCATTTTCTTACCACAAATAAAAAAAAATACTTATCAGGAACTCTATGCTTCAACATTGCTCTTATCTAATTTAAACGGCCAGTTTATTTACTAGTATTGCTAACACAGGGAGTGGAAGGAAGCTCTTTTGGTATGACTAGAGGTGGTGAACAGCAGGTGAAGTTACCATGTAGCTACAACCCATCACTTGTGAACAAACACTAACCCTTCCACACTCTCTTTCCTCGCATGCTCTTGAGTATTTCTCAGGAGTGTCATCAAGAAACAGACCTCAGTCCTTGGAAATGTTGGGGGGATTTTTCATTCACCGACTTAAGAAAAGTTTGGACAAAAATGTGACTCTATTTATTTTGCAAAGTGATGCTAAATGCACAATAAGTAACTATACTTTAATTACTTTGACCATAAACTGTCACTAACATATAGTGTGCATTTTATTAAACATTGGTAATCAACATCTTTTAAAAAATCAGGATAGAGATTACATTTTGGCATTAGAGAAAAAGGGCCCAAAATAGATTTCTTGCATTAATCTCTATAAAATAGTTTTACTAATAAATTCTACAAATTATGAAATTGAATTATAAAAATAAAAGAAAAATACAAAATACTGACTTAACAAAATTAAGCTATCCTTTTAAGAGTGAATATATATATATAGTCTCTTTAATAAGAAAAATCAGATGTTATTAATAAATTAACCCATCAAAAGATGTGAGCATTGTTTAGAGTGGAATAGGAGAAAAGGCATTTTTGAGGTATTATGATGTAAAATTCACTGGGGAAAAACATGTACTGGAATATTTTCCTAAGACTCATGAGAATCATGAATCCATAGAAACTGAAGAGTCTCATTCTGCTTTGGTAAAAAAGTACTGGGTGAAGCTTTACCTAGGGACATGAATTTGCATTTATAAAAAGTTATAAACATTTCACTAAAACCCTGTTTTTAATCATCTTACCATTCCACGGATTTTATTATACTGTAAGTAAACTCTGCCTATGGAAAGCCTATGATAGATAGTTACCCAACAATTTAGTCAGGATTTAATTATTCCAATAAGGAAACAAGCAATTTAAAAATATTTGTTAAGCACTGCCAGTGTCCTGGGTGTCATGTAGAACATACATGATTTTTCCCCATGGCTTTATAATTCAAGGCATCATGGCATAAGTTACCTTTGGCTGTCAAAATACAACATTGTACTTATGTGTACAATCATTTTAGAGGAGTATTCTTTTTAATCTCTTAAGGTTTTATAGGTTTGATGTGGACTTTATATGTAAGGACAAATTTTTAAGGACATTTAAGGCAGAGATTTTCTGTGCCCAGAGTGGGGCAGCTTCTTGAAAGAGGTCAGTGGCTGCCCTTGACAGGGTTTAATGATAGGCAGGTGATTGATTGCTCCAGGGCAGTGGTCTGCGAACTCATTAGTCAAACAGAGCCAAATATCAACAGTACAATGATTGAAATTTCTTTTGAGAGCCACTTTTTTAAAATTGATTTTTTACAGAGAGGAATAGAGAGTTAGAAACATCGATGAGAAAGAATCATCAATCAACTGCCTCTTGCACACCCCCTACTGAGGATGTGCCTGCAACCATGGTACATGCCTTTGACCGGAATCGAACCCGGGACGTTTCAGTCCGCAGGCCGATGCTCTATCCACTGAGCCAACCCGGTTTCTGGGAGAGCCAATTTTTTAAAACTTAAACTTCTTCTAACGCCACTTCTTCAAAATAGACTCGCCCAGGCTGTGGTATTTTGTGGAAGAGCCATACTCAAGGGGCCAAAGAGCAGCATATGGCTCACAAGCCGCAGTTTGCTGACCTCGGCTCACAGGGAGCTACACTGAGAAGACACAGCATCCAGAACAGCTGTGAGACCCACAGCGGCGACTCACACTTAGGACTCCAGCAGAATCACCTGGAGAGCTTGTTAGGGATGGCAGCCTCCACCCGGTGTCCATCCCGCAGGCCTGTGCGGGGCTCTGGGCGGCAGAATTTCTCACAAGTTCCTGGTGGATGGAACCGGTGACCACTGAGCCACACCAACTGATGCGACTCGGCTGTTCTGAGGACTACCACCTGAGAAGCACTGACCTGCAGTGCCCAGCCACCACCTGGCTTGATTAGAACTAGCAGCTTGCAGAGTGAAGAGGAGGCAAGGACAGCTGGAAGGAACAGCTAATGTGAGAGTGAATATCCCAGGGCTTGATGTGGGATGCTTTTAGTGAGCCCATGGTTGACACTGACTTTGGGAGCAGTCACTCCCTCCCCTTTTGTACAGGCAGTAAAACAAGTAATTGCTCACTTGGGGAAACAATTCTCACTGTGATTGGGGTCACTGGCTTTGGGGTCGGCCGAGACATGAGTCTAAATTCATGCTCCACCCCCCAGTGCCAGAGCAAGCCACTCAACCTCTGTACAGCCACAACCACCTCTCAGCGAGGAATGTCACAGAGGAGGTTCTCAGGAACAAGAGTGGGGTGGGCATTTGTCCTTCCAGTCGGGAGGAAACCACGATGAATGTAACTCAGCCCATCATCCCTCTGTCCATTCCTGACACAGGGCAGGGAGCCCGGGTGTGGCCATGGAGGGAGGCAACGCTTTTAGCTGGGACTCTTTTTAAAAAAAAAAATATTTTATTGATTTTTTACAGAGAGGAAGGGAGAGGGATAGAGAGCTAGAAACATCGATGAGAGAGAAACATCGATCAGCTGCCTCTTGCACACCCCCCCTCCCCCACTGGGGATTTGCCCGCAACCAACGAACATACCCTTGACCGGACTCGAACACGGGACCCTTCAGTCTGCAGGCCAACACTCTATCCACTGAGCCAAACTGGTCTTGGCTAGTTGAGACTCTTAAAAAGACAGATTGACAGGAGAGTTCATTAACACGTGCAGTGCACATCCCTTACAAAGAAGTAACTCAAAAGGTGGCTTAGAACTCCTGCTTCTACAGACAGCATCTTCCACAAAGAACAATAGATTTGTGGAGAAGTGACAGGACAGAGGAAAGTGATTTTAGGCTTCTGAGGATGGCAGACTGTCAGGAAACCTGTGGAGTAAGGGCTGTTTGCAGATTCCTCTGGTGCCATCTGTGGGCTGACTAGAGTCTGTCTCCAGTAGAAGCAGAATTTATGTCCTGCCTTTAGGCCGAAGAGAGGGAGGAAAGAGAGAGCTTTTCCTGCATTTGCCACTTCTTAATTGCCTTCAGTTTAAAATATGTTTTTTATGTCAAAGAGGCCTACTTTGGGATGACGTATTCTGGTTTCCTTCAGCCGCATAGATGTTCTGCTTAGAGAGGGGATGACATCGATGGAGACAACAAAATAAAGGGATGGTTAGGATTTACTAGTGTTTGCAGTTCTGTCAGTGTCCATCTGCAGTGGTGGCAGCATCCAGGGGTGGCGGCATTGGATCGACTGCCAAAGTTGTCCGTGCTGACTTATGGGATGTCTTCCCTATCATTTTTTAAAAATGATTTTATTGATTTTTTAGAAAGGAAGGGAGAGGAATAGAGAGATAGAAACATCAATGCGAGAGAAACATCATCGATCAGTTGCCGCCTGCACATTTCCTACTAGGGATCCAGTCCATAACCTGGGCATGTGTCCTGTCCCGGAATCGAACCAGTGACCTCTTGGTTCCTGGGTCGATGCTCAACCACTGAACTACACTATCTGGGCTTTTATAACCATTCTTATTTAAAAGAGTCTTCCCTAAGCCCCATAAAAAAACCTACTTCTCATCCTTGCTTTAGTTTTCCTTTTAGTATCATCTACCATGCTGTGCATTTTTCTTATTTATTTTTGTCTGATTGTCCATTAGAGGTCCAGCTTCATGAAGGAAGATATTTTGTCTCTTGTTCACTGTTGTATCCTGATGCTCAGAATAATACCTGACATATTTTTAGATCAAGAATTTATAGATCGAATGAACACGCTAAGTCTGTGATACTCTCCTGTAAATCCACTCTGAGACTGAGAAATCTAAACTCTATTTGTTGGTTGTAGTTATTAACCCTGGCTAACACAGGCAGCTGTTATTATGAAGATATTTTAGTAGTTTCTAGTTCATTTAAAAGGCTTTCGTCCTGGTTGGGAAGCTCAGTTGGTTAGAGCATCATCGTGATATGCCAAGGTTGCAGGGGGTTCAGTCCCCAGTTAGGGCACATACAAGAATCAATCAAAGAATGCATAAATACATGGAAGAACAAATCACTGTTTCTCTCTTCCTCTATCTCTAAAATCAGTCAATACATGAAAAACAATCTTTCTATTCATATATTGGGATTGCTACCATGCTGTGATTTAGAAAAGTTATCAGCTGAGAATGTTCTTTATTAACCAGGATTTGGTGAGATGCAAATATGAAACAGCTTTGTTTCTTGTCTAGATATTTTTTCTTTTTGCCATCAAACATGTGCTGTCATAGCTTTTCCGTGCCAATAATATCTTACACAGACCCATTCCATTGCTTTGTGGACACTTTGGGCATAAAAACCCAGTCCAGTTTAATCAGGTTGGAATTTCTGCTTCATGCCCAACAGAGAATTCTTCTCTTTTGCCAGGCTTAGCCTGAAACTCACAGGACCTGTGTTGGTGAGGGGACTGCCTTGGTGGTGGGCTGGCTTGCTCCTTGTTTCCTTCTGTACCTTCTTTCCTTGTCTGTCCCAGGGCTCCTCTTTCCTCCAGTGAGGTTCAGAGGAAGAGTGGCAGAAGGGGCAGATGTTGCCATGAGGATATTGTGTTTCTTCTTGCCTTGCTATGTCCTCGGTATGGCAGGTATCAAATGACAATGCCCTTATTGTCCAGTGGGCAGTCCTCTGGCCACTCAGCTTAAAACTGGGTAACTTCCATGATGCCCACTGGGCCCAGAGGAGGTACACCTAAAAGGTGGGAGGGAGACCACTGCATTGTTGCCTCTTTCTTCAGTCAGCGATTTTCCCACAATTCATTCCCTTGTGTTTCTGCTTACACGGGCACAGAGGCATATCAACAAGTTCACTCAGATGGTCCACCTTGGGAATGAATGTTCATCACCCCTTCTTGCAGCCACTGCTAATTCCCGAATCCCATATCACTTGTCTTCGGAGTAAGAGAACAGTCCTGTCCCCGCAGGAGAGTTGGAGAACCCATGGGATTTTTCACCTCCGCCAGTATTTCTTAATGGGACTGCTATAGGCAATCTGGGTGGGAAAATTCTTTGCTGGGCAGGGCTCTCCCTTTCAGGGTATTGATCAAGCTTGAATCCTGCCCATTTGTGGAGAGTGGCTTCAGTGTTTGGACGGTTCAAGCCTTGGACTAATGAGAGGGCACAGTCCTCTCATGGCCACGTGCAAGTCCCAGCTTGGAGGGCAGAGCCCTCCCAGTGCAATTATAGCCAACAGCTATAGCTGTAAGCTTGAACCTGTGGTCCGGACACGTGGCCCCACGTGCCTAAGTGATACAGGCTGCAAGTAAACAAAACTTGATCAGGTGCAAATAGTTGAGTAGGATCGACCCATGAGAATGTTGTAAACATCTTGACCATACCCTTACTTTGCCTCGTGGCATCTGGTTACAAATTAAAGTCACGGCTTGTAGTCTGTGGCGCTGTCGCTAGCTCTCCATCAGAGAGAACAGCATCCCACTGAGACCCAGCTTTCCTTCTCTTGTCTGTCTTTTCTCAATCCTTCACCGCCCCCACTCAGGCTCACTGAACCTGGCTGAGCTGGCGGGCACATAAGGCGCTCTGGGTCTGAGTATGCCATGGCCGTGCCGGCTCGACACACCCATTAAATGCTAGTAGCATTCCCAGAAATGTCTCCTCTAAACTCTACTCAGTTTGTGAACCGTTACTAGGCCAACAACTCAATAACATATGGGAATTTTAGAATTTCAATCCATTACTTATACAGACTGGTGGGAGTCGTGGGTGAGAGCAGTGTGATTGATAAATTCTGTAGGAATATGCCTGGCAGTTCTCTTTAGGATGTGGGTGTTCTTAGTACTTATTGTCCTTAGCTTTGGGCTTTAGTTGAAATTCTGAGGCAAGAGAAAAAGAGTCTTTCAACATCCTATTACAAGCTGAGAGAAACATGTCTCCAAATGACAGCATAAGTTGTATTATGTCTGAGGGTTTCTTTTACATACTAGTAACTCATTCCCTTCTGGATTGTGAGTTCCAGTCAACCTCAATCAGAAATACTGCGCCTTTCCTATCTTCTTCCTTCAAGTTTTTATGGAGGAACCTCCATTCTTTGGAACAGTAGAGCTTTAATTTATTTTCTACAAATGCGAATCTTATCAGAAACATTGCAACTAATTTTTACGTCTATAATTTTACAGGATCTTGAAAGTAAAACAAGATTAGGTTGCATTTGGTTGAACCATAAAATGGCCATTCGTGGATGTTAAAAATGATTGAATACCAGTAATTTTGTGTAATTTAATCTAATAATGTTAGTGAACTCTGTACCTAATTTGAATATAACCATGCAGTTTGGGCATAAAGCAGTAGTGACTGTGATGGTGATTGAGACATGTTATTTACAAGAGAGACAGACTCAGATTTTACCCCGGCTTCTTGTGATCATCTTATCTGAAGAACGGAAGGGATAGGGAGGGAACTAATCCCTTAGTTTTGCAGTATGTTCTGCAGTTACAGAATGTTTTCACATGCATGATCTCATTTGCTCTTCATACCACCCTAAAACCCACATCGTAGAAGAATATTTGTGCTCCTTGAGTATAATAAAAACTGGTCAGTTTTCACACCACGTATAAACATGTAATCTCTTAATGGGATCATCAGTTTTAGAGAAGCCATTTTGCTAAAATTCGGGAAATTTCCTCAAATGTATCCTCTAATTAAGCCTAATATTTAAAATCCCAAACACACAGATTTAGTTAGGAAAGTATCAAAGTATCATTTTTCCCTTAATGCATGCTTGAAACAAAAGAAAATAGAATATTGATTTTGGGAAGAGAGTGTGGTTCCGGGATATCATACAGTTTTTTGGGCTTTGTGACTTGAGGGAGGTCATCACAGTGGGGTTGAGTTTTTAGCATTGGCTTGAAAATAAAAGACAGTCTTTTGTGGGTAAGAATAAAATATAAATTAGTTAATAAAAAAGACTTATTTGTCAGTATCTATAAATAAGGAGATCTTTATTCGAGGACAGTGGTCACCAAACTCATTAGTCAACAGAGCCAAATATCAACAGTACAACGATTGAAATTACTTTGAGAGCCAAATTTTTTAAACTTAAATTTCTTCTGATGCCACTTCTTCAAAAGAGACTTGCCCAGGCTGTGGTATTTTGTGGAAGAGCCACACTCAATGGGCCAAAGAGCTACATGTGGCTGGCAAGCCACAGTTTGCCGACCAGTGTTCTAGGGCATGCCAACCCATGGAGTTCCTTTGATGTGGATTTTTCAAGAAAGGAAGCTTTTTCATAAGTGGATTTAACCTTTGCATCTGTCCAGGTGAATTTGGAAAATATACCCTAGTGAATAGTAGCCCTTTTATTTATTTATTTTTGTGTTTATTTATTTATTTTTAATTGAATTTATTGGGGTGACATTGATTAATACTATTATGTAGCTTTTAGGCATGCAGTTCTATACTACATCATCTGTATATTGTATGTTCTTCTCAGATTACTAAGTCTCCTTCCATCTCTATTTATTCCCTTTGTACTCCTTTCTACCTCCCCAACACACCTTTCCCTCTGATAATTACTATACTGTTGTTTGTATCTATGAGTTTTTATTTTTGTTTAATCCCTTCACTTTTGTCACCCAGTCCCCCACCTTCTAACCCAGCCATGGGCAAACTACGGCCCGCTGAGCCAAAAGAGCGGAGAGTTCTCTTGCTCTCCCCTCTGCTCCTTCACCAGCAGCCCAAGATGAGAGTGCCAGCATGGCCAGATTGCTTTTGTTCCGGCCCTCCGGTCCAGATTAAGAACCCATTGTGGCCCTCGAGTCAAAAAGTTTGCCATCCCTCTCTCTGATAGCTCTGAATCTGTTCTGTTTCTGTTTATTTTACTCATTAGATTCCATATATAAATAAAATCATATGGTACTTGTCTTTTTGACTGGTATATTTCACTTAGCATAATACTTGGGTTTATTCCTTACCTCTAAAGGGTAAAATTTCCTTCTTTTTTATGGTTGAGTATTATTCCATTGTGTAAATGTACCACAGCTTTTTTTATCCATTCATCTACTGATGGACACTGGGTTGATTCCACATGTTGGCTATTATAAATAATGCTGCAACCACCTTCTGTATCATCATAAGAATAAATTAAAATTGGATTAAAGACTTAAAATGTCATTCTTTTTTTTTAAAAAAAATATATTTTATTGATATTTTACAGAGAGGAAGGGAGAGAGATAGAGAGCTAGAAACATCGATGAGAGAGAAACATCGACCAGCTGCCTCCTGCACACCCCCTACCGGGGATATACCCGCAACCAAGGTACATGCCCTTGACCGGAATCGAACCCGGGACCTTTCAGTCCACAGACCGATGCTCTATCACTGAGCCAAACCGGTTTTGGCTAAAATGTCATTCTTAAAACTGTAAAAGCCCTAGAAGAAGACATAGGCAGTAAGATCTCAGAAATTTCTTGTAGCAATAATTTTTCTGATATATCTCCCTGAGCAAGGGAAACAAAGAAAAAATAAACAAATAGGAGTACATCAAACTAAAAAGTTTTGCACAGCAAAGGAAACCATCAAAAAATGAAAAGACAATGCACCCAATGGGAGAACAAACATATTTGCCAATGATAAATCTGACAATAGATTAATATCCAAAATTTATAAAAAACTTATACAATTAAATAATGGATAAAGGATCTGAATAAATATTTCCCCAAAGAGAACATACAGAAGGCCAATAGACATGAAACGATGCTCAATGCAACTAATCATCTGTGAAATCTATTTAAAACAATGAAATATGACCTCAGACCTGTCAGAATGACTATCAACAATAAATCAAAGAAGTGTTGTTGAGGATGTGGAGAAAAGGGAACCCTTGTGCACTGTTGGTGGGAATGCAAATTGGTACAGCCACTATGGAAAGAAGTATGGAATTACCTAATAAAATCAAAAGTGAAATTGCCTTATAACCCAGCGATTCCATTTGTGGAAATATATCTTAAAAAACACAAAACACTGATTCAAAAGAATATATACACCCCTATGTTGCAGTGTTATTTACAACTAGAGGCCCAGTGCACGAAATTTGTGCACAGGGGGTGTGGTCCCTCAGCCCGGCCTGCACCCTCTTGCAATCTGGGATCCCTCAAGGGATGTCCAACAGTCAGTTTAGGCCCAATCCTGCAATTGGACATCCTTCTCATAATCCGGGACCTCTGGCTCATAACTGTTCACCTGCCTGCCTGCCTGATTGCCCCTAACCAATCTCCTGCCTGCCTGATCGCCCCTAAGTGCTCACATGCCTGCCTGCCTGATCTCCCTAACCACATCTGCCTTGGCCCTGCTGCCTGGACAGAAGGACACCCAGAATGACATCTAGAAGGTCGTTCAGCTGTAATTAGCACATTACACATTTATTATTATAGATAGTAGTAGCCTTTTTAACTTGAATGCTATGTACTATATTTATTGTAATTGTTTTAGCTACTCCTTTCTTTTCCCAGAGAAGAACACATGAGAATTCTGATGCTGTGTCCTTTATTCTTCTTGTCAGGGAAGAAGCCATGACATTATGTTGATCAGATTTGACACGGATTCCTTCTATTTTCCCTCAGTAATAATTCTTGCTGACCCACCCTACTGACTCCTCTAGAACAGTGTTTCCCAAAGTGTGGTATGCATACCCCCAGGGGTACGGGAAGAGTTTGGTGGGGGTAAGCGTTGCACCGGAGTTTGGTCGGGATATGCACTGCACCGTGCTTAGCTGCGCCTAATTCTACGTTCTTATGAGTCAAGTCAAGACAGTCTTGTGAGGCGTGAGATGGTCTGGTGTGCAAATAAATGTTATTTGTAATATAACTTTTATTTATATTTTATTATGAATAATTTTATTTTTCATTTATTATTATTTTGTGTATGTACCAAAAAAATAAAGACTAAATATATTTTGATTGTTATTAAAATGCATCCATTTTTTTTGACGAGGGGTACTCAGCATTACAAAAATTATAGAAGGGGGTACACATATGTCAAAAGTTTGGGAAACACTGCTCTAGGGAAATAGTTCAAAATCTCTGCAACTGCCTCATTCTCACTTCTGCCCTAGTCGCTCAACGGATGACCCCAAAAAGGTCCTAAAATATTCTTGGAGGAAAAAGGTCAAGGGACATTGGGCAAGCCAGAGATTTACTTTTATAATAACTTAAAAGAAATGAAAGCATCATATTTAATCAAATACCTCATAGTGTACATCTGTCTTTTAGATGTGACCTGAGATAATGAATTTGTAAATTGAGTGTTTGGTATAGAGCAAGCAGTTAATAACTGTTTTTATTGTCTGTCTTTAATAACTTCTGACCAGCAAAGACGATGTAGAAAAATTTTAGGTAACTCAGTTTCAGCAATTATGATGCTATAATGAGTTACACTGACCTATTGTCCTTGCTTCACTTGGTGTCTCAGGTAGCATAGTGTTTGCTGCTTCTTTAAAATGCTTGTCTGTTTCACTGCTGCTGTGGATGCCAATGTTTACTGGGACTGATTGGTGACTAGCATAGTTTCAAACCCTATTCTGAAATTCAAGAACTAATTCATGAGAGCCTTTCCACTTGCCCTAATACAGTTGTCGGCAAACTCATTAGTCAACCGAGCCAAATATCAACAGTACAACGATTGAAATTTCTTTTGAGAGCCAAAAATTTTAAAACTTAAACCATATAGGTAGGTACATTGTTATTAACTTAATTAGGGTACTCCTAAGCTGGCCTTTGCCAAAAACTCAAGGGACCAAAAACCGAATGTGGCTCGTGAGCTGCAGTTTGCTGACCACTGGCCTAATACGATGTGTGCTCTACTGTGCATGCTGGGGCAGTTTTTAGTGAGAGGGTCATAGTGGCACTAACTCAACAGCAAAGACTGAATTTGTGACAAACATGAGCTAATATGTGCTCAGTGCTTAGCAGGTTACAGGTTACTTCTCATATATTGCTTTATTTTATCCTTACATCAACCCCATGAGGTAGACACAGTGTTTTTATCTCTTTTTGTCCATAGAGTTAAATAATATTTTTTGAGAATATTTTTTCCCCTTTAGATGAAATGTATATGTCCACCTTTTTAAGTGAATTGATAGGGTGGCTAGCTCCAAATGAAGAAGTGGCTAAACTTCACTTTTTAAACACCCTTTTAAATATTATTTAGGGCAATACTTTGGGAGGCACGATTGCATGTAATTGGGGTGGTCTAATTGTATGAGTGCTTTATCATTGATGCTTTGTGCTTTGAATCCGTTTCTTGCAACAGGCTATTCTGTTACCCCCATTGTAATAATACAACTTCTTCATGAATGCCACATTAACCACAAAGACTTTTTGGCAACATCAACTGTGATATTGTAATGTTAACACAGGCATTGTGATTTCTTCTTTTTAAAAAAGTATGTGTTTATTGATTTTAAAAGAGAGAGGAAGGGAGAGGAATAGAGAGATAGAAAGAGAAACATCATTGATTGACTGCCTCCTGTATGCCTCCCTACTGAGAATTGAGCCCGTAATCCGGGCATGTGCCCTAACTAGTAATTTAATCTGTGACCACTTGGTTTTTGGGTTGACACACAACCACAGAGCCACACCAGCTGGATTGGTTTGGTGATTTCTAATCAGCAACTGGCAAAGGGACTGTTAAAAATTATCACAGAATCACTTAGTTATTATTGTTTTTCAAAAAATGATTTTAAGTCCCTGACAAGAAGGGTGGGTACCTGATAGATATTTGTTGAATGAATGAGTGAATACACTGTCAGAGGCATCATTATAGGCTGATTTGAAACTGGCAATCCTTTGCATTGACCAAACTGGGCCACTGACCAATTCCTGGATGTGACCTGCACCTTCCTGCCCCCTGGGCCTTTGGGTACTCCATTTTCTCCATCCCCATTGCCCATTCATTGACCTGGATCAGATGCCATCTTCTCCCTATAGGCTTCTCAACTTCTTCCATCACCACAGATAGAAATAACTGTACTTAAAAATGTCCTCATAGCACATTGCTTATGTCTCTTTAGGTCCTTATCATATTCTTCTTTTACTAGAACAAAGCACATAACAGCTTTCTTTTTGAACTTAAGTTCTCTGAGAATAGAGCCTGTGTTGTGTTCATCTTCATACCTCAGACATAGCTTTTTTGGCCTAGAGTCATATGCTGGTTTCTCAAGCTTTTTGTTGTTGTTGTTGCATGAAGTCTACAGGGAGCATTCTGTATTATAATACGGACTGTTATATTCCCCATCCTTCATAAAACTTTTCAACAAAGATGCTGTTAGGGTTGCCATGAGTCCCAAAGGGATAAAAAATTATGATTTTATTAGGTCATCTGGATACCAGACTGACTGAGCACCAAAATGGTGTCCGTATCCAGGAATGGGGAGCCAGAGATTTTAAAGGATTCCAAGTGGGCCTTTTTTTTTTTTTTTTTTTTTTTTTTTTTTAAAGCAGAGCATTCTCTGGGCAGATCTGGATCCAAGGAGAGTCGGGAGAGGAAGGATAATGGTCTTAGCAAGTGGGATGTGGTCTTAGCAAGTGGGCTGTGGTCTAAGTGAAAGGGAATGTTGGTTGTGAAGTGGCCTAAAGGCCAGTTCCCAGGGGCGTGGTATCGATTAAATTATTTAGTCAAACCTATCACTGACAAATAGGAAAAACATTCAGATTTGGTTTCCACAGAAACTTAAAGCCATTGATGAAGATATAAGTAAACAGTAAAATGGACAAGACCCCAAGAATACTACATTTTTAAAAGATACCGAGCAGATAAACCTGTTTTAATTAGTTGGGGATGAACAGAATCACTGTAAGTACCGTTGACATTTAGTTTAATCTAAAAACCCAGGGAGATGATGCAGCATTTTTCTTCTGACGAGAGCAAAATGTTAATTTAAAAAAATTGTCTGGTTTTTAATACAGCATGTGGAATAGTCTTCGAATTATTTCCTCACCTCACAAAGTCAAAACAGCAGCAATGAAAATAGCTCTAGAATATTATTTCTATTTCAGGTAATGGAGCTTGGCCTGGGATGGAGGTGGGGCTGGAGCCACGGTGCGGAATGCAGTAGTTACTCATTCTAGGCAGGTGCCTATTGGGGCTGATTACTTATAGGTGACTCTGCAGTGTGACAGGCAACTCCCCCTGTGAAGTGCCAGGCAGCGAGGTTCGATGAGACAGGCATGACACTGCAGATTTCCGAGAGAGAGAGAGCCGGGGAAGGAGCCATAAGCAATCCCTTCTCCCAGCTGACCCCTCCTGGTGTTATTCTTATAACACATCTTTTCCGCAGGGGATCTGCAAAAAACACTGCTTCATTTTAAAAGGTGTTAGGGTAAATTCCCCAGCAGAAGCTTTCTCCCCTGCAGAGACAAATATCAGAGCCTGCAGAAATCTGGGTTACTGGCTTTGAAACCAAATAATTGGGCTGAATGAATGGTCAGCAGTAAAGAGGCTGCACATAAAGGAAATCCCTTCTGACTGCGTCTCTCATGCTGGAGGACATTAGGATGAGAGCAGACACAGCCTCCTGGGTTTGGGTTGCCAGGTAACCAGAGTTTCCACAGGTTTCCATTTTCACTTTATTTCTGATTCAGGAAAGCCTTTTTTTTCTTTTTCAATTAACACAGAAAGGATTCAAGAACACTCCCCCTCACCCATCCTCATTAAGGTCAAATTAATCACATTCACCTGCTGTTGGCTAAAACGTTTCAAATGACAAATTGTTTTTAAACATTTAGCTGTTAGGAAATTGTTGGGAAACATCATGATAAAAATCAGAGGGTGGTAATATGCCTGATTGGTACTTAGGCAGCCAATGGAAAACCTTATGTGGCCCTGGAGGGTTCTGGGTTGGCCGGAAGCTTTGATGCCGCAGCTTCAGCTACCCAGGCTCTTCCGCCCCTGGCTGGGAGGTTCTCTGGCCCCGGAAAACACCACCACTTACTAAGGATTCTCCCCAATGGCTTGACTTTTATGTTCTTTACAAGATTATTCTTTTTAAAAAAAATATATTTTATTGATATTTTACAGAGAGGAAGGAAGAGAGACAGAGAGCTAGAAACATCGATGAGAGAGAAACATCGACCAGCTGCCTCTTGCACACTCCCTACCGGGGATGTGCCCGTAACCAATGTACATGCCCTTGACCGGAATCGAACCCGGGACCTTTTAGTCCGCAGACCGATGCTCTACCACTGAGCCAAACCGGTTTTGGCACAAGTTTATTCTTAACTCACGATTTTCTGAAGGAGAAATCAGCTTTTTTTAAATGGGTAACAACAATAGAGTACAACCAAAGAGGACAAAGAGAAGGGATTTGAGGATGTAATGCTTAAAGCTTTGTGTTATAAACAGTTTTCTTCCCACATGGTGGAAAAGCAGCTAACTCAAATGGCTTTTGAAATTAGATGGAGCAAAGGCAAATAAGTCTGCAGTCTCATGGGTGGTGAGCAGTGAGCTCGCTGGGTTGTATGTGGCTGGATATGTGTGTGCACATGTGTGTACAGTGGGGCTTCATTGTGTGCATGTGGTAAATTTATCTATTTATGAGGATACCCGACAGGAAGCTTACTGTAATACTTTTTGCCCTGTAGGATGGCAGTCACTTTTAAGGGGACATGAATATCTTTCCTACAAGCAGACAACAGTCCAGGAAATGTCACCGAGAGAAGTTTCTACAGCTTGTTGAGTCTGAAGGGGGCTGGAAAGACAAATCTTCAATCCCTATAACAAAACATTATTTCTTCTTAAACATTTCCATAGAGATGAAATTTGGGTAAAATTAGTATCAAGGGTAATGTAGAGGGGGAAGAGATGTCACAAAAAAACCCTCCAAAAAATGTCCTGAAATGGTACTTGGGTGGGGATAGCAGCAGTACATAGTGCTCTCCACAAAGGAGCTAAGAAGTGATAATTATGATTATTTCTATATGTGTATGTGTACTTGGGGGCACAGATATGAATATCCTCTTTTTTTTAGCACGAATGAACACCACTGCATTCTCCTTAACTTCTCTTTTGGAGCATGGATTTATCAAAATTAGGGGACTAGAGTCACCCCAGTTGGTCCTACAGTGGGAATGTCTGTCTGCGGAAGAGTCAGGCTGGAAAGCATATGAACTTTGCAGATATATAGTGTGTCAGTAATAAAGGTGTAACTTATTGAATGGCGAGGGAGAAGGCGGGAGTGGGGAGGAGAGAATCAGGAGAGCCAAACGATGAGCTCCCTTTCTGATAGGAAGAAGTGGAAATGTCGGCCCACGGGGAGTGGAAATGCCAGAACCAGAATTTGCAAACCTGGAGACTAAGATATGGCTTCCAAGCAGACGGACTGCACTTGCCCACTTTGATTTCAAGGACCCCGAGGCAAAGACTTCTTGCACTAATGAAGAGCTATATGCAGGGGTGGGCAAAGTGGTTTGCAGCAGCAATTATGTGAAGCAGAGTTTATGCTTCCTTATGATTAACTAATCATTATATTATTTATTATGAACAACTGTGAACTTACTTTTGCCCACCCATGTATTCTTCTCATATTTCTTCAGCATCTCCCAGTCATCTTGATGGCCGTACTCCACTTTTCCCTCTTGCCTGCCACCCTTTACCTTTCTAAGAGCAGAAGAAAGGGCAAGTAACTCTCATACCAAGGTGAGTACATTGCCAGTTTAATTTAAAATGCCCTCTTCCCTTTTAGACTCAACTCAGCAGAGAAATGGTTTTTATTAAGGGTTTATTCACAATGCCTCAGAAGCCAAAAGCACAACTTCACAGCATGTAAATGTGCATGTGCAGGCTGCTAGATCCAGTTATGCTGAGGCTCCCAAGGATGCTGTCTGTTCTGCCAGTAATAGCATTTACATCGCAGAATGTTTTTTTGTCTTATTTATATGTAGTACATTGTTTATGCTACCAAATGCTATTGAAAAAAAATGGTGTTTACTGTGTAGCGATTTAAGATATCTTGCCCCTTTAAAGGAGCCTCCAGTTTTGATGTAATGTACGAGTTGCTTAGGAATAAAATCATGTGGCCGGGAGGAGACAGAGCGTTGCAGTATCTTTTTTATTTGCTTTGCCTTCATGTCTGGTTTCCTCAGCAGGCTCTTGTTCAAAGTGTGCGTGGGGAGGAGGCAGCAGCTGAAGAAGAATGATAATGGGATGCAAGTTGTCCTTGTTCCCCCATGACTTGGATGCATGCCAGAGAGCTCTTTCCTAATAGACAAATGATGGCGGAACCAGAAAGCGTTCGGGAGCACTTTTAGCCACGCTCCATCCCTTTGAAGGAATTACGTCCCCTGGGCGCCCAAAAATGGGGAGGAGGCGGCGGGGCACGCGGAGCACTTATCTCCTCTGTTCCCGTGCACACGGTGTGCGCTTTGGGAATTGGTTCTGCGTGTGCTCTTTCACAGGTGGGAGTGGGCCAGAGCTCTTGGAAGATTTAGGAGGGGGTTGGGAGAGAGTTTGAGAACCTATATCCTTAAGGAGCCCAATATTTCTCAAAAATAACCAAGTTGTTGCACCAGAAATCGCCACCTTGAAACCCCTTTAGAAAGTAGGGGAGAAGAGTGGGGGTCATATGACACTGTGGAAACAAACACATGTGGTCCAACTATTAGGCTCCCCTCCAGCTACTGCCCAATTTTTAGCTCTGCTTTGCAGAAAAATACTTGAAGGAGTTGCCTGTATTTGCTGTCTCATTCTCTTTTTCCCCTCTCATCAGTGCGACTTTTATTCAGACCACTCTAGTGAAGAAACTCTTACCACGCCTACCAAGGTCACCGGTGATTTATACCATGTCAGAGTCAATCGCCAGTTCTCTCTCTTTGTCCCAGTTGACCTCTCAGCAGTAATTGACATAGTTGACGACTCTCCCTTGAAATGCTGTCTTCTTTAGGCTTCAGTGACAAAGTAAGCTTGGTTTCCCTCACCTTTTGGGGCCTTCTTCTCCATCTCATTGCTGGCGTATCTCCTCTCCTCTGTCAGCATCTGAAAGTAAGAGCCCTCTGGGACTCAGTATTTGGTCCTATTTTTTTAAAAAAAATCTATATTCCTATCCTACCTGTTCCTACCTAGTCTGATGGCTTCAGATGACATCTATATGTTGGTGAATCCTCAACTTTATTTTCCAGTCAGAATCTCTTTCCTGGGTTCCTCACACATTAAACTGATTATTGGGCATTACTACAGAGATATGCATTTGGGAGGTAACTTGTCCAAAACAGAATTATTCACTCCTCTTCTCCAAAGTTGCTCCCCACCACAGGCCGTGTCCCCACCCTCACCCCCCACGCCCATCCCAAGTAAATGGCACACCGTCATTTTGGGCTGCAGTATAGGAGTCATCCTGGATTGCATTATTATTTTTATTTCCTATTAAAGTCCCCATAATCTCTTTTTGAACTATTTCTCCCTGGCTTTATTTTTCACACCCCCTTTAGTCTTACTGACTGATCTTAAAGCATGAATAAGGACATTGCTTTAAACCTTCCATTACATTTGGAATAAAATCTAATCTCCTTGACATGACCTAGAAGGCCTCACATGATTTTGTTCTTTCCTACCTCTGGGACCTCATCTTTCCCTTTTTTCCTTACTCTTTTCCCTACAGCCCATTGGATTTCTTTGATCTTGAGTATGCAAGTTCATTCCAGTATTAGTGCCTTTGCACTAGTTTTTCCTTCTATAGTAATGTTCTTTCCCTAAATCCTTACATGGGTGCTATCTTCTCATCATACATAGTATGAACATAATTGCCTATAATTATCTAGAATTATTAATTAAAAATGAGCTCTTGTATTTTATTTTTATAACTGTTATAAAGTAGATATCTAATTTATTTTTTCTTACAAAGTTTAGCTAATTGTTCTAACACAATTTAACAGACAACTAATTTCTTCATTCATTTGAAGTGCCAATAGTGGACACCCAGACAGCTTGAACTGGCATTTCTTATGAAAGAAACCCAGATCTGGATTTCACAGGTTATCCAGCAAATTCTATGAATTGTAATCAAGGTTTACATTCGATTGAAAATTCCTCTGCCTCCAAGAAACTTTAATTTTATGTTGGCATCTACAATCTAAAAGAATTAGTGAACAACTATGACTGTCTTGTGACCATTATAATAAATGTCCAAGTTAAATATTTGTTAACTTACCTTCTCATCTGTAAAATAATTTTCTAGTCTCTTCAGGTCTAAAACTTGTGATTCTAGGCTTAGACTTTTTAAAAGCATTTTCCTCATTTTTAAATGAACTCTACTCATGTACACCGATTTTCAAGATATTCTATCATTTCCATACTACATTCTTTGCTTTAGGGATTAGAGTGTAGAAATTCAACCATTTCTAAGTATGTATATTTTTTCTGGAAAAGCATTTGTCAACATCAAAGACCAAGGGTTTGTTGTTAGCCTTTTGAGATCCTAAACTTTCCCTCTCATCTATCATTGTTCCCTTAGTATTTTTTTTCAAATATATGACCAGACAAAATCTTGATAATAGTTGGTACCTCGGGAGTATTCTTGAGTTGTGCAAGCTTTACTCTTTTTCTATTATTAATGCTGAAATGTTCTGATCCTTGGAAGCAAAATGGAATGCAGAAATATCAGTGTTTGCTCAAGGTCTTTCATAAAAAATTTTTTTTCAAATAGCTGTACAGAATTTGTTCCTTATTTGGACAATTGCCATATTAATAGGCTCTTAATGCTTTACAAGGTGACTTCATTCTTGCCCTCTAAGAAAAAGGGCTAAACATTTCAGATGGAAATAGCAAGCCTATTACATTGTAAGTGTGGTTGGAAAGCAGAATGTCATTTTGATTACTGGAAGCAAGAAAACTGAACAGAGCACGGCTTCCCTATTTTCAGTGCCAAATAAAGAATGTATTTTTTTTTCCCAAAGCCTGTGTCTTTGGATACAAACCTAGTTTTTGGTAAAAAAAGAGAAAGGCATTTCAAGTCTCTTATTGGCCTTTGGATTGTTTCTGTTTTCCACCAATTCTGAAATTGCAGTCAATTAGAAACCAGATTGTGACAGATTGGAAGCAGAAGGGAGCTTTATGAATTCAAACAGATAAATCTGAACAAAAAATGTTTTTAAAGCACTTTGCACATTTTCTCTTTAGAATTATAAGGTACATTAATTTTCTGAGGTAATTAATTATAAGATGTTTAAAGCTTAGCCATGTGTAAAGTTAATAAAATACATGCTTTATTATGAATCCATATGTATTTTAATAATTTACATTTTCTTACATATTTGGTAGACTAACTAGAATGGGACTTCTTAATCCTGGATTCCCATACCTTCTCCTTGATTCTTTTAAAAAATATTTTATTGATTTTTTTACAGAGAGGAAGAGAGAGGGACAGAGTTAGAAACATCTATGAGAGAGAATCATAGATCAGTTGCCTCCTGCACACCCCCTACTGGGGTTGTAGGAAACCCAGATCTGGATTTCACAGGTTAGCTTTAACCCTTTCATTTCATTTGGAATAAAACCTAATCTCCTTGACATGACCTAGAAGGCCTCACATGATTTTGTTCTTTCCCACATGCCCTTGAGCGGAATTGAAACTGGGACCTTTCAGTCCACAGGCCGACGCTCTATCCACTGAGCCAAACCGGCCTTGGCCTCCTTGACTCTTAATTCCTATATTTTTAAATTGTATTTCTTGTTGATGATCTATAATAGCTAAACTTTTTTGAGTATGCCTTACAATCTGGATTTTTCATTCTAAGTCTATGGAGTGAAAGTGATGTGTTTCTTTTTGTTGTTGGGCAGTTTTTGGTTTTCTGATAGAAGAAACTCCCGTTTCAAGATCTTCATTTCAGAATAGGTGTTTCAAATCCTGAAAGCATCAACCTGAGAAAGCAGTGGTCATGTTTGAAATGTTTAGTGGATAGGGAATTTGGTAGATACCTTTGGTGCCTTGCACAGATCCCTTTTGCCTAGGAATTTAAATATCTAGTTCAGACTCTGCTTCTAGAGAACCCAACCTATGATGATTGTACCAGCAGAGGAATCATAAGAAGTAGACTTCAAGGTATTCTGAAGTTGGATTATTGTACTTTCCAGGTAGCTGGCAATGATCTCTATCACTAGCAATAGGTGAGGTACTTTGGTATGTAGCAGCAGGGCAATTGTTACCCCTTTTACTTGTGGTGAACTGGGATAGGATATAGGTGGAAGGTGATGCAGTGGCTACTATATCTATCTCAGTCAAGATGAATGCCCTTTCTAGGGTAGAAGAGATTCAATTTAATCAACCTGCCACCAAGTGCCTGATTATTAACATATATTTACACCTCATGTCTACTCCATATGTTCATCCACATGCTTATACATAAAATTTCCTTGTCATATACCTTTCAATCTCACTTATTACAGGCCCCCAACAGATTACTGCCACTGCTCATGAATCCATGTACATCGTTACCTTAGGTCACTTTTCCTTCCAGTTGCATTTGAGAGGTTCAGGAGCAATCTGTACTAATAAAAGGGTAATATGCTAATTAGACTAAATATCTTCAGGACTACCTTCCGGACATCCTTCTGGACAAAGACGTGGCTGAGAGGGCTGAGGCAAGCAGCCAAGGCAGGGAGGGCCCATCGCAGAGCCCCAGCCAGGTAGGCAGGGCTTCCCTGTGGGCGGGGATCAATGGCAGAGACCAGGCATAGTGGGAAGGGCTTCCCTTGGTTCTGTGATTGATTGCAGAGTCCAGGCCAGGTAGAAAGGGCCCTCCCTCTGCTCTGCCATTGATCACAGAGCCCAGGCCTGGTAGGCAGGGCCTCCCTGTGGGCGGGGATCAATGGCAGAGACCAGGTCTGCTGGGAAGGGCCTCCCTCTGCTCTGCCATTGATCCCTGAGGATGGGGATCAAAGGGAGCCATCAGGCCAGCAGGGAAGGGCAGTAGGTGGCCATTAAGCTGGCTGGGGAGGACAATTGGAGGCCAACAGTCCTGCAGGGGAGTAGTTAGGTAGATATCAGGCTGGCAGAGGTGGTTAGGGATAATAAGGCAGGCAGGCAGGCGAGCTGTTAGGAGCCAGTGGTCCCGGATTGGGATATGGGGCCTAACCTGGCAGTTGAACATCCCCTGAGAGGTCCCAGATTGAAGAAGGTGAGGCTGGGCTGAGGGACCCCCCAGCCCATGCATGAATTTTATGCACTGGGCCTCTAATCCCACCCAATGAAAAAGTAATATGCAAATTAACCACCACTCTGCTCCATAAGCCACACCCACCAGCCAATCAGAGCACATATGCAAATTAACCCCAACCAAGATGGCTATGGCCACAGAGGCTTGGGTTTCTCTGGCAATGGAAGAAGCCAAGCCTTCTGCCTGCCCTAGCAGGCCTAAACCTCCACTCCAGGCTACAAAGTTTCAATTATACAAGATATGTAAGTCCCAAGCAGAAATGGCTGCCACTATGGAGCAAGCAGGGGGCTTGGCTCTGCTCTAGGCTACAAGGTTTTGTGTAGAGGCATGTGGATGGACATATGGAGTAGACATGAAGTGTGAATATCTTTGTATTATATATATATATATATATATATATATATATATATATATATAATAGAAAACATTTACTGGAGAAGAGTCACTAATCGAGCGGATAGAATGATAGCCAACTGCTATTGGCCAGCCTCTATTTTCAGTCACCTCAGAGCTCATGAATGGAGTAATGATGATGGGAGATACAAAGATGATGTATGGACCCATGGGGTCTCTCCATTTAGGCTTGTCTGGATGGTTATGTACAAGATTCTGATGCTGAGCTCCTGATATGTCAATAATTCCTCAAGGTTAAGAATCCAGGCACATGGTGGCAAGTTGATTAAATTGAATCTCTTCTACCTTGGAAACAGCATTCATCTCGATTGGGATAGACCAGGGGTGGGCATACTTTTTGACTCGAGGGCCACAATGGACCGGAGGGCCGGAGCAAAAGCAACCTGACCACGTTGGCACTCTCATCTTGGGCTGCTGGTGAAGGAGTGGAGGGGAGAGCAAGAGAACCCTCCACTCTTTCGGCTCCGCGGGCTGGATAGAACAGCCGAACGGGCTGGATCCGGCCTGCAGGCCTTAGTTTGCCCACAGCTGGGATAGACACATGTTCTGATTATGAGTTTGCAATGCTCAGTCAGAAGCACTATCCAAGGACATAGAGAATGTATGACTCACCATTATGGGATCCTGCATAACATCACTTAGGGCCAAGAGACATACTTTACAGAAAAAGAAGGTGTGGCAGGAGGCATAGGACCATGGGATTCACTTCATGCCAAAGCATGCAGAAGCTGCTGGACCAAAGTGTCGGTTGAGTCCTCCAGGAAAAGATGCTAAGATGGAGCAGGAGTGCAAGAGGGTACTGGAAGAGGGTAATGCCTTTAAAAGATTAAAGGGGAATGAAACAGAATTGGACAGGGAGATGGGAAATTTCTTGTTTGGATAAAAAAATGTCCATTTATTGCTACTTGGGAGTATGTCAATAAATGTCTAGCACTCTGCTGGTAGAGAATTCTCTTTTAAAACAAGATTATCTGATATGTTTGAACCCTTAAAAATGATACTGGTAAACATTTGACAGATATGATGATATCTAAATATTTTAACTGATTGAATGGCAGAATTAACATATTATTTAGAAACATGAAAGGCAAATGTCAGAAGAAACACTTGAAACAGTTGAAAGTCTTTGGTCCTGAGAAGTCGAATGGATGTTTGGGAGGAGCGAGAGAAGTAAGTGCTTTTTCTCATTATGAGCCTTTTTAGTATATTTAATTCTTCAACAACATGTTTGTATTACTCAGGTAAAGGTACCAATTAATTAAATCAATTCTCCAAATAATTCATTTGAGGAAAGTACTGTGTAATTTTGTGATCATCTCAGACTTATTCCTAGGCTCATTAATGACAATGGAATGCAGTCATTGGAGTGGTTTATGCCGTATGTGCGTTGTAGAACCAGATCTTCTGGGTTTCTGAGGGAGTAAGGATGGTTGAGTTCTGAAGTGGAGGTTCTGAGAGGTGTCAGTATGGCCTATACTAGTAAGCCACGAAGGGCATTTCCAACAGTATTCACCAAAGTGCTGCTACATGTTCATAGAATGTAAATCAACAACCAGGTCTGTGGTATAGAGCCTGGTTTCCCCCTTCATAACCCCTATGGTGCCTTAGAATTTAATAAGCCATTAACATAATTATTGAAAGGGGTTGAATTACTTGGTAAATGCTAAGTAGTAACATTTGCCTTAATCTTTTATTTTGTCTGTTTTACTGTGAACTCCTTAAAAGTTAACTTATTATGATATATCTATATAATAAAAGCCTAAGCAAACATTATGGCAGAACTAGACTGGTTGCTATGATGCACACTGACCACCAGGGGGCAGATGCTCAAAGCAGGAGCTGCCCCCTGGTGGTCACTGTGCTCCCACAGGGGGAGTGCTGCTCAGCCAGAAGCCAGACTCATAGCTGGCAAGCTCCGCAGCAGTGGTGGGAGCCTTTCCTGCTACCGTGGCAGCGCGGAGGAGTAGCAAGCTGAGTGGTAAGGAGCAGTGAGCAGGTGGGAAGTAAGGAGTAAGGGTTCCAGACTGCGGGAGGGCACAGGCTGGGCTGAGGGCCCCCACCACCAGTGTACGAATTTTATGCACCAGACCTCTAGTATAATAATAAAATACTCTATCTAATTAACATAATAGAATCCAATTATATGACAGCAATAGCAAAGGAAGACTGTCTTTTCTATGAAGAGCACAATAGATACGTGGCTCAATATAAAAACACTTATTTTTAAAAGCGGCTACGGATGAGTTGCTTGCTTGCAGGCAATTATGATGTTGCTGCTTTGAAATTACATTTTCTTCAACAAGTTATAATCATTTTCTACACTTAAAATGTTCACAACAGAATGACAAAGGTATCACGTCCCAGGAATTCTTATGCATATTTTATAGCTGGGAGACTACAAAGGCAGAGCCAGTAAGGAGAAAAGTTGGTGGAGTTTAGAGCCAAAGGTTGGCCTTCGTGCTCCATATCCTGGCTCTACTCACAGGGTAAGTCTGCCTGGCCTCTACCCAGTGTCTTTTTATCAGTTCCCAAGCAAGTGATCTTCAACGTTACTACTTCCTATACTTGTTTCTCGATTTTCAGTTGCCTATTTGTTCTTGCCAATCTTTTTCCCTATGCATTTTTTTTTGCTTATATGCTTTTTTTTTTTTAACTTTCTAGTCTTTATTCCTGGCACACTGAAACATTTAATTTTCATCCTGTCCTTTTTTAATAATTTAAGTGCTATATTTTGTACAAATTTAAAAAAAAAATTTAAATTGATTTTGGAGAATAAGGGAGAGGGAGAGAGAGATAGAAACATCAATGGTGAGAGAGAATCATTGATTGACTGCCTCCTGCATGCCCCACACTGGGGATTGAGTCCGCAACCCAGATATGTTGATATGTGCCCAGACTGGGAATTGACATTCTGGTTCATAGGTCAATGCTCAACCACTATGCCATGCTGTCCAGGTGAGATTTTTGATATGCTAAGACTCTCTATTTGGATAAGGTTCAGAGTTACAAAACTGTAATTGAATTGTCAATATTTACAAAGGTTCTGTGTTGATATTATTCTGATAAAGGATAAAGGACAAGAGCTGGGTAGGTGACTCCTAAATGAGAGATGAGGTACTAAATTGTGAAAAAAAATAAAGTGGCATTTGGGAGGCCTGGTGAGGATGCAAAAAAAAAAAAAAAAAAAGATAAAGCTTCAGCTATAGGTGCTCTTGGGCAAAATATATTTGAAACCTCACAGGAGATCCATATGAAAAAGCTTCCCTTGGATCCAAGGGGCGAATGTTTAAAACAATTCTCGCCTTGAAATGAAGTAAGAGCGAACCATTAAGAAATGATAGATGTGCTCAATTGTAGTTTATATCTGGAAGATCCCTGAATTATAACAAAGTAGAGTGTGTAATTTAAATAGCCGATGCTATAGGCTTTACCACCGACTAGAGGATATAGGGAAAAGTGGAAGGGGGATAATGCTATGGATTGCACTTGAGCCATCCTCGGATGGGTAATCTCTGAGCTATAGCAGTCAGAAGACACCAACTTTGCAAATTCCTTGAAGAATTAAAGGTTAATCGTGTAAAGAAGAAGCAGGAGTTTCCTGATACCTCTATTTTACTTCAAGAATCTATTGAGTCTACACTACAATTGGCAGCCAATGATTTTGAGTAGACCCTCAGACATTTTCTTTCCATGGCAGGTCACAATTTTCAAGTTGGTTAGTGGAATCAGAAGGTAAGGAGAAGGGTAGGGTGCATATGAACAACGTTATACTCACAATGAGCACTGTTTTGTGGAGATCCTTCTGTCTGAGTGTAATGCTGCACTGTGGTTTGATATATGTTTCTATTATAAAAAAAGGTCTAATATCTTACTAGCCTGATCAATATTATTTTCAAGGGATTGCTATTCCTGAAGAGAGTAAGAGTGGCTCCAAACACCTGAATAGTATCTCTTTTGAAGATTTGCAAATGTGAATATCAAAGAGAAGAACGTAGAATTTAGCTACCATTTTATAACTGCATCTGTTTATAAGAGTATACTGGTTAATTTGTGCTCATCTATGAAAACAAAATCTAAGCTATGGAGAAGTGTGTGTATGTTCTGTTTTGAAAATTAGTGAGCAGGAAAGGTCCTGGGCACAGACCCCAGGACAGGTATAAGGGTAAAGACCAGTAAATGTACAAATACCTGCATAGGCATTGTCAGTGCTCTCCCAAGCCTCGTCAGGGTCAATTCCATTTACCTGTTCATGTCGCCCTTGTGCTTTCCTTCTAGAACAGCCGTAGGCAAACAACGGCCCATGGGCCGGGTTCGGCTGTTCTATCCAGCCCCCGGAGCTGAAAGAGTGGAGGGTTCTCTTGCTCTCCCCTCGGCTCCTTCACCAGCAGCCCAAGATGAGAGTGCCAGCATGGTCAGGTTGCTTTTGTTCCGGCCCTCTTGTCCTGTTTAAGAACTCATTGTGGCCCTCGAGTTAAAAAGTTTGCCTACCCCTGCTCTAGAAGGACTGCCCTCAGGCTGCAGGAGGTGGCTTGGCCATAGTGCAAGGAAAGCAGGGAATGCCCAGAACCAGGCCTAAACCAGTGATAGAGACCTGTGAGGCAATAAATACTCATCGTCCTTGCTCCTTATGGGATAGTGGCTTACTCTGTCTCCAGATGTCTCTTGTGGGATTGAGCTAGAGCTGCATTCTCTAAGACTTGGCTTGAAATCTCAATCTTGCGTGGCTTCCTTCCTTCTGCTCTCCCCTCCCTCGACTGTTTGTTCCTAAGAATACTTACTAATAAACGAGTTCACACGAATTGGCATCTTAGGGTCTGCATGTAGAGAAACCAATCTCAGAAATTTACCAGTTGGAGTTAGAACTGGAGTGACATAGAATGGCAGATTATGGTACTGTAATTCTTAATATATTTTCATTTTCTGACTACTCTCATCACCATTCCTGCTTCTGTTTTCTATAAAAATTGCTCAATAGTCCTTGGTAGGTTTTTAATATAGGTATACCTTGTTAAAAATTCACAGTATACTTAAGTACGTCTTCAATTTTGTGTATTAGTGAGCTATTTGCTAAGAAGTAAGAGTTATTTTTATGCTTGGGAAGGGAATTCCTCCTTAGCATTCAGATTCATGCATCTGCCTTGTAAACAAATTACTTCCTGTAACGATTTATTTCAGTGGGTTAGAAGAGCACTGAAAATAGATCTGGCCTCTGCATAAATCTATAAATGAATGAGGGAGCAGGAAAAATGAGAGGTGGGGGGAGGGAAGCTGCTAATATTTATGGAGAGACGCTACCACGTACAGGACCTGTTATGTAATCTGAGGAATGACAGGTTAAGGAACTTGGCTCAAGGCCACCTAGTTAGTGAGTAGCAAGCCAGGAATTTAAACCAGAACAGAACAGGATAGGAACGAGTAAAGTTAAGCTCCATTGTGGTTTAATTCTTACACGGTGTGGTAATTCTTGCTTCCGTTATCTTCATGCAAGCACACGTATTCTTGGGTTAGCTGGCCCGTGTCCTCCCACTCTCACAGCCAAGGGCCTACGCCAGGTTTCAGTGGCCCGTTGCCTCCTGTTCTGCTGACTCCCTTTTGTGTGGGAGGGCCCGCATCACCTCTTTTTGTGTGTGGCGTGGTTTGTCTTTGTTCCCAGAACACAGCGGTGGCTCCCCAATTACTTTTTCCATACTCGGATATTTTTATTACGGTTTTATGGACTCTTCATAATTTGAAGGAAAGCCCTCCTTTTGCCAGTTTCTGTCATTGCTCATTTGCTTTAGCACATACTTTTGGCTGAGGAGGATAAGCCAATTTGCTTGTGAGCCAGGCATGCGCCAGGCTTAGTCCTTGGACACGCTCTTTCTTGCCTGACTCTGAGGAAGAGGGGTGGGCAGACCCATGTGTCCTTCTGGAATGTTCACCAGGCCCCAGTATTTGAGTTCAGAAATGTGTCTCTGGTATCTTCATTTGGACCTTCTCTGTATTTTCCTTTTGTGAATATTTATATGTTGTTTTCATTTACCTTCCTTAGACCTTCTATCAGTTGGTTAAACCTCCAATTTTATTGCAGTTTTCTGCTATTTTGATAATTTGTGTTGATTTTATTTTATTTTTTTAAAAATATATATTTTATTGATATTTTATCAGAGAGGAAGGGAGAGAGATAGAGAGCTAGAAACGTCGATGAGAGAGAAACACCGACCAGCTGCCTCTTGCACACCCCCCCACCGGGGATGTGCCTGCAACCAATGTACGTGCCCTTGACTGGAATCGAACCCGGGACCTTGCAGTCCGCAGACCGACGCTCTACCACTGAGCCAAACCGGTTTCGGCTTGTGTTGATTTTAAATGAAATATCAGAGAGTTCAGTGCTTACAGCTAGAAACAACTTTATTTTTTTTTCAAAAGACTTATATGCATGCATGTAAGCATAATGAATGAACTCAGACACAGGGGCTGGGGTGAGAGCATGAGTGGGTGGGTAGGGGGCAGTGGGGGGATAAAGACATGTATGTAATACCTTAATCAATAAAGAAAAAAATAGAAGCAACTTTTCCAATCATCTCTATTTAATTTAATTTTTCCAATTCATTATAAAAATCTTTTCATAATTATAAAGTTTTGTAAGTTTTAGTTTAGGAAAATTTGAAGACAGAAAAGAAGATACAGACAGATCCTATGCAATACAACTGTCTAACAATAATTGCTGCTAATATTTTGATGTGCATATTTAGAAGAAAAACTGTTCATGTCTGCCATTTAAAAATACTATAAATATTTTATTTCCTTCATATATATTTTCTTTCAAGATACTTAAGTATATAATAAATAAATCAATATTAATTGTTAAAAATTCTAACAATGTAGGTAAATTAAATTTTTTCCTTGACCCTTTATTATTGCTGTTTACCTCCCAATCTATTCTGTACTTAGACATAGACACCACCCGCTCACACCACTCCTCCCCACCTTATCCCCATCTGATCCAAAGGTGGGGAGGAGTGGTGTGAGCCCTACTAATCTCAGGGCATTGTACTTGTTCCCTGTGCTTTTCCTATTCCTGGGCCACAAATTTCAATTTCTCAAACTCTCCTCGAATTACTTGAGTTGAGCCATTTGTTTTCTGTCAGAATCCTGACTGACATGGATAGATGTCTAGCATATATTATTCAGTACACAATGCAAGTTTCAGACCAGCACACAGATAAGGATGTAATTAATGTTTTATAAATATATGTATATACATACATATATAAATACATAAATACATAAATATACAAATACATAAAAATAGATATGAAAGGATTCACATTAAGTTGATAACAGTGACTAGTGTCCCATGGAATGCAGAGTATTTCTTAGCTTGCATGCTTCTGAATTTGTTAAGGATTTGTTACTGATGGGACTTAGAACTTTTAAAAGATATATTTTTTATTGATTTCATAGAGGTAAGGAGAGGGACAGAGAGATGGAAACATCAATGATGTGAGAGAATCATTGATCAGTTGCCTCCTCCACACCCCAAACTGGGGATTGAGCCTACAACTGGTCAACCTGACCAAGAATCAAACCATGACCTCCTGGTTCATAGGTCAATGATCAACCAATGAGCCATGTCAGCTGGGAGGGACTTAGAACTTTTTAATGTATTTAATGTATTTATGTCTGTCTGTGTTCCCTCTTTTGTGAATTGTCTTGGTTGTTCATATCCTTTGGCTATGATTTTAAAGATTCCTTATTTTCACTTATCTCTAAGAATTCTTTATATAGTTTATGCTATCCTAAAGTTTTATTCTGTTTGCTTTAGTAACACTGTCCCCTTGGGTTTTAGGTTATGCTTCTACTTGAAGCCTCTCAGTTATGGTGTTGATGTTAGGCATTGTTCATTTGTGCTCATCTCATTAAGATTCCCTCTTCACTCCTTTGCAAATGTGTCATCCTATCTGCAGTGAATGGGTCCTATCCCAGTGGGTAGAATATACCAGTAGCTATTTGCTCAGGAATGCAATGCCTCTGGTTTTCCAGAGTGCTGCCAGTCACCTGGGGGCACAGTTTTCATGTGTTCCATCTCATTGTTCTAGGCTGGGGACGATGCCTTTGCCCCAAAGGTAGGCATGGAGAGGTTGGTGAGGGGCAGGCTACCTGGTTGCTCCTGCTGCAGGCTCCTAGCTAGTAGCCACACTGCAGCTACCCAGGGACCCTTCTCCTCTCTGTCCTGCTTTTCTGAGCTAGGTGTTCCCTGGAGTCACGTTTGTCTTCCACAGCTGTTCCTTTTTTTTGTATGTACTGTGGGCCAAGCCCATTTGCCTTTATCTTTTAGGGAGTCCTCAGAAATTTATGTGCCCAAGAATACCCCTTCTTGTTTTTTAGGGCTCTTAGAGAATTCAAATGTATTTTTAAAAAAAAATATTCTGACATTATCAGAGAGTTTCAGCCAGAGGGAGAAGGCCGAAGCATGAACTAGCCGAGGGGTTGCCAAACATTTTCTGTACAGGGACAGTAGGAAGTATCTGAGTCTTTGCAAGCCAGATGGTTTCTGTCATAGCTACTCAACTCTGCCTTTGTAGTACAGAAGTAGCCATAGACGATATGTGATAAATGGACCTGGCTGTGTTCCAATCCACTAGAGTTATAAAACAGGCATCGGACAGGGTTTGACTTGCAACCCTCATTTGCAAAAACCTGGCCTAGATGCCTTCTACCATTTGCAATAAATGAAGAATCTGAGGCCTCGAGAAGGTAGAGAGATGTGCCCAAAGCTACTCAAGTAGCGAGTGGAAGAACTAGATTGATTACCTCGTGTGCTTACTCATTTGTGAACCTTCATCCACTTTGTTCTTTTTGCAGCATTAAAGAGACTCCTAAACATAATCTAAGTTCCCCCAGAGCCTTGGAAACAAGGAAATTACTTTCAGCTTTTTTATTTTTGGCTTGTGACTGGAAGGCAGTGCAGGCCAAGTCCCCTAACTCTGGAGCTTTGGGAAATCAGAGAGCTGAGGGGCTGGTTGGGTTGTTGGCTTTGGGACTGGGGCCTATGGTCACATTCCAGACTTTCCCTTTATGAGCTGAAGAGAAATTTGGCAGGATAGATGGGGCATAAAGTATATGAGCTCTTCAGAGACAAGGCTCGAACTGAACCATAAATATTATTCCTCGGTTTTAGTCAGGGTGGTCCACTAGGGATAGAATTTTATATCATAGTGCAAGCCGTTCCTCTTTTTGTCTAGCTTTGGGGCAACAGTAAAGGGATTAAGCTTGCAGTTTGGATTGAGGGACGCGTCTGTATTCTGCTACTTACCAGCTGTGTGACCTTGGAAAAAAATTACTAAAACTCCCAGTTTGTCATTTGATGCATCCTAAAATGAGAAATTATAATGCTCATATCATGGGGCTGTCTTGAAGACTGAGATAATGTATAAGAAAATAATTTATACATTGAAAAACACTGTAAAAATGTAAGTTAGTAGTATATGGATTGAGACTTGAAGCCCAGATACAAATAACAAATTGGTGCGATTTCTGTGATTTGTGATTTGAAATGCAGAAAATGAGAAGATAAAACAGAAACAATACACTAGAAATATGTTAATAAGCAAGCCTGTCTGACATTTAGTATTATGTATATTTTTGTTTAAAATTTATTGTTCCCAGGAGCTTTATTTCAAATTAGTGTATCTACTTTCAATCTTCTTACACTTATCCAGGAGAATAAACGAAATCATCTCTCCACTGGGGGTGATTAAATGAAGTGTCCCATTTAAACAGCCACCTGTATAAAATACAGTAACGTTTTAGATCTGAGGATTGCAATAGTAAGCTGAATTTCACCTGTTTATTTAATAAAGTTATTCTTCACATGCCTTTATTCATTCTATCTAATAAAGAGGACATATGCAATTTGACATCACACCGTCACAAAGATGGCAGTGCCCATAGCCACAGGATGGTGGTGCCCAGTCCCCTCGGCCCTGCCAGAGTCCCCCAGTCCTTTCAGCCCCACCAGGGGGGTGGATGGCAGGCGTGTAGTGCAGCTGGACCTGCCCTCAGCCCCCCAGCCGCCTAGGGCTGGTCCCAGGTGCAGGCAAGCCTTGGATGTAGGCTGCCCAGGCGCCCAGGGTGGGCCCGGGGCGCAGGCAAGTCTCTGATGGTGGATTCCCAGCCTCCTAGGGCTGCCTGAGGCTCAGGTAACCAGGGCTGGCTGAGGCTTGTGCTGCTGGCAGTGGCAGCAGCAGAGGTGTGATAGGGGCATTGCCTTCCCCTGATTGCTGGGTTGCCTCTCACCCCTGAGGGCTCCTGGACTGTGAGAGGGGGCAGGCAGGGCTGAGGGCCCCCCCCTCCAGTGCATGAATTTTTATGCACCTGGCCTCTAGTTCAAAATAAAATAGTAGGACAACATGGTGAGAGGTGGCCTCTGGACCTAGATTCCCTGGCTTGAATTCTGGCTTTGATATTTACCAACTATGTTACTCTCTCTGCTTCTCACTTTCTTCATGAAATAGAGATAATCATAATCCATACAATTTTTCATTGCTTGTTTTAAGAAGTAATGTGTTCGTGCATATAAAGTATTTAGAAGAGTGCTTGGCATACAGTTCACTAAGTATTAGATAGTGTTGCTTATTGCTATCACTATGCTAAGCATGGTGCTAAGGCGCTAAGAGACCTGATCCATGTGTTAAGGGAGCAAAATGAACTGATCTGGCATTTTAGAATATTGTACTTGAGTGATATGGGGAGAACTGGAAGTGTTGTAGAGGCAAACATGGAAATGTTTAAAAAATGAAACAGTTGATTAATTTTAAGAAAACCTTCTCAACAAGCCTTCAAAGCCTGCTTTGCATTTATTTTTATGGCTAAGGAAACCCAAACTGCATAAGTAACGGGTGGTAAAGCCTTGTTTTGATCTAAAAAAATCTGTCTTCCTCTGTGGTAGGCTGAGGTCATTACCAGGCCTGATCCATGGAAATATCTTGCAGTCCAAACAGATAGTGAGAAATATAATATGGCAATAGCTATTGTTATATAAAATGCTTATTGCTGTATTATGTGACTGATGCGCAGTGACACATTTTGGAACTGAGTCTGTGATATTAGCTCACTAGACACATGGTAATAAGTTGGATACAACTTATGCTGATGTGTCCTGCTTATCTCCAGTGCAAGCTCCAAGCTCTAAAGTCATACAGAAGGTGGTGAAACTATAGTTATTGGCTCCTTTGGATGCTAGGAGTGGATCCCTCTGTCCATGCATGCTGCTGAGAACATAAAACTCAGCTGCACCTTCTTGAGGATTAAGGGAGGTTTAGGGGAATTGCATCTTTACACACTATCGCAAATCCTTTGGTTTTGCAGGTATTATGGCATCATTTGCTTGGTTGTCCAGTGGCAAAACACAATGAAGAGAATGATGCTCAAGTTCAAGTCATTGTTTTCACTTCTTGAAAACTGAACCATCTTTGGCCTGGCCTGTCTCTTTTTTTAGTGCCTCATATTGCTCCGTTACTGAGTTCAGACCTCCCCAAAACTCTCCAGAGTTGTGATTTTCACCATCAGCAGAGTCCAGAAGGACCACCTCACTGTGGGGAAGTGGAATTGGCTGTGCAAAACACCTGACACTCTCCACAGTAAACTTTCTTTTTGGAGCTTTCTCTGTGGGCCATTCTTAATAATCTGGTAATGTTGTCCATGAACTTGGGTCCAATCATGAAGAGATCAAATACATTTTTTCTAAAATATATATAAATTAAGGGCGGTTCAGCTTCCAGTTATGACAGGATGAAGATAATGGCAATTCCTCTCTGTAAAAGCAAGTGCAAAAATAGGTAAAATTGTAAAAAAAACCCAAAAAAACACAATTTAAGGGCATTAGAAATCTACTAAAGGCAGATAACAAAGTGAGAAGAATTTATCCTTGAAAATGAAAGAATATTAGGTAAGAGCAGCCAGCTTATATGACCTTCTTGCCCAAGTCTCTTCTCATACCCCTAAGGATACCAGATAAACTGCAGGATGTCTAGTTATGTTTGAATTTGAGATAAATAACAAATAATTTTTAGGATAAGTATGTCCCAAATATTGCATGGGATATACTCATACTAAAAATGTGCTCATTATTCATTTGAATTTCAAATTTAACTGGAAATCCTATATTAGTACATTTGGATAAATCAGGCAGCCCTACCCTCTGTCTACCCCTGCCCTCTACCCTAATAGCTGAATCAGCAAAGCATGTGGGGCTGGATGAGAAAACCAGTAGCTTTGTTGTCTGAGGGGATGGATAGGATTTGAAGTGGGAAATGGGGGTGAAAACCGTGGCCTTGTCAGCTAAAAGTGATGAACTTGATCGGAACAGGAAAAATCACCTGTTTTACTAATCCGAGGTTTCATTCTTGTTGGGATAAGTTTCAGGCCAGCCAGAAACTTAACAGAGAGATGCTTGAAATGAGATCATCTTTTCAAACATCCCTAGCTGAGTGGAAAACTACACAGATTCTTGGATGAGTCTTGAGAGAGCTGAGGGGAAAATAAATGCCAAAGATGATCTAACTGATTGAAAATTTGAACTCATTCCCAGACTGTATACTTATCAATCAGCAGAAGGTGTAAGATTTATGGGCATAAGATGTTTGCATCCAACCTCAATTCAAAATATTGATTGACCATTAAGTTATGTAGACACAGGGGAAACCATGAAGAAGCTGGGTTAAAAAACAAAAACAAAAGTTAAAAAGTCTGTCCATAGACATCAGTGACTGCATACTATAGGGGAGACATATGTTAAAGTTTATGTCCAGGCAAGTTACAAAGAAAAGAAAAAGATTTTTTTCAGAAAAATAAAACAGAATTAGAATTGTTAAAATGTATTATCTAAAATGTTCAATTCTCAACCAAACACTGTGAGATATACAAGAAAATTGGGAATTGTGATCAATATTCAGGAATAAAAGCAGTTAATAGAAACTGACTCTACATTGGGCCCAAAGTAGCTTTTATAAAAATGTCAAAAAATTAAAAAAATTATGCTTAATTATTCTTTTAAAAGCAGGCAATGACAGGTAATAAGAAATCTCAATAGATAAATGAAAATAATTAAAAAATGAAAACAAAAGACCATCTAGCATTGAAAAATTAAGTAACCAAGTTAAAAACTCAGTAGATAGGCTCAACAGCATATTTGAGATGGCAGAAAAAAGAATAACTGATCCTGAAAATAGAAGTTATCCAATTCAAGGAACAGAGGGAAGAAATGAAATAGAAGAACTGAGCCTCAGTGAGCTGTGGGACAGTGGCAGTATAAGTCTCATCATAACTGTAATGGTAATCATAGAAAGAGAGAAAAGAGAGAAAGGGACAGGATATATTTGAAAAAGCAGTTCTCTAAAATTTCTCCAAATTTGATGAAAATCTCTATTCTACAGATTCAAAAAAGCTCAGTTCACTCCAGGAAGAATAAACACAAAGAGAAATACAACCAGTCACATCACATATAACTGCTGAAACCCAAAGAGCAAATCTTGAAAGCAGCAAGAGAAAAATGACTCATCATTTATAAAGAAATAACAATGTGGATAGTGTCTGACTTATCAAAATGCAATGGAGTTCAGAAGGCAGCGGAATTACAAATTAAGATGCAGAAAGAAAAAAAAAGTGTCATTTAGTAATTCTATATATAAGAAAACCATTCTTCAAGAAAATGAGAGTGAAATAAAGACATTCCCAGATTAATCAAAATGGAGAATATAGCCGAAACCGGTTTGGCTCAATGGATAGGTCGTCGGTCTGTGGACTGAAGGGTCCCGGGTTCGATTCTGGTCAAGGGCACGTACCTTGGTTGCGGGCACATCCCCAGTGGGGGGTGTGCAAGAGGCAGCTGGTCAATGTTTCTCATTGATGTTTCTAACTCTCTATTACTCTCAATTCCTCTCTGTGTAAAATCAATAAAATATATTTAAAAAAATGGAGAGTATACCTACCATATAAGAAACAGTTATGGAAGTCCTTCAGGATGAAAGAAACAGATAATAGGCAGTAACTTGGATCCACCAGAAGAAATGAAGGACACAAGAAATGATAAAGATGTGAATCTGTATAAAAGAGACTATATATATTTCTTCTTGTTTTCTAATTTCTTTAAAAACATACTGTTGTTTTGAAAATAAGTGTTAGACCATGTTCAGTTTGTAACACATGTATATTTAATATATAGGATGACAAATACATAAAAGATGGGGATGAAATGGAGCTATATTGCATCAAATTTGCTATATTTTATCAAAGTTAAGTCAGTATTACCATGAAGTAGATTGTAATGCATCGTGATAGTAATTCCTAGATACACAACTAATTTAAAGACAAAGAAAAGCTTAAAAACCAACAGAGGAATTAAAATAGTGCACTAGAAAATGCATATTTAATACCGAGTAGGGCAGTGATGTAAAAGGGAGATGACTAAACAGGGCACAAGCTATAATAGAGACCATTGTGAAATGGCAGGCAAGGCCAACCACATCGATAAGTATATGAATAGGCAGAGCTCATCAGACTAGATAGAACAGCAAGCTCCTACTATGTGCTGTCTGTAAGAGATGTACATTTGTTTAAAGGTATAAAATTGCTTGAAAATAAAGGCAGGGAAAAGATACAGCTTGCCAAAAAGTAGCCATAAGAGAGTTAGGGTGACTATATTAATTTCAGACAAAGTAGACTTTATAACAAATAATATTACTATAAACAATAAAGGTTATTTTTAGTAATAAAAGATAACTACATCAGGAAGGTCTAACATTTATAAATTATTGTATATATCACAACATTCTCAAAATCCGTAAAGCAACAAGATGGAGTTGAAAGACAAAAATAGACATTTCAGAATTATAGTTGGAGATGTCATTAGTTCTAGAGTAGTTAGTAGAACTACTAAATAAAAAAATCCATTAAGAGTATAGAAGAAAGTCACTGTCAAACAACTTGACCTATCTGGAATTTATAGAATACATCCAGCAATATAGCAGGACACCCATTTTTGTTGTGTGTCTCATAATTTTTTATTGAAAATGGGACATTTTGTATAAAAGAACAGTAGAGCTTGAGGCGAATAGTATCTATACCTGGGAATAGGCTTACCTCTTCTTCTTAGTGTTTTATGAGGGGGGATTGAGTCAATCTAGCTTTTAGTGATTTTAGGTTTTATTGCTATGTCCATTAATGTATCATATTCGTCCAGTCTTTCTAGTGGTGGACTGCTGCTGCCTCCTCATCCTTATGTGAACTCCAGGGTGCTGGAGGATTTTTCTCAGTGTTCCCCACTCACCCTCGGTTTTAAGCAACCTTGAATGCCTGTGCCACAAGAGTCTCTCTCTGTCCTTATCCTTCCTACACTGTGTACCACTGCTGTTGATTATTTGGTGGAAGGCTAAAGCTAAGGATGGGGCAGGGGGTGGCTCTTAGTTTTCTCGGTCCAGCCTCATTGAACCAGTTTCTAGGTACTTGGATCTCAGAAGTGGGGCTTTTGAAAAACAGTCCTGTCCTCCACTTGGCAGCCCAGTACTGCCTGGTGTCTGCGCAGCATTTGGGGCCGGGGAGTTTCCAGCTCCTCCTCCCGTGGTAGCTGACCGCTGCTTCCTGTCAACAGAGAAGCCTGGGCCCTGGGCTCTGGGGACTGTGAGCAGCTATTGCTTCACTCCTCCCCCGGCAGGAATTTTGCTTGAGATGAGTGGCAGGCAGGTTGCCCTGTTCCTCTGCACCTAAACCCCAGTGGTAGATGGCCAGCCTTTCTACACCAGCGCACGGTTGGTGGTGGGGATGAGTGGAGCAGGGAGGTGGGGTGGGGGTCGGGTGTCCTGAGTCTGCTCTCAGAGTTTACCTTTGCCTGGGACTGGGAGAGGGACAGGAGGCTGTTATAGACCGCGGCAGATGGTATTGGCTTCTATCCCTGAGTAGAGGCCATGAATCATTGTCTGGGTTCTGGGAGAGGAAGCAGTTCCTTCTCCTCCCCCAGGACCCACAGTACTTGGCTCCCATTTCTAGAAGGGTCTGTCTTCAAGAAGGGAACGTGGTGGGGCTTTGTGCGCCTTGCACTGAAGCAGGGAATGGGAGGGGAAGAGGGGAAGAGGGAGCAGTGGTGGGGAGCCTGGGATGGAAAGAATTTGAGGGCATGTAGACTTCCTTGTGTTGGGGGCAGCCAGGGTCTAAATATCACTCTAGTCCACACTTGCCCTTTAATAACTTAGTTAAAAAAATATTTTTATTGATTTTAGAGAGGAAGGGAAAAGGAGAGAGAGAGGGAGAGAGAGAGAGAGAGAGAGAGAGAGAGAGAGAAGAGAGAAGAGAGAAGAGAGAGAGAAGGAAGCATCAAAAATGAGAGACAGAAACCCGGGCATGTGCCCTGACCGGGAATCAAACTGTGGCCTCCTGGTTCATAGGTCAGTGCTCAACCACTGAGCCATTCCACCGGTCGGATTAATAACTTCTTAAACTGCTATCTGTTTTCTACTTATTCTCTTTTAAGGTGGTTGCTGTACTTTGCAACAGGTGAAGGAAGCAGTTCATGCATTTTGCCTCTCCTCAGAAATTTAGTTCACCTTCTTCACCTTCTTGTCTTGCTGCCTCAGCTCTCTGGTGGACTCTAGGCAAGTCATGATTTTATTAATTATCCAGTTCTTTCTTGCTTTTAATGAGGGTCACATTTTTGTGTGACTCTCATTCTTTTGTGCCTTTCTGCATCTAAGGGCAGGAGAAACAGTATCTTCCTTTAGTTAGTCTCTCCTATTTCTGAATTCCTTCTTGAGTTTCCTGTTCCACACACACACAAAAATAGGAAGCCCTTATCCTTTTTGGAAGAAGCACCTGACAAGAAACTAAAGAGCTCTCCCTCTTAGAAGTTGAATGAAGAATAAAATCTTCTCAAGTCATATTCGCAAGTTTAAACTTTTAGTGTTTTAATACTAGTTAAACAATTGCTTTTAAAAATGGGGGTGATGAATGGGGAACAGATTTTGACTGGCTTCTGCTTTGAATAATTTATAATTTTTAATTTATTCCACCGGATATTACATATATGTTCTTAAAATGCTACAGCTTTCTGTATGATTTAGCTATATGCACTATAAGCGTTTGGAGAAGAGTGGGTTAAACAGCATTGGGAATAGACTTGACTTTGGCCAGTGGAGGGAATTTTATTTAATCTTAATATCAAATGACTTTAAAAATGAAAGAAAAAGTTTCAGTTACCCAATTTTTAAATTTTCTTGGCAAGATGTTAAAAGAAAAACAAGAAGAGTACATTGAGTGGGATGATGTATTGTGGGATGCCAAGAACACTGATGTCTTAAGAATGAAAAAATAGGAATCTGTTTTAAGGTAGAGATTCAAATGTTAAAAAAATATTCATTTTGATGAGAGAGAAACTTTTAATTTTATTTCTCTTAATAAAGAATCATGTATGGAATATAATGAACAACATAAACTGATGAGCAAAAACAGAGACAGAGAAGCATCGATCAGACTGTCAAACCTCAGAGGGAAGGTAGGGGAGGGTGGAGGTAAGGTGAGAAATCAACCAAAGGACTTGTATGCATGCATATAAGCCTAAGCAATGGACACAGACAACAGGGGGGTGAGGGCATGAGTGAGGGGGATGGGGGAAATGGGGCTATAAGGACACATATGTAATATCTTAATAATGAAATAAAATAAAAAGTCAATCACAGGCACCCCCCCAAAAAAAAACCCCAAATAAACAAATAACAACAACACAACAATTGGTTAGATTTAGAAGCCTACATTTTATCTGGGAGAAGAGCCCTGCTTAGTAGTAAAGCAAGGAATTGATATGAACTCTGACCCATTTGCAAAGCTTTAAAGGTCTAGAGCAGTGTTTCCCAAACTTCTCTCACGATGAGAATCACCTGGTGGAGTTGTTAAAAAACATATTCCTGAATCCCAACTAAGAAGTGCTAAACTAGAAATTTTGGAAACATATAGGTAAAATTGTATACTTTTAGTATATAATTTTACCTATATGTTTAGGTAAAAAAATTTTATTTTACCTATATGTTAACATTGTATACTTTTAGTATATAATTTTACCTATATGTTTAGGTAAAAAATTTTTATTTTACCTATATGTTAACATTGTATACAATTTTACCTATATGTTTCCAAAATTTCTAGTTTAGCACTTCTTAGTTGGGATTCAGGAATCTGTATTTTAACAACTCTACCAGGTGATTCTCATCGTGAGAGAAGTTTGGGAAAAACTGGTCTAGAGAAATAGTGGTAAATCAACCAGCAAACAAAGAAACTCACAAAATTAATCCTTAGAAGGAAATATTTGGTTTACATGCCTAAAGACTTTGTGAATGTCTGAGGCACCTATCACAGTGAGGCAACTGTCTTCTCTTCTGGAGGCTGCAGGCATTTTTCTTCTCACTTCATTTGGTCCCAGAGGAATATGCTTTAGCCACACAGATCTAGTCTGAGTGTGGCCACAATGGGAAGAAGGCAGCCAGCATAATCCCCTTTGTCAGTCCAGCTAGTTGGAAGGGCAGGACAGTGTGGAAGGGAGCCATATCTTACCCTGAAATATGTCCTCACCTGCTTCATATGGCACCTTCCCCTGCCTGGCCTAAACTCCCCATCATTGAACTCACATAGGTGTGGAATAGGATTCATGTTGGTCTCTGTTTCAGTAAGCGAGGCTGACATGGTGAGAACTCCTGGTACCCTTCCTGCCTCTCTGGCTTCTCTTTGCTTTGCCTGTAGTCAGTCAAGCTTCTGTCTTGTCCCTCTTCTCTTCTTTATATTCTCTTCCCAGGCAATGCCACCTGTTTCCATGGCTTCCATGCTATTTTTATATTGGCAACTTCCAAAATATTTCTTGTCTGGGCTTTCTTCTGAGTATTTGTTTGTCTACTTGAGGTTTCTACTTGCAGGTATCACACTCAATTACTGTTTGTCCTCCAGTATTCGCTCTAACAGTAAATGATCAGCACCTCCCACTCAGAGTCCTGCTAGTCAGCTTTGCTTCTCTTTCTTTCTTAATCTCCATGAACTATGATTATTAGCACCTCCTAAATTCTCTGGAATCCATCCACTTCTTTCCTTTCTCACTGTCACCATTTTAATCCAAGTCAGAATTATTTGCCAACTGTTTTGTGTGTGTTCCCCTCCCCCCCCAGAAGCTTTCTGTTGAATTCCTTGTATCTAATTTTGTCATACTAAAATCACTTGTCTTCATTGTGGTCGAGTAATCTAAATAGATAAAATGAAAACATGATCAGTTCTTACTTTCCTGGGATAAGGTCTAAGCTTGATGGTCTACAGGCCCTGCATATCTGGTCCCATCCCATGTCTCTGGCCTGTCTCGTTACTTATTCCTTCTCTTCCTTTGTTCCTGCCATATTATATTTTTTTAAAAATGGATTAAAAAGAGGATTTTCTGTGAAGGAATTTCGAATACAACACTGCCTGTAATCTCCTCCCCATTACTAAATACCTTTTATTTCTGGTCTTAAAATCCATTTCCTCTGGAATGCTTTTTCCTCATCACCAGATGCAGTCACACATCCTGGGTATGTGTTCCCATAGAACCCAGTGCTTTCTCAGTGTCCCTATCAGGCTGCAAGCTCTGTGAGCTCAGGGGTGGTGTCTTTTCCTCCACTCTCCTATGTACTTGGCAGAAGGCCTGACATTCATAGCTATCTGTGGATAAATTTTAAAAATGTAGACAACCAGTTTGATTTTGATACAAATAATGTGAATGTTTAAAATTCATAGAATAATTTCTAATTTCATTCCCTGTAGGTAATCCACTTGAATCACTATTATTACTATGGACCCCATCAGGGCTTAAATGCTTCCCATGTGTGCACTGTGTAAACCAAGGTTATGCTGGGAAATTCCCATCAAAAGATAAGCTTCCTGCTTAGACAGCTGACGTGTTCTAAGTTGGAAGAGCGTTCAGAGGGACGAAAAATATGATATGAGACTTTACAGAGCGACGTGCCTCTCATATTGCTGAGTAAATGAGTCCCCAGCACTCGCCACCTTTCTAAATGAGGCATCGAGACAACATTCATCCTCGAACAATAATTCTGGTACATAAAACTTTCTCTTTCAGGATTTTTGAGATTCATTTGTTCTTTTCAGGTGTTAGAGACATTATGTCAATTTTAATAGCTTAAAATTCCATTTTTATTGAATACAGTGGTATACTCACTGTATTGAAAATTTATTGTGGTAGTAAATATGAATAATAAGCTGACATATTAACATCTAAGATTTATTGAATGACTACTGTGTTCCAGGGACTGTTCTAATCACTTTATACTTATTAACTCATAAAATTCTTATCTAACCATATAAGATATGTACCTTCATTAACCCCATTTTCAGATGAAGAAATTGCAGTTAAGAAACTTGCTTGGGGGTATATGGCTATTACATAGAGGAGCCTGGGTTTGAAAAGTTATTGAGAAATAACTTATTTTCCTCATTGTAGACTTGCACTATAGAGCAACGAGACATTTACCATCCTCTTTCTTACATGTCACCCCCGGCCTACCTTCTCACCTCAGGCTAGGCTATCTCTCCTCCTTTGAGGTCCTCATCTCTGTCTCACCCCTCTCCTCAACGACTCACATCTTGTAGTTCACAATCTGTGTTGGCTAGGGTGAAATTAGTATGCTCTGGCCCAGAGGCAGGGCAGGTGGTCTAGGCATGGATTTGTTTTTTAAGGTTTTTAGTCTATTAGAAGATGAACAAGGATTTGTTATTGGTGGTAATTGTGGGTAGGGCACGAGTGAGGGGGTGGGGATTGGAGGCTTAGCACTCTGAAGGTTGAAGGGAGAAGCTATCAGGAGAGTTGTGAGGATTCCCCGAAGTGGGAATGAAGAGAGTTTGGGGGTTTGAACACTGAGTGTCACTGAGATGGGAAGAATGATGACTACATGGCAAGCCCACCAAGAGTGGAGGCATAGGTCATCAAGGCCAACTTGGCTTGGAGGGAGTGGAACTGCTGGAGGAGAAAGCTCACATTTAAATGGATCCTGGCTTGGGCAGGTGACCATAAAGCGAGGAATAAGCCCTTCCCTTGTACCCAACATCCTATAAAACCTGGGTTGTTAAGTGATACAAGTGTGTGGAGGGAGACCTGAAAATTGACTTGTATATTTGTCTTCTAGCCCATCCTGGTTGGTTAGGCCTTAGTGTATGTACAACTTAGTTGTACCTGCACATGTACAACATGGAAATCTGATATTATATGCATTTTGAGTGTCCTGGAACCTGCCCGTGTTTCAGTAGGCCTTGGTAACTCCCCAACTTGCATGTTAGCCCCGATGAAAATCTCAGTCTCGATAAAAAAATAAATTAAAAAGGTGGCTAGCTGACAATTGCTGAATAAACTTACCTAGAATATTATATGGATTATTATAGAGAAGGAGATCTTGAAAAATAAATCATCCCAGAAAAGCACTCGCTGAAGGATCAGACTTTTAGTATAGCAATTTTTATCTATACTCGAGAGTTATTGCTGAAGGTAACACTATTTTTTCAAAGGCAGTAGTTTCTAAACTTAGTTTAAAATGCCAGTTATAAATAAAGTGAGAAAATACAACCTTTGAATTTACCTGTAATACAACAGAATGTGATATGAACAACTGTGAAATCAATCTTATTTTTATTTAGCTTTAACCAGCCCACATGTAATTTCCAGCAGCCTGAGAATGCTCCCAATGTAATTTCCTGGTGTTGACTCTACCCTTTAAAATATGTTTTGAGGACAGTCAAATAGTATTCAGATTAGCCCATTAAAAAAGACAGTTTTTCCACAAGGGAAATTTAAATAGTGTATTTTATAGGTTATCTGAGGCCTTTGTGTTCTAGCACTCGAACGCCTCCATGTGAATGTGAAATCTAAAACGTATTTGTAAAGTATGATTTTCAAAGGGGTAATATCATGCTTTCCCAGGCAAAAATAAAATGAACATATGTCATTGATTTTATTTAGGTCATTACTTAAAGTAGGTACCTGTTAGATGTTAATACTGGTTGAAAGAACATTTAAGAAGCTAACACATTTATAGGCAACTTAATAAAGAAATATTAGTTAAGTTAGTTCTAAAACTGTTTAATGTGTAGCAAGGCATAAATCTTTGGGTTTAGCTGTTCTACTGAACAGAAATATACAAGTTAACAAGCAAGTTCATTAAGTCCAGGACCTTTGATCAATAGTAAATAGTACATTCCCTATATGGGGTATCCCTCAAAAATGTGTATGCACACTTTGAATAATTATAAAGGCAGTGTTTATTAAAATATATATCATTTTCAAAATTGAACTATCAGCTGTTAAAGTATGCATATATATTTTCGGGAACACCAAATGGAATGGCCCACCCTAAATATAAGAAATGTCAGAAGAAACTCAGCATGATTTTCTTGGAGAAGATAGGATGTAGGATGGTTGACAGGGGATTAGAGTGACAAAATGTCATGTTTTTAAATATATATATATATATATATATATATATATATATATATATTTCAAAACCTTAAGAAATGAGGATATAGTCTACATGTATGTATCAGAAGAGGCAGGAAGACAGTCGACCCCACCTTGGTTCTTTGGGTTCGGAAGCAGTCTAAGTGCAGGTCCCTGGCAGCCCTGTCTAAGTCACTTGTCACTGGCGGAAGCTGGATCTGAGGAATGGTATGTCTATGAAAACCAACCTGCCAAAGAGGCTCGGGGGCATTAGGCATTGCACCCTAATAGCACAGGATGGAATTCAGACTTTGGTTGCTAAATTTGCAGGCCAGAGCTTATCTTATCACAATCCAGCTACATTCCTTCCATTTATTTTACGTGGTGGAATCAGGGTAAGTATGTCTGTAGCATGCTATGTATTGCATTTCCACTCACCAGATTTTATAAATGTAAATTCTAGCATTGATTCAGTCTGTGTAATTGACATTCTTAATGACTAAATTCCATGAATCATGTTGAGACATCATAATGTACCTAGTCAGTATAAGTAAAGAATATTTTTAGTATTGTAAAAGAAAATGCTTTTAAGAATATGAAGTATCACTGTAATATTAGAATATCTACTAGAATATTAATATATTTATACATACATGTACATATATGTTAATTAAATACATATATTTAATTGTGGAACCATTAGAATTATAAATCCAGATTTTAAACGAATGAGAAACCTAAAAATAGTATTTTTAGCTGAAAATGCTATGTAGTATTGGTCTAAACCAGTGTTTCCCAAGTGTCTTACATGAACCCCCAGGGGTATGGGAAGAGTTTGGTGGGGGTACGTGTTACACCAGAGTTTGGTGGGGATATGCACTGCACCTTGCTTAGCTGTGCCTAATTCTACGTTCTCATGAGTCAAGTCAAGACATTCTTGTGAGGCGTGAGATGGTCCGGTGTGCAAATAAATGTTATTTATAATATAACTTTTATTTATATTTTATTATGAATAATTTTGTTTTTCATTTATTATTATTTTGTGTATGTACCAAAAAAAATTAAAAAAATAAATATATTTTGATTGTTATTAAAATACATCCTTTTTTTTTGGCGAGGGGTACTCAGCGTTACGAAAATTATAGAAATGGTACACATATGTCAAAAGTTTGGGAAACACTGGACTATGTAAAAATGCCCAAGGTGATATATCATTGTTTCTTATCACAGTCTTCTGCTTGACTTTAAGGAAAAACAATTAAAAGCAGCTCAGTAAACCCTGAAAAGATTCTATTTTATGGATGATTGCATCACTAAATAAGAAACCACTCCCTGTGAAGGAATCTAATTGAATTCCTGATGGCATGGGTCAGCTGTATTGTTTCTCAAACGAAAGTTACAAGATAGAGTGGACTTCACATGGTTGGTAAGCTCTCAAATATTTTTGCTTTTTTTTGTATAGTGGACATGAAACCTTTGAAAAACTAATAAAATGTTTATGAACTCAGATTAATAACAAAATACGTTAAAATCTTTGAAGTGATAGGTTAGTTGAGTCTAACTCACTTTCCCTCTGACCAACCAGAAACTGTATCCTTAACCCTTTTTAATACGTTTAACACTATCCTACTTTTTAAATAGTTACTGGCTTCAATTGCCACAGTGCTTCAGGTTCTATTTTTTTTTTTTTTTTACTATGAGACATAAAATACATAAATAGCTTTAAGTGTCAGTTCTTAAACCTTTTAAGAAAACTGTTACCACCTTCTAGTTGAAAATGGACTCATCGATAACAGAGACTTGGTGACAAATAAAATAATGAAAATGGTACAAAAATGTATGTGCAATGGATCTATCAGAGGGTTTGTTCTTTGATAGGATTCATGGTCTGTAAAATGAAAGTGTCCAGAATTGCAGGTCATTGTCCTGTGGAGACAGACAAAGGACTTGCATTTTTTGGTCAGTGTTCGGTTCAGAAGGAAGAGCCTCATTCCTAGCAGCAGGTCACAGAGTATGTTTTTTGAGTCACTAATTTAAAGCAACAGAAGTGATCTGTGTCAGACTTGTTCCGTGCAGGAAAGAAGTGACCGGAGTGAGACTGGAAGGCAGTTTGCTGTGGCAGGACAGTGATAATTCCCGGGACACAGATGGAAAGCCTATGATAAAGACTGCAAAATGAATGTGGTGTTACAGGTTTGGCTTTTAAATATTGACAGGCCTGAATGGTTTTCTTTTTATCCTGTGAAGGCCTATCTGTGCCTGTGTATATGGAGGAAGAGAAGACAGGCAGGGAGAGGAGGGAGGTGGAAGGAGAGTTGAGGAGAAGATAGGAAATTTCCAGGGAGACAATCAGATCATCTGTCAGTAATAAGCATTTTGTCCTCTCTTTTCAAAATGGGTGTTTATGCATTTTACTTCCCCTCTTATCTTAGCTCAGAAGTAAATAACAGTAGAGTGAGCATACTTTTTTCTAATCCCTGATAAGGAAATGCCTCTGAGTTTTCACCATTAAGTGAAAAACAATTGCTTTTGCTTTAAGGTAAATATTCCTTATCAAATGAAGTGATAATTGTCCATGCAATCACTTGAGAATTATTTATCCAATGCTTCCAACATTGTAGGCAATCTTCTAGGTGCTTGAAATATTCTTCTGAGTCTAGGTTACTAAAAGGTTTTTAATGCATTAAAAAAATATGGACTGAATGCTGAATGTTATCAAATACCTTTTCTATAATAGTTTCAAAAACAGTTTTTTTTAAAAAAAAATTTCCAATATGTCACAAATTACATTAATACATCTCATATTAAGTCACTCTTACATTCTTACAATAAAATAGACTTGGCCATTAAAAACAAATGTTCTGTCCTGGCTGGTTTGGTTGAGCATCTTCCAGTACACCAAAAGGTTGCAGGTTCAATGCCTTATCAGGGCACATGCCCAGGTTGCCAGCTCAATCCCTGATAGGAGGCGAGCAGGAGGCAACCAATTCATGTTTCTCTCTCACATCAAGTTTTCCCTCTTCCTTCTCTCTCTCTCTCTCTCTCTCTCTCTCTCTCTCTCTCTCACACACACACACACACACACACACACACACACACAAAATCAGTGAATATGTTCTCAGGTAAGGATAAGAAAGAAAAAAAGGAAAAAAAGGTTATCTCAATAAACACTCTCATCAGACATGCATTTTAGTATTTTTTTTCCTTATTTTCTCTCTAAAATAGATTTCAATCTTTTCAAATTTAGTTAACATTATGGTTGATAAAAAATTTGCTTCTTTTCTTGTGATATATTTGTTGTGCCTTTTGCCCTTTTAAAAATCAGGCTACTAATTTATTTTTGGTTTGTAGGAATACTTTTTGTGACTATTACTCTCATTTGCTGAATTTTCCCCCTCAGCTTGTTCTTTTCCTTTATTGAGTTTATTTTTGTATAGATAATTCTAACTGCTATGTGGTCAGGTTGATATCAGCCCTTAGTTACTTCCCTGCCATCCTCGGAAAGACTACTCACACCTTGAGCTGATTAGATGACTTACTCATGTTCTTAGAGTACTTTTCTTTTTTTTATTGTTTACATTTAAACCTTTGATCCCCCTGGAATTTATGCTATAGTTTTTATATAAAAATCACCTTAATTTTTCTCTCAAGTAGGTACCTCATTTTCCCATAGCATTAACTTAATAGTTTGTCCTTTTCTTTCTGTTCAAAATGTCACCTTCACCATATGCTGAATTCACAACTACCTGTCCTCCATTTATTTACCTGTTTCAAAAACCATACTCTTTCAATGACTAATTCTTTATAGTAAATTTTGATATTTGATAGGAAATTTCCCTTTTGTTCCTTTTCAAAATTGACAAGGGTATTCTTGCACATGTACTCTTTTGGGATCTATTTTGTTTGGTGTTTCATGAAAAGTCTGGTTGGGTTTTTAGTTGGAGTGCGCCAGTTTTACATAATATTTGGAGGAGAATTAAAAGGTCGGCAAGCAAGATTCCCTTCCCTTCCTTTTGCATGGTTTATCTCTCAGTTTTATTTTTAAAGACCTCATTTTAAGGCCCATGGTAATTTTAAAAAAATATATTTTATTGATTTTTCACAGAGAGGAAGAGAGAGGGATAGAGAGTTAGAAACATCGATGAGAGAGAATCATCGATCAGCTGCCTCTTGCACCCCCCGACTGAGGATGTACCTGCAACCAAGGTACATGCCCTTGACCCGAATCAAACCTGGGACCTTTCAGTCCTCAGACCGTAGCTCTTTCCACTGAGCCAAACCGGCTTGGGCTCATGGTAGATTATTTTCTCCAGTAGTTTTGTTTAGTTGCTTCTATCTCTCTCAGGCTGCCAGTTTTCTTCACACCACTGGATATCCTTGGCTGACCATGTATTTTTATGCTGATTAGAATGGGCCACCAATGTTTAAGTTCACTCAGACTACAGATCCCTTGCAGGGAGGGGCGTGGGGCTCTAGGCCGTGTGGTAGTGCGTATGTGTGTCTCACAGGTGGACTTCCCTTTGGTCCATGTGGAAGGGCCCGTACGATTGCCAAATGAAGAGACCTTTACATGTGGGAGTGGGAGATGCGTACCTCGTGTGTTTCATTCCTGAGAAGAGCTGGATCAGGCTCCATAATAGATTAGTCAAGCACAACTTTCCCTTTGCTAAACTTAAGAAGCCGTTCTGGCGGAGGGCCGGTGCTGCTGACAGCTGTTCTGTGCGCACCAGGCAGAGGATGGACTGCCTGGCTTAGCTGTCAAAGACAATTCCTAACCAACTACCTAAATGCTGCCCCACGGTCCCTCTAGCTTCCGTTCCTGCCAACTCTGAGCTTGGAGCTTTTTTGGCAGGAATGACCCCTACCTCTCCTAAAGCTTCTCCTGTGCTTATGTTGAGTTTGTTTTTCTCTGCTCTGGTTTATCTGTCATTATGCTCTGGGCTGCTTTTTATTTTCTAGAAAGCCACAACATTTCTGGTAAAAACAATTCTTACTTTAATATTGCCATGATTACGGTAATGTTTATTAATATGGGTTTACTGTCATTTCAATGAAAATTTGATGTGTCTGAGCATCTGTACGATTGGGGAGGAAACATCTAAATCAGAAATATGGAATTTAGAAAAATTCTATTTTCTAACATGCTACCTTTCTTATACAAGAAATTAACGGAGGTTTATATATAGGAACTGGTCACCTTTCTTAACTTCCTTTTTGTTTCTAATAACTTTATCAGTTCATTCCTTTGTGATTTAGGAGTTGCTTTTCATCGATTTAATCATGTCAGTCTGCAGATTCTAGACTTTCTTTTTCTTAAGAATATTTTCTCCTGAAATTGCTTCTGTCTCATCTATTCTGTTGCCCCATTCTGGAAAAAACATGTGTACATATAAATACATATGTATGATTTGTATCTTCTCTTATTATTTTTCTTGCCTTTCCTGTACTTTGTTCTGGAGACACATTTATTAAAAAATGTATACGCAGCCCAGCCAGGGTGGTTCAGTGGTTGAGCATTGACCTATGCACCAAGAGGTCACTGGTTTGGTTCCTGGTCAGGGCACATGCTCGGGTTGTAGCCTAGATCCCTAGCAGAGGGTGTGCAGAGCCTTCTCTGTTTCCACAGAAGGGCTGTGCTGTTCCTCTCTTATCGATGTTTCTACATCTCTCTCCCTATTTCTCTAAAAAATATCAATAAAAATAAAATTTAAAAAATGTATATGCAGTTATGACAGCAGCTTTTCCAAAGCAGTAATTCCTGTGAAGTCTTAATATCTCTGAGGCAATGCAAAGTGGCTAGCCCCAGGAGTGTGCAAACAGCTGAAGATGGAACCAGCGGCCTCTAAGACCAACTTCTATAAAGAGCCATTGCTGAGGCAAGATAGAACAGGAAGGAGAAAGCCCTTTGTCCCTCCTCCAGCCTCACAGTCTCCCTCTAGTGACCTCTACTGGCCAAACCTTACAGGAAGCCGCTGGCACAGGAGAAATATTTGTAGTCCCAGCTATAGCATCACAAAGCTGAGTAGGGAAGGGAGGTTTTGGAGGTGAGAGATGCCAGTTAATATCCTGCAAAGTGACTGTCACTGAGGGACAGATGTGAAGTGGACAAATATTAAGGTAAATATTTACATTCATCAGAGGCACACTCACTAACCCATGTCATGGAAATATTATTTATGGGCAAGGAAGGACAAATAGAGCAGTGAAACAGAGTCCAAAAATAGATGTGCACATATGCAGTTACATGATTTGCCATAAAGCTGCTATTTCAGTTCAGTGGATAAAAGATCACTTTATAATAAATGGCGCTGGATAAAGTGGTATCTATTTGGGAAAAAATGAATTTTGAACTTGACCTCACACCATACATAAGAATTAATAAAAAGTGGGTCACAGGTCTGAATGTGAATAGTAAAACAATAACACTTCTAACAAAGGTAAATGACTATGGAGTATACAAGATTTCTTAAATAAGGCACAAAAAGCACTAAGCCATAAAAGAGAAAGAGATAAATTGGGCTTCATTAAAATTAAGAACCTCTGTTGATCAAAAGACATAATTAAGAGAGTTAATGGCAAACTGCAGATAGGGGAAGATATTAACAATGCATACATTTATATGTATATATAATACATTTGTATTATATTAATAACACATACATTTATGTAAATACATACATTTATGTTTTGGACAAAGGACTCATATGCAGTATATATAGATATTAAACATCTATAAATCAATAAGGATAAGACACATAACTTAAATGAAAACCACAGTGAGAAAATAGTACAAACCCAGTAGGACAGAAAGGAGAAAGTCCTTTGTTCCTCCTCCAGCCTCATAGTCTCCCTCTAGTGACCTCTACTGGTGGCACCTTACAGGAAGTAATACTGAAAGTGTTGGTCAGATTGTAGAGCAGCTGGAGCTTCTGATTGGTTCAACTATTTGTTGATATCTAGTAAAGCTAAACTAGATCCAGCAATTCTACTTCCAAGTGAATTCAATGTATATATTCATCAATTGTATAAAAGATCGTTATTTGCAGCTATAGTCATAATAGCTCCAAACTGGAAACAGTACAAATATCCAGCAATAAAGGCAAAAGCAAATTAAGGTATATTTATAAAATGGAATACTATGCAGCAATAACAAGAAAAACTAATATATAGTAGCAAGAATAAATCTCAAAAAACTTCAGTTGAAGTGAAACCAGACACAAAAATGTACATACTGTGCGTTCACATGCATAAACTTAAGGACAGTTAAAAATAACCGGTGACGAGGAAAGTCAGAATAGTGGTTTTTGTAGTGGGTCCTGCACTGGGAAGAGGCACAGGGGATTTTCTGGAGTGACTGAAATGTTGTATATCTGGATTTGTGGCGGTTACCTAGGTTGCATACATAAGAAAAAATGTATCTAGCTGCACAGTTAAGAATGTGCTCTAGTGTATAAGTCATATCTCCATAAAGAAAAAAAAATGCCCTAAAAAAGGAAAGAATATCTCTTTTGTTGGCATGTCCTGGCACTTTAGGAACAATAGATTCCCATAATTGTGCTGAGAAGCATTTGTCTCTTTCCTGTCCTGCTGAAGAAGGCGAGCATCAAACAAAACAGAACAGAAACCATAAGAGATTGGCCATTCTGTGTCCCGTGAGGAGTGGCATCAATTTCAAATGGAATTCTTTTCATTTTATGACTCTTTCTGAGACAGATCAGGGGGATAGGGAATTTGTTCATTACACCTTAACATACATCCATCGAAAAAATGAAGAAGACTCATCTATCAAGATCTCACAGCACGTGGAGGATGAAGTGCTTTGGAGGTGACGCGGAGGAAGCAGTCCACAGAGCACAGTGCTAAAGAGCAAGGTGTGCAGTCAGAGTACCTGCATGCAGAAAGCACTTGCTAAGTATTAGCTACTCTTATTCAAATCTTAGCTTAATAAAGCCAATAGCACTTTTGAGCAACTGGTGGAAAATAGTCTGGCCTTATTTGATTCTTTAAAAAAAATATATATATATATTTTATTGATTTTATTACAGAGAGGAAGGGAGAGAGATAGAGAGCTAGAAACGTCGATGAGAGAGAAACATTGACCAGCCACCTCCTGCACACCCCCCACCGGGGATGTGCCTGCAGCCAATGTACATGCCCCTGACCGGAATCGAATCCCGGACCTTCCAGTCCACAGACCGACGCTCTACCACTGAGCCAAACCGGTTTCAGCCTTATTTGATTATTTAAGTGTGTGTGTGTGTGTGTGTGTGTGTGTGTGTGTGTGTGTGTATGATATCTGCATAATGTGTGTGTGTGTGTGTGTGTATGATATCTGCATAATGTGTGTGTGTGTGTGTGTGTGTGTGCACGCACGCGCATGTATTAGCCTGATGATCCTTTCCCATGAGAGATCACTTCTGCTGGATTTCTGGGAGTGATAAACAGCTTGTTTGTGTCCCTAACTCTTGTCAGCAAGGAGCCCAGAGGAGAGAGTCAAGCCTTTTGCTGGAGAAATCATGGGCACTCTGCCAGAGACAGTCAGGCACCCTAGGGAAAGGTGATTCTAACTGAAGGGCAATTAAAGAAGCACCAGGACCATCATTTGGAAGTGAGGGGAAGATCAAGGAGAATGAATGAAGACTAATGGTATAATGCTCACCCAAAGCTAAGTTTCTAGCATTGCCTGAATAATGCATAAACTTGTAATTAAGATTAAAATGATGCCCTGTGGGAAATGTTCCTTTTGACCAGAAAAACCCAATATTTCTTGTGGTCATTAGAGCAAGATGATAAATCATCTTTTCATTCTCTTTTGGAAGCAGGAGAGTGGTAACCTAAGCCACAAAGAAAGTGCTGAGGTCTTTAGAAAGAAGAACGGAAGCTGATGGGGAGGTGCCGGGAGGATAGCAATTTCAGACTCATGAACATCGTGGCTAGTCCCGTCAGCTGAAATCTGTGTGAGAACCCAGAGGAGTTGTGACTTTTTTTGTGTGGGTATGGGATGGAGGGTGGGGGGAGGACTGACTTGAAGTTTTGAACTTTTAGGACTACCAATCTATATTTATTGAGCTTACCAATCTATATTTTCTGGCCTACCAATCTATATTTATTGAGCTTAGATTTTAGGCTGGGGGTCTTTCAGTGAAGGGTAGCTTGAGTCTGGTCAAGCTCTCTGGATTGTGTTGTGTGTGTGGCCCCTGGGTGGAGGCCAATTCACAATAGTCAGGAAGGTACAGAGGAATGGAGATTGGAATCTGAAAAACGAACCAGCTTACTTCCCCCTTTTAACACAGGAACCAGAGCACATTGTCCAAAGTCACACAGCCACTTACCATCAGGGTGAGGGCTTGAGTGCAGACCTCCTGACTTAGCATCTAGGGCAGGGGTGGGCAAACTTTTTGACTCGAGGGCCACCATGGGTTCTTAAACTGGACCGGAGGCTGGAACAAAAGCAACCTGACCATGCTGGCACTCTCATATTGGGCTGCTGGTGAAGGAGCGGAGGGGAGAGCAAGAGAACCCTCCACTCTTTCAGCTCCGCAGGCCGGATAGAATAGCCGAACGGGCCGGAATTCGGCCTGTGAGCCATAGTTTGCCCACGGCTGATCCAGGGCCATGTCCTTTTTGTACAATGCCACATAACAGGGCGATTTCTGTCAGTGACACTGCTTAGTACAGAAATCATAATTTTGTCAGCAAAAGGTATTTGCTGGTGCCTTTTACTTAATTCTAGGAGATGGTGATACTGTACATGGATTGAGAAAATTACAGACATTTTTTTTTAAAGGCTGCAGGTTTAGGAAATAGAATTTTATTGATTTCAACAAGCTATGAGATACGGTTTTATTATATCATCAATAAGAAAGAACATGGAACGCTTTCCTCCTTCAGTTTCATCTAAAAAAAGTCTTTACCCTCAGTTCTGCTTGCTGGATTTCAGAACTGGGCCTGTTGGAGGTGGCCAGGAGTTATGCCCTGTGTTTCTGTGTATGAAACAATATACAATATTGCAGCAGTCATGGGGTGAAGGTAGCTGGCCGTTCTTTGGAAAGAGCAGGACTGATTCACAGACTAAATAAAGGGTTCAGTCAGTGGCATACAGTACAGTGGCTGTGAACTAATTTAAATAAGAAAGTATTTCTTTCTTTATTCCAGGTAAATTATATTAGTTTCCTAGACTTCTGTTTTCAAAAAACAATTAGGGGCTAGTTACTGGAAATTAAATATTATGATGATGACTAATATTTTATTTTTATAATCAAACTTGGCATGCTTCTCAGAGCCACTCGATATATTTGGCATTACAGTATGGTCCATGCATATTTTCAGAGGGTGCCACTCATGTGACTCTGAGAGGGGCACCTTTGCAGTTTGTAAAAACACCTCATATCTGGTGATCCTGCTGTTGACTCAGAACACTATGTCAGTATTCTTCAAGAAAAGACTTCCAAAATGCTTAGCTCAAGAGCTCCCATTGCATATGTACAAATGCAAATGTTCGGATTTCTTTTTTGGGGGGGAAAGATTCTTCTTTTTTGTTGTTTATTTATTTTTTAAAATAATTTTTATTGATTTCAGAGAGAAAGGGAGAGGGAGAGAGAGAGAGAGAGAAACATCACTGATGAGAGAGAATCATTGACTGGTGGAAACATCAATGATGAGAATCATTAATCTGCATGACTTCTATTGGGGATTGAGCCTGCAACCAGAGCATATGCCCTGACTAGGAATCAAACTGAAACCTCCTGGTTACCTCCTGGTTCATAGGTCAACACTCAACTGCTGAAGACACACCAGCTGGGATATCAGTGGTCTCTTGAATTCATCACTGGTTTTTATTTTATCACTATTATTCTGCCTTTTTAAATGTAAATTAATGTTAGCATATATTTGTATGTTAATTAATTTTTTGTGGATTTCTTGGTTATCTTAAATTTGTATTGGTGTAATAATTTTCTAATTGGATATTCAAGTATGAATATCATGGGATTCAAATAGGAATCACCCATAATCCTATTGCTTATGCAAATTTCTATGTAATTTTCCTACCATATTTGCCGGCGTATAAGACAATTTTTTGGCCCTGAAAAATATGCCTCCAAGTGGGGGGTAGTCTTATACGGCGAGTATATAACAAACTCTGTATTTTGGGTGGAAATGTTAGGGGGTCGTCTTATATGCCCAGTCTCTTATATGCCAGCAAATATGGTATTTTTCAGGGCCAAAAAATCGTCTTATACGCCGGCAAATACGGTAAATTTTATGTTATGGTAATATTCATTGTTATTACTGACTTCATTCATACTTGAATGTAGGAATGAGTAGGGCCAAGGAGCTGTGGTTTCTCTTTAACCTTCTTTTATTGGACTCTGGCAGAAAAGTTGGGGAAGCATACATTGTACAGACAGAACTGTGTCCCCCCCACCCCCAAAAGATGTAAAGTCTTAACCCGCCCCCCCCCCCTATCTGTGAATGTGACTTTATTTAGTTACTGAAGGGCTGATTTTCAAAGGAAATGCCAAGACCGGGCCCCACAACTCAGGACTCTCTCACCCACTTCAAGAGTTGAGCAAGTAGAAGAGGGAGGGCTTGCGTAGAGCTTTCTTTGGAGAGAACTATGGCTGTGGAAGCTGTATTCCGTCTCTTTCTTTTTGGAAATATCCTTAAATCTCACAGTTTCTAAGGAAACATATCTGAGATTATTTAAATGAACCAGGCATTGATCTGTTGGCAACTTGAGAAAATACCGATAAATAAAAAATTTCTGTGCTCATGTTAACAGGATGACTTGCCTCAAATGTGACTTATCTTGCTCAGCCACATAAATCAAATGGTTTTATTGATTTTAAAACACACTTTGATCTTTTTTTTTTTCTGCACTTCACAATAGAAACCCCGAAGACGTGCTGAGCCACTGCTGAAAATGTTCATTTCTTTCCTCCTTTTGGCCTTCTTTGAGAAAAATTACCCAGGAGGGTGAATATTTGAAACAAGTGAACTATGTGAAGAGAAATGTGAGATGAGAAGGTGGAAGAGGTATATAATGAGGATCATAAAAACGTGTGCCACTTTGGCATTTCCAGGTTCCTCGGCATCAGATTGGCCACCTAATTAGAAATTCATTCATTATCCAGAATGGCTGAGGCTGCACGGGCTGCTGCTTTTGTCAAATTGTCAGGAGCAACCACTGCAAATACCTCAGAAATATTAATAGAGTAGAACTTGCTCTGCACCCAGGACAGGGCTAGTGCCGGGGCTGCTGGGATACAAAGAAGATTGAACTAGATCAAACCTGACTCCTGCCCCTTTACAACTATTTGGGGAGGCAGGATTTAGCAATCTGAAGTGCAGCAGGGGGCCCGTAATTCAAGACGTTGTGCAGTCAATACTAGATTGTGTGGCTCAGAGGAGAAGCTCAGATTTTAGCTTCTTTCTTCTGGTGAATCTAAGCAGTTACTAGCATCCTTAAATACATATTGCTGCTACCTTCTTTCATTAGAAAGCTCTTTTTGTAGTCTCTGTCACTCATTTTATAAATTGTACAAATACAAATTTAAGGTGACATTTACCATTATTAAAAGAATTTAAAAAGGTTTATAAGGCCAAATAGTATATGAATTTTAGGAATATTAATTAAATGGTCAGATCTTTAGCTATATTTGTTATTAGTTTGTTTATACAGAAAATGAGATTGACTTAGAAATGCTCCCTTTTCAAGGCTCATATTTTTCTAGCATGCAACACTTTCACATCTGCCTTAGATATTGAAGGTATCGTCTTTCTAAATCCATGTCTGATATTGTCAGTGGATACTTTATCTCAGGTCATAAATACTCATTTATATAACATCAAGTTAGTTATTTTTAAACTTTACTCTGTGTCTAGTTGAGATCTGTGCAACATAACCATGAATTGTGTTGCTTTTCAGTGATCTTTTAAAAGTTTGCTTCCTAAAAACATCTAACTGAATTTGTGATAAATTTACTATTCCCTCTCTTAAAATCAATTTTGTCATTTGAACCCTATTATATATTCCAAACTAATTGATGTAGGTAATGTTACGCTAATGTGTTGTGGCAGAGACTCTAAGGGTCAGCAAATACTGCATTTCTTTTCCTACACTTCACAGTCCCCTTGCAATGAGGTGAACTCCAGAGAGGAGCTCTGATCAATGCAACACCAGAGGCCATGATTGTGTCTCTTCCTGGTGAAGGTAGGGAAAGCCTGTGTGCAAATTTCTAGTACCACTGTTGATAAGCCCCACATCCACCGGGTGCAGTTACAAGCCGGTGGAGCCTCTGTTGTCCTGGGTCCCCTAGTGACCCTGTGAAACAGGTTTGCCACCCTATGAGGGACATGTAGTGTGAACAAGAAATGATAAGGTGGTTCTGGCTGGTGTGGCTCACTTGGTTGGAGTGCTGTCTTTTGCACAGGAAGGTTGGGGATTCAGTCCCGTTTGGGGCTTGTGTGGGAGGAGACTGATCTTTGTGTCTCTCTCACATTGATGTTTCTCTCTTCCTCCCTCTTCCTTCCCTCCTTCCCCCTACCCCTCTCTTTTTACCTCTCCCTCTCCCCCCTCTCCTTTTCCCTCCCCCTTTCCTCTCTCTCTTCTTCTCCCCCTCCTCCTCCTTCCCCTTCTCCTTCCCCTCCCTCTTCCTCTCCTTCTCCCTCTCCTTCTCTCCTCTCCTTCCCTCCCTCCCTTTCTAAAGTCAATAATAAAAAACAAAAACAAAAAAACAAGCTGCGTTAACACATCTAAAACTTTGGTGCTTATTAGTTATCACGGCATGACCTTGCCTGCTCTTGCTAATTATATGTCTTCTCTAAATAAATAAGGTAAAAACAATAGAGAGACTGCTTATCATATGAACTATTGTCTAGACTGGAATATAAAGTCATCCTTTTTAGTAAGAAAGAGGTTGAGAATATACATCACTGTATGGTATATAGTCTTTTATTGAAACAGGTTGACTATTTAAGGTCACATAATCGAAGAACCACAAGTTACCATCTTTTAAATTTGTAAATAACTATTTATCATACCCTAATAAATTGTATTGATGGTGATATTATTTTCAGCATGTGCAATATTTTTCATGTGGCAAATAACATCAACAGCTGGTTACCATATTGTCATTTAGAGCAGATTTTGTAAGCACTCAGAAAAATAATGGTCTTTATATTGCTGGCATTTGGGACCTACAATTTCTAACAGGAGGTTTCTATAAACATTTACCCAGCTCCACAGAGGCTCAGAATTTGATGGTTAAATGCCAGAATCATGATTAGAATAGACCTAGAGGCAGTTCTGCTTGTGCTAATGGCATTGTAGTATCAGACAATAGTCCCTGCACATAATAGCAGAATGACATTTCTTCTTAAAGTGTTTACCAACAATTCCCCCACAGATACCTCAGGCATCCACACAGCAGTTTGTCACCTGTGGGCACATCTGCTCTGCTCTCCCGCTCTAACTCTCTCCGGCCCACAGAGCTCCTGGGAGGAGGGGGAAGGCCAACCCCGCCATGGCCCAAGAGGAGAACAGCTCTGTGCTCAGGGATTATCTCCAGCTTCTCCCAAATCCTCAATGCTGAATTTTTTTCAGAGGTGAGAAGGCCTTCCCAGCTCGGAGTCCTACTGTCATTTTGGCCTTGAAGCAACTCTGCTTATTTTGAAAAATCTCACAGAAAAATCCCTAAACAGTAGTCTATACAATATCCTATGTTGCAATCCTCATCTCTTCAATCATAGGGGTCAGGCCCAGGAGGCTTGAAGAGAAACGGACAGCTTCCCGTGCTCTTCACTCTCTTCTGAAACTTCTCTGGCCTCATAGCCATTGGAAAAGACCTTCCTGTTTTAATTGTAAAACAAAGCCTGACATGCCGTCCACTGAACACGAATAATAGTGCGAGTGTATGTGTGTGTGTGGGGGGGGGGGTTGTGCATGTGTGTACTTGTGTGTGTGTGAGAATGAGTGTGTATGTTTGAAGGTGAAAGTGTCAATGTTAGCAGAAGTTGTGCTCTGTTAAAACTGAAACCTCCTCTATGACTTGCTTTCATTCTACCAGGTGTTGTAATCATATCAGAGAGACTGAGGAGATTTGGAAGAGGCTGATCTGAGTCTTTCAAACCAAATCAAATGCAGAGTTTGTAGAAATCTGAAAAAGGCTTACTTAATGAAAAATCTTCAGTCAAAGGATACGCCATTGTCCATTAACAGATCAATGGATGGGCAAAACATGGCATATCTGTACAATGGAATATTACTTGACCTTAAGAAATAAATTGTGATACATGCTACAAAATGGATAAACTTGAAAACATTATGCTGAATGAAAGAAGCAAACAAAAAAGGACAAATTTTGCATGATTTCATTTGTATAAAGTGCCTGAAATAGACAATTTCACAGAGACAGAAAGTAGAATTGAGTTTCCCAGGGGCTGAGGGATGGGGAATGGGAAGTTTTTGTTTATTGGGTACAAAGTTTCTTAAAAAAGTTCTGGAAACAGATACTGGTTATGGCTGCACAGCGTTGAAAATGTTCTTAATGCCACTGAATCACACACTGAAATATAATTAAAGCGGTAAGTTGTATGTTTTACCACAATTTAAAAGAATAAAAATTCTCCAAAGATGCTCAGAGGCAGATACATTTTCATACGAACGAATCAGGGGATTGAAGGATGCTGTTTTGGTTTTGCTAGACTGTAAACTGCTCGAGGACATGAACGTCTTCTGTCATTGTAAATGCCACAGTGCATGACTCAATGACTCCCAGCTGAATGGAATTAGTTGGTGGCCTACAGGAGTTTTCAATTTAATTTCTTCTTGGAGGAGAGGAATAAGTGGACTTCTGATCCAATACAAGGAAATGCTTTTTAAGGCTTATTCTCTTAGAATAGCCTGCATAGAAGTGCCAGTGTTTGATTGCAGGCTTGCTGTTTGAAAAGCTTGGGAAAGAGCCAGGCGAAGCAATAGGAGAGAAGTGAAAGGTTGAGGGTGAGTGATCAGAATTCAATCTGATGTGTGGCTCTGGCAAAGGAATGCTCAAAGGTTAATAGCACAAAGATATTGGCTTTGAAAAAGAACATTCTTTGAAAGAATCCAAAAGGACAGGGAACAAACCTGATTGGAATTGATTGTACTGAGTCTCTGCTGTGCAAAAACAGGAGACAAGTGGAAAACACTGAAGATAGATAATATTCCTCTTTCACTGCAGGGAAATACAATGACAAAACAGCCAAGGTTTAGAGCAGCTGCATTTTCCTAAACATTTATGCAAAAAGATTCTTTTCTTGGATTATCCCCTTTAAAACCAATGATAACTCTTACATGCAAAAAAATAGTTTTTTCTGGGAGGTTATGACTCTTTGGGGAATAAAATGCAGCATCTAGACTTTGCAGTGTAGACCGACACTTTATAATTGAAATTTAATCAAACAGTAAGTTTTATTTTAGATAATTGATTCCAGGTGATACATAAATCCATCTCACTCTTAAAAACTCAAGCAATGGCTGAAGTACACTGGGTTAAAGTGAAAAGCATCCCCCCTTCCAATTACTCCACTTCTTTTAACAGTAGGGTCCACTGGTTTGGAGTGCATTCTTCCAGACGGTTCTCTTATATTTGCATACATATCTGTCAATCCGTTGTTTTTGTTTTTATTGTTATTTTTACATAAGTTGGACTAAACATCTTTTTCTGGCATCTCTTATTTTTGTTGGAGTTTTTAAAAGTAGTGGAATAGCTGAAAGGAAGAAGAATGAGAACAGAGACCTTATGTAATCTATGTAAACCAGTGTTTATGCAATGAGGACTTGCCTGCATTAAATATTTAAAGGCACAAAACTCTGCCAGGTGATTTTTGAGCTATTCATGTGAAAGTTCATGTGATCATAAAGTGATAGGAAAAAAATTTTCTACCCCACACATAAAAAGCCTCACCTCTGCAAAGCCACGGAAAGGATGCATACAGAAAGGACAGGCAACTGACTCGATTTTCTCTGGTTGGTTGATACCTTAAGAAATTAACACCTTTTGTGTATGTGTTAAATTTTGCATTTCCCTTTACCATCTGTTCATCAAAGTGAGGAATCACAGCTAGTTGAATTAATTATCCAAACTAGAACACACGTAATATTTAAGCCAGATATTTGGGGGTTTTAAAACGTGAAGAAAGTGGAATTAGCTACAAAATCCTCATTGAAGTTAAAACCCGAAAAGTAAAGCTTGGCGGTGTGAATGGTGTGATGGGTAAGGAAGAGAGAAGAGGCGTGGCCTTCTGAGTTACTCTCCAATTACTGTGTTCCAGATTACGAAAACATTTCATTGGCTTTATGGATATTTGTTTCTCACTTGCACAAGTCAGGTGGCTGGGGTTGTTGCTTGTTGTTTTGTCTGTACTAAGTAATGCCTCAATTTGAGCGTCTGACCTGGGGACAGACATACAGACGCTGCTGGGCTCTTCTTTGCAGTGGCATGTCTTCCTTGCTTTAAACCATGGAGACGCTCCAAACATTTGCCTTCTTGCATCTCCTCCTTCCCTAGTTCAAAAGGCTTATTGGGGATGGACTGGAGGCTCAAATGGATTCATCTACTCTGATTGGAACCATGTCAGCTGCATTTTAGTTTAAAGAATCTGTGTCTTTTTTTGTGTGTGTGGATGTTTTTATTTTTTATTTTTTAAAAAAATTCTTTATTGATTATGGTATCACATAATTATCTTTATCTTCCCATTCCCATCCCAAACCCCTCCCCACATATGCCCCAACACTCCCCCCCCCTTGTTGTCCATGACTGCTGGTTAGGCTTATATGCATGCACACAATTCCTTTGGTTGATCTCTCCCCCTTGTCCCCACCCTCCCCTACCTTCCCTCTGAGGTTTGACAGTCTGATCACTGCTTCTCTATCTCTGTGTCAGAGATGGAAGAATCTTCTGAGTCTTGCAAACTGTAGGCACTCAACTGTCAACGAATGCCAATTATTCCCGTTCTTCTTCCTACTTCCTATGATTCCAAAACAAGTGGTTGCCAATTGACAGTGCCCAATTTAAAAAAAAATTTGTTGATAGTAATTAAGTATGTGGTTATTTTTAATTGCTTTAATTCCTTTAAAGATCTTAACCACTATTTACTAAATGCCTCCTCCTCAGTGTAAACTACTCAGCATTTATTTTCAATTCCTTTTGACCAAGAGAGAAATGCATGCTTCATACTCTTAGCTTTGGACTTGAGTGGAACCAGATAAGCAAAGATATTTGGATATGGCAGAAGATTGGATGTTTTATGACTTTTAGTTTTGGCCTGTTAGGTAAACTACCCATCATCATGAAAGGAGCTGATTGTTGCTGAGCTAGTATGAAGCAGTCAAGGATTAAGAGGCCAGACAGACTGAGAGGCAGATCAAGCCAACAAATAAACCTGTTAATGATCTGTACATATGGAGTTTTACAGCTTCCAAAATATATCTACTGGCTGTAATTTTTGTGTGCTACAGTTTAAAGGATGATGGTAAAACCAACTTGGATGACAAGAGATGGAGATAGTATTAAACCCCAAGTAATTGCTTAAGTGTGAAAATGCAAATTACTACTGCATCTGTTAATGAGCTTGCTATTTTTGAAGACACACACTAATGCAGTCAATCTGTTTTATAGCACAAGGTGACTTTTATGTTATTGCTCCTGCTCTGATTATTTTTTTTCCTTTTTCTCACCTTCTGCCCAAACATTTCTCCCCCACTCCTCCTTCCTTTTCATTTTTTTTTTCTCTTCTGGTAGGATCCAACATAAATAAAGCAAACGGGTTAGAAAACACTGATTAGGAAATGTGCTTGGTTTTCCAAAACTGGTCACTTGACAAGAGGCTTTAGAGATCTTCCAGTTGGATTCCTGGAGGGCAGTGCTGGCCAATTCATACTCAGAAATATTCAGATAAATGGATATTTATCTGCCATGGGGTTAAGGAGACAGAGGTGTCAGAGCCACATGTCCACTAACCAGTTGGGGAACTAAGTAAGTGATTTGATCTTTCTGGGCTTCAGTCTTCTTAGTATCTAAAGTGGGGGCTGGTCGAAAAGTAAACTGTCACAAACCCTATGGAGGTCAATTTGCAATATCTGCCAAATGCATGTGCCTTTAGCTTAATCCCATTTCTGAGAATTCATCCTTCCTATGTGGAAATGACATGTAAAACTATATACTTTGCTGCATTGTTTGTATTATTAGAAGTCTGGGAGCAACCAAATAGGAAGTTGGTTGAATAGATTTTGGTAAATCTACCCTATAGAATATTATACAGCTGTATGGAGAAAGAGGAAACTCTCCAATACTGACATGGAAAGATGTCCAAGCTATATTGCTAAATGAGAAAGGCAAGGTTCAGAAGAATGTGTAGAATCTGCAATCGTTTGTTTAAAAGAAGGGAAGAGGAATAGGAATGTATATGAATACTTGATCTTATTTGCACAGAGAAATTTTGGAAGGAGATACAAGAAGCTAATTGAGAACCAAAACTATCTACTTCCTCACTCAATCTTTATTATTAAACTAGAGTTCTGGTGCATGAAATTCATGCACTGGTGGGGAGGGGGTGTTCCTCAGCCCAGCCTGAACCCTCTCCAATCTGGGACCCCTTAGGGGATGTCCGACTGCCGGTTTAGGCTGGATCCTTCAGACTGGACATCCTTCTCACTACAGGCTCCTAACTATTCACCTACCAGCCTGATATCCCTCTAACTGCTCTCCTGCTGGCCTGATTGACACCTAACTGTTCCTCTGCCAGTCTGATCACTCCCAACTGCCCTTTCCTGCAGACCTGGTTGCCCCCAACTGTCCTCCCCTGCCAGCCATCTTTTGACGATGTGGGTGGCCATCTTGTGGCAGCCATCCTATGATGATGTGGGGGTGGCCATCTTGGAGGTGGACAATTTGCATATTATCCCTTTATTATATAGGGTAGGATGACTAAATTTTATTTCAATGTATTATAATTATAATCTTTAATATTGCACCAATTTTGGAAATCTCTTTCTTACACTGTCCACTAAGAAAGTGATTTCCAAAATTGGTGCCGTATTAAAGATGGCTGCTCAGTTTATATACCTGCTGTAATAGGATAGCTTACAAATGTCAAATTCATTGATCCACCGATGCTCCTAAAGCTGATTTCAATTAACATTTGTCAGAGCTAAAAATACAAGTTTTATCTAGAGCTGAGGACTATTTTGACAGGTTGATTTTCAACATTGTGACTTTTTAGCACAAGAGACTGTGGTTTTAATTGGAAAACCAATTACTTTAAAAACTATTCTGCTCCTGCCCTTTAACATGATTTATATTTAAAAGACTCATATTTTTGGAAGGTTATAATGATTATTATGACTGGTGGAAAATCCAGGTGTCATAGGGTAAAGTACATCTAACTTCAAAGGACTCTGAAGGTATCTCAGAGCCCCACGATTGTAGTTTAAAGGTCTGTTGTTAAAGTTGAAGAGTGAAAGTAACATTAAAAAAACAAACAAAAAGGGGACCAAAACCTGTTTGGCTCAGTGGATAGAGCGTCGGCCTGCAGACTGAAGGGTCCCGGGTTTGATTCTGGTCAAGGGCATGCACCTTGGTTGGGGGCACATCCCCAGTGGGGGGTGTGCAGGAGGCAGCTGATCATCAATGTTTCTAACTCTCTATCTCTCTCCCTTCCTCTCTGTAAAAAATCAATAAAATATATATTAAAAAAAGGGAAAAATTGGCAATTGATAGGTTAAAAGGAGAGATTAAGCATAAATAATTGAAAACAAACTCTGAGTCACTTATATTTTATTCCTAAGTAACCACATTCTTTAGGTACCTCCTTTTTCATTTATTAAATCTGAGTGTAGAAAAAAATCACTAATTTTCAAACTATTGTAACATAGATTTTGCATTTGCATAATAATACATTATTTGAATAGCTTTTACAATATACCACAGTCTCTCAAATGCCTTCTTATTCTTGATATTATTCCCTATTTTCTATGTGTGACACATTGAACAAAGAATATATTCTTTCTTCTCTCATTGGTGTTTTCTTCCATTCAATTAATATTATTTGACATTTGCTTATATCTTTCAGACAAAAGTAGCTATTATATTTCTTATCATTCAACATTATACCAATTACAACAAGAGTTTTTTTTTTGAAACTGGTGTTCATCTGTTAAACATAACATCAATTAAATTTTTTGCTTATGAACCTTCCTCTTCATTTATAATAATTTCATTTTTCTCTATAAATTGACAAAGGCTGACATTTTTCTATTGGCATATGGAGTTGAAATTTCTAAAACTCGGGTATTAAATATCCTTTGTGGTTAGAGAAATTATTGAATTGAAATTCTATTTATTCTGTCATTGATTCTGATGAAAACTTGGGGCCCCAGCTTAAGATATAAGAATGCCCACTGATAACCAGGTCTAAGCATGCCCAGAGAACAGGTGAGAGGCCACCTGCCAGGAGGATAGTTGCATAGAGTGAGGTGACTTCTGGGAGAAACTCATCCTAAAGGCGAATTTGAATACTGCCTACAGCCTATCCATCAGCCCTGTTTCCTCCTCAACCCCATATAGATATAGATATAGATATAGATATAGATATAGATATAGGTATAGGTATAGGTATAGGTATAGGTATAGGTATAGGTATAGACACACACACACACACACACACACACACACACACACACACACATATATATATATATATATATATATATATATTTGATAATAGGCGAGATTGATAAAACAGAAATAAATATGTGGCACAGGTCACCATGTAGCTCTGTATCTGGTACATCTGTGGCAGGCTGTAACATGCCTGTACATACCACAGGCTTTGCAGAATTAGGTGGTGCTGCCTGGTGGCCTCCGTGGTAGTGACTAAAAGCTTACGTAGTGTTTTGGTTTAGTTTATAGGACCTAATCTTGAGCCTCATGAGAAGTCTCCTTGCTGTCTTTCAGAAATAAATGTGAATGGCCTGCATTGGCAGAAGAGAGCTTAGCCCCCAAACACTAATTACGATAGACTTATTGCCATGAAAAGGAAACTCTTTAGATGACACCCATTTCTTTGTACAAATGTAGGTCGTTCTGATTTACATTGGCCTGAAAATTGGAAAGCTTTCTGAATAGGAATCCCTTACTAACTGGATTTGGTGAATGACCTAATTAATGCTAGCTTTGGTGATAGGCCACGGAAAACTGTTCATCAGTCATCTCCAATGAGGAGTTGTAGCTCATTATCAGAGTGATGTCAGTCATAGTAGTGAAGTCCCAGGAAGTGAGAGAGGAGTAATGTGGTTTCTTGAGGGAACGTAAGTTAAATTCACCAGAGCCAGAGCGTACTCTGTATTCACAATGCACAGGTGTTTCCACTGTGCAGAACCACAGTGAGCAGTCATTACGGTTCTTCAGCAAGAGGCAAAGGATATATACTGCAAATACTACGTATTAAACTAGCTCCTCAATTTTTAGAGATTGAAAGAGCATGGGGTCTCTTTATCACAGGCCCTTCTCGCTTCACAAATAAAGTTTAGAGCTATTTAAAAAGAGAACCTACTTTTACATTCATGGGAAAAAGTGTTCAGAGCTCCAAATATTTGACGAATAAATGAATAGCTGTTGATCCCTGAAGGTCTCTTCCAACTTTGTGAGAATCAGAATTGCAATAAGAGGCTTATCTTTCCTGGCTTTGTTGTATAAATCTGTTCTTCCTTCGACTCAAGGTTCTGTATTGGCTGGCTTAAATATTTCTGCGCTTGAAGCCAGGAGGCGGGCTAGATGACAGGGAGATTCATTCTCGTGCTGCAGCTCTAGTATTTTCTTAATAAACCCAATTTCTGTGCACTCCTAATCCCAGGGCCCAGAGGCTCCCACCTGCCTGATGGGGAAGGAATTGGAATTTTGTCAAGTTTTGGGTTCTTTTACTTATGTCCTACTATGGCTAGAAAAAAAGCAGGCCAACTCTAACTCTCTTTATATATTTATTAAAAAGTAGTGGAAGTATGAAAGCTGAGAAATTATTGTGCAAATTTAGAATAAAAGGTTGGCCAATTCAAGGTATATTTATTTATGTAGTCTTAGTCTTTTTACTCTTGAGATAACCCCTTTTCCTGTCATTCATTTATTAATTTGTTTTTTCACACACACACACACACACACACACACACACACAATGGAGACTGCTCTCATGGAATTTCAGCCTAGCACCAAGTGAGGAAGTGAAGGACTTCTTTACCATTTGTTAGCCATATGATCTCAGACAAGGTACCTAATACGGTTGTGCCTCAGTTTCCCCTAGTACACAACAGAGCTGGCGAATGTATTCAATGAGATAAAATACACAAAGTACTTAGAAATGTGTCTTCCACAGAAAAAGCCCAATAAATTAGGGCAGATATGTATATCTTTCTTTTTCTGACTCTTTGGAACCAAAACAATCTATAGGACAATAACATTATGAATAAACCTGAAGATAAATTAATTTGGAAATGTTACTAAAGCAGCCCCATTCTCCGACCTTCTTCCTGCATTGGGCTGCCCCTTTGTGTTTGCTAAGAAATCATCATAGTTGGGATGAGAGAATGAGAATGACCTTCACCCTGGTCCTTCATTCTGTTGTGCTTCTTTAGGGATGACATCTCCCCACGGCAGGAATAGGAATGGGGTTCCGCTTACCTTGGTGGAAAGACCTGCTTCTCCAGGATAGGGGTGTCCAGTGCTGACTCATCCTGTATACTGTTGCCGTGTTCCTTCCCAGAGCTACCTGGTGGGCAAAATCCACCCATGCACCACAGCATCAGAGTTGAGAAGTACTTCACTGTCACTGTGCCATGGGGTAGAACGTGGCAGAATTCAGACAGAGCTTGTGGGGACATTTAGACTCTTGCCAAAAAAAAAATCTTGAGCTATAAAATATTCATCTCACAATTGCCCCTGACTTTTCAAATGCAATAGCCTTAAATTCAAAGAACTGGAAATTTTCTTGGGAGATAAGAGAGAGAATGCATATACTCATAACAAGTGAAATAGCAAAGCGAGTAAGCATTCCATACCAATATGCTGGTTATTTGATAAGTATTGTGGATTGGGCACTGTGTTAAATATTAGGACATAGCGATAAAAATATTTTCTTTTCTGAAGAAGCTTGTAGTCTAGAGGGGAAGACAGCTATAAAGCAGAGTCGAATAAAAAAAAAGTCCAGTCTTATGTATGCAGCAATATGTAGGTATCTAGCTAGTGACAACATCAACAGCTAGAGAGGTCACAGGAGAATACAGAATAAGAGCCAAATGTGACAGAGAAATAATTACTGTGCAGGGGAGAGAGACGTGGTAGTAAGCTGTAATAGGCAGGGCGGGCCTGCGGTCGGCCCTGATGGATAAACCCTTTAGATGGACAGGAGGGGCATCCTCCTGCTGGTCCTGTCATTAGGGTAAAAACAGAGCAGGCACTGGCAGGAGGAGGGAAGGTGGTTTTCAGAGGAAGCCTGACAGAGAGCAGTTCAGTTGGGGGACCTGGGTTCCAGTCTCCAACCTGATACTAGCTGCTCTGATGGTTTGTGTTAGCCCCCTCACTTCTCTGGGCCTCTCTCCCTGGCCTGTAACGTGAGTGGGTGGGGTTGGGTGATCTGCACATCCCTTCTCGTGTTCGTATCTATAATTGTCCAATTTCCTCACCTGGAACACATGGATAACTCAAATAATGAGGATTTGAATGAGGCTCCTCAACATAACTTGGATAACACTGTTTCTTCTCATGCCAGAGCGAGCAACGTGGGCGAATGCACAATATCCTTTTAGAGTTATTGTGCCAACGATTTCCTTGCATCAGGAAATTTATTTTTAATCTCTTGGAAATGTTTCACGGGTACATTCCTCCTACTCATTATGTATTTCAAATGGGACATGTCTTCCCCACCGAGCGCTCGCTCTTTGTTGTTTTATTTCCCAGGGAGCACTTCGTCAGTTATGCTTCTGCACAGACTTGGAGAAATACCGCCGAGGGGTGGGTTTATAGATCTGTGATTTTTGTGGAACTGTGTCAGTCTGGTCTACACGGTGACAGAAACACTGTTCTTCATGTCTCCACTCAGAGGCTTTCTTTTTGAAAAAGGAATATGCCACACCCCCAAGTTCACCATGGCTGTGCATTGTCTTGGCTACTCATCCAGAAGCATAGCGTGCTTGCAGTGGTTGAACTGAGATTATAATTTTTTATAAAAGAATGAATTTTGTTATTTTCTCAGAGCACTTTCCTTCAGTGGCATAAAGACTGTGTCTGATAAAGGGAAAATCTGCCCATCACACAACTCTTCTGATTTCTGTAGGCCATCACAATGCTGAAAACTAAAAGGCTGAACATCTTTCTGTAGCTTTTGAACCAGAATATCCTATTGGTTGCTTGCATTGATTGGATGCAACCGATAACGAGTAAAATCCTCCTTCCCTTGCTTTGTGTGATAGGTACACAGTGAGCTACGTGGCTGATTTCTTTCTGCATTTCAGATGGAAGTGGGAAAAGCTTTCATCTAAGTACTAGTAAAAGAATATCGTTATCCCCTAGCATTTCTTTCTCTCCTGTAGTTCTTCATGTTAGAGAAGGGTGGCGCTGCTGCCCTATTCTTGTTTCCCTATTGAAAGTAACTTGGCTCAGGGCTCTCCCCTCCCTGGATCATGAACACCATTTGCAGCCTTGTGAAGAGAGAAGAATGTGCCTTCCAGCGCCATGACTGGGGACACAAGCCAGTGGCTTCGAAAGGTCGGGGAGGACCCGCCAGCACCTCCTGGCTCACAGGTCCAGTGTCCCACAGGTAGCCAGGCGCACTGGCTGGGTCCCTGTCACGCTTGTGGAGAAGCATCAGACTTTAGCCTCAACTCAGGAGGCAGAGCTGATGGCAACAGCCTGATAGTCTGATCTGTGGAGGCAAACCCGGGGCTTCTCCAATTCCTTTCAGAAAGCTCCCAGCATTCTCCAGGACACAGAGCAGGCCAGGAAAGACACGGGTTAACTCCTGAAGAAAAGCACACGGAGCAGAGCTCTACACGTGGGTAGAGCGGTTGGGTTTCTGCATTCCCAAAGCCTAGGGGAAGAGAAGCTATAGGTATTTTGCACAGAAGCATTCCAAAGACCGCCTAGCGGCGCGAGCATGCCTGCCTCCAGGGGAAAGCTGTGTGTGCCTCGGGTGACCCAATCCAGAGGACAGTTACCCATTTCTCCCCCTTTTGGGGTCTCAGTGTTAAATCTATTGGGTGCACAGGTTCTTCCTCTCTTCTCGGGCCCACGGGAGGGAGGTCCTCCCTGCTCCAGGTCCTGGAGCTGCATTTCAGCTTTTTAAAAAATCTTATTATTATTTAAATTAAAACCTGGCCATCAGCAGGACAGGCGGCCATGGCAGCAGCCTTGTCTCCAGCCCTAGAGGCCCTGTTTCCATTCAGATCACAGTTCTCAGTGATGTTTGGAGGGTCCCTGTGCACGCATGGAGACAGACAGCTTTGGCTGGCTTCCACTTCCCATTAGCCTGTCTACAAGACACCCCTCCTCTCCTCCCCCCCCCCCCATTGTATGCGTCTATATTGAGGCAGTCAGGGCTGTTCTAGGGCTAAAATCATAAGGATTTCTGACAGCTTTGGAGGCAGGGCCTCCTGCTAGTTTTAAATCACAGGCACTGTCCTCTGCCTAGCTCTGAGGAGCAATAAAGAGGGAAAAATACAAAAAGGCAGGCGTGGGTGGGATCGTCTGGGGAGTTTCCAGGGAACTCTGGCAGCAGGCTTCTCCTTCATGAAGGATTTCCCTGGCGCTGCGCCGGGCAGGATGACAGATGGGCTTCTTTGTACCGCAGGACGGAAAATACCTTTCATCTTCCCAGCGCCCTTCACTGCAGGCCAGCAAACAGCAGAGCCGCAGGCGTCCCCCCCCCTTCCTGGATGCGGTCCCACTGTCGCCAAGCCCCCAGTTTTTCTCTGTGGGAGTCGAAATTTCGTTTTCACAATGTTCTGCTCTGCTCCCCAAAGCTGTCGCCCTAAAGAACGCCCTATCCTTGTTCAGAGGCGCAGCTCCTGAAATGCTCCAGCGAAGACGGAAAGGCTTTTTCATTTTTGGAGGTCATCAGAAATACTCATGGGCTTCCTGTTTCCGAGCCCCCTTCCGGAGGTGGCTGACCTGGTTCATTACCTTTGGCTGGTACCACACGTGGGGACAGGGATCCCCGGGGCAGAGGATTACAATTTGACAAGGTTCACACACACAGAGTGGACATTAAGAAAAACTCAGCCCCTGTTGAAATTTTACAAAGCAGCCTGCACTTTGGCTTGTCATTGTGTAATCGCCCCAGAGTTGCTTCATTTGAACCTCACACACAGTTTAACTAGAAAGTGTAAACCAAACACAGAATTCTCACAACCATGAGGCGAGGTAGATATGATGAGGTCACTGATTTTAGAGGGGAGTAACTGAGGCCAAAATCTTCAGACAAAGCCAAAACCAAAGAGCAGTGGGTTAGCGTCCTTCCGAAGACGCACACTCAGGTTTGCCCTGTGCCCCTGCTGTGCACCTGGGCCAAGTGTGGCTCCTCCTTCCCCTTCGCATGGCAAAGGGTGGAGGGGGAGGACCTTTCTCTCAAGCCTTGATGGCTCTTGATCAGAGGACGCTCCTGAGTAGACACTAATGAAGAATTCAAGCCAAATCTGGTTGTTTTTGTGCAGAATTTGGGCTTAGAAATGCCTTATATATACTCACCATTGTAATAGCTATCTCTTTTCGAGTTATAATCCTATTAACTTCTCTGCTTTTCTTCCTCCTCTCCCTCTTTTTTATTCCGTTATCTCTTGTGTCTTCTCTTCATGCTCTTTGAGAACAAGAGACTATCTTCAGTCCATCCCATGGATTCTAAAGCCAACACATGACCCGCTTTTTATGGTTATTTCTGAGGTAGGTGTTTGGAGAATCTGGCCAAACTGCCAGGCTGCATCCTCACATAACCTGAACACCAGTCTACCCATCCGTGTGGGCAGCAGTTTGGTCCTGAAACAAGTGATAAAAAAAAGCGTCCCAGTACAACCGTTTGTTAGCAATGTCCTTTTTGTGCTTGTGCTTTTGCCAATATTGGGTAAACTGCTAAGCAATCTGCACCCTTCCCTCCTGAATGCTTCCTGGTGGCCGGGGGTGGTCTCACTCATTTTTATAACCTCTGTGGTGCCAAGAAGACATATTGGATTTCAGCTAATTTAATTTATTCTTATAAAAAGTGTGTAGGGGGGCAGAGGGAAGTGACTCATGTACAACTGAGAAGGGCAAAACCTTTTCATGTATAGATTTCTAGCTGCTAAAATATTGATTGGAAAAAATTAATCCTCCCAGAGAGTTAAAAGCTAGATGTAGAATTGGGTCCAGGGGATGAATCCAAGGTTCTGCTCCTTGCCAGGCATATTGGAAGAACTTGTGAAAACTCTTGGAAGCCTACTAGCTGATGAAAGGAAATCTCCAGAAAAAAAAATGTTTTACACACTTAAAACTTCTTAACTCTCATAAAGCCTGAGTAGACAACGTGTTTCCTACAAACATGATTACTGGGGATTGTGATAACAAAGATGTAATAAGGTTAGTTTTTTTTGAGAGCAGGTTCAGTTTTGTGAAGAATTGTCATTGGTATGGAGGTTTTCTAAAAAGTTCCTTCTTTTGTTTTCTTCTTCAATGAGTAAGATACTGAGGACTGTGAAGAGTGGTGCAATGATTCATTCACTGTCAGGGTTTTATCCTTAGGATTTGTGTTTTCCTCAGCAGCAGATTCTTCGTTCTAGGAGGCGCTGTACTGGCTGAGTGATCAGGCTGGGAAAGCACTGGAGCTGGGGTGGGTGGAAGCCATCACAGGGTGTGCTCATTGGCTCAGAGCCTTTGGTCAGAGATTACTTTCCGAGGAGGATGGGCTTAGGGAACTGCAGGGATTTTGTTTTGCCCACTGAAATGTGCAAGGTTGGTGCAGTAATTGAGTTGCTTATGACAGTAGAGAGGACTTTAGAGTAATAGAGGAGAGAAGGCTGATGAAGTGTTTCACAGAGCAGATGTGAAGGAGAAGGGAAGCATTGTCTCGGGAGGCATTTTTTTTCTTATGTGAAATTTTGTTGTGTGTGCTAATTTTTCTACCATGCCTCCCTGCTCCCTCTCACTCCTCCAGTCTTCCATAATGCTTGCGATACCCATTAATGGAGTTGATTTTGTTTGGTTGGGAATGTGACAAAAGGCTGAGTATGGCCGAAACCGGTTTGGCTCAGTGGTAGAGCGTCGGTCTGCGGACTGAGGGGTCCCAGGTTCAATTCCGGTCAGGGCATGTACATTGGTTGCCGGCACATCCCTGGTGGGGGGTATGCAAGGGGCAGCTGGTTGATGTTTCTCTCTCATTGACATTTCTAGCTCTCTATCTCTCTCCCTTCCTCTCTGTAAAATATCAATATATATATATATATATATGTATATATATATATATATATATATTTTTTTTTTTTTTTAAAAAGGCTGAGTACGGCCTCATGGGGGGCCGTGAACCAAGGCTGCTTGTGGACGATGAGCTGTATCTCTATAGTCAAGGAAATAAGTTCCTTTAATCCCCTGACCCATGTCAGAGATCAGAAGAAAATCAACTTTGATCTATTTAACTGGCATATCATTAGCTACTTTGGGATTCTAGTTAGCATCCATTACTTGAACCCTACAGGATAACCTTAATTTATCTAAACTTTTGCAGAGAAGATGCAGTATACTGAATCATGTCTCCAAAGATATCAGGCCCTAAGCTTTGGACCTGTCAATGTTACCTTATATGAGAAAAATGTCCTTGCAGATGTGATTACGGTGAAGATCTCAAGGTTGGGAGGTAATCCTGGGTTGTCCAGGTGGGTCCAAAATGCCATCACGTGTATCGGTATAAGAGGAGGCAGAGAGAGATACAATCATGTGCCACATCGCCATGTTTTAGTCAATGACAGGTGGCATATGTCACAGTGGTTTCATAACATTATGAGTGCCTAATGACATTGTCACCTCATAGCACAACGCATTACTCATGTGATTGTGGCAATCCTGGTGCAAGCAGACCTACTGCTCTGCCAGTTATATAAAAGTATGGCACACACAATTATGTATAGGATATAATACTTGAAAATTATACTAAAGAACTATGTGGTTGGTTTATGTATTTGCTATACTGTACTTTGTCATTATTTCACAGTTTACTCTGTCTACTTATTTTAAAAAGTAAAACTGCTTGCTATGTTACACCAGCAGCAGCCTCATATATCTCCTATTTACTGCATCTCCCGATTCCATCATTTTCCCCTGACTTGATTTAATATCGTGTTGCTTGTAGCCTCTGAGCAATAGACTATATCAGCAAGTACAGTCTATGCTGTTTGCACAGTGACTGAATCTCCTAACAATACATTTCTCAGAAAATATACTTGTCGATAATTCTCAGGGAGAAAGGGGTGTCTGTGTGTGTGTGTGTGTGGGGGGTATGGGAAGAGACTGGACAAAAATCATATACCTATGGTTGAGGACAGTGGGGGGGTGGAGTGGGGACCAGGTGGAGAGGAGCTATGGGGTGGGGTGGAGGAGAAACAATTGTAATAATCTGAACAATAAAGATTTATTTATTTTTTAATATGTATTTATTGATTTTTTACAGAGGGGAAGAGAGAGCAGAGGGGAAGAGAGAGGGATAGAGAGTTAGAAATATTTATGAAAGAGAATCATTGATCAGCTGCCTCCTGCACACCCCCTACTGGAGATGTGCCCACAACCAAGGCACATGCCCTTGTCCGGAATGGAACCTGGGACCCTTTAGTCCACAGGCCGACGCTCTATCCACTGAGCCAAACCGGTTTCGGCTGAACAATAAAGATTTATTAAAAAATAAATAAATAGCCGAAACCAGTTTGGCTCAGTGGTAGAGCATCGGCCTGCGGACTGAAAGATCCTGGATTTGATTCCGGTCAAGGGCATGTACATTGGTTGTGGGCACATCTCCAGTAGGGGGTGTGCAAGAGGCAGCTGGTCGATGTTTCTCTCTCATTGACGTTTCTAGCTCTCTCTCTCTCTATTTCTCCCTTCCTCTCTGTAAAATATCAATAAAATATATTTAAATAAATAAATAAATAAATAAATAAAATCAGAAAAAGAAAAAAAGAAAAGATACTTGTCATAAAGTGGCACATGACTATACTACACAGGCACAGAGGAGAAGATGTCATGGAGACAAGGCAGAGAGAGATTTGAGGATGCTGGCTTTGAAGATTGGAGAGGTGTGGCCACAAGCGAAAGAGTGCCAGCAGCCAACATCAGCTGGACGAGGCAGGAGTGGATTCTCCCCAGAGCCTCCAGAAGGAGCTGCTGACATCTTCATGTTTACCTGCTGTCATATTTCTGACCTTCAAAACTGTGAAAGAAGAAATGTCTTTGTTTTACCACTAAGTTTGTGATTTGTCATGGCAGCCAGACCATATTTTGATGGTTGACCTACGTTTAGTGGTTTTGACATTTTTAAAATATCTAAATAGTACACAAATCAGAATGATGCCAACAGTATTAATTACAAAGATTCAAACATATACTATCCCATAATTTGGAACCTAAACTGATTGTAACAGCTTAGTTCAGTTCCAGTTTTTGAAAGAATTAATATTAGCTGAAAGTGACTCCCTTGTGGAACCTAAAATGTATAAAGGAAGTGGCAGGAGAGGAAGAATAAAGGCTAATTGAAGGAAAGAACTTGAGGCTATACTACCTAGCTGTTTAATACTTAAAAAATATAGTAGCAATCTAATAACTCTATTACATATTAATCAATACTTGTCTCATTTTGGAAAAAGGTTTTTCAGAATTCTTTGTGGGCAGAGACATAATTAGCAAGCACAACCTGCACTTAAAGAAATGCTTAGTCTGCAATCGGGTTCAGTTCAGCTCAAAGTCACACTTCTATATGGGCCACCTGTAATGTATCAGACATTCTGCCAGGCATGGAGAACAGGGAACTCGAAGCTCCATTTTTCAAAAATTAAAAATGTGTCATATATTTTGCCAATGTGAAGTTCTAGAGTCAGTGGTTAAGGTGAAATAACACAGGAGTCAAAATACCCTTGAGAATTCCCTGGGAAGGCAGCACATGTGAAGTCTCTAATGTCGTGTTTCAGTCCAACATCACACAACTTTCCTCCAGCATCGAACGCGGCAACTGTTTCTCTAGTTAAAGAACTTGAAGAAATATTTGGCTTACACATTGGAACCACATAATAATATGATACTTTTAACATTAGGGTCATAGGTGTTGAGAGTTAACATTAGGGTCATAGGTGTTGAGAGTTACAGTTATAGACTGTAACATGTTCCATGTTATATTTACTTCTGAGATATGCTCACTGTGTGAACAATGGCCGGAATCTCCCTGCCATATGTACATTGTGGTCTGTCTCTTCACTTTCTGTCCAGTGCGTCCAAGGAATCTGAGTTAAGTGTTTTGTGATGGGATGCCATTTTTGCCATTTTCTTGTTTATCCACTTAACATCAACAAGGTAGAATGTATTGCTGAGGAACTGAAAATGGATGAGATGTGACATCTGCTCTTAAGGAGATGGCTGTCCAGTGGGGAGATAAACCATGTACGTATTTTGTATTTGACATATGAGAAGCATTGTCAGCAGAGTTCAAAAAATTACTTTGGTTTTAGGATGCAGGAAAGACTTCACGGAGTAAGTGGAATTGTAGCTGGGTCAAATCTCGTAGGAGCTGAAGATGTGAAAAAAAGGTGGGGAAATGACTTTCTAGATAGAGATAGAGTGTGAGGAAGACAGAATGTAGGATTTATTGGGAAACAGAAATTTTAAAAGAGAATTATCAACGTCCATTTCCTATCGAGGTTGAGTAAAGGGATACGGTTTACATTTCCACTTGAATCAACTAGTAAGTGGGACAAATATATAAAACAATGGTTCTGAGGACATCAGATGTCAGCAGAGATCACTCTCTTCAGGAGAGTGATCCTTGAGAGACAGGAAACCAATGAGGTGGGCCCCACAGTTGTCTGGGACCACTACCTGGAGAGTTTCCTGGTTGCAGACCAGAGAGAGGTACTCAGGCTGAGCCTGGCGGTCTCCCTAAGTTAAGGAGATGGAGCTGTGAGTTCAGAGAGGGTAGAGTTCCCAGGGAGAGTGCTAAAAACAAGAAAGTTTCACAGAAAAGATATCCGGAGCCCTGTGAAAATTACCCTTAAATGTGCGGTAGAATACTGATCAGCACATGTGTGTAAGGAGCTGTCATGGCCGGATAAGAACCGTTCTGAAGGGTCAGAGGGAACAAAACTTGGAGCTCACATTAGGGCAGGGAATAGTGCCTCCTACGTCACGGGGCTTTGGATCAAGTCCTCTGCAGGATCTTATCCCAATGATAAGGCAAAATTAAGTTTAGGCTACATGTTGCTGTGATGTTGGTGAACCCTGCTTGAATGTAAGATCCAAAAGGATCATAAGGCTACCAAGAAACTTAACTGTATCTCAGAATAAAGCTCAAGGGTATTTATAGCAATACACAGCTATTCAGCCCTGAACAAGGTAAAGTTGGCGTCTTGTCCTCTGCATCATCAGATAGATGCCCTCCTTCTCCAGCCTCTGTCCATCTCAGAAGGGTTCTAGCTTCATGGCCCTGTGGGTGCCTGACTCAAGGAAGCTTCAGAATGAAGAAGATGGCTTCCTTTTACAAATGATGGCACTGACCATTTCGTGGTAGACACTTCTCCCGGTTAATTAAAATGGACTAGCATGCTCATCATTTGTTCTTGGCTCTTGCTTCCCTGCAGAATTGTATAAGACGTGGGCCCACGGAGCGGGTGTTCTCTGATAACGCTCCAGAAGAGGAATATTTAATGTGGTGATTTATTGGTACCGGGGGAAGGAGGAGGATCTGGTGTAGGATTCTCAGTTCCTTTTATTATTCCAACTTTAGAAGCAGGCAGCCCATCTGTCTTCACAAGGAAATCTTAATGTAAAAGCCTGAATAATTATGAACTAATGAAGATCGTGTAAAACAGCTATCAGCGAAACACAGGAGAGGCAGCACTTGTAAAACTTGGATGAATATGAATCAGCAAAGCCTGCAGATGCGTGCTCTTCGATCCTAAGAATCCTCCTGAACTATTTTCAGACTTTTTTTTTGCAGTTTATTTAAAAAACATTATGGGAGAGAGAGCGATATGAGATTATTTTTGAGTAGAATGGTTCTTGCCAGATAGGTTCTCATACATCTAACTCTACTGACTATGTAAACACATACACAGATGCTGAAATAAAAAAGTCAGGAGGAAGTACAGAACAGTGGTCAGAGCACAGATAATTGGTAAGTCCCTCCTGGCTCTGAGTCCTTGTACTGCCATTTTTACACTATGTGACCTTAGCCAGTTCATCTTCCTGAGGCTGTTTCTTTATCTGTAAGAAAAAGAAAATAGTATCTAACTCAGAGTATTGTTTTCTTTTTTTCTTTTTCTTTTTATTTTTTATAGATTACGGTATCACATAATTGTCCTCATCCTCCCATTCCCCCCAAAACCCCTCCCCACATATGCCCCCACCCCCGTTTTGTCCGTGACCACTGGTTAGGCTTATATGCATGCATACAAGTCCTTTGGTTGATCTCTCCCCCTCCCCCCCACCCTCCTCTACCTTTCCTCTGAGGTTTGAGAGTCTGTTATAAAGATTCTCTGCGTTACTGGAAATGAAGCATTTGGCTGGAGCCCTTGAATGTATTATCTGATGATATCTATTAAAGGAGAAATCATCTAAGTTCTTATTAATCAATATTTTTGGGATGGAATTACAATAATAAAATAAATGGCTTCAAATAGATTCTCATATGCGATGTCAAATAGTTTACTGACATTGCACAATTCAAATTCTCTTGGAACCTGGCTTTGCTATATGAACCCTTATAAACACACTAGAAGGGGTAGAACTGATGGGAGTGCTTTTCTTTTCTTTTAAAATACATTTTTATTGTTTTTTAGAGAGAAAGGGAGAGGGAGAGAGAGATAGAGATAGAAACCTCAATGATGAGAGAGAATCATCTATCGGCTGCTCTTGCAAGCCATTCCCCCCTCCCCCCACCCGCATGTGCTTTGGGGATCAAACCGTGACCTCCTGCTTCATAGGTAGATGCTCAATCTCTGAGCCACACTGGCTGGGCTGGGCCGGAAGTGCTTTTCTTAAATATATATATTTTTTTGCTTTGCTTTAAAATGTACATCTTAAAATATGTCCTGTTGTTGAGTAGAGCAGGCATGTGGCCCATGCTGGTAGCACAGTAGAGGTCTAGGACCTCAGAGGTGCTTATTGGGGCTTGTCACTCAAGAGAAACTGTGGCCGGTGAGTAAGACAGAACTCCTCTCAGATGCCAGGTTTAATGAGACTGAGTCAGTGATGGAATGAGAGCCCCACTGAGCAAACAAATCTGGGATGCTGCCTACAAAGATTCAGAATCTGCACGTTTGTGAGGAACAACTGAAAAAACAAACAGGTCATGGGACTTGACATGAGAGGCGGCAGATGAAACATCATTTTTACATGTCCTGTGGCATGGAAACAGCTAAATCTAATATGACTGAATCTCAATGTGATTTTTGGGAAGCTGATGTAAAAACTTCTAAAAATTAAGAGCTAATTAATTATTTGATCGTCCAGTTATGCATTCTCTCCTGTTTAATATGAAAAGGCACATCTGGAAGTTGAGGAAAGGTGATCCTTTCACCTTTTTGTATTTGTAATGTATAGAGGTTCCCATGTGCTCACCTTAGAATGGAGTCTAAAGGGACCCCTTGGCACCTGCTTCCACAGCCTTGTCTTGGCTGGGAAAGACCCCAAGGAGGGCAACAAGGCTATGTGGGAAATTGAAAGGAAAGGTTGGCTTGTGAGTACAAATGGAAAAGATAACCTGTTTACAGTTTGCTAACAGAAGATTGATAACGTCTTAAAGAGAGACGTGATTTATTGTGCGGAGAACCAGAGAGCAGATGTGTTCAGGAGGGAGTGTGGACTAGTGGACCTGCAGCTAAGAGAGCCATGGGAGGATGCGAAGCAGAGGAAAATGTGGCTTCAGGAAACGGCTTACGTGATCCCAGGACAGGGCTGGCCAGGTGAAGTGTGTCAGCTGATTAGTGATTGTTTTGTCAGAGAAAAACAGGTAGGACAGTATGTCTGGGGGGGGGGAGGGGTTAAAGACCAGAGATCGTACATGAGAGAGGTTTTGGAGTGCAGTGTGGGACAGCAGGTGACACTGACATAAATGGCTGCTCTGAAGCGGAGACTATTCGTTCTCTGGGTTGTTTACTGCTTCCTACTAGTATAGTGGCTCTGGGCCCACAGCTGCCAACTGTAGCCAGACATGGGTGAGGACCTTCAGAAGAATTCCACCCCTTTCCCAGGACAGGGGAGTAGAGCCACATTACCGCCACCATTGAGAAGCCTGGAGTTTATGAACAATCCATCCTTTGAGCTCAGATTCCAGTTCATGTACTTATATCTAACTCGAAATTAGTTTAACATAATTTAAGTCTAGATTTTGGTGTTTGCTGGGAGGAGTGGGAAGTTAATGTATTTGTTTTGAGTTATGGTTTCTATTCTAAATCCTTTCTTTTCTGCTTATTGTTATTTAGGACCTTGGCATTTCAGGTACATAGATATCACTCAGGTTTTCCTATAATTGTTACTTAAATTTTTTAAAAAAACAACTCATTCCCCACTCCCCCAATTTTTAGGGATTTTAGACATGAGAGAAGGTATGTGCCATCGGGATCCAGTTTGTTTTAGTTACTTAATTTAAAAAAATTGGAAATAATTTCAAATATCAAGTTACAGAAATAGTAGAATTTCAATTTCAGTACACCCTTTACCTGGATTCACCTACTGTTAAATTTTTGATTCATTTTGACACATTTCTATTGCTTTATCATTTGCTATCAGTAATATATTATTTTTGGAACCTTTTTAAAGTTGCATAGAGTATAACCGTTTACCCCTAAATATTTCAGTATATAGTTCCTGAGAATAAGACTAATTTTTTATATAAGCATGGTACAGTGATCAACTTCAGTATATTTGGGTGATATAATTCTTTTATCTAATTTACTTTCCTATGGTCCAATTATGTCAATTTGTATGGCCTTTTGTAGTATTTGTGTACATGTGTGTAGGTTTTTACCCATTGCTCTACATTTTAGGATCAAATATTACACTTAACTGTCACATTATTTAGTCTCCCTAATCTGGAAGAATTCTCTAACCTTTCTTTTTTCTTTTCTTTTTTTTTTTTTTTTTTTTTTTACATTACCACGGCTCCTTTTTAAAAGTAGACAGTTCCTCATTTTGGTTTTATATATGTTATGTAACAATTAGTTTTGAGTCACATACCCCAAGTCAGAATACCACACATATGATATTGTGTCCTACTCAGTGTATGCCATCCAGAGAAATATAATTTCCACTTGCCTCCCATTTTTGATGCTAACTTTAAACAGTATTGCCCAATTTTTCACTGTAAAGCTACTGTTATCTTCCCTTGTTTCTCATAAGCAATCTGTGCTGAGTCATTTTAAGACCATGGAAATATCCTGCTCCTTATCAAAGTTTACTCCCCAAAGGAAAATTGAAACTACCATGAAATATACTACCATATACCCACTGGAATGACTAACATAAAAAGACTGACAATAGAAGGGTGTAGAACAACTGTATTTCTCAGACATTACTGTGGGAATGTAAAATGGCGCCACCACTTTGCAAAATATCTGACATTAAATGTGCATGTCCCCTGTGACCTAGGATCTTGTTCTTATTTACTCAAGAGAAATAAAAACATATGCCCATTCAAAGATGTGCACAAATGTACATGGAAGCTTTATTCATAATAACCCTAAACTAGAAGTAACCCAGATGTCCATCAACAAGTGACAACATATCCATATCTTGGAATATTCCTCATCAGCAATAAAAAAGCATTACATTTTGCCCTAGATGGTTTGGCTCAGTGGATGGAGCATCAGCCTGTGGACTGAAGGATCCCAGGTTCGATTCCGGTCAAGGGCACATGCCCGGGTTGAGGGCTAGATCACCAATGGGGGGCATGCAGGGGGCAGCTGATCAATGATTCTCTGTCATCACTGATGTTTCTCTCTCTACCTCTCCCTTCCTCTCTGAAATAAATAAAAATATATTTTTAAAAAGCATTGCATTCTGATACATGTGACAGAACGGATGAATTTTAAAAACACAAGGCCAGGCAAAAGTAGGTTTATAGTTGTTCATATGGAAAAATAATACAATAATTAATAATAATAGAAGAATAAGTAAACTGTGTTTCACACACTCACAACTATAAATCTACTTTTGCCCCACCCTGTATTATGCTTCAGGTAAAGAAGCAAGGCAGAAAAGAATATGTACTGTCTGACTCCATTTATATAACATTTTAGAAAAGGTAAAATTAATATCTGATGAGAGAAAACAGATCGGTGGTTGACTGAGGTTGAGGGAGGTATTGATTGCAAAGGAGCACCTGGGAAGCTTTAAGGTGATGGAAAAGTGAATACAGTGGTGGCTACACAGTTCTATAAAGTCATCAAATCCCATCGAGCTAATACAAATAATGGGTGTAAATTTTGCCTCTATAAAGTCGGTAATTTCCCTCCTTGATTTAGCATCCATATATGATCCTTCCCTGATCCTATCTTTAGGGTTATGGCTACAATATGGTGACTTGTCAGCTCTAAAATTCATCCATGTTCACCTCCTGGTACTTGTCCTGCTTCTCAAGAGGCAGCCACCTGATATGAGTGAGTATGTATGTGGGTATGTGGGAGTGTGTGCATGCTGTGTGTGACTTAGGAAAGAGCTGTGTGGCATGAATGAGCAGAAAATAGAAGTTGGAGCTAAAGAGTAGGCTTTGGAATTCTATTTCCACATAAAGTTGGGCAGGGGAAGAAACTTTCACCTCTTTCTCTGAAGTGACCATGTATTAATTCACAAACTTCTACATAGAGCTAACAAGACAAGAGCATACAGATAAAAGTGATCTTCATGTTTTCTTCTTATTACTAGAAATATCTGTCAATGAGTCCAATTTGTAGTATTACTGATGCATAATCATAATCAGTGAACTGAGGCTTGGCTAGAAGGTCCTCAGGTAAGACCTGTTAGAACCCAATAGTAAGGTACAGATGATCTTTCCTCACATTTCTAGTGCACTTGTCACCTGATGGATGCAGGAAGATGTTGGCTTCTATAATGGGAAATAGATAAAACTCTGACACTTGAATCATTTAATACGAAACTAAGAGAACTCAGGGGAATGCACCATAGGCATCATTGATATGAAGATGGGGTGGCCTTTTTCAAATATAATTTCTGTTATTGAATAAGAGGGAGACAGGAATGCCCATTAAGTGAGTGGAATGGCAGCTCAACTTGTGTTTCTTTTTAAAACAAATTCCCGTGAAATCAAATTTACAGACTGAAAACTCCATTAAAGTATTTTCTTTGACTCATCCAATAGATACACTGAACATATTTATAATAGAAACTCATCATGGCAATACTAACATTTCCTCTTTTTCTTCTCCTCTCCCCTCCCAGCAATTCTTATTTTTCATTTTGCAGGCATTGGACTTTATTGGTTTTGTAAAAAGAATATAATTCTTAAGACAAAATTTATGTAATAAGGAAAGGAAAATGGAATCAATAAAAAACTCTTTCAGAAATAATCTCTCTCTCTATAAAGCCAGAGACCATAACGCTATCACGACCATCATGACTTAATGACTGCTTGCTATGACACCCACTTTGGCCAGTGAACCAGCCTGATCCAGGACAATCACCCCAAACACCCTGATCAGGGTGGGGCCAGCCAGCCAACCGCCTTGGCTGACAGAAATTTGGGGTGCAGGGACTTTGGAGGTGCTTGGTCTCTGTCTTGGTCAGCTGCACAGGCAAAGCTTTCCTTTGGCAGAAGTGGACCCGGGACCAGGGTGTTGGAGTCAAGGATGGGGTGAGGAAGATTTCCTGGTGGCCACAGCAGTCCTTGACGGCCATGCACAGCACCTGGGCATCTGGCCTTGGTTGGAACAGCAGCAGGAATAGGGGCTGCAGGGCATAGGGGGCAGTGGCACACAGGAGCCAGGATGTGTGAGGCCCGACATGGGATCTTACCCCACCCATTGGGCCACAGACGGGAGGGGAAGCAAGCCAGAAGAGCAAGGCCCTGTGTGAGACAGAGCCCTGAGCGCTATGGGTGGGGCCGGATCTGGAAACCCTGGTGGGATGGGCAGGGCTGCAGCCCCATGCCTTTTCAGCCTTGGCCTTGGAATTCAGAGGCCAGCCCCACTTCAAGAGCGAGGATGGAGTGGAAAGTGGCAAGGCCAGAGGAGGAATAGGAATTGTTGTGGCCATCTTCGGGAATCACAGTTGCCATGGTCTTCAGTAACTATGAACAGATAATCTTTGGTCTTGTTCCAACAGAAGAGGAAGCTGAGACTCAAAGACTTTTGCAACACTTCACCCACTTCTCAGACCTGACCCTGTGCAGCATTGTTTTCGTTGAAAGTAGAGAAAAATGTTTTTACATCTTTTCTAATTTAGGCAGGAAAGAATTTAGCACAGGGACTTGGTGCTTGGGAAATATCGGAAAGCCGGAGGAGTGGGTATTGGGTTGGACCCCTGGAAAGACTCCCTGCCCAGCGGGAGGAGCTGCCCCCTCAGCCACAACTGAATTCTAGGACACTCTGGCACAGCTGGGACCTGGGGACCAGGAAACTGCTGCCCCCACAAGTGCCCGCCAGCTCACTGCCTCTGCCTCAACTGCCCGTGCACAGCCTGGATTCCGCCGCAGAAAACCTCCACATCTCTGCAAACATGGTCACCAGCAGCAAACAGCCCAAACTGTGGGAAGATGCCTCTGCCTTCAAAATATGGTGCAAGCGCATCCAATTGGCAGAAGGAATTCATATCCAGAAACCTAGCCTCAAAGGAGTTTGGGCAATTTCAGAATTTTGTCTAGGAGTGAGACCTTTCCAATGTACCTCACGTGCCTGATATTGATAAAAAGGGGACCCAGCTGGTGGGGCTCAGTGGTTGAGCATTGATCTGTGAACCAGGAGGTCATGATATGATTCCTGGTTAAATTTCAGGCTTGATCCTCAGTAGGGGCATGCAGGAGGCAGCTGACCAATGATTCTCATCATTGATGTTTCTATTTAACCTTCTCCCTTCACCTGAAATCATCTATATATATATATATATATATATATATATATATATATATATATATATATATAGTCATGTTATAAATATGTATTATAATGAGTTTTCACTTCATTGATCACTAATGTCTTTCCTGTTAAAACCATACTTAGAGAACATTATTTATTTATCAGTCATTTTAATTGATCTCAGAGAGAAGAAGGTAGAGAGAGAGAAACATTGTTCTATTGTTTCCTGCACTCACTGGACTGGGTATTGAATCTGCAACCTGGGCATGTGTCCTGACTGGCAATCGATCCACCACTTTTTGGTATATGGGACGATGCTATGCTGGTACTCTGACCCCAAATTCCAGCCTCCAGAACTGTGAGAAAAATACATTTATGTTGTTTAAGCCACACAAATTTACGATATTTTGTATGGCTGGCTGAGTTGACTAATCTACACTAATAAAAGGGCAATATGCTAATTAGATTGAGTTGACTGGACATCTTCTGGTCATCCTTCTGGACAAAGCCACAATGGCAGGGGCCAAGGCAGAGGTGGTTAGGGGCTATCGGGCAGGCAGGGGAGCAATTAGGGGCGATCAGGCAGGCAGGGGAGAATGGTTAGTGGCAATCAAGATGGCAGGGGAGAGCAGTTATGGGTGATCAGGCTGGCAAGCACAGTAGTTAGGGGTGATCAGGCAGGTAGGCAGGAAGGCAGGCAGGCAAGCTGTTAGGAGACAGCAGTCCTGGATTGCGAGAGGGATCCCAGATTGGAGAAGGTGCAGGCCAGGCTCAGGAATCCTCTTCCCTGTGCACGAATTTTGTGCATCGGGCCTCTAGTGTTCTTAATATTTGGTGAACACTATTCTATAGGTATTTTAATCCATATATTCAGATGGGATAGTAGAAATAATTTAGAAAACTAAGATGATATGTTACATGCTAATTTAAATAAAATATGTCAAATAAATCTTTCCTTGACTTTTAGTTGATTTTGCTAAAGAGATACTAAAATAATACTGAAAGAATTGATGCAATCCAGTAAATATTAAGTATTTTTTCACTAGGAATTTCTAAAAGATCCTGCTACAGTTAAGAAAAAGGATTTGGAAAAATTAAGATGTACATGTATGTGCTTGCCTGTTTACATGTGGTTTGCATGAGGCTGTGTTTGCATGTGTACCTTTTTTGCATGTGCACATTCAAATGCACACAAAGAAATACATTGTACACATGTGCACACATGCACAGGCATACACTCATACATGCCCATGTGTGATATAAATTCATGACTCTTGAATATGTAATAAAATGAAGAGAAATATACTTTCTCCACATTTCAGGAGGAGGAATTTAAGCATTTAGTGTCTCATTGATTTAACCAAAGTCAAACATTGGCAATATCATAGATTATAAGCATTATTGACAACTCAACAGATCAGATTTCAGTTTTATAAGGAAATGTTTTAACTTCATTGTCTTAATAGGTGGATAGATTTAACTGACTAGCAATCTAGGTGAAATATATAATTTTTTTCATACAATCTTCCAAAACTGAATCAGGAAGAATCAGAGAATATGGACAGAGAGATTATAACTACTGACAATGAAGCAGTAATAATAATAATAATAAAAAACTCCCAACAAAAGTCCTGGACTATTTGGCTTCACAGGTGAATTTTACCAAAGAAGAATGAACACCTTATGCCTCTCAAACTGAATAAGCGGCGGACTTCCGATGAGTCTGTTTCTGTCTCTCATCTTCGTTTAGCCTCCTGCCCAAGGGAGGGTGTTTATTTCGCCCACTGGCATTACTTTTCCCTTCTCGAGGTCATGCTGACAGATAAATTGGAGCCATCCCTGGAAGGAGAGAGCATCTGAAGACAAGGCATTATTATTATTACCATAATTCTGAGCACCATTCTGCCAAGTACACAGAGAAAATGAATCATCCCTTACCTTTGACAGAGCATAGGTATCGTTTCTGCAGTTGTGATCTGCAGATAATTAAAAAGCACACACCCCTGCCTGTGGTACCACCTTCCCTCTGATCACCCATCCTTCAGGACCTTGGGCAGGCACTGAGCCTGTGATGGCCGCTAGCACCCATCCAGGTCTCTCACATCTTCGGTTAAATTTATTACTAGGTATTGTATTTCATTTTTGATGCAATTGTAAATGGGATTGTTCTCTTAGTTTCCCTTTCTGCTAGTTCATTACCGGTGTATAAAAATGCAACTGATTTCTGGATACTTATTTTGTATCTTGCTACATCACTGAGTTCATTTATCAGTTCTAGTCACTTTTTGGTGGAATCTTTAGGGTTCCTTATAGACAGTATCATGTCATCTGCAAATACTGACAGTTTTGCTTCTTCCTTTCCAGTTTGGATGCCTTTTGTGTCTTCTTCTTGTCTGACTGCTGTGGACTTCCGGTGCTGTGTTGAACGAGAGTTGTGAAAGCAGACATTCCTGTCTTGTTTCCCATCTTAAAAGGAAACACTTGTAGTTTTGAGTATAATGTTGGCTATGGGTGTGTTATATGTAGCCCTGACCCTCCAGAGGTCTCCTAACCCCCCCTGTCCTGTCCCTTCCATGGACGGTCCCTTATCCCTCCTGCCCTGCCCCCTCACTCCCAGGCCTGTGAGGGGCGTGAGCTCCAGGCTCCAGGCTCATCTCTCCCTGAGATGCCGCGTGCTCACTCTCCGTACCTGAAACACATTCCTCACCCTCTTCGTCTGTCTAAATCCTACCTGTGCTCTCAAGACACATCTCAAATATCATTTCAAATGTCAAATCACAGAGTGATCTTTAAAAAAAAATATAAATCACATCATGTCACTCTCCGCCTAAAAGCCTTAATGGTTCTGATAGCATTTTCAGAGCGCCCAGGGGCTCTTTATCCACCAGTCCGCTCTCCCCGGCACCCCAGCCAGCCCTGCTCTCTGCTGTCCCTTTGGGAGTGGTTTCCCCAGTTCCCCACAAAGCCAGCTCTGTCTCATCAGCTATATGAGTTTACGTATGACAAGGTCTTGGGAAGCCCTTTTCTGAGCCTGCTGGGGAGTCACCCTGCAGAGGCCCCCACCCAGTCCTGTGAGTAGCATGTGGCATCAGGCACACAGGGAAGATGGTGACTGTCCCAGGTCAGCCGGGTGGGCCAAGGTAACCAGGTGTTCTTGAAAGTGTGAGGGGGGCAGGAGGGTGGGTCGGAGATGCCATGGGAAGGACAACCTGCGTTGTTGGCTTTGAGGCTGGAGGAAGGGACCTCGGGCCAAGGTGTGCAGGAGGCCCCTGGAAGCTGGGAGAGGCTTTGCAGGGACACGGAAGGGAACAGTCCTGTAAGGAGTGGATTCTGCCAGCACCCCGTGAGCAGGGGATGGGGCCTCCTGGAGCCTCCAGGGAGTGCACAGCCTGATGAGCCTGCCTTGGGTTTGTGGCCCACATCCCCTGCGACCACACACTTGGTGGTGTAGGCCTCTCTGTTTGAAATGGAAAACCAGTAAAGTCCCTACTGCTCCCTAGTCACATCACCTACGTCTGTTTTCTTCATGGCTCTGAGTATCTTCTGGAATAAGTTCTTGTTCTCCTGTCTGTCTCCCAGCCCCTCTCAGCACCTGAAAGGTAACCTGTGAAGGCTTTGCCCCCGAGTCCCAGGTCTAGCGAGTGCCACAGAGGAGGGGGCACCACACACGTGTTGAATGAGTTTGGGAGTGAAGGGCTCCTGTCTGATTTCATAAATTTTTATTGATTTTTTTTACAGAGAGGAAGGGAGAGGGATAGAGAGTTAGAAACATTGATAAGAGAGAAACAGATCAGCTGCCTCCTGCACACCCCCTACTAGGATGTGCCTGCAACCAAGGTACATGCCCTTGCCTGGAATCGAACCTGGGACCCTTCAGTCCACAGGCCACCATTCTATCCACTGAGCCAAACCGGTCAGGGCTAAAATATATATACATACATATTTGGTAATAAAACTGATTTATTAGCATATAAATATGTTTGATTTCATAAACCTCTTTAGGACATCCCAAATAAATAAATTCACAAAGGAAAACAAATGCTTTAAATGTTGGGGAGGGGGGTGGGTGTCAAAGCCTGTGTTTCACTTTTTGGTTCAGAAATGCAGTTACCACTTTGTGAGCTGCCTGAAGGAGGGGGAGGGGGCGGTTCTCGGCAGCAGACCCAGCTCACCCTGGGATTTGTCTCCTGTTCCCTATCCTCCCACAGGCCAGCCCTTTGACCTCTGGTGGCCAGTTGGCCCGCGGTGCTTCTGACCCTTCATCTCATGGTGTTGCTTCTGATGGGACTGGGGACTCCGATCCTGGGGCTGTGACAGCCCTGGTGATCTTAGCTCCTCGAGTTGGCATTCATTTACTTGGGGGCCAGGAATTGCAGCCATTGGAAGTGGGGCACTCGGGTGCTGTTTGCTGGTGGCTGCAGGCCTTTGGGGAGAGGGAAGAGGTGGTGAAGACCCCCCCACTACCTGGCCCCTGATCTGGCCACACCCTGGAGGGCAGGTCCCCTCCCGCTTCCTTCTGAGGTTCCCAGGGGCAGTTTCGGGGACAGAGTGGTGTGGGGGCCGGACGCCCGCCCTGGGAGTAAGAAAGCAGGTGCTCTGGAATCAGGAGAGGCGACATGCTGTCCACAGAGGAGCATCGTTTCTTCTTGGGAAATGCTTCTGGCCAGGGAACTCCAGCAAACCCAACAGCACTTCTGCAGAGGGGAGAGTTTGCCTCCCAAAGATGGAATTCTGAACAGTAAAACGCAGTGTGGCTCTGTTGGGAAAACCAGATGGAACTGTTTTGTAGAGTGTCTATTTTATGAGTCCTGCCCCGTGTGAGGGTGGACAGGAAGCGGATGGCAGGCACAGTGGCAGGTGGCAGGCCCCAAAGTGCCCGCTTTGCTTGCTGACGGTCCAGCCCCCCATCAGCAGATCCACAAAGAGCTGCAAGTTGCCCCCTGACTCTGGCAGGAAGGCATTTGAACAAGACTCGGTGACTCCAGGGCTGAGGGCTGTTGGCCCAGGATTGATGGAGAGGATGTCCTCCCTGCCCGGCCTGGGCTGTCTCCTTTGTGCGGCGGTGCCCTCGGCCCCTGTGCCACCGAGCAGCTAGCTTCCAGGCTGTCACTCGGAGCTCAGACCAGAGCAGCACCCAAGGCCACGTTTTGACGCTGTCATCGCCAATGAGAACAACCTTTATTTCCAATAAATCACTTTCTGGACAACAGCCCGAGGATTGGACCCAGGCTAATAACAATGAATACCGATTTTCTGTCCGCAGCCACATACTCCAGCAAAATTAATATTGTAATCTCACTCAAACCCGTCTCCAGCATGAATCAAGCATTTTATGTTTCTGGTCCTCTCCACACCTGGAGCAGCTTTTTCATTTCCTCTCTGCCTGTTCCTGTCCCACCACACCCATAAATCAGGTTGTGATCGTCACAAGCCCCATGCACTGTCTGCACACCCTCCCTCTCTGACCTGCACATCCTCCCATTCATAGGCACAGCTTCTTTATTTTTTTATTTTTAAAAATATATTTTATTGATATTTCACAGAGAGAAAGGGAGAGAGATAGAGAGCTAGAAACGTCAATGAGAGAGAAACATCGACCAGCTGCCTCTTGCACACCCCCTACCGGGGATGTGCCCGCAACCAATGTATATGCCCTTGACCGGAATCGAACCCGGGACCTTTCAGTCCGCAGACCGACGCTCTACCACTGAGCCAAACTGGTTTTGGCACAGCTTCTTTATTGAGGGTTCTTTTGGGTTTATAGCTTATCCTCTCCTTTGAGATCTTGCTGGGTCTCCATGTCCTTGTACATTAAACTAAAGCTGGATAATATGATTACCAAGATATTTTCATGCCTTGAGACTTTATGAATTCTAATATTAATGAAAATCTTGCCAAGAAATATACTTCTTTTGAACCCATGCTTTTGATTTAGATACACTGGGTCACGTAGGTATCTTTAAGAGAAAAAGAGCTTCATTTACATGTGAACATGTACAGTAGACCCTTCATTTACGGTTCCAGTGATCCATGGTCAATAGCAGTCTAAAACTATTGAATGTAAAGTTCAGAAATAAAACATATAAGTTTTAAATTGTGCACCATTCTGAGCAGCATGATGAAATCTCGTACCATCTTACCCTACACGTGTTTATCAGATCGACTGTCATGTGCTTGTGCTCAAAAAAATATTTATTTTACTTAATAATGTCCTGAAAGCCATTCATATAACATTTGATAAAGTGTATTGTTAGAATTGTTCTATTCTACTATTAGTTATTTTTATTAATTTCTTATGGTGCCTAATTTAGAAATCAAACTTTATTGTGTGTGTGGACATATAGAAAAAAAATCCATAGTGTGTATAGGGTTCAGTTTCAGGCATCCACTAGGAGCCTTGAAACATAGGTATGCCCTGTGGATAAGGGGTACCATGTATGTAAATATAGATGTATATGGTGTCTCCTTTAGTGTTAACTATTTAGAAACTTAACCAATATTTTAGAAGTTGTGAGGTACAGACCTGCCCCCCTCTCCATAATGTGTCATTAGCAGTAGCTTTCCTTGAAAAGATAGGAAATATTTTGATTCCTTTTTGACCATTGACATAACAGACACTAGGTTCATTTTCTAATGATAGGACAAATGCATAATCTCATTAATGATTATTTCTATTAATTGGGTGGGTGAACTTTCCAAAGGCCAACATTTAAATGTTTCTTACTAAAAAAATGTATTTCAACAAATAGTGAACGAATCTCAGTGTTCCTGGAGTTTGTGTGAAATGTAATCATGCGCTCTTGAGGTTGCTTTGGTGGAAGAAGACAGTGTATCCTGCGAACCAGGAACCTTATCTCTCACTCTGAGAAGGAAGTTGGTGAGCAAAGCCAAATGAAGCTGGAATAACTTCTGCAGTCAATAAAGAAGAAAATACAAATCCTGTTTCCCGGGAAAGCACATTTAGGGAAGACTCCGAGGAATGTGGGGGACTGATAAGAGCACTCCTTCGGGTTTTTAATTGAAATGTGACTACAGGGAGGGATTGACAGAAATCACCTCTGATTGCCAGGTAAATGCACAAATCCAATGTCATTGGAAGCTTATAAGACAGATTTCTATAAAAGAGATTTTAAAAGCACCTCCTGCCCTGTTTATTCCAAATCGGGACAACCCTTTTATCTGACAACCGAATATTTAATAGCTACCTGGGTGTCATTGACAGTAAAGGAGGATTATTTCCTTTTTCTCAGACGTTTTAAAGCTCCTTTGCTCCCTGTGGCTGTCTAAATGCAAAGCAGTCCGATAACATCATTAGCTACTATAAGGGCTTTCATTTCTGTTATTAGAGCAGAGCACTCCCCTCTGAGGTGGTTGGTTTCCCCCATGTGCCAAGATATGTATTTTTCTAAGTGAAGTCTAACATTTGCGATGATCTCTCGCTTATGCATACACCTTGGGGTGAATGTTGCACATAGAGCATGCCCATTGGGAAGGAAGTAGCGTGGGTCTCCCTACCAACTTATTCCTCAGGAATGAAGCTTCTTGTACACGATGCAAATCAGAAATACTAGTAAATGTCTGCTTGCCTGCTCTCCCTCACCCTGCGTGTGAATGGACCCCTTCCTTTATTTTATTATTTATTTATTTTTAATAGCACCTGTTTTTTTATTTTAAAATTTTTTTTCATTTTTTAAAAATTTATTAAGGTATTATATGTGTACATAGCTTACCATTGCCCCCCTCCCCCCCCCAACCTCCCATAGATGCCCTTCCTCCCCAGAGTTTTGTGTCCATTGGTTGTACTTATATGCATGCATACCAGTCCTTCGGTTGATCTCTTATCTCCCCCAGATCTCTCTCCCCTCCCCTCTGTCATTTGACAGTCTGCTTGTTGTTTTACTGTCACTATATCTATCTTTTTGTTCATTAGTTTATAATGTTTTTTATTATCCATAAATGAGTGAGGTCAAATGGTGTTTCTCTTTCATTGACTGGCTTATTTCACTCAGCATCATGTTCTCCAATTCCATCCAGGTTGCTGCTAATGATGAGAATTCCTTCCTTTTTATGGCAGCATAGTATTCCATTGTGTAGATGTACCATAGTTTTCTGATCCATTCATCTGCTGATGGGCACCTAGGCTGTTTCCAAATCCTAGCTATTGTAAATTGTGCTGCTATGAACATAGGGGTGCATATATCCTTTCTGATTGGTGTTTCTAGTTTCTTGGGATATATTCCTAGTAGTGGGATTACTGGATCAAATGGGAGTTCCATTTTCAGTTTTTTGAGGAAGCTCCATACTGTCCTCCACAGTGGTTGCACCAACCTGCAATCCCACCAGCAGTGCACTAGGGTTCCTTTTTCTCCGCAACCTCGCCAACATTTGTTGTTTGTTGATTTGTTTATGTTGGCCATTCTGACAGGTGTGAGATGGTACCGCATTGTTGTGTTGATTTGCATCTCCCGGACGATTAGTGACTTTGAGCATGTTTTCATGTGCCTCTTGGCCTTCCTTCTGTCTTCTTTTGAGAAGATTTTATTTAGGTCCATTGCCTATTTTTTTTAAATTGGCTCATTTATTTTCCTTTTACTGAGTTGTATAAGCTGTCTATAGATGTTTGGACCCCTTCCTTTGAATGTTCCCTACTCAGCAGACATAAGGAGACACCATACACAGACTTTCCTAAGTCTCAGGACCACAGAGAGAGGTGGGGGAGGGATCACACTCCCCAAAAGGAAAACAAACCTGTATGTATAGATTTGCTCCCTGGACTCTATCCAGGTGTAAGATGGGTCCCCTATGGACACTCTATACTCTTGGCTCTGGACTCCCCAGGAGTTCCTGGAGGCTGTTGCTCTTCCTGTATGAGAAACTCCTTCCTCATTCCCACTTCCCTGGGTCTCAGGGCCCCAAAACTTTTCCTTATCTGCTTATGAGGAAGCAATAAAGCACCTCCTAATTTTAGCTTTTCACATTATTTTTACAGAGCAACATAAGTTTAGCTACTTATTGGCTCAACTATGTGGTTTCAGAATAACATTTGCTTTTTATTTTTTCCTTCAGCGCAAAGTACATTTGAGTGCTCTGTTTTGCATTTTTTACCAGTGTAGCTCTGGCTCTTAAAAGATCCTCTACATTTTTGAGATGATGAATTATTCTTAAAGGCTACAAAAGTACCAAACCAAATTATCAAGCAGATGTGTCATCAGAGTACTTGAACTTTCCTTTTACTGAGTCAGTTTCTCCCAGTTTCAGCTAGTGGGAAATTTGTTTCCATGAAAATGTGTGTGTGTGTGTGTGTGTGTGTGTGTGTGTGTGTGTTTGTGAACTTCCAGATGTTAAAAAATATTTTCTCCTTATACATTAATATTCCTATGTTGCGTAATTTACCTTATAGTGGTACTTAGCAGAGGAGACTATTCATACAAAAGCACACCCATACAGCATTTCTAAAAGAACGTGGGGAGGAATTACAGGGAATGAACTTCACTCCCAACCTGTCATATCTATCAATCCTCAAGTCCTGTGTATGTTGCCTCCTTAATGTCTCACACATATCTCTCTTCTGTCCATTTTGGCAGGGACCTGCTGAAAGGTGGTCTCTGCTAATCTGTGTTCCCAGCTCATAAACAAGACGGGCAAATAGGAGGTGCTCATGCAAAGATCGCTGCCTGACTGGGTGGGCGGAGGCGTGAGAGAGAGGGACGAGTGGTGCTGTAATGAGGATGGACTCCTAGGCAGGTGGGGCTGGAGGGGCTGCTATTTTCCAGCAGAAAGCTGCCGAGAGGAAGGGGCCCAAATGCAGGCCTCAGAGAACAAAGTGAAAGACAGAACGGAAGCTTGCCATGGACTCTTAGAAGCCAGTTAAGCATGAGTAGAGGCCTGTGGTTCAAGTTCCTATATATGGGTAGAAGAATTTTACTTATTTACAAGCTACACACGAGCCATACATCTAGGACAAGAGAATAAATAGTAATCAGCATCACCATCTGGTAGGTGTTTACCTGTATCTAGCATAATACTAATCGTGTTATGAACATCTCATTTAGTCCTTACATCAGTTCCATACAGGTAGCTATTGTCCCGATTTTATAAATGGAGCATCCCAGACTTGCAGAAATTAACTTGCCTTGTGTCACATGACCAGTGAAGGATGGAGCCAGGATTTGGAACCAGAGCTGTCTGAGTATAGCTGTGGTACTCTTAGCCTCTGTTCGATGCTGCTTAAACAATGTATCTCCGTAATCTTAATGTGGCTTGGTTATCATGTTTGCAAGAAGGAAGCAGCATTGAGGCAGGCGTGTAAGTTTAAAGGAAAAGAAGAAATGCTGGGAGGAGGGGCAATCTTGACTCATTTCACAGCTGTGCCTGGGGTTGCCTTAATTATTCTGGGGTCTGGGCTAAATTTTTTAATGATAACTCTCTACCAGGTAAACACTCAGTTCTCCCCAAAATTCACGTTATGGATGCAGAATCTAAGGTTCAGAGACCTCATATTTTGGGCAGATTCATATAATAATACCTTACAACTGAGATTCAACCCGTGACCTGTTCGTCTCAAGGCCTTGTCCTTGCCATAACTCCACGTGACCTTTTGTGTGACAGTAATCCGTTATCCTGGGTAGATGCATACTCTTTTAGAGTGAAAGGACAGCGCAGAGACCGTTTCCACTGTTCTGTGCTTGAGGAAATGGAGTGTTAAAAAAATGGACTTTGCCTAGGCCTGCAGGGCAACAAGGAGGGCAAGCAGGAACCACCTAAGAGAATGAATCAAGCAAGAATGGAGGCAAGTCGAAATTCCGATCAAGCCTCATTTCTCTATTGAAGCGTTGTGGTTTTTAAAGGCTCGGGAGGGGAGGAGTAGGATAAGGAGTTGCCATGGGGTGATTGGTTGGGGACTGGGTATCTGTCCTTAGCTGATTGGTTATTCTGATGTGGGAGGTTCTTCTGGCCTTTGGCGCAAGCAGGCTTTCTTGGTGGGTTTTCTTGGCGCACGCGTGCCGTGGGCTCAATCAGGAAGAGAGGCTGACCAGGAAGTGAGACTGAACTCTTGTTTTTATGGCTCCCGGCAGGACTTGACTGTGATCATGGGGCCAGTCATTCAGAAGCAATGCGAGGATCCAGGTGTCTGGGGTTCCACCAAGTCTTCTTTTGGCCACCAGAATTAACTGCCTCTTTAAATTCCAGGATACCCTTTGATCAGTTATGTCCATATCTGTAAACCGACATGGTCCAAGGGTGGGTCTGATGCTGTCTGGAGGGAGTTCTCTCTCTCAGGGAGATTGGTTCACAGAGGGACTCACCTTGGGCTCTGAGTTGTTTTCATTGATGCCCAGTATGAGAAATTGATGTTACTGATTGCTTGCAGGCTTTCTGTTAGATTTTTTAGCACAAACCTGCCAGTCAGTTCTTTCAAAAATGAAGGCTAATTATTCTCAGACTCCACAGTGATGGTGTATTGGCATTCGAATACTGCAAATATTTGACATGCATTACATCCTCAATGCTTAAATTCATCCACACAAACTGTGTGACGGCTCTGGGACCCCTAAGATCTGCTGAAGCGTAGACGCTGGGGAGTTCATCAAGCAAGGGGAACACTGGTGAAATTAAACAAACTTGGGAACAGCAGACTGCTTTTCAATATGTATTATTGCCTCTCATTTGCATGACCAATTATAGGGAAGTTCCTTATTGTGAGATGCAATCATTTTATGTAATTGCAGCAGCTTCAGCAGTTTTGAAGGAGGTTCCCCGGCTGAACACAGTCTCAGGGTAAACAAATTATGTTGATTTACTAGCAAATTCTGCAAATGGGTTGCCTGGGGGAATCAAGGGGAGTCTTTTTATGAGGCACAAAGAAATCGCTCACTCTTTGACATTTTAAATCGCTTACTTGGAATATGCAAAGCTGCAGACATCTAATTGTACTCCGGTATGTTGTCATCTCTGAGGAGCCACCATTTTGGGCTTGGATTTGTAGATTTTCTGGGTGATGATTAAGGGAGAGAAATGATAGTCATGTACCCAAGTTGTAGAGGGCAGGGCAAGGCTATGAACATCCAGGAAAAAAAGCAAAGAAGCGCGTCTACAGTAAATTCCTATAGAAGACAAAGCTAATAGCTCTGCGGTTTTACTGAAATTAGCTCCTATGAATGTTGTCACCCAGAGAGCACAGAGATTGTTTCCACTGTTCTGTGCTTGAGGAAATGGACTTGACATGGATTCAGAAGCAATGTCAGGTTTCTGGGGTTCCAGCGAGTCTTCTTTTGGCCACCAGAATAAACTGCCTCCTTAAATTCCAGGGGCATGCCGGGACCGGTTTGGCTCAGTGGATAGAGTGTCGGCCTGCGGACTGAAAGGTCCCGGGTTCGATTCCGGTCAAGGGCATGTACATTGGTTGCAGGCACATCCCCGGTAGGGGGTGTGCAAGAGGCGGCTGATCGATGATTCTCTCTCATCGATGTTTCTAACTCTCTCTATCCCTCTCTCTTCCTCTCTGTGAAAAATCAATAAAATATATTTTAAAAAAAAATTCCAGGGGAATTTAAATATTAGAGAGCAGTGGACATTTATTGGTCATTTGCTATGTAGGTTGGGGGTGTAGGCCCTCTAAGATCCGAGGGTTATGCCAAAGGAAGGCCCATGGTGACCTAAAGATCTCCTTGTCTTATAAAATCCAGGTGAGATAGGCTTCAGAGAGGATCAAGGTTTACAGCTGTTCACACTGTAGGAACCTGGAGAGTTTGGACGAGTCGGCAGGTGGGAACCCTGGGAGGTTAGATGTGTTGACCCGTAGGCCAGTAGCTGGCTGTGGAGGAGCCAAGGCTGAATCACGCTGGCAGGGGTTTCAGGTCCCCTTAGGATGGACAATCCCAGGCAGTTTGATGCTGTCAGATAGGGTTTTGCAGAATTTTGCAAGCACTGTATGCCAACTTTTTTATTTTCCCCCTTCTGTGAGACCCAATAAACTGATCATGGGTTTTCAGATGGCGTTGAATATCAAACACCAGAGATGTGTAAACAGAGGATTGGGTGTAGGAAAAGAGACAATTAGATGAACTCATATTACTAAAGAAAAATTTCTAGAGTTATCTGGAAATATTAGAGAGCAGTTAATACGGAAAGATGATAGAATGCAACATAAAGTACACAAGAACGAATGGTCATATTTGAAGGTCTAATACTTTTTCATAACTGAAAAGAGATGTAAGTTCTCAGATTGAAGAACCACAATGTATTCAGAAAAGAATTTCAAAAACCTCTTTCTACATAGTTATCTAGATTATTCTCTTCATCAAAAGTTTCATATTTTACTTATATCCATGATATTGCAGGTACTGTATCCATGAATAAAACAGCTAAAATAGCCCCCATATTTGGAGAATTTATGCTTATCATAATCATTATATTCACAACCATCCTCAATGTCATCAGCAATAAATTCAATTTATTGAACTTCAGAAACTGAACGAGGCTTTTGAGTTTTTAGGCCAATTACTTCATTCATTATCAAAGTCCTATTTTGTAGCTCCTCCAGACTAACTGGAGGATGGCATCCTCTCTGTCTTCTTTAGAATAAAGTAAAGAAACTAAAATTAATTTTGCAGTAACATCATATCTCTTCTTGCATTCTGTAAAGAAAGGCATTTTACATATATCTAATGTAATTCAAAAGAATGACCAGCCCAATTAGATTAATTAATTAAATAATTCAGTGGACATTTATTGGTCATTTGCTATGTAGGCTAGGGGGTGTAGGCCCTCTAAGATCTGAGGGTTGTGCCAATTATAGTTTTTGTATATTAATATAGCTCAAGACTTAGTGGCTCAAAACTACATCCATTTGTTTGCTCATAATTCCATAGGTTGGCAATTTGGGGTGGGACAATGCATTTCTGCTTCCCATGGTGATGGCTCACATGTGCATCTGGGTTTTTTCTGGGGTGTCTGGGGTAGCTGGGATGGTTGACATCTGCATGTCCTCACATTCTCCAAGGAGCCGCCTAGGCTTTTCCACAGGGTGGTGGAAGAGTTCGTAATGGACAAGCACTTTGGGGCCTTTATTATGTCATGTTTTCTAATGTCTCATTGGCCAAAGTAAGTCAGTGTGTGTGTGAATACCCAAATGGGCATGGATACAGGAAAGCATAATCCACTGGGGTCATTTTTATATCAGTTTATTTCAAGGGTAATTAAAAATTTAACTGGAGCTGAAATCTCAATTAACCGAAAATTGTGTGACAAATACAATTTGAATTTTGCTATTCCCTTTATGACTATAAACCTAAGTCATTTCTTAGATCAAGATCTGAAGTATTTCCCGAGGGAATGAAGTCCAGATGGGCAGCCAATCTGAATTCTTTATGTAAAAGCATACTCCCACTAAAACAGCTTCTAAAAAATCGGTCCATTTTAGCTGAGTGGATTGGTTGGATACAGTCCCTCAAATGGGATCCTTTGGACAGCTCGCCGCCTTCGAGGCTGTGGATTACTGCTTCTGTGGAAGGACCAAGGGACTGGCCTTGCATTCCTATCTCATTGCCACAGGCAGGAAGCTCTGGGCCTCTTTAGAAGCTGCGTGCCTCTAGTGTCCCGGACAGTTTAGCCCGCAAGAATAAATAAATCATTACTTTCTGGGTCAGCTCCTTAAACAGTTCCTTTATCACCATCCAGCTTTTTAGAAACACCATCTTTAAATTTGCTTTGTAAAAAAAAAAAAAAAAAAAAAAAGAATAGCGTGGCTGCTTTTTGTGGGGTTGGGATAAGTGTTTGGGGAGAGCATCATTTTATCTTGAGGAAGAGATTCTTTTAAACATCTTTAAGTATATTTTTAAGTCCTATGGTTTTTGAGGATACCTGTGTCTTCAGAAAATTACTATTTGTACACACTGTCGTGGACATTTGCTACCAACACTTTATTTCTTCCCCCAAACCCAGATTGCCATGTGGAAGTGTATGTGTTTCATGGAAAGCTGGTTCTATCCCTAGCTTTGGAGCTAGAGCCGGAGGTTGTAGCCAGACAATCAGTGAATTTTATTCCACCGGCCTCGGTTCAGATGTGAGCAGGTAATCTAAACTAGAATTATTAGACTGAATTTGTGGGAATGTAGGGACAATTACATTTGATTTTCTGCAGGATGAGGAGGGAGAAGCATGTAGCCTGTGGAGCTGCTGATAACAGTCTCTTTCAGGACCACAGATGGGGCCAGCTCTAGGGGAAGAAAACCATGCTGAAGGCAGTGGCAAGGGAGGAAGAGATCAGGTCCAAGGTGACACCAGTGAACTGTTGAAGCAGGCTTTACCCAAGCAACTTCTTAGTTATGTGAATTAATAAATTACCTTTTATTTAATCTGGTTTGAATTGGGTTATATTGTTCATAGCCTAAAGCAGTGGTGGGCAAACTCATTAGTCAACAGAGCCAAATATCAACAGTACAACAATTAAAATTTCTTTTGAGAGCCATTTTTTTAAAACATAAACTTCTTCTAAATGCCACTTCTTCAAAATAGACTCGCCCAGGCTGTGGTATTTTGTGGAAGAGCCACTTCAAGGGGCCAAAGAGCCACATGTGGCTTGCAAGCTGCGATTTGCCGACCACGGACCTAAAGCATCTTAACTAATAGCCTCATAAAGCAGATGAAATTTTTATTTTTAAAAATCTCTTCAAGGCCTCAGGGTGAGGAAGAGGATACTTTTAAAAGATGATAATGAAAGAGAGGATGATTATAACATAGAAGAGAGGAGCTTTGTCTAACACATTGTTTCTAGCAGAGCCTTGTATAAGAAGACCTTGGCAGATGACGTTTAGTGGTACAGGAACTAGTGGTGAAAAACATACAGAACTGGAACTATGCTCTCTTATAGAATGATAAGGACCGTTTCCACCTGGGAACAGTTTGCCTTGGTATTCCTGTTACATGCAGAGTCATTTGCATTAAAATTAATTTATTGGGCACCTATTATGTACCAAATGCTTGGAATACAGAGCTTCATCATCATCATCATCTCTATATTCAAAAATTCAAAGAGCAAGAAGAAGGTGGGAGAGATCCAGTAAAATGATTAAAGTTCAATATAGCAAATCTATACAAAGCGATAGAAGACAATTGATAGAAAAATCAATTCCATCTGTAGTCTAGCACAGTGGTTCCTGGATGCAAGTCCATGATTATTTTTTTGTTTCCTCTGATAAAATGAGAACATTTCTAGAATAACCTAATAAGTGAATAAAACCAAATTCACGAAATTGAAAACTATCATGTATTCTGAGATAATATTCTTCCTTTTCTTTTGGTTTTAACTTGTCCTATATATTATGGTTTTGTGTGTGTGTGTGTGTGTGTGTGTGTGTGTGTGTGGTCATGGCAAAGTAAAAAATGGACAATACGATATTAGGACTCTCTTATTTTTTAATAGTATTAATGTCTGCATTATAAAATGTTGGGAATCACTTGTCTAGGACATAGTTGGGGTAGCTTTCGGGTAAAGGCTATTCTCTAATGGATCTTGAGGAATAGGTACGATTTCAGTAGGCAGAGCGAAGAAGCAGGTGGCTCAGCATAGCCTCTGGACATACTGTAAGGTGGTCAGACCTGTTTGAGGAAAGGCTTGCATTTTGGCACATTTTTAAAAGATAGTTTATGCAGGGAATGGCAACCTCTGAAGCTGAAATCATTGGCTTGATTCAAATATTAAAAGGCCTTGCATATTGTGCTAAAGAACTGAGATTTGACCTAATAGGCAGTTGGAGCCACTGAAGCATTTTTAAGTGGGGAGGTAGCATGCTCAGGAGCGTGATCTTGAAAGATAATAAAAGCAATAGGGAGATGTGTTCATTTACTTGACAGTTATATTTGCAGTGGATCCAAAAATAGAAGCTACATTTAAAATATGGAGAACAAAACTGGTAAAGGGCCCTGATCTTTATCAGCAGAAGGCATTGGTCAGTGATTCATACAGAAATAGGAATCACGCACTTGGCTATTGCAGGTTATTTTCAAACAGTCTCTCTCTCTCTCTCTCTCTCACACACACACACACACACACACACACACACACACACCCCACATGCCACATGCACCTGTGACTTCAGAGCACACCCCCTATTCCAGTAATCCCCCTTCTTTCATTTTATCTTAGAGTTAGAAACAGTTTCTTGAACAAATATCTACTGGTCTTCCCAGGAGCCAAACTGTGTTTCCAAAGGAGCACCTCGGGACCTTTGGGAGGTATCTGGTTACTGTTATGAGGCATCTGGGAAAGATAAGCTTGTGGAGTTTTGGTCTCTCTAAGGAAACACTCTATTTGGATTAGGAGATAGTTGTTAGTTCATTTTCCCCATTCTAAATGAAAATAAAATCAAAGAGCAGCTAAACTGCCATTGCACCCCATCACAGCTCTGGATTAAAGTGAGGCATCATCTGCCGGAAAGAAAAGGCTTTGTGGTTGAAGAGAATTTTGTTGGAGTTCCAGGTCCTGGCTTATTAGTTGTGTGACCCTGGCCAAACATTTTAACCTTGTTGGCTTTCACTTTGTTCAGCTGTCTCCTCAATCTCATAACATTGTTAGGCGTTTTATATAAAATGATGTAAATAAAGCCCAGTTCCTGGCAATCATGGACGATCACAGAAGTTGACTTCTCACAGATGAGGATCACAGGCCACTATCATTTAATGTTTAGAGGGTCAAGGCAAGAGTGTAAATGGAGGCCTATGCACCACAGGTCTTAATGCTTGAAAGTTATAAAACTAACATAAAATTTTGTTTAAATAAATGTTATATGCCCTGGATTGCCAAATATACCTCCACAGTAAAAAGTTCAAAACTATGTGTAAAGTGACAATATAAAAAATAACTGTGGATAGTGCAACTCCAAATTAATTTCAAGTTCGCCAAAGACAGTGATTCTTTCTGGAAGATTCATTGGCAGTGGCCACTGGGCTGCAGCAGGAAGAAAGGAGGGGAAGGGATTTCTCTTTTACTTGCTGGACAGCCAATTCTCACTCCTATATCCTCCCTGACTTTCTCTTTCTCTTTTTGCTGGAGAGACCTCTTTATCCCTCCTAAGGATGCACTGCTTACTCACCTACCACCTCCACCCTTGCCCCACCATCAGCTAATTTGTGAGGTTCAAAGTGCAGCTTCAAGATTTTTCTGCACCTGCCTAGTTTTATTCAAATTACCTCAATGCAAATCACCATTGACACCCTTACCCTCACTAACATTTCCCCTTTAAGTTTCTCAAAGGAACCTGAAGCTGGAAGGCCAGGCTTTTACATCCCCTCTGACCGATGGCCCAGTGTAACCCAAGGCAGTCTGTTCTCCTTACCTTTCTATATCTGACATTGTCCTAAGACAGGGTGTCATGTGAAAGTAGACAGACATGCCAGCCAGTAGGTTCCAGCTCTATCCACTCACAATGCAGTAGCTGCTCTTGCCTGTCCCTTGGCTGAGAGTTGTAGAGAGTGGTGGTCTCTTAGAGAGCTGGACTACGGAAGGGGCCCACTCAGGACCTGGAAGTGGAATTAGGACCACGGGGAGGTGGATGGAAGAAGTTACCTGATTGCTCCAAAACATTTAATGGCTTGCTTGCTATTGTCCAAAAGGTAAACTTTTCGTCCTAGAGTTTCCTCTTGATCCTGCAATGATTCTCAACTGGGAGGTGCTGGTGGAGTTTTAGGAGGGACAACTCTTCCTGGTGTGGGGCTTCCTGGGTATCTATCCCCAGAGGGTTAGCAGCCCTGTTCTCCACCCACTCAAAGGGAGTGGGGCTTCCCCATTCTTTGGCAATAACCCCAAACTCCCCCAAGATTTCCTCAGTACCCTGAGGGAGGGGTCATTACCCACCCCTCTAAGGAAAATTCTCCCTGAAAATTTGCTACCACTTTCTGGGCTTTTTGCAAACACCCTATCTTCCCACACCACCACCATGATACCCCCCTGACTGGGGAATCACCCAGCTCCCCCCTGGGGACACTGGGAGGGCTTTGCCATTTCTGCTTCAAAGGAAAGTCAGTTTGTAAATCTAGGTTCTGGAAGGTGTGCTCCTCTTTTCATGTACTGGTTTTAAAATGATAAAGATCTCTCCCCTCCCAGGAAAGTACAGTATCCTGCATTAGGCAGATGTATATTTAATTTTGTGGTATCTATTATATTGTCTTATGTCATTATGTAGTATGCATATGTTTTATAAACTTTTATGTTTCTATATATTACTTGCCCAATTAATTTATAAGCTGGCAGACCTGGAAGATGAGGGAAGAGAAAGAAAAGGCCTCCTTCATAACGTTTTGTGTCCTGATCAGTACCTCCATCTAAACAGCTTTCCAGCTTAGGTTCCAGGAAAGCCTGGAATAGCCTCCACGCAGTTTAGGAAGGACAGGAGAAATGTCATTATGGATGGAAAACTTTGCATTTCTGTGGTTCAGTTGAGTTTCACTTTGGGACATTTTGGTTGCGTGAGCTTCAATAAACATGTTGGATAAATGAATTAAAAGTTTGAGCAATGAACCACTTGTGAGAACGTGATTGAAACAGCTTTCTTCCCTCACTATGATAATTGGAAAATTTCTGTTACTCCATAACAAGAGAGAAAAGAATGTTCTTTCCCCAAATGTCTGTGTCTTTTTCCCCCCCTGTCCAGCCACATTTATTGAACATAACAAAATGTTATATACAAAGTGACCTGGATCTGCTGCCTCAAAATGTGATCCCTTCTCTCTAATACTTTTATAAGCTAGTTGGTAGTGTAAAAAAGCAGCTTACTCTAAAAATGATATAAAAGTGCCTTTGCACATCAAATGAATGGCCTAATAACTATTGAGACTTTAACAGTCTGTAAGGTAAGTAGCATAAGTAGGATCCAGTCCCTCTGACTGGTTCCTGTGAAATGTTGAGAGGCCATTTTGTGCACTGCCACTGTGACACCATTATGCTTATGGATTGCAATATTTCCATGATCTGATTTTAATTTTTATTTATTGATTGATTGCTTTTAGAGAGAGAGGAAGAGGGAGAGAAAGAAACACTGATTTGTTGTTCCATGCATTTATGCATCCATTGGTTGATTCTTGCATGTGCCCTGACTGGGGGGTCAAACCCGCAATCTTGGTGTATGAAGATTATGCTCTCATCAACTGAGCTGCTGGGCCAGGGTCCCCATTATCTAATTCTAGACACACCACAGGAGTATCAGTGGGGTCTGAGGAATATCTTGCTGGGTTAGAACAGATGTCACCCCAGCATGCTCATCTGACAGGGTCCCATAGCAGCCCAGGTTAAATCCTTGTGAATCTGTGCACAGGAGACCAACAATGGATGGATTCTCCCCTGTGTCTTCCCAGTGCTACTCCAAGGTCACCTCCATCTGCCAGCCATCCACCCTGTCCAGGACCCCACAGTGCATTGCTTTCTTCTCCACCATAGGCCTCTAGCACTCCCAAATGTCTATGTCTTAGCATTAAAAATCACCAAGGATTTAAGTAGCACTTTTGCTAACACCAAAAGCTCTTTTTCCTAATTTAATGACGTGAGGAGAAAGGCAGTGACAATTTAAATAAGTTTATTTCCCCTCCAACCCCTTCCCACCGAGGAACATTTTGGATGACCTCCCTCTACCTTCATGCTTGTTACTTTGAGTCTAACAGCCAATTAAATTTTCATGGGGAAAGACCTAAGAGAGCTCCTGGGTGAAAAAAACAGAAATTCTAGGGAACATTTAATAAGTTGTCAGTGTATAAATCACCATAGGCCCGGCCTTTCGAGCTTGTTAAGCTTAGAGCAGAATCAGCAAGAATTACCAAGTTAAGGGGAGCTAGCACCCGTGTCTGAGAGGCGAGAGTATGAAATTGATAAAGGCATAGAGACGGAGCAGGAGTTTTCTGGTTCCCATCCTGCCAGTATAATATGCCATTTAGCATTAGGATTATTTTGACCTGGAGGCAAATGAAAATCAACAGATGCAGAAAGGCATCTTCCCAGATCTTCAGTTATCTGACGAAAAGCAGAAACTTCTGAAAATGGGAACTTCCATAAATCTCCTCTTCCGGAAAGGTTCCTGGCAACGAGGAAGATAAAAAGTGGGCACCAGGATGGACCTGCATAGGCAATCTTTATCCTATGAGTTACCCCTATAAGGTTACAGTCTCACAGCTTGCTGTCCCTGAAAGCTGACAGACAATCCTTTCCCTTGTCTTGTCACTTCTCTACAAATGAACTGTTCTTTTGTTAAGATGCTAATAAGCCTAAGAATTCTAACCACCCTTGTGGTTACTCAAGCCCTTCTACTTCCTGTACTGCATGTACACACTGTACATGTTAATAAATATATTTGTTTTTCTCTTGATCTGCCTTTTGTCAATCTGATTTCACAGGGCCCCTCCAGAAAACCTTAGAAGATAGAAGAAAAAATATTTTTTTTCCTCCTTCCCACAAGCCAGTGGAGTTAGGTTGAAGGGCATGTGGGGTGGAAGTGCCAGGTTGCAATAGCTGAGGTATCATCAGGATTTGGCCCCAAAGAATGGAGATATAGCAAAACTCTCCTATTTGATAATGTTTCCAGTTATAAAAACAGTCATAGGCATGTGAAATACAGCATTGCGATATAGCCGTCCAAGCCATGCTAACAAGAACCCAGACCTTGGAGAACACAACTGTAACTCTTCATTGTAATTTCTAATATAATCTGAATTTATTTTGCCCCAAATAATAGAGACTCAGAGGCAACAGAAGAAGGTAGGATAAAAAATATTTGGTTTGGTCCACATTACAGGTTCTTAAACAGTACTTTGGAGTGTCAGTGCCTCTGCTCTTGCTAAAGATGTTACCAAAAAAAGGAGTAGGTCAAGATGTTACTAAGAAGGGAGTAGCAAGTTCAATGGACATATGTGAAGAGAGCCAGGAAACCAAATTAAAGCCACTGAGATAAGACTCTGCTCAAATCACCTCTTCACGTTTTCCAGCCACACTGGAATCCCCTTATTTCAATTTCCTATTTTTCTCAGGGCCCCACAGTTTAAATCCTTAACTGATTTCTCATTGTCTTCAATACGGTAGTTCGCAGAGCTCTTCCAGGTTAGGCAGTAGGTCCTGAAGTTGTGTGTTGTTCAGGACACAGCATCAGAATCTGTGGCATCAGAAAGTGTGTACGTTTCACCTGAGAGAACTGTGACATGAAATTGTACATGTCTCTTCTTACTTAGCCTTGCGGAGAAGCCAGCCACAGGCATGGGCACCTTGGTGTTCAAAGAAACCAATCGCCTTGGGCTAAATCGCTTTGTGGATTCAGGTACTGTGCTTTTAAATGACCTTTCTGGGTGCTGATAAGAATGGTGAAGGTTGAAGAACCCTATAATTGATTAATTAGGCTGAAGAGGTCTTAGATAAGATGAAATTTGTCTCCTCACCAATTAGACACTTTTTTCCCCCCTGTGGTGTTTTCCTGGCATTCAATGCAAAGAAGTAAAAGATGCTTAAGGTCAAATTGTTTTATTAAAGCAACAAGGCCTGTCTTAAATGGAGAACGTAGACCCATAACCCCAAGGCTTGTCTTAAACCCAAAAGTTTACAGAACATATTGTATTTATTTGGAGTAATACATATTTACTAGAGGCCTGGTGCCCGGCCTGTGCCCTCTTGTTGTCTGGGAGCCCTCAGGGGATGTCCACTGATGGCTTAGGCCTGCTCCTAGGCCGGCAGTTGGACATCCTTGTGCTGCTGCAGAGGTGGGAGAGGCTCCTGCCACTGCTGTTGTGCTTGCCAGCCATTAGCCTGGCTTCTGGCGCACTGACCACTAGGAGGAAAGCTCTTGTGTTGAGCATCTGCCCCCTAGTGGTCAGTGCCCATCATAGTGAATGGTTGTTTTGCCTTTTGGTCGATTTGCATATTATCCTTTTATTATATAGGATTATAAGGAATAGTATACTTTTATGGAACATAGATGCCACATTACACATAGTTATAAATGACCTACCTCTTTAGTTTTTTTTTTTTCCCTCTTTTTCTTCTTTGTTCCAATATATAACCATATTCCATGAAACCCTGGGAGGAGAGAAATCAGTGCTGCTTGCATTCACCCCTGCAGCTGCTGGTATTAGAATAAAGACGCCCCTGGCTGTTTCTGATTCAAGTCCAACTCAAAGCTTTGTTTCTTCCAAATCCTCATGCAGGTGCCTGGCAGGTGTTGAATTCATTCATACCTGTTGACTGACTGAATTGAAAATGATGGAACTTTCTTTAATGAGGAACCGAGAGACCTGTAGGCGTTTTCCTCCTGTATTTTACATGAGAATGTGCCTGCCCCTCACTTGAAGTAATCGTCTCTGCTGGACGCAGACTCAGAGGCAGGTGGCGAAGACACAATTTCTTGCCCCCAAATGTATATTGGAGAAGAGTCCATGGTTCTAATTACACTCCCAGTTCTGTGTTTAAATTAAAGCGAATTAAATGCAGGTGGTAAAAAGCTTTGGAGGGTTATTACTATATAGGCTATTTTCCTTTTAAATCAGAACGTTTAGCCAATCATCTTATGAAAAAAGCTTGTCAGTGAACTAGAGGCTGCCGCCATTCTGCTCTCTGGGCTCTTGTTTGTTTCCCTGCTTGGTGACATTTGGAGTGGCCCAGAGCTGCAGGATCCTTCAGGGCAGCGGGGTATTGTCTCACTTGTTTTGTCCAAGAGCTCTTCTGTTCCCCGGAAGACTGACAGCAAATAGACTTCTGTCTGAATAGCAAGTAGAGGCGGCTGACAGGCTGACATTCTTCAAATTTCTGCAGTAACCAGTCAATCCGCTGTGCCTCCAGCCCTGCTCGGCCTATAGTAAAACATTTAGAAGCCTCAGCTCCTGTCCAAATGGAGCAGAAAAGCTTAATTTCGGGACTGGCAGGCAGTTTAAAAATCTCCCCAAAGAAGCACTTCTGTGAATTAAGTGTGTGTACAATGGCAGCTGATGTCCATTACTGAAATGGAAATGTGAATAAATCAATTTGTTTCTGTTTAGAAAACACTTTCTCTTTAGATTTTTCAAATGAAGCATGAGGAATAAGGAGTCCTCCCTCTCTCCCCAACCCCAACCCCCCTAGGAGCTAGCTGTGTTAGAATGTTAAGTTATGAACCTAAGAGAGAGGGAATTCATTGATTTGGATGGATTAAATAAAATTCATGTGAAATTAATGACTTAGATTACTTGAGAGTTTATTTCTATGTATGTATAAGATGCCATCCACATGGACAGCAGATGAGGAGGGTACACCACTGGTTTAGGTGACAGTATGTCACCTGCTTCATACTGTGAGCTGGAAAGACTACCCATCGGAAGGGAAGTGGCTTGCCTGTGCCTCTTTTATTTCCTGATGCTCGTTGTGAATGCTGCTGGAGAGAGCGCAGGAAGAAAGCTCTGAGAGCCAGGCTCTTGGCAGGTTGATGAATAAATGCAGAAGCCCCAGGGAATGGCTTGCACGGGAAAGAAAGAGGAAATCACTGTTAAAACCATCCAGCAGAACTTCTTTAGGTAATATACTTTTTATTTTCTTTTTAGTTTTTGTAAAAAGGGTCCATTTAAACTACAGGAGAGAGAAAGCAAAAAGTAAAAATATCTTTAAAAGTCTCATTACCCAGATGAAAGCACTGTTTGCCATTTTTACTTTAAAAATACTTTTCACCCAAGGATAATTTTATTGATTTTAGAGAGGAAGAGAAGATGATGATGATGATGATGATGAGAGAGAGAGAGAGAGAGAGAGAGAGAGAAGAGATCCATTTTAGAGAGAAATATCTATTGGTTGCCTCTGGAAGATGCCCCAACCAGAGATTGAATCTGCAACCTACGAATGTGCCCTGACCAGGGATTGAATCCAAAACCTTTTGGTGTAGGGATGACACCTCGATCAACTGAGCCACTCGGTCAGGGCACTGTTTGCCATTTTTAAAGACTGGAGATATTACAGCAGATCTGTATGTTGGGATTGATCCAGTAGAGAGGGAGGAATTGATGATGTAAGAGTGAGAGAGGGGCAATCTTTGGAGCTTTGCCTTTGAGCAGACCAGGGAAGAGGGCACAGTATGCTATTGGAGGGGCCTGCTTTAGGAAGGAGACAGCGGTGTACTAGTCCAGCACAGGGCAGGCTTCTCCCATAGGCAGTGCCCCTCTGGCTGGTGATTCTAAAACTGGAGCTCCAGCCACGGTGTGGCTCTGCAGGTGAGACAGAGAGAGTGAGCCAAAATCTCAAGGGAGATTTTAGGGGCCAGGCGAGGATGTGGCTTGTATTACTTTCACATTTCTTCTAAGCATCACACAACCTATTCATGCTCTAACCCAATGACAAGGAAGGCTGGAAAATATAGTCTCCTGTTTAAAAAAGGAAAAAAAGAACTAATGAGCTTCTAGTCAGTTTTTGTGTTTGTTTGTTTTTGCCGTAGGAAGGAAGGCAGGACATAAGTATGCAAATGATCTCTTGTTAGATGCAGTTGTGGAAACGGAAGTGTGTAGATGTTCTCTTCATTTCTCGGTGAAATAGGAAGTGGGAAGGCAAATTAAAGGTTGGAGGAAAGAGAGAATGGTGTGAAATGATCAGATAAAGGTGGGTGAATAGTAAATGCTCAGGGAGCTGCAGTCAAGTGCTGGGGTTGTCTGTGGGTGCAGTTGGTCAGAAGAGTTGGAAGCTGAAGCCCACCAGGCCCCTATACATCTGTCTTTCATTCTCTGCGACAGCCATGGCCTTTGGGAAGTATTGGCCACTGCTTCATTTCTGCCTTCTACACATCGCACAAGTTCCTCTTTTGGTTAACTCTAACCAGAATCCCCAGTGGGGAAAGAAATTCTAGAAAATGTAGTTTCTAGCTTTAGTCAAGGTAACAACAAAAAATCAATCCAGTGTAGTGGTTTTATTTTTCACCAAAGCACCTACCCATCACTATCTGAAATATTATATATGGACCACCTTTGTTTCCTTGTTATGATAAAATTTAACTCCATGAAGATAATTGGTTTGCTATTATCCTCTGCACTTAGAACAATGTCTGCCATTGAAAGTATTTGATGAGTGAATGGATAAGTTTTTTTGGACATATTCCCAGATGTTTTTCTATGTATGTATAACAACACAGATATAGAAGTAAGATTTTATAAAAATGGGATCATACTCTACACTTATAGCTCTGGGACCTCCCTCCCACCCCCCACTTATCTCAGAGTCATAAACTTATTTCAGTAATAGTAATTCCTGGTCAGTATCACATTTTGAAATTGTTATAAAGAATTTCTACATGTCTACCATATCCTAATTAAAAATTACATTGATGTGATTAATTGGTCCCTGATTGGTAGACATTGTGCTGGACTGGCTCAAAATGGATAAGGCAGTCTTGATGGAACCCACAGAGTGGTCTTGACTGGATTCTTTGAAATAAAACCAATACCATATGACTTTTTCAATGTAACTTGAGTCATAAATCTATGCAAATGTAGTGTGGCATTTTCCACAGCCATAGAGTGCTCTTCAAGGGGTTCCTGTGAGCTAGAGGCCAAAGTGAGTAGGATATGGCACATATTCACCAGCAGTTTCCTGTCAAATACCAGACGAGGCAGAGACAGCTTGTAGTTATTGAGCAATTTGGTCTAAGGCCCATGAAACTTAAAATCTGGATTTTAAGACTCACAAATTCTTAGATGCCTATGTACTGTATTCTTATAAATGTTCTCCTTTCCTCCACTAATCAGATATGAGACTAGGACAATGAAAGATGATATTTACAGTATAAGTGTTTTGGAACCTAGTCATACACAGTCCCCTAGTGGGGCTTAAGGCTGAGGTTTAAGTTGGGAAAGTGATAATATAGGGAAGCTCCATGGGGAAATATACAGAACACTCTTAATTCAGGCCTGGGACAGTGCAGAATCTCCTTGTTACTGTTGAAAATATCATGGACATGCCTCAAAATCAAGAATTTACCGTCTCTGCAGTATATCTGAACCAATTAAATCAAGTATCTGGGAAGAGAGCCAAGACACTGACCTTGAGAAATCTGAATAAAATGAGCATGAAATTTGCCACAAGTGGATGCATTTCTCCAATTTCCATCTGTGCTTTGAATTAGGGAGTCTGGGGCCTGTGACCGTGTGAGGCAGGGGAGAGCTGTTTGAGTCAACAGTTGGGTGGTGTCAGTGGCAGCTGCGGCAGCAACCTGGCCAGAGAGTCTGCTTATGGGTCATCAGTGGGGACCTGCTGTCATCCACGGCTGGCAGAGTGTGAGCCTGGTCAGCTGACTTGTGGAGGACAGATCCCCAAAGGGTGGCGTGTTTCTGGGCTCATGTCTGTGGCCACCATTCCCCTGGATTTCGCTGGTTCAGTCCCTGCCTGTGTGCTCCTTAGCCCTGTGCTTTCTGCTGTCATAGAAGGCTGCGGGGGCTTCACTTTGCAAACATTTCCAGCAAATAAAGCAGTACGTGTAAAGTGCTCACTCCCCCGAGGGAAGCCACTGGGGGCCTTGTAAAGATCATCTTGTAATGAGTTTACAGAAATATTACTATTGTTATGTTCCTCATGTAATTTTTCTAAGGTTTCTTTTTTGTTTTGTTTTCCCTAAGTGAGAAAAGTATATTATAGTAGATACATATTGTATGATCCCATTGTTTAAAAAGCTAAGATTACCAAGCTTAAAAAATGACTAAATATTGGTATTTTCATGGGGAAAGGCCTGGAATAAAACACGTCTGTTATTAATTTTGGTGTCCTGAGGTAGTTGTGGGAGCAAGGATGGAGGAGAAGGATAATTACTTTTTTTGAATTTGTGTTAATAATCATAAAGAGCACATGAACTTTGTAATTTTAGAAAATGGATTTTGAAGAAAATGGATTTTGAAAAAAATTAAAATATATCACCAGAGATTTTTCAATCCCTTTGTGTTTACTATAAAACTCAGGCAGAAGGAGGGTTTCTTATAGAAAAAGATGATGGAATCTTGCTACTGATATCACTATAACACTAGCAGTGTTCACTCATTCATTCAACAAATGTTAACTGAACCATGGTTATGTCCCAGGTATTGTTCTAAGTGCCGGTGCAACAGCTAACGATGCCTTTACTGCCTTCTTTTGAGGAAGAGACAGGTTCTAAACAACTGATAGGCCTGGTAGTGAAAAGTGGTGATGGAGAAAGCTGAGCAGAGGTAGGAATAGGGGGTGTGGGTGATGATCAGGGAAGACCTTGCTGAGGAGGCAACACTTCAGTAGAGATTTAAATCAAGCAAACGAACAAGCTTTGGAAAATGGGGAGAAATGGGTAATAAGGTTTCAGATAAAGAGAACAATATATTCAAAGAATAGAGAGAAGGCAGAGTGGCTCAGGAAAAGTAAAGGAGGGAGAAGAGGTCAGGGAGCTAGTCATAGCCCATATGATACATGTATTATTGGTTGAAGGTGAGGAGAAGGGATTTTCTTCTGAATGTGATGGGGATCTGTCATTAGAGGCTTGTTAGTAGGCAACATGATTTGATATGCACGTAAAAAGGCTCACTCTGGATGCTGTGTGAAAAGACTATTAGGAGACAAATGTGGAGATAGGAAACTGTTTTATTAGTCTGGACAGAAAATTAGGAGAGTGTTGACCTCTTTAGCTTGCTAGCAGATACTCACTGTTTCTTTGGTGCCTATCCTCTGTTGCTCATGGTAGGAGGAAGAGAAATCCAAAGGGAAGCTCCGATGAGGTCATAGGATTGATTGAAGGCAGTGCACCTGAAATACATCACCGAAGTGTCTGAGCCACTTGATTGTGTAATTTATTTTTGCCTCTGGGTCTTCAGCACTTCTATAATATCCTGGAATGCTTCTAACCTTATGACTCTGTATATCATATAATAAGAAGCTCTTAATGGGCATTTCAAGTTGAATAGTTAGTGGTGTCTAATGCTCAAAAACTCTGAGCATGACCATGTTAAGCCTCTTAAAAAATTTCCCACTTTCACACACATTATTTACTAGGTTTATTAGATATTTTAATATTTTGCTACTCTGATGAAAGTAAATTGATTTTATTTTATCACTTTCATTCATTTTAACAGCTGGATGGAATTTTCAATGAATAGACTTTCTCTGATTATTAGTGATGTTAATCACTGTTTTATGCATTCATTGGCCATTTGGGTGTTGTCTTATATGATTTCCCAGTTCTTATAAATTATACATTTTATTATCTTTTTCATAAATTTGTATTTGGTATATGTATTATTAATATCTTCTTGCAGTCTATGACTTGCCTTTTTATGTTTTGCTATGTGGATTACCAACATTTAAGCATCATTTATTGAGTAGTATTTTCACTACTTAATTTATAATACCTGCTCTATCATCTGTTATCACACATATGTAATGGGGCTCCCTGAGCCAATATTGCATTGCTTAGATTATTAGTCTTAGAGTAAATCATTATTTATAAAAGAGCTCTCATTAATTCTTTCCCTTAAAAATAGTTTTGGTCACTCTTGGCTTACTGAGTGAGTTACAGATCAACTTGACAAGTTCCTTAAATAGCTCTATTGAGACTTTGATTGAAATTATACTGAATACATTAATAAATTTTCTAATTTTAGATGACCCTTTAATTCCAAGGACAATCCTTGTTTCACCAAGTTCTATTATTATTTTTCTATATTGCTATAATGTTTGCTAATGTTTTATGTAGGATTTTTACTTCTGTATTTACTAGTAAATTAACTTGAATTCTTAACAAGAGGATAAGTGATTAAAACAAATGTTTTCTGAATGATGAGAAGAGACAAGGTGTGAAGTAATGGTTACCAATAGTCTAACTCCAGGAAAACGCATAGTAAATATATGCATTCTTCTAGAATAAATAAATCAGGCAAAAACCTTAGATAGATCCTAAGATTATGATACTGAAAGGCAAACTCTATGCAAAAGCAAAGATGTAAGGGAACATTCCCTGTTACCGCTGTGGAAACAACTGCAGCAAAGCAAACATGATATAAAACTGTTCAGCAGAAAAATTGCCCGAGGCAATTAAGAGCTAATTGTTTATGGAGGAGGAAAATAGGCTAATTAAAAAGAGATTGAGGTTGGTGTTAAAGCGATGGATATTATAAAGAAAATGTTGAGAACCCAAAAGTGGTCCAAGGGATTTTGTTTGTTTACTTTTGGATACTAGACAAACACCAAAAACGATTTTGCTCAGAGGGAAACCATTGAAACAATCATTTCATCCCTTTAGCCAGTACCTCTGGGGGTCAGGGATGCGGAAGAGCTACCGAATGGGCGAGTCTGAGTGTCCTTTCCAGATGTCAGGGCTGTAGATGTTGTCAGGGAAGTGCCCGGACTGCCATTTCTCTGACAGGCAGAGATGGTTCAGAGCGTGTTGCTATGCAGCTACCTTTCCCCGAATGTGGTCAGACACCATTTGCTCATAGCAACTTGTTAAGTGGTTGACAGGTGCCCTGGCAGCTGACACCGGTGCAGGGGAGTGGAAGGGACGTGGAGAGTAAAAGGCAGCCAGCACTTTCAAATGAATCGGTATCATTCTCTCCACAGTTCTTAGGAAAGCCTCTGAATGAGTCCCGCTGTGTCCTGCTCATCATGGTGTGCAGACACTGCCCTCACTCACATATGCATGCTGTGCTATGGCGGAGCCCTGGACTGAGAAGAGAGGGCCTGGAATGTCAGGCCTGCTGTCCCGTGTCGGGTTCTGCCAGGGACTCCTGGAAAGACGCAGACAAATCACTTGACCTTCTCTCTGTTTTATCTAGAGATCATGGACCATGCCAAGTGCGATCCCTTAGCCCAGCAGTTTTCAACCTTTTTCATCTCATGGCACACATGAACTAATTATTAAAATTCTCCAGCATACCAAAAAGTATATATATTTTTGCCACTCTGACAAAAAATTAGGTATCATTTTGATTCATTCACGCTGGATAGCTATTGTGTTGACTGTTGTCACTTTTTAATTTGACAATCTAAAAGAAAAGAGGTCAGTGCCCCTGACTAAAGAGTCAGGTATTGCATGTTTTAAAAATTCTTGCAACACACCAGTTGAAAATCGCTGCCTTTGCCTTACTCCACTGTTGACAAATAACAAGCTATCATAATGACACAGATTTTATCTTTTAAAAATGTGTTTAATCTTGTTTTAGCCCCACAAGTCTTTGTTCACCTGAGATTTTTTTTTCTTCAGAATTCAGAGGCAAAACACACACAGGAGATGCCATTTGGGTTGAAGTGGGCTGACTGCATGGAGCCCACTCCTTGGCCCCCTCCTCACACACACATGCCAAGGGGCCTCTGAGCAGGTGAGATTTAGAGCAATTTGTAAACCACTCTTTTACAGACAAGAGCCCCTAATCTGAGAAGGAGTAATTAATTGGCTTGCAGGCAGTACATGGAAAGCTGTGATGAAAACCTAGGGCTCTTGACTCTTAGTCTAGTGTTTACTGTTAGGCACCAGGTGACTCCTTTTTTTTAAAACACACACACACACACACACACACACACACACACACACACACGCTTTCATTGATTTCAAAGAGAGGAAGGAAAAGAGAGAGTTAGAAACATTGAGGGAGAAACACTGATCGGCTGCCTCCTGCACGCCCCCTCCTGGGGACTGAGCCCACAACTGAGCCTAACTGGGAATCAAACAGAGACCTCCTGGTTCATGGGTTGACATTCAACCACTGAGAGGCACTGGCTAGGTCACCAGGTGACTCTCTTAATAAAAATTGGCAGAGTCCAGAAGGCACAATCTGATTCGTTGAAATTAGCCTGGGATTTATGTTCCCCCAATATGTTTTCTAACTAATCTGAAAACCCTCCAGCTACAATTAGAAATGCTAAGTAGAACATAACAAATATTTTTTTTTAGGAGATGGGAGGTATTAAAGGACAAATATTGTTTTAAATGCAAAGTTGAATTAGCAAGGAAAAGTGAGTGCATTGTTTGCTGGAGCTGCCTTAACCAACTACCACAGACTGGGTGGCTTAAGCAACAGAAAGTTATTTCCTCACAGTTCTGGCAGGCTCAAAGTCCAAGGTCAAGGCGTTGGAAATATTAGTTCCTTCTGAGGCCTCTTTCCTTGGCTGGTAGGTGGCAGCCTATTCACTATGTCCTCACAAAGTCTTTTGTCTGTACTATCTGATCCAAATTTCCTCTTTTTGTAAGGACACCAGCCATCCTGAGTTAGGGCCCACCCCAATGACCTCATTTTAATGTAATTGCCTACTTAAGGATCCTATCTCTAACTATAATCACATTCTGAGGATAAGAGACTAGGATGTCAATGTGAATTTGGAGTGTAGGGATGGGCGTAACAAAATTTAGCCCATAGCAGTGATTTCCCAAGTTTTAAAAACTAAAGAGAGATGGTGTGGGGGCCATGTTTAGAATGTACCTGATGTTGAAGGCCACTCTGAGCGTAGGAATCCTGGTCAGGATGTTCAAAGCTAATTTGCTATATGCAGGTTCAAGAGCAGCAAGCTATACACTGCTCAAGTGTGCCTTTCTGTATTTGGCACAAAGCCTCTTTGTTTGAGCTTGTATATGAGTTGCCACTAACCAACCTGTGGCTGGTTGCTTTGTTTGTAATCGAGCATGTCCCATTTGCCTGCTTATACCCACGTATTGGTTCAGTTTCCTGCACCCAGAAGGGTCAAGTCCCTGGCTGAGGAGCTTGCCCCTAACAGATGGAAACAACAATGGTTAGTGTGTTTGAACTGATGTGGCAGATGCCATCAGTGGAGTGGAGGGAACTTTGATCCTCATCAGAGACAAGAGATGAAGTTTTGAACCTAAGCAAGGGACAATGTTAGGACCAAGGTCTTCAAAAGCCCGTGCCTTCAGGGCAAAGGTAGTCTTGAAATAATCAACTAACTTCCTCAGGATAGTCAATGACCTTGCTCTCCAGGAGCTTGCAGCCTGTACAGTAGAGATTGGACAAGCCCACCATAGCCATGTTACAATATAGACAGGAGCCCATGGGAGACTGAGAAAGAACGCAATGGGAATCCAAAGGAAGGGTCTGACTCCACTTTTCTCACTAGTATCTAGGGGGGGGGAGAGAATTTAATTTTTTTTTCTGAGTAAAACAAAATGGCAAAAATGTTGAAAACCAGCTTAAGGTTCTTAGCAAGTATTCCTCCCCACCACCCACCCCGTATGAATAAAAATTGCCAACACATTTTACAAAGTAGTTTTCTTAAAACTGGAAAAATATGAAGACAGAAGGGAAAAGGGAAAAGAAATAGGAGAAATAGAGGTGGAATGGTTGGGAACGGTAACAGAGATAACAGCTATTGGTACCAGTTTGAAAAGCAACAAAGATAACAGAAAATAGTACTACATGCTTTTTTCCTTTCTGAAGGAAATACTGCTCTCAGAATTGCCAATGTCCTGTGAGCAGCAGGCAGAAGCTTTTATCTCCTACAGTAATTCTAAAGAGTGACTTCCTAGTAAGAGGTGGGAATATAGCCTTGGAGAAAAGGCTGTGATAGTCAGAGACTGGAAACTGCAGGTGTTAACAATTGAGCTACAATAGCCATTGCTATTTTCATTCAACTCACAAATATCAGCTGAAATATATCTAACTTTTACTCTCAATCCTTTATATTTCAAGTAAGATTTTTAAGTATGGTGCTAAAGAGGGAATGAAGTTCTGAGGTTTAGCTTCCCACCAGAGGTCCTGTGAGATATGGGAAGAGAGTAGGAAGAATCTATATCTAACTACCTATCAGTATATAGTTGGCCCTTGAACAATGCAGAGGTTAGGATCACCGATTGCCACACAGTCAAAAAATTGCATATAACTTACAACCCTCTGAAACCTTAACTACTAATAACCTACTTTTGACCGGAAGCCTTACCAATAACATCAATGGTTGATTGACACGTATATTATGTTATGGGTTATATACTGTATTCTTACAATAAAGTAAGCTAGAGAAAATGTTAAGAAAATCACAGGGTAAAGAAAATATATTTATAGTATTTATGGAAAAAATCCACATATAAGTGAGCCCACGTAGTTCAAACCCACATTGTTTAAGAGCCAACTGTGCTTTCGATATAGATAGATAGACTTGGGGAGTTCCCAAGGCTTATTGATTTTGAATCTCATAATATCCAAGTTGGTGCTATAAATTGCCCTTTCTCATCTTTACATGCAAAGTTTCCATTTCATAAAGCTCGCATTTTACACACTTCTCTGTACAAAAGCTGCTTTGCTAATGATATTCAGAGCCTTTGGAAGATGCCCAATCTTTATAATAGCTTCAATGATGGCTCGTTGAACTTCGACTGTTTATTTTGTTGAATTCTGTCTTGAGTCCTCATTGAAAAAATATCCTGTTGTGGTTGAGGTTTTTGCTGATGGCAGCAGCATCATTATGGCATGGCCTTATTATTTGTGTTCAAGGTCTCTACAGTGTGGTTGGTTTGAAAGAGGTTTGGGGGTGGATTTCCATTTATGTACCTGTCAAAACCCATTGTAACCTATAAATACAAGAAGGACAACATTGGGGCAGATCCATAATAGCATAGGTTCTGGAGCTTGTGCAGTTTGGGCTGCCATTTTTTAAGAGAGAGTGTACACAAATATTTTAATTTCATAATCTACAAAAGCATATGATCATGTGAACATATTGTTAAGGACCTTTTTCCTCAGAGAGGACTGTGGATGTGAGAGTTTATGCTTCATTAACATCACAGTAAATTTGCGTCTGGTTAGCACTTGCCATATTACTTTCTAAATGTCTTTTGCTATTTGTTTCCCATTCACTTAACTCCAAGTCCTTGGGGGCAGAGGCCATGCTTTTTAATCTGTGTATATTTAAGATTTTTAAAAAAATGCTTATTAAACTGACCTGACCTGAAAGTGCAATTAGGAACAGGCAGCCTTAATATTTTCACATCTTGTCCTGCAAGAACTAAGTCAAAAGATTTTAGGAATGTGAAGGAATCTTCACTCATTAGCCTTATGCTGTTACTTCTCTTGACAAGTTAGGGTATGATCTTTTTCTGTGATGTTTCATGGTTAAAAATTTATCAGTGATTATTATCACAGCAGTAGTTAATAATGTAGAAGTTATGTTGTAAGATTACTTGCGGAGTAACTGTCTTACATATTAAAAATATGTTTTTGGACTCATAATTGACCTATACTGGTGAAAGTATTAGGAGGAGCAGAAAAAAAGGGAAAGATGGAAGTAATTTACAAAGAGCTGGGGTTTACTTGTGTATGGTCACCTATAGCTAAAGCCTGAAAACCTAGTGGATTTGTGGAGACTAGAGCTGTGGTTGGCAAACTGCGGTTTGCAAGCTGCATGTGGCTCTTTGGCCCCTTGAGTGTGGCTCTTCCACAAAATACCATGGCCTGGGCGAGTTTATTCTGAAGAAGTGGCATTAGAAGAAGTTTAAGTTTAAAATATTTGGCTCTCAAAAGAAATTTCAATCGTTGTACTGTTGGTATTTGGCTCTGCTGACTAATGAGTTTGCCGACCACTGGGCTAGCGCAACTGACCCAGGTCAAAGCAGGTGTGCACTATGCTGTAAGTAAAGGGTTTTCCATCTTAATAGGTTTGATAAGTTGATCTCATGTTCTACATTTTATATTTTTATTCAAGAGAGGATCACGTAAATTAAAAAGTCTTCAAGGTAAAATGATGTTTTACTTTAGAAAAATATCAAACTGGCTATCTTCTAAAAGTGCTCTAAGCTCACCAGATACCTTTGCTCATCGATTAATCAACAAGTTATTGAGGGAAGAAGATATGAGGCAAATCAAGTGTATTAATCAAAATGATAGGCTGTTTTAAAGGATTCTGAGAATGGTACTTCTTGATGACATTCTAGCAAAACCACAGACAATGAAGATACTTTCTGTGTAATTAAGACAAATGTAGACTCCTGAATACATTAACGTAAACTGTGAATTTTATAGGAGGGTGTGTGTTATGCAGATGTGTGTTTGTAAATAAAATCTTACAGTGATTAACACATCTTTTGAAAAGTGGAAGTTTATGTCTGTGATACTTTGACTTAGTCTTATATTTATTGTATTTCTTTTTAAACTGGCACATTTTCTTTGGTTTTGTTCTTTCTTCTTCATACCCTGAATTCTTTGATCTGGTTTAATTATCTGAGCACCCATAGATGAGATGGAGGTGATTTTTGAAAGCCTAGCCTGATTGGGGGATGTAAGGGAGGGAAAAAATTTTCATCTCTTCTCTCATGTTCAGTGATTGGGGCCTGCTAATTGAACCAACAAAAGAAAGATTAACAGAGGAAAAAGCATACAAATTTTATTTGGTTTTAATATTTTTGATGTTTATTTTCATGGAGGCCTTTATAGATAAGATGTGAAAAGATCCCAAAGAGATGGTTATAGATTAAAAGACTTTTATATGATTCTAACAAATGGCAATACTTTTGTGGAAAAGTGGTAAGAAAAAGTAAAAGGAGTTTGAGCTTCTGGGGGAAGGTAAATAAATTGGGAAAACTAATTAAAGATAATGGGGATTTTAGTAAGGTAATGACTTCTTGTGATGTAAAGGAAGGAGCCCCACTTGGGAATCAAGAGACTTGGATGCTGGCCATGGTTCTTCCTATAGCCATGTTGGATGGAAAATCCCTTTACTTGGGGTGTATGTGTGTGGAGGTGTGTGTGGGGGGGAGGTCAGAATAGATTATCATCTTTGAAAGCGTATTTCATGGAACACTATTCCTGGGTAGTAGAACACCTTCAAAGAATGGTTCCTTGGACAACTCAGTAAGCAAAACTTTCCTTCTTGGAGATTCATAAAGCACATTAGCATCCAGAATTGCTCTTGTAAGGAAATCTGCCAAATGTTATTTTATCCAGCATTGCCAAGTATTATTGACCATTAAAACACCCTGTTTTTATTTTTCAAATTTTAAAATAGTGATGTTTAAGTACTCCTGATAATATAAAATACATTGGAAAAATCTAAGCTTGATGGTCTCTAAGAGATTTCTGGTATTACCCTGTATAATTTAAAAATTTAATTTACTTTAGAAAATAATTCATTTGGACATAGTAATAGTGTGTTGAGTGCTCTACAGATGGGGTCAAATAAAGTGCATCTTTTAAATTAAAGACTTAATGATATTAATACAGAAAATAAATAATACAGTTGTTGGTATACTACAACAAAAATATGGTAATATAGGCAGAAAAATAAATCCACTAATTGGAAATATATTTGCAATGTGTGTGCAATTAGCACACAATGGGCAGTTCAAGGAAAAGAATTGTGAGATAGTTCTAGTTGGGAGGTGGGTGGGATATTAGTGGAAATATATAGTCATGTGGGAGAAGCTAACGAGTGAGGAAAATGGGCAGGGTGAATCAGGGAGCATCATAAAGAAGCATCTTTAGGTTTTGATATTGAGAAGGATGGTAATACAGCCTTTGAAGTGGTAAGTCAAGGCAGTGCAGTGGGCAAGAGGCATATGAATTAGATTGAAGATGTGTAGTGCTGAAAGTGGGAGCTCCGAGATGGTGTAATATTTCACTCAGGACTGCCCTGTCCTGAGCTAGGACCTTCACTGTGGTTACAGGGGTGGAGATAGATACAAAGAGAACACTGCGACAGATTACATGTGAGCAAGCATGGGCCAGGAAGAGGGCGTGAGAGATGAGCAGGAGTGATCCATTGGGATTGGTCGAAAAGCTAAGTTCTTTGATGTCACCCAAGGGTCAACTTAGCAATTAGACCCATCTAAAGATAGCAACCTTGGACCTACTAGGTTAACTCTTTTCTCTAAAGGGAGTGTATGAAGCTCTTCTCAATAGGGTATCTGAGAGGAGAAAGTTAATTGGGTAAAACTAAAATGGATCAAAAGAAATTAAAATAACAAAGGATTAAAATAACACAGAGAAAGCAGTTTTCTATTAGAATTTAATGGAATGGCTTATGCTATTTGGCTGATTTTTAAAAATTAGCAGCCCTATGCACTTGTGGAAAATTTTCACATACCTTTCTGGTGAAAGTCATGCTTAAAAGAGAATAAAAACAGTAAAGCTTACTGAATATATGAAAATGTTGATTTCTTAGGAGTGTACTGTTTTTAGAAGTTTTTTTTTTTTTTTTTTGAGGGGGTGATTTGTCTAGTACAGAGAAATTTAGAGCTGGTTATCTACCCAAATCAACTTAGCAGCTTATCTATTTTCTCAACTGCTTTTCCCAGGCAGAAATAATTATCAGTTTCTTTCTTCTTTCTAGCCTTTTCCCTCTCCTTTGAACACATAGGCCCTGTTATTTTTTTTTTTATGTCTGCTTCCTACTAGATTTAAATTCTCTCAGGGTACCTGCATTTATTAACATATCAGTGCAAACATTATTCAGTTTTAAATTTCTTATAAGCCAATAGGATATTTAACATCTGACAAAATTTTCTGCATGGGCAGGAAAAGTTGCTATTACTAAATCTATTAAAGATGTTTTTCTTAATATTTAATCATGATTTAAATGCTAATACATTGAAGCTCACAAACTTTATATATCATATTTACTAAACCTTGAATGATGATCACAAAGTTCATCAAATTTTGCCTAAATATTTCAATTACAGGACAAGTCTCAGAGGTCAGTTTCTCTTAAATGTTTTATTCACCTTTAAAATGAATGTAATTATGGCAATAAATTAAAAGCTATAATTAAACCCATCTTAACAACAGTTCTAAAATATTAACACTATTGGCATGATTACTTTCTATGTTATTTATACATCTGTTTCTATGGTTCACATTAGTTACAGGTATCTATATTACACTTGCCCTTAAGGGAGGTAATCTATACTAATAAAAGGGTAATATGCTAGTTAGACCAGGAGATCTTCCAGGAGACCTTCTGGACGTCCTCAGGACAAAGCCATGGTGTCAGGGCCAAGGCAGAGGTGGTTAGGGGCAAGCAGGCCAGCATGCGGGGGGGCAGTTGGGGGCGATCAGGCTGTCAGGGGGCAGTTGGGGGTGAGCAGGCCCATAGACAGAGTGGTTAGGGGTGATCAGGTAGGCAGGTAGGTGAGTAGTTAGGAGCCCGCAGTTTCAGATTGCGAGAGGAATGTCCAACTGCCTATTTAGGGTCTAAACTGACAGTTGGACATACCTTGAGGGATCCCAGATTGAAGAGGGTGCAGGCTGGGCTGAGACATATGCCCCCTCTTTCCCCTGGGTGAACACATTTCATGCACCGGGTCACTAGTGCACTCTATATAAGAGCTGAAGTTGCACAATTAGTAAAGAGATGAAAATTTAAAAGACACTATTAACCAACTAGGCCTAATTGACACTTATAGAACACAACACCCAAAGACAGCAAAATACACATTTTCAAGAGCACATGAAGCACTTATAGAGACAGACCATATTCCATCAATGAAACAACCTTCAATATAGATGTCAGTACTCAAATTATACACCAAATGTTTTCTTGCAACAATGGAATTAGGTTAGCAATTAAGAACCAGCTATCAGATGAACACAGAATTGGGACATAGAATCACAGACTATCAGAACAAGGATGATCCTCAAAGAGTTAGCTCTGTAACTTGCCATGGCTGTTTAGTGGCTGTTTAGTGAAAATACAAGAGTAGACCCAGGTTCCTGATTCAGGCCCACTGATCTTTCCCACTCATCAACGAGGTTTGGAAGAGAATAGACCAGATGGGTTATGGCCTAGACTATTTACTAATATCATGAGCACTCAGTAGATATGCAATATTTACAAATTACAGTCACCATCCATTCATTAACCCACACACCATTACTTATTAATTAATCATTTAGTGAAAAATCTATAATGTTATAGAGACTTGTTTTTTGAGCTTTACCAATGGCCAAATATGATGTAAAAGACACCTAAATAAAAATAAAGCTTAAACAATATGTTCAAACATAAATGCATCTGTATTGCTAAAATGTCAAAGATAAACAATTGGCAAAGATATGGTACAAATACTGTTACAAAACTGTCAGTATCTACTAAAGTGGGATATATTCATTCCCTATGATATATCTCTAATGTGAGATATCAACAAAAATATTTATATATTCACCAAAATATATATCCTAGAAAGGGCATAGCAGCTCTAGTCATCATAACTATAAACTGGGAACTACCCAAATATCCATCAATACTTACACAGAAAGTAGAAGACTATATGGTAATGAGAATGAACACTACAGTCACATGCACAGTTGTTTTTTTTAAAGACAGAAAAATATCTTAATTGTGGGAAAGAATAGTCTTTTCAACAGATGACAATAGAACAATTAGATATTAAAATCAGGTATTGGAAAACACCTTTCACAATTTGCAAAAAAATAATTTTAGATTAATCATAGGCTTAAACATGAAAGCCAAAACTGTTCAACTTATAGGAGAAAAAAAGGGAGAAAAAAAGGGAGAAAAAAAGGGAGAATATCTTTATGCCCTTGGTGCAGAAAAATTTTTACATGGGACACAAAAAACACTAATCATAAATGGTTAATTGAACTTAATAAAAATTAAAATCTGTGCTTACAACAAAACACTTTTAAGAAAATGAAAATGTAAGAGTGGGAGAAAATATTTACTCCACCATAACTGACAAAGGACTTATACTCAGAATATGTAAAAACTCCTACAAATCATTAATTAAAAATATGAACAACCTAATTTAAAATTGGGCAAGAGACTTTTACAGACATTTCACAAAGGAAATGTAAGCCTATGAAAAGGTACCCAACATCATTAATCATATTGCAAATGCTACTTAAACCCACAGGGAGGTCCCACTTCACACCCACTAGAGTCGCTAAAGTTAAAGAGACTAAATGTAGGTGGGAGTACAAAATGGTACAGTCACTTTGGAATACAGTTTGGCAGTTTCTAATAAAAATTAAACATCTCATTTATTTTCTTATATAACTGGCTATAGCTCCCATTACTGTGCTCGACTGAAGTTATGGTTATAACCTGCCTTATACTGTACCGGAATGTATCTAAAACATGTCCATCAAATAATATTTTGACTGTGTTGTTTGACTATATCCTTTATCTTTTATCAATTTAAATGTGTTCCCTCCTAAATTTTGCTTTTCTGAAACTTTTTAACATTCTTATGGATGGAATGAATGTTAGATAATATGCATCTAAATCAAATTATTAATAGGATTTTTCTCCTTGTAGCTTCCAAATTGGTGAGTTACATGAAAAGATTTGCCCAAGTTCAACTTTCTTGGCATTCTCAAAATAAACCCTACTTGATCATAATATATTACTGTTTTTAATTAACGATATTATTCCATTCAGATAGCTATTTTATTATATTCATAAGTGAAATGCAGGCTTCAAAGGAAAGTTGAAGAAAAAAGATAAATGTATTAAGTGCAAATAATCCTGTATAATAAAAGCCTAATATGAAAATTGTCCCCTCGACCTGGATTTTGACTGGGAGTTCCACCAGGAGGAAGGGAGGCCCCGGCCAGCAGCAGGCAGATGTTAGGGACCCTACCCATTCATGAATTTTGTGCACTGGGCCTCTAGTATTATTATATACTGAGAACAAGTAAAAAATAAATCTTTACTTATATTTAGAATATGTAAAAACTCTTACAAATCAGTAATTAAAAATATGAACAATCTAATTTAAAATTGGGCAAGAGACTTTCACAAAGGAAATGTAAGCTTATGGAAAGGTACCCAATAAGAGGAGAGTTTGGCAGGGTCACTGAGTATAAGATTTTCTTATAAAAATAAGAAATTATTCCAAAATATCCATCTATAAAACCATTCCATTCATAATAGTATCAAAACTGTAAGTATATTGGAATTAACAGAAAAAGCACAAGGCCCTGGCCAGGTAGCCTAATTGGTTGGAGTGTCATCCTATACATCAAAAGGTTTAGGGTTTGATTCCTCCTCAGGGCACATACCAAGGTTGTGGGTTAGATCCCCACTCTGGACAGGTGTGGCAGGCAACCAATCATTGTTCCTCTGTCACACAGATGTTTCTCTCTCTCTGCCTCCCAAGCATAATTTTCTCCTTATGTAAAATGGTGGTTAATATAATTCACAGGGCCAATTTGAGAATTAACTGGAATAAAGATAAGCAAACACCATAGAAGATGTTATTGATATAATCATAAGAAAAAATATCTTAGAGGAAATATATTTTATGTGTTCAGGAAGTTTGTTAATCATTGGTTTTGACCCTTTCTGGAGGAATTCTGGAATATGCTAAAGTAATACCAGGATTGAGTATATTGCATGTGCTTTTAGGCTGTCCATAGCCACATTCATATGTTCATTTGTTTTTGAGGACTTTAAGAAAAAAATTCACTGGTCTCTTTAATTGAAACCTCCTCTACTCTTTATAAAAATCACCACATGGGAGAAAAACCAAGATGGCGGCATAGGTAAACACCTAACTGGAGCCTCACTCAACAATTTCAAAAAATACAACTAAAATATAAAGTGGGCATTATCCAGAACTACAGGAAAGTTGACTGACTGGAAATTCTACAACTAGAAGGAAAGAGAAAACCAGAAGGAAAATAAGAGGAGCTGTAAAAGCCTAAGGTTTCCAAGTCTAGTGGAATAAGGCTGTCTCCTGGCATAGACACTGCTGATCCTCCCAATCTACCAACTCAGGGAAGCAGCAAAAATGCTGAGACTAGGAAACAGATCACAAACGAAAGAAATGGAGGACAAAAAGCGACTGGATATAGGGTTCAAAACCATGCTTATAAGGTTGTTCAAGAATCTCCTAGAAAAGGCCGATAAAATAAATAAGACCTATGAGGATATGAAAAGGGATCAACTAGAAATAATAAAGGATCAACAAGAAATAATAAAGGTTCAACTATAAATAAAGAATACATTCTCTGAAATAAAAAAAAAATATTACACAGAGTCTTAAAAACAGAATGGAAGGTTGCAAGAATCAAGGAACACAAAGAGCCAGATGACACTCCTCCACAGAAGCAAAAAGACAAGAGAATCCAGAAAGTTGAAGATAGTTTAAGAAACCTCTGGGACAACTTTAAGCAAACCAACATCACAATTATGGGGGTCCCAGAAGATGACAGAGAGCAAGATACCGAAAACATATTGAAGAAATAGTGACAGAAAACTTCCCCCACCTGGTGAAAGAAATAGACTTACAAGTCCAGGAAGCACACAGAACCCCAAACAAAAGGAATCCAAAGAGGACCACACCAAGACACATCATAATTAAAATTCCAAGAGCAAAAGACAAAATTAAAAGCAGCAAGAGAAAAGCAGGTAGTTACCTATAAAGGAGCACCCATTGGACTGTCAGCTGATTTCTTAACAGAAACCATGCAGGCCAGACAGGAATGGCAAGAAATATTCAATTTGATGAATAACAAGAACCTACAGCCAAAAATACTCTACCCAGCAAAGCTATCACTCAGAATCGAAGGCCAGATAAAGAGCTTCACAAATAAATTTAAGCTAAAGGAGTTTATAACCACCAAGCCAGAATTATATGAATTGCTAAAAGGGTCTCTTTCGGAAGAGAAAGAAAATAAATATAAAAATGATGAACAACAAATATTTAACTATCAACAAGTGAATCTAAAAACCAAGGGAAGTAAAAATCATGATGAACAATATTAACTGGTGAATATAATAGAATCAGAGGTATGGAAGGGGAGTGGACTGATGATTCTTGGGGAAATGGGGAGTGGGTGTGGGTGGGAAGAGACTGAACATAAACTGCACCTATAGATGAGGACAATGGGGGATGGGGAAAGGGCAGAGAGTGGGATGGAAACTTGGTGGAGGGGAGCAATGGAGGGGGGGGAATGAGGAACATTTTTAATAATATGAATAATAAAGATTTATTTTTAAAAAATCATCAGGTGGAACTATTTTTTTCAAGTATGGTGCTATTAGATAAAACACACACACACACACACACACACACACACACACACACACACAAAGTAAGTGACAGAAAATCCTTATTGAGCCATCAAGATTTGGACAGGAGCACTTCAAAAGGCCATTTTGCCCAGCAGTTAAGTGAGAAATGCATTCCCCACCTGTCAGGCAGGTGAGATAGGCTGCCCAGGGAACTCAGTCCATTCTATGAATGGGTGGGCGTACTGCTATCAGCAAATACAAAGGTGTAGGAGACGTCTGGACTTCAATAGGAGGGCTGCTGGCTCTTGGAGCAGCAGTGGCAGCTTGATGTTAAAGCAGGTCAAATCCTGTTATACCTATGAACAAGAGTTGAAAAAAGGACATGCAGCAGGCAAGAGGAAAGCTCATTGATTCCTTGGATATATATTGAAGCATAATATGAATCAGGTAGGATTTAAGTGTTGCAAACTGGAATGATTAGGAAAGGCATCTACAGAGGAAGTGGATCTTGTGATGTGTCTTAAAGTTGGTAGGAATTGAAAAGACCAAGGAGAGAGATGAGGGATTTAGCAGCAAGGGGTTACTTATGATGTTTAATTTTAGTTACATCATGGTTATCGTTTCTTTTATGAACAGGATAGTTTTTTCTTATTACATTTTCTAATTGGTTTTGCTAATGGATATTTATTTGAACTCATTGACCTTCTATCCCTCAACTTTGCTAAAAACTCTCTTATGACAAAATATAACATGTGGTTCTTCAATACCTCTTCTATGAGACCTGGGAATTCCCCAGTATTCTTAACCCTTTGGAGACATAGAATCTCCATCATAATCTCTCATAGTTTCCTGTCCTTCCTGACTGCACATACTTTCTTTGGTGCCTAATCCAATTGGAGATAAGGGGGAAACGTATGGATATCTTTCACTCAAATGATCCTGTGGCAGCATGACAACTAAGAATTCTGTCAGTTGCCCTTGGCTCCTTCTTGTTTCTTATATTTACCATCTCTTGACATAGAACTCTCTTGGTTCCAACTTTTTCAACAGTTTTCTCTTGACCATGCTTTTTTACTGTGATTAAAATGTTCAAACTGATCTCATCGATTTTCTCCTGTTCCTCCCACCTCTGCCCTGTAATTTCTATGGACATGCATGGAAATATAGAGGAATGAGACTGGACCGGTTGTTGAAACTGAATCCTACTTCCCCCGCCTAATGTATAGTCATGTGTTCAATTACTATTTATTAAGTCCTTCATCTTTTCCCAATGATGAAGTACTTTGACAAGTACTTTCTTTATAAAGTGAAATTTCAAATCTTATTGGAATTTTGATAGAATTTTTGTATATGCAGACTAATTTAGGTAGAATTTATATACTTTAATATTGTCTTTTTAGCCACAGACATGATATATTTCAACATATACTCATGTCTTATTTTATATCCTTCAGTAAATTCTTATATCTTTCTCTATATAGTTCTAGAACATTTCTTCTATGGTTTATTCTTAGATGCTTTATTATTTATGTTGTCAGGTGAATGGGATCTTTTAAAAAGTAACATTTTCTAATCAACTGTTGATGTTATACAGAAAGGTCATTGTTTGTGCCATTCTTTTTTCTTTTTGTGGTTGAGTTTGGGTTATTTTATGGAACTATATTTCTAGTTCATTGATCCTTCTGCTAGATTCAAAATGCTATTAAGCCTATCTAGTGGAATCTTGATTCCAATATTATGTTTTTCAGTTGTGCAATATACAGTTGATTCTGCTAACTTCAGTATCTAATACAAAATCATCTATGAGTTTGTTTTTATTGGCTTTTTATCCCTTTGGGATTTGTCCCATGGATTTTATGCCTTGGCATGCCTAGTAATCTATTATTGAATGTAGGACCTTGTTTATTAAGAAAAAGTAAGAGACACCAGACGATGCTTATTTCCATCAGAGATGGTTTACTTTTTCTCCTACCAGGAAAATAAGAGTGTGGAGACGGCTCCCTGTATTCATCCAGAGACTAAATCAGAGTCAAGCCAAAGCTGTAGACTAGGTTGGGCCCAGTGCTTGGTTTCCCCTGTTTCAAAGCCGTGGCTTCCCTTGGCTTCTGTTTGAGAGTTTGACAGTTATTTGTCTCAGAAATTGAGAGAGTGATGGAATTTCTGTTATGCTTTTAGAAGTATTATTAGGCTTACCTCTTTTTTTTTTTACCCGCCCCCCCATCCCATGAAGCTGCAGACATTGACAGTTATTCTCACGGGAGAACAGCAGTGTTTTTGCAGTCTCTCAAATCTCCAAATTTGTCACTTTAGCCCATATAACTGCCAAAGGCTCTGTGGGTTTTTCTGTTCTACCCGGGCCCAAATCTGGATTCTAAGCTTCTGCATCAACCCAAATAGGAGTGTTCTTACCAAAAAGTCAGTTGTAGCTCATTGAAATGAATTATTCACTCTCTCTAGGAATTTTAACTCTCCATGGCTCCTTTTCCTGGTAAGTATTTTTCTCTTAAGCACCACGAGAATGTAGAAAATTCCACTTTGTCTTCAGAGGTTTTCTTCTTAGCATTTAGCCTCTGGCCCAGCCCGGCTTTGGGAAGCCAATTGTTTCCATTGCTTCTGAAGCTCTGGATTTCCTAAATGTTCTTGGTGTGATTGTTACGGTACTTACTATATCTTACCCAGTAGTAGAAATGTCAGGACTTTTTATTTTTATAAGTTGACCCTGATTGTGACACAGTGTTTTTTTCACTGTGGCATCCTGACTCTCCTGCATTGCCAGGGTTTCCCAGAATTGCTAAAATTCTAGGTCTGGTAGGGAAATCGGACCTATGAGATATTACTTGGGCTGTGAAGTTGGCCAAGTCTTTGAATGTGAGCATTAACATGGCTGAGTCTTGGCCATTAGAATTCACTTTCAACAATAGAAGGCCGGTTGCTCTTTTTATACAGTCACATTCCAACTTATGAACTCTCAGTACTAATTAAATAATTGATTATTTAACACAAGTCTATAAATTATAAAGGCTTTGGATGGCATGTTTTCTGTGCCCTTGTGCAATTGAAATTTTTCTGTTGCTTTCATACGTGGTTTAGGTTATTATTACATGAATTATAAACTCATTGTTCCTACCCCAGGATTCTACAGATATTTCTTCCATGTTTTCAGGCATTAAGTATGTCATCAGCCACAGTAATGTTTCTTCCTAGTAGGAAGCTGTCTTATTTCTAGACATAATGCTTACAGATATTTTCTATGCACTTTAATTGTTTATGTTCTTTTGGGTCCATAAAAATTTATTTAATTTTGTCTGTTGACTTTAGAATACTGTCTTATTTTTTAAATTAAAAAAATGATCCGTTTACTATAAAAGTTTTCTAGCACAATTTAAATAATATAAAATATTATAGTCGCCCTAATTTCAATACCCTGAAGTAACAGATATTAACATCTTTTGATCATCATTCCAAATAGACTTAATGCATATATTCAAATATGCAGATGAGCAGATAGATAAATGGATATAAATAATTTCATAAGAATAACATTATAAAAATACTGTTGAATATTCTATTTTAATTGGGATAATCATTTGCCAATATATATAAATATAAAATCATTATGTTGAATACCTGAAACTAATATAATGTTGAATGTCAATAACATCTAAAACAAAACAAAACAGTGAATGCTGAAGACAATAAAAAAATAAATTAAATTTTTGTTTTACTTGAAATTAAGTAAAAGAAAACTGAAGAAAAACCAAATGAATATTGAGCTTCAGATTTAGAAATAAATTCTAACGAGTGAAAATGAAATTTATTTAGATTTATTTATTTCTAAAACATTCCTAACCCTAATCTTTTTCTAAACATTCCTATAATGTTAAGAGAAAATATAATAAACAAATTTACATTTTAGAAAATACTCATAGCTATGAATGACAAATTGATTGGAACTCTTATACTTCCTTCTAAAAGTACTTCCTTCTAAATAAATAAAGCTTTTTATTTACTTAATGTTTGTAACATTTACTTGTTTTTTGTGAAACTCTAATTCCTTCAGTCTTTACTGTATGTTTAAATTGATTCAGTGCTTTTTCTTAGGCCTTCTGCCAAAACTTCTTTCTTGCTCTGTACTTTATTTCTATTTTTATTCTTGTTTGGATGGATTTCATTATGGGGTATTTTTTTCAAACAGTTCTTGTGAGTGTTAATTGTCCTTGGTTGTCTTCACATTTGAGTGTATCTTCCTATTGCCTTTGTACTTGAATTATAACTTGTCTGAATATGACATTGTTGATTCATTCCTACTTGTCCCCTTTGTCATATAGACATGTCTCCTGGCATTGCTTATTGCTGTGGAGCCAACTGAGGCTGGTGTGATTTCTCCACTCTTGTGGATAATTTGCTCTTTATATCTGGATGTCTGGAGAATTCTTTTTTATATTAAAGTGTATTTCTCAGAAATCTTGATATTGATCCATTTAATTAAAAAGATATGTCATTTTAAGCTGCAGGTTCAGTTCTTTCTTTATTTTGGAAGATCTTGAATGTTTCAGTGGGGTCCCTTACTTCAGAGATCTTATCATCTTTATATTTTACTGTATTTGTCTTCCACATTCTTCATTTCTTCTCTAATTGCTTTATTTTATATATTTTCTTCTGCATTCATTGTGACTTTCTTAAAGTTATTAGTTTCTCAACTCTATTCATTCTGTTTTGTTTATACTTGAATTTAATTATTACATAGGCCACGAATGACAAAAGTTCATTATCTTGGTTACCAATTTGTTGTCTTATTTCTGTAATTCCCTTTAAAACTTCATTCTTTATTTGATAATCTTATCTTTGAGCTCTTATTCATTTAATTTAGGGCTTTCACAATTCATAGCAAAAATATACAAGGAGCCTTTTGTTACTTGGGTTATATTTTATTCAATTCTGGGCTATTTATCTCTCTGCTGCATGCCATTTTTGTTGTACTCTATTTCATTTTCTATATATGTTCCAGTGATGGTCCTGGCGGGAAAGTAATGGTACATACAACTGGGGTAATTGAGGCAAGTTTAATAAAGAAACTGTTTATAAAGGAATAAGCAGGATTTAGAGGTGCCCAAGCCAACATAAGCTAGCGCCATATCCCTCAGCAGCAACAACAGGATCCATTTCCACCGTGAGGCCTAAAGAGGCAAGGAGAGGGCATGGTTCCTAGAGCTTGGAGAATAGCCACAGAAAAGGCCACCTGATGGAAACTGTGGCCTTCCACAGAGAGACAGATTACCCATGGCTCTATGAGATTATATGAGAGAGATGGAGAATAAATACCACAACTTACTCTTCTTTCTTCCTCTCAACTTTTGCAGGTGTCTCTAAGAGAAAGTCAAAAGGCCAATATGCATTATGGTCAACCTTCCAGGGCATAGAGGAAAGAGGAGAAAAGTGGAGTGGGTGGAGAGAGAGAGGGTAAAAGGGAGATATCCAGGGCAGAATGCTTACAGAAATGCCATGTGCTGCTTTTTTTCTCTTCTCTCATGTACTGCTGTTTCAGTTGCTTGCATTTGAGTGATTCTCTCCAGATCTTTTTCAGACCATAATGTGGGATAATTTTCCTCAGCACTCATCACACCTAACTTAAGTCCGTTTTCCTTTTCCTCCAAATCATACTCTGAGAGTGAGGTGTTGCTTCCATTTTACTTCTCTAATGCAATAAATATGGGAATACAAAGATGGGTAGAGTTTTGATAACTATCTGGATTTTGCTTTCAAATTTCTGTAAAAGTTCCTATTTCAATGCTCTCTGTGCCAACGAAGGTGTATTTCCATTCCTAGGCTTTGACTTATTTCTCCAAGATCGTTTTCCACATCTGTGAGTTCAAATTCTATGATAATACTGCTTTTCCTTCCTTTAATGAGGATTTTACTTCATCTAGTGAAATTTTCATGTTCTATACTCTTTAGTGACACAGTGAGCTCCTTTATTGTTGTAGTTTCATTTTGCTGTTTACTTCTTATGGTTTTCTATATGTAGATGACAGCTTCTTAGATTATTTTAGGAATGCATTTTTTTCCAAAATAACTCTTTATTTCTTATAATAAGTAAATCCATGCACCTAATATTACTCTGAATTTCTAGGAGAATGTTCCTCCCCCCCCCCCCCCATTATGCATTTATTCTGATAGATCTAAATCTTTTTTTTTTTTTTTTGGCTTTTATTCAGATAAGAAAGGAACTATTTCCCTATATCTGTCAAAAGACTATATGTGTGGAATTCATTTGGCTTCACTCATTATCAACTTAGGTTCTGGCCAAATCCCCTTGTCAAATCTGTTGATGTGAAAAGCGTCCAGCCAAATTCCCAACATTGAGCAGGCATTTGTCTAATACAGCTTGGCTGTACTGAGGTGGGAGCTTCCTTTATTCCCAATTCTTGGCTGTCTGACACTCTGAACAGATGTAACCTATGAGAAACTATAATTACAGGGACAAACCACTGCCAGGGCTTTTTCTGCCAGGGAATTTCCATGCCCAACTAGAGCACCTCCCTGTAGGGTCTGCACACCCTAGATTAAACTGTGCCACTGTCAGTGCATGCCCCCGCCCTGCCCCCAATTCCCACGTTTGGTCTGATGGTTCATTGCCTCTCAGTGAAGATAGAGAAACAACAAAGGGGGCAGTGATCTGCCTCCTCCACGAATGTAATTGATAACTGACAGATACAGGGTGGGGCGAAAGTAGGTTTATAGTTGAGAGTATGCAAAATGTATAGTTTATTCTTGTATTGTTATATGTTAATAAGAGGCCCAGTGCATGAATTTGTGCATGGGTGGGGTCCTTCTGGCTCACCCCAATGGGCCTGATTGGGGCCAGGCTGGTGGGAGGGGGGGAAAGCCTAGGGAGGTTGGCCACCAGCCCCATCCCCTATGAGAAACCTTGGCAGCTGGGTTGGGGGCTATGGGAGGTTGGCTGGCCCCAACCCCAATTGGGGGGGATTGGGGTCGGGACAGTTGGGGGTGGGACCATCTGGGGGGAGGGGCCATGGCCATCTAGGGGAAGGGTCTGTGGGCAGTTGGCAGGCCAGACCCACCCGATCATAGTGTGGGGAGTTGATCAGAGTAAAGGGGCCTGTCAGGAATGGGCTGGCTAGGGGCAGGGGCTGCAGGAGGTTGACGGTGCTGATCAGGTCAGTTGGCCACTGCAGTACATGTCATAGCGACCGGTTGTTCTGGTCATTCCGGTCGTTCCATTGTTCTGGTCACTTGACTTTTATATGTGTAGATTATTGTATCATTTTCCACATGAACAATTGTGAACCTACTTTTCTTCCATCCTGAATTTAAAAATTGTTCTCAAAGTCAGAGTCTCTGGGCAAGGAATCAGTTGATAGAGGAGGACTATATATATTTTTGCCTTCTTTCAGACAGGTGGTAAATCAGAACAGCTTTTGTCAATCTTACTCTATCACTTTTCTTTTTTAATCCTCACTCAAGGATTTTTTCAATCGATTTTTAGAGAGTGTAGAAGAGAGAGAGATATATCAGTGTGAGAGAAACACATCGATTGGTTGCCTCCTGCATGCACCTTTGCCAGGGCCCAGGCCTGGGAAGAGGCTGCCCCTGAGGTACATGCCCCTGAATTGAACCCAGGACCTTTCAGTCCACAGGCTGACACTATCTACTGAGCCAAACCGGCTAGGGCTCTATCACTTTTAAAAAATATATATATTTTATTGATATTTTACAGAGAGGAAGGGAGAGAGATAGCTAGAAACGTTGATGAGAGAGAAATACCGACCAGCTGCCTCCTGCACACCCCTTACTGGGGATGTGCCCGCAACCAAGGTACATTCCTTAACCGGAATCGAACCTCGGACCTTTCAGTCCGCAGACTGACGCTCTACCACTGAGCCAAACCTGTTTCAGCAGCTCTATCACTTTTTATAATTAATAGAAATCTCTCACAGTTTCTGCAGTGGATTTTGGTGGCAATGCAAGTTTTCATTGTGAGAAGTTTTGAGTGTACATTAGTATGCCCAGAATGAAGCCATCTTCAATGGGAAGCCACACTCTACTGGCCCTTGCACATGGCATGTGAGAAACTGGGCGTAAAGTATTCAATCACTCTGCTTTATTGATCTGATGAAATCTAAAAAACTCCTGACCCATTCAGACACACTTTTCCTTGAGGGGGTTGGTGCCTTTAGCTGAAAGAAGAATTCCATAGGCAGTGTGTAATTTTATTGAATTTACTTCACATTGAGTCTAGAAGCAGTATTTACTATGTGCATGAACATTTTGAGTAAATTAACTTTAAATAAGTGATTGCTGACTGAATGAATCAATAAAAGGGTGCATGAGTAATGCCTGAAATTCCTTACTTGACTGTTTTGTAATAACGACACTGAACTACATGTTTAGCTTCTCGGTGGTGTGACTGATGGAGCAGATGTTATTAATTGTGAGGCCTCTGTGACCTTTCAGTGACCCCACTGCTAACATATGTATAATACACTGTGACCAGAGACACCAGTGTGGCTCTTTGGAGATTAATTCTTTCTCCTGGCTCCTTCCACCAATAAGTATATAGCTAAATTGCACCAGTATTTTTTTTTCTCTAGTGGCTAATTTATCTTTTTATTTCTCTGATACTATAAAATACAAATTTTCTTTCACTTCCTCCATATATATTGATGTCTATGCCTAGTTTGTCTTCCTGTCATAAATACATATGGCTAATTCCCTTATTTCCTGAAGTTGTACTTTTTCAATAAGCTCTACTTTGACAGCCTATTAAGAATTTGCAACCTAATCTCTCATCTTGATTCCTTCAATCTCTTGTGTAATCTGTTTTCTATGGCACTTAAACATCTTCTAATAAACCATATTTTATATATTTATATTCTTTGTTAGTTTATGTCCTTCCTCTTCACCATCATGACTATCAAGTTCATAAGGGCAGGCTTCTTTGTATGTTTTCTTTGTGGATGTATTCTAAGTAATTAGAACAGTGATCAGCATATAGCAGGTGCTCAATAAATGTTTTTGAAGGTATGAATGAGTGAGTGAATGCATAACATGTTGTTTCTCATTTTCATTCTGTTTCCTCCATCTGTACTTTAGAGCCTTGCCTCCTGTGGAATTTTGCTTTTTTCCCCTTTCTGTAACGTTCAACCATTATGTTTTCCTGCATCATATCTACTCTGTAGAGGTCATTTCTCTTCTGTTTTGGTAATGGGAGAAGGTATTTATTGAAACTGTGGCTTATTTGGCCATGGTGTTTTGGATAATGGAATTCAGTCTAGGGAAGTGGTGAAAATGGTCAGATTTGTGATGTATTTTGAAGGAAGAGCTAGTAGGTTTTGGATTAGTTGGATATTGAAGTGTGAGGAAAAGAATGGAGTTAAAGGTGATGCTAAGATATTGGACATGAGTATTAGTGGAGGGGTAGAGGAGGAGATCACAGAAGGAATAAGTAGGGCAACAAGGTAGGGGGATGGTGTGCGAATCAAAAGTTTAGTGTGTAGTATGTAAAACCTGCAGCATCTTTCGGACATCCAAATCGGAGATATTGATTAAGCAATTGTATATCACAGAATGAAGTCCAGGGCTATAAATAGAAATTTATGATTCATAATTGTATTGATTGTATTTAAAACTTCAGGATTAAATGAACTCCCCTAGGAAGAAAATGTAGAAAAGGGTGGTTCTGAGGAATTTCTCTCAGGGATTTCAATCTTTGTTGATTCACAAGATAAGAAGAATCCACTGAAGGGGACAGAGAAGGGATAGCTATTAGGAAAAGGAGACCTAGGAGAGTGTGGCATCCCAGAGGGCAGGAGAATAAGATTTTAAGGGAGAAGCAGTGATCAGATGTGACAATGCTTCAGTAGTTCATTTAGGATGGGGACTGTGAATTGGCCACTAAATTTAGTAACTGGAAAGGCATTAGGGACCTTAACAAGAGCAGTTTCAGTGGAGGGTTTGGAGGATAAAGCTTAATTAGAGCAGGTTCAAGAGAGACTGAATGGAAAAAACTACAACAGTTCTCTTAAGGACTTGCGTTACAAAGAAGATTCAAGAGTTGGATAGGATACAGTTGGATAGGATAGCTGGAGGGATACAGGGATTATAGGAGTATAGTAAAGGGATGAGACAAACTGAAGGAGCCATGTTCTTGAGCTGGCAGATGGAAATGGGCTCCAGGGCTCCAGAGAAGGAGTTTCTGGAGGACCCCAGCAAGTATAAGACTTGGTGGGTAAAGGATAGCTATACTAATAATAGAGGAATATGCAAATTGTCAAGGATGCTGTCACAGTAGTGATTGAACAGCAGTCTGCATGGGGTAGTAAGGCCTGCAGGGGGTTAGTGAGGGATGCCAAACAACTGAACAGCAGGCTGCATGGGGTGACCAGGCCGGCAGAGGGAGGCAGTTGGGGGTGACCAGGCCTGCATGGGGGGTAGTAAGGGGAGACCAGGCTGGCAAGGGGGGGGGGTGCAGTAAGGGGCAATCAGTCCAGTAGGCAGAGGCAGTTAGGGGTGATAAGGCTGGCGGGGGGGGGGAGGGCAGTTAGGGGTGATCAGGGAGGCAGGCAGGTGAGCAGTTAGGGGCCATCTGTCCTGGATTGTGAGAGGGATGTCGACTGCCAGTTTATGCCCCATCCTGGGACACCTCCTTTTCCCTGTGCACGAATTTTGTGTACCAGGCCTCTAGTAGATTATAAAGTCAGGGCTTTGAATAATACTTTTTAAAGTTTTAAGTTTATCACACAGAACATAGGGAACTGCTGCATACTTTAAGCCAGAGAAAGGCATGACTACAAGGATGTGGTTCTGACTCTGAACTAAAAATTTTAAAAATTAGTAATTTTAAATTAGTAGTTTTTCGTTAAAAATTACTGATATTCCTTTCTTCCAAGTGACTCTCCTCAGATTCATTCTTCTTTTATTAATTTTACTGTAGCTAGAATGTTATAGTTTGCTTTCCTTCTTTTTTTGTGTATTTTCTCGAAAGTTTATAGTTGTTATCTGCAAAGATTTGGTTTAGAATGTACTACTGACTATATTGGAAGCAGAATGCAAGTGTTGTATTTTTGGAAAGATATTCCAGTTGTATGAACCTAAGGCACACTTTCTAAACTTTTTGGCATGTCCTGTGGCTCTTACCAGAAGTCAGCTATTGATGGCTCTCACATGTTGAAATGCTTTAATTAGGACATATTGGTATTATCACACTTTCCAATGCAATAACATTATCAGAAATATACTCTTACAAGTAAGCTGTACATTGAAAGGAAGGACCCAGGTACTAACGGTAAACATTTTTCCCCCCCTACGCCATCTGATCTAAGTTAGACCATGGCTCTGATACTTGATCACTTCCTGTGATAATTCAACTGTCACTTTGTGTATACATATTAGATGATCAGTGATTCCCTGTGAGTATAACACTGTTTCTTGATTTCTCTTCATAATGATTAATAGGAATAAGTCACATATAGAGCTGAATGATCAAAGCATCATTCCTGAGAAAATCAATTTGTATTTACTCAGTTTGCTCAATCAATGTTAAATTAAACCAAGTCATAATACAGTATTGAAAACAAAAGCTGGCTCATACCACGCCACCGATTCACTGGACGCAGAACTATTTGAATATTTCTTTTAAAAAGGCAGTACTTTCTGATGTTAGACACTCAAGCAATGGTTTGAAATCATGTTGGTCAGTATAAACTTTTCAAGCTCCCTACATGTTCAATATAGCATAAATACAAAGTATCAAGTCTCTGTGGATTTTGACAATAATAGACTAGGTTTTCTATAATATGGCAAATGAAGTATTGAATGATTATTAACTGAGAATTCAGGGCAAAGATAAAAATTATAGACTCTGTATTAAATACATAATTTGACAATATGGGGAGCTTTAGTGTATTATCCTATATAATAAAAGCCCAATATGCTAAGTGTCTGGTCATCCGTTCAATCAAACAAAGCATAATATGCCAATGGTATGCTAAGACCACTCAATTGCTCGCTATGATGTGCATTGATGCTCTGGCTGGTAGGTTAGCTTGATGCTGGGGTCGAGCCGATCAGGATTGAGCGAGCTGGGCTGGACACATCCTGGAGTCCTCTTATGGGCTCTTCTGGCTGGCCAACTTCCCTCATCTTTTCCTGGCCCCAATAGTGCACAGGTGGGGTCCCTCAGCCAGACCTGCATCCTCTTGCAATCCGGGACCCCTTAGGGGATGTTGGAGACCCCTTTTCGGCTCCACGGGCTGAATGACTGGTCGGTAGGACGCTCAGTGACCACCAGGGGGCAGGTGCTCAATGCAGGTGCTGCCCCCTGGTGGTCAGTGTGCTTCTACAGAGGGAGTGTTGTTCAGCCAGAAGCGGACTCACAGCTGGTGAGCTCAGTGGTGGTGGAGGAAGCCTCTCTCATCTCTGCAGCAGCGCTAAGGATGTCAGTAGGACATCCCCTGAGGGCTTCTGGACTGTGAGAGGGTGCAAGCTGGGCTGAGGGGCCATCCCCCTCAGGACAAATAACATCATTATCAGCTCTGCACTGCAGTGTGCTTGTCATGGTACATAACAAGGAACAGAATGAGCAGTGTGTCTTCTTATGGATATTAACTCATTAATTTAGTCATTCATTAAAAGTATGACTATGTTGGGCAAAGTGGTTATTTACATTATAATGAATTAAATTAAGATATTAAAAAAAGTCATTTATTTTTATTTATTACATTTCAAGTACCTCATTACCCTCTAGCTAGTGACCATGGTATTGGGTAGTGCAGGTCACTTGCGTTGTAGAAAAAGTTCTAGACAGCCTGGTTGGACTTACTTACAGTCCTACAGAAGACACCTGTCAAAGTAGGTCACAAAACCATGAAAGGGAGAACTTTGATAAATTGAATGATATGGCAATTAGAAACTTTTGCATAGCCAATTGTATCAACAAAATAACACGAAATAAGAGAGGGAAAACATTTTCCACTTTCAAGGTAGATAAACAGTTAATTTTCATCATTTATGAAAAATTCACATAATTCAATAAGTAAAAGAAAAACAACTTGATTAAAAATAAAGTCAAATGTTAAAAGAAAATGGAAATATTTTTAATCTCACCTGTTATTAAAATATATAGGTTCAAACAATGATGATATGCCATTAGTATTTATTAGCTTGACAAAAATGAATAGTTTGGGTACTAGTAAAGATATGGGGCCTGGCCCGGTGTGGCTCAGTGGCTGAGCACCAACCTATGAACCAGGAGGTTACAGTTTGATTCCCAGACAGAGCACATGCCTGGGTTGTAGGCTCGATCCCCAGTGGGGGGCATGCAGGAAGCAGCCAATTGATGATTCTCTCTCATCATTGATGTTCCCATTTCTCTCTCCCTCTTCCTTCCTCTCTGAAATCCATAAAAATATTTTTAAAAAGATATGGGAGCTGCCCTATGAATTAAATACATTACTATGTATTTTCATGAATAAATTAGGAGTTCTAAAGGAAATGATGAAAAGCAAGGAATTAGAATATACCAACTGTCTTTGTCAGTTTGGACTGCTGTAACAAAAATACCATAGAACTGGGTGGCTTAAACAACAAACATTTATTCCTTACAGTTTTGTAGGCTGGTAGGTCCAAGATGAAGACACCAACAGAACCTGTGTCTAGAGAGGGCCTGCTCCTGGCTGCTAGGAGGTTGACCCCCACTCTTATGACCCAATTACCTGCCAAAGTTCCATTCTTCTAATGATGTCACATTGGGGCTTAGAATTTCAACATACGGCTGATACAAGTTTGGCTCAGTGGATAGAGCATTGGTCTGCAGACTGAAAGGTCCCAGGTTCGATTCTGGTGAAGGGCATGTACATTGGTTGCGGGCACATCCCCGGTGGGGGCTGTGCAGGAGGCAGCTGGTCGATGTTTCTCTCTCATCGATATTTCTAGCTCTCTATCTCTCTCCCTTCCTCTCTGTAAAAAAATCAATAAAATATATTTTTTTAAAAAGAATTTCAACATATGATTTTTGTCTTATTCAGTTCATAACACCAATGCTGTTGCTACTTGTTTAAAAACATATATTTCTATACTTTATTTTTACTTTCATATTAGATTTTTAAAACTTTTCCATATCAGCCAATGAATATGTAGTTTTAAAAATGATTGTATGGTATTTCATTGTAGGCACATGCATTAACTGTTAATTGTAGGCATTAATCTTCTTTTCAAGCCCATGGGATGCATCATGACTGATCTACATAAGTCATGGTGGTTTCATTCTTCCTTAGCCTCCCTTTCCCCTACTCCCCACCCCTCCAGACCCCTGGAACCCCCTCAGCAACTCCCCTGGCCTCAACATTGCTTTAGAAGTTATGTGACCTTGCCAAAGAGATATGAGAGTTATTAGGAGGGTTCCTGAAAAATTTTTGCTTCTATAATTAAAATATATACTGCCCTACCTGGTTTGGCTCATTGGATAGAGGTTCGGCCTGGGGACTGAAGGATCCCGGGTTTAATTCCAGTCAAGGGCACATGCTTAGGGTGTGGGCTTAATCCCCATTGGTTGCAGGAGGCAACCAATCAATGATTCTTTCTCATCACTGATGTTTCTATCTTTCTCTCCCTTTTCGCTCCCTCTGTCTTCCTTTCTGAAATCAATAAAACATAGTATGTAAAAAAGAGAGCGATACTAATAAGAAATGGTTCTTTTACCACTGGATGTGGTAACTCTAACTTTGATAGCCATCATCTGGCCATGGTGCATGCTAGCCTAAGGGCTAAGCTTATGTGCCATTGATGACAGTGCAGAAAAATGGATGAATCCTGGGCCCTGAGGAGACTGATGAGCACTTAATTAATTAATCCCAGAGCTACCCTATCTCCATACTTCTTGTTATAGGAGATAGTAAAATATTTGTGTTTTTTAAAGTCAATTAATTGAACTAGAGTGTTTTGCTACTTGTAGCCAAAAACATCCTGGTTTTTTACATCATTATAGACTCACAGTAGGTTGTATAAATAGTGTAGAAAGTCCAGCGACTCCCAATGGTAACATCTTGAATAACTATAGTACAATATCAAACCATGAAACTGACATTGGTACAATACTACAGATGTTATTCAGTTTTCTATTTTTACATACATTCCTCTGTGTATGTGTGTGTAATTCTATGAAATTTGTCCCATATGTAGATTTGTATAGCTACTACCACAATCAAGTTGTAGAATTATTGCATCAGCACAAAGGAACACTTTCTCGCTATCTCTAGACCCTACTTACCATGACCACTACCAATGTGTTCTTAGCCTCTATAGTTTTGTCATTTTGGGGGATGTTATCTCAATGAAATCACACAGTGTGCAGTTCATTGGGACTGATTTTTTCCTCAGCAAAATGCCCCAGAGAACCATTCAGGTAGTTAGATGTATACATAGTTGTTTGTTTTTATTGCTGAGGATGTTCCATTACCTGGATGTTCTAGAATTTATTTCACTATTCACCCAAGGATATTTACAATGTTAGGTTTTGTTATTATCAGTAAAGCTTTCATGAGCATTCAGATACAGATTATTTGTGTGTGCGTATGCGTGTGTATGTATGTGTGTGTTAATATAAGTTTTCATTTCTATGGGATAAATGTCCAGCAGTGTGATTTCTGGGTTATGTAGTAAGTACAATTTCATAATAAACTGCTGAATTTTTTTTCTAGCATGGCTGTGCTATTTTACATTCTGACTAGTAATCTATGAGAATTTCGGCTTCTCTGCAGTCACCAGCATTTGGAATTACACTACATTTTAAAGCCGTTCTAGTAAGTATGTAGTGATAACTCACTGAAACATTTTTCAGAGGATATATATAGAAACTATTAACAATGGTTATATTAAAGAAAACCGCATGCAAAAGCAAGAGGAAGAAGAGACATTTCATTTGTAACCTGTTTGGTTTGAATTTCCTTATGTGTTCATTACATTTAATAGAGGATTCAAGATGAGGGCCATTGTTTTTGGTTTTATCTTTGCATTTCTGTTTTAAAATCCATAATAAATGTTTAATGATTCTGATATTATTTCAAATTGGAAGTAAATGTCTACATATCACTCTTTCTATGTCGACACTAGAATTAATGTCAAGAAAAAGCTGCAGGCTTCTAATAACATTGGCTGTCCTGGTTTTTTCATTTCACTGTCTTAATACTCATTTACCCAAACTGAATATAGCTATTCCCTTGTGTCTACAAATTTGCCAGATTACATCCCGTTCTAGACATGAATCCATTTGTTGTCTTCTGAAGTCACACAAAGCAGAATACATTTCCCTATTAAATGCCATGCCTAATAGCATTTTGGAGTTTAATTGCTTGTCTTTTATGCAGCTAAGACAATGCAGAAAGCATTGCATCATTCATTGTCTCCCTTGAAGTCCCTGTTTGTTTTCCCCACAATACTATTTTTACTCTCATATTGATCATTTTAAGAGGAGTGTTTATACTTCATTGGTGTTTTGAATAGGGTCACATAATAGTACATGTGTAAACATTAGTTATCTGCTGTCAGAATAATAAATCTGAGCAAGGCCTGCAAACCCGCTGCATTCATCAGAGACAGAAAAATTGCCCAAGCCAGCAACACAAAAGCAGCAGAAATAGAATGGAGTAGGACCTGACAGGACAGGTGTATTATAGCTGGGCAGAATCACTACAACCACCTCATCACCTTTGAACCAGAATAGATTGATTGTGTGTTAAACCAGGCTGATTGTTCATGCCTCAATGTCCTTTGACCAAAGACTGGTAGGTTGGGTTTCTTACTCATCACAGTGAGGAAGAAACCACACCATGGGAGGCTATGGGTATCTTAGTAAGATGGTGGTAGAAAGAGACTATTATAGGATTAGGGTTTTTGCTGGATGATATGGGAGAATGTCTGAGAAAGCTAGGCTTGTCTCTAAATTAGCTGTCAGGAACAAAGGGCAATTCTATGATTGGGTATCTCAATATTATATGTAGAGAGGGGAGAGGAGAATGCACAAAGAATACTAGAGGATAAAGAAGTAGCAATCACTCATCTTAGTCAAGAGAAGAGTTGGGTATTTTGTGGATGGTACAGTGACCTTGATTTTTGTCTTTGCTTAGAAAAAAATCATGTAGTGGTCTCTTTATTTTCTCATTTAATCCATGGTCTCAGACTAACCTGGTCTGAGGTTGGCAGCTGGGAGATTGTTAATTCAATAAATCAGTAATGTGGTCTAGCTGTGGGTGCCAGACCAGCTTCTGAATGTTAGTGGCTGCTCCTTGTTTTCTTTTTCACATGAACAAAAATGTGATGCTATTGTACTATTGTTTGCTATATGGACCACTGATTGGCATATGCAATACTCAGGTGGCTTTTAAGTGTATTTCATTTATATGTCATGGCTTTTTTACCTGATTTTCAAATATGTTGCCATTATTCCAAGGTTAAATGCAAACATAAAAGGCACGAGTTTCCCATCATCCTAGAAGTCAGTCTCCAGAGCCTGTCAGATCCAGCCTTCTGCCTCCAGGCTAGGCTGCTCATAATGACTGAAAAATTGATGTCTTTTCTGCTTTTAATGATCTCACTGAAAGGAAGGAAATTCCACTATTGCTTTCAGAAGTCCATAACCTTCCCTCTGACCCTTTGAAAATGTTTTTATGCTCCACCCTCCATGCAGATGCTTGCTCTCCTGTGTACTTGAACTCATTTCTTAGAGCAGGCTTTAGAACTGAGCACTCAAAACCTGACAGCTCACCAGTTTTATTTTGTATGCATTTGTACTTTACAAAAAGTAGAGATTTCATTATAAAATTCATCTTTTCATCTCCTTACAGATCAGAATATTTGGCCACACTGGAAAACAGTCTGGTTGGAGCTGTGTAACAAGTTCTTTTAGGTTACCCAAAGAGTGCCTGCCATCGCCTGCTGCGTTATTGCCCTATGCCACTTATTTGTGTTTCCTACCCGGGCCGCATAACATTTGAGTTTCCAACAGTAGCTTAGAAGCCTTTACTCTACTGTGTGAATATATTTCTCAAAATGGGCTATAGATGGTAAGGTGGTCTATGGGATATATTCAGTGCCCCTCAATAAACATAGTGGACCTTTCTGGAGTGTTAATTATGCTTTAAGGTTTATAAGACATTATTTTTATCTTAAATCCAATGTAGATATATTATAGAATGCAAGGAGAAATGGATTTAGAGACAAATCTAGAAATTAAAAAAAGTAACTCTTGCTTCAGGCATAGCTGCCCCAGCCCAGCCCAGGGGGTGTCATTGAAGAGGACATTAATCTTTGTCATGGGAGACACTTTTGTGGCAAAGTTATACTAACACAATAATTTTGAATTTATCTTTTTCTATTTTTTCAGAGTGTCTCAGATTGTTGAAATAAAGGTAAATTTAGATGTTTACTAACCTTTAATTGACCAGTTTTTTTGGAGCATAAAAAAGTTATCAATACATAAATCCAATCTTGGCAGAGATAGAACACAGATGTCCAGATTTCCAGTGTGTGTGTGTGTGTGTGTGTGTGTGTGTGTGTGTGTGTATATATATATATATATATATATATATATAGTATAATTGCTAGAAACAATGGCAAAAGAGTTATGCATATTATTTTATAGTGTTACTGTTTAGTTTGATAATTATATTTGTTAATTATAGAATGGCAAATATAAGATAACTTATTTCTCAAAGAAATTCAAAAGTCTCCCCTGACATAGTATAATAAATACCTTTTGTTGATGATTAAGCTAAATGATCTCAAATCAGACTCAAATGGATATTGCTGGTTATATCAGGAACAACATATTTGATTTTATGAGTTGTCACTTTTTAATCATGCATTTTTTAGCCATGATAGTTTTAACTATGAATTTGCAATTATCTAAAGCACTATAGTTGCGATAGAGAGAGCTAATATTTCCCCCCCATTTTTGAAACTATAATGGACATGGCATATTCATAGATCAATCTTCCTGCTTCTGGTATAACAAGAGTCATACATTTGTTTTTTACCTCTATAGTCTCTTGAAACCTTTTCTGGTTATGTGGTTGGTTATTAGATTGAATTTGCATACCTACTGTTGAATAGTAATTGGTAACATTTTGAATGAAACAATATTACAATAGAAAGAATTTGATAAATTATTTGAGTTTATGGGAGCTGTAGTTTGAGTTGTAGAAGTCGTTAACTGATCTCAGAGGAGTAACCATGAGTCAGACTTGAATTTATTTCTTGGCAAATCTCCAGTGGTGAATTGCTTCCTTTTTAAATTCCTTTAGTTATTTATATCAACTACTGTAATAGATCATAACTACTTTAATTTGTTTTGAAAGAAAATGATTAATAACTACTGCCAAAAATATATGGTGCATTCTGTATGCAAGTTTGAAACTTATATATTCTTTTTTAAAAATACTCACCCAAGGATATTATTGATTTTTTAGAGGGAGGAAGGGAGAGAGAGAGAGAAATACTGATGTAAGAGAGAAACATTGATTGGTTGCCTTTCATATGTACCCTCATTGGGAATTCAACCCACTATCTAGATATGTGCCCTGACCAGGAATAGAACCCACAACCTTTTGGTGTATAAGATGGCACTCCAACCAACTGAACCACTTGGCTGGGGCTATGTGTTCTTTGTAAATGCTTTTATTATGTGAAGTGTGGATAATGTAATGATTTAGCTTGAAGAATATTTAGTGTTTGCTTTTTATCTAAAGGCAATAATATCACTATTGGTTGAACAGGAGCTCCAGTTAGTTATTAGATCTAAACATATAAATTTCCTTTTATAGGTCAAAGTGATTGAATGTTTGTAATTTCATATGGTTTAACCTCAATTCTCCAATTGCACTGCTTGTTTTACTCATAGGATATCATTGAACCTCATACTCAACAGATCCAAGAACAAACACATGATCTTCTCACACAAACCTGCTGTCCCTACATTAGATATTTCCACTGTCCATTCAGCTTAGTAAGCTGAAAAACTACACCCCCTATTTTATACCTGATGCTGTAAAATTTGGAACTTATCTGTCTCTAGCACTGCTTTCTAGGCATCACCACCATAGCTTACTGTCTTTTCCTCAGATCTGATTGAGTATTTTTTTGTTTCTTACATTCCAAATTGCTGATTTGATTCTCAGCTTTATTTACTCTACTGTTGATTACCTGTAAATTATTCTTCATTTCAGTTAGCATATCCTTCAAGTCTAACTGGTCTCTTTTTATGCTATTGAAGTTCTCACTAAGTTTGCGCATCCTTATAACCAGTGTTTTGAATTCTGCATCTAGTAAATTGCTTGTCTCTACTTTGTTTAGTTTATTTTATGGAGTTTTGTTCTGTTCTTTCATTTGGGAATTTTTTTGTCTCCTCATTTTGGCAGCCTCCCTGCATTTGCTTCTATGTGTTAGGTAGACTGCTATGTCTCCCAGGTTTGGTAGAGCGGCCTAATGTAAGTCCAAGTAAGTCCAAGTAAGAGGACTCCCTCAACCTCAATCCCTGTGGTTTTCTTTTCTTTTTTCTTTTTTAAAATATATTTTATTGATTTTTTACAGAGAGGAAGAGAGTGGGATAGAGAGTTAGAAACATCAATGAGAGAGAATCACTGATCAGCTGCCTCTAGCACACCCCCTACTGTGGATGTGCCTGCAACCAAGGTACATGCCCTTGTCCAGAATCGAACCTGGGACCTTCCAGTCCGTAGGCTGATGCTCTATCCACTGAGCCAAACCGGTTTTGGCAATCCCTGTAGTTTTCATTGCCAGAAGTTATAGAGTCTTTTCTTCCTGGCATTTGAACCTTTAGTTTGGGGGCCTGGTGTGGGGCTGAGACCCCTTGTTCCTAAGGAGTACCTCTGCAGCTCAGATATCCCTCCCGATTTTTATCTACCATTCCTGCATATGGGACCAGCCCAATCTGCGTCTCTGTCCCTCCTACTAGTCTAAATGTGGCTTCTTTTTTAATTCCCTAGTTATAGAACTTCCAGTCAGCCAAATTTCAGGCAGTTATGAATGATGGTTTTTCTGTAATTTAGTTATAATTTGATTTTTTACTCACTTTTATTGCATTTTTAATTATTGAGTTTTGAGAGTTTTTTTAAATATTCTGGATACAAGTCTTTTTTATCTGATATATTATTCGCAAAGCTTTTTTCTTGTCTGTGGCTTACAGAGTGTCTTTTCATTTCCTGAACACTATCTTTTGAGGAGCCAAAGTTTGCAATTTTGATGAGGTCTAATTTATCAATGTTTTCTTTATATGGGTCATACTTTTTGTGACTTTTCAAGCACTTTTATTCTACATTTATTCTAGAAACTTTATAATTTTACCTTTTATAATTAGGTCATTGGTAGTTTAACAAAAATCTATATAACAGTTTGAATTTTATATTTGATTTTGGCTATTCAATATTTTTCCAGACCAATTTTATATCCATACAAGTGAAAGATATATATTTTGAATTCTCGGTGACTCAGTATTCTTTTTATAACATTCCTTAATTTATGTGTTACCCATGATACTAAAAGTTCTTTTCATGACAGCATTACAATTCAGTTTCTTTTTGAAATCTACAAGTATTCTGTGTCAATCATAGTTCCTTTGTTGCAAGCAATAGAAACCAACTCTACTTCTTTGAGTTACATAGATAATTTAGTGGGGACCAATGAAGAAGTTGAGGAACTAGGTTTTAAATAGAATGAAATAATTTTCTCCAAAGGGTCTTGGAAGTATGAACTGCGTTGTTGTCTTACTCAGGCACTTCCACTGCACTTCCATAACCTGGAACCATGTTGCTATCTGGGTAGAGTGGGGGTAGGGTTATTCTTTTTCCCTCCCTTCCTTCCTTCCTTTCTTCCTTCCTTCTTTCCTTCCTTCCTTCCTTCCTTCCTTCCTTCCTTCCTTCCTTCCTTCCTTTCTTCCTTTCTTTTTGTCTCACAATTCAAAATGATGGGTAGGAGGGGAATGGAAACAAAAAATACCAATTGGCCTAACTTGGCCATGTACCCACTCCTGGCTAAGAAGGGTATCCTAATCACCAGCCCCATCAAACTATATTTTATGGTAGGAAATGTCCTTCCTTAAAATGAGTTTTGGGTGCTGATGCTTAAAAGCAGGATGGATGGGGGGGAAAAAAGCCAGATGGATGCTCAGCTGCCTCAAACAACAGATGTGCTTTATATATAACATGTTGCTGTGAACTCTCCTTCTAGTGCATATGTGTGTGTATTTGTGTGTGTGTGTTTCATATCATATATAAAAGCCAGATGATTTGTAAATAAGTATGTCTGTCTAAATGAGGTGATCAGTCTGTGCCAAATTTGTCACTAAAAACACACACACAACAATTGGTAGTTCAGATTTAAGAGAGAAAATATGTATTAGAAAGAGAAAGAACTAGGATCCAGGATAGCTATAGTCTAGTTCCTTCTCTAGATATTAAGTAGCTTGGGATCTGGACAGGTCTTTTAATCTTTTTAAGTTTTAGTTTCCTTAACTATAGAGTAAAATTATTAAATTATATTATGTCTAAGTCTCTTCCTGCTCTAAATGCTGTAATTCTAATGATATAATCTATATAAATATCATTTGTTCTTGCATTAAGAACAGTATAGCAAGAAAATTGAATACACACAGACATACATATATAGGTACAGTAGGTTGCCAGACAAAATACAGGAAACACCAATAAATTGAATCTTATATAAATAATAACGCTTACTAATAAGTAAAATTATTTGCTTACATCAAATTCAAATATAACTGGGTGTCCTGTATTTTTATTTGTTAAATATGGCTACTCTACAATAGACACACACACACTTTGAAAGAGTCAATAGGTAGAAAGAACTACAAGCAAGTTCTGGAATAACATTGTCTCCACAATTTTTTCTTTTCTTTTTTATTTTTTCCTAATCCTTACTCAAAGATATTTTTTTTCCATTTTTTTAGAGAGAACGGAAGGGAGGGAGGGGGAAAGGGAAGTGAGAGAAAGAATGGAAGAGAAACATTGATGTGAGAGAGACACATAGATTGGTTGCCTCCTGCATGTGTCCAGACCAGGGCTGGGAATGGAACCTGAAACTTAGGTATGTGCCCTTGACTGGGAATTGAACCCAAGACTATTTGGTCTTCGGGCTGATGCTATATCCCTTGAGAACACTGACTAGGGCTATACACTTATTTCTTAATTGAACATATAGCAGCTTCAGAGTAATTTTTCAACTGAACTCAAGAGGGGTTTTATAGATGAAATAAAACCCTGCCCTTTCTGTATAATACTATCTTGATTCACTCTCTTTTAAGAAATAATATTTAATTCAAGCAAATGTTTCTTATTCAATTTCATGAATGACTTTGATAATTCTGCTATGAAATACAAGCTCATGTTTGGTCTTCACCTGGGGCATAGAAGTATTTTTTAAAGCAGTTTAATGGGTTGCTGGCTGAATGAGTATTTTGTCTTGTTGAGAGTTGAAGTTGGCTCTATCAATAAAACCCATTGTTTTTCTTAATCTCCTTTGTTTTGTGCTCTTGTACCCATTAATCACAAAGAATCTGCTTATCCTTCATCTTCTTGGCTTTGATGGATACTTTATGTAATAAGTCCAGACCTTCAGCCCTGAGTAATCACTTGGGGACGCCTGCTTATGAAGGTTCAATAACTATACAACAGTGATACGGTTGATATATGAGCTCTTTTTCTTTCATGATTTCGCCACTACATGTACCAAAATGACAGAATATCTTTATTCTGTCTTTGTAATTTGCAACTGCTTATTTTAACTTTGACATATAATGTATGAGAGCTTAATCTGAACAAGGACTTCTCATTTGTAAGTCACATTTTAGGTATTTGAAAGCATGCATGGATTTAAGGACAAAATTTAATTTATTGATGAGAGTAAATTCTCTTTTGTTATGATTCTAATATGGTAAGTACGTATAGTAAACTCCCTTAACAACCTATGGCTTTGCTTTCAGAAAATGTGCCAGCACAAAACTAAAGTAGTAAAATAAAAAAATAAAAGAGTGGATTGTTTGCTTAGATAAATTAAGTAAATACAAAAGAAAATTGATTGTGTTGAAACTCAACTGAAAATTAAATGAATTGTGGGGTATTGATGTGAAAGTTTTGTGATTCTTATGGAATTTCCTAGTGGTTGGGTAAGCAAATTGAAAAGTAAACAATTCCTTCACTAATTTAATTTCTGAAAATCATGGCTAAGAGAAAATGTTGTCACATATTCATACGTTTCAGAAACATATTTAGTAAAATAGATATATTGCTTATCTAAACATTTTCCCAGTCTATGAAGAACTTTTTATTAATCTCAGAGAGAGGAAAGGAGAATAAGAGATAGAAACCTCAAAGAGAGAGAAATGTCAAACCCCCTATTGGGGATCGAACCTGCAACCAGGCATGTGCCCTGAGCAGGAATGGAACTGGTGACCTGCTGGTGAGTGGGACAATGATCAACCAACTGAGCCACACTGCTGGGCAATGAAGAACTTTTTACTACATATTTTTGGGGTCTTTTTCCCGCCTTGCTCATGCAAATTCAAAAGGAGAAATAGCCTAGAATAATTCACAAGCAGTGGGAACATTCCTCTTTCTAGTGGCTGTGGACTCTTCTGTTTCTCACATATTGCACACATGTCACCCTCAGAAGATCACAGAAAGATCCCTTATTGTTCCCTAGACTAATTTGACCCCCTGGTAATATCTAAGATTATACTAGTACATGCTAAATTCCTAGAAATTGTTTTATGGCTAAATTAGGCTTTTGACTTTTCCATTTTGAGTCCAGTAAGAATAATCTGCATGGACAGGTTCCCACTTACACACCCTGGAGTAGGTCCCTGACCATGGTGGCAGTACTATCCTGCTTCACTACTTTGGGCTTATGGATGACAGTAGAGGACTGGCAGGGCGTTGGTCTTCCTCTGCCTGTTGTCTGTTAACTTGTCATTGGAGCATGGATTAGCATTGACAGGAACACTTTTTTTCATAGGAAGCAGCCATTCAAAAGAGGAGGGAGAGGATTTCTGGGCATCAGCCATTTCTGGGATTTTTAGACAATCAAGGAGGATGAAGGAGATGTATTATATAAAGCTCCTAACCACGAGTCTTCAACTGACAAATTAGGGGATTTTCTCAGTCATTAACTGCTTGACTGGTTGAGAGAGCAAACTGCTTTGGACTGATTCTTGGTGACAATCTTGTTAAGCTCTGACACTTCGTGTCTCTAAATGTCTTCATTCTAGTATAAAATGCTCATATAAAGTATATTCAAAGGAAGTATCTTTATATGAAGAAATAGTAATATTTCAGCAGTTAACTTAAAGGCTACCTTCACATATTACCCATGAGATAATTTTAAATACTGGAGAAAAGGAAATATATTAATCAAATAAAATTGATCCCACATTTTCCATAAGGGCAAACAGAAAACATGGAACGATAAAATCCTTAAGAGGTAAAAAATCTGGTGATTCATAAAATGCTCTAAACATCTAACCATCTATATTATAAAAACCCAGTGGCCCTAAAGCCATAAGGACCAAAGAGTGGTGGGCATGGCTGAGAGCACTACCAGGCGGCGTGGGTGGGTGGGACCACATGATTTTCCATGCTGGGCTTCTAGTAATGATAATAAAAGGCAGAGAAATACTGAGTTAGCTTTGTTATTGTTTTTAAATCCCTTGGTGTCTGCATATGAGTGATGTTCTCCTACAATCCTCCATTCTGTAATGAAAAAGGTATGATTTTGAGAAGTAGGCTATTTAAGCATACCTTTCTTTTACAGGATGGTTTATAATATGATCTTTTTTAAAAAACTGAAATCTTCACAGAAATAATGGGAAAGTGCCCCCATTTAGGAGGATATTATAGAGAAATTGTTCTGTATCTGGTGAAACTGATTCAGCTCAGCATCTTGGCATTGTTTTCTTTCTTTCACTAGTGCATAACTTTGACTTTCCATTATTTTTTTAATCCTTTTATCTTTTTTCTTCTATTTCTCTAAGCTTTAGCGTGTCTTTGTTTCCTATTTTTTATTTACTTTATTTTGCAGTGTTTCCTCTAAGGGTATGGATATAAACTCTTTTGGGGCTAGAGG